>OY856411.1:299329338-302011838 GCA_963693085.1 Alisma plantago-aquatica | reverse complement strand
TTGACAATTGATTTTTGTGAGATGTGTTTAACACTAATAATCTAATGCTTATTTATATCATTACACATACCGAAATCCTATTCTTATTGAGATGTAATTACTTGATCACTCTTATACATGTTGGGTAAAAATCCTCGAGACAAACACTTTTCAATTAGGATTAATAGATCTGTTTCTGAAAGAAACATTTAATTCAATTGATAAGTAATTGTGTAGTTGTATCCTAGGGAAAAAAGAAGACGAAAGCCATTCTCACAAGCCACAAGCCACAAGCCACAAGCTACAAGGCCGAGCCTATGCCTAGCCTGGCCAGGCGAGGTGTTGTGTGCACGTGCGTGTGTGTTATGGTCACCATACCCACCAAGGAGGTGAGCATACTCTCCCCTAAGACCCTTTGGATACTAGTGTCACATGTGATCATACATATAAGGACCATAAAAGTTTTAGGAGTGACTAATGTGGGATAAAAGTCTTCCTCATTTACACTAGACACAACACTACATTTTGTCCATGCACTAGATGCACTACATTGGGGTTAAACCATGCTAAATAGATGATAACAATCATATATCTAACAATCACCCACAAAGTTCAATGTGTAATGTGCTCTACCATTCAATCCTCCATATTGTGCTTTCAGTAGATACCTTTCAGTTTGAATATACCTGAGTTATCCAACTGTGACTCCCACATAAACTAGGTGAACACAAGTCTTGAACTTGAACCTTAGGTGTAAGAGTATAAGTTGGTAACAAAACAATAAAGACATGGCGGGAAATAAATCTGATGCATTAAGTCTAATGCATCTAAAAATTATATCATGATTGATATCAGGGAATAACTCAATTTGACTGTTGCGGCCCACACGACACCGGTCATTTAGTTGGAGTCTCCAAGGATGTACTGCTAACATCCTATCCTAATACTTGACACTATTCACAAACTAATCTCTTACTAACTTGTAGTCATGACACTAACATGTTTCCTAGGGGATAGACACAGATGGAAGAAGCATCGAAGAAATTACATAGTGTCATCTAATTCATCTGACAACTGGTTATTACCACATTGAACCTAATTTGTGGGATCTCTACTCTGTTGGGTTGGGTTACTAATGCCTACGAGTAATAAGGGGTTTCAGTCCCATACCCAGCTTGTATTTCTCCACTAAGGCCAAATTAAGAACTTTAGTAAAATGATCAACTATATTATCTTTGGTACTGACATAGTCTACAACCATGACCTCTTTAGACACTAACTCCCTTAAAAACTTGATTGTGACTTAGATGTGTCTACATTGCTTTTGATTGTACTTAGAACTCTTTATATTAGCAATAGTTGTAGTGCTATCACAGTGAACTGATATTGTAGGAAGCAACTTCTTTACCATAGGTAAACTAGATTTAAGTCCATGTAGCCATTCAACTTCTGATCCAGTTTCATCTAAAGCACACAACTCTTCCTCAAAAGTAGACCAAGATAATATGGTCTATTTCTTAGATCTCCTAGAAACAACTCCTCCCAACAAGAAAACATATCCTAAGACATCATAACTCCCAAGTTCATGGCAATCCAAAATGAATCACTATATCATTCGACTACAAAAGGATATTTGCCATAATGCATACCAAGGGAACAAGTTCCCTTGATATACCTCAAAAATCTATCAAGAGATTCCCAATGGCTTTTGTCGGGACAACTTGTGTATCTACTTAACTTCACAACAAACACAATGTTTGGACGTGTGCAATTCATAAGATACATCAAAATTCTGATAACCTGAGATAATCATAATTGAGATACTAGAACCCCGGTCTCATTCTTGAATAAGACCTTGGATGAATCATATGGAGTCTTAATAGGTTTACATGATGTGCACTCAAACCTCTCTAGTATCTTCTCAATATACTGAGAGTGAGAGAGGGTTATACCATCAGTAGACCTTGTGATTTTAAATCCTAAAATCACATCAACAACACCCATATCCTTCATCTCAAACTTGTTACACAAGAATGAACATGTCTCATTTACTACTTTTATATCGGAACCAAAGAGAAAAATATCCTCGACATATAAGCATGGAAAAATGAATCCATCATTGGCAATTTTGCACTAGAGACGCTTATCAAATTCATTAGAAACAAATCTAAAAGATGATATCACATAATCAAACTTCGCATGCCATTTCTTAGGGGTTTGTTTCAAGCCATATAATGACTTAACAAGTTTACACACTTTGGACTCATTCCCATGATCCAAAAATCCCTCAAGTTGTTCTATATATATCTTTTCTTGAAGATCACCGTGTAAGAATGCAATCTTCACATCCATTTGGTGGATACAAAGATTATAAATGAAAGCCAATGCTATAAACACTCAGATTGTGGTCATATATGAAACATGAGAATAAGTATCAAAATATTCTATTCTTTCCCTCCGTGTGTAACCCTTATCATCAACTAAACTAGCTTTATACTTATTGATTGCCCCGTATGCATTAAGTTTCTTCTTAAAGATCTATTTGCATCCAACTACAAAACAACCAGGAGGCAAATCCACTCATTTCCAAGTTCTATTTGAGAGAATTGATTGTATATAATTATTACCGACTTCTTTCTAAAATTGAGCTTCTAGAGAATCCATAGCTTGCTTAAAAGATACAAGATCATCCTCAATATTGTAAGCAAAAAACTCACTTCCAAAATCCTTGGATGTCCTTGGCCGTTTACTTCTTCAACCATTTTTGTAGAATCTTCAAATTCAGAAATAGTTGTTCTGAGTCACCCCCACATTTTTCATCCTTTCCACATGCTCGGAAATGAAATATGTGGTGAATGAATCTCCTTGAGATACTTCATTGGGCACACCTATTTTCATGAAAAATACATCCTCAAAGAATGCATCATCACATAATTCTACAATAGTATTGACCTCAATGTCTGAGATATCAGATTTTACAATCAAGAATCTATAGGCACAACTTGTCTCTACATATTCTAAGAAGACGACATCAACCATTTTTGGTCCCAATTTCTTCCTTTTGTCTTCAGGTATAAGTACCTTAGCAAGCCACCCCCACACTCAAAGATATTTGAGACTCGATTTTCTCCCTCTCCGTAACTTAAATAGACTACTTTCTACATGTTTATGGGGAACTCTATTCATAATATGGAAAGGTGTATTCAAAGCTCCCCCCACATGAAGTTGGGTAGACCTAAGGTTTGGAGTAAGGAATTAACTATATCTATTATGGTTCAGTTTTTACATTGTGCAATCCCATTAGATTGTGGTGAATAAGGAACGATAACCTCATGAATAGGGCTGTAAATGGGTATAGGTAGACCCGCGGACCCGCAAATCTAGACCCTTAAAAAATCCGTCACGGGTCTAATTTTTTATACCCGCATACCCTTGGACCCGTATACCCTTGGACCCGCATATAAGCGGGCCCAATAATGGGTATGCTTGTACCCAGACCCGGTAGACCCGTGTACCCGCTATACATAAGTAAATACTAAAATAATATGTTATATATATCATACTTTACTAGTCTAATTAATATAATTATTGAGATTATATCCTACTCTAAGGTTGAGACTAGTCATATAACTAAGAATTAACTATTCTAGTTACAATAACGAACATCATATGTAAACTTAAAATAAAAATGTCTACTAATCTACATTACTTTCTGCATAAATTAAATATTATGATCATGACTACAAATATGTAAACAATTAATCAATTAATTTTATTGTATAGAATATAACATTGTCTAATATAACTATTACATGTTAATATACTATATGATAACAATATCTTGTTGTGTTAAATATATATAACATAGTCTTTTCTCTTACATAAACAATATGATGTTTTATAGAACCGCTTACCCGCATACCCACACCGCATACCCGCTATTATTGCGGGTACGGGTATGGTGCGGGTCCAGGTTTTGTATTATGTGGGTCTAGAATCGGAACCAGACACGCTAAATTAGATGGGTATGCGTATGGGTATGGCCAGACCCGCACCGTACCCGACCCCGTTTACACCCCTACTCATGAACTACACCATGGAATTGACAAAATTCCAAGAATAGGTTCGAGTGTATTCTTCTCCCTTATCAGACCTTAAATCACTTAAGTACTTTACTAGTTTGAGTTTCAACTTCTTTCTTATAAATTTTAAATTCATCCAATGCCCTTCTTTACTTTTAAGTAAATAGATATAACAATATCTACTCACACCCTCAATAAAAGTTATGAAATAATGCATTTGATCCCTGGTAGCAATCCCATTAAATTTGCAGGTATCAGTGTGCACTAGTCTAATATTTTTGAATTCTTATTCACAGAATGAAAAGGCTTCCTAGGCAATTTAGCTTGCATAGATTTCACATTTATTATTACTAAGGTCAGATTTAGGGGTTAAATTCATATTCATCAGATGTTTCATTGAGTCAATATTACCATGTCCCATACATGTATGCCAAACATCAGATGATACAAGATTCATGTATATAGAACTATTATCATTCAAATTTAAAATTGCATTTGAAATATTTTCAACAAGAACCTTAAATAAGTTCTCCATATCAAATATATATCCCTTGCCAAAAATTAAAGAATCATAAATATGACTAATAATAGCTTTATTACAAGTACACTCTATTCTGATACCATCTCTAACTAAAATTGCGTCACTAAGAATATTGCATCACATTGATGGAACATGTCTGACTCTATGAAGTGTCCGAATCTTTCCTGAAGAAAATAAGTCCACTTGTTCTTTGCCTTTGAAATCTATAACGCTGGAAATACCCAAAGCCAGTGTTCGACCTTAGGAGGCCTGTTAAGACATAAAAAGGGACTTGTCAGTACAAACACGTATATTAGCCTCATTGTCAATTATCCAATATAGTGGTTCCCAAATAGAAAGAACTTTAGATTTTATAGGCACGTATCCATCATTGAGGTTCAAGGATGCAATCATCATATTGATCATAGTCTCCTCAGTTGCAGATGTGACATCTTTCTTTGTATGCTTTGGAAATCAATCCTTGTTCCAGTGGTCAACATGTCCACAAGTCCAACAAGGTTTATTTTTCGGTTTTTTCTAGACCTTAGCCTTATATTTAAGTGAATTCTTTTGTTTCTTATCCTTGTTCTTAGTAGTAGTAAAATTGACCATAGGATTACCATTGGTGGGTAACTTGACAAACTTCTCTTTCAGGTGCTCTTCCTATTTGTTGATGTCCATCATGAGATCGTTGATTGACATGCCTTCTTTGCAATGCTTAAGAGACATTCCAAATGACTTCTAAGATTTTGAGAATTTCTCAATGATTGACATCACAACAATTTTTTCAGGAAGTTTCATGCTCGCATCTTCAAGCTCTTACACCAAGAGTTGAAAATCATATGTTTGATCAGAAATAGATTTATCCTCAACCATCTAAAACTAGAAATTTAAAGACATAATAATTTTCAATTCCCTAATTTTCCGTATTGTATTTCTCTTCTAGCGTTCCCCACAAAACCTTGGATGCAGTATCAAGCGGCTTTGAGTATGAATTATACATTTTGTTGTTCAATGTAAATAGAATCAACCTTTGACAAGTCTTATCACTCTTATTCTAGGTTGCAATTAAATTAGCATAATGAGGGAGAATTTTAATAGATTTGGGTTCATCGTATTCGAAATATTGATCATACCCTACCATATTTAGTCAAATTTATATCCTACTTTGCCAACGAGCAAAACTAGTTCCAGTAAATTTTTTGGACATATTAGACGTAACAATTTTTATGTCAGAACCTTGACCAACCATAGTTAATAACGATAGGAAACTGATTTCTTTAAGACTGTTGTTAATAATTTAGGTGTCGTTATATACAACAACAACAAGTGTAATTAAATAATTTTTTCAAGACAGATCTAGATAAGAACCGTCAAACCACATCATTCATTGAGAAACAAACATGTTACTTAAAGAAATCAGCGGCCCATAATTCTTCTGGATAGGCTTCGTTCTTCTAATCGACTCGGTCATGAACTTGAAGAAGGTTGACGTCTAGCTCGTACTTGACGATGATCGGTTGCACTACCAGCGCAACCCAACGATCGAAGGTTGACCTCTCACTTGTACTTGACGACGGTTGGTTGCACTACCAACACAACTCAGCGAGACATGATGTAGCGTGCAAATAAGTGTGTGTGTGTTGTGGTCACTATACCCACAAAGGAGGTGATCATACTCTCCCCTAGGACCCTTTGAACATTAGTGTCACATGTGATCCTACATATAATGACCACAAAAGTTATAAAAATGAGCAATGTGGGATAAAACTCTTCCTCATCTGTACTAGACACAAAATTACTTTTCTTTCATGTACTAGTTGTACAATATTAGGCTTAACCCATGTTAAATAGATATCTAAGAATCATATATCTAACATGAAGTTGCGTCATATTCCTAGAGTGAATCACAGAACTGATTGTTTCACATGTTATGGATGAATAAGGAAGTTCATCGCTTCAACTGCAATCTATGCCTGATCTCGATGCTCTTCCA
Organism: Alisma plantago-aquatica; assembly: GCA_963693085.1. NCBI lineage: Eukaryota > Viridiplantae > Streptophyta > Magnoliopsida > Alismatales > Alismataceae > Alisma > Alisma plantago-aquatica. The sequence continues at coordinate 302,005,261 of OY856411.1, read as the reverse complement.
TCTCAATGGCTGCGATGAAGCCTACACATGTTGTTGATAAAAGAAGTTATTCGTTTCAGTTGTAATGTACAATTCATCTCGATATTCAACAAGTTCCACAATTTCAGTTGCCATTGATGACACACTAATTGTGGCATCCTATTCTTCCTTCAAACTTCTCTATTGGATTTTCTGTAAAAATGATAAAAAGAAAAGGCAAGAATGAAGGAGTTTTGTTGTGTTCCATATGTAAAGACGGACATGGAAAAAGTGGGCGGAGGGGGGTTGGTTGGGGTAACAATAATAAAAGAACATATCAATTAACCCATTGGAGGTTGACAGTGTGTTGAATTTTGATCTGGAAATGCAAGTACCAAAAGAGTGGGGTAGTTGGTCGTATATCAATTAGGAAATAGTCTGAGAGAGAGAGGGTGGCTTATCAGAGTAAAAGAAGCTTTTAGATTTTTTTTAGGAATGGAAATTAAAATAATGAAATAGTAGAAAAAGGGAAGAGTTTTGTGGGAGAGAGGAACAAATTAAAGAGAACCAGTTTCGAGACGCAACATGACATATATGTCTATTGACAAAATCCCACCTGGTGCATAGAGAAACTATCTTTTAGGTTACCTCCTTCTAAGAAAATATGCTTACAAATGATAAACACATAGTTGACTGGGATTCTAGTGTGTGTTTGGCCCAAAAAATATATTATGACCATGACAATCATCTCCCACGTGGCTTTAAGATTTGCTAGTCCCGTGTGAACACAGAGTAATCTACACCCCCTAATTGCACTACACACATGTCAAAAGATAAAAAAATGTAGCCTTACTCTGTGTTCCCAATGGGAGTAGCACATCTAAACTCCCCCACACGTAGGGCTGTCAATGGGTAAGGGTAAACTCATTTATCCTTTACCCATACCCTCTAGGGGAAGGGTAAGGGTAAAGGATTTTCTTACCCTTTACCCGCCTACCTGCTACCCTCTAACCCGCTACCTTAGTGGGTAAGGGTAAGGGTAAACCATTACCCATACCCTCTAACCCGCTACCCACCAATATTTATGTATAATATATTGAATGTATGGTCATATGTTGTTTGAATCTATGTAATATTTAATTTTATTGGATCATCATTTTAAATAATACATGATATTCTTTTCTACTTATTATATAGTTAACTTGGTTGTGTATGCAACACAGTTTTAGAGGTGTAAGACACATGTATATATGTAGTCTATGTTCTATTAAATTATTTGTGGTGTACGGCAAACATGTATATAATAACAAGATTTAATCTTTAATGTATCATTTAATACATATGTGAGGTAGTGTTATCTATTTTATTTGTGCTTTATTTTTTTGGATGCTACAACATTTTAGAGGGTATAAGATATGCATGTTTCTAAGAATAACTCTCTATGACATATTATCCTTTAATATCATTTTAACGTAGAAGTCTTAATCTACTAGGAATAATTTATTTCACACACCAATGTTAGGGTACTACCATTTGTACATGCATTCAATACAACAATTGTAGAATATTACTTAGAAACATTTTGGATATTTAAAATCCATTATGGAACATCTTGATATTTCACTCAAATAAATAAATATACTAGCTAGACCATTATTGTTAATATTACCACAAATTTGAAGATGACATATAAATTTCCCACTTAACCCTTACCCTCCCCATCTACCCTATGGGTAAGAGGATAAGGGTAAGGAGAGGGTAAGAATATTGGTTGAGTGGGAAATTACCCATGCCCTTACCCGCCAGACTTGGTGGGTAAGGATAAGGGTAAGAATAAGACCTTACCCTTCCCATATCCTCACCATTGACAACCCTATCCACACGTCATGCAGATCGTCGGAAAGGACATAAACCCATACTTCTTAATGCATACCGTGGCACAATTGATTTACACGACCAAATACATACTACTCACCTAATTGTCTCGGTAGTCTTCCAGCACTCGTCTCCGTAGCTCCTCCACTCCCGAATTCCTCCCACCATCACCACAATGTCTGGACGCGGCAAGGGTGGCAAGGGTCTGGGCAAAGACGGCACCAAGCGTCGCCGCAAGGTCCTCCGTGACAACATCAATGACATCACGAAGCCGGTAATCCGAAGCCTTGCACGGAGGAGAGGCGTGAAGCACATCAGCGGGCTGATCTACGAGGAGACCCGTGGGGTGCTGAAGATATTCTTGGAGAACGTGATCCGCGACACATTCACCTACACAGAGCACACAAGGAAGGAAGACGGTCACGGCCATGGACGTGGTGTACGCACTGACTGCAGGAAAACATCACATATGAGTGGGGCAAACCCCTCACGGAAAATACTTGTAAGACAGTCAAACCCCTCACGAATCTAGGGCCCGTCACTTAACACTCATCACCTAAAAGCTGGTCGCCATTACCATTTAACATGGCCATAACCCTCACAACGTGGTGGTGCACACGCAGAATATAAAATTAAACTGTTATTGTATGTGACAGTGGAGACCCTCATTTCTTTGGCATTTTTATAAATTACACCATGACTCAACATTCGAGTTCATTTTTCAACACGCTCTAGACAAGTTCCATGTCAACTATTTGCAGATAATCTATTAATTGTCAAGAATGAACATTTGATTATTTAAGCTAGAAGCGTACAAAATTTATAAATGACAAAGAATCACCAAGAAACAACGATCTTCAATTCAAATACTTTCATTATCTCAAAAAGGAAATACATAATGTTGGTATTCGTTTGCTTCAAACAAAGCTTTAATACTAAGTGTACAAACTCACTAGTTCTAACATGAACCAAAATAAACAGCAAAAATAGGTGTTGCAATAAAAAAAAAATACTAATCCAGTAGATTTGGCTTCAAATGAGGGTGTAACAGACTTCATCTTTGACCGCTGCAACCAAACATACATCCTAATGCAACAAACTTCAACGTTTGACTGCCATTACTACAGAAAACCAAAGCAACATGGATTGGAATTCCAACAACCTCATATGCATTGCCAAGAACATATTTTAGCTTCCTAATACCTGCAACATTTACAACTAGAAATTACTCAAATCGTCAATATAGTTTCAAAAGTAAACTAAAATTGTTTCCTTGTTAAAAAGAAAGACGTGTCTCGACAAAATTATAGCAAACAAGGACAAAAAGAAAATAGGAGATGGATAGGAATCATAGGTTGCATTAATAATATGCTTCCATGTACAACTCACCAACCAAGACAAAAGACATTTCTCAAAGTATCCACATGGACGCCCATAAAGAAAGTAAATTGTGTTGATGTAATTGTCTTTTTCAAACATATGTAGTTCTTAACACGGTGTTAAGATAAGATCAAGTCAAAAGCAATGAACCACTTTTCTTGATCTTTTGATTATTTCTTTTGAGTAGAGAGATAAGATCAGTAATCCCTAACAGATAGAAGCCATTTGAAACGGCAAACAAAGACAAACTTGCATCTATAGCTCAATAACTCATGCATAGGTCGTAAGATGGGTGAAGAAGATTATGTGTGCCTACTGTGTTCAAATTATATATAGAGTCCACTGAAAAATCATACCATTTTCAGCAGGTCAATAAATAAGAGAACGATTTACCAAATAATTGATGAGAGTAGCTAGAACAAAAATCTAATACTTATGAAACTGCTTTTCAGACCCATATCCAAATGAACAATTTTGGCACAGGTTAAAAAGAGTTGAAAACTAACTCTAGCAGGAAGACCACAATAAAGTCAACTAGCCTCCTAGAAAAAGCAAGAATCGTGTTCCTACAATCCAATTAATCTGTAAGAAGCCTTACATAAACATTTAGGATGAGAAGCTAAGCTACAAACAACATTATGATATATCATCAACTTAACATTATAAACTAAAACTAAATATTATCAAAATAACATGCAAGCAAAAAATCAAATTACTTGGTATTGAACATCTATTGTGTCCCTGTTTAGTTTGAAGAAAGATAAAAAACATGGATTAGTTTACCACGAGACTCATAACATAGAAAAGCAAGCAAAAAATGCATTTTCATATTCAAAACATGTAAAGGGGCTAAGATTCTGACACATTGATATGACCTTCACTATTAAAAGAAAAGGTTAAGGCAAGCTCATCTTCAAACAAATTGAGCCTGACATCTTATAAAGGAGTCGATATTGCAATGACCAATCTAAGGTGTACAAACATATCCTATTAGATACACAACATATTGGTTAGTCCAAGATTTTTGAACTTCATAAGCCACTTGTATTAATTGATAATGTTTTTCCTCGAGGACATATGAACTCTTTCTATTCTACTGGCTGCTAGGCACATGGAAACTCCAAGAGAGGTGAAAAAAATGCATTGGTTTGGGTCAAGAAGTTAAAAGTAAAATAAAAACCATAAAAATGATAGCATACTCTAGATCACTTCCATTTTAACATGCTTGGTAGTCTTGTAAATTTCCATCTTAATATATTCACAAGACATACTTGTACTAATTGAGCATATTGTTTCTTGGGGGAAAATGAGTTCAGTCTTCTCTATAGGCTGACAGGTAATTGAATACTCTAGGTGAAGAAAATATATTGTCTTGGGTCAGGAAGTTGGGAGAAATTAAAAAAACATACACAAGACATGATACACTTACTTATTCCATCTTAATATGCTTGAAAATCTTGTCTATTACACACACACAAAAGCCAGTTTAGGATATGAAAGCAATATGATCTTCTCACCTATGCAAACATGATAGGCTCCCCGCACCCCACCCCTCACCAAAAAAAAATATTACACAAAGCATACACCACTTTTGTGTGTTAACATGTCAAGGGGTTGCCTTTAGACACATATTAGTTCCATTTAATAAATATGACCATTGGTGTGACAATTTTATTCTATGATAGGTTACCTATATATGGAGGAGGCTAGCCAAACGCCTTAGCCACTAAATCAAATATGGATTTAGGATTAGTGTAGCGGCCATTCAAAAGAAAACCTTGGGATTAAAAAAGTTGGAGTGACACTGAAAGTAGATTGATGGTGATCTCTAACAAATCTACCCATCAAGTTATCATTATGAGTATTACAAACAACCTCTTGTGTCAATATGTCTCCACATTCTTCTTTTGGGTAACAAGGATCTATCGATGGATGGTCATAATCTTAGGCGAGAGGAAGCAAGACTCATGGCTATGAACCTGTCAATAAGCATTGTCATCTCGTGCTTCTTGTAGCAAGTCAAATAACTTCTTTGCAAATTTAGGTTCATTCTTCAATAGAGCACATCACTAAAGCTAATCCTTTACCATTTGTCCACTTGAATCTCTGCCGAGAAGGTTCTTAAGGATCAAGAAGCTATGCATTTCACTTGACTTCAGCCTGACACAGTAGTAGCATTAGCATGTATTGTCCCGTAATTATAGTTTATTAGAATAAGATGTGCAACTTTCTTGTAGATTTGGGCATGTATCATTGCTTAGTTCATTTAGAATAAGATGTGCAACTTTCTTGTAGGTTGGGCATGTATCATTGCTTAGTTCATTTTAGTGAAGTGAGTGTAAGGATGTTACTTACAGACAGATGTTGTAAAATAGACTTTTAACTGGCTAAAAGTAAAAGTAGGTTCCTCACTTCCTTTCTAAAAGTGGAGGTGAGTATCATTGGCATTGGGGGGTAATTGTTGGGTGTAAGGGAACCAATGGTCTGGAAAATTCTTTTTTGACATTACTTGGCCAATGGTTTGTGGCTAGTACTTGAATTGGGGAGTTGGTGTTGATAGTGCATGAACACCAACTTCCTTTTTCCAATGTTGACAATATATAAAGGAAAGAGGAGAACACCAAATTCCTTTTTTCTAAAGTGGAAAACATGAACATGATGGAGGAGATGAGAAGAATAGAGAGGCAGAAAGCATCATAGATTCAATGTGTCGTTGGTAACAACAATGGTGGTTTGCAATTAGGTATCAACAAGTTATCAAGGCTCCCTCCTAGGCCCCCTAGGCTCAATGTGGGTCACCTTAAATTTGGGACCCTAGGCTTTTAGATAACTGAAGTGGATGCCTAAGGCCTTTAGGCCCAAATTATGACACTTTAGTATGGATAGCTCTAGATTTGGTCAAACTAGATCATGTTTAGTTATTTTAAGGAAAAAATGGATCTGATTTAGGCCAAATCAAATCTAATTTGGGCAGATTATTTTTTAATTGAGGAAGATAGGCCTAATTTTGGGAAAACATGCCTTGTTTGGGGAATTTAGGTATATTTTTGCCAACTCAGGGCTCATTTAGGCCAATGTAGAACAAACTAGGGGAAATTACGTCTAATTAAGCAATATTATTCCAAAATGGGTCTGACTTAGTGCAAACTAGGGTAGACTAAGTTAAATTAGGTCCAATTTATACCAAGTTACGTCAAATTAAGGCTGAATGGGTCTAGCTTAGGTCATGGCAAGTGTGATGCAGGTGAAGTTATGATTTATTAAGCTTAGGGATAATCAATACAAATCCACATAGTGATGTATATATTTGAATATAACTGAATCTATATGAAGAAGAGTAGAGGATAAAAAGAGTTGAGGAAGAAAAATAGTGCAAAAAAGGAAGACTAGGGGGAGAATAGGCACACCAATAGGAGGTAGCCTGAAGAAGATGATCATATTCCTCCGTAGAGATTGTAACATCTGATTGCAATTGTTTAGAGGCTCCAGATGCAGATGCTCCCAATGAAGTAGTCGTATAGTATGCAAGTTCTCCACTCCTTTAAACAACCATCGTGCTTTAGTGAAGACAGAGAGAAACAGATTGAGGGAGGTCGGTGGATAGAGTCTGACAAGAACTAAAACTTGTGGTAGCAACGACTGAGAGGAGATGGGAAGAAAGAGAGAGAAGAGGTGGTCAGGGCTAGGGTTACAACCCTAGAGTTCACTCTGACACCATGTGAAAGGTTTGGGTTAGAATGTTACCCACCTGGAGCATGTTCTCCTTTAGTATCTAAGGTGTGAACGTTTATATAATAGACCCAACAGATAAAGAAATAAGAAAGAGGTATATAAATAGAAATTATTTTCTAACAACAACCAACTTGACAATAATAAGAAATGTAGCCAAATTAAACAAAACATCAGCTTGCCTCATATAGCACTGAACTCTTATAATGGCTAACAATAATTAGAATTATGTATTTTAAATTCAAATAGCAAGTCAAAACTTGGTATAGTACACATAATTAATGAAAATAAAAAGAGATGATTGACCTAGTATTACTAATGAATCTAATTTTGGAACATGTAGCATAAAGCCATTTGAAATAAGTGTACATGCTTGTGCAAAATTTCTTTCAATACTTAATAACTATTGTCGCATGTGACATTCATTGACACAACTCCCCCTTCCATCATTCATGCCCCACTATTAAAGTAGTCATTTTTAGAACCTTGTATCATGAAAATGACAAAGAATTGGGATAAATTAGTTAATTGTGTGTTGCATTGTGAGGTGAAGCATGTGAGTACCTTGAAATGTTGTGGAAGCCTGGAGTACATCAAAGAGGAATTGATTGTCTACTAAAGAAAGGTTCCAACTACCAGGTTTCTATAATGATATATGAAACATGACCTGCATTAGTCAATGATACCATTAAAAATTATCAAATAGTTGTGATTAATTTTAGAAAGAATTATGAATATCATATATAAAAGATGTATGTGCTGAGAAGATAAAAAAGTTTTAATTAAATAATAATAAAAAATGTAGACATAAATGTCAACTTGGTTTCATCCCACCGAGAAGGAGCAAAGTTGTGACTTTTTCCACCATGACTTATAATTATGTCCCTTTATGAAATAATGTCATCATTGAGTTCCCTTTGATATATCATGACCAATAACATATAAAACAAAACAAATATCGTTAACTAAATTATGACTATGTATGATTGACATAGTATAATACCTCAATTGGAAGTGAACAACCATTGTTTGGTCACAACATTATTGGGTACTAGATAATGTGGATATCATAGCTACATTTCTCTCTTTCTATTAAAGATATATATATGATGCATAAGTAAAGGACTTCATGTAGATTTCCATCAAAATCTAGCAACTCAATTCTTTTGTTTTGCATATGTCCTACCTAGTAGATTCTAAACATTGGTCTTGCCAAACGCTATATATTAAACATTTGTGTTTGTTCTTCTGGTTCATGACCAATATATAGTTGTACGAACAGAGAGAAGACTATAGACCTCTTAGGGAGGAAAATTGAAAGAGAGCAATTTGCAGTTGTTGTAGTTTAAGTAAAAACATATAATATACAATATGAACACCGCCAAATAGAGATAAAACTCTTGACCAATGGAATTTGACGTAGAAGATTGGAATAATATATGATGTATATAAATAACTGCACATTAAGTATAAAAATTAATAAATAAGGCAAACTTGAATGCATGGAACCCTTTTCCTACACTGAAGCAAAAGATTTGACATTGTGAGTGCCTCCAATCCCAACTGTATTTATATGGATAAAAACTAGGTGCATGTCTATTGTTGTCAATGAGTTGGTGTGCCCAATCAAGCACAAAAACCTATGATTTTAGTTTTGCAGAAGCAGACCATAAATGATAAAGAAACAAGAAAGGTTGTGTACATGTATGTGATGATAAAGGCTAGCTTAATTAATGCTATTAGTTCTCTCTCTCCCTTCCCTTCCTTTACTGATTCGTTAGTGGTACCCCAAGACTCTCTCTCACTCCCCCACTCCAAACTAAGGAGCCACATGTTCTGCTTGCAACTCTCTCTCTCTCTCTCTCTCTCTCTCTCTCTAAGATTGAGTTTATATGCATAATCATCTTCCTGTATGTATGTACATGCATAATAACAAATGTTTAGCTAAGCATTAATTGAGATAGTGTGTGGAGTTAAGCTATTTTTGTTGTACCTTATTCTAGTTTTGAATTCTGCAAATGTTAAGAAGTGAGCATTCATCATACAGGTTGATGGGTTTCATGGATTTAGTAGGAATTTATTTCGTTGTATCTGATTATAAGGGGATACATTGTTATGGGAGTTTCATTCATATTGAGGCTCATAAATCCAAGAAAAAAGAGAAAAAAATATGTGGATTCTAGAGTGTAAAAGGGGCCTAAATAAATTAGATAAAAAAGGAGATCCATGGAACCATGGTACCTAGGGTAGAGTGACTCATCCCAAGTTATATAAGCCATTTTTTGCGTTGTTCTATCAGTTTAGATCTTCTTTTTAGTTTCTCGAATACACTTGACTCCCAACAAAAATGTACTTATGATGTGGTTCTATTGCTAGTTAAACCAATTCGGAGAATTGATTAAACAACATTGTGTCCAAGACTAAGAAGCACGGACACGGACATGGATATGGACATGGACACAAATACGGGACATGGAAATTTTTAAAAATATAGGACATGAACACGACATTGGACACGGAAATGTATATACATATATACATACATATATTTACATAAATATATACAACTAAAGACATATATGTATATAATTGATTTGTAAACACAACAAGCTCCATAATTCTTAACAACAAGCAGAAACAACGATCACCATGATATCCACTTTATATTCACATTTGTATTCAAACCCATTATGTTGATGCTATAAAATTCCGCAAACAAAAGATACATTAAAATGAAAAAGAAGAAGAGGGAAGGAGTTCCTAGAAAGGGAAAGAAGTTGCTTTCAATGGTTTCTCTAGGTGTTGGCATCTCTTACTGCAAATGGCTCACAAAAGAATGATGCTTATGGTGGCTTTAGTTCCTAGTGTTTGCTGATGCAAAGGCTGCTAGTAGCAGCTCCATCTCTTTATGGCGACTTCAGGACTAGATGCTACTTGTAGCAACTACTGCTAGAAGTGGTTTCATACGTTCTTTATGGGAACAACAACAATTAGAGGGTGAGGCTTCTTGGTCACCTCTCGAGGGAAGGCATGAAGGTTTTGGTGAGGAGTTGGGGTTTGGTTGAGGAGTCTACGGGGTTGGACTATTTTCTCTTTTCTTTTGAGTTATAAGTTATGTGGGTTGGGTTGGCTGTGTCCATTAAGCGTCGTAGATGTGTCCATGCCGTGTCCAACTTGCAAACAAAAAAATATGAACTGGACACGTTAGAGGAGTGTTTGCCGCGTGTCCACGTGTATCCAAGGTGTGTCCGGGTTGGACACATGTCGGACACGGACACAGACACAGACACAGACACGGACACGACAACCTTCGGGAAGTGTCCGAGCTTCCTAGGTCCAAGCAAACCACCCTACCGTATACATAAAAAATGATACGAAATCAAAGAAAAAATCATCATGTATCTATATTATATATGCATGTGCTAATTTGCTATCCATAAAAAATAAAATGACAAAAAGCTTAGAAAAAGTAATTCTAAAAACATAATGTTTTCTTCTAGAAGTTTGAGCTTCTTGAAGCATGGTTCCACTGGCAGCCAATGATTGCAATATAGATTGGCTATATAAATCATATGCACATTTTTAATTGGTTTGTTTAACTCGCATGTATTTTGGCTTTAGATCATGATTTCAACATGAGACCATGGGCAAAGGTCATCTAGGACCCTTTCTAGTAGGAGTTCTGAAAATAGGATCATCACGATCACACAATGTATGTGATATTCCCATTAGAGTCCAGATTTTGACAATGATGCTACCTATTGTAGTTCTGGATTACGCTCTAAGATTGCCTATAACCAATGGCGAAACAAGGATTTCTAAACAGGTGAGACATCAACTGTGTGAATATGTATATCTAAAACGATGTTATAACTTAGTACATTAACTTATATTTACCTAATTTATGATTCACATGTAAACTACAATATACTACAAAACATAGCGGCAAATTTGATGTATGCCTTTCAGATTATACTTGTATAAAATTCATTCAAAAAGTAATAGTTGTATACCATTTAGGAAATATGTTTGATAAATTTATGTTAAAATATTGAAAATCATTTGATGTCTTTAGTTATAAGTAAGGTTGTAAAGTGGGTGAGATGTAATGAGGTGTTTTTGTCTCCATGAGGCGATGTGTAAGACTTAAAGAGTTTGAGGTGTAAGCCTCAAAAAATGTATGAGGTCAGAAAAAACATTTGACATAAGCCTCGAGGCTCATTTGGGATAGTTTTGGCAAGAGGTGTAAGCTTCGGGAGCCTCAAGGCGGGTATTTTATTACCATGGTTATAAGCATAGTTATCAAAATCGAACCAAACCGGGCGGTTTGACCGGTCGAACCAAGAACCGATTACCCCAGTGGTTGGATCCACCCACAGATCTAAAAAAGCCTATGACTGTCGCTAAACTAGTGAATTGATGAACCAGTTCGATTATTATCCAACCGGCTGAGTTTGTCACTAGATAATTTAATCAGCCACATGACCGCACGTGCTGCTCGAACCACCCCTTTTACCCTGATACGCCCGACATTGTTTGCAAAACCCCATCTTTCCCCCATTGCTGCAAAGCCCTAGCCCCTCCGCTGGAGATGTGGTCAGAGGAGTTCCTTGAGGCCACCTCATTGTCACCTAAAGCTTAGATGATGTTGAAAGCCTAAAAGGAGTCCAGATGCATGAATCGATCTATCTATCAAGAGGCAACTCTGATAGATTAACAGACGAATGGGTGTGGGAGACTAGGGTTCACCTCCAGTGCCTGAAGCGTTAGGGGTGCGGGACCTCCTTGGGGGTCCGGCGCCTGAGAATCACTAGCTCCCTTGCGGTCCCATGAATCCCTAGCAGTGTCACTCCAGCGGTGTGCGCGAGCATCGGCTCCGCCTGAGACTTGCGGGAAGCTTGACCCGGTGAGGGTGAGCATCCTCTTCGATGGTCTGTTGTGGCGGGGAGTATCTTCACCAACGCAAATGGGACGACGTCCGCGACCTGAATCCCACTGTCCCCGATGTTGTGGGGTAGTGATGGCGTGGGGCGTGATCTCCCTGGGGTCACGGCCCCCCTACTCAAACACCTATATCCACCTCCCTACAACTCCTCATCCATCTTTGACTTTCGTGTGTGATTCCTTGCTTGGAAGTCCCATGGCGTGCTGGGACCTGGGTCACGTTTGTCCTTGGTGGGCTAGTGGATGACGACGAGCACAAGAATGGAGCCGAGGACAGTGACGGTCTGGGTGCTGCGAGCGTGGATGGAGTTGGTTCTGCGAGTGTGGATGGAATTGGGGACGGGTTTGATGGTGTTGGGATAGGGTTCACTGTTTATCGTGCTCTGCGGCTGCATATGGACGATGCCCATATAACACTAAATTTTATATGGACTATGTTTACCGGACGCGCGGGTCCCGATTTTTTTAAACTTTTTCTCTTTTGATTTTTTTGGGGGAAAATAAAATAGGGAAATCCGTTGTTTTGTTAATAACTTTTATTCTGTAACAATTTTTTTGACGAAACAAAATACACCAGATTCGTTATAAAAAATACATTTGAACAAGACTAATATTGGTATATTTTAAAAACAAATCAAATAATAAATAAGTCAAATATTAACATAATACACCCAATATGGTGTTAATATGTTTAATATGAAAATGTTATGATGTGAATGCGTCCACTTATAGTATGAATGTGTGAATGCGCCAACTTATGGTGTGAATTTGTGAATTCGTCCACTTATGGTGTGAATGTGTGAATGTGCCACTTATGTTGTGAATGTGTGAATGCGCCAGTTATGGTGTGAATGCGCCCACTTATGGTGTGAATGTGTGAATGCACCCATTTATGGTGTGAATGCGCCCACTTATGTTGTGAATGTGTCCACTTATGGTGTGAATGTGCCCACTTATGGTGTGAATGCGCCCACTTATGCTGTGAATGCGCCCACTTATGGTGTAAATGCGCCCACTTATGGTGTGAATGCGTCCACTTATGCTGTGAATGCACCCACTTATACTGTGAATGCGCCCACTTATGCTGTGAATGCGCTCACTTATGGTGTGAATGTGTGAATGCGCTCACTTATGGTGTGAATGTGTGAATGCACCCACTTATGGTGTGAATGACCCACTTATGTTGTGAATGTGTGAATGCGCCCAATTATGGTGTGAATGCGCCCACTTATGGTGTGAATGTGTGAATCACTACTACAGAACCTACCTTTAGTGTCGGTTATTTAAGGCCTTTAGTGTCGGTTTCTAAGCGACACCTATGTGGGTGACACTAAAAGCTCACCCATTACGCGTCGGTTCCAAAATCGACGCCCAAACTCTTCGTGCGCCACCGAAATCGCGCCTGTTTCCTGTGGCGCGAAGATATAGGCGTCAGTTATTAGATAAGAAACCGACACCATATACCTTCGCGCCACAGAAAGGGTGCCATCTTGGCCACTATCATCGTCGGTTATTAGATAATAAACCAACGCCATATACCTTAGCGTCAGTTATTAGATAATAAACTGACGCCATATACCTTCGCGCCACAGGAAACAGACGTCGGTTATTTATATAAAACCGACACTATAAATTTGTGTGTCGGTGTTATACAAATAACCGACGCCTATTGTTTTTTTTTCTGTCAGTCTGCAGACCTGCTGTGGCTGGTCGCAGGATGAGAAACCTGCAGTTAACTGCAGGTTTTACGACATCCATTGATATCAGCCAACAACAGGCCACAAACCTGCAAATTTAACAACAAAAATATTCACACATGCATTTAGCAATACAACCTGCAGTTCCATTTTATTTTCACACATTTAGAAATATTCATGTAGCTAGCAATCTGTAGTTCCATTCATTCACATTCACACGTGTAGAAACATTCATATAGCAACCAACACTTTCATTCATTTTCACTCAGACACATGTAGAAACATCCAGACATGTAGAAACATTCACACATATATTATAATTAAGAAATTCATTTACAAAATATCATTCTTTAGTCATTATTCGCTATCAACATCCCAATTATAGTTTAAAACCCCCACTATTTGTATGGTTGTTGCCCATTCTTCTCTTACTTCATTTAATTCTACCATCGTATAGGGAGCATGTACATCTGGTAAGTCCGTTCCTGTAGTGCGGTCAGCTTTAAACACCTGTAAAGAGAATGATGTATATATATAATTAATGAGCTATAAACAAGATTGATATATTTCATATTATCTAATGAGACTATATAATACCTGAGCAATACAATCGATGTCCAGTGCGGCATGTTTGATAATTATGTGCATATATCACACCACATAGTATCCACATGCCCATCCGTTGTCTTGTGTAGCACACTATAAATTCAAACATACAAAATATTAAAAAATACAACTAATTAAGCATTGTTCACATAAATAATATATACATATATTGCAGTCGGGAACTTACTTTCACGTTCTTCCAAATTATTGGCTGGTTCTTTTTCATGGGGACTTTTCCTCCAGCCTTTTTGAACTCATCAAAACCCCTACATGTTAATGTAACACAGAACATTGCAATTAAATAGTAATGTAATAACATATGTTAACGGATATGTAAAGTTCACATATTCAGAAAAATAAAAACGTATAAAACAAAACATACCTCTAATATTGCGATTTTTTATCAATTAACAATCCTTCATTGTGATCTCCGCGCACATACAAGTCATCATTAGCTTCAATATTTGTTGGTGTTGGCAACCCAACTGAGAATGGACTGGATTCATCATACTTATCATAGTACTGTTCTTCATTTATAGGATCTTCAATGAACTGTCTTTTACCATGAAGAACAACTAACCATTTATCATTTGCAGGATCATCGATATAAAATACTTGTTTCGCCTGTGATGCCAATATGAATGGTTCAACCTTCTCACCAATCTTTTCAAAGTTCACTAAAGTGAAACCCAATTCATCCACTATAACTCCTTTGGTGTTATCAACCCAATTACATTTGAAGAGCGGAATTCTGAAATCTATGTAGTCAAATTCCCATATCTCTTCAATGACACCGTAATGTGACATTTTAGCTTCACGTGGACTCTTATCCTTTGCACTTGCAAAAAACATAGTCGATGCTTGAAGGGTGACCCCACTGTTTTGGACGACACTCTTATCATCTTGGCGCTTTGTGTAATATGTGAATCCATTAATGTCATACCCTTCATAAGACATAACAGTCAACTTTGGTTTAAAGGCGAGGCATTTGATAGTTTTAGTAATATCATCTGGTGTTTGAGATAGTTGATGTAAGACTTTATCTTCAAACCACTTAATAAAAGTCTTGTTATGCTCTCTAGCAAGCCACATTGTATTGGCTCGAGGATATTGTCTTGCGATGAAATTGGTATGTTCCTCGATATAAACGTTCACTTCGTCCATGTTGTTTAAAATATACAAATGACCTTGTTCCAACTGCTCACGGCTGATTACTTTCACACGTGATCCCAAAATTCCTTTGCCAAATAGCTCGTCAATATTCTTGTCATTATCAGGAGTTTCATTACCACTGAGAAAGTCATTGCAGAAATCCATAACCTCTCTCGCCACATAACCTTCAATAATACTCCCTTCAGGCCGATAACGGTTTCGAACATCACCTTTAAAAATGCTCATGTATCGTTCAAAGGGATACATCCAATGCAAGAAAACCGGTCCCAAGATTTTCACTTCCCTAGTCAAGTGGACAACAAGATGTACCATGATATCAAAGAACGAAGGAGGGAAATACATCTCAAGCTGACATAGGGTAACAACCACTTCTCTTTGCAAATTATCAAGAGTCTCAGGGTCAATAACTTTGCTGCAGAGACTATTGAAAAAGAAACAAAGTCTGGTGATTGCAAACCTTACATACTTCAACAATATAGATCGAATTGCCACGGGCAATATTTGTTACATTAGAGTGTGACAATCATGAGATTTAAGACCTATCAACTTCAGATCTTTGATTGATACCAATCTATGGATGTTGGATGAGTAACCATGTGGCACCTTAACATTTACCAAGCATTCATAAAAAGCTTTCTTCTCCTTTCTAGACAACGTGTAACAAGCGGGAGGTAAGTATGTTCTTTTATTACCCATTTCACGTAATTCTGTTAATTCTGACCTTATTCCCATTTCACGTAGGTCCAGTCTGGATTTTATCCCATCTTTAGTGTTACCTGGTATATTTAACAGAGTACCAATGATGCTATCACATACATTTTTCTCAACGTGCATTACATCGATACAATGTCTAACTGTCAAAGAACTCCAATAAGGAAGATCCCAAAATATTGACTTCTTCTTGAATGAAGAATTGTCACTCCGTGTAGTACATTGTGATCTCTTACCAAATTCATTGACAAAGTCTTTTACTCTTTCATAAACAACCTCCCCTGGTATAGGTTTAGGTGCACTGCGTTCCTCATTCAATCCATTGAATGCTTTGCGCTTCCTACGATACAGATGGAATTTTGGAAGAAACCTTCGATGACTGAGATATACATTCTTACCACCATGTTTCAGTCTTGTTGAATCAGTGTTCTCTTCACATATAGGACACACTTTAGCTCCTTTGACACTATATCCAGACAAATTCCCATATGCTGGAAAGTCATTAATAGTGCAAAACAACATAGCATGCAAATGAAATGTCTCTCTTCGTGAAGCATCATAGGTCATCACACCTTCACCCCAGAGTTTCTTTAAGTCATCAATCAGAGGTTCAAGATAAACATCGATGTCATTTCCAGGTTGTTTAGGGCCCGATATCAACAACGACAACATTACGTACTTATTTTTCATACACAGCCAGGGAGGAAGATTGTATATAACAAGCATGACTGGCCAAGTGCTATGTTGGCTGCTCAATGTCCCGTACGGATTCATCCCGTCTGTACAAAGCCCAAGTCTTAGATTCCTGACTTCTTCACCGAATTCAGGGTACAATACATCAATCTTCTTCCACTGTGGGGAATCAGACGCATGTCGTAGGATCCCATCATTATTTTTCTTAACATCTGCATGCCACCTCAAATTCTTCGCATCTATCGGATTGACAAACAAGCATTGAAACCGTGATATTATAGGTAGATACCACATCACCTTGGCAGGAGAACCAGTTTTGGACTCCCCCGAAGTCGTCAATTTATACCGTGACGCACGACATTTTGGACAATCTTTCAAATCCGCATAGTCCTTTTGAAATAATACACAATCATTCGGGCATGCGTGTATCTTCTTGGCATCCATTCCCATTGGGCACAACAATTTCTTTACCTGGTATGTTGAGATTGGCAGCTCGTTTCCTTCAGGAAGCATTTCTTTCAACAAAGACAGCAATGACGTGAAGCTTTTGTCGCTCCATCTATTGTTAGCTTTCAACTTATACAATCTCAACACAGCGTTAAGCTTCGTAAACTTAGTACAACCTGTGTATAACGGCATCTCAGCATCATGCACAATGTTTCTAAAAATGGGAGGTGGATCGGTGTGCTCTACCCCACAACTATCCAGCATCGCATCAACGATGTCTACTGGAACTGGTTCATTCACATCTACGTCATTGTAGGCAATTTCTTCTTCCACACAAGCACTGCTATCGACATCCACTGGTTTCGGGTTTGAAATCTCTCCATGCCAGTGCCATTCTGTATAGCCTTGTATAATCCCGTTGCACATGACATGAGTTTTGATTTCGTCACCAGTGTTGACTTTCAAGTTGTTACCGCAATGCCTACATGGACAGTAGAACCTATCTCCAGGTTGTTTCCTATGTTCCTCGGCAAATCTAATGAACTGGTCAAGACCAGAAATAAACTCTGGGGTGCATCGATTGCGAATGGACATCCATGATCTATCCATTCTATGATCAAAGAGAAAACAAATATATATTAGGACAAGATTAGGGTCTAGGGTTAACAAATACATGTGATGTCATTATTATATATAATAAATGTGTACCACCTATCCATTCTTGAACACCTAATCTCACTAGTAAGTGTATAATGTGTATTGGGTTTTCAAGAAAATTTCGGCAGCATTTCCCCGCTGTTCTCCAAGTACATATGTACTTAGAGAACAAACGGGGAAATGCTGCCAAAATTTTCTTGAAAACCCAATACACATTATACACTTACATCCTAAGCAAGATTAGGTGTTCAAGAACAGTCCCAAACCGGGGACTATCCAAGATTTACTCCTAATGAGTAAATCTTGGACGAGTTTCTAGGCCAACAAATCATGCAAATGGGAACATTCATGGGAACACACACTTCAGTTATAAGCATTCATGTAGCAACTTTCAGTTCCATTCATTAATTTCTTTTTACATCCCCACAGAGGGGTGTACCCCTAAACAGTAACTAAACAAAGGGGTTGGTGTACCCCTAAACATGCGCATAATTAAAAAAACTATTAATACAGACAAGTCTAGATAGATAGACAACTAAATACTACACCAACATGGTCCCGCATCAGTAACTTTGAGGACTTATCATTGTGGCGATCTTCTCCTGAAGTTCAGAATAGAAAGCAGCTATGAGTATTGATTGCTTTCAGACAAAAATTATAAACACAACTTTTTTGTCTTGACAATTATATTTGTTAATTGGACTTACCGTGGTCTTTTTGATGATGAAGCTGTGTCACGAAGCTCCTCACCGTATTTAGACGAATCTGAACTGATAGGGGCCTCAGATTCAGATTTGTCCGAGCTGATATGCGACGACGTGCGCTCATACCACAGTAGATGATCGGGGGTCTCGCAGTTGCTGTTGGTTATCCAAACTTTGATGGAATTATGGCCAACTGGATGGAGAAAAAGCCTGTTGCAACGGACCACATGCATCTCTCCAATCCAATCACGCCAACCTGATTTTGATACAAGATTTCCCGCCAAATCATACTCAACCTCGATAACATGTGAATAATTGCCAAAAGTTAGGGTCACTTTACCAGGCATGTAGTGTCTTCCTTTTAGAAAATGCCAATGTTTGGGTATGACCAATTGGTTTAAGGAACGATCATCTAGGATGATGTCCAATTGTTCTTCAATAGGGAACGTTAACATTGACATAGAGGCCCAGTTCATAGTGACTGTTATGGGTGGACAGAGACTGCATAATATTAGTATTAACAAAGTATAAGTACATATAACGATGTTATATATTTTTAGAAAAAGTTGTATAACATCAGTTAACCTTTTATTGCTTGTCATAACCAACTTTATTGTGGTAGACATGATAGCTTGAAAATAAGTCTACATATGTACTTAGAGAACAAACGAAGAAATGCTACCGAAATTTTCTCGAAAACCCAATACACATTATACACTTACATCTTAAGTGAGATTAGGTGTTCAAGAACAGTCCCAAACCGGGGACTATCCAAGATTTACTCCTAATGAGTAAATCTTGGACGAGTTTCTAGGTGCTTACTAAAATAGAACCATTATATGGAACTAATCCTACATTATACACATACTTTTCCTGAGTAAGATAATGTGCACTTCATAGAATTATTAAGATCTGAATATATATAAGTTGTTTCTACCTACTTTGATGGGATTTTATAACATTTGAGTCTTTCATTTAAGGCATTAGATGCATATATTGCAGTCCATTGTGTTGAGATAAGAATCCCATGTGATACGCACGATTGAGAATCTTTCACGATACTAGGAAAATACACAACTAGATATTCATTTAGGTGTTAGACATTCATTTAGGTGTTCCTGATAACTCGCATGTATGCACAACTAGACAACTGTGGTAGAGCAGTACTGGAGGAAGCATACCTTTCGGTAGCGGCGGCGGACAAGTAGGCGACAATTGGCAATTTAGGGAAAAGTTCATCATTTACATTCCAAGCATGTCACATGTGTGCATTACAGTTCATCATTAAGCAAGAAGGGTGATTAGGATTCTCACCAAGAACGGGTTTTGATTTTCTATACAATTT
This sequence comes from Alisma plantago-aquatica, assembly GCA_963693085.1. Taxonomy (NCBI): domain Eukaryota; kingdom Viridiplantae; phylum Streptophyta; class Magnoliopsida; order Alismatales; family Alismataceae; genus Alisma; species Alisma plantago-aquatica. Next base: position 301,985,342 of record OY856411.1, on the reverse strand, counting down.
TATAAAAAAATGCACATGTATGCATATATATACTATACTTTTTGGAACCATACTAAATACCCAAATACTTTATAACACAACTATAAAATAATGATTATAGCTAAACTATTAAACAATAGACTTGTCACACATAAAACACCCTATACAACTTTAAAACAAAAAAGTATTAAGATATGCATGATACAATAACTATTTTGCATCACATTCCAGCAGACTTATCATTGATACCTTACTAACTTATTTCTACATTTACATATCACCACTTGATCAAAAATTACATGTATTGTATAGACAATAGAGGATTCAACTCAGTAGAAGCACAAAATCAGTACCTAAACCCTAAACACAAATAAGTAAATAACTTTTAAAAAATTACATGTGTACCACCTATCCATTCTTGGCACCGCCCAAGCAGCCGCCGGAGCAGAGGAAGAAGGAAGAAGGCAGGGCAGGCGGGCATACCTTGAGGGCAGAGGAGAGCAGCGGCCGGAGCACAGCAGCCACCGGCGGAGGCGGCGACAAAGAGAGGAGAAGCGCCGACGAGGATACGGAGCAGCGGCAGTGAGGGCACGGAGCAGCGGCTGCGAGGGCACGAAGCAGGAGCACGGACGGCCGCCGGTGAGCACAGAGGGCAGGAGCACGACCGCCGGTGAGCACGGAGCAGCGGTGAGGGCAGGAGCAGGAGCACGACAGCGGCGGCGGAGGAGCAACGACCGGCGGGGCGAGCAAGAAATCGTCGGACCTAACTGAAATCGAGAATGAAAAAGGGAAAGGGGAAGAGAAGCTCGCGCTGGTGAGCTATTAAGTTGACAATAAGCGTCGGTTATTCTAAAAAACCGATAAATAAACCAACTGTGTCGGTTCTTTTCCAAAAACCGGCACCTATACTATATTATAGTCGTCGGTTTTTAACTAAAGGACAACCGACAACTATTCCTGTCTTGCGAATACCCTTTAGTCGTCGGTTATTTATTTATGAACTGACGACATATGTCAAATTTTGGACGTAATTTTTTTGCTGGAATTTTGGTTTTGGCGGTTGATTTTAGGTGTCAGTTTTTTATTAATTAACCGACACTTAATAAAAGCGGTACCCGTGTCTGGTCGACCTTCACAGATTGTATGTCGGTTTATGTTATAAACCGACACTGTAGAGTTTAGGTGTCCGTTTATGTATACAACCGACACCTTGAAAAGTGACTTTATAAGCCATTTCTGTAGTAGTGAATGCATCATTTATGGTGTGAATGCGCCCACTTATGTTTTGAATGCACCCACTTATGGTGTGAATGTGTGAATGCACCATTTATGGTGTGAATGTGCCCACTTATGGTGTGAATGTGCCCACTTATGGTGTGAATGCGCCCACTTATGTTGTGAATGCGCCCACTTATGGTATAAATGTGTGAATGCGCCCACTTATGGTGTGAATGCGCCCACTTATGCTGTGAATGCGCCCACTTATGGTGTGAATGCGCCCACTTATGTTGTGAATGCGTCCACTTATGCTGTGAATGCGCTCACTTATGGTGTGAATGTGTGAATGCGCCTAGTTATAGTGTGAATGCACCCACTTATGGTGTGAATGCGCCTACTTATGGTGTGAGTGTGCCCATTTATGGTGTTTATGTGTGAATGCACCCACTATGGTGTGAATGTGTGAATGCGCCCACTTATGTTGTGAATGCGCCCACTTATGGTGTCAATGTTTCTACTTAACGCGCCAAATATTAGTAGTAAATGCCCACTTATGGTGTGAATGCGCCCAGTTATGGTGTGAATGCGCCCAGTTATGGTGTGAATGCGCCCACTTATGATATGAATGCGCCCTATATTTGTAACAAAAGCTCATTTATGACAAATGCGCCTACTTTTAGTTGAAGTATGTTTTTTATTGAATGCGCCCACTTGTGGCAAATGTGCCTACTTATATGCCAAATGTGCCTACTTATCACAAATCTTAAACAATATGTGCATAAATAGCAAATTAACACAAATTTTAACACAATGCGCCTAGTATAATGTGCCCACATTTATAAAATAGCATGCATATCATTTTTTTAAAATATATCGATATTGGTCTTGTTAGATTGTATTTTTCGAAACGAGTCCAGTGATTTTTATTTCGTTAAAAAATTCATTATGGATTAAAAGTTATTCACAATTTTCATTTTTGTACTCTTTTGTGTGCAGATCTGCCACGTGGCAAAAAAAAGGAGGGGGGAACCACCGCAGCCCAAGCGGTATACCACCCGCGTGTGGGGCGCCTCCCTGGTGGGTGCATCACTGTAGCATTTTTGATTTTATATAAGACTGAGTACACCTCTAACAAATCAGATGTGACGGAAATGTGGTATCTCAATCGATGCCATCCACATGTCTCGATTTAACTTTGATTCACATAGGTACTGACCGTAGAACAATGATGTTTGGTCACATCTTGGGGATGAAATCTTCAGTCTCCACATGCTTCTTTGTCTCTGTCCCTTATCATCTCAGCGGTTCATTCCTCAAGCAATTGTGCGAGATGATTCATCTGTGCGGGATGTTCATGGCTGAGATATAGTGAGACAGAGACAGAGGAAGATGCTGGTAACAGAAGATTCGCTCCCCACATCTTGTGCTGAAATTTGTTACTGTGCACTTATCTGTAGTTTGAACGTTGGATCCCTATTATTATTAAAAAAAACATATTACTCACCTCTGCAATGATTTGCACATGTAAATTACAAATTAGAAAGTGAGCAAAGTGTGCGGGCACATGGTAGGTCAGTATTAACAATCAAATCTCTCTCTCACTCACCATCTGAGGGGACATCCGAAGGAGGGAAAATTATTTGCTGTGTTGCCATTGCTCTTCATGTCGTCTTCCTTGACGTATTCATTTCTAGAAGCCATGAACGGCCAATCACTTGCAATGTAGTTGACCGTACTGGAAGATAAATGAATAGATACCGGATAAACAACCCAAAGTCAAACACACTCTCCTGTTTAGCATTTTCGTCATCCATAAATCTCTATTGGTTGACCTGCTCACTCACTGATCTTTGTCCGTGAAAGACGTGGTGACGTAGTATCCAAGATTTATGGTGCAACGGAGCTTATTCTGTATCTAGGAAGAAATCTGTGGAGTTTTGGTGTTATCTATACTACTATAAAAAGGGAAGTTTTTCCATCTATTTACAAAATAGTCATTTTGAATCCCAGCGGCTAATCAGAGGTCAGCATTTTGAGTTTTCGTTCTCTCCTTCACTCAATCTCTTCTCACATTCTTTCTCACTTTTTTTTTCTATTTTAATTGCTTTTTATTCACCAAAATACTTCTCTTCTTTTAAACTACACATCCACGATTCCCTTCGACTAACCATTATCACCTCCCTCCAATGAACCACTATCTCCCTCTCGCCCCATTTCTCTCCCTCTTTGACGAACAAGCCACCATTACTTTGCTTCCCTCTCTCTTCTCCCTCCACCACGTCAACCCATTCTTTAATGATAACAACTCATTGATTCCTCTCCCATAATCACGATCATCTTTTCTCAACCAACATCATCGTTCTCATATTTTCTTTTTTCAATTAAATTTTCCACTCATGCCAATGTATCTATTAATCTAATAAGTAATATTTTCTCTGAGCATCTTGTTGTAACGGAACACATGCAACAAATATCTTCTTATATATCAGTGGTAACTGATTGCCACGGTCGTCTCCCTCTTAACTGTTTCTTCCACTTTCTTTGCCCCGCAACACAATATCTTTCCATATATATCTCCCCAACGTCAACCTGTTCCCTTTTCCCCCAACTACTAAAACAAGACCGCCCCAACCCCCAATGACCAAGAAGGAGACTAGCAGTACAGTTACCGAAATCACCCTTCACCACGGGCATATACTTTTCCGCAAGAAAAAGTATCCATCTCAGTGTAGTGCGTGAGGCTTGAAAAGCCATTGCGAAAGTTGAAACCTACTTAAAGATGAATGACCTACTCATCACAAGATTATAATTTTTTTTATCTTAATTGTCTTTTTATACAAATTTTGCTTCATGTTACTTGAACGAAACCATGATGATTTTCACAACATAGAGTAAATAATTTATTTAATACGATTTCCTTACATAAGAACTACATACAATTAAGTTATCCAAAAACTTATGTCGGGGGGGGGGGGTTGTGAACTATAGTTATTAGCCATTAGTTATATGGGGGGGGGGGGGGGGAGGCTGAGTGTAAATGATTCAGAGCTTTAAAGACAAAAACACAATTCAATGGGATTCGAACCCAGGCAAGCACAATGTAGAGGTGCTGAAATAGCCAATCAGCGTAATACTAAAAGTTATTTCCAATTCGCCAAACATTAATATATACTATTTATGCTTATGATTGAAATGTATTTATACATTACTTTGGATTAAAGTTGGGAGGAGGGGGGCTAAAACCCGGACACATGTGTGTTAACTAGTTTGAAGCAAAAAGAGAGAGACAATCAACATGGGTTTAGAATGTACGTGGGTAAATGATAGCGTGATCAATGGAGGACGCAAGGCTGAACGTAAGGAAATTGTTAGGGTGGAGGATAAAAAGGAATATATGAGAAAATTCTTTTTTAAGAAACCTGAGAAGGCTAAATTTTGGCAGTTAATATGTTTTGGAAAGATTGAGGAAACGCGGAGGGAAGTTAATGAGGAGGGAAGCAGGGATGGAAAAATATGGTGATAATGGGCAAGAGTTCTTGAATGGTAGGCAAATGTAGATGCTATTCGTTAGAGAACAGTTAATTGAAGAAGTAATTCAATAACAGACATTTTTTAACAAAAATGTCTTCACCAAAACACACTTAATTTGGGAATATGATATGCGAGTTAGGATGTCTTTATGATAGCCTTTTCTAATAAGTGAAAGTTTGTTAATAAGAGTATATTATTAAAAGGATAATGACTATTGAGATAATTGTGTAAAGGAAAAGATTCAACGCCAAACCCACACCCCCGATTAAAACCCATACCAGCGCCAGACTTGCACCCCACATCCCCAACTAGCGTACAAACTTTGCCTAACGGTTCTGGCGCAACGGCCCTGTGTTCAGCTAGCCCTGGCTGCCTCCTCCCTCTCTTCATTCTCCACGCTTCCCTCCGTTGTTCATTTCCCTCGCTCGCGCTCGACCTACTCAGCGACCTCGTCTCTGGCCGACGCAGAAGTAGTCCGCCTCTCGCGCTGCTACTGCCGCCTACCGGCCCCAGGGCGCTGGTCCGCAAGCTCCTTCCAGTCAGCACCTACACCAATGCCGCCGCCGACGACTGGCCCCTGGTATCCACGTTCCTCATTCGGAGACCGCTTCTGCGAAAGAAGCTGCTTCTGAACGGTATGCCCGTGCGAGCTGTAGCGCGGGGACGATGTGCGGCGCCCGCTCGGGTGCCGCCACATCTTCTACCGGTGGTGCCTGGACCCCTGGTTGGATCTCGGACGCCGGACTTACCCTCTCTATCGGACGCCACTCGTCGACGGAAATGATAGAGTCGTGGCGGATCGGGACATGTATGACTACTCCATCGACGATGCGAGTGCTGGGGTTGATGGGTTCGGGTTGTAAGACCTGTCCGACATGGCCAACTCCCTCTCTTTGTTCCTCCTCTCCCCACCCACCCACAACGCGGCGGCCTCCGCATAGCAAAGTATATAGAAAATAGGCTTCAAAGGCCACGGGTGAATAGTAAATGATAAGTTGTTTTAGATAATTTCAGCAGCAACTAGCAAGAGACCATTCAAAGTAAACTTAAACTTCCTCTCCTCTTTGCATTTGTTTTTGATGCAAAAATAGAGTGGAAGAGGAAAGAAATCGAAATGAACGATGAACTCAAAAACATCCCAACCAGATCAAAGTTTCCACTTCGACAGTTATGATCCAGTCTAGGAAACCAACTATTATATACTTAGTCAAGGTTGATAATGTAACAGAGTATTATATACTTAGTCAAGGTTGATAATGTAACAGAGTATTGGAATTAACAGGAGGACCAACATTGAACTAGGTAACATGGCTGAGCATGAATGAGAAAAAAATCGTTGATAATACGAGTTGCGGCTCCTCTTTTTCCAGCGACTAGGGTAGTTATAAACATTATGAATGGTAGTATAGAAGCATGGTCATAATTATCTACTAAGAATTCAATGGTAGTATAGTAGCTAATATATTTCAAGGGTTGTGCACACATTGCATACAATGAAAAACGAAATAGAAATTGCTGATGCATGCATAGAATACAATGAAAAATGAAACATGAAAATCACACATCTGTACAAAAGTATACACAATAATACACATTACAATAGACATGTGTACACAATAATGCACATTGTAATACGTTTGTGTACACTATACACATGGTAGTGCATATGTGTATAAAACTGTACACAACAATATATATGAGAAAATCACTTCTACAGAAAATGATTCTTACAATAGTAATTTATTTTTCTATTTTACAACGGATGTCAACCGCTGTATTAGATCACATCGTCTTATATGAAAAAATACACATGTGTTCAACAATTAATACAAGTGGAAGTATGAATGTGTACACAATAATAGACATGACAGTGCGCATGTGTACAAGACTATACATAACAGTACGCATGACAACACACATGTATACAAGACTATACACAATAATATACACGACAACACACATGTGTGTAACAATACACATGGCAATACAAATATGTGCAAAATAGTACACATGATAGTACACATGTGTACAAGACTATACACAACAATACGCATGGAAAAACACATGTGTACAACAACACACGTGGTAGTACAAATGTGTACACAATAGTACACATTGCTATATATATGTGTACAAGTCTATACACAACAGTACACATGGCAAACACATGTGTAGAACAATACACATGACAATACTAATGTGTACACTATAGTACACATGACAATACACATGTGTATAATACTATACACAATAGTACGCATGACAACACACATGTGTACAACAATACACATGGTAGTACAAATGTGTAGACAACCATACACATTACATTATACATGTGTACAAGACTATGCACGACAGTATGCATGACTACATACATGTGTACAACAATACACGTGGTAGTACAAATGTATTCACAACAGTACACATGTCAATATACATGTCTATAAGATTAAACACAACAATACACATGGCAACACAAACGTGTACAACAATACACGTGGCAATACAAATATGTACACAATAGTACACATGATAGTAAGTATGTGTACAAGACTATACTCAACAATACACATGACAACACACATGTGTACGTCAATACACATGGCAGTACAAATGTGTACACAACAATACACATTACAATATACATGTGTACACAATTTAACACAACAATATGCACAACCAACACACATGTCTACAACAATACACATGGCAGTACAAATGTATACACAACAATTATATTTCAATATACATGTGTACACGACTATACACAACAATACACATGTCAATATATATGTGTACAAAACTATACACAACAATACTAATTGCAATATACATGTGTACAAAGACTATACACATGGCAGTATGCGTGAACAACACATGTGTACGACAATACACATGGTAGTAAAAATGTGTACACAACATTACACATTACAAGGTACATGTGTAGAAGATTTAACACAACAATATGCATGGAAACACACATGTGTATAACAATATATGTGGCAGTACAAATGTGTAAATAACAATACACATTTCAATATATATATATATACAAGACTATACACAATAGTATACATTTCAATATACATATGTACAAGATTATACACAACAATACACATTTCAATATACATGTGTACAAGACTATACACATTTTAATATACATGTGTACAAGACTATAAACAACAATACACATTTCAATATACATGTGTACAAGACTATACACATTTCAATATACATGTGTACAAGACTATTAATAACAGTACACATTTCAATATACATGTGTACAAGACTATACATAATAGTACATATTTCAATATGCATGTGTACAAGACTATACACAACAGTACACATTCCAATATACATGTGTACTAGACTATACACAATAGTACACATTTCAATATACATGTGTATAATACTATACACAACAATACACATTCCAATATATATGTGTACAAGACTATACACATTGCAAAGTACATGTATACAAGATTGTACATATTGCACAGTACATGTGTACACGACTGTAGACTATGTGTACACATTACATAAAACTATAAACATAACAATTCACATGTGTACAAGACTTTACACGTTGCAAAATATATGTGTACAAGATTGCACACATTGCAAAGTATATGTGTACAAGACTGCACACCATGTGTACACATTGTACAAAACTATACACATGGCAATTCACATGTGTACAAGAGTGTCCATATTACAAAGTACATGCGTACAAGACTGTACACATTGCAATTTACATGCATACACGATTGTACAAATTGCACAGTACATGTGTACAAGATTGTACCCCATGTGTACAGATTGCACAAAATTGTACACATGTGCACAAGACTGTATACCACATGTACAAGATTGTACACAATATACACATGGCAGTATACATGTTTACAAGATGGTACACTATGTGTACAAGATTGTACACCATGTGTACACATTGCATAAAACTATACATATGGTAGTACACATGTCTACAAACCACTATGCATGGCAGTACATGTGTACAAAATTGTACACCATGTGTAAACATTGTACAAAACTGTACACATGGCAATTCACATGTGTACAAGATTATACACATTGTAAAGTATATGTATACATGATTGTACACATTGTGCAATACATGTGTACAAGATAGTACACCATGTGTATAGATTGCACAAAACTAAACACATGACAATTCACATGTGTAAGAGACTGTACACATTGCAAAGTGCAAGATCTGGTCATTTATTTGATTTTCGAGTAGAGAGGAAGCAAGAAATACCTTAAATATGAAATTCCATGATCATTCGATTCAGGACGAGAGGTCCAAATTGTGCCATGCAAGTGAGGTGGCTTGCTGGCTCAATGATTTGGTTCAATCTCAGATTTACGATTCAATTCTTGATTTTCTGATTCAGTCTGTGATTCACCTGGGTCTTTGGGTTGGTTCAATCATCTTGGACAGCGTGATCTGCGCCCATCTTTCCCCTTCAAGTAGTCGCACGAGAGTTGAGCCATGGCGGAGGAGGCTCGTCAGTGCTAGTGAAGGAGGGAGTAGGGGGACCGATGGAGGGTAGCGAGCGTGGCGCTCAAATCCGTCAACGCCTCACGAAGCTCGGGGTGGTCGAATGAAGCTGGTTGTTTGTGCAAGGGCGAGACACCAAAAAGGTTTATGCGGCAGCGCTGCACTGAACAGGAGTAGAAGGGAGGGGGAAATGGGGGTGTTCGAGGCCAAACAAATGAGAAAGAATGGGGGTCGAATCTTTGTGAGGTTATTGTGAGCATTGTGACCGGGGTCCCTTTATATAGTGTTGGGGCTAGGGTTTTAGGGACAATAGGTTCGGAGCAGCAGCCATGGCCACCGGAAGGAGATGGAGGAGCGAGGAGCTCGCTTTGGCGATGAAACAATGTGAGAAACCCGATTAAAATAGGGTTGGGTGAGTTCGGATTTGCAAGGCAGGGTTTTTGGCTCGCTTAGATTTTTGAAATAGGATCAAGAGCGGGAGATTGGCCATTATGACTGGCTTGTCTCCTCCCCGCAATCAGCTGGAGGTAGGAGACAATCTACTGGCCACTCGATCAGGGCCGCAATCCGTGTGGGGCAGATCCAAGGGGCCAAAATCAGCCCGGATTGCTTTATCTAGATCACTGACATGACATTTGACAATTAAAAGGCAAACAAAAAGGTTTTTAACACATTTACTTCAAGAAATCATAGTAAATAGTAGGAATGTCTAATTGCAATGAAATTTAGACCATAGATTCACAAAAATGTGGGGAACATTTAGAAAAGTTTGAGAATCAAAAGATGAAGTTTTTTGGACCAAATTACTTTATTGGAAAAAGTGATGAATAAATCAAATATGTGGTGTCACAAAGTGCATAAAATTCACATTGATAACCATATTTTGGATTTGAGTAGAAATATTGGTTTAGAGGCAAAGAAAAATATATTGGGGTCCACAGTGAACATAATGAGGGTAAAATTGTAATTACATCATACTTATGCTAAAAATCCACATTGTCACAGATGTATTATACTTGTTTAAGATATACAGTCACGTATGCAGTTAAGATCATGCATTGCTATATTTTTTATATTTTTATACTTTTAAAAAATGTTTAGTTTGGAATGAAAAATTGGAGTACCTTGTTTATTTTAGCAATCAAGAGAATATGCGAACAAGTTCTATTACATATATATATGATATGCCATTATTTTAACATATTTAATGTATTTACTCAAACATGTATAAATATCATTTATTAGCATAAATATTACTTATTTTAAAGATTTATATGAGAGATTCAAAAACTACAAAATTTTTAAGGTTGTTATTTGCAAAGTACAACATGGATACACAACCTACATATGAAACATGAACTTAAACGATTAGCTGAGTAATATCCAAGAAAGAAAACACCCACTTCTTCATATTGCATAGTGAAGAATATTAATAATATGTCATCTTAAGAAAAATATAAATATTTGAAGTTTACTTGTTTGAAAATTTATGGGTCTACAATCACGCCTTAATAATACAAATATAAGACAAATGATAATAGATGCAAAAATGAAAAATACAACTTATATCGATATATATAATCAAGTGGTTCCATCCAAGTCTCCATATGCATATAGTACACACCGAAGCCCGTATTAGTTGTGTCCATGGCTCCGTTGGTGTCACGATACATGTAAAATTGGCATTGATATTGACGAATAATAGTTCCTTATGCGATGAGGTTCATGTGCATGTTGAGTAAAACACAAAGGGATATGTGCACATCTTCTTAAACTTATGTATGCATCATCTAGTGAATGGGTAGGTTGCATGGACACATATGACACAACCATTGGAGAGTACCATTGAAAGTGAGAAGAAGACATATAAAATGTTATATGATAATTGCATAAAACAAGTTTTTAGAAGGCGCCCATCACCTTCTGGTTGCCTGTGTCATGGGTTACATGTTCTCCAACTATATAATCTTTGCACTTCTCATAATGTCATCTGCACTTGCAACCATTAACTAAAAATGAAAGTATACTTTAAAGTTGTTTGATATTGTGTTTATGCAACTATCACGCAAATGCTTCTCAGTTGGACATCTACACTCCAGGGTTTCACATTAGATGTAGATCTGAAGATTATTTAGAGCACACTTATGAACTACACACAAACTTTCAAACTTGTTATTTTGACTTGCACCGGATCTGTTATGGTAAACTTTTACTTATTTGTATTTGTCATTTCCTGTTCTCTTAGTAATAAATGGGAGAGAAAATAATAAAACAGGGAGACATAACTATTTTATGCGTATCTAATAACTTGAAGAAAATTGGGCCGCTTCTTGTAGCTCATATGATACACACAGTGTTACGACCCCACCTCCCGATAACCCCCAATTAAGGGAGACCAAGAGGTTGAGCCGCACCCATTAATCCCAGATCAAAGGTTCGATATATAACCATAAACAATTATTAAATTCTAACAGACTATACTAAAAATGGTAATAAATTTTTTCTTTACATACCTTTTGAAAACTTGGATCTCTATTCTTCTATCCACACCGATACTAATCTATCTAATCCTCCTTGCACTTTAATTATCATTTAGTATCACATGTGCCACTTTACTGTTTGTTCTTTTCATTGTACCTAAAACGCCGACAAACAAAACGTCGGTCAGCCGTAGCTGGTATGTGGGGGAAACAACAAACATGCAACTATGATAACAATGTAATCATTCAATTACTTATTTAACAACCAATATTACGTTTTAGATATAACTCTGCGATCCAAGAGTACCCTATCCTCTGTATTGCCCCCATTAAACCCCTCATGATCCACCTATAAGTGAACCAGTTTCTAGGGTTGAGTCACATGGCACTACTCGTAAGTAGACCACTCCTTAACTTGGGATTTCCTAAAGAGTCTCTAGCTCACGGTAACCTAGACCTTGCTCTAGGATTACCCCTTTTTAGCCTTTTCAAAGTAACAGAGGTGGACCCGGATCTAGCCAGTTATATATGCACATTTATGGTGATAATCATAGTCACTTTATAGTGGCATGAAATAAATAAACATCCAACAGTTTAGTTGCATTCAATGCGATTAAACATCTGAGAATACATCGGGAAACTATAGCGGTTATTCATAATCGTAACCACATACCTGATCCATAGTAACTTGATGTCCATGCATTAACATTCAACACAATTCACAAGCAATCAACAATATCCTGAAAATAATGCATAACATCCAAGTGTCATTGTTTTATTCAAAACATCCACAAGATCAACTTGGATTCCACCTTATAATTTCTAGGCCAACCTTAGGGTTTTATTAGGTTTTTACCCTTCATTATGCATTTATCACTTTTAATGCTCTTTTAGTTTACAAACCCTAATTTCTGCATCATAGGCACAATTGAATGTCAAATATGTCTAATATGTTTCTTTTACATGAAAACTATTATCTTTATCCTTTTAGGTCATATCCAAAACATTAAGGCTAAGTATCATCTTCGGTTTCTTTCAAATTGACAAATCATATTTCATTATAGTTCAACTCACATATATGAACCTTATTTATTACTATTTCCACCTTTATACACTAGGAAACACTAATTATCCAAATAATTCACATTAAAGATCTTTGGTACTCAATTTATCTTCGAATCATCATATCTCCATTTTATTCTTCGATTTGTACAATTAAAACCATTAGAATTCATATCAACATAAATTAGGGTTTCTAATCCCATTAAGGCATATTCATGTACATAGAACCCTAAGTTAAACCAACTATATCAAAAGATCATCTTTTTCAAATCCTATTTTCACTTTTATTGACAACATGTTAATATTAGCTTGAATTATCCATCTATCATCAAATCTAAGGGTTTTTCCTTAGTTAAATCATTGTAGAGGATGACTTTATGTATTTTTCCAATTTCAAGCATATAAATTCTAAATTAAACTAATCATGTGCAAAGTTCTTCATTTTTGAAGTCAATGTTCCTTTTTACATTTAACAGGTTAATATCAACTCTAATGATCCATTAAACCCTATTAATCACTTTAATCATATCAAAGTAGGGTTTCTTTAATCATCATTATGTTAAAGTTGATAAATTACACTACTTTTCAAATTGCAAGAGGAATTGGCTTATAAACATAATTTATTTATATTTCTCACGTCTTTCTGATCAATTTTCATATAAAACTTGTTCTAATCGGAGTTACCAATTAAGAGTTATGATTTTTGTAAACATTTACTTACTCTGGCCAATCAGATTGCGCCACGTCATGCAATACATGCAACATTGTCCTTTGTATTGGAAAACATAACGGAAAGACCGTTATGCCCTTGGTTAAGTCGTGCACGCTTTAGCCCACAGAGGGGCAGTTTCGTCCACGCATCTTTCTCTCCTTCTTCAACCTTGGGCAGCACGACGACTGCTGCCCTAGCCGCCGATCTGCAGCAAACAGGAGTGCACCCCCTCCTCTCCAGAGTTCGGCGACCCCCAGGGACTCCTCCCATGTCTCCGCCATGATCATGCGCACGTGGGGCACCTCAGCTTTGCTGCCAAAATGGTCCGTTTGCGTTGCCAAACCTGCAGACCCGCGGCTGGTCGTGGACCTGCTGCAGGCGTCGTGCCGCGGTCTGGGATAGCCGGACTCCTCTTCTATCGGTGGGGGAGCGTCGTGCCTCCCTCACAGGCTGGCTCCTCTTCATTCCAAGGGTCATGCTGCTCTCCTAACGTAAGGATTGAGGGAAAAAGATGAAGAAGAGGTAGAAGAGAGAGAGAGGGATACAAGGATCTCCTTGGGCTCGACCCAGGGGTTCTAACCTTTTATAGAGGGAATATCCATGCCCTAGTAGGCTTGCCCTCAAGCAACCACACCCTCTTCTAATAGGAAAGTGCTTACTTCACTACTAAGCAAGTTTCCTCTTTCTCTCTCTCCTAAACATCTCTTTGATATTCCTTATTTCTTGAATATTTAGAAATACAAAAATCTTCACCCTTATCCTCATTTATACTTGCCTTTCAATTATTTGTCATAAAAACATGTTTTTCGCTTTTAAAAGAAAATACTTTCCTTTTCACAATATTAATTAATATATATATCATATTATCCTCTTATTTGGCAATTTTAGTATTTTCTCTTTCTTTCCTTTTTATTGGGACTCCTTGGATCCCAAGGCACTCTATATTTCGAAATTCATTTTATTGGAATGCTCATTATCTTTCTTAATGCACCTATATGCATTATTTTGCATTATCATGTTTATTTCTTATTAAGATATCTCTTTTTGAGAATTTCTCTTTATTTCTATTTTATTTCCCTCATTGGCATTCCTTTTATCATTAGAAATCTCATGGATATGAAATTGCCCCAAGAAATCTCATTTATGCCTATTTCCACTTATTTTCCACATTTTATCATTATTTTCTAATTTCTTTCTTAATAAAGAAATACTTAATTAATATTTTCTTTTCTTATTGCTTTATTTATGCAACTTTGTACTCCTTGGAGCCCAAGGAACCCAAGCGGCATGAAATCCTCTTTGGATTTGCCTTCTAGAGGTTTCCACATATTTCTTTTATCAATTATTCAATTATTCATTCACTAATTGCATTTTCTTTATTATTGCCATGTTATTGGGCCCAATAGCCAATAAATCCCACAAATCAAACAACAAGGCTATTTTAAACGAAATCCAATATTCTCAACCCAATATATGATTATTTGTTCAAACATCTTTAATATGAGAAATTATATTTCTCACCACTTGAACCCAAAAATTGGGGTTATAACATCCTTCCCCTCTTATAGAAATTTTGTCCTCAAAATTCAAACAAGCAAACAAACAATTCAGGATAAGACTTTTCCATGTCCATCATTGGCCCCTATGTGGCTTTACCGTACTCATGGCGCTTTCACAGAACCTTTATCATCACATATTCTTTTCTCTGAGTTCTTTCATCCTGGCGTCTATAAACTACACAGGTGACTCAGGCCATGTCAGCCTCCCTTGGGGCTCACTAGGTTCATTGCTCAGCACATGGTCGGGGTACCTCACATAGTGCTCTAAATTGGACACATGGAAAACATCTCCCATTACTCTATCCTGAGGGGTAGGGTCAAACCTAACCTTCTCCACCCATCCATCTCTAATGGACTCATGTATCGGGTACTCATCTCTCTTAGTTATAACTTAGAGGGGTCGGATTTTCATGTCACATAATCTCCCACAGTGAACTGCATGTCAGTCTACTTTGCATCTGCTCACGACTCTCATCGTCTCTAGGCTCCTTTCAGCCCTTACACAATCAAAGTGACTTCTTCTACACACACTGGGGTTCCTTTTCTAACCATCATGTGGTCCTTTTCACCAACATCACCTTGCTGAAGTGGTGACTGACACAACCTCCTTTATAGAGCTTCATATAAAACCTGATACTGGCTATGGTGATCAATGTCACATATTTCATAGGACAAGAACTGTCCCTAGATATCACCCTGAACGAGCACACATGTTCTCATCATACCCCTTTAGTCTGGATCTTACTAACCATAGTTAGGGGTGATAAACTATACTAACATTGAGTTTTTCATGTACCTACTTCCACTTTATGGAAGTGAACCTTTAGGTCAAACTCAAGAACCTTTGAACTTGCTTCATGGTGTAGTTGAACCATCTCTCTCATGGGTAGTTCAACTAGATCTGTCCTTTAACCAAACTCTTCCTTTCTAGGTAAGGCGACCTACCATAACCCATATTGTATCTCGACCTTCTTTGGCCCAGGGAAGACCTATCACAACATCCATAGTGTTGAGCTCCCATTCCCTCTCAGGGATTCTTTTGTCCTCTATATCGATACACTGGGTTACTGGGGTTCATCCTTTACCTCCTGGCTTGCATGGCCATAAACCACATGCAACCTCATCTTAAGCATCCAAAGTGCTATTGTCATTTTCCACAGTGTATGATGATCTTCCACCATGATTTCCTATATGTCATGATTCTTTCAAGATCAAATCCTCTGAAACCCTAAACCACTCTAGTCAGGGTTTCATCACCTTCTCTTCCAAAGAGGTGCATCTGAGGTTCTACCACCATCCCTTCATTGCATCGAGGACTAGACTGGCTAACCAAACAACCTCTCATCCTTTCAACGTATCTTGTTACATCTGAGTGTTATCCAAACACCTCTCCTTTTCAAATTTAGGGTTAGCCAAACAACCTCTTCTAGCTTCTAGTCAAACAAGTCTTAACCATAGCATACATTACCACCTCTCATCCTTAGGTATTAGGTAACATTGAAGACATACACTTCCATGTATTTCACTTATCATATTATCTCCAACTCTATGTCTATATCCATTAAGAACACTCTCTGATTTCATCATCATGGTGACCAAACTCAAACTGGTATAACTTGTAAGCTCCACATCCTCATAAGGTGACTACCTCATTCCTCTTAGTGCTAGTAATCCATCCATGTATCATTCACTTTATCGGGATAGGTTATCTTCTCTATCCCCATCTCTCGTGGCAACGTTCCAACCTACATCATCTCTTATCATTGGTGTATGACATGCATAATGTCCTATCTCTCACCCCCATAACAAGAGGAAATAAGCATTTGGCTGCAGTCCAAATACATAGTTCTTCCTGTTCCAAGAGTAGAGATGGTACATCCCACCTTTCCAGTACACCTTTAAATCTAAGTTGCAACGTGCCACATATGTCTCTTTATCACAAACATCATGATATCAAACTAGTCTTGAACCTACTGAGGTTTATATCCTTGGTCATTTCCTCTAGGTCTATATGGTACCGACTCTTTTAGGGTCATCCCTCTTCCCTCATGCATCAAGAGAGTGCCCTACTCATCTGCCCTTTGGGTCCCATGAGTTCATAAAGGTGATCAATCTCCTAACCCATGGCCCTCAGACAATGGTAGCTATTACCTCCCGACCCTATGGTCATGTGCAACTGGGGAATTAGGCAACTCCTACCTTTATCGGTCTTATCCCTACCTGACCCTAGGATCGACTTAGGATTCACCATTATAGTGCATGTTCACTTAGAACCTTACCCATGTCTTCATCATCTCTCTTTCTGCATTCCTGGGCTGGCCCTCATCCTTTCATAGGGATCATGGCAACCTACCTACCTTGGTCAAGCCCCCTACCGGTCACTTCCATGGTAACACATTCATACGCAAACAGAGATAGATATCTATGGGTCTACAGGTTCATCCTCATACCATGTACTTTTCGCTTAGCTTTTCAAGATCCTAAGAGACCTCTTTAGGTTACCTTAAACTAACCAAAACTGATATACACCCTTCCAAAGGGTCCCTCTCCCAGGATGGGAGGAAAACTATCTCTGAGGTCACAAAAGCTCTTAGGTCTAGGGTTTACATCCACACGAGCCTACTTAGCCCTAGCAAACCATTAAGGCATAAGCAGCCCACTCACTGTACCATGCTACGTCATACTTATCCTTCTTTCCTCGATGTTGGATCAAGATAAAACTTTCCCCTTTATCATCAACCTAGCTGTAAGGGGTTCACCAAACATACCTTAAACTTAAGGGGCTTCCCTTTTCCTTTATTCATGAGGCGTACCATGCTCGAAACTATAGAAACTTAATTCTCATCATGAGAATTAGGTATACCACTTCCCCTCTTAGGCCTAGGAACCCTAGGTTCACTGCATGCTCTGTCTCTTAACTACAAACCAAGCATGAAAAAGGCATGACACGCACTCCTTGTCATCCTTCAACTCAAGCAACACTTAGAGTTGGGTCCTCCCTAAGGACAACCAACAAGGTACAAGGCCTCATAACCTGCTACTAAACCTTTCTAGGTCTAAGGAACTCTTTTTCCTACCTCAGAAGGTAAACACCTATATTGTAGGCACATAGGCACCATATGCTTCATCTTCACTGTCTAGGGTTTGGTCCCTCTAAAGGCAACCAAGATATCATCAACTTATGAGGCAACCACTGTCATCCATTGTTTAGGGTTTTAGGCTTCCAACCTTCTTGCTGGGTTTCCTGCTCTCCCTAGAGCTAACCCTACAACCAACCTTACCATTAGAGGTCCTCTCTTCATGAAGGATCAACCTCCAAAGCATTCTCTACATGGGTGAAGCCTAGGTTCACACTTATGGTTGCTCAAGATCATCTATAACCCTTTATGCTCCATCATAATTCCTTATCCAGGGTTTCATCCTACCGTCAGCACTATGACGTGCTCTAGGTTCCAGCTATGCTCTACTGGTACAAGCCCATAGGGTTTCTATGGTCCTTCACTAACATCATCATCCAAAGAGCTATCATGTACTCTAACATGCACGACCCTTCCCAAGGTTGGGGTTGCCAAAGGTGCTAGGTCACCCATGGATCCTATGGCATCCCAAAGGCATGTCCTTTCAAACACCTGGTCCAACTCATCTCTCTCTAACCTTCACTTAGGGTTAGGGTTAGCATCATCCTCAGAGGATGTGCTAGGTCTCTACTTGCAATGGAGATCTCTATCTCTAAGACTAACTTATCCTCCTGACAAGAAGGTCTAGCCTCAGGTCTCTTCTGAGGACATGACATCTTATGTCATACGACCTAAGCATGTATCTATTATTTATTTTACGCTTAATCTATTAAGCTTATGTCCATGACATCTTATTTACATGCCTTTCATTAATTTAATGGAGGATTCCTTAAACCTTATTAACCTTACCCATACCTCAAGAGGGTGAGGAGAAGAAAGAAAACCCTAATCCTTTAGGTCCTTATCAGAATTTTGTGATGAGAAGGGATGAATAAGATGAGAAGTCCTAAAGGTATCTTATTTCGATTCATACCCTAAGACTTTGGCCAGGCGGTCACACAGGTCCGGGAGTCCTCGTATTCCGACTAGCGGTGCGGAGGAAAATCTTACCAGCCCCCGGTCGTGATCCCTTTCTAGACACCTCCATCTTTTAGATACTCCTCTAATAACTCCCTTGGGTTCTATGGAGTTTGTACAATTTAATAATTATTAATGGTTAATTGAGGAACCCAGGCTCTGATACCAAATGTTACGACCCCACCTCCCGATAACCCCCAATTAAGGGAGACCAAGAGGTTGAGCCGCACCCATTAATCCCGGATCAAAGGTTCGACATATAACCATAAACAATTATTAAATTCTAACAGACTATACTGAAAATGGTAATAAAATTTTTCTTTACATACCTTTTGAAAACTTGGATCTCTATTCTTCTATCCACACCGATACTAATCTATCTAATCCTCCTTGCACTTTAATTCTCATTTAATATCACATGTGCCACTTTACTGTTTGTTCTTTTCATTGTACCTAAAACGCCGACAAACAAAACGTCGGTCAGCCGTAGCTGGTATGTGGGGGAAACAACAAACATGCAACTATGATAACAATGTAATCATTCAATTACTTATTTAACAACCAATATTACATTTTAGATATAACTCTGCGATCCAAGAGTACCCTATCCTCTGTATTGCCCCCATTAAGCCCCTCATGATCCACCTATAAGTGAACCAATTTCTAGGGTTGAGTCACATGGCACTACTCGTAAGTAGACCACTCCTTGACTCGAGATTTGCTAAAGAGTCTCTAACTCACGGTAACCTAGACCTTACTCTAGGATTACCCCTTTTTAGCCTTTTCAAAGTAACAGAGGTGGACCCAGATCTAGCCAGTTATATATGCATATTTATGGTGATAATCATAGTCACTTTATAGTGGCATGAAATAAATAAACATCCAACAGTTTAGTTGCATTCAATGCGATTAAACACCCAAGAATACATCGGGAAACTATAGCGGTTATTCATAATCGTAACCACATACCTGATCCATAGTAAATTGATGTCCATGCATTAACATTCAACACAATTAACAAGCAATCAACAATATCCTGAAAATAATGCATAACATCCAAGTGTCATTGTTTTATTCAAAACATCCACAAGATCAACTTGGATTCCACCTTATAATTTCTAGGCCAACCTTAGGGTTTTATTAGGTTTTTAGCCTTCATTATGCATTTATCACTTTTAATGCTCTTTTAGTTTACAAACCCTAATTTCTGCATCATAGGCACAATTGAATGTCAAATAAGTCTAATATGTTTCTTGTACACGAAAACTATTATCTTTATCCTTTTAGGTCATATCCAAAACATTAAAGCTAATTATCATCTTCGGTTTCTTTCAAATTGACAAATCATATTTCATTATAGTTCAACTCACATATATGAACCTTATTTATTACTATTTCCACCTTTATACACTAGGAAACACTAATTATCCAAATAATTCACATTAAAGATCTTTGGTACTCAATTTATCTTCAAATCATCATATCTCCATTTTATTCTTCGATTTGTACAATTAAAACCATTAGAATTCATATCAACAAAAATTAGGGTTTCTAATCCCATTAAGGCATATTCATGTACATAGAACCCTAAGTTAAACCAACTATATCAAAAGATCATCTTTTTCAAATCCTATTTTCACTTTTATTGACAACAAGTTAATATCATCTTGAATTATCCATCTATCATCAAATCTAAGGGTTTTTTTCCTTAGTTAAATCATTAAAGAGGATGACTTTATGTATTATTTCCAATTTCAAGCATATAAATTCTAAATTAAACTAATCATGTGCAAAGTTCTTCCTTTTTGAACTCAATGTTCCTTTTTACATTTAACAAGTTAATATCAACTCTAATGATCCATTAAACCCTATTAATCACTTTAATCATATCAAAGTAGGGTTTCTTTAATCATCATTATGTTAAAGTTGATAAATTACACTACTTTTCAAATTTCAAGAGGAATTGGCTTATAAACATAATTTATTTAGATTCCTCACGTCTTTCTGATCAACTTTCATATAAAACTTGTTCTAATCGGAGTTACCAATTAAGAGTTATGATTTTTGTAAAAATTTACTTACTCTGGCCAATCGGATTGCGCCATGTCATGCAATACATGCAACGTTGTCCTTTGTATTGGAAAACATAACAGAAAGACCGATATGCCCTTGGTTAAGTTGCACGCGCTTTAGCCCGTAGAGGGGCAGTTTTGTCCACACGTCTTTCTCTCCTTCTTCAACCTTGGGCAGCACGACGGCTGCTGCCCTAGTCGCCGATCTGCAGCAAACAGGAGTGCACCCCTCCTCTCCAGAGTTCGGCGACCCCCAGGGACTCCTCCCATGTCTCCGCCATGATCATGCGCACGTGGGGCACCTCAGCTTTGCTGCCAAAATGGTCCGTTTGCGTTGCCAAACCTGCAGACCCGCGGCTGGTCGTGGACCTGCTGCAGGCGTCGCACCGCGGTCTGGGATAGCCGGACTCCTCTTCTATCGGTGGGGGAGCGTCGTGCCTCCCTCACAGGCTGGCTCCTCTTCGTTCCAAGGGTCATGCCACTCTCCTAACGTAAGGATTGAGGGAAAAAGATGAAGAAGAGGTAGAAGAGAGAGAGGGATACAAGGATCTCCTTGGGCTCGACCCAGGGGTTCTAACCTTTTATAGAGGGAATATCCATGCCCTAGTAGGCTTGCCCTCAAGCAACCACGCCCTCTTCTAATAGGAAAGTGCTTACTTCACTACTAAGCAAGTTTCCTCTTTCTCTCTCTCCTAAACATCTCTTTGATATTCCTTATTTCTTGAATATTTAGAAATACAAAAATCTTCACCCTTATCCTCATTTATACTTGCCTTTCAATTATCTGTCATAAAAACATGTTTTTCGCTTTTAAAAGAAAATACTTTCCTTTTCACAATATTAATTAATATATATATATATATCATATTATCCTCTTATTTGGCAATTTTAGTATTTTCTCTTTCTTTCCTTTTTATTGGGACTCCTTGGATCCCAAGGCACTCTATATTTCGAAATTCATTTTATTAGAATGCTCATTATCTTTCTTAATGCACCTATATGCATTATTTTGCATTATCATGTTTATTTCTTATTAAGATATCTCTTTTTGAGAATTTCTCTTTATTTCTCTTTTATTTCCCTCATTGGCATTGCTTTTATCATTAGAAATCTCATGGATACGAAATTGCCCCAAGAAATCTCATTTATGCCTATTTCTACTTATTTTCCACATTTTATCATTATTTTCTAATTTCTTTCTTAATAAAGAAATACTTAATTAATCTTTTCTTTTCTTATTACTTTATTTATGCAACTTTGTACTCCTTGGAGCCCAAGGAACCCAAGAGGTACGAAATCCTCTTTGGATTTGCCTTCTAGAGGTTTCCACATATTTCTTTTATCAATTATTCAATTATTCATTCACTAATTGAATTTTCTTTATTATTGCCATGTTATTGGGCCCAATAGCCAATAAAGCCCACAAATCAAACAACAAGGCTATTTTAAACGAAATCCAATATTCTCAACCCAATATATGATTATTTGTTCAAACATCTTTAATATGAGAAATTATATTTCTCACCACTTGAACCCAAAAATTGGGGTTATAACACACAGAGTAAATATATTGCATCTGATATAAATAGAAAAATGAATTGTATATGTTGCACAAAGTGATGCAGTTGTCCATGACGCTGGTAGAATCATATAGGTTGATATTTCAGAAAGGAGTGACCCACCATAGAGAAGGAGAAATGGTAGACCGTCTGAGAATTGTTGTTTGCAAGAAGCACTACTGATGATAATACAATAAAGAGTTGTATGTCTACGTTGTGAAACTATCTATAAAGGGAGCCATGTGATTCTCCTACAAAAATTTAATGAGAATAAAAATAAATTTAGAAAATTTTTCTAAGGAGTGTTTAACCGTGCTACCATGGGGAGCAGATAGAGTTACCACGGAGCTGATGATTCTCATCTTTAAGGGTCTGACTGGTTCGGTGTAACTCATCCTGAAAACACTGGAAGTCCACTTCCACTTTTTATTTTGTTTGATTGGTTTGGCAAAAGTCTGAAACTTGAGTTTCTCAGTTTTCCCTAGACTTCCAAAAATATATATAAACTGAGTGGAAAACGAATTCCGCTTGCAACCGAGTCTCGCACGCTCGCCCTAGGGTAGTAGTTCCTTGCTCGGAAGAGATGGTGGAGGCGGCTAGTGTGTCCCGTTGTTCTCCCTTGGGCTTTATGTCACCGAGTCCTCTGCTTGGGCAGTTGCATAGCCGATGAACTGTGCTGCATTTCCTCCATCCTCCTAGATCTTGCTTTGGTCCCGGCGGCAGAGCTTGTCAATTTGAGTCCAGTGGAGTGGGGTTCAAGATTTTTTGCGGCAAGACAAGGCTCGCTACTTTTGGTGTGAAGGCTATTTTCCTCCAACCGATAACTCCATCTCATCAGAGTTCCTTTCTCCCGATTCTCGTATTGACCGCCACACCTCGTTCTTTTTCTTTTCCCTTTCTTACCATCTCACGAAAACTTGGTTCATCTGTGATGTTACACCAAGAGATACGGTAGGTGGGTGATTACCTTTTTTTCGTCTTTATTAATTGGATTTTAATAGCGATTTGATACAGAAAAATCATGACATTCTATTGTACATTCTTGGAATATAAAAAAGTAAATTCATGTATGACTGCTATGTAGTTTACAACACATCTTTAACTAGATTTTCTGCGCATAGTTACAACAAACCAATTGAATGGAAGTCAATTTCTAAGAAAAACTTAATTGAAACCAATCAACCAGAACTCATTTTCCTGGAACTGGGTTTGGATTCCAGGAAAATGAAATCCAGGAAAACTGAAGTTACACCGAACCAGACCCTAAATGCACAAGCTTCTAGGTCCAAGTTTTCTTGTGGAGCTGCTTCCACTTCCCGTCAAGCTACAAAAATTGGAAAGCCCAATAGTCATTAGGTGTAGGATCTTCGGTTGGAGTTGCCACTCCAAGAGAAGTGATCTAGACCTTGCTAGTAGAAACATGCAACAAAAATGTTCAATAAATTTCATACCTATAAAATCATTTGTACATGCCCTACCCAATGCAACACAAATTACATAGTTGAGTTCAATATACATCAAATGAAATAAAACTGCTAGAATTTCAACTCACAAACTTTTAGCTTCTAGAACTAAGATCGGCTTGTAGGTTGGACGTACATCCAACTAAACCTGCCCATAGAAAAATTAATGTAGAACAGAATGCAAATATCTCCAATCAGAAAGTATCTGCATACTTAATGACGAAGTCATTTGAGGGCAGAGGAGACCTATAACTTGTGGGAGTAGAAGCGACAATAGATGTTATTGTTAACAGTAGCATAGTGTTCTTTCCACACCAAATATAGGTGTACTGCATCGCCGGGTCTCATTCCTTTTTATCTTCTGCCTCATTGTCGTCTGCCACATTGTCGGCATCCTCGTAATCTCCTAGTATGTCCATACCCTTGACATCCAGGAAGATCCTGATTCCTGAGGCTGAATAATATGGAATAACGAGTTGAACAAAGACAACATATTGCGTTAAGCATTTATCACAATAGAGAGATAAATGCAGATCCGGAAGAAAAGATGGGATAGTAGAGATAAACATCGAATAAAGAGTAGTAGGAGAATTGGAATGACAGAAGAATTCCGGAGGAACTGTCACGTGGTTGGACACTACACTTTAAATTAGCAAGCATTTATTGTAATAGAGAGTGATAAATGTGGATTTGGAGAAAAAGGTGGGAATTGAGAGATAAAAATGGAATTTGAACGGATATAGTTGGAAACGTGGCCGGCCGTGGAATTTGAACTGTCATATGCCATTGACGATCTTAGTGGGAATATTGGTTTGCATTGACTGGTGTTAATGGGAATATTAATTGGAACGTGCATTTTTGTAGCCGTGATGTGTGCTTTTTCTTGTTGTGAAGGGTAACGGACTAATGACAACGTGGGTGTGGTGTTGCTCATCGTCTGTTATTTAATTTTGCAATTTAAGCTATTAAAATCGGAGAAAAAGAAAAGAGAAAGTAGAAAGTGAAGGAAAGCCAGGAATCAGAAATTAACGAATCAGAAATATGTAGATGAACTCGTTTATCTATATATTAGATATTATTTGTTGAGAACAAGATAATTTAAAATAAAAAAATTGATGAAGTGGTTACAGGAAAATAAAGAAGAGGAAGGAAAGTTCGTGCATTATCATAATTAGTTATCGTCATATAAAAAGAATAGTAAAGAGACGTTTTGTTGGGAAAATGATTTATTAATGGGGAAAACTTTTTGTTTGTCGAAGGAAGTTAGGCAAGAATTTGAGAACCACATTCACAGGATGAGGGGAGATAGAAAGACTATCAATGGAGTGTGGCGGAAATAAGTGGTGGGGCTGGTTGTTTCGATGTGAAGGAGGAAAAGCATGAAAAAAACCTAAAAAAAGGAGAGCGGAGAGAAAGAGTTAAGGAGAGGTTAGGATTTTGAAAACGGTATAATCCGATTGCCCAGTGGCATTGTTGTTAGTTATTTTAAGTATTCACTCTTTTTATAATAGTATATATATATATATATATATATATAGATATAGATATATATATATATATATATATATATATATATATATATATATATATATATATATATATATATATATATATATATATATATGTACACACACATATATATATGTATCCACACACATATATGTACACACACACACACACACACACACACATACACACACACACACATATATATATATATATATATATATATATATATATATACACACAATACATATTATTCACTACCGACATGGGTAGTGATGTTAGTTTACCCGTGCATCTGCTTTGTAATAGGAAGACATATATTTATAATTAGACAACAAAATTATAATGAATGACCAAAATTACAATACAAAGACTCCTCTTGTAATACATCATAAATTGTTTACGATATTTTTATAAATATCATTTGTACTATTTTTAGAGGGAGAATAAAATTGCAAAATGAGTCTTTCGATGATAAGTTTGATCCTCTCATTATAATTATGTGCCTTCCTGTTATAAAATAGATCCTTAGATAACAAAAGTTAGTTACCAGCGTGGGCAGTGAATATATACTCATATATATATATATATATATATATATATATATATATATATATATATATATATATATATATATATATATATATATATATATATATGGCTAAAAGAATTGTGTACCCAGTACATGTAGCTTACATGTACCCACCTTCATTTATGGGGATTGTAAAATTGTATTGAATAATCCAACCTTATGGATGTATAGTATACACCTTAGATAAGATGTGTACCAAAAATCATCACAATCTGATATTAATAGAGCATACAATAAAAGAAGATATAGCCATACATCATTCAATGGTTTATGGAGCATAGGCTGCAATAAATCCCCCGGGTCAGATGGGTTCAATGCTTTCTTTTACAGGACAGCTTGGGACACTATTGAAGATCTTCTGAGGTACGTGAGATGGTTTCTTGTAGGGGGTAATATGGTTAGACAAGTCAATCATGCTTTCTTAGTTCTCATTCCAAAGAAGAAGATTACGAGCTCTCTTACTGATTTCAGACCTATTGCTTGCTGCTCTATTCAATACAAAATTATAGCAAAAATCATAGCTACATTATGAATGGTAGTATAGAAGCATGGTCATAATTATCTACTAAGAATTCAATGGTAGTATAGTAGCTAATATATTTCAAGGGTTGTGCACACATTGCATACAATGAAAAACGAAATAGAAATTGCTGATGCATGCATAGAATACAATGAAAAATGAAACATGAAAATCACACATCTGTACAAAAGTATACACAATAATACACATTACAATAGACATGTGTACACAATAATGCACATTGTAATACGTTTGTGTACACTATACACATGGTAGTGCATATGTGTATAAAACTGTACACAACAATATATATGAGAAAATCACTTCTACAGAAAATGATTCTTACAATAGTAATTTATTTTTCTATTTTACAACGGATGTCAACCGCTGTATTAGATCACATCGTCTTATATGAAAAAATACACATGTGTTCAACAATTAATACAAGTGGAAGTATGAATGTGTACACAATAATAGACATGACAGTGCGCATGTGTACAAGACTATACATAACAGTACGCATGACAACACACATGTA
Organism: Alisma plantago-aquatica; assembly: GCA_963693085.1. NCBI lineage: Eukaryota > Viridiplantae > Streptophyta > Magnoliopsida > Alismatales > Alismataceae > Alisma > Alisma plantago-aquatica. The sequence continues at coordinate 301,957,926 of OY856411.1, read as the reverse complement.
TACAAGACTATACACAATAATATACACGACAACACACATGTGTGTAACAATACACATGGCAATACAAATATGTGCAAAATAGTACACATGATAGTACACATGTGTACAAGACTATACACAACAATACGCATGGAAAAACACATGTGTACAACAACACACGTGGTAGTACAAATGTGTACACAATAGTACACATTGCTATATATATGTGTACAAGTCTATACACAACAGTACACATGGCAAACACATGTGTAGAACAATACACATGACAATACTAATGTGTACACTATAGTACACATGACAATACACATGTGTATAATACTATACACAATAGTACGCATGACAACACACATGTGTACAACAATACACATGGTAGTACAAATGTGTAGACAACCATACACATTACATTATACATGTGTACAAGACTATGCACGACAGTATGCATGACTACATACATGTGTACAACAATACACGTGGTAGTACAAATGTATTCACAACAGTACACATGTCAATATACATGTCTATAAGATTAAACACAACAATACACATGGCAACACAAACGTGTACAACAATACACGTGGCAATACAAATATGTACACAATAGTACACATGATAGTAAGTATGTGTACAAGACTATACTCAACAATACACATGACAACACACATGTGTACGTCAATACACATGGCAGTACAAATGTGTACACAACAATACACATTACAATATACATGTGTACACAATTTAACACAACAATATGCACAACCAACACACATGTCTACAACAATACACATGGCAGTACAAATGTATACACAACAATTATATTTCAATATACATGTGTACACGACTATACACAACAATACACATGTCAATATATATGTGTACAAAACTATACACAACAATACTAATTGCAATATACATGTGTACAAAGACTATACACATGGCAGTATGCGTGAACAACACATGTGTACGACAATACACATGGTAGTAAAAATGTGTACACAACATTACACATTACAAGGTACATGTGTAGAAGATTTAACACAACAATATGCATGGAAACACACATGTGTATAACAATATATGTGGCAGTACAAATGTGTAAATAACAATACACATTTCAATATATATATATATACAAGACTATACACAATAGTATACATTTCAATATACATATGTACAAGATTATACACAACAATACACATTTCAATATACATGTGTACAAGACTATACACATTTTAATATACATGTGTACAAGACTATAAACAACAATACACATTTCAATATACATGTGTACAAGACTATACACATTTCAATATACATGTGTACAAGACTATTAATAACAGTACACATTTCAATATACATGTGTACAAGACTATACATAATAGTACATATTTCAATATGCATGTGTACAAGACTATACACAACAGTACACATTCCAATATACATGTGTACTAGACTATACACAATAGTACACATTTCAATATACATGTGTATAATACTATACACAACAATACACATTCCAATATATATGTGTACAAGACTATACACATTGCAAAGTACATGTATACAAGATTGTACATATTGCACAGTACATGTGTACACGACTGTAGACTATGTGTACACATTACATAAAACTATAAACATAACAATTCACATGTGTACAAGACTTTACACGTTGCAAAATATATGTGTACAAGATTGCACACATTGCAAAGTATATGTGTACAAGACTGCACACCATGTGTACACATTGTACAAAACTATACACATGGCAATTCACATGTGTACAAGAGTGTCCATATTACAAAGTACATGCGTACAAGACTGTACACATTGCAATTTACATGCATACACGATTGTACAAATTGCACAGTACATGTGTACAAGATTGTACCCCATGTGTACAGATTGCACAAAATTGTACACATGTGCACAAGACTGTATACCACATGTACAAGATTGTACACAATATACACATGGCAGTATACATGTTTACAAGATGGTACACTATGTGTACAAGATTGTACACCATGTGTACACATTGCATAAAACTATACATATGGTAGTACACATGTCTACAAACCACTATGCATGGCAGTACATGTGTACAAACTTGTACACCATGTGTAAACATTGTACAAAACTGTACACATGGCAATTCACATGTGTACAAGATTATACACATTGTAAAGTATATGTATACATGATTGTACACATTGTGCAATACATGTGTACAAGATAGTACACCATGTGTATAGATTGCACAAAACTAAACACATGACAATTCACATGTGTAAGAGACTGTACACATTGCAAAGTGCAAGATCTGGTCATTTATTTGATTTTCGAGTAGAGAGGAAGCAAGAAATACCTTAAATATGAAATTCCATGATCATTTGATTCAGGACGAGAGGTCCAAATTGTGCCATGCAAGTGAGGTGGCTTGCTGGCTCAATGATTTGGTTCAATCTCAGATTTACGATTCAATTCTTGATTTTCTGATTCAGTCTGTGATTCACCTGGGTCTTTGGGTTGGTTCAATCATCTTGGACAGCGTGATCTGCGCCCATCTTTCCCCTTCAAGTAGTCGCACGAGAGTTGAGCCATGGCGGAGGAGGCTCGTCAGTGCTAGTGAAGGAGGGAGTAGGGGGACCGATGGAGGGTAGCGAGCGTGGCGCTCAAATCCGTCAACGCCTCACGAAGCTCGGGGTGGTCGAATGAAGCTGGTTGTTTGTGCAAGGGCGAGACACCAAAAAGGTTTATGCGGCAGCGCTGCACTGAACAGGAGTAGAAGGGAGGGGGAAATGGGGGTGTTCGAGGCCAAACAAATGAGAAAGAATGGGGGTCGAATCTTTGTGAGGTTATTGTGAGCATTGTGACCGGGGTCCCTTTATATAGTGTTGGGGCTAGGGTTTTAGGGACAATAGGTTCGGAGCAGCAGCCATGGCCGCCGGAAGGAGATGGAGGAGCGAGGAGCTCGCTTTGGCGATGAAACAATGTGAGAAACCCGATTAAAATAGGGTTGGGTGAGTTCGGATTTGCAAGGCAGGGTTTTTGGCTCGCTTAGATTTTTGAAATAGGATCAAGAGCGGGAGATTGGCCATTATGACTGGCTTGTCTCCTCCCCGCAATCAGCTGGAGGTAGGAGACAATCTACTGGCCACTCGATCAGGGCCGCAATCCGTGTGGGGCAGATCCAAGGGGCCAAAATCAGCCCGGATTGCTTTATCTAGATCACTGACATGACATTTGACAATTAAAAGGCAAACAAAAAGGTTTTTAACACATTTACTTCAAGAAATCATAGTAAATAGTAGGAATGTCTAATTGCAATGAAATTTAGACCATAGATTCACAAAAATGTGGGGAACATTTAGAAAAGTTTGAGAATCAAAAGATGAAGTTTTTTGGACCAAATTACTTTATTGGAAAAAGTGATGAATAAATCAAATATGTGGTGTCACAAAGTGCATAAAATTCACATTGATAACCATATTTTGGATTTGAGTAGAAATATTGGTTTAGAGGCAAAGAAAAATATATTGGGGTCCAGAGTGAACATAATGAGGGTAAAATTGTAATTACATCATACTTATGCTAAAAATCCACTTTGTCACAGATGTATTATACTTGTTTAAGATATACAGTCACGTATGCAGTTAAGATCATGCATTGCTATATTTTTTATATTTTTATACTTTTAAAAAATGTTTAGTTTAGAATGAAAAATTGGAGTACCTTGTTTATTTTAGCAATCAAGAGAATATGCGAACAAGTTCTATTACATATATATATGATATGCCATTATTTTAACATATTTAATGTATTTACTCAAACATGTATAAATATCATTTATTAGCATAAATATTATTTATTTTAAAGATTTATATGAGAGATTCAAAAACTACAAAATTTTTAAGGTTGTTATTTGCAAAGTACAACATGGATACACAACCTACATATGAAACATGAACTTAAACGATTAGCTGAGTAATATCCAAGAAATAAAACACCCACTTCTTCATATTGCATAGTGAAGAATATTAATAATATGTCATCTTAAGAAAAATATAAATATTTGAAGTTTACTTGTTTGAAAATTTATGGGTCTACAATCACGCCTTAATAATACAAATATAAGACAAATGATAATAGATGCAAAAATGAAAAATACAACTTATATCGATATATATAATCAAGTGGTTCCATCCAAGTCTCCATATGCATATAGTACACACCGAAGCCCGTATTAGTTGTGTCCATGGCTCCGTTGGTGTCACGATACATGTAAAATTGGCATTGATATTGACGAATAATAGTTCCTTATGCGATGAGGTTCATGTGCATGTTGAGTAAAACACAAAGGGATATGTGCACATCTTCTTAAACTTATGTATGCATCATCTAGTGAATGGGTAGGTTGCATGGACACATATGACACAACCATTGGAGAGTACCATTGAAAGTGAGAAGAAGACATATAAAATGTTATATGATAATTGCATAAAACAAGTTTTTAGAAGGCGCCCATCACCTTCTGGTTGCCTGTGTCATGGGTTACATGTTCTCCAACTATATAATCTTTGCACTTCTCATAATGTCATCTGCACTTGCAACCATTAACTAAAAATGAAAGTATACTTTAAAGTTGTTTGATATTGTGTTTATGCAACTATCACGCAAATGCTTCTCAGTTGGACATCTACACTCCAGGGTTTCACATTAGATGTAGATCTGAAGATTATTTAGAGCACACTTATGAACTACACACAAACTTTCAAACTTGTTATTTTGACTTGCACCGGATCTGTTATGGTAAACTTTTACTTATTTGTATTTGTCATTTCCTGTTCTCTTAGTAATAAATGGGAGAGAAAATAATAAAACAGGGAGACATAACTATTTTATGCGTATCTAATAACTTGAAGAAAATTGGGCCGCTTCTTGTAGCTCATATGATACACACAGTGTTACGACCCCACCTCCCGATAACCCCCAATTAAGGGAGACCAAGAGGTTGAGCCGCACCCATTAATCCCAGATCAAAGGTTCGATATATAACCATAAACAATTATTAAATTCTAACAGACTATACTAAAAATGGTAATAAATTTTTTCTTTACATACCTTTTGAAAACTTGGATCTCTATTCTTCTATCCACACCGATACTAATCTATCTAATCCTCCTTGCACTTTAATTATCATTTAGTATCACATGTGCCACTTTACTGTTTGTTCTTTTCATTGTACCTAAAACGCCGACAAACAAAACGTCGGTCAGCCGTAGCTGGTATGTGGGGGAAACAACAAACATGCAACTATGATAACAATGTAATCATTCAATTACTTATTTAACAACCAATATTACGTTTTAGATATAACTCTGCGATCCAAGAGTACCCTATCCTCTGTATTGCCCCCATTAAACCCCTCATGATCCACCTATAAGTGAACCAGTTTCTAGGGTTGAGTCACATGGCACTACTCGTAAGTAGACCACTCCTTAACTTGGGATTTCCTAAAGAGTCTCTAGCTCACGGTAACCTAGACCTTGCTCTAGGATTACCCCTTTTTAGCCTTTTCAAAGTAACAGAGGTGGACCCGGATCTAGCCAGTTATATATGCACATTTATGGTGATAATCATAGTCACTTTATAGTGGCATGAAATAAATAAACATCCAACAGTTTAGTTGCATTCAATGCGATTAAACATCTGAGAATACATCGGGAAACTATAGCGGTTATTCATAATCGTAACCACATACCTGATCCATAGTAACTTGATGTCCATGCATTAACATTCAACACAATTCACAAGCAATCAACAATATCCTGAAAATAATGCATAACATCCAAGTGTCATTGTTTTATTCAAAACATCCACAAGATCAACTTGGATTCCACCTTATAATTTCTAGGCCAACCTTAGGGTTTTATTAGGTTTTTACCCTTCATTATGCATTTATCACTTTTAATGCTCTTTTAGTTTACAAACCCTAATTTCTGCATCATAGGCACAATTGAATGTCAAATAAGTCTAATATGTTTCTTTTACATGAAAACTATTATCTTTATCCTTTTAGGTCATATCCAAAACATTAAGGCTAAGTATCATCTTCGGTTTCTTTCAAATTGACAAATCATATTTCATTATAGTTCAACTCACATATATGAACCTTATTTATTACTATTTCCACCTTTATACACTAGGAAACACTAATTATCCAAATAATTCACATTAAAGATATTTGGTACTCAATTTATCTTCGAATCATCATATCTCCATTTTATTCTTCGATTTGTACAATTAAAACCATTAGAATTCATATCAACATAAATTAGGGTTTCTAATCCCATTAAGGCATATTCATGTACATAGAACCCTAAGTTAAACCAACTATATCAAAAGATCATCTTTTTCAAATCCTATTTTCACTTTTATTGACAACATGTTAATATCAGCTTGAATTATCCATCTATCATCAAATCTAAGGGTTTTTCCTTAGTTAAATCATTGTAGAGGATGACTTTATGTATTTTTCCAATTTCAAGCATATAAATTCTAAATTAAACTAATCATGTGCAAAGTTCTTCATTTTTGAAGTCAATGTTCCTTTTTACATTTAACAGGTTAATATCAACTCTAATGATCCATTAAACCCTATTAATCACTTTAATCATATCAAAGTAGGGTTTCTTTAATCATCATTATGTTAAAGTTGATAAATTACACTACTTTTCAAATTGCAAGAGGAATTGGCTTATAAACATAATTTATTTATATTTCTCACGTCTTTCTGATCAATTTTCATATAAAACTTGTTCTAATCGGAGTTACCAATTAAGAGTTATGATTTTTGTAAACATTTACTTACTCTGGCCAATCAGATTGCGCCACGTCATGCAATACATGCAACGTTGTCCTTTGTATTGGAAAACATAACGGAAAGACCGTTATGCCCTTGGTTAAGTCGTGCACGCTTTAGCCCACAGAGGGGCAGTTTCGTCCACGCATCTTTCTTTCCTTCTTCAACCTTGGGCAGCACGACGACTGCTGCCCTAGCCGCCGATCTGCAGCAAACAGGAGTGCACCCCCTCCTCTCCAGAGTTCGGCGACCCCCAGGGACTCCTCCCATGTCTCCGCCATGATCATGCGCACGTGGGGCACCTCAGCTTTGCTGCCAAAATGGTCCGTTTGCGTTGCCAAACCTGCAGACCCGCGGCTGGTCGTGGACCTGCTGCAGGCGTCGTGCCGCGGTCTGGGATAGCCGGACTCCTCTTCTATCGGTGGGGGAGCGTCGTGCCTCCCTCACAGGCTGGCTCCTCTTCATTCCAAGGGTCATGCTGCTCTCCTAACGTAAGGATTGAGGGAAAAAGATGAAGAAGAGGTAGAAGAGAGAGAGAGGGATACAAGGATCTCCTTGGGCTCGACCCAGGGGTTCTAACCTTTTATAGAGGGAATATCCATGCCCTAGTAGGCTTGCCCTCAAGCAACCACACCCTCTTCTAATAGGAAAGTGCTTACTTCACTACTAAGCAAGTTTCCTCTTTCTCTCTCTCCTAAACATCTCTTTGATATTCCTTATTTCTTGAATATTTAGAAATACAAAAATCTTCACCCTTATCCTCATTTATACTTGCCTTTCAATTATTTGTCATAAAAACATGTTTTTCGCTTTTAAAAGAAAATACTTTCCTTTTCACAATATTAATTAATATATATATCATATTATCCTCTTATTTGGCAATTTTAGTATTTTCTCTTTCTTTCCTTTTTATTGGGACTCCTTGGATCCCAAGGCACTCTATATTTCGAAATTCATTTTATTGGAATGCTCATTATCTTTCTTAATGCACCTATATGCATTATTTTGCATTATCATGTTTATTTCTTATTAAGATATCTCTTTTTGAGAATTTCTCTTTATTTCTATTTTATTTCCCTCATTGGCATTCCTTTTATCATTAGAAATCTCATGGATATGAAATTGCCCCAAGAAATCTCATTTATGCCTATTTCCACTTATTTTCCACATTTTATCATTATTTTCTAATTTCTTTCTTAATAAAGAAATACTTAATTAATATTTTCTTTTCTTATTGCTTTATTTATGCAACTTTGTACTCCTTGGAGCCCAAGGAACCCAAGCGGCATGAAATCCTCTTTGGATTTGCCTTCTAGAGGTTTCCACATATTTCTTTTATCAATTATTCAATTATTCATTCACTAATTGCATTTTCTTTATTATTGCCATGTTATTGGGCCCAATAGCCAATAAATCCCACAAATCAAACAACAAGGCTATTTTAAACGAAATCCAATATTCTCAACCCAATATATGATTATTTGTTCAAACATCTTTAATATGAGAAATTATATTTCTCACCACTTGAACCCAAAAATTGGGGTTATAACATCCTTCCCCTCTTATAGAAATTTTGTCCTCAAAATTCAAACAAGCAAACAAACAATTCAGGATAAGACTTTTCCATGTCCATCATTGGCCCCTATGTGGCTTTACCGTACTCATGGCGCTTTCACAGAACCTTTATCATCACATATTCTTTTCTCTGAGTTCTTTCATCCTGGCGTCTATAAACTACACAGGTGACTCAGGCCATGTCAGCCTCCCTTGGGGCTCACTAGGTTCATTGCTCAGCACATGGTCGGGGTACCTCACATAGTGCTCTAAATTGGACACATGGAAAACATCTCCCATTACTCTATCCTGAGGGGTAGGGTCAAACCTAACCTTCTCCACCCATCCATCTCTAATGGACTCATGTATCGGGTACTCATCTCTCTTAGTTATAACTTAGAGGGGTCGGATTTTCATGTCACATAATCTCCCACAGTGAACTGCATGTCAGTCTACTTTGCATCTGCTCACGACTCTCATCGTCTCTAGGCTCCTTTCAGCCCTTACACAATCAAAGTGACTTCTTCTACACACACTGGGGTTCCTTTTCTAACCATCATGTGGTCCTTTTCACCAACATCACCTTGCTGAAGTGGTGACTGACACAACCTCCTTTATAGAGCTTCATATAAAACCTGATACTGGCTATGGTGATCAATGTCACATATTTCATAGGACAAGAACTGTCCCTAGATATCACCCTGAACGAGCACACATGTTCTCATCATACCCCTTTAGTCTGGATCTTACTAACCATAGTTAGGGGTGATAAACTATACTAACATTGAGTTTTTCATGTACCTACTTCCACTTTATGGAAGTGAACCTTTAGGTCAAACTCAAGAACCTTTGAACTTGCTTCATGGTGTAGTTGAACCATCTCTCTCATGGGTAGTTCAACTAGATCTGTCCTTTAACCAAACTCTTCCTTTCTAGGTAAGGCGACCTACCATAACCCATATTGTATCTCGACCTTCTTTGGCCCAGGGAAGACCTATCACAACATCCATAGTGTTGAGCTCCCATTCCCTCTCAGGGATTCTTTTATCCTCTATATCGATACACTGGGTTACTGGGGTTCATCCTTTACCTCCTGGCTTGCATGGCCATAAACCACATGCAACCTCATCTTAAGCATCCAAAGTGCTATTGTCATTTTCCACAGTGTATGATGATCTTCCACCATGATTTCCTATATGTCATGATTCTTTCAAGATCAAATCCTCTGAAACCCTAAACCACTCTAGTCAGGGTTTCATCACCTTCTCTTCCAAAGAGGTGCATCTGAGGTTCTACCACCATCCCTTCATTGCATCGAGGACTAGACTGGCTAACCAAACAACCTCTTATCCTTTCAACGTATCTTGTTACATCTGAGTGTTATCCAAACACCTCTCCTTTTCAAATTTAGGGTTAGCCAAACAACCTCTTCTAGCTTCTAGTCAAACAAGTCTTAACCAGAGCATACATTACCACCTCTCATCCTTAGGTATTAGGTAACATTGAAGACATACACTTCCATGTATTTCACTTATCATATTATCTCCAACTCTATGTCTATATCCATTAAGAACACTCTCTGATTTCATCATCATGGTGACCAAACTCAAACTGGTATAACTTGTAAGCTCCACATCCTCATAAGGTGACTACCTCATTCCTCTTAGTGCTAGTAATCCATCCATGTATCATTCACTTTATCGGGATAGGTTATCTTCTCTATCCCCATCTCTCGTGGCAACGTTCCAACCTACATCATCTCTTATCATTGGTGTATGACATGCATAATGTCCTATCTCTCACCCCCATAACAAGAGGAAATAAGCATTTGGCTGCAGTCCAAATACATAGTTCTTCCTGTTCCAAGAGTAGAGATGGTACATCCCACCTTTCCAGTACACCTTTAAATCTAAGTTGCAACGTGCCACATATGTCTCTTTATCACAAACATCATGATATCAAACTAGTCTTGAACCTACTGAGGTTTATATCCTTGGTCATTTCCTCTAGGTCTATATGGTACCGACTCTTTTAGGGTCATCCCTCTTCCCTCATGCATCAAGAGAGTGCCCTACTCATCTGCCCTTTGGGTCCCATGAGTTCATAAAGGTGATCAATCTCCTAACCCATGGCCCTCAGACAATGGTAGCTATTACCTCCCGACCCTATGGTCATGTGCAACTGGGGAATTAGGCAACTCCTACCTTTATCGGTCTTATCCCTACCTGACCCTAGGATCGACTTAGGATTCACCATTATAGTGCATGTTCACTTAGAACCTTACCCATGTCTTCATCATCTCTCTTTCTGCATTCCTGGGCTGGCCCTCATCCTTTCATAGGGATCATGGCAACCTACCTACCTTGGTCAAGCCCCCTACCGGTCACTTCCATGGTAACACATTCATACGCAAACAGAGATAGATATCTATGGGTCTACAGGTTCATCCTCATACCATGTACTTTTCGCTTAGCTTTTCAAGATCCTAAGAGACCTCTTTAGGTTACCTTAAACTAACCAAAACTGATATACACCCTTCCAAAGGGTCCCTCTCCCAGGATGGGAGGAAAACTATCTCTGAGGTCACAAAAGCTCTTAGGTCTAGGGTTTACATCCACACGAGCCTACTTAGCCCTAGCAAACCATTAAGGCATAAGCAGCCCACTCACTGTACCATGCTACGTCATACTTATCCTTCTTTCCTCGATGTTGGATCAAGATAAAACTTTCCCCTTTATCATCAACCTAGCTGTAAGGGGTTCACCAAACATACCTTAAACTTAAGGGGCTTCCCTTTTCCTTTATTCATGAGGCGTACCATGCTCAAAACTATAGAAACTTAATTCTCATCATGAGAATTAGGTATACCACTTCCCCTCTTAGGCCTAGGAACCCTAGGTTCACTGCATGCTCTGTCTCTTAACTACAAACCAAGCATGAAAAAGGCATGACACGCACTCCTTGTCATCCTTCAACTCAAGCAACACTTAGAGTTGGGTCCTCCCTAAGGACAACCAACAAGGTACAAGGCCTCATAACCTGCTACTAAACCTTTCTAGGTCTAAGGAACTCTTTTTCCTACCTCAGAAGGTAAACACCTATATTGTAGGCACATAGGCACCATATGCTTCATCTTCACTGTCTAGGGTTTGGTCCCTCTAAAGGCAACCAAGATATCATCAACTTATGAGGCAACCACTGTCATCCATTGTTTAGGGTTTTAGGCTTCCAACCTTCTTGCTGGGTTTCCTGCTCTCCCTAGAGCTAACCCTACAACCAACCTTACCATTAGAGGTCCTCTCTTCATGAAGGATCAACCTCCAAAGCATTCTCTACATGGGTGAAGCCTAGGTTCACACTTATGGTTGCTCAAGATCATCTATAACCCTTTATGCTCCATCATAATTCCTTATCCAGGGTTTCATCCTACCGTCAGCACTATGACGTGCTCTAGGTTCCAGCTATGCTCTACTGGTACAAGCCCATAGGGTTTCTATGGTCCTTCACTAACATCATCATCCAAAGAGCTATCATGTACTCTAACATGCACGACCCTTCCCAAGGTTGGGGTTGCCAAAGGTGCTAGGTCACCCATGGATCCTATGGCATCCCAAAGGCATGTCCTTTCAAACACCTGGTCCAACTCATCTCTCTCTAACCTTCACTTAGGGTTAGGGTTAGCATCATCCTCAGAGGATGTGCTAGGTCTCTACTTGCAATGGAGATCTCTATCTCTAAGACTAACTTATCCTCCTGACAAGAAGGTCTAGCCTCAGGTCTCTTCTGAGGACATGACATCTTATGTCATACGACCTAAGCATGTATCTATTATTTATTTTACGCTTAATCTATTAAGCTTATGTCCATGACATCTTATTTACATGCCTTTCATTAATTTAATGGAGGATTCCTTAAACCTTATTAACCTTACCCATACCTCAAGAGGGTGAGGAGAAGAAAGAAAACCCTAATCCTTTAGGTCCTTATCAGAATTTTGTGATGAGAAGGGATGAATAAGATGAGAAGTCCTAAAGGTATCTTATTTCGATTCATACCCTAATACTTTGGCCAGGCGGTCACACAGGTCTGGGAGTCCTCGTATTCCGACTAGCGGTGCGGAGGAAAATCTTACCAGCCCCCGGTCGTGATCCCTTTCTAGACACCTCCATCTTTTAGATACTCCTCTAATAACTCCCTTGGGTTCTATGGAGTTTGTACAATTTAATAATTATTAATGGTTAATTGAGGAACCCAGGCTCTGATACCAAATGTTACGACCCCACCTCCCGATAACCCCCAATTAAGGGAGACCAAGAGGTTGAGCCGCACCCATTAATCCCGGATCAAAGGTTCGACATATAACCATAAACAATTATTAAATTCTAACAGACTATACTGAAAATGGTAATAAAATTTTTCTTTACATACCTTTTGAAAACTTGGATCTCTATTCTTCTATCCACACCGATACTAATCTATCTAATCCTCCTTGCACTTTAATTCTCATTTAATATCACATGTGCCACTTTACTGTTTGTTCTTTTCATTGTACCTAAAACGCCGACAAACAAAACGTCGGTCAGCCGTAGCTGGTATGTGGGGGAAACAACAAACATGCAACTATGATAACAATGTAATCATTCAATTACTTATTTAACAACCAATATTACATTTTAGATATAACTCTGCGATCCAAGAGTACCCTATCCTCTGTATTGCCCCCATTAAGCCCCTCATGATCCACCTATAAGTGAACCAATTTCTAGGGTTGAGTCACATGGCACTACTCGTAAGTAGACCACTCCTTGACTCGAGATTTGCTAAAGAGTCTCTAACTCACGGTAACCTAGACCTTACTCTAGGATTACCCCTTTTTAGCCTTTTCAAAGTAACAGAGGTGGACCCAGATCTAGCCAGTTATATATGCATATTTATGGTGATAATCATAGTCACTTTATAGTGGCATGAAATAAATAAACATCCAACAGTTTAGTTGCATTCAATGCGATTAAACATCCGAGAATACATCGGGAAACTATAGCGGTTATTCATAATCGTAACCACATACCTGATCCATAGTAAATTGATGTCCATGCATTAACATTCAACACAATTAACAAGCAATCAACAATATCCTGAAAATAATGCATAACATCCAAGTGTCATTGTTTTATTCAAAACATCCACAAGATCAACTTGGATTCCACCTTATAATTTCTAGGCCAACCTTAGGGTTTTATTAGGTTTTTAGCCTTCATTATGCATTTATCACTTTTAATGCTCTTTTAGTTTACAAACCCTAATTTCTGCATCATAGGCACAATTGAATGTCAAATAAGTCTAATATGTTTCTTTTACACGAAAACTATTATCTTTATCCTTTTAGGTCATATCCAAAACATTAAAGCTAATTATCATCTTCGGTTTCTTTCAAATTGACAAATCATATTTCATTATAGTTCAACTCACATATATGAACCTTATTTATTACTATTTCCACCTTTATACACTAGGAAACACTAATTATCCAAATAATTCACATTAAAGATCTTTGGTACTCAATTTATCTTCAAATCATCATATCTCCATTTTATTCTTCGATTTGTACAATTAAAACCATTAGAATTCATATCAACAAAAATTAGGGTTTCTAATCCCATTAAGGCATATTCATGTACATAGAACCCTAAGTTAAACCAACTATATCAAAAGATCATCTTTTTCAAATCCTATTTTCACTTTTATTGACAACAAGTTAATATCATCTTGAATTATCCATCTATCATCAAATCTAAGGGTTTTTTTCCTTAGTTAAATCATTAAAGAGGATGACTTTATGTATTTTTTCCAATTTCAAGCATATAAATTCTAAATTAAACTAATCATGTGCAAAGTTCTTCCTTTTTGAACTCAATGTTCCTTTTTACATTTAACAAGTTAATATCAACTCTAATGATCCATTAAACCCTATTAATCACTTTAATCATATCAAAGTAGGGTTTCTTTAATCATCATTATGTTAAAGTTGATAAATTACACTACTTTTCAAATTTCAAGAGGAATTGGCTTATAAACATAATTTATTTAGATTCCTCACGTCTTTCTGATCAACTTTCATATAAAACTTGTTCTAATCGGAGTTACCAATTAAGAGTTATGATTTTTGTAAAAATTTACTTACTCTGGCCAATCGGATTGCGCCACGTCATGCAATACATGCAACGTTGTCCTTTGTATTGGAAAACATAACGGAAAGACCGATATGCCCTTGGTTAAGTTGCACGCGCTTTAGCCCGTAGAGGGGCAGTTTTGTCCACACGTCTTTCTCTCCTTCTTCAACCTTGGGCAGCACGACGACTGCTGCCCTAGTCGCCGATCTGCAGCAAACAGGAGTGCACCCCTCCTCTCCAGAGTTCGGCGACCCCCAGGGACTCCTCCCATGTCTCCGCCATGATCATGCGCACGTGGGGCACCTCAGCTTTGCTGCCAAAATGGTCCGTTTGCGTTGCCAAACCTGCAGACCCGCGGCTGGTCGTGGACCTGCTGCAGGCGTCGCACCGCGGTCTGGGATAGCCGGACTCCTCTTCTATCGGTGGGGGAGCGTCGTGCCTCCCTCACAGGCTGGCTCCTCTTCGTTCCAAGGGTCATGCCACTCTCCTAACGTAAGGATTGAGGGAAAAAGATGAAGAAGAGGTAGAAGAGAGAGAGGGATACAAGGATCTCCTTGGGCTCGACCCAGGGGTTCTAACCTTTTATAGAGGGAATATCCATGTCCTAGTAGGCTTGCCCTCAAGCAACCACGCCCTCTTCTAATAGGAAAGTGCTTACTTCACTACTAAGCAAGTTTCCTCTTTCTCTCTCTCCTAAACATCTCTTTGATATTCCTTATTTCTTGAATATTTAGAAATACAAAAATCTTCACCCTTATCCTCATTTATACTTGCCTTTCAATTATCTGTCATAAAAACATGTTTTTCGCTTTTAAAAGAAAATACTTTCCTTTTCACAATATTAATTAATATATATATATATATATATCATATTATCCTCTTATTTGGCAATTTTAGTATTTTCTCTTTCTTTCCTTTTTATTGGGACTCCTTGGATCCCAAGGCACTCTATATTTCGAAATTCATTTTATTAGAATGCTCATTATCTTTCTTAATGCACCTATATGCATTATTTTGCATTATCATGTTTATTTCTTATTAAGATATCTCTTTTTGAGAATTTCTCTTTATTTCTCTTTTATTTCCCTCATTGGCATTGCTTTTATCATTAGAAATCTCATGGATACGAAATTGCCCCAAGAAATCTCATTTATGCCTATTTCTACTTATTTTCCACATTTTATCATTATTTTCTAATTTCTTTCTTAATAAAGAAATACTTAATTAATCTTTTCTTTTCTTATTACTTTATTTATGCAACTTTGTACTCCTTGGAGCCCAAGGAACCCAAGAGGTACGAAATCCTCTTTGGATTTGCCTTCTAGAGGTTTCCACATATTTCTTTTATCAATTATTCAATTATTCATTCACTAATTGAATTTTCTTTATTATTGCCATGTTATTGGGCCCAATAGCCAATAAAGCCCACAAATCAAACAACAATGCTATTTTAAACGAAATCCAATATTCTCAACCCAATATATGATTATTTGTTCAAACATCTTTAATATGAGAAATTATATTTCTCACCACTTGAACCCAAAAATTGGGGTTATAACACACAGAGTAAATATATTGCATCTGATATAAATAGAAAAATGAATTGTATATGTTGCACAAAGTGATGCAGTTGTCCATGACGCTGGTAGAATCATATAGGTTGATATTTCAGAAAGGAGTGACCCACCATAGAGAAGGAGAAATGGTAGACCGTCTGAGAATTGTTGTTTGCAAGAAGCACTACTGATGATAATACAATAAAGAGTTGTATGTCTACGTTGTGAAACTATCTATAAAGGGAGCCATGTGATTCTCCTACAAAAATTTAATGAGAATAAAAATAAATTTAGAAAATTTTTCTAAGGAGTGTTTAACCGTGCTACCATGGGGAGCAGATAGAGTTACCACGGAGCTGATGATTCTCATCTTTAAGGGTCTGACTGGTTCGGTGTAACTCATCCTGAAAACACTGGAAGTCCACTTCCACTTTTTATTTTGTTTGATTGGTTTGGCAAAAGTCTGAAACTTGAGTTTCTCAGTTTTCCCTAGACTTCCAAAAATATATATAAACTGAGTGGAAAACGAGTTCCGCTTGCAACCGAGTCTCGCACGCTCGCCCTAGGGTAGTAGTTCCTTGCTCGGAAGAGATGGTGGAGGCGGCTAGTGTGTCCCGTTGTTCTCCCTTGGGCTTTATGTCACCGAGTCCTCTGCTTGGGCAGTTGCATAGCCGATGAACTGTGCTGCATTTCCTCCATCCTCCTAGATCTTGCTTTGGTCCCGGCGGCAGAGCTTGTCAATTTGAGTCCAGTGGAGTGGGGTTCAAGATTTTTTGCGGCAAGACAAGGCTCGCTACTTTTGGTGTGAAGGCTATTTTCCTCCAACCGATAACTCCATCTCATCAGAGTTCCTTTCTCCCGATTCTCGTATTGACCGCCACACCTCGTTCTTTTTCTTTTCCCTTTCTTACCATCTCACGAAAACTTGGTTCATCTGTGATGTTACACCAAGAGATACGGTAGGTGGGTGATTACCTTTTTTTCGTCTTTATTAATTGGATTTTAATAGCGATTTGATACAGAAAAATCATGACATTCTATTGTACATTCTTGGAATATAAAAAAGTAAATTCATGTATGACTGCTATGTAGTTTACAACACATCTTTAACTAGATTTTCTGCGCATAGTTACAACAAACCAATTGAATGGAAGTCAATTTCTAAGAAAAACTTAATTGAAACCAATCAACCAGAACTCATTTTCCTGGAACTGGGTTTGGATTCCAGGAAAATGAAATCCAGGAAAACTGAAGTTACACCGAACCAGACCCTAAATGCACAAGCTTCTAGGTCCAAGTTTTCTTGTGGAGCTGCTTCCACTTCCCGTCAAGCTACAAAAATTGGAAAGCCCAATAGTCATTAGGTGTAGGATCTTCGGTTGGAGTTGCCACTCCAAGAGAAGTGATCTAGACCTTGCTAGTAGAAACATGCAACAAAAATGTTCAATAAATTTCATACCTATAAAATCATTTGTACATGCCCTACCCAATGCAACACAAATTACATAGTTGAGTTCAATATACATCAAATGAAATAAAACTGCTAGAATTTCAACTCACAAACTTTTAGCTTCTAGAACTAAGATCGGCTTGTAGGTTGGACGTACATCCAACTAAACCTGCCCATAGAAAAATTAATGTAGAACAGAATGCAAATATCTCCAATCAGAAAGTATCTGCATACTTAATGACGAAGTCATTTGAGGGCAGAGGAGACCTATAACTTGTGGGAGTAGAAGCGACAATAGATGTTATTGTTAACAGTAGCATAGTGTTCTTTCCACACCAAATATAGGTGTACTGCATCGCCGGGTCTCATTCCTTTTTATCTTCTGCCCCATTGTCGTCTGCCACATTGTCGGCATCCTCGTAATCTCCTAGTATGTCCATACCCTTGACATCCAGGAAGATCCTGATTCCTGAGGCTGAATAATATGGAATAACGAGTTGAACAAAGACAACATATTGCGTTAAGCATTTATCACAATAGAGAGATAAATGCAGATCCGGAAGAAAAGATGGGATAGTAGAGATAAACATCGAATAAAGAGTAGTAGGAGAATTGGAATGACAGAAGAATTCCGGAGGAACTGTCACGTGGTTGGACACTACACTTTAAATTAGCAAGCATTTATTGTAATAGAGAGTGATAAATGTGGATTTGGAGAAAAAGGTGGGAATTGAGAGATAAAAATGGAATTTGAACGGATATAGTTGGAAACGTGGCCGGCCGTGGAATTTGAACTGTCATATGCCATTGACGATCTTAGTGGGAATATTGGTTTGCATTGACTGGTGTTAATGGGAATATTAATTGGAACGTGCATTTTTGTAGCCGTGATGTGTGCTTTTTCTTGTTGTGAAGGGTAACGGACTAATGACAACGTGGGTGTGGTGTTGCTCATCGTCTGTTATTTAATTTTGCAATTTAAGCTATTAAAATCGGAGAAAAAGAAAAGAGAAAGTAGAAAGTGAAGGAAAGCCAGGAATCAGAAATTAACGAATAAGAAATATGTAGATGAACTCGTTTATCTATATATTAGATATTATTTGTTGAGAACAAGATAATTTAAAATAAAAAAATTGATGAAGTGGTTACAGGAAAATAAAGAAGAGGAAGGAAAGTTCGTGCATTATCATAATTAGTTATCGTCATATAAAAAGAATAGTAAAGAGACGTTTTGTTGGGAAAATGATTTATTAATGGGGAAAACTTTTTGTTTGTCGAAGGAAGTTAGGCAAGAATTTGAGAACCACATTCACAGGATGAGGGGAGATAGAAAGACTATCAATGGAGTGTGGCGGAAATAAGTGGTGGGGCTGGTTGTTTCGATGTGAAGGAGGAAAAGCATGAAAAAAACCTAAAAAAAGGAGAGCGGAGAGAAAGAGTTAAGGAGAGGTTAGGATTTTGAAAACGGTATAATCCGATTGCCCAGTGGCATTGTTGTTAGTTATTTTAAGTATTCACTCTTTTTATAATAGTATATATATATATATAGATATATATATATATATATATATATATATATATATATATATATGTACACACACATATATATATGTATCCACACACATATATGTACACACACACACACACACACACACACATACACACACACACACACACACACACACACACATATATATATATATATATATATATATATATATATATATATATATATACACACAATACATATTATTCACTACCGACATGGGTAGTGAGGTTAGTTTACCCGTGCATCTGCTTTGTAATAGGAAGACATATATTTATAATTAGACAACAAAATTATAATGAATGACCAAAATTACAATACAAAGACTCCTCTTGTAATACATCATAAATTGTTTACGATATTTTTATAAATATCATTTGTACTATTTTTAGAGGGAGAATAAAATTGCAAAATGAGTCTTTCGATGATAAGTTTGATCCTCTCATTATAATTATGTGCCTTCCTGTTATAAAATAGATCCTTAGATAACAAAAGTTAGTTACCAGCGTGGGCAGTGAATATATACTCATATATATATATATATATATATATATATATATATATATATATATATATATATATATATATATATATATATATATATATATATATATATGGCTAAAAGAATTGTGTACCCAGTACATGTAGCTTACATGTACCCACCTTCATTTATGGGGATTGTAAAATTGTATTGAATAATCCAACCTTATGGATGTATAGTATACACCTTAGATAAGATGTGTACCAAAAATCATCACAATCTGATATTCATAGAGCATACAATAAAAGAAGATATAGTCATACATCATTCAATGGTTTATGGAGCATAGGCTGCAATAAATCCCCCGGGTCAGATGGGTTCAATGCTTTCTTTTACAGGACAGCTTGGGACACTATTGAAGATCTTCTGAGGTACGTGAGATGGTTTCTTGTAGGGGGTAATATGGTTAGACAAGTCAATCATGCTTTCTTAGTTCTCATTCCAAAGAAGAAGATTACGAGCTCTCTTACTGATTTCAGACCTATTGCTTGCTGCTCTATTCAATACAAAATTATAGCAAAAATCATAGCTACTAGACTGAAGATGGTCCTCCCTTTCCTTATTTATGAAAATCAAGGAGCCTTTATCACTGACAGGAGTATTAGTGATTGTGCCCTCCTCGTTGATGAGTTTCTAGCTAATTTTAATGTGATGAGAGGGAGCAGAAAGGCTTGTTAAAAGCTTGATATCTCAAAGGCGTATGACAGTGTCAGATGGGATAGATTGTGGTGGATCATGCAAAAGATGGGTGTTTTTGATACGTGGATTCAATGGATGCAACAATGTGTTGGTACAACAAGTTTCTTGGTGCTTGTGAATGACACATCTGCAGGTTTGTTTAAGGACAACAATGGTCTTCGACAAGGCGACCCCCTTTCTCCACTCCTCTTCACCATTGTCATGGAATATTTTACAAGGAAGCTGAAAGAAAAGGAGGATTCAAAATTGATCAAAGCATACACTGTCCATGGTATGAAGGTTATGAGCCACCTTATCTTTGCAGATGACGTCTTATTATTTCTTGAGGCCAAAGTTGAAATGCTTAAGGAGCTGAAAAATTTTCTAGGAGAGTTTGGTGAGTGGACGGGGCTACAGATTAATGTAAACACTACTAAAAATTGGGCCATTATTCACGAGTGAGTCCTGTCACAAACCCCTCTCTACAGGCCCTCACAAATAGGGATGGTTGTGGGTTTGGCTCTCACAAATGGTCCGTGAAGAGAACTCACGTGACAAATACCAGTGGCCCTCACGAATACAATTGTCACGGACCAACTGACCCTCAAGAATGTTATATTGAGGGACTATTTGGCCTTCATAAATACATTTTTGAGGGACTATTTAGCCTTCATAAATACATTTTTGAGGGCATGTTTAGTTCTCATAAATACATTTTTGAGGGACTTGATGGTCCTGGAGAATATATTTTTGAAGGGATAATGTGTTCATTAATATTATTTTTGAGGGGCTATGTGGTCATCATCAATGCAATTTTGATGGTCAATCTGGACCTTCATCAATATATTAATGAGGGACTACTGTAAATGATTTGGTTATTGATTATTGAATGATTTATTAAATGTTAATTAATTGTTACTATAGTGAATATCAGATTTTAAATGAAAACTTTGTATACATAACCTCAAGCAATATTTTTATACTAATTCACATTACATCATAAGAAGATTCAACACCAAAATGACACATAAAAATGTTAAATCACCTCAAACCAATTTTTGTTATTGAAGCAAAATATTATCCATACATTGCGTGCTCAACGTTGATATAAATAAAGAGTACATATGGTTCTAAAATTTGAGATTGATGACAATCAACATATCATGCTAGAAACTCATAAGATCTATAATGTCTCCATATTCCTTCAAATGGTGTGGTGCTCTTCATCAATGTCAGGCCTCATACGGTTAGGTACTTGAATATTCTTCTCCTAAAAATGACAAATCATTATATTAATAGAATTTAAAGGTAATACATAAATCATAGTACAACAAACAACTTACCCTTATATTTCGGTTTTGGTCTACTCCAAGGTGCATTGTCCGTCGAAATCCATCATTTCGTGAGTCCTGTCACGAGTGAGTCTTGTCACAAACCCCTCTCTACAGGCCCATTTTTGACCACCATTCCATTCCCAACCAAAACTTAATCAAAAAACTCAACCTGGAAACAAGAATGAGCATTAATATGTACAACTCAATTAAACTTTCTGCAATGCAAAGATCAGCACGCAACGTCAACAAATATATAAAAAATTCTTATAACGAGGATCTCAAATAAATCGAAGAAATTACCCAGAAAGGAGATTAGGAAGCCTGATTTTCATTCGCTTTCGATCAAGGCAATTACAGTGATGTTATACATGAACTTTAGAAGAATAAAAAACAGTTTCTAGGAGCTTTAATCATTTTTGCATTCACTCTATTTTAGCTCGTTAAACTATCTAAATCTATTTTAGCTCGTTACACTATCTAAATCCACAGAATTCAGAAAAAGTTTTTTTGTACCAAAGCTCTCTTAATTGCTGGACCGACTACCTGGTTTTTCATTTTTGCATTTTGGATTATGTCAGACTTAAGGCTTACACTGACGGTTTACAACACAAAGGACGCTCTAATTTCTCAATCATGTAATCAAGGACCCATGAATTTTGTATCTGAGTGATATTTTTGTCAGCCAACTACCAATTAAGCATCTGTAATTTGTATCCAAGCTTTTGTGTTGCAAGTTGCAACCAAGACTAGTTTATTGTACTAATAAATTTCTAATTACAAAAGAAGCTTAGGCACAAATCATAACATCACTTAGTTATCAATATGCCCTAAAGGTTTTAGTATGATATAATAGTACAATAAGTTTGATTTACCATACCATCTTCAGCTAAAAGAAGTGATACATCAGGTGTGAAATTAATAATAGAGATTAACAAGATGGCCACAGTATATGATGTAAATATTTAAGATAGATGTATTATAATTAATCAATAATAAAATATATTAAACTGGGACAAAAGAATCAAACACAAAATACAAACAAAGCTTCAATTCCTGCAATCTATTCCATACACCAATTCCCTCCTAGTTTCCCCATTTCGTCTTACATCTAGACCATTTCCTGCAGCCTCTATCGTGGAAACACTATTAAACAGAATGTATATCAGATCATTAGAATATTGAAACATAGGATTTAACATAGTCAACATACAAATCCATAGACTGATATGTGAACTATGCTACTTCGCATCGTTAAAGTCTCTTCTTAGCTTACATTGTTGATTTCACAAAGAATACCATGATGATTTTAATTTCCTGTAAAATAATTCAGATTCATACCTCAGATAAAAGAGCAACCACTACAGAAGAAATGTAAGGAATTTCTTCTGCAAGTTGGAAAATCACCCGCACAACAGTAAAAACTTGAAGATATTTTAACTGCAGTTACACAAAAGACAAAATGTCAAAGAAGAATCAGAAAAATTTCTCAAAGACTAAGTGATATCCCATTATCTAAGGGTATTTCCGACAGACCCTGGTTTTTGCGAGGGCCTTATACCTGGCTGGAAGAAGTGGAACAACAAAAAATTGTCATTATACTTATATGACAGAAACAACAACAAAATGAGAGACGAATGACCTGCACTCAGTCAAGGATATTGTGAAATGGGACTTCAAGTGGTGTGTGATAAGTTTGCTAGTTGTATGTTCTGACTTAGGAGTGTTTGAACTCACACTATCATAAAGGCTCTTTTGTTATCCTGAAGTCTTCAGGAGCTTGTCTTTGCTGCATTATTATCAATTATGCTCATAATGCACTTGAAAGGATGGTTATCCTTTTCCCTGTTGGCACATCATAATCTACCATGGAGGTCTCAAGATCTACAGCCATGGCTACTCATTTTTAAAATCTGAAAAAAGACCTACAGCATTGGAGTTGTGTTCCTAATTTGGTAGTTACCAGTCTAATTTAGCTGGACTCGTGCCTACTCTAGAAAAAGATTCTACTTTGATAAAAGTGTCAAATATATGAAGGTTACATATTATTTATCGAGTGAAACACATGTAAATAAGAAAGATATATTTGATATTCAAATTCATATTAAGGTTTGAAGATGTATATTAAGTTTCATTGGTAAGCTATGAACCCACGTGTGTTTACTGATATTTAAGAAATTTTCATGAGAATACTATGCATTTTTTAATTTCAAGACAAAGCAATTCCACCTCTTAGGATAAAAAAGCAAACATAAGGCAAGTTAAACTGATAAAAGTGAGATGAGAACAACATGAAAACACAGAGACAGTGAAATAAAAATTGGAAAGAATATACTACCAGCATAAATGTCTTCACTGATGTTAATAACACGTGATGCCTTACTGATGCCTCCTCTAGTTATATGAAAAACCCTATCAAAAAAATCTGGATGGCCATAATGCATTCGAACCCTGCAGAATTTGAGGACCATTATCAGTTCATAACTGCACAATTATTTATTATACAAAAATACTACAACAAAGAAAAAGGGATAGGACACCAGTCTGAGAAAAAGTAAGCAACATAGAATATAGAACTCTTACTTCAATGGCTGTGCCAAAACACGTTGTCCTAGTGTAACAAAGCTAGTTTCCTGATTGGACATAAAAGATGCTAGAGAAGAAACACTGCACCAATTGCATGAACAGAATGATGTAAAAAGAGTGACATCTATGTGAGATTAAACGATCAATAGAAAAACTACCTTCCTGTGAAAACATGTTCTCTCACTCCTAAAATTGTAGGTGGGCGCAGACCATGATGGGCATGAAATTCTTCAGGAAGATTCCTCACTTGCATATGGCATAGTCAACTGACTTCCCCATCTTAAGCATTTGTCCAGCAGTATTTACAGTAAGAGAAAATCCGTTTCCCTACAAGATGGGTTTCACAAAACAAATTCAGAATATATACATAAATGTTCTTATAGACGAACATGTTTAAAATACAATACCCTACTGTCCTTTCTAATTGTTGCACTCATAAGTGCAAATACCGTGCCCACTGCCTCGTTCTTGTTATTTGAATATGCATAACCAAACAGGAAAACAGGAATGGTGGTTTCATCTAGAGCAGAAATTTTCCATACTGCAAACGTCGTCCCATTAGAACTCTGTTTAGGGCTCCCCATCTCAGCCAAAACGCCCGCGGTAGCCCAACAACCGAAAAACCCGACCCGTTGCCATGCCTAAGCACAAGGAAGAACCCAGGAGGAAGCGGCTAGAAAAATGCAACCAGTTTCAGCATAAACCTGCCATTTACAGTTCAGGAGTTGTCACCAACACCCATTCATTTATCACTGGGCTTGTTGGGCAAACGTTCCCACAAGGTATTTACAGGGGCTAACAGATATCAATAGAAAAGCAGAGGAAGTGGATTTGCTACTTGCACAACCTAATGTCCATTATACTATACTATGATCTCTTTTAAAAGAATTTCTTCACGAAGTCTATGAATGCCCGGAATCACCTGCGCCATCCTTGCAACTGGGTGCACTGTGGAGCTCAGACTTATTTGAATTGTTAGGTTGGTTTTTCCTAAAGCTACTTCCTTTTGACTCCTTTTTCACAGTTTTGGAAGATAGGCAAAGGCGAACTGAGATCCGGTGGCTCTTGTGCTCTGTTGATTTATTACCTGTGATTTTGTTCGACAGAATTACTTCCTTGTCTCTGGTATCCTCACTCCACCAATTTTCAGGAATCCCGTCGTCATTGTCATCTGCCTTCTGGCTCTCTTCATGGCTCACTAAAACTTCCACAGTTTGTCCTGGCTTGATTATACCAAATGCAGGAGTAACCTAAAACATTATAGCAAGGTGGGTTAGTAGACTTAAAGCTGAACAGAAAAACAAGGTCATAACCATAAAGCGGGTTAACCATTTCATTAGAGGAATACTCTTGCAACTTTGACTAAATTTACGCCTCTCAAATAGCCCCTAATTTGATCTATTTCAGTCTCTTAACATGATAGGATGTAACCCTTGTGTTCATAAACGTGTAAAACAACTGTAATGTCTTCTACAGAAATACTTGTCCTAGCATGAAACTGGTTTAACTGCAAGCTTACCTCAAGCCATCGGGGAAGTCCCAATGCACCTCTAGGATGAACCTCAACTTCGTTAGTATCATCCTTCAGACCAGCCTGCCCTTGACAAAAGATCTCAAAGGTAGCTCTGTCCTCACATATGTTGGTTATGCTTAGTGTGCAGGCTTCCTGGCTTTGTAAGCTTATTCCATTGGAGATAACAGTGGTTTCTGGAACACTCTATGATTCTTCAAGTAGTAATCTGACTTCTTCATTCGCAAGTATCTTCCCAAATTCCTGTCTTTTTGTTAGTTCGTCCATGCGGGCAACATCGACACGATATATGCACCTGATAGGCTTATGGTCACTATCTGTAACATCCATACACGCATCATACCTGAATAGAATTTCTTATATTAGTTGTGCTTTATAAACTAAGTACTTATTAGTAGCAAGACAAAGCCAGGAGATCTTACTGAAGAATACAGCAAACAACAGGACAATCTAGAGAGCATTCTTGCATAGAAGTAGAGCGATTGTCACGATAAAGGATTCGATCGCACCAAGCAGGTATACACTTCTTTTCACCAGAATCATATCCTACACAAATTTATTATGTATAAAACAACAACGGACGTAGCAGATATTTTCTGATATATTGTGTTAATGATGATGGGAGAAAATGATAATGTCAATACTTAGCATAAAGAAATAAATAAATTGATAAAAAGAACCGTAACTTCAAGACATAAAGAATATAGAGATAAGAATTTCAAAATAATCATAAAATTATACCTGATAACCCTGGCTTATGCTTATCAAATTTATATGTAGGAGGGAATAGTATCAGCCCCTTGCACATCCCCTGGAAAACTTTTCCAGCTTTCATTTCTGCTCTAAGCTGGTCTCTCTCTCGAAGCCAATCAAAGCTTCTTTGAGAGACGAAATCTCTTGCTTCATCATATGTAATCCCAAATAGTCGATAATTGAAATCACCAAAAAATACAACCATATCAGCTTCAGATAGTTCGGGGTTGCCATCATCAGTCGGGGGACTAGTTGCCTGTTCAAGGAGAGAAGATTACTTGCAGCAGCTATTTACCAGAGTTGTGTAGACAATAAGAAAACAGCGTAGTACATCATAAGAAATTTTATCTCACATACATTTGGCCCACGAAGCACTTGAACAACAGAAGAAGAACCAGCTATCAGAGTGAGTAGAAAGATAAAATCAGTATACAATATAAATTTAGAAGTTGCTCTCTTCTAATTAAGGCATATGTTAGAAGAGGACTCCATTGTTCAGTTAAAGATAGGAAAGGACCTGCTGAAGTTGACTGGTTTGCGGTAGGTGGACGACTAAAAGACATTGTCCGGAAAATATGATCAAAATCAGCATTCCTCTTGTTAACAACCTCTAAATGAGCCACAAGATGGCAATTTGCAAAGCAGACTATTCGATCATAGATTCTCATTCTCAAGGAGACAGAACCCTGCAGAAAACTTAGTCGATTTAGGCAACCATTATAAAAAAAACTAAGCCAGATTGTTATAACATATTTATCAATGATGTTATCTATGAATTTTTAACATGTGGGCAACAAATCAACCTAAATGAGCACAGCTTAGGGGAGTATCAGAATGCAGTTAGCTTCAGCTTGGAGTTATGTGCGCCATATTTTAATAATTGTGGTTGTAGCCTAAGCCTAACGTAGGTGTGTGAGTTGTACTATCATAGATTAATAGGTCAAATTCTAGGATGTAATCAGTAAAATTTGACGATCCAATTAATATGCTCAAACAAGCCATCATGGATTAGAGTTCTAATTAGACGTGGAGAGTGGATTTTAATCAATCTTAAAACCCCTAACGCCCTAAGACAGATCATGTGAGTGGTACATTTTCAAACATAGACAATAATATGAAGTGTCAAGATTACATCAGTAACATCAATAATATGAAATCCCACATGTAAGCACACCTTGGCCGCTGGGTTGAGAAGGGGTAGTAGTAGACGGTGACCCTGGCGGAGTCTCTAGAATGCGGTCATCAAGTGAAAGGAGGAGGTCGACATCGTCGTCTTGCGCCGTCGACATTGCCGTCGTCGGGTTGCTGCTGACTACAATGGGAGCGAATCAGTGAACACGGGACTGATTCGGACGTTCTGGCGGTGCAGAGTATGGAAGTGAGCGAGTGGGAAGGAGAGTACGGGGAGGAGAACGGCTGCAGAGAGGGGGAGGACCTCTTGCGCAGAGGAACGAGTGGGGAGGGTTTTTCTTTTCCTTTTTAATTTTGATTTCCAAATGTTGTATTTTAGAATGGAGGGAAGGGATATGAGATGGAGGGAAACATTTGGCATGGTATTTTTCACGGGATGATTAGTGAGTAATGTATTTGTGAGGGATTAGTATTTCCAAGGATGTTAAAAACACGGTTGAGGGATTTTGTCCCATATTTGAAGGATGAGTCCTCACAAATAGACATCATTATTCACAATCTATGGTTCCTCACAAATGTTCTTCAACAAAGGCCAAATTTTTTGTAGTGAAATAAGACCCAACTATGTCTCTAAAAAAACTATCACTAATTGGAAGCTAGATTGCAAGAAGCTATTCGTGTGGAGTTGGGAAGGTTCCCAACTAAATACTTAGGCTTCCCACTTGTCGGGGTTAATCTACAAGTCAAAGACTTTGCTGAATGTATCGATAGTTTGGACGAGATGATAGCGAGATGGCCTACACAGAAGACATATATGGGGGCAGAACCACTTTTATCAGATCATCTATAGAGGGTCTTCTTATCTTATGGGTGCAACAAGGAGAGATTCCAGGTGCTGTGCTTGACAGGATGGAGATGAAAATCTCAAACTTCATTTGGGTGGGTGAGTACCATCCCATGCGCTATGCCAAGATGGCCTTACCTAAAGATGAAGGGGGTTTGCAGCTGAAAACTCCAAGGGACATCGTCGGATGGGGGACACTAAAGAGAATTATTTTGTACCAGATAGGTGGCTCTATTTGGGGGAGATGGATGAGAGATAGATACCCGCAAGGACTAGATTTTTAGCCCCATACCAGAGAAGGCATATCACGTACCATTCATATAATGAGTCTATGTCCGCATATCAAACATCTTTTTGTTCTGAATCATGCTGGAGAGTGGTACATACTAAATCCAAAGGACAATTTGTGGGAGATCACAAGGACAAGGGCGGAAAAATATATGACTATGGCTCGGATTTGGGATGGTAAGAAAGTTCCTAAATTGTCCACATGTATTTTCAAAATTCTGCATGGAGCTTTGGCAACTTTAGACAAGGTTCACGAGTGGAACAATAATATTTCCATCACATGTTTCTTATGCAAAGAAAAGGAGGAAACCCATGGCCATCTGTTTGGTAGCTGCAAATTCATGAAGATCTTATGGGAGAAAATATGCAAGGAGTTCCGGCTACGAATAGAGCTGAATGAAGACATAAAAAAGATGGTCAAACGTTGTGCCAATGAGGAGAAGAAGCTTCTTCTACTGGCTGCCCTGTGCTTCCATGTATGGAATGAAAGGAATGCTCGCAAGCATAGTAGTTTAGATAGTAGTGACGCTAAGCCATAATCGTAAGGCGTGGATCGGCTGGAACAAAGTTGCTAAGCCTGTGGAGTATGGTGGTTTGGGCCTGCACAATACAAGATTAGTTGATAAGGCTTTCATGGCTAAAGCTTGTCGGGAGATTTTAGCAAAGGACACGATCTGGGCAAGATTCTGTAGAGAGAAATATGCGAGCAGGGCGCATAGTAGATCTGAGTTGTATCCGCAAAATGTTAGATACAGTATTTCGACCTCTCCTTACTGGAAACATATGTGGAATTTGTTTCCTCTGATTCTCCCTCATTGCAGGTGGCGAGTTGGGAAGGGACATATCCATTTCTGGGACTCTTTATGGTGTGATGAGAGGCTCTTTGATCATGCTTTGCATACGAGTGATCGTAACCACCATTTCCTCGTTTGTGACTTCTGGATCCATAATGAAGGCTGGGACTGGTTGACCTTGAGGCAGCTTCTTGATGAGGACGACATAAATCTGATAAAGAAGGCAGACCAGCAGATAAATGAAGATGATGATATGCTTGTTTGGTGTCCGGAGGTGACGGGTCAGTTTTCTATAAAATCTGTGAAGAAGATTTTGACTATGGACCACAGTGATGCTCCTTCCGCTGCTCAGAAGATTTGGTACCTCGACGCGCCTAAGGCCTGCACGCTCATTTGGAAGCTCTTTCATAGAGCCCTTCCAACCGATGACAACATTATTAGATGCCATATTGCTATGTCTTCTAGATGTGAATGCTGTGATGATCCCGTTACGGAAGATATGGATCACCTTTTCTTTCATGGAAACCTTGCTGCTACTTTCTGGAACAAGTTCTCTCTCCTTACTGCTAAAGCCCGTCCTTATAACTTTTCCGAGCTGTTGTCTCTCTGCGCTCGAGGGAGATCGTCCATTGTCATGGAGTGGATTGCAGCTTGCCTTGCTACGCTTACCCCTTTCTATATCTGGAGATGGAGATGCCGCGCCAGATACGACGGCTGTAAGTCTCCTATTGCCCGGGATATGAACTGCATGATTGCACAGCTCAACTTTATGTTGAAGAAGAGGTGGTTCCGCGTCCTTGCTCTGCCGGAGGATCATAGACGCCTTAATCATTATGGCATTGATGATCCAAACTATGCTCTTAGAGAAGTTCACCTTATGAGATGGATGACTCCTGACCTCAATTCTTTGAAGATGAATGTCACGATTGGTAGAAGCAAAGATTCTTCTGGACATTACAGGTGGTGGATGGCTAGTATCATCAGGAATCACCGGGCTGCAATCTGTCAGACTGCTAGAGCATGGTTGACTGCAACTGATCATCTTTCTGCGTCCCTTCAAGCATGTGCAGTAGGTTTGAAGTTGGCAGAGTCTCAATCCTTGCGGATCGCTGTGGTGGAATTAGATGATGTCAATACATATCACATGCTATGGGGCACGTCATGTATTCCATGGAGGATATCTCATATTGTCAGGGAGTTGAAGAGCTATATGGAGGACGAAGGCATTGTTGGATCGCTTGTTCACAGGGCCATCAATTCCATTCCCAGAGAGATTGGTAGATGGGGCGCTCTCAGTCAGGATCTGATTGTGATTTCCGATCCTAGCAGCTTGCCGGCTAGAGTTCGTGGTATGGTTTTCCTCGAGAGAAACCACACACCTTACGTGGTTTTGAAGATTAAGCATCCATAATGCTTGGTTGAGGTGTTGTTTTGGAGTCTGTCTTGTTTGGTCGTTTTGTATGAAGGTTTTTTGCTGTGGTCCTTGTGTTGTTGAGGGGTCACGTGGGGGTTTGACCTGCATTTTATAAGCAGGAGCTGTATTTGAATCCTTTTATGCTCACACGAGGAGGGTGGGATGAATAGAATGACCTCCTGACTTAACTAAAAAAAAAAGTTTAGATAGTAGTGAGAGTACTATTGTTGCAAAACTTTGTAAAAATGTAAAAAAGAGATTACGTCTTAGCTAACTGTGTGAGTTGCTCACATACACGTTGTATAGTGAGCATAGGGCTATATGTAACTCTTGACCCTCCTATTTTTATAGGAGGGAAGTCAAAATATATTTACCTGATTTTGATACATAAAAGATGCCTTGTGGAGCATTGGTACCAACAAATCACCTAGCCCTGATGGGTTCAACTCACATTTCTACAGAGATGCTTGGGAAATCATCAAAGATGATCTATGTAAAGGAATAAAATGGTTCATTAATGGAGGATGAATTCTAAGGTAGATAAATCATGCCCTCCTAGTCCTAATTCCGAAGGAGAAATCCACCATGTCACTTGCGGACTTTAAGCCAATTGCATGTTGCAATGTTATATACAAAATCATAGCTAAATTACTAGCTGAATGTCTTAAATTGGTGCTACCTCTTATCATATTTGAACAACAAGGTGCTTTCATCCTAGGAAGGAACATCTCAGACTGTGCCCTTCTTGTTGGGTAATTTATGCTCGACTTCAATGTAAAAAGAGGGTATAAGAAGATATGTATGAATCTAGATGTTTCAAAAGCTTTGGACAGTGTCCGTTGGGACACATGTGGTGGATAATGAAAGAGTTGGGATTCAGAGAGAGCTAGATTTCACTCATCAAACAATGTGTATGCATCACGAGCTACTCAGTTCTAGTTAATGGAACTCCTAATGGCATATTCCAAGGATCAAATGGACTAAGACAGGGAGATCCTCTCTTCCCCCTTCTCTTCACTATCCTAATGGAGTACTTCACACAACTGATGAACAAGGCAGAAGACAAGAAGGAAATTAAAAGCTACACTGTACATGAAAACAAGGTCCTAAGTCATTTGATATTTGCTGACGACATCTTGGTATTCATGAGACAAAGACTCCCTACCTAGAAAATCTGAAGAAGATATTGCTTAAGTTCGGGAAGCAAACAGGTTTGCACATCAATCAATAGAAGACTCAGCTATATATCTCTCAAAACTGCAACCCGATAAAGGTAGATATAGAAGCTTCCCTGGGCATTGAAGTCAATACACTACCAACGAGGTACCTCGGCTTCCCTCTAGAAGGGGGCAACCTCCAGGTTAAACACTTTCTCTAATGCACAGACAAGCATGAAGATATGATCGCCCGATGGCCTCTGACCAAGACGTCAATGGCAAATAGAATAACACTAACGAGATCAGCCATCGAGGGGCTGATCATGTTCTTGGTACATCAAGGGGAAATCCCTCTGGAGGTCCTAGAAAGAATGGAGATGACAATGGCCAATTTCATCTAGGCAGGAGGAACCCATCCAAGGAAGTATACCAGACTCACTTTGAAGATAGAAGAAGGTGGAGTTAGCTTGAAAACCCGCATGGAGATTGCAAATTGGGCCACCATTCGAAGAATCATTAAGTACAACCAGGAAGATACTACCTGGGCAAGATGGATGAGAAAGAGGTACCCGAAAGGATTGGAGTTTGAACCCAACACCAGAGAAGGGTACTCTAGGATGATCAACAGAATGACGTTCCTTTGGAAACAAATCAAACACCACTTCTTCCTCCACAACACCAAAACCTGGAAGATGAAGGACCCTCATCTTGATGTATTGGAAATTGCTCGCAACAAAGGTGATATCAACAATAGCACAAGATACATATGGACTGAGTTTGAAGTACCCAAATGGTCCCTATGTCTATACAAGGCTACCCTTGAAACACTGCCAACCATGGATAGAATTCAGAGATGGTACACGGGAACACCTAATGCTTGTTACATGTGCAATGGATGTGAGGAATCTCATAAACATCTACTCAAAGAATGTAGCTTCATATAAGAACTATGGTAGAAAACCTGCTCCACTTTGGGTTTCATCAATCTTGGGCTAAAAGAACCAAAGGAGATGATATGTCAGCTAGGGAAGGATACTGGTCCCTTCAAAAAGAAAATGCTAATGGTATTCTCTACAATTTGCTATCACACTTGGAAAGAAAAGAATGAAAGAAAGAATAGCAACATGAACAGAAGCGCTGACAATATATCAAAAAAGATTTGTAAATTTTATAGATATAGAGTCAATATATAGATAGTCATTCTTTTTGGAAGTTATGAATTGTAGTAAGGGACTACGATGTAATTTGTCCTAACTTTTGTTAGGTTTTTTGGAATAAAATTTACCAAATTCTGATATATACTTACATACATACATACATACAACCGACAAGGAGTGGCTCAAGTGGTCAAGCACAGTGTCTCCTCATGAAGGGACCCAAGTTTGAATCCCAGTTGCCTCCTTGATATACCACCCTCATAGGCGTTCGACCTCCGCTAAGGGCGTGGGAGAGGGGGGAGAAATCTTTATCTCTTAATCCCCCCTCCCCCCCCCCCCCACACACACACACACACACATATATATATATATATATCCTCTCCCACACCCATGGTGAAGGCTGAACACCCATGAGGGTGGAAAATCAAGGTGGCAACTGGGATTCGAACCCGGGTCCCTTTGTTAGGAGACACTGTGCTTGACCACTTGATCCACTCCTTATCAGCAACATATATGTATGTATGTATGTATGTATATACCTCACCCCCACACGAGCGTGCACACACACACACCCACAAATTTATATACATATGTGTGTATGTGTGTGTGTGTGTTTATACATTTATATGGCAGGGTTTCAAAAAATGGAGTGTTGGAGAATAATAATAATTTCTTCCCATTCTACCTAAGCTTTTGGATCTGTTGTAGATATAAAAAGTCAGTGAGAAAAGACATAAAAGGAGATAAATGTGGTACCTTTGGGCATACTATTTGTCTTATAAGTAGACATGTCTTATGTTGGTAAAGAACTCAAGAGCCATTAAGAAATCCAAATGGATATCAATAGATCCAGATTGTCCACCATGCCATAACTTGTTGTCATCTTATAGAATGTGTTTTATAAGAGTTTCCACACATGTTTCTTGGCCCCTAATTCATACACATAGATGAAGGAGAATGTGAAGCACCACCTTGACCACCAAGTTTAATCAAGACATGAGTTTTCAATGTACTAGTTATCCCAGAACTTCCTTTCTTCTCTTGAGAAACAATCTTTAGGGTGACTTCTTCTTAAGAGAGATAATTTTGATGGTAAACTTGTCTCACAAGTTGTCTTAATAGTTATGTATAACCCTTTGGGTTGTGCCCCATTTATATAAGAGAGTCATGGGTTCAGAAAAACCTAATTCTAAGCCCCTTCCTAATTGCAATCCCAAAAACAATTTAGTGTTGAAAATCAAACACGATTTGTGATTGTCCTATCACATCTTGTGATCACCCGATCAAAACTCTTTATTGCCTAATCACATTAGCTGATTGGCCAATCACGATAGTCCAGATCTAGATCTGACTTAGTTTCCAATTTCAGAAGTTCCCTATAACATTGTGATCACTCGATGAGTTGGCCTGATTGGAGTATTACATGTATCCAGTGGAAATCAAAGTGATCAATTGATAATCAATTTATTTATTGACCCAATCAATATAATTTTCTGACCAGACATTCTGGTCACCCAATCAAATGTTAAATCAGAATGTTTATGGTTTGTAACTATTCAAATCATATGTATGATTACAAACTTCAATTTTTTATGCATCCTTATGTGTGCGACCTAGTAGGTCCCTAATTATATTGGTAATGATATTAAATATAGCATAAGGAAAGATTGGTGTCCAGTCACACACAATTTCCACCCAAGTAAAAGAAATGAGTCGAAGACAACAAGTAAAATTATCAATGTTGTCATGACCGTATAATTCCTTCATTACAGATTTCAAGATTGAAATCGAGCCATGGAGTGTCATCCTCTTAACATTGGCATATGTTCCTCAAATTAGAGAAGAATATTTGTGATAATGTGTGCTAAACATAATATATTAATTTACATGAGCATGACCATGAATTTCATAGTCTGGTTTATAAAGTGGCCATGAATATCACTCCAAAGGAGGGACAAATTCCATCTAAATCACTCACAATATGCCCATTGTGTCAGAGTGTACCCAATCACTACCTTTTTTGGAAATTCATATTCTAAAGAATGTTGGGCTAGTTGATAACACCCTTTTGGGGGTTATTTATGGCCTATATTTTGTTGTCAAAACTACCCTCTAAACTATTTTTCCTATCAATTTTGTTATATTTTGAACAAAACTAAACTGTGCTACGCTCTGACCAATTTTTGCATCCTTTTGTAGAGTTTATCCTTGTCTTTCCACTAAAAAGGCTTGTCCCGGCCCATGAACGGCGTTTACCTGCATCAGCCCTCCTACCAGTTGCCCAACACACTCATTACCCATCGCGCAGTAGCCTGATACAGCTGCCACGCGACACAGGTGTGTCGTGCAAGAAGACCCCACCGGGCGATACACCGCTTACTCGACAGGGAGTTGTACCCACCACGACTACTCTCCCGATGTAGTGTGTCACGCGATACGAGCCACCCACCGACAGACGCCCACCCGTCACGACTACCCGACATGCTTACAACCCAGCACCCATTGTGCCGGGCAACACACATGTCGATCATTCCCAAAGCCACGCTAATGGAGCCGATGGAGGACATGTGGCGCCCGGAGAACCACAACTTCTTCCAACTGCTGCCTATAAATAACAGCTACAGGACTCCGATGGGACGGGTCAGAACCCTAGCGAAAGCTAACTTTGGAAAGCTTTAGGAGCTAGTGTGACGTGTTCCAAGGGCGTGCCGGGCGATACTAGGTGAGCACACCCCCTACTCGAGAGGGGCGAGAGTGGTTCACTTAGAACCCGTCCCAGTAGCTGCGGAAGCCCGATACGACCAAGAAGGCCACCCGATGTGCCGCGTTCCTAGATGGGCTCTTGCCCGAGATGACTCACCCCTACACCCAATACAAGGAACCTGGGAACCTAATCTATCTTTAACCTGGCACGATACCGAGCTCGATATGGATTTCCCGTCACGACGTGCCGCCCGAGAGGGTGGTACCCCGATACGACCGTATCATGTAGTGAACCTTGGCCGTTATGCCTGCCTGTCACTGGTTGTCGCCTGACATGTGCATGTCGGTCAGAGCTCCCGCCCAGTATCAGGTTAGAGACACCTTAGGGGTCTGCTACTGTATATCACCCTCCTATATCAAGGAGGTGATACCTATCTTCCCTTTTTACAGTCATTTACTTTCATTTATTATGCAATGTAATTAAACCCTTTTATACAATACTCATGCTAATGGAATTAGTGGAGTTTAAATACCTATTGTTCTGTGTTTGGCCCCCTTTTGTTGGATGATTTCTTTTTTTAGCATCTGAACTCTAGCTTGTATGCTTGGATCATGTTTTGACTAGCTATTGAATCGTGTTTCCCATTTCAACTCCCTCGAGAGAGGTGTTGTAACTCTAGCATTTGGTCCGATCAGGGAGTATGAGAGTATTTAGGGTCGGAGTTGCTTCAGTTATCTTTCCACTCCAACCCAAGTCCGCTACCCTTGAAAGAGGGTGTTGGTGCTTAGTTGGAGGTACCCTCTTTGAGAGAAGGGCTACTGGATGTTTTCTGCTGCCGCTTGTTATGCCTAAGTTTTCTTCCTTCGTTCCTTACCTAGGCAATAGTGTTATCTCCTCAGGTTCCGTTGCACAAAAATCCTAAAATTTGATGAAATGTCAAAACCTTAAATCTTCCTTGTAACTCCAGTTGGAGATAGCTTTTTCTTTATAACACTTTCTTGTGGCATTTTGTTTCCTTTTATTCTTTTGTTTTACCGTTCTTGATCTACCGTTCCCTTGGGAACATTTTCTTACCCTTCTTTTACCAAAGTGTAGAGTGTTGATTCCGTGTTCTTAGCACGACCACCCTTGTCCCTATGGTTCGACCCCGATCGCTACTTCATACCCCATTATCGTTGCGAGGGCCTAAGAGTCGGGTTATTTAAAAGTCCGACTACTTCAAATCCGCTCCTTTTGGACGCGCGATTTAGGCCGGTCAACTTTTTGGTGTCGTTGTCGGGGACAAGGCAAAATGGTACTGTTAACGAACCCAAATCCACTAACTACACTCTCGTGCCTCAAGCTTAGTAATAAGCTTGACAACACAGTTTCTTTTAGTCTTCTAACCTGAATGTGGACAGAATAGTTTGTTTCATTAACACATGTTTTCTAACTTAATCATACGTTCTATTCAGGTACTCAGGGAAGAAGCACTCTATTCGGTTGAACACCGTTCATCATGCCACCTCACATAGAACCACCTCTTTCCGTAGATGAGCGGAATGCGAGAGTTGGACCACACCACCCACCTCCACTTGGAACAGAAGAAGATAGAAATGACCGTTACAATGACGACCACCTTTACAAAGAGCTTGAAGATCCTGAACCAGAACAACCTGTGGATGATCATCATCACGAGGGACTTCATCATCACTGTAGGCACAGAAGGAATCATCACAATCAAGAGTGGAATTGTAGAGACAATGACAGTGAAGATTCCAAAGAAGAAGAAAAGACTCTCCGGGAGTTGGCAGCTACGAATGCCAACAACTCAAGATGCCCAGTGGTAATCCCAAGGTTTGATGCTATAAACTTCGAGTTGAAGCCAGCTGTGATCTCCATGATTCAAAATAAAAGCTTTAGAGGAAGTTCCAAGAATGACAACCCTTGCCATCACCTCGATGCTTTCAAAAATATATGTGACACCATCAAGATGAGGGGACTGTCACAAGAAGTGATCTACTACAAGGGTTTCATTTTATCCTTGGAGGACAAGGAACTATCATGGTACCTTGGACTGCCACATCAATCTCTGAACGGATGGAAATCTTTAGTGCATGCTTTCGTAAACAAGTTCTACCCTACCAAGAAGACCGTCAGGAACAGGCAGAAGATCACATCTTTCACCCAGAAGCCAGAAGAAAACCTGCATGAAGCCTAGGAGAGATAATAGGTGTATCAAAGGGACTGCCCTCACCACAACTACAAGAAAGGTTTCCTGATAACAACATTCTATAATGGTCTGACTCCTAAAGAAAGAGTATCACTAAATGCAGTTGCAGGAAGTGAATTTCTTGGGAAGAAGCCCAGTAGGTCTAAAACGATCATTGAAAACATGGCTGAACTACAAGCCGAGACTGAGTACGACATGACTGATAGAGGACATGTTAAGAAAGCCACAAATGAAGGCCCATCAATCGAATCCAAGGCTCTTGAGGCAATCACATCTCAGATACTGAAAATAGCTAATGATGTCAGATAACTAAAAGAGTCGGGAGGAAAGGGCAAGAAACAGCTAGAGAAGGTGATGAAGTGTGTCACCTGTGGTGAAGGAGGACACAGAATAGATAACTGTGTATATACTCAACCTGAAGAGTCAAGCGATAGTGAAACTGAAGAGGAGGAAGGTGAGAATGTCTCTTATGTCAATTTCAAGAGGCCTGATCACCCAGGTTTCATCTATGGCAATAAGAATGTCGTAGAGAATTCACATCAATTGAATAATCCACTCAAGCAACCACCCAGTTTTGAGAAGAGAAGCGGATAAGGGCAGTACATCAAGACCAACTCTTTTTATACAAACAAAACTAGTTACCAAGGCCAAGGAAAGTTACAACCCCATCAAGTAGCTAACACGAGTCAAGGGCAAGTGCAAGCTCAAGGGCAAAGCCAAATGAAAAACAACAGCCAGCCGGACTTAGTGGGTCAGCTTTTTGACTTCGTCAAGAGACAAGACACTATAAACAATCAGCTAGCGCAAAGTGCACTATCAAACTCTGGTGTACTTAATACTATGTAGGTCCAGATGGCAGATATGCAAATGCATCAATGCCAGATAGACCAACAGCTCGCTCAGATGGCAGAGTTGATGAAGAATCCTTCAGGTAAGATATCATCTAACATGAAATTTGCCAAGATGGCAGTCTTAAGATCGGGAAAAATGGTGGAACGCCCTGAATCGGCCAGACCTGAAGAACCAGAGCCCGGAGTTGCTGCAAAAAAATCAGCTGAAGGAGGCAACCAATAAGCTTATGTCAGAGAACAGGAACCTATGGAGAACTTGTTCAGAAAAAGGAGTCAATACTCTCCGAGAGTGCCTTTCCCACACAAACTTATAAAAGCACATATTAAGAAGAGATATGAAAGGTTTATGGAGTCGGTGAAAAAGCTCCATCTCGAGGTGCCATTTTTCGATGCCTTGAAAGAAATGCCGACTTATGCCAAGTTTTTCAAGGACTTGGTCACAAAGAAAAGAAGAGGAGGAAGGATTGAAATGGTACACCTGGCCAGTATGTCTACGGCCTTCGTTAAAGCTGATTTACCAACAAAGAAAAAGGATCCTGGAGCCTTCACTATACCCTTTGTTGTAGGTGATAACACCGAAAGGAAGGGTCTACCTGACTTAGAGGCTAGCATAAGCCTTATGCCCTTAAGCCTTACACAACAATTGGGGCTGACAGACATGGTCAGAACCAACATGAGAATCGAGTTGGTAGATCATTCCTTCAAAAGACCCGTGGGGGTAGTTGAAGATGTTCCGATTCGTGTAGGGAGGTTCTTCATCCCATGTGACATTGTTGTCATTGACACTGTTGAAGACCCAAAGTTCCCCATCATTTTCGGACACCCTTTCTTGGCAACAGGGAGGGCACTGATTGATGCCGCTAAAGATATCATAAATTTAAGAGTCGGAGATGACCACATTGATTTCAAAGTGAAGGACGCCATGAAGGGACCATCCCTATTATATTCTACTTACTTCATGAATAGCTACTACCAATACTGTGAAGAAATAAGAGAAGAGACTGCAGTTGTAGACCCTCTTATGAGGGTGTTAAACAATTATGATTCAGAAACTGAAGATCCTGAGGTTGTTGAGATCCTCGATTACCTAAATCAAAATGAAGAAGATCTGAGTGAGGGTGAGGAAGTTATAGAGACAGTCAAATATGCTTCCCTAGAAATGGCACCAGAAGAAGAGAATGCACCTAAGCCCAAACCAGAGCTGAAACAGTTGCCGGAAGGTTTGAAGTATGAGTTTCTCGATTAAGAGGAAAGAAATCCCGTTATAGTTAACGCCAGTCTGACTGAAGAACAATTCTAAAGACTTCTCAAGGAATTGAGGCTCCATAAACAAGCTATAGGCTATTCAGTAGAGGATATCAAGGGACTTAACCCTGCTCTGTGCATGCACCGCATAAATATGGAAGAATACGCCAAACCCTTGGTCCAACCCCAAAGAAAGCCGAACCAGATGTTGAAAGAGGTTATAAAGAAATAAGTTATCAAGCTGAGAGATGCAGGTAATATCTACCCGTTTAGCGATAGCAACTGGGTAAGCCCCATTCATGTTGTACCAAAGAAAGGGGGTATGACGATTGTGAAAGGTGAGAAGGGTGATGAAGTAGCCGTCTGTGCTATCACTGGATGGAGAATGTGTATAGATTACAGGAAGCTAAATCAAGAAACGAAGAAAGATCATTACCCACTTCCCTTCATCGACTAAGTGCTAGAAAGACTAGCACATCATGAGTATTTCTGCTTTTTACATGGTTATTCTGGGCTCTACCAGGTCCCTATCCTACCGGATGACCAGGAAAAGACCACGTTCACTTGTCTTTATGGTACATATGCTTTTCGAAGAATGCCATTTGGACTGTGCAATGCTCCGACAACATTCCAACGTTGCATGATCTCAATGTTCTCAGATTTTCTAGAAGATATCATAGAGGTCTTTATGGATGACTTTTCAATTTATGGGAAAGACTTTGATGGTTGTTTGAAGAACCTATCATTGGTCCTGTAGTGCTGTGAAGAAAAGAACCTAGTTCTCAACTGGGAGAAGTGCCATTTCATGGTACAAGAGGACATAGTACTGGGCCATAAAGTCTCCAAGAAAGGCATTGAAGTGGATGTAAGCAAGGTTGAGGCTATTTCTAGACTACCCCCGCCAAACTCTGTGATAGGGGTATGAAGCTTTCTCGGTCATGCTGGGTACTATAGAAGGTTCATCAAAGACTTCTCCAAAATATTGAAACCTCTTTCAAACTTGCTGGTCAAGGATGCAGAGTTCGTTTTTTCTCTGATGATTGTTTGAAGGCTTTCCAGACGCTGAAGGAAGCCCTAGTAACACCCCCTATTCTCCAAGCTTAATATTGGGAGCTACCCTTCGAGTTAATGTGTGATGCTAGTAACTTCGTTGTAGGGGCTGTCCTAGGGCAAACAAAAGATAAGAAGCATCATGTAATTTGCTATGCCAGCCGAACTCTAGATAAGGCGCAAGTAAATTACACCACAACAGAAAAAGAGATGCTAGCAATTGTCTTCGCCTTTGAAAAGTTCAGATATTATTTAATTGGGACCAAAGTGAAGGTTTACACTGACCACGAAGCAATACAGTACCTGATGAAAAAGAAAGACACTAAGCCTCGGCTGCTAAGGTGGGCTCTATTGCTCCAAGAATTTGATCATGAGATAATTGATAAGAAAGGCAAGGAAAATGTAGTCGCATACCATCTCTCAAGGATAATCTGCAATGAAGAAGACCACTTGCCTATCAACGACAACTATGCTGGCGAAGCCCTATTAATGGCTCGATCCGATGAGCCAAGTCTACCATGGTTTGTGGATATTTGGAATTACCTTGCTTGTGGGGAGTTACCTCTGGAAATAACGTACAACCAAAAGAAGAAACTCTTCTCATATGTAAAGAATTATTATTGGGATGATCCTCTACTCTTTAAGAGGTGCTCAGATAATCTATATAGAAGATGTATTCCAGAGGAAGAGGTGACAAACATTCTAAGGGAATGCCATTCCTCGCCTTATGGAGGACACTTGGGTGGCGGAAAGACTACTTTTAAGGTCCTCCAGTCATGCTTTTATTGGCCGACCTTGTTTAAGGATGCCCATGCTTTTGTAAGATCTTGCAACGAGTGCCAGTGAACGGGGAATATCTCCCGTCGAAATGAGATGCCACTCTCTGATTGGATTGAAGTTGAGATTTTTGATGTGTGGGACATTGACTACATGGACCCTTTTCCATCCTCTTTTGGCTTCACCTATATTCTTGTCACTGTCGACTATGTCTCCAAGTGGGTGGAAGAAATTCCTACCACGACTTGTGATGCAAAGGCAGTAATCAAACTTTTTAC
This sequence comes from Alisma plantago-aquatica, assembly GCA_963693085.1. Taxonomy (NCBI): domain Eukaryota; kingdom Viridiplantae; phylum Streptophyta; class Magnoliopsida; order Alismatales; family Alismataceae; genus Alisma; species Alisma plantago-aquatica. The sequence goes on along the minus strand of OY856411.1, from coordinate 301,915,466 downwards.
CAAGATCATCTTTTCGAGGTTTGGAGTTCTGAGGACCGTCATTAGCGATGGAAACTCTCACTTTGCAAAAAGACAGTTTGAATCGCTGCTACACAAGTATGGCATCTGTCACAAGGTTGCAACGCCGTATCATCCCCAAACATCAGACCAGGTTGAGGTCTCCAATCAATAGATAAAGTACATTTTAGAAAAGATAGTAGGCAAGTCCCAAAAGGACTGGTCAGCTAAGCTGGGTGAAGCTTTATGGGCATATCAAACATCTTTCAAGACGCCGTTGGGAACCACACCCTACCGCTTAATTTACGGGAAAGCTTGCCATCTTCCCTTTTAACTGGAGCATAAGGCGTTTTGGGCGATAAAACACCTCAATATGGATCAGAAGCTAGCCGGGAAGAAAAGGTTTCTTCAACTCCAGGAACTTGAAGAATTGAGACTTAGTGCTTATGAGAATGCCGAAATTTACAAACAGAGGACAAAGGTGTGGCATGATGCCCACCTGAAGAAAAAGGACGTGAGTGAAGGTGATAAAGTTTTATTATTTAAATCCTCTATCTGTCTTTTTCCAGGAAAGCTACAAACTAGGTGGTCAGACCCTTCACCGTGGCGAAGATCTATCCATCAGGGATGATGGAGCTATACGACAATGACGATCCAACGAAGGTCTTCCCGGTGAACGGGCACAAAGTCAAAAGATACTATGAAGATGAAGCGTTTGTGTGAAGATCGGAAATAGCACTGTAAGAAGCAGAAGGATCCGTATAGAAGGACTTGAAGCCTGTCGAGCTGACGACGGAAACTACAACACTCTTTAGGAGGCAACCCAAAATTTTACTTTTCTTAGAATATGATGTTATCTCCCTTTCTGAAAAACACTGCGAACATTATCATTGTAATAAGGCCCGAGTCAGTGCATGCGCCACATGCACAAACTCTCTTGTTTTATGGACCACCAGTTTAGTTTTATGAAGCTCTAATAGGTTATACTATCTAAGGCAGGGAGTCTTCTTTCCTGCCAATGATGTTTTACCCATCAACACTCTCTTTACCTCTATTTTTCACCTCTACTTTTGATCTAAGTTTTACTCCTTTTTAAATTTTTGTATAGAATGCTATTCATAGTGTTTTTCTACCTTGTTTCTTTAGCAATCATGTCTTTTCTATTTGTATCGGGCAGAGCTTACGCGCCAGCACAACACACTCATATCGGGTAGGAAGCCCTGTGTCGTGCAAATGGCGCTCGTATCGGGTAGGCATTCTCGTGTCGAGCAATGTATCGCGCGACACGCGAGCTGTGAGGCGCGAAGCGTGCTTAAGAAGCCATATCGACTCTTGAAATGATGTATTAGACTGTGCATTAGGAATGATTTGTCTCTCTACACGATGCGTGCCCCATTTTTACCTGATTTACCCCTGCTAGCATTCGCTATAAATAGTAACTGCAGTAAACCGTGTCAGTCACTTGCATTTAATTTTCACCTACTCTTGTATCGCGCATTCAACTCTCTCGCTTCAGCTCTCGTGTCAGCCAACATTCCATCTGCTCCCGTGTCGCCCGTCATGACCTTCCGACGATAAAGGTATAACCCGGTACATGTATCGCGCGAGTTTCCCGACATACCTATTGTGTCGTGTAACTCGTGTCGGGCATAACGTATCCCATAATTTTTTGTTATACCCATGTCGGGCGCAAGACTTGAGTTCTTTTTCATATCACGCGACGCACGCTTGTCACGTGACACACATCTATGACGCGCCCAACCAATACTTGGTATCGGGTGGGACCCTTGTCACCCAATTTTGTTTTAATAAGGTTTTAGCGTGTATCGCCTTTCAGTTCATCCGTATCGGGCAATACCTTTTCTCATGAGATCGTATCAGGCAAATCTTTGTTTTTACCATACCACCCCTATCACGTAATATGTTTTGAGTTCTGACGCCTGTAGCCATATCGGCCTCCGATCTTGTATCAGGCGACACGTGTATCGCGCAAGGGCCATATCGTGCAACCGTATCAGGCAGGTCCCGTTTTGTTAACGATGCATGATATCGGGCGTCATATCGGCCAGACCCCTATCGGGTGACAAGACTAATTTACCCATGCCCGATATCGAATTGCTTATGAAGGGCTTGGTGTAATCTTAACCTATTTCAATTTTTCAAGATATCACCTTCCTTGTATCGGGCAACACAACCCTCCCACCTAATATCAGAGAAGGTGACCCATTCAGCAATAATATTACTTAACATACTTTTGTTTGATATTTATAGAAATGGCCCACACAAAGCAGACAGTCGTCCAAGTAGACGAGCACGGCCGGAGGATCAACCCCGAGGCCACAACAGAAGCCACTGCAGCCGAGTAGAAGTGCCCGAACCTCGACTCAGTGGGGACGTCTGGGACCGAGAAGAGGCCAAGGACAGAAGCGGAGGCAGCCCCTTCAATGACAGCAGAACCTCTGGCTCATTCTCCCGGACGGTTCGTGCCAAGAGACGAAGAGCATCAACAGAGATACATAGAGTTGGCAGTCAAGATCTATCGGCCAACCCAATTCACCCACCAGCCATCCTTCCACCACCTCGGTATCTTCAACAGACTGGACAACGTCTTGGGGGCTGCAGGGCTGAAGATAGTATGCTTCAGCCTATCCAGATCATATACTGAGCTCACAAAGGAGTTCATGTCCTCCCTTCGGTGAGTCCAGAACAGGCCGGAGGAAGTGGAGAGATTCGGAGGAGCAGACCGACTGTAGGGCCGGTTATACAAAGCTGAGCACAAGATCTCAGAAAAGCTTCTCAACAAGATATTCTCCTACTTAGAAGCCGAAATGGAGATATTGAACAACGACTCCAAGCTTGGCGAGGGTGATGGCTTCAACCCGGTCAACGTCTGGAAGAAACTGACCGACGAATTAAACTACAAGCCAGGAAGCAAAGTGGCAACCATCCACTCCTACTTCTGGAGGATCATCCACAAGATAGTGGCTTGTATCCTCTTCAGCAAGTATGAGACGAGCAACATCTACACTGAAGAACTCCATCTCATGTGGTACCTGATGGAGGGAAATGTGGTCAATTTGGGATGCTTCTTGTTGAACAAGCTTTACCCCATAAAGGATGCCACCAAGGAGTATTGCATGTGTGGCATCATCAATCTGATCGCGGAAGGGTTGGGGTACCCAAGGGAGCCACATAGCCTGTCAAGAACAAGAGGTGATGACAGGATCAACATGAAGTTCTTGCAATGAGCAAACATTATCAAGAAGGAGGGCAGGCACTACTTCTACAAGTTTGCAAGAACTTCCAAGCTTATTCCCCTCCCGATCTGCATCAACTATGATGTAGAAAACCTGGTCTTCACCGAAGCAAAAGTCAAATCGTTGGAGGTTGAAGCCGCTTACGCTGCCACCACCAGAATACAAGAAAGGGTGGCTACAACGGGAGGGCCAATCCCTCTCAACGCCCAGCAGGGAAAGTCCTCCACAATTCCTGTCGAGTTGTTTATCACCTCCGTGCAACTAGCGGCTACCATATTTGAAGTCACTGTTGTTGTTCCTGAGCCAGCCGCGGCCGCCGAAAAGACAATAGCCGTGGCTACCGAGGAGGTGTTGGCGATAGTTGAAATCGCCAAAACAATTGGGGCAGAAGCAATGACAACAGCCCCGGTGGGAGCTGCCGCAGAAGAAGCAACCACCACTCTCGAACCTTCTGCTGCGCATTCAATGGCGGAAGGGATGGTACAACCTGACACTAGCAACGACGCATTTTCTGAGAGCTTAGAAGCAGAGCTCAGGGCTGTGAAGCACACACATACGCCACCACCAATGATGTCAGTGGAAGATGCGGAGGAGGTCTCCAACAACTGAGTGGTGGAGCAACAGCCACCCACGCTGCACCCTTCTCCACCACCACAAACAAGTGAGGCAGTGGCAGCCTCAAAGATACTAATGCCTCGATCAGAGGCGACACCCTTGCAAATGGTACAGGTGGACTCAGACCCGCATGAAGCCGAATACTCATCGGGCCGATCTTCACACGCAAGGAGCATCACGAGGATGACAGGGCGGTCAGACGCACCCCCTCTATCAATGGGGCAGATCTTGGGCTTGGAGTTCGATAATTTGCGGGAGGTAATAGGCAAAAACTCAGTAACTTTAGCTTCCCTTACCCGCAAGTTTACTGTCTTCCAGGAGAGGCTCAATGATCAAGAGCGGCAGCTGCTAACCCTAGTTGGCCTCCACGGCCTACTAGAGGCACTGAACAAGATGATGCAGCTGGTGCTCCAGCGCCTTGATGCCGTTGAGGAAAGGCTGAACAGGAGGGATGACCATCCACCTTCAAGACAGCCAAGGAGGTCTCCATCACCTCCTGGCTCAGGCTCCCAGCCCTCCTCATCAGCATCCTCACCCAGGATGTCATCTTCTTCCTACTCCAGTGGGCCATCCACAATGCCCGAGGAAGGGATGACACACAAGACAGATGATGGGGCTCCAGCAAGACAAGCGAGCTCCTGCGGCATGGAAGAAGCTGCTCCCTCAGCCTCCCTGGACGAAGCTGAAGACAATGACGAATCGATCAGCATCGGGGAGGACTCTTCTGATGAATCAGAGGGAGAAAGGGGGGACATATACTGTGTTAATGACATACACCCCCTAGAAGAATGAGTTTGACGAAAGATGCATTTTCTGCACTGTCGGAGATCCCTTCCTTCGAGATGGCAGATTTTGAAAGGAAAGCCATCAGATACTTGACGATCAGAGACTAGAAACTGCTAAACAAGGTCCTGAGGTCACAAGCTGACGAAGAAGACATCGTCTGGAGTGACGGGTACTTCTCCACATGATGAGGGGAGCTGAGGAGCATATTCTTCTCGCTAGCCATTGTCTCTAAGAAGCTATTCAGGGTCTTGGAAGGCGCTATACTCGAGAATCTCAGCACTAGGACAGGCGGACAACCGATCTACACTGCCACCCCGGCCTTGTCAAGAAGACTGATGATGGGGTCGTATGATTCTGTACTGGTGGCCAACATGCTGAAGCATATTGAAGACCACAATGCAAACCTGGTGTTGGCCCCTTACAAGCACATAAATAGTTGGTTCCTGTGCGTGGTGGACCTCCAACATCATGACGTCCAGCTTCTCAGCTGCTGCAATGAGGAGGTTCCACGCTTAGGACACACGTTCATACACCCCGAAGATAAGATCTTGAGGCTCCTTCCCCCGCGTCTTCTCTGAGTGATCAAATATGGAATCCAACGCCACTCCGGTGTTTGGAATTTCCTCAGCATCAGAGACTTCCCCGTCCAAAAAGAAGCGGGAAGCAAAAACATTGCATTTATAGTCCTCCGTACCATAGAGTTGCTTCATGTCTTTGGATTCATAAGGCAACTCAGCAACCATAACTTCTATCAGCTCAAGAGCGTCTACGCGCTGATGCTGATCAAGGACAAGCGCTATTTCTGGGACGCAGACATCCTAGAAGAGTTGTTGGATAGTGATTACGAAGCTGAATCCTCCCAACCCAATAGCCCTCCAGAGGAAGCGGCCAAGATCACCACAGATGTCTATGGGGCAGGCAAGCAGTTGGATGTTCTGCGTGAGATCATTACAACTGAAGACTCTGCTTCACCTGATGTTTCAAAAGAAAGGATCAACAACTTCGACCGTTCCTCGTGTTCTACCCTAACTGAGGAACAGGTCAAGGAAATTCTGAATAAGCTGGCTGATTCTACTCCCATAGATGTCATATATGAGGTAGAAGACGTCATAGTCCCATTCGATGATCTTCGGGACGTGATAAAGGTATGAGGATGTTTGGCAATGTCGGTGGCAGCAACATACATCCAAATACTACAGAAGAAGTTTGAACACGCATACATTGCCCATCCAATGATGTTCAACGACATCTGCCTAGCTGATGAGTTAGGAGAGAAGCAATCTTTTCTAGCATAGATAGAGAGAATAATGCCACATATCATCTTCTTCCCTATCCTGCACTACAACCACTGGACGCTCCTGATGATGTACACTCGCCCACGAGAAGCAATCTTCTACAACAGCTCGGACAACAACAAAGATCATCCGGTGCAGTGTACATCAACCGCGTTGACACCCCTCGAACACCTAGCAAGAAAATACTACATCGAGGTGGCAATGCTGATCCAGCCATTCCTGAAGGACACATCAAACAAATGGCACGAGCTCCAATTCTGCCACAACAGTCCACAACAAGCTCCACAATCCAACGACTACGACATCTACGTGCTGGAATGGATCTATAGCTCGGTAGCGCTGCAACAAACACATGACAAACTCCATCACATCGACTACCACAACAAATGTGGAGAATATGTGTGGGAGATTATATCTGAAGGAGGCGCGCTCACCAGCTAAACCCTCACTGATTTATCACTATGCTCCTTTATTTATCTCACAACTCTGGGATAGAGTGTGGGGTAAGTTTGGGGGGGGGTACTATATATCAGTGAGGGAGGTACTCATTTTGTCTTTCCTTTTTCTCTTAAACATACTTTGTGTATATATACATATACAAGTATGATACAATATAGTGCATATACAACCCCTTGCCTCTATATAATTGTACAAAGACACTCTATAGTAAAAATCTGATACAACTTCTCCCAACTTGTTTTCTCTGTGTCTAAGGTGGTGCACATTTTTGTTATGTTTTTCTGAAATTGCAGTCTCAAATGAAAAAGGATATAACTTTTCTACGCGAATTTCAAAAAATAATCTTGCAACAGCTAAGAGATGTGTATGTGAAGGAAAAAGCTGCCCAAATAGCAACTTACTTTTATTTCCCTACCCATCAAAAATCCCAAAAAGAGAGAAAAGCCTTATGAGAGTAAATAAAAGCATGAGAGTTGTGCCAAAAAAATATACACACTTGTTTTTCTAAAAGTACCCATCTTTAGGCATGGTAGATCCAGGGCAGTGGTACGTAGGATGTGAAATCACTGCTCTAAAGCCAACTGGCTTGGACTGCAGGGACCACTCGCCCGTTAACGGACCCGTACCTGGATGGACTGATGGGAAATAAGAGAAACCCAAAAAGCCTTAAGCCTACCCAAAAACCCAACTTTCTATTCCCAAAAGTTGTTTGGTGTGAAAGCTAACTTCGGAATCATGCACCTAAGTCTCGACAAAGCTGAAGAGAGAATTTTTGCTTAAATAAGGCAGGAAAAATAAAGTCTGTTGTTTGTAGTCAGGCAAAATTTTCATTAAGATATCTCATTACTCGCTCAAACCCCTTGTCCGAAGACTATGTCGGGTTCTGAAGAAGTATCGCAAAACAAAGCCTTAAAATATGTACAGATTGATTGGGGACAATCAAAATGCTAAGTTTGGGGGAGTTGATAACACCCTTTTTGGGGTTATTTATGGCCTATATTTTGTTATCAAAACTTCCCTCTAAACTATTTTTCATATCAATTTTGTTATGTTTTGAACAAAACTAAACTGCACTATGCTCTGGCCAATTTTTACATCCTTTTGTAGAGTTTTTCCTTGTCTTTCCACCAAAAAGGCCCGTCCCGGCCCATGAACGTGTTTACCTACATCGGCCCTCCTACCAGTCGCCCGACACACTCATTACCCATCGCACAGCAGCCCGATAGAGCTGTCGTGCGACACGGGTGTGTCAAGTAAGAAGACCCCACCAGGCGATACGCCGCTTACCCGACAGGGAGCTGTACCCACCATGACTACTCTCTCGATGTAGCTTGTCACGCGATACGAGCCACCCACCAGAAGGAGCCCACCCGTTATGACTACCCGACACGCTTGCAGCTCAGCACCCACTGTGCCGGGTGACACACATGTCGATCATCCCCAAAGCCGCGCTAATGGAGCTGATGGAGGACACGTGACGCCCTGAGAACCACAACTTCTTCCAACCGTGGCCTATAAATAGCAGCTACAGGACTCTGATGGGACGGGTCGGAACCCTAGCGAAAGCTAACTTTGGAAAGCTTTAGGAGCTAGTGTGACACGTGCCAAGGGCGTGCCGAACAATATTAGGTGAGAACTCCCCCTACCTGAGACGGGCGGGAGTGGTTCACTTAGAACCCGTCCCGATATGACTAAGAAGGCCACCCGACATGACTAAGAAGGCCACCCGACGTGCTAGGTTCCTAGATGGGCTCTTGCCCGAGAAGGTTCGCCCCTACACCCAATACAAGGAACCTGAGAACCTAAGCTATCTTTAACCCGACACGATACCGATCTCAATACAGATTTCCCGTCACGACGTGCCGCCCGAGAGGGTGGTACCCCGATACACCCGTATCGGGTAGTGAGCCTTGGTCGTTATGCCTGCCCGTCACTGCCTGTCGCCCAACAAGGGCTGGCTGCCTGACTCGGGCATGTCGGTCAGAGCTCCCGCCCAGTATCGGGTTAGAGACACCTTAGGGGTCTGCTGCTGTATATCACCCTCTTATATCAAGGAGGTGATACCTATCTTCCCTTTTTACATTCATTTACTTTCATTTATTACGCCATGTAACTAAACCCTTTTATAAAATACTCATGCTAATGGAATAAGTGGAGTTTTAATACCTATTGTTCTGTGTTTGGACCCCTTTTGTTGGATGATTTCTTTTTTTAGCATCTGAACTCTAGCTTGTATGTTTGGATCATGTTTTGACTAGCTATCAAATCATATTTCCCGTTTCAACTCCCTCGAGAGAGGTGTTGTAACTCTAGCGTTTGGTCTGATCAGGGAGTACGAGAGTATCTAGGGTCGAAGTTGCTTCAGTTATCTTTCCACTCCAACCCAAGTCCGCTACCTTTGAGAGAGGGTGTTGGTGCTTAGTTGGAGGTACCCTCTTTGAGAGAAGGGGTACTGGATGTTTTCTGTTGCCACTTGTTATGCCTAAGTTTTCTTCCTTCGTTCCTTACCTAGGCAATAGTGTTATCTCCTCAGGTTCCGTTGCATAAAACTCCTAAAAATTGATGAAATGCCAAAACCTTAAATCTTCCTTGTAACTCCAGTTGGAGATAGTTTTTTCTTTATAACGCTTTCTTATGGCATTTTGTTTCCTTTTATTCTTTTGTTTTACTGTTCTTGATCTACTGTTCCCTTGGGAACATTTTCTTACCCTTCTTTTACCAGAGTGTAGAGTGTTGATTCCGCATTCTTAGCATGACAACCCTTATCCCTGTGGTTCGACCCCGATCGCTACTTCGGACCCCATTATCATTGCGGGGGCCTAAGAGTCGGGTTATTTGAAAGTATGACTACTTCAAATCTGCTCCTTTTGGATGCATGATTCAGGCCGGTCACTAGTGTCGGAGAACATAGAATAACATATGTACACTATAGTGATTTTAGGTCTAAAGATCACAGTCACCACTGTCATATTGATATACGAATATGATATGTCATTACATGACCTCCATACATCAATATCAAGGTGGGTCTATCCAATATAACTTATTCTATATAACAAGTACCCATGTATCGAGTTGATATTCAATATTATGACTAAAGAGATTATCACTACTCACCATACGTGCTAGTCTTGTGTGTTTTTACTGTCCTATATTATCTACACTAATAACCAACTAGGGACATAACAAGAATGAATACTCTTATTATACATATGATCTTAAGTTTAGGTCCTCAGTCTAAACCGTATATCATCAAGTAAAACATTCTTAGGACATTATTAAATTTGTTCATTATCTCAATATTGGAATAAAGATAATAAATATATCTTCTTTTTATAAATAACTAAAATACAAAATAGTCCTTTTACAATCATCACATGATATATATATATATATATATATATATATATATATATACAAACACACACAGATACACACACAAAGACCCATATATATGCATATACCAGTCGACTACGAGTGGCTAAAGTGGTCAAAGATGACGTCTCCTAACAAAGGGATCTGAGTTCAAATCCCAACTACCACCTTGGTTTACCACCCTCTCGGACGTCCGACCTCTATTATTGGCATGGGACAGGGAGAGAGAATACCTCTCTTTGTCCCATATATATGTGTTTACCCATATACATACACACACATATATACAGATATATATATATATAGATACATATATATATACATATATATATATATATATATTTGTGATCCTGTGCAAGACAATTTACAATGCAAGTATATGAGTGTAAAATAATGGTTGTTTGTGTTAATTGATTTACATCCGTGGCTTGCATTGCATCGGTCCATGCATCCACAAAATTTTCCCAAGCTACAAAGGAAATGCATTGATAGTGACTCTTGTGAATGTTGTGCCTTTTTCTATTAGTCTACTATTATTTACTTTCTTACTATAAGATGTACTTTATTTTTCACTTCCTTTGATCGTCTTGTTTACGTCCATTTTTCCTTTGCTAATCTTCTCTTATTCTACTCCTTAACTATCATATTTCTCTCTTTACTAGTCTATGATTTTATCATTACATACCAACAAACTAGTGTATCCATAGGATGAGTTAACCCTCGACCAAGCTTTCCAAATAGGGTTGGTAAAACATGACCTGACCCAAACCTAATTTTTTAAACATGTTAGGGTCTAAGGTCTTTTGACCCAACCTAAAATTGGCTAGAATCTATAGAATCCAAAACTAATTTTGGATATGTCCAATTTGGAGTTTAGACCCAAATTGACCTGATTGACCCAAAATTCACAATTATATATAAAAACCCACAAATATCAAAGTTTAGGACACCGAATGGCCTAGTAAATTTCTAACCATTAATGAAGTTTATTTTGGAAATACTACAAAATTTAATATTGGTTTATATGATTTATTATGCTGATTATTTTATGAATATTGTATAAAACTCTTGAACAAATTACAATAAGATTTATATTCAATTTTCAATCACATTGTAAGTTTAATTACATTGAAATTTGTTGAGTACACTTGGTAATTATTAATGAGTAGAAAAATCATAACCTTTTTCTAAATTGTTCTCTTGGTATTTGATTTACATACTAGACTCGATAGACCCAGAAATAGTTGGTCGAGTTATGGTCAATGGTTTTGGCCTAAAAATGCATCATACATGTAGGGTCTAACCAAAACGTATTGACCCAAAATGCCCTGAAACAAAACCTGGCAAAACAAAATCTGATCGCCACCCTTGTTTCCAACAATAGCCTGACCCTATAGGATGGAATAAATTGAATTATACTTGCTCTTGGTTGATGTAGTTGAGGTTGGAGTGCCACCTGATATGGGTGCTCCTTTGTATTTGGACGGTGATGAATGTATATTCATCCTATTCTGAGTTACATCTTCAAACTAGTTTTGAATTCATTTCTATCATTTTACCTTAGAGCAAACTTGCATTTAGGTTTTCTTAATTTTATAGTGATTTATAATGTTTGGATCCAATTTCATAGTTCCATGGTAGGATTGAGCTTCATTGCATGGTAGGAGTGTAGGAGACAGTGGTCTTGCTAAGGGATAAGTGAGTACAAGAAACTTCAAAATAAATTGACTATATTTTTGAGGATTCATTTCTTGATTTGTTGTTGAATCCATCAGTTTGTATCAGACTTGCCATGCCATCAATTTTCATTGATCTATGCTTCCATAAATTGATGAGTCCTTTTGTTGAGGCCTTATGGATGAAGAGCCTTCAACACCCAATAGTATCCCCCTGGGTGGGATTACATCTGCCAAACCTTTGGTCTACATCCTCATGCCCTTCCATCGATTGATAACGAAAGGAAGTCCAATGCCCGCTACCACTGGTTGCTATCTGATGGCCACCCTACACTCAACAACCAATATTACAACCTACACATAGGCCGGTGGAACATTACTAAACCTCAAGTGAGCCATGTCTCTAAGGTCCAAAGCCCAATAAGAGTCAAGACTCCAATAGATCAATTCCAATTCTTTAACAATATTAAATAATAATTTTAGATTTGCAATAATATATTTGTAGTGGATTTCAAGAGGAAAGATAAGGTTAAATAATTTAGGATCGCCATAATGTAGAATGGTAGGTACTAATTCAAGAGGAAAAACTGGATAGCTCAATAACAAAAATTTAAGATCTAGTACCTTATATTCCATGCAAAAGTCCATTATTTCTATACCAGGGTTCAAGAATCTCCAAAGTTTCAAATCCTAACAAAGGGAAACATTCCACAGTTTTATGCGATGGTTGTCTTTGAAAATCACTTTTATGTCTCATTAGATGGAAGTTTATTATTTTTATTCCCGATGATAGGTAAAATCATCCTAAGCCTTTGTATTCATAGAAAATATTTTGTATAATACCCTTTAGTATTTACATTATGTGATGCACCAATATATGTCACATGTATGTATGCATAATATATAATGATGCATGTTAGTACTTTGAAAAGGGTACACATTTATTAAGGTGGAGTTTCTATACTTTCATTGTGCAATAACATAGTTCGATACTAAGTCCCAATTCCCTCAATTTTCCCTTAACATCCTTATCATTATTCCTACTCTTCTTTATCAAAATACTATTTTTATAATGCAAATAGTTTATAGGAGTAGTTATTTTGGACAATTATAAGAGAATACTCATGGGTTTTAGAAATTGAGGATTTTCCTAATTCATATGTTTCAAATTAGAAATACAATTAAATAAGGTTAAGCATTTAAGGAGTATAACATATGATAATAGATTGCATTAGTTAGTTAATCCCCCATATTTTCATTCAAGTTTTAAGCCTTCATTATATACTTTCCATTTCTTATCTAGAGCCATATATATGTATCCTTATACAAAGTTTAGGTATATGTTCTCTTTAACAAAGGATCACGATGTATATTATAATTATTGGGGTTTTTTTAGACTCTCCTAAGTTTGTATTCTATTTGGTTGATTGTGAATTGAAGGAACAAAGAGGGAGGGTCGAGGTCCAAGTACCTCTGGCACACATGTTATTCTAGTTGCTCTTCATGGCTTTTAGTTTGGCGAAAGCATCTATTAGTTGTCCTGATGCCATTCACCGCCACAAAGCATAGGTGGTGGTGGCTAGAGAGGTCCAACACACATGTCGAGTGATGCGTGTATGCTACATGTCAAAAACAAAAGTGCACACATCATTGAAATATAGACCTAAAGAGGCCCGGATATCGAACACGGGGAAAATGGGTACCCAGAAACTACTACTAGCAATGACCCAATCAGCTAGGCTTGAGAACAAGAGTGATTTGGTTGATTTAACGACTAAATTATAAGAACTAAAGCTAAGATTACTAGTTGTGTTTACAAGTAAAATTAATTCCTTAGGATTATGGTTTCACCACAGCTCACATTGCAATTACCATCATTTCATTAATATTAATCTCTCCTAACCCTAGAAAAAGAGACATGTAGCAAGAATTACCCACTCTCGCAACGTAATTCACTACCTAACCTAATACCAATCCCACTATTGTAGGAATTTTGTTATTAGTTAGGTTCTTTACTGAAGTATCTAGGTTATTCTCTTCACGTTTGTAAGCCTCTCTTGAGAAACGACATAAAATGTGTAAATCTATGAGTTTTCCAACCCTTAATCCCTCTCAAAGCAATTAACAGTCTAAACAACTACCTATGGTGATCAAGCACAGATAATTTGTGATGCTCTCATAGAAATATATCTAGAAATTAAGAGAAACATATATATTAAATCATAATTGTCAATTACAATGCAAATCTGGGCTACTCCCAGGTCCTAAGGAATAAGGGGATTAGCCCTGCATGATTTCAGTTGCTTTACACAAAGAAAAAGAAGAAAGGATTGATGGAAACATCAAGAATAAGAAAAAACCTCTGGAGAAATACGATATGGATGGTTCCTCCTACGAACACTGTGATTTATCGTATTCCGAATATAAACTAAGTCACCAAAAGTGCATGAACCACCCAGAATGTTGCTTTCTCCTCTCCTTTCTCTCTTCTCCACTCTCCTCTCTCGTAAAACTAAATATGGCATGATAATTAGGTTTGGACAACCCCCCACAAGTTATAGATGCGACTTAGGGCGTCATTAAGTCCCAACCATCAGATTAACAATGATCTTTAATCTGACTTGATCCCGTCTTGTCGGTACTACTGACTAGTTGTCAATAGTATTGACACCTTAGATTATTTCTGATCCATTGTATATGTCAGTACTACTGAGTTGACCTTCGGTAGTACTAAGATTTTATATGAATCAACCTATTGAATTTTCAACATGAGTCGGTACCACCAAATTGACCTTTGGTAGAACCGATTTCTCTCTAAATCACTCTCGGTTGATCTATCGATAGTAACAATTCCTCTATCAGTACTACTAAGTTTTCCTCAAGTCTTCCTGTTCCCTTTCCTATAATGTAAGTACCACTGACAGTCAATTCGGTAGTACCAAGCTATGTTGTTTCTTGTTAAATCACCTGAAATATGACAAAAACAAACATAAGCTCCAAAATAATGATAGATCATTCAAAATAGTAAAAATAACAATTATTTGATGTAATTGTCAAAGGATAACAATGCACAAATGGTATCAAATCAAATAATAAGTGCATAGAAATACATAATAAACAACATGTGAGAATGACAATTATTCAATGCATCAAACAACCTTAATCTTAAATGTTGCTTGTCCTCGAGCAACACACCCTCATATTTGTTTGAGATTAGTAAAAGGACATAAAATATGAGTTCCAATTCTCAACTAATCCCACCTAGCAGTCCCAAACTAGCCTTTACTAACCACTGAACAATCAACTACTCTCAAGCGACAAAAAATATCCATAAAAGATGTCCAACCTTATATCAGTGAAACACTATCAGTAGAGAAGTTAACATCATAGTCAATCATACATTTTCTTGGTGCATCATGTGATTCCCTATCTACATTGCTCTTTTTCTAACTACCAACTACTTGAAAGCTTCTCTCCTTATAAGAATGAATGAGGAGATCAATCATATATATAGACTACCAATAAGAAAAATGAATGGAATGAAGTAGGTGGCTAATGAAGAGTTACAAGTAACATCCAAATCATTTATGAAAAAATAAAACATGATGAACCTAATTAAATGAAGATGATGAGAAATGCATGAATCCTAATGTCTACTATTATGGGTGGAATGATTCATGTATTGAAAACCTCATCAAATGGATGAGAGTGAAATAAAGAAGAAAATGCATTATGTGAATGTTTCCATTTCTTTGTGAAGTGAAATTCCAACCCGAGTTGAGGGCATCCTTTCTCCCTCTTTATTTTATAACATCAGTTTTTTTTCATTGGCCCACTATTTTAGCACGGTAGCAAGTTATGCTTGGGATTCACCAAGATATCTCATTCATTTTCTTTTCTTGATTTTTTGAGGGTATGGATATATATCCCTGCACTCTAATTTTAGAAGGAAAAAACATAGACACATGATGTAAAATGAATGATGAAAAAGGTATGTGATCTACATGTAATTGTTATGCAACTAGATGATATGCATAAACGTTTTTTTTCTTTTCGATTTGTAACTAATGCAATAATTGAAACTAACTATCATGTCATCTATTATGCCATGCAATGCAATCAAAAGGAAACAATTCGGGTTACTTGATCATCTTAAGGCGGTGGATCAAAATGGATGTAAAATGGATGGAATCCCATAATTAAGAGACAATGTCTTTCTTATTCTATGATATGTCCCTCTGCTACTGACCTATGTACATGGTAACCTTAGGATTTTTTCTTCTAAAATTTTAATTTAAGATCTTATTAATTGTTTGATTAATTCAGGCTCAAACCCCATCTTCATCCACATTACACAAATAATTAATATTTCCATTCATATCAAATGTCCAAAAGCTGATCACCACATACACTTCCTCTAGGTGGTGTAACTCAAGAAATTTGCAACTAAGCCATTTTTTTTAAATTTTTATTGCATTGACATAGAAGAAAGGACTCTATGATGACAAAGACAGAAATCATGCTTTTTACTACTACACAATGCACTAGATAGACGTCGATCCTACAACTCGGAATAATAAAAACTAAAAAGTAAATAAAGGATAGAGCTATTCTGAAACCCCCCTAAGCTTGAACTTGACTATGTCCTCATAGTCAAAATCTAATCATAGAGGTGGAACAGTGGTACCGATCAAAATGATGGTGGCGACGGCTGTGGAATGGTCAAGTCATGGGGATAGAAAGTCCCCTACAAAGTCTGGGGTGGCAGTGGCATCTCTAGAGGCTTTGGATAACTGCCAAAATAGCCTCAAATCTAGTAGTTGTCAAAGAACAACTGCTGATAGTTCTCCATCCTTTGTAGGCGCACATGCATGTTCTCTTAGTTGGTCAAGAGAAGTCACTCATTCTTAAAGATGGCCTGTTGGTTCTAGTATAGCCATCCTTGGAAATCTTGGATTCCCACCAAGGTAGTAGTCTGATATAGTTTCCCCTGTTGTACCTCCTATAACATCCCATACATAATTGCCATTGAGTATGGGTCATCATTTTGAGCAGGTGATGGAGTAGAAGAACTGGAGGCACCCAGGCCTCTGGAGAACATTTGTAAGACTCACATCCTCATGAATGGTATGGTGGCCTCCTCCTCCTACTCTATATTTTAATCTTGCTTCAATGCTTGTTCCTACTCAACATCATCATCTTCTTTTTCATCTCCCTCCATGGAATCACCTTCTGACCACCTCATGTGTCGCCCCCCTACAAGTTGAAGATGTGGTCAGGGAGTTCTCTCTCTTGGTACTGCTCCCTAAGTGTACAACAGGCGTACACTTTCCCATGACACATGGTGTTGAGGTTGGCTGTGACAACTTGACTTTTCTCTTTCCTATGATATACTCTTTCTCTCTCTTTAAGAGACTCATCTCACACAACATAATTTTAATCACAGTATTAGAGTGTGATGATGATCCAATTTGATCACCTCGATGACTAATTTGATGATATGTGTCTCTACTTTGAACAATTAGACTAAGTAGTATACTATATCATGTCACCTTCTTACATCTAATTTTGAACCCAATCTCTATGATATTTTGGCTCCCTAGTAAAAATCACCTCATTCAGACCATCAAAGATCAAGATATGGCATTTTCTTTTTTTGAATCAACTTATACTTGATTTTCTTTGAATTAACACAAGTTGGGTCTTGATGGGCCCAATTGGGGTGGGGGCGTGGCCCATCATCCGCCACCTTTGCTTCAAGAAGCCCTAGCACACCCTAATCTCAACCATCTAATATTCCTTTATGGACTAGATTGCAATCAAATGGTAGGTGATGTGTCCCCTTCATCCATACCGCTCACTGATGCCAATGGAGCTCCATCTACCCTGCCTCCACCTACCAAATCCCCCATCTTGACCCCATTTGCTCAATTGAATGGGGTTTCCTTCCTCTTTTCTTTCCCTCATTCTTTCCCCTCATTTTTCCTTCTCTCCAGCATGCTCTAGCCTCCTGTCGACTCTCCTAGGCGCTGCCACCTCGGTGCTTTAGGCGTCCATGGTTCAGAGGCCCATGGACCTTTCTAATGCCTGCATCGGCCTCTATGGGATGCAATGATATGGGATGGCCTCCTCCCTAACTCCCCCTACCTTTCTACCTCGATATTGGGTCTACTCCAGTGAGTTCACCAGCTGCACCTCTACAATAGATGCGGCTCCTATGTCGCAAGCAAGTCAAGGAGAGAGACGATGAAGACAAATTTGATCCTACATCCTACAACTCTGAATCAGTGACAAATCCTCTCCCTCACCCTGAAGCAACATGGTCAATGGTTGACCAGTGCGGACCGTTGGCTCCATGTGACCAGTCATGCCCACCCGCATGTGCAGGAGAAGGGATGCCACAACCACTGGATGAAGCAGCCAACGACAAGGATTGTGCAATAAATGGTATGCCCAATTCAAGGTTTCATATAGTTTGATGTGGGAATTTTGGAAAATAATAACTCTCCCATCATAAGGCCAAATATAGTCAAATTATATACCAAATTGATCCCTTCAAAAAGGTCTATAAGATGAGCATACTTGCAAACCATGAATATGCTTCTAATTTCTTACCTTGCTTAAAACGTGAACTTTGACTATGCTTGATCACATTTAATGTATGTGGATGATAAAACTTGTATATTTGTTACTTAATCTACCCTCTAATCCTTAAATCAGTGACTTTATGATCTTGTGGCTCTAATTGAGGGTTCTAGTCACTCATTTTCTCATGAATGGATCTTATTGTACACTTGTGATGTGTTTAGACTTAATGATGTATCTTATCATATTAGTAACAAACCTTGCTTCCCAATGACGTCTAAGGCCCTCCCACCTATAAATCAATAATATATACACCCCTATATCACTCTATTATCAGCCGCTTATCTCATGTTGCTATGGTTGTTTCATGACACCTAATGTATGAATGATACTCCTTTATGATGATGTGTGTCAGATTTTGAACCAAGGAGGCGCTTGACCCATATTATGTATCCAACCCTAATCAATTTTTGAAATCAGTAACATTATAATGTATTCTCACTCTTTGGCTATCACCAACCCCACTCGTGATGTATTTATGTAAATACCCCTCCTTGACTTAAATGGCCACATAATGTTAGTTGGTCTTTCTTGTGCTCTAATTCTTGATGTGGATCTTTATCTTAGGCCTTATCATCTCAAATAAGAGATGATACATCCCTTATGACCCCCTTGGTATAGTTGTCTCATTAAATCCATAGGTTGGGACCTTTTGACCTGGGTCTTATGTGTTGGATTTTGGAATGCTAGTTGCTAATGTTGAATCTTGTGAACCCAAACTTATGTGACATTTAACCAATCTTGGTATGTGATTCTTGTGTCCATATATTACTAATCTAAACCATATTCTATGTTTGGACCTCATATCTTGATGAATCTTGATCTTGCTTTCTACATTATGAGTCTTTTGACCTTGTTTTGCGTATATATGACATGAATCTTTAAAGATGCATATAGTGCGAATGGAACCTCAGAATGACATGAAAATTGAACCACACCCTTATGATGGACCTTGAATCAATAAGAGATCATCAAATTCTCTATTAGGCAACTTGTAACCTATCTTGGTCAAAACCCTAAAATGGAACTAATTAGGGTTAATGATAAGAATCTAATACATGCATGTAATCTTGTGCTTAACCATGTATGGCTTGATACTAGATGATCAAGGATGAGTTAGGTTTGAATTTGTGAATCATGTATGAGCTTTAAATAAGTATATGACTATGGCTTTATTGCTTGAAATGTGATACATATGTATGCTTGTTTACATGCTCAAATATTGCCATGTAGTATTCTAGTATGTACTCGATGATTGTCTCATATCATTGTTTTGTGACCTGCAAACATAATATATAGAAACTCCATTATACACATGTTGAAATAGGATTATCTCTTGGCAATGACCTCAAGGTCCCTCACGTATAGAAGGGTTAGCTAATCTTGAGCACCATTATGGATCCTTCCATTGGGAAGTTGGTCAAAGGCCTTATGATACATGATGTTGTTGGTATATTTGGAGTAAAATGACATAAAATACATGCTCTCATTTTTTTTTCTTCTAAGTACTTAACTTGTTCATTCTTGCTTGTTTACTTATGCAAATCTTTTCAAATTATGAAAAGCTTATTTATATGTATATTTTAGCCCTGTACTCAACACCTCATGTGCTTGACTTGCCTTGTTTCACGTATTTTATAGGTTTAGAGATGGCTAGAAGTTGAGGGGCTTAGTGAGCTATGTCAGGTGTACTTGTTGTTAGATCCCTAGTGTACATGAATAATGTTGAAAATTGTACTCTTGAATATGTAATTGAATCTTGTAATAAAATAATGTTGCTTAATATATCTTGTTGGATGTTGAGATTAAGATTGGTGCATTTATCTTGTTATTTGTTCATGTATGATAAGCATTTCATGCTTCCATATGTTGTCTTTGGTATTCATTTGGTTTATGAGGTTGGGATTCCGGTTATGTGACATTGGCTCTCTTAAAGTGATTGAGATCCAAATTAGAGGATGTCTTCAAAGGCTTGGAAGTGGAGAGGTCTAAATTGAGATGCATGGCAATAGGAGTAATAAGCCCTCCAAAAGAATCAGGGGCCTCCTCTATACTTGTCTCTTTAGCACCATCATGTGTTGTAAAAAAAAGGAGCCCAAGTTAAACATCTCCTCCCCTAAGCTTAGTAAAGAGAAGAAGGCATAGAGGTCCGTCTAGTGCACCTTCCCCTATCCCTGGTTGGACCTGGCGAATATGGTATTAGTGAGGTAGTAGTGAAGGATGCAAGCAAACAAGTTCTTGATGTCAGTGATGTATTTCCTAAGCCAATTGATTGTATATTCATATGGAAAATCAGTCATAATCCTCCATGCCCAACCATAGTCAAAGTCATTGGGTAAGTAGCGGATGTCCCCCATTGACCACCCATAAATGTCATAGAACTCCTTCACCATGAGATGATGGGTGGCATTGAACAGATGAAACTTGACCCATCCTTCTTCCCATCCATTCCCATTCTCGGTAATGCAACATATCTCCAGAGATGCTTGGAACTCATAAGTGATTTCATTGTAAGAGGGCCAATCACCGAAGAAAGGATGATCACCCACCATCTGCTGGCCTTCTCAGACTCAGAGGAGTCGGTGAAGCCTATGGAAGAAAGGAAAGCATAGTCTCCATACTGTGTTGGGATGAGTTCTCATCTCATCAACTCTTCATTGATCTTCTTGTGGTTGGCACTGAGGTGAGGAATGCATGTTGGATTTGGTACCAACATGGTGTTTCCTGCCTTTAAGGTAGAAGCTGATCGCTTGGACGCCACCAGTGTGGTACAATAAAGGGATGGAGAAGAAAGAGCTCGGTGAAGACTCTAAATGCCCAGGAGCACATGCACTCTTCTTCTTGTGAAGGATGAGGTGTTGGTGTGATTTGAGATCAACACACTCCCTTCCTTTTATAGCTATTGGATTGCCTTCAAGATCTGTGTCAGTAGTATTGACTCCCTCACGATCCACGTGAGTTGGTACCGAATATTAATACTGACACCCTTTGTCCGTTGATGTCCATGGGTGCGGGTCATCCCGCATTTGTAGTTCTGATGAGTGTCGGTAGTACTGACATATGAAAGTGCTCGTCGGATCGGTACTGCCGACCATTGGATGCGAATAATTGTGATCGTTGGTGGTGCACTGACAGATTCTGTTCTTCAGGATGTTGGTACTACCGACAGTTGTGTCAATAGTACCGAGCTAATTTATTCTCACCCTGTTAGATGACGTCGGTACTATCGATAGATGTGTTGGTAGTACTGAGTCTTTAAAAATCTTGATATTCTCTAAGTGTCTCTAGGTATCCCAAACCTGGAGCATGGCTCAGACGTCAGTATTACCGAGTCGCTGTCAGTAGTACCGATCCCTATTCAGTCAACTCGGCTCCTCTGCAAAATTTGGTGGTACCAACCTGGACATAGGTAATTCCAAGCAAAATTTTGGTTGTCCCTGTTGTGACTGTCAGTTTACTGACTTTTGTGTCGGTGGTACTGAGTTGTTGTAAAGTCATCCTTGTTGTCCCTGTGATGTATCCATAATACCAACAGTGTTGTCGGTAGTACTGACTTTTTCTCTGTCTACACACCACAAAAAAATGATTAAGGCACTTTTTGATATAGACTAATAAAATGCAAACTAAATCTATGAAAACTACAAAATTTAATGTAAAGGACTAAATTGTAAAGAAGTAAAAGATGGTTTGGTTGCCTCCCAACAAGTTCCCTTGTTTTATGTCGTAGGATCGACGATCAAATCAAGCAATTAGTGAAGCTCAATGAGCTTCAAATCTTCTTCTTCCTGAACCACATCTCCCCCAAAGTAGTGTTTTAGCCACTGGACATTGAAAAGGAATGACTTAGACCCATTGATTATCTTAACTGCCCCATGGGGTAAAGCCTTAACTACCACAAAAGGACCACTCCATATAGACCTCAATTTTCAAGGTGTAATTTCAAGCTAGAGTTGAACATAATCCCCTTCTATCATGGAGTGAAGACTCTATGCAAGATATGGTTGTCATGTATCTTCTTTGTTCTCTCTTTATAGATTCTATAGATTTCATATGCATCCATCTTGAGCTCATCTAGATCATTGAGTTCCATCATTATATTCTTCCCTACATCATTCTGATTATAATTCAATTTCCTAAGAGCATGTTAGCTTTATTTTATGACTCTATAAGTAAGTGCACGCTCTCCCAAAAACCAACCTAAAAGGAGTGGTTCCTATAGGTGTTTTATAGGCTGTTCTATATTCCCACAGAGCGTCATTAAGCTTCATGGTCTAATTTGTCCTGTTGATTGAGACTATCTTCTATAAGATCTTCTTAATCTCCCAATTAGACACCTCAACCTATCCTTGGGTTTGAGGGTGATACAAAGTACCTACCCTATGTCTCACTCCACATTTGATCAACAATGCACCAAACTTCTTATTGGTGAAGTGATAACTACCATCACTTATTATCACCCTTGGGACTCCAAACCTGCAAATATGCCATCTTTTACAAACCTACACACAACCTGGGCATCATAGGTGCAGGTTGAAATTGCTTCCATCCACTTAGATACATAGTCAACCACAAGCAATATATATAAATTAGAGTTAGATGACATGAAAGGGCCCATAAAATGAATTCCCCATAAATCAAAAATATCAATTTCTTGAAAGACATTTAAGGGCATCTCATGTCTTTTTTGATATATTACCTACACGTTGACACACATCACAATGAAGCACAAAGCTAAATGCATATTTAAAGAGTGTAGGACAATAAAACCCACTTTCTAAGACCTTAATTGTTGTCCTAGAGCTAGCATGGTGTCCCCCAGTAGGTAGGGAATGACAATGTGCCAAGACACTCTCCATCTTGTATTTTGGCACACACTTCCTCAAAATTCCATCCCTGTACTATTTGAGCAGAATGGGATCATCCCAAATGTAGAACCTCAAAGAATGGAAGAACTTCTTTTTCTCCTGATAACCACAGTATTCTGGTAGTTTGCCACAAGCCAAGTAGTTCACAATGTTTGCAAACCTCATATCTTTTCTTTTCATGGAAAAAAGTTGCTCATATGGAAATTGCTCCATAATTGGTATGTGTATATCCTTTTCATCTATTCTTTCTAGCCTAGACAAATGATATACCACCACATTCTCCTTGACTGCTTTATCCTTTATTTCAATTTTAAGCCCCCACAGTAACATAATCCACCTAATCAATCTAGGTTTGGCATCCTTCTTATGCAGAAAATATTTAATAGTTGCATGATCAGTCCACACAATGACCCTTGCCCCTATCAACTACTGGCAATTTTTTTCAAAAGCAAAGACTACCACCAAAAATTCGTTTTCAGTGGTTGTGTAATTCAACTGGGCATCATTTAGGGTCTTAGAATCTTAATAAATGACAACATATTCTTGCCTCAGTGTTGGCCTAAAACATCCCCTACCGCATAATTTGATGTGTCACATATTAGCTCAAAAGGTTGGCTTCAATTTGGATTCTAAACTACAGGTGTCAAGATCGGGTTCTCCTTCAACACCTCAAATGCTTTCAAACAATTATCATCAAATTTAAATTCAACATCTTTTTCCAATAATTTAGAAAGCAATTTTGCAATTTTTGAAAAATCTTTTATGAAATGTCGATAAAAACTGGATTTCCTAAAAAACTCCTAACTCCCTTCACCGTGGATGGTGGAGGCAGCTTAGAAATAACCTCGATTCTAACTGGATTGACCTCCATACCTCTATGGGTCACCTTGTGTCCCAAGACTAATCCCTCACTCACCATCACATGACATTTCTCCAAATTCAAAACCAAGTGATTGTCCTCCCATCTTTGTAAGACTTTGTCAAGATTGTCAAGGCAGTCCTCAAATGACTCTCCATGCACCAACAAATTGTCCATGAAAACCTCAATACAACACTCTACCATATTAGAAAAATGGAAAGCATACATATATGGTAAGTCACCAGTGCATTACAAAAACCAAAAGGCATCCGAAGGTAAGTGAATGTGCATATGGACAAGTGAAAGTAGATTTCTCTTGATCTTGTGGCTCGATGGAAATCTGATTGTACCCAAAATACCTGTCCAGAAAATAAAAATGGGAGTGGCCAGTGAGCCTCTCAAGAATATAATCAATGAAAGGAAGTGGGAAATGGTCCTTGAGCATAGCGGCATTTAAACGATGGTTATCAATACAAACTTGCCACCAGGTCACCAACCTAGTAGAAATAAAATCACTAGCTGGATTTTTTGTGACAGTTATCTCCCATTTATTGGGAACCACTTGAGTAGGACTTAGTCAATTAGAGTCAGATATATCATAAATGATACCTTCCGACAACAGTTTAACTACCTCTTTCTTCCCCACCTCAGTCATGACGGTATTGAGACGTTGTTGAGGCTACACTATCAGCTTGGCTCCTTCTTCTATGCAGATCTTGTGCTGGAAAAATCTAGGGGAGATCCTCTTGATATCTACAACTGACCACTCAAACACTGTCTGGTGGTTCTTCAACATCACAGTTTGTTGGGAAATACGGGCATGGAGGATCGCAACAGAAACAAAACTTTTATCTATCCATATTCCCATAACAGCAAGATTTCATCAACTACTATGAAATAGGAAAGATGGTTTTAGCAAGTTATACCTTGTCCTGGAGCAACTCCAATGACAAAAATCACTTCTTTGAAACAACTAATTAGTTATACCTGGTCCTACAGTGGCTGTGCAACTCCTGGTCTTCACCACAAATAGCAAACATGAATAGCTTCTATAGTGCTCCTGTGGTCTCACCATGGACTGCAAGCTGATGTTGCTCTATGAGCAGTAGCCAAAGGAATCTTGCCTCTAGAGTAGTCCACACAGACCAACTAGAACTCCTATCATTCACCAAGAATGGACAGGAAGGAGTTGTCCCTCCCGTTGGTGCACTAGTCACCAACCTGCTCTCCCACAACAACAACTTATCATTTGTTCTATCTTGTTGGCTATCCCTCCCTATCAGGTAGGACTTTCCTGGGCTATCTTGGTAACCATAACCAAAAAGGACAATAGTGTTTAGAGAAACTGATTCTCAGTTGTCTGTGTTGTGTCTTGGGAAGCCCATGACACCCCTCCACTTATAGGTGAGGTTAGGGTCAGAGTTCCCAATCTATACAGGATTGCATGGGAGTGGAAGGGACTGGAAGAACTTAAAATTTCACAACCTGCAAGATGCTAAATGGTCGTCTGGTGTGCAAGACGGTCGTCTCACACTGCCAAATGGTCATTTTACAGTTTCCCAATTGGATACAAATTTGGCAATTTTGATTTTAATTAATATCACATATTAATTTACTTACACTCCAAGTTTGTCCAATCAAAACTAAGCCCAACTGAGCCATCTCACCTAGGAGAGACGCTCGTCTCACTCACCCAGATGCCCATCTGGTGAGTCGATATGAACCGATCGGTTCAATCACATGGAACTGGTGGATTGAAGGGTGAAACTTATCCAATTCAAACTCTGATTATACTGACAACTCAAACGGCCATCTCAACACTTGAGATACCTTTCTGGCTGCCCAAACGTCCATCTCAACACTTGATACACCTGTCTGACTGCCCAAACGGCCGTCTCGCTCAGTGAGATGGTCGTTTGATAGACCGATCAACCAATCCATCGATCTGTTGTATGCATTGAATACCTATACACTTTAGTAATCAATGCAATTATCATTCAAGATCAAACTCTTCTTATAGATGAGTTCCTATGTGTGTGACCCTATAGGTCCCATACTACGTTGGTAGTGAATGTCCATGACTAGCTTATGATATCATAATCAAAGAGTGGTGTCTAGTCACACATCAGTGCTACCCAAGTGAATGGAAAGTTGGAGAACAACTTCAACCTACAATTTGTGTAAGGTTTTGTAGTGATTGTATAATTCCTTTGTCATTTATATCCATGATGAACTCGAGGCATGGAAGGTCATCCCCTAAATGTTCAATCCATGTTCCTTGAATCAAGAGTAGACTTTCTGAGATAATGTGACCTCAATATCATATATTGTTTCACATGTGCATGCACACACATTTCTCAGTCTCGCTAATCAAGTGGCCAAGATATCATACTCCAGTAGGAGGGACAAATCCCATATCGATTACTCATAGTTTATGCTCATGTGTCAAAGTCACCTAATCATCATTGTTATAACAACCCATGTTTTAGTATTGCATTTAATGATGTCAAAGCGTACCCAACGACATGTGACGAGTGTAGTGATTTTAGGTCTAAGAATCACAATCACCACCTTCACTATGAGAGATGACTAATAATGTGTCACTCTCAAGGTGGGTCTGTCTGATACACTATTCCCTAACATGTATCTGTGTTCTTGGTTTGATATTTCCATATCATGACTAATGATATTTAGTCATCAACCAACTCACACTCTAATATTATGTGTTATTGTTGTCTATCAACCTTCAACAATGACAACCGATCAGGGACATAATGAGAATATGTATATGTACTCATATGATCTCACCTACAAAGATAGTAACTTGAATGCATACGTCATTGAGTAATATTATTCTCTAGACTTTCATAGTGTTTCTTTATTATCTCATAACTGAATGAAATAGAATAAATGGGAAGCTTTTCTTTATAAGTATTAATCAAACCCTTTAAGTTATATGCCATGTCAATCATCACATGATTGGCTCTATGGGGATACCTAACCAACATACTCCCACTTGCACTTAGAGCCAATCACCAACAGATCTCATCTTTAGTGACCTAAACATGTCCAACATGCTTCTTCTGCGCTAGTGCTAATCTAGCAAATTAGCAACAATGTTCTTATAGTTGGTATATTGCATGTTCCTAATCTCTTCGTTGTATGATTTCTCATATGACATAGAACTGTCATAATATGGAATATGATATTCCTTCCCTAAAAATTAGCTCCATTATTGTCACAGTACCACTACTGAGTCATCAATGGTTGGAACATCTATAAGTTCATCACATGAACCTTTACATCCATATTGTATCACTATGTGTTCATAACACAAGTATACTCAAACTTCTATTGTAGAATAGCATTAATGGTTATTAGTTTGGAACCTTTCCAACTAACCAACACTTCTCCTTTAAAATCATATATATTTTAATTTGCTATCACTTTTGTCATTATGGAAGCTTGCATCGATGTAACTTTGTACATCAAACTCTTTCTTTTTAGCACTATCCTTATTGATTAGCAATTTATCTTTAACTACTTCACAAGTACTAATGCATGCCTTTAATGACATTCCAATAACCCTTATTGGATTTTAATATCATCTTGTCATGCCCAATACATACAAGATTATATGGGATAAGTGTGTTAATAGCTTACATAATAGATCCAATGTTGGGCTGGCCCATGGAATCTTATTCATGCTATTTCCATTCTTCACAAGAATTGGAACATAAGGTCCATGAGAGATTAATTTGAATTCTCTCTCACTGAATCCTTCTGTGTTGAACTCTTTCAACACATTGCTATTGTATGTGCTTGAACTTCCATTGTGGAATAGTCAAGAACTATCTTATAGGTCTTGATCCTTATCTGATAAGACATTTCACCTTTTCCTTCATTGTTGAAGGATATTTCCATGCCAGATCTCAATATTCACAATATTGAGATGTCATTCCTCATCATATGTGGAATATATATATATATATGCTCCCACTAAATCTTTTGAAATCACAGATTTTATCTTTTATCTTGATTCAAGTCAAACTCTTTGACCATCTTGTCAAAAACAAAAGATCCCATTTCTGAGATGCTTGTTTCAATCCCAGATTGAACTGTGTAGTTTATAGACTTTATTTGCATTCATGAAGTTATAAAACCCTTTAGGTTGTGTCACATACACATCCTTTGATATATTCCCTTAATGAATCCAATAATTATCTTCATATGCCAAATCTCTTAGTCTATTTTAACTACAACAACAAGCTCAACAATATGTAAAGGAATTTCTATCATGTTCAACAACTTGAACTGATTTGAAAAATCTTTTCAACCAATTTGTCCTTTTTATGTTATCCATGTAGGTCTTCACCATAAGACCCTATTGCACCTCTTAGTTGTTACCCTTTAAGGTGGAGCTTACAAGGTCCTACCTTGTTATTGTACATGGATCCCACAATACTCAAAAATAGCTTCTAGTTGACTAGTTGGCTCATCTATTATGACCAACCCATCTGAATCGTTGGATTCACAATCCTCCAATCTCAAATGTGTTCTATTAGAACTATTTTATTCTATATTACATGATGAACTTGAGTCCACAACAACTTGTGATTCTCTTAGTTCTCATTGTACCCTTTTGTTGACTTCAAAGATTTTGAGTTTTACTTTTACCCCCATGGATGCTTTAGGAACTCAGTTATCCTATCAACAAAACACTTTTGTTATTGGATTGGGATTAATATTAATATTCAACCATTATGGTTTGTGGATAAACCTTTTCAAGAAACTATTTTCTCAATGTAGGTTTCAATCCCTCATATGTATTGGGACATTCCCAAATCTTATCATATATGACATCTTTATAAACCATTCATTTGGTACATGATTTAGTGTTAGGTATATAATTATGAGGATATAAGAAGATGAGATTAGTTGATAATTATATCATGACCTATCATGGTATAGTTCCTTCATTCTGACACATCATCATGTTCAGATGGATTTGACTTGTGATACCTTATCACAGTTCATTCCTGAAGGTACTCAAAGTATTGATGTAAAGTATTTAAACATTTGATCTCATCAAAGTATCTTAATACTTTCATCAACATCATACTTCATTTATAATCTCCTTTGAACACTTCAATAGATTTATGTTTCTTCTTTATTGAATACATATAATCATATTACCAATAAATGAAATGAAGTATAACTAATCATCCATAGCATGCATATCCTAAAATATCCATGCATCATATGCATGAGGTATGAAAGAACACTTATCCCCACACTACATTAAGTGAAGGACGTTATGTCATATTTTGTGTCAATAAGACTTGCATGTTTCCTTAGGTTCAATAACCAAGGGAATCTAGATCAACATCAATATGTACTCTAGACATGCAGTTCTCATATTTGCACAAGATGATTAATGCTAATGATAGTCTTGAGTTATCAATTATATTCCTTTTGGTATAAACATTATAAACATTTATCTTTAGATCATTTCACATAAATATCGCAAGATGTTTTTAGGCCAATTCCATACAAGATCATATGTTTTGAAATAGAAGCACTGATAACTCTATATTGATAATCATCCATGTCCATACAAGATGCATACAGAAATTGTTTCTATTCTAATGGGATAATGAAATAGCAGTTCTAATAACTCTATTACATGCCCATTTGGCTAAGATAAATTTAAATGTAGACTATGGATTCCACAACACTTGCTCCGCCTTGTCCATATTTGTCCTTCTATAAGGGCTTTTACTTCTTGTTATATCCTACAAATCAGTATGTCAGATCTTTTATCTGGTATCATATACCAAAACTTAAGAAGGTATCAAATTTATCTTATATTATTTATACCTATAGTGGAGGCCACAGTGCCACCCTTCTTCTTCTTTAGTTCCTGTAACTTGAGTGGGAAATTTCTCTTCCAATGTCCAGGCTGGTGACAATGGTGAAAATCACCTCTTTGTTTCTTTACTCCACCTTTTGCCTTGAGATCTAAAGACTTGGGCTTCTGGCTAGCTTTAGAACTCTTCTTAGCTTTACCTTTGCCTTTAGACTTCCCCTTTGTCTTGCTGATCACCATCACAAACTTGGGTTTGTATTTCTTCATTTGTGTATCAGCTGTCCTCAACATACCCAACAACTCTATCAATGGCTTGTCAAAGTTGTTCATGTTGTAGTTCATGACAAACTAACTATATGACTCTGGCAGGGACTGTAGAATCACGTCAGTGGCCAACTCTTGACCCAAGGGGAATACTAATCTATCTAGGTTCTCCACATACCCAATGAGCTTGAGTACATGAGGACCAACTGGATCTCCTTTTGCCATGCTGCACTTGAGCAATGCCTTGGAGACATCATATCTCTCCTGTCTTGCCTAATCTTGGTACATGTTTTTGAGATGTGGGACCATCTCAATCACCCCCATGTTCTCATGATGCTTTTGTAACTCGTGGTTCATGGAGAAATATATTAGACACTTGACATCCATAGTTTGTTCAGTATGCTTCTTATAAGCATCCTTGTCAGCCCTTGGAGCATTTTGAGCTGGTTCCTATGGTTCTGGCATTTCCAAGACATAGAGCTTGCACTCCTGTGTGAGAGCAATTCTTAGCGTCTTGAACCAGTCAGTAAAGTTGTTCCCAGTAAATTTGTCCTTCTCAAGGACCAATCATAGAGAAATGTGATTGTTTGTTGTTCCCATTTGGTTCAACAAAAGAATTTGCAATTTTTGTCAAAAAATCATGTGATTTGATTTGATATGATTAAAATTTTGGCTATAATAATTAGATTTTTAATTAATTACCATTCTCATTATTTTGTTCAAATTGACAACCCTCAAGTATCAATTCGGAAAATTGCAGTGAAAATTTTTCTAATGAGCCAAGATCCATATTTCATTAAATCATGAGTCAGCTTTTGACGATCGCCCACAACTTGATTATTTAGGTAGGAAATCATGCCAATTGCATCACATGAAACCATTAGATAGATGATATGTGAAACTCTTTGCCATGATCATATGCATGCCTTTGGGCTTGGGCTCTCCAAGTCACCAGTTAAGCCTGATCCAATATCCAATACGATAGATATGCACCATGCTTTGTGCAAATCTACATATCTACCATCACACTTCTATAAGATAGACGACACACCATGATTTGTGAAAATCTACACTTGATTGATCAAGCTTTTCATGTGTATTGCTAATGGAAATCATCTTAGACTTAATATGTTTGATTGAAGCTTTTTTTGTTATCATATATATGTACATATACATTATCCAATCACCACATATATAGTACATATCATATTCATGCTATATCCCACAACGTAAACATGCAATATAAAACAAAAAAATCGATGGTTATGGCCATGTCTAATGTAATTCCTTAAATCCACAAGGGATTATTACCACCTAGGTCAATCATAACATCACATGTATGAACCTGTGTTGATGTAAATCTATGCTTGCCAATCTAGGTAGATTGGTTCAACCCTGGAACTGGTCATCTCACCTCTTGGCCGATCAGTTGGTCATCATGAATGGCTTCTTATCTAAACGATGTTTGGACTCCTTCTAAATGATTGATTGGACCCTATAGGTGGTCATCTGGATCTATCATTCTATCATGCATGGTCCTCTAGATGGCTAAATCATCTCATGAACTGGTCATCTCATCCAATGATGATCATCTTCCTCGTTGTTGCAAGAAAATAAACTATCATATTGCTACTTTATTACATTGAATAAGGGTAACCTTGAGTTAAATTTGAAGGGAGCAAAGGTACAAAAGCATTAACTTTACATTGGGAAGAAGGAGGTAGAGCCTAGGTATGTAGACTGAGACAAACAAGAACCAAACCATCCAACCACACACAGATATAGGGTTTCGGCCATAACCATGCTACCCATCCACCATCAAAACCACTTTTAGGGTGACACGTATAAATTTCATATATATCATATCATATATATATGTATATATTAGGTTGGGATTATGTGGTCTTTGATTGGATACATATATGAGAGCAGTTTAAATATTTGCATTATATGCAATAAATAAATGATAAAGCCAAAATTTCTATCATATCAATTATCCTAAAATATAGTAAAATGATGTGGATCTGATACCAACGTTGGAAAATACGGGGACAAAGTATAGCAGCGGAAACAAAAATCTTATCTACCCATATTCCCAAAATAGCAAGATCACCTCAACTACTATGAAATAGAAAGGGTAGCGAGTTATACTTGGTGCTGGAGAAAGTCCAACGATAAAACTCACTTCTTTGAAACTACTGACTAGTTGCTCTTGGATGGTGGTTGTGCAACTCCTAGTCTTCACCACGAACAGTGAACACGAACAACTTCTGCAATACTCCTGTGGTCTCGCCATAGACTACATGATGATGTTTCTCTCCAAGCAGCAACTAAAGGAATCCTGCCTCTAGAGTAGTCCACACATACCAACTATAACTCATGTCGTTCACCAAGTTTGGATAGGAAGGAGTTGTCCTTCCCATTGGTGTACTAGTTACCAACCTTCTCTCCCACAAAGACAACTTCTTAGTTGTTCTCTCCCGCTAGCTATGCCTCCATTCTGGGTAGGACTTCCCTGGTCTCTCTCGATTACCACAACTAGAGAGGATAATAGTTTTCATAGGAAATGATTATTAGTTGTGTGTGTTGTGTCTTGGGAAGCCCCCAATACCCCTCCTTTTATAGGCGAGGTTAGGGTCAGGGTTTCCAGTCTATACAGGATTGCATCAGAGTGGAAGGGACTAAAAGAACTTGAAATTTCACAACCGGCAAGCTGCCAAATGGTCATCTGGCACACCAAACCAATATTTTGATGTGTGAGATGATTGTCTCACACTTCCAAATAGCAGTTTGTTAGTTTATCAATTGGATAAGAATTTGACAATTTTGGTTTCAATTAATATCACATATTAATTTACTTGCACTCCAAGTTTGTGCAGTCAAAACTATTTGGGAAACATCATGAACCTTTGTTTGGTCCAGCCGAGCCATCTCATCCTAACGATACACTTCTATCACTCACCCAGACGCTCTTCTAGTGAGTCGAGATGAACCGGTCAGTTCAATCACATTGAACCGGTCAGTTGAAGGGCAAAACTTAGACAATTCAAACTTTATTTATCCTGACAACCCAAACAGACATATCAACAGTTGAGATGTCCATCTGGCTACCCAAACAGCCATCTCACTCAGTGAGATGGTTGTTTGGCAGACTAGGCAGCCAATCCATCGATATGTTGCTTGATTTGAATACCTAAACACTTTAGTAATCAATCCAATTATCATTAAAGATCAAACTCCTCTTCTAGATGAGTTCCTATGTGTGTGACCCTATAGGTTCCATATCACGTTGGAAGTGACTAGATTATGACATCACATGCAAAAAGGGGTGCCTAGTCGCACATCAGTGATACCCAAGTGAATGGAAAGTTGGAGAACAACTTCAACCTACAATCTGTGTAAGGTGTTGTAGTGATTGTATAATTCCTTTGTCACTAATATCCATGATGAACTCGAGGCATGTAAGGTCATCCTCTCAATGTTCAATCCATGTTTCTTAAACCAAGAGTAGACTATATGAGATAATGTGACCTCAATATCATATATTGATTCTATGTGCATATTCATGGATTTTTCAGTCTCACTAATCAGGTGGCCAGGATATCATACTCTAGTAGGAGAGACAAATCCCATATCTATCACTCATAGTCTATCTCCATGTGTTAAAGTCACCAATCATCACCATTATAACAAACCATGTTTTAGGACTAGGTTTGATGATGTCAAAGAGTACCCAACGACATGTGACGAGTGTAGTGATTTTAGGTCTAAGAATCACAATCACCACCTTCACTATGAGAGATGACCATGACCAGTACAACCATGTGTCACTCTCAAGGTGGGTCTCTCTAATACACTATTCCCTAACATGTATTAATGTTCTTGGCTTGATATTGCAATACCATGACTAATGAGATTTAGTCATCAACCAACTCACACTATGATCTTATGTGTTATTGTTGTTTATCAACCGTCCTCAATAACAACTGATCAAGGACATAATGAGAATACATGTATGTACTCTTAACATGCGTATGATCTCATCCATAAGGGTAGTAACTTGAATACATACGCCATTGAGTAATATTATTCTCTTGACATTCATAGTGTTTCTTCATTATTTCATAATTGATGAAACATAATGAATTAGAAGCTTGCCTTTATAAGTATTAATCAAATCCTTTAAGGTATATGCCATGTCAATCATCATGTGATTGGATCTATGGGCATACCTTACCAACACAATCAACTATTCTTCCTCCTGGAGACTTAAGGAGGATGAGATAATGAACGAAAGCTTCTCATTTACTGCCAAAAATGTATACTTCAAATGTGGCAACAACGACTTCAACTCCAGATCGGGAGGACTCAGTAGAGATGGAACAAACGATGGTGGAGGTGGTCCTAAGTCTTCATAGTGCCTGGTGTAGTAACATGTAAATGCCTTGAGAAACAAGACACTCTCCTCCAAGGAATGAGTTCGAGTGTAGTCATCCAAAAAATTCATAATGCATGCCTCCAGAGATAACTGTTGATATGCTAGAACAAGTGTGGAGGAAGTTGCTTCTTCAATTTCTATTGGGCAATCTTCCTCCTCTTCATCATCAAGGTATTGAACCGCCTTGGCTAATGAAATATTCTTGGTATTATCCAGGATGTCCACTACAAATGTTCCTTTATGTACCTATGTCACCGCATGAGCCATGTTTAGGAATGGCTTCCCTAGAAATAACGACACCTTTCCTTGAACCTGATGCAAAATGTGACATTGTGCCTTCTCCTTGCTCATTTGTGAAGACTCAGGCATCTTGATTTCAAAGCAGTCTTCTTTGATCCCCAGTGTTAGTCTTCCTCTTCCCATCTCTAAGATCATATTTTCTATGGCTTGAAATGGCCTCCCTAAAAGTAGTTTATTGCCATAATCATCCTAAATTTCCATAACCACAAAATCTGCTAGAAACACAAATCCATCCACCTTGACAAGAAAATATTCACATATACCATATGGCCTAACAACTGAGTTGTCCGCTAGATGTATGATCATGTTGCTCTTTTTGGATTCCTTTAGACCCAACTTCTTGAAGGTGGTTAAGGGCGTAAGATTGATACTTGCCCCTAAATCACATAAAGCCTCCCCAAACTTGGTCTTCCCAATGTAACATGATATGTTGAAGCATCTTGGATCTTGCCTTTTTGGTTGTAGTTTTCCCATAATGAAATCTCTAACTTGCTCCTTCAGCACCACTACATCTGAATTGGCTATCCTCTTCTTTTCATTGATTATATCCTTCAGACCTCAAGAAGTAATCTGCTCAATGGCATCAATGAGGGGAATGTTGACATGCAATTTTTTGAAAGAATTTGAAAACTTCTAAAATTGTTGGTCAACCTCCTTAGCTTCAATATGTTCGGGAAAGGCACTGGCATCACCAACTTCCTTTGGTGAGGTGATACATATGCTTCCTTCATTGTCTCCCTTGGTTCATTAGTTTCTTCTTCAGCTTCTTTGTCCTGAGCTGCAATATCCAGCTCAACTGGATCAGTAGTCACCATTGGTCCTGTTTCACCTACATCATTCTTTGCCTCTAGAATTGTCCTTTTTCATTCAACACTTTCTTCTCACTGCACAACAACATTGCCTTCACCTGATGATTACTAGAAGGTATGTCAGTATTTCTAGGAAATCCTTGCTGATTTGGTTTCTTCAGGGAAGCCGCTTCTACTGCTATATGAGGGATTTGAATCTCTATACTACAGATATGTGCTCCTTGTTCCCATCCATACTTTGGTTACATTTTTCTTACTAGATCTTATTCTCTTGTTTTGTTTTCTTATCTTTGCTTTTCTTTCTTTGTTTGGAGTAACATCATTTCATAAGGAACACCATCTTAATCTACCCCCTCGTTTGGTGTACTCGAGTCAAAGGCTCTATATTTTTAACACTTTTTTTGGTCACCAGATTTTTAACACTTACCAACCTTGTACTTGTGGTTTGACCCCGATCTACTACATCGGAACCTGTACAATATTTGTGGGGGCTTGAGTGTTGGGTTATAAATCTAAGAGTCTGGCTACTCTAGATCCACTCAGTTTTGGAAGTGTGATTTAGGTTGATCAACTTTTGGCATCGTTACTGGGGACAAGGCAAAAAGCAATTGTTAAGAGCATGAGTCTACTCTCTATACACTCGTGCCTCAAGCTTAGCAATAAGCTTGACTGCACTAAACTTTAAATCTATCATATCTTGATTGCTTAGAATATTTTTTTATACACATCCAATTTTCTAAATTGATTATGCGAACTATTTAGGTAGTTTAAAGAGAGACAGATTGTGACCCTAAACTTTCTTTCCTCTCGCATCAACATGCCACTTATTGAGAAGGAGGGCATTCTGGAGAAGATAGGAATGCAAAGTATATCTAGAAACTAAATAAGAACACAAGGAACATCACTTAGATGGTCATCATCATGAGGATGAAGAACACAAAGAACAAGATGAAGAGGAGTGGCGCCATCACGAGGACCACCACCATTGCAACAGAAGACATAGAAGGAATCATCGTGATCGTGAATGCGATGACCATAACAATGAGAAGGAAGATGACGAAGAAGATAAATCACTTAGAGAATTTGTTGCAACAAGAGCTAATGAACCAAGGCGCCCATTCGTTATCCCAAAGCTTGATGTTGCAAATTTTTAGATGAAGACTGTAGTTATCTCAACGATTTAGAACAAACACTTCATACGTGACTCAAAGAATGAGAATATTTACCATCATCTTGATGCCTTCAAAAATATATGTAACACTATCAAGATGAGGGGAGTGCCATAAGAAGTTATATACTAAAAGGGATTCATCTTCTCTCTAGAGGACAAGGGTCTATCCTGGTATCTTAGCCTACCTCACCAATCTACTAATGGATGGAGGCCTCTCACTAATGCTTTTGTTGATAAGTTCTATCCTATAAGAAAACTATTCGAAATAGGAAAAAGATCACTTCCTTCATGCAAAAACTTGGAGAGAATCTTCACAAAGCATGGGAATGATTCCAATATTATCAAAGGGACTATCCTCATCACAACTACCGCAAGGGTTTTCTCGTGACAACATTTTAAAATGGGTTGACTCCCACAAAGAAGACTTCACTGAATTCTGCCTCTGGGAGTGATTTTCTTGGAAAGAATCCGAAGAGAACTATGTTAATCATTGATAACATGGATGCACTGCAAGCAGACATGGAATATGAGAGAAGCGATAGGGGCTCTGCCAAGAAGGCTAACTCTGAAGGACCTTCTGTTAAGGTCAAGGCTCTAGAAACTATCACAGGTCAAATTCAAAAGATAGCTACAAATGTCAGACAAATGAAAGACTCTGGAGGCAAAGGTAAGAAATCCATTGAGAAGGTTATGAAATGTGTTACATGTAGTGAAGGAGGCCACACAATTGATAACTGCATTTACACACGACAAGAAGATAGTGAAGAAAGAAAAAGAGAAGAAGAGACAAAGAATATCTCTTATGAACATTTTAAAACACCAAATCACCCCAGTTTCAGTTATGGAAACAAGGTTGCTGCTGGGAATTCCCATCAACTGGGAAATTCATCTAAGCCACCACCGGGATTCGAGAAAAGAGACAGACAAACCCAATATACCAAAACTACAATTTACTAGTAGAATAAAAACAATTACCAAGGCCAAGGATAAGGTCAAGGCCAATATCATAATAAGAATACAAACATGCAAAACCAAGACCAAGGTCAAAGAAGAGTAGTGGTAATAGTAAACCTGACATGGTGTCAGAGGTTTTCAAATTTGCAAAAAGATAGGCAACTGTTAATGAATAGTTAGTTCAAAGTGCCATAAAAAACAACGGTGTTTTGAGTACTATGCAGACTCAGATGTTGGACATGTAGAAACATCAGAGACAGATTGACCAGCAACTCACACAACTTTCTAAGCTCATGAAGAGCCCACAAGGGATGATTCCTTCCAACAATGAGCAGGAAAAGATTGTTACTCTTTGATTAGGAAAAGTTGTGGAGAGGCAATAAGAAGAAGTTCAACAAGAAGGATAAAATGGTACCAAGACACAAACTAAACCCGCTATATTGGAGGAGTAATCTGAAAGGGAAGAGCCCACAAATGAAGATAAGAGTGAAGAAAAAGACAAAAGGAAAAAAAGTGCAAAGACTAAGAAACAGATCCTGCCGAAGAGGTCTTTACACAAAGAAATCCCTATGCCCCAAGAGTCTTGTTTCTCTACAAACTGATTAAAGCTCATCTGAAGAAAAAATTTTATGGAGACAGTAAAGAAATTACACATGGATATTCCATTTCAAGATGTAATCTAAGAGATGCCTACGTATGCTAAATTATTCAAAGATCTAATCACAAAAAGAAGGAAAGGGGACCACTTCAAGACAATGCCAAGTGCCTATCCAATCCAAATTTCCTACAAAGAAGAAGGATCCATGAACATTAAATATTCCCCTCCGTGTTAGGGACAATATAGATGGAAAAGGGTTAGCCGACCTGGGGGAAAGCATAAGTCTAATGCCTCTCTCCTTATCCCAAAGGCTCAGACTAACGAACATGGTAAAGACTGGAATGAGAATTGAGTTGGCTGATCACACTTTTACCAAGCCAGACGGGATAGTGGAAGACGTCCCAATTTGTGTTGGGCAATTCTTTATACCTTGCGACATGGTAGTGATTGACACCAAAGAAGATCCAACTTGTGCAATGATCTTTGGAAGACCTGTCCTTGCCACAGGTAGAGTCATGATTGATGTGGCAGAAGGGATAATCATTCTTAGGGTGGGAAACAAGCATATCAACTTTCATGTTTAGGATTCTATGAGAGTATCTTCTCTATTTGAGTCGGTCTACTTCATGGACAACTATAACCAATATTGTGAAGAAGAGCAGGAAGATAAGGAAATTTTTGATCCACTCATGTGACTTTGAACAATCCAGACCCCAGTCTAGAAGACCCTGAAGTGGTGGAGATTCTAGGTTATTTGAATAAACTAGAAGGCGATTTCAGTGTTGAAGAAGAAATAACTTTTGAAATAGAAAAGTACACATCTATTTGAGCAAATCCCTAAAGAGAGAAGCACCAAAAGAGAATCTAGAGTTGAAGCCACTGCTCAAAGGGTTGAAGTATGCATTTCTAGATGATAAGGAAATGAACCCGATAATAGTTAACGCAGACCTAACAAATGATCAAATGGAAAAACTATTGGAGGAACTCAAACTTTAAAGGAAATCCATAGGGTACTCCCTGGACAACATTAAGGGTCTAAGACTATCCCTATGCATGCACCGCATAAATCTAGAAGATATTTCCAAGCCTCTAGCTCAACCGTTGAGGAAGCTAAAACATATGCTCAAGGAGGTTGTTAAGAAAGAGGTGATCAAATTACGCGATGCTAGAATAATATACCCTATAAGCGATAGAAATTTGGTCATCCCAATTCATGTTGTGCCTAAAAAGGGTGGGATGACCATTGTAAGAGGAGAGCATGGAGATGAGGTAGCTACACGAACCATCACTGGTTGGCGTATGTGCATTGTTTATCAGAAATTATATGCTGCACAAGGAAGGACCATTTCCCCCTACCCTTTATCAATCAAGTCTTTGAAAGATCAGCACATCATACATAATTCTATTTTCTAGATTTTATCAAGTACCAATCCACCTAGACAATCAGGAAAAAACTACATTAACCTGCATGTACGACACCTACACTTTTAGAAGAATTTTGTTTGTGTTATGTAATGCACCTGCAACCTTTCAGAAGTGCATGATTTCTATATTTTCTGATTTTATAGAAGATATAATGGACTTTTTTATGGATGACTTCTCTATATACAAAAAATACTTCGATAGATGTCTCAAGAATCTTCCCTGGTTTTGCAATGTTGTGAGGAGAAACATCTAGTCTTGAATTGGGAAAAATGCCATTTCATGGTTCTAGTCGGTAGAGTTTTGGGTCATAAAATGTCGGAGAAAGGAATAGAGGTTGATCTGATATATATCGAGGCTATATCCAAACTCCCACCTCCAAATTTGGTAACGGGAGTGAGGACTTTCTTGGGTCATGTTGGATATTATAGAAGGTTTAATAAAGATTTCTCTAAAATAGCCAAGCCTTTGTCTAACCTATTGGTAAAGGATGCAGAGTTTGATTTTTCTGATAAGTGCCTTGAGGCATTTAATATCCCAAAGAATGCTTTGACTACTGCCCCTATTCTGCAAGCACCTGATTGGGAGATCCCCTTTGAGATCATGTGTGACGCCACTGATTATGCCATTGGAGCTATCCTTGAAAAAAGAAAAGATAAGAAGCATCACACGATCTATTACACCAATAAAACTCTCGACGACTCCCAAGTCAACTACACAACCACAGAAAAAGAAACATTGGCTATCGTGTTTGCTTTTGACAAATTCAGATATCATCTGATAGGATCAAAAGTGAAGGTCTATACAAATCATTGAAAAAG
This sequence comes from Alisma plantago-aquatica, assembly GCA_963693085.1. NCBI lineage: Eukaryota > Viridiplantae > Streptophyta > Magnoliopsida > Alismatales > Alismataceae > Alisma > Alisma plantago-aquatica. Next base: position 301,874,991 of record OY856411.1, on the reverse strand, counting down.
AAAGACACGAAACCAAGGTTGCTGAGCTGGGCTTTACTATTATAGGAGTTTGATCATGAAATCATCGATAAAAAAGGAACAAAGAATGTGGTTGCTGACCACTTATCAAGGATCATGGTGATTGATGAGAATCAGATACCAGTAAATGATAATTATGCTGATGAGGCTTTGATGATGGCGAAGTTAGTTGAACCAACTTGCCTTGGTTTGTTGATATTTGTAACTACTTGGCCTGTCAACAACTTCCCCCTGATATAACCTACAATCAAAAGAGGAAGCTATTTTATGATTTGAAGAACTACTACTAGGATGACCCACTTATGTTTAAGAGACACACTGACAATTTGTATTGTCGATGCATGCCAGAAGAGGAGGTACCTCAAATTCTAAGAGAGTGTCATTCTTCATCCTATGGAGGACACCACAGATGAGAAAGGACTGTGACAAAGGTCCTACAATCAGGCTTTTATTGGCCAACCCTTTTCAAAGATGCTATGGACTTTTTAAAAAATTGCAAAGAATGACATCTTATTGGAAACAACACCAGGAGAAACAAAATGTCGATGTCTGATTGGGTAGAAGTGGAAATTTATGATGTCTGGGGAATAGAATACATGGTACCATTCTCATCCTTAAAAGGAAATCAATATATCCTTGTCTCTATGGACTATGTTTTAAAGTGGATAGAGGTTGTTGCTACCCAAACCTATGATTCAAAGACAATAATTAAACTTTTTGAGAAAATAATCTTTCCAAGATTTAGAGTCCCGCACACCATCATTAGTGATGGGGGATCTCACTTTAGTGAAAGGCAATTGACATCTTGGCCAAGAAGTTGACATCCCTTGAAGGAGTTTAAGAGACAATCAAGAAAATTGAAAGGAGGCTTTGTAACATACTAGATCTCAGACCCTACCCTAGAAGTTTGACATTTTGGACTTAGCCAAACAAGGTTTAGCATAAACCTAATGAGATAATGCATGAACAAATCACTCTAATGTAACCTAATGTTCTCACATTAGTCTTTGGCTAATAATGGATACTTAAAATACATCACATGAAGTGATATAAAATTCGTGCTAATAATCCCACATAAATCTTTTGGTGATAATTTTAACATAATGAAATAAACAACAGTGATAATAATGAAATCATGTGATAATAATGGTCCCAAATATTATTTGTGTCATAACTCATTATAGGAATCCCAAAAGTGGAATCTAAGTTAAAAATTGTGTTCCTTGGGTCCCAATTGCCTTGGGAGTCAAGTTTCACATTATTCACATAACAATGATTAATTTAATTAATTTAGGTAGGAACAAATCTATGTTTTGCCCAAAATATCAAATAAAATAATAAATGACTCCAAAAGAGGAAAATAATCTTGGATTCATAATCTACATAATAAATATAGCCTTTGGGTAAATTCTCATCCAATTTGGAGAAAGTTTTCTTAAAAGGTGAAATTAGGAGAGAGAAAGTGTGTAGAACCTTCAAAATATTAGATAAATGCTCAAACAACTCCAAAATTTGAAATTGATGGAAAATTCATATCCAATACAATAAATATGACTTATGGATGAAGTTTTATTCATTTTGGAGGATCCTATAACCATTAATGAAGGAGGAAAGAGAAAATAAGATTTGATTTATTTAACACATAAAAAGTTCTCAAAAGGCAAATCTAATTGCATATTCGGATTCCTCATATCAAAATAGGTTGGGTGTTAAATTTCATCCAATTTGGTATTCAGTTGCACCCTCAAATGAAGAGAGAGAAAAAGACAAATAATTAAATATGACACTATAGTCCAAATCATAATTGGAATACAAATTAAATGTCACGCTATTATAATCATGCACCTGATCTGGACCATTGGATCCCCAATCCAACGGCTCTGGGATCGTCTCCTAGCTCGGGTCAGAGTGGGAGTTTAGGCCGCATTCTAGTGACTTTTGGATATGGATATCTCTCTCGATTCTTGGTCTTTTTTGATGATTTCTTCACCATTGGACTCCAAAAAGAATTTCACATCTATTGATCCTCTATTTTTTGGTTTTCATGGAGAGTTTGGGAAAGCCCCAAAGCTTTCTCTCCAAGCAAGGTTGGTCCCAATCCATCTTGGATTTTCCCTCAACTTCGTCTATAAATACTTGTACCCAAATCTTCCCTAGCCCGCATACAATGATTTTCTCCATATAATTTCATCTGAGATCGCAAGTTAAGCTTCCGAAGAGCATAGTTTGCATTTGAGCTTGCGGCACCTCCCTCTCTCTCCATAGTTCTTCTCCATCTGAATTGAAGGTATGAACGAATCTGATTTATGCTTGGCTTTCTTCCGGTACCTTTAGTTTTAAGCTTGGTCGTGATTTGTGAAAATGCCCAAATTTTCTCGACCTGCAACCTACTTCCATGCGGCCATGGCGCGAGTGATGGAAGGGGAAGAAACTCTCAGGCAAATTCTCTATTCTACCTTCCCACACCCTTTGTTTCTTTGTTTTTTTTGGCTGAGGGTGTTTTCATCTTTCACGGCTCCTGTCTTTTTCCTTCAATCGAAGTCACGCGAGAGTTGACCAGTGACTTGGCCGACTATGATTGGGTTAAGTCATGTGGGCCCCTCTCTTTCTTTCCTCTCTCGATGCAAATCGAATACGTGGAATTGTCTGATTGATCAATTTTGGAAAATTAATAACTAATTATATACTTATCCAAAAATTACAAATAAATAGTAGTTGGATTCAAACAAATAAGGGCTTTCTAATGGTGTTGGTTTTATCACTTAAATGCAATGATTAATTATAAGTAATTTTAATGGATTAATCAAAATAAGTAATAACTTGTAAAATTCATAACTAAATATATATAAGTCAAAAAATATAATAAAATATGTTTTGGACTCAGGAAAAGGTAACCTAAAATATGGCATGGTTTTGATAACCTAATTTACTAATAATAAAAAGGCGATTTTTAGGGTTTTGAATAGTTAATGGAAAGCTAACCCTAATTCCACATATAAGCATCATAGGTTCTTTGGAGGCCTAGGCTTGGACATAGACTGGATTTGGTCAAAGTAGACTCTTAAGAGAGGTATGTTTGCATCCCCTATTATTCTTATTAAGTAATTATCATATGTTTCTTCTTTCTCTTGGTCCTATGGACATTAGCCTATACATAATGTCTTTTCTTTTGAAAATCATAGTTCTTGTGAACCATCTTATTTTTTTACTGATCTTTTGATCATGGATATTCTCTTGGACTCTTTTTCTTATGCCTTGGTGCATGATGGACTTATTTGATGATATGTTCCCACTTTGTAGTGGATGTTGCTTCTTTTCCCATCATGGTAGTGGATGTTACTTGTAAGGCACCCTATTATTTTATTCTTGTTTATCTTTTGATATGCATCATGTGGTGACTAATAGTATAGTGTTGAATGTGCTTTATGTGTATGTGAAAATTCCCACATATGGATGCAGATGTGAAAATTCCTGCATATTTATAAATTATGGCAGATGTGAAAATTCCTACTCGACAGATATTGGCAGACCCTGCCACTGCCCTATTATAGAGCAGATATATACAAGACCCTACTCACTCTACATTTTTGGTAGATGTGTATTTCCTACCTACATGATATATTATTCTACTATTGTCACATGTGGAACACATGGATGCCTTATTGATAAACACTCTTGCTTCATTATTATTTGGTTGTTCATATTCTTTTATGCCCGATGGGGTAGTACTTTACTTTTCTATGGGAAGCATTTTATTTTTATGTGCTTTATTCCATATATTGCTCAATTTCCTATTTAGTATGCACATACAAGCCTTTGTTGATGTCTTATATTTTTCTCTTTTTGTGGGTATGCTTCCATCCCCAGGTTTAGATCAAGGAGAGGATAACAAGGTGGACTTGGGAAACAACCTTTGTTGAGTTTTTGGGAGACATGAAAGAGGTGGTTGTATGACCCTCAGCTAGATCCTTGTTTGATTAAGATAGTTTACCTTTTTAACTCACCCATGTGTGGTGTGGTGATGTATAATGATATCAAGCTTTGTAATAGTTAGATAAAATTCTCTTCCGCTGCTACTTATTGTGTTATGATACATACATGTTGAATGAATTGGTCATCATCCCTTTGGTGAAAAATTTTGTGTGGTGTTTTGTTTTAGGGATGTTGCCTTTTTATGTCTAGTAGGGAGTGGCTCTCCTCTGGGATCCTACTCCTTACAACATGGTATCAAATTCACTAGAAGTCTTATCTAACTATTTCAATCTTATCTCCCTTAGGATGTTTACCTTTATCTTAGGTTTCTTATACCTAGTATCCTTTCCTTTTGTAAGATACCCTGATGGTAGGACATAACTCGACTGTTGACAACCAGTACAGTTACGAGACACCTCATAACCCTAGGTTTGGGATGCCAAGGATGGATCCCCCCTTTACAACTCCAGTGACTCAAGGAACTCCTCCAACCGAAAGTGGACAATCAGTAGGACAAGGAATCCTGGCCTCTGCTGCTGCTAATATGGGAATAGTCATCACTCCTGAACAAGAGTTGACCATGTTGAAGCAACTTCTCTCCACAACCATGGTAGGGAAGTTAAACAATTCACATGTGTTTGATAAACCTAAGGAGTACTCAATCATGGAGTTCATGAAGATGCTACCACCCTACTTCAAGGGTGAAGGAGAGATAGAGATGATGGTGAAGCTGATGATTGGGTGTTGTCCATAGAGAGGACTTTTAATGGCATGGCATGTCCTCCACACCAGAAGGTTAGGTTTGCTACCTATGTTTTGGAAGGACCAACAAGAGTTTGGTGGAATGGAATTGCAAGGACTCATGACATCTCTACCATGACCTAGGAGCACTTCTTGGTGCTCTTCCATGGAAAGTACATCTACATTGCTACTTTGAAGAAGAAGGAAGTTGAGTTCTATAGTTTGAAGCAAGTTTCCATAACTATTTCTGCTTATGTGAAAATGTTCCTCTTGCTTGAGAGGTATGATGAAGGACTACGTGAGGAGCGTAGAGATGGCTTATTCTTATAAGGACTCAACTATAATATAGATCATTCTCTTATCCCACATCTACCCTTGGCCTTTCAGTAGATGGTGGATAAGGCCTTAGATGTGGTATCATATCCTGGTTTCTAGTCCCATAAGGAAAACAATCATAAGAGGAAGCTACCAGAAGGTGATCGTCATTATGAGGACCATGTTTCCTAAAGAAAGTATAGGGTGCCAATATGTCATTATTTCAATGAACCTGGACATGTTCGCCCTGAGTGTCCCAAGCTTAAAAATGAACAAGCACCAACTCAACAACAAGTGCCTCAAGTACCTCATCAGAATAATGGAAACAATAATAAAAGAAGACATGTGGAAAGGTGAGCAGGAACCATTTTTGCTTTGGATGGTGAAGAAGTTCATGAGGATGAACAAGATCATGATGATCCATAGTTATATAACTAGGCTTTACAAGTTATGCTTCTCTTTTTGCATGATACTTTTGTGTATGATTGAAAGGACATATAGTGGAACCCTTTATACCTAAAGAATAATTATGACTTAATAAGATGAATCCTTTAAGGGGTGGTGAATAAGTTGTTTTCTTATATGTGGATGTTTTGATTTTGAGGACGAAATCTCTTTAATGGTGGTGTGCTATAACATACTAGATCTCAGACCCTACCCTAGAAGTTTGACATTTTGGACTTAGCTAAATAAGGTTTAGCATAACCCTAATGAGATAATGCATGAACAAATCACCCTAATGTAACCTAATGTTCTCACATTAGTCTTTAGCTAATAATGGATACATAAAATACATCACATGAAGTAATATAAAATTCATGCTAATAATCCCACATAACTCTTTTGGTGACAATGTTAACATAATGAAATAAACAATAGTGATAATAATGAAATCATGTGGTAATAATGGTCACAAATATTATTTGTGTCATAACCCATTAAAGTAATCCTAAAAGTGGAATCTAAGTTAAAAATTGTGTTCCTTGGGTCCCAATTGACTTGAGAGTCAAGTTTCACATTATTCACATAATAATGATTAATTTAATTCATTTAGGAAGGAAAAATCTAAGTTTTCTCCTAAATATCAAATAAAATAATAAATGACTCCAAAAGAGGAAAATGATCTTAGATTCGTAATCGACATAATAAATATAGCCTTTGGGTGAATTTTCATCCCATTCAGAGAAAGTTTGCTTAAAAGGTGAAATCATGAGAGAGAAAGTTTATAGAACCTTCAAAATATTAAATAAATGCTCAAACAACTTCAACATGTGAAATTGATGGCAAATTCGTATCCAACACATTAAATATGACTTATGGGTGAAGTTTCATTAATTTTAGAGGATCTTATAACCATTAATGAAGGAGGAAAGAGAAAATAAGATTTGATTTATTTAATACATAAAAAGTTCTCAAAAGGAAAATCTAATTGCATATTCAAATTCCTCATATCAAAAGTAGGTTGGGTGTCAAATTTCATCCAATTTGGGATTTGTTTGCACCCTCACATGAAGAGAGAGAAAAAGATGGATAATTAAATATGACACTATAGTCCAAATCATAATTGGAATACAAATTAAATGTCACACTATTATAATCATGTACCCGATCTGGACTGTTGGATCTGTGATCCAACAGCTCCAGGATCATCTCCTAGCTCGGGTCGGAGTGGGAGTTCAGACCGCGTTCTGGTTATTTTCGGATATGGATATCTCTCTTGATTCTTGGTCTTTTTCAATGATTTCTTCACCGTTGGAATTCAAAAAGAATTCCGCATCTATTGATCCTCTATTTTTAGGTTTTTTTGGAGAGTTTGGGAAAGCCCCAAACCTTTCTCTCCAAGAAAGGTTGGTCCCAATCCATCTTGGATTTCCCCTCAATTTTGCCTATAAATAATTGTACCCATGTCTTCCCTAGCCCGCATACAATGCTTTTTCCCATCCAATTTCATCTGAGATCACGCGTTAAGCATCTAATGAGAGCATTTTGCATCTGAGCTTGCGGCACCTCCCTCTCTCTCCACAGTGCTTCGTCGGACAAATTGAAGGTATGAACGAATCCGGTTTGTGCTTGGCTTTCTTCCGGTACTTTTGGTTTTAAGCTTGGTCATGATTTGTGAAAACACCAAAATTTACTTGGCCTATAACCTACTTCCATGCAACCATGATGCGCACAAGTGGAAGGGGAAGAAACCCTTAGGTGAATTCTCTGTTCTACCCTCCCACACCCTTGTTTCTTTTTTTTGGTCAAGGGTGTTTTTGTCTTTTTGTGGCTCCCGTCTTTTTCCTTCATTCGAAGTCATGCGAGAGTTGACTGGTGACTTGGCCGGCTGTGATTGGGCCAAGTCACGTGGGCCCCTCTCTTTCTTTCCTCTCTCGATGCAAACCGAATACGTGGAATTGTTTCAGTGGTCAATTTTAGAAAATTCATAACTAATAATCTACTTATTCAAAAATTACAAATAAATAGTCGTCAGATTCAGAAAAATAAGGAATTCTAATGGTCCTCATTTTATCACCTAAATCCAATGATTTATAATAAGTAATTTTAATAGATTAATCTGAATAATTTTAATAGATTAATCCAAAAATTACAAATAAATAGTAGTTGGATTCAAACAAATAAGGGCTTTCTAATGGTGTTGGTTTTATCACTTAAATGCAATGATTAATTATAAGTAATTTTAATGGATTAATCAAAATAAGTAATAACTTGTAAAATTCATAACTAAATATATATAAGTCAAAAAATATAATAAAATATGTTTTGGACTCAGGAAAAGGTAACCTAAAATATGGCATGGTTATGATAACCTAATTTACTAATAATAAAAAGGCAATTTTTAGGGTTGTGAATAATTAATGGAAACCTAACCCTAATTCCACATATATGCATCATAGGTTCTATGGAGGCCTAGTCTTGGACATAGACTTGGATTTGGTTAGAGTAGACTCTTAAGAGAGGTATGTTTGCATCCCCTATTACTCTTATTGAGAAATTATCCTATGTTTCTTCTTTCTATTGGTCTTATGGGCATTAGCCTATACACAATGTATTTTCTTTTGAAAATCATAGTTCTTGTGAACTGTCTTATTTTGTTACTGATCTTGTGATCATAGGTATTCTCTTGGACACTTTTTCTTATGCCTTGGTGCATGTTGGACCTATTTGATGATATGTGCCCACTTTGTAGTAGATGTTGCTTCTTTTCCCACCATGGTAGTGGATGTTAATTTTATGGCACATTATTCTTTTATTCTTCTTTATCTTTTGATATGCATAATGTGATGACTACTAGTATAATTTTGAATGTGCTTTTATGTGGATGTGTAAATTCCTACATATGAATGCAGATGTGAAAATTCTTTCATATTTATAAATTATGGCAGATGTGAAAATTCCTGTTCGGTAGATGTTGACAGACCCTACCACCGCCTTATTATAAAGCAGATGTATACAAGACCCTACTTGCTCTACAATTTTTGTAGATGTGTATTTCCTACCAACATGATATATTATTCTAGTATTGTCACAGGTGGAATACATGGATGCATTGTTTATAAACTCTCTTGCATCATTATTATTTGGTTGTTCATATTCTTTTATGCCCGATGGGGCATTACTTTACTTTTTTATGGGAAGCCTTTTATTTTGATGTCCTTTATTCCATATATTGCTCAATTTCCTAATTGGTATGCACATACTAGCCTTTGCTGATGTCTATTATTTTTCTCTTTTTGTGGGGTATGCTTCTGTCCCCATGTTTAGATCAAGAAGAGGATTGAAAGGTTGACTTGGGAAACAACCTTTGTATTTGAGCTTTTGGGAGATGTGAAAGAGGTGGTTAGATGACCCTTAGCTGGATCCTTGTTTAATTAAGATATTTTACCTTTTGGACTCACCCATGTGTGGTGTGGTGATGTATAATGATATCAAGCTTTGTAATAGTTAGATAAAATCTTTCGCTGCTACTTATTGTGTTATAATACATACATGTTGAATGAATTGGTCATCATCCCTTTGGTGAAAATTTTTATGTGGTGTTTGGTTTAAGGGATGTTGCCTTTTATTTCTAGTAGGGAGTAGTTCCCTCTAGGATCCTACTCCTTACAGGCTTCACGAATATGTGAACTTGTCACAGGAGGATAGAGCTCGCATAGAGCTGATCAAGGAAAAATATGAACATATTCTTAACCACGAGACACCAGAGGAGACTGAGGAGTCCCAAGGGGCCACAGACACATAAACTTCTGAATATGATCCTGACAAGGAAGAACCTAAGAAAAAGAGGAAGCGAAAGGTAGCTGGTCCAATTAAAACAAAGACCAAGAAATAGAAGATGGCTATGAAGGATGCATCAAGGGGCCAAAGACAAGAAGCAGAGCCAACTGCAAACATCACACACAACTCTGACAGAGTGACACCTACAAAGAAACCAGTCACATTCATGCCAAGAGATGGGGTGCATCAAATAAACTTTGACCTGATCATCAAAACTAAGAGTTTTAAGCAAACATGGTACATATACATCAAAGACTTCAAGAAATTGGGCATCTATAATAGAGTAATGGAATTTTTGGACAAAGACAATCTGGGCACTTTGTGTACAACTGAGTTTATGTCATCGCTCAAGAAATTACCAGTCAACGACATCAAACACAAGAAGTTTGGAGGGGAGCTCAAACTAGAGGTGAGGATAGGAGGCAAAGATCACATGGTCACTGAGGCCATTCTAAACACAAACTTTAGTAAAATAATAGAAGAAGCTCAAGTTTGCTTGGTTGCACCTAGTGAAAAAGACACGGTGGCCTATAGCAGTCATAAGATATGGGAGAAGCTGACAGGGGAACCTGAGTATAGCACAAAGAAGTCCAAGGAAACCATGATCACTTCATGCTTCATCTGGGTGATCTAAAAGGTAACATCAAACACAATCTTTGCCCAATCTGAAACTGGGGGAGTGTCTGCGGGAGACCTATTTCTCATCTGGTTGACACTAAATAAGTGGACAGTGAATATTGGAAGGCTGGTCATAGACAGATTATTGCTGACAGTGGGGCCTAAAGTCAGGAAAACCAAAGATTTCTATATGGGAAGACATATAACGCTCATTGCATCTCTTTTCTTAGACATTGAAAAAATGCAAAGATATAAGCCTACCAAAGGACATTTTAAGATTGATATCAAATCTTTGGTAAACACAAGAATTCTAGCATAGAAGGGAGAAAAATTATTCCGTGAGCAATCCCATTCTAAATTATTGCTCCCACTCCCAAAAATGGCATACTATGACACCCACAAATTGTGCCCGAGTGAAGATGAAGTGGATAAAATGCACTCGAGTGCAATCAAGAGGTCTACAGATATAGAATCACCTCCCATCATCCATGATGTAGAGGATCAACCAGAGAAGGAACAACAATGACTGCCAGAGAAAAGAAAGAAATTGGCAATCCGATAATGCAAAATTGAGGCGTCAAGTATTCTAACAAGCAAAGTAGAAGCCGAAAAACAACCATCCATGGCTAATGAACCAAGTCACCACGATGATAGATTCAATAATGCACCACCTTCCCCCACTTTTACAAACAAAGTGCCAGAATCACTAAACACTGAGATGGCCAAAAATTTGAGTGCCCCTGCTGCCATACAAGAACGTAATCCAGAGGTAGAGAAGGAACCAAGCCACAGTGTGGATAACCCAAAGAAGTCAAATGTGGTACCTCCAAGTAACACGGTGCCAGTAATACCAGGTCAACCTACATCAAGCACTGAAAAAGTAATGAATGCTAAGCATGAAGGTGAATAGGAGAACCTCGTGCAACCAACGAAACAAGCCCAACCAGCCTCCACTCGACAAGAATGAGAAACAACATCATCATCTCAGCCACTAGCAACAATGAGACCCAAAGAACAGAAACAACAACAACATATCCTGACATTCAGGGAGGAGTGACACCCTCTTCCAACATGTGCACAACTCTTCTTCAAAAGCACATTTCTTTTCTCATAACCTACAAGCGCTAACAATGCAAGTATCAAAGATAGATGAGAGGACAACCGACCTCCCAAAATTCATGAGGGAGATACTCTTCCATCAATTAGAGGTGATGCAAGACATCAAGGCAATGTCAGATGAGATGGAAAATCTTCAGAAAGAGAGAGAGACATAATTAATGTTGAAAAAAGATGATGTGCAAGGGTTATGAAGTGGCAATGTGAGATCTACAAGAGGAGCAAAAACAAATGGGGGAATAGTGTGCCAAACATGCATCTAGATGCCAATCTAGCCCTTCACCATCTTGAGCATCCTCCATCCCCTCAAATGATGATGAACAAAAAGGTGATAAAGCAGCGAGTTCACCATCATGACACAAAGAAGAAAGTGTGAATGTACATGAGGATCATCCAAAAAATGCTGCCAAGTAAAAGGAGAAACCAAGTCTCTTAGAGCCAGAGGTCACCAATGGCGGAAAGAACATTGTACAAGGGATTGACTTAAATTCTCAACCCACAGAGAGTGAGGGGAATTGATAGAGCAACATGTAGGAAATACAGTTGGCAGGGATGAACCAAGTGTTAAAATATCATCCTCCTTCAACACTGCGACAGTCAACAAATTCCTAGAGGGAGTGGACACCACTATGGATCTTGTCAACTATTACCTCCAGGAGCCCGTCCAAAACGAATATAATGACGCTATATATGATGGTAAAATGGCATCCATACTAGAAGAACTTAATAAAGTTGTGCTCGAGACACCATCTATCGCAAACAAGCATGAAGAAGAGACTATCAGCACATGCACAGAGGAAGTTAGAGTCCAAGAGGAACCAAAGAAGACTACTGAAGATCACTATTATACCAGTCATAAATGCACATTAGGCTGGAAAAGGGACATCAGATGATGACGAATCTGACCTGGCCTCCTTCTTTGCTAGTGTACCTGAAAGGGAACAAAGTCCGCCTATAGAGGAAACCAAAATGGTTGAAGCTCCTCTGCTCCCGTATAAGCTGGCAAGGATAGACATGACATCAGTATCCCACATCACCTGCCACGACGTCCACGTATTAGCAGATGTGATGAATGATAATCTACCATGGGGTGATATTCCATACAACAACAAAGGAAGGATGCTGATGGGAGATCAATTAAAGGGATTTTCTTGAAGAAGGCATGAGTGAACAAAAGTCTTTTTAAAGTACTCTACACAACTTTGCTAGAAGAATTACTCCACTCCGACAAAGTACAACTGGTTTTCAATGGCACAACACACCTAGTACGAATGTTGTACAAAGATAAATTTAGTTTTAAATTTGTGAAGGAGCTCCAAGGCACTGTGGATAGGGCATAAACTTATTTTGTCATCTTGCCAACTAGAACTGTCAAAAATTGGGCGTTGATTGTTGTAAACCTGTATGATAGATGTACAACTGTATACAACTACTGTGCTAGTGAGCTAACTTGAACTTCTCTAATCTTAAAAGACAAAGAGGCGCATGACATCCTGAAAGTAACACTTTGTCTCCAACATGATATTCAGTTGGCAGGAAACTGCCACAAACCCAACTGGAAAAATTTCTCTATTTCTACTAAAGTCCCTCAAGAGGAACAAGGATCAGGGGATTACACATTCATTGTACTTAGAATTATGGAAGAAATAAACAAGTACATATCTAGAGAAGACCTTTTCCTTGAAGATCTGCATGGCTTGTGGTGCACTTACAATATGGAGGTCATATATGATCGACGCTTCTTCAAAGACCCTACAATGCCTCCTGATGTTGTGCCACATAGATTATATATAGAAGTTCCTCTTCCAGAAAAGAATTCATGGTGAGATAAATTAAGGACCTTTTGTATTGATCCTAGCAAGCAAGCTCAAGATTCTATTTGGAAGGCAGGGTGGACACCCAACAATCAACTGAACGATGCCACACAAAACAAGGAGCAACAACATCAAGCTATTGAAAAGCCTAAAGTCACCCCCACAGAAGAAAAAGAACGAGAGGAACTTGCTGAGAAACCAGAAGAGGGAGAAATTAATGAACATGATCTATAGGAAATCCTACTAGATGGGGACAAAGGGGCCATTGAAGCAACTTCCCATTACTTCAAAAGATGTGCCTGCAAAGATATACCTCATGGTTCGCTAATGATGATTATGGATAGGTTGAGGGAAGGTGATATTGCGGGGGAAGTGATTTTTGAAAAGGATGAAATCTGTGTGATAAAAGACGACCTCCATGACACATTGAAGACAGAAGGATACATATATGTAAGTGTCTTGTCTGCATACCAATCCCTACTAGGGGACGATATGCCTCAAGTGCACATGTCCTACTTCTTTCTCATTGATGACATATTAAAAAACAAGAAGTCAGGAGAAAAAGAACGTATAAAACTATGTCTGATAGAATCTCTCTTTGATTTATCTTCTTACCAATACTGCATGAAAATCACTGGACCCTTCTTGTAGTCAACATCAAGGCAAAGACCGATATTCTATACAACATCTCAGATTCAACCTTTGCCTTGAACAAGCACACCAAAATGACTACACTAAAGACACCAACTGAAGAAAAATTAGTAAGATGCGCATAAGGGATAATCAAAATGATCTACACCCATGATAAGGGATACAAGCTCTCAAAGACCAAGGACTTCTAGAAAACACAATTTTGTCACAGAATTCCACAACATATGCCTCTATCTAATGATTGTGGTTTCTACTGCCTAGCATGGAGGACAACCCTGGCCCTAAAGGATGCAAAAGTTGAAAGCTTGCGGCACGAACACTATCATGCACTCTGAGGAGGGTATGCTGACATGCTGCTACAGTCAAAATGGGCAGTTGTTGAACATCAACAATAATAAAGCAAGCATATTTATACCTAAACCTTTAACTTTTACACTTCAAGATGGAGTGAATGATAAGTGCGTGGGGGTTTCTAAACAAGCATGATAGGTATAATTTTGCCACTTAATTTTGATTCCAATTTTGATTTTTTGAAGTCCAATTTTGACAGTCTTGTACATATTTACTGTTATCCCTACTATGTAGGTAAATTTTGAAAATTTTTGATATCTAAAATTCCAAAAATTATTCAATAACCCCATTCTTAGACTTGTCTATCCTTCTTCTACCTTTTAACATAATTATTTCTAGGTCATGCAAATGAGCTATTAATTCACATATAAGAAAAGGACACAATAAGACAATCTTATTCCATTCTTACAACAAAATGTGTGTAAAGAGGAAGGACACCCTTGAACCTATGGAACCACGGGAAATAAAGAAGACTTTTCTAGCCACACTCCCGACCAATCACCCTAGCCTGACAGTACTAGCTAGAAAGTATACATCTCCCATAAGATGGAAAAATCTATCCCTTCTAGTTCTAAATATTCCCGCTTTGGGATGAAAGGAGGCTTGGTCACCCAAAAATCCTAGCAACCCTTTCCAACCTACGAGCAGAATGAAAAGCCAAAAGAGATAAAATCATGAGAGTTGTGCCTAAAAATATGCTAAAGGAATCCACACAGATGGTGTATTGCTGCACTCAAGAATGCAGATATGTCGTACCCAGAAGTGGAGTCTGGAAACCAAGTTTTTACACTCCTACATTTGAAGCAAACCTCACACAACCACCTGACTATACATCAGGTCCCAATCGAGAAACATTATCTTTACAATAACATCATGATTGGGGCAGGCTGAGGAATGTAGGAAAATAGTGAAAATCCTAACCTACCCCAACATGATAGCTTAGACACAACCAAAATAAAGGTAGGATGTAAAAGCCGCCCCTTACAGGAACTATTACAAGTATATACAGAAACTAAGAGTAGAGAGGTCACTTTTAGGGAGATTCCTTTACTACAAAAGGTAGTGATAAAAGGTACAAAGTCACTCAACTATGGAAATAAAGCGGGGAGATAGAACTTCAGGAAATGAACTAAACCTATCACAGAGGTTTTGTTGTAAGGATGGAATAATTTTGTAATGGTGTGTTTATTAAAACAAAAATATCTATAGCTCATCGCTCGATGATTTGATTCTATCTATTAGCCTGAGGATATGCTAGTATCTAAGTTTGAGGGAGTTGATAACATGTCATTTTGTGAACTTTCAGTACATATTCTGTTCCTATAATGACATCCCTTTTGTTGATGTTTTTGTCTATTCCAATGATCTTGAACAACATTTGGGCTTAAGTTAATATCCCTTCGTACTCCATGCAGACTCATTGTCGGTCTCTACTAATACATATTCATTACGGTTGAAACAAATGCACTCAGACAAGCGTCTCGACTGCAAAGGCCCATGTCTATCTCGATTGAGACATATCTAATCATCAGTGGATGTTCATCACTACCACAACTGTGCACAGTGGTCTCGGCCACTATTAAGGTCTCATTCGTAACAACACCTCCAAGCTTAACAATAGTCATGACTGTTACATCATCGTGACTGGGACATTACCTTGACCAAGACATGTCCATGACCATTAATGAAGGTGATGACCATGACAATGGTTCCGGTCAAGACATGGGTGTCGACTGCTACACAAAATCAAGTCAGTGGGCAGTGCCTATAAATATGCCCCAACTCCACAGAACTAGGGGGACCATCAAGGAAAACAAAGTGCTTCTCAACTCCAGAGCCATCCTCATTCACATCCATTGGTCTTGGATCTTGAAGATAAACGTTGGAGGATAGAGAAGATCTACCATCCTCTTCTTAGAGAGAAGGAGAAGTCATCTTCCACGTTGATACCAAATCTAGATATAAAGAAGTACCATTGGTGTATCGCCTCCCCCTTATTTAGATCTATCATCTCCCTCATGTTGTACCTTCACCCTCTTTGTTTATCTTGATGCATCTACACTTTTGTACCCCCGTTATGCTGCCCGTTAACATGAGTGGCTAAACTCATTACTTGTGTTGGGAGTAGCCACTAAGGCTCTCCCAACATGTATATACTTACATCCTTTTGAATATATATATATATATATATATATATATATATATATATATATATATATATATATATATATTCTTTTCAAGCATTATATCCACACTCTTATTCTTAATGCTTCACTTCCATGATTAGATACCATCTTGTGATGTATGATTGTTAATGCTTCGAATGTGTAGTATTTATCTTATTTAAGTGTTATGAAGTTGCATGAATGCATGAAAATGTTGGAATGCTAAAGATAATGATCATATGGTTTGCTTTGTGATTGTTTGTTTTCCATATCGAGAGAGAGACAACCTTATAATCTGGATCTATCCTAAGCTCTAGAGAGGAGGTAATAAACATATATGAAGATTGATTGTAATCTTAATAAGAGTATACAAAAGGGTGTGAGTATTTCATGTTGTGAGAGATCCTAGTAGGTGAAACACAGTCCAATTTCCCATCCATACTTTGGTTAGATATTTCTTGTTTGATCTTATTCTTTTGTTTTGTTTTCTTAACTTTGCTTTTCTTGCTTTGTTTGGAATGACATTCTTCCATAAGGAACAACCTCTTAATCTACCCCTTCCTTTGGTGTATTCAAGTCAAAGGCTCTATGTTATTAACACTTACCAACCTTGTCCCTGTGGTTTGATCCCGATCTACTACATCAGACCCCATGCAATAGTTGTGGGGGCCTGAGTGTCGGGTTATAAATCTAAGAGTCCCACTACTCTAGATCTGCTCATTTTGGACATGTGATTTAGTTCGGTCTTCAAAATTCTCAATGTCATGATGACTTTAGACTCTCCAAAACTTTTAATAGTTGTTGGACACTCTCTTTCTTATCCCCATGACTGATTCTTAGCCATATTCTTCAGAATATCATGGTACATGGATGGCTTGTTGTTGAGGAAGAATCCTATTCATGTATTGTCGAGTATGGTCCTCTATCCTTGATGCAGCCCGTAATAGAAGATCTTTTCTTGGCCATATAGATCGATCCTATGATGAGGAACCTTCCTTAGCATGTTTTGAAACATCTCCCTTGCTTCAAAATATGACTCTTCTACCTACTATTTGAAGTTGTGATCTTTCTGACCAACTCATACATCTTCTATGGTGGGAAATAATGCTCAAAGAAAACGTCTATCATCCCCTCCCATGTTTCTATTGACTCAGGAGGGAGGTTAAGGAACCGACCTTTCATTGTACGCTGGAGAAGAACGGAACAATTCTGAGTAGATGATTGTGGCTGGAACCCTGTCAATTTTACCATATCATAGCTCTCTACGAAATTGTTGATATGCGTCATTGGATCCTCTGTGATGTGGCCATGGAACACTTGTGACTTAACCAGTGCCACCAAGGTTGTGTCTATCTTGTAGCTTACCACATTAATATCCTAACTTTTTATCAAGCCCAATTGAGCTATTGAAGATGATGCCTTGATCTTTTTCTAGATGGTCTATTTTTCTGCTTCTGTGTCACCCATCTTTGCTAGTTCAGGTTGTTCTATTGGTGATGGTGGAGTTTCAGGTGGTGGAGTCTGAATCAACCTAGGTGTAGAGTTATTGTACTCTCGTGCTCTGTGTAGGAAATCCTCTTGAAACACACTCTATGGAGTTGACCCTCAGTAATTGATGCTTCTCGCCTGCACTATGCACTAGCACCTAAAAAATAATGGTATCTATGTGAGAACACAATAGTAGTGATTGAATAAATATTTGGAATTCAATTTAGGAATTGTAAAATAAAAATAAAAAATGTGGCCTAGAGTGGCCAGGCACAACACTCGTAGTGCGGGATATACCATTTTCTCAGACAACAATGCTGAAAACTTGATGCACATATACTACATGTCAAAAATGCAAGTGCATGTATCCATGTAATATAGGCCTAAAGAGGCCCAAATATCAAACATGGTGAAAAGGTGTACCCAGAAACTACTACTAGCAATGACCCAATCAGATAGGCATGAGAAAAAGAGTGACTTGGTTGATTTAACGACTAAATTGCAAGAATTAAAACTAAGATTACTAAATGTGATCACAAGTGGAATGAATTCCTTAGGAATGTTGTTTCATCATGACTCACATTGCAACTAACATCATTTCATTAATATTAATCTCTCCTAACCCTAGACAAATAGACCTGTAGCCAGAATTATCCACTATTACAACGTAATTCACTACCTAACCTAATCCCACTCGAGTCGATTAATTAGTTGCTCTACCAAGATCTCTAGGTTATTCTCTTCACATTCGTAAGACCCTCTCTCAAGGCACGACATAAAATGTATAGATCTATGAGTTTTCCAACTCTTAATCCCTCTCTCGAAGAAATTAACAGTCTACCTATGGCGATCAAGCACAAAAATTTGTGATGCTCTCATAGAAATATGACCAGAAAGTAAAAGAAACAGTATATTAAACATAATCATCAATTACAATGCAAAACTGAGCTACTCACAGGTCCTAAGGAATAAGGGGATTAGCCCCTCATGATTTCAATTGCTTTACACAAATAAAAGGAGGAAAGGACTGATGGAAACATCAAGAACAAGGAAAACCCCCTAGAGAAAGATGATATGGATGAATTTTCTAAAGAATATTGTGATTTTACGTCTTCCGATTGCAAATCGGGCCACTAGAAGTGCACAAACCGCTCAGAACATTGCTTTCTCCTCTCCTTTCTATCTTCTTTTCTCTCCTCTGTCATACAACTGAATATGGCATGATAATCAGGTCTAGCCAAACTCCCTCCTAAGTCATAGACATGACTTAGGGTGTCATAAACTCCCAACCATTGGATTAACAATGATATTTAATCTGGCATGATCATGTCTTGTCCGTACTACCGACTAGGTGTCAGTAGTATCAACACCTTCGATTATTTGTGATCATTTGTAGCTGTCGGTACTATTGAGTTGACCATCAGTAGTACCAAGATTTTCTCTGAATCAACTTGTTGGATTTTTGGCACGACTGATTCCTCTGTCGGTACTACAAAGTTTTCCTTGAGTTAGCATGTTCCTTTTCCTCTAATGTCTGTACCACTGAAAGTCAAGTCAGTAGTACTGAGATGTGTCGTTTCATGTTAAATCACTTGAAATATGACAAAAATGAACGTAAGATCCAAAATAATGATAGATCAATCAGAATAGTAAAAATAACAACTATTTGATGTAATTAAGTGTCACAAGCTAATAATGCTAAATAATGCATAAATGATATCAAAATGAATAATAAGTGCTTAAAAATCCATAATAAACAACCAGTGAGAACGGGAATTATTCAGTGCATCATCAACGACATAACATACTTGGGGAGGAGAAGAAAGAGAAAAGGGAAATGGTGGAGGCCAATTCATGGCCACATGACTGAAGGGCGTCATGATACAGATCCTAGTGGAGAAAAAGGAAGGTTTTGAGGATGTACGAGGATCTAGAAGAAGAAGAAGAGTCAACTATGTTTGTATGTATGTAGAGAGCCAATCATGGGATGATTGGAATGAGACATTAAATACCTAATTTGATCATAATAAAGGTAATCCCATATATTATGTTTGTCTCAATAATGAGATGATGACACATACATAATAGATGTCTAAAGAATAATGTTACTCGATGATGTATGTCTTCAAGTATGTGACTTGAACAATAAGATCATACATATGCTAAGAGTACATACATTGGTCTATAGGAACTATGAGAAAAAAGGGAAAAGGGAATGACTTAATTTTTTTACATGATAAAGCTCTTTTTAGTATGATTTATTAATAGCTCTGAAAATGTGAAACTAGTACCATCATGTGTGTTTCTCACATAGATTATACAATGAGAAGGATCTATTGAAGAATAGATGATGGCAATGACTTATTTGAGGCTAAAACAACTTATGGCATGATATTATGAAAGAGACATATGCCCAAACGATAGGCCCATAGGAAACTCCAAATGAGCACGATAATGATCAAAGGCATGTGTCCTATCCACGATGAGCAAAATGAGAACTAAAACTTTTTCTTAATTTTCTAAGGTTTCCATATGTGGTTCCCTCTATCACATTTAAATATCTTTTGTTGCTTAGTCGCCTTAATCTATACTAATTTATATAAAAGCGATATACACAACATGTGTTGATACTTCTACCTTGTGGAGTAGTTTGATGAAATGGAAAGAAGACACAATTATTTGAATCTCATGTGTTGATTTTTAGCTTTTTATATCTTGGTGATAAATAAATCATTTGCGCTTCCGCCTCTTTTGATTTTTTATATATTTCATAATCTTGTTGGTATCAATACTAGAGTTATAAAAGATAAACTATTATGTTAGATGAAGATATTTCCATTCTTAGTTTTTAAATGGACCATTAAAGTTAACAAGTTTCTATGTTTATATTAAGACATATATAATTGTTGAATGGAGTGAAATGATAGCCTCATTCCCCTTGTATATGAATACATATATACTAAATAATCTTACTTGAGTTGACTTCTAAAAAAACTTTAATAACCTTACTACTAACATATTTTGGATTCCTTCACGACATGATGAAATTGATAGTTCTCATATAAAATATTCTTTAGCTGTTAAATATGAAAGATATTTTAGATTTTAAAGAACTCTAGTGACGATTGTTATTTACCATGGGTATAGTTACCATGTAGTCCACTATGAATACTTATTTATCTCTTTGTGACATGTGTTCTACTTGTTGTGAGTGATTACAATGTAGCACAAATACTAAATTCACTTTGAGAAGATAGTTAAAATGATAATGAAAGCGATAAAGGTTTTAAATACGTCAATTATTATACAAAATTCATTCTTAATATAATGGTGTATGAAAGATGAAACAAATGACAGAAAGAATAAAAATGAGATAATAATGTCCTAAAAACTAGGGGCGGTGTGGTATGAATAAATATAAATGCATGGTCATGATTAATGAGCTCTAACCCCTTCCTTAAGTATGAATTGCAATGCATGTCTATTCAAGAGTAGGGAAGAATGAGATTAATGATTAGAGTTTCATGTATGTTTCTTTAACAAAACTTGGAGTTGTGAGTTATAATGGATAAATCATATACATAAATGGTGAAAAAAATATGTATAAAGAGAGAAGCACAATAATTATCATTATGGAATAATTTTGGTGGTGTTATGTCATGTAGTGGTTTTTGTAGCTAACCTTCTTAAGATCCTTAACTCTATCAAATTTCATGGACAAATATTTTAATGGAGGGATTGTTTGTGATGACCCAAACCCAAGTTAACCTAGACTTTAGATTATCTATCTAGATTCAATGAACCTCTTCTTATATGAGTTAAGTTGAAGATCCTAATGCTAAAGTGGAATCCCAAATGAAAAATGCTTAATCTTAATCTCTATGATTAACATGAATGTCGATGCACTAAGTAATTTGGAAACCCAAAATTGGGTGATAAACAAAGGGAAGCATGTGATGTGAATCATAAACCCTATATTTTTGTGTTTTGAGTAAATGTTCAAATGTAGTTTTCTTGAGTATATATATTTTGTGTTTAACTTGAAGTTAAGCCTTCAAGGAACTAAATAATATGTATGCATGGTAAAAAAACCTTAGGCTTAAAAGATTTAAGTATTTGTGTTTTCATTTTTATTATTTTTAGTGTAATGTGTAGAAAACTATATTATGGATGCAACACAAAAGTATGGGTGAGATTGGAGTTCAAACAAAAAATATATCACATTTTTAGTAATTCACTATTGAGAAGTCTCGATGTGCTAAGATAGACAAAGTGAGAATCCTTGTCGACCAATGTGCAACCCCAATGACCATTGTGCAACCCCAACGACCTTTGTGCAGCCCTTGATGTTCATCCCTAATGCACCTATTGATGTATGAATAGCTCAATGTTTTTGTTACCCACTGCAACACAACTGCCAAGTGCAAGCAATCACTAAAAAGCTACAAATTTTGATATATTTAATGGAAATAAAAAATTATTTCCCTAGATTGATGATTGGGTTTGTCACCCAATGAAAGAGTAAAATATAGTAGCGGACACAAGGAGGGTGGCATGCTCATCAGATTTTTGTGATTTGAGGGGATCGGAGCCAATGCTTGATCCTTTCTTTGTGTATCTTAGATATAAGTGCACGATCCTTCTTACTTTCCATGAATCCATAGTTCTTCCCCCTTTCTTTCAAACTCATTTTCGAAAAATAGAAAGGCTAAAACAAGGAATTTAAAGGCTAGATCACATTTGAATGAAGCTTTTCAATTATTTTCTCCATAGTTCTATCTAGAGATACGAATTTCTCACATTCTTCATGGAATTTGAGGGTGAGTAGATATTTATTTTTATAAGCTTCATTTACACCCTAAGAGCTTGTTAAACTAATTTGAAAAAGCTAAATAATCATGAATGTATGAGATTAGATTCGAAATGGTTTGTTTATTATCATTGTTGCTATTCTAATGTATGAGAAGCTTCACAATTATCATTCTCATTGTCTTTATGCATGTATATGTTGGAATCATGATAAGATCTTGAAAAAAAGGCTTCATCTTATTATTTATAGAAGGAATCACATTATTATAATGGTCGTATAGCCTATCCTTCCTAGGCTCACATAAGATAAGCTCTACATGTTGTAATCTGACTCCATTTTCTTTCTTATATATAATTATGAGGCTTCGACAAATAAGAACATGTTTATTATGAAGTATTCCACCCCGCAGACAATTATAGATCCATGGTGATCTACAAAAAAAGTTGAAACCATGATTTTCATAACCTTAGATTAATGACAATTGGTTGAAAGTTAAGGGTTCTAGCCTTGATTATGCACTTGATGATTTTAATGTAATGATATTGGGAATAATTTATGCTAATCTAGATATTCTTGATATGTCATAGCCTTATTTGATATGTTTTAGTTTTATCTCATGTTGTTGATAATCTATATTATGCAAAAAGGTTGGGGTAAGTGTTATTTAATTTAATTTAGATGTAGACCATAGTAAGATTTCCCATGTAGTTATAAAAAAAGTCTCCTCATGGATAATAGTTGTTTATGAATGATGGGTCACATCTAAAATTAAGCGTAAAGATTAAAATTTATATATAATTGTATATGATAATGATATATGTTTTGAGCTAACAATGTGCATAATGCTTCGAGTAGATAAACACTAGGGTGGAGTAATCTATGAAGGGTTAGGGGAAGTTCCAAAGAGATGAAAGTGAGACCTCAACTCTCTTGTTGTGATATGACATGAGGGTTAGGGGATGAGATCCCATGCAAAGATATGTGACATGATACTATGAAGTGTGATATGAAAATTTAGGCATGATGCCTATTTGAGATGATGTATTGAGCCCCAGTCTTGTATCAACATGGGAATGAAAAGTGGAGTAG
Source organism: Alisma plantago-aquatica (assembly GCA_963693085.1). NCBI lineage: Eukaryota > Viridiplantae > Streptophyta > Magnoliopsida > Alismatales > Alismataceae > Alisma > Alisma plantago-aquatica. The sequence goes on along the minus strand of OY856411.1, from coordinate 301,851,562 downwards.
CTATAGACTCCGACCTAGCCCAACAACAAACTTGGTATAGCTATGTTAGTTGTCTTAGAGTGACCGTTTAAACCCTAAGTCATGGATGGTGAGTCATGCAAGTGGGCATATCATGAAAACATCTACTTTGGTAGGTAAAATTCAACTAGATTCGTGATAGAATCACAAAATTGCACATGTTGATTGTGTTTTTGTGGGTGTTGTTAATGAGTATAGCCTTGTTGTGGGGTTCTTGATATAGTAGTAAATTTTTAAGCTACGTTTCTCCATATCTTTTTACACAACTATTAGGTTGAATCATGGTGGTGTTAAGCTTGCAACTAAGTTTATCATTTACATTTTGTTACATGCTTCCTATGCTAAGATTAATGATAACTTACCAATGGTGTGTTGATAAAGGCTTGAACTTGTTAAATAAATTCTTAATGAAAAGAAAGAGGATGTGAAAGTGTTTGCTTTCTCTTATGCATATCTCATCATATGGACATTTGACCAATGAACAAACTTTTAGGTTTAAATTTGAGGCGAGGATGAAAAAATCTTGAACTATGTGCCCAACTTCAGACGAAGTGATGTCCATATGTTATATGTGTCTGGTAGTTCATGTTTTGGGGTCTTGGGATAGCTTATATACAAGTGATCATATGATAATATCTATGTAATCAAATGCTCTTGTATATGTGATCCTAGCACGATAATTTCTTCATGATGAATTTCATATATCATTCCTATATAAATACAAGGAACTTGTATATGCAAATTATGAAATTTGAGCAGTCTGTTGGTTCTAGAAAAAAAATGAAGTTCATCTTTATTGAATAATAATATTCTAATTTTCATAGGTATAAAATCAAGAAGATTCATGTTTGTGAGTTAGGTTTGGTTTGAATCCCAATTTTGTTCCTTAACAATCACAATGAAGACTATTATTTTGATTGAGTCCCAACTATGAACTCTATCATACAATAAGAATTCCTACACAATTCATATCCCTTTCCAATGACTATTTACATGGATTTTTCTATCTAATGGTTGAATTGTTATTAATTTTTGAAAGAACTGACAAATGAGAAAGCACAAAAAATCTACATGGGTAGTAATTCCAAAACAAAGACGGAACCTTAGTTGGACCACAGGGATATCTTCATATGGTATAAATTACTCCCAGCACGGCTATGCACGGTAGTTAACAAGTAGTGAGTACAAAAAGAAAAAATTGCCTATGGTAGCATGGTATAGATACAAGTCATAAAGGGGTAGAATAGGGAAAATGAATACGGGATCTTCTTCACTGATCTACAATATGAATAATGCTATGCCACAGAGAAATCATGCCTTTCCATGTTATTGAAATCAATATAATCTGAGAAAAGAATACAAGAACAGAGTCCTCCTGCCACATTGAGGTCAGCAAGCCCGAACATGGATTGGTCCGTGGTCGGAGGACCAAAACCAGTTTCTGACAGGGAATCTAGGGAGGAGATACCTGGGATGCTAGCTCGAGGATACCCTAGACCAATAAAGATGAATAATTTTACATGAATCTGTAAGAATCCAAGATAATGATCTTTGAAGAAAACAAAACTTGAAGATTGGAGTCATTTGCCAATGTTGAAGAAATGACCAGAGCACAAGAAATGAGGAAACAAGATTACCTATAGATTGTGTAGAGTTGCAGGTCAAAGAATCCTCTTTGGGGACATGGTTGATGATCGACAGTCATAACTAAGGTCTCGGTGGTCTGAAACGTCGTGTCGACAAAATGGGTTGACCAACAACAAAGATGGTTTGTAGAAATACCTAATATGACAATCACAAGAAAAATAGGGTAGATGGGTATGTTCTTGAGTATGTCAGCATCAATTTAGGCATGATAGTTATATAGGGGATGGGTCATGTTGTTTCAAGAGGTCGTGGGGGGTCAAGATATAGCATGGTAGGGAGTCCCTCCTCGTCTGGGATCTCTATGGGATGAAACCCTATGAAATTCAGGGTCTGCAGGTTCTATAATACGTGAGGAAGGTAAAATATAGTTTTGTTAAGTTTGGGATTGCACAAAAAAAGAGAACATGGCAGAAGAGTTTTTGCATTGTCAGAGTCTTGATTGAATTGGGAATCTGGGTTGGGGAGACAACCCTTATTGCCCAACGACCTGAAAGTTTGACCTCAAATGTGCCACAATCCTCCTAACAACTTATGCATGTGAAATAAGAACGTGAATCATATGAAATCCATTAAATTACTTCAACTGGTAGATTATTTTGGGTTCAAACTATATACAAATATTCTAATTTCATTAGAGCAGTCAAATAAAGTGCTATTAACTTGAATATTAAACCATAAAATGAATAAGGAGTCTAGAATCTCCTTATCCAGTTAGATTTAGATTTTGATTACCTTTTTATCCATCAAACTCACATAAATCCTTATCTTAATATATAATCAAAAGGCGAGATGAGGTAAAATATCTTTTCCATAGCGAGTTAGGTTTTGAGACAAATTTTGAGGTTTGGGGTGTTTATCCACTCAAGAATTGTCTTGGTCACATGTTATTCATTATTTGGGTAAATTATATCAAGGTCCAACATCTGATATTAATTAATAGAAAATTTCTATTATAACCATGATCTTACCTTAATTATTTTTTTGGGATCTAATAGAAGGATGCAGCTAAAACAAATAATTAGGCTAAGCAATTTATAATATAGTTTCAAACATGCCAAAAGAAGAAAAATATTATATCAAATATATTACTCCTCTAGTCCCTATGTACTAGAAAATCATTAAGGAGCATAGTCTTATGTACTCAATTTGGATCCGATAAATGTTGGAGTCACATGAATCGATCAACTTGGTAAAAGGTATATATCATACATAATCATTTAATATTCAAATTCATTTATATCATACTCATGTCTTCATGTATTTGGGGCCATCCCATCCATGCCCATTTACCCATGATTCACATTACATTATTAGTTAGGGTTTTGATCAACATTGGGATTTCAAAAAATCAATTTCGTGAGACTTTTCCAAAGTAGCAAGATATGTTACATAAAATATATTTTATAGATCAAGGTCAAGATAGTAAAAATAAATTGTCACCTATTTATTATATTTTTACCAACATGTCCCAACATATAACAACACATATATCTTCCTTTTTCAAGAAAAAAGTTTATAATAGTCTCAAATATTAATCTAATGGTATACACTTAACAATCATAATCTCCTAATTAAATTGTATATAGTTTTATTATATTTGCATATGATTAAAATATATGGTTGATATACCATAATATGAAAATTTTGGGTCGTTGATGGTGGCCATGAGACTCTAGATTTATGCCATGTGGCATCCAAGGGGATGGTGTGTGTGGCATCAGACCAAGGGCCAACTTACTAGCATGAACTTTTTTTCCTTTTCTTTTTCTCATTATCATTAAGTTGATTGAGAAATTAGTCCAAATTACAGAACCACCCTCAAGCTAGAGGGGTGGTGTTCGGTTTGAATCTCAAGATTGAGAGGTTATCTAGACCATTGGATGGATACTCATGGACCATTTTCCACATCTCTGATCCCTAATTCCATTATGCTAGATTTCTTATCTCAAAGCACACATGCCTTCACACAACCAAAATTCTAGCAGATCTAAGCGTGACAATCAAGTGTTCTCTTGAACTCTGTAGCCCGTTTGGCTTCTTAGACATAGGAAGTATCCTATCAACTATTTCAGATGTGAGGGGATCTTGTACCTCCTCTAGTGGAAGGGGGGTTTTGGAGGTGCGGTTGTGGGAATATTGAAGGAGGTCATGCTCCCTTTGTTCTCATCAGAATCAGTGGGTATTTGAATAAGGTCACCAGTCCTCAGTAGACTTTGTGGTGGTTTTTAGTGGGTACAAGAAGGCCCTGACAATGATACCCCCCTTCATCCCAACTATGTGTTCATGTTACAAACACATTGTAGTAGATAAAGCAAGGGTATGTCTGTTTGCCCTTGTTTCACCCAAAAAATCCTTGAAAAGGGGCTAAAGAAAACACTATCCCATTCTAGTCAAGGTGGTCGTAAACAAGAAGGGGAGAAATGGTCAAAACCCCTGGGGCCAGCCCTCATTTCATTGGCCCCTTGTTTCCATGTTTGCTCCTACAAATCTTGAACTTGAATATGACTAAATGCTAGTGATGTGGTCATTAAAAGGTTGATCCAACCCCCCTTAGTGAATGATGCACCCCAAGGTTAAAAATTAAGGCCAAATAATTATCTATAGTTTGTAACCATCAAAACATTTCCAATCAACATGTCCTATTAAAAAATTGATTACTTGCAAACTACAACTCCAATTCCGCTAAAATCTGGTCAATATCCTATCTCCACTTAATATCACATTAACAAAAAGGAGCCTTTAATAAATCTCTGTAACCATTTAAACAACTTCCTTGTCAAGGCATATCATAAATTCCATAAGACAAAACTCATGGAGATACATTTCCATGGCAACATATATATATATATATATTTGTATTGTTACATTCTATTGCATGTCAAATAATATTTGATTGCCAACAAATTATCCTTACTTACATCAATAAAACTAAAAAAATAACCCAATAAGACTTGATTTCCTCTTAAAACCTTTCCAAATATTTCAAATATCATCATTTCCAAGTATTTCTTGACCCATCCATTAAATAGGATATTGAAGGTTATTTGCAAACCATATTCCCTAAATTTATTCAAAACCAATCCAAGGTCATTTTGTGAATTTAATCCTAAAAGTAAAGATATGACATTAGAGAGGCTTAGTTTCCACATGCTCCAAGAATTGTCCCCATATATGATTATGTAATAATTATTATGTATTATATCAAATTCATCATGACCTACGATATAAATTAAATGGTTAACACATTGTAATAACATATACAATTTGTTTAGGACAATTAAGATGAGAAAAATAAAATTAAGAATAGATATGTGTTGATGGTCAAATAGTGAAGAGAAAGAACAAGGAAAACAAAGGTTCTAAGCCCAAGTACTAATCATATGTTCTTATGGTGAATATAAGTGTGATCAAGGATGGCAATTGTCACCATTGTTACAAGAATGGACATTGGAAGAGAAACTGCTCGCATATGTTCTTATGGTGAATATAAGTGTGATCAAGGATGACAATTGTCACCATTGTTACAAGCATGGACATTGGAAGAGAAACTGCTCGCCCACCTAGAGGAACTTGACAAATGTAAGTGAACGATCATCTCGATCTCATGTATATACTTTATTGAAATAAACTTATATAATTCTTCACCATTGTATTTTATATCATATTTGATCAAACATATTTGTTTTTTTTGTCACCTCAACGAAAATTCTAATTAAGCTATTTGGGGGCCTAGGTCATTCATAGATTGAGTTCCATCTTAGTCTAACAATAATTTTGTTTATACATTACTAGCCCATTGTCATGCTCATGAACCTCAACATGGGTCCACATGATTATTCCAACACCATGATACCTCGCTCAAGTAACAAGCCCACACCATTGAGCCCAATGATCTAAGATATTTGTAACATCCATGATATTGAAAAGAAGTAGATCCTTAAGAAAGGAAGTTGTGGAGTTGTCAGTTGCTAATCAGAAAAAGGTTGGTGTTGAGGTTATAGAAACAAATGAATTACAGGGGCTTGTAATAATTTTATAAAAATGCTATCACATACTTCCCATGGGTAAAATATTACTTATGTTTCTTGTTTGGAGAAGTTCTTCGTTTCTTATAAATAATGTATTAGATATGACAACACACTTGGGTTCTCTTGAGTGAGAAGTAGCAGGTACAAAGTAAATTTTCTTGAGAATCCTTTGAGTAGGAAACCTATGTTCATCAGGAGAAAATAGTGGTTTGTACGACCAACAAACTTTGATTTTTTTCCTAAATTAAGGTATATTGTTTAAGATTTAAAATTTATAGCAATAATCAGAGTAGAATTGCATGGAAAATCACTAGTCTTCCATGTTTTGTAGAAGTCAAGTAAAAATGTGAAGAGCATACACATGCCCTATTTACTGTATTCACTACTACAGAAATAGCATTCAGTGTCACTTTTCTGGGTGTCGGTTATTAAGGAAAACCAACGCCTAACATTTAAGGCGTCGGTTGTTCAAGCAACCCGATATCTATATTCGAAGACCAGCCAGACACGGGTACCGCTTTGTATTAAGCGTCGGTTGTTTATAACAACCCGACGCTTAAAGTCGCCCGCGAAATCCATATTTCGATCAAAAAAAATAGTGTCATTTTCAGCGTCGGTTATATACATAGAAACCGACGCCTATGTGCGATGAAAATTTGCGCGAAAAGTGTCACTTTCAGCATCGGTTATCCTTGTATAACCGACGCTGAAAGTGGTTCCCGCCAAATAATTTCATGAAAATATCGTCCAATTGGACGTCGGTTTTTTCAAACAACCGACGCTAAAGATGTTTAGGCGTCAGTTGTTTTAAATAACCGACGCTATTTGGGAACTTCATTACCCTCGATCGCCCGACTCTTCCCCTTTCTTTTGTTTCATTGCGATTTCCCTATTTCTCTGCTGCCGCCGATTTCTCTCCGGTGATTTCTTCTTCAGCTCCCCTTCTCCGGCGCCCCCTTCTCCGCCACCACTCCTGCTCGCCGCCGCTCCTGCCGTCGTTGGACACCTGCTCGCCACCGCTCCTGCTCGCCGATGATCCTACGCCTGTTGTTGCTCTGCGTCGCCGCCACCGCCGCCGCTCCTGCTCGCCGACGATCCTGCTCCTGCTGCTGCTCTGCGTCGCCGCCGCCGCCGCCCGCTCCTTCCTCCTTGTTGCTGCTCTGCGTCTCCTTGCTCACGCCCTAACTCTGCTGCTCACAAGGTACTAGCATCAAACCCTTCCTCTGCCATTCTTTCTAGGTTGACGCCCTAACTCTGCTGCTGTTTTAATGCTAGTGTCAGGGCTATCTATCTAGGTTGATGTATGAGCTATCCCCTGTATTTTTTTCCTGCTCTCTTTGTGTGTATGAGCCTGTTCCTTGGTTGTGTATGGTCTTGCTGTTTGGAGATGTTTTGATCCCCTGTGTGGGATACTTTCTCCTTTTGTTCTTTACGTTTGGTCAGGTGTGTTGTCTGTAAATGCCCAAAGTTTTTTTGGTATCAATAGTTGAGTGTTTTTCACACAAAAAAAGATGGAGAAGTTAAATGGATACAACTTTGTACATAGGTAGGTGTAGTTCTCTAGCTAATTACAATAATAACATGACGATATGATAATAAACATCTACAACCTAATGCCACCTACCAAGACATATACTAATACCACCTCCTCACCTATCAAAATCTTAAGGTTAGACATATAAAGGAGGAAGAGTTGTGAAACATGTGTACATGAATCTGAAGCCACTATACAAACTCTGTTTGAGTGTTTAAGTATCAAGCATCGTTAGTCCAATACATAAGTACTAGAAGTATCCATGGGTTAAATAAGGTGAACTAGCTGTGTAATGTTAGGGTTTCTGTAGTAGTGGGTGCGCCTACTACATTTGGGGGTGCGCCTTATACTATTTGATATCCTTGATTTTATCTTCTATCCTAAATAAAATTAAGGGACCCATGATTAGAAAACAATTCCAAACTTGGCACCCACACTAATTGGAAGGAAATAAAATATGATTATTGAAATGCACATTTGTGATGTGATACCTTTTTTAGGATGCATATATTAGATTCAACCTTTGAGACATCCTTTTATGAGTTCCAATACAATTAGGGTTTCATTTCATTGCCATTGTATGTATTATAATATTACATCTTTCACATAAAAATTAATTAAATTGAATCCTATTGGAACCCTAATTTAAATCCTAATTTGATTTAAACTTGTCCATTCTAGCATCCTAATTTGATTTGATTAAACCCTAACATTGATTAAACCCTAACATCAATTGTGATGAAACCCTAACATGTACATATCTATTATTGTGTTTGTTGGCCTAGAAACCCATCCAAGATTGACTCATTAGGAGTAAATCTTGGATAGTCCCCGGTTTGGGACTGTTCTTGAACACCTAATCTCACTTAGGATGTAAGTGTATAATGTGTATTGGGTTTTCGAGAAAATTTTGGTAGCATTTCCCCGTTTGTTCTCTAAGTACATATGTACTTAGAGAACAGCGGGGAAATGCTGCCGAAATTTTCTCGAAAACCCAATACACATTATACACTTACTAGTGAGATTAGGTGTTCAAGGATGGGATAGGTGGTACACATTTATTATATATAAGAATGACATCACATGTGTTTGTTGGCCTAGAATGTGAACAATCATTGTTTTTTATATTACTTGTACATTGGTATAAATTAGAATGAACAATCACTAAATTATATACTGTTTGTATGGAGTCCGGCTTCATTGTAGATATCTATTATTGTGTTTGTTGGCCTAGAAACTCGTCCAAGATTGACTCATTAGGAGTAAATCTTGGATAGTCCCCGGTTTGGGACTGTTCTTGAACACCTAATCTCACTTAGGATGTAAGTGTATAATGTGTATTGGGTTTTCGAGAAAATTTTGGTAGCATTTCCCCGTTTGTTCTCTAAGTACATATGTACTTAGAGAACAGCGGGGAAATGCTGCCGAAATTTTCTTGAAAACCCAATACACATTATACACTTACTAGTGAGATTAGGTGTTCAAGGATGGGATAGGTGGTGCACACTTATTATATATAAGAATGACATCACATGTGTTTTTTGGCATTTCCCCGTTTGTTCTCTAAGTACATATGTACTTAGAGAACAGCGGGGAAATGCTGCCTAATCTTTTCCTAATATATACTTGTTTCCTAATATATACTTGTTTTCTCTGATCATAGAATGGATAGATCATGGATGTCAATTCGTAATCGTTGCACCCCAGAGTTTATATCTGGTCTTGATCAGTTTATTAGATTTGCCGAGGAACATAGGAAAAAACCTACAGATAGGTTCTACTTTCCATGTAGGCATTGCGGTAACAACTTGAAAGTCAACACTGGTGAGGAAATCAAAAGTCATGTCATGTGCAACGGGATTGTACAAGGCTATACAGAATGGAACTAGCATGGAGAGATTTCAAAATCAAAACCAGTAGATGTCGATAGCAGTGCTTGGGTGGAAGAAGAAATTGCCTCCGATGACGTAAATGTGAACGAACCAGTTCCAGCAGACATCGTTGGTGCGATGCTGGATAGTTGTAGGGTAGAGCACACCGATCCACCTCCTATCTTTACAAACATTGTGCATGATGCTGAGATACCGTTATACACAGGCTGTGCTAAGTTTACGAAGCTTAGCGCTGTGTTGAGATTGTATAAGTTGAAAGCTAACAATAGATGGAGTGACAAAAGCTTCACTTCATTGTTGACTTTGTTGAAAGAAATTCTTCCTGAAGGAAACGAGCTTCCAATCTCAACATACCAGGTAAAGAAAATGTTGTGCCCAATGGGAATGGAGGCCAAGAAGATACACGCATGCCCGAATGATTGTGTATTATTTCAAAAGGACTATGTAGATTTGAAAGATTGTCCAAAATGTGGTGCGTCACGGTATAAATTGACGACTTCGGGGGAGTCCAAAACTGGTTCTCCTGCCAAGGTGTTGTGGTATCTACCTATAATATCACGGTTTCAACGCTTGTTTGCAAATCCGAAAGATGCGAAGAATTTGAGGTGGCATGCAGATGTTAAGAAAAATAATGATGGGATCCTACGACATGCGTCTGATTCCCCACAGTGGAAGAAGATTGATCTATTGTACCCTAAATTTGGTGAAGAAGATAGGAATCTAAGACTTGGGCTTTGTACAGATGGGATGAATCCGTACGGGACATTGAGCAGCCAACATAGCACTTGGCCAGTCATGCTTGTTATATACAATCTTCCTCCCTGGATGTGTATGAAAAATAAGTACGTTATGTTGTCATTGTTGATATCGGGCCCTAAACAACCCGGAAATGATATCGATGTTTATCTTGAACCTTTGATTGATGACTTAAAGAAACTTTGGGCTGAAGGTGTGATGACCTATGATGCTTCAGCAAGAGAGACATTTCGTTTGCAGCTATGTTGTTTTGCACTATTAATGACTTTCCAGCATATGGGAATTTGTCTGGATATAGTGTCAAAGGAGCTAAAGCGTGTCCTATATGTGAAGAAAACACTGATTCAATAAGACTAAAACATGGTGGCAAGACTGTATATCTTGGTCATCGAAGGTTTCTTTCAAAATTCCATCCGTATCGTAGGAAGCGCAAAGCATTCAATGGATGGAATGATGAACAGAGTGCACCTAAACCTATACCAGGGGATGTTGTTTATGAAAGAGTAAAAGACATTGTCAATGAATTTGGTAAGAAATCACAATGTAGTATGGCCACACGGAGTGACAATTCTTCATTCAAGAAGAAGTCAATATTTTGGGATCTTCCTTATTGGAGTTCTTTGACAGTCAGGCATTGTATCGATGTAATGCACGTTGAGAAAAATGTCTGTGATAGCATCATTGGTACTCTATTAAATATACCAGGTAAGACTAAAGATGGGATAAAATCCAGACTGGACCTACGTGAAATGGGAATAAGGTCAGAATTAACAGAATTACGTGAAATGGGTAATAAAAGAACATACTTACCTCCCGCTTGTTACACGTTGTCTAGAAAGGAGAAGAAAACTTTTTGTGAATGCTTGGTAAATGTTAAGGTGCCACATGGTTACTCATCCAACATCCGTAGATTGGTATCAATGGAAGATCTGAAGTTGATAGGTCTTAAATCTCATGATTGTCACACTCTAATGCAACAAATATTGCCCGTGGCAATTCGATCTATATTGCCGAAGCATGTAAGGTTTGCAATTACCAGACTTTGTTTCTTTTTCAACAGTCTATGCAGCAAAGTTATTGACCCTGATACTCTCGATAATTTGCAAAGAGAAGTGGTTGTTACCCTATGTCAGCTTGAGATGTATTTCCCTCCTTCGTTCTTTGATATCATGGTACATCTTGTTGTCCACTTGACTAGGGAAGTGAAAATGTTGGGACCCGTTTTCTTGCATTGGATGTATCCCTTCGAACGATACATGAGTGTTTTTAAAGGTGATGTTCGAAACCGTTATCGGCCTGAAGGGAGTATTATTGAAGGTTATGTGGCGAGAGAGGTTATGGATTTTTGCAATGACTTTCTCAGTGGTAATGACACTCCTGATAATGACAAGAATATTGAGGAGGGCAAAGGAATTTTGGGATCACGGGTGAAAGCAATCAGCCGTGAGCAGTTGGAACAAGCTCACTTGTATATTTTACACAATATGGACGAAGTGAGTGTTTATATCGAGGAACATACCAATTTCATAAAGAGACAACATCCTCGAGCAAGTTCAATGTGGCTTTCTAGAGAGCATAATAAGACTTTTACTAAGTGGTTTGAAGATAAAGTCTTACATCAACTATCTCAAACACCAAATGATATTACAGAAACTATCAAATGCCTCGCCTTTAAACCAAAACCGAATGTTATGTCTTATGAAGGGTTTGACATTAATGGATTCACATATTACACAAAGCGCCAAGATGATAAGAGTGTCGTCCAAAATAGTGGGGTCACTCTTCAAGCGTCGACTATGTACTTTGCAAGTGCAAAGGATAAGAGTCCACATGAAGCTAAAATGTCATATTACGGTGTCATTGAGGACATTTGGGAGTTTGACTACATAGATTTCAAAATTCCGCTCTTTAAATGTAATTGGGTTGATAACACCAAAGGAGTTATAGTGGATGAATTGGGTTTCACTTTGGTGAACTTTGAAAAGATTGGCGAGAAGGGTGAACCATTCATATTGGCATCACAGGCGAAACAAATATTCTATATCGATGATCCTGCGAATGATAAATGGTCGGTTGTTCTTCATGGTAAAAGACAGTTCATTGAAGATCCTATAGATGAAGAAGAGTACTATGATAAGTATGATGACTCCAGTCCATTCTCAGTTGGGTTACCCACTCCACAAAATATTGAAGCTAATGATGACTTATATGTGCGCAGAGATCACAATGAAGGATTGTTAATTGATAAAAGATCACAATTTTAGAGACATGTATGTTAATACAAATGCTAAATGTTTGCCTTTTTCTAGTTAATACAAATGCTAAATGTTTGCCTTTTTCTAGTTAATACAAATGCTAAATGTTTGCCTTTTTCTAGTTAATACAAATGCTAAATGTTTGCATTTTAAATGACATTTTCAGATGGCTGACCATGATGAGCATGATGTCCATGATGAGCATGAAGTCCATTATGAGCATGCTGTCCATGACGAGCATGGCGAGGATACTAATGTAAGTTCTAAAAACATATCTTGTATTTCTATAAAATTCATTATCTTCTAGTTATGTCAAGTCCATGATGAGCATGTTGTCCATGACGAGCATGGCTAATTTAGTGTGTTTTATTTTTGTCAAATTTTAGGTTGATGCACCTGTACCCACTGAAGCACTGGAGCAACTTGATGCGCAGCACCAAACACTTAACAAGAAAAGGGGCATCACTATGTTGAAGAAGTTATTAGCGCTAAGTGGTAGTGGATCCAAATTGGTGGTGGAGTTTGATAATGGAGGAAATCCAATTGGAGTGAACCACAATAATTTTGTAAACTATCTTGGGTGTACCACTCGGAGCCATTGTGGTGTTAAGTATGACAATTGGCATAAAGTTCCTCAAGGGAAAAAAGACTTGATATGGAAGGATTTATGTGTGAGTTATTATTATTTGCAATTCTATTTTATAGATTACAAATTCTATTATTTGCAATTCTATTTTGGATACTAGTTAATAACATTTCTATTTTACAGAATCTGTTTGCATTGGATGAGAAGTTGCATCATAAAAATGTGATGCAACGCGCTGGAAAGATGCTTAGGAATTATAGGACAAATCTGAACAGAGAATACATAAAAGAGGGTGATAAGAAGAAGACGTCAGCCCTTGAACAATGGAACTTCTTGGACAAAGAAGATTGGGACAATTTTGTTGCTTCAAGAAAATCTGAAGAATTCAAGGTATTAGGCGTCACTCCCAATTTAATTAATATACATTGTATTCACCTATTCAAGATTAACATTTAGTGCTACTAACCAAATCTTTAATGTGCATACTAACTAGGCCCTCAGTGACGTACAAAAAGCAAGGCGTGCACTGAATGTGCATGACCACACTATGGGTCCAAAAGGCTATGCAAGCGTTCGCCAAAGACTACAGGCGGAGTCTGCGGCTACTCAGGAGTCTGCTCCTACTCAGGAGTCTGCCACACCCATGCCTCGCCATGATATCTGGATAGCTGGCAGGCAAAACAAGAAGGGTGAAATAAAGAAGCCTGTAACTGCTGAGGCGGCTGCAAAAATGGTAAAATACAACTCTTAGAGAAATCGTTTGAATATTGATTATTTATGGTGTTAACTTACCAATTTCTGTTTATGGTGATTAGCGGGAGCTGCACGAGCAGAGGAAACAAGGCACGTTCATCCCTCAGGGCACAAGGGATGAATTGACAGTTGCTATGGGTAACCCAGAGCATCCTGGACGTGTTAGAGGTGCCGGTGCTGGTGTTGGCATCAAAGCATTCTTTGGGCCATCCCAGCACAAACCCAGAGTGGGACTTTCTCAAGAAGAGGTAACCTATTCTTTTTTTAGAATGTTACTGCAAAAGGAAATTCATTAATAAGAAGCTAATGTTTCTTTTATCCATGTATAGGAGAATAAGAGAGTTGAGGATTTAGTTGCTAAGAAGGTCAACGATGTAGTTGCTGAGAAGGTCAAGGAAGAATTGTTGCAGTGACAGACATCTCAGGCTTCCAATACGCCTATGGCGACCCACTCTTCTCCTGATGCACAGACTGCGAGTAATCCTGGAGACCCATCGCCTAGCACGTCTGCTGTAAGTATTGTTTATGACATTGTAGCTAGTCTTTTCAAGATGATATGTTTTCAAGATTATATGTATATATGTATAACATTCTTTACGTAAATTTGTAGGCATTGAAGCCATGCCGCTTAAGAATAGAAGACTATGTTGTTGCAGAGGCGCAAGCTTACCCGTCCCTTCCTGGGGAAAGGTTTCACGGGACTCCAATGTCACAGGGCTATGTTTGTGTGGGCCCATTACGTGTGTTACCCGATTGGAGGGAAGTTGTGTTGCCATATGCCCACCCAGATATTGATACACTTGGTGAGGCAGAAGGCGGGGTCATATTGTGGCCCAAAGCAGATGTCGTCTACACGACTGATATTGTAAGATAAATTTACATTGATTTAGACTGTTAATGTGTATATATTATGTCAACTGATCTGAAATTATATATACAGGTTAAAATGAAAACCCATGAACACCTAGGCCTCCACCTCCACTTCCCGCATTACCAACTTGGGTTCCAACTGACCTAACATACCCGTTAGGTCCTGCTTGTAGGGGAATGGCATGTTGGCTACGTGCACATAATATACATTGCCCTATAATAGTTTCTTTAGATGCAGATTATGCAGGTCGATCATACGATAGCCCTTTATTTATACAAGATATTATTGAGCTGTTTATGTATGATTGGCTGAATACATCAATGATAGAGACATGGATAAGGTGAGATCTTATTTATACATCCATATACCTTGTGTAAGATCTGGTGATCTGGTTTCTTATATATTAATGCATACGTAATACATGTTTTGCAGCTACTTAGTCGAAGATCATTGCAAACAATTTGCATTTGATCATGTGGGATTTTTTATTCCATCATTGATTAGTATGGTAGCTAAAGACCTTGATAATGTTCAACAATATTGTATAGATGCTTTTACAATTTTTGGTCAGCAAAAGAAGACGATAATAATAGCTCCATTCAATGTCAAGTAAGTTTACTTTATTTATAATTTGGACTTAAGAAAATTCCATTTTTATTGTGCATTTTGAGTTATTAATTGTTAACTTTTTACCTCTAACGGTAAACATGGGGAGTTACTAGTTATTGGCCCCGGGACGTTCACTGTTTATTATCTAGATCCCGCGGGAAGTACATTAAACACTAAAATTGGACACGTAATGAGAATGCCATTATTCTGGTGAGAAATATTTCATTTTTGTATCTGTTACCATCTGTTATTACATTACTATTTACTTATGTAATTTACTGTGTTATATTAACATGTAGGGGTTTAGATGCATTCAAAAAGGCTGGAGGAACGGTCCCAAGGAAAAAGAACCAGCCAATCAATTGGGAGAACGTACAAGTAAGTTCCCGACTCCAATGTATATATTATTGATGTGAATTGTGCTTAGTTGTATGATTTTGTATGTTTCAATTTATAGTGCGCTACACAAGACAATGGCTGGGCATGCGCATACTATGTGATGCGATTTATGCAGATGATTATCAAAAATGCCGCATTGGACATCGATACCATACATGAGGTATTATATATAGTCTCATTAGTTAGTATGAAATATATCAATCTTATCTTATTTTTATATTATTACTTATATATATACATCATTCTCTTTGCAGGTGTTTAAAACTGACAACACTACAGGTAAACGCTTAAAAAATATACATGATCCATATACGATGGAAGCATTAAATGAAGTAAGAGAAGAATGGGTAAAAGCCATACAAGCAGTGGTAACTGTAAGATATAATTGGGATGTTGATAGCGATAATGAATGATACTTTGTAAATGAATATTTCTGAATGTTAATACATGTATTTGAATGTTTCTATATGTGTGAATGTGAGAATTGAATTGATGTCTGAATGTATGTACTTGTGTGAAATTTTCTTTGTGACTTTTGCAGGTTTGCGGCCTGTTTGTAGGCTGATATCAATGGATGTCGTAAACCTGCAGTTCAGAAAACTGAACTGCAGGTTCTCATCCTGCTGACCAGCCACAGTAGGCCTGCAAACTGATATGAAAAAAAATATATATAAATAGGCATCGGTTATTTATAGAAAACCGTCAGCAAAGACATACAGCGTCGGTTATTTATAGATAACCAACGCCTGATGTGGCCAAAGCAGTCCTGGAAATGGTGTCGGATATTCGTATCGAACCGACGCCTATTTAAACAACAAAGCGTCGGTCGTTTGGTATATAACCGACGCCAAAAGGGTTCGCGCCACAGAAAACGGCGTCATCTAGGACACTTTATGCGTCGGTTATCAACTAAAAGACCGACGCTACATGGAATATAGGCGTCGGTCTTTTAGTAAATCACCGACGCAGAAAGTGCCCTAGATGACGCTGTTTTCTGTGGTGCGAACCATTTTGGCGTCGGTTATATACTAAAAGACCGACGCCTATAGGTTAAATAGGCGTCGGTTAAAAAACTGACGCCGAAATGTTCGACCTTTAGCGGCGCCCACATAGGCGTCGGTCGGAAACCGACGCCAAATGGGGTTAAAAGACCGACGCCAAATGGGGTTTCTGTAGTAGTGATTGTTGAGTTTGAATCATTAACCTAAGTTTTGGATGGTTGACCAAAATAGATAGGTTTTGATGGATTTTAGTTATTTTCAATTTGAAATCACCTATGCATGATTTTTTAAGGTTTGAAGACATTAGATTTTATAGAAACTAAGATACTCAGGTTTGACTTTTATCTACATTATTCAAACAAATGGGAGAAATATGATTCATTCAATTTATTTTTTTTACTCATGAATTCAATATGATTAATGTACAAATCTATTTAGTAGTTTAGTTATGCTAAGTTATTTATAGGGCACACATTCTACAATAGATATAGTAATTAGCTCACATATAGTATAAATTAAAGAAATAGGACCAAATGTGTTGGATATAAAGTTAAGTTTAGAAACGATATACATGTAAAACTATAAAATTAATTAGATACTTGATATCATGAACATCATAGAACCACTCATAGAGTTTTATATCATGAAGGAGTAAATGTCCAAATCGAGTAGTAGAGCCCAATATGAGGTAGTTGGAGCATACATGTGAGGTATGAGGGACTAAAGGCAATAGAGATGGTCTCCTAGTAAAATGTGAGGTACCTAACTTGTACTAGAAATCCTGGTGGTACCCAAGATAGTTTGGTTGGTCTAGTTATTTCTCAGTGAGTCTAATTTTATGAAATCAATGATGCAATTAGTTAAATTAGAGTGTTTGAACTCTCCAATTAGTACCCATGTTTAGAGGATTCTAGTGTTTTTTTCATTTAATTGAAAAATTTGTTGAGGTCGTACACAACTTGTAACACCCCCATTTTAGGAACCATATTTTTTTGATGAAGAGAAACACCTATTAGAATGATCCAGTAATGGACTCCCTCTAGTAGGTTAAACCCTGAGGCCAAACATAGTGTGGTCACTCACCCCAACACAACACCTGATAGCATGATATGTCATGGCAATGTTACCTGGCTGGAACACCAACCGACCAATTTTTTTTTGCCCATAGCTCACCTCTGCTGGGATTCGAACCCAGGTGGGTTGGTTGGGTGGTTCCCCTCTTAACTAGTTGCACCAATACTGGGGTTGACTTAAGAACCATATTTACATGAGTGGAAGCATCACTCCATTCACGAAATACATGGGGATGCCACATTTATTGGAAACATTGAAATAAAATAGTTCAACTCAAACTAACACATAAATACAACCTTCTCATTTCTTGAAGTAGTTTGTACCCAAAGGTAACTAACATAAAAATTGGATATGTATTTATCATGTCTATAACATAAATGAAAATGTGATTTGTAAGCATGGTCATGTATATAGAAGGTACCCCTCCAAGCACATTGTCTTTCTTTGAAACTTAAAGTCTTTCTAATATGATTCCTCCTCTAGTTATTCACTTACAGACATCATGTCCATATCCATGCAAAGAAATATTGAAAACACATTAGTAAGAAGCATTAAGTATTTATATTTCAAGTAACTACAATTTGGGTAAGCCTCAAAATAAGTGAAGAAAACTAACTCTAGTTAATAATTTCCTAAATATATTACTTCATCCTATGATAATTGAATTGAAACTTTCTTTATATGAACATCCCTATACGATTTCCCACTTAGGGAACATGATGTAAGTAGAGCCCTTAAATGCTAGGAAATACCTTAAATAACATTATTAGAAGGATATAATAATCATTCAAATTCTCTTTGTTAACATTAATGTTATCTTGACTAGATCTTATCAATTAAATGTGGCGATATTTTTTTTATTGAACATAAGGAGATTACTCCCTATAATATGTGAACAAGATTCTTGAAAATAAGAACTTCTTATTTGTTATTCTTTTAAGCATAATTCATGATAATTGTTTATCTTTAAAAAATAATATTGCAAGTTGATGCATTCATAGGACCCCTAGCCAATTGAAGTGGCTAGACGTGCCTTAGGCACACACTGGGTATTTTGATATTTATGAAAACTAGTTTGAACATACTCTTAAACAAATATGCAAAATGCATGGGCTCGTGAGTAGTGTAGGAATGGAAAGTAGGGGTCAAATACAAGGGGGAGGGACACTATACCTTAATTCACTTATGCTAGGTTCCTAATGCGAAGATAAAGGTTGAAGGGTCTAATCTTGGATTTCTAATTACATTAATGTGGTCGATCAATTACTAAAGATAAGAACAAAACCTAAGTTAACCCTAGAAAGTTAGGTCTACTTAATTAAACAAGAAAATAAAGCTAGGAATTACACTACAACAATCAAGCAAGACTAACACTATATACTACAATAATGAGAAAAATTTTATTTATTACATTGAGGACCAACTAGCTAAACTTGACAAGAAACAATACTGGACTACAAACTATCCAAGAAAGGCAATTAAAGCACTAAATTGTCAGTTGACTAACTAGATAACAAACACAAAAGCAAGAACTACCCTAACTATTTTATAAAGTTAAACTAGCATGAACAAGGCAATTAACTAAGAAAGCAAGCAAACAAGCTAATTAAACTAACACTACCTAAACAAGCAAGCAAATTTTGGTTTTAAGTAATTATGGGAAGTTTGAGCCATCTGGGGTAATGTGACTATCACATAGGTTGGGGGTCATACCATGAAAGAATCTATCATCCATTTAGATCATCAAATCAAACAATCAAGTTAGATGATATAGAATTGTCCTAAACTATCAATTTGCCATGGATGGAATAGGTGTGTATTGGGGATCTAGTCTCCATACAACTCTATGAGGTTCATTTGATAGGAATTAGGTGGAATTTAACTAAGATGTGACAAGTATAGGTTTCTATGATGGAAACACTTGAAGCAATTGAGGGCCAGTTGTATTAATGGAGGGTGTAATTATGGTTTTACATCTCATGTCACCTCCCTCTAGCATTTTAAGTAGCTCTAAGCCAATACCACTAAGTATCTCCATATTGGCTACTTGGATCTCACACTTAGGGGTAAGAGTAGGGATACAACTATAGTAATATGGGTAGATATCTAGGGATCCACTAGTTGGAACTGGGAGAAAATTCCAAAATAGTTACGTCACCTATTTTCCTTCTACCTAGGTGTTTTCAAGCAAAAACACAAATTAATCCATGGAAAATGAGATACAAGTAGAATGTACTTGTTATAAAATGAAATCATAGTGTTTACATATCATTTTCCCCAACATGGTATCAAAGTTACATTTTCAACCCAACTGCCCACCTAAGGGGTGAGTTACTCATGATACAAAAATAGGAGAAAAAATAAGTAAAAGAGTAAAACTCCAGGGATGCTTGGTGAAGATTCTCCCTTCTTTATCTCCATCTCTATAAGCACCTCCTTCTCCCTCCTTGGTGGATGAAAAACATGGAAAAGTGGATAGGAATGGTCAAAACCCTAGAAAGTTAGGGTTTTGAGGTGGAATAAGGTGAAAGTGGAGTGGATATAGGTGGGAGATTCAATGAATGCTAAGGTAGCTAACCTCTAGCTCCCAGCCCCCACCAATGTATATATACTGGCTCAAAGTATAGGGTTAAGTGGGGGATTTTAGGTAAAAAGACAACATAGAATTAGTAGAGTTTGGATAGAAGCATGGTCATTCGAGGCAGAATGATCGTGGTGGTAGCATGGTGGAGTGGGTGAGCTGAAGTGGAACAATCATAGTGGTGAACAAAAAAATGATAGTGGAAAATGAATTTTTTGGGGTTGGTAGCACAATCTTATTGGGAAGCATGACTATGCTAGATAACACAGCCTTAGTCGTGATATGGTGTGTGGTCATTTCCTTGAGCATGGGTCTACTGGGTTCTTGGAAACACAACCATTTTGGTTGATATGGTTGTGATGATGTCTTCTTAGCACAACCGCACTGGATGACATGGCCGTGCTATTGGGATTGATGGATCTAGGGTTGTAAATGTCATGGATATGGCACGAGTATGATCATAACCATAATCATATCCATTTTATTTAGCGAGTATGGGTATGGTCCATATATGCATTAATAAAATTAGATTTGTACCATACCCAGACCTGCATTCCATGTAGGTATTCAATGTGGGTCCATGAGTATACAATTACTCACCAAATATCATGTTCTAACTACCATAAGTTCCATGGGTATACACATACTTACTTTATATGTTCATATTGAACCGGTTTCATATATAAATGTTGTCTATTGTTGAATCATAAAAAAAACATGTTTTGTTGGTTATTCTATGCTATTTCTATACCAGATTGTTACTCATCAACCAAATATATGAATAAACTTGATGAATACTTGTCATTTGCAACATCCACATCGACATGATATACAAGAAAAATGAAACAAAAGATTGGTATCAACTACAGACTAAGAAAAAAAGGAGTAACAGTTCTAAATAAGGATACAAACAACAAATCAGATGAGGTGGAAGTAGGAGGTAATTGATCTGGACAATTATAAGCACACAGTAACATTTGTATTTTGCAATTTGCTTGGAAAGTAAGTCCAACAAAGAATGGAAGATGGATTTGTAGGAGCACTAGATACTGGAGGGATCTGGGGAGATGCGGCTTAGATCAAGATGTTGGTAGGTTGGCACTACATGGAACAAGACACCATCGAGATTTGATTGGTTAGATTTGATGATGGTTGGAGTTTGAGGTAGCTAGGTATCATAGGCGGCTAGACAGTGTCAATGGAAGCCTGGCGTCAAAGGCGGTTGTGCAATTCTGGTGGGTGCTTGAAGTTGGAAGTGCTGGAGCCAGGGGTTAGAGTTGGGCCCCGTATCAGAGTCTCGGTGCATGAAGTGAATGGGTATTAGTGGGTTTGTTTGTTTCGAACCTATATTAGGTTAGAATGCTAATATTAGACCATAGAGGAGGTGATGTCTTCAACCATTACATTCTAATATTTGATATATATTTATATATAGTAATGCAAATATGTGACTAAAATAGGTATTGATATGGCCATACCATTGTTGTACCTCAAACAAATAATGGGCACGTGATTCCGTCCTATTTTAAGGCTTTATCTTGTGTCATTTTGCATTTTAGAAACATCTATACTTGTTAGATTACATGTTATTTCCCCCAATATGCTTATTTTTATCAAATGCACTCATGGAGGCTTTTTGCATGTTTTATAGGTACTTTGTCCACTACTTGATGGCATGGAAATAAGATGGCCCAATCTAGGATTTACTCAGGCTAGGAGGATCCCAAAATGAGGCCAAAACCACTTCCAACCTACCCCAAGTGGTCAAAGTATGTTTTGAAGCAATACCCTCCATGGATGATCAATTGCAAAGCTCAAATGCATGGGAGAGACACCACCACGACCGTGGTACCCCACCACGGTCGTGGTGGACATGCCCTAAGCACAAAAAAATCACTAAAACTCCCAGAAATTGATGAAAATGGCCAAAACGACCATGGTGATCAACATGTTTGTGGCCATAGGTCCCCACCACGACCGTGGTGAGCCCCCACGGTCGTGGCCATCCATGTACATATCCCTGTGATCTCCACATTTTAATTCCCACAACCGTGCCCATCCACCACGGTCGTGGTCTACCCTACCCACCACGACTGTGGTGACCCACCACGGTCGTGCCACCCACAAAATCTACCCATTTTTCCACTGCTTTCCCCATTTTGCCCCTACTTAACCTAGTGCTTCCCCCACACCTATATATACCTAGGTGGCAGCTGGGGCATGAGGCCAGCTACCTTCTACCCCCTCCTAGCTCTCCAAATCGCCACCCACTCCATTCCACTCCATTCCACTCCATATCCACCTCAAATCCACCCCATTTCACCATTTCCACCACATAACCCCCCATATCTAAGCCTACTATCCACTTCCCTCCATCATTCCACACCATTTCATCCAAAGAGAAGAAGGAGGACGTCCCTATAGCAGCTAGAGAGAGGAGATCCCTCATATACACCGAGTTCCATGACCACTTCTACCTCTTTCTCCTTTCTTTTTGTATTTTCCATGTCTATGAGTAGTTAGGCCCCTTGGGTGGGCTGTTTGGGGGGGGGGAATATGTTACTTTGATATCATGTTGGGGGGAAATGACATGTAAGCTTTGTAATTTCATTTTTTAATGATTATATTCTACTTCTATCTCATTCTCCATGGATTGCTTGTTGGTTTGTGTGTGAAATCACCTAGGAATTTAGGCAAATTGCTTATATGTGTGAATTTTGGGATTTACCCCTAGGTCCAATTCTTGGATCCCTAGGTTGCCTCCCATCTTCCTGCATCCTAATCAATCTCCCGAAACCTAAGTGAGAGATCTAAGTAGCTAGATTAGATAATTCTAGTGCAATTAGCATGGAGCCTTCTCAAGGCTAGAATGTGGGGGAATTGGGGTCCAAAACCCTAATCTCACCTCCCTATTACTACCCTCGGCCCCTAATTGCCCTAGGAATGCCTAATCTAGAAACCTAGACTTGATTAGACTCTAATTGAATTGTATATAATCCCTAACCCAATTGAGCCTCGTAAGGGTAGTAGGGGGTGTTAGGGACTAGTTCCCCTATGCACAACCTAGCATATCCATGGCCAGTTAGTAGCTTAGGTTAATTTATTAGACTCTAACTTGTTGTTTAGTTTGGATAATATAAATGGAATCATAATGTTCATATGTCACCCCCAACTTAAGTGATAAGTTCATACCCCTAAACAGCCCACACATCTCTTTACTGCTTGAAACCCTAGTTTTGTGCTTGCTTAGCTTAATTAGTTCTTTTCTTGCTTAGTTAGCTTCTTTCCTCATTCTTGCCTTGTTCATGCTAGCTTAGCTCTTTAATTGCTCTTTTGCTTCTCTCTTGTTTGCCCTAGTGTAACTTGCCTTTTCATACCTAGCTTAGTCTTTGCTTGCTTGCTTAGTCTTTAATCTAACCTAGGGTTAACATAGATTTCATTCTTGCATTTAATTCCTCGCTTGTTCATAGTAGTTTAACAATCAAAACAACCTTCAAACCCATAACCCTAGTCTCCGCAGTAGGAACCTAGAAAAAACTAAATCTAGCTCTAGTGCCCCTTCTTTTCCCTGTGGGTTGACCCTATACTTGCCACTTACCTATACTACGACACGACCCTGTGTGCTTACGGGTGTAGTTGTTTTAGTAGAAGTAGGTGTGTTAGTTAGGTTTATAAATTTCGAAAGCAAAATCCCAACCCGTGTGCTTCTTTCCGCGGGGTTGTAACACGCGAGTAAGCATGTATATGGGTAAGAAAGTACAGAAAAGTATAGCTGTGACAGGTCTTAGAAGGCATGGATTTAAACACACCCATTTACAACCCTAACTGGAGCAGCTTCAATGCTGAACTTCACTATGAATTTACACTTGATGGTATAGTTGTTCTATTGTACCATGACCTATTGAGGTCTTTTCCTTACACTTTGATATTGATTTTGGCAAACTTTGATGCTTTTTCCCTAGCTCGACCCTTAAGAAATAGGGGTAGGTTGGGGTAGTTCTTGGACTCTCTTTGGGGCCCTATAAGGGTGAAGACACCTTTGATCCTACTCCTTATTCCTTCCCTCCAAAGCATGCTCAAAGCATTTGAAAATATGAAAAAACATATATAAGTGCATTTGAAAATGATATGTTTATTGAGTAAATAACATGCATTCGATCATTTCTAGATATGATTAAAGGGAAAAATAGCACAAGATGAATCCCTAAATTAGGGATGCATCAAAATTGTAAAATATAATCGCACTTCATGACCATTATTTAGATTACATTAGCCATAACTACTTAACCATACATGCACATGATACTTATAGTTACATTAAGAGAATAAGAATCCCTTAACCCATAATTATACTTAGTGTGCATAACCACTTACCTACAACATGAGGAGGACATTCATAGTAATTCTCCCGGTCTTTATGGTATTTCACGGAGTCATGTTTCATAGATAATTTTTTTAGTATATGATATTTAACTGAATTACTTGATTTTAGGATTTTTGTAATACTCATGGAATTTGGAATAAAAACATGAGAAAAACCAGTATATATGTGCTCTTTTGCATTCTTATCTTTCAATTACTATTTAGACTAACTTTTACGACAACAAATTAACTTTATTTGAATTTTAGAAGATCAAACCAATCGAAGAAAACCAAAAGGGCACATCAATCTTTTATTTATACACAAGCCTCATCGAGTGGTGATGGTTGCAAGTACAGTTGGGCATGAGGCCTGAGCTAACATGAAAAAATTATGCAATTGCTAACTAAAACAAACACAAAAGGACAATTTTCTCATTGCAAGCATTGTAAAACTTCAATGAAAATGGGGCTAAAATAGGTAAAGCATAAACATGTTTGATCTACAATGATAAACAAATGCAATGAAAAACATCACAACTCCAAATCCAAAACTTGATTCCATCTCTTATCATTGAAAACCAAGGTGCAAGCAACCTTCTTCATTATTGCCAAACCTGGCAAGCACAATCAAGGGTTACAAGGTAGTAGGAAGACCTAGTAAGCACTTTTGCCATGACATGTCAGGATGAGCCGGACACTCCACAACCACTAGTAGAACCACAAAGATGTACCTTACAATGACTTTGCATAGTCACAAAGGGTTAAGATAGGAAAAACCTAAGCAACCCATTGTAAATACAAAAGAAAGCATTATGGGTTCACAAAATGTAGTAACAAATCATGAAAAGGGGGATTAATAAAAAAACTACAATTGAGCCAAATTTCTTGACCACAAGTTGTGTGAGAGTTATTGGAGATGATTTGAATACTCTATGGTGGGTGTGGTTGTCACCAGTTCCACCTCAAATCGCTGTATGTGGCTCATGCAAGTCAAGGTTTGGGGTTGTAGGTGCAATCCAACTAAGCATGACCCAATAATGTAGAATGATTTCTGGAGGCATTACAAATGTGTAATTTACTTGTAGATTTGACTGACTTTGATGGTGTGGATTGGAAATAAAGATGAAGTTCGATTGGATACATTAGTCTGAGATTTTTTGGGCATTGTCTTGGATGAAACCATATCACATTGGTAGTTCACAAATGGCATCAAGATGGTGAACGTGAAGAAGTCTTCAGCTTTGGATGAGATTCTCTTGGATATAGAGGGAGGTAGGGAAGTTGTGAACTATGAAGTCCAAGAAGAGAGAGTATGTAGACAAGGAATATGAACCCCATATTGTGGTTATATCTATGATCTAATAGCCTGACTTGGAGGGGACACTATCTAAAGGGTCATGTAACACTCGTTAATATATTAATACCTACATCTTAGTATAAATATGATTATATTCCATAATTATATGGTTTGTATTTTCTTTCTAAATCAAGTTGAGGTGATAAATATTTACAAAGTACAATCGAACATTTTACTCCAAATAATTAGAGGGTGTGATTTATGATTATGCAATCACTCACAGAATAAGAGTTATATATACACATATAGGGAAAATTAACAAATTAGGTCCACATTGATTCATGTATATTTAGAATTTGAAAAGTATGGTTTTGTATTATGAATTATGCCTGAGGTGAATATCTTGGGTTTTGACATGGAAATCCCCTCCATAGTATAGAGAGCTTATTTAGTATACATAGAGTCCCACATACACTACATATTGTGTTGTGAGATCATATCTTCCAGTGATATTTCCCATATTAGAAAGTTTCATGTGGATCCAATACATAATAAACTAAATAAAAAATCCATGGTTTACTTCTTGCACTTATATTTTAAAACTTTGCATGTTTATGATGGAGGACTGGGACTTGATAGAAAAGTCACTCACTTCTTACTAGATGAGACCAATAGCAGTCGTCCTACATGCCAAATGACATAATAATTTTCCATAGACGACGAGACACTAGAATTCAAGTTTGATATTATATCATAAACAAAAAAGTAGAAACCCAAAATTCAAAAGGTGTGTGGATCAGTGATGAAGTTGAACTAAAGTCCCTTATACAAAGTCACTTTCTGAATGTGTTATCTGAACCACAAAACACTAACATGATGGGTACTGTGTGGATCCCTAGAGCTTTCAAGAAGTTGAATGCTACCCAACTTAAGGTCATAAAAGAAGAACCACATGAGATGGAGGTTTACAACATTCTCAAAAGTATGAACCCATATAAGGCAGCATGCCCAGATGAAATCAATGACCTTTTTTTGTTTCATCATTGGGATAAAGTGGGTAATTCTGTTATGAACACTATGAAACATGCTCTCAGGGGAAAACCTCTTAATAACAACCTCTATGACTTGACAATTGTACTAATCCCAAAAGCACCCAAACCTGAATCTTGTGAGTAGCTACAACCTATCTCACTGAACAATATATGCCTTAAATTGATCTCCAAGGTTGTTGTAAAGTGCTTGAAGATTCATATACCAAAATGGATATCCCATGAACAAAGAAGCTTCGTTCTGGGTAGGAAAATAACTACTAAATCGCTATAGTCCAAGAAGTGATGCACACTATAAAAAGGAGGAAGGGTGTGAGATGCATGGCCATCAAAGTAGATTTATCCAAAGCATATGATAGATCATCCTGACACACTATCAGGGATACTCTGGAGAAATTGGAATTGCCACTCACCATCACAACTTATGTAATGAACTCCATAACCACAGGTAAAAGCTCTATCTTGTGGAATAATGACAACACCGAGCCATTCAAAGATAGCTAGGGACCTCGACAAGGAGACCCCATGTCTCCATTTTTTTTACTATCCATCGAATGTCTTAGTCAGATGATCAACAAACTTGTGTGGAAAGGTGAATTGAAGCCAATCAATCTAGGATGAAGTGGCATCAAACTGTCCCATTTATTCTTCATTGATGATTTAATTCTTTTCAGTAAGACAACAATCAAACAAATGCAAACTGTAAGAAGTTGCTTTAGGCAATTTGAAAAGGCATCGGGCCACGCTATATCTATGAAGAAGACACAAATCTATTATGCTACCAAGGTGTTGAAATGGATCAAGTGGAGGATAAATGAAATATTTGAGTTTGAGGAAATTGAAAATCTCGATAACTATCTTGGCACACCTATCATCCATTCCAAGTTGATGCAAAGAACTTATGTTGAAATAGTTGAAAAGGTTGACTTGAGAATTAATGCCTAGGAAACAAGGTGTCTATCTCTCACCCACCACTATTGTCTAGTGAAATCTACTTTATCAGTTATTCTGATATATAAAATGTGGACCGTCATGTTGCCCATGAGCTTATGTGACCGCATTAACAACAACATCTGGCAATATTTGTGGGTGGTAATCATAAATCAAACCCAATGTCACTAGTGGCATGGGATGGGTGACTAGTAGCAAGGTGGACAAAGGATTCATCTTAAGAACAATAAGGGAGTGTAACTCTGTGCTTCTAATGAAAAACAAATGGGAAGTAGCCACCAATTGATAATCCACCTGATGTAAATCCATGGAACCTGAGTACGGTAAGCTCTTAGAAGGAAGTCACACTAATTACTCGAGGTTGGAGAGGGTAGTTTTGAAGGGGGAAGAGTTCATTGAGAAACACTCCTTTATCTTGTTGATGAATGGTGAGTCTACATATTTTTGGAAAGATAACTAGACCCGGTAGAATCACACTTTGGTTGAGGTAGCAAGACATAATATTCTAGAAAATTAGCTAGTCCTCAAGGTAGCTAGTGTGGTCACTGATGCAGGGGCATGGGATGAAGAGTTTTTAAAGTACTAGTTGCCAGAAGGTGATGCTAACATCATCAAGAGCATCGAACGACCTAGAAAGTCCAACATCACTGCTATGAGAGTTTGGAAGGGGTCTAAAATAGGCAATACTCAACAAGATCAACCTACCTTCAGCTCGCACACATAAGTACACTAAAGTGGAGGGAGAATGGAGCTTGATGTGGAAAACAAAGTAATGGACAAAGTCAAACTTTTCATGTGGATCCCAATGCCCAATGTGATCCTTACAAATAGTAGGTGAGTTCAAAGGCACCTCACACTGATATCACATGTGACTGGTGTAAGGAACAAGAGGAGTCCAACCTTCATGCCGATCTTGACTACATGTACGTGAGGGAGGTACAAAAAGGCATTTTGAAGGAGAATCTTCCCACTAGTTTCTTCAACTTGAACCTAAGTAGCTGGATAAAGAAGGGACTAAGAGGGGAGGAGATCCAATAATGTAGTTTTATGATATATTGCTGGTATATATGGTCGTGTAGAAACAACCACATATTCGAGAAAATTATAAAACCCATAGAGCATCAAATTTATTATATCTTAAAGGAGGTGGAACTCTCAAAGCAGGATTGTAGAAGGAAGTCATCTTTGACAAGCAGCTCACTAGCCACCCTGAAGCAATTCAATGGCAACCCCCTGAGGCTAGCACACTCAAGATAAGCATGGATGCCGTGTTGCACAAGAGAACTTGTGCCATTATAATTATTCTTAGGGATGCCAATGGCATTTTGTAAGAAGGATATTCATGGAAACATAGAGTAACCTCACCACTGCATGTTGAACTGATGGCCATTGATGATGCACTACAAAGAACCCAAACACTATCCATAGGTCGACTAGAGATGGAGGCAAATTGCAAGACATATACCTTAATGATCAGTAACCACCCGACAAGTAATCCCACATATGCAAACTGGATCCACAAAATACAAGACAAATTGCAAGCTAATGAAGGTTGGACGGTCAAGCATGTGAATCAAGCCTGTAACTGTGTAGTAGACAACCTAGCTAAATTTCACCTCATAACAATCAGGGAAGCTTCAGATATATTCGACACCCAGATATTTTCAACGTTTGGGTGGGAAAAGACGTGTAATGATAGTAGTACCTCCAAATTTTCTTCAAGCACCAATAGTTATAATGGCATTTTGTCCCACAAGAGGAGGTTGGGATCAAATAATAGCATCCTTACTTGGGGTAAAAAAAAGTAGCAACCAAAAAATAACTTAAACGTTATGACTCTTAGATATACTATAGTTTTTCTCTACAATGGGTGCATACAAAGGAAAATCTGAATGTAGATAAACTAATCTAGCCACAGAGGATAAAACAACCATTCCAATCTATCTCTAAGATCTAGCTATTCTTGTGCATCCTAAGGCCCCAACTCAACTACACCAATGTGCATGCCACGTAATAGGGTTGGGAGTATGCCCCATAAAATAATAAGAGAAATAATATAATACTCAATTGGTATGTGCATGTACTGGGAATTGAACAATATTTGGTAAAAACACATATTTTATAAGTATAAAAGGTTCTAAAACAAAAAGGATGGTCGATATATCCAAGTGGATGTCCTGAGAACTTAATATAGTGTGATACACAACTATATGAAGAAACAATAATGACATAATAATCAATTCCTACCTAAAATTTCATTATAGAAAGAAACATATTCACTAAGATTTGTGTATCAATTATCATGATAAAATAGAACAAAAAAACCATAAGGTTTATGACATCGTCACCACTATAATAATATTTGATTAAGCATGGCATCACTGTGATGTTAGTGACAAATCAAGAACATTATATAGTTCCCCTATAGGTAAAATACACACAATAGGGACTCACCACATAGACTGCAACTATTTACACCTTGTTAGTTATTTAAATAAAATATGTGTGTTAGTAGGGAGGCATGGCTTAGTTCAATCAAATCATCATAAATATTCCAAATTATAGTTTACATCATAAAATAAAAAATATAGTGAAATAGTGATAATAGGGTGCATATGGAATAAATAAAGAAAAATGCGTCAAATTAGGTTTCAATCTGTAGTTATCAATGAATAAATAATAAAGATAGATCAATTATAACATATGAGTCTAAGTTGAAACCAGTTAGATAGATCCTAAGTTTTTTCAATTGAAATACATTATTCATAAAGAGAGATAAATATAAAAAGTAATGTCCAATATGTCTCATATAAATATGTGACATACCTTATACTCATGGCAATAGTCACAACCAAAACCCTACATACACTTAGGGTAATCCTCCACCTAGAATTGCATCAGATATGAAGATCATTTATTTATCTACATAAGTTAAATCCTAAAATATGGACTCTTGATTATAGTTGAATTAAATTTAAAAATATTGGACCATGGATTGGTCTCATATTTCTATTCCAAAACACTTTTATCTATATTTTTTTGAGTTCTATAACGAATTATTTATACACTCTATACTATTTTTGTGAAACAAAACCAGAGAAATTATTAATATGTCTCGCTTATTATTTGAATCATAGTGTATATCTGTGGAAAGTCTAACATCACTATTGATTAAACAACATCTGATGAAAAGTAGAGGGGTGAAAATATGAGAAAGTCCATGTTGAGTGTGACATAAATAAACTAAGATGAGGTTAAAAACACAAAAATATTGGAGAAGATCTTCTTCTCCTCAAATCAATATTTCAAAACCAACATTAAAGAATTCTCTAAATCACTGGAGTTCCATGAGAAACTATACCAACTCATTCCTGCATGAGCCCCATATCACAAGCAGAGGCTCCTCATCACAAAAACCACACATTGTCAAGACCCCCATGCCTTGTCGGTCCCACCAATCTCAATGATGGGTTGCCTAAGAGCATGGGACCTCCATATTTTCTTTCACCGTCATTGATTGTAAATGGAAGCTTGGGGTGGAGTTCTAAAAGCAAAATTGGAAATCAGATAGATGATATGCTCTCAAAATTTGCATGAAAATTCACTAGATAAAACAAAGTCTAAGGCCCCTTTTTGACCACAACATTGATCGAGCATTCATCAATACCAGGAACCCTGGTAGAAAGGAGGGAGATGTTGGGCATACATTGATCAAAGATTTTTTTGGTGTAAAAAGCTTCTAGAGCACCCAATAAACTCAAATTAATCATTGTAAGAGATGGAGATCAAACCATGTACCACATCGAATTCCATGTTATTGGGTAGATAAGGTAGAGTTTAGGAAGATGGTGGAAACTAGGTCGGCAATCAACAGAGGCATGAAATAGACTTGCAATGCCTTTGTGGAAGTTTTAGGTTCAATAGTATATGTTGTACGAGTGGGTAACCCTAATTGAGATTGGAATAGAAAGGGAGGAGATACAAGATATAGATAGAAATCTTTGGCTCACAAAAACTGACAATCCTTGGGATCAATGAACTTAGATTGTCATATGGAGTGTAAAGTGAAGGAAAACATGAGTCAAGGAGGAAGTGAAAATGGACAAAAAGAGTGTGGAAACCCCAAGGATTGTGAGACTTGGTTATATAGGGATCTAAGTTTAAAGAGATGACTGAGGGGCACCACTTTTACCAAGAGATAGAGTCTAATGCAGAAATTACCTCAAAGAGGAGGAGCATTTGGAAAGATAAAGCATGTGTCAACTACTTTAGATAAAATGAAAAACCCAAATATTTGAATATAAATATATCTCTAACATGACTTTAATAAATACTTGTTAACTTACATTGATTAATTAGGGCAGATCTTGGTGTCCAATTAAGATGGAACTAGGCATTCTAGCTAATTGCAACATGTAGATTATAATTTTGCAGTTAGATTTACAAAATTAGTTGTCATGTTTGTGTTTACTTGCATGCAACCTAATTACTCAATTGACATGAAATATAATAGAAAACCAACGACTTTCCTATAATTAAGAATATAGCTCACATTCTACTTAAATAATAACCCTGATACATGTTTAGTCCATCAAAAAGACCAAAAAATTGAGTTGTTAGCATGAGTAGTCATCAAAGGTGTCTTAAGAGTAGTATATAGATAACTATTAATCACTCTCTTATTCTTCCTCTGGTCCCAAAGATTTGAGGGTGAGGATGAGAGAAGTTGTATGAAATTTGTACATGTTGTATTTTGATGTTGAAACATATTTTCATTTCACCCAGTTATGTTGTAATAGAAACATGCAACGTGAAAAAATTACTTTCAAGCTTAAACATATTTTCTTCACTAACATGGAATAGTGTAATTAGTAGTTTATATGCTTAGACAAAATAAATTTTAAGGTAGATTATCAATTAGTGATTAAATTTAATGGATATTGTATCTCCCACCTCCAAGGATTAACATTATTAACATAGGAAATTGGGTGAATGATGTAACTAACCCCAAAGTGTTTCTCAAGATCAAACAAATCTCAAAGACATTATAAAAACTCAATCGTAAGAATAAAGCCTAAAACTTACACAGTGGGTTCAACCCAAAAAAAGCACAAGCAAACAAATATGTAAACTAATCTCATATATAATCTCTGCTTAAACAAGTAGGATCTCTCAATACAAGAGTAAAACTCACATAGACATGGTATCACAACTAGAATGCTTCTCACATAACAACATAACATGCTACTTAATGTGACCTCAGGTACGGAGATCCAATTAATGTGGCTAGATGTGACTTAGACACACAGTTGGGCTAACACTTTAACCCTAATTGACACATCTAAATACACTACGACACTGTCCTAAAAGCACACAATCTCATCTTATAGCATCGAAAATGATAAGTTAGGGATTTTGAACCTAAGAGATAGAGAGGTAACAGTGTTGAGTTTGCTTTAGCTAGATTTTTTAATGCAGATACTAGAGTCTAAGGGTTTGGTCTTAGATATTGTATTACAGTAAGATGGTCAAGCAAGCCATAAAGAAAAGTAAGAACAAAACATAAATTAGCCCAAGAAGAATATATTTCAAAGTTAATTAACAATGAATGGAGGAAATTATGATAAACCAAGAAAGAAATAGTTAACACTAAGCACTACATTAGAAAAGCAATCCTATTTAGTAAATTAAGAAATGACTAGATAGAGTAGGAAAAAGCAATATCTAAACTAACAATTAGACAAGAGAAATGAAAGGACTACACTAGCAAGTGCCTAAACAAAGAAGCACAATCAACCACAAGAGAGAACTATATACTCACAATAAAGACAAACTACCATGAACTAGGAAATTGACTACAAACACATATAAATAAGCTAATTAGACTAGTGCTACCTAAACAAGCAAGTGATTAGGGTTTTGAAGAAATTATGGGAAATATGGGTCGTTTGGGGTAATGTGAGTACTCAACTAGGTAGGGGTCATTACATGAAAAATCAATCAGACATTTAGATCATCAAACCAAACAACCAAGTTAGGTAATAGTAAACTACCCTAAACTACTGGTTGGCAATGGATGGAATAGGGTATGCATAGAGGAACTGTCTGTATCACCCCCTATCTAATATGTGAAGCTCATTTGAATAGGGTTTAGGTGGAATTCAACTAATACCTAACAAGTTTAGGCTTCTATATTGGAAGTTCTTAGGGCAAATGGGGGGCCAAGGGTAGTAATGAAGGGTGAAAATGAGGGTTTTACACCTCACACCACCTACCATCTAGCCGTTAAGTAATTTTGAGGCATTTGCACTAAGTGCTTCCAAACTAGATACTTATATCTCTCACCTAGGTGTAGGAGAATGGTTTATATGTAGAAAGATGGGTATCTCTAGATAGTAATCCACTAGTTGGACCTAGGAGCAAATCCCAAAATAGCTAAACATCATCCATTTCCCCTAGAACCTATGTGTTTCAAGAAAAAATCACATAGTAATCCATGAGAAGCAAGATATAGGTAGAATATAATCAACAGAAAATGAAATAATAGAGTTTACACATTATTTTCCTCAATCAAGGTATGAAAGGCACATTTTATACCCCAAACAATACACCTAATGGGCTTAGCTACTGATAGTACAAGAAATAGAGAAAGAAGGAGTACAAGCATAAAACGACATGGGGCTTGATGAAGACTATGTAGGTAGACGAGATCCTCCCTCTTTGGTGGATGAAAACCATGGAAAGATGGATAGAAGTGGTCCAAACCCTGGAAAGCTAGGGTTTTAAGGTGGAAGAAGGTGGGAATGAAGTGGGAGTAGGTGGTAATAAGTAGGTAGATCATTGAATGCTCTCTCGAGTGTTAACAAGTGCTAACCCTTCCTCCTAGCTGCCACTAATGTGTATATAGTGGCTAGGGACGCATAAGGTTAAGTGAGGGCATTTAAATAAAATGATCACAAGGCAGCGATTGGGTTTGGGTGGTAACACAACCATTATTGGAAAGATAACTATGGTGGTGCATGATGGAACAAGCTTGTTGAGGCTGAATGATTATGGTGGTGATGGAAAAATGTCAATGTATATTTGAGTTTGGGGTATTAGTAGAATGACCATGTTGGGTAGCACGAACATGGTGGTAGTGAGGTAGCACGAACATGCTAGGTAGCATATATTGGTGAAGGGATTTGAGTATGATCATTTTCTTTAGCATGAGCCTTTTGGGCATTTGGTAGCACAACCATTTTGGCTGGCATGACAATGTTGGGATCTTATTGGCACAACCATTATATCTAGATCGGCCATGCTACCAGACTTCTTTGAAGGTACTTTCTTATTGATCTTTAATGTGAATTTATTGTTGGTGTCACAACCATATTGTAGTACCACGGCCATGCCAAGGGTATTCTTGTGCATTTTTATCTTGAATTTATTTATCCTTGATTCTCTTTGCCATGGCTTGGTCCTTAACTACTAGCGGTAGGTTGGGGCAGTTCTTGAACTCTCTTTAGGCTCCTCCAATGGTGAAGGAACCCTAGGATCATATTCCTTCTATACTTCCCATCTAAATCTTGGCCAAAGCACCTAAAAAACATGCCATGAACATATACAAGTGAATTTGAATATAAAACCATTTATTGGGGATAAACATACATTATATCATGTCTAGATATGTTAAAAAAAGCAAAATAGCATGAGATGAAGCCCTAAATTAGGGTTGCATCACCACCCAAAACTTAAAACATACTTGTCCTCAAGTATGCTCCAACTTGATCTTATTTTCAATTCATTCGAGAAATACATGCAATAATGCAATAATCATCGTGTCCATTGGCTACATTGATCTAAAATAGGGAATTAGGATTAAAATGCACTACTCTCTATTCATTTTCATGTTTTTGATGTGATTTGAGCACAACAAACAAGAACTTTAAATATGGGACACCAATCAAATATGTAAGTCATGTAGCTTCCATACTCTCCCAGGTAAATAGTATGACACATGGATACATCAAATGGTTAGAGTGTTGTTTCACTTGATAGGATTTAATCATACACTCCACTCCACCTCATATGACTCACTTGTCTCATTTAAGGGTAAGTGGTATAGGGTGATTCTCCCTAACCCACATATGCATAAAAATATAAGAAATGGTTGTTGAAAGGAGCTTGGGTGATGTTAAATAGAGTTCCCATATTTTCTTTCCTTGATATGTTATTAAATAGATCAGTCTTGTTATGACCACATCTAAGCTTAATCAATAAACTAGGGTTAACTTGGATGATTACATGCTTAATTAGATTGATCATCACTTAAAACTAATTATTGATGATAACTCACATTGTAATATTTCATTCCTAAGAAAGAACTCTAGCCATAATTTTACTTTTAAGGATTAGGGTTTTAGAAGTGTAAACCCTCATTGAAAAAATTAGGGTTTTGATAGTATATAAATACAAATTTTGATAGGTATAGAAGTATGGAAAATAATTTTTCATACATTCTACGTAACTTGGATTTACTTGAAATTTGGATATAACATGGATAAATGAATAATTCATGTTAGTGACAAATTTCAAAATATTTGGATGTTCTTTGAATATGGTTCTTGGTCGAACTATACTTGGACCGACCATGTTGTAGTCTATTGTTTAATAGTGTAGTGTTTGATTTTAATTTTTATGGGTGATCAGAATGATCTGAAATTTCTATTGGTTCTCTTAAACTATGTATTAGACAAGATGATACTTTTTAATTATTTTTGGAGAATTTTAACACATTTATTAAATGATTTATAGTAACATTTTAATGACAAAATATTGTGTTGAAATAAGAGAAAGAGCAAGTAGGGTCAATTTGCAATTGACCTAAGCACCTCAATTTCTCTATATGATCAACCTAACACACCAGGAGATCTCATATTTTGTTATTCATTCCAGAGAAATGAAATCCTAGACAGAGAGAGGGAGAATTAGGGTTTGGATGGAGAAAGTGGAGAAGATGGCGATCTAGGATTTTCTCTTCCTAGAGTTGATGAAATGAAGTAAGTTTTTCATCTCTATATAGTTTTTCTTGGTGATTATACTCTAACATGTCAAGATTCTGCCCCTTCTCTAATTTGATTTGAAATTATATCATATCTCTCCCTTTTCTCACTCTTTCACCATAATTCTCCATTCCTAGGGTTTCTGAGTTGAAACGAAGAAGAAAGTGGTGATTAACTAGGGTTTTGATATGAATTCGAGAATTTCATAAATGGGGGTACATTTTTAAGGTATTTTCACACCATAGGTGAGTGGATTAGTCCTTTAAAATAGTATATTGCATAAGTTGAATTAAATCCCCAATAATCTTCAATTCCTTTGTATGCAACTCCAAACCCTAAATCTACCTTTAAGTTTAATCTTATGAAAGATGGTATAGAAATGGATTGTTTTCTTGTTGTGATGAATTTAAGATGATAAACTCATAATAGAAATGGATAAAAATCAAAAAGAATATAATTCCCTAAAGTTACCGAATAAGTTGTAAGAATATGCCGAGATCTAGGGTTTTTTAGTTCTATTAGATATTGTTGTATAATTGAAAGAAGAACTTTGGCTATTTGAATCTCCATGTTTATGAATGATTATTTATTCTGAATGCATAGTAACGATATGTCATATACTATCTTCAATTTCATTTTGATGATATCAGTGATATCTCAGTAAAGAGGGTGAAACCCTAGATGAATGGAAAGTTCAAAGATTGTGAATAGACATCATGAAATACAATTGATGTGATTCTTTTATCATTATAAATTCATTTATTCAAGGTTATTTTTAATGCATGATATTTCAGTGAATGGTGTGAAAAACCCTAGTTCAGTTCATTTTAGGGTTTCATGTATATGTTTGGTTATATGTGAATTGTTGAAAGTAGTCTTTTATCAATGAAAGATTCTAACACATTAAATCCTTTTGTGACTCGTGTGATATGTGAATGGGACAAATGAAACCCTAAGGATAGGAAATTAAGTGAATCAAGTATTTTCATATCAATGTTTTTCAGTATGAGATGTGATGTTACTCAGTAGTTTGGTTTGCATTACATATTATAGATGGTCTATGAAATGAACAGTTTACAAAGCTAAACTAAGAAACGTTGATGTGAGGATTGAATCGTTCATTTGAAGAGTGAATTAGACATTTTGATGCCTTGAACACTGTAGAATCCTCGAAGGATGCATGCGTTGTGGGGAGGAAACATGCTTCCCCACTGGAGGTCTCATGTAGGTTGAGGTAAGTCAGAGCACACCAGTGGGGTGAGTGGATCTAGGCTAGTGAGGTCGGACTCCTTAAATGATTGGTATCCAACACCAACCAGGGATGTCAGTAATACCTAAGTTATGAGTTGTGACGATCAGTGGTAATCTTTGGTTGGTCCACTAGTGTAGAACATTGAGGGCTTTGACTCTCTGCCTGAGTACCTAGGTTGAGAGGAGGAGTCTAAGATATTTAGGTGCTCCCATTAGCCCTCGAGAGACAAACATGGCAATGCTAGATATAGACATGGTATTGAGACTAAAGACTTAGGATCCCTAACATGCTTCTAAGTCTTGTTTAGTGAGATTGTAGCTTGATGTGACACTTTCACATGTTACGGTACAGCTCATGTGGGTTTAGGGCATAATAAGATGAATGAGAGATTAATCATGTGTATGCAGTTATTCCTTTCTTCTTTATATTTTTTTGGATTACTAGTTCCCTTTGTGATTAATCAAGTATGTTGTTACATTTATTTACTCTTTATAGATACCTAAAGTATCCTGTCGTATATATGTTTGTGAATGATTAGTTCATGTATAGCTCATTACTGCTCCACTTTAAATTCAATTGTTCAATAATACTTGTTTTCTATTAAAGTGCTTTATATTGTTTCACTGAAGTACTCATTCACTAAGAAAGTAGGCTCACCCCTCTACTCACAATATTTTAGGAAAACTACATGGATTTGAACAATGTCAATGCTAGAGTAGTTTTTCCATAAGAATTAAGTATCACATTAGTTACCTTCAGTCAGTACCTGACACTCTAGGTCCTTATAGAGTAATGAGAGAGTTTTAATGATGATGTGTAACTTTGTTTCCTCATTATTAGAGTATGTATCCAATTATCAAGTTGCATGTACATGGAAGTGTGAGAAACATCATGAATCATTAGTTATTTATCTTTATTGTTGGAAATAAATTAGATGAAACAAAGTTTTATTTCCCTTGGAAAATTAGCTTACATGATTCATGTGATGAAATAGAGAGTTTGAAATAAAAAAAGTTTAAGGGTGATCTTTGTATTATGTTTAATTCTCAATTTATGCCCTAATATCATGATTAGTGGTGATCATGGGATGTGGGTGTAACAGTTTGGTATTAGAACTTAGGTTGAATCTTTAGGGACCATTAGGATAGGAGTCAGAGTTATAAGTGTGGCAACTAGGAGGTGATGTGTCAATAGCTCTGGGAAGTTTGAGTATTTGGATACCTTGGCCTAATATATGAATACCTAGGTTGACCGCTATCAAGCTACTTTGTCTGTTATTCTCTGAATACCCTAGCCAGCTATGCAGATGGAGGATGGACTAGAGAGAAACCCTATAACTATATGGGTTAAAAGACCAGAAAGTAATGAAGGAATAAAGGCATAAAGATAGAATGAGATACAACTATTACTTGATATTTTTATTCAGATCGAAGGTTGGTAGAAATGCTCATATATATTTGAACTTAGATATTTAGTTTGTAGAATATAC
The DNA here is from genome assembly GCA_963693085.1 of Alisma plantago-aquatica. Taxonomy (NCBI): domain Eukaryota; kingdom Viridiplantae; phylum Streptophyta; class Magnoliopsida; order Alismatales; family Alismataceae; genus Alisma; species Alisma plantago-aquatica. The sequence goes on along the minus strand of OY856411.1, from coordinate 301,812,114 downwards.
ATGGTTCTTAGAGATTGTTATATATCACAAAGTTACTTCAATTGTCATTTATATTCTTGCATCAAGTAGACCAGAAATAATTTATAAAATGAGATTTCCCTAAGTTTGTATTCTTTCCACACATTTGAGATAAATAGGAGACAGTTAATCCTGAGTCGCTCTTGGCTTCAGGACTGCAAGTTTGGCCTACTCTGGTTGACAGGATGCGTTATTGTGATCTAATGGCTTCTATTAACAATATAATAAGAATAGACCTAGATAAATTAGACCCATATCGTAGTGAGAATATACTTACATTAAGATATTAAAATATAGGGAAAGATTGGAATAGATAAGAAGTAGTTGAAATTGATATGTATGATCCATCATTGGGGCCTCTGTTAAGAATACTAAATTGGTAATGAAGGAAGAGTAATATAGGTACAACACATAGATTAGTGAGTAAAATAATAAATGAAGAACAGAGGATGTATAAAGAGAATTGAATCATACAACTGATTGAGGTGCTTTATTCAATTTTAAATCAAGGAAAGATAAGAGAAAACTACATAGGAAGCCAAGTTAGAAAGAAAAAATTATGATGAAAGGATCACATAATCAAGTACAATGCGTTTATGTACACTAAAACAAGGGCAAATAGGAGAAAAGAGTTACGTATACAATAAGCACATAGAAGTAAAGAGTCTTTAGAAGAATCAAATTGAATAGAAATAGATGAACATGTAAGTTATAAGACTAGGATAAGAAACTCAGATGAAACAATGAGAAATGTTAGATAGGATGAGTTTGATTAAGGAAAGGGGTTACATAATATAATAGAAAGCATGGAATGTGTCATTATATTATGAACTACAATGCATTCATCCTTACTACCTCTAATTTTAAGTCTCTATAGAGTAGCCATTTAGATTCCATCAGATATACTCAATAAGTTCTTTCTGATGAAATGGACCGGTTTTCAAAAGAAGAACAAGGTTGCAACTATACAAACGAACAAGTCATATAAAGGTAAACTATATTTAGAGCAGAAAGGCTAATTGAAAAAGAAACTATGTTTGACCCTTGCATCAGCCATTTCATTTGAAACAAAAGACATGTAATGTATTAAACATTAGATGATACTAGTAAGGATAATATTGATTTAGAATTTCAACTTCACATTAGTGAAATGATAACAAGGAATATATGTGAATGGAATACATAATCATAAAGATAAATGAGAAACGTGATTACAAGATACAAGTAAAATTTAAGATGATAGGTGGAAGAGTAGCATACAGTAAGAGGATAATGGAAATTAAACAAAGGGTTTGAAACATGATGGAGTAAGATAGATTATAAAAGAGAGAGATTTTGAGATGTGAGAAAATGCTAGATAATCTAGTTTTCTTGATGATGACTAATTAAATATATATATGAGAAATGTGTTAAGTGAATACTTGAAGATCAGAGTTCTAAATCTCAAAATCATCCTCTTTTGTGAGAGTCATGTGGGAATGGAGTCATAAGAAACTGAATTATATATGATGCATGACCACCATGGTAGAGACATCTATTGAATGTATTAATGACACATAATGTGATGAAGGAACCCTAGTAGGATATATAAAGGGAAAATAATTCAAGTGGTAAAGATAAGGTAGACTTTAATAAACCTCAAGAGAGATAAAGATTGCATACCGAAATAGTGGAGTAAAAGCATGTCACAATAACATCATGTTATTGATAAGGATCAAACCCTAGAATGTTCAGGGTTGTAGTTGTTCAAGAGATGTCACCACAGATTTGACCTTGACTACTAACATCCTTATAAAGTAAGATCCTGAGATCAGTAATATGACAAGAAACTAGCAATGATAATAATCTAGGGTTTAAAGGTTGCAAATGTAATATATAGATAAACAATATGGACATTGACAAAGAACATGGGATAAGAATAAATTTGAAATATAAGAAATGTGTTTGGAACATAAAGAGAAGTGAAACATGATCAAAGTGTGATCTGAAACATATTCTTGTAGTGATATCAAGAATGATGAATAATCCATTCTAACCTCAAACATTTTAATGTTAGAGATGATTGGTCTAATGTGATCAGAATGATAAGGATAAGTAAGAAGAAGAAAGTAGTAATTAATATGTGAATGTGTTTTTAGAAGTATGATTTGCACAAGGTATATTAAGGGATGTGAATTTGTTACACGTATGATTTTAGTTGTACATGTGCAAGAAATATATTAAATTGAAAAGGGTGTTATGGTTTTAGTTATTCATACCACTGTTTGGGAAATCAGTCAACACAGTCGCATGTACTCCTGCATTGTGGCATCCAACTCATAAAAACAAGATTAACTAATGTGGAAGTGTATCATTTGCAGCGGATTAACAAAATCACTAAAATTTAAACCTTTTACAAAGAGGTCCATACACATGAAAACTCTTTTATCAAGAACCAATGTATATCATCTACATCCTGGTTCATAAGGATATCACATGTACTATCTCCTCTCGAGAATTATATACAACAATTACTTTGTCAGAATTATACTTAAGCAACTCAAAATCTCAAGGCATCAAGCCAAAATCTCAGATCGATACATTAAAAGAACTAACTACTAATTCTGAGGACCTGAGAGTACAGAGACGACACATAGGACTTCTATCTACAAGACACGATAGACAACACACTCAACCTGAGTTGTCACTGCTGTCCTTGCTGCTATTGATGTTCTTCCTCTGCAAGATATTCTCAGTCTCCTCCGTGCTTATCCACCTAAAAATGTTGGATCCCACGGGGGTGAGAGAATTGTAATTGCCCCAGCGAGAGATATAACTCTCCGCCAAAAACATTATTATTGCAGTTTAATGATATAAAACTAGGCAGAGGATAAGCAGTTTAAAGCATTCTCATCTTTTAAAGCATTGCAACTATTTGTGATAGAACAATAAACCATCTATCCTCTTAATAAGGAATAGGAAGAACATGTATATCATTTATCTACCATATCATTTCAACATCTCAAGCTTTTCATTATTATCCTAATATGTCACCCATGATTCATTCTTGTTTTCATCTGTTGGCCTTAGCCAATCTGCTAAACAAATATTGAATTATACCAGACATAAGAGTATACATCATCATATTCTATCTAGGCATTGGACTATGACAATCCCTTAGTTATAGGCTTCATGCCTCTGCCAGGTATTGGACTTTAACAAATCCTGATTACACCGCCAGGCATTGGACTCTACCAATCTTGATTACACAGCCAAACAGTGGACTCTAACCACTCCTGATTACATGCTTCATGCCTCTGCCAGGTATTGGACTTTAACCAATCCTGATTACACAGCCAGGCAGTGGACTCTAACCACTCCTGATTACACAGCCAGGCAGTGGACTCTAACCACTCCTTATTACAGGCTTCATGCCTCTACCAGGTATTGGACTTTAACCAATCCTGATTACACAGTCAGGCAGTGGACTCTAACCACTCCTGATTACACAGCCAGACAGTGGACTCTAACCACTCCTTATTACAAGCTTCATGCCTCTTCTAGGTATTGGACTTTAACCAATCCTAATTACACAGCCAGGAAGTGGACTCTAACCACTCCTGATTACAGGCTTCATGCCTCTGCCGGGTATTGGACTTTAACAAATCCTAATTACACAGCCAGGAAGTGGACTCTAACCACTCCTGATTACAGGCTTCATGCCTCTGCCAGGTATTGGACTTTAACCAATCCTGATTACACAGCCAGACAGTGGACTCTAACCACTCCTTATTACAGGCTTCATGCCTCTACCAGGTATTGGACTTTCACCAATCCTGATTACACATATCATGGGATATAAATTCCTTTAACTCATCATTGATCATCACATCCTTCTCTAGGCTCTGAACCCTGAGGTTAGCCTTCATAGCTTTTCACATTCTTTATTGAATACAGTTATTCCTTTTGTTAAGTTTATTGAAACGTTATCATTTCTTACAATAAACTTTTATAATCATCTTGGTACCTTTCACTATGCTCCAATTGTTCTCATGGCTCCTAAGTCCCATAAAATATCTTGTCACCTCTCACTAGGCAACATCTAATCATATGGCTCACAAGGGCATTAAACATCTTGTCACCTCTCACTAGGCAACAATAACATATCACCTCATGTAATACAATAGTAACACCACTATTCCCTCAATAGGGTTAGGGCTTACTATTCACATCACATTAGGGTTTCTCATGTCCCATTACCCAATTTAGGGTTAGGGTTTCCAATCTCACATTAATTTGGATTTCATATTTATCAAACCAACCTTAATATATTGCTCCACACCTCTAGGAGCATCCATTAACATCTCGAGTATTCAATCATGTTTATTACTTTTAATATTTGTCATTAAATGATTATCAATACATGGTATGATTACATCATACTCATTAGTTTAGCTTAACCCCATTCTCAAGGTATATTAGCCTATTCTTATCAAAGTATATCAAACTCATTACAATTCATTGTAACAATTTACATAACATACTTCATGTGTTTCCTATCCAAGTATATTGGATTTGAGGTACATCAATGCTTATCAACCTTGGGATTCTAAAAGTGATATCAATCATATCTTGATATATCACTTTCCTTATCACTTCCAACTTACTTGAGTTATCAACTTATCTTGGATTAAGGTATTTCCCATCTTAATGCTTTCATCCACTAACCTATCACTTTTACCATGAAGTGCATAGGTCACACACAAGAATGGTCAAACTATCTTCAATGGTATGGACTCATTTCAGGTTAAGGCATTGCTTACTATAAAGTTGCCTATGATCAACCATTTGAGATGTTTCATCTTTATAAGGTAATACCCACTATTTTATCACCAGGGTTCTCTTATTAGGGTTATGGTTTATCATCATATTGCCTAAGATTAGGGCTTCACTTAATATAACTCAATATTTGAGTTTCACATACCTTCACCCTGTATTAGGGCTCCTCATCATACCATTGCATAGGGTTTCACATGACATCACCCTCAATTAGGGTTTAAATTCAATTATCCACAATTAGGGTTTGCTATTCATCCTAATTAGGGTTTCCATTCAATTACCCATAATTAGGGTTTACTGTTTATCCCAATTAGGTTTTCATCTTCCATTACTCATAATTAGGTTTTATTATATCATCACCCTAAATTAGGGTTACATCATAACTCTAGACTAGGGTTTCACTCAGGATTGCCCAACTTTTAGGATTATGGCTTATTAACCCACTCGATTAGGGTTTCATGGTCTCTTTACTAAGGATCATAACCTAATCACATATTATTCATAATTAATACTCATGTATGAATTCCTTTCTATCATCCACTCAACTTGATTAGGTTACATCAACCTTTCAATCAAATATGTACAACTATGGTTGACATAGTGTATTGAGACATTGCTTTTATAAGCTTTTAGGGTTAACCATTCCAAAGGCACTAATAATCTAGGTACTTTAGGATTTCAACCTTTGTACCTATCATAGATAATCATTATTATCAACCATTGGATCAATGGATCAATCATCACCTTAAATCTCCAAACGATTTGATCACTTTAGATCTCCATTCGGTTTTGGCATTTCAACACCAAATGGTTTTGAAACTGTTTGGGCATCTAGGGTTTCCTTCAACCAATCAATTAGGACCATTGGATAAACGTCCAATTACATCATCAAGTATCTCCAACTGGTCTTAATATCAATTACCCATTTGATCTTGAGAGCAATTACCCATTCGGTCTTGAAATCAATTATCCATTCAGTTTTGTAACCGAATTAACTCAATCGGTTTTGAAAACCGATTGTCCATGTTGAGGTGTGTGCTTAAGATGACATAATCATATTCAATCTACAAACCCAAGAAACTTTCTATAATTTCCATGGTGATTTCACGAATCATTCAAATAAAATTTCGGGAATAATGAAGGAATCAACAATTGATAAAAATATGGAATCAATAACAAAGTTCAAGGGTTCAAGTTATAAAACCCACCTCCAATTGAGCTTCAAAGATTCAATATCACATCAGAAATGGTGTATGCAACTCCTTTCACTATCCCAAGGCTCGTCCTCAAGCTTTGAGTGAAAAGGAAAGGTTAGAATTGAAGATGGGACCGAGATATGAAGAAATCATGCATTGATTTTCGATTTCCACCATGGAATCAAGGTAAACGAAGGTCAAGAATCTTACCAACAAGTTGGGGGTCGTCCTCCTATTTCTACAAGCTCCCTTGGTCGTTTTTGCAAGTAAGAAGTGAAAGTGGATTCGAAATTCCCTTTCAACTCATGGATAAAGGAGCATATATATGAATTTTATTGAAAATTCATTTAAGAGAGAGAAAGTAGGGATTATCTCCTCCATTTCCTTGCCACTTTCCCCCTTCCCTTCCTTGGTTACGAGGGTATCCCCTTTGCCTCATATTACACTCAATTATCCATGAATTAAAGGAAAACAAATTAAGCACCTTAATCCTTATAATAATAATATCCATAAGTTAATGGATATTTCTTTTTCTTTTAATAATGTGAGTGGGTTATCCACTTGCTTGAGATATTTTCATGCCTTTTCAAGGAACATGGTCGTCCATTATTTTGAAAAATCATCCCTATCCTTTTGGTTGAAGGGCTCTTCAATTAAGATATTTATTTTTGCTTTAAATTGAAGTAAAGTTCCAATTTATGCTTAAATCTTGATTATTTTAATATCAAGATTTTCTCTCCTCCAAAGTGATCCAAATGAGGTGCCCCCCTCATTTTATTTGCTCTACATGATTCCAAGAAACATTAGGGACTATTTTGAAGTGGTAATTTGCATATTGAACCCTAGGTTTTGGGTAAATTGCACATAACACCAAAACTAGGTTTTAATGCACAAACATTGCTTTTTCAGCTCTTTCTTGGTACTCAGGCTAACACAAGCCTTACCTCTGCATCATCTTCATTATCCTGATTCTTAAACACATGAAGAAAATCTTATCATGTAACATTTGCAATTTAACCCCTCAACTTGGGTAATTTGCATTTTAGTCCAAAACAAGCAAAACAATGTTTCAACATTATTTGAATAGGATTAAAATTGAAACATAAGTTCCCCTTGAACCTTAATTACTTTTCACGAAATAAGAGCAAGAATATAATTAACTTTATTAAGCAAAATACCTAGGGTTAAGGCATAACCCAGGTCAGGGATGTTACAAATCATAAACCCCTAACAAGGATTTCTTCCCCGAAATCCCAGATAAAAAGGAGACAGATATTATTCATTTGTTGTATCATCAAGTCTCCACATAACATCTCATTGTTATGGAGACACCATAGAACTTTGATCAATACAAAGTTCTTCCACACAAAATTCTCATAGAATTAAACACATAGGACACATACTCCACTATCCTTTCATTATTGACTGTGGAGTTAATTCTGTGTCAGGTAACACTTTTCTTATTTAGATCGAGGTTATTTGTTAATTTAATTTGATACAATTTTCTTGCAATAATTTTACAATTATTCCTTCAAATATTTCATTTTCATCAATGTTATGTTTATGCAAATCATAAACCCCTAACATATGATGTCCATGCTACATTAGGTAACTGGACTGATTCCACAGTTAACCATTCCAGGTAACCATCATAAAATAGCCTGATATTTCTCAGATACCAGAATCCCCTACCTTGGTATATAACACATGTGTTAATAAACACATCATATCCTCATCTTCATTTTTGTTTATAAGTTGATTTATAATTAAATCAAATTCCTCCTTATATCGATTAGAATGTGGTAGAAATTTCCATGCCACATCTCCTTCTTCATTAGGCTTCTTTGGATTGTTTCAAAATGATTACTTGATCAGAGTAATCAGAAAGATAACAATCTAGGTATGTCATACTTACCTTGCCTTCAATAAATGAATACCTAGCCAGGGTATTCAAGAACTGAAATTAGGTAGTATGTATTTATTTTATTTTATGTTTTCATCTCTTTAAATTTTGATATACTTAATATATCATATTTTTCTTTGAGTTCTTTTTTCATCTCTTCCCTTCCTTAAAGGAGAAAGAGAAATTTCAAAACATATAAAATAATATTAAACAGAACACAAGTTTTCATTCTACTTATCTCTTCCTCATATCCTCAAAGGATTATACAGATAAACTAAATAAAAACTACCTTTCTTATAGTAGGGAACAGAAGATAATTCAAAATAGAAAGTTCTATCTTGACAAGTCTACCTTCTACCAATTATCTAGTGTCTTGTATGTTGGGTCACCCCATCACTTTCTATTTGGACATTGCCACCTCAGATGTCCTCTCTGTCCACATCTATAGCAGGCTCTGAGCCTTTTAGGTGACTGTTGCTTGGGTGCACTACATTGTGGTTGAGTCAGTACTACTGAAATCTTTGATTGTTTATTACCACCAATTCCTTGTTCCTGTGACTATTTAGACTTCCTTTCAAGGTCTGTGTCATGTTTCTTTGTCATAGACCCTTCTATCCTTCGAATTGACTCCACAAATGTGGCAAACCTCTCTCTACTTTCTAGGGCAGATGCCAGAATAGACATATCAACATTCAATCCTTTCTCAAAATGTCGAATCTTTTCCTCCTTAGTAGCAGACATCTGAGGACAAAATCATAAAAGTTCCATGAACTTAACCTCATATTCACTTATTGACATGGCTCCCTGTCGTATCTTCTCAAACTGTGAGATCTTTTCATCTAAATAAGTCCTTGGAAAATACTTATTGATGAATTCTTGACAGAATTCCTCCCATCCAACCTCTTCATCATTCCTTTTTATTTCTTCTATAGCCCACCAATGTCCAGCACTACCCTTCAAAAGGTACACAACATGTTTAACTTTGTCAGCATCCGGGATACTAAGGATCTTAAAAGCCTTTTCTAATTCAGTGAACCAGAGATCAGCATCTGCTGGGTCAGATGTCCCAGCATATTCTATGGCTCCTACACGACGTAGTCGTTCAAAGGTCTTACCAGACCCATATCCCTCATTGGGAGTTGGTGCCTTAGGTGATGGTGTCGGCATCCGGTCTGTCATATATCTCAGTGTGGTCATGAGTTGCCCAAAAAGATTATGAACATCTAGGTTTCCTCCCATGACTTCATCAACATGGAGATTTTCAGACACTGGTTCCTCCCTTGCCTGATCCCTTGCACCTCCCACTGGTGCAGAAACACTGCTCTCAGCAACGTGTTCCTTGTGTTCTCCCAACATCTTGGAGTTATATATCTTCTTCTGCATAAGCAGAAGGCACTATAAGATATATTGAGATACACTTAGAACAGACTCAACACCTTAGTCCTATGTCTCTATAGACTCAGTGAACCTAAAGCTCTGATACAACTAAATTGTGGCATCCAACTCATACAAACAAGATTAACTAATGCAGAAGTGTATCATTCGCAGCGGATTAACAAAAATCACTAAAATTTAAACCTTTTGCAAAGAGGTCCATACACATGAAAACTCTTTTCTCAAGAAACAATGTATATCATCTACATCCTAGTTCATAAGCATATCACATGTACTATCTCTTCTCGAGAATTATATACAACAACTACTTTGTCAGAATTATAATTAAGCAACTCAAAATCTCAAGGCATCAAGCCAAAATCTCAGATCGATACATTAAAAGAACTAACTACTAATTCTGAGGACCTGAGAGTACAGAGACGACACATAGGACTTCTATCTACAAGACACGACAGAAAGTACACTCAACCTGAGCTGTCACTGCTGTCCTTGCTGCTATTGATGTTCTTCCTCTACAAGATATTCTCAGTCTCCTCCATGCTTGTCCATCAAAAAATGTTGGATCCCACGGGGGTGAGACAATTGTAATTTCCCCAGTGAGAGATATAACACTCCGCCAAAAACATTAAAATTGCAGTTTAATGATATAAAACTAGGCAGAGGATAAGCAGTTTAAAGCATTCTCATATTTTAAAGCATTGTAACTATTTTTGATAGAATAATAAATCATCTATCCTCTTAATAAGGAATAGGAAGAACATGTATATCATTTATCTACCATATCATTTCAACATCTCAAGCTTTTCCTTATTATCCTAATATGTCACCCATGATTCATTCTTGTTTTCATCTGTTGGCCTTAGCCAATCTGCTAAACAAATATTGAATTATTCCAGACATAAGAGTATACATCATCATATTCTATCTAGGCATTGGACTATGCCAATCCCTTGGTTATAGGCTTCATGTGTCTGCCAGGTATTGGACTTTAACTAATCCTTAATACGTAGTTGATGATATCCCGACCTCAAGTCTATCTTTGAGAAGACGGTTGCACCACGCAAATGGTCAAAGAGATCATTAATCCTCGGTAGAGGATACTTATTCTTTATCGTTACTTTATTTAATTGTCTATAATCAATGCACAACCGCATTGACCCATCATTCTTTTTAACAAAGAGGACCGGAGCACCCCAAGGTGAAGTACTCGGTCGAATGAAACCTTTTTCAAGCTAATCTTGTAGTTGTTTCTTGAGTTCAGCCATCTCAGCAGGCGCCATCCTATATGGTGTTTGTGCTATCGGTTGCATGTCTGGAACTATATTAATCTCAAATTCTATTTCTCAAGGCGGAGGTACACCTGGAAGTTCTTTAGGAAATACATCTTCAAATTCCCTGGCTACAGGAACTTCAGCAGGATTAGGATTCTCCATGGTGGTATCTACTACATGGGCCAAGAATGCATAACATCCTTGCCTCATTAGCTTCTCAACAACCATATCTGACACCAAATAGGTTGGAAGAATCTTTCTTTCTCCTTGAAAGATCCATGTGTCACTATCATCAGTGAACACAGCTTGCTTGGACTCACAATCCAAGACAACCTTATACCTTTCTAAGATATCCATCCCAAGGATTACATTGAATCCACGCATCTCAAGTGGTATAAGATCCACTTGCATGCGATGTTCAGAAAAGAAGAGAATACAGGGAGAACATACCTCCCACAAAATAGCAGATCCCGTCAAAGGAGTTTCTAACAGTAAACTATCTGCTCTATGACTTACCGTCATATTGCAGTCACGAATCACTTTTTGAGTGATAAAGGAGTGCATAGCACCTGAATCAATTAAAACAAATACGACACAAGATGTGGACATATCAGAATTAAACAACTCCATCTAACCTGCCACAACCCGAGGGTTGATCACTACATCAGGTGGATTCATCACATAGAATCTTGCCTTCGCCTGTGGTTGATATGGTGCTCAATGACTTGGTGTCGATGATCCATCTTGGGATGCTTGTCCACGTCCTCTAGCATTACCTGGAAATTGTCTCCTTTGAGATCCTTACTAACTATGCCTTTGAGGTTGAGTTACACTCACTTCTCTGGCTCTGTAATCTTTCATCAGGTGTCCCATCTTTCCACATATGTAACAGCTTCTGATCCGTTGTTGTGGTCCGGGTGGTCCTGTAACCGACATAGATGCTGAGCTACGAGATCCTTCTAAAGTTAAGCTTCGTCCTCTACCCCTATTTGACGTCCACTGCGTCTGGGTATTGAATCTAGGTGGTGGTGTAGGCACAGAAAACCTTGGTTTCTTGAAATCTTTAGATGAGGATCCTTGGAACTGGGGATACATCCTCTTGTTCTTAGTCTGTCGCTTCTATGACACAGACCTCTCTATCTTCCTGACTGACTCCACAAAGGTAGCAAACATTTCCCTATTTTCCAGAGCAGACACAGGGGTGGTCAACTCAGTGTTTAACCCCTTCTCAAAATGCCTAATCCTTTCTTCATCTGTAGCTACCATATGCGGAAAAAACCGCAACAGCTCCATGAACTTAGCCTCGTATTCGCTAATGTTCATCGGTCCTTATCTTAATCTCTCAAACTGAGAGATTTTCTCATCCAAGAACGTCTTAAGGAAGTATATGTTGATAAATTCTCGTCGAAAAACTTCCTAAGCAATCTCCACACCTGGCCTTTTCTATTCTTCCATATTCCACCAGTGACCAGCACTCCCCTTGAGAAGATACACAGCATGTCTAACCTTCTCAGCTTCTGGGATGTTCAGGATTCTAAAGGCCTTTTCTAGTTCAGTTAGCCATAAGTCCGCATCTGTTGGGTCAGCTATTCCAGCATACTCCATGGCTCCAACTCGGTGAAGTCGTTCAAACATTTTGCCAGATCCTTGTCCTTCTGGATAGGTAGGTGCCCTAGGTACAGGTATAGGCGTCCTATCAGTCATGTGTGTCATGGAAGTCATAAACTGCCCAAACATGGCTTGGAAGGTTGGATTCCCCATTTCAGCTGGGTTGAATTGGGGTGGTTCAGGTACTGGTTCTTTCCTTTCTTGGTCTCTTGCACCTTCTCTAGGTGCAGCAACACTACTCTCAGCAACGTGTTCCTCGTGTGATCCAGACATATTTAGTTTTATCTTCTCCTCCTATGTGAACAGAAGACGCTATCAGATATACTAGAAGACACTAGAACAACTCTACGACCTAAGTCCTATGTCTCTGTAGACTCGGCGAACCTAGAGCTCTGATACCACTAAATTGTGACGATCTACTTGCGAAAATGAGATTAACAAATGCGGAAGCGATTAATTAGCAATGAAATTACGGAAAATCACTAAAAATTAAAACTTTTTGTAAGGAGATCTTCAAATGATAAAACTCTTTTATAAAGAAACAAGTAAGTTATTTACAAGCTGATTCATCCGTACATCTCTGTATCAACACATCTCGAGAGTCATAACACTTACTACCCTGTTGAACTGTACATGAGCAGTATAAAAAAATCTTAAGACATTACGCCAAAAATCTCAAATCTAAATTAAATCATCTACTAACTCCTAGGACCTGAGAGTACAGAGACGACACATAGGACCTTCTATACAAGACCTAACAGACACTGATTCCACCTGTGGATCACTACTATCCTTGATGTTGCCGCTGCTGCTGTTGCTGCTCACCAACTGGAGGGTTCCTCCATCCTCAGAGTCTACCTAAAAATTTGAATCCCATGGGGGTAAGACAATTGAATAATTGTCCCAGCGAGAGTTATAACTCTTCGCCAGAAGAATTTTTATTGCAAATAAATGAATAACACTGAGCAGTAGGATTACAAATATTCAACAGCAGGTAAATTATTGAATAGTTAAATGAAGCAGTATACTTTATGCAATCATTTCAATTATAACTTGATTGAATAGCAAGTCATACATTTGGTAAGGAATATAAAGAACATGTATATAATTTGTCCAACTAGGACTTAATAAGCAATGTATCATCAATCATTATTTCTCATAATTCAACCTAAGCAATTATGCTACACGGATGATTACATTTTTCAAACATATTTATGCCCTGAGGAGATGAGATATACCACTCATACTCCAACCGACCATTACGAAATCGTAATCGGTACCATACATAGGTCATCAGAAGAGCTGGATTTCTATGACCTCATCTTCCTCAGTCAGTATGAGGAGAAACATGCAGGACATCTTGTGTCTCTACTATAATAGCTTTCTAGGGTATTCTGGAAACTTCTCTATTAGAGTTACAGTGGCATGTTGTACTCTCTTCGCCATTGAGGGATTTCTTGTTTATCTCACATCGATACGGCATTAAAAACATCATCGGGAGATAAGTGATACATCATCCCAGCATAAACATATAATGAAGGATTGAGAGATTAAATGTACATCTCACATCAATTCCCTCATTAGGACGTAAGGATATTCGCATCCATAACCCCCACATACTCAAAAGTATGCTCTCCAGGAGTTCCCTTAGGAAAACCTATTTCACCATCATTTAACTTCTGACAATGATGGATCTATGGTCAGGGCTCTACATGATATCATTATACTTGATTAATTAAGTACATTACAACATTCTTTTAGCATCAGGCATGTTTTCAAACATAAACAATTAAAACAATTGCTATAAAGAAAGAGTACTAATTGTATCAAGTTCATTTCACATCTAGTTATCATTGGGATATCAATCCCTAACCATCTCATCATTATGATTCAGGAATATGGGTGTTCAAACCCTTAGATCATCAAACACTTGTTACCAAGTAACATATTGTCATCAAGTCATTTAACAGTATGAACATGATTATAGCAATGCAGATATTCACCATGGATCATACAGCCTATCAATCTCATATGTTACCTCTCACTAGGCAACATAGCATATCATTACTTCCAAAGCTTATAAAGTTCTTTTAATGAATATGACATCATAGCTCTTTCCTGTCTATGCTCACTATTTCATAAAGACCTGCATAATTAAAACAAATGATAACAGGCACATTATCTCTTATATCAGCACATTGCAAAACAAAGATGACTTTACTATTCAAGGTTTGCACCACTATGCCCTTACTAGGGATAGGGTTTCCTTTTTAATTCAATTAGGGTTAACCAACCCATTTAGCTTAATTAGGAATAGTGTTTCCTCATTTCATAATTCAATCATAGAGTTTCATGCTTAAAAGCATAACTCATGATTAGGGTTTACTGTTCACAACATCACATTACCCTAGATTAGGGTTTACTATTCACATTACATCACATTACCCTAGATTAGGGTTCACTATTCACATTACATCACATTACCCTATATTAGGGTTTACTATTCACATTACATCACATTAAGATCATTCCATCATCATGTATGAAGATTACTCCCATTAATGCCCTCAATTAGGGTTATGATTCATTAGCTGTCATAATTAGGGTTTCATGATCTCACTATCACGGATCATACCCTAATTAAGTATCCATCCATATTAGGAGTTCATTACTTGATTAACATTTATATAAGAAATCTTCTCTCTCCTCTTTCTATAAGTTGATGATTGCATCACCCTTGATTAGGCTAAGTCAATTCAACATTGACATCATGGGTTATGTCATTAATATTGTGATTATTAAACTCACTTGTTCAAAGAGTATTAATCACTCTATCCCATCAAGGGTACCTTTGTAATAATCACCACTGATTATAACATACATTAATTAACTAATTACTTTGTCCCTTAATCACTTTAGGTATCTATGAGGTTTAGGTTAATCAACCACTAAACCATCTTGACCACTAAGGCATCAAACGATCTTGACCTTCATAGACCTCAAACTATTTCATACACAAAACCTCCAAACAGTTTTGGACAGACCTTGAAACTGTTTGGTGTTGAAGACTGTTTGGTCTTGTTGACTTTTGAAACTGTTTGGTAAAGTGCACACTCAAGACCGTTCGCCCAAGATAGGGGTGAAGACCGTTTGGTCATTTTTGACTTTGAAACCGCATGGACATAACCGACCTTGAAACCGCATGAGACTAAATGGTTTGGGATCGTTTGGTCCCAAACAGTCTTGAGACCATTTGGTCCAAACCACCTCAAAACCGCAAGGACCAAAAAGTGTCTCAACCACTTCAATTGAGTTAGGGTTTCCAATGTTGAACCCCTCAATCGATCATGTACTTGTTAGCCACTCATCAATTGAGTCAACTAGGTCAACCCTCAACTGATTTGACACTCAAATGACCCTCAATTGATCATCAATTAGGGCTTGAGTTGTTTAAATTAGGGTTTGGAATCAATGACCCTTCAACACACTTCAATGTGGGTCAAATTGATTTGAAATCGTTGAACCATCATTCAATTTGGTCATGACCTGACCCCAAACGGTCTTGGGATCATTTGGATAACCTCCAAAACGGTCTTGAGACTGTTTGCTCAAGTCAACACCAAAAACTAACTCAACCAATTAAGGTTTGGCTCATTGGATTGGTCACTAGGTCAACAATCATTTACATTTCAACTTGTTACCTTTATATCTTTAACCACTTTACCATAGTCAACCCTAGACCTCCAAACGGTCTTGGGTGACCCCCAAATGGTCTTGGGATCATTTGGATATTCTCCAAATGGTCTTGAGACCGTTTGCCCATTATTTTATCAAAAACCAAATCATTCAATTAGGGTTTGGATACTAGAGTTGGTCACCAAAAATCAGCAATCGATTACTCATCAACTTGATATGATTGGATCCTCAATTGGTAAACCCTACTTAACCCTAGACCTCCAAACGGTCTTGGGTGATCACCAAACGTTCTTGAGACCGTTTGGGTGATCCCCAAATGGTTTTGAAACCGTTTGGGTCACTCAACCCAAACTTCAACTTAATACAATTATTGAAATAATCAATTAACTCGATTAGGGTTTTGATGATTGTTGGACCTTCAATTGGTGAACCACTTGGAATTAATTGATACTTTTTGGTAGGCAATTAGTCTAAATTATTCTCAACAGTCCTCCAAATGGTCAACTCCTCCAAACGGTCTTGGACCGTTTGCTTCCATGCGTTCTTTTGAAACCATTTGCATTCAAACAGTTTGAAACTGTTTGCTCCAAACGGTTTGGAAAACCGTTTGCTAAAGGTTGGGAGACCGTTTGATAAAGTAAATTCTTGGATAAACATAGGAATTAACATCATCTTCTTCTACCTCTATTCAACCAAGAACATGGGTTGTTCTTCACGAAAAAGATAGCAAGAACACACAAAGGTGTCTAAAGAAGAAGATTTAAGCAACGATTATAGGAAAGAAAAATGCATTAACAAAGCTTAAGGGTTAGAGTTATAATACCCACCTCTAGGACTGATCCAGCGCTCCAAGCCTCGTAGCTTTAATGGTGGATGAAGCTCCATTGGTTGTCCAAGGTCCGTTCTTCAAGTTTTGGATGGAGAAGATGGCTAGAAAGGAGAATCGTGTGAAGAAAACCATGAATCCAACCTTATATAGTGGTTTCCACCATGAATTCGAGGTAGATGGTGACCCAAACTTACCAAGTCAGTATGGTCATCCTCCATATGCTCCAGAGCTCCTCCTTGGTCGGTCCAAAGCAAGAAGATAAGGAAACAAACTCAGGGAAATGATCCTTGGTGTTGTTGGAAAAGGTTGCTTATATATTTATGGGTATTTTCAAGGAAAATGTAAAAAGATAGATATTTCCTTTTATTTCCCAAAAATATCCACCAAGGCTTCCTCCATCCTTGGCCAAGTTTCCATGATCTAAACTCATGCAAAATTACTCCATTATCCAATGGTTTAAAAGGAAAAGAAACAAAACATCTTAAAGAGAGGTATACTAATATCCACCCTTTAATTGGATATTGCTTAATATATTATTTGTGAGTAATTTTCCACTCCTACCATGATCATTCAAAAGAGGCGCCCTTCTCATTTTCTTTGCTCCACTTGATGTCAAGAAACATGAGAGATCCTCTAGAGGGTATGTTTTACATGTTGGACCCTAGATTTTGGGTAAATTGCACTTTACACCAAAACTTGGTTTTAAAGCACAAGGATTGCTCTACAAGCTATATCTTGGTGCTCAAGCTTGTGGAATACATGCCACTACATCATATACATTCTTATAATGTCTCAACATTTAGAGGAACATCTTAACATGTGCAATTTTGCAAGTTAACCCCTCAACTTGGGTAATTTGCACTTTAGTCCAATTTTAACAAAACAATGTTTCAACATTATGCAAAAAGGAATGAAATTGAAGTATAAGTTCCTCAAAAAGCCTTGATTACATTTCAAAGGATAAACACAAGCATCTGATCACTTATTCAAGCAAAACACCTAGGGTTAGTACATAACCCAGGTCAGGGATGTTACAAATTATCCACCCCTTACAAGGATTTCGTCCCCGAAATCATTACAAAACATATTAAGAGAAAAGAGCAGGGTATTTCCTTCTCAACTCTTCCTCTAGTTCCCTCGTGGCTTCTTCAACACCACGGTGATTCCAGAGGATTTTCACAAGACTTATGTCTTTCTTTTTCAACTTCTTAATTATCCTATCAAGGATTGGCATAGGTCCTTCTTCATAAGATACATCATTATTCAACTCTATTTCCATAGGTTGCAGAACTGATTATGTATCAGGATGACATTTCCTAAGCATGGAAATGTGGAACACTGGGTGTAACTTCTGCAACTCTGATGGTAACTCTAGCTTATAAGCTACCTTTCCAATTCGTTCAATGATTGGATAAGGCCCCATAAACCTAGGAGCTAACTTTCCTTTCCTTCCAAATCTAAGAACTCCTTTCCAGGGTGAGACCTTGAGGTACACTGTATCTCCAACCTGGAATTCTAAAGGTCTATGATGCTTATTAGCATATGATTTCTGCCTATCCTGTGTAGTCTTTAATTGTTGTTGTATTATTTTAATCTTCTCGGTGGTCTGCTGCACAAGATCAGGACCTAAAAGTTGATATTCACCGGTTTCATACCAACATAGGGGTGATCTACAATGTCTACCATACAAAGCTTCATAAGGTGCCATGTCAATGTTGTGTTGATAGCTATTGTTGTAGGCAAACTCTATCAAACTTAGGTGCAGATCCCAACTTCCTGTAAACTGAATAACACATGCTCTAAGCAAGTCCTCTAGTGTTTGTATAGTCCTTTCTTATTGTCCATCTATCTGAGGATGAAAGGTTGTACTAAACCTTAACTGTGTGCCTAAGGCTTTATGAAGTCGCTCCCAAAAATGACTTGTAAACTGAGGACCTCTGTCAGAAACAATGGTAACTGGTACTCCATGCAGCCGCACTATCTCATCTACATACAACTATGCCAGCTTCTCAGCAGAGTAGGTTGTTTTGACAGGTAAGAAATGTGTTGTCTTTGTCAACCTATCAACTATTACCCAGATGGAATCACGACCTTTGGCTGTTCTAGGTAAACCAACTACAAAATCCATGGTTACATGATCCCACTTCCACTGTGGTATGGGTAAAGGTTGCATTGTTCCTGAGGGCTTCTGGTGTTCAACTTTAACTTTTTGACACACATGGCACCGCATAACAAACTCAGCAATGTCCTTCTTCAAACCAGGCCACCAATACATATCTTTCAAGTTTCGATACATCTTAGTGCTTCCTGGATGCATAGCATACATTGAAGAATGAGCTTCTTCCAGGACTAACTTCCTCAAGTTATCCACATCAGGCACTATCATTCTACCATGATAACAAGCTACCTGATCATCTGAGTCATGGAAACCTTCTCATTTCTCATTACCATACTCCGATCTAATCTGTTGAACTGTAGCATCAACTTGCTATGCCTCCTTAATCTGTTGTCTCAGAGTAGGTTTTATATGCATCTCAGCTAACAGCCCTGATAACAATGATACTTTTAACTGTATATTATCTTGCCTTAGGGAGATAAGCATATCTCTCTTAGAGCACACTAAGGAATTCAGTTGTGCTCTGTCTAAGGCTGATGTTGCTGATTTCCTACTCAAATCATCAACAACTACATTGGCCTTCCCTGGATGATAATCAATTGTACAATTGTAGTCCTTGATTAACTCCATCCAGCGGCATTGCCTCATGTTAAGCTCATGCTGAGAAAAGATATACTTAAGGTTTTTATGGTCTGTAAAAATTTGGAATGTTTCTCCATAAAGATAATGTCTCTAGATCTTCAAGGCATGAACCACAGCAGCTAGCTCTAGATCATGTGTCAGATAATTCTCCTTGTGTTTCTTAAGCTACCGGGAAGCAAAAGAAATCACTTGTTTATCCTGCATTAACACACATCCTAGTCCATTCTTAGAGGCATCACAGAAAACTATATACCCTTTCCCTTGTTCAGGTAACACTAGCATAGGTGCACTTGTCAGCCTCTCCTTCAACAAACGGAATGATTTCTGACACTTGTCATTCCAGGAAAAAGGAACATCCTTCCTGGTCAACTTAGTTAAGGGTAAAGCTATAGAACTGAAGTTCTAATGAACCTCCTATAATAGCTTGCCAACCCTAAGAAACTACGAATCTCCGTCGGTGTCTTCGGCTGCTCCCATTGCAGAACAGATTCTACCTTTTTAGGGTCAACACGTATACCTGAAGTAGATATTACGTGTCCAAGAAAAGAAACTTCTGGTAACCAGAACTCACACTTGCTAAACTTAGCATATAACTTATGCTTTCTTAGCAAAGTTAGATCCAGACAAAGATGATGTTCATGATGTTGAGCATCTCTACTATAGATCAGGATGTCATCTATGAAGACAACAACACACTGATCGAGAAAAGGTCAGAAGATTCTATTCATGAGTTCCATAAATGTAGCTGGTGCATTTGTCAGTCCAAATGACATAACTGTGAACTCATAGTGACCATACCTTGTCCTGAAGGCAGACTTGGGTATGTCATTATCCTTAATACGCAGTTGATGATATCTCAGCCTCAAGTCTATCTTTGACAAGACGGTTGCGCCACGCAACTGGTCAAAGAGATCATCAATCCTCGACAGAGGATACTTATTCTTTATCATTACTTTATTTAATTGTCTATAATCAATGCACAACCGCATTGACCCATCTTTCTTTTTAACAAAGAGGACCGGAGCACCCCAAGGTGAAGTACTCGGTCGGATGAAACCTTTTTCAAGAAACTCTTGTAGTTGTTTCTTGAGTTCATCCATCTCAACAGACGCCATCCTATATGGTGTTTGTGCTATCAGTTGCATGTCTAGAACTAGATTAATATCAAATTCTATTTCTCGGGGTAGAGGTACACCTAGAAGTTCTTTAGGAAATACATCTTCAAATTCCCTAGCTATAGGAACTTTAGCAGGATTAGGACTCTCCATGGTGGTATCTACCACATGGGCCAAGAATGCATAACATCCTTGCTTCATTAGCTTCTGAGCAACCATAGCTGACACAAAACAGGTTGGAAGAATCTTTCTTTCTGCTTGAAAGATCCATGTGTCACTATCATCAGTGAACACAGCTTGCTTGGACTCACAATCCAAGACAACCTTATACCTTTCTAAGGTATCCATCCCAAGGATTACATCGAATCCACGCATCTCAAGTGGTATAAGATCCACTTGCATGTGATGTTCAGAAAAGAAGAGAATACAGGGAGAACATACCTCCCGCAAAATAGTAGATCTTGTCAAAGGAGTTTCTAATAGCAAACTATATGTTCTATGACTTACCATCATATTGCAGTCACGAATCACTTTTCGAGTGATAAAGGAGTGTGTAGCACCCAGATCAATTAAAACAGATACGACGCAAGATGTGGACATATCAGAATTAAACAATTCCATCTGACCTACCACAACACGAGGGTTGATCACTGCATCAGGTGGATTCATCGCATAGAATCTCGTCGTCGCATGTGGTTGATTCGGTGCTCGATGACTTGGTGTCGATGATCCAGCTTGGAACGCTTGTCCACATCCTCTAGTGTTACCTGGAAACTGTCTCCTTTGAGATCCTTGATGACTCTGCCTTTGAGGTTGAGTTACACTCACTTCTCTGGCTCTGCAATCTTTCATCAGATGTCCCATCTTTCCACATATGTAACAGCTTCTGTTCAGTTGTTGTGGTCTGGGTGGTCCTGTAACCGACATAGATGTTGAGCTACGAGCTCCTTCTAAAGGTAAGCTTCGTCCTCTACCCCTATTTGACGTCCACTGCGTCTGGGTACTGAATCTAGGTGGTGGTGTAGGCACATAAAACATTGGTTTCTTAAAATCTTTATATGAGGATCCTTCGAACTGGGGTTACATCCTCTTGTTCTTAGTCTGTCGCTTCTCTGACATAGACCTCTCTATCCTCCTGACTGACTCCACAAAGGTAGCAAACCTTTCCCTATTTTCCAGAGCATACACAGGGGTGGTCAACTCAGCCTTTAACCCCTTCTCAAAATGCCTAATCCTTTCTTCATTTGTAGCTACCATATGCGGACAAAACCACAACAGCTCCTTGACCTTAGCCTCATATTCGCTAATGTTCATCGATTCTTGTCTTAATCTCTCAAACTGAGAGATTTTCTCATCCAAGAATGTCTTACGGAAGTATCTGTTGATAAATTCCCATCGAAAAACTTCCCAAGCAATCTCCACACCTGGCCTTTTCTATTCTTCCATGGTCCACCAGTGACCAGCACTCCCCTTGAGAAGATACACAGCATGTCTAACCTTCTCAGCTTCTGGGATGTTCAGGATTCTAAAGGCCTTTTCTAGTTCAGTTAGCCACAAGTCAGCATCTGCTGGGTCTGTTATTCAAGCATACTCTGTGGCTCCAACTCGACGAAGTCGATCAAACGTTTTTTCAGATCCTTGTCCTGCTGGATGGGTAGGTACCCTAGGTACAGGTATAGGCATCCTATCAGTCATGTGTGTCATGGCAGTCATAAACTTCCCAAACATGGCTTGGAAGGCTGGATTCCCCATTTCAGCTGGGTTGAACTGGGGTGGTTTAGGTACAGGATCTTCCCTTTCTTGGTCTCTTGCACCTTCTCTAGGTGCAGCAACACTACTCTCAGCAACGTGTTCCTCATGTGATCCAGACATCTTTAGTTTTATCTTCTCCTCCTATATGAGCAGAAGACGCTATCAGATATACTGGAAGACACTAGAACAACTCTACGACCTAAGTCCTATGTCTCTGTAGACTCAGCGAACCTAGAGCTCTAATACCACTAAATTGTGACGATCTACTTGCAAAAATGAGATTAACGAATGCGGAAGCGATTAATTAGCAGCAGAATTACGGAAAATCACTAAAAATTAAAACTTTTTGTAAGGAGATCTTCAAACAGTAAAACTCTTTTATAAAGAAATAAGTAAGTTATTTACAAGTTGATTCATCCGTACATCTCTGTATCATCACATCTTGAGATTCATAACACTGACTACCCTGTTGAACTGTACATGAGCATTATACAAAAATCTCGAGACATTACGCCAAAAATCTCAAATCTAAATTAAACCATCTACTGACTCCTAGGACCTAAGAGTACAGAGACGACACATAGGACCTTCTATACAAGACCTAACAGACAGTGATTCCACCTATGGATCACTATTGTCCTTGATTTTGTTGCTGTTGCTGTTGCTGCTCACCCACTGGAGGGTTCCTCTGTCCTCGGCGTCTACCTAAAAAGTTGAATCCCATGGGGGTGAGACAATTGAATAATTGTCCCAGCGAGAGTTATAACTCTTCGCCAGAAGCATTGTTATTTCAAATAAATGAATAACACTGAGCAGTAGGATTATAAATATTCAACAACAGGTAAATTATTGAATAGTTAAATGAAGCAGTATACTTTATGCAATCATTCCAATTATAACTTGATTGAATAGCAAGTCATACATTTAGTAAGGAATATAAAGAACATGTATATAATTTGTCCAACTAGGACTTAATAAGCAATGTATCATCAATCATTATTTCTCGTAGTTCAACCTAAGCAATTATGCTACATGGCTGATTACATTTTTCAAACATATTTATGCCCTGAGGAGATGAGATATACCGCTCATACTTCAATCGACCATTATGAAATTGCAATCGGTACCATACATAGGTCATCAGAAGAGCCGGATTTCTATGACCTCATCTTCCTCAGTCAGTATGAGGAGAAACATGCAGGACATCTTGTGTCTCTACTATAATAGCTTTCCAGGGAATTCTGGCAACTTTGCTATTAGAGTTACAGTGGCATGTTGTACTCTCTTTGCCATCGAGGGATTTCTTGTTTATCTCACATCGATGCAGCTTTAACAACATCATCGGGAGATTAGTGATACATCATCTCGGCATAAACATATAATGAAGGATTGAGAGATTAAATGTACATCTCACATCAATTCCCTCATTAGGACGTAAGGATATTTGCATCCATAACCCCCACATACTCAAAAGTATGCTCTCCAGGAGTTCCCTTAGGAAAACCTATTTCACCATCATTTAACTTCTGACAATGATGGATCTATAGTCAGGGCTCTACATGATATGATTATACTTGATTAATTAAGTACATTACAACATTCTTTTAGCATCAGGCATGTTTTCAAACATAAACCATTAAAACAATTGCTATAAAGAAAGAGTACTAATTGTATCAAGTTCATTTCACATCTAGTTATCATTGGGATATCAATCCCTAACCATCTCATCATTATGATTCAGGAATATGGGTTTTCAAACCCTTATATAATCAAACACTTGTTACCAAGTAACATATTGTCATCAAGTCATTTAACAGTATGAACATGATTATAGCAATGTAGATATTCACCATGGCTCATACAGCCTATCAATCAAATATGTTACCTCTCACTAGGCAACATAGCATATCATTACTTCCAAAGCTTATAAAGTGCTTTTAATGAATATGACATCATATCTCTTTCCTGGCTATGCTCACTATTTCATAAAGACCTGCATAATTAAAACAAATGATAACATGCACATTATCTCTTATATCAGTACATTGCAAAACAAAGATGACTTTACTATTCAAGGTTTGCACCACTATGCCCTTACTAGGGATAGGGTTTCCCTTTTTAATTCAATTAGGGTTAACCAACCCCTTTATCTTAATTAGGAATAGTGTTTCCTCATTTCATAATTCAATCAAAGAGTTTCATGCTTAAAAGCATAACTCATGAATAGGATTTACTGTTCACAACATCACATTACCCTAGATTAGGGTTTACTATTCACATTATATCACATTACCCTAGATTAGGGTTTACTATTCACATTACATCACATTACCCTAGATTAGGGTTTACTATTCACATTACATCACATTAAGATCATTCCATCATCATGTATGAAGATTACTCCCATTAATGCCCTCAATTAGGGTTATGATTCACTAGCTGTCATAACTAGGGTTTCATGATCTCACTATCATGGATCATACCCTAATTAAGTATCCATCCATATTAGGAGTTCATTACTTGATTAACATTTATATAAGAAATCTTATCTCTCCTCTTTCTATAAGTTGATGATTGCATCACCCTTGATTAGGCTAAGTCAATTCAACATTGGCATCATTGGTTATGTCATTACTATTGTGATTAGTAATGCTCACTTGTTCAAAGAGTATTAGTCACTCAATCCCATCAAGGGTACCTTTGTAATGATCACCACTGATTATAACATACATTAATTAACTAATTACTTGGTCCCTTACTAACTTTAGGTATCTATGAGGTTTAGGTTAATCAACCACTAAACCATCTTGACCACTAAGGCATCAAACGATCTTGACCTTCATAGACCTCAAATGGTTTTATACACAAAACCTCCAAACAGTTTTGGACAGACCTTGAAACCGTTTGGTGTTGAAGACCATTTGGTCTTGTTGACTTTTGAAACCGTTTGGTAAATTGCACACTCAAAACCGTTTGCCCAAGATAGGGGTGAAGACCGTTTGGTCAAGTTTGACTTTGAAACCGCATGGACATAACCGACCTTGAAACTGCATGAGACTAAACGGTTTGGGATCGTTTGGTCCCAAACGGTCTTGAGACCATTTGGTCCCAAAAGGTCTTGAGACCATTTGGACTCAAACGGTCTTGAGACTATTTGGACCCAAATGGTCTTGAGACCGTTTGGTCCAAACCACCTCAAAACCGCAAGTACCAAAAAGTGTCTCAACCACTTCAATTGAGTTAGGGTTTCCAATGTTGAACCCCTCAATTCGATCATGTACTTGTTAGACACTCATCAATTGAGTCAATCAGGTCAACCCTCAACTGATTTGACACTCAAATGACCCTCAATTGATCATCAATTAGGGCTTGAGTTGTTTGAATTAGGGTTTGGAATCAATGACCCTTCAACACACTTCAATGTGGGTCTAGTTGATTTGAAATCGTTGAACCATCATTCAATTTAGTCATGACCTGACCCCAAACGGTCTTGGGATCGTTTGGATAACCTCCAAAATGGTCTTGAGACCGTTTTCTCAAGTCAACACCAAAAACTAACTCAACCAATTAAGGTTTGGCTCATTGGATTGGTCACTAGGTCAACAATCATTTACACTTCAACTTGTTACCTTTAGATCTTTAACCACTTGACCATAGTCAACCCTAGACCTCCAAACGGTCTTGGGTGACCCCCAAATGGTCTTGGGATCATTTGGATATTCTCCAAATGGTCTTGAGACTGTTTTCCCATTATTTTATCAAAAACCAAATCATTCAATTCGGGTTTGGATACTAGAGTTGGTCACCAAAAATCAGCAATCGATTACTCATCAACTTGATATGATTGGATCCTCAATTGGTCAACCCTACTTAACCCAAGACCTCCAAACGGTCTTGAGACCGTTTGGGTGATCCCCAAACAGTTTTCAAACCGTTTGGGTCACTCAACCCAAACTTCAACTTAATACAATTATTGAAATCAGCAATTAACCCGATTAGGGTTTTGATGATTGTTGGACCTTCAATTGGTGAACCACTTGGAATTAATTGATACTTTTTGGTAGGAAATTAGTCTAAATTATTCTCAACAGTCCTCCAAATGGTCAATGCCTCCAAACGGTCTTGGACCGTTTGCTTCCATGCGTTCTTTTGAAATCATTTGCATTCAAACTGTTTGAAACCGTTTGCTCCAAACGGTTTGGAAAACCGTTTGCTAAAGGTTGGGAGACCGTTTGCTAAAGTAAATTCTTGGATAATCATAGGAATTAACATCATATTCTTCTACCTCTGTTCAACCAAGAACAGGGGTTGTTCTTCATGGAAAAGATAGCAAGAACACACAAAGGTGTCTAAAGAAGAAGATTTAAGCAACGATTATAGGAAAGAAAGATGCATTAATAAATCTTAAGGGTTAGAGTTATAAAAACCACCTCTAGGACTGATATAGAGCTCCAAGCTTCGTATCTTTAATGGTGGATGAAGCTCCAATGGTTTTCCAAGGTCCATTCTTCAAGTTTTGTATGGAGAAGATGGCTAGAAAGGATAATCGTGTGAAGAAAACCATGAATCCAACCTTATATAGTGGTTTCCACCATGAATTCGAGGTATATGGTGACCCAAACTTACCAAGTCAGTATGGTCATCCTCCCTCTGCTCCAGAGCTCCTCCTTAGTCAGTCCAAATCAAGAAGATAAGGAAAAGAACTAAGGGAAATGATCCATGGTGTTGTTGGAAAAGGTTGCTTATATATTTATGGGTATTTTCAAGGAAAATGGAAAAAGATAGATATTTCCTTTTATTTCCCAAAAATATCCACCAAGTCTTCCTCAATACTTGGACACGTTTCCATGATCTAAACTCATGCAAAATTCCTCCATTATCCAATGGCTTAAAAGGAAAAGAAACAAAACATCTTAAAGAGAGGTACACTAATATCCACCCTTTAATTGGATATTGCTTAATATATTATTTGTGAGTAATTTTCCACTCCTACCATGATCATTCAAAAGAGGCGCCCTTCTCATTTTCTTTGCTCCACTTGATTTCAAGAAACATGAGAGATCCTCTAGAGGGTATGTTTTACATGTTGGACCCTAGATTTTGGGTAAATTGCACTTTACACCAAAACTAGGTTTTAAAGCACAAGGATTGCTCTACAAGCTATATCTTGGTGCTCAAGCTTGTGAAATCCATACCACTACATCATATACATTCTTATAATGTCTCAACATTTAGAGGAACATCTTAACACGTGCAATTTTGCAAGTTAACCCCTCAACTTGGGTAATTTGCACTTTAGTCCAATTTTAACAAAACAATGTTTCAACATTATGCAAAAAGGATTGAAATTGAAATATAAGTTCCTCAAAAATCCTTGATTACATTTCAAAGGATAAACACAAGCATCTGATCACTTATTCAAGCAAAACACCTAGGGCTAGTACATAACCCAGGTCAGGGATGTTACACTATCTCTTCTCGAGAATTATATACAACAATTACTTTGTCAGAATTATACTTAAGCAACTCAAAATCTCAAGGCATCAAGCCAAAATCTCAGATCGATACATTAAAAGAACTAACTACTAATTCTGAGGACCTGAGAGTACAAAGACAACACATAGGACTTCTATCTACAAGACACGACAGACAGTACACTAAACCTGAGTTGTCACTATTGTCCTTGCTGCTATTGATGTTCTTCCTCTGCAAGATATTCTCAGTCTCCTCTGTGCTTGTCCACCCAAAAATGTTGGATCCCACGGGGGTGAGAAAATTGTAATTGCCCCAGAGAGAGATATAACTCTCCGCCAAAAACATTATTATTGCAGTTTAATGATATAAAACTAGGTAGAGGATAAGCAGTTTAAAGCATTCTCATCTTTTAAAGCATTACAACTATTTGTGATAGAACAATAAATCATCTATCCTCTTAATAAGGAATAGGAAGAACATGTATATCATTTATCTACCATATCATTTCAACATCTCAAGCTTTTCCTTATTATCCTAATATGTCACCCATGATTCATTCTTGTTTTCATATGTTGGCCTTAGCCAATCTACTAAACAGATATTGAATTATTCCAGACATAAGAGTATACATCATCATATTCTTTCTAGGCATCGGACTATGCCAATCCCTTGGTTATAGGCTTCATGCCTCTGCCAGGTATTGGACTTTAACCAATCCTGATTACACCGCCAGGCATTGGAATCTACCAATCCTGATTACACAGCCAGGCAGTGGACTCTAACCACTCCTGATTACAGGCTTCATGCCTCTGCCATGTATTGGACTTTAACCAATCCTGATTACACAGCCAGGTAGTGGGCTCTAACCACTCCTGATTACATAGCCAAGTAGTGGACTCTAACCACTCCTGATTACAGGCTTCATGCCTCTTCCAGGTATTGGACTTTAACCAATCCTAATTACACAGCCAGGCAGTGGACTCTAACCACTCCTGATTACACAGTCAGCCAGTGGACTCTAACCACTCCGGATTACACAGCCAGGCAGTGGACTCTAACCACTCCTGATTATAGGCTTCATGCCTCTGCTAGGTATTGGACTTTAACCAATCCTGATTACACAGCCAGGAAGTGGAGTCTAACCACTCCTAATTACTGGCTTCATGCCTCTGCCAGGTATTGGACTTTAACCAATCATGATTACACATCCAGGCAGTGGACTCTAACTACTCCTGATTATAGGCCTCATGCCTCGGATAGGTATTAGACTTTAACCAATCCTGATTACACAGCCAGGCAGTGGACTCTAACCACTCCTGATTACAGGCTTCATGCCTCTGCCAGGTATTGGACTTTAACCAATCCTGATTACACAGATCATGGGATATAAATTCCTTTAACTCATCATTGATCATCACTTCCTTGTCTAGGCTCTGAACCCTGAGGTTAGCCTTCATAGCTTTTCACATTCTTTATTGAATACAATTATTCCTTTTATTAAGTTTATTGAAAAATTATCATTTCTTACAATAAACTTTTATAATCATCTTGGTACCTTTCACTATTCCCCAATTGTTCTCATGGCTCATAAGGCCCATAAAATATCTTGTCACCTCTCACTAGGCAACATCTAATCATATGGCTCACAAGGCCATTAAACATCTTGTCACCTCTCACTAGGCAACAATAACATATCACCTCATGTAATACAATAGTAACACCACTATTCCCTCAATAGGGTTAGGGCTTACTATTCACATCACATTAGGGTTTCTCATGTCCCATTACCCAATTTAGGGTTAGGGTTTCTAATATCACATTAATTAGGATTTCATATTTATCAAATCAACCTTAATATATTGCTCCACACCTCTAGGAGCATCCATTAACATCTCGAGTATTCAATCATGTTTATTACTTTTAACATTTATCATTAAATGATTATCAATACAAGGTATGAGTTCATTTCTCATCCTTATGATGGTATGATTACATCATACTCATTAGTTTAGCTTAACCCCATTCTCAAGGTATATTAGCCTATTCTTATCAAAGTATATCAAACTCATTACAATTCATTGTAACAATTTACATAACATACTTCATGTGTTTCCTATCCAAGTATATTGGATTTGAGGTACATCAATGCTTATCAACCTTGGGATGCTAAAAGTGATATCAATCATATCTTGATGTATCACTTTCCTTATCACTTCCAACTTACTTGAGTTATCAACTTATCTTGGATTAAGGTATTTCCCATCTTAATGCTTTCATCCACTAACCTATCACTTTTACCATGAAGTGCATAGGTCACACACAAGAATGGTCCAACTATCTTCAATGATATGGACTCATTTCAGGTTAAGGCATTGCTTACTATAAAGTTGCCTATGATCACCATTTTAGATGTTTCATCTTTATAAGGTAATACCCACTATTTTATCATTAGGGTTCTCTTATTAGGGTTATGGTTTATCATCATATTGCCTAAGATTAGGGTTTCACTTATTATAACTCAAAATTTGAGTTTCACATACCTTCACCCTATATTAGGGCTCCTCATCATACCATTGCATAGGGTTTCACATGACATCACCCTCAATTAGGGTTTTAATTCAATTATCCACAATTAGGGTTTGCTATTCATCCTAATTAGGGTTTATTATTTATCCCAATTAGGGTTTCATCTTCCATTACCCATAATTAGGGTTTCTTATATCATCACCCTAAATTAGGGTTACATCATTACTCTATACTAGGGTTTCACTCAGGATTGCCCAACTTTTAGGATTATGGCTTATTAACCCACTCGATTAGGGTTTCATGGTCTCTTTACTAAGGATCATACCCTAATCACATATTCTTCATAATTAATACGCATGTATGAATTCCTTTCTATCATCTACTCAACTTGATTAGGTTACATCAACCTTTGAATCAAATATGTACAACTATGGTTGACATAGTGTATTGAGACATTGCTTTCATAAGCTTTTAGGGTTAACCATTCTAAAGGTACTGATCATCTAGGTACTTTAGGATTTCAACCTTTGTACCTATCATTGATAATCATTATTATCAACCATTGGATCAATGGATCAATCATCACCTTAAATATCCAAATGATTTGATCACTTTAAATCTCCATTCGGTTTTGGCATTTCAACACCAAATGGTTTTGAAACTGTTTGGGCAACTAGGGTTTCCTTCAACCAATCAATTAGGACCATTGGATCAACGTCCAATTACATCAGAAAGTATCTCTAACTGGTCTTAAGATCAATTACCCATTTGATCTTGAGAGCAATTACCCATTCGGTCTTGAAATCAATTATCCATTCAGTTTTGTAACCGAATTAACTCAATCAGTTTTGAAAACCGGTTGCCCATGTTGAGGTGTGTGCTTAAGATGACATCATCATATTCAAGCTACAAACCCACGAAACTTGCTGTAATTTACATGGTGATTTCACCAATCATTCAAATAAAATTTCAGGAATAATGAAGGAATCAACAATTGATAAAAATATGGAATCAATAACAAAGTTCAAGGGTTCAAGTTATAAAACCCGCCTCCAATTGAGCTTCAAAGATTCAAGCTCACGTCAACAATGGTGGATGAAACTCCTTTCACTATCCCAAGGCTCATCCTCAAGCTTTGAGTGAAAAGGAATGTTTAGAATTGAAGATGGGATCGAGATATGAAGAAATCATGCATTGATTTTTTATTTCCACCATGGAATCAAGGTAAACGAAGGTCAAGAAGGTTACCAACAGGTTGGGGGTCGTCCTCCTGTTGCTCCAATCTCCCTTGGTCGTTTTTGCAAGTAAGAAGTGAAAGTGGATTCAAAATTCCCTTTCAACTCATGGATAAAGGAGCATATATATGAATTTTATTGAAAATTCATTTAAGAGAGAGAAAGTAGGGATTATCTCCTCCATTTCCTTGCCACTTTCCCCCTTCCCTTCCTTGGTTACAAGGATATCCCCTTTTCCTCATATTCCACTCAATTATCCATGAATTAAAGGAAAACAAATTAAGCACCTTAACCCTTATAATAATAATATCCATAAGTTAGTGGATATTTCTTTTTCTTTTAATAATGTGAGTGGGTTATCCACTTGCTTGAGATATTTTCGTGCCTTTGCAAAGCACATGGTAGTCAATTCTTTTTCAAAATCATCCCTATCCTTTTGGTTGAAGGGCTCTTCAATTAATATATTTATTTTTGCTTTAAATTGAAGTAAAGTTCCAATTTATGCTTAAATCTTGATTATTTTAATATCAAGATTCTCTCTCCTCCAAAGTGATCCAAATGAGGCTCCCCCCTCATTTTATTTGCTCTACATGATGCCAAGAAACATTAGGGACTATTTTGAAGTGGTAATTTGCATATTGAACCCTAGGTTTTGGGTAAATTGCACATTACACCAAAACTAGGTTTTAATGCACAAACATTGCTTTTTCAGCTCTTTCTTGGTACTTAGGCTACTACAAGCCTTACCTCTGCATCATCTTCATTCTCCTAATGCTTAAATACATGAGGAACATCTTATCATGTAACTTTTGCAATTTAACCCCTCAACTTGGGTAATTTGCATTTTAGTCCAAAACAAGCAAAACAATGTTTCAACATTATTCAAAAAGGACTAAAATTGAAACATAATTCCCCTTGAACCTTAATTATTTTTCAAGAAATAAGAGCAAGAATATAATTACCTTTATTAAGCAAAACACCTAGGGTTAAGGCATAACCCAGGTCTGGGATGTTACACGCATATACCTATTCAATCACCCTACCGCACTGCATATTACTAATCGGTCCACTAAGCGGTCATGGGCAGGATATATTCCCGCTTGGCCTATTAATGTTCATGCATTTCATACATGCATGCATATATATACACACATTTCATTATATATATAAATTGAGATATATAATCATTGAATTATATGTATACATTTTTTTGGGTTAACCTAGCATGCATCATATTCCAAAGTAAGAACTGTGATTACAAAAGAGTGATCCAGAGTAGATCACAAAGAAAAGGAAAACTGTACAGAACAAAAGGAAAAAACTATCTATACAGACTATGGGTATCATTAATGCTCAGGTCCCAGATCGAATCTGAACCACTTTCAAAGTTAAGAAAAATCCTATGATTTCTTTCACGCCATATATAATAGAGCACGAAGATAGTAGTGATTCTAGCTTCCCCATTAATCTCCAAAATCTCATCTTTGGAATTAGGATAGGAGCCATAAGTTGTATTAAATTTCCTCCAAATAGAAGCACTAAACCTGCAGTTAAAGAACACATGAACTGGATATTTAGATTCCTCTT
This sequence comes from Alisma plantago-aquatica, assembly GCA_963693085.1. Classification (NCBI taxonomy): domain Eukaryota; kingdom Viridiplantae; phylum Streptophyta; class Magnoliopsida; order Alismatales; family Alismataceae; genus Alisma; species Alisma plantago-aquatica. The sequence goes on along the minus strand of OY856411.1, from coordinate 301,778,932 downwards.
TGCAAAGAGAGAATCTCGACACAAAACTGAAACCCATTTTGTTCAAGTAATCAATCGTGGGTAATTTTTCCAAGAATAATTTCCACAGAAAACAAGAACATCTCCTAGGAACTTTCCCTTTCCAAACCCAATCATACCAGTCAACACATGGGTTTTGTACTCTGACGAGATTCCAAGCATCCTTAAGCTTAAATGAAATAGAATTTTTAATCAACAGAGAGTCAGCATGACCATTCGGGCTGGGTAAACTTTGTAAGAAAGCAGAAATCTTCTCAGAACCTCTAAACTATGGTACATACCAAACCCCATTATAGATACAGTAGGTAAGCTTCCTCCTGGATTCATTGCCCATTCTGATCATCAATTGCTGGCAGTCCATGACATCCCGCAGCCTTTTACCAGTAGGAATCCAAGGGTCCTTCCATAAGTAAATATCTTCATCATTGCCAACAATGAACTTCACATGAGGAGTCATTAAGTGTCTGCGACTGAGAAGTTTATTAAATAACTAAGTAAAACTTGCTTTACTATTAATCGACCAAACAGAATCATTTTCAAGATACTTGTTGTGCACCCATTTGACCCATAGAGATTCTTTATCCATTGCAATATTCCATAAATTCTTCAAAACACCAGCTTTAGACCAGTCATCCAAACACCTAATACCCAGACCCCCTTCCTTTTTAGGCCTGTAAATAAAGTCCCAAGATACAGTGTGGAGATGCTTCTTATCTTCATTATCACCCCAAATGAAATCCCTCAACATCTTGTCAATTTGTAAGATCACTGATTTAGGAATAGGGAAAGCTGAGGTCCAGAAAATATGATACGATGAAAGAGTAGAAATAACCAATTCAATTCTCCCAGCTTGAGATAACAAATTGCATTTTCACGTATCTAACTTGCTTCTAATTTTATCAAGAATAGGATTGCACATAGATTTCGTTAGCCTACTAGTAAAAAGGGGTAAGCCAAGATATCTCACGGGCAAAGAGGAAATCTGAATACTGAGACAGCTAGAAATGTCATTTGCAAGATCAGTACTTGTGCTTTTACTAACAAAGAGCTGACTCTTCAAATTATTAAGTCTCAGTCCAAAAAAAAATTGAAAGACCTGATAAACTTCATTAATCATAAGCGCATTACTCTTTTCAGCCTTAGAAAATATTAAGAGGTCATAAGCAAAGACTATATGAGAGACCCTCACATCCTTTAGAGTATGACCAGAATTAATACTACCTTTGGACACATATTCATTCATAAGAGCACTGAATCCCTGCATAGCTATCACAAACAAATATGGGGCCAAGGGATCCCCCTGCTTAACACCATTGGAAGCAGAGAAGGACGAGGAAGGATTTCCATTGATCAAGACCTTGTAAGATGAAGTGGAGAAACAAACATCAATCCATTTCATCCACTTAGGAGGAAAACCCATAATTCTGAGAATAAAGAGAATATAATCACGTATAACAGAGTCATAAGCCTTATCTAGGTCAGCTTTAATACACAACTTGCCAGGACCATGAGCATTAGAGAAAGAGCTGAGAATGTGATTTGCAAGGATCATAGCATCACCAATAGATCTTCCTTTAATGAAAGAAAATTGACTCTTGTCAATGAGATCAGGAAAAATAACACTCAAACGGTTAGCAAGAACCTTTGTAATAATCTTATAAATGACATTGCACAAAGAGATGGGCATGAAGTCATTAAGGCAAGAAGCACCATGGCACTTGGGAATTAAAGTAATGAAAGTGTTATTGCACTCACGAAGAAGCTTTCCCGTTTCAAAGAAATTCAGAATGGATTTACAAACATCTTCTCCGACTATATCCCAGTAAGATTTAAAGAACAGGCCATTAAAACCATCCAGCCCAGGGGCCTTATCCACCTTTAAACTTTCCACCACAGAGACAATCTCAGACTTAGATATGTGTTTGTTCAAAATTCCAAATTGAAGTTCATTAATCTTGGGCAGCTTCCAATATTTAGACCACTTGACATAACTATCAGGAGCAGAATTGAAAAGAGATGCAAAGAAGTCCACAGTATGAGAACTAATACCCTCTTGATCATAAATCTTGGACCCATTAATAGTAAGACAATGGATATTATTAAAGATCCTTCTGGTCTTAAGTGAAGTATAGAAGAAGGAAGAGTTTTTATCTCCTTCCTTGAGCCATAAAACCCTTGACTTTTGCTTTAGAAGAGATTCCTCATCAATGAGAGCTTTTTCAGCCTGCACTCTCAAATCATTAAGCTTCAACTAAAGAGACTTATTAAGCGGATATTTATCAACCTCCCTTTGGACCTGAAAAGCCATCGTCTCAAGCTCTTTTGATTTGGAAAGGATATTACCTACATTTTTCTTATTCCAGTCTAATAAGGCACCTTTAACAACATGTAGTTTCCTGTAAACCCTATACATAGGTGCTCCTTCAGGAGAGACACTACTCCAAGCATCCTTAACTACATCATGAAAATTAGGTTGGGTAACCCAAGCATTAATGAATATGTACGGGGCTCTCCTCTTCTTAAGACTATTGAAATGGATCCCAATGATACGATGATCACTGACATTAGTCGAAATAACCTCACCGCAGAGAGCAGGAAAAACTTCAAGAAGCTTCATGTTTCCCAAAATTCTATCTATTTTAGAAAAAGTAGATTCACCTTTCTTACTCCTGCTATCCCACATAAAAAAGGGACCCTTAGGGCAAATCTCAACAAGGTTAGTATCAGAGAAAATATCGTTAAAATCCTTCATACTCTTAGGAGATGGAGGATGTTTCCCCATTTTTTCCCTATTTAAACAGACAACATTAAAATCGCCCACTAGGTACCAAGGCCTATAAGTGTTTATAGATCGGATAGAGTTCCATAAGAGCATTTTGTCATTATCATCATTGGACCCGTAAACAGCAAAAAGGAAGAGAGTAGAATCATAGAAATCCACCTCACACTGAATAACTTGTTCATTCTCCATGATTTTGTTAACAGAAATAGTTGGACTAAACCAAAGAACAATAATACGAGTATACTTATAGAAGCTTGAGTTAGAAAATAACTTTGCATTCGGCCACATGGATAGGATCAACTCATCAATCTCACTACTACTAAGTATGGATTCCAGGATAATATAGACATCAGCTTTGTTCCTATCTATCTCCTCCTTAACGTGAGAAATTTTATTATGAATCCCTCTCACGTTCTAAGAAATCATTGTGAAAGGCCTATCCATTTGGAAGAAGGTTCACTACCTCTTCAACCCTCACATTCGAGTCAGATGCGATCAAAGCTTCCTTCTGGATCTCAGAATCATCAAAATTTGATAATGGAGAATATTTATTTAGAGTTTCCGTAGCGATTCTAGATGAATTTTTGGGAGCAGCTTTAGGAACAGCTTTCGACCTCTTTCTACTTGTTCTCCATTCTACCTCAGGAGAACTAATAGGAGTTGAAGATGTCTTCCTATTTACAGGATCACAATTACCACCAGCAAGACCATTAACTGACATTTCAGTCCTCCTTTCTACCTCAGGAGAACTAATAGGAATTGAAGATATCTTACTACTTATAGGAACATGAATACCATCAGCAAGGCCAATGACTGAAATTTCAGAAACCTCAGGAATAGCTTCAATAGCATCCTCAAAGACCTCTGCTTTTCCATCCTCTACAGATTTTTGGGAACCCAGGCCTTCGTGTTTTTCTTCTTTGGAGCTCTGCCTTCCATACTACTGGAATCATCACACAGAGAAGGTTCATGGCCATACAAGCCACATTTCGAACACTTTGAAGGCTATCATTCATACTCAAATTCAATAGTATCCTGATGTCCATCATCACTGACAATTTGTAGGTCTTTCGGATATGTGAAATCTGCAGGTATCACCACTTGAATCCTAGCATACTCCAGTCTTCAAAATTCAAGTGTCATCTTGTCCGGACGAAGAGGCCTTCCCAGCACTGAACCGATGTAGTTGAACATCTCTACATCTCATAGTTCAAGGGGAAGGTTATGAATCTTAAGCCAGATCGGTATCTCCGTGAGTTTCATCTTCTCCAGTGGTTCCCCGCGTTCCCATTTCTTTATGATAAGTAGTTTTCCGACCACGAACCAAGGACCCCCATCAATTGCAGTTGACAGATCTTCATCGTTTGAGAACAATATAATGAAAAAACCCCTTCCTCTGGATCTTATTTCAATGGAACCTCTGACCTTCCATAAAAGAGAAAGATGTCGCACAAGCGTCGGCCAATGAGGCTTGAGTCCGACGACATACCCACCCTTCGTCCTACTCCACCTAGTCAGATTCCTCTCCGCTATAGATCTCAGATATAGCAACTTCCCATCAACCAAATTGATCTTTGTCTTGCTTAGATTTACAGGCCCAATATCATTTCTCCCCTTCAATAGCTTAGACCAGTCCAACGAGTTCTGGGCGACGGAGATCCCTATGCTTGGACCTTTTGTAGTATTTCCATACGAAGAGCCCTCCCCGAGCCCAGGATCTGGAGGCTCAGACGCCGCCGTTGACTCTTTCGTAGCCCCCTCACTTGCCTAGACAATCACCTGGACAGTCGCCAGGACAGACGCCGTCGTCGCCATCTTTAATGTTCAATCACGTACATTATTTATGATAAACACCAGATTATATGTATACATTGTAATACATATAAACAAATTTCCACACACATTTGTACATTTATTCGAATACTTTTTGATATATTAACATGTATAGATATATATACAATATACCTAAATATACAATCACATATTTGTTCATGTATATATATATTTTGATTTATTCACATTTATACACACTATACATATATTTGTACATTGATTTACCTACATTTTAGTATTTTTACATATATTACAAACACATTCTATATATAGACATATATACATATATAAGCATATCATACATCATACATGCATATTAATATGTTTATAAGTAAATAGATGTATGTGCCTACTCTACATATTTTAATTTATGATCTCGCTATATTATTTTATATATAATTAGTTTATTGAAATAAAAAAATCTAAAACTGCATATACTCTCGTATATACTCCTACATACCGCATATACTCTATGTAGTACCCTCTCCGCCCATATACCGCATACCGCTTTCCTGAACCATGATTCATACTAGTATTCCATATCAATATAGTATAGTCGTTGCTAAATCTTACCTTACAGGCTATGATTGTTTTTTTGTTGAAGTAACATAATTTTAAACTTTAAAATAATAGAGTGAACTCTCTTTATTAACTCTGATGTGATACTAAACAATAGTATAGAGTGAACCATATAAATTGACATAGTTGGATCGAATTACCAGTACTAAGATAACACCTCAAGAGAGAATGGAAAGATTAAAAATGGTTGATTTCTCTTTCTCCTTCCTAGTAATTGATTGTGACATAGAAAATTTGTTTGCCGTCATTGAGAAGCCTTTTTAAAAATTGTTGTGATTAGAACAAAAAAAGGACTCAATATTAAAACATTATTCACTTATGAAATATAAGAATGTAGTGACAATTGTTATGACCACATTTGAGCTTAATTGATAAATTAGGGTGTACCTGGACTATTACATAATTAATTAGATTGATCATTACTTAAACTTAATTATCGATGGTAAATCAGTTGTTATATTTCAAGCCTAAGAAAGAAATATAATCATAATTTTACTTTGAAGGTGTAACATCCTAGAATTTTGTAGAAGGAAACCCTAATTTTCAAATTTCAAGATTTGATACTTAAATTAAATATAAATGTGACTATGAAACACAATTATGATATTCGTAGCATGTTTCTAATAATTTTAGAGATAATTTCACATTATCAATCCTATTGTAATCCAATTTCATCAAATATAACCTTAATTAGTCAATTGTGGTACGCAGGGGGTTCAAGTGAAATTGACCCATTTAATATAAAATATTTTTAGAAGAAAATTTTGATATGAACATAAATCATGGATATCAAGATTTACTCAAAATTTTTGCCCCTTATTGCCTTTAAGTAATTATACATTATTAATACATGCTTATTCTAAAAAGGGAAAATAGAGATAGTTTTGTCTCTCAAACCAAGAAACTTATTGGATTTTCAGACACCTCGTAGTTTATTAGTTAACACAACAAATTTGATTAATTTTGGATGATTCTAGATATTCCAATTTGAATTAGCAAGAAAATCACTTTAATTAATCATTTATACTAATATGTATGTTTTTGGACTTTATCATGTGTATCACGCGATGTGTACTGAGCCCCCTCCAAATTGAACTCTTCGATCCGGAGTCTTCCGCGAGCGCGGAGACTCCCTCCTTATGGAACAACAGTGTCCCCATGGCAACACAGACCCTAAACCCTTGCACCTCTTCACTCGACCCCGATCTGGGAATCATCCCCTTACACTCTGAAAACAAAAGGGAAAATGAACTCAAAACCATCCTTTTCTCACCCATATTGCAAGGATGTAAAGCCCAAGAGGAGAACCGGCCCAAAAGATAGACCTATTGGGTGGAGAGCCTCCGTCGGGACTAATCATAGGATCCACCAAAGGCAGCCCACCCCAGCTCCTAAGGCAGACTCTGCACCTCCCATGGCAGCCCACTGGGCCCCATGACAAAGCCACTTTAGCAGCCCATACTGCCAAAGTGTACCCAATCGGACCATAAATGGGTTAGGCTCTGAAACCATTTGTAAAGCCCAAGAGGAGAACCAGCCCAAAAGATCGACCTATTGGGTGGAGAGCCCCTTAGACTTTATCTATTGTCCTTCCCTATCGCATATGTGCGACTATTTCTTTTTTTTTACACTTAACACCCCCACCTACCCATGCCTATATTAGGCATACGATTCCTGCGAGACCAGAAAGGCAATCTGCGATCCCAAACGCTCGAAGACACCGCAACATCCCCTGCCTTCTTCCCCTAGTCTCCTAGCTCTAGGACGGTGTCAGCTCTGGTCCTTGGTTGCGGAGACGAGCGTTGAATCCTATGGTGTTGAGACCCTTGAGCATCCAACTATTCAAGACAAGAGTCTTTCACCTACACAAGGACTTACCCACTTGATCAAGATGTCTTCAGCCTTCACCAAGGACTTACCCACACTTGCATCAAGTCTTTGGCCTTGGAGGAATTACCTACTCTTCTTGAATCTTCCGCCTTGTCCTTCTCCTTCACTTAGAGAAGATCTTCACACCTTCTTCAACCTTGAAGAAGAAGAACAACTCCTCCTTCACTCGGAGAAGATCACTTCAACCTTTTCTCTTTGAGAAAGGGGATTGGGAAGATGGAAGGATTGAGAGTGTTACAACATAATATAGAGGTAGCTCTCTTAAAACATGCCTAACTCACTCATATTCACAAAATTCTTTGTAAATGAGAGGGAAAGGGGCTTAAAGGGTTGTACTACACTCAACTATAGTAAGGACCAAGGATAGCATGAATGAGAAATTTTGGAATGAACTCCAAGATGTCCTATTTATAGCTGGGGGTGTTCCTTTGAGTGTGGGATCACTTAAGAATGAAAAATATCTATTTTACAACTTGCAACAGATCGATTTTCATTTCTAAAAACTCTCCAACAGTTGGACACCCTTTTTTTATGTTTTATGTACAGTACATTCAGTCGAGTTTCAATAAAGACAACTCGACCAGTCCACTAATCGACAAAGCTAATTTTCAAACTATGGTCGAGTTTGTCCTGGGGAAACTCGACCGATGAGCCAAAATCAGTTTCAGTCAATGAGTTGGTCAGTAAAGTTCTATGAGTGTACAACTCGACTGATTGATTCATTTCCAAAAATTCATCATTGGTCGATCGAGATCCAAACTCGACTGACAAAGTTACTGTGACAAATTTTTCAAAATGATTTTTGGGTGATCAAACGTTGGAATTAAGTGTCCCTGATTTTTTCTCATATTTACAAGTCATATCATCAATACAAATAATTACAAAATTATTCTAAGGTGGTTTGAAGTGATTTTCCAAAATGTGCATTTGTATTGCTTTTGACTTGAACTTGGACAAGCTAGGGCTTGTGTACTTTGTTCCTTTTCATGTACCTAAAGCTTGAAATTAATCTTAAACAAACATATTAGATACATATGAATTGAATGGTTAAGTCATTATCAAAATGGACAATGTATAACATTCTCCCTCTTTTTGACAATGATAAACCATTCATGAATCATATTGAAAAGGATAAGTAAAGTTATACCTTGGCCTTATGAATTGCAAAGGGATTTATAATTTTAACAATGTGAATTGCTCCCCCTCAATCTATGCTCACTATTACATGCATAGTTAGTACTTCTACACAAAGAAATATAATATATATACTACATGGTCCTTTAACAAGTCACATGATAAAAGATATATTAGACAATTAAAGGATCACATAAGCAGTAAAAGTAATATGGTTGAGCTTGAAAACATTGAACTTCTCTCCCCCTTTTGGCATTATCAAAAAGTAAGGGGGTAGAAGAGAACAAAAATAAGTCTTCTTCAAGAACAACCAAACATACAACCACAAGATAAAACATACAAACACATAACACACATCAAACAGATACAAGAGAGAGAGACAAGTAATCTATGTCATAATCAAAATATGGGTAGCATACCACCAACTCGTGATATATTGTCAATAGAGAATAAGGGTGCATATGATTAAGATTACAACACTGAAAGCATGTTCACAAAACAATTACAAATCACAATGATGAAAAAGCAACATGATGAAATAGTACATATCAGATAATGTGCCTAGATGTTTTTAGTACACAAATAGTCTAGAAAGATATATATGATCAGCACCTAAAGACTAAAAGTAAGACATCTAAATGTCTAGGCTATATAAGTACAGAGGGACATCATCATCGGCATCATCATCATAAGCTTTAGGATCATAGTCATCATCTCCATCTGAAGGTGCAGTAGAGGTAGCATCTTCACCTTCATCACCATATGCACCAATAGAGCCATCATCAGAACCATCCTCGCCATCATCCTCAGATGCCTCCTCATCAGCATCAACTTCCTCATCAGCTTGGTCTGGCATCTCCTCATCGGTAGAAGGACTAAAACCACAACCGGGCCACATGGAATTTTGCTCATCCCAAGACATACCAAGGTCATGCAACTCTTGGGCTTGAGGAAAAGTGGGAGCAGAGGTGCCAAGTCCTACAAGAAAGGTATCTATAGGACCAGCAGGGAGAGGTAGCACACCAAGGGTAGATCCACCGACAGTAGAGGGTGTAGCAGCGGAAGCAGCAGGTGGAGGGGTTGGGTAGAAGTGATTATATTCATAGGATGTGTAATCACCACCTAGGTAGGGATGGTAGGCAGTATAAGGATGGGTACATGATAGGTTCATGGTAGACATTATAGAACATATGTCATGATGTAGATGCTCCCGAACCTAAAGGTTGTACGCCTGTTGATGCATCATGTAACCCATGAGGGCTTCATTTGATACATGGAACAAGGTGCAGGAAGGTCTGGATGGCTGAGGAGGTGGAGGTGCTTGGGTGGAGGTAGAGGCTCCAGGTGTGGTAGAAGAAGATGTAGGTAAGATTTTCTTGAGTGTGGTCTCACTGATACATACTCCTTTTCGAGTAGGTTTGTAATGAAAATTGTGAAAAAGAGACTTTCCAGTAGCCGGTTGAAAAAGACCACAGATCAAGGCTGGGTAGGGAGGGTGGGTACCTCAAAAGTTCTTTCTATAGTAAAAGCAGGTCATGTGATGGAGAACATATCTAGACCACTTGACTCTGGTGTTCTTTATATGTCAAAACATAATCATTGTGATATTTTCTACAATTTCAATTTGATTTTTCTTGGGGTGAATATTGTAGTTGACTACCAGAGTGAGAATGCAGTTATTTAGGTCTAAGGCAGAGGAGGGTAGGATGGAGTTCTTCGTATAGGGAAATTGAGGCTTCTTCAATAATTTGTGTATGTCAGGGAGAGTGATATCATATTGCTTATAGAATGCCTCAGGGTCTAGGAGGTCAAAATACTCATGGTAATCCTTCCTACATGTGTTGTTGACCTCAGTACCAAAGAAAAAGATATTCAAGGTATCTTTCGAGATCTTGAACTTCTTACCGGCAATCATGGAAGTAATAATGACTTGAGTATTAGGTGGGGGTACAAGAGTGTCGTAATTCCATGACAAATTTGCATAAAATTCATGAACTGTCTTAGTACTTGTGATGGAGTTGTTATAACATTGGTGCTCGACACTCAGGACAAAGAGATGGTGGTCATACAACAACTCAGCTACCTCATCTATGACCTTTTGTCTATGTGGATGACGCTCAAACAAGGCACAAAAAGGGAAGGGGTTCCTAGGAAGGAGCTTCTTGTACCTATTTAGAGCTTCATTAGAGACAAAGAAGGTGTCATTGAAGGGAATGAGGTGAGAGTTGGTGTAGGAGGATGGTGCTCCGGAAGGGGCAGTTCTCTTTCTCCTATTAGAAACCATGGAGGTGGAAAGAAGGAGATTGAGAGGTCCAAAATGAAGGAAATGCCACCAAAAGCCGACCAAACACCTAGGGCTGATGTGCAAGAGATCTAGGAAGGTCAAGTAAGGGCTGGCTAGGGCTAGGAAAGGGAAGGTCGGGGCTAGGGTTGAGATCTTGAGGAAGCTGGAGAAGGAATCAGTCGATTTTTCTGTAGTTGAGAGGGAGAAAAGTCAGCCAAACCATACTTAAGTTTTGCTCCAGGCCGGCCATCGGCCGAGTTCTATGAGATGGAAACTCAACCGAATGGCTTTTTACAAAAGCCCTCAGTCACGGATCGGTTGAGTTAGCACTAGACCGATGGTCAACCTAATCCATCAATAGAAATCTTAATTTCTAGCCATTTGAGTGCTAATTAAATTTATTTTTCTAGTCCATTTTTCATTTTAAACATACTTATGACAATATCACTCATCATTGGGTACTATTTGAAGATAAAACAACCGTTTACAAAAAATACCCAAAATAAGTAAAAAAAACAAGGTATAAGAATATGAAATTTTAGCACTTTAGCAAGCAAAAGTGATCAAGACATGAGCAAAACATATAGGATAGATAGCAACTAACTAGAAGGCATATTAGATTCATCCAAAATAGTTATGAGAAGTTTAAATCTAATGAAATTAAATTACTCTCTAGCTAGGGGTTTAGTAAAAATGTCTGCCAACTGATTTTTCGTGTCAACATACGTGATATAAATATCCTTTTTGGCAACGTGATCACGAAGAAAATGATGACAAACCTCTATATTCTTGGCTCTACTATGCAATGTATGATTGTAAGATAAATTGATTGTAATGGTATTATCACACTAGATAGGAGAAGCATCAAAATAAATGAAAAAGTCTGGGAGAATTTGCTTCATACATAGAACTTGGGAAAAACAAATCCCGATTGCAAAGTATTCAGCCTCAGTAGTTGATAAAGCCATTGTGGTCTATTTCTTAGAGAATCAAGACACCAAGCATGGTCCTAGGAGGAAGCAAGTGCCACTTGTGCACTTTCTATCAATCAAACATCCTGCGTAATCTGCATCACTATATGTCATAAGAGTAAAGTCCCTTGACTTGGGATGCCATAGTCCAAAATTTTGGGTTTTGGATAAGTACCTTAAAATCCTCTTAACAACTATAAGATGTGATTTTGTGGGATTTGATTGAAAATGAGCATACAAGCTAACACTAAACATTATGTCAGGTCTAGATGCAGTTAAGTAAAGTAAACTTCCAATCATACCTCTATAGAGCTTTTCATCCACTTTCTCACCTTCTTCATCTTTATCAAGTTTGGCGGTGTTTGACATGGGGGTGTCCATAGACTTAGTGTTCTCCATCCCAAAGTGTTTGAGTAGCTCACTTATGTACTTGCCTTGGTTGATGAAGTTTCCATTTTTAGTTTGCTTGATTTGAAAGTTGAGGAAGAAAGTAAGCTCACCCATCATGCTCATCTCGAACTCACTATGCATAAGATCCATAAACTCCTTGCAAAGATTAAGTCCGCCAAAATTGATATCATCAACATAAATTTGAATGATAAGAAAATTATTAGAAGTGTATATGAGAAAAAAGGTAGAATCTACTTTGCCCATGATATACCCATGATCTAACAAAAAGTTCTTTAATTTCTTATACTAAGCTCGAGGTGCTTGTTTGAGTCCATAGAGAGCTTTTTGTAATAGATAACCATGGTTAGGGTAACTATCATGTTCAAAGCATGGAGGTTGTGCAACATACACTTCCTCCTAAATTGTACCATTCAAAAATGCACTTTTAACATCCATTTGATATAGAAGAAAGTTCTTATAACTCGTAAAATAAAGCAACATACAAATGGACTCAAGTCTAGCTATAGTTACATATGTTTCATCAAAATCTATATCTTCCTACTTATTGTAGCCTTGAGCCACTAATCTTGCTTTGTTTCTTACCACCTTGGCACTTTCATATAGCTTGTTGTGGTAGACCTACTTGGTGCCAATGATCTTTCTATCACATGGTCTTGGTACTAGAGCCCATACTTTGTTCTTCTCGAATTGCTCCAATTCTTCTTGCATGGCTAGGATCCATACATCATCCCCAAGAGCTTCTTTGATGTTCTTTAGCTCAAGTTGTGAGATGAAGGCATTGTTTGCTTGTTCTTTGTTGAAGGTAGCCTCATGTCTTCACTCCTTCAAAGGGGTCACCTAAGAGCAGGTTTTTAGGATGATTCTTTATAAAGCGGGAAGTTGGATCCTTCTTATCTTCATCTTTCTCTTCTTCTTGAGTGGCCACCTCCTTTTCCTTTTGGGTGATGTTGAGTTCTTTGAGGCTAGGAAATAATTCTTCTGCAACATCACCATTAGCAATATATTTTGGAATGGAGGGGTTAGTCTCAATAAATTTAACATTCATAGATTCTTCTACTTTATATAGATCCACATTAAGCACTCTATAAGCCTTTCTAGTAGTGCTCTATTCAAGAAAGAAAGCCTTGTATGATTTCGGATCAAACTTATCGAGAGAACCTTTCATGTTCAAAACAAAACAAGGACATCCCAAAACATGAAAATACTCGATAGAAGGATTCCTACCTTGCCATAGCTCATAGGGGGTTTTGTTCAAAGAAGGGTGTGTGAAAACCCGATTTTGCACAGAACATGAGGTACTAACGGCTTTGGCCCAAAACTTCTTTGGAGTGCCATACTCTAAAATCACGGTCCTAGACATTTCTTGTAGAGACATGTTATTCCTCTCTACAACCCCATTTTGTTGAGGTGTTCAAGGTAAATAGAAGTTATGTGCATAACCCAATTCTTCACAAAAATATTCAAAAAGATAATTTTCAAATTCTCCTCCATGATCACTATAGACGGAAACAATCTAGCAAAAAATTTCGTTCTCAACTCATTTGCAAAAATTAGAGAAAACATCAAGTGTATCACTCTTGGAAAGTAGAAAGAAGGTCCAACTATATTGAGAGAAATCATCAACGATAACAAGACAATACTTGGAGCCACGAAGCGATTAAGTTCTCATAGGTCCCAATAGATCAATATAGAGAAGTTCAAGAGATCTATTGGTACTAAGGACTCCTTTGAAGGAGGAATTGGTTTGCTTTCCTTGGGTACAAGGTTGGCATTCTTCATCGTTTTCAAAATCCAATTTGGGAGTCCCTTGACCAAGTCATTTTTGCTCAACTTCTTCAATTAATGCATATTTACATGACCAAGCTGGCGATGCCAAAGAGAAATATCATTCGAATTGACTACAAGGCATCTACCAACAATAGGCTTAATAGAGTCAAGCACAATTACTTAAAAATTACCATTTCTAGTTCCCTTATATATGACATTATAAGTGAGGGAGTCTAGAAGAAAGCATTCAAAAGAAGTAAATAGTACAAGGTAACCATTATCACATAATTGACTTACACTTATTAAATTGTGATGTAGGCCATCCACAAAGAGAATATTCTTGATACACAAGGATTCACCTACATCGCCTTCACCTTTAACCTTACCTTTCTTGTTGTACTTGAAAGTAACCAAACCTCCTTTCTTCTTTGTGAAAATGTTGAAATGGCTTATGTCACCTATCATGTGCTTAGTGCAGCCACTATCAACAATTCATTTTCTTTTTCCTGCAAGAAAGGAAAGTGTCAGTTCCCAACTCAAATTTTGGGATCCATAGCTTGGGGACTCATTTCATCTTTGGGTTGGTCCCCTTATAGGCTTATAAGGACAATAAGCAGAATGATGATCATCACTTTTTTGATGAGAGAAAATCATATGGTTCTTAGTGCCAAAAGACTAAAAGGGAGTTTCCTTACTCTTTTTCTTACCTTTGGCCTTATTCTGGCCCTTAGGTGCTCCCCCTACAAATCCCAAACCACTAGTACCACTTTGTTTGGTAGAATGGTCAAGGATTTCATTGAGGGAGTTTTTTCCTTTGAGGAATTTCTATAGAGAGGCTCAAAGTATATGATTGTCATCAGTAAGAGATATAATGGTGGAAGACAAACTAGCAAGATCATCTCTAGCATGAACAAGGTCGGCCTCTAAATAGAGGGATTTAGTCAAATAAGAATCTTTTTCAAGAGTAATGGAAGCAATATCGTTACTAGGAAAAATAGGACTAGAAGATAAATCATTTACTTGACCAAGTAACCTAGCATTTTCAGATTTAATAATTGAATTTCTTTGAGATAAACATCCCCCTCATCTCTACTAGCATCAACAATAAGCTTAAGTTCAACATTTTCAGTTTTAAGTATCTCAAGCTCATTTAGGCACTTTTTGTTGTCTTCCTTAAGAGATTCAATGTTCTTAAGGTAGACATCGTTCTCTACCTCAACTCCATTGTATTGGAGCTCAAGATCAAGGAATTGGCCTTGCAAGGAATCAATGCCATCAAGATGAATTTTCTCATTTTGCTCAAAAATAACAAGTTTAGCATATAAGTCATTAATGATTTTGCCAACCTCTTCTTTTTAGATTTACATTTAGAGTAAGAAGAACAGATAGTAAGAAGCATGTCAATAAGAATTTGTTTAACTAACTCATGCAAGTTTACCTCACTTACCTCACCAATATCTTCACTTGTAGAGGCCATGTGTGCAAGGTGGCACTCTCCGTTTTTATCAGAGATTGAGTCACCAGAGGATGATCCTTCCCAAGCTGCATGAGCTGTGTCTTTGTGTCTCTTCTCTTTCTTGCCCTTCCTCTTGTATTTGCTATCTTTCTTGTACTCTTCCTCCTTCTTGGCGATGCTCTTGTGGTGTGACTTTCTAGCCTTAGGACATTCACTTTTTAGTGTCCTTTTTTTACCACACTTGTTGCACCTTGGAGTAGAAGAAGAAGATTGCTTTCCTTTGAAGTGCTTTACCTTGGAGAAATTGGCTTCGTGCTTACTAGGGCCATCATCTTCACTATAGGAGGAGGGAGAGGTCTGACAAGCAAGTTGTTGATGAAGGATGACACCCTCCACTTGAGCTTTGAAGGCACTATCTTTGATTTTCTTTGCTTCTTTTTCTTCTTGTTTAGCTTCCTCTTCTTGCTTGTCAAGTATTGGCTCATAAGCTTGTAGATTTCCAATAAGCTCCTCGGTTGGAATGTCACCAAGACTTCTCACTTCTGTAATAGATGTCACCTTTGACTCCCATCTCTTTAGAAGAGATCTCAAGATCTTTGAGTTGATTTATCCTCTATCCAAAGTGTATCCCAAAGCAGCTAAGCCGTTGATGATGATGTTGAGCCTAGAGTACATCTCGGCAACTCCTTCTTTCTTCCCCATCTTGAAATTATCTAGGAGGATGTTCAACATGTAGATCTTTGCCTCCTTCACTTGCTTTGTGCCTTTATAAGTGATGCACAACTTGTCCCATATCTCATAGGTTATATCCCATGAGGAGATGCAGTTGAACTTCGATGGAGTGAGGACTGCATAGAGGATCCTAATTGCTTTGGCTTTGAGCTAAGAATTCTTTAGAGGCACTTCATCCCATGCTGGTACAGCTCCGGTTTGCTCCTTGTAGGGTGTAATCATCACCTTCCACATATCAAAGTTTATCCTTGAATGTAGAATTGCATCTGCCGCTTTCAATAGAGGAAGTTGGTGTCATCGAAGACCAAGGGCGCATGGAGAAGCCTCCCTCTAGGTTGAGGGAACCAAGTAGGTTCTCACCCGTCTTCTTGTCTTGTGGGAGATTTGTTGGAAAAGATCCAAGCTTTGATACCACTTGTTGGATCTGGGTCTCTAGAGAGGGGGTAAATAGAGCTTCAAAATTACCACAAAAATAGTTAGTCATTTAAATTATATCAATTGAAACCAAATGATTAAGCTCAATTTGAAGTCCTATCTAAACAAGAATAGAAAGGATGAGAGATATCAAAACAAGCACTTAGATAAGGTGGTTATTGTGGTTCCATTCTCCAAACTAGGAGACAGTCAATCTACTACCTAGAGAGGTCAACCTCTAGGACTTTGCAACCCATGTATACTTGTATTCCATTATAAGAGATACAAGAATACCACCATACATCCTAGGACATACCTATTCAAGATAGGAGTCTTTCACCTACACAAGGACTTACCCACTTGATCAAGATGTCTTCAGCCTTCACCAAGGACTTACCCACACTTGCATCAAGTCTTTGGCCTTGAAATAAATATCCACTCTTCTTGAATCTTCCACCTTGTCCTTATCCTTCACCTGGAGAAGATCTTCATACCTTCTTCAACCTTGAAGAAGAACATCAACTCCTCTTTCACTTGGAGAAGATCACTTCGACCTTTGCTCTTTGAGAAAGTGGATTGGGAAGATGGAAGTATTGAGAGCTTTACAAGATAACATGGAGGTAGCTCTCTTACAACATGCCTAACTCACTCATAATCACAAAATTCTTTGTAAATAAGATAGATAAAGGGGCTCAAAGGGTTGTAGCACACTCAACTATATCAAGGACCTAGGATAGCATGAATGAGCAACCATGGAATGAATTCTAAGAGGTCCTATTTATATATGGGGGTGTTCTTTTGAGTGTGGGATCACTTAAGAACAAAAAATAGTCATTTTACAACTTGTGACAGATCTATTTTCATTTCTAACAACTCTCCAGTGGTTGGAATCACTTTTTTTAAGTTTTTTATACAATACTTTTGGACAATTTTCAATAAAGATAACTCGACCGATCCACTAACCGACAAAGCCAATTTTCAAATTATTGGTCGAGTTGTCCTAGGGAAACTCAACCGATGAGTCAAAATCCATTTTGGTTAGTGAGTCAGTCAGTCGAGTTATGTGAGTGTACAACTTGGCCGATTGATTCATTTCCAAAAATTCATCACTGGTCGGTTGAGATCCAAACTCGACCGACAAAGTTGATGTGACAAATTTTTTAAAATGATTTTCGAGTGATCAAATGTTGGAATTAAGTGTCCCATATTTTTTCTCATCTTATTTACAAGTCATATCATCAATACAAATGATTACAAAATTATTCTAAGATGGTTTGGAGTGATTTCCCAAAATGCACATTTGCATTGCTTTTGACTTAAACTTAGACAAGCTAGGGCTTGTGTAATTTAATCCTTTTCATGTACCTAAAGCTTGAAATTAATCTTAAACAAACATATTAGATACATATGAATGGAATGGTTAAGTCATTATCAATATATAGATAATGTATAACTCTCAAGTCAACAAACAAGACTTGAAGTTATACAAGGGTTTCATCAACCCTTAGATAACTATTAGGAGTTTCTCTAACAAAAGTAAGTGGTCCATGCACTTTGAACATAATTATCAGATGTTTATATTATAGTGTGTACAATATACATTTTATTATGTGAATATATTATTTATGCTATAATTTTATTACTGAAAGTTAAAAGTTAATGGATAAATGAAATCCCTTTCACTGTTTATTTTCAAGAATCATAATATCACACTATATTCATATTTAAGAGTAGGAGTAAAGAGTACTGAAGAGTAAGAGTAAAGATAATGAATGAACCTTATATAAGATCCTCGTCATGGGCTTTCCTAGCATACAATGTACTTCGGTACAAATCATGGTCGTTCCTAGCATACAATGTACTCTAGTACAAATCATGGGCTTCCTAGCATCGGAGCACTCCGATGCAAAGAGAAGAGACACTCCGGTGCAAAATTTGATGATTTTTATATAGTCAGATAAAAGATAATGATAAAAAGAAAAGTTTATTTTCATTATGTTAAACGTTTTCTTTTCAAAGTATATGTTATTTCAGTTTTATAATATGTTCAATTCCACTTACAAATTGTTTCATGCATGTTTGGGGGTGTGATTCCCACAGGAAAAGAGCAACATCAAGGATAGAGATATCTAAGGACCAGTTGAAGAAGGAGCTCAAGGAGCTCTGAGACCAGACCTGGTGGAGTGCCAACTATTAATAGATTAGATTTTCCTTTATGGTTATGAGACACATGGTTTAGTTTAGAGTGTGAGTTTTATGCTATGAGTTTGTGATATGAGAAACTATGCAATGTATCATGTATTGGTTTATCAAACTTTATTTTTATGCAATGATTATCATGTTTGTGACATTCCCAATAATATTATGCTTCCGCTCAATGAATTATATGTTTTTGAAAATTGGGATATTACAATATGGTATCAGAGCTAAGAATATAGTTGGCCACCAGGATTTTCTCATGATTCATCGGGTAGCCTTTACATCCCTTCCTTGTTGATGAATAATAAGGGTGCACATGTATACATGACAAGAAGTTAAAGATTTAGAATGTGTAGTGTTAAACATCTTATAGAAAGAATAAGTCCTAACGTTTAGGTATGCACATAGTAACTAAGGATAGGAGTCTATCTAGTATTGGATCCTTTGTATTAACTCCATCATAGCTAGTGACATGTCCTCCCCCCTTCTCAATGGTTGGTGCATGCCAATTGAGAGTTGTAGAGGAGATGCCAAGAGCATAAAGACTTATCATGCATCTCTCCTTCTTGTTGATAGCATATGTGGTATAGGACATTTATGTTACTAAGATTTTGAGGAGTCGCATGATGAGATCTCACACCGCTAGATTTGCACCTGGCCAGCAAAAATTCAGAGGTATCACTATAAAAGGTTGTATATAAGATCTAGATTGGGTAGCCCCTAAACCTAATATGTGTGGATAGTAGAGATTAGGATCATGGTACCCCTAGGCTTTGAGAAGGACATGAGGATGAAGTTACCCCCCAAACAAAAGTGGTTGAGATCAACGATTCCGATTTTATTTGAGGATAACTATTTAAGAATGAAATCATGAAATTACCATAGTGTATACTAAGGAAATTGATTTTGAGAATAAATTGAGGTTATTGATAATTAGGACATAATTTGATTATGATCTTTTGATGTTGGTATATAATTGACCTAAACCTCTAGGTGACCTTTAAAAAAAAGATGATAAGGATAAGAAAAATCCTAAGGTGGGTACTCTTACAAAATTTTGAGGAAAAAATTTAATTAAGGTGGGTAGAGTTGTAACATCCTAGAATTTTGTATAAAGAAATCCTAATTTCCAAATTTCAAGATTTAATACTTAAATAAATATAAATGTGACTGTAAAATCCAATTATGATATTCATAGCATGTTTCTAATAATTTTAGAGATAATTTCACATTATCATTCCTATTGTAATCCAATTTCATAAAATATAACCTCAATTAGTCAATTGTGGTACATAGGGAGGTTAAAGTGAAATTGACCCATTTATAATAAAATATTTTTGAGAAGATAATTTAATATGAACATAAATCATGAATATATCAAAATTTACTCAAAATTTGATCCCCTTATTGCCTTTAAGTAATTATACATGGTCAATACATGCTTTTTCTAAAAAGGGAAAATAGAGATAGTTTTATCGCTCAAACTAGAAAACTAATTGTATTTTTGGACTCCTCATAGTTTATTTAGATAACACAACAAATTTTTTTAATTTTGGATGATTCTAGATATTCCAATTTGAATTAGAAAGAAAATCACTTTAATTAATCATTTATCCTAACCTTATGGTTTTGGACTCTATCATGTGTATCATGTGTTGTGTACCGAGTCCCCTCAGAATCGGACTCTTGGACTCGGAGTCTTTTGCGAGCGTGGAGACTGCCTTCTTCACCCGACGACGATGTTTGGGCTAGATGGAACAACAATCTCCTGATGGCAACAGAGACTCTAAATCCTTTTGCACCTCTTAACCCGACCCCAATTTGTTCTGGGAATCATCCCCTTACACTCTGAAAAAAGGGAAAACGAACTCAAAGCCATCCTTTTCTCACTCAGATTGTGAGTTGGGACTTCCCTGAAGCCAACCAACCTCCCCTGCTTACCCATGCCTATATTAGGCTCAGGATTCCTGCGAGACCAGCAAGGGAATCGGTGATCCCAAATGCTCGAAGGCACTATAACATCCCATGCCTTCTTCCCCTAGTCTCTTGGTGTTAGGATGACGTCAACTCTGGTCATTAGTTGTCGAGACGAGCGTTGAGTCCTATGGGTTGAGACCAGAAGAGCAATGAAAATACTACACTAGCAATTGTCCAGCTAGAGTAAGCATAAATAACTAAAAGAGAGCATTTCACTTCTAACAAAGACAAACTATCACAAACTAGGAAATTGATTAAGAAGACATGTAAATGAGATAATTAGACCAACACTAGATAAAGAAGCAAGTAATTAGGGTTTTAAGGCAATTATGGTAAGTGTGGGTATTTGGGGGTTAATGTGACTATCAGTTAGATTGAGGGTCATAACATTCAATCATCAATCACTCATCTAGATTTTCATGTCAAACAAGCAAGTTATGTGATAGAGAATCACCCTAAACTACTAGTTGACCAAGGTTGGAATACGGTGTGTATACGGGAATTATTCATGTCACCCTCTATCCAATATTGAGACACTTGTGTGACTAGTATTTAAGTGGAATTCAACTAATACCTAACAAATCTAGGTTTGTAGGATGGATGTTCTTAGGGAAAATGGGGGCAAGGGTAGTAGTGGAGGGTGTAAATGAGGGTTTTGCACCTCACATCACTTATCATCTAGCCTTTAAGTAGATCCAAGACATTTCCAATAAGTGGATCTAAACAATATACGTATCTATCTCCTAGATTTAGGAGAATAGTTTCATATGTAGGAATATGGGTAGCAACTAGAATCCACCAACTGAACCTAGGAGAAATTCCCAAATTAGATACATATCATTCATTTCCACTGGAACCTAGGTGTTTTCAATCACAAATCACATATTAATCCATGGGAAGCAAGATATAAGTATAGTATAATCACAAGCAGACAAAATCATAGAGTTTACACATTATTTCCCCCCAACGTGGTAACAAACTTACATTTAACACCCCAAATAGCCCACCTAAGGGCTTAGATACTCATAGTAGAAAAAAAAGAGACAAAGAAGAACGAGTATAAGAGTAAAACACCATGGAGCTTAGAAGAGACTCTTCCTTCCTCACCTCTAGATGTAGGTAGACAATCTCCTCCCTCCTTGGTGGATGAAAATCATTAAAAGATGGATGGAAATGGTCAAAATCCTAGAAAGGTAGGGTTTTGAGGTGAAAGAAGGTGGAAATGAAGTGGGAGTAGATGGGAATGAGTAGGTACCTCGATTAATGCTCTAGAAAGTGGTAGTAAGTTCTAAACCTTGCTCCTAGTTGCCACCAATGTTTATAGAGTATTTAGGGAAGCAATAGGGTTTGTGTCGCAACATGACTATTTTGGGCAGAATGGCCATGCTAGATGGATGATGGAATGGGCGTGTTGAGGACAACCATGGTGGTTATGGACAAATGTCACTGAAGAATCGAGTTTTAGGGTGCTAGTAGTAGGTTTGTGTTGGGCAGCATGACCATGGAGATAGTGAGGTAGCAGGACCATGCTGGGTAGCACGACAGTGGTGGAGGGATTGGAGTATGGTCATATTCTTGAACATGAGCCTTCTGGGCATTTGGCAACATGAACATTTTGACTGACATGATCGTGTTGAGATCTTCTTGACACAATATTTCTCCAGAGCATCTGGGCTACTAGACTTCTTTGAAGCTACTTTCTTTCTGATCTTCACTATTATTTTACACTTGGTGTCATGCCCATTTTGTGGTACCACAATCATAATGAGGGTCTTCTTGTGTACTTTAATCTTGAATTTGGTTATCTTTGATGCTCTTTGCCCTGGCTTGATCATTGAACACTAGGGGTATGTTGGGGAACTTCTTGGGCTCTCTTTAGCCTCCTTTAAGGGTTAAGGAACCCTAGGATTCTCCTCCCTCTATCCTTCCCATCCAAATCCTGGTGAAAGCACACATAAAAACATGAAAATAACACTTAGAAGTGAATTTGACTATAATACCATTTATCCACGGCGGGGAGATGCACTAACATGTCTAGATATGATTCAATAGAAAATAAAGCAAGATGAAGCCATAAATTAGGTATCCATCACTATTATGAGCACAAAATATCACATAAGCCTATCTTTGATTATTACAACATGTTTATCATGCATAACATCCATAGCAAAATAAACAACACAAGCATGCAACAAATTGTTGATATAATATTCAAAATTAGTATAGAGTGTGTAGGGACTCTATCTACCTAAAACAACCTCACCAATCCATAACCAAGGCTCCAACAATCACCACACCTCCACTACATAACTTTGATCACCTTAAAAATATTGACAAAAAAATTATGAGTTGGATCTGCCTAAGTGAGTGTATAATGACTGATTGGATTCCCTTAAACACCTGAAATTAAGATAATTATCCTTCATCATACAAATGAAACCCTAATTGGTGTCATATAATTATTGAGATGTGAAAACTGCAAAATCAGTTGATAAAAATCATAAAATTGGATTCCTCATCGAAAATCCTTTCCAAAACCTTTTTTTTCTGATAAACAGGCAATTTATTACAAATTTACAAAGAACAGACCAATCACAAAATTAAGAAACGTTAGTGTGACATCGCTCAAACTGAATATTAATATGATGAAAATAAAAGATGAAATGCCGAAAAAACCATAGTGTGTGTGACACACGAATTAAACAAGCGGGGGGGGGGGGGTAAAATAGTCATTAAGACATAAAATAACTCTCACAGTCGATGGAGAACAAATCAAGTGTCAAAATACCTATAATGCCCTTGGGCGATCAGTTAACTGATTGAACTCGTGGGGGCATCATGGTCATTTCAGGACCTGGATTGCTCCCCTTGGATCCATGGTGCGGACCAGAGTCGAGCACCTACCTGGAGCTCCATGACCTTCACCGCAATGGAACCTGGCGGACCTTTAAAGACTGATAGAGGTCTTTTTCCTTCATGGTTTCCTGACAAGCTCAACGAGCTCAAGGAGAGGCTCCCAGAGGTGTTGGAGTACAAGGACCAGACCATGGTGATGGTTGGCTACTGCAGGGGTGGGAGATGTGTTGTTGAGGCTAGATGAAGAAGGAAGGAAGGGCGAGAAAAGTTCCTTGTGGTCATTCGAAATTGACAAGGCAAGCCTAGAGAGCGGAGAACATTTGTGGCCATGGCGCAAGGCATTAGGACTCTGCTTGGAGGTGTGCCCATCACGGGAAGCTCGAGGAGAAGACTGTCCCATGCAAAAACCAAAACCAGAGATGGGTTCCTGACCTCGCGATGAAGGCGTTGGCCCAAGATAAAGGTCAGAATAGCACTACCTCACCGGAGAGGCAAGAGACAGAGAATCGCAAGGTAGAACAGGGGCGGCGGTCTGTAGGTCAAAACTGGTGAAAACATGCCCGAAATGGTGAGATGAGGGCCGAAAGAAGTTCATGGAGGGAAGGCGAAGCTACAGCCAGCATTTCCATGGTCGGAGGACCACTGGGATGGTCTGGAGCTTGAGCGCCGGTGAGCCATGGAAAATATGTCTATAGGACCCGTCACATGGGGGAGATCCAGGGCAAACTAAGATCAGGAAAACAAGGAAGATGGGTGGAGGATGATTACCTAGGATGCAATTGAACTGCAGAGGCCGGAGCTACCGGGGCGAGATTGAATTCATCAGATAAGAAGGAGGGGTAGGTCTCGAGGCTCGAGGCCATTAGAGGAGAAATTGAAGCCGGGGGAGAGATGCCCAGGGACCGGCAGTGCTTTTGGGTGCAAAAAGGCGGAGGTGGACGCTCGGTGGTGGCGGTTGGGTGCCCGTGCAGCAAGGGGGTCCAAGCCCTAAATGGGCATTTGCCTGACAGAGAGAGAGGGGCGACTGATGGATCTGTGCATTCATGGCATCGAGATGAATTTGTTGGCAAAGGAATGAAGGAAAACGGTCGAGTAACATGTGATATTGAAGGCTCGCAGCCAAGGCGCTAGAAACGGCAGATGATCGCGTGAAGATCGGAGGTAGAAGAAAAGGTGAGTGCCATTGGATCCTGATCCAACATCTGTTGTCACGCGCGCCAAAAACAAGATAGAAAAGTAACGTGTGACACATAGTAATGCAAACTATAGGTTAAATCAGTGGTATGAATGCAATTCCATTTAAATAAATGGTCACACTATATTAAAACCTCCTTTAATTGCTTAGAGGGTTCAAACATGGATCAAATGAGCCCAAATTTTCACCATAGGTGTATTAGAGTGTCTAGAACATTCCCATTTAATTAGATTTGATTCTTGCACATATTATAGGCCTAATATAACAAAAATCATTATGTACATTTAAATGGCTATGATTAGTGTATATAAAGTTATTAATTTCTCAAATAATAATTACAAGATATGAAAATGTGCACTAAGTACTATTTCTCCTCAACTAATAAGATAAGGGTCATTAAGCATACCAATGCACATTTAAACCACTAATCACCATAAGAGAGAGAAATTTTGACATAAAAGCATTCATTTCCATTTTCTAAACAAAAGTGCATAATTATACAAAGAAACATTTTCTTTAAATAAATCATGGTCAACAGAGTAATTGAACGTAATAACATGAATTTGCAAAACTAACATGGGCAATCTACATGAAGGTCCTCAACAATTGTCTTATTGGAAAAAGAGCATGCAAGGAATAAAATAGTTTGAAATTTTGCATAAAAAGAGTGGTATGTTACAATTCTACCCACCTTAAATAAATTTCATCCTTGAAATTTCCTAGAGTTTCTACCCACCTTAAGGATTTCACATAAACTTGCAAATTTTCCATACAATTTCCATTATAAAAGAAGCATACGTAAACAAAGCATTATAACTCAACATAAATTACTTAAATACCCTTCCTAAGTCTCATACTTAGTCCTTAACATTACACCTAACTCATTACACTTAGGGAATCTATCTCTCACTTACCACAACTACATCTTCATACTTGTCTAACCTTAGGTCATGTATCCTTCATCTCTTTATATGTGGTGATCAAACACATATTTAGAAATGTTGGATATTTTTATGCTACATCTCACCAACTTATTTGCACATGTATCCCATACCACACACACAATTAAGAAGGTAAGACACAAAAAGTCACTTTAAATGACATTTTCCTCAAATCTCAATTGGGTGGCCCTTACCATTGAGACAAGGAGAAACATGTCATCATCTAGGGTTTGGTTTCAACTACATGAGCATGATACCATGTACTTCTCTAATGAGGTGAGGGATCTAGTCATCTTTAGGGTTCTCTAGACATAATAGAATACATAATCATGTTCTCTACTTCTATTTCTTCATCCTAGGGTGACTTGCATGAATCATTATTGTTGCCTTAGTGGCCATCTATTTCTTTCTCTGATACCATTAATGTAACACCCCTCCCTAGGGTTTCATACGTAACCAGTGGAAGCACAGCCTAATCCCCAACATTATCCATAATGTGGGGTACTTGGCATTTCAGGGAGGGTTGTCACATACATGATCTCATATCAAGGAATAAATAACACTTGGCATTATTGAAACATAGATTCATACATAAGTTCTGGGAAAGAAAACTACATCATGATTCTAAAGGTATGCTAAACATAAACTAGATAACATGTAAAAGATAGGATCTCCATAGATGGACGTCCCACCCGGCAACAACTTCTTAGATCCTTGGATTCTTAGAACTCCTTAAGTTGATGTCATCCCTTTAGCTCCAACTTCTGCAGACATCTCGTCCCCAGCCATGTAAAGGAAAAACATTCATGGTAAGTAAGCGGCATTGGCATGTTATAAGACTTAAAATAACATATAAGTATGATTTGACATAAACATGAACATGCATTAACATTAATCATTTCTTGGCATCTTTTACATAAAGAATTTGACAAGAAGTATATGCTCCTCTCTTAATGCCCCATAAGGAGCCCATAATGCTTGAAAAGCCCATAATTGCTGGGAAATCCCATAACAAGGTGCATATAAATCTAAATCAAATTCCCTTAACCATGATCTTTCTTAGACTTAATTATCTTCTTAATAACTTAGACTTGATCTTAATGGGATTACTCCCTCTTGAACATAATTGGGATTTCTCCCCATGAACTATAATGGGAATTTCTTCCCTCTTAAGCATGAATGGGAATTTCTTCCCTCTTAATCTTAGTTTCTTGTATCTTTATCATAATTCATAACATTAATGGGGTTTCTATACTTAGACTTAGATTATAGCAATCAAACATTCAATAACCATATACTTGAAAGAACATGTACATTTCATGACTTTAGCATAAAGTGCATAAACATATCATAATCATTCAATAAATCAAGTTTACTATGCCAAGGGCATGGCCCGCTTACCTTGAGCTAAAGCACCTAAGTCAAACCTCGTTTGACTGATTGGATTCCCTTAAACACCTAAAATTAACATAATTATCCTTCATCATACAAATTAAACCCTAATCGGTGTCATATAATTATTGAGATGTGAAAATAGCAAAACCAGTCGATAAAAATCATAAAATCAGATTCCTCATTGAACATCCTTTCCAAAACCTTTTTTTGTGTATTTTTATGATAAACAGGTGATTTATTACAAATTTACAAAGAACATACCAATCAAAAAATTAAGAAACCTTAGTGTGACATCGTTCAAACTGAATATTAATCTGATGTAAATAAAAGATGAAATACCAGAAAAACCATAGTGCATGTGACACATGAATTAAACAAGCGGGGGGTAAAATACTCATTAAGACATAAAATAACTCTCGCGGTCGATGGAGAACAAATCGAATGTCAAAATACCTATAATGCCCTTGGGTGATCAGTTGACTGATTGAACTCGTGGGGGCACCATGGTCATTTCAGGACCTGGATTGCTCCTCTTGGATCCATGGCATGGACCAGGGTCGAGCACCTACCTGGAGCTCCATGACCTTCACCGCAATGGATCCCGACGGTCCTTTAAAGACCGGCTAGAGGTCTTTTACCTTTGCGGTTTCTTGACAAGCTCAATGAGCTCAAGGAGAGGCTCCCAGAGGTGTTAGAGCACCAAGACCAGACCATGGTGATGGTTGGATACTACAGGGGGTGGGAGATGTGTTGTTGAGGCTAGATGAAGAAGGAAGGGTGAGAAAAGTTCCTTGTGGTCATTCAAAATTGACAAGGCAAGCCTAGAGAGCCGAGAACATCTGTCGCCATGGTGCGAGGCGTCGTGACTCTGCTTGGAGATGTATCCATCACGAGAAGCTCGATGAGAAGACTGTCCCATGCAAAAACCGAAACTAGAGATGGGTTCCTAACCTTGTGACGAAGGCGTTGACCCAATCTTAAGGCCAAAACAGAACTACCTCACCGGAGAGGTAGGAGACAGAGAATCACGAGGTAGAACAGGGGCGGTGGTCCGTAGGTCAAAATTGGTGAAAACATGCCCGAAACGGCGAGATGAGGGCTGGAAGAAGTTCGTGGAGGGAAGGCGGAGCTACAGCCAGCATTTCTGTGGTCGGAGGACCACTGGGATGGTCTAGAGCTTGAGCGTCGGTGAGCCATGGAAAACATGGCTATAGGACCCGTCACATGGGGGAGACCCAGGGCAAACTAAGATCGGGAAAACAAGGAAGATGGGTTGAGGATGATTACCTAGGTTGCAATCGAACCGCGGAGGCTGGAGCTACCGGGGCGAGGCCGAATTTGCCGAAGAAGAAGAAGGGGTAGGTCCCGGGGCTCGAGGCTGTTAGAGGAGAAAATGAAGTCGGGGGAGAGCTGCCCAGGGACCGGCGGTGCTTTTGGGTGCAAAAAGCGGAGGTGGACGCTCGGTGGTGGCGGCTGGGTGCCCGTGCAGCAAAGGGGTACAAGCCCTAAATGGGCATTTTCCCGACAAAGAGCGAGAGGGGGAGAGTGATGGCTCAGTGCGTTCGTGGCATCGAGACGAATGTGTTGGCAAAGGAATGAAGGAAAATGGTCGAGTAACGTGTGAGATTGAAGGCTCGCAATCAAGGCGCTGGAAAACGGCAGATGATCACGTGAAGATCGGAGTTAGAAGAAAAGGTGAGCGACGTTGGATCCTGATCCAATAGTTGTTGTCACGTGCGCCAAAAAGAAGATAAAAAAGTAATGTGTGACACATATTAATGTGAACTATAGGTTAAATCAGTGGTATGAATGCAATTCCATTTAAATAAATGGTCACACTATATTAAAACCTCCTTTAATTGCTTAGAGGTTTCAAACATGGGTCAAATGAGCCCAAATTTTGACCATAGGTGTATTAGAGTGTCTAGAACAACCCATTTAATTAGATTTGATGCTTGCACATATTTTAGGCCTAATATAACATAAATCATTATGTACATTTAAATGGCTATGATTAGTGTATATAAAGTTATTAATTTCTCAAATAAGAATGACAAGATATGAAAATGTGTAGTAAGTACTATTTCTCCTCAACTAATAAGATGGGGGTCATTAAGCATACCATTGCACATTTAAACCACTAATCACCATAAGAGAGAGAGAGAAAATTTGACATAAAAGCATTCATTTCCATTTTCTAAACAAAAGTGCATAATTATACAAAGAAACATTTTCTTTAAATAAATCATGGTCAAGAGAGTAATTGAACATAATAAAATGAATTTGCAAAACTAACATGGAAAATTTACAATAAGGTCCTCAACAATTGTCTTATTTGAAAAAGTGCATGCAAGGAATAAAATAGTTTGAAAATTTGCATAAAAAGAGTGGGATGTTACAATTCTACCCACCTTAAATAAATTTCGTCCTTGAAATTTCCTAGAGTTTCTACCCACCTTAAGGATTTCACATAAACTTACAAATTTTCCATACAACTTCCATTATAAAAGAGGCATACGTAAACAAAGCATTATTATTCAACATAAATTACTTAATTACCCTTCCTAAGTCTCATACTTACTCCTTAACATTACACCTAACTCATTACACTTAGGGAATCTATCTCTCACTTACCACAACTACATCTTCATACTTGTCTAACCTTAGGTCATATATCCTTCATCTCTTTATATGTGGTGATCAAACACATATTTAGAAATGTTGGATCTTTTTATGCTACATCTCACCAACTTATTTGCACATGTATCCCATACCACACACACAATTAAGAAGGTAAGACACATAAAAAGTCACGTTAAATGACATTTTCCTCAAATCTCAATTGGGTGGCCCTTGCCATTGAGACAAGGAGAAACATGTCATCATCTAGGGTTTGGTTTCAACTACATGAGCATGCTACCATGTACTTCTCTAATGAGGTGAGGGCTCTAGTTATCTTTAGGGTTCTCTAGACATACTAGAATACATAATCATGTTCTCTACTTATATTTCTTCATCCTAGGGTTACTTGCATGAATCCTTATTGTTACCTTAGTGGCCATCTATTTCTTGCTTTGATACCATTAATGTAACACCCCTCCCTAGGGTTTCATACGTAACCAGCGGAAGCACAGCCTAATCCCCAACATTATCCATAATGGGGGGTACTTGGCATTTCAGGGAGGGTTGTCACATACATGATCTCATATCAAGGAATAAATAACACTTGGAATTATTGAAACATAGATTCATACATAAGTTCTGGGAAAGAAAACTACATCATGATTCTAAAGGTATGCTAAACATAAACTAGATAACATGTAAAAGATAGGATCTCCATAGATGGACGTCCCACCAGGCAACAACTTCTTAGATCCTTGAATTCTTATAACTCCTTAAGTTGATGCCTTCCCTTTAGCTCCAACTTCTGCAGACATCTCATCCCCAGCCATGCAAGGGAAAAACATTCATGGTAAGTAAGCGGCATTGGCATGTTATAAGACATAAAAATAACATATAAGGATGATTTGACATAAGCATGAACATGCATTAACATTAATCATTTCTTGGCATCTTTTACATAAAGAATTTGACAAGAAGTATATGCTCCTCTCTTAATGCCCCATAAGGAGCCCATAATGCTCAGAAAGCCCATAATTGTTCGGAAAGCCCATAATGCTCAGAAATCCCATAACAAGGTGCATATAAATCTAAATTAAATTCCCTTAACCATGATCTTTCTTAGACTTATTTATCTTATTAATAACTTATACTTGATCTTAATGGGATTTCTCCCTCTTGAACATAATTGGGATTTCTCCCCATGAACCATAATGGGAATTTTTTCCCTCTTCAGCATGAATGGGAATTTCTTCCCTCTTAATCTTGGTTTCATGTATCTTAATCATAACTCATAACATTAATGGGGTTTCTATACTTAGACTTAGATTATAACAATCAAACATTCAATAACCATATACTTGAAAGAAGCATGTACATTTCATGACTAGCATAAAGTGCATAAACATATCATAATCATTCAATAAATCAAGTTTACTAGGCCAAGGGCATGGCCCGCTTACCTTGAGCTAAAACACCTAAGTCAAACCTCATTTGATTGATTGGATTCCCTTAAACACTTGAAATTAACATAATTATCCTTCATCATACAAATTAAACCCCTAATTTGTGTCATATAATTAATGAGATGCGAAAACAACAAAATCAGTCGATAAAAATCATAAAATCAGATTCCTCATCAAAAATCCTTTCCAAAACCTATTTTTGTGGATTTTTATGATAAACAGGTGATTTATTACAAATTTACAAAGAACAGACCAATCCCAAAATTAAGAAACCTTAGTGTGACATCGTTCAAACCAAATATTAATCTGATGTAAATAAAAGATGAAATACTGGAAAAACCATAGTGCGCGGCACATGAATTAAACAAGCGGGGGGTAAAATTGTCATTAAGACATAAAATAACTCTCGCGGTGAATGGAGAACAAATCGAATGTCAAAATACCTATAATGCCCTTGGGCGATCAGTTAACTGATTGAACTCGTGGGGGCACCATGGTCATTTCAGGACCTGGATTGCTCCCCTGGGATCCATGGCACAGACCAGGGTCAAGCACCTACCTAGAGCTCCATGACCTTCACCGCAATGGAACCCGACGGTCCTTTGAAGACCGGCTAGAGGTCTTTTGCCTTCGCGGTTTCCTGACAAGCTCAACGAGCTCAAGGAGAGGCTCCCAGAGGTGTTAGAGCACCAAGACCAGACCACGGTGATGGCTGGCTACTGCAGGGGGTGGGAGATGTGTTGTTGAGGCTAGATGAAGAAGGAAGGAAGGGTCAGAAAAGTTCCTTGTGGTCATTCAAAATTGACAAGGCAAGCCTAGAGACCCGAGAACATCTGTGGCCATGGCACGAGGTGTCGGGACTCTACTTAGAGGTGCGCCCATTATGGGAAGCTCGAGGAGAAGACTGTCCCATGCAAAAACTGAAACCAGAGATGGGTTCCTAACCTCACGACGAAGGCGTTGACCCAAGGTAAAGGCCAGAACAACACTACCTCACCGAAGAGGCAAGAGACATAGAATCATGAGGTAGAAAAGGGGCGGCAGTCCGTAGGTCAAAACCGGTGAAAACATGCCTGAAACGGCAAGATGAGGGCCGGAAGAAGTTTGTGGAGGGAAGGCGGAGCTACAACTAGCATTTCTGTGGTCGGAGGACCACTGGGATGGTCCGGAGCTTGAGCACCGACGAGCCATGGAAAACATGGCTATAGGACCCGTCACATGGGGGAGACCCAGGGCAAACTAAGATCGGGAAAACAAGGAAGATGGGTCGAGGATGATTACCTAGGCTGCAATCAAACCGCGGATCCCGGAGCTACCGGGGTGAGGCCGAATTTTCCAGAGAAGAAGGAGGGGTAGGTCCCGGGGCTTGAGGCCATTGGAGGAGAAATTGAAGTCGAGGGAGAGCTTCCCGGGGACCGGCGGTGCTTTTGGGTGTAAAAAGGCGGAGGTGGACGCTCTGTGGTGGCGGTTGGGTGCCAGTACAGTAAGGGGGTCCAAGCCTTAAATGGGTGTTTGCCCGATAGAGAGCGAGAGGGGGTGAGTGATGGCTCGGTGCGTTTGTGGTCTCGATACAAATGTGTTGGTGAAGGAATGAAGGAAAACGGTCGAGTAACGTGCGAGATTAAAGGCTCGCAATCAAGGCGCTGGAAAATGACATATGATCGTGTGAAGATCGGAGGTAGAAGAAAAGGTGAGTGTCATTGGATCCTGATCCAATAGCTACTGTCATGTGCACCAAAAAGAAGACAGAAAAGTAATGTGTGACACATATCAATGTGAACTATAGGTTAAATCAGTGGTATGAATGCAATTCCATTTAAATAAATGGTCACATTATATTAAAACCTCCTTTAATTACTTAGAGGGTTCAAACATGGGTCAAATGAACCCAAATTTTGACCATAGGTGTATTAGAGTGTCTAGAACATTCCCATTTAATTAGATTTTATGCTTGCACATATTTTAGGCCTAATATAACAAAAATAATTATGTACATTTAAATGGCTATGATTAGTGTATATAAAGCTATTAATTTCTCAAATAAGAATTACAAGTTATGAAAATGTGCACAAGTACTATTTCTCCTCAACTAATAAGATGCGGGTCATTAAGCATACCATTGCACATTTAAACCACTAATCACCATAAGAGAGAGAAAATTTGATATAAAAGCATTCATTTCCATTTTCTAAACAAAAGTGCATAATTATACAAAGAAACATTTTCTTTAAATAAATCATGGGAAGAGAGTAATTGAACATAATAAAATGAATTTGCAAAACTAACATGGGAAATTTACATGAAGGTCCTCAGCAATTGTCTTATTGGAAAAATAGCATGCAAGGAATAAAATAGTTTGAAAATTTGCATAAAAAGAGTAGGATGTTACAAAATGAGATGAAGAACACAAGGTAAATGAAAGAACCAAACTCAAACAAAGGTTCTCGTCTGATATTTGCCATGGATCGACACCCTCTAATGTTAGGGACAACCGGACTGCCCTAGGATTACCTCTCCCGTTGTCCAGCACCATAACAAGGAGGAAAACGTTCTAAATATGATTTGAGGTGGTACCCAACTATATATAGCCAGTCAAACTAACATACAAAACAACCTTCACTAAACTATATTAATGGAAGACAATTAAGAAATATTTAGGAAACGTGGACCATATTCATCCATTACGATATGAAATCTTGATGCAACAAACAACATTTGGTTCACATGGAAACTCAATCCATATTGATCATGACCAGTCTGAATTCACTCCTTAGATCTAAGTCTTTCTCATTATGACACATCATCATCAACTTGTAGTCAAAACTCCACCATCTCATACGAGCTCTTGAACTCAACATGTGTTTAACCCTCCTCGACCCGTCTCTCTCTTTTGTCTCTTTAATCATTCAACTAAATCAACTCATGCAAGTGGGGTTATACTTCAACGAATTGAACTCAATTATTCACGAGTTCCTCTAGCAATTCCCAAAACCATCAACAAAAACAAACTTATCCACATGTGTCATTCACCAACTCAGGTGATGAAACCTCAACTATACCCAAATTATTGAGATTTTGGTATGGGTTCTCTTATATCAGCTAAAGTTCCATTCAAACAACAATTATATTGTCACATAGTCCACATCCATGAACAATAAATTTAGCCAAGTTTAACATTATCAAGCCTAAAAACTCAAGGTCAGATCGGTCACCAAAGTGACCACATGACCTTTCCCTTACTCAACTACCTAGTCATTAAGTTTAGACAAGTGGAGGCATCCAAACTCCAATAGAAAACTCCAACTTACCACTCTCATCCAACATACATAATAACCTTCTCTCAGCAACATGGATTATTCCAAACCCAACTCAACCAAGTTATGAGGATCGAGAAACCACCAACCACATACATTAATTCAAAAGTCTAAAAATATATATACCAAACTCTCCTTCGTACACACATTCACTTCATTGAACCCTACCTTGGATATGTACACATACACAACCCATGGAAACCCAAAGGTGTCATACACACATCATCAAATCAACAACCACACAAATATATCATTGTCTCTTTAGAGTTCAACTTATACTGATGAAAGCTCAACATGCCATCAATTACAGATCCATTCTTAAATCCCAAGCCCCTGCTTGACTTACAATATATTGACATCTAACCTGTTACACATTCAAGGTTTGATTATATCCATTTTTTAGCATTTAACATATTAATTAAACATCAAATTGTTATGTAAGCACAAACATCAAGATATCGCACAATATGACAAAACATCAAATAACATAAAAATATCCATATCATAAAAAGTAGGTTTAGCATGTAAACATGGACATAGGAGTTACAATTAGTATATTCTTATCCCTAATAGTCTTAAACACTAGTTAAACAATTTGGGTTTCATCATCTAGGTTTCTCTATACACCTAGTTATGAATAGGTTTAGTTTTATAGTTTTTACTTTATATACTCACCCTTTGTGGGGACAAAAATTTGATAAACTTAAGAAATAATAATAAAACCTCCTCCAACTAAAAAAATACTTGAAACATTAAATAATGGTATGTTCATTTCTTACAAAATATATGGCATTCCTTTGCACATGATGTATTCCACTTATTAAAATATGTAATAGCCTCTTGAGTCTCACTCATTACAATATGATTTGGTGAAGTTTGTATGGATCTTTGGCATGCACATGGCATTACAGGGAGACACACTCCTACTTATAGGTTGTTTCACTATAGTTGTCATCGTGGAAAATATAGCGTAAAATGGTAAGTGACATAGGCTCATTTTTATGTCCCATTAAGGTTTCATGAGAGTTGGTAACTTTATTATGAAGTTAAGGGTACACCTGACATGTCTTTTTGTGGAGAAACAATTAAGATCTGACTCAAAATTGTTTTCTTTATAAGTTGTGTTGGAAACCTTCTAAAGATTATAGGAGATGACTTACCTATTAATGATCTAAATTTTGAATATCAAACCTATGACTTACATTTTCCAAAAAAATAACAAACTTTTCATTTCTATCAGATAAAATGGAGCTCCAATTGACTTGAAATTTGGATCATAGAATTATTACACCATACAATATTTCACAACAAGTATAAACACAAGTTTGTACCATATATTAAACTTATAAATAAATTATGTGGATACATTGGAGGTGGGTTTTTTATTCAAAACTCACATTGTAAGAAACAATGTTTTTATCATGATCTGGGGCATGGTCAAGTCATTAAGGCAACAAGACATTTGTTTTAAAAATATAGAGTGCCAAATAATAATATAAAAGAAATCATATAAAAATTAAAGTGAGTTGTAGTATATGGAAACAAGAGGGCTTGAGGTGGAAATATGTTCCAAAATAAAAAGAGATTAAACTAGTGTTTTCCTTTAGGACCCAAATATCAATATGTTACAACCAATTTCACCATATCATATTATTTGTCGTGTAGTTATAACTTTTCACCTGCTCTATCATAAACACATAAAGTTTCATAGTTCTATCTCTTTAAAGGATTTTCACTAGTCACTTAGACTTTTGTCCCATGCTCAATGTTTATATGATTTCAGCAAACACACAAGGTTTATCCTACTGAGGAGTCACCCCCCCACACACACAAAAGTACAAGACTCTCCCTGAGGTGTGTGTGAGAGTCTTTTTGTAATGTCCCAGCTATTGAGGTCTCTAGTAAAATAATCAAAGGAATCATTATACTATCCATATCACCAAGGTGCACCTCTTTTTCAGGTAGTCCATCACTAAGAACTTCCTGGTTAAGCGTGCTCAACCCAGAGTAGTGTTATGTGGGTGACCTATCTAGAAGTTGATGTCAGGATATGTGTAAGTGAGGATGAAGCATGCAGATGAGGGAAATGGTGGTTATGGGGCCAGTCATCATTGCTAAAACTCTATTATAGGAAGGTTCATTATATGTCTCTTTACAAGTCACATTATGTATACCATAAGACATAAGTTTTATAAATTTGTTATTGATGAGTATCCTTTTATATAGGAGTTATGTAAGCCTATGTCTTCACATTGTGTACATTGCAACACTAGTTGTACACCTTTGTATTGTTGGGATAAAATCACTTCGCTTTACAATATTCTAGTTACAGTCTTTTTATATGTTTGGCTTAACCCTAACTATGTAGTTTGTCATGCTTAGCATCAGTTCTGAATCAAAACATGTGTGTTTTATCACGTGACCTTACCCTCAATGCATGATTATACATGAACGCATGATCAAGTTTAACATATAGTATGTTGATTACATGTATCCACTAATGACATATTTGTTATTTTTTCACATAATTGTAATGGTGTCATATATCACTATCATCTTGTTTTTCATTGTATGATTTCATATTTATTTACCTCCCTACATTTATGTTATGGGTGTGTTGTATATGACTTGACTTATGATTTTTGGAAATTGTATTCCTTATGTATGTATTTTTATGACATACCTGCATATATCTTTTTGTTTCATGAATTTTGTTTTCTTTCCATTTCATCAAAATAAATAAATATGTATTTGAAGGAATGTTTGGCCAGTTTGAATCTAAAAAGAGTATTGACTTTAGATTTGTACAACTTCATTCATTTTATACGATGCAATTTATGCGGTTGTACTATATAATTTCTTTGTATTTTTTTTCTAGAAAATCCATGGTTGGAAACTAATCGCTACAAAGTCAAGCACAACTAATTTCCCCATTTTTTATTTTTCTATCTATTTTTAGGTCATCCAAGGCTAAATTGAGAACCCATGGCCTAAACTATTAGATTAATTTTAGTATCTATTTTTAGGTTCCATCTAGTCTTTGGTTTGACTTGTTTTAATAGGGAAAGATATGAGGAAACACATTGGATTGATATTTGAGGAGAAGGATGCATTCTATATAAATGCAGGGAGTTAAAGAACATGTATTTTATAATTTACACAACATCAACCAATGTAAAAGTCTAGTTCAAAAGCATATCAAGACAATGGTCTCGATCGAGGATTCATATATGTGTGAAGTGTATAATATTATTGTTGTGTATTCCCTGAGAGTATTCATATGATGTTTCTAATGGGACAAAATGTAGTTGATTTAATTACTAATAAAGGTGATTGTGTTTATTATGTATGTTTCAGTATGACATCATTATTAAACATAATAATGTCTTAAGACTTTTTTACTCGATGAAATATGATTCCATGTGAGCACACGAAAATTAGATCATGTGCATATTGACAGTATTAGTTCTTACTCAGGTACTAGAAGAATATTATTGTGGATACTAGAGAAAGAATAATGCACAAATGATAATACAAGTGATGACCTATCACTATGTCTCATTAGTCATGAAATTTGATATTAGGTCACAAGCATATGTACTTGTTAAAGAACATGTATATAGTACTGACCTATCTTGGGAATGATACATGGAGGTCATGAATGATTCTCAAAATCATATATCTCAATTTGGTGATGATGATTGGGGTCCTCATACCTAAAGTGGGCATAGTAATCAAATGTTGTTCAATGTACGTTAAGACTATTTAATGTGACATTGGATAACAGCCACCATAAAAGTAGGGATTGGCACTACAAAAAAACATGTTCAAGAGATAATTAATTTGATGGCATATATTCTATTCTTATATAAAATATATATTTCTTTACACATTATAATAATGTGAATAAAAATGTTGTTAATTTAATAACTACAATTTGAATACATATTCCAATTACTACAGTCTAATTTTTTTTCTTGAGCCCCTTTAAATAACTAATATGTCAAAATTTTCATATTTTGTGTGTGTCATCTTCTTTTTCCTGGTTCACTCAGTAAGTATTCCTTATCCTCCTGGAATTGAGTACAACATTATTACCCTCCCGCCCCCACCAAGTCATTCCCCTAATAGCTCTATCTCCCTCTTCCTCTTCTTCTCTCTAAAGAAAGTAACTCTTCAACATCATATCATCAATTTGTTTCCCACCACACCATCCAGTATGCTCCCCTCTTGATGCACCACCTTCCTACATCATCTTGGTGGAGATTCTCTTCTAGATCCAACAATATTGTTAGTACGCTACCCTTCTAGTTGTTAATATAGTAAATAACTTGTCTTAAAGGTACCTGAGATAAGATTTACTTCGCTAATAGGATTCAACTTCCTTCTCAGAGACTCAATCATTCAAAGATCATGTTCTAGGTCTAGAATCTTTCCTTTGTTCGTTACCTCAAGCATCCAGTCCTAGTGGGCTATTGGCTGAGAGATTGTATCCCCTAGTAGATTAGATTGAACACAACATGGCTATGAAGGTGACTAGTATGCTACTGAGATGGATTTGGCTGAAGTCCTTCACTGTCTCTAAAATTGTAATATAATCTTCTATAGATAGAGTTCCATCAAGTATCAATTTGGTATGCTAAATCGATGTTGTCGGTAAATTAAAAAAAAATTATATAGCAGCTAATTGATTGTATCATTTTTAGTGTTAGAGCTCAAGTGAATTATCATCAATCAAGGTAACATGAATCTATACATTGCTTAATAACCTTATTTTTCTGCTCACATTTTCTCCCAAATGTCCATTCTATCTAAATTAGGAGCTTATACATATGTATTCTTACTCACAAGGATGTAATTATTTTTCTTCTAGTACCATTGTGAGTTGTTGCTTCTTTCCCTCACTTCTCTCAATATACTTTTTCTTTAGTTTCTCTTTATGCATAACTTCATTGGCTACTTTTTGGTAACCTTCTTAAGTACTACAACTCATTCCTAATGTCATGGTTTCCCTACAATTGCTAATGAAATATCACCTTACTTAAAAAGGACAACTCCCTTGAAGTACAAGTATCAGAATGTGTGATATTCAACTATAAACCAATTACCAATGAGTGAAGGGACCACATACCTTATAAGCTCGAGGAAAACCCAGAGGTTAGCGGTGTGGGACTATTCCAATATCCCCCCTCAAGTGTAACCACTTTTTATGCATGCATATGTTATTTTAGGTAGGGTGTGGTCCTCACACTCGTCTCACGGGGTCCAATTTGATACCATATGAAAATGTTTGGTATTCAACTCAAAATTAATTATCAATGAGTGAAGGAATCACACACATTATAATCATGAGGACCATCCTAGAGCTCAACTCTATGGGACTAATCCAGTAGCAAGAACTTCTTTGCGTGCAAAAAGGTGGATATGCTTAAAATGAGTAAGCTCCCTCATGTCTGAATCATTGCCTCTCAATCACATCACACCAAAATATCGACTAGATGGACTGTCAATAACTTGGTGATATGTAATATCTCACCTCCAGGCTAGGGGTAGCGATTGGGTTCATGTTTTATTTGGGGTCATTTCGGGTCAACACTTTTTGGCTAGACCCTAAACTTGCAAAAGATGAATTTTTGGGTCGAAACCCTTGACCCTAATCTGACCTGCAAATAATTTCGGGTCTATCGGGTCTGACCCATAAATCCAATACCAAGAGAATAATTTTAAAAAAATGATATGATTTGTCTAATCATTGATAATTTCCAAGTATAATTAACAAATTTCATTGTGTTAAACTTCAATGTGATTGAGAAACATATATAAAGCCTATTATAGTTTGTTTGAGAGTTATAAACACAAACTCATGATATAATTAGTATAATAAATCAGACAAATCAATACAAAACCATGTAGAATTGTCAAAATAAACTTCATGTTTGATGGATTAGTAATTTAATAGGCCATTGGTTGTTTTAAATTATATTTTTTTATTTTATTTGAAAATATAATTTTGAATTTTGGGTCAATGGGGTCAATTCACATCTAAAGTCAAATCTGGACCCGACCCTAAATTAATTTTGGGTTCTTTGGGTTCAGGTCAATTTTGAGTCGGGTCGAAAAACCTTAGACCCTAAACCTACTTAAAATTTCAGGTTTGGGTCGGGTTCAATGGGTTGGGTCTTATTTTTCTAGCCCTACTCCAGGCCCTCCACCACGGTGTCCATCCCCATCACAAGTCCCTTCATTATCCAAACTTCTTAAAGCCCCCAGCCATGTCTTACAAACATCCTTTCTAGAAGTCTTAGTTTGAATATGTTTCATTACATGTGGTGTTACATAATCTTACATCTGGTTTGCAAAATTGTGCTCTTAGTTTTATTTGATAAACATGGAAGTAGCTAAATTTCTATTCTTAATTTATTTTTGTATCCTTTGATCACTTATATTGTTGCACGCCTACTAAAAACAACAACGTAGAAAACTATGAGAAACATGAGAATAGTATCTTATCTTGTTTTGGAAACAGATCTTGTGGACAGACCTTTAGTTTGGTATGTAATGATGTTTAAGGTTTAGATGTTAAGCTGATTCAAAGTGCAGACTATAGTAACAACTTCAATTGAGATACACAATTTGATAAACACAACATTCTTCAGTATAGTCATCCTCTTGAGAACCTTGGAAAACGAAAGAAGTGTGAACTTCCTATTTCAATATTGTAGACATCAAAGTATTAAAATTTCAAGCTAATTCATATGAGATACTATGTGATATAGCACACCACCTATTTGTTATCTTTCTTTGCTTCAACCCATGTGATTCTTCACTTGTAGACAAGTACATGTGGTTTGTATATCCTATTAGATCCTAATAAAAAAAAGTTGTTGAAATTTCAACGGGATATCCTTAAAAGAATATTGTTTAGGATAATGAAATTGCCCTCTGTACTATTTAGGCACATAATAAGGATTTAGAGTTGCAAGAACATGCCCAACACATTACATAAATATTGTTTTCTTATTTTTTTACTTGGTAGAGGATACTAACGCAACTCAGTCCATGCTTACCTTATATTGTGGGTTTTTTATATGATATGTAAAGGAGATTCCATGTATTTTCATCTAGAAAAAACCTTCCACCTAAAAAAAAGAAAATTTAATACTTTTTTGGATTATTCGTAAACATCTATATAATGCACTCAATTGTAATCACTTGATGGACAATACTTGAGTTAAAAAACAATCAAATAGCTTTTATTGATAGGAGTAAATTTTATTTGAATAATTCCTATAAAGTTACTTATATAATGTAGTGGAGAGAACTCTAAAATCTAATCTTAGAAGACTCATTGTCCTAAAAAATTAAGGAAATTGATTGTGTTGTTTTCCTAAAAAAATGCATATACACCTTCTAATTGTCATGCTTGAGATTAGATTCAGCCATGACTTTCAATGTACTCATAGTCTGCTTTGTGTTGGTTTCAAAGAATCTAATAAGCTCCAAGATATTGTAATGACCCATTTTCATATTAGCCATCTAATTAGGGTTTACTTGGATGACGGCATGCTTAACCAAATTGATCATTGTTTAAGCTCGAGTTAATGATGGTAGTCTAATTATGATTCCTTAAACCTAATTAAATACTCCAATCATACTTTGACTTTGAATAATTTGTGTTTGATAATTGAAAACCCTAATCGACAAACTAGGGCTTTGGTGGCACATGAATGCAAAATTTGATAATTATAGTGGTTCACGAAATGACTTTTGGTATTTCATATACAACTCTAATTTAATTGAAATTTGTACATAGTTTGAGTAACTCAATTATTAGTGTCCTTGTAAAATATCAGAGTTTTTAAATATATTCTGACATGTTTATCGACCGAGTTTCCCCAAGATAAATTCAGCTGACCATGTATTCAGGCTAAAATATAGCAGTTTGGTATTTGAATTTTATCTTTTTATATGTATATCGAATTGATCTGAAATTTTAACTTTAGTTTGAAAACCCAATTTTATAAAATGTATTAAATTTTCATAATTTTATATGATATTTTAGTTATAGAGAGTGCAGTTTCAGATGAGTTTCTTATTAGTAACAACTCGACAGACAAGGATTTAGACTGCAATATAGCAGTGTAGTATTTGATTTTTATTTATTTAGTATAACTATGAATGATATGAAATTTCAACAGGAGCTCTAAAATTATCTTTACTAAAACATTGTAAATTTTTGAAATTGTTGTAGGAGGGTTGACCTGTTAAGTAAACGATCATCAGTAACACTTGTGCGATAGAAAATTTTGTTGAGATAAAAGAAAGTGTAAAGTTGTGTCAATTTGTAATTGACCCAAGAACCTTAAATGAACTATATGAGTTACCTAGCACTCAAGGAGCTCTTATATTTCATGATTCATTCCATGGAAATGAAATTCAAGAGAGAGAGGAGAGCTAGGGTTTTGAGAGGAGAAATTAGTGGAGATGATGACTAAGGGTTTCACTATCCGAGATATGATGAAATCAAGTAAGTTTAGTTTATTTGCATATACTTTCTTGGTAATTCTTCTCTCACATATCAAGATTCCATCCCTCATGAAATGATATTGAATCACCACCTTTTCTGACTCTTTCTTTCCTAATATCCATTTCTAGAGTTTCTGAGTCGAGAGGAGGAAGAAATGGATTCAATTGCTAGAGTTTGATTAGATTTTTAGAAACTCAGTATATGAATAACATTTTTAAGGTGCTTGTCACATTAGGTGAGTGTTTATATCCCTCTTAAGCTATGTATTCATGTTGAAATCCTGATTCTATCGGTTGTTTATATTTGTATGTTGTTGGGTATCGATTTGGAAAGATATTAGGAAATCAAATTCTTCTAATTTCGATTATTTATCATTTAATTGAATTTTCTTAGTTTTTGATATATTGATTTACGTTCCATATAGAATACTATTGATGGAGGACTATGTTGTTTCATGTGAATACTACCTAAAAATCAGCCCAATGCATGAGATGCTTGGGAATTGAATCAACATGTATAGTATCATGTTTGAATCGTATTATAATGAATTACAAAAAGTGTATTTTTGAATCTTACTGAAATAGAATATGATATATACATAAGGATTAGTATGAGGTGGTGATTCTCCATGTTTAGGGTTTTTATTGAGGGATTGAATCAAATGAGCTAATGAATCATTGTATACTTATGATTGATGAATGGAATATATGGAAATAGAAAATAGGGTTTTTATGTGTGTAAATAGCCCTAATGAACCTTTGTGCACCACGATGGAATTAATGAATGATATGATTTCTATGATATGTTGAACTAAGAATGAATTCTTGAAAGCCCTGGAAATTTAGTATTAAGACGAGTGTGAGTGATAAATCTAGAACTTGTATATAATGTTGTAAATGTGATGAAATGCTAAATTGTAGGTATAAATACTTTAATTGAAGATTATGAGTCTTACTAATATGACATCAGCCTAATGCATTTATTCTAGTATGACTTATGAAATGATGAGTAAACCCTCACATGAATGTGGGTCCTTTTATACAAACTACATAACAAGGAATTGGGAAGGATGATCAGAGATTATGATGTAAGAAGATGTAACCTAATCCATACTTCTAACCAAAAAGTGAGTAGTGTTATAAGGAACTAAGTGATCTTTGTTAATTATGAGAATGTTGTTTGAAAGTCAATGACATGATACACTCATTTAATTATAAGAGAGGGAATAGACAAGAATCAACTGAATGGTGATGACAAGTGAATGAATTAATTAAATGTGCACAATAAAGTATATAGTCTATTTATTTTCATTACATGTGTGTCAACCTGAATTGCATGAAATATATTAAAACTAGATTATGAAATATTTCAATGAGAGAAACTTTATATGTTACGTAAACTTAGAATTATCGATTCTAAGAATAGCAGTGAGCATCATATGAAAAAGTTA
This sequence comes from Alisma plantago-aquatica, assembly GCA_963693085.1. Classification (NCBI taxonomy): domain Eukaryota; kingdom Viridiplantae; phylum Streptophyta; class Magnoliopsida; order Alismatales; family Alismataceae; genus Alisma; species Alisma plantago-aquatica. Next base: position 301,734,722 of record OY856411.1, on the reverse strand, counting down.
TGACTAATGATGATCAAATGAAGAAATTAGAAGAAAACTCATAGTTGGATCAAATATCCTAACCCTAACCCCAATATGACGAGCTATGTGACAATAATGAAGTACGTTCTAAATGAGGAATTAAGGAATATACATAAGTATAATCTATTTAAATTACAAGATGAAGTTCAAGGATGTGATTTGATTCATAAGAAGTCATGTTTGGATTGTAATTTCTTGTAGACACTTGTATTCTATGAATGGCCTAATATGATGGAGTTCAAACTAGATTATAATGTGATGGATGGTGACCCTAATTGAAAATTGTTAAATGGTAAATGAGGAGTGTTAAGTGTGATATGCATGTTTATGCTTGAGATTTTTTCATATATATATATATATATATATATATATATATATATATATATATATATATATATATAATGGAATGGAAGATATATATGTTGCATGATGAACATTTCTTGGGTATGATGAATGATAGAAAATGTCTATATGCTTATATTTTTTCTAGATTTAATGTCTTTATGAATATTGAATGAGAACTATAATTTGAAATGAATGTACAAGAAATATGTTGAGATGGAAATAACATGCTTTTCTTACTTTTGAGAAACCCTAATGATTATTAATGCTAGACAATGAGATTATGTCTTGGGCTAAAATCCCACTGATGATGATAAAACCTTGATGGGGGTAAACATTAGACAATGAGATTATGTCTTGGGATGAAATTCCACTGATGATGAGTGTTATGAGATGATGTGTAAATGTGAAGAATTATATGTGTTGCAAATTACATATTGGTGTGCTATTTATTTCAGTCTTTGTCTTTCTTGATAAGCCTAATCTGTTTCATGTTATCTAGTTACGCAAGAATACACACATATAATACATGATGTTTTGAATTCTTTTAAGAAGAGTTAAAGAGATTAATAACTAGTGAAATGATGATACATCTAGTTAGGATCCCTAAACATTGTGAGTTTCCCCCAAGGTCTACACTAGGAAAACAAACATGATCTCCTTGTAGTAATATATGAATTATGAGAAGAATTTTTGGAGTGTGGATTGAGGCCTTAAAGCATAAATGTGACGACCCCAATTTCTATATACTTTCCTTAGTGACATACACAGATATGTGTGCACTCCTATCTATAAATGTCAAAAGGGAAAATATTAGAAATCAAGATAGTCAACTAAAAATAGTGATAAGCCAAGATCATGTTCACATCATCAGTAGATAGCCACACAACACTTCATTCAGTGATAAAAGATAAAGTCATACATATTAATACTTGAGAAGGGAGAAGAGTAAGTCTATGAAAAAGGAAATACGATTATTACATAGGATCTATAATATCCTATTACATCATCTAGAAGAATAAAAACTATCTAACTGAAATGAATAAGGTGAGAAGTGGAGATCTATCTCATATCCTCCATGATCATTATTTAGTGGCTTCAAGTACTTTGATGTGCTTCATATATTGTCAATTGTTCCTTGTACCTAGAAAATATGAGAAACAAAAACATCAACAAAGTTGGTACGTGGAATTAAAAGCTATACTATGTTGTTATATAAAATACTCTAATTGGAGAAAGAGAAAGAAAATGTTATTTAAAGGCGGAAAATCAGGTAATCCCAAGTTATTAGCCACATTTAGAATGAACATGCATTACTATGGTGGACTTAGCACAAACATAAATGGTGGGCCCTTCCCCGTGTACCTTGTACTCTAGGGATCTCCCTGTATACCATGTACTCTAGGGAGGTGCTAGTCAACATTAAAGTTTTCCCTCTCTAATAGGAGTTTAATTATCACCACTAGTAACTACATTTCACTTATATTCAATTATGTTCTTTTATGTTCAAGGTGGTAAATCATCAATTATTCATATATCCACATCCAACAATGTATGTCAATTTCATGCAAACAATTACATATATTTAGCATCCATCAAAATCTAGTCATATAATTATATCCACGTACCTTTAATCTTTCAGATCTAGATTCCACAAGTCCTAGATTATGAGAAGGATAGTAGATCACCCTGAAATATAAACAAACCTAAAGTTACCATGGGTTCTCATTATTCCACATTAGGGTTTCTTATTAGGGTTTAGGTCATTTGGGATATCATTTTTAGGATACATGTGATTTGAGAGGTCAGAGTTGGATTCTAAGGTCAGGGTCATTCAAAGTCATTCAAGGACAAATAATTGTTTGACATAAAGTTGTATTGGTATACATTATAGAGAAAGGAAACTAGAATTTAGGGTTTTCCATAATTATTGAATCAACTATCCTTCTTATATAGGATTTCGAGTAACATGATGATCAAGACTCTAGTTAGGGTTTAATCTGTTCCCAAGGCATATTTAAAATCAATATGACCATTATTACACAATATAAAATATTAAGGGGTCATTAGGACTTGTAGACCATATTTTCTGAAAAGGAGTCGGATCTAGGTCCTGGAATTATTTTATTTAAATAGCTTGAATTTTTCTAATGAAAATGGTATATTGGTTCGATACTTTTCGATATTCCTATCATTTTCTAGAATTTCTCCAAGATCTGACCAATCAGAAGAATTCCTGAAAATAAATAAATAAAAGAAAAGGATTGCGAGCTCTGCTTCGCGGATCATGGGAAGGATCTGACTAATTGGACCTTCTTGTTGACCCGTGAGCAAGCGCTCGTCTGAAGAAGGGGAGGTCAAGGCGAGGAAAGGACCAAAAGGCCCCCAGGCATACCAATAGAGCCCCTAGACGAGCATGGGCAGAGAGGTCATACCTCTAACTTGATTGTTCCCTGCTCGCGCGCCATGGCTGGAGCGAGGGAACGACAGGGAAGCCAAGATCACGATGTTGGGGGTTTTAGGAAGAGTTGGGAGAATCTGATGGTTGGGTTGAGTTCGTGGGCTGACGGAGGTTGTGAGGAGGTCGAACTCACTAGCAATGGTGGTCAGGGCATCATTTTTTGATCAAAACAGGCTGAGAATAGGTCAAGGAGTGAAGTTGAGCTTTACCTTCCCTTGGGTTGAATTGAGGGAGTCAAAGGCTCCGCGGAGGTCTACTGATGCGATTGTGATCTTCCCGCAGCTCTAAGATGGCTCCAACCTCACCGACGGTGGAGCTTTTGGAGCTTAGTTGCACCGCTCGTCGACCCAGCACCTTGGGCTTCCACAGCGCCAACGAGCAAAGGGGATCTCCTCACCGAGGTCTGACAATGGTGCGGCTGTGTTGGATTGAGCAAAAATGGTGACCGGAGTGAGAGCGGGGTCGGTTCAGGTGAGGGTGAGGGAGCTTGAGGTCGGGGAGGCAGGAGCGTTCTTCGTCCAAATTGAGAGTCGGGATCGATAAAAGGGAGGTCGGTGAAGCTTGTAGGAGCTTTAAATAGGAATGAGGTGAAGTAGGGAGCTAAGCCCTAATTTGTGCGTCGTCACCAGTGAGAAGTGCAGAAAAGTGGGGGATCGTTCTCCCTGATCCGAGGGAGTTAGGTGATGTGGTCACTACTGTTGGACTCATTCGGGTGAGAGGGAACTGTCCTCCAAATATCTCGAGGTGAAGAAGCGAGATTTGGGTGTGAGGGGCGTTGGATGGTCATCGCTTTGTTGGGGCCGAAGCCCAGGTCCTGTGGGAGGTAGGAGACGAAGTCTCCCTCGTTGGATTGCTGATCAACGACCAGGAAGGCTCGGCCTATAACAAGACCCGTGTACAAGCCTTCAAAGGTTGTGTGACACATAATGTCACACATTTGATTCAAATAATTCCCAAACTTAGATCCTAGGGTTCAAAATGAGTGGAATATACACTAAATTAAATTGGTCATATCTCCTAATTGGTTGACCCAATTGCAATAAAATTTTAGGGGTAGTTTAATGGTGTTATGATGTAGCTAGGGTGTAAGATTGGAGTCAAAATTTGATTATTGACTATGTCAATTTATAAAATGTCATTTTGCATTAAACATGGGTCTATATGATACTAGAGATGTCATTATATGAAATTGATAGACCTTAATCAATTTGGAGTGAGGGACAAATGAGGGCATAAATGGAATAATTAAAAATTGTAGAAGAGAGAAACTAAATAATATATATGTAAAAACTCACTCTGTCACATTCTCCCCTCCTTTTTAAGAATTTTGTCCCCAAAATTCAAGCAGTCTGAAAAAGATATGGATACTTCTTCTCGACCTCGGTCTTTAGTTCCCAGGTGGCATCTGTTTCATCATGGTGGCTCCAGAGAACTTTCACCATTTCAATATGATGATTACTGCGAAGCTCCTTTGACTTGAAGTTGAGAATTTTGACTGGGGACTCAGCATATGACAGATCATCCTTCAATTCGAGAGGCTCATGATTCAAGATGTGACTGAGGTCCTTGACATAGGGCTTCATATTAGATACACGAAACACATTATGCATGGTACTATACTGAGGTGGAAAAGCGAGACGATAGGCACATTCGCCAACCCTTTCCAAAATCTCAAAGGGTCCAACATAACGAGGATTGAGCTTTCCTTTGTTCTTGGTCAAAGCTCGAATAGGTCGGATCTTTAGAAAAACATTGTCACCTTCCTTGAACTGTCATGCCTGACGATGAGCATCTGCATAAGACTTCTGCCTATCATTTACCCTCTTCATCCTCTGCCTAATCAGTGCAACTTTATCTGCATACAGTTGCACCTCCTCAGATTTCATCAAGGTATGCTCTCCGACATCGTCCCAGTGTAACGGAGATCTGCATGGTCGGCCATAAAGAGTTTCATAGGGAGGCATCCCAATGCTTGCCCGATAGCTATTATTATAGGAAAACTCAGCTAAAGGAAAGTTGTAGTCCCACGAGCCTTCCCAATCGAGAAACACAAGCTCTTAGAAGATCCTCCAGAATCTTTATTGTACGCTCTGACTGCCTGTCTGTTTGCAGATGGTAGGTTTTACTGAAGTTCAACTTGGTGCCCAATTCCTCTTGAACCTGCTTCCACAGGTTTGATGTGAACTTCAGGTCCCTGTTCGAGACAATAGACGTTGGGACTCCATGCAGACGTACAATCTCTCATATGTAGAGGTCAGCCAACTCAGAAACCTTTGTAGTAGTCTTCACTAGAAGAAAATGAGCTGACTTGGTGAGACGATCCATGATGACCCATGCAGCATCGTATGCCTTCTTGGTCCTGGGTAATCCCACCACAAAATCCATGGTGATGTGTTTCCATTTCCATTATGGGATCTCAAGGGGTTGCAGTAGACCGCCTGGTCTCTGATGTTTGGCCTTGATCCTTTGGCATGTCAAACACCTAGACATGAAATCGGCAATATCACGCTTCATGCCCCTCCACCAGAACTGACGTTGTAGGTCTTTGTACATCTTTGTTGTGCCTAGATGGACGGTTTACTTGGACCCATGTGCCTCACTAAGAATTTTTGTCTTTACAGCTGACTGCTCAAGAATCCACATACAATTCTTGTAACGAAGACCACCATCAAGACCCACGGACAGATGTGTTTGCGGCTTCGACAGGAGAGAAGAGAGCTCTGTAAGACCGGGACTAGCCTTTTGTGCCTCAAGAAGTTCAAAATGCAAGTTGTACGTGATGGAGATGTTATTAACATGCACACGATCAGACAAAAACTGCGGTTTCCATCCCACTAGATCCTCCATGTTCCTCCATTCAGGGACAGCAAGAGATGCACACACTGCCCTTTTCCTGCTAAGAGCATCAGCGACTACATTTGTCTTACCTGGATGATAGGCAATAGTGAAATCGTAGTCCTTTAGGTATTCAATACATCGGCGTTGACGCAGATTCAAGTCCTTCTGAGTCAGGATGTACTTCAGGCTTTTGTGATCGGTGAAGATGTCAAATGTTGCCCCGTACAGGTAGTGCCTCCAGATTTTGAGGGCAAGAATGATTGCAGCTAATTCCAAATCATGGGTGGGATAATTAAGCTCATTGGGTTTTAGATGTCTAGACGCAAAGGTCACTACCTTACCATTCTGCTGCAGGAAACACCCTAACCCATTCCTCAAAGCATCAGTGAATATCACAAACCCTTCGTTGTCAGAGGGTAGAACAAGAACAAGAGCTGACATCAACTTCTGCTTTAACTGTTGGAAACTGGACTCACAAGTGGCTGACCATATTAAGTGCTCGTCCTTTCGAGTAAGCTTAGTTAGAGGGAGTTCCACTTTGGAGAAATTTGGGATAAAGCGACGATAGTATCCGTACAGACCCAAGAAACTCTGAATTTCAGAAGGATTACGAGGAGGTTGCCAATCAAGTACAGCAGAGACTTTGGCGGGATCAACAGATATACTACCTCCAGAAATGACATGTCCAAGAAACATGACTTTATCGATCCAGAATTCACATTTAGAAATCTTGCCATAGAATTTTTGAGTTCGGAGAATGTCAAGGACTGCTCGCAAGTGTTCCCGGTGTTTTTCCATAGAATCAGAATAGATCAAGATATCATCAATGAAGACGACCACAAACTCATCAAGATAGGGTTGGAAGACTATTCATTAGATTCATAAAGATGCCCGGTGCATTGTTCAACCTGAATGGCATCACTAGAAATTCATAATGCCCATAACGAGTTCGAAAGGCAGTTTTAGAAATATCAGAATCCTTGATTTTAAGTTGATAGTATCCAGAACGAAGATCAATCTTTGAGAAAACTTTAGCAGTACAAAGCTGATCAAAGAGGTCATCAATAAGAGGAAGAGGATACTTGTTTTTAATAGTAGCTTGGTTCAACATGCGATAGTCAATACACATACACATAGAACCATCCTTCTTTTTAACAAAAAGAACAGGAACACCCCAGGGAGAAACACTAGGATGAATGAAACCTTTGTCAATAAGTTCTTGTAATTGTTTCTTCAACTCCATAAGCTCAGTCGGAGCCATCCTATACGGTGCCCTAGAAATCAGAGTGGTTCCAGGAAGAAGATCTATGGAGAACTCAATGTCTCTATTTGGAGGCAGCCCAGGAAGCTCCTCTGGAAAAACGTCATGGAAGTCACGTACCACCTCCAGACTTTCTACAGGCCCACTACTAGGACTGGTCTCTAAGACTAATGCGAGGAAGACTTTACATCATTTAGAAATGAGCTTTTATCTTTAAGAGAGGAGATTATAATATTATTACAGAATCCGCTTCCCTTAGGGATTTTCACAGGATAAGAATGAGGTTGAGAGAGAACCACCATCTTGTTTCTACAATCAATGTGAGCATGGTATGTGTAAAGCCAGTCCATACCAAGTATGACATCAAAGTCTTCCATAGTTAAGAGAATGAATTCAAAGGGCATATCATGATTTTCGTATTTAAGAGAGAGTTCATTGGTTTTCTGTAGAGTTGTGAGTATTTTTCCACTAGGAGTAGACACATCCAGAATATATCCCAAGTCCATTATATGAAGATTTAACATGGACGCCAGAGTTCGAGAAATAAATGTATTTGTAGATCTAGAGTCAAATAAGGCCTTAATAGGATGGCCATTTAATATTACAATGCCTACACATGATAATAAAGTTATGAAATATAGTAGGCTTGAACAAGATATTGAATTATAAAGAAATTTGGTTACCTTCACAGAGCTGGTTTGGATTTACCTTAGCCTCTTCTGCATTCACTGCAAATACCCTACCATTGTGGTGTCCCTGAGGCTGCGGAGCACCTGCTGCAAGATTGCCAAAGATGGAGGGAGTGGGGCACTTGGCGACGAAATGACCCTCCTTTTTGCAGTTATAGCAGACTGGCTTGGTGTGGTGGCATACTCCACCATTGTGTCGTCCACAAGTCTTGCACTTCGGGTGGACCATCTTCTGTTGATTTTGGTTGTGCTTCTGTCCTCCTTTCCCTGAACCTCCTCCTTTCCCTGATCCCTTGTTGTTATGGCCTGGGTTGAACTTCCTAAACTTATCATATTCAGTTGTGGTTAACCCTAAGTACCCCATGCTGGAAGGTTTTTGCATGCCCTGCTCTCTCTCCTGCTTGAGGGCCATATCTAGGGCTTCATCTATACTTCTGGGATGAGAGGGTATGACTAGGGTTTTTAGGTGGGTGGAGAGGTAGTCAACATAGTGTTCAGTAAGGCGGTCTTCGGTCCTGATGGGTGCATAATGCTCCAGAAGCCAAAACTTCCGAGTGTAATCAGCTAGTGAGAGACTACCCTGCCTTAACTCCATGTACATCTTCTCCTTCCTCTTCCTCTTCCTCTCGGCTATGGGCATAAAACGATCAGTGAAGAGGGTTTTGAAGGCTTCCCACCCCATGTTATCTATTTCCTCTCCCCTATTTCTGCCATAGTTCTCCCACCAGATTTTTGCCCCTCCCTTAAGCATGTGGGTGGCGAACTTGACCTTCTTGTCATTGGGTACTTCTAGGGTATGAAAACCATTTTCAATGGATAAAATCCAGGCCTCAGCCTTGTCCATGACCTTAGGCTGATCTTCCCCCCAAAAGGAATCAAGGTTAAGCTTAATAAAGTCTATCACCGTCACTTCTTTCTTCCTAGAGGAGCTAGGTTCAGGGGTTCCTTTTGTGGCGAGGGTTTCCATAAAATCTATAAGTATTTTCTTCTATTCCTCCCACCTTTCCTTGGTCGCAGCATCGGGATCAGGTACCTCAGAGGTTTCAGGCTCTTTTCTCTTTTTAGAGGACGATTCCTCAGAGGCCTTTGAGTTGCGAGTTTTAGAAGGCATCCTGAAATTAATTTGGACATATTAGATTTATTTCCCATCAATTATTCTAATCATTACTATCATTTTTATCACATAATATTTCATTATTCTCCTTTATTAATAATTGATGTTCTCAATGTTACGATTTGTGGAGGATACCCTAAAGTCCTTATTAGTCGGTCCTTAAGACTTTCTAAATGGAGAGACTTTCTTCCTAACCTTATATCATGAAGATAAGTGGGAAATATCCCTATAGAAAATATGAGAGGGAATTTCTATAGATGAGAAGGATCCTAATTTAAGGTATGCCCAAGAAGTAAGGGACATTTAGGATATCAGCCAGGTAGACTCACACTGCCTTATAGGTAGCCTCGTGATTGCCAAGCAAAGTGGCTCGGAGACTTTAGCCAGACCTTAGGCAGATTCTATCCTAGTCACCTCAACCCTTCACATCCCTAACTCAAGGACTACCCTAGACTCATAATAGGGTGAATAAAGTTCATGTGACTTGATGTGTGAACTTTGGCTCTGATACCAACTGTGACGACCCCAATTTCTATATACTTTCCTTAGTGACATACATAGATATGTGTGCACTCATATATATAAATGTCAAAAGGGAAAATATTAGAAATCAAGATAATCAACTAAAAATAGCGATAAGCCAAGATCATGTCCACATCATCAGTAGATAGCCACACAACACTTCATTCAATGATAAAAGATAAAGTCATACATATTAATACTTGAGAAGGGAGAAGAGTAAGTCTATGAAAAAGGAAATACGATTATTACATAGGATCTATAGTATCCTATTACATCATCTAGAAGAATAAAAACTATCTAACTAAAATGAATAAGGTGAGAAGTGGAGATCTATCTCATATCCTCCATGATCATTATTTAGTGGCTTCAAGTACTTTGATGTGCTTCATATATTGTCAATTGTTCCTTGTACCTAGAAAATATGAGAAACAAAACCATCAACAAAGTTGGTACGTGGAATTAAAAGTTATACTATGCTGGTATATAAAATACTCAAATTGGAGAAAGCGAAAGAAAACGTTATTTAAAGGCGGAAAATCAGGTAATCCCAAGTTATTAGCCTCATTTAGAATGAACATGCATTACTATGGTGGACTTAGAACAAACATAAATGGTGGGCCCTTCCCTGTGTACCTTGTACTCTAGGGATCTCCCCGTATACCATGTACTCTAGGGAGGTGCTAGTCAACATTAAAGCTTTCCCTCTCTAATAGGGAGTTTAATGATCACCACTAGTAACTACATTACACTTATATTCAATTATGTTTTTTTATGTTCAAGGCGGTAAATCATCAATTATTCATATATCCACATCCATCAATGTATGTCAATTTCATGCAAACAATTACATATATTTAGCATCCAGCAAAATCTAGTCATATAATTATATCCACGTACCTTTAATCTTTCATATCTGGATTCCACAAGTCCTAGATTATGAGAAGGATAGTAGATCACCCTGAAATATAAACAAACCTAAAGTTACCATGGGTTCTCATTATTCCACATTAGGGTTTAGGTCATTTGGGATATCATTTTTAGGATACATGTGATTCGAGAGGTCAGAGTTGCATTCTAAGGTCAGGGTCATTCAAAGTCATTCAAGGACAAATAATTGTTTGACATAAAGTTGTATAAGGTATACATTATAGAGAAAGGAAACTGGAATTTAGGGTTTTCCATAATTATTGAATCAACTATCCTTCTTAGATAGTATTTCGAGTAGCATGATGATCAGGACTCTAATTAGGGTTTAATCTATTCCCAATGCAGATTTAAAATCAATATGACCATTATTACACAATATATAAATATTAAGGGGTCATTAGGACTTGTAGACCATATTTTATGAAAAGGAGTCGGATCTAGGTCCTAGAATTATTTTCTTTAAATAGCTTGAATTTTTCTGATGAAAATGGTATATTGGTTCGATACTTTTTGATATTCCTATCATTTTCTAGAATTTCTCTAAGATCTGACCAATCAGAAGAATTCCTGAAAATAAATAAATAAAATAAAAGGATTGCGAGCTCTGCTTCACGGATCATGCGAGGGATCTGACTAATCGGACCATCTTGTTGACCCGCGAGCAGGCGCTCGTCTAAAGAAGGGGAGGTCAAGGTGAGGAAAGGACCAAAAGGCCCCCAGGCGTACCAATAGAGCCCCTAGACGAGCATGGGTAGAGAGGTCATACCTCTAACTTGATTGTTCCCTACTCGCGCGCCATGGATGGAGTGAGGGAACGACAAGGAAGGCAAGATCACGATGATGGGAGGTTCTAGGAAGAGTTGGGTGAATCTGATGGTTGGGTTGAGTTTGCGGGCTGACGGCAGTTGTGAGGAGGTCGAACTCACCAGCAATGGTGGTCAGGGCATCATTTTTTGATCAAAATAGGCTGAGAATAGGTCAAGGAGTGAAGTTGAGGTTTACCTACCCTCGAGTTGAATTGAGGGAGTCAAAGGCTCCGCAAAGGTCTACTGATGCGATTGCGATCTTCCCGCGGCTCTGAGATGGCTCCAACCTCACCGACGGTGGAGCTTTTGGAGCTCAATTGCACCGCTCATCGACCCAGCACCTTGGGCTTCCGCAGTGCCAACGAGCAAAGGGGATCTCCTCGCCGAGGTCTGACGATGGTGTGGCTGCGTTGGATTGAGCAAGAAGGGTGACCGGAGTGAGAGCGGCGTCGGTTCAGGTGAGGGTGAGGGAGATTGAGGTTGGGGAGGCAGGAGCGTTCTTCGTCCAAATTGAGAGTCGAGATCGATAAAAGGGAGGTCGGCGAAGCTTGTAGGAGCTTTAAATAGGCACGAGGTGAAGTAGGGAGCTAAGCCCTAATTTGTGCGCCGCCACCAGTGAGAAGTGCAGAAAAGTGGGGGATCGTTCTCCCTGATATGAGGGAGTTAGGCGACGTGGTCACTACCGTTGGACTCGTTCGGGTGAGAGGGAACTGTCCTCTAAATATCTCGAGGTGAAGAGGCAAGATTTGGGCGTGAGGGGCGTTGGATGGTCATCGCTCTGTTGGGGTCGAGGCCCGGGTCCTACGGGAGGTAGGAGATGAAGTCTCCCCCGTTAAATTGCTGATCAATGTCCAGGAAGGCTCGGCCTATAACAAGACCTGTGTCCAAGCCTTTAAAGGCTGTGTGACACATAATGTCACGCATTTGATTCAAATAATTCCCAAACTTAGATCCTAGGGTTCAAAATGAGTGGAATATACACTAAATTAAATTGGTCATATCTCCTAATTGGTTGACCCAATTGCAATAAAATTCTAGGGGTAGTTTAATGGTGTTATGATGTAGCTAGGGTGCAAGATTGGAGTCAAAATTCGATTATTGACTATGTCAATTGACTAAATGTCATTTTGCATTAAACATGGGTCTATATGATACTAGAGATGTCATTATATGAAATTGATAGACCATAATCAATTTGGAGTGAGGGACAAATGAGGGCATAAATGGAATAATTAAAAATTGTAGGAGAGAGAAACTAAATAATATATATGTAAAAACTCACTTTGTCATAATAAACCACCATGATATAGGAGTGAGTCATCTGGAGTGGTTGTGACCCTAAATCCCTATTGTGAAAGTCTATATCCATGAGGTATATACTATAATGAAATGAAATATGTGAAATATGAAAATATGAGAAATGATTTGATATGTGATATATTGTTTTGTTGGTTCCTATCTCATGAACCTGAGATGAGGATGTGAGTGTATTTAGGCAAACATGAGGTGGCCATGGTGTGTTGTTGATATCTTAGGGTGGCTGGTTGAACCCTAAGATAGTGACGGTGAGTTGTTGACACGAGAATCAGGTGCGACAAATTAACTTGGTGAGGTACAAGCCAAGTAGTTTTAGTGAAAATAAATAAAAGATGATAAATTGTATAGAATATGATTTGAATGTTTGTTACATTCCTTGTACTGTTGGCCGATAATTTATCATTGTTGATTATATTACTTGTTGTGGAAAATTACCATTGTGTTATAGAGATTATCTATTTCATATTCGGATATGTCTCGTTGACAATTAGTAAATGTTGGGATTTAAATCCACTCTGAATGTGATTTGGATTGCTTGATATTTGATAGTATTGTTTGGTAAACATTCCTTATGGGTACTTTAGCTTAGGACTATAGGATGTGTTCCTGGTAGGGCTGGTGGAGTGTCACAAAGTTGATGTTATTGTTATGTGTTGATTCTAAATGTTTAGATCTTGACTTGTTACCTATACTAAAGGATTATTATTTTGAACTAAGTAGCATCTACTGATTTGTTCATAGACATACTCTAAAAGATTTTCTAAAGTTAGACTTGGTTTAAGCGATTATCTTATCTAAGTAAATAGATTATCATCATAAGATATATTTGATTATATGTTAGGATTATCTTCTAGATTTCTTAATATTGCATGTTTCTTCTAAGTTGATTATACTTAATCCGATGTTGATGCATGTACCTAACTTAAGTGGGAGGTATCCACTCACTGGGGCTCTATATGAGTCTCATGAGGTTGTTTCAAATGTTCTTAGGTATAATGCTATCCAGCAGATGGTAGTGACAAATAAGATGTAAATAAAATAATCTAGATAGATTAGAATGTCCTTGTACTCTCTCTTTCCCATAATGGGTTGTAGATCGAGTTGTGCCTTCATATTCATGTAACTGGTGTAAATTGAATTGCATCTGAGTAATAAGTCTTGATTCTAGTTTTAACAAATTTGAATAGGAATTATGGTTGTTAAATATATTATCATCGGTGTGACATTATTAAGAGGTTTTTTTAGGAATAAAAAGGAAAAAAATTATGTTTTTTTTATATATTGTGTTAATTGTATTTGCTAAGAATTAGTTATCTTGCTTCATAAGATGGGTTTAGGTTTTGGGTTTCCATCTAATGGTTGGCATTAATGATGATCAAAAGAGAGCTATAAAGCCTGGGTCCACTGCCCAAGACTCTAGTAGAGTTTCAGAAATGACGACTAGCCCCACAGACCACCACTAGCCTTAACTGCGCGCTTTATCCACACTTATGCGCAAGCCGGGGTCAACTTCCCGACTGGTCACCCATCCTAGTACTACTCCAAGTTGAGCACGCTTAAATATGGAGTTCTTTAGTAATGGGCTCCCGAAAAAGGAGGTGCACCTTGGTGATATGGGTAGTCCAATCATTCCTTTTAAGATCATCTTATCCAAGGCCTCAAATCCTGGGACGTTACAATCTCCCCCACTTAGACTCTTGGCGTCCTCATCAAGGATCAACTGTATGGCCTCATAATCTTTCCCCATTTTAGTGTAGACCCAAATGCCCCATGTACACCCAGCTCCCGATCATGACTACCAATGCAAGGGCAACTCCATCAACTTGGATAGCCCTTTCCAACATGCTTGGACACTACCAGTGCATGGGCGGCTCCATCAACTCAGATAGCCCTTTCCAACATGCATGGACCACAAGGCTCAAAGACTGGCATGCCACATGCCCATGTGGGGCCCACCTACTGGAGGGGAACTTGGCTCTGATACCATTTGTAAAGCCCAGGCCCACTTCCTAAGACTCTAGTAGAGTTTCAGAAATGACGATTGGCCCCACAGACCACCACTAGCCTTAACTGCGTGCTTTATCCACACTTATGCGCAAGCCGGGGTCAACTTCCCGACTGGTCACCCATCCTAGTACTACTTCAAGTTGAGCATGCTTAACTATGGAGTTCTTTAGTAATGGGCTCCCAGAAAAGGAGGTGCACCTTGGTGATATGGGTAGTCCAATCATTCCTTTTAAGATCATCTTATCCAATGCCTCAAATCCTGGGACGTTACAAGAGCAACCTGAGAGCCTAGGTTAGATGAGTCTACAAGGACAATAGAATCTAGGTTTAAATGAAATGTGGATGTTGAATATAACCTGAATGATGTGCATACTGACTGAACTCAATATCCAGATACTCTGGTCAATTATTTGGGTATTGAGATAAGCTAGTATGGAACTACCGACTGTACTTCCTCTGGCTTCCTTGACCAAGAATCTAGATGACTACAGTTTGGGAGTATAATAAGATGCATGATGATAAAAAATGGTGATAAAGAGGAAGTATTTTTATAATCTAATATGGAACCTAAGACAAGAAGAATATGGATTTTGGGACAAAATTGTAGAAGGAGGGGAGAATTTGTAATGACATGTTTTCAGATTAACCATCTAATTAGGGTTTACTTAGATGATTGCATGCTTAACCAAATTGATCATTGTTTAAGCATGAGTTAATGATGTTAGTCTAATTATGATTCCTTAATCCTAATTAAAAACTCTAATAATTCTTTAACTTTGAATAGTTTGGATTTGATAATTGAAAACCCTAATCGGTAAAACTCGGGTTGAGATGGCATATGAATGTAAAATTTGACAAGTATAATGGTTCACTAAATGATTTTTGGTACTTTATTTACAACTCTAATTTAGCTAAATTTTGGATATAGTTTGATTAACTAAATTTGAGTGTCCTTGTAAAATATCAGAAGTTGTTAAGAATATTCTGGCCTATTTGTCTGTTGCCTTTCCCCAGGATAAACTCAGCGGACCATGTATTCAGGATGAAATATAGTAGATTGGTATTTGAATTTTATCTTTTTATTTGTACATCCGATTGATCTAAAATATTAATCTTGGTTTGAAAACTCACTTTTATAGATCTTGTTAAATTTTCATAATTTTGTATGATGGTTCAGTTTTACATAGTGTGGTGTCTGCCGAGATTCTTATTAGTAGCAACTCGAGAAACCATGTTGCAGACTGCATTAGCAGTTTAGTATTTGATTTTTATTTATTTATTAGTAACTATGAATTATCTAAAATTCTAACTTGAGCTCTAAATTTCTCTCTCCCAAAACATTATAGGTTTTTATAATTTTTGGAGGAGGTTTGACCTATTAACAATCTTCGATAACATTTGTATAATAGAAAATTTTGTTGAAATAAAAGAAAGTGTAAAGTTGGGTCAATTTGTAATTGACCCAAGCACCTTATGTGAACTATATGAATAACCTAGCACCCAATGATCTTTAACATTTCGTGATCCATTCCATAGAAACGAAATTCAAGAGAGAGAGGAGAGCTAGGGTTTTAAGAGGAGAAAATGGTGAGATGTTGACCTAGGGTTTCACTATCCAAGATATGATGAAATCAAGTAAGTTTCGTTTATTTGCATAGACTTTGATGGTGATTCTTCTCTCACATGTAAATATTCCACGTATCCTCTTACTTGATTCAAAATGATATAATCACCACTTTTATCACTTTTTCTTTCCTAATCTCCATTTCTAGTGTTTCCCAGTTGAGAGGGAGAAGAAATGGATTCAACTATTAGAGTTGGATTGGATTTCTAGAAATTCAGCACATGAATACATTTTTAAGGTTCTTGCCACCTTAGGTGAGTGTTTACCTCCCTCTTAAGCTATGTATTCATGTTGAAAGCCTAATTCTATCTGGATAAAACAATTAGAAACATTGCTTGTATTTGTATGTGATTGGGTATTGATTTGGAAAGATATTAGGGAATCAAATTCTAAAGAACCTGGGTCGTTTTATACAAGCTACATAACAATGAATTGGAAAGGATGATTATATATTATGATGTAACAAGATGTAACCTAATCCATACTTTTAACCAAAAAGTGAGTAGTATTATAAGGAACTAAGTGACTTTGTTAATTATGAGAATGCCATTTGAAAGTTAATGACCTAGTACACTCATTTAATTACAAGAGAGGAAATAGATGAGAATAAACCAAATGGTCATGCCAAGTGAATGAAATTAATTAAATGTGTAGAATGAATTATATAGTTTACATATTTTCATTACATGTGTTTTGACCTAAATTGCATGAAACATATTAAAATCAGATTATGAAAGATTTCAACGAGAGAGAAACTTTATATGTTAAGTAAACTTAGAATGATTGATTCTAAGAATAGCAATGAACATCATATGAAAGAAGCTATGACCATAGATGATCAAATGAAGAAAAAGTAAGAAAACTCATAGTTGGATCTAATATCCTAACCCTAACCCTAATATGATGAGCTATGTGACAATAATGTAGTATGCTCTAAATGAGGAATTAAGGTACATACATAAGTATAGTCTATTTAAATTACAAGATGAAGTTCAACGATGCAATTTGCTTCATAAGAATTTGTGATTGAATTGTAATTATTTGTAGACACTTGTATTCTAAGAATGGCCTAATCTGATGGATTTCAAACAAGATTATAATGTGATAGATAGTAACCCTAATTGAATATGGTAGATAGTAAATGAGGAGTACTAGGTTTGCTATGCATGTTTATGCTTGAGAGTTATTCATATCTATAGAAATGAAATATATATATATATAGAGAGAGAGAGAGAGTCAGGCTAGAATGCACTCGAGTGTATTTGGAGCAGAATACACTCAAGTAGTTTTTCATGATGCAATATTTTTTTCAAAATATAATTCATTGATCTTCTTAAACATCTCGTGAATAACTCATATACAAAATTTGAGCACATTTGGACATTTATAGGTCATGTTATAAATATTGCAAAAATTATACATCTTAAATTAGTTTCGTGCGTCAATTTTGTTGCCCTTAGATGAGTGACTTACACTCATCCAAATGGGCTCAAAATTTGTATGTAGCCTAGTTATAGTATGACATTGAAGATTAATGGTTTACATTTTACAAAAAAAAATTCTTCATATGAAAACACACTTGAGTGTATTTGTGTGATTTGTACATTCAAGTGAATTCTAGCCTGACTCTCTCTCGCTCTCTCTCTCTCTCTATATATATATATATATATATATATATATTGCATGATGAACCTGTCCCAAGTATGATGAATGACACAAGATGTCTATATGCTTATATTGCTTCTAGTCTTAATGTCTTTTTTAATATTGATCAAGAACAATGATTTGAAATGAAAATAGAAGAAATATGTTAAGATGAAATTAACATGCTTTGGTTACTTTTAAGAAACCATGTTGAGGGTAAATGCTAGATAATGAGATTATGTCTTGGGTTGAAAGCCCACTAATGATGATAAAACCCTAATGGGGGGAAATGTTGCACAATGATATTATGTCTTGGGCTAGAAGCCCCTTGATGATGACTACTATCAGATGATGTGGAAATGTAAAGAATTATATGTGTTGGAAATTATTGATTGTTGTGCTTCTTGTTTTGCTCTTTGTCTTTATCGATAAGCCTAATTTGTTTCAAGTTATTCTAGTCATTCGAAAATACACACATATGATACATGATGTTTTGAATTCTTTTAAGATGAGTAAAAGAGATTAATAACAAGTGAAGTGATGACGCATCTAGTTAGGTGTCCTAAACACTGTGAGTTTCCCCCGAGGTCCTCATTGGGAAAACAAAGTGGATCTCCTTGTAGTAGTCGATGAATTATGAGAAGGATTTTTGGAGTGTGGATCAAGACCTTAAAGGTTAGACCACCATGATTTATGAGTGAGTCATCTCAAGTGATTTTGGCCATGAATCCTTCATGTGAAATTCTATATCCATGAGGAATAGACTCTGATGAAATGAAATATGTGAAATATGAAAATATGAGAAGTGATTTGATATGTGATATATTGTTCTGGTTCCTATCTCGTGTACTGAAGATGAGGATGTGAGCCTCTTTAGGAAACCCTGAGGTGGCTAGGGTTTGTTGTTGATATATTAGGGTGATCGTCTAAACCCTAAGATAGTGATGGTGAGTCGTTGACATGAGAATCAGGTGTGGTGACTTCTACTTGGTGAGATACAAGACAAGTAGTTTCAGGGAAAATCAATAAAAGATGACAAGTTGTGTAAAATATGATGTGAATGTTTGTTACATTCCTTGTACTGCTAGTTGATAATTTGAATCGTTGATTATGTTACTTGTTGTGGAAAATAACCATTCTGTTATAGAGATTATATGTTTCATTTTCTGATTTGTCTTGTTGACAATTAGTAAATGTTGGTATTTACATCCACTCTGAATATGATTTGGATTTCTTGCTATTTGATAGTATTATTTGGTAGACATGTCTTATTTGTACTTTAGCTTTAGGACTATGGGAAGTGTTCCTGGTCCGACTGGTGGAGTATCACAGAGATGACGTTATTATTATGTGTTGATTCTAAATGTTTAGATCTTGACTTAATACCTATACTAAAGGATTGTTATTCTGAACTAAGTATTGCCTATTGATTTGTTGATTGACATGCTCTAAAAGATGTTTAAAGTTGGACTTGGTCTAAGTGTTTATCTTATCTGATTGAATGAATAATTGTCATTGTCTATATTTGACTAGAAGGATTATCTGCTAGACTTTTCAATATGTGCATGTTTCTTATAAGTTGATTATACTTAATCTAATGTTGATGCATGTACCTAGATTGAGTGGGAGGCATCCACTCACAAGGGCTCTATATGAGTCTCATGAGGTTGTTCCAAATGTTTTAAGGTGTAATGTTGTCTAGTGGAGAGATCATGACAAAGAAGATGTAAATAAAATAATATAGATAGATTAGAATGTCCATGTACTCTCTCAATCTTGTCATAGGTTGTAGATCGAGTTGTTCCTTCATATTCTTGTAATTTATGTAAATTGAATTGCATCTAAGCAATAAGTCTTGATTTTGGTTTTCACATAGTTGAATACGAATTGTGGTTATTAAATATATTCTCATTGAGGTGACATTATTATCAAGATTTTATGAGGAATAAAAAGGAAAATTTTATATGTGTTTTTTATATATTATGTCAATCATGTTTGCTAAGAATTAGTTGTCTTTCTTCATAATCTGGTTTTGCTTTTGGGTTTCCCTCTAATGGTTGGCATTAATACTAATCAAAAGAGAGGTCCAAATAGATATGATGACTCGCATTATTTTATCTGTCTACCTGGCACATGGAGTGGTAATTGTGTCATTGGAGAGTGTTACGTACTATGTCTGAAGATGGTACAAAATCACAACTTGATGGGTCAAGCTAAATCCTACTAAACTAAATTATGCAATTTGTTTGTATTGTAAATGGAAACCACTTTCCCCTATCCAAAAATGAATTTTATGTTTTGCTAGAACATTTCATATTATATGTATGAGTTGAGAGTTTTTTTTTGTGATTTCTTTCTCCATTAATTATCGGATCAGAGACAATTGTTTGGAAAGACATTTTGTAAGATTTTGTAGATGGATTATTCCATGTAGAAATTCATGATCCTTAGTGCTCTCGTAAATTATTTATGATGAATATTTTTTTATTCAAATTCTATGTGGATTGCAAATATTTTTGCATTGCAATTACATGTATAAATATAATTTCAGATGAGGATATGTCTAATTCATTTATGCTTCTAGGCTAATTAGGTATTTACTACAAAGGGTTACCATATGCTCCATATATATATGAATGGCTAACTTCCCAACTAGAACTTCGTTGTTTCTTCTATGAGTATGTGGGTAAAAAAATCTTAATAAAAATTACACCTAAAGAGACCTTGTTATTTAGTGTTAAAGATCTCAACTAGTCCTCTAGGGCATTGTGAATCCTTTTCCACATGTATTAGAGTGTAAGCACACATGCATGCAAAATCCACACATGATCACACCTTAGTTTTTTCCAGTAAGGAACTAAACTAATGAAATATGCATGAAAGAAAAATAATGGTTTTTGAATTTGTTATTTAATATAGATATGATATTAATGTTTAGTTAAAATTAATCATGTTAATCGTATATTGTAGGCATAAGGAAGTCTTTGTTTAATGGTCTTTCAAACTAAACCAAAAATGGCATTAGTATTTGATGATCAAAATAAAGTGTGGGAGGATAAAGGTGAACCTTGAGTTAACGATGGTCTGCATTAGCACCTTATCAGGCTCTGGAAGGTATGCCATTTCTACCTTTACACTTTATTTACCAAATCTGTAGATATGTATTACACAACTAATGTTATTCTAATTTCATGCATTGCAAGAAATGTTGCTTGTAATGTATGGGGAATTTTTTAAGCAAAATTTTTTAATAAATCATACTCTTTTCTGGTGCGAGTTGAATGACTTGCATAATCTAGTAGCTATTTTGTTTTTGACACATTTTGGTTGTAAAACTATTTATGAAGATGGCCTATAAATTACTTCTTCTGCTCAATATGCATAGGAATAATCAATTTTCTTAAGTATTTTTGGTTTTTTTGTAAGAAACATTGATCTTAAACTACTTAGGGTTCATATTAAGAGTGAGTGTAAACCTACCAAAAACCTTCATTTCATTTGCACACATTGGTTGACACACATGCATGGGTGTTCTTTTCTTCAAAAGATAATCTAGCCCAAGCTCACAATAATATCTTAGCATATTTAACACAACAATTCTTACGTTTTTGTACTATTCTATGTTTTAGAATTTTCAGCTTGGTCAAATTCTCACAAATCACAACCAATTAGCCTTGGGCATGAAAAGGATACTAGACAATTGTATTTATATTTTCTATTAAATACCACATTACTTGGGGCCATTCCAATTCAAGTGCATTTTTTCTTATTGTAATTGTTGACTATTGTGCCTTCGTCATGTTACATATTGTTGCATAATAGATTTTATCATATATATGACTAAAAAATAACCTATTATCTATGATAAAATGGTTGTATAAATGACAACATAAGATTTCAGTGTCCCATATAATGATACACATTGGATAATTGTCTCGAGTAACACAGATAAATTGGCAAGTTTGGACATTTTTTTCCTAAACATATGGAAAAAATAAAAACCTACTATTACTTGTAGGACTTTGTCTATATGTTGCTTCCCACCTACTCTAATGCTCTCCTCTCCCTTTCTCTTCTACCATATGTTCCCCCATTTACACCGCCACCTCATCCCATGTCTTATCCTTCTCTTCCTCAGGTTCAACCTCTCCCCGTCCTCTCCTCTCTTCCACAATTGCAATTGATTAGTTTGCAAGCTCTATTTGATTGGTACCTACCAAAAAAGTGATAGCTTTATTTATTTGTTGAAAACATAATTACAATAGTTCTTAATTACAATCGGTGTGTTTGAAACCTATTTATTGTCTCTTTGGAAATGATTTAACTAAGAATGATGAGTGGCATGATGGTATCTTGTTTAATTCTTTATATAGAAGTCATCTATAATATTTATTTTTTTAAACCAACAATTGTTGCTTTTTTCATTAATTATTTCTAATAGTCAGTTGGAATCACTGATTTGTGCCTAGCTAGTGGTTATTGCCAGTAGTTTAATCACAATATGAACCAAAACATTATGGTTTAATGTTTCTCTCTTCTATTCCTCATACCCAACCAACAAGCATATATTAAATTTGTTTATATTGATATTATCTAAAGTTCATTTCGAATATGCAATATCTATAAATTATAAGTCACTGATGTCAGTTTGAACTTGCAACATATTCTGACTTCTAAGCTTGTTTATGTATGATTTTATCTAAAAAATTCCCAAACTAATAAGTTGTTTACTGGAAGGACGTGTGATTCAGTAGTTGCTTGTATTTATATATATGCTTGCTATCTCATTTCTATATGTATAAATTGCAGATGATTTAAATTAGGTTAATTAGATAATGTCCTTCTGGTGGAAGTTGTGGTGGTAATATAGGAAACCGCTAGGTGAAATAATTTTGGGTCACGATTTTTCATAATGAGATTCATGCAACTAGTTAAAACTATACAAGAAAGTGTAGACCTAGCTCTCATTCTACATTTAATAACCTTAGAAATTTTTTAGAAGGCTGAGAAAGTCAATTTGATCAATGAAATTGTAATTTGTTTATTTCATAATTGTCTTGAAATATTACTGAAATACACATTTCTTATTTTGTATCTTATTGATCTTCTGTGTCAAGAAATCGAATGATTACCTTGTTTCTCCAAGAAACGATTATATTAATATTTTTCCTTTCTTTGCAAAAAGTTAACCTTTTCTATTTGTATGACCTGTCAGATTGCAAGTCTTATTTAATATGCTTGATACAGAACAAAAATTAAATAAATTAACTTGAACTAAAGGAAACCTAAAATCACAACCACAAAAAAAACACATTTGGGAAAAGCTATATTTTTAATGATAACAAACTTAGAATACTAATCCTATGTTGCTTCTACAGTCCCTTCAAACCATTGCCACCACCACACACAAACACAGATGTTTGAAATTCAAAAGTTGGGGACCCAACTCTTGGTGTCGCTCTTGTTATGAGGTAAACATTTTTAATATATGCCTATCATGTTGGTAACTACTTTAAGGTTTTAAAGAAATACTACATCTCAATTACCTTATTGTAAAATTTATTTGAACACTACTAAAGAATGGTGATTGTTGATCACTAGATGTGTATAGGCAATTATCAATTGCTAAGCTGTGTGAGCTTACAAAATATGTTCAAGCTACTTTAAAGGAAGCTCTATTTATATTTCAATCAATATAAGCGGTTCAATTTAAGGATGTTGGTTGTGTAATTCTTACTATATATGTTGACTCTGAAGGGCATTTCTCTTTCGATTGACTAGATGGAAAACACCATGATACATGATGTGTGCATTTTATTTATACTTTTTGATCACTTTTACACCCAAATTCTGTGCATTTTGATCTCCATTTGGCATCTAATCATACTTGATTTTCCATTATTTTAGTTGTTTTACTTGTCACAACATTTTAGTCATAGGTACACAATGAAGATAATGAAATGGGGCTAATCTGACCTCAATTGGATCCCCAAGGAGTTTGCATGCTTGATAGGGATGATATTAAATATTTTGAAGAGTACATGTGTTTTAATTACCACATGTCGTTCAAGTTTATAGACACTCGCATCCAAAACTGAAGAATGGAGACACACCGTGTTGCTACTCAAACACGGCATGTCTGCACTGTCAAGTGCTACGTCTCCAAGTTATGCCATCCTATACGTTGTGTGTTAATTAACACACGTCATGTCCAACCCGGTCGGCCTCAATTCAAATTTTTTTCAGGTTTTAGCGACATGTCCGCCTTCAGAAACATAGTCGCTCATCAATTATACACAACAACATGTCGTGTTGAATCTAAACATGGCGTGTTACATTCAGCTTCTGCAAAATATAAAAACAACCATCCCTCATTTTAAATATGAAAGCACTTGGATGGGGTAGTTATCTCTCATCATTTGAAACACTCTATGACCAGAGAGAGTTGTAGAGCAAGAGGAGGGCAGTTTTGGGGAGGAAGAATAGGTTTCTTAAGAAAGAACCTCCATTCTTCACCATTTCTTCTCCAAAGGTGCATCATAGCTTCTCTACTCATCCTAGCTTCTCAGGAGGGAATAAAGTCCAAATAGGAGTAGCTACAAGGGTGGAATTCCATCCTCTAGCTAAATTTTACTTCACTCAACTTCACTCTTTGGTTCCATTTATTCTATCTTCTCTTTAATCGTGCCAAATTCTGAAATTTGTGCTTTGCACTTGTGTTTCTTCATCATGTACGAGTAGAACCATTTTCTTGGGCATGGGAGAGTAACTCTTATGCTTTTACTCATGTGAACTTAGATATCTTAACTATTGTTAATTAATTTTCTTCTACAAGAGTTACTCAGTGATAATTGCTTGTATGTTTTCTTAGCCATCAAACCTACTTGTTTTATGCTTCTTTGTATGATCTGGGAAGGTTTATAGAGAATTAGGGAGTAGTTCTATTGGCAATGAATTTTGATTAAGACTCGGGAGTGTTATGTTAAAAATGAAAATAGTCTCATATCACTAGAAGGTGTATGATGACGACAACATCCTTTGTAAGTTAATTGACATGAAATTTTTGTAGTTGCATGTGATATAATGGTATGAAGGTGAAATCTTATATCCAATATCTCCTAAATCTGATCTTAATCATTTTAGTTTAGTTCTTGCTCTTTTAATTGCTAGTTAGCATATCATAATCAAACCCAACATTTGTAAATCCATCTAGATTGTTGAACAATAGCACATTTGCACCTAATAGTGCCTTGCTCCCTTGGATGACCACGATAGTTCTACACGGACCCGTATACTTGTGGGGTAGTGTTCAAGTTTACAAATATTAAAACTTGCACACATAGCTAACAAATTTTTGGCTCAATTATCAGGGAGCATTGGTATTTTTCTATTAGAGTAAGAGGCGTTAAGTAGTAAGCGAGACTAGAACATACACCAGTCATTTCATCATTCCATAATCATTCATATCATAAATTATTTCTTCCATTGTTTTTTAAGAGTTCTCACCACTTG
The DNA here is from genome assembly GCA_963693085.1 of Alisma plantago-aquatica. Taxonomy (NCBI): domain Eukaryota; kingdom Viridiplantae; phylum Streptophyta; class Magnoliopsida; order Alismatales; family Alismataceae; genus Alisma; species Alisma plantago-aquatica. The sequence continues at coordinate 301,709,637 of OY856411.1, read as the reverse complement.
TGAATTCATAGGAATGTGTGTGGAGATCAAAATGTGGTCTTCAACCATCAGTGTTTCTAGACCTGGAGATAGAATGAACTCTTATTAGTCATAGACAAGCAAGGAGGATTCAAGGCTCTTTAATCTTAGAAGACTCTTAGCCATCATCACCTCATTCATTACCACCATCTTCACCAGACAGTCAAGGACCAATCATGGAAGATGACCGTCCTCTCAAGGACTTCACTATTCCAGCTTCAATCAACACCAATAGGGCTATCAGTGGCCCACATATCAAGGTGAACAACTTCTCCATCGGCCCAACAAGCATGCAAATGATTTAGTATAACTGCTTTTTGGGGACTCCCATGGAAGACCCCAACCTACATGTAGTTGAATTTTTGCAATATCTAAATACGTTCAAGATTAATGTCATTTCTCCTGATCATATACACCTACTATTGTTTCCTTTTTTCAAGGGACAAAGCCAAGGTGTGGCTCTCTTCTTTACCAAAAAGATGCATCAACAGTTGGGATGAACTTCTCAGAGTCTTCTTAGCCAAGTACTTCCCGCCAAGCAAAGGCTGCTCAGTTGAGAAGCCAATTGACCAATTTCACTCAACAAGATGGAGAGACTATGTATGTGTAAATACTTGATCTTTACGGTCGAATATTTATAAAATAATATCATAAATATAAACAATCTTTATTACAGACATACTTTTACAAAGTCATGGAAGCTTACAAATATGATTACAAAATTTAGGAGTATGAATACATCCTTATCTAAATTTCAATGGAGGACTATCCATGCACATCTCTTCAAGTTCTTCCATCTACCACATGTCTATCAGTTCCCAAAGGAACAAAACCACACATGGACCCCCATTGAAGGGAAAATAAAAGTCAACTAGGCTGGTACTAAATCAATTATTGAGCTATTAAAAAATAGGTGTAAAAAAATTCAGATATGAGATCAAGCAGGAGGGGACTATTTAGTGGAATTGGTTCAAAAAAATGATAATAGTTAGTATCGATGTTTCATTGTTCAATATTCAAAATAAAAATTCTACAAGGTTAACAATTATGCAAAATTATCCAAGTTCAAGGAATAAAAAAATAACAAGAATATTTCCAATAATCAACTTTAATATCAAGATTAAGCATTTCCATATCATTTCTTTATCAATAACTACAATGCCATGTGTTCAATCATTTATGAGAGAACGACACAGTAGCCTGCTATTGCAACTAGTATACTGGGGGACCACTAATCCATTACAACATGTGCACAGGGTGGCGAGACATACCCAACCTCTAGGAGCCAAGACAAAGCCCAAAAGGACCAAAGTCCAAGGAGTCAAAACTCCAATAGCATATTCGGAAGGAGGTTGTAGGGATATTCCTCATCCCGAAGCAAGTCTGGAGACGTCTCTTGGTGCGGTGATGTGAATCGCTCCTAGTGTGCACATACGACCCTCAACCGTCCTCCTAATGTAGGCAGCTCATCGTCTACGTCTCTACTTCATCCACACAGATGGACTGAAACTCACGTTATGCTTCATAAATCAGAGGGAAGGAGTAGCCTTCTATTTGACTACGTGCTAGCATTGGTTGCTCTCCTTCTCTATCACTTGGGGACGATGACGGTTAGGGTTCACATATAAGATATGTCATTACAATCATCATATGATCGGCTCTCTGGGCATTACATTCCAACCATTTCATGGGGCTTGTATTTGAGAGCACATACCCTATACTAGTGGTGCTTATATGCTTAGAAATGGATGCTAAGTTTATGAGATGCATAATGCAAGTAGATTACCTAGATTTTAACTTATTAGGATTGGGAATTTTGAGAAGAAATAGTTATTGGTCTTATCAACACCAACATAGAGGATATCAGTTATAGGACTATGTCATTCCTTCAGACCCTTTGGGTGGTGAATGAGCTGGTAAGTTGACCGTGCTCGATTGAAGGCTATATTTACCATTTTTGACCTATATGTAGACGTATTATGAGCAAAGTAGAATCTCATTTTCCTAGTTAAAAGTATCAATCAAATCATGCTCGTTTGTATGAGTTCACATGATTATATATGCATACTTTTTTGCCATAATTATGTGTAATATTATTAATTTATATGTGTTAGAAGTATATAAATAAAAAATTGGATGAATTTAATCAATTTTAATTTGTTAAATAATTAGGTCAAGGATAACATACATTAATGTTAAGTATCAATCTCAAAGTTCTGGTTGATTAACCTGCATTGTCTATGGAGATCCATGGTTGTCACCATCTTAGTCGAGGAGGGTTTGCAATGTTGGTTAGGAACGCATTCATGTACGCTTGTCCAATCATTTAGATATCATACCTTTTGACATGACTACAATAATCGAGGGCATGTGGATGTCGTCATCCATGTCTTATAGTCACTTGGAACCGTCCATGTAAACTTTGTGATTATTTATGACCCTTTATATTTTGGGTTGAATTTTCCATGAGTGTTTTTCTTGAAGTATATGTTTATTGCAAGGCACCTTTCTAGAACATGGAGGATTCACCTTCCTGGAAAAAGATAGAGCTATCATGGCATGGTCACATTGTGCATGGTGTAAGACACATAAGTTTAGTTCTTCAACCATTTTGAGCATGTATATGTGAAGTTGAACCCAATGTGCCTCAGGGACGTCTGCTTCTTGAAGTATATGTAAATAAGGGACCTAAATTTCTTTAGTAGAATGAACCATTCCCATTAATGAGGGAGTAACGTGTAGCACTTTTTGATGTACATATAGATGTGCATTAAGCCCATAATACCATCGACAATTGTTCATTCTAATATCGAATGCACTTGGTGATTTTCTGGAGTATCTTGATGACGTTCTTGTTGACTACTTCAAATTCTACCTTACTACGAGCTTGATAAGAAAAGTTAATGTAGTGCTTGATTATGAAATAATTAAGGTACTCTTGTGCCAATTTCACAACAAAATTGGCATCGCGATTGGAGATGACTTTGTTAGGAATATCATACATTGTGATGATAATGTTGTGAAAGAACTTGATGACTTGTGAGGTCTGAGGTGAAAAAGTTTGACATTGCTTCTATCCACTTGGTATAGTAGTCATGGTGACTACATATGAAGCAATGTTGTTGGAGGCTTTTAATTGGATCTGAATATCATGTCTACTCCCCATACTACAAAAGACAAAGGCATGACCATGTTAGGAAAGGTGGGTTATAGGTAAGTGGATGTGGTCATCTTGCAACTAGCAAATCCATCATTTATAGACGTGTCACATACAATTTGATTCCATTATTCTCTAGTAGTAGACTCTTATGCACCGAAGTGCCTCTTCTTTTAATCTGAGGAGTCTCTTAGTGAGGATCGGATATATGCTATCTTTTATCATTCTCTTTATCTTGATAAATCTTGATTTGTTCTTATATCTTGTTCTTAACTTCACTCTTAATTTTCACAAGAAATGATACAATAACAATTTGAAAAAATAAACATGACATTCAATTACTATAAATTTGTTAATTTCATTTTCATAAGAAATTAAAATAATAAACAGTACATTCATTGCATTCATGTACATTGTATATACATATATACAATCAATCAATACTTATGTTCAATGTGCATGTTCCACTTACAGTTATTGGAGCAACCCCTAATGATCCTCCTGAGGTTGGTGGAACTTAAACATCCTATCCATTTAATAATCATTAATAATAATTATATCCACCAAAACTCTAAATGAAAATAGGCTTAAAATCCATACTACAAATGTTTGTATGTTTTATCTTTCAAACAATCATTTTTGTATAATTTTCTGGTTAGTAGATAATCTATTATGGTTTTTCAAAGTACGAACCAATCAGAATTCTTTATAAGTACATGTATTTATGTATTAACCAGTAGGCAAAGGCCCTTTCCAGGTGGCTCAATAGGAGTAGGTAACATGTCCATGGTCTCCCCAAAATAAAGCATATGGTCAAAACAATTGAGGTGACTAAATCCCAAATATGCCCATGAGGGCTTGACACAGAAAAATGACCCAATAGGGGAAAATACGGTAATATGTCACATGAGACCATCATTCTCACTGAGAAACCATGAACAATAAAATAAGTGAAAACTTTAACATAGTGTGAGATTGCAATGAATAACTACCTGCTTTGATTTTGGGGTTGTACCCCCTGAGTCATGTCGGCCCCAAAAACCCCTTTCTTGAGGATCAAGAACACTCGAGATGGAAATGCAAGCCTCCTCCATGGTTGTTTGTACAGTAGAAGTCGTGAGCTAGAAAGAAAATTCAGGCTTAAACTCAAGCAACTGGTTGAAATGATCACCCTATAAGGGTTGTGATGGGTTCTTAGACCTCTACAAAAAGTAAAGGAGAAGAAAAATATGGACAAGAGGGGTCTGCATAGATTAACTACTAGGTAGAATTCATATACATTAGTGGAGGAGGAAGAAGGGGATTTGTGCCTTACCATAGTTGTGGGAAAATTTGAGGGTTGTATAAGCTTCTTGGGTAGAAGAGAGACTTATCCCAATCCTCTTTTATCATTGCAACACTCGGGGTCTTTGGACCTATGAGCTTGGTTGCACAACATCAACAGGAGGTTCGTGGACTTGAGATGTCGGGGATTGCCAATGAGGTTTGGTGATATAAAAGAAATTCATAGGGATCCCTGGTTATTTATGAAGGTTGATATATATTGACAGTTGTCTATGGTGCCTCTAGAGGTTAAGTCTAGGTGGTGAAAGGAGTCCAGGTTTGGTTGGACATCTTGGTGGTTGAATCCTAGCCAAATTAGGGCTCTTTGAAATCATGTCACAATGATGAAGGTAGAGGAGAGGTCAAGTTACATTGAAACACAACTGGGAGGGAGATAATAAGAGATCAGGTACCAAAGATGAGGGGAGTCATGTTCCTCCTCACAAGGAACCTACGCAATGTAGGAGAGAATGGATTCACCCTTATATAGAGATACAATGACTCCATGAGAGCCTATGATAATAGAAGAAGAAGGGATCAGTGTGACACTTAATTTAATGGAAATTGAGTGAAAGCCAAAGCCTAATATAATGTAGATTAAACAATTACATATTTAATGGTTTTCTTTCCAAACCAAATTGAAACATCTAGAATTATCCAAAATTAACAAACTTTAGTGAGTTACCTGAATTGACTATAAGGAGTCTGAAAATCTTGTTAGTTTCTTGATTTTCCAAACACAACGATGCTTAGTTTCCTTTTAGGTTAAGCATGTATTAATTATATAGGAGTGCCTATAAATATTTAGGGCTAATTTTAATGTAATTAAATTACAAACAAATTAAAATAGATTTAAAATATTGCTTAATTTAGTGTAACTTTATTTGAACATTATGTTTGGGTCCTATAGTCACATCAAGTTTAACTAATTCATACAAATTTTGTATTGGAAGATTAGAGTTTCTAATTAGGTATTATTTATAAGATTAAAGTGTAGGGTGTTTCAATTCTACCCACCTCAAATAAATTTCATCCTCTACATACTACCCACTTTAGGGTTTTACTTATTTTAGTTCTCAATACTCAAGACATATTTCCAACTAACTAAACTAGGGTTACAACTAGATCATACATTCTTATATGATTCTATAAAATAAATCCTTAGAGTTTCGAGCTTCTAACCATGACCTAGATCTATACTATCATAGTGCATTAGGTTTAGGTAGTTTACACAATTTAGATCTTCTATATCAACTCTCTTTGTGGCACCTGAGACCTGTGTCAGCTAGACACAAATATAAAGTTGTGAGAATTCATCATGTGATTATTCAAGATCTTAGTAGTATATATGCCCATTAATATATATGCTAACAAGAAGAAGAACATATGCATAAAAATTCTTTTATGCTCTTGACATTTCTTTAAAAGTTCTCAAAAAATTGGCCCTCACCATTGAGAAAAAGAGAGGGCATATCACTAGCTATTATAGTGTACAGTTAACACAAAGGATTAAAATTAGATAAACTACTATCCCTAACACATGAGTCCTCTCATGGACGTATAGACTTGTACTTTTAGGGTTTCTACCACTAGGTTTTTTTAGACCAAGGGAATTCCTAAATTTCTTTAAAAGTTCTCAAAAAATTAGCCCTCACCATTGAGAAAAAGAGAGGGCATATCACTAGCTATTATAGTGTACAGTTAACACAAAGGATTAAAATTAGATAAACTACTATCCCTAACACATGAGTCCTCTCATGAACGTATAGACTTGTACTTTTAGGGTTTCTACCACTAGGTTTTTTTAGACCAAGGGAATTCCTAAATTCTTGACTTCGTATCCTCTATACATATGTTTTCAATTATCATGTGAGGGATGAAAGAGCTACCATGAAAATGATGAGAAAACCTAGGTGTACAACTATATTTTTTGCCCTGATACCATATTGTAACATCCCAAATTTCTAAAACATATACATTACCGAGCGAAAACATGTATTCATTAGAAATGTCACAAAATGATACTAATTGCACAAAAATGTAATTTATTAAACCAATACGTGATACAATTTCAATATCTCACATCTCAAGGTCATAACATGAAACTCGCACTATAAACTATTACATGTTTCTCATAACTTGAATGGAAATCTAAATGGATCACTCTATTATAGTTGGCACCACGCCATGTCTAGCCTCAGAAGTCCATGATCTCTTTGTTAAGTTGGTCCTCAGATGGCTCTATCATCATTGTTTCTCCTCACTTGTGGGAATCACACCGCAACCATGCAACAAATAGTTTGTAAGTAGAATTGAACATATTACATCCTAAAAAGAACATGTAAATTGAAAACAAATTTTATACATTAAGTATTAAAGAAAAGACACATTTACTTTTAGATCAATTCTATTATCTGGCCTATATAAGAATCCCCCAGTTTGCACCAAAGTGTGTCTTTTCTTATGTACCAATGTGCCTATTAGTTGCACCAAAGTGCCTCTTCTCTTATGCACCAAAGTGTCTCTTAGTTTGCATGTATGATCCTCTTAGTGGAGATGTTATATAAGTTATCTTTTATCATTCTCTTTATCTAAAAAACTCTTTACTTTTTCTTAAATCTTATTGTTGACCTTACTATTAATGTGCATGAGAGATGATATAATAACTATTAAAAAAAACATGAAATGCAATTTATATACAACCATTAACTTAAATTTTGATAAACAATTGAAGTAATAAGTAGTGCATGAATTACATTCATGTACATTGTACATGCATAGATACAATCAATCAATACTTATGTTCAAAGTGCATGGACCACTTGTAGTTATTGGATCAACTCCTAATGATCCTCCTGAGGTTGCTAAAAATTTAATTACCATGTCCATTCAATAATCATTACTTAATTATATCCACTTTATTTTCTAGGATTTCATGGTCTAGGCTAAGACAAGGAAACTCAAAATCAAAATAGACTTCAAAACCATATTAGGGTGCTTCATATGTTTTTACCTTTCTAGCAAGAATTTTGGATAATTTTTTTATCAATGGATAATTTGTTATATTTTTCAAAGTATGGACCAACAAGAAATCTCCCTAATTATGTGTATTTATGTATTATCCAATAGGTGGGACCCTTACCAAGATGTCTCAATAGGATCAAACCACTCTCGGCTAGGGTCTCCCTAGAACCAAACATTTAGTCAAAACAAGTGAGGTGTCAAAATCTCATTATATGTCCATGAGGGCGTGCCACAAGAAATGACCCAATATGCGTAAATACGGTAATTTGTCCCATGGGACCTTCATTATCACTAAGAAATGAGGAACAAGAAACTAGGTCAAAACTTCAACATAAATCGTGAGAGTATGATGAGAAACTGCTTGCTCTATTTTTAGGGTTGTACCCCTGAGTGATGTCGGCCCTAAAGACTACATGCTCGAGTGTCAAAAATAGAAATGCAAGGCTCCTCCATAGACGTTTGTAGAGTAGAAGTTGGAAGCTGGAAGGAAATATCAGGAAAAACTTGAGGTTCCAATGAAAGTTGTCACCCTGAAAGTGTTTAAATAAGTTATGGGACTTCTAGCAGAGATAAAGGTGAAGAAAAACTAGGAGAACATGGGTTTGTAAAGTTTGATTGCTAGGTAGGATTTGTACACAATGGTAATGGAGGAAGAAGGGGATTCATGGATTACAATAGTTGTGGGCGACATTGAGGGTTGCAGAATATTCTTAGGTAGAAGAGCAACCTATCTCAGTCCTCTTATGGAGCTTCTACCTCTAGGGTCTCTAGTGTTGGTTATGTGTGCTCAAGAGCCAATCATGTGATGATTGTGATGGCATTACTTGTAAAAATGATTTGATTATAAATAAAGGCAAGCTTCCAATTTATTTTGTTTAATTTAGTTATGAGATAATGATGTAACATTATAAATGTCTAGAGAATAATATTACTCAATGACGTATGTCTTCAAGTATTAGCCTTGTTGAAATGAGATCATATGGATGTTAAGAGTATATATATATATATATATATATATATATATTCTCATTATGTCTGAACGATTATTATTGTGGAAGGTTGATAGAAAACAATAATACATAAGATTAGAGTGTGGGTTGGTTGATGACGCAATCTTATGAGTCATGATATGTCTATATCAAACCAAGCACACATACATGTTAGAGAACAGTGTATCAGACAGACCCAGTGTGAGACTAACACATGGAAGTCATAGTCATCTCTCACAATGATGGTGGTGGTTGTGGTTCTGAGACCTAAAATCACTACACTCAACACATGTTGTTGGTTACACTTTGACATCATCAAACGCAGTCCTGAAATATGGGTTGTTATAACGATGATGATTGGGTAGCTTTGACCCATGGGGATTAACTGTGAGTGATAGACATGGGATTTGTCCCTCTTACTGGAGTGTGATGTCCTAGACCTCTTGATTAGTGAGACTGAGAAAACATGGCCATGCGCATTTGTGTCAATATATGAAATTGAGCTTACATATATCTCAGACAGTCTGCTCTTGGTTCAAGAAATAAGATTGAATAATAATGAGGGTGACTACTCCATGCCTCTAGTTCAATCTGGACATTAGTGACAAAGGAACTATACAAACACTAAAACACCATACACAAATTGTAGGTTGAAGTTGTTCCTCAACTTTTCCATTTACTTGGGTAGTAATGATGTGTGACTAGGCACCACTCTTTTCTTGTGATGTCATAAATTGATATGGGCAATCACTGCCAACGTAATATGGGACATATAGGGTCACACACATAGGTCTTGACCTAGAAGAGGAGTTTAGATCTCAAATGACAGTTGAATTAAGTGCTAAAGTGTTTAAGCATTTGATTCAGGCAACAAACAGGATGACAACACTACCAAATGCCCATCTTAAGTGTTGAGACGACCGTATGGAAGTGACAAACAACTGTCTCAAGAGTTGAGATAGGTATCTGGGTGTCAGGCCAGTTAGAGTTGAATTTGGCTAAGTGTCAAACTGACCCAACCAAACGGGCACGACTCAGGTCACCAGACGACCATCTGGGTGAACAGAGATGGTCGTCTCACATGGGCGAGATGGTCCATCTCGGTCGGGGAAGGTTCTAGATGTTTCCCTATTCATTTTTCTTGAGCAATACTTATTCCACAAAGAAATCAATGTCTAACATTGATGGGAATTGATTTGCCAAATTCATACCCAACTGGAAATTGCAAAATGGCCATATCGCAGTGGGAGATGACCATCTCATGTGTGAGATGACCGTCTGGCTCAGCCAAATGGCCATTTTGGATGTCACAGGTTATATAATTTCCAGAATTGTTACAAAATTTTGAGTTCTTCCGGTCCTTTCTACTTTTGCACATTAATCCTGCATTGGATAGCAACTGGGAACACTTACCCTGGCCTCTACTATAAATAGTGGGGTACCGGGGGCTTCCCAGAACACAACACAGACAACTGAGAATCAGTTTCTTTGACAACTTTTGTCCTCTCTGGTTGTGGTAACCACGAGAGCCCAAGCAAGTCCTACTCGACTAGGAGGGTTAGCCAAGGGAGAGAATAATTGAGAGTTGTTGTGGTGGGAGTGCAAGATGATGACTAGTACACCAGCGGGAGGGATAGCTCCTTCTTGTCCGATCCAGTAGGATGGCAGGAGTTCTAGGCAGTCCGTGTGGACTACCATAGAGGCGGGAAGTTATTGTTTGCCGCTTGGAGGACAACGTCAACCATCAGTCTATGACAAGAGGATCTATTAAAGAAGATGACGTTCCTAGCTATAGTCTGTGGTGCAGACCAGGAGGCGCAACGGTCAAACGTGTTCTAGTGCAACTAGGATTCAGAGTTGCGCATCTACAACGATGAAGATTGTCATTGGACTTGCTCCAGGACCAGGTATATCCATAAACCATCCTTCCTGCATTATAGTTATGGACACGATCTACTAATTATGAGAAATATGGTAGATAAAATTTTAAATTTGGTTGCATGCTCTGTACCATATTTCCCAACAGTGGTATCATACCCAACGTCAATTTACTATATTACGAGATAATCGATATGATCAGATTTTGATTTTTTTATTATTATTGCATGCGATGTGAATAATATCTTGTCAAATCCAAACACCACAATAATCCCAAACTAATATATATATATATATATATATATATATATATATATATGCAATTTATACGCATCACTCTAAAATGGTTTTGATGGTGGATATGTAGCATGGTTATGGCCAATAACCCCTATATATGCATGGTTTTATGTGGTTGGTTTGTCCGTTTATCTCGGTATGTGTACTGAGCCTCTATCTCATCTTCCCAATGTAAAATTAATTCTCTTCTACCTTTGCTCTTCTCAAATATAACTCGAGGTTTCCCTATAATCATGTAAAAGTATGATAGTTTACTTTCATGTTATGACGAAGATGTTGGCATCTCAAAGATGAGTTGACGACGAAGGACCTTGGAGGACATGTTGGACAAGTTGGACCGATCACCTGGTGGGCCCGGCTGATCATATAGAGGAGCCATCCGATGGTGGACAGAAGGACTAGACAACTAGTGGGATGACTTGACAACCGGCCATGAGGCGAGCTTATCAGTTCAAGGGTTAAACTGATCAACCCAGATTGGCAAGCACATATCTTCATCAACAACATGTTTCTACATGTGATGTAAGCCTGGATGACGTAATCCCTTGTGCTCTAAGGGATTACATTAGAATTGGCCATAACCATCGCTTTTGTTTATTGCATGTTTTTGTTGTGGGATATAGCATGTATATGATATGTACTATATATGTGGTGATTGGATAAAGTATATGTATATACTACTAAAGCAAAACACCCTCAATTAAAATATTACATCTTAGATGCTTTCCAAAAATGGCACACATGAAAATTTTGATCGACCAAGTGAAGGTGACGCCAAAGCGTGGTACGTCGTCTATCTCATGGAAGTGTGATGGTGATGACATAGGTGTCGCCAAAGCGGGGTACATTGTTATCATGTCGATTTTTGGGTCGGGCTCAACTGGTGATTCTTAGAGCATCTAAGCCCAAAAGCATGAAGGTGATTATGGCAAGGAATTGTGCATATCATCTATCCAAGAATTGGATATGATGCAATTGGCATGATGGCTTACCTAAATAGTCAAGTTGTGGGCGATCAGCCAAAGCTGACTCGTGACTTGATGAAATATGGATCTTGGCCCACTAGGATATTGTACGTTGTAATATTTTGAATTGATATTGAGGTATATAAATTGGAATAAATAGTGGGAGCGATAATACTTAAATACCTAACTAATATTGTCAAAAAATTAAAATCAGATCAAACCAAAAATGGTTTTTGACAAATGCAAATTTTCTCTTATAGAATCAATGACGAAAAAATCCAATTTGTGATTAGTCCTGAAGAAGGAAAAACCTGATGGGAGAAATTTCCACTACTAGTTTTGGACTTTCAGAAGGGTTCTCAATGAAGAGTGCAAGCTCTATGTCCTTAACAAACCAATGCCTAAAAATACATCATCCTGATGCACCTAGGGCACAAGTGGATGCTTACTGGAAGAATGTCAATGATGCCTTAGAGATAAAGTACCTTATGATAAGCTACATGAACTATGAGTTGCATGAGCAATGTGAGGACATGAGTGTTCTTGAGATGGTGACACATCTTAGGAAGGTAACACTTAGTCTTCAAAGGTAAGAAAGGAACACTATTTTAAAGGTGCTACTTGAGTCAAAGGTGACAGAGGGAACTGTAGTAGAAGAACATGTTCTCAAAATGATTGGACATGTGTATCAACTTGAAGAGTTGGGATTCACCTTGAGCTAAGAGTTGGCTACTGATATGGTTCTAAAGATTGTGCCAAAATCATATAGCCATTTTATTGCATGCCAACATGTGAGTAATTCGGTTTGACAGATGTCAGAACTGCTTGCCATGCTGATTCATGTGGAGACAAAAGTGAAGAAGGACAAGCATGTGATGGTGATTAGTGGGGCTGAGTCCAAGGATCAAAGTAAGACTGAGAAGAGTTCTATGGTCAAGCCTAATTCCAATTCTTCAACACTCAAGATAAGGAGAAAGAAAAGTACAAAAGGAACTCTTCCTTTGTACTTAACACTTTCAGGAAGTAGAAGATGGAAGGTATATATGTTATTGAGATAAATATATCTACTTCATCGTCTTGGGTATTAGATACTGGATGTGGATCTCACATATGTTCTCATATACAGGATCTGAAATGAAGTAGGCCTTTGGGAAAAGGCAAGGTGGAACTACAAGTTGCTAATGGCATAAGAGTTGCGGCCAGCACAATTGGAACCTACAATATATCTCTACCTATAAGGCTTGTAATAGAGTTAAAGAACTGCTATTATGTACCTACTATAAATAGAAACATCATTTTGTATCTTGTTTGGATAATGATGCATTTGAATTCCATATTAAAAGTGGTCGATATTCTATTTCAACAGATGTGATCTTTTATGGCAATGCCCCTATGTCTTATGGTCTTTACTTGTTAGACCTAAAGACAAATTTATATAACGTTAATACCAAAATACTAAAACTCAAAAACTCAAATAAAATGTAACTTTGGCATTTCTGTCTAGGGCACATAAATGAGAATCGCATATCTAAACTCCATAAAGATGGTTATTTGGACTCTTTTGATTTCGAATCACTAGAGATTTGTGAATCTTGTTTGTTGGGAAAGATGGCTAAGACCCCTTTCACTGACAACAATGAAAGGGATAGTGATCTATTAGGACTCATACATATTGATGTATGTGGACCTTTCAAAATAGATTCTAGAGGTGGGTTTAAGTATTTCATTACCTTCTTTGATGACTTTATTAGGTATGGCTATGTTTATTTAATGAAACATAAGTCAGAAGTTCTTGAAAAGTTCAAGGAGTTTATTAATGAAGTACAGAACTAGTTTGCTAAAATTATTAAGGCACTTTGTTCTGACCGAGGTGGAGAATACTTAAACCAAGAGTTTGAGGACCTTCTTAGAGCCCATGGGATTGTATCCCAGTGGACTCCACCCGGAACACCTCAGCATAATGGTGTATAATAAAGAAGAAATCACAAATTACTATATATGGTGTGATCAATGATGAGTTTAGCTGAGTTCCAACTACCTTTTGATGGTATGCTCTACATACTGCCACATTTACACTAAACCAAGTACCACTAAATCACTTCAAAAGACACCATATGAGATATGGATTGGGAAGCATCCCAATATGTCTTTTATGAGGATTCAAGGATGTGATGCTTATGTTAGCAAGATGCTTCCTAAGAAGCTTGGTCCTAAATCTGATAAACGTTACTTTGTTGGATATCTTAAGGAAACTAAATGATATTACTTTTACTCCATATCTAACAGCAAAGTGTTTGTTGCCAGAGATGTTGTATTCCTAGAAAAGGAATTTATTTCCAAAGGAATCAGTGGGAGGCAAGTAGAATTCGAAGAGATTTGAAACCAACAAGAAAACATTGAACCAATAAATGAACAAGAGGAACCTAAAGATTCACAAAGTGTTGTGGAATCTCAAATTCCTCAAGTAACACAAGAACCCCATAGATCTAATAGGACATGCCTTGAACCTAGAAGATTTGGATATCTTATGACTCGAGAAGGCAGTGAATTGGTCATAGATGATGAGCCAATAACCTATAAAGATGATATAGAGGAACCAGAGTCTGAGAAGTGGTTTGAGGCCATGAGATCTAAGATGGAATCCATGTATACCAACAAAGTATGGACTTTGGTGGATCCACCTGAAGGGATAAAATCCATAGGGTGCAAGTGGGTCTTCAAGAAGAAGACCAACATGGATGAAAAAGTTCAGACCTATAAGGGTAGATTGGTTGCAAAGGGTTTCAGACAAGTTCACAGTGTTGACTATGATGAAACCTTCTCTCCAGTGGCCATGGTTAAATCCATGAAGTTCATGCTTGCTATTACAGCTTATCATGACTATGACATATGGAAAATGGATGTTAAAACCACATTCCTTAACATAAATCTTATGGAGGATGTGTATATGGCAAAACTTGAGGGATTTATAGATCTAAAGTTTGCCAATAGAGTCTGTATGCTACAAAGGTAAATCTATGGATTGAAGTAAGAATCTCATAGCTGGAATCTTCATTTTGATGAGATAGTCAAAGAGTTTGACTTTGTTCAAAATGAAGATGAACCTTGTATGTAAAAGAAGGTCAGTGGGAGCATAGTGGCATTCCTCATATTGTATGTAGATGACATACTATTTATGGGGAGTGACATCCCTACTTTACAAAAGGTAAAGGCATGGCTTGGAAATGCATTCTCTATGAAATACTTGGGAGAATCATCCTACATCTTGGGGATAAAGATCTATAGAGTTATATTTTCTCAGACTAAGTCAGAGCACATACATTGACAAAGTGTTGAAGAAGCTCAGCATGGAGAACTCAAGAGAGAAAGCCTACCTGTGTGCCATGGTGTCACCATCTCTAGAGCTCAATGTCACAGTTGTTGTGAAGAATAGGAATGCATGAGTAAGATTTCATATGCCTCAGCAATTGGATCAATCATGTATACAATGTTGTGTACCCTTCCAAACGTCTCATATGCCTTGAGCATGATGAGCAAACATCAATCAAATCTAGGTGATGCTCACTGGATAGTCATGAAGAACATCCTCAAGTACCTACAAAGGACTAAGGATCAGTTCTTGGTCTACGACAGAGAGGAAGAGTTGGTTGTAAAGGGTTACAGCGATGCAAGCTTCCAGACTAATCAAGATAATTACGAATCACAATCATGATTCTTGTTTTTCCTAAACAACGGAGTTGTAAGCTGGAAGTTCCAAGTAAGAGACAATTGTTGATTCCACAACAGAGGTTGAGTATATTTCTACATCGAGTGCGGCAAAGGAGGCTGTATGGATCAAGAGTTTCATCATAGAACTTGGGGTTGTTCCAATCATCAACGACGCAATTGATCAATATCGTGACAACAATGGAGCTATTTCACAAGCTAAGGAACCCATATCACATTAGTGCTCAAAGCATATACAAAGGTGCTTCCATCTCATATGAGATATCATGCATCGTAGAGATGTGAAGATTTTCAAAGTTCCAACTGAGAGCAATGTTGTTGATCCCTTGACAAAGGCATTTTCACATTGGAAGCATGATGGTCAAGTTAGGTCACTCGAAATAAGATTTGTGGGTGATTAGCTCTAAGTGCAAGTGGGAGTCTATTGGTTATGTATTTCCAAGATCCAATCACGTGATGATTGTGATGACATTACTTCTGAAAATGATTTGATTATAAATAAAGGCAAGCTTCCAATTTATTTTGTTTAATTCAGTTATGAGATAATGATGTAACATTATAAATGTCTAGAGAATAATATTACTCAATGACGTATGTCTTCAGGTATTAGCCTTGTCGAAATGAGATCGTACATATGTTAAGAGTACATATATACATTTATTCTCACTATGTCCCTGATTGGTTATTATTGTGGAAGGTTGATAGACAACAATAATACATAAGATCAAAGTGTGGGTTGGTTGATGATGCAATATTATGAGTCATAATATGGCTATATCAAACCAAGCACACGGATACATGTAAGAGAACAGTGTATCAGACAGACCCACCATGAGACTAACACATGTAAGCCATCTTTATGGAAGGCATAGTCATCTCTCACAATGATGGTGGTGGTTGTGGTTCTTAGAGTTGAAATCATTGCACTCAACACATGTCGTTGGGTACACTTTGACATCATCAAACGCAGTCCTGAAACATGGGTTGTTATAATGGTGATGATTGGGTGGCTTTGACACATGGGGATTGAATGTGAGTGATAGACATGGGATTTATCACTCCTACTGGAGTGTGATGTCCTAGGCCTCTTGATTAGCGAGACTGAGAAAACATGGCCATGCGCATGTGAGTCAATATATGGTATTGAGCTTACATATATCTCAGATTGTCTGCTCTTGGTTCAAACAAGATTGAATAATAATGAGGGTGACTTCTCCATGCCTCTAGTTCAATCTGGACATTAGTGACAAAGGAAATATACAAACACTACAACACCATACACAAATTGTAGGTTGAAGTTGTTCCCCAACTTTTCCATTTACTTGGGTAGAAACAATGTGTGATTAGGCACCACTCTTTTCTTGTGATGTCATAAATTGTTATGGAAAATCACTACCAACATAATATGGAACCTATAGGGTCACACACATAGGTCTTGACCTAGAATAGGAGTTTAGGTCTCGAATGATAGTTGAATTAAGTGCTAATGTGTTTAGGCATTTGATTCAGGCAACAAACAGACTGACAACACTGCCAAACGTCCATCTCAAGTGTTGAGACGACCGTATGGAAGTGCCAAATGGCCGTCTCAAGAGTTGAGATGGGTGTCTGGGTGTTGGGCCAGTTAGAGTTGAATTTGGCTAAGTGTCAAATAGACCCAGCCTAATGGACACAAATCGGGTCACCAGATGACCGTCTGGGTTAACCGAGACGGTCGTCTCACATGGGTGAGATGGTTTAACTCCATCTAGGAAGGCTCTAGATGTTTCCCTATTCATTTTGCTTGAGAAATACTTGTTTCATAAGGAAGTCAATGTCTAACATTCATGGGAATTGATTTGCCAAATTTGGACACGACTGGAAACTATGAAATGACCGTCTGGCTTAGCCAAATGGCCATTTTGACTATCACAGGTTGTGCAATTTCCAAAATTATTGCAAAAATTTAAGTTCTTCCAGTCCTTTCCACTCCCGCACATTAATCTCGCATTGGATAGCAACTGGGAACCTTGACCCTAGCCTCTACTATAAATAGAGGGGTATTGGGGGCTTCCCAGAACACAACATAGACAACTGAGAATCAGTTCCTCTGACAACTATTGTCGTCTCTGGTTGTGGTAACCACAAGAGCCCAGGAAAATCCTACCCGACTAGGGAGGGATAGCCAAGGGAGAGAACAACTGAGAGTTGTTGTGGTGGGAGAGCAAGCGGGTGACTAGTACGCCATCGGGAGGGACAACTCCTTCCTATCCAGTCTAGCATGACAACAGGAGTTCTAGGCGGTCCGTGTGGACTGCCATAGAGGTGGGAAGTCATTGTTTTCTACTTGGGAGGACAACGTCAACCAGCAGTCTGTGACAAGAGGAGTTGCTGAAGAAGACAACATTTGTGGCTGCAGTCCGTGGTGTAGACTAGGAGGTGCAGCAGTCAGATGTGTCCCAATACAACTAGGATTCAGAGTTGTGCATCTACAATGATGAGGATTGTCACTGGACTTGCTCCAGGACCAGGTATATCCATAAACCATCCTTCATGCATTATAGTTATTGACGTGATCTACTGATTATGGGGAATATAGTAGATAAAATTTAAATTTCACTGCCTACTCTGTACCATATTTCCCAACATCTAGGTTGACGAGATCGGTTACGCAACATCAAGAGAAAGCTCATGGTCTCAAGATGTTGGGGACCATCAATGAGTTTGGTGATAAAAAAACATTCCATAGGGTTCCTTGGTCATTTATGAAGGTTGATATATATAGGTGGATGTCTATGGTTCCACTGGAGGTTAAGTCCAAGTGACGAAGGGGGTACATGTATAGTTGGGCATCCTGGTGGTTGAATCCATCTAAACTAGGATTCTTTGAAATGGTGCCACAACAATAAAGTTGGAGGAGAGTCCAAGTCACATTAAAACATAGCTGAGAGGGAGAGAACTGGGGATCAAATACCAAATATGAGGGGACTCCTATTCCTCCTAGCATAAAGACCAACATAAGGTAGGAGATAATGGAGGCACCCTTAGATATAGATCCTATGGATCCAAGAGAGACCATGATAATAGAAAAAGAAGGGATCTGTGTGACACTTATTCAAACAAAATCAATTGAAATCCAACATGTAATATCATATGTATTGGAAGATTAAATGATTTACTGGTTTTCTTTCACAACCAAATTGAAACATATAGAATTATCCAAAATTAACCAAACTTGGCGAGTTACCTAAATATACTATGAGGAGTGTGAACATCTTGTTAGTTTCTTGGTTTGGCAGACAAAACTATCTCTATTTTCCATTTTAGGTTAAGCATGTATTAATTATCTAGGATTACCTATAAAAAATTAAATACTTGTATTTTAGGGAAAGCTAATTATTATCATGACAAAATGTGACAAAGTGAGTTTTTACATCATAGTTTATCTCTCTTGCAAATTTAATGATATGGATAATCACTCAAAATTAATATCATAAATACCCTCAATCACCCACCCTAATGTCACGATTATATGGATACACAAATTTTGAAATGATGCAAACCCTAGATGCACATTTAAGGAAAATTATGTGTAACTGGAACCCAGCAATAACACAATGGTCAAATATGTGGAAGTGTGGTGATGTATGCAGTTGAGGCATTCTAACATACTGACAAATTATGATGTGATTTTGAAAATTGTTGCTATGGAAATTTGAACCTTAAACTTATCCCATATCGATATGTCCCTAATTGGAGGAATCACCCAAAATTTGGGATCAATCAGAGCTACCAATCAATAATTATTAAGTATCACAATTTTAATAATAATTTCATTTATTTAGGACATTGGATCTAAATCAATCGATTAATCGACTAAGGTATGACATGTATATATGTGTCAAGGGGGTCCTGTTAGGAGGGGGCGCGGGCATTGATCATGTCCCTCGATCTCAGCATCCAATTAAGATCCAATGAGGGAGACTTTGTCTTCAATCTCCCGCAAGACATGGTTGTGACCCCCAAGAGTTCAGCCACCTAGCCCCGATCTCCCACCACCAATCTATCCACCTTTTGATGATTTCTCAAGGATATTCTCTCCCTTCTCGCACAACTGAACCTGACAACCCCCCAAACAATCTCCCTCATCCTCAGAACATGGATAATTGACTAACCTAATCACGCTCCTATCAGTTGGAGGCACACATCATTTGGGCTTTTACAACCCTAGCTACCATCAACCTATTTCAGGCTTCCAAAACCTCAACCATTCCTCCTTTAGTCATCCCCAAATTTCAAATGATCACAAGACCACCCCAAACACCCCTCTCTACACCATCATCATCAACCTCAAGCTACTTCAGCTTCCCCAGAGCAGGAGCCCAACCCACAAAAAATCACCACATCCATCACCTCCGCCCAATTCCAAAGGACCGTCGTGACATCTCAACCACTCGCAACATCCTCCATCCTCTTATACCTCCTCTCCTCTGGTGACCCCGACCTCCTCCCTCAGTGATGATTAGCTTCACGGGGGAGCTTCTTCACACCAACTCATCTCATGCATCCTGGAGCCCCACCTAAAGTCTAGGGCTCCACCTGGCCTCGACTAGGACTATCACTCCTCTACACCCTTGCTAGAGTCACAGCCTGGAGTTGTGTTCATGTGATATACAACAAGGAAACAAGGGGGTAGAACACCTTTTGGGATCTGACATGGATCCAGTTGGTCCACTCATAGGGCAGCACCACCTCAACACAGTCACGAGTCAGCAAGGGAGGTTACATAGCCATGGTAGCCAATGGAATGTTAGCATGGAAAGTATGATGGAATTGGGGTCATCACACAAACTCCTATAAGTTTTATTGAGCCAAAAATAATCACACTGAAAAGGTAATTTCACTCTTGACCCTGATGTGTCACTTATTCAATATTTAGGTCTAAGATTGATATAACTAAATTAAAAATCGATAAAATAGGTTTCAAATATTGCTTAATTTAGTATAACTTTCTTTAAAATTTATGTTTGGGTCCTATACTAATATTAGGTTTCAATTTATGCATCAAAATTTTGCATTTTAAGTCTAGGGTTTCTAATTATGGATTGTTTTGTAAGATTAAATTTTAGGTTGTTACACCTACCCGATAACATTTTTGGTGGTGTCAAGTTGTAGGCACTGGGAAATGGGGTTGTATTCTCAAGCTAGGTTGATGAGAAGTGCACCCATCCTATTACTATGTTGATTCAAGGTACCATAGAAGAATATTATCTAGGTGTTTTCATGACTAGATGTGGTAGTTGTTGAGGTCTTAATCATGTTGATGTCGCCAATTAGAGAAGTCAAACTCTTCATTTGTTGGAGAATATGTATGTTTATATTCTAGTCCATCTGTTTGATGTGATGCAAATGATTGCTTGATGTCGTTGCAGGTTTTAGTTGGTATATAGAATTGTATAGAACCCAACATGTTGTTCTGTTACACAACCAAAATAGACATTGTGCCTCCTAAAAGTTAGTTAGGTAAACTCTAAAGAAATGCACCTTTCACATCAATTTTTGCAACAAAAAAAACTAACACAACATGTGATGGCAAGCACTCAAGTTTAATGTATTAATATTTAAATGACCAATTCAATTGGACAAAAAGTAATGTGAGAGACAATGTAAAGTGTCAATCCTTTCTTGATAAACATCACAGCCGAACCTTAGGCATTCATCACTTAACAGATGCCTTAATCATAGGTTGTCATTAAACCTACCCATTCGTTGGTTCTTACCAACACTTTAAAACCTAAATAAACATAGTGTAGTCCCATGTGTGTACCAACACTTTAAAACCTAAATAAACATAGTGTAGTCTCATGTGTGTAGTAGTGGTCCTACTTCTTTAACTATTACCCATTAAAATTAAACATCTTTAAAATTTCAAACCTCCAAATTTTCTAGGAAGTAATTCTACACTTATTTTCCCTATAAAACTTTCTATAATCCAAACATGTGAAATCCTTACTACATTTAGTATAAATGCATATTAGTGATATGTGTAACCATAACTTAAATTAAACTCTATTTATATAATCTATTGCCACATCAAGCTAGTATTTTTAACATTCCCCTAGTTAAACTTTCATGCAACCTAATAAAGACATTCTTTATGAAATGTTTAAACTGCATATTTATTTTATGTGATTTTTTTATATTTTTTTCAAGCTTTTCAACAATGTAATGACATTAGCAAAATTTCCAATACGATATATCCATGACATGTTTGTCCATATATTGAACTAAAATATGTTATGACTTATAAGAAACATACTAGAACCCATTATTCTAGCAATTGTATTGTGCAAGACTAATTAGCACATATAGTAAATTGTAACCATGCATATTGAACATCAAGTGTGCTCCTTGGTAAGAAAATAAATAAATTTGGCATGATACCTTATGAAGGTGGTGAAGGGTCATCCTCAATAGACAAATTACTCCTCAGGCGCACTTGGCGTGCCCCCTCTTTGTTGTTCCTCACACAATTTTTTTTGCATGCAAATACTATAACAACCCATAAATAAGCACAAGTGACATGCATGTGCATCTACTATTCCTACCAACTACTTAGATATTATATTTTTTGGATTTTTGTTCTTCTTCATGGCGGCAAATCTTGATGGTAGCTTGCCTACTTCTCCTATTTGCTTACATGCTGATAACACCCATTTTTGTGGCTATCAGAGCTCATATTCCATCGTTAAATTAGTCTCCAAACTTGATTTCCTCTCCTTTATGTTCTGTTTATCATGAAAAATCATGTCCACCGCATTTCTGACAATATTTCCCATCTTTTGAAGGGCTTTCCTAGTTTTCTACAAGAAAGGGCTCAGTTATTCACAAAACACAGGACAAGTCACAACTCGCTACGGCTTTTACCCATCATGGTGACAACCCGCTACGGCTTTTACCCGTCATGGTGTGTCATCCTGACACAGTTGCAACCCGATACAGTCAACAACCCGCCATGATTACCCGGCGATACCGTAGCCTGATATGACTCCAACCCGCCACAACTAAGCATGAACATTACCGCTGTGTGATACAACTTCAGCATGTCACATATCATAGCCTAATATGCCCTGATACTTGGCACCACAACAACCCGACATGGTCGCTATCCTATTGACTATCAGCAAAGACAACCTGACACTGTATATCGACCGACAACCCGTGACAGCCTCATTCACAGCCCCAGCTAAAGTCATTACGGCCCATACACGTGGACCAATAAAGCTTCAACCCCCGCCTACCCGCTACCCTATAAATAGCAGCTACAGGCCTACAATGGGATGGGCCACCAGATCGAGGGGGAGCTAGTGTGCCGAGTTCCCAGGAGCTAAGTTAGGTGAGCATACTCCCATCCCGAGAGGGAGGGGAGGAGTTCACTTAGAGATCACTCTGGTAGCAACATGCAATACACGATGATCCATGAAGCTTCTCCGAGCATGTCGGGTTTCTATCTGAGCTCAAACCCGAGATGGTCCGCCTAGACAGAACAACCTGACACAAAGAACCTGAGAGTTGGGATAGTACCAACCCGATATGGACATAAACCCAATATAGTCCCTTCACCCATCACGGTTGCAACCCGACACAGTTGCATCCTGACATGGTTGTATCATATGGAAGTTATATCCCGATACGGTCGCTACCCATCATGATTGGAACTTGATATGGTCAATAACCTGACATGATCGTATCCTGATTTGACTGCAACCCGGTATCGGGTTAGCACTATCCTGGGCGGCCAGCTGCCATACATACCAGTTTCCTAAATCAAGGAGATTGATACCTATCTTCCTTTATACAACATTCACTTTCATTTCAATATAGCTTTGTAACCAAACCATTATATGATTATTGGAATCTGTGGAGCACTTCTCATATCATCTTGTGTATGGCTTTATTCTGTTGAATGATCTCTTTCTAGCATCTGAACTCTAGTTCCCTACTTATGTTACACATTTTTGACTAGCTACCGAATCGTGTTTCTTGTGTTGACCTCTTCGAGAGAGGGGAGTCATGAACTTCTAGAGCTCGGTCTGGTTCAGGTGTACAAGAGTACTTGAGACCAAAGCTGCATCCAGTATATCTCCCACATGAGTCCGCATCTGGCCCTCTCGAGAGAAGTTTCCAGTACACGGTTTGTTGGTGCTCTCTTTGAGAGAAGAAAGCGTCAGGTGTAGACTGCTTCCATTTGTTTTGATAAAAGTTTTCTTTCTTTGTGCTTGCCCAGATGATTATTCTCTCTCTTCAATTTTCCTATAATACAAAACTACCCCAAAAACTGCTAAACCCCAAAATACCTAAGCCCTTTATTTTTCTTGGTAACTCCCCTTGGAGATAGATTTTGGTTTAATTCTTTCAAATTATTTTCAGTTATGCCTTCTTACTGCATACCTTATCCCTTGGCTTTTCGACGACATAGACAAGTAAAACTTAGATTCTGAAGTGCTATTCCCCCTAGTCCCTGTTTTCAACCCCGAACTACTATTTTGACCATGTGTTAGTTGCAGGTGTCTTAAACATTGGGGTATTATAAATTATAAAAGTCTGATGACTTAGACCTACTTCCTTCTCCTTTTTTGGACCCATGTTTAAGGTTGATCAACTTTTTGCCACTGTTGCTGGGGACTAAGCAATGAATACCGCTACGAACCTGAGTTTTTCTTGCACTTTGTCAAAACTTTGTATAGATGTATATAAAACTATTGATGCATATTTCACATATCTACCTCGCCACCCTTATCCTTTTATATTTCTTCCTTTTAGGTACTTACATCCCTTTCCTCTCAAGCATGGCTAATCAAGCTCCCGAGGCTAGATCCCTTTGATCTTTTGTTCAAGTGAGGGCAAATGAGGAAAGAACCCAGTGGTGGAGTAACCGCTCAATGTAGCAAACTTTGAGCTAAAGTCAGGTTTTCTCCCATTGTTGCAGCACAATCGCTTTGGAGGAAAAAATAGTGAAGAGAACCCTACAATCATCTCATGGCATTTAAGAGGACCTATAAGACTTTCAAGATTAACATGGTCCCAATAACTTATATCTACACCCAGTGCTTCCCTTTTTCCCTAAAGGACAAGGCACTAGAGTGGTACTCAAGCCTCCAGGATGGGAGTGTCCCAAACTGGGAGAATCTCGCTAATGCCTTCATAGCCAAGTTCTTCCCTATTGAGAGGACTATAAAGTGTCAGAACAAGATTAGCCAATACTCGCAGAAGGTTTCAAATAAGCTGCATGATACATGGGAGTGATTCTAAGGCTATCAGTGTGAATGTCCACACCACAGCTTTTCTGAGCCAACCTTGATTACCACCTTTTACAATGACATGTGTATCGACGAAAGGAAATATTTGAATGCTATAGCAGGCAGTGATTTCTTAGGGCTCAATGCTCGGAGAGCTAGGGAGATCATCGACAACATGGCTACAAATCAATAAGACAACAAGTATGATAGAGAATCAACAAGTCACTCTACCCCTGGAGAATCAAAGGTGATGGAAGCACTATCAGCCAAGTAAGACAAGATAGTGACCAATGTTCAAACCTTGAAGGAACAGAGATACAAAAGCAAGATCTGTCAAGAAATGGTTAGGAGCTATGCCACGTGTAGAGAGCCCGATCATCTTTCTAACTTTTGCCCGCGCACAACTGCATATGGTGACCCTGACGAAGAAAGTACAGAAAATGTAAGTTATGCCCAGTACCGACACCCCGACCACCCAGGGTTATCCTATGGGAACACCAGTGCTATGGAAAATTCACACTAGCTAATCAGCGGAACCTCCTCTAGTGGTCCGCAAAATCAGCAACGCCAAGCTAACTTCCAGCAACAAAGGAATTACCAAAATATGTAGCAAAATCAACAACAGTGGCCATCAATGATAACTGAGTTGGTGTCTTTCGCTTAAAAATAGAATGACTTAAATGAGAAGCTACAGAAGAGTTTGGTGGACAGCACATCGTTTCTCAATCTTATGCAACAGAAGATGGGAGGTTTCTCAACCCAGATCGGGGAGCTCCAGCAGCATAACAAGCAGATAGACCAACAGTTGGCAAGTTTGGCTCAGAGCAACAACCATCAGGTGGGACAATTTCCTTCCAGCACTGAGGCAAATCCTAGAGGAAATGAAACTGCAAATATGGTCATCTAGAGATCAAGAACGGTGTTGCATTCTACTGATCAACAAAGAGCAAAAGTGAACCGGTCCACAGTACCGGTAAAAGATTTACACCGAAGGAGCCTACAGAAGTACCTACCAAGCAAAGGAAAGTAGCAGATAAGGGAAGCAGTGAAGAGGCCTCCGAAGAGCATCTGGATAGATATGCACCTTGCATACCTTTCTCGCACAAGCTAGTGAAGGCCCAATTAAGGAAGAGATATGAGAAGTTTATAGCTGCAGTAAAAAAATTGCACCTTGACATACCTTTCTTGGACGTCATTGAAGAGATGCCCACATATGCCAAGTTTTTCAAAAAAATGATTACAAAGAAAAGGAGAGGTGAGGACATCGAAATGGTGAAGTTAGCCCAGATATCCAGCTCTTTCGTAAAGGCAAGCATGCCTACTAAGAAAAAGGACCATGGTGCTTTTGTAGTCCCTTTCCAACTTGGAGATAACATCATCCGAAAAGGACTAGATGATCTGGGGGCAAGCATCAATCTCATGCCGCTCTCTCTTGAAAGAAGATTGGGGGTTACTAAAATAGTAAACACCAACATGAGGATCCAGCTGACAGATCATACCTTTATAAAACCAGTCGGAATGGTAGAAGATGTACCCATCTGGGTTGGGCATTTCTTTATACCATGCAATATCATCCTCATCGACACCTTGGAGGATCCTAGCTGCCCGATGATCTTTGGGAGACCCTTCCTAATGACTGGGAGAGCACTCATTGACATGGAGGTAGGAATGATAACCATCAGAGTTGGTAGAGAACACATCGATTTCAACATTTGTGACTGCATGAAAATCCCCTCTTTCCTTGAATCATCTTACTTTGTCGAGAACTACCAACAATTTTGTGATGAAGTAAGAAAGGAAAAGACTACCCGTTGATGTGCGCTTTGGTTAGCAACGCAAGAGTTATTGAGGACCCAGAAGTGCAAGAGCTCCTAGATCTTCTAGATGAAATAGAGCCGGTCAAATCTAACGGTCCCTTTGAAACCACAATGTATGTCGCATTACAGAGCAGTCCCACCAAGGAGCCAGAGAAGAAGACTCCACCTGAGTTAAAAGATCTGCCGAAGGGTCTGGAATACCAATTCTTAGATGAGGAGAGAATGAACCGCCAGAGAAGAAGACTCCACCTGAGTTAAAAGATCTGTCGAAGGGTCTGGAATACCAATTCTTAGATGAGGAGAGAATGAACCCAGTCATTATCAATTATAATTTACCTGATGCATAAAAAGAGCAGTTCCTAGTCGAGTTGAGGTCACGGAAGAAAGCTTTGGGATATTCCATTGAAGACTTGAGGGGTGTAAGTCCTTCTGTTTGCATGCACAGAATACATCTTGAAGAAGATGCCAAACCATGCGCACAACCACAGTGGAAGCTTAATGAGAAGTTGTGAGAGGTAGTCAGCAAATAAGTTATCAAGTTTTGTGACGTTGGCATCATCTACTCTATCAGCGATAGCACTTGGGTAAGCCCTATCTAGGTGGTGCCCAAGAAAGGAGGAATCACGGTGGTCAAGGGAGACAATGGTGTTGAAGTCACAACAAAAACTATCACAGGTTGGTAGGTGTGTATTGACTATAGAAAGTTAAAATGTTGCCACCCAAAAAGACCATTTCTCACTCCCTTTCATCGATCAGATGCTTGAGCGTTTAGCATACCACTCATATTTCTGTTGGTTAGACGGGTACTCAGGATTTTACCAAATTCTAATTCACCCGGATGACCAAGAGAAAATGACGTTCACTTACATCTATGGAACCTACACTTTTCGGAGAATGCCTTTTGGGCTCTGCAACACACCTGCAACCTTTCAAAGATGTATGAACGGTATCTTTGCCGATTTCTTGGAGGACAAAATGGAAGTTTTTATGGACGACTTCAGTGTCTATGGAAGATCCTTTGAGGACTGCTTATAAAATATATCCCTTATGATGAAGAGATGTGAAGAGCAAAGCTGACCCTCAACTGGGAAAAATGTCACTTTATGGTACAGGGAGGCATCGTGCTGGGACATAAGATATCAAATAGCGGAATTAAAGTCGACCAGTCAAAGGTTGAGGCTATTGCAAAACTCCCCCTACCCACATCTGTGATAAGAGTTTGAATCTTCTTGGGACATGTCGGTTATTACCGAAGATTCATTAAGGATTTCTCAAAGATAGAAAAACCTTTATCCAATTTGTTGATGAAAGATGTAAAGTTTGAGTTCACCAAAGAATGCCTCACGGCATTCTCTACCTTGAAGGACGCACTAGTCTCTACCCCCATCATCCAATCACCTGACTGGAATCTCCCATTCAAGTTGACGTGTGACGCCAGTGATTTTGTGATAGGCACAGTCCTCGGGCAGAAGAAGGATAAGAAGCACCACATAATCTATTACGCCAGCAAAATGTTAGATGAAGCCCAGATCGACTACACCACAACAGAAAAAGAGATGCTAGCCATCATTTATGCATTTGATAAGTTGCGTTCATATCTCGTGGGCTCCAAGGTAACTGTCTACATAGACCATGGAACCATCAAATATCTAATGCAAAAGAAAGATGCCAAACCTAGGCTGCTACATTGGGCATTACTGCTTCAAGAGTTCAATCATGAAATCGTGGGAAGAAGGGTACCGAGAATGTGGTTGTTGATCATCTCTCCAAAATTAGGATCGAGGATGAGCACCCGCTACTAGTGAATGAGAGCTACGCCAATGAAGCAATCTACTCTACCAGAGCAGGCAGCCCGAAAGGACAATGGTATGCAGATATTTACAATTATCTAGCTTGCAAACAGCTTCCCCCAGAAATTACTTATAAGCAGAAGAAAAAATTCTTCTCTGATATGAAGTACTATTACTGGGACGATCCTCTGCTATTCAGGCACTGTGCCGATAACCTCTATAGAAAGTGTACACCCAAAGATGAAGCCCCTATGATTTTGTATGAATGTCACTCATCTCCTTATGGAGGACATCTGGGAGCAGAAAGAACAGCGACCAAAGTCCTACAATCAGGTTTTTACTAGCCCTCTTTGTTTAAGGATGCTAATGCCTATGTTAAGGCATGCAGTGAATGCCAATAGACTGGAAATATTTCCCATAGGAATGAGATGCCTTTGTCCAACTGGATTGAAGGCGAGATTGTTGACGTTTGGGGAATCTATTGCATGGGACCTTACCCCTGGTCATGTGGTTTATTGTACATCCTAGTTGCAGTGGACTATGTTTCAAAGTGGGTGGGAGTTGTGGCCACAACCACTTATGATGTGAAATATGTAATAAAGCTCTTTACAAAGGTTATCTTCCCAAAATATGGGGTCCCCAAAACTGTGATTAGTGATGGAGGATCACATTTCGTCAAAAAGTAATTTGAGTTGTTGCTGAGAAGTATGGGGTTCGACATAAAGTTGTCACCCCTTATCATCCCCAGAATTTTGGACAGGCAGAGGTCTCAAATAGACAGATTAAGCATATCCCAGAGAAGACTGTTGGGAAATCCTGCAAAGACTGGTGTACAAAGTTAGACGATGCCCTCCGGGCCTACAGGATGGCCTTCAAGACACCAATCGACACCACATTGTGTCGTTTGATTTATGGGAAAGCATGTCATCTCCACTTCAAGCTAGAGCATAAAGCTTTTTGGGCCATTAAACGTATGAATATGGACCCAAACCTGGTTGAAAAGAAAAGATTCTTACAAATACAGGAGCTCGAGGAGCTTAGGCTTCATTCCTATGAGAATGCAAGGATCTATAAGCAAAGGATTAAATTCTGGCACGATTCTCACCTGAAGAAGAAGGACGTCAAAGAAGGCGACAAGGTTCTACTTTTTAAAACTTCCATTTGACTTTTTCCAGGGAAATTGCAAACTCGCTGGTCAGGACCGTTTGTGGTAGCAAAGGTATACTCGTCCAGAATGATGGAGTTGTTCAACAAGGATAACCCCACAAAAGTCTTCCCTGTCAATAGACACTGTGTGAAAAGATTTTACAAAGATGAATCTTTCACAAGACGCTCTAAACTGGCCCTGACCGATGTTGAAGCCGCACCTGAAGAAGAAGCCTGAGTAGGATTGAAGATGTCAAGCTAACGAAAAAAACCGTAGCGCTCCTTGGGAGGCAGCCCAAGTTTACTTTCCTAGAATAGGACTGTTGTTTCCTTTCCTTACGAAAGACATTTTGAACACTATTGTTGTAATAAGGCATGAGTCTGTGCACGCGCCATTGACTCCCATGTTTTCTGGGCCACCGAATTTGTTTTCTTCGCCTTGGTATGTAATACTAGCTAAGGCTGGAGATCTACGACTTAGGCCAGTGATGTCTTACAAATCAAGAGCTTTCTGCTTATTTGCTCGAGTAATCACCATACTCCTAGACGATCAAAGCGAGATAGCACCTTAAAGAGGTTTTTACACATATCAGGCAATGTATCATGTGGCACATAAACGTGCCACATGCAGGAAGCATATCGGGGACCTCCCTCGTGTCATCCTATCGCCCAGTGCT
This sequence comes from Alisma plantago-aquatica, assembly GCA_963693085.1. NCBI lineage: Eukaryota > Viridiplantae > Streptophyta > Magnoliopsida > Alismatales > Alismataceae > Alisma > Alisma plantago-aquatica. Next base: position 301,679,552 of record OY856411.1, on the reverse strand, counting down.
ACACTATATCTGGCACTTGATAGGGTGCTCAACTCGATACGAGTGTGGGGCGATATCGGCCAACCGTGTCGGGCAGCTGATATACCACCCTTCTTCACGTATACACGTGTTGGGTTGTAAACTTTCTTGTGTCGGTGTCACGTGAACGTGTGTTGTCCACCACGTATCGGAGTCTGCGTGCCGGGTAACGTGTCACTCTCTTGACCTGGCGACGTGACATGTTCAGTCTAGTTTTGCCTTTGCTTAGGAAGGCGATTTGCGTAGTTACGTGACATGTGCCCCCGTCTTTCTACTTGCACCGCTTTTTGCAGGTGCCTATATAAGCCTTGTGAGGTTAGTCGTGACGGGTTACCATCTTTCACTCTCATATTGTGCAAGCTCCCATATCGTCCAGTATAACCTCCTCTCCTGTACCGGGCTCCCGACTACTCTCCTTTGCGTGACACGTTCGAACTTCTCTTCTCCCATAAGGTAAAACCCGATATCGCACAATATTGGTTGTATTGCATTCCTCTGTATCACGTTCCATATCGCACAACACTTCGCGTGCCAGGTCTCGGCCTATTGGTTTACACCTATGTCACGACCAGGCGTGACGGGCTACACGATATCGGATCTTGGCTACTTTGAATCATCGATATCGGGCAAGCCATACATATCGAGTTTTGATAGTATCGCGTCAAACGTATCAGGTAGAACTCAGCCAGCTTTCCGCGCGTTCCTCCATATCATGTTACCATATCGTGCACACACTTAGTTGGCTGATGCTAACCAACACCACGCCTTCTTTCACAAACTGATACTGATTTACTCGTATCGCCCAAGTCGTATCGGGTTGTCTGTTTACGTCGAGTTTCACCTCTGTCACCTTTGCATGTCGGTTTGGCCTACTTTTAAACACCTAACTCAATACACGATACAAAATGTCACTTAAATATGTGATTTCTTTATTTTTTAGATAATGGCACATACCAAGGAGACCATTGTCTAGGTCGACCAGTAGGGCAACATGATCCCTTCTAAAGACACCAGAGGGGCCACTGTAGGGAATAGACACCCTAACCCAACACCAACCCAACCTCCCACTGCTGAAAAGAAGCTTTGCATTGAAGCAAAAATGACGGTTCAAGCCGCACCAGTAGAACCCAAAGTCTTAACCCACTCCCCAGGGTGCTTTACTCTAAGGGATGTGGAGCATCAGCGCCGATACACTGAACTGGTGGTAAAAGTCTACCGCCCGATGAGGTTCTGCCATGAAGCATCTTTCCGGCATATTGGGATCTTTGAGAGGATGAAGAAAGTCCTCAGTGTCGTGGGGATTTATGAAATCTACTTTGATTTATCCAACTCCTACATGGAGTTGACCAAAGAATTCATCTCCTCCCTTCGATGGGTGTCAAACAACCCCAAAGAGAGCAAGAGATTCAGTGGTGGCGACCAGTTGCAGGCCTGATTATACAACATGGAATACGAGATCACTGAGAAACTGCTCAACAAAATCTTCTCCAAAAATGAAGATGAGCAGAAACTATTGAATGAGGGTGCCAGTATAAGCGATAATGATGGCTTTAACCCAGTGAAGTTGTGGAATGAGCTGACAGGCGAGTCTGCCTTCAGACCTAGCAGCAAAGTGACTGCAGAACACTCCTGCTTCTGGAGGATTGTTCATAAGATAGTGACCACCCTCCTCTTCAGCAAGTTCGAGACAAGCAACCTTTATACTGAAGAGTTGCATATGATCTGGTACATAATGGTGGGGAAGCCAATAAATTTGGGGCACTTTCTCATCAATAGGCTCCATCCGATCAAGGACGCCACCACAACATGGGAGGGATTGTGATCAAGGATGCCACCACAGCATGGGAGGGATTGTCAACCTGATCGTGATAGGGATCGGATATCCAAAGGAACCACAGAGCCTATTGCGAACTCGGGGTGAGGATAAGATTGATATCAAGTTCCTCATGAGATCTAGTATTCTAAAGAAAAAAGGCTCTCAACTCTTCTACAAGTTTGCAAGAACTGACACTCTACTCCTACTATTAAGTTGTGTCAACTACGATGCATAGAAGCTGGTATTTATGCCAGCAGAGATCGAGGCTCTGGAGGTCAACGCAGCCTACACAACCCAACGTGCCACCCATAAGAAGGTAGCTGCAAATAAGAAGGGGACCTCCAAGGCTACTAGCTAACAAAGATCCTTAATGGTCAATGAGATCGAAGTAGCTGCACCGACTGAAATAGCTATCCCAACGAGCACAGCCATGCCAGCAGAAATAGCACGGTCACAATGATAGCTACACCCACTGTAATAGTCGTACCGATCACATCGACGGTCGCTGAACCTTCCACAGCGCACCCTGAAACCTCTCACAATAGCAAGAAGGCCCTCATAGAGCTCCTGAATAACGAGCTTCAGTCCACCCAACAAACCCCCACCAACCCGACAACGGTGGAGATTGCTTTGTTGGTGGACGAGGCCGAGAGACATGCGGTCGATGATCATCCCTAAAGGCCGCTACTTCCCACCTACCCCCACGTTGAAGCACAAGCTACCATAGCAAGGGTACCTACACCACGCTCGGAGGCCACGCCTGCATGCACCGTCGTGCTAGAATCGCCTCCGTTTAAAGGTGTGCATTCCACTGGCTATTCTGCTAGAACATCGAGCCTCTCTAGAGGCCATCGTCGTTCGCCTGCTCCTTCCTCTTTGGGGCATGCCTTTAGCTATGAATTTGATAGCATGAGGGAGGTAACTCGTAATCATACTACTACTTTTTGCTCCCTCACATGCAAATTTTAGGTTTTCCGGTAGTGACTGGGAGCGCAGGAGTGTCAGCTGCTAACTCTGGTCAGTCTACCCAACCGGCTAGACACAATGAGCTGAACGATGGAGGTTGCACTCCAGTGCCTAAATGCTATCGAGCATAGGCTTGAGAAAAGTAGTAGACGCTGCCACTCTAGGCGGTCCCAAAGATCACCATCGCTGCCACTGTCTTCAACATTGTCATCATCTTCTTCTTCATCTTCGCCATCCTCCAACTCTAGCGGGCCCTCCAAGGTTTTAAAAATGCCCGAGGAGGAGGTGACTAAGAAGACCGCTGACAGGTCCCCTGGAGAGAAAAGAAATAGCCATGACATCGACATCACAGCTCGCAGTGATGCCACAACATGGGTAATAGATGAAGCTCACGAAGCCACGGAAATTAGCAACTCAGAATGGGGGTTACATCGGATCCCAGAGATCCCAAAGGGTTTTGACCTCCACACCGACGTCTTTCCAGATATACATGAGTGGATACATCTGGTTGGGAGCGAGCTAGTAACGGCTGATATGGTGGTTCCTCTATACCCCCTCGAGGGAAGAACTCAACAGCAGAGCGGTTTTCTAAGCTGTCTGAAATATCACTGTTCGAGATGCCTGACTTTGACAGACGTGCTATAGGTTATCTGACTACTCACGACCAACGCCTCCTGAACATGGTGCTCAGACCACTACTGGATGAGAAGACCATCATCTGGAACAACAATTACTTCTCCCTACAACACCGAACGCTTAAAGGAATTTTCCGCTCAGATGTTGTAGTAGGAAAGATCCTCTTTCGCATCATGGAAGACGCAATGATCAAAAATATCATGTTGAATGTAGGCCGACAGCCAATCTACAATGTCACCCCCGCCCTAGTCATGCGACTGCTAGTAGGAGCATACTAATCACAATCAATGGTCAACATGTTGAAGCATATTGAAGAACGCAACCCCGAACTAGTACTAGCCCCCCATAAGCACAGGCATCGTTGGTTCCTCTGCGTAGCGGACCTCCGTTCCCACGACATCACACTCTTCAACTGTTATGTAGGGGAGATTCCTCACCTAGAACAGGACTTCATTCATCCTGAAGACAAGCTCCTAAAGCTCTTGTCACTCCGTTTTCACCGGTTCACCAAACAAAGCATCAAACGCCACAGCAGCGTTTGGAATTTTTATGCAATAAGAGACTTCCCTGTCCAACAAGTCCTGGGAAGTGGTAACAGTGCCTTCATCGTACTTTGTGCCATGGAGCTTCTAAATATCTTTAGATACATGTTGCAGCTCCAAGACACAAATTTCTACTGGCTAAGGAGCATCTATGCGCTGTTGGTAATTAAAGACATGCGCTACTTCTTAGATCCTGAAGACTTCTTGGATGTAGAATCGGATGCCCACTCTTTGCAACCAGGCAGCCAACCAAGGGAAGAGACCGCACTCTCTCACGTCCAATATCATGGTAGGTTGGGCAAATAGCTTCGGGGCCTTCACATTCTGCACGACAAGGACAACGCACATGTTTCACCCTCAGCCAACAACAATTTTGACTGTTCAGCCTGCAACTCTCTATCTCAAGAATAGGTCAATCACATCCTGATACATCTTGATGATTCCAATGTTGCAGACGTCATCTATGAAAAAGACTCTTTAGTGATTTCCATTGATGATCTTAGAGATTTAGTCAAAATAGGTGGGTGCTTAGCTATGACAGTGGCACTAGCATACATTCCTATTCTACAAGCAAAGATCAGTCAGTTCTACATTGCTCATCCCATGTTGTTCAATGATCTATGTCTAGCTGACGAAATAGGGGCACACCAGCTATTTCAACAACAAATCCAGGAGTAGTTGTTGCACATCATCTATCTGCCAATGTTGTACGACAATCACTAGACACTCATTATGCTCTACACCCACGCTTGCATCGGAATCTTTTACAACAGTTGATACGCCCATAGTGGATGACCTTCTGAGTTCACTATCGTGCCACAAACACCTCTTGAACAACTAGTAAGAAAATTCTACCACGAGGTGATTGCCATGGTAAGACCATAACTGAAGATCTTGGGGCAACCTGGCATGATTTTTTGTTTCTGCCACCGCAGTCCACAACAAGAACCCCCCTATCAAACGACTGCAGAATATACATGCTCCACTGGATATACAATGCGTCAGTGCTAAAACAAGGACCTGAAATTCTCCATGGCCTAGACTATCACATTCAGCGAGGACAGTACATCATGGAGCTCCTATCTGCTGAAGGCGCACACATTAGCTTAACCCTCATTGATCTATAACTACTATTTCCTATTCATCTCACTACTCTGGGACAGAGTGTGGGATAAGTTGGGGGGGGACTTTATAGCATCAGTGATGGGGGTATTCTAAATTTTTTCCTCTTTTTATTTCCTTCAGCATACTCCATGTATACATTGTATATAAATGTTTGATAGTAAGCAATATATACACACACACCGTTTGTTTTGCAAACTTGTGAAAATTACTTTACCTTAAACACTTGGTACAACTTCTAGTTTGTTCTCTCTACACCTAAGGATGTGTACATTTCTGCTATGCTCTCTTAAAAATGTAGTCTTAAATGACAAAGACTATAACATTTTTGTGCCAACTTTGAAAAATAATTTCTTTCTAGCTAAGAGATCTGCATGAGAAGGAAAGAGCTACCCAAACAGCAAACTTCCCTTTACCCACCCACCAAAATCCCAAAGAGAGAAAATCCTTATGAGAGTGAATAAAAACATGAGATTTGTGCCCAAAAAAAACACACATACACACTTGTCTTTCTAAAGGTACCCATCTTTAGGCATGGTAGATCTAGGGCAGTGGTACGTAGGATGTGAAATCACTGCTCTAAAGGCATCTGGCTTGGACTGTAGGGACCACTTGCCTATTAACTGACCCATACCTGGATGGCCCGATGAGAAGCAAGAAAAACCCAAAAGCTTTAAGCCTTCCTAAAAACCCCACTTCCTACCCCCATGATTCAAAAGTTTGGTGTAAAAGCTAACTTCAAATAATATGCACCAAAAATCTCACAAAAGCTGGGAGAAATTCTATTCAATTAAGGCCGGGGAAAATTCAATTTTCTCATGGTCGGACGTAATTTTCCTCGAGACATTTCAAAAATCTCTTTGGCCGAAGACCACCCCTGGCAGTTAAAATTGTGCAAATGAAAGTTTTAAAATCAATTTAGTTGATTGAGGACAATCAAATTGCTAAGTTTGGGGGAAGTTGGTAACACCCATTTTTGTGGCTATCAGAGCTCATATTCCATCGTTAAATTAGCCTCCAAACTTGATTTCCTCTCCTTTATGTTCTATTTATCATGAAAAAACATGTCCACTGCGTTTTTTACAATATTTCCCATATTTTGAAGGGCTTTCCTATTTTCTACAAGAAAGGGCTCATCTATTCACAAAGCACGAGACAAGTCACAACCCGCTATGGCTTTTACCCATCACGGTGACAACCCGCTATGGCTTTTACCCATCATGGTGAACCCGGCACGGTTGTAACCTGATACGGTCAGCAACTCGACATGATTACCCGACGGTACCATAGCCCGATATGACTCCGGCCTGCCACAACCAAGCATGGACATTACCGCTGCATGATATAACTTCAGCACATCACGTAGTGTAGCCCAATATGCCCTGATACCCAGCACCACAACATCCTGGCATGGTCACTGTCCTGTTGACTACCAGCAAAGACAACCCGACACAGCATATCGCTCGACAACTCGTGACGGCCTCATTCACAACCCAACTAAAGTCATTATGGCCCAGACACATTGACCAATAAAGCTTCAACCCCCACCTACCCGCTACTCTATAAATGGCAGTTATAGACCTACGATGGGATGAGCCACCAGATTGAGGGGGAGCTAGTGTGCTGAGTTCCCAGGAGCTAAGTTAGGTGAGCATACTCCCATCCCGAGAGGGAGGGGAGGAGTTCACTTAGAGATCATTCTGGTAGCACTAAGCAATGCGCGATGATCCTTGAAGCTTCTCCGAGCATGTCGGGTTTCTGTCTAATCTCAAATCTGAGACGGTCTGCCTAGACAGAACAACCCGATACGAAGAATCGGAGAGCCGGGATAGTACCAACCTGATACAGTCCCTTCGCCCGTCACGGTTGCAACCCGACACTGTTGCATCCTGACATGGTTGTATTGCTTGGAAGTTATATCCCGATACGATCGCTACCCATCACGGTTGGAACCTGATATGGTCAACAACCTGACACGATCATATCATGATATGACTGCAACCTAGTATTGAGTTAGCACTATCCCAGGCGGTCAGCTGTTGTACATATTGATTTCCTTAATCAAGGAGATTGATACTTATCTTCTTTTTTACAACATTCACTTTCATTTCAATATAGCTTTGTAACCAAACCATCATATGATCATTGGAATCTGTGGAACACTTCTCATATCATCTTGTGTATGGATTTATTCCATTGAATGATCTCTTTCTAGCATCTGAACTCTAGTTCCCTACTTATGTTACACATTTTTGACTAGATACCAAATCGTGTTTCATGTGTTGACCTCTTTGAGAGAGGGGAGTCATGAACTTCTAGAGCTCGGTCTGGTTCAGGTGTATGAGAGTACCCAGGACCAGAGCTGCATCCAGTCTATCTCCCGCGCGAGTCTGCATTTGCCCCCCTCGAGAGAGGTTTCTAGTACATGGTTCATTGGTACTCTCTTTGAGAGAAGAAAGTGTCAGGCGTAGACTGCTGCCATTTATTTTGATAAAAGTTTTCTTTCTCCGTGCTTACCCGAATGATTGTTCTCTCTCTTCAGTTTTCCTGTAATACAAAACAACGCTAAAAACTGCTAAACCCCAAAATACCTAAGCCCTTTATTTTTCATGGTAACTCCCCTTGGAGATAGATTTTGGTTTAATTCTTTTAAATTCTTTCCAGTTACACTTTCTTACTACATACCTTGTCCCTTGGCTTTTCGACGACTTAGACAAGTAGAACTTAGATTTTGAAGCACTATTCCCCCTAGTCCCCGTGTTCGACCCCAAACTACTATTTTGACCCCGTGCTAGTTGTGGGCATCTTAAACATTCGGGTATTATAAATTATAAAAGTTTGATGACCTAGAATTGCTTCCTTCTCCACCCATGTTTAAGGCTGATCACATGCTTGCTTACTCCCATATGTTTGCTTCATTATTGTGTTTGGTTCCAACTTCAGATGTTTAGCTTCATTCTCATCTAACTACTTGCTTGCGTGCTTCTATAGATGGTTGTTTGCCTAACCTTTATGGTTGATTTCTATTCTTTCTTGGTTGTTTGCTTTTCTAGAAACTTGCTTTCTAGATTTCCCCCCTTTCAATTTGCATGCTTTTTCTAGCTACACTACATGAAACTTTGTTAATGTCAAATGTATGTAACAACTGACCAACTGAGGGAGTTAGTCACAATAATATCACCACATCATCTACATTTGAGTTAATATTTATTAAGAACATGCACTTAGACGTGAGTACTTGATTTTGAAACATACTTAAAATACCAATGTGATTTATTTGAATAAATTTAAAATAAATGAGTTATCCATTGTTTGTTAGTTAGCATTGTAAAATTTGACTAAGTTAGGTTCATGGGTTCCAAGTTTCTTGTCTCTTTCTAGGTTGTCAACTTATTTTGCCAAAACATAATTTGGGCACTATCTTTTTTTTTCTCCCTTCAGAGTGGTAGCTTTGCAAGTACAAAAATCACAATGACATATAGTGGGCTCTCAGTAACACGACAATCATACATGCCATTAGAAATGAGTACCACATCTCATCATGGAGTGAGGGTGCATTAATGACTTCGTGTGGTAGTGTAAACTTGGCATGAATATGACTCGCTGGACGGACTCAAACCGTCTGTCACCGCTTCGGTCCCACTCTCTATCCCACACCATCTAGTCCGTAAGATTCACAATATATAGATTTCATAATTTTGACTATTTGATAAATGGAACGCTGCAATGTATGTGTGACAGAGACAGAGTAATTAGGGACAAAAGATTCGATCTCTTGCTAAACTGACCAAAATTGGTTGTAGGCTCAAATTTTATCAAGTCATGTGAAGTTTAAATTTTGGAAGTTGGTGTGTAGGTTAAAATCTTAACAGTTTTGGGTATGAACCTTGTCAATATGGATCAAGTCTGGATTAAAAAAATTGGACATTCTAGATTGTAACATGGAATCCAAATCGATATTACTTGTATATATATTGAAGAGTTTTGTTCTATGTTAGACTTTCGAAATGTGGATCTAGATTTGGGTTTAGAACATGCAAAAAAGTTGATTTTGTGTTGGTTCTAGGTTAATTTTATTGGCAGTTATTTGTACACATATCGATGTGTGTGTATCATGGGTGACATACTTACTTTGTTTTCCAACACGTGTACCTTATTTATAACTGGGTATGGATTAAAGTGAGTGCATTCTAGATTTTTTTGTGCATATTGTTTGGGTGATCAATGTTGGGAATAGGAAAAGGATTCGACCAATGCCTAATTGGACTTGGACTTGAGTAGGAGTTGATTTGTGATACCAATCCTAATAGGAGTCAAATCTAAAAGGGAAAGAAGATGGTTTACTATGTGCAACATGGAGTTGGACTCGGAGTTGAATAAGGATTCCTAGTTGCAACCACATGCCATGGAGGCCTATAAATAGAGGCATTGGTGGAGGCCATTGAGACATCCCACTGGTTGAGGTGTGATCCCTCAAGTTGCTTCTTGGTGCCTTTTATGGCAAAAGAGTTGGAGAACAAGAACAACTAAAGGATCTCTCTTGATTGAATAAGAGAGGGTTAGCAACTTTGCCTTGAAGTGAAGTAATGACTGATAGTTAGTGACACATAGGGTGCACTAACAGAGTAGCTCTCTTGGTTGATAAAAGAGGGCCAATGAATTTTCCTTGAAGCAAAGTAGTGGTTGGAAGTCACAGACATAGTGTTTCCATAGTGACAACGATCCGACCTAGTTAGCAGTCACGGTAGCATCAAGCAGTCCCCAGTAATGACAATGGCCCCATGAGGAGATCAAGAAAGAGGGAGGTTTTGTACACACTGGGTGTGATTCTCTTCTTCCTCATCTTTGTTATCGTGTGGGGAGGGATACCTGGATTTAGGGGTAATTAAATTAGGTAGTGTGAGTTATAATCTTAATTACATAGTGCTTGGTCGGCATTGCCCCGTGGTTTTTCTCTCCTTGTCTTATGGAGAGTTTTCCACATTAAATCTGGTATTTCTTCTTTGGGTTTATATGATTGTCGACAATGCTTCCGCAATAAAGTTTTGTCACATCCGGGACTGTATTGGTACAACATCCCCAACAAGTGGTATTAGAGTGCAGGCTGCAGATACTGGTCCAGATGGGGAAGTATGAAGATGTGACGATGATAAAGTTGACAAGCACAAATTGACATATTGGAAACCCAAGATGGAGGATATTCTCTATTGCAAAGATCTGTATGATTTGATAGAGGGACAAAAGTTAGAGAGTACGCCTGATGCAGATGGAAAGAAATTAAACAGGAAGACTATTGGAACAGTCTGAAAGTAGCTCAACATTTCAGTATTCCATCACATCTTAAAAGAGACCAATGCCAAAGGTCTATTGGATAAGCTCAAGAATTTATATGAGCGGAAGACTGCCACAAATAAAGCTTTCTTGATTACAAAGTTGGTGAACCTCAATTACCGGGACGGTACAAGCAACGCCAAGCATATGAATGAATTCCAAAGCCATGTAAATCAACTGGGCTCCATGAAGATAGTTCTTGATGATGAACTCCATGCTCTACTTCTTATGGGATCATTACCTGACAGTTGGGAGATGCTCATAGTGATAGTCTACAATTCTGTACAGGAAGGCAAGTTGACACTTGACCAGGTGAAGAGCAGTCTACTGTATGAAAAGACTCAGCGACGAGCCTCAGGAGATAGAGGATCAGAGGTAGACTTCATAGAGAGCAGAGGCATTGATACAGTAAGAGACCTTGGCAGATCCAAGAGCCGAGGTTATTTCCAGAACTGCGAGAAGTCTCATGGTAGATCCAAGTCAAAGAGTAGTAGAGGGTGCTTCCATTGCGGCAAGCCAAGTTATTTTAAAAGGGATTGCAAGGTTTGGAAAAAGAAACATGGGTGTGAAGCCAAAGACAAGCAAGATGATGACAAGAATATTGTAGTGAAAATCTCAGATGACAGGGACGATGACAACGATGTGGTCTTAACAGTCCAAGAGCAGTGTTTTAATGTTGAGGATGATGATTCTGAGTGGGTGGTGGATATTTTAGCTTCTTATCATGCTTCACTGAGTAAGGAATTCTTCACTTCATACAGGAGGGGAGACTTCAGGAGGGTGAACATGGGAAATTCTAGCTTCTCCAAAATTATCAGGATTGGAGACATTTGTGTTCAAACAAGTTTCAGTTGCACGTTCACACTGAAAGATCACTACTACAGAAATGATGTATAACATCACATTTACTAGCGTCGGTTGAAACCACAAAACTGATGCCATTAAACTACGACGTCAGCTACATATACAAACCAACACCTATATGTGAAGACCGGCCGATTTTCATAAGACACAGGTATCACTTTTTATTTAGCGTCGGTTACGCGATAAGAAACTGACATCTAAAATCACCTGCGAAATATAAATTTTCCAATGAAAAAAAATTCCTCCAAAATTACATATACGACGTTGGTTGTTTAGCACGTAACCGATGACTAAAGTTCTTTCACGATCCAAATTTTCATCCCCATTTTGTTGTTAGTTTTAGTAGATGAACCGACGCAGATTTGTGTTCGCGCGTTGTCTCCGTGAAAATCTTTCCCCCCTCAAATTTCCCAATTGGTGTCAGATTTATATGGAAACCAACGACTATGGTTGTAACTCAAAAACATTTTTTGTCGGCATATGTGGATAGACATCGATGTTTTATTTTGAAATTGATGACTATGGTTGTACATAGGTGTCGATTTTTAGTAGGACCGATGACAAATATGTGTATAGACGTCAGTTTTGGTAAAATTGATGCCTATGTCCCACTTAAGAATAGCGAAATGTCTTTCCCCATCCACTATTTCATTCTCCGCCCGATCGACCTAGCTCTGGAGATTCTGGTTTCTACCGCCGTGGGAGCTCGCCACAGCCGTTGTTACTCATCCTGTGCCTGAGCTGTCGTGTGCTCATTGTCGTCTGCTGCTACCGCTCTCATTGTTGCTACTGCTACCGCCGTCTCTCAGAACCTGGAGCTCGTCGTCGTTGTTGGAGCTGACCACCGCTTCAAGAGCTCACCGCTGCTACTGGAGCTCACCGCCGTTGTTGGAGCTCGACGCCGCCATTCTAGGCCTCTGCTTCTACGACCACCACTGTCATATGTGGCCACCACTCCTATTTGGTCATATTCACCTCTTTGGTGCCATCTAAGAAGGTATGTGCCCTGCATTCCTAAGTTGTGTATGTTTTGGACACATATATTAATGCATAATATTGATCAAAGTCTTAATATTGATCAAAATGTATGAAAATGACTTGTTTTTTATTGTAAATGACGTGTTGTGCTAGGTAGAATAGCCGTGGTGGGGTCTTCATGGCACGCCCGTGCTGGGTAGCACGGTTGTGGTGGCTGAGTTGTTGAAACATCAAGATTTGTCAATCTTGCATTTATTAATTCTTCCTGCTCCTCTAAAATCGATGTATATTGACCCCTAATTAATACATTATAACATAATTGAATCATCCATTTGTGTTGTTGCAGGTGATGTTGACTTGCATATATTTCTTCTTCAGCCTTCAAGTGTGGTATAATATTCTCACTCTCCCAATGTGCCATTAGGCTTCATTATGATTCAAATCTTTGATATATAGAATCATAGTTTATTTACTATTTAGTATTTACTGACAAGCATGATTAAATGATGTTACACAAAACTTAGGATATGAATGATGAAACTAGGATTGTATAAGAATGACAACATACATGTATTTGTTGGCCTAGAAACCCATCCAAGATTTACTCATTAGGAGTAAATCTTGGATAGTCCCCAGTTTGGGACTGTTCTTGAACACTTAATCTCACTTAGGATATAAGTGTATACTGTGTATTGGGTTTTCAAGAAAATTTTAGTAGCATTTCCCCGTTTGTTCTCTAAGTACATATGTACTTGGAGAACAGTGGGGAAATTTTGCCGAAATTTTCTTGAAAACCCAATACACATTATACACTTACTAGTGAGATTAGGTGTTCAAGAATGGGATAGGTGGTACACATTTATTATATATAAGACCTTAAACCCTAAACTTTTAACCATAAACCCTAATCTTTTAACCCTAGACCCTAATCTTTTAACCCTAAACCCTAATATATACTTGTTTTCTCTTTGATCATAGAATGTATAGATCATTGATGTCCATTCCAAATCGTTGTACACCAGAGTTTATTTTTGGTCTTGATCAATTTATTAGATTTACCGAGGAACATAGGAAACAACCTGGAGATAGGTTCTACTGTCCATGTAGGCATTGTGATAACAACTTGAAAGTCAGCACTGGTGACGAAATCAAAAGTCATGTCATGTACAATGGGATTGTACAAGGCTATACAGAATGGCACTGGCATGGAGAGATTTCAAACCTAAAATCAGTGGATGTCAATAGCAGTGCTTGTGTGGAAGAAGAAATTGCCTCCGATGACGTAGATGTGAACGAACCAGTTCCAGTAGACATCGTTGATGCGATGCTGGATAGTTGTGGGGTAGAGCACACTGATCCACCTCCCATGTTTGGAAACATTGTGCATGATGCTGAGATACCGTTATACACAGGTTGTACTAAGTTTACAAAGCTCAGCGATGTGTTGAGATTGTATAAGCTGAAAGCTAACAATAGATGGAGCGACAAAAGCTTCACGTCATTGTTGTCTTTGTTGAAAGAAATTCTTCCTGAAGGAAACGAGTTGCCAATCTAAACATACCAATTAAAGAAATTATTGTGCCCAATGGGAATGGAGGCCAACAAGATACACGCATGCCCGAATGATTGTGAATTATTTCAAAAGGACTATGTGGATTTGAAAGATTGTCCAAAATGTGGTGCGTCAAGGTATAAATTGACGACTTCGGGGGAGTCCAAAATTGGTTCTCCTACCAAGGTGATGTGGTATCTACCTATAATATCACAGTTTCAACGCTTGTTTGCCAGTCTAATAGATGTGAAGAATTTGAGGTGGCATGCAGATGTTAAGAAAAATAATGATAGGATCCTACAACATGCGTCTGATTCCCCACAGTGGAAGAAGATTGATTTATTGTACCCTAAATTTGGTGAAGAAGTCGGGAATCTAAGACTTGGGCTTTGTACAGATGGGATGAATCCATACGGGACATTGAGCAGCCAACATAGCACTTGGCCAGTTATGCTTGTTATATACAATCTTCCTCCCTAGTTGTGTATGAAAAATAAGTATGTTATGTTGTCGTTGTTGATATCGGGCCCTAAACAACCTGGAAATGATATCGACGTTTATCTTGAACCTCTGATTGATGACTTAAAGAAACTATGGGGTGAAGGTGTGATGACCTATGATGCTTCACAAAGAGAGACATTTCATTTGCACACTATGTTGTTTTGCACTATTAATGACTTTCCAACATATGGGAATTTGTCTGGATATAGTGTCAAAGGATCTAAAGCATGTCATATATGTGAAGAGAACACTAATTCCATATGACTAAAACATGGTGGCAAGATTGAATATCTTGGTCATCGAAGGTTTCTTCCAAAATTCCATCCGTATCATAGGTTTTGCAAATCATTCAATGGACGGAATGAGGAACGGAGTGCACCTAAACCTATACTAGGGGAGGTTGTTTATGAAAGAGTAAAAGACTTTGCCAATGAATTTGGTAAGAGATCACAATGTACCATGGCCACACTGAGTGACAAATCTTTATTCAAGAAGAAGTCAATATTTTGGGATCTTCCTCATTGGAGTTCTTTGGCAGTCAGGCATTGTATCGATGTCATACATGTTGAGGAAAATGTATGTGATAGCGTCATTGGTACTCTGTTGAATATACCAGGTAAGACTAAAGATGGGATAAAATCCAGAATGGACCTACATGAAATGGGAATAAGGACAAAATTAATAGAAGTAGTTAGTAGCGATTGAAGAACATACTTACCTCATGCTTGTTACACGTTGTCTAGAAAGGAGAAGAAAGCTTTTTGTGAATGCTTGGTAAATGTTAAGGTGCCACAAGGTTACTCATCCAACATATGTAGATTGGTATTAATGAAAGATCTAAAGTTGATAGGTCTTAAATCCCATGATTGTCACACTCTAATGCAACAAATATTGCCCGTGACCATTCGATCTATATTGTCGAAGCATGTAAGGTTTGCAATCACCAGACTTTGTTTCTTTTTCAACAGTATGTGCAATAAAGTTATTGACCCTGATACTCTCGATAAATTGCAAAGAGAAGTGGTTGTTACCCTATGTCAGCTTGAGATGTATTTTCCTCCTTCGTTCTTTGATATCATGGTACATCTTGTTGCCCACTTGACTAGGGAAGTGAAAATGTTGGGACCAGTTTTCTTGCATTGGACGTATCCCTTTGAACGATACATGAGTATTTTTAAAGGTGATGTTCAAAACCGTTATCAGCCTGAAGGGAGTATTATTGAGGGTTATGTGGTGAGAGAGGTTATGGATTTTTGCAATGACTTTCTGAGTGGTAATGACGCTCCTGTTAATGACAAGAATATTGAGGAGTATTCCGACAAAGGAATTTTGGGATCACATATGAAAGTAATCATCTGTGAGCAGTTGGAACAAGGTCACTTGTATATTTTACACAACATCGACGAAGTGAGTATTTATATCGAGGAACATACCAATTTCATCAAGAGACAATATCCTCAAGCCAATTTAATGTGGCTTGCTAGAAAACATAATAAGACATTTATTAAGTGGTTTGAAGATAAAGTCTTATATCAACTACCTCAAGCACCAAATAAACTTATTGAAATTATCAAATGCCTCGCCTTTAAACCAAAATTGAATGTTATGTCTTATGAATGGTTTGACATGAATGGATTCTCATATTACACAAAGAGTCAAGATGATAAGAGTGTCGTCCAAAATAGTGGGGTCACCCTTCAAGCGTCTTCATTGTTTTTTGCAAGTGCAAAGGATAAGAGTCAACGTGAATCTAAAATGTCATATTATGGCATCATTGAAGACAAATGGGAGTTTAAGTGTGTAGATTTTAGAATTCTGCTCTTTAAATGTAATTGGGTGTATAACACCAAAGGAGTTATAGTGGATGAATTGGGTTTCACATTAGTGAACTTTGAAAAGATTGGCGAGAAGGGTGAACCATTCATATTGGCATCACAGGAGAAACAAGTATTTTATATCGATGATCCTGCAAATGATAAATGGTTGGTTGTTCTTCATGGTAAAAGACAGTTCATTGAAGATCCTATAGATGAAGAAGAGTACTATGATAAGTATGATGACTCCAGTCCATTCTCAGTTGGGTTGCCAACACCACCAAATATTGAAGCTAATGATGACTTGTATGTGCACAGAGATCACAATGAAGGATTGTTAATTGATAAAAGATCACAATATTAGAGGCATGCATGTTTATATTTTTTATATGTTTTGTTTTTCTGAATGTGAACTTTATAATGTTTTATTATCTTCTAGTTATGTCAAATGCTAAATGTTTGATTTTTTAATGACACTTTCAGATGGATGAGCATGAGCATGATGACCGTGATGATGATTACCGTGAGGGTGAGGATATCAATGCGCCACCTCACAATATAAGTTTTAAAAATATATCCTATATTTCTATCTATATGTCCATTTATAGTTATATCCTATAAGTGTGTTAATTTTGTAAAATTTTAGGTTGATGATGTACCCCCTGAAGAACTTGGGGCACTTGATGAGCAGCAAAAAAAATTGAAAAAGTGAGGGGCATCACTATGATGAACAAGTTACTACAACAAAGGGGCAATGGAGCCAAACTGGCTATGGATTTTGATCATGTAGGAAATCCAGTTGGAGTGAACCGCTACTTGTTTATTTCATATCTTGGGGTTCTTACTAGTAGCCATTGTAGTCTTAATGTAGAATCTTGGCATAAAGTTCCTAAGGGGAAGAAAGACTTAGTATGGAAGGAACTATGCATGAGTTATTATTATTTGCAATTCTATTTTGTAGATTACTAATTTTTAGGATACTAGTTAATAGAAAATCTATTTTGTAGAGTTATATTTGAACTGGATGAAAAGTTGCATCATAAATGTGTGATGCAACGTTGTGGGAGGGTCCTAAGGAACTATAGGACAAATCTCACCCAAGATTACATACGAGATGCTGAGAAGAGGAAGAAGCCAACCACTGAGCAATGGAACTACATGGACCCCAATGATTGGGAGGAGTTTGTTACCAAAAGAAAAACTGATGAATTCAAGGTATTAAGCGCCATTCCCAATTTAATTAATATACATTCTTATGTATTCACCTATTCAAGATGAACCTTTAGTGTTACTAACCAAATCAATGTGCTTACTAACAAGGCTATCAGCGATGCTCAAAGAGCAAGGCGTGCACTAAATGTGCATGACCACATGATGGGTCCAAAAGGCTATGCAGGCATTCACCAAAGACTACAGGCTGAGTCTACTGCTCAGTTTGCTGCTACTCAAGAGACTACAGAGTCCTCTACTATTGGTCCTGCACCTCTGCCTCACCATGCTATGTGGATAGCTGGGAGGCAAAACAAGAAAGGAGATATAACCAAGCCCACAACTACTGAGGCGGCTGCAAAAATGGTAAAATTCAACTCTTAGAGCAATCAATATTGATTATTTTTATGTTTACTTACCAATTTCTATTGATGGCGATTAGCGGGAGCTTCACTAGCAGAGGAAGGAAAGTTCATCCTTGAGGGCACAAGGGATGAATTGACAGTTTCTCTTTGTAACCCAGAGCACCCTGGACATGTTAGAGGTGTAGGCACTGATGTGGGCATAAAAGTGTACTTTGGGCCATCACAGCGCAAACCTATCCCAAAAGCGGGATTATCAAATGTTAAGGTAACCTATTCTTTTTTTAGAATATTATTGTGAAATGGAATTCAATAATCAAAAGCTAGCATTTCTTTTGTCAATGTATAGGTAGATGAGTTAATTAATAAGAGAATCCAAGAAGCAATGGTGAAGTGGAAGGCGTCTCAGACTGCCACTCAAACAGTACATGTAGCATGTCGCTCTTCTCCTAACTACAGAGGTTGGGAGTAATCATGTAGCTAGACCCACCTAGCACGTTCGTTGTAAGTATTTTTATGACATAGTAGCTAGTCTTTTTAAGATGATATGTTTATGTATATATGTATATAACCTTCTTTACGTAAATTTGTAGGGGTTGAAGCCATGTCATCTAAAAAGTCAAGAATTTATCATTGTAGAGGCCGAGGCTTACCCACCCCTTCCAGGGGACATGTTTCATGGGACTTTAGTACCAGATGGTGTGATTCGTGTGAGCTCGATACATATACTCCCCAATTGGAGGGATATTCCATTGCCATATGCCCACCCAAATTCTAAAATGCTTAGTGAAGCAGAAGGCAGAGTGATATTGTGGCCCAAAATGGATGTCGTCTATACTAATATTGTATGGTAAATTTACATTACGTTAATTTGTTAGTATGTATATATGAGTCAATTGATTTGAAATTATATATACATGTCAAAAGGAAGACACCCGCCACATAACGGCCTCCACCTCGACCTCCTAAAGTACCTAGTTGGCTTATAAAGGACCTATATGCCTCGTTAGGTCCTAATTGTAGGGGTATGAAAGTATGGATAGGCGAACATAACCCAAATTGTCATATAAATGTTTCTATTCCGGAGGATGCTGCAGGTGAATCATACAATAAAAATCTATTTATACAAGATATTATGGAGTTGTTTTGTTATGATTGGCTGAATACATCTATGATAGAGCTACGAATATGGTGAGATCCTATTTATACATCCATATACCTTGTTTTATATATGGTGATCTGGTTTCTTATATATTAATGCATACGTAATACATGTTTTACAGCCACTTACACACAATCTGTAAAGATTTTTTATTTTCCCAAGTGGGATTTTTAGTTCCATCTTTGATCAGTCTTGTAGATAAAGACCCTTCATCAGTTACCTCATACTACTCTATTGCTTTTAAATATTTTGGTAAAAAAAAAAGAAGACGGTGATAATATATTAAAGCTCCATTCAATGTTGAGTAAGTTTACTTTGCTTATAATTTGGACTTAAGAAAATTACATTTTTATTGTGGATTTTGAGTTATTAATTTTTAACTTTCTTACCTCTAGTGATAGGCATTGAGAGTTATTGGTTATTGTCCCCAAGACGTTCACTGTTTATTATCTAGATCCTATGGGGAAGGAATTGGACACATTATATGGACACCCAATGCAAAGGCCATTATTCACGTGAGAAATATTTCATATTTTTATATATGTTAACATATGTTATTACATTACTATTTAATTATGCAATTTAATGTGTTACATTAACATGTAGGGCTTTAAGAGAGTTCAAAAAAGCTAGAGGAAACATCTCTAAGAAAAAGAAACAATTACTAATTTGGGAGAATGTGAAAGTAATTTCCCGACTCCAATGTATATATTATTTATGTGAACTGTGCTTGTTTATATTTTTAAATATTATGTATGTTTCAATTTATAGTGTCCTAAACAAGACAATGGTTGGGCATGTGCATACTATGTGATGTGATATATGGACCTAATTATCAAACATGCTGTAATGGAAATCGATACCATACAACATGTATTATATATAGTCTCATTAGATAATATGAAATATATCAATCTTTTTTTTGGTCGACTAAAATTCCTGTTGCTATAGTACCAAAAACTTTAGGTACAGAAAGCACCCCATTACAAGAAACCAGAAACAACTTGATGCTCACAAATGAGTGATCAAGATACTAAAGAAACAAAAACTATGACCTATGTAGAATACGACTTAAGCCCCGTCAAACAAACAAATTGAGGGCCTGAAACCTATACATCACCATGTGTTCAGCCTAAAGAACACCCAAAAATAAAGAAAATAGAGCAATGCATACAAATCAAACCCATCCGGATGAGGTCAGACAGAGATTAGACCCTATTACACACGATCAGAGACCTTCAAAAGTCCAGGACATAAGGGGAAAAAACCCCAAGTCGGCAAAGATGTCAGATATCCAAAATGCACACCAGACATGTAACCAGGCTGAAAGAGTCGAAGAACCAAGAAATTGGCATTTGATGTGCTCTGAAGCCTTTCTCCACTTGCTATATGCTCACCTAGAATGTATGAAGAAGAGGAGACAGAGAACAGTCAACATCTCATTCAAGATCCGCAGACTGACTTCAGAACAGCGACCGTGTGATGTATATTGAACCAAAAAGGATCCATGGAGGACTAAAAATCTTCCAATGGACCTGCAAACCCCATGACAGCTAGAAAGAAGCGTCCGGATTGAACAAATCAATCCTTGTGATCACCTCCAGTTTATGTTTTGGGGTACATTTGTTGTTTGCACAACAACACCAGCATGAAGCTCGCTGCCGGCCCAACAACAGTCGACGACCATCCGATACACAACAACAGGGAGGATCCGAAGAGGAGATGAAGAAACTAAACCCCTCTTGAATCCAATCTTTACACAAGGCACCTGCAAACACAGAGCACTTCGTTGAACACCTAGCAGACGTTCAAACCTAAGCTGCAGAGGATGCCAATCTGATCCGCCCAAATCCGAAGAAGAGGGCCAGACTGGTAGAGGAGGGGGGCGTCGCCGTCATGAGCCACTGAAGCGATCCTAAAGGCGAGCTGCCCAGCCTCGGCGTCGTTGAAGGAAATATATCAATCTTATTATATATTATTAATTATATATATACGTCATTCTCTTTGCAGGTGTTTAAAACTAGTGACTTCACTACAGGTGAAAAGTTATTAGATGTACATACTCCCTATACGATGGAAGAATTAGATAATGTAAGAGAACAATGGGCAAAAGCCTTACAAGTAGTGGGAATTTTTTATTATGATTGGGATACTGATGATGATAATAATAAATAATGATATTTCTAAACTTTGTTCTCATAATTATTTTTGTATTTGATGACATGTGAATGATTTTTTTTAAATTGTCATATGTGTGAATGTGAAGATGATCAATACATAAATGTTTCTACATGTGTCTAAATGTGAAAAGAGATGAAATGAATGGAACTACATGTTGCTAAATGTGTGTGAAAATGGAGGAAATTTGAAATGGAACTACTGGTTTTTACATGTGTGTGATGAAAAATAATATGAATTAAATGTGCGTATACATGTGTGTGAATCACATGATCATAAATTGTTGTTTATGCTTGTTAATTTTGCAGGTTTGTGGCATGTTGTTGGTTGAAATCAAAGGGTGTTGTAAACCTGCAGTTCAAAATTGAACTGCAGGTTCTGCATCCTACTGACCAGCCAGACAGCAGGCCTACAAACTGATAAGAAAAAAAATCAGAACATTGGTGTCGGTTATTAGTATAAAACTGACAATAGTAAGCAGGTCTTCAAACTGATAAGAAAAAAAATCAGAACATAGGTGTCAGTTATTAGTATAAAACCGACAACAAAACCTTACTACGTCGGTTATTAGTATAACACTGGCGTATTTATCCCTTTCTAGGGGCTGATTATTTTCCTTTCTGGCGTCGGTTATTAGTACAAAGCCGACGTCTTTTAGAGGGATATAGTGTCGGTTATCGGTAAAAACCGACACCTATTGTGCCCTTGCTGGCGCGTTTTATTGGTGGCGGGAAGAGTTATGGCGTCAGTTATTAGTATAAAGTCGACATATTTTAGCAGTGATATTGTGTCGGTTATAGGTAAAAACTGACGCTTATTATGCCCTTGTTGGCTTGTTTTATTGGTGGCGGGAAGGGTTATGGTGTCACTGTTGAAACCGACACTGAAGGTTTCTACTTTTAGCGGCGCCCACTTGGGTGTCGCTTTGAAACTGATGCCAAAAGGCTTATTTAACCGACACTAAAGATCAGTTCTGTACTAGTGGATGTTCGACACATTCCAGATTTACAACTGAGTTTGATATTTGATTCATTCTTTGATAGAGAAGGTTGTCATCTAAATTTTTGTGGTGGGAAATGCACAAGGGGGCCTTGGCTATTGTGTGGGGTAAATTATGTCACACATTGTATAAGACCTAGATTAAGGTGCTCAAAGGCAACCATATATATGCACTTGAGGATCACCGAACAGATCTATAGCACAAACGACGAGGACACATGAATGAGAAAGGCTTGAAGCTTTTATCAAAGTAGAGATTAATTCTTTGTAGCAAGGATATTGGTCTCTAAAATGTGATGCATGTTAGACATGAAAGCATTGAGGTGTTTCTTTCAAGAAAACATCAAAGGTGAAGTCATAGCTTTTGCAATTGGTTCATTCGGATGTCTGCGGTCCGTTTGAGGTGGATTCACTGGGTGGCAATAGGTATTTTGTCACATTCATTGATGATCCAGCTAGGAAGGTGTGGGCCTACTTGCTTAAGACCAATGATCATGTCTTTCAGTGTTTTTAGAAATTTCATGTCATGGTGGAGCGGGAGACAGAGAAAGAGCTAAAGTGTCTCTACACAGACAATGGAGGACAATACACCTCTAGGGAGTTATAGGATAACTATGTGCAACACAAAATATAGCATGAGAGGACAGAGCCCAACACACCACAACACAATGGTATAGCTGAGAGGATGAGCGATACCATAGTGGAGAAAGTTAGATGCATGTTGAAGACTGCAAAGTTGCCAAAGACATTCTAGGGTGAGGCAGTGAGTACTCCATGCTATCTGATTAATCGATCTCCATTAGTTCCTTTGGGGATACCTGAGAAGGTACATACATGCAAGGATGCATCCTATGCTCATCTGCGTGTATTTGGGTGCAATGTCTATGCACATGTTTCAAAGGAAAAGAGGAAAAAGTTGGATGATAAAGTGGTGCCATGTATCTTTATTGGCTATGGAGATCATCAATTTGGCTACATGTTATGGGATCCTACAAAAAGGACCATGAGCAGACATAGAGATGTGACTTTCTATGAGAGTCAGATGGTTATAGAGCCTAGGAGTGATGATATAGATATTGCAAGATCAAGTGATAGTTCCTCTGATGATGAGTACGAGGATGCTTAAACTTCTTCATAGGTGTAGTCTTCATATGATGAAGAAGAGAAGCAGGATCTCCGTGAGCAGCAGAGTGATAATACGTCAAGTGTTCTAGTTCCAGATGTATAGTTGAGTGATTCAGATTCATAGTCAGAGACTTTTGGGTAGTGGGAGCAAGATCATCACCATACAAAGTCCTCAAAGTAGCATCTGAGGAGGTCTGATAGAGATCTTCATCCTTCATCCAGATATCTAACATCTCAGTTTATTCTCCTTACTAATCAGGGGGAGCCATAGACTTATCACGAGGCACAAACTCATAGAGATAAAGCACACTGACATCAGACAATTCAGGAGGAGAGGTCTTATTTGCAAAAGAATGATACCTATGAGCTTGTGGGGCCTCCAAAGGCCCGAAAAGCACTAAAGAACAAGAGTGTTTTTAGGATGAAGAAAGGACATTGTAGTGTATGTTTAGTTGTTGCATCCAAATTAGAGGAGCATTGTCAAATAGTTTCTACACCTTGGTACAGAATGTCAGAAACAATGTTTTCATCCAGGATGGCTCGACTTACGAGTCAGGGGTAGCCAAAAAAGTTATAAGTGTGGGCATGGAGAGAGAAGTGGTGTTGTTAGAATCCTTCTTCTCAGTTGCTTGAGAACAAAGTGAAGTTAGGACGATATTTCAGGAAGATGGATGAAAATGATAAGATGACAACATGTCTGAGGAGAATGGATGCATCACAAGTGGTGATGGGGTCCAGAGGCTACTCCCACTTATCACTGAAGACCATGTCTCCCTCATGGGCCAGAGGGGGAGATTTTTGGAAATAGCAAAAGGATTCGACACATGCCGTATTAGATTTGGACTTGAGTAGGAGTTGGCTTATGCTACCAATCCTAATAGGAGTCAAATCTAAAAGGGAAAGAAGTTTGTTTCCTATGTGAAATATGGAGTTGGACAAGGATTCCTAGTTGCAACCACATGTCATGAGGGCCTATAAATTGAGGCCTTGGGAGAGGCCATTGAGACATCCTACCGGTTGAGGTGTGATCCCTCAAGTTTCTTGTTGGTGACTTCTTTGGTAGAAGAGTTGGAGAATAAGAACAACTGAAGGATCTCTCTTGGTTGAATAAGAGAGGGTCAATGACTTTGTCTTTAAGTAAAGTAGCGGCTGATAGTCGGTGACACATTGGGTGCACTGACAGAGCAGCTCTCTTAGTTGATAAGAGAGGGTCGGTGACTTTGCCTTGAGGCAAAGTAGCGGTTGGTGGTTATAGACACAATGTTTCCATAGCGGCAACGGTCTGACCCAGTCAACGGTCACAACGACATTAAGTAGTCCCCAGTGATGACAGTGACCTCGTGAGGAGATCAAGTAAAGAGGAAGGTTTCATACTGGGTGTGATTCTCTTTTTCCTCATCTTTGTTCTCGTATGGGGAGGGCTACCTAGATTTAGGGGTAATTAAATCCAGGCAGTGTGAGTTGTAATCTTAATTACACAGTGCTTGTTGGCCGGTATTGTCCCGTGGTTTTTCTCTCCTTGTCTTGGGGAGAGTTCTCCACGTTAAATCTGGTGTTTCTTCTTTAGGTTTATACGCTTGTCGGTAATGCTTCCGTAATAAGTTTTCATCACATCCAGGACCGTATCAGTACAACATCCCCAACTATCAAATCCTAGCCATCCACATTCTAACATTTGATGCAAAACAAAATCATTTTAATATGTATAGAAGGCTAGAGAATTTTGATTATGTTATGGGTTTGGACATTACAAAATTGGGTATAAATCCAGATTTACTACTATGTGAACAATATGATTTCATGTAATTCTTGGGTTTTAAGTTGTCAATCATTTTTTTCCACAATTATCCATATACCAATATCTATATCTACATATGGCATGTGACATGTCAGATTTTTCTTACATTATATTTGGTTTTTTTTTTGTGAGCATGGATGGAGGGCCTATTTGTATGTGTTTCCTTCCAACCTACCTTCATGATTTGTTTGTTTTTAGGCCTACTCTATCTCTTTATTTCATTTTTTTCATACCTATATTTGTATCTACACATCGGCGAGTGATATGCCTATTTTTTCTTACAACATGTTTGGATCCATTTTTTTAGCAACAATCTCATTATCCATTCTGATTTGTCACTCCACTATTTTCATCCACAAAAATACATATTTAGATGTAATTCCCCTAGTTAGGCTCATGCATTTTAAGTTTCTCCTCTTTAACTTTGTTATATATATTTTTTATAAAACAATTCTCAGGTGTTGTTTTTACTGGGACAATTGCTGCTTTGTAGGTACATAGACCACAACTACATCCAATGCCTCTTACTGATAGACAACCATTGTGTCATTTCTAATAAGCACCACATCAAAAAATCAAATAACCATTAGAATTACTCATTATGGCATTGTAAATTCAGCCTTGAATATGACTCAGACGAACAAGCAAAATTATTTCTATGTTTGATTTTTGTTAATGTAGGTTAGTTATGGGTTTAAAAGTTGATGTCATGGTTAAAACCACATCAAATCCGGGTTTGAATTTTGTGAATACAACATAAATTCACAAATTTGGAATCAAACTTCTAACATATACAACAATACATTTCAAACACGTACTAAAGTCTACAAAGATTGAGTTTGTTTTTAGATTGACTTTACCAAATTAGCTATGGCTCCAAATTTACCACTGTAGAAAGAAATTTGATTCCAAGTCAGTCTAGGATGAAAGTTTATTATAATTTTGTTTCCAATAATGTATATAATTTTTTTATATAACATGTTTATTTCTTCTTGCAATATGTTGGTTCCTTTATACACTTGTTAAGTGAAAAGATGACATCTAGATTCAGCGAATTTGTTCCAGATTTTCAAATTTGGACTATAAATCTACATTCTTTGGGTAGGTATTGAAGATTATAGAATATTATTTATGTTATGGGTTTGGATGTTAGAAAATCAAGTATGACTTTGTTTACTACTACGCAAACAAATTGGGTTATGGACAGTCTTGTGTTGGAAGTTGAAAACCACTTTGCTATCCATACTTATATCTATATTTACATATAATATGTTTGGTTTTTGGGTCCATAATGATATTTGACAACGTTATTTTATATATTGACATCTACGTCATCGTATCAGGCATCATGTGCTTGATTTTTTTTATTATTTTCAGTTTCTTTTTCTTTTTATAACGACTAGCAGAGTACATGTGCTAAGCACATGGACTCTGGTTAATTTTAAACAAAATGATAAAATGGTTAAAAATATATTTTCAAATGTATTTTAATTGTCATATGATTTGTAGTTGACTCAGTTCAATTTGGGCATCAACTTCCATACATTTTTCAATCAGAATCAACTCAAATTGAAAAAATCTAAACCAAAAGTTATTTTTCTTTTCGTAATCAGTACAATAATTTACATACCATTCTTTAAGAGAGAAAACTTCAACTAATAGGCGACATGCTAGTGGTATTTGTAACCATGTCAACAAATATATATATATATATGGGCGTTCATTCATTGCCCGTGCGGGTAGCCTAGATTTTCGCTACCCTGCAGCCAAAAAAGTAACTCTCCTTGCTAAGAAAGTAACTCTGTTGTAAAAAAAGTAACTATGGTGTCAAAAAAGTAACTTTGCTGGCCAAAAAAGTAATTCTGTACAAAATATACATCTGATATATATAAGGACGGGTTTTTTGATTTTGGAGGGGCAAATGATATTATTTTTGGCTAAATTTTTTTGGAAAGCCAGAAAAAATAGTCCTCTACAATTGTGATTTTTTTTTTGAAAAAAAGTGGTCAGAAGGGTGGGCGGGTAGCTACCCGCGCGGGCAATAAATATGGGCCCTATATATATATATATATATATATATATATATATATATATATATATATATATATATATATATATATATACTAGTTAACACACACGTGCCCATGCACGTGAAAACTTAATTGTATGTAGTTCTTATGTAAGGAAATCACATTAAATAAATTATCTACTATATGTTGTGAAAATCATCATGATTTCGTTCAAGTAACACCAAGAAAAATTTGTATAAAAAGACAACTAAGATAAAAAAAAATCATAATCTTGTGATGAGTAGGTCATTCATCTTTAAGTAGGCTTTAACCTTCGCAATGGCTTTTTAAGCCTCACGCACTACACCGAGATGGATACAATGTGCATTTGGCAGATTTTTATGTGTAGTATAGACTACATATCTCCGTTGTGGAATGAGCATGGCCTTCACTGTCACCAGCATGACTTTCCCTTTTGTAACTTACATTTCATCACTATGCAAAAATCGGAGAGGGTGAAGATAGCAGAGGTATTGGAGGATAGAGTGGAGGGAGTGGGTGAGGTATGGGAATATTGAATGGAGGGACGTGGGTATGGTTACTGGTCATTCATTTTCCTTAGATAGGAGAATAATTAGTATAGATAATGACAAAGAAAATGGAAGAAAACACGGATTGGTAGTTGTTAATTTTGGCGCAGTTTCAAAAGCAGTGATGGTTAGATTTTTACGGAAGAGAGGAGATGGAGAGGGCTTAATCATCATGAGGTTATTGGGCATGGAGATGAAAAAAAGTGACTTGGGAAGGTAGTTTTAAATGGGGAAATGAATTGGAAATGGAAGTTGGAAGCAAAGTAATCGTGGCTTGTTCGTCAAAGAGGAAGAGAAATGGGGCGAGAGGGAGATGGTGGCTCATTGGAGGGAGGTGATAATGGTTAGTTGGAGGGAATCATGGAGGTGTAGTGTAACATATCGAATTTTGGAATTTTTTCCTTTTGACCCTCTTTCCCATTTTTTCATTTCATTTGTATCCTTATTGCCTTTCTATTTAATTAGTGGAATTCATAGTGGTTTAGTGAACATTTATTCACTAATTATACCAATGGAACGATTTATGCACAAATACCTCAGTGAAAGCTTAATTACCATAATTAAGTTCTCTAAACCTTAATATAACTTTTTTATATGATTTGAAAACATAAAATGAGCCTAAGTTTTAAATTTGGTTCGATTTGGATGTTGTTTGTACAAGTTATGTAATTTTAGGTACATTCTGGACTATTATGCAATTTGCCCAATTGGGAGGTTTTCTTTGCAAATTATCACCTGAATTTTAATCCTTAGATATTCCCTTACCATTCATGAGACTTTGAACCATTGGTCACCTGGTTGCACCTTGGTTTGAAGGTGTTACTTTCCAAGGGCATTATAGGGATTACCCTCTTCATAAATGTGCTTATCTTTAAAAGCTATCAACCAATGGGGTTATTTCTTTATTTGAAGGACGGTGGGAATGTCCTAGAAGGCTCTAGGGGCTCTTAGGACCGACCTTTGGTATACAAGAAGAGTCTATGAGCTGTCCTCTTGCATGTCCATGAATCCTTAGCCTAAGGACACATGGAAAGTCACATAGACACATCATGCTTGCCCCCTTCTTTATAAAGCCATGCCTACTCCTTTCCACCACCCAATCCAAGAAGCAATCATACACTTATATTTATTATGGCTTAGAGTATCATACCTTCTATGTTTGGCCACGAAGTTTCTGACCAAGGTAAAAGAAGGTGCCTACCTTGGTGAAGAAGGCTCCTAGGGTTCCAAATTTCTCTATTTAGGATTTCTTAAGCTCCTCCTTGGTGATTTTGACCAAAACTAGTAAGAATCCTACTTTCCTTCCCTATTTTCATGCTTTTAGTATCATCCCACCTTCTTCTAGGTTGTAACCATGACCATACATGGTAAAACTCCACCTAGAACCCTAAAACATCTCATCTCCATGCTCTTTTGCTATGGTTTGCACCTCTAAAGTGGAGAAGGTGATCTTTACTCAAGAAAGGAGCTTGGCTTGGAGCAACTAGACTTTCTAATCTCAGGATCCTTTCTGTTTGTACCTTCTTACCTTCCTATAGGCAAGTTTTGTTAACCCCCTTCTCATATATTCCTTAGTACATGCTTAAAACACATGCTTCTATGTTGAAAATCGATGATTTCCATCTCTTTTTACCATGTTCTTCTAAGGTTTTGGTTTCTTGTTGTTTTACCTTCTCTAGAAGCTCTAGTTTGGTTACCTATACAACTTCAAACCTGATCTTGAGTCAAATGGTATTTTCTCCCTCTCCCTCTCTCTTCAATTATCTCGATCGGTTTGATGATGTGGCAATTTCGTATAGGTCAGTATTGAAAAATTCATATCTTCTAATCCGCTTATCCAAATTTGACAAGTAAATATGTTTTGGAATTGAAAAATTAATATATATCTAATATAAATATTTTTAAGGTCTGGTTTTATGGTTTGATGAAGGGTGATTTTTGTAAAATGAATTTAATGCATAAAATCCATAAAAATTACATCTGAATCATCATAACTCCAAAATTAACATAAAATATGTTTTCTTGATCAGAAGAACTTAATAAGTTTATTGGTGATGTTTTAAGATTCTAAATCTAAGTTTTTATAAAAATTTCTAAAATTACAGTTTCTATACATTAATGTGCACTATGTACTCTAATACATGTTAATACATTGAAAATAGGCAAAGTGGAACTTGGACTCAATTAAAGTGGTGAAAGTTAGTAATTGATATCAGTAAGAGAGGTATGTGCATTTACACCTTAAGTTGGGAATAATTGTGCCTTAACCTATTTTTCTGTAATGAGGCTTTATTATACCCTATTTCATATACTCTTGAATCTTTTCTATACTTGCCCCATAAATCAGTTTCATAATATTTTTCTTGGGTCTTGGTACCCCACTACCATGCTTATTGATTCATATGATTATTCTTGTCATGGCTACTTTTTCTAGCATGTGTATTTATGTTCTATTTAATTTAAATTAGTGGTACTTATGTACAACCACTCATAGAGGGCATGTAAATAATCGCCATGGGGAATGTCTTGTTCTCCCCATAATATTGTAGGTGACTGAGAATGTCTTATTCTCCCCTCACCTAAGGTTAGAGGTCTGGTAGGTGCCTCAACCCTACTTAGTTAGGTAGACATAATTATCTTACATGCAAATCCTTTTTGATATAATTGTTAATGGCAAGTTTCTTTTGAATATAGCCTCATACTCTTGTT
This sequence comes from Alisma plantago-aquatica, assembly GCA_963693085.1. Taxonomy (NCBI): domain Eukaryota; kingdom Viridiplantae; phylum Streptophyta; class Magnoliopsida; order Alismatales; family Alismataceae; genus Alisma; species Alisma plantago-aquatica. Next base: position 301,649,271 of record OY856411.1, on the reverse strand, counting down.
ATCTTCATCATATGATGAACCCTAGCTTGTTTTTATTTGATGTACTTATCTTGATATCCTAGATTAGTTTTGTGACACATACCTTGTTTTCTTTCCCCTTTTGTTGGGTGCTTTCCCAACCACCCAGGTGCTGGTGCTGAGCAAGGAGAAGGACAAGTTTGAAGGAATTCATCTCAGGAGTAGATCTCAAGCTATCTGAAAGGATGTCTAGGTTGCTATAGCTAGATCCTTTTTTTAAGAACAATCATGTAATGAACAATGAAAGCCATGTAATAGGCTTAGTACTTTTATTTCCGCTGCTATTGATATTTTGTAATGTATCTGGTACATGCTTATTTACTTGGAATATTATACATGCATCCCTCAGTATCTTTTGTCTTTCTAAAAAGATGAATGTTTTGTACTTCCTTTAAAATTTAGTAAGGAGGTGATCTCGCCTCTTTACAACATGGTATCAGAGCCTTTAGGCAACTATTAGGACATGAAGTTGAAGAAAAGGTGTCTAGAATGGATCAGGGTTTTGGGGGCAGGTAATATTTTCCTCCGCGTCACTTGCTTGGTTTATGAGGACTCCCAGATCCATATGATACCAGCATGGACTAAGCTGAAATGGATTGTCTGAAATAGTTTGCTTTTAGGCATTAGTGACCTTAGATATCTATGTTGTATATCTTTAGAAACCCTAACCCCATACTTAGGAGGTTGTTGTGCTTGAAACCTTAGTGGGGTCCAAACAAGTTATAGTTATAGCCTAACATGCTTGTTTATATATTAATGAAAATTGAATGATCATCTGAGGAATAATTTATATGTTCAAACCCTAATGAATACCTAATGCACATAATATGAGTAACTCACATATTAATTCTAACGGATATGCATGGTGTTTCCCATGCCATAAACCAATAAACCCTAATAAAATGACAAGTAAGATAATTATAACATAATCTTGGACTTAATACATGCTAAGTAAAATATAGTGATCATATTAACCTGAACCCTAAGTTGTAATCATCTAACCTTAACATATACATCATTAATGCCTTTCATGATACATTAATGACATTAGGTGTCATAATCAATTAACATACTTTGATACACATAAATGATATATATAATCATCTAATCACATATTAATCAAGTCATCAATATGAAATGCATGGTATGTTACCTTGTCATCTAATACACACACGATTAGTCACTTAATGTGAATCAATTCATAATATGCCTCACCTTGATCATTAAAGTACATGGAATGGCTTCGATATGAATATGAAGTGATTTGATTCACATAAATGTGCAAATCAATAATATAAATAAATATGATAAAATGATTAATGATGGCATTAATGTGAGAAATAAACATAATGTGGTAATGAGATAATGTTTAATATAAATATATGTAATTGATGTGACATAATTTGTGTTGAATGAAGACTTAAAGACAAATTGAATATTTCATGCAAAATAATTTTTTATAACTTAATGTGGTGATAATATAAGGATAATGAAGTTGAAGTTCAAAATATTAAGGATAATGATCAAGTATATTGAGGGAATTGAGTAAACTATAATTTTGCTAAAATTCTTAGTAAGATAAATGAGAAATATATATGTATATATACGATGTTTCATTGATGATAATGAAATATAACTTCCTTGTTAATAAAGTGATTATGACATGCCATAATTAAAATAATGGTGATAATGTGATATTATAATGAATATAATGTTAATGAGCCAAAAATGTAAATAATGTTAAATATCCTAAAAAGAATATCTAAAAAATGGAACCTAGGTGATCCTTGATAACCTAACCTATGTCGAGATTCTTGTGGAGTATATGTTGATGAGTTTTTTGGTGGAAGTTAAGATTGGAGAAATAACCTGAAGTTTTGTGATGAGATGTTGCACACTCACCCTTCCCTTCTTGCTTGTGATTTTGGGGACGAAATCCTCTTTAAGGAGTGGAGTGTTGTAACATACTGAATTCTAGAATTTTTTCTTTTGACCCTCTTTCCCATTTTTTCATTTCATTTCTATCCTTATTGGCCTTTCTATTTAATTAGTGGAATTTATAGTGGTTTAGTGAACATTTATTCACTAATTATACCAATGGAACAATTTATGCACAAATACCTCAGTGAAAGATTAATTACCATAATTAAGTACTCTAAACCTTAATATAACTTTTTTATATGATTTGAAAACATAAAATGAGCATAAGTTTCAAAATTGGTTCGATTTGGATGTTGTTTGTGCAAGTTATGTAATTTTAGGTACATTCTGGACTTTTATGTAATTTACCCAATTGGGAGGTTTTCTTTGCAAATTATCACCTGAATTTTAATTCTTAGATATTACCTTACCATTCAAGCTATTTTGAACCATGGGGCACCTGGTTACACCTTGGTTTGAAGGTGTTACTTTCCAAGGGCATTATAGGGATTACCCTCTTTATAAATGTGCTTATCTTTAAAAGCTATCAACCAATGGGGTTATTTCTTTGTTTGAAGGATGGTGGGAATGGCCTAGAAGGCTCTAGGGGCTCTTAGGACCGACCTTTGGTATACAAGAAGAGTATATGAGCTGTCCTCTTGCATGGCCATGGAGCCTTAGCCTAAGGACACATGGAAAGTCGCATAGACACCGCATGCTTGCCCCCTTCTTTATAAAGCCATGTCTACCCCTTCCCACATTCCAATCCAAGAAGCAATCATATAATTCTCTTTATTATGGCTTATAGCATCATCCCTTCTATGTTTGGCCACGAAGTTGCTGTCTCAAGGTAAAAGAAGGTGCCTACCTTGGTGAAAAAGGCTCCTAGGGTTCCAAATTTCTCTATTTTGGATTTCTTAAGCTCCTCCTTGGTGATTTTGACCAAAACTAGTAAGAATCCTCCTTTCCTTCCCTATTTTCATGTTTTTAGTATCCTCCCACCTTCTTCCAGGTCAGAACCATGACCATACATGGTAAAACTCCACCTAGAACCCTAAAACATCTCATCTCCATGCTCTTTTGCTAGGGTTTGCACCTCTAAAGTGGAGAAGGTGATCTTTGCTCAAGAAATGAGCTTGGATTGGAGCAACCAGACCTTCTAATCTCAGGATCCTTTCTGTTTGTACCTTCTTACCTTCCTATAGGAAATTTTTGTTAACCCCCTTCTCATATATTGCTTAGTACATGCTTAAAACCCATGCTTCTATGTTGAAAATCGATGATTTCCATCTCTTTTTACCATGTTCTTCTAGGGTTTTGGTTTCTTTCTATTTTACCTTCTCTAGAGTCTCTAGTTTGGTTACCCATGCAACTTCAAACCTTATCTTGAGTTAAATGGTGTTTTATCCCTCTCCCTCTCTCTTCAATTATCTCGATCGGTTTGATGATGTGGCAATTTCGTATTGGTCAGTATTGAAAAATTCATATCTTCTAATTCGCTTATCCAAATTCGACAAATAAATATGTTTTGGAATCGGAAAATTAATATCTATCTAATATAAATATTTGTAAGGTCTGATTTTATGGTTTAACGAAGGGTGATTTTTGTAAAATGAATTTAATGCATAAAATCCATAAAAATTACATCTGAATCATCATAACTCCAAAATTAACATAAAAATATGTTTTCTTGATCAGAAGAACTTAATAAGTTTATTGGTGATGTTTTAAGAGTCTAAATCCGAGTTTTTCTAAAAAGGTCTAAAATTACAGTTTCTATACATTAATGTGCACTATGTACTCTAATACATGTTAATACATTGAAAATAGGCAAAGTGGAACTTGGACTCAATTAAAGTGGTGAAAGTTAGTAATTGATATCAGTAAGAGAGGTATGTGCATTTACACCTTAAGTTGGGAATAATTGTGCCTTAACCTATTTTTCTATAATGAGGCTTTATTAAACCCTATTTCATATACTCTTGAATCTTTTGCTATACTTGCCTCATAAATCAGTTTCGGAACATTATTCTTGGGTCTTAGTACCCCACTGCCATGCTTATTGATTCATATGATTATTCTTGCCATGATTGCTTTTTCTAGTATGTGGATTTATGTTCTATTTAATTTAAAGTAATGGTACTTATGTACAACCACCCATAAAGGGCATATAAATAATCGCCCTGAGGAATGTCTTATTCTCCCCATAATATTGTAGGTGACTGGGAATGTCTTATTCTCCCCTCACCTAAGGTTAGAGGTCTGGTAGGTGTCTCAACTCTACTTAGTTAGGTAGACATAATTATCTTACATGCAAATCCTTTTTGATATAATTGTTAATGGCAAGTTTCTTTTGAATATAGCCTCATACTCTTGTTATCTTCATCATATGATGAACCCTAGCTTGTTTTTAGTTGTTGTACTTATCTTGATATTCTAGATTAGTTTTGTGACACATACCTTGTTTTCTTTCCCCTTTTGTTGTGTGCTTTCCCAACCACCCAGGTGCTGGTGCTGAGCAAGGAGAAGGACAAGTTTGAAGGAATTCATCTCAGGAGTAGATCTCAAGCTATCTGAAAGGATGTCTAGGTTGCTATAGCTAGATCCTTTTCTCTTATCTTTTTCTTTTAAGAACAATCATTTAATGAACAATGAAAGCCATGTTATAGGCTTAGTACTTTTATTTTTGCTGCTATTGACATTTTGTAATGTATCTGGTGCGTGCTTATTTACTTAGAATATTATACATACATCCCTCATTATCTTTTGTCTTTCTAATAAGATGAATATTTTGTACTTCCTTTAAATTTTAGTAAGAGGTGATCTCACCTCTTTACATGTAGTTCAATAGGAGAGAAGTATTTTGGTGAATAAAAAGCAATTAAAATAGAAAAAAGTGAGAAAAAAATGTGAGAAGAGATTGAGTGAATGAGAGAATAACAACTCAAATTGTTGACTTCTGATTGGCTGCTGGGGTTCAAATGGCTATTTTGTAAATAGATGGAAAAACTCCCTCTTTTTATAGTATATATATATATATATATATATATATATATATATATATATATATATATATATGTGTGTGTGTGTGTGTGTGTGTGTGTGTGTGTGTGTGTATTGATACATTTGTTTAAACAATAAAATATAAAATTAATAGAAACAAATTGTGAAACATTAATTGTTTCTGCTTTTGTAAAAATCAACATATTGAATCTACTATGCGGGAGAACCTCAAAAATAGAAAATTGAACAAAGTTTAAGAAAAATACATAAAGAACGGTTTTTATCGCTTTTGTTAAAAGAATTAGCGGATAGAAGTTGTTTGAATAATCAATGTATAAAATTATGTACCAGTTAAAGCAACATGTTCAAACATCATCCAACACAACCTTTATCATTAATTTTGTTGAAAAAATAAAAAATAAAAATCAATACAACCAAACTATTTGAATAGCAATTATCACCGACTTAATAAAGAAGTCTGCAAACATAATTTGCTTGAATATTATTAAATAGTTTTATATAAAAATAGTGGAACAACCACATAAATAGTTATCATGAATAAAAAATATTACACACACATCTAGGTTGACTAACATGTAGAGAGACAAAATTATTGAAAGAGGCAGCTGGGATAAATGATAATATACATATGTGGAGCTACAGTAGCAAGTAGACACAACTCAACTACCAGTAAAACTGATTGTTTATCATGCTCATCATTAATACTACACTGCTATACAAAGTAATTTGTATACAACCTACTGAGAGAGAGCAACTCGATTAACAGTAAGTTGACTCTCTCCAACTTATAAGCACATAGACATATTGGACTAATTAGTACATAAACATGTTGAAATGCACAGACTGTTTGGACTACTTGGTACACAACAAATCTACTGGAACACACACACATATGTACCATCTCATTCAAAGAATAAGGACCAGCTGACAACCTCCAACTTATAGTGTGTCATTATCATGGTTATAATTTTTTATTGTGTTTATGATTAGTGCTATATTGACATATAATAAATTTGAACTGGGAACTGGGCCTTGTCTGGCCAGAAGACACTATTGACTCATGCCATGTGAATCAACTAATGCAGAGTTGTGGGTTTAAGTTGGATTACCAACTTAGATCTAGCAACACACAGCAAGGTGAAAGGCTAGAGGAAGCGGTTGACTGCGAGCAGGACCTATGGGGAATGTTTAAGATCAACGGTGAACCTAGATCCAAAAAGAAAAAGAAGAAAAAAGTGAAGAAGAGCAAGCTTGACACGATTTCCAAAATTGATTTTGAAAAGCTCGTAGATGCTATCTGATTGATTCCGGACTTTCTACAGGCTTGCCTCAGAGCTTATTGGAAACAGTGTTCTCATATTCCCCGCATGTGCGTATGCGGCCCTCAGCTGCTCTACATATAGCGATGCAGTGCTATTTTTGGGCATGGACTGAATATGTGGTATGCGGTCCGCTTAGGCCCCACATTTCATTTGGTGACTTAAGTTAAAAAAAACCTCAAATAAAATCAACCAAATTAAATGACAACTTCTTCTATATAGTTGGTTTAAGATCAGATATTGAAATTTTGCTACCTCAGAAATAATTCTATTTTGAATGAGTGGTGTAAAATATTTTATTACATTTTATAATTGTTAAAGTTTCATTATGCTCTTTCCTTTGCTCTTTTTTTTCTCTTCTATTTTGCTCTAAGATTAGAAAATGTTGGACTTGCAACAATTCTAATTCTGTCTTGTATAAAAGGGGAACCTATTGCAGATATTAATTGGATATGATATTTTCTTTTACAAAGTATCAAATTTGTGTGTTGCCTAGGGAGTAATTTATATTTCCTATGACTTTTTTTTCTCTATTTATTAGTGACTTGATTTCTTCATATCATTTTGATGTTTTGATTTTGTTTTTGATGTTCTTTTTCTATTTCTACTTTGAAGTACCATGTGTTGTTACTGTGAATTTTCTTATAGTGTTCATCCAATAAATGGTCCTGCTACGAACTGCATGTGTTAGTGTGTTTTGTTACTTGTATATTCTAGTACATTATATACACTTAGGCTTTTGTTGATTGATTTTTCTTATTGATGATTGGAAAATGTGTTTCTTCTTCCATGATGTAATGATCCATGGGTACATTTTGGGCTATTAGGCTACAAAACTAGATAGTATGAAATTTATGATTATGATTATATTTTTTTTATTAAATATACATGTATAAAATATAGAATTTATTTTAAAAAATCCAAAAATACATATGCCCCGCTTATGCTCCCGCATTCCACTTATACTCTATGCGGTACCCTGACCGAACGCATACCGCATAACGCATTTCAGAACATTGATTGGAAATTGTTCACAACCGCTGCTTTCGATTTCTTACTTTGGGTAGTAGATCAAAGTGGTAGTTGTTGAGTTGTATCCATCTCTTGTATGATGGTTTATGGTCATATGATCCTTCCTATATGTTAGGTGTCCTTTGTTTCCAGCTATTAGGTCTTTATGTCATAAAAGTCTATGTATTGGTTCCCAGGGGGTGCATGTATGTACCTAAAGTTTGGTATTCAATAGAAGTAACACGCTTAATGGCAAAAAAAAACATACAATAATTTACATGTAACCTACTAAGAGAGAAAAACACAACTGACATCAAGCATATTATCTCCAATGTATAAGAAGAAAAATTAGACAATTAGCACACAAAAATATTGTAGATTTACATGCTGCACCAATGAGCACACAAACATATTGAGTGTTAGTTATACACAACCACTAAAAGCGAACAACTCCATTAACACAAAGTTGACGTCTTCTAACCTGTAAGCTCTAACCTGTAAGCACAAAGACATGATGTATTCATTAACACACACATACCGGTGGTGGTGGGACAAATAGACATGTTGGACTAATGAACATGCATATAGGCCACTAGAACTCCCTTTGAATTGAAAATTGATCTTTTGTTAGGATCTTGGTAAGTAATACACTAGCATACATAATAATCAATATACAACCACTAAGAGATATCAACTCGGTGAACATCGACCTGAATTCTTTACCCTCTAAGAACACATATATTAGTCTGATTAACACACATTCATATTATTAAAATACACAAATTAATTGGACCAATGAGTACTCAATCAAATTGTTAGAACAGACAACCAGATTGGACCAATGACCAATCAGACTCAAAACGTAACACAGAAAACACGTATTCTGGAATGTGATATAAATCATATCATCTGAATATATAAAATTTGACTTTTGTTTCAAACATTACAGAACTCTCACTTGTATACGGCTAATTAAAAGGTATACTCAAATTTCTTTCTAAATGTTTGCTAGCTAGTATTTTATTACATTTTATGTAAGCTACAATATGTGTGTAATTAAACCACAACGAGTATAGTAGCTCAAAAAAACTTAAAAATCAGGTATAGCAGCTGGAACAGTAGACTTCACACTCTCCGTTTATTAAAACAAATTATGTTTACCTCCTAACAAATTACTATAAGATGCCTCGTAGAAAAGGCTCCTGGGTAACATAACAGAATTATGTATCTTCACTCTCTATCTTCGACCCATACTTATTTATTCTCATCTTTTGACACATAGATAAGAATGTTTGTTATATGCTTGATTGAGCTCATATAAGTCAAGTTAATCCAAAATCTTCTTTAAGATTAATCTAAATTTTATGAAGCTACAAAATTCAGAATCAAACTAAGACTACCACCGCCAATATACTAAATTGGTATTCCATCGAGCAAAGTGCGAAACAATAAAAATTCCAAATTAATAAAAAAGCATAATCTCAAAAAAGTTATAAAATATAACTATGGCCGAACAATCCATTTGTGGGTACCAGAACAAAAAAATTAAAAAGTCATTATCATCAAGTAGTTTGTACCATTGTGCGTGTAAGTAATTTCTACCATTGTGTGTGTTTATACAAAGCAAGCAGCTCGAAAGCACACATAGCACCCGCTCTTAGTTATAAAGTTATAGATAGATTATAGATTTTGACACATAGACATACTTTTATTACATGCTTGACTGAGCTCATATAAGTCACGTTAATCCAAAACCTTCTTTAGAATTAACCTGAACTTTATGAAGCCACAAAATCCAGAATCAAACTAATATTACCGCCCCCAATATACTATATTGGTGTTTCACCGAGCAAACTGCAAAACAGTAAAATTTATGAATTAATAAAAACCATAACCTCAAAAAAGTAGAAAAGATAACTATGGCCGAACAGTTCATGTGTGGGTATCAGAGACCATGGTGCGATGCAAGTAATTCGTACCATTGTGTATCTATACCAAACAAGCATCTCGAGAGCACACATGACACCCACTTTTATAGGGTTATAGATATCACACTAAATCAATCTTATTTATTATTGACACTTGTCATTTGGGATATACATGAATTTATACTAGATAACACTAGCCACATGGATGCCAAACTTTTATTGTTAGATATATGGCTGCTAGCATGGGTCAAGTCCAATGTAGTGTAGCTAGTACATGGAGGGAATGTAGTTTTATGTCTAGTAAAAATGAGGAAGAGTTTTATCCCACATTGCTTACTCTTAGAACTTTTATGATCCTTATATGTAGGATCACATTTGACACTAGTGTTCAAAGAGTCCTAGGAGAGAGTATACTCACCTCCTTAATAAGTCTGGTGACCACAACCACACACGCACCACATTACGCCTCACCGGGTACAGGTTCAAGCTCAGGCTCGGGCTTGTGGATTGTGGATTGTAGAAAATGTCTTTCGTCTTCTTTTTATACTAGGACACAACTACTTACTTTTTAAGTTAATTAATTGTTTCTTTCTGAAACAGGTTTATCAATCTTAATTAACAAGTGTTTCCCTTGTGGATTTTTTCTTAACGTGGACAAGAGCAATCATTGATCACATTTCAATGGGAATAGAATTTTGGAGTGTGTAATGCTATAAATAAGCTTGTGATCATTATGGTTAAACACATCTTTCGAACATACAATTATCAGAGTTCGAGCACGTATTTTGCAAACCTTAAAGCCAGAGTTTACTACCGCCATCGCTTCCGCGTTGCTGTGTGGAGATCTTCTCCTGTGCGTGGCAAGTTCGTCATTCCTCTCCCTTCAGAGACGTGATATGTCAGGTGGTGGTTCATGCGATTACTGGATTGCACTGGTAGTGCAAGTCATTTGTCGTCTGTATCATTTTGTCAACACAAGCAAGATGATCTCTTCTACAGGTTGGTGACCGGGTCGACTAGAAGAATAGCATCGACCCACAAGGGTTGCGGGTCGCTGATTTCTTTAAGTATTTTTCAACGAATGACTTGGTTTAATTCCCAACCTTATATTCTATTCTCCTACATTGGTTTATTTTGTATTTCTTATCCAAATCTGCCTGAATACGTTAACTAACTTGTAGTTGTTGTTGTTGCATGTAAAAATGTAATTAAAATTAACAACACTGTTAAAGAAATCAATATCTATGGTTAGTTAACTATGGCTGCTCAAGGTTCTAGCATGAAAATTATACGTCTAGTATGCCTGAAAAGTCAACTGGAATTAATTTTACTTATTCTCAAAGTAAGATGCAAATCTGGCTTAACATGATAGGGTATGATCAATATCTAGAAAAAGATTAATCCAAACTTGATGAAACTGTCCCCGATAATACTAATTTAATTGCAACCTGGAAGAAGGGTGATAAAATGTACTGAGGGTTGATTCTTTTTGCATTAGACAAAAAATTGTATGATTCATACTCAAAGTTACATGTTACTACATCTAAGGTTCTGTGGGGACGTTAGAAAAGAAATGCTATACCGAAAATCAGGGAACTAAAAATTATTGTGTCTCAAAATTTATAAAATTTCATATGGCTGAGGGTAAATCTATTTCTGATCAAACACAAGATTTTCAACTCTTGGTGCAAGATCTCGCTGATGCAGGCATGGTATTTCCTAAAAAGTTTGTTGCAACTTCAATCATTGAGAAATTCCTAAAATCTTGATAGTCATTTGGCATGACTCTTAAACATTGCAAAGGATACATGTCAATAAACTATCTCACGATGGACATCATTATTTAGAAAGAGCATCTGAAAGAGAAGACTATCAAAGTACTCACTGATGTTAATGCTATTATCAATTTTACTACTACTAACTACAAGGATAAGAAACCAAAAAATTCACTTAAAACTAAGGCTAAGATCCAGAAGAAACCGAAGAACAAGCCTTGTTGGACTTGTAGACAGGTTGGCCACTGGAACAAGGATTGTCTTTAAAGAAGGCAAAGAAAGCTGCCGCATCTACAATTGAGGAGGCTGTGGTCAACATGATGACCGTATCCTTAAACCTCAATGATGGGTATCTGTCTATAAAACTTGAAGTTCTTTCTATTTTTTAACCACTATATTGGATATAGACACTGGGGCTAATGTGCATGTGTGTACCGACAAGTCCATGTTTATATCTTACCAGACATCTAAGGGTCGATCTGTGACTTTGGGCGATTCTAATGCTATAGAAGTCAAAGGCAAAAGACAAGTGGACTTGAAGTTTCTTTTGGAAAGGTTCTGACGCGTCATAGAGTCATACATGTTCCATCAATACGACGCAACATTCTTAGTGGCACAATTTTAGTTAGAGGTTGTTTTAGAATAGATTGCAAGTGTGATAAGGCTATTATTACTCACCTTTGTGATTCTTTATTTTTTGGCAAAGGGTATCCATGTGATATGGAGAACTTCACCAATCGACTTACAGGTATCTGACATATTCATACCTAACGATTTTTCACAAAGTGGTGACGAAACGTATGCCATGGTTCCTTACTTCGATAGGGTGCAAATATCTAAATTTCACCCTTTTAGATACTTTTTCAATGTTTAAGATTCTTGTATAACTTGTTTCAAATTCCGTTTTAAATTTGAATGGTAATAGTTATGTATGCATAAATCTTTTATCGTCTGATGTTTGGCATATACATTTGGGACATGTGAATGTTGGCTCAATGAAGTGTATGATGAATCTAAATCTAATCCCTAAATATGATATTAGCAATAATAAATGTGAAATTTGTGTGCAAGCTAAATTACCTAGGAAACTTTAATTCGAAAATATTGGATTTAGTGCATACAAATATTGTGAATTTTATGGGATTGATACTAGGATCAAAAACATTATTTTATAACTTTTATTGATGATGCTAGTAGAAACGGTTATGTCTATTTACTCAAAAGTAAAGATTAAGTATTAGATAAAGTCAAAATTTATAAGAAAGAAGCTGAAACTCAAACTAGTAAGGTGCTTAAGTGATTAAGGTCTGATAAGGGAGGAGAATACACCTCGAACTTGTTTTTGGAATTTTTCCAATTGCATGGTATAGTTCATGAGGTTACCTCTCCGTATTCACCAAAGTCTAATGTGTTTGCAGAACTTAAAAATCGAACCCTTATAGATATGATTAATTCTTTACTTCAAACCTTAAATCTGGCTAACTTTATTTAGGGGGAAGCTTTGAATATGGCTTGCCATATTCTGAATAGAGTTCCTCATAAACATGTAGAAAGTAGTCTATTTGAGTTACGGAGAGGAAGAAAATCGAGTCTCAAATATCTTTGAATGTGGGGGTGCCTTGCTAAAGTACTTGTCCCTGAATCCAAAAGGAATAAAATGGGACCAAAAATGCTTGATGCCATATTCTTGGGGTATATAGAGACAAGTTATACCTATAGATTCTTGATTGTAAAATCTGATAGCTCATGCATTGAGGTCAATACAATTGTGGAATTACGTGATGCTACATTCTTTGAGGATGTGCTTCCCATAAAATATGGTGTGCCTAATGAAGTATCTCAAGAGGATTCATTCACCACAGGTTCCATTCTCGATCATGTGGAAAGGATGACAAATGTGGGGGGCGACCCAGAATACGCTATTTCTGAATTTGATGATTATGAAGAAGTGGTTGAACCAAGGAGAGGTAAACAACCTAGTACACCCAAGTACTTTAGAAGTAAGTTTTTCACTTACAATGTTGAGGATGAGCTTGTAACTTTCAAACAAGATATGGAATCTCTAGAAGTTAAGTTTTGGAAATAAGTCGTTAGTGATGAAATCCAATCAATTCTCTTGAATGGAACTCAGAAATAGGTGGATTTGCCTCCTGGTTGTTTTGTAGTTCGATGCAAATGGATGTTTAAGAAGAAACTTAATGCAGACAAAATAATCAATAAGTATAAAGCTAGGTTAGTTGCTAAGGGTTACACACAAAGAGAAGGAATATACTATTTTGATACTTATTCTCATGTTTTCTGCATGACCACAATCCGAGTACTTATAACATTGGCTTCCATTTATAATCTTTGTATCCATCAAATGTATGTGAAGACTGTGTTCTTACACAGTGATCTTCAGGAAGAGATATATATGGAACAACCTGAGGGATTTGTGGGCCGAGGGAATGAGTCCAAAGTGTGTAAACTTGTTAACTCATTATATGGCTTGAAACAAGCCCCTAAGCAATGGCATGAGAAGTTTTATTTTGTGATATCATCATTTGGCTTTGTTTCTAATGAATTTGATAAGTATCTCCACTAGAAAGTCATCAATGATGGATTCATATTGTTATGCTTATGTGTCGATGATATCTTGCTTTTTGGTTTTGATATGAAAGTAGTAAATGAGATAAAGACATTCTTGTGTAGTAAGTTTGAGATCAATGATATGGATGTCGCTGATATGATTTTAGGGCTTAAAATCATAAGGTCTACTGAAGGTATAACTCTCTCCCAGTCTCACTATGTTGAGAAGATACCGGAGAGGTTTGAGTACACATAACGTAACACATGTTAAGACTCCATATGATTCATCCAAGACCTTGTTCAAGTATGAGACTGGGGTTCCGGTGTCTCAATTACAATACTCTCAGATTATTGGAAGTTTGATGTATCTTGTGAACTGCACACATCCAGACATTACATTTGTTGTGAACAAGTTAAGTAGATACACCAGTAGTCCCGACAAGACCCATTGGGAATCTCTTGATAGAGTTTTTAGGTATATCAAGGGAAGTTGTTTCCTTGGGCTATATTATGGCAAATATCCTTCTGTAGTCGAAGGATACAGTGATGCTAGTTGGATTGCCATGAACTCTGGGAGTAATGGTGTCTCATGATATGTATTCTTGTGGGGAGGAGGAGCTATTTCCTGGAGGTCTAAGAAACATATCATATTGTCTTGGTCCACTTTTGAGGCAGAATTGTGTGCTTTAGATGAAATTGGATTGGAAGTTGAATGGCTACATGGACTTATGTCCAATTTACCTATGGTAAAGATGCCGCTTCCTGCAATTTCAGTTCACTGTGATAGCACTACAACTATTGCTAAGATAAAGAGTTCCAAATACAACAAAAATAACGTAGACACATCCAAGTCATGGGGTTGTGGCTGTGGACTACATCGAATAATACTACTAATCCTTTCACTAAAGGTCTTACCCTAGCCTTAGTGGAAAAATCCAGGCTGGGGAATGGACTGAAACCCCTCGTTATTCGCAGGCAGTAGCAACCCAACCCAATACAATGGAGATCCCACAGATTGGGTTCAATGTGGTAATAACAAGCTGACGGGTGAACTAGATGACACTATGTAATTATTTTGATGCTTCATGCATCTGTGTGTCTATCCCATGGGAAACTTGTTAGTGTCATGACTGCAAGTTAGTAAGAGATTAGTCTCTGAATGGTGTTAAGTCTTATGACAGGATGTTAACAGTACATCCTTGGAGACTCTAACTAAATGATTGATGTTGTGTAGACTGCATCAGGGGAATTGGGCTGTTCCCCGATTTCAACCATATATATATGTGTGTGTGTATGTATATATATATGTGTGTGTGTGTGTGTGTGTGTGTATTTTGGATGCATGGCCTTAGTGCATCATATTTCTTTTATGCCATATCTCCATTATGTTGTTACCAACCTATACTCTTGCACCTAAGGTTTAGGTTCAAGACTTTTGTTCACCTAGTTCCTATGAGATCACAGTTGGATAACTCAGGTAGATTCAAACTGAAATGTATCTATTAAAAGCACAATATGAAGGATTGATTGGCAGAGCTCACAACACATTGGATTTTATGGGGGATTGTTAGATCTATGGCAGCTAGCCATCTATTTAGCATGGGTTAAGCCCAAAGTAGTGTAGCTAGTACATGGAGGATATGTAGTTTTGTGTATAGTACAAACAAGAATGAGTTTTATCCCATATTGCTTACTCTTAGAACTTTTGTGGTCCTTATATGTAGGATCACATGTGACATTAGTATCTAAATGGTATTAGGAGAGAGTATGCTCACCTCCTTGGTGGGTATGGTGATCACAACAAGCATGCATGCATGTGCGCAGGTGCCACACCACGACTGGCCTGGCCTGGCCGGGCACGGGCTCGAGCTTGTGACTTGTGGCTTGTGGATTGTGGAGAATGTCTTCCATGTTCTTTTATACTAGGACACAACTACATAATTAATCATTAAGCTAATTAAATGTTTCTTTTCAAAATATTTTTAATCCTAATTGGAAAGTGTATTCCTTGCAGATTTTTTTACAATGTGTACAAGAGAAATCAAGTGATCACGTCTTAATGGGAATAGAATTTTGGGGCGTGTAAGGCTATAAATAAGTTTCCAGTCATTATGGCTAAACACATCCTAGAACATACAACTGTCATCGTTTGAGTTTGTATTTTACAAACCCTAAAGTCTGAGTCTACTACTGCCATCACAGAGATCTTCTCCTACACATGGCAAGTTCGTCCTTCCTCTCCCTTCAGAGATGCAATCTGTCAGGCGGTGGTTCCTACAGTCTGGACTGCACTATATTGCAAGTCATTTGTTGTTTGCATCATTCATCCTCAACACGAGCGCGACAATCTCTTCTACAAGTTTGTGACCAGGTCGACTACAAGAACGACGTCGACCCAAAAGGGTTGCAGGTCGCTGATTTCTTTAAGTATAACACGTTCATTTTTCAATGAATGACCTCGTTTGATTCCTGACCGTATTTTTTGTTCTCATGCATTTGTTTATTTTACATTTTCTTATCTGGATCTAGCTGGATATGTTAACTAAATTTCACATGTTGCTAGTTGCATGTAACGAGGTAATTAAAATTAACAACATTTATCACGAGCCACAAACTGAACTAGGTCAAATATGTAAGCAAATGATTACATTTTTAAATTTTGTCAATCAATTATAGATATGAAAGTTATTTTTTGAATCAAGTTGGTTCTAAGTTTTATGACAACACGTTATTCTTGACAATGCACATTCCATACTCTATGTTCCACATTAAAGACGATAATAAAATATGTGCATGAATAAATTATGTATATATTAATGTGATCACTTTATGTTTGGTGTTGGTCACACATAAGATTAATTTAATTTAATTTAATTACACAACACATGTTCAACACTATGCTAGTAATTAGTAATGAGTAGTGCATGATACAACCATAGGCCCTATTTGGCATGGGATTTAATTGGGATTGACCTTTGTCGTTTTGCACCACATAGGCATAAATTCCGACAAACTCAGTTCAAATCTGATCCCATTTTGTATGGCAAAAACTGGATTAACGATGTCCATTTTAAATTTCCTAATATATTTAGCCAATCTAAATTAGTCATACTTCTAATAGGATTATGAAATTCTAATATGAATTTGACTCTGTCTTATGTATTGTTTTGTTTTATATGCAAGACTGAAAATACCGGTACCGATCCATATCAATCTAACTAAGTGCCCACAATAGGAAGGGCTGAGTTGCCACCGAAATAGGAGCAAATCCAGATAAGATTAATTTAGATTTTTTTTACTAACTCAATCCCCACTTCATAATCCCAGTCCCAACCAAATAGAGGCTTAGGAAAACTGGGTTTATTAGGGTTAAGGCCTGGCATAACTGAAGAGTGAAGGCCCAATACCACTGGCCGACCATAATCCAGGCCCTCATGCTCTCTCCAGAAGCCACCGGTTTCCGTGGAAGTTAAGAAACTGAGCCGGCTGCCGAGCGCGCGACGCCGGTGCAGTGGAAGGTTCCCGTACCTCGGCGGCGAACGGACATCCAACCAGCTGGAACAAGAAGCAGAAACAGAGGACGGCAGGGGGGCGGTGAGAAGCGTTTTGTAAAGTGCGCCATAAGAGGGAAGTGAGCGAGTTCCTTGAAGAACCCTAGGCGGGAGTAAGAGTCCAAAGGCGGCGCTAATAGCAGCTCGGTCCTCGGTATCCATCCGCGGACTCTCATGTACAGATGGTGCGCTTGATTTTTTTTTCCGATATCTAGCATTTCATTTCTGTTCGTAGACGATCCTCGCGTCTCTAGGAGTTATGAACTTTTTGCCCAACGAAAGGCGTGCTAATAGTTGCCCGAATTGCTCGTTTATTTGTTCACATAGCGTCAGACTAATAGTTGCCCGGGTCGGCGGTTGCATAGTTGCTATTTGTGAAGGGAACTCCGGAGGCAACAACCCGTTGGGACAGCCAGTGTTTTCGTCTACACCGCACAACTTCATACTTTAGCCTCCTATTAAAGTCAAGTCTTCTTACTCCATGCAATTACATATCCTCTTATCAAATAGAAGCCCGGTGGTGGTTCGTAGTAGAGCCTGACATTCAATGGTTAGCTACTCGTACATGGCCTGCTATAGCTGATTGATTAGCAGTTTTTCCTGAACCAAGCTTAAGAAGTTCAGACTCGGTATCATGAACTGTTTTTGTAGAAGTGCTTTTACTGACATCCAAGGAAACAGCTTGTGATTTCTTTAGGCTCATGTCTATTTTTTTCTGGAAAGTCCAAGTCTTTCTATTTGTGGATTCGTGCAGGCCACTCCGTTTATTACAGGATTAGCTGTTGCTGCAGCTGCTCTTGCCGGCCGATATGGGATTCAAGCTTGGAATGCCTATAAGGTACGACCAGTTGTTCCTAGAATGAGACGATTCTATGAAGGGGGATTTCAGCCTACTATGACAAAAAGAGAAGCTTCTCTCATCCTTGGACTTAGGTAAGCATTTTAACTTGGTGTATCACTATCTAAATTTTGACACATTAAAATAAGTTGGATCTGCCGTTCTTAATGAGGAACCGCTTTTCCTTGATAGCCACATGGTTTAGACCACTTCCTATAGCCCCCCGTTTTTTTGCAATTTCTTTTTTTTCCTTTGATTCTTTATGCGGTATCCTATAATAAAGTTCTTTTTAATCCAGAATCTGCTCACTTTGTTTGTTTCTGGTTTATGATGATGATGTATTTCTTATTGGTTACTAAGCATAGCTGCTTCGTTTTTGTTACTGGGATGCCAACTTTTTTCGTCTCTATGCATGAATTCTGCCCCTAATTAGCTGAACTTTTTAATACGGTTCTGGTCTCTTTGCTCTTGCTTGTGTGTCTGTTTCTTCCTGACACACGTCACAAGCCATTAGTTCATAACTTCATATAACACTTCCTCGCTGCATGTGGTAAATATACAGTAATGTTTCTTGAGGCTGTCACACTGCAGTTACATGTCCAGTGTAACGTAGGCTGCGTTTCTGTAACATAGTTTATATTGGACTGCTACTCCATTTGATATATCATACCACACTGAAGAAGATGCATAGTGAGGCCCCAAGGTTCTGTAATGCTGGTATATATCTAAAATTGTTTTTTGTACGGCACATTCTATACTGCTGATTTTCATACATGTCGGCGCAAGCATGCTGCATCACTGTAGTATTGTGTTAGCAAAAACTGCTAGTGTCAACAGCACATGAAAATAAAGTGTTACATCAGTTGACGAAAATGTACCTTGTCAGTAAGCTGGGTTAGCAATTCAGCATCATATGCTAGGTTGGCTTGCAACATCCCTAACCTATAATATACTACAATCCTATAAATGAATGAGAATGCTCAGTTTTAACACGAAAAAACATATCAAGTTACCTCAATGTACTGACTTTTTCCACAACCCATCTCAATATGCGGCAGAACATTTGCAATCCTGACACACCAAATAGACCAAGATAAGAAGAACCACTGGAAACTGAAAATGTGAGTAAAATCACAATCACACAAAAGGGAACCTCACTATAATATGCTGATAGCTTCCCTCTCCGTGTGTGTATATATTGCCAATTTATGATTAAGGAAGAATATTTCGTATAACTACATGCCCTTAGAAGTCTTTAATTTTTTTAAGCACACTCCCTCATGTCTATCTTTTTTGGTGATCGTCCATTTTGTTCACAACACCTTCTTGTCCTCAATACCAATAATGCTGGGTCAACTACATGCATGGATCCTTACTTATCAACTATGTTGTCGATCTTATTCTTATTCGGATGTAATTTCAAATATATCTTTCATTAGATCTTTGCAACTTAATTTTAGGCCCATCACCTCCCTTTCTACCTCACTAATGATACAGCAAACTGGCACATGTACTAAGGCAACTCTCTCATCATGTCCTTAACACTAGCAACTCCCTCTTTATTTCTTATGTAGCCATCTGTAGTACAATCCTTCCTGGTAAGTTTGCACATCCATCTTACTGTGCATAATTATGCTAGATTTATCTAGTTCACACCTTGTTTCCACAACCCAACATTCGCTACCATACAACATTTGAATGCATCGTGTATAATTGTTATGTTGAAATTTCTTTTCAATTGAGTGGAATCGTGTGGCTGTGTAATGTTGTTATGCACTCCATTTTATCTGCCCTACATAGGCGATGCATGAAAGTAAGACACCCTCTTGTACCTTTCCTTTTCTTCCATACAAAAAATTCAGTCAATGAAACTTATCACCTTTTTGGAAATCTTCTCAACCCAACTTGGCTCCACCTCTTTCCAAGCTTCAAGATTGACTTAAATTGCAATGCACATACACCTTATTCAATGATTTCCTAAGCAAAAAGCACACTAAGTAGAGTCTCTATAATCTAGTTCTTAGTAGACAAAATTAGTCTGGTACTAGGTCTACGAAAGCAGAGTACTATCTAGTTAGAAGATCTCGATATCTCAATGAATGAGCTTTGTCGGCTCATCCATAAGGACCATAACTAAAATGAATAACTATGGAATATGGACTCAAAGTTAATCTTTGATGTACCCCAGTTGTTATAGAAAAATCATGGTGTCACATGCCTTTTGATCAAATGAATATATTTGATGATATTCCCTTTTCTTCCAAACCCACCATAATACTTCACTCAATAACGTGATAAGCCTTTTTTAAATGGCTGTATAATCATATATTCATATGGTAATCCTTTTCTTTTCTTTATACTTCTCCTCTAGCTTTCTTAAAATAACATCCATAGTTGATCACTTGGGCATTAGTTGGCTAACATATGCGCTTTTGATCTCATTTTGTACATTCTGTCCCACAACTTCATAGTTGATTCACAAGCTCGTTAGGCTTTTTTTTTCTCAACTCAATAATCATTTGTCTTATTCTCATAAACTTATTAAAGGGAATCATTAAACATGCATTCCTCTACCTCCCTAGACTTTTGTATGCATCAATACATCTACTGTTCAAACCCTTAACATTTTCCACTTTCATATATCCTTAAAGCATTCTTAACATTAGATTGCACTGCCCTTTGTGTGTAGGTTTAGGACAGATAATTAGTTATTACACACAACTCTTTGAAACAAGGTTGTCATAACCGAATGGGGGAAGCCTCTAGTTCTCAGTTCATTGGTTCAATTAGTGACGTTAGCAAGACATCATAGATAATTTACTATCTTAAAATATATAAAATTCAAGGAAGTAAACATCTAAAGGAGCTATGACAAAATGACATTGGAATGATGATTATATGAAATGCAGGCAAACACAATAATGATCCAAGATCTTTCAATTGAATAAAAAATGCTTCACAATTTAAGAGATGATGACGATTAAGGTGGATCAAGCACACTTGTAGAGCGCTGTACAACAGAGAGTTGTATGTTCTCTTCAAAAAGAATCTATTGATTCTCTCCCAACCGGTTGGCTCATAGGTGTGATGATTTACTTCATGTGCAAGGTCTTTGGTTCAAGAAAATAAACTAATGGTTATCATCATGAAAAAAATGCAACCATCTAATGCTCTAAATTGTTGTTGCATTAGTAGATTTATAAGGAAGAGAATAGATAGCATTTTAGCCATAAAAACATTGAACGAAGACTTAAATATGCATCAATAGCATGAGAATATAACAGATACTAGATATGGTTAAAGTAGGTTTGTAACTTATTTGGGAGGAGGGGGTGCCCAATTAGTCAATGTGGCTGCCAGTTATAAATTTCACCAGCCAACAACACTAAACATGTGGAAACTCTAGCACCAGCATGATGATACCTCATAAACATAACAAGATCACTGTGAAGAGGGTGATAAGGAGAGCGGGGGATACAATGAGTATAGGAAGAAGAAGAAGATGGGAGGACACATACAATATAGGAAGAAGAAGATTGGAGGAAGAAGAGAAGGGGAGGAGGACACGGTTAGTATGTGAAAAAGATTAAAAGGAAGAAGAGAAAGGAAGCATGTTCTTTACAGGAAGAAGAAGAAAAGGAAAGGACATAACTAGTGCATAATGAAGAAGATTAGAGGAAGGAGAGTAGAGGAAGAAAAATGAGGGAAAGAAAAGGAAGAGTAGAGGGAGAGGAGGCACACTTATTTGCCTGCTTGGGGCATATGGAGGAAATAATAGCAGCAACAACTATGCTTGAGGGTGTAGGTGGTGGCAACTATGCTTAGAAGTGGCTGCGGTGAAGCATGATCTTTACCTTAAGAAGAAGAAAAGGAAAGGACATAATTAGTGCATAATGATGAAGATTAGAGGAAGGAGAGTAGAGGAAGAAAAATGATCGAAAGAAAAGGAAGAGTAGAGGGAGAAGAGGCACACCTCTTTGCATGCTTGGAGTCGACTGCAACCACACCATGAGCTAACGACGACTGTAACTGCTTATGGAGGCAACGATAGCATCAACAACTATGCTCAAGGGTGCAGACAGTGACAACTGCGCCTAGAAGTGACTGAGTGGCATCAACATTGGTTGTTGGTTGCAACCTTGCAGGCAAAGAGGGGCTAGGGTACATGTTAATCCAAATTTAGGAGTATCGTGGGATAAGGGGCTATCAAGGTTGGGTGTTCACTATTTTTAGGTGCGATCATACAAATACTAGTGCACCAGATTTCTACAATTAAGCGTGCTTGGGTGAGAGTAGTACTAGGATGAGTGACCTTCTAGAAAGTCCTCGTGTTGCACCCCTTTAATTCTGCCTATGTTTCATATATCCTATGTAAATTCAACCGGTCCCGAGCCCAGGTGAAGGAGGGTTAGTGGTAGGTTGACAACTAGCCATAAGACTTTGTCACTCTTTTATGTCATGAATCCATATATATTTTTTTAGAGACCTATATAGCAACATGCTACATCCACATCCGGGTGTAGTGATAAATAAGCAAGGGGTTTCGATGCAGCAGTGCCCGGTTGTGTTGTAAGAAAAGAAAGGGTCTCCACACATTGGACGAGTGTGGGTGAGAAACTAATCCTGCTGCATCATTGTTCGTATATACTAAAAAGTGTTCAAGGGCAACATTTTCGATGAAGACAATAAATCAACATGTTCAACATAAATAGATTAGAGTGGGATCTTAGAATATTGTTTCTTTGACATAAATGTTTTTGGAGATAGTACATACCATGATTAGAAGAAAAGTTCACATTGTTTGCTTGCAGGAGGCCAAGTGGCTAGTGGAACGATGCACAAAGATTGGAGACACATGGTATAAAATTTGGTATACATGTATTGACAGACATAGAAATGATGTTGGAATTATTGTTGATAAGATGTCGAAGGATGATGTCCTCAAGATCACATGCATATGTGATGGAATCATAGCTATCAAGGTTGTTTTCAGGGGAAAAATTTGTAATATTATTAGCGCCCGCCTAGGCTCTAAGTGTCCTCCTTAAACTAGGCTTTTAGATAGCTAAAGTGGATGCCTAAGGCCTTTTAGGCCCAAATTAAAACACTTAAAAGACAAAATTAACATAAATTAGGTCGGAATTTGGTCAAATTAGATCATGTTTAGTTATTTTAGGGATGAAATAGATCTGATATAGGCCAAAATCAGATCTAATTTGGGTAGATTAGGTCTGATTTGGGGAAATATGTTTGATCTGGGGAGAACATGTCTTGTTCGGGGGAATTAGATCTGATTTCTCTAAATTAGGGCTCGTTTAGGTCAATTTAGGACAAAGTAGGGGAAGTTATGTCTGATTAGGTCATGTTCCGCGAAACAGAAAATGGTCTAACTTTGGTCAAATTAGGTAAGACTGAGTTAAATTAGGTCTAATTTAGATAATTTTAGATCAAATTAAGGGCAAATAGGTCTATCTTAGACCATGACAGGTGTGGTGTAGGTGAAATTATGATTGATTAAGCGTAGGGATAACCGATACAAATGTACATAATGATGTACATATTTGAATATAACTAAATGTATAGACAAAACCATTTATATATGTGTAAAATATAAATAAATATGAAGAACACCTAGAAACACCTTACTTCCTGCCTAGGTGCCTAGGCCTTCTAGGCTTCCCCTAGATGGGAAGGACCGCCTAGACAAGTATGGCTTATACCAATGTGCCTTAGTGAGGAGTCTAAGAATGATTTTTGTGATAACATGGATGAACTGATGCATGGAATACAGAGAAAGAGAAGATCATTATTGGGAGTGACTTAAATGGTCATGTGGAGAGTAGCAATGTTGGATATGAGACAGTTCATTGAGGTTTTGGATATGGCGATAGAATTGGAGAGAGGATATTAGATTTTGACAAATGCACATTTCAAGAAAAGAGATCCCCATCTACTTACTTTCAAGAGTGGGTGCAATTGTAGCCAAATTTATTATTCCTTACAATCATACTTGTTAAGGCGGCAAAGCGACATGGCGTTGGTGCTGGACGCCTTGCGCCAAGGCACGACTAGGCGCGCCTAGGCGTCGCCTAAGCGGTCTTTAAAAAAATAATTTATGTATATATACATGTGTCATGGTTTTTCCCCACTAATATACACACATTGTATAGTTATATATGTAGTTATCTACATATTTATAGTCGATCTCCACATATATATATTTTATTGTATGAAAAAAATAACCAATTACATTTCTAATATATTACCATTGACAATAATGTCAAGGACACGAAAAGAATTATTGTAAAGAATGTAAGAGAGTGATCAACAAATAAATATATATTTATTGTCATACATAGCTACAAGTATTAAGCAATGTAATCACTATCCTTCATAGCATAGCTACTTAGTACAATCTGAATTGAAGGTGCAAACTAAGAAAAATCAAATGTGTACTAAGAGTATTAGATCCAGTCAAACAAAAAAAGAGTATTAGATCCAGTCAAACCCAAAAAAGAGTATTAGATCCAATTAAAAGTGATATTTGGCACATAAAATTGGCAACACTATCAATTTTGAACTAGCGTATTTGGCAAAGGAAAATAGAGTACGCTATAAAAAATTAATAAGTCAACTGGATATTTGAGAGAAAAAAACTCGTTAATTTCATTGAAACTAAATCAATTTACTAAATTTCGGTTTGGTTAGCCATATCAAACATTAAAATAAGTGAATATACAACCAGACCCACAAAACTAGGTCACTGTAGCATTATAAATAAAGCGTCCTCACCTAGGCGCAACCCTGGGGCGCCTTGCCGCTTAGGCGGCCGCCTAAGCGCGCCTAGGCGAGTGCCTTGACAAGTATGCTTACAAGGTAATTGGATTGAAAAGTACACAAGGATTGTAAAATGATCCTTGGCGAAGAACTCACCTTTCAACGTACGCTGATGGTTTTGGATGTTAATATGAAGATCAACAAAGGTAAGCACGACATAAGCCAAGATGGAAGGATCAAGTGGTGCAATCTTAAAGGAGAAAAGAAATTGACATTTTATGATAAAATTATCAAGGAGAGAACTTCTACTTTGGAGTCTGATGTTAATTCAATGTGGCAAAGTATGAGCTCCTGCAGAATAAAAATTGCCAAAGAGATTTTGGGAGAGTCCAAAAGGCGCGGGCCTCCACAGAAAGAGACTTGATGGTGGAATAATGAATTACAAAAGGCTATTAAACTCAAAAGAGAGATCTAGAGGAGCTTGTCCAAATCTAGAGATGACACAACTTTTCAGAGATACAAACAAGCAAAGAAAGATGCTAAGAAGGCAGTTCTAAAGGCAGGGTCCAGATACTTTGATAAGATATATTAGAAGTTGGACAGTAGAGAAGGGGAAATATATATAAATAAAATGGTTTGTATAAGAGAAAGGAAAGGATGAGACTTGAGTCAAGTAAAGTGCGTTAAGAATGAAGATGGTAGGGTGTCGGTGAAGGATGACAATATAAAGAGCCAATGAATAAACTAGTTTCATAAACTTTTGAATGGAGATACAATGAATAATGTAAGATACTCGAGTGACATGAATGCACGAGATATCACTTACACATGACAAGTCTCACTATTGAGGTCAAGAATGCTTGAAAAAGATGAAAATGAAAAAGGCATGTGTTCCAGACGGTATTCCCATTGATGTATTGAAGAGTATGGAATATGAAGGAACTATGTGGTCATGAATTTCTTTAACAAAATTATGAAGACAAAGAAGATGCCATATGAGTGGAGATATAGTACTATAGTTCCAAATCCCGATGTAGAAGAACAAAGCAGATGTTTAGAGCTGCACAAACTACAGGGGTATCAAGTTGATGAGTCACACTATGAAGCTTTGGGAGATGATTATCGAGCAAAGGCTGAGATTGATAACTCAGATATTAGACAACCAATTTGGTTTTATGCCGAGAAGTTTTTCTGATAAGGAGGCTTATGGAGAAGTATAGAGAAAACTAGAGAGATCTTTATATGGTTTTATTGATCTAGAAAAGGCCTATGATTGAGTACTTAGGGAAGTGTTATGGAGGGTTTTGCATAAAAAAGGGTGTGCCAGTCCTTTGACTTGATTAAAGACATGTCGCTCAAGTGCAACTGTTAGGACTCCTGAAGAAGAGACACCAACTTTTCCCATCACCTTTGGGATACATCAAGGATCGACACTTAGCCCGTATTTATTTGTTCTTGCTAGGAATGAGTTGACAAAGCATATTCAGGCTGATATCACTTGGTGCATGTTACCTCTCAGATTAAAGAGCAAGATTCATAGAACAACTATACGACCATCCATGATGTATGGGAGTGAATGTTTAACAATGAAGAAACACAGTCTCAACAAGATGATTGTGGCCAAAATGCGTATCTTGAGATAAATGTCTGGGAGGACAAGAAAAGATTCGTTTGAGGAACGACTATATCAGGAACAAAGTGGGGGTGGCGAGCATTGATTGAGAACAAGTTGCGTGAGGGCCGTCTAAGATGGTATGGACATGTGCAGCACAGATCGACAAATGCACCTATTAGAAGCAAAGTTATTGAGTCAACCACAATTAAAAGAAGCAGAGTCAAACTTAAATTTACTTGGGAAGAGCTTATAAAGAGAGATTTTGAATCTTTCATCTTGATCATAGTATGACCCATGTCAGAGCTGATTGGAAAAGAAAGATCCATGTAGCCGACCTCAACATGGTTGGGATCAAGGCTTAGTTGATGATGATGTACATAAGGGGGTGATAGGCAACCGACCATTCAGGAAGTAACCAGATCGGTGTATCGTTGAACTGGCTAGGTCACCGGTTTTGGGTCGATTTTACTTGATTTTCAGGGTTAACTAAGAACTGAACCGCTCTCTCATTGATTCTTGCTTCATTTGGTTGAACTGGTTAGCTTGTTCTGGTTTTGACAACCATGCTTTAAAAATATTTGATGCACATTTCTTAAAAGTTTGTGGAAGTTGATTTTCCTATAATTCTTTATACCATTATCCTTTACCAATGGTTACTATCTCCATTCTATATGCATTTCACTTGGAAAACATTGTCTTTCCCCCTCCACTTACAGGGGTCATTTTTGGAGTTGAGATATGTCTCTCTTCTTTAATACCCAACTGCTTATATATGTTCTAAAAAAGTCAGATTTGGTCTCTATTAGCTTTCTTCGCTGGTATCTTTTATCTCTAAAATGTAGTAGTGTGTTCACATCACAATAAGCTCCTACATATTTTCCTTTTGAATGTGATTTTTTTGTAGTTTCTCATTCCACCCTCAGTTCTCTTCTTGAGGAGGCCCTTTTTCACTAAAAACTTCTTTAGCAATTTGATATATGCTAAAGCTCCTCGCCGTTACACGCAATTTTCTTTAGAATCAAGCACCACATGCGTTTTTGTAAAATATCACTTCTATTTCTAGTTTCACCACTTAAATCTCCTAGGTAGAGGTATAGAGCATCCTTATTTTGGTCTTAATGTTAACATCCATAATTACCAAGTACCAACCTACGTGGGGCGGTGAGCTCTTCTCCAACGAATACTCTTTTGACTCTTTGATGTAATTGAACGTTGGAGAAGTACTTTAGAATTTATTGGATTTAAGTTATGTAGATATAAAACAGAGTATATGATTTGTATATTCAGCCAATCTAGAATTGTGAATGTGGTGCCAACTTGTATGGGAGTGGATGTACCAAAATGTGACAACTTTTGTTACTAGGGCTACATTATTCAAATAAATCACAACCAATGAATGAAGTATCCAATTCTATGCCCTTCTGACAATGTGGAAATGGAAATTTGATGGAGATTTGAATAAATGTAATTGTGTCCCTTACATTATTAAGAAGAAAGTGACGGTGTAGCTTTGTCGCAGATGTTTGCCTTGCGTTTTTCCCAGTTTGTATGTGGCTGTTTCTTTTGGTTTTTGGACCCGAGATATAAGAGCGGGAGCTGTAATCTTTGGATGTTTTAGCCCACAAGAGGGGTGTGGGATGAATAAAAGCAACCCCTGGCTTCTCCAAAAAAAAAAGTAATTGTATCCGTTTCAAGGCCAAAATGAATGAATTAAGTCATTAAATTTTATGGCGTGATCTCTACGCCTACATATACTCATTTATGTAATAAAATCTTACATGTGGGTAGGTGGGAGGAAGTCCATGTGGAGGGGGGTATGGGAACCTTCCTGTTTCCTAGGGATTTTGAAGAAAGTTCGATGACAAAATGAAGGAAATAAGATTTGAGTTTTACTAGCACAACCCATAAACTCAATTACACTTCTGCAATAATAATAACTTAGTTACAACACATGAATAACATATTCACTTACTAACTCAGTTGTATGTTGAATGTTGTGCTCGTTTTTTATGCATTATTGAGTTGATATGGTTGGCATACTACACCCTTGACATGTACATTCTATAAATTTTGTTGTATATATTTATATGTGGCTCATACATGTGATCATTAACAAGAAAAAATCATTGTC
Organism: Alisma plantago-aquatica; assembly: GCA_963693085.1. Classification (NCBI taxonomy): domain Eukaryota; kingdom Viridiplantae; phylum Streptophyta; class Magnoliopsida; order Alismatales; family Alismataceae; genus Alisma; species Alisma plantago-aquatica. The sequence goes on along the minus strand of OY856411.1, from coordinate 301,620,796 downwards.
TTTTGGTGTGGTTTGCCGCCTAGCACCCTCATCGTATGATAAATCGCCACCAGAAGAATGTGGTCAACACTGAAGAAAATAAAAATAACGTAAAGCATGCATTTCATTAGTATTTGATATATTGAATAGCAAATATTAGAGAATTCAAAGCGATTATGATATACTATAGGTATATACTGGGAATGTGTACTATACAATCAATTCACACACTTTTTAATATATATACATATTTTTAAGTTTTAAGTCTATTTTTAAATTGAAGACTAAAAGTTAGTTGTATGAATAGGATGTTATCAATGACTAACATCACATTAGCAAACACACTTAAATAAAGAAAATAATTTCACATTTTTTAAGTATTGATAAATTAATATATACATTATGTAATATATAAATATCAACATCATAACACTATCTGTGTCCTTTTTAGTGTTTGTTACATGTTCTTCTACTTAACCTTAGTGAAATAACTATAAAAACGGTAAACTATTATTCTAATATTAATACTAATCATCTAAAAACTATGTTTATCGTAGATATTAGTATAGAGCTAGTCATTATATAAGTAGATCTGTGTCTTAGATGTGTAGATCTATGTCTAGAATACAAAAGTGATTATAAAACCAAGATGCAAAAATTGTTTTTTAAGATGAAAATATGAAAAATAGGGAAAGAAGGGTTGGAAATGTTGGAGAATGGAAAAAGTATATTTCCATATCTTGATTTAGGAGGATTGAGATCTAAATGTTGAAATCACCCCATTTCCCCTTTCCCCTCTTCAAACAGCAGCAACACCAATGATTGCAGTTGTCGAAATTTCCATTGAAACTTTTATCAAGATTTCCATCGAAATCCATTGAAATTTTGATTTTTGCATCATCGTCATCTAAGCCTCAGTCCCAACTATGTTGGGGTCGGCTACATGGATCCTTCGTTTCCATTAAGCTCTATCATGGGCCATATTCTGGTTGAGATGTAGAGATTCATTTTTGCACAAACAACCTCATAATTTTCATCAAAATTGATGAAATGCATCAAAATCAATGATTTTTTTTGAAAATTGAATAGATGCAATCCCATCGACATAGTCGCATGACGGTAGGATATACCGCCAAAATTGATTTTTTGGACAATTTCGATGATCTTGACGAAACCTCATTCCTTTATCACAACAAGATGGTTGAAATTGTGGAAAAATGATATGATGGGAAGTCCCTTGTGTATGTTTTTCTTGTTGATAGAAGGGAAGCCCCCTCTCCTATAAATAGGATAAGGGGGAAGCTTATAAACTCAAGAAACTACCCTAAAGGGCCAAGACACAACTGGGCCCATATAACAAAGAGACTCAGTAACTTAATTAACTACCCTAAAGGGAAGCCCCCTCTCCTATAAATAGGATAAGGGGGAAGCTTATAAACTCAAGAAACTACCCTAAAGGGCCAAGACACAACTGGGCCCATATAACAAAGAGACTCAGTAACTTAATTAACTAGACTCTCTAACACTTCCCCTCAAGCTGGAGCTTGGGAGAATCACAAGTTTGCCTGCAAACAGACAGACACATTAAAGATAAAGAAACATAAAGAAAAAGATAAACCAAGCCCATACAAGAAAATTTCTTCCCCTCAATATTACAATAGAGCACCCATTACTCAAAAACTCCCCCCTCCATTAGATAATCCAAAAGCGGGTATGTAGACAAGTAGTAGGGGCTTCTTGATTAAAATGAAGTGGCATTTGGAACAAAAGTTAAGCATCAACATGTAGGTATCAAGGTCTTTATGGGAGTCGCTAGCGTTGCAGTTCAGAGTGTGTTGGATCATAGTCCTCAGAGTGTTGGGTCACAACAACAGAAGTGGTCAACGTGAAAGCGCGGGCAAGGAGAAAGTCAACATGCACAATCATGGGCAAGGCAAAGAGTGCTGGCACACAACAATAGATTGTAGACGAGCCGAAAGTAGACGACGTAGCCAGATAGAAGACAAGTGTGCGACGTAGGATGCAAATAAGGGACTTTCAAGATCCAATGTAGATGTAACTACATTATACATATGTAAAGTCACCAACAAAAATCTTAAATTCTCTCTTTTCATGAAGTGTCCATCACAGTAGCAGAAGTCACAGTCCAGAGAGTGTTGGGTCACAGTAATAGTAGTGGTCGACGTGCGCAAGGCACAAACAAATAGTCAACACAATTAAAGCACAAATGGTAGATAATGCAAAAGAACAAAGCAACAAATAAAATATGCTAATCATAACACAAGTAGCAAGAATGACAATCTCTGTATAGAAAATCAATATATGCAGATGAAGTTACATCAAATGAACGTAGAGCACATGTGGAGTAGATAATTCCGTAGCAACAATTGAGGTAGATGATGAATACGCAAGCTCTACACACTCTTCATAAGGAAGGAAGAGCAATAATAGTAGTACAAGGTTCCATATAGACAGGAAAACAAACAAATCATCATCTTTTCATCTCTCCATCTCATCTCTTCCCTCTACTCATCATCCTTTGGTCTCCCTCTTACGCCAGCTATGAAGAGATTCAGAGAGTGATTGGGGTGGAATGTCAGAAACAATGATAGGCAAGGGCTATGTAGGCAAAATATATGGAGGTAACTGATAACTCAATTTAATGTGAAATATAACCCGAATAGAATTGGAGCAAAAATCAAAGACCCGATTAGTCAGGCACAATGTGTATACAGGAGGGGGTAATATGTACCTAAGGTTGGAAAGGTTGAGGGTCGTTAAAGAACAAATGAAATATAAAATTGCTGGAAAGGAAGATAAGTGTTACTGATAACGATAAAGATAGGTATACAACATTGTATAGAAGCCTCTGCCGTGTTATAGAATAATTGTAAATGGCTGTGCATGCCATGATGAAGCAACGCTAGCAGATGACACATTATCGTTGAAGAGATACGTCGCGTTAGGCAGTCGTAGTCAAAGCCGGTAGATTGTCGGTGACATGTCGTTGAAGGGACACATCACGTTCTCAAAGGACTCAATGGCAGTCAGGGCAGAAAGGTGACAGCGAGGCAGCGACACGCCATGTCAAAATTGACACGCCGCGTAGAATGTGCAGTAGTAGGTTCAGGTAGGCAGCGACACGATGTGTCAAATTCTAACACGCCGTGTAGGATGCGCAAAAACATGTTCATGTTGGCAGCGACACCCCGTATCACAGGGCAGATCTTCACGTTCTAAGTCACATAGCGACACACTGTGTCTGTAGTGGAACAACAACAATATACCATGAGACGTCAACAAAGGGTGGATAAATCCTTAATGTAGGGGTGACATATCCCCAACCCTAGCTGAAAAAGAGATCTTTTTCCATGATTTGGGATTAGATCTCAACGTGGGTCATGGCATGGTGTTGACTGCGGTGTAGATTATGACAATGTAGATGACAGCAAATAGGGTAGCCTTGGTGGCTCCAATGGCAAACAATAATGACGGTGGCATGGTGGACATGTAGATATCTATCAACAACTACTTCAGAGTTGATTGTTTTTGTTGTTGAAGATGGAGACAGCTTAATCCAAGAAGATGCAAGGGATGGGCATCCCTGCAGACACCCAAGCGAAGCCTAACAGCTGCAGCCACCCGTAATGGGAGGCTTCTCTTGTTTGCTCTATCTCTCCCTCTCAGGGTTGGGGGCGGTGCAGGAAAGCTTGCTCTAATACCATGTGAAAAATGATATGATGGGGAAATCTTCTTGTGTATGTTATTGTGATTGATAGAAGGCAACCCGTTTCCTATAAATAGGATAAGCGGGAAGCAAACAAACTCGAGACAAACCTTAATGGACCAAAACACAATTGGGCCATATAACAAAGAGACTAAATAACTTAATTAGCTAGACTTTAGCAGAAACTGAGTGCAATCAGTGTAGTCAATGTTCTAATATGCAGACACACATGTGGTTCGACCATGTGTTTGAACTGTATAAGGTTACACAGTCCAAATACGGCCTTGACTGCATATGCAGCTGTATGTATCCGCTTTCCATATAAAGACTGTGTATTTTTAATCAATTTTTATTTCTCAATTATTTAGTAATGCACTTATATACAAACAATGTGAAACATACCCACATATACATAACTATACATATATGTAACATAGTATACATTGTATATATGCGTTTATATACTCATGGATATAATTGTAAATATTCTGCACTTATAATGCTCATATATAATTATTTAGTTGGAAAAATCTAGGAACGTATATGCCCCACATGTGCCTGCATTCGGATTATACTCAGTTCAGTACCTTGGCTGAACACTTACCACAAACTGCTTTTCAGAACATTGGGGCTGAATTCCTAACAAAAGCAGAAAAATGGTGTAGATGTGAGGAATTTTCATCAAGGAAAAAAAGATTTGGAGAGGAAGAAGATCTACAGGAAGCAAATGAACAATATAGCCACATATTTTGTTCACCTCTATGGTAACTCAATTTTTTCCCTTTATTGTGGATAGGATTGGATCTAACCTTGGGCGTGGAACCATTGGATGGTGGTGATGGCTCCTAGACCTTGGGTTTAGGAGACCAACATATAGATGCTAGGTGGGTTGGACATCCTAAGGTTTTGGCCGTCTCCGAAGGGTCCAGAGATCTAGACTTAGGGTTTAGATCTGAGGCTCTGATATCAATCGATGCAAACTCAATTTGCAAATTAAAGTTCATTCATATAATTGAACTCTGCCAGTCAGTACTTCGGGCTTGGGTATATTATATATAGATAATGGACGGGAAGCCCTAGTTGGTTTAATTCTGCTCATGAGCCTACTGAGCGCATGTTTGGTAGGGTGTAGTAGGAGTGAATTGGGTGTTGATCAACGTGTGGAAGTCAAATGGTAGGGTGTAGTAGGAGTGAATTTGGTGTTGATAAACGTGTGGAAGTCAAATGGATATATTTTGAATGACATACGTTATTTGGTAGGATGTACCCTAAACTCATGGAATTTAAATCTGGAAAATGTTCTTATAAAAAAGATTACATCTCCATTGCACCTGGCGTACTGGTTGTTATTGTATTGAAAAATGCATGTGCAGTAAGGCAGTCGTTTATGGAGAAGGCAGGGAGCATAGTTGTTGTGGTCCCCACCACTTCCATAGAGAGAGAGGGGCTGGAGAGGGAGGGGGCGCTTTTCTGGAGCACGGCAGAATGTCTCAAGCACACAGCTATACCTATAATGGTAGGAACTGCACCCGACTACTCTCGTTTCAGGCGCAATACCTTTTTCTGGAATTCGGGTTGGATGAGGTAGTTGAGTACAGTTTCAATTCAACCAATTGCATTGCATTGCACCCTACCAAACGATTATTAAGCTGAAAAAATGCTACGTTTAAACATCACACTTTCATCCTACACCCTACCAAGCAGGCCCTGAATTAAGAAACAAAAAACTGATAAATGAAGAACTTACAGTTCCCGAATTTTTCTATTAGGTCCTAAAATTGACACAGTTTCGTATTGATGATCCAGAACATAATAACATATAAAAGAACGAATTAGCCCAATCAGATATGCTATAATGCCTTTGGATCTAATAGTAGGACTTGTCCTCCATCACAATGCTATTGAGTATTTGCCTACAAGGTATCCAATCACTAACCCTGTTGTAAAAAGCAAGATACAGAAACCTTCTGGTGGGCAGTTGTCCCTAGTGTCCATGGTTGGTTTCCCGCAGGCAACCAACTACAACCACAAGCTCAAGTGACAGTGTTTGCCCATCTGCTTCTTGTCGCTATTGTATGCAGAGTTGCTTGTCGTCGTCCTTTTAACTTCTCTTTGCTGTCTCACACAGCGGCATTCACTATGGAAGTAGTTGCTGAAATTTTTGACAATTTTGCTGAAATATTAAATATGTGGGTGACGCATGTCCTACTTGCGCCAAAGAATGACAAAATCTGAAAAAGATATTGGTCTTTCATGTAAATCTCTTGACTAATATCTCATCGCAATCACTTACTAAACTGAGATACTAATGTCAAAAATCTGTAAAAAAAGCCGCTTCAATCATCATTTCATAGCTTGGTACATTGATGGAAGGGATGAACCATGCCAAACGCTGCTACATTATAACTTCTATACCTGTTAGAGAACACGTTAAGTTGGTTAACAGTGCTAGTATGTAGTATATGCCTGAGTTTCTAGAACATTAATGATCTGAGTCTATGTCTGAACTTATGACCTCATATATATATACTAAGAGTAAGGTTCCATTAGTGGAAGATGATTTCCTCCTGCAAATGGAACCCTACTCCAAATACACATGAGATGGGATAAGCATAGACTTGGAAGATCACTAATGGGCTGGAGATTGCACTAATTTTTTAGTTGTTTTCTAACATTGATATTAAACAGTATTTCCTTGTCTTGATTTCCACTGTGGGATTCTTCTTTTTAGAAAGCGTTGAACTTGTTTCGTGGCATGTCCTCTGTTCTTTCGTTCAAGATTGTAGTCTCTTATATTCTTTCCTGGACAGTACTTGAAAGCGAGAGGCTCTGTTGATGCTCCGTTTGCATGAGTCATGCATTCTTGATTTGTTGTCTCATCATTTGTTTCTGCCTAATTACAGGGAAAGCGCTCCTCCAGACAAGGTCAGGGAGGCACACCGAAAGGTGATGGTGGCCAACCACCCGGACGCAGGCGGGAGCCACTACCTGGCTTCAAAAATAAACGAGGCCAAGGATGTGATGCTTGGGAAGACTAAAGGGGGAGGGTCGGCGTTCTGATTTTTTGTTCGGATAATCCAAATGGATACAGATAGTTTATTATATAATTTTGCTGTTAATTTATTTTTTGGTTGGCTAAATACCATGGAGGCCAGGGGCCTTCATAAATTAGCACGCTTCTCGTTGTTGTATCATTATATTAACATCAAAGGATAAAGTGAACAGTGCGTTGTCTTTTATTATCATGCCATTGTAGGTTAGGTAACTTAGGTTGACCCTTGAACTGGAACAAATGTGACTCGATTTTGCCTGCTTGGCCACATGTCAAGTTCCAATGATGTTAGTGAGGGGTTGTTTATATTCAAGCTGAACTTTTTATTGCTTATGCGAGTCTGTGATGATATACCGACCCGCAACCCTCTCCCCTGGCTGTGAAATCGCCAAGCTGATTCCGACCCCACAGCTGACAAACGTAATAACAAAACCAAAGGATGCACCAGGACAAAGGAAGCGGAGAGGGGTAGCTATAGAGACGAAGAAAACACCATTTTGATTTTAGATGATAAAGCGTTGCTTACGATTTAGTGGTGACGTTGCAGTAGAGAAAAATGTATTCGTAAACATTAAATTGGATGGAGTGGTAAAAAGATATGGACATTTCTCAGCAGAATTTTCTGGTAAACATATATGTATATTTTGATAAGAAAATAAACCATCGAATTAATAGAGCATTGTTTGAAAATGTGCCCCTGTTGCCTGTCTCGCATGTATGTGCGCCGATGTACACATGGGAGTGCATTTATCTTCCTTTATTAAAGTGGAAATGATGGCGGTTGAGAGTTAATCATTTGGACAAGGCATTTATACCTTGGACTCTGATAAAGGATTGGCCTTCTAGGGTCTTTGGTTGGTGTAAGGGTTTTCATTGTTAACTGCCATGAAATTTGAACCATTTTTTGTGTGCATTTATTCTATTGTTGAAGGTATTGTTTGCAAGATTAATATTGTAGAAACTGATTGAAAGTCAAGGGTATAAGCTGAGAACCAAAAGGTGTCGTAGAAAATTAATATAAGGATAACGATATATTGATTCTATATTGTTTTGTCCAGTTTTCATCAATCAGCCCTTTTCTTGTCCTTCTGGCAAGCAGCACATATTTGCTTTACTTGCTTCTCTTAGGTCATAGGGATAAGTAGTATAGATTCCAAGGATCTCCTGTTTTAAGGCGCCCAAATGATCAACCGACACAAACAACAATCAAAATGCCTTGAGTCAATTAAGAATGAAATAAGCTAGAACAGGCATGGGGTTCCCTAGGAGGAACTAGTCGTCGGTCATTCCAAGCTCTCCGGACACTTGGTCTTGGAAGCAATTTATACGGGACTGGCAATTGAATATGATGAAACATAACAGTCCTGTAGCTTATTCACATTCTTCTGTTTAAAGAGGGCTCTTGTTAGTGCAAGTTTGGTGCTTTGGTGCCGGTGCCCTTGAGAGATAAACCAATGGAGCTGGCGGCCTTTGGGTGTCCTGAATTGTAAACCTGTCACAAGCTGGAGGGAGTGAGGAGGAAGATGGCAACCAGATGGATCTGCAGTGCAAATTTGAGTGTAACAAACTGGGGATCTGATGGAATTAATGCGAGTGATTTATAACAGAGCTCCAATCTAGGACCACGAACGAATGGCCGCTGGCCTCTCATAAACATCCAGAAGGGGGTGTGTCAGCGAGACCCCACTCCTTCGAGGAGCCGTTGGCTAAATGACTTCCTTATCTTTCTCCTCGTACACAATGTCTGTTATTAGTCCAGCCGGCTTTACACTGCTTGGCTGACAATGATTAGTTGAAGGGAGACTGCAGTTATATTTTTAAGGGAGGTCACAGCTAGCACACATGGTCACCACATCTTTTTAAATACCCACTAAAGCTCCCACTCATTCGAACAGCGGAACTATCAATACGCTAGGATGGGGAACTTGGATTAGGCTCTCGACGTCTTGTGTGTGGGGAACTTGGTTGTCAAATTTGTCCTTGTTTCCCTTCTTCTCTAGTTTTATAGGCTGGCGGCGGCTTAATGGCCATAGGCTCGTTATCCGTCCACACTGTCCACTTCAGACGCTCACAATCACACATACGATCATGACCGACCCACCTCAATTATTAAACAGATCCGTTTCTTAGACCAACGGTCAATGGATCTTTGGCGGTGCCAGTGCTGGGACAATAGATTAGCTGGACGGTCGGACAAAGAAACAAGTTGGTAAGGGAGATAGGCGCCAGTGTCCTCCCAACTGTCCGGATCCAGAAGTCCAACTGCAGAACGGAGAAGCCTTTTCCATGCACACAAGAGGATCGTACACCATAGATGTGGAAAGAAAATCTTTCAATAACAAAGGGTTACAACTTACAAGATATGAAATGGTCATTTACCCCCTCTTTAAGGTAACAATTGGCTCACAGGTAAATCCACTTGTCATCTGTACAAAAGCCCCACTTCCCCCTCTTCAAGTGGAGATGGAGGGTAGAGAGAGAGAGAGAGAGAGAGAGTTTACCTAAACCCGCGGGGTCAAAACCATAGCCCATATTTGGTTCCAAAGATTATGAAATCTGACCGGATTAGGTGATAGATCCAGATTAATTTATTTGGATTCAATCCTATTTTTGTTTGACAACTCAATCCCATTGCAAGCAATAATTAAATTGGACTGGCCTTGTAACTTGTATTTTTCAGTATGACATATAAAAAAAAATAGAGCCAAATTCGGAATGGGATCCCGAAATCCTGCTGATAGCAGGACTCACTTGGTCTGGATTAGAGAATTACAAAGTCCAAAACGGACTCGGTCAGTCTAGTTTTTGCCAAACAATACAAGACCCGACTGGGTTAGTCGGGATTAGCACCTATGTGGCACATGACTAGATCCAAATTATTGCTTGTCGCCTAGTGCCAACCCGGCCAAACACTCGAAGAATTAGGACTGGTTTATGTTTGGTTGCTAATCTGGTTTTGGCTCCGTTTCGGGATAACGAAAACCCAAAAACCGGACCAGGTCAGTCCCGTGAGAGGCGGGATTCCATTTCCTAACCCGGGTTTTGCTCAAAACGCGAGTAATTTATTCATCTGCCCCGACACCCCCTTTCCCCTCTCCCTCTTCCGCTCTCCCGACATAGCCATTCCTCGACCTACTCACCTCTCCCTCTTCTTCTCTCTTTCGGGAGGAACTATTGCCTCCGTGAGTTAAAAATGCCTCTACCACACCGAATCGATGGTAGCTCAAGACCGTAGGGTGAACAGATGGTCAATGAAGCTGATGGATTTGGATTGGGTCTGCTGGTTCGTCAGGCATCACCAAGCTACGACGGTAGGCTAGACGACGAGAATCAAGGTTAGGCATCCCGACTTGTCATCTCCAATTAAAGCCCCTTGACGCCCCCTTTTCACTCTGTGCAAGGTGTCAACCAAACCCTAGCGAGGGCACCGCCTGTCGTAGCTGCTATATAGTGTTGTGTTTCTTCGCCGATCTCCTCCCCATTCAACTTCGCATCCTCCACCAACTGTTCTCTGAATCTGCCGCTGCTGAGCCCTTGTATTTTGAAGTCGCCCATCTGCTTGAGAGGTATGTGTTGGCCGAGCATATTTTTCTTTCAGTAGGCAGATCTAGTAGTAGGAATGTACACTAATCTTTATTCCCTTTACCTTGTCTTCCTGTATGTACCGATACTTTCTTGGCGACTGCGTGATCCCATCTTCTACATGGATATTCTTCTTACCAGGTATATCTGCTCAGCAATACATAACTATTTTTAGTTGATATGTGATTTTAGCTGTGAGTATAACCATGTTGAATGGTTGATACAATGAACGATATTGATGTGTTAGATAACCTCATATTGCCATTATCAACTTGTAATGCATGGCTGAGTGCCCTACCTCGTCAGATGAGTTTAATTGCATTCAATATTATATACAAGACTCGTATGCAGTCTTGTTTTGATTTCCAAACCCCTTATACCTACTCAATTTAATGTGCTTGGTTCCACAGATGTATGATCTGTTTGATAAAAACTCATTATGTATTATATTTATTTAACTGGGATCCTTGTTTGTCAACTATGTCATAAAAGGACACATTTTATTAGGTAATGAATTATTAGGTCAAGATTTATTCTCTATGATGGACCAAAATATGTTTATTTTTTATTTGAATGTGGTCTGATCCCTTGAATGTGGTCTGAATGCGTCGTTGAGCTTCATTGAGTACCAAATAAATTAATATGTTATTATTTAACTCATCTACCATTATACCAAATAAATGAAAATGATTTACCTTGAATGATTGCTTGAATATCATGTCCAACATAGCCTGTTTAGAATTACGATTGTGTTGTGAATACTTTCTCTGTTAATAAATAGATCATTATTTAACTACTCCACCTAACTGCCTTCAGTTCTTGTTATCCCTAGACTATTACCACACGATTTGCAAAAATTATACTGCACCTACAACCCCTATATTAATTTGATTTTAACTGACATACCTGTAAAATGTCACGACTTACCTCCTATACCTGTAAACTGTCATGACTTACCTCCTATACCTGTAAAATGATTTTATCCACATTTTATTTGATATGAGGACCTCATTATTTATGTATGTGTGCTTACATAATATGACACTAAAATATCTTATTAAATATTCAGTATTTTTTTTTTGAAATAGACCAGAACATCCATGTATGACCTCTTTAGTAGTATTAAAATCCATACACAACTCACCTATATTGATATGTCAGATAGCAGGATATTCCTTATAGTACCCTAATGACTGTTAATTTTTGAAAAATTTGATAGGGTTTGATGACTTACATCAGCAGTAATGATTCTAATAAAATAATTAACAGTCATTTCCGACCAAAAATGACTGTTAATTTTTTTATTAGAATCATTACTGCTGATGTAAGTCATCAAACCCTATTATGATATTCCATTTTAATAGGGCATTATTTGTATCCTATAACAAACTGTCAGAAATTCTTGATATTCCTACGATATTAGCAATTGAGTTTATGGCCAAAAAATACTACACATAATAGCAGAGAAACATCTACCATTATACCAAATAAATTAAAATTATTTCGTTTGATTGATTGCTTGAAGATCATGTACAACATACCCTGTTCAACAATACGATTATGTTGTGAATACTTTCTCTGTTAATAAATAGGTCAACATACCTTAATGTGGTCTGTATGACCTTATAGTACCCTAATACATTTTATTTATTATTAGAATCAATTCTGCTGCTGTTAATCATCGAACCTAATTATGAGATAACCAGTTTTGCCAGGGCATTTTTTCTCTAATAAGGAACTACCAAAATTGCTTGATATCCCTACAATATTAGCTTATGCCATGGCAAAAAATGTCTATTTTAGCAAAAAAATAACTACCAATACACCAAATAAATTATAATGATTACATTTGATTGATTGCTTCAAGATCATGTCCAACATACTCTGTTCACCAATCTAATTGTGTTTAGAATGCTTTCTTTGTTACTAAATAGGTCAATAATTTACTCCTCCACCTATCTGTCCTCATTGCTTGTTATCCCTACTCTATTACCTTTCGATTGGCAAAAGTTATCTTGCACCTACATCTATAAAAAAAACTAAATGTGTGAATGTCACTGTCATATGTGAGTATTTAACATCTACACTCATGTGTCTTCACTGTCTGTTATCCATGTTCTATTATGTACACCTATTTCTTACCTATATTGCAATGTCAGATAGCAGAATATTTATCCAAATGGATTTTATTTTTTATTAGCAGAAAAACACCTACCATTATACGATTATGTTGTGGATACTTTCTTTGTTAATAAATAGGTCAATATTTGACAGATTCCACATATCTGTCATCAGTGCTTGTTTACCGAATACACGACCTTTACACCTACCCTAATGACTGTTAATTTTTATTAACTAATTCCCTATGATGGGAACAAATATGTCTCATGTTTCTCTTTAATGTGGTCTTTATGCGACGTTAAGCCTCATTGTATACCTTCCCTGTTATTTGCTTAATTGAATTCACGCCACATCATTGGTTTGAACTTGGATATGATTTTGTACAGGACAAAAAACAATTTCAGTATGATGGAACAAAATATCAGTGTTGTTTCCCTTGGTTTTTGTTTGTATGCCATGTTCTGCTTCATTGAATGGTTTATTTGTTGTTTTCTTAATTGCATATATGCAATCTCATTCTAAATATCATGGAACTGATATTGATTCCAATAACAAACTACAAATTGGTCATAATGTGGAACAAACTACTTATTGGTCTTAATGTGGAACAAACTACTTATATGGAACAAAATATGTGTCATATTTCCCCTTAATGTGGTATGTATGACCTTATAGTACCCTAATCAATGTTATTTATTATTAGAATGAATCCTGTTGCTGTTAATCATTGAACCTTATTATGAGATTTCCAATATTTTTAGGGCAATTTTTCTCCCTCTAATAAGGAACTATAAAAATTGCTTGATATCATCAATACAATTATGTTGTGAATACTTTCTCTGTTAATATATAGGTCAATTTGAATCCTCCAACTATCTGGCATCAATGCTTGTTATCCCTAATTTCTTACCTTTCGATTGGCAAAAATTATACAACACCTACAACTATAGCTAAAAATAGAAGTGAATTTCATTATCATAAGTATTTTAACCATCTATTCCAACATAGTCCTCCAATTTATCCAAAATACTATGTAATATTATTTTCCAACAAACAAAAAACATAATACCTTATGACAACTATAATAGACTACTTTAAAACAAGTTATTGCTATCTAAACTGCACAAATAGACCCAAACTAGGTTGGTATAAATGTTTCGTTTAAACACCCTGACTATAGTGATCTATTGCAATGTCAATGGTACTATGTCTGCACCAGACCCGAAGATCCATATTATATGGACCAGAGAGTCGGATTAGGCTCTGGTTTCGACATTGAGGAGACAATATGACATGGGTAGGTGCATCGATGAAATTTTTACTTGGGATGCGTGGAGGGAGGCGCTACGCAATTGGTAGAACATGATGGGGACACATGATTATACAATGGATCAGGTAAAAACTCGGTGGAAGAACCTCAGGATAGACTTTGCAAAGATAAAATTGGTGACCAATAAAAGTGGTGTTGGCTGGGATGAGAGCAGGCACAAGCCAATATTGCCTGACACCCCAGAGTGGAGGGAGACACTTGCGGTATGTCCAATGATACACCCCCCTAAATATTAAATATTCACTTAAAGTGATTAACATTGACCTAATCAATAGTGCTTGACCATTTTAGGGAAATAAGGAACTAGTGAGATTGATCACCAGACTATTATACCACTACTACAATGTCAAGATGATGGGGGGGGACATCACTAGGGGTCATCATGCAATGTCCTCAACAGATAGAAAACTTCCTTCTGATGTTCCATCTGAAGATGATGTTGTTGTCGACTTAGAGGCATCTGATCCATCTGCTAGGCCAGAACCAACCAGTCTTACTGAATATATGGGTTAGTTTGGGATGCAAAGTGAGGACAACAATGACGGAATAGACAACCAAGGTGTTGGTGCAAGGATTCCTCTCGCGCACAGACGCAAGAAGCGAGCCTCAATGACACAAGTTAATTGTGGCCTTACTAATGATGTCATTTCCAAATTCACAAAGGTGTTTGCCAAAGTACATGAGATAGGCACCAATATCGCCGGTAGATCTAATGATAAAGATGAGTATCAAACCATTTTGCACCATTTTCATGCAACATACCATGACGCCCCTGTCCCTATTTTTACCACTCTTGTGCATGCTATAAAGGAGTCATCAAACCGTAACATTTACCTAAGCCTTCGAGATACCCCACACAAAATTACCATATGAATGCAAGACCTTTAGGAAATGAAGAACAATGCTTCTGGATCACAAACACCCTTCACACCACCATATTCACAATCACCACCTTTGTTGTTTAGTAGCACACACTAGTATAGAACCGACCTTTGGTGTCAGTTATTTAAGGCCTTTGGCGACGGTTAAAAAGCGACACATATGTGGGCGGTGCTAAAAGGTGAACCCTTAGGCATCAATTTGAAAACCGACGCTAGAACCCAAAACGCGCCACCCAAAACGCGCCAGCAAGGGCACTATAGGCGTCGATTATTAGTGGGGAAACCGATGCCAGAACCCTTCGTGCCACAAAAAGGGCGCCAACAGAGGCACTATAGGCGTCGATTATTAGTAGGGAAACCGACGCCCAAAACTTTTGCACCACAAAAAGGGCACCATCTAGGACACCATAGGCGTCAATTTCTTAGTAATAACCGACACCATATCTCCTTGTTGTCTGGCCACATTAGGCGGCCATTTTTTTTCTATTAACCGATGCCATATCCCCCATGGTTGTGCTTCCCAGCACGACCGTGGTACCTAGCCACATAGACGTCAATTTTTTGCTAATAACCGACGGTGTATGTCTGTGTTGTCATTTTTATAATAATAACCGACGCCTATATTTTAATTTTTTTTCTTATCAGTTTGCAGGCCTGCTATATGGCTGGCCGCAGGATGCAGAACCTGTAGTTCAGTTCTGAACTGCAGGTTTACAACATCTATTGATATCAGCCAACAACAGGCCACAAACCTACAAAATTAACAAGATTCATTTTCACACATTTAGCAACTTGCAGTTCCATTCAATTTTCACATCCACACATGTAGAAATATTCATGTAGCAACCTGCAGTTCCTTTCATTTTCACATTCACACATATAGAAACATTCAAACACATGTAGAAACATTCATGTAGAAACTTGCAGTTCCATTCATTTTCACATTCACACATGTATAAACATTCTTTAGTCATTATTGCTATCAACATCCCAATTATATTTTAAAACCCCCACTACTTGTATGACTTTTGCCCATTCTTCTCTTACATCATTTAATTCTTCCGTCGTATAGGGAGCATGTACATCTGATAAGGCCTTACCTGTAGTGGGATTAGTTTTAAACACATGCAAAGAGAATGATGCATATATATAATTAATAATATATAAATAAGATTGATATATTTCATATTATATAATGAGACTATATATAATACCTCATGTATGGTATCGAGGTCCACTGCAGCATGTTTGATAATCGTGTGTATAAATCACATCACATAGTATGCACATGCCCAACCGTTGTCTTGTGTAGCACACTATAAATTGAAACATACAAAATATTAAAAAATACAACTAAGCACAGTTCACATAAATAATATATACATTGGAGTCGAGAACTTACTTCCACGTTCTCTCAAATTATTGGCTGGTTCTTTTTCCTGGGGACCTTTCCTCCAGCCTTTTTGAACTCATGTAAACCCCTACATGTTAATGTAACACAATAAATTACATAATTAAATAGTAATGTAATAATAGATGTTAACAGATATAAAAATGAAATATTTCTCATCGGAATAATGCCATTTTCATTGCATGTCCATATGTTGGATTCAATTTAGTCCCCTTAGGATCTAGATAATAGACAGTGAATGTCCCGGGGACAATAACTAGTAACTCCCAATGCGTACCCCTAGAGGTAAAAAAGTTAAAAATTAATAACTCGAAATCCACAATAAAAATATAATTTTCTTAAGTCCAAATTATAAGCAAAGTAAACTTACTCCACATTGAATGGAGCTATTATCACCGTCTTCTTATTTTGACCAAAATTTGTAAAAGCATCACAACAGTATTGTTGAACTGACGAAGGGTCTTTATCTACTAGACTAATCAAAGATGGAATAAAAAATCCTACATGTTCAAATGAAAAATCTACACATATCTTGTCTAAGTAGCTGCAAAACATGTATTACATATGCATTAATATATAAGAAACCAGATCACCAGATCCTACACAAGGTATATGGATGTATAAACAAGATCTCACCTTATCCATAGCTCAATCATAGATGTATTCAGCCAATCATAGCCAAACAACTCCAAAATATCTTGTATAAATAGTGTGTTTTCGTATGATTGACCTCCAGCATCCGCATCTATACAAATAGTTATAGGGCAATTTATATCATGTTCGCCTAACCATACTGCCATACCCCTACAATTAGGACCTAACGGGGCAGGTAGGTCCTGTGGAACCCAACTTGGTAATGTAGGAGGTGGAGGTGGATGCCTAGATGCTCTGGGTGTCTTCATTTTAACTTGTATATATAATTTCAGATCAATTGACCTCATATATACACACTAACAATTTAACGTAATGTAAATTTACCATACAATTTCAGTATAGACGACATCCGCTTTCGGACACAATATCACTCCACCTTCTGCCTCACCAAGTGTTTCACAATATGGGTGGGCATATGGAAATAGAAGATCTATCCAATTGGGGAATATATGTAGTGGGCTCACACGAACCCAACCATCCGATAATGGAGACCCATGAAACATTTCCCCTGGAAGGGATGGGTAAGCCGATGCCTCTGCAACGACATATTCTTTACTTTTTAGACGACATGGCTTCAACCCCTACAAATTTACGTAAAGAATGTTATATACATATATACATATCATCTTGAAAAGACTAGCTACTATGTCATAAAAATACTTACATCGGATGTGCTAGGTGGTGGGTCTATATGATTACTCCCAACCTCTACAGTAGGAGTAGAGCGGGATGCCATATGTACTCTCTGAGTGGTAGTCAGAGATGCCTGCCACTTGCTCATTGCTTCATAGAGTGTCTTATCAATTGCTTCCTTGACTCTCTTATCAACTACTTCATCGACTCTCCTATCAACTATGTTATCTACCTATATATGGATAAAAGAAACGTTAGCTGTTGATTATTGAATTTCCTTTTACAATAATATTCTAAAAAAATAATATGTTACCTCTTCTTGTGAAATTCCCGCTTTTGGGACATGTTTGCGCTGGGATGGCCCAAAGAATGCTTTGATGCCCACACCAGTGCCTGCACCCCTAACACGTCCAAGATGCTCTGGGTTACCTAGAGTAATTGTCAATTCATCCCTTGTGCCCTCAGGGATGAACTTACCTTGTTTCATCAACTCGTGTAGCTCCCGCTAATCGCCATCAACAAAAATTGGTAAGTAAGTAAACACTACAAATAATCAATATTCGAATGATTCTCTAAGAGTTGTATTTTACCATTTTTGCATCCGCCTCAGTAGTTGCAGGCTTCTTTATTTCTCCCTTCTTGTTTTGCCTCCCAACTATACAGACATCATTGCGAGGCAGAGGTGCGGTACCTATAGTAGAGGACTCCTGAGTAGCAGTAGACTGAGAAACACACTCAACCTGTAGTCTTTGACAAACACCTGCATAGCCCTTTGGACCCATTGTGTGGTCATGCACATTCAGTGCACGCCTTGCTCTTTGCGCCTCACTGATAGCCTAGTTAGTATGTACATTGATTTGGTTAGTAACACTAAAGGTTAATCTTGAATATGTGAATACAACATATATTAATTAAATAGGGAGTAACACCTAATACCTTGAATTCATCAGTTTTTCTTGAAGCAACAAACACATCCCATTCTTCTGGGTCCAGGAAGTTCCACTGTTCAGTGGCTGACTTCTTCCTCTTCTCACCATCTTTTATGTATTCTCGGGTCAGATTTGTCCTATAGTTCCTTATGACCCTCCCACAGCGTTGCATCACGCATTTACGATGCAACATTTCATCCAACACAAATATACTCTACAAAATAGAATTTCTATTAACTAGTATCCAAAAAATTAGTAATCTACAAAATAGAATTGCAAATAATAATAACTCACGCATAAATCCTTCCATATTAAGTCTTTCTTCCCCTTAGGAACTTTATGCCAAGAATCTATCTTACAACCACAATGGCTACGAGTAACAAACCCAAGATATGAAACAAACGAATTGCGGTTCACTCTAATTGCATCTCCTGCATTATCAAAATTCACAACCAGTTAGGGTCCATTGCCCCTTAGCGATGTTAACTTCTTCATCATAGTGATGCCCCTTCTCTTGTCAACTTTTTGGTACTGCTCATCAAGTGCCTCAAGTGCTTCAGAGGGTACATGTGCATCATCAACCTAAAATTTGACAAAATAAACACACTTACATGATATACCTATAAATGGAAATATAGAAAGAAATATATGATATATTTTTAAAACTTACATTGTGAGGCGGCACATTGATATCCTCACCATGCTCATCATGGACATCATGGTCATCATGCCCATGCTCAGCCATATGAAAATTTCATTAAAAAACCAAACATTTAGCATTTGACATAACTAGAAGATAATGAAACATTGTATAGTTCACATATACAAATGAAACATTGAAAAATGAAACATATAAAAAATATAAACATGCATGCCTCTAATATTGCGATCGTTTATCAATTAACAATCTTTCATTGTGATCTCCGCTCACATACAAGTTATCATTAGCTTCAATATTTTGTGGTGTTGGAAACCCAACTGAGAATGGACTAGAGTCATCATACTTATCATAGTACTCTTATTCATCTATAGGATCTTCAATGAACTGTATTTTACCATGAAGAACAACTGACAATTTATCATTTGCAGGATCATCGATATAATATACTTGTTTCGCCGGTGATGCTAATATGAATGGTTCACCCTTCTCGCCAATCTGTTCAAAGTTCACTAAAGTGAAACCCAATTCATCAACTATAACTTCTTTGGTGTTATCAACCCAATTACATTTTAAGAGCGGAATTATGAAATCTATGTAGTCAAACTCCCATATGTCTTAAATGACATCGTAATATGAAATTTTAGCTTCACGTGGACTCTTATCCTTTGCACTTGCAAAAAACATAGTCGACACTTGAAGGGTGACCCCACTATTTTGGACGACACTCTTATCATCTTGGTGCTTTGTGTAATATGTGAATCCATTAATGTCATACCCTTCATAAGACATAACATTCAATTTTGGTTTAAAGGTGAGGCATTTGATAGTTTCAATAATATCATCTGGTGTTTGAGATTATTAATGTAATACTTTATCTTTAAACCACTTAATAAATGTCTTGTTATGCAATCTAGCAAGCCACATTGAATTGGCTCGAGGATATTGTCTCTTGATGAAATTGGTATGTTCCTCGATATAAACACTCACTTCATCCATGTTGTGTAAAATATACAAGTGACCTTGTCTGCTCACGGCTGATTACTTTCACCCGTGATCCCAAAATTCCTTTGCCAAATTACTCCTCAATATTCTTGTCATTACCAAGAGTGTCAATACCACTTAGAAAGTCATTGCAAAAATCCATAACCTCTCTCGCCACATAACCCTAAAAAATACTCCCTTTAGGCCGATAACGGTTTCGAACATCACTTTTAAAAATGCTCATGTATCGTTCAAAGGGATACATCTAATGCAAGAAAACTGGTCCTAATATTTTCACTTCCCTAGTGAAGTGGACAACAAGATGTACCATGATATCAAAGAACGAAGGAGGGAAATACATCTCAAGCTGACATAGGATAACAACCACTTCTCTTTGCAAAGTATCAAGAGTATCAAGGTCAATAACTTTGCTGCACAGACTGTTGAAAAAGAAATAAAGTCTGGTGATTGCAAACCTTACATGCTTCGACAATATAGATCAAATTTCCACAGGTAATATTTATTGCATTTGAGTGTGACAATCATGAGATTTAAGACCTATCAACTTCAGATCTTTCATTGATACCAATCTACAGATGTCGGATGAGTAACCCTGTGGCACCTTAACATTTACCAAGCATTCACAAAAAGCTTTCTTCTCCTTTCTAGACAACGTGTAACAAGCAGGAGGTAAGTATGTTCTATGATTTCCCATTTCACGTAATTCTGTTAATTCTGACCTTATTCCCATTTTACGTAGGTCCAGTCTGGATTTTATCCCATCTTTAGTCTTACCTAGTATATTCAACAGAGTACCAATGATGCTATCACAACCATTTTTCTCAACGTGCATGACATCGATACAATGCATGACTGTCAAAGAACTCCAATAAGGAAGATCCCAAAATATTGACTTCTTCTTGAATAAAGATTTGTCACTCTGTGTGGCCATAGTACATTATGATCTCTTACCAAATTCATTGACAAAATATTTTACTCTTTAATAAACAACCTCCCCTGGTATAGGTTTAGGTGCACTCTGTTCCTCATTCCATCCATTGAATGCTTTGCGTTTCCTACGATACAGATGGAATTTTGGAAGAAACCTTCGATGACCAAGATATACAGTCTTACCGCCATGTTTTAGTGTTGTTGAATCAATGTTCTCTTCACATATAGAACACACTTTAGCTCCTTTGACACTATATCCAGACAAATTCCCATATGCTGGAAAGTCATTAATAGTGCAAAACAACACAACGTGCAAATGAAATGTCTCTCTTTGTAAAGCATCATAGGTCATCACACCTTCACCCCAGAGTTCCTTTAAGTCATCAATCAGAGGTTCAAGATAAATATCGATATCATTTCCAGGTTGTTTAGGGCCCGATATCAACAACGACAACATAACGTACTTATTTTTCATACACAACCAGGGAGGAAGATTGTATATAACAAGCATGACTGGCCAAGTACTATGTTGGCTGCTCAATGTCCCGTATGGATTCATCCCATCTGTACAAAGCCCAAGTCTTAGATTCCTGACTTCTTCACCAAATTTAGGGTACAATAGATCAATCTTCTTCCACTGTGGGGAATCAGACGCATGTCGTAGGATCCCATCATTATTTTTCTTAACATCTGCATGCCACCTCAAATTCTTCGCATCTATCAGATTGGAAAACAAGCATTGAAACCATGATATTATAGGTAGATACCACATCACCTTAGCAGGAGAACCAGTTTTGGACTCCCTTGAAGTCATCAATTTATACCGTGACACACCACATTTTGGACAATCTTTCAAATCCACATAGTCCTTTTGAAATAATACACAATTATTCGGGCATGCATGTATCTTCTTGTCCTCCATTCCCATTGGGCACAACAATTTCTTTACCTGGTATGTTGAGATTGGTAGCTCATTTCCTTCAGGAAGCATTTCTTTCAACAAAGACAACAATGACGTGAAGCTTTTGTCGCTCCATCTATTGTTAGCTTTCAGCTTATACAATCTCAACACAACACTAATCTTCGTAAACTTAGTACAAACTGTCTATAATGGTATCTTAGCATCATGCATAATGTTTCTAAACATGGGAGATGGATCGGTTTCGGTGTGCTCTACCCCACAACTATCCAGCATCGCATCAACGATGTCTACTGGAACTGGTTCGTTCACATCTACGTCATTGGAGGCAATAACTTCTTCCACATAAGCACTGCTATCGACATCCACTGGTTTTGGGTTTGAAATCTCTCCATGCCAGTGCCATTCTGCATAGGCTTGTACAATCCCGTTGCACATGACATGACTTTTGATTTCATCACCAGTGCTGACTTTCAAGTTGTTACCGCAATGCCTACATGGATAGTAGAACCTATCTCCAGGTTGTTTCCTATGTTCCTCGACAAATCTAATAAACTGATCAAGACCAGAAATAAACTCTGGG
The DNA here is from genome assembly GCA_963693085.1 of Alisma plantago-aquatica. Lineage (NCBI taxonomy): Eukaryota > Viridiplantae > Streptophyta > Magnoliopsida > Alismatales > Alismataceae > Alisma > Alisma plantago-aquatica. The sequence continues at coordinate 301,598,402 of OY856411.1, read as the reverse complement.
GTGCAGCGATTGCGAATGGACATCCATGATCTATCCATTCTATTATTAAAGAGAAAACAAGTATATATTACAACAATATTAGGGTCTAGGGTTAACAAATTAGAGTTTAAGCATGGTTAAAACTTTAGGGTTTAATGTCTTATATATAATTAATGGTTAAAACATCCTAAGTGAGATTAGGTGTTCAATAACAATCCCAAACCGGGGACTATCCAAGATTTACTCCTATTGAGTAAATCGTGGACGAGTTTCTAGGCCAACAAATACATGTGCTGTCATTCTTATATATAATAAATGTGTACCACCTATCTCATTCTTGAACACCTAATCTCACTAGTAAGTGTATAATGTGTATTGTGTTTTCAAGAAAATTTCAGCAACATTTCCTCACTGTTCTCTAAGTACATATGTACTTAGAGAACAAACGGGGAAATGCTATGGAAATTTTCTTGAAACCCAATACACATTATACACTTACATCCTAAGTGAGATTAGGTGTTCAAGAACAGTCCCAAACCGAGGACTATCCAAGATTTACTCCTATTGAGTAAATCTTGGACGGGTTTCTAGGCCAACAAATACATGTGCTGTCATTCTTATATATAATAAATGTGTACCACCTATGCCATTCTTGAACAACTAATCTCACTAGTAAGTGTATAATGTGTATTGGGTTTTCAAGAAAATTTCGGCAGCATTTCCTCGCTGTTCTCCAAGTACATATGCACTTAGAGAACAAACGGGGAAATGCTACCAAAATTTTCTTGAAACTCAATACACATTATACACTTACATACTAAGTGAGATTAGGTGTTTAAGAACAGTCCCAAACTGGGGACTATCCAAGATTTACTCCTAATGAGTATATCTTGGATGGGTTTCTAGGTCAACAAATACATGTATGCTGTCATTCCAATACCTACAATCCTAGTTTCATCATTCATATCCTAGGTTTCATGTAACATCATTTAATCTAGGTATCATATTCTATAACATTGATTTCAACATTTTGAGTGTCCATGCATGTTCATCATCAAGATAAAGATTACACATAAATTAGTATGACCTAAGGATGGAGAGATTCATAATTGATTTCAAAATTTCAAACTAGCTCATGCATTATCATCAATCTACATCATACAATAGGGATTCATGTAGATGTTAGTGCGACACATCACTACAAAATCAGAGATTTAACATTAGGGTTTTAATAGCTTAGATAGATTGATCACAAGATTTCAGCAATATAGTTAATACAAGATTATGATGAAATATGTATTAGGGTTTTAACATTAGGGTTTTAATATATTATTTCAACATACATCAAAATTTATAGAATTAGGTCAAGCATTAGTATTCACTTGCAAATGTATCTTCTTCTTTCTGCTCCCTCCTTACCAAATGGATAAAAGTAAGGCCACGACCGTGTGGGCTGGCCACTACCATGGCTGTGTTGGCCGACCACGGTCGTGCTGGCCAGCAGGGATTTGGCCAGCACGACTGTGGTCGGCCAACACAGCCACGGCCGTGGCCAGCCCACATGGTTGTGGCCTTGTTTTTATCCATTTGGTAAGGAGGGAGTAGGAAGAAGAAGAGGTGGCATATTTCAGCCACCTCTGGCGTCCCTATAGGACGACCATACATGTCAGCGGGAATAGGGTACCTTGAGGGCGGAGGAAGAAGAGGAGGAAAAAGGTACCTTCGTGGCGGTGGCGATGAACAGGCGCACAGGAGCAAGAGCAGGGAGCGGTGGCTGGAGCAGTAAGCAGGAGAACAGGCCAGCGGCTGGAGCAGCGAGCAGGAGAGCAGTGACCGGAGCAGCGAGTAGAGGACCAGCAAGCGGCGGTGGAGGCGGCGAGCAGAGGAGCAGCGAGCGACGGTGAGAAGAGGAATCGCCGAACCTAACCCTCAATCAGGAATGAAATAGAGAAAGGGGAAGAGTCTGGCTCGCGTGGGTGCTTTTAAGTTAACGACAGACGTTAGTTATTAAACATAACTGACGCTTAAAACTATAGGCATCGGTTACCACCAAAAAACCGACACTTTTGTTCATTGATAGTCGTCGGTTCCAACTAAAAAAATTGACGTCTATCTATATATGCCGACAAAAATAAATGTTCTCGAATTAAGACCATAGTTGTCAGTTTTCGTAGAAAAAATGACGCCAAAGGGAGGTGAAAATTTTTGCAGTTAGCGCGCGAAAACACATTGACATCGGTTATTGTAAGATAAACGACGATAAAAATGGGCCAAATTTCTGTCTCGCGGAAAACCTTTAGGCGTCGATTTCTTTGTTAACAACTGACGTTGTGTATTAAATTTTGGAGGTAATTTTTTTTACTGGAAAATTTGGATTTGGCGGTCAATTTTAGGCGTCGGTTGCTTATTAAGGAACCGATGCTAAATAAAAAATGATACATGTGTCTGGTCACTCTTCACATATAGATGTCGATTTTTTTATTTAGCCGACATTGTAGGGTTTAGGTGTGGGTTTTTTATATACAACCGATGCCTGTAAATGTGACGTTATAAGCCAATTCTGTAGTAGTGACGAGTGGTAATAACAGGGGCCCTTCCCCTTAGTCATTCTTGTGAGGTTGTCTAATTTAAGAACAATATCAGTATTGTGGCTTTAATTTAAGAACAATTTTTAAATTTAATGTTGAAATATTTGCTTACTTTGGGAACAATTTTGAAATTTGGTACTGTGTAATGTTTTTCATGATTACAAACATATTACTATCATGTTATTTATCGTAGTAAGTAACAAATAGTTATGTTTATACATAAAACTTGTATATTTTATCATGGTGATTTCATATCTGCAATCTCTCTATTTATTTCTTATGCGAGTAATCACTTTAATTATAGACGTCATGGCCAGTATTGAACATCCACAAACAACTAATGCCATTGTACAACTTTGTCATCTTATGTACGGTCCAACTAATGACATTACTAATGCAATAGCAGACCAAATAGCATACCAAATATCACACAATATCATGGACAATTCAAATGACAGAGCCACATGACAACCAATATCGAGATCAGTTAGTGTTAGGAGCGGCCATCAAAAGATTTTAGAAATAATAAGTGGCCATAAAAAGAGAGCGTATGACCTGTACCACATGTTACCTGACACAGTTTTAGCCTTTGTGGACAAACTTGAGGAGCGTGGTTTGTCGAAAAGTACCAGAGGTGTGTCATCAGTGGAGGCAGTATGCTACTTCCTTCAAATGGTTGGACATGGCCATACCAACCATCTTCTAGATGAGGACTACATTCACTCTGGTGAGACCATAAGTAGAAATCTTAATGAGGTATTGGATGCAGTGTGTGATTTGTAAAATGAATTTGTTGTGATGCAAACTGCATCCACAACTCCACACCGATGCATACTGGAGAGTACAAGATTTTAACCTTACTTCAAGGTATGACCATCATTTTTTTGACCACCAATTTTTTGCTAGTATAAACACTTTCTTCATCATTGAATTTCGTATATTTTTTGGTAACCCAGGAGACTCATAAGGATTGCGCCAAGCCCAACCTGGGGAGCTCAACCCCATCCCGTAAGGAGTGTAGCCCATTAAGTCACACAGAGTCCAGCTGCGCTACGGGAGAAACAATTCCAAACACCACCACCAGGGGGATTCAAACTCGAGACCCTTCATGAGGGGCCCCGTGCTGGGACCACCTGAGCTACTACTCGCCGGCCTGAATTTTGTATATAATTGTCTTAGGATGCCATTGGGGCAATTGACGGGACACACATCCCCGTTTTGGTGAAGCGCGGTAAGCAGAACCGTTATAGAAATAGAAAAGGGAATGTTTCTATGAATGTCATGGCTGTAGTAGGCTTCTCACTGGAGTTTATATATATCATGACTGGTTGGGAGGGATCTGCAGCTGACCAATGGGTACTACATGCAGCTACAACCACAGGCAGTTTCAATGTACCCGCTGGAAAGTATTATCTTATTGATGCAGGGTACGCCAACACCCGACAATTTCTTACACCATATCGAAATGCAGCTTACCATATAGCAGAGTATCGAGGTAATAGAAACTCATACACCAGCAATAAGGAGATGTTCAACCACCGACATGCTCAATTCCGTAACACTATTGAACGAGCCTTTGGTGTGTTGAAGAAGAGGTTTGCCTACTTTAAAAAAGGAGTAACTTTTCTTGTGCATTCACAGTCTCGTATAGTAATGGCTTGTTGTATCGTCCATAATTTTATCCTACGCCAAAATGATGGTGATCCTTTGATGGACGAAAAACTTGGAAGACCCTCATACAACCCCTGACATCTTGAACGATTTGAGTTCTCTCCAACAAACAAGCTAGGCTGATGCTAGATAGGGAGACGTTTTGCGCGAAAGACTTGCCAATTCTATGTGGGAAAATCGTTGAATTTCATATTTTTGTAACTTTTGAGACATTGAAACATGTTCCACAACATGTTTGAATTATTCCCTTTTCATATTTGATGCATAAGTTAGATTCTTGGTATACCGCCTACTTATGAGTGTGTCATTATTTTTATTATCAATAGAATTGCTTCGAATGGATACTGGGATGCCTTTCTGCCCATGTGGATTCCATTGCACCGTGCGAGTGTATATGGATGGAACAGATGTGGCAAATGGTTGAACAATCCACACATACCATATTTTACGTGTGGCAGCGTTCTTGTTGAAAATAGGTGTCGTACGATGTTACCCACACAACGAGTCCAACATACCGTGACAACCCTAACTACAATTAGGGATGCTATGATAACACAACTAGCATATGTACGAAATGAATGGAAGCACTGGTCTCCGTGTTGCGATTTTGTATGTTCCACAAGAGCAAATACACATAGGTTGGTCACTGAAATTATGACACTTAGTAGAAGATGTTACTATCTTTGTGAAAAACTTTACATGCCGACTGATAGTGATTCAACAACAGAGGATGAAGGTTACAATACGTCATAATGTAAAATCTAATGCCTTCCCGATTATGAATTATGCTGTATGTTTAAGCTTGAAGATGCATGAATAATTTATTTAACTAAATCCCTACATGGTTGGCTTACTTTCAATTATACTATTACATGTATTTAGACGTCAACGTATGAATTCTAAGGTAGGAGGTACTTTTGTGGTCTTTTGGCCGCATTGCAGATTAATACAAAAGATGCCAGGTTGTATGACTTCGGCATTCTTAACAAAAGACCGGGAAAAATATATTACATCTGCTCTACCAAAGAGGTTTGACACGTAAAGGCCCTAAATACAAGTTATTATTGACTATCACATGGATATATGTTCGCTAACACTAATCCAAAATTCATATTACAATATAGGGAAAAGACCGTTACAAATACTTTCATTGGGCAGTTGATATCCCACCAACAACTCATTTTTTGAAGGCTGAGATTAAGTTATTCACTGATGAGTGCAAGTCTGTCTGGGGTCAAGTAATGAACATGAAGGATTGTGTTGAAATCCATCATGATGCCGAAGAGGTTTACAAATCATACCAGTACCAGTATCATACACTTTACACTAAGGTTAACAAGTTAGATGATAGTTATAATCTTCTATTGGGTACACCGTCACCTCCAATGACTCCATGACATTTATGTTCCATTTATATTTGAACGATCAATCTTGCAAAATTTTATTCAAACGCCAGACATGTTGTTGTAATAACCCATGCTTAGCTTATCTACCACAACTTAATAGGGTACATGTAAATTTTATGACAAAGATGATTACATATTCTTTTTAATTTGGAAAAATTTGTCATTATGTTCAATATTTTGCATGTCTGAATATATTTTAATGAATGTATATTTGTGCATACTCATTTCATGCATCTATATTTGGATGTAGTAATAAAATGTGATACCGACTTAGCTATGTATTTGTGACCATTCATTTTGGAACAACCTGTAGATGTCGCACAACAACAAATTCAATAAAAGTCTGTGTGCTACACAAAGCGTAAGGATAAGTTGAAGATAGTCGTAGTAGACTGATAAAAAATGGAATGCAATGTAAATGGAATACCCCTAGATTGGTCAAAGTATATATGCTGTGTCGATGACAACTCCGTCGATTCTTCTTCTTCACCGTCATTGGTAAAAATCAATAGCTCAGTCGATTCTTCTTCTTCACCGTCACCTGGTAAAAATTAACACTTGTCGCTGATTTTCGACTAGCCAATGGACGAGGCCAAGGAATTGAAAAAAGCAGAACGGACAACAACACGCGTTGAGTTTGAAGAATACGACAAGGCTTTGTTGTGTATCTATAGCAAGGGGTCTACGTCGGATGAACAAATTTGTCTGACACAAAAGAGAGTGGACAAACAAAACCCTTCTTCTTCTGAGTAGTGGGCGGGTTTTGTTTTTAATGTCATTGTATAATGGAACAATTGGTTGTGCAGATGTAGTCATGCACCATGAGATGTTGTGTCGGCCAAAAGAATACAATTGATACATCTGGTAGAAAGAGACTACATTTTTGTCAACAAAGAAGTGAAGTCCAATTAGCATGGTAGGAGTTGTACGGTTCACAGTAGTCATTCAATGAAACACCTTTGCTGGTTGCAAAATTTAGGTAGAATAGGCACATGATGCAATATGGTTTTGTTTGGCTACTATTACAGTTACCAAATTAAATCAGACTGCATTTTGCGACTATTCTAACTGAATTTAATAATACAATCTTCTATCTACCGACTGTTTCCATTGCCTTCTTTAGGCCAACGCAAGAACTCTTGAAGCATGACCACTCACCGTATGATCATCTAATTCCCTTGACACACTAGTCTATATGAATTTATCTTTATCAATGTACCACATGTTTATTTCACTACACACTACACTTAGTACGAACTAATGTATAATTAGAAGGTATGTGTCCTGCTACCATCTTGAATGTTTGACATGTACTAAGATTATTCACATGGTACTTAATTTTAAATACCATTTAGATATATAATTTCTCATCCTAGATTATCTCCATCATGATTTTTTTACCAACTACACATGTATTTTTCAGTTTAACAGATACAATGAATCAGTTTGTATGGGATGCATAATGTGATGCAGCCCTAGGAATAATGTTAGGTCGACAATATTACTTGCGCAAACTACGTGACCCTTCTGCATGGCAGAGTTGGCGTGATGCCATAGCCGAGTTCCATGAGATAACTAGCAGAATTGATATTAGTATGGGTGTGTTCAAGGCAAGATGGAAAATTTTAAAAATTGTGGATGCAGTTCCAAAGACTTTCTGGACTAGCCCATGAGTTTATCCACTAGGACTACAACAAGATCCAGTTCACCAACAAGACACATCTCATACGTGCACAGTACATACATAAGATGCATGCAGAGTACCCAATGATGTTGGTAGAAATTGAATAACTTAGTGCAATGAATGCCAATTTGTATTTGATTGACTATGTTTGCTTTATTTGCAATTAACGACACATGCAATATGTTATGTATTCGTATAAAAAAATTATTTCTACGTCATGAATATGAAATAACCCATGTTGTTGTCTGTTATTAGTACTTATATTTATACTACTTTTTCTCAATATTATTTTACATTGTTGTAGGCATAAAATCTAATTTTTGTTTTCTTTCAAACATCAGACTTGTTGTTGTAATAACCCATGTCGTTGGCTGTTGTTAGTACTTATATTTATATTACTTTTTTCTCAACTTTATTTTACATTGTTGTAGGCATAATATCTAAATTGTTCAGACTCTCTCCAACCACAACACCCTAGATCTTCAACAGTCACTATAGCCTGGGCCTCTACCCCAATGTTACTATTTCCTAATGAAGAACAATTGGACATCTTCCTAGACGATTGTTCCTTAGCACAACTCACTATACCTAAACATTGGTGTTATCTAAACGGAAGAGTCTACAAGGTTGGTGAAGTGTACCTAAATTTTAAAAATTCATCATCTGTTATCGAGGTTAAGTACGATGTTGTCGGAAGTCTTGTATCCACATCCGATTGGTGCGAGTGGGTTAGGAAGATGCTATTGGGCCATAATGACAATCTTTTTCTCCATCTGGTTGACCATAATACCATCAAGTTTTAGATAACCAACATCAACAACGAGACGTCCGATCATCTCAAATAGTTTGATTATTTGATAGATGATAGGGAACATTTGGACGAGTCCGATGATGAGAAGGCTCTCGACGAGGTATATTGCAATTTCTAAAAAGTCCCCTTTATTCCTTTTGGCACCGTCGATTTCCCTATCACCATCAGTTCAGATCCGTCTAAAGACAACGACGAGCTCCGCGACACATCAACATCAACAAAAAAAACAAGGTAGGTCCAAGCAACAAATTTATTTTCCTGTCTTATTTTGTGTTTCCACTTTTTGTCTTAAAGTAATCAATCTTCATAGCTATTTTTTGTTGTTAAAACTTCAGGAGAAGACCATCACAATGAAAAGGCCCTCACAATTGCTGATTTCGGACCATGTTGCTGTTGTTTAAGTTGTGTATCTAGACTAGTTGTCTCTCTCTCTTCCTAATTATTTTAATTATGCACATGTTTAGGGGTACACCAACCCCCTTGTTTAGTTTCTGTTTTGGACAACAACACCGCTGCATGTTAATAACTATATCATTTTCATTCATCCCTTGTATTATTCGCAGAGTGGTTACAATATTTTGCGTTTGTATTACGAAAACAAACTAAACACGACTTAAGTAAGCCTAAATTTTATAATATTGATCTTAATTTTTGTTGTGTAATCAATATCCTATAATCTATTTTTATAATGTAAATATATTTTTATTGAAATCAGTTTGTAAGAAACAAACAATTCAAATCCTGACCTAGTTGTCAAATAGAATTAGACTGAATCCTGACTCACAGCCAAATAGAATCGGACTGAAACCAAATTCAAATCTGACCAGCTGACCAGAATCAGAGTGAGTTGCCAAACAAAATTAGACTGCATCCCTGACTATCCCAACCCAGATCATCAAACTAACCCCAACTAACCCGGTCCAGATTTCAGAATCCTAGTCCCATGCTAAACCCAAGTAAAAAGACATCGCCTAATCCGGACTGAGGAGTGAACCAAACAACACGGTAGTGTTATTTTACATGTTCTCTTAGTTGTAATCGACATGTAGCTTGTAACTAACCAAGCTGAATCAGTTCGTAACGTACATGAGAGTGATCCAGTGAAGGACAGCGTCAGAGGCATATACGTAATTCTTCTTAAGGTTTAAATAGTTATGATCCAACTGTTTGGATCGGATGTATACATTACCATTTTTTTACCTGTGAAATGTCATTATTGTCGGAGTTGTACATCTTGCGTAACAATGGAGTATTTTCAGAGTTCAACATCGGAGTTATGCCTGGGTGTTGGATGTTAAAAAGCATACTGCATAGAGGGATGGGCGAAGATTACTAGATGGCCGTCATTTTTAATGCGCTCATAAATTTGATCTGCTCATAAATCAGTCACCTCTCTTTACATCCATACTATCAGATTTTATAAACATGATGCGATTCAAACCCCATTTACGCCCTCACCGTGACATGTTTCCCAATGAATGAGCTACCTTATACATATGCGTATACATTGAAATAGAGAGTTTTGCACCTCGTAGGAAATTTCCTATACCTCCTATACCTACATAATGTCAACTGGAATTGTCACCAAATGCCATACATGATCCGGTATCACGGATAGGGGGATTATTGTTTAGACAGATTCATGTCATTTTTTTTTATAATTAGATTTATGCGACTTTAGCTTTTTTACACATATGTAAATAATTGTGACACTACTAGCTATATATAGAGATACACACGCGCGCGCGCGCGCACACACACACACACACACACACACACACACATATATATATATATATATATATATATATATATATATATATATATATATATATATATATATATATATATATATATATATATATATATATATATATATATATGAGATTTATTCGCTGCCCGCACGGGTAGTTTGATTTTTCGCTACCCGCACATCCAAAAGTGTAACTATATGGTATACAAAAGTAATTCTAAGATCAAAAGAGTAACTGTATTGATAAAAAAAGTAACAATATGACTAAAAAAATAACTGTAGAGAAAATATATAGTTAGTAAATATTTTTTGAGGAAAGGTAATGTTATATATTAAAAAACACATCAAGCAAGCGAAAACCTGCTTATGTGGAACGCCTACAGATTGTTTGGTAAAACTGCAACGGAAAGAAAAAGCTGAAAAGAAAATAAGCGAAAGAAAGCATTGTTCAGCTAACTTGGGAGATGCACCCCTTTAACAAGCCCCTAGCGAAAAAAGTTTTGCATCCTAGAGATTTTCCTGATTTGAGCTTCCCTTGAATCATAATGATTGGTCACAGTTGTTGCTGTACTAAGCTGACTCCAGCCTCATCGTCCACCATAGCTTTAAGATCATAGAGAAAAGTGGCTTCTGATTCTCCTTCCTCTGAATCATCCAACCTCCCTTCTGCTAATTTTCCTGTAGTTTAGTAAGGATGTGAAGATCGACATCTATTTGAGTTATAACATTTCTTGCCAAATTTTTGTTGTTGTTGAAAGTTCTATTGTTCCTTTCTTTCCAAAGGTTCCAGCAGATTGTGGTGAAAAGATCACTGCTTTTGAAATGCCTGTAATGTCTTAAAGGTGTTATTTGGATGAGAAAAGTGACTTCCTGGAGATCAGGAAGGCAATTTCTCATGAAATGTGAAAAGATTGTTCGAGAGAAAGAGCATATAAAGAAGATGTGGCTGACCGAGTCACTGTTATTTTCACAGAGGGCACATCTAAATGGGCCAATGAAACATTTTTTAGTGATGTTTTCACCTGTAAGAAGTTTATTATGTAAAAGAAGCCATAAGAAAGTTTTGTATTTTTGTGGCCATTTTTGTTTCCAAATCTTTGTTGATGAAGGGGAGAAACCTCTAAAAGAGAGAAAATTGTAAGCAAGTTTGACCGAATACTCTTTCCCCCATTTCCAAGTGATGTTATTTGAGGTGTTGTTTTCCATAGAACTTGAGAGATGTCTGAATTCATTTTGACTTACCTGGGAAAGGATACATCTTTTAAAGGAGTTTGATCTGTTACTGGTGATTAGCGAAAGGGCTTTATCAATCCTTAGGTTGAGGAGATTATTTGGGATAGACCATGATGGTTTGAGATTTAAAATAGAGCTGTTTTCGTACCATGGATCAGACCAGAAGGAGATGATTTTGTGAGAATGAGGAGGAGTATTTAAGATTTGTGAAATCATTTGTATATTTTTATTGATGAATTTTCAAAGTGGGGAGGCTGTTTTCCGATGGATTTGGTGCCAAGGAGGTGAGTTTTGGTAATATTTGTTTTTGATGAGATTTGTCTAGATTTTCTTTTTATTTTGGATGAGACAGTCAATGATTTTGGTAATGAGGCAGAGCGAGTGCGTTTCAATATTTATTATACCCCAGCCTCCTTGATCAAGAGGAGCAGAAATCGTTTTCCAATTAACTAGATGGTAATGTTTCCCAGGTTTTTCTAGTTTTTGGAAATTGTTCTAAAGGAAATTTCTTCGGATTTTATCTAGAATGGATTTAGTTTTAGAGGGTAAGGGGATGCAGCTCAAGAAGTGGGTTGTTATAGGTGTGATGACACTATTAAGTAGGGTGAGCCTTCCTGAGAGGTTTAGGAAGTTGTTTGCCCAGCTGGAGAGTTTAGAGTTTATTTTTGAAATTATGGGGTTCCAAATAGCGTTTGTGATGTTATAAGGAGTGATGGGGAGACCCAGGTATTTGATAGGGAAATCTTCAGTTTTGCATTTTAGGAAGTCCTTGAGGTTCTCCAAAGAAGATTGCTGAATGTTTACCCCAAAGATGGATGATTTTTGTATATTTATTTTTAGCCCAGAGATATAGGAGAAGATACCTATGATCCTAAAAATATTCTGAATAGAGGATTTTTCTGGAGAGGAGAAGATGATGGTGTCATATGTGAATTGAATAATGTTCTCCTTGCAGACATCAGGAGCCGAGAAGAGCCCATTTTGATTTCCCATTTGAATCATGCGAGAGAGAATAATAGTTAAAATGATGAAGAGGTAAGGAGAGAGAGGGTCCCCTTGTCTAAGTCCATTTGAATTATGGAAATAGCCAAAAGGAACACCATTAATGATGGTGGAGAAATGATTTTTAGAAATACATGCTTGGATCCAAGAGATCCATTTGTCAGGAAAATCAAATCCCTTGAGAGTTAGCAACATGCATTTCCACTTTACAAAGTCAAAAGCTTTTTCGAAGTCCAATTTGATGGCTAGGAGAGGGATTTTTGTGACAGAGGTGGATCGTTTCATTGACCATTAAAAAGGCATCTTGAATGCTTATGTTCTTTAGAAAGGAGGATTGGTTAAGAGGAATGATGTCATCCATGAGAGGTTTGATCCTGTTAGCTAATGTTTTTGCGATGATTTTGTAAGAGGTGTTTATGAGGCTGATAGGTCTGAAGTGAGAGATAAATTCAGGCTGACTATTTTTTTTATCAGAGTGATGACGGTTTTATTGATGTATTTGATGATGTTTTGTGGGTTTGAACTGGCATGGAAGGCGGAAAGAAAAGCAAGAAAGTCATGTTTGTAATGGTTCCAGTTAGCCAAATAGAATTCCGCATTAAGACCATCAGGTCCAGGGGATTTATTTTTACCTAGGTCAGAGATAGCACCTTGTAATTCATCAAGAGTGAAAGATTTGATGAGATCTTGAGGGTTTTTTATTTTGTTTTGACAAATTGTATTCCAATGAAGGTTATTTAGACAAGATGGGTTGTGATTATTATTGAAGATTTTTTTTTGAAATGGTTTTTTATATGTGTTATGATGGATTGTTTATGAGAAGTGAGTCTTCCATTTATCATAAGATGAGTTATGGCATTATTTCTAAAATTTTGGTTACATATTTTATGGAAGTATTTTGTATTTTTGTCACCTTCTTGAGCCCATGTGATCTTAGCCCGTTGTCTCCATCTTATATCAATACTGCTATTTATGTGATCAAGGTCAACTTTTATTGAAAGGACCAAAGCAGGATCAGCAGATGGGTCTTTTTCAACAAAGAGAAGCTGGTCTTCGAGATTTTTTTGAATTTCAGATAAGGTCGAGGGATTTTGAACCTTCCATTTTTTATGTGATTTTTGATGTGTTTAGTGTTGTTTAAGATGTGAAGACCCATGTTTGTTGTTTGAGGGTTTGCAAGCATCCAGGCTTCAAGAAAAGATCTGGAGAAATTTTCCATGGAGAGCAGTTGTTTTCGAATTTGAAGTGGCGAGACCCCCAAGAGCAAGAAGTAGTTTCGAGAATAACGGGAAAGTGGTCAGAAATAGTTCTGTGGGAGATATAGATAGAAGAGAGTGGATGCTTGTCTTCCCAAAGGTTTGAACAAATGAAATGATCAAGTCGAGTAAAAGACTGGTTTCTTTACCACGTATATAAAGCATTTGAGGGAACAAGGTCAATAAGAGAATGGTTTGTTAGCATCTGGCTGAACTTTTTATCTGCAACAGACATCAAAGAAGAGGAAGGATTTGAGTTGTGCCTATCTGAGATTTGGGTGATAAGATTAAAATCGCCACCAAGGACCCATGGAGACAGATGATAATTTGTGAAGAGGTAATTTAACTCCTCTAGGAATAGGGATTTATCGTAACCTGGTTCCCCATAGATACCAGAGAAAGACCAAAGATAATCATTAGCAAGATTTTTAAAGTCAATAGTTATGGAAAAGTTTAGAATAGAGGAGTTTTGCAAGATTAGAGCCTGGTTGTTAAAACCCACAATGATGCCACCTTTGAAGCCCTTAGGGGGTCGCTGAATCTAGTCTGTGATTCTGTTACCACCTATAGTTTTGAGGGCGAAAGGGATGAGAAATGTTTTTGTTTCTTGGATGGAAATTAGATCTATATTATTTTTATAAATGTGACATCGTATTTTTTTCTTCTTTGTAAATTTGCAGCACCACAAATATTCCAAGATGAAATTTTCATGACGAAGGAAAAGACTAAAGCAAAAATAGAAAGACACAGATACAGTGCTAACCTGTTAACACCTTCTCTTCGACCAACCCATGAAGGATTCGAGGTTGTTAAGAACATTTTGTGCGTCATCATCCTTTTCAAAGTGAATGCCTATCTTATTTGCAAAGGATGTGAAACTATTTGTGTTTGACCAAGAAGCTATATCTTCTATAGTCTCGAATTTTTTATTTTCTTTTTTTTATAAGATAGAGATGTAGAAAGAGTTGACGCAGAGGAAACATAACTGAAAGAGCAAGGAGGGGTGTTACCTTTCTTTGGCCTGTTTATAATGCTGGACCCTTTGGTATCGAATTGATGTGGCTGCAGGATCTTTTGAAGGTAGCTTGAGTTGGGCTTCTGCAGTGGGCTCTCCTGTTCCAAACTCTGCAAAGAGTTTTCATTTTTTTGCTGAGTTGAGTCTTGAAACACAGCTGTTTGATTGTTTTTGTTTGGTGAATGCCAACTTTCCTTTGTAGAAGAAGGTGATGGGAAAGTGTTACTACTCGGTTTGACATTGATAATAGGGAGAGGGGGCTCTGGAGATCTAGTTCTTTTCTTATTTGGGAGGTGATAGGAGTTTTCTGCATGGTTTGAGGTTTTCCTAATCCAGATGTGGTTTCTGACAGATGGAGCTCTGGAAAGCAAGATAGGGTTTTTTCCTTTGTTTGGGCTGAACCAGGATGGTGGATGAGAGGTAAGATCAGAAAAAGTAGAGTTGTTTATAGTAGGGTGTTCGACTGCAAGCTGGAGATGATAGATGGATTCACCAATCCTAATGTTGATGGATGGTGGAAGGGAGATGGCGGCTTTGACAGAGAAGAGGCAATAAGCTTTGATGTATTGGGAGGGATGGAGCATTTCTGGGCTAATGAATTGGAGCGTGGCCCCAATAGAATGAGCAATGCCTTTAAAAATCTCAATCTCCCACAGATGGGGAGGAAGATTTGAAATGGCTACCCAGTCTGAGCCACCTACTGGGGCAGGGAATGAACCGGAGTCAGCTGACCATTTAGATAGTCTCGCCATGATAAAGCTAGAACCATAAGGAATGGTGAGCACTTGGTTGAAGATATGATTTATCTTCGATCCTTCAGGAACAATGTAAATAAGCTGGGTGGGTGAGAAGATTTTGGGTTTGAGGATGGTATGGCCAGGGAGAAGAAGAGCCAAAGCTCTAGTGATGTCGAGAACGTTGATTGGGTTGTTGTCCAAATTCTTTTCTATTGAAACTAGGATGTTTCTGAGGGAGAAGACTTTGAGTAAGCGCATAGAGTTTGCACGGAGATCCATGGCAATAGTGTATTCTAGGTGATCAGGAACCTTCATGGTTGGTAGGGAGGGAGGGTGGTTTTCACTGGGGGTTTTGGCGGATGGGGTCTTTGAAGGAGATTTTTTTTGTTGTGTGCAGAGCTTGGCAGGGTTTCTAGGCAAGTGAAACGGTTTTGAAATAGGAGGAATCCTTGAGTTTGAGTTTGAGCGACAAGAGTTGGTTGCTTCTGCATGTACGGGCGGGAGATTTGCGAGATATGCAAAAGGGTTTTTTGAAAGGTAATGATGATGGGTGGGCGCAGCGTTTGGCCAGGAGGCAGGAGAAAGCCTTTTTGAGACAGCAAAACGACTTTGGAAAGGAGGGATTTGAGTTGAACGAGAGTGCATGTAATAGTGATGGAGTTTTGGCTGGTATATATTCCTGTTAGGGTGAGGACGCGCCATACAAAACCTTTTTATGTGCCATAGGTGACCACAACCGAAGCAAGTGCGTCGAGAGTAACATCTGGAAGTAGAGTGGTTGTTTTTATGGCAGAGGGAGCAGAAAAGGGCTCAAAAAGGTTTTTTTGGGGGGACCGCAGTCCAGATTTGGGCGGTGGGGTTTTTTTTCTAGGGTGTCGTTTATGAGAAGGGAAGATTTTGCATGGCCCAGGACGGGAAAAGAGAGGTTTAGGCGAATATTGTCCTTAGGGATGATGTCCCCTAGCAGGGGATGTGTGGGAAGGAGAGTTTTGTATAATGACGATAGTTTTGGATTGTAATATTTTTCTTTAATGGATGGAGAAGGAAAAAGCTTATACCTTTCAGCGATGGAACTGTGTTGTTGAACCGGGGGAGATGTGACATCATCGTCTTCATCCTCTAACCCTGAAGAGATGGAAATGGGCCAGGATTTTGTACCCATAGGTGGTTGATGTTCAACTCTGACAAAGAGTTGGTCCGCTGAGTTGGAGGATGATGAACTATCTTGACCATGTCTTTTGTAGAGGTAGGCAAGAGCTGGGGGAGTTTCGTGGAAGAAATCCCGAACCCACACACGGAAGGTGCGATCTTCGAAAGGTTGAAGGAACATCGACCACTCAGGTTGAAGATTTAGTTCCTTGTGCATCTCGCTCCATCCTTCCGAGATGAGGAGGAATGGGGCTTTTTTACCCCAGGTTGTTTCTGAGGGGGTAGACCATGAAATCTTGACTTGGAAAGAGTGGTGCCCGATGTTAATCATACTGATGCCAGGAGAAAAGTCGTAATCGTGGTAGATCCAGGCTCTTGGCAGAGGGATGGTTGTTTAGAAAGAAGGGTCGGCGAGATGGATTTTGATGAAGGGAAAGCACGAGTTCATGTTGTTTGGGGATGTTGGGATTTTTGTGATGTTACTGGGAACCAAGGGTTTATGCTTTGGCAAGGCACGGCAGAAAGTAGAGATCTTGCCTGATTTGTGCATGCACGGTACTTTTATGCATGAGGCGAGGGTGAGGACGCCTCTTGTTCTCATATTGTAATCTGATCGTTTGGTGGAGCTTTTATTGCAGAATACTGGGACAAAGTAATGCTGATGTGATTATGGTATCCAGCAAAATCTAGGGAGGGGTTTGTAGCTGACAGAGAGAATGGAAAGGGGTATTCAATGAGATGATTTTCGCATGCTTCTAAGTCCGTTTGAGAAACACGAGGTGAGGTGTAACAGATGCAGATAATCTCGAAATTTATTGCACACTGGTTTTGAAGGGGTCAGAAGATGGAGAGGGGTTTCACCGCAAAGAGTATAGAGGCGGTCGGGGGAGATGGAACTTGATCGGCGATGCCTGGGAGCTTAAAACTGATAAGAGATGAGACGTTGATGCTGCTTAATTCAGATGTTGCATGTTCAATTTTTAACAAACGCTGGAGCCGATTAAGGAGATGATACCATCAGCCTGCAAAGAGAAGAAGAACAGGGGGAATTTTTACCTGGGAAAGGATATTCTTTAGACCCTGGAGTGGGAGAAGCTGATTTCCGAAGAGGGGAAAGATGGGTTATGCTGCCGTTGTCACGTGGGTGAAGGGGACAGCGGGACCTTGTCGGGAGAGAAGGGTGAAAACTGTGTGACCTGATAGGTAGGAGCAGAAACCCGGGCTAGCAGAGGAAGGGCAATGCCGTCGCTAAGAAGATGGAGCAAGCGGCAGGTGGAGCTCGCCGGGGAGGGCACAACCGACCTAGGATGATGACGAACCGGATGGAGAAATCTAGAGAGAAGGTGGAACTTTCTCCCTCTAACTTACCGTTTCACGCACTTCTAGTGCAACATTATCTATATAGTTAGTAAATATATGGACATATTTTTTGATTTTGGTGGGATAAATGATATTATTTTTGGATGAATTTTTGAGGAGCTAGATAAAATGCTCCTCTAGGATTATAAATTTAAAAAAAAGTGACAGAAAGGTTGTGCGGGTATTAAAGATGAGCATATATATATATATATATATATATATATATATATATATATATATCGTGCAATTATTTTATGAAATATCATATTACAATGTGAGATACTAATGAAACTTGAATCACACAAACTAATTCTAAATCATATTCTTTAAATCTTGATGGTTACATTACACATAGGATTTCCCTAATGGTGGCAACCTATATGAGATATTGAATTTTTCTTGCAACATTAGGCATATATTCTCCACGTTCTATCTCTCTATCTCTATTTGTATTATTTTATTAGACTACACTACGTATCTTGAAGTGATTTTAGTATGTTATTTTTCCGTCTTATGCTCAAATTGAAAAAAAAAGAATAGAATAAGATCCTAGAAGATCACACGACTTTAAAAGCAACAATCTTCCAAAAACACATAAATTTTGTTCAATTTGGTTTACTTCAATTGTAATAGTTTCTGAACTGATAAACCAGAATGATCATCTTGGGTTGTGGTTTTATGTTTGAACCAAAATGTTGACTAGAAAAGGTAAGTAGATCACACAAGTTAACTGTTATTAAGTGGGATCTCATAGTAGATCACAAAAGTTAACTGTTAACATATTAAGTCGGATATCATCTATCTATTATTTGGCAGAACCACATGAAGAGAGGGTGTTGCACCACATCTTAGCCCCATCAATAAGCAACGTGGGATACATAACAGTTGCATTATATATGTATATACAAAAGTATAATGAGCCATGTTTATAAAATAAACACAACATTTGTTATATTTCTTTTCATACCATCAAATAAAAAAGTTGTTGTTGGGATAGATTCTTCTTTGACTTTGACTTTTTACTTTCATTTCTCTTAAATTTTGTTCCCATGAATCTAATTTCTTGGTATTAGGTAACAAGTTATAAGAACTCATCTTTTGGGAATCATATTTAGTTATCAAACTTGTTGGATCTAAGGGCTCTAGAGGGGGGTGAATAGAGCTACACAATTTCTCACAAAACATATTAGACCTTCAAATTATATCAAGTTTACAACAATAGCTTAATTGCAATTTGAAGTCCTATCTAGCAAGTATAGTAAGGATGAGATGGATTGATAGAAAGCACTTGACACAGGGATGTAGAGTGGTTCCACACTTCAAACTAGAAGTGAGTCAGTCCACTACCAAGAGAGGTCAACCTCTAAGACTTTGTAAGTGTTTTTCTCTATATTATTGCCAATAAGAGTTACAATACAAGACCACCAAAGGGCTTACCATCCAACCACAAGGAGATATCCACCTTACCAAATGACTTACCCACTTAGCTTGAGTTTTCAGCCTTCACCAAGTTCTTACCCACTCAAGCTCAAGTCTTCCCCCTTGAAGGACTTTGCTTCTCCTCTTAGATCTTCAGCCTTTGCCTTCTCCTTCACCTGGAGAAGATCACCACCTCTTCATCAACCTTAAATAGGACTGACTACAACTCCTTCTTCACTTGATGGATCTTGTTTCACCTTTTCTTCATATAGAAAGGGGATAGGGAAGTAGGGGAAGATGAGAGTTTTACATGCACAAGAGTGGAGCTCTCTTACAATATGCCTAACTCACTCACAAATCATGAAATGAAGTGTAAACTAAAGAGAGAAAGGGGCTCAAGGAGTAGTAGCACTGTCACACCCCGATCTCACACTAACCACAACCCATGAGATTAGGGCGCGACGGAGGGATTTACACACAAACCAAACCACTCATAACTTTTTAAACATTTTAAAGACATTAAAATGATAACCTGATTTATGCTGTAAACTAAAGCTAAACAAACTGCGGAAGCATTTTTATTAAACTGACTAGAAATATAAACAAAGTCTACACCATATTACATTGTTCGACATAAAGTAAAACATAACAGTTACTTTACAACTTTATACACATTCTACATACACACTCTCTCTCACCCACACCATGTCCCAAGGACCAAGGGGAAAGGACTAAGAGACCACTATCTAGCTAACTACATATACCTTCTACTGACTAGGGTGGTAAGATCCTTCAGATTCTTGGAACTGTCACTGACCTGAAAATGTTTGAGTAGAGGAGTGAGCCTACTCACTCAGTGAATAGCCTTTCATTTAGCTATCACTAAACAACTCATCAGATATATAAAATTGAAATAAAGCATAAGAATAGTTCTATACTGAACAATTCTAATGGCATAATAATTCTATCAGGCAATGTTCATATTTCTATATAACAGCAGGTATCACATAACTGTAAGCATTAAATATCAGGAACTGCATATCTTAATTAGTTAGGCAATTATTAACAACTAACACAGAAGATTCTAAACTAATAACATATTAAATTTATTGTGATCCTATACGATTACATTTTTGTTATGCCCCAAACATATGCAGCGCACTCTGCATATGAAGATATGTAGCGAACTACGATCCCACCGTACAAGACTTAGCGACACACCCGGGAAATGCTAAGTCTGACTTCTCGTCCTGGTCTGCACATGACTCTCAGGCTCATAAGGCCACACTGCACTAACTCTGAGTGCTCTGGACTCCTCCCGCAACCTGTAGTGCACAGTCGGAGGGTCTGGGTTACCACCGTGACACACGCACAGATTATTGTTGAATAACCCCTATTTACTCCAGTGCCACCGTGACACACGCACGGATTATTGTTGAACACGAGTCACCGACCATCTAGACACACGCTAGGTAGGTCGTTTCACCCCAAAGGTACAGACTGCGCAATGAGGTTCTACGGTGTTGGGGCACCTAAGTCTATTATAACACAATTATATCTTTCATTACTTTAGAACATACAACTGGATTAATACACTTGTTTATGAACTGTACTAATTTCAACCGCTACTCTGTATATACAGGAGTATTCATAGAGCAAGTCAATTATCTGTATTGTTCAAACATACACAACAACAATATTTCAGTTAATTAAATCTATTTCAACAATTGCATTAAGCACTTTTGGTTTCCGTTGAACCAAATAAAATCATTGAACTGTTCTACACTGATCAGAAGCTGTTCTAGATCATGTATAATCATACCGAAGCAATTTATAAAATAAAACTCAAGTTTCATCAAATACTGATAAAACGCCTGATAACCACTGATATCAGTGCAAAAATGCACAGTTTACCAAAAAATTCCAACGAAGGAGTTAAATGATGATAACTAAATGAACTCCTACTTACATCGATCTGGACTGCCCAGATTCGTCCGGAGATGCGTCCAAGGTCTGATTCCGGGTGGATTTCTATTGTCTTCTACCTTTGAATTAATTAGCTTATTGTTCCTGCAATTCGACAGTAAAATAGCTTCTTCACGCAAAGAAATCTTGGGCTAAAACTGCAGAATCGGATCTGTGGCCATGAATTAGAAGTAGGGAGTACCTTCCCGAAGTATTTGATTAGACAAACGAATCCCTCCTTGGCCGTGCGCCGCACAGCAGTAGCTACAGGTTGGCCGTCGTTCAGCCAACTAGGGTACACGGTGGTTAAACCATGGCCAGGCTCTGGATCTTGGCTAGGACCCCATAGTCGACCTCGGCGCCGTAGGTTGAAGGGGCTGGCCGCATCTAAGTTTCCCCTGGTCGGCGGATTGCCGCACCAGCAGCTTGGGCGGCCTCTGCTAAGCGGCGCCCTAGCAGCTTGGCTGCTCGGTAGGCTTTGTCTAGGGCAAACGGAGAGAGGGGGAAAGAGGAAGGGAAGAAGGAGAGGAGGCGATTTCTCCTGGAGTCGAGCTTGTGAGCCCTAGGGCTGCTCTCTGCTGCGAGATGTCGCAGGTCCGGACCCTGCTCAAGCCGTGCCTACTGTTCTATCGAGAACGAAATCAGAATGAAGATGATAAGTACAGGTTGCCGACCCACTTAAATGGAAAATGAATTGGAAAAATTGCATTTCAGTCCAAAATTTCTTAAAATTGCCATAACTATGGCCTCGGGGGTCCAAATTGATTGATTTCTTTTGCATCTTTCAAGTGAGAGATCCTCTTCAAATCCCAAGGCATGAAAGCATGCTAATTAGACTGTTTCACTGGTTTAAATCTCTAATTGCATCAGAAATCACTTAACTCAACTTATTCATCTTAATTATGCACTAATTGATCTTATGTGATTAATTCAACTAAATCAAGTTATTAACGCTCTAACCACCTCATACGCATATAAGTTAGCTCAAATAACTTTAATTAGGCTCAAATCATAAGGCTTACCAATAAACTTTGGAACGGGTCATAACAATCTCCCTCCCTTATAAGAATTTCGTCCCGAAATTCCTAAAAAAGAAAAGGAAACTTTATACGCATCTCAGATTCAAGCTCCCACGTAGCTTCTTCTAGGTTATGATTCCTCCACAGACCTTTCACTAATGGTATCTCACGATTCTTGAGTTTCTTGATCCTTCGATCAACTATCTGAATTGGTCCCTCAACATAGGACACATCTGATATGAGCTGTGCAGATTCTGGGTCAACTATCTTTTCTGTACCAAGATAACACTTCTTCAACATTGATACATGAAACACATCATGTAAATTAGCCAACTCAGTTGGCAAATTCCAACCTATAGGCTACAGGTCCAATCCTCTCAATGATAGGATATGAGCCCATAAACCTAGGAGTCAGTTTGCCTCTCTTACCAAACCTCAACACTCCTTTCCACGGTGAAATCCTCAGATACACTTCATTACCAAATTCAAACTCAGGATGTCTACATCTATTCTCAACATAACTCTTTTGTCTATCTTGTGCAGCTTTCAACTGTTCTCTAATTACTGCAATCTTTCTGATAGTTAAATCCACTATCTCTGGTCCAAAAATACGCTTTTCACCTACCCCATACCAACATATGGATGATCTACACTTTCTACCATATAGAGCTTCATACTGAGCCGTACCAAGACTAGAATGGTGATTATTATTGTATGCAAACTCTATAAGGCTCAAGTGTTCTTCCCAACTTCCATTGAAATGCAAAACACATGCTCTCAACATGTCCTTAAGAGTCTGAATGGTCCTTTTTGACTGACCATTCATTTGTAGGTAAAAAGTTGTACTGAATCTCAACTTTGTGCCCAAGGCACGATGCAACTGATTTCAAAAATCTAGATGTGAACTTAGGATCTCTATCAGATATAATTGAAACTGGAATACCATGCAACCTGACTATTTCATCCACGTATATCTTAGAAAACTTTGGAACATCAAAGGTTGACTTAACAGGAAGAAAGTGAGCAGACTTAGTTAATCTATCCACAATCACCCATATCGAGTCACAACCTTTAGGTGTCCTGGACAACCCTATCACAAAATCCATTGTGGTATGTTCCCACTTCCACTTTGGTATAGGAAGAGATTGCAAGGTACCTGCAGGTTTCTGATGCTCAGCCTTAACCTGCTGGCACACACTACATCTAGCCACGTACTCAACTACATCCTTTTTCATACCTGACGACCAGTACAACTCCTTGAGATTCATGTACACCTTAGTGTTACGTGGATGCATAGCGTACATCGATGCATGTGCTTCCTCAAGAATCTTTTCTTTCAAATCACTGTCTCGAGGTACACAACATATCATGCTAATACAACACACCATCATCTAAAAACCTAAACTTTGGTCTTTTCCCCCTGTCATGTCATGTACGATCTGCTGCAACCCACTGTCACTCTGCTAAAGTTCTTTAATTTGATCATAAAAAGTAGGCTTGAATTGCATTTGTGCAATCAAACCACTTTGTTCTGTCACCCCAAAGTCTATGTTCAACTTCCGCATTTCTACTAGCAGGTCTCTCTTGAAACATGCCATAGAGAATGTATCAGTTGTTGAACCTAACTTCCTGCTGAGGGCATCTGCTACCACATTCACTTTTCCAGGATGATAATCTATCATTATATCATAATCCTTAATCAATTCTAATCATCTCCGCTGTCTAAGATTCAGATCCTTCTGGGTAAAGATATATTTCAAGCTCTTATGATCTATAAACACCTGGCACACCTCACCATAAAGATAGTAACATCATGTCTTATGAGCATGAACTACAACAACTAATTCCAGATCATGTGACGAGTAATTCTCCTCATTCTATGCTACTTACCTCTTGTTACTTATCCTTCTCATTTTGATCCTATAGAATAAACATCCCAAAAATTGAAACACACAAGGTAAGAATAGATTATTCCTCATTCTTATTATTACTGTAAGAATTTATTTCATATCGCACTTCACTTATATTGTATTTCTCCTTTTGTTCCAAACACATTTGTTACATTTCAAATTTGTATCTTTCTCTTTTCTCTGAATCATTTTCATATTGTTTATCTACCTTTCAGATTAACTACCTTTAAACCCTGGATTACTATCAATACTAGTTTACTTTTCATAGTGCAAATCTCATGATTTTGTTTTATAGAGATGCTAGTATTTAAGGTCAAATCACTAGCGACATCCCTTGAACTACTACAACTCTAAACATTCTAGGGTTTGGTCCTTATCAGTAACATAGCATTATTGTGATGTGACTTTGCTTCCTTAGTTTGAAATCAAACTTTAGATCTCATAAGTTCATCCATCTACTTGTAATGAATACAACAGATATGAATAATCATCAATGAACTATAGATATATAACAGAAATGTAACATCATCCAAGTTCTCTAGCATAACTTATTAACACAAATGCTACAAATAAACATGATACTTGTTACCCAAGCATCACACATGGCTCACAAGGCCATTCATATCTTGTCACCTCTCACTAGGCAACAACTTATTCACATGGCACACAAGGCCATTCACATCTTGTCACCTCTCACTAGACAACAACTTATTCACATGGCTCATAAAATCCGTACACATTATTACTTTTATTAAGCAACAACAACATCAACACACAAAAAGCCAATCAACATTTATTATATAAATGTCACAGCCCAAACTTGGCTATATTCATCATCTCATCATACCTGCATGGTTATTAGGCATGATAACTGTAAAAGAGTTAAATCACCCCTTTACTAAAATATGGTAAACAAAACACATTGGAAAGCAGCGGAATAAAAATTTCTCTGACTATATTCAATTTCATAAAGGTTTACAAAAAATACATTAGATTCTCCCATTTAGGGTTACATCAACAAACAAAATAGGATCTAGATAGAGGGAAGTCCAAACTACTTCAAATCTTGTCTCCAAAGCAAAATCTCCAAGAGCTAGGTCCAAGCCAAAAGCTATATACTCCTTGATCTAACCTGGGGTTGGAAGCATACCCCAACAAGAAGAGAAAATAGATGACATCAGCAAAAGCTGGTATGTGCATACTAAATACAAAATTAAGCAATATATGGAATAAAGGACATCAAATATAAAAGGCTTCCCATATAAAAGATAAGGACTATCCAATCGGGCATAAAAGAAAAGAATCATAATCTCATAATAAAAGAAGATACTTGCCATGATCGAAACAATAAAGATTGTGCAATATTGGCACAAAAGAAAGTAGTAGGGCACACACCCCACAATAATCAACCTGCATGCATGTGAGATAAACATAGCCCTAGAACAATATAAACACAATTGGCGGCCAACCCTCATAAATTTGAAGCCTGATAGAGAAAGGAATACTGCCAATCTACCAAATATATAAAGTTGAGTATGGATTACTGCCACACTCGATTATAGAGGAATGGTATACTGCCACCCTCCAAATAAACAATAGGGGAATACTACCCCAAAACCAATGTAATTACACTACTCTAGTGTTACTGAATCACATAGCATGTTTAATGTAGAGGCAAGTAAATAGTTTAGTCAGAAGATGATACAAAGGTTGCCATCACACAATGGACAATGCAAATATATTACATCCACTTCAAAGTGGCACATACTAATATAAGAGACCAACATGCACCAAGGCACAAGAAAAGATATCAAGAAAATATCTAAGTTCATAACAAGCAAGATAGTTCACACGAACCATGATAAAAAGAGATAAGACATATTGTGTAGGTCAAATTCAAGAGAATGAAAAGATAGGTGAATTGCTCATTATAGAGGAATAGGGGATACATCATACATTTAGAGAGAAGAATTAGAAACTGCTCAATATAGAAATAATGTGGGATGCAATCATACAATAAAGAGAGAAATTGCTCAATATGAATAATAGGGGATACATCATACCTTTCTTACTTAGAGTCCTATTAACCTCTTTTCCAAACCTTTAGTTGAAATCAAGGTCCACTTGTCCTATATCCAATTTCATATTCATGTATTACAATAACATATATACATTAAAGAGTTGAAACCCTAATATATGAAATTTTTACACAAAAACCTTGATTCAGATCTCAAACATATCACCACTAACTTAGTTAGGTTTTTCTGATTAAGAAAACATATAATTTTGCATATATTGGAGTTATGAAGGTTAAAGTGTATTTTTGGTGATTTTTAGGTATTTAATTCATTTTCTAAAAACTCTTTTCGACAAAACTGAAAACAAATACTTGGAAATATTTTTATTAAAAATAACATGTTTTTCTGAGTTTATAACATATTTTACTTTAATTTTTGGACAAACGAATCAAAAGTTATGAATTATTGAAAATCGACCAATTAGAAATCGACACATCGTCAATTTTACATAAGATCACGAGTTTTAAGCATGTAATAAGAAATATATGGGAAGGGGGTTATGAAGCTCATACCTAGGGAAGATAATAAGGTCCAAATAGCAAGGAACCCGAGCTTATAAGGTCTGGTTGCTCCAAGCCTAGCTCCTTTCTTGAACAAAGATCACCTTCTCCACTTAGAGGTGATAAACCCTAGCAAAAGAGCATAGAGATGAGGTTTTTTTAGGGTTCTAGGTGGGGTTTCACCATGTATGGTCATGGTTCCGACCTGGAGGAAGGTGTAAGGAAGACTAAAAGTATGAAAATAGGGAAGGAATGAAGGAAACTTACTAGTTTTGGTCGAATTTACCAAGGAGGAGCTTTAGAAACCCTAATAGGGCAATTTGGAAGCCCTAGGAGCCTTCTTCACAAAGGTAGAGTGTGAGATCTAGTATGTTACAATAACAGTCATACAAGATATTCATCACATCATGTGATACAATAGTAACACCATCATTCCTTAACCAGGAATTAGGGTTCACTATCAAACAGGGCTTATCATTCCCTTTTCCCCAAATTAGGGTTAGGGTTCCCCATTTCTCATTAATTCAGACCCTCTTGAGTTAAACAACTTTATCTTGTATTAAGGTATTTCCCCTCTTAATGCATTCCATCACAGAATACTCACCCTTAGCATATAATGCATAGGCCACACATTAGAATTGTCCAACTATCTCACATGATATGGACTTATCTTAGTTTAAGGCATAACTTTATTATAAAGTTGCCTATAAACAATCGCAATGATACACCCTCAACTAGGGTTTCACAAGGATACACCCTCAACCAGGGTTAACAATGATACACCCTCCACTAGGGTTTACTAATCATGTATTGGATCCATGCATTTGTTATGCATTATTGATTGTACCATTAAGGGTATTTCTCACCTAATCATTAAATTTAATCTGAACCTTATTGTGTTCCTTTATTTCTAATTAAGGATTGCTCATATGAGGTCCCAATGTTGGGTCTCCGATATCAGTTCCAACTAATTCTTAGTTGTTCTAATCTTTCTCTTATATCTCAACATCTTAGTGTATGTACATTCTTACTATGATGTGAGTCTAAATTATCCAGAGTCTACTCTTATTATACTGTTAATAGGAGTCATTAGATCTCAGTAATGCATCCTGCCAGCCGGACCAGGCTGAACCTGTAGTCCTGAAGCCAAGAGCTACTCAGGATTAACCAACTCCTATTAATCTCAAACATGTGGAAAGAATATCCACTTAGGGCAAACTCATTTAAACATAACTTCTGGTATACTTAATACAAAGAATATAAACAATAAATAAATCACTTCATGACACACAACAATATAAAAGAATCATATTTATTCTATAAACTGAAAATCTAAATCCATACATATAAGAGCATTTCTAATGATTTCCAATCAAATAAGCAATATAAAGCAAGAGTTGCATCGCATCCTATGTTTAATCTCTTACTCCTGTATTAATTTCCGATTTCTTAACCCTAAGATTTCTAGGGTTTGTCTCTAGCCCATCCTTCCTCTGCATACCTGGCCAGGGCATCCAGAGAAGAATGGATAGACTAGCTTGATACTGGTCAATCTAAGTACTCAGATACCTGGCCAGGGTACCTAAATACTCAGACTTCCCAGAGCTAAAGACACATCACTTCTTATCTTTCTCACTTATAACTATATCTTTCGACCCTAATGATCCCTGACGATTCAACATAAACTCTTTACTTGGTTCTCGTGACCACGTCCTCTTCCTGCCATCTGCAATAGTATAACAGAACACTTCCTGTTAGAAAATTGCAGTTAGAAGGAAGACACTTAAGTCCTAATCCTATTGGTCTCTTGTCGTCCCCTGACCTTGACTTAGAGTAACCATGTACTCAACCTATGCTCTGATACCAAGCTGTCACACCCCGATCTCACACTAACCACAACCCATGAGATTAGGGCGTGACGGAGGGATTTACACACAAACCAAACCACTCATAACTTTTTAAACATTTTAAAGACATTAAAATGATAACCTGATTTATGCTGTAAACTAAAGCTAAACAAACTGCGGAAGCATTTTTATTAAACTGACTAGAAATATAAACAAAGTCTACAACATATTACATTGTTTGACATAAAGTAAAGCATAACAGTTACTTTACAACTTTATACACATTCCACATACACACTCTCTCTCACCCACACCATGTCCCAAGGACCGAGGGGAAAGGACTAAGAGACCACTATCTAGCTAACTACATATACCTTCTACTGACTAGGGTGGTAAGATCCTTCAAATTCCTGGAACTGTCACTGGCCTAAAAATGTTTGAGTAGAGGAGTGAGCCTACTCGCTCAGTGAATAGCCTTTCATTTAGCTATCACTAAACAACTCATCAGATATATAAAATTGAAATAAAGCATAAGAACAGTTCTATACTGAACAATTCTAATGGCATAATAATTCTATCAGGCAATGTTCATATTTCTATATAACAGCAGGTATCACATAACTGTAAGCATTAAATATCAGGAACTCCATATCTTAATTAGTTAGGCAATTATTAACAACTAACACAGAAGATTCTAAACTACTAACATATTAAATTTACTGTGATCCTATACGATTACATTTTTGTTATGCCCCAAACATATGCAGCGCACTCTGCATATGAAGATCTGTAGTGAACTACGATCCCACCGTACAAGACTTAGCGACACACCCGGGAAATGCTAAGTCTGACTTCTCGTCCTGGTCTGCACAGGACTCTCAGGCTCACAAGGCCTCACTGCACTAACTCTGAGTGCTCTGGACTCCTCCCGCAACCTATAGTGCACAGTCGGAGGGTCTGGGTTACCACCGTGACACACACACAGATTATTGTTGAATAACCCCTATTTACTCCAGTGCCACCGTGACACACGCACAGATTATTGTTGAACACTGCCTTTCTGTCCTCGTGCCACCGTGACACACGCACGAATTATTGTTGAACACGAGTCACCGACCATCTAGACACACGCTAGGTAGGTCGTTTCACCCCAAAGGTACAGACCGCGCAATGGGGTTCTATGGTGTTGGGGCACCTAAGTCTATTATAACACAATTATATCTTTCATTACTTTAGAACATACAACTGGATTAATACACTTGTTTATGAACTGTACTAATTACAACCGCTACTCTGTATATACAGGAGTATTCATAGAGCAAGTCAATTATCTGTATTGTTCAAACATACACAGCAGCAATATTTCAGTTAATTAAATCTATTTCAACAATTACATTAAGCACTTTTGGTCTCCGTGGAACCAAATAAAATCATTGAACTGTTCTACACTGATCAGAAGTTGTTCTAGATCATGTATAATCATACCGAAGCAATTTATAAAATAAAACTCAAGTTTCATCAAATACTGATAAAACGCCTGATAACCACGGATATCAGTGCAAAAATGCACAGTTTACCGAAAAATTCCAACGAAGGAGTTAAATGATGATAACTAAATGAACTCCTACTCACATCGATCTGGACTGTCCGGATTCGTCCGGAGATGCGTCCAAGGTCTGATTCCGGGTGGATTTCTATTGTCTTCTACCTTTGAATTAATTAGCTTATTGTTCCTACAATTCGACAGTAAAATAGCTTCTTCACGTAAAGAAATCTAAAATTGGCTCGATCAAAAGCTAAATCTTGGGCTAAAGCTGCAGAATCGGATCTATGGCCATGAATTAGAAGTAGGGAGTACCTTCCCGAAGTATTTGATTAGACAAACGAATCCCTCCTTGGCTGTGCGTCACGCAGCAGTAGCTGCAGGTTGGCCGTCGTTCAGCCAGCTAGGGTACACGGTGGTTAAACCATGGCCAGGCTCTGGATCTTGGCTAGGACCCCATAGTCGACCTCGGCGCCATAGGTTGAAGGGGTTGGCCGCACCTAAGTTTCCCCTGGTCGGCGGCTTGCCGCACCAGCAGCTTGGGCGGCCTCTACTAAGCGGCGCCCTAGCAGCTTGGCTGCTCGGTAGGCTTTGGCTAGGGAAAACGGAGAGAGGGGGAAAGAGGAAGGGAAGAAGGAGAGGAGGCGATTTCTCCTGGAGTCGAGCTTGTGAGCCCTAGGGCTGCTCTCTGCTGCGAGATGTCACAGGTCCGGACCCTGCTCAAGCCGCGCCTACTGTTCTATCGAGAATGAAATCAGAATGAATATGATAAGTACAGGTTGCCGACCCACTTAAATGGGAAATGAATTGGAAAAATTGCATTTCAGTCCAAAATTTCTTAAAATTGCCATAACTATGGCCTCGGGGGTCCAAATTGATTGATTTCTTTTGCATCTTTCAAGTGAGAGATCCTCTACAAATCCCAAGGCATGAAAGCATGCTAATTAGACTGTTTCACTGGTTCAAATCTCTAATTGCATCAGAAATCACTTAACTCAACTTATTCATCTTAATTATGCACTAATTGATCTTATGTTTTTAATTCAACTAAATCAAGTTATTAACGCTCTAACCACCTCATACGCATATAAGTTATCTCAAATAACTTTAATTAGGCTCAAATCATAAGGCTTACCAATAAACTTTGGAACGGGTCATAACAAGCACACTCAACTATAGCAAGGACCTTGAATATCTTGAATGAGCAAATTTGGAATGAACTCCAAGGGATCCTATTTATAGCTGGGCGTGATCCCTTGAGTTGGGGAACACTTAGGGTCGAAATATAGCCATTTTGCATAAGACAATAGATATATTTTCACCCAAACCAAGTCACCAACGATTATAATCACTTTTTTTGCATTTTTCGTACAATACATTTGGGCGAGTTTCAATAAAGGTAACTCGACCGATCAACTAAAAGACAAAGCCAATTTTTAAACTATCGGTCGAGTTTGTTCTGGGGAACTCAACTAATGAGCTAAAATTGAGTTTGCTCAAAGAGTTTTTCAGTCGAGTACTGTGAATGCACAACTCGACCGATGAGTCATCTTCATAAAATCCATCATAGGATCGGTCGAGATTGTAACTCAACTGGTGAACAACATGTGATCAATTTTCTAAATTGACTTTTGGGTGATTAAACCTTGGTATAAAATGTTCGACATATTTTTATAATCTCATTTACAAGTCATATAATCAATACAAGTGATTATAAAATTCTTCTAAGGTCGTTTGAAGTGATTTCCTTATTAGCACACTTGTTTGCATTGCATTTGACTTTAACTTGGACAAACTAGGGCTTGTGTAAATTGATCCTTTTGATGTACCTAAAGCCTGAAATCAATCTTGAACAAACATATTAGATACATATGAATGGAATGATTGAGTCATTATCAAAATATGGACAATGTACAACCTTTAGGTCAACATTCTCCCCCTTTTTGACAATGACAAATCATTCCTCAATCATATTGAAAAGGATATTGAAGTTATACCTTTACCTTGTGAATTGTAAGGGGTTTCAAGATTTAAAGAATGTGAATTGCTCCCCCTTAATCTATCCTTACTTTAACCTGCATAGTTAGTCTATCTACACAAAGCAATATAACACATACATTCTATATGGTCTTTTAGCAAGTCACCTGATAAAGCATATAATGAACAAGAAAATGATCACTAGGTAATAAAAGCAATATGGTTGAGCTTCAAAACATTGACATTCTCTCTCCCTTTTGACATTATCAAAAAGAAAGGGGGGTAGAAGAGCATAAAAGCATGTATTCTCCAAGCACAAGCAAGCATATATCCAAAACATGCAATCTTAAAACATACACCAAATAGAGACAAGAGAAGTAACCAGATTAAGTCATAATCAAAATATGTTGAAACATGGAACCAACTCATAAGATGTAATAAATCAAAGAGTAAGAGTGTACATAATATAGATTACAACCCAGAGTGCAAGTTCTCATAGAACAACTACAAGTGAAAATGATGAAATAGTACATCTCAGATCATGTGCCCATATGTTTCTAATACAAAATAGCCTAAAAAGATATATATGATCAGCAAACTAGACTAAAAACTTAGAACATATAGACATCTTGGACATCTATATCAACATCATCTACATCATCATCAACATCAGGCTCATAGTCATCATCTCTGTCTGAAGGTGCAACAACATCGCCTTCATCACCAGAGTCACCAGCAGAGCCACAAGAGCCATCATTAGCGTCAGATGTAGCACCATCATCCTCACCATCACCAGCAGCCTCGTCAGCATCAACAGTTTCCTCATCATCATGGCTTGACATCTCCTCATCAACAAAGGGACCGAAGTGACGATCGGGCCAATGAGCATTCTGCTCATCCCAAGTCATACCAAGAGAAGAAATCTCATTGGACCATGGGAAGGAAGGAGCAGAATTGCCAAGGTTGGCAAGAAGAGTGGCTAAGGGGCCAGCAGGTAGAGGCAGGATAACTGGAGTAGGTCCACCAACAGCAGAGGGTTTGGGAGCAGCGGAAGGTGTAGGTGTAGGTGGAGGAGTAGGGTAAAAGTGATTGTATGCATAGGAGGCATAATCACTTCTCGGGTAAGACTGGTAGACTGGGTAGGGATATGTACAAGACATTTTCATATTTGTCATGATTGAACATAGATCCTGATGCATGTGCTCCTGGACCTGGAGGTTGTATGCCTGTTGATGTATCATGTAACCCATGAGGGCTTCATTGGACACACGAAATGAGGCACATGCATGTCGGGTAAGCTATGGAAGTGGAGGTGCTTGGGTAGAGGTCGAGGAAAGTGCAGAAGCAAAGGTAGAGGAACCGAGTGTGGTATAGGAAAGGATAGACATAGACTTCTAAATGGTGGTCTCACTAATACATGCTCTCTTTTGGGCAGGTCTGAAATGAAAGTCATGGAAGAGAGATTTCTCAGTAGCAAACTAAAAAAGACCACATATCAGGGCAGGGTAGGGAGGGTGGGTGCCACCTGCATTATTGTCTGATTCGAAGCAAGTCATATGGTGGAGGATGTATCTAGACTACTTGACTTTGACATTCTCTAAGAGGCAATACATGATTACCATAGTGTTCTCTGCAATATCCATTTGATTTTTCTTCAGATGGATGTTGTAGTTGACTACTAGGGCAAGAATACGTCTCTTGAGATCCAAGGTAGAGGAGGGTAGGGTGCTCTTCTTCTTGTAGGGGAACGTAGGTTTCTTCAACTAATGATGGACGTTAGGAAGAATGAGATCGTATTGCTTGTAGAAAGCCTCAGGGTCAAGAAGGTCAAAATACTCGCCATAATCCTTACGCCAGGTGTCAGTCTCATCGGTACCAGAGAAGAATATTTTTAAGGTATCCTCCAAGACTTGGAGTTTCTTCTCGGCTATCATAGACGTTATGATCACTTGAGTATTAGGAGGGAATATAAGGGTGTCGTAATTCTAATGCAAGTTCGTGTAGAATTCATGAACCACTTTCATGCTAGTCATGGAATTGTGGAAGCACACACATTCAACACCCATGGATGAGAGATGGTGAACGTGTAACAACTTTTCCACTTGATCGATGACCTCTTGGTGTCTAGGCTTGGGCTCAAAGAGAGCGTGAAAAGGGAAAGGACTCCATGGGAGAAGGTCCTTATACCTATTAACAGCCTCATTTGAGACAAAGAGAGTCTCATCAAAGGGGATCAAGCGGAAGACGAAGAGGAGGATGGTGCATTGCTAGGGGTGTCTCTCTTCCTTCTATTTGAAGCCATTGAAGTGAAATAGAGAGGAAAGAGGAAGCAAAAGCACAAAGCACATCACCAAAAATGTTCACACACCTAGGTTTAGCAAGGGGGGAAGTCAAATATGGTCTACCTAGGAATGATAGTGGCTAGGTTGAGGAAGGGGAGGTCAAGGGTGGAGAGCTTAGGTCTAAGGGAGGTGGAGTCAATCAACTTTTCTATAGTTGAGAGGGAGAATAGTCGGTCAAAACCAACTTAAGTGTGCTCTAGCCCAGCCATTAGTCGACTTCGGTGAACTCGTAAACTCGACCAATTGGCTTTAAAAAAATCTCTCGGCTATCGATCGGTCGAGTTTGCCCTAGGGTAACTCCACCGATGGTCAACCTGACCTAAAACCATCAAACTTATTTCTATCCATTAGAATGCTAATTAAATTTATTTTTTAAGTCTTTATGTATATTGAACATACTTAAGCACATATCACTCATCATTGGGTACTATTTTGCAATAAAACATGCGTTTGTGACCCATAAAAGAGAAAAAAAGGAAAAAAATGAACATGAAAAATCGATTTTAAACATGTTAGCAAACAAAGATGATCCAAATAGAGACAAGACATATATGATAGATAATAACTATCTAGAAGGCATATCAGATTCATTCAAAGAAGTTATAAGTAATTTTAGCTAGAGGTTTAGTGAATATGTCTGCCAACTGATTTTCTGTGTCCACATGCGTGATATAGATATCCTTCTTGGCAATGTGATCATGAAGAAAGTGATGGTAAACCTCTATATGTTTAGCTATACTATGAAAGATAGGATTGTAAGACAAGTTAATTACACTAGTAGTATCACAATAGATAAGAGATGCATCAAAATGAATGCTAAAGTCTTGGAGCATTTTCTCATCCATAGGACATGGACACAACAACTTATAGCTACAATGTATTCAACCTCAGTGGTTGATAATGCCACTAAGTTGTGTTTCTTGGAAAACCAAGACACCAAGCATGGTCCTAGGAGGAAACAAGTGCCACTTGTGCACTTTCTATCAATCGATCAACCTACATAATTGGCATCACTATAAACAGTAAGAGTAAAGTCCCTTGACTTGGGATACCATAGTCCAAAGTTTGGAGTTTTGGCTAAGTACCTTAGAATTCTCTTAACAACTATAAGATGTGATTTCTTAGTATTTGATTGTAAGCGAACACACAAGCCAATACTAAACATTATATCAGGTCTAGAGGCAATTAAGTAAAGTAAACTTCTAATCATACCTCTATAGAGCTTCTCATCTACCTTCTCACCTTCTTCATCTTTATCAAGTTTTATGGTGTTTGACATGGGTGTGTCCATCGGCTTGGTGTTCTCCATCCCAAAGCACTTAAGTAGTTCATTTGTGTACTTGCCTTGGTTGATGAAGTTCCCATCTTTTGTTTGCTTGATTTGAAAGACGAGGAAGAATGTAAGTTCAACCATCATACTCATCTTGAATTCACTCTGCATAAGATCACTTCTTGTTGATTGTAGCCTTAAGCCACTAACCTTGCTTTATTTCTTACCACTTTGCCGCTTTCATCAAGCTTGTTTCGGTATACCCATTTGGTGCTAATGATCTTTCTATCACTTGGTTTTGGCACAAGGGTCCAAACTTTATTCTTTTCAAATTGTTCTAGCTCCTCTTGCATAGCTAGGATCCATTCTTCATCCCCAAGAGCTTCCTTGAAATACTTAGGCTCGAGTTGTGAGATGAAAGCATTGTTGGCCTGTTCTTTGTTGAATGCAGCCCACATCTTCACTCTTTCAAATGGATCACCTAAAATCAGCTCCTTTGGATGATTCTTTGCAAACCGTGGGGTTGGATTCTTCTTTTCATCATCTTTGTCTTCTTCTTGAGTAGACACCTCTTTTCCCTTTTGGGTGATGTTAAGCTCTTTAAGAATAGGAATTACTTCACCTGCAACATCATCATTTGAAAAATATCTTTGGGAATGGAGGGGTTAGTCTCAATAAACTTTACATTAATAGATTCTTCTACTTTAGAAAGATCAACATTAAAAAATCTATAACCCTTGATCGTAGTGTTATAGCCAAGAAAGAAAGCCTTATACGATTTCAGATCAAACTTGTTGAGAGAATCTTTCATATTCAAAACAAAACAAGGACATCCGAAAATGTTGAAATACTCGATAGAAGGCTTCCTACCATGCCATAGCTCATAGGAGGTTTTCTTCAGTGAAGGATGAGTAAAAACCTAGTTTTGCACAAAATATGAGGTACTGACAGCTTCATCCCAAAACTTCTTAGGAGTATCATACTCTAGAAGTATGGTCCTAGCCATCTCCTGTAAAGACCTATTCTTCCTCTCTACAACCCCATTTTGTTGAGGTGTTCGAGGTGAAGAGAAGTTATGTGCATAACCCGATTCATGACAAAAATGCTCAAAAAGTTCATTTTCAAATTCTCCCCCATCATCACTACGGATGGAAACAATGTGGCAAGAAGCTTCATTCTCGACTCGTTTAAAAAAGCTCGAGAAAACACCAAGTATCACTTTTGGAAACGAGAAAGAAGGTCCAAGTATATCTAGAAAAATCATCGACAATAACAAGGAAATACTTGGAACCACGAAGTGGTTGAGTTCTCATTGGTCCAAATAGATCAATGTGAAGAAGATCAAGAGCTCTCTTAGTACTAAGGACTCCTTTGGATTTGAAGAAGGACTTGGTTTGCTTTCCTTGGGTATAAGGTTGACATTTCTCATCCTTTTCAAAATCCAATTTAGGAAGACCCTTGACCAAATCCTTTTTGCTCACCTTCTTCAACTGATGCATATTTACATGACCAAGTCGGCGGTGCCAAAGAGAAATATCATTCGAGTTGACTACTAGGCATATACCAACAACAAGCTCAATAGAGTCAAGAATAATAACATAAAGATTACCACTTCTAGTTCCCTTATATATAACTTGATAGGTGAGGGAATCTAGAATCAAGCATTCAATGAAAGTAAATAGCAGAAGGTAACCATTATCACAAAGTTGACTAACACAAATTAAATTGTGATGTAGGCCATCCACAAGTAGAACATTCTTGATACACAAGGATTCACCTACATCACCCTCACCTTTGAATTTACCTTTCTTATTGTCCCCAAAGGTGATCGATCCTCCTTTCTTTTTGGTGAAATTGTTGAAATGGCTTATGTCACCGGTCATGTGCTTTGTGCAACAACTATCAACAATCCATCTACCCTTTTCCTACAAGAAAGGAGAATGTTGGTTCCCAACTTAAACTTTGGGATCTGGAGTTAGCTTGGGGACCCATTTCATCTTTGGGTTGGTCCCCTTGGGTATGTAAGGACAATAAGTAGAGTAATGATCATCAAATTTGCAATAAGAACAAATCATAGGATTCTTAGTGCTGAAAGACTCTCCTACAAAGAAAGAGGTCTCCTTACTCTTTTTCTTACCTTTGTCTTTGTTCTTGCCCTGTGATGCTCTCCCTTCAAATCCCAAACCACTAGTACCACTTTGTTTGGTAGAATGGTCAAGGATTTCATTTAGGGAGTTCTTTCCTTTGAGGAATTTCTATAGGGATACTTTCAATCTATGGTTATCATCATTTAAAGAAACAATGGTAGAAGATAAACTAGATATGTCATCCCTAGCATGCACAAGATCAACCTCAAGACATAAAGCTTTAATTAAATATGAGTCTTTTACAAGAGAGATAGAAACAACATTAATACTAGGCAATAAAGGTCTAGAAGATAGATCATTTACTTGAGAAAGAAACCTAGCATTTTTAGATTTAAGCATTTGAATCTCTTTAAGATAGACATCTCTCTCTTCTCTATGAGCATCAATAAGGAGCTTAAATTTAGCATTTTTAGTTTTAAGCAATTCAAGCTCTTTAAGGCAATTTAAGTTTTCTTCCTTAAAATTCTCAATATTCTTAAGGTAGATACCGTTCTCAACTTCAACCCTATTGTATTGGAGTTCAAGATCAAGGTATTGCCCTTGAAAATTACCAATACTCTCAAGGTTGGTCCACTCATTCAATTCAAGAATTTAAAGCTTAGCATATAGATCATCGATAATTTTTCCTAACCACTTTATTTTAGATTTACATTTAGTAAAAGATGAACAGGTAGAGATAAGTATGTCAATAACAGCTTCCTTAGATAACTCATGCAAGCTTACCTCACTTACCTCACTTACCTCGCTTACCTCGCTTACCTCGCTTACCTCACCAATATCTTCACTAGTAGAGGCCATGAGTGCAATGTGTCACTCTCCATCTTATTCTGAGCTTGAGCTGCTTGAAGATGAAGCTTCCCAAGATGCATGAGCTGCATTCTTGTATCTCTTCTCCTTCTTGTCCTTCCTATTGTATTTGCTTTCCTTCTTGTATTCCTCTTCCTTCTTTGAGCTGCCGTTGTGGTGTGACTTTCTTGACTTGGGGCATTCACTCTTATAGTGCCCATTTTGACCACGTGTATAGCATCTCAGAGTAGAAGAAGAGGAGGCTTGCTTTCCCTTAAAGCGTTTGCCCTTAATGTAGTTAGCTTCGTGCTCACTAGGGCCTTCATCTTCACTAGAGGAGGGAGAAGTATGGAAAACAAGTTGTTGTTGAAGGATGAAAACCTCTACTTATGCTTTAAAAGCACTATCTTTGATATTCTTGGCTTCCTTCTCTTCTTGCTTGGCTTCTTCTTCTTGCTTGTCAAGTCTAGGCTCATGGGCTTGAAGGTTTCCAATGAGTTCTTCAGTTGGGATGTCACCAAGGCTCCTCACTTCCTTAATGGAGGCGACCTTTGACTCCCATCTCTTTAGTTGAGTCCTCAAGATCTTGGAGTTTAGTACACCTCTATCCAAAGTGTTTCTGAATGTAGCTAGCCCATTGATGATGACATTGAGTCTTGAGTACTGTGACGACCCGATAACAAATCAAGCCATCACCAGTAATAATCACAGATTAACCATAAGCAGTAGAATTAACAAAAACACTAAAAATTGAAACCATTTTGCACATAGATCCTCTTCCAGGAAACTTTTTTAAAAAAGAACCAAAACCTTATATACACCATGGTTCATATAGTACATACATTGTACTGTCTCATCTCGAGGATAACAAGTACCAGTTGCTTTACTTTAACATATACCTCAACAACATAAAACCTCGAGGTAAACAAACCAAAATCTCAAGTTGTCGTATGAAAACCACTAAGTACTATCTCCCAAGGACCTGAGTATAGAGACGACACATAGGACTTCTATCTACAAGACACGATAGATAGTACACTCAACCTGAGCTACTACTATTGTCCCTGCTGATGTGATCCTTCCTCTATAGTCTGGTTTCTACCTCCTCATCTGCATCCACCTAAAAATTGTGGATCCCACAGGGTGAGACTATTGTTCCAACGAGAGATATAACTCTCTGCCAACAATATTATTATCACAAGAAATTATAAAACTGAGTAGAGGATACTTTATGCAAGTAAGCAGGTTTATTTACAGTGCAAATCATTATCATTGATAAGATAGTTCAATTGTTCATAACAGAGTTATAATTCATCTATTTACTCTATAAGGAATATGAAGAACATGTATAACATCTATCTACTAAGATGTATAAAAATAATGAAGCATAAACCAATGTTTTCCGTATTTGATCCTTAAACAAATACGCTACACAACTGACTACATGTTTACAATCACACTTATGCCCATAGGAGATGAGGTATATCACTCATGCTACAACCGAATACTACTAAGTCACAATCGGTACCATACAAGGTCAGTGGCAGAGCCAGTTGTCAAGACCTCACATGTCTCGATCAGTACAAGATAACTGACTGGACATATTGTGTCAACTGCAATTATCTTACCAGGGTATACTGGTATCTTTGCTATAGAGTTACATCTGCAACATGTACTCTCTTTGGGAGAAGACTACAGAGCTTTTCTAGATTATTTTTCATCAGGAAGTCCGCTGAGCGATCCTAGTTTAGTTTCATCAGGAAGTCCACAGAGCAACCTGGTGTAGTTTCATTAGGAAGTCAATTGAGCAACCTGGTGTATTTGGGGAGTCCACTGAACAACCCCTAATATAATTTAAATATTCAATAATATGTATACCGAGTTAAACTCGTTTCACCATTCAACAAATCCTGACACTAAATGGATCTATGGTCTAGGCAACTACATGATAACATTTCTCTTGATTAATTAAGTATATTACAATATCTTTTAGAATCAATCAAATTTGCAAGCAAGAATTATATCAAATGCTACAAAGGTATAATATGTTTATCAAGAACTATCATGATCTTTGCAACACATATAACACTTAGATTCTCAATCTCTTATCATCATCATGCTTGGGTATTCAAACCCTTGGTTCATCACTAAGCATTGTTACCAATTATTAGTAACCATTACCTCTAGGTCATCGGACCAAGGTATACATTATACTTGGCTGCATAAATAATTCACACAGTTCACAAAGCCCATTACATATGTATCATATAAAAATCATAGCTCTTACTTAGCTATGCTCATCACCTCATGATACCCGAATGGTTAGTATTTTATGATAACAAAAATATCAAATACATGTCATTACCATGCACTGCAAAAGAGATACCATCTTCCCATTATTTAGGGTTAGGGTTTCCCTTCATTAACCGATTAGGGTTTCAAATCATCTCATCACTCATCATTTAAGATTTACCTTCATTAACCACTTATGATTTTCAAGATCACATCATAAAGGATTAAACCCTAATTCATACTCCATTCATACTAGTAGTCTCACTTATA
Source organism: Alisma plantago-aquatica (assembly GCA_963693085.1). Classification (NCBI taxonomy): domain Eukaryota; kingdom Viridiplantae; phylum Streptophyta; class Magnoliopsida; order Alismatales; family Alismataceae; genus Alisma; species Alisma plantago-aquatica. The sequence goes on along the minus strand of OY856411.1, from coordinate 301,557,394 downwards.
CTCATTACATGTTTAACATTCAAGTATTAGTTTCTCTCTCATCCTCACTAGGGTGTCGATTCCACCATACTTTTACTAAGTTGGCTCCATTCTCCTTTTAAGGTACGTTAGCACATAATTATGAAATTGCATTAAACTCATTACCTTTTTAATGTTGCATTTAACATAACACACAACATATATCACTTAGTCAAATACATTGGATTGAAGCATACCTACCATATCGGGCATCATGGTGTATGTATGCTATCATATTATGCTTGAGATACAACCTTATCATCATATTATGTATCCATATTGGGCATGTGGTGTAACCACATCACCATATCATGTTTAGGGTGTATCCCCTGACACCATAATGTGTATCCATATCGGGTTGGCTATCACTTAGATCTTATCATTTCAAGTTAACCTCATATCGTGTATGAGCTAGATGCTTGACCTCATATCGTGTATAAGGGTATACTTGGTACCATATCATGCACAAGGTGTGAACCATGTTGGAAATATGGTATATGCCTCATCATGGTATCGTTTTAGTAGTCTAAACACAATACCATATCAGGTTTCTATGTTGGATTATCATATCGGGTTACCATGTTAGTTGACATATCGAGTTAGCACATTGGGTAGACCATTATGCTCATATTCTTTCATTCCTTCCAAGGATCAGTCCCATAATATATTTGAACGACAAGCTAGATATTAGATTGAGCTCTTTTATAAACAACCCATCATAAAGGGATTGGGGTATGGGTTCAAAAGCATGTCGGGTTTCAATTCCTCAACTAGGGTTTTCAACACCATATAAGTTAGAGAGTTCAATTAATACTATATCATGCATGAGATATGGAATTGACCTCATATCATTCACAAAGTATAAGTAGGTACCACTCCTATCATCCATGAGATATCACTCATATCGTTCATGTGGTATAACTCCTAACTATATCGAGTTACCCTTCATCTTGGATTTCATATCGAGTTTAAGGTACTTCAACCCTATATCGGGTTGTACCATGATGATTTCACCATCATTAACCTCTAGACTATAGTTATTACTATACTAGTTCATGGACAACAGTCCTAACAACTTTTGGGTCTCAAAGGAAAATCAATTAATCAAAGGAATTCGAACTTGAAAGTAGATCAACAAGTTCAACAATATTAAAAGTAAATAATAACATAGTTGGGTTCAAGTTATATAACCCACCTCTAGAACAACTTCCAAGCTCCAAGATCCAAGTCTTCACGTTCCCAAGGTTGAAGATGAGCTTATCTAAGGTTCAAGACTCGAGCTCCTTGACACTATGCATGATGTCTTCATCTCTTCTGGTTGATATCACCTTTTGTGGCTGATATCACCTTGCTAGGTTGATGTCCCTTCTCTATGGCCAATACTAGGGCTCTAAACTCGACACTCCTTCACTTATGCATGATACTAGGATGTTGTGCATGATATATAAGGTAAAGATGATAGTGAGATCCGAAAATTCTACTAATAGGTGAAGGGAATGGTATTTATAGTTGTGATTTATGAAAAAGAGTGTAAGAGGTGTCATCTTCTTAAGCTACTAAGTGCCACATGGCCATGCATAGATTGACACATGTATTTGCATGCATACAATCTTTATCTTGCCATGCAAAATAAAAACTTGTGGATAATGCAAGGGATAAGGGTCTCCCCTTTGGTTATCTTCTAGGGCAAGCTATTTCCACTCACATTGTTATATTCACAATTCAATACAACCTTTTCCAAAGAAAAGTTGCAAACTGATATCTATGACTTCCTTGAGGTGTTTAGCCCGTCATGGCCTTTTCCAAGAATAAAAAAACTGATAGAAGACTCCCTCTATGGCTCCTTGGCTGATAGAGACTCCTATACCAAGTCTACAACTTGATATAACTCATGCAAAGATTTCAACTATACTCCTTCCTTGGTCTTTTCATCACCAAGAATGCTACCACTCCAAGGTGATTCAAACATAGTGTATCCTTCTTTCTATCTCCTCTAGATTATAATAGGAAGGATTAGGGACACTCTAGAAGTGGTGATTCTGCACATTAACCCTATATTTTGGGTAATTTACAAGATGTACCAAAATTGGTGCACAAAGCACTTAACATTATTCAAACAAGTTCTCACTTAGATTTTTAGGCTTTCCTCAAGCCACCACTTAGCATAATTCTCTCTCTTATGATGTTAGAACTCTTAGGGTACAATCAACAAGTGACATTTTGTAATATAACCCCTTATCTTGGGTAAATTGCACTTTACACTCAGACTATCATATCATGCACAAATAGTTTGCAAGTAAGCTCAAACTTGAAAATAAACTTCATAAAGAGTCTTAATTACTTTTTTAAAAGATTAGAACAAGTTTGTAAATTACTTACTTAAGAAAAACTTATAGGGTTAATCCATAACCTAGGTCAGGGATGTTACAAGTACATCTCCGCAATCCCTTATTTCTTACCCATCTTGAAGTTCTCTAGAAGGTTGTTCAACATGTAGATATTTGCCTCCTTGACTTGCTTTGTGCCTTCATAGGTGATGCACAGCTTGTCCCAAATCTCATAGGTGGTGTCCCAAGATGAGATCCGATTGAACTCCATAGGGGTGAGGGCTGCGTAGATGATGCTAATGGCTTTGGCATTGAGTTGAGCTTCCTTGAGTGCAACTTCACTCCATGTTGCAACAACTCCAGTTGGCTCCTTGTAAGGTATGGCCATCACCTTCTGTATGTCAAAGTTCATCCCTTGAATGTAGAACTACATACACCTCTGCAATTAGAGGAAGTTGGTTCCATCAAAGACTAGAGGACACATGGAGAAGCCTCCCTCTAGTTTGAGAGAACCAAGTAGGTTGCCACCCATCTTCTTATCTCGTGGGAGATTGTTGGAGAAGATCCTTAGCTCTGATACCACTTGTTGGATCTAAGGGCTCTAGAGGGGGGGGGTGAATAGAGATACAAAATTTCTCACAAAATAGATTAGACTTTCAAATTAAATCAAGTTTACAACAATAGCTTAATTGCAATTTGAAGTCCTATCTAGCAAGCATAGCAAGGGTGAGAGAGATTGATAGCAAGCACTTGACAAAGGGATGTAGAGTGGTTCCACAGTTCAAACTAGAAGTGAGTCAGTTCACTACCTAGAGAGGTCAACCTCTAGGACTTTGCAAGTTCTTTTCTCTATATTATCACCAATAAGAATTACAACACAAGACCACCAAAGGGATTACCCATCCAACTACAAGGAGATATCCACCTTACCAAAGGACTTACCCACTTAGCTTGGATATTCAGGCTTCACCAAGGTCTTACCCACTCAAGCTCAAGTCTTCCACCTTAAAGGACTTTGCTTCTCCTCTTGGATCTTCATCCTTTGCCTTCTCCTTCACCTAGGAGAAGATCACCACCTCTTCATTAACCTTGAAGAGGACTAGCTACAACTCCTTCTTCACTCGATGGAGCTTGCTTCACCTTTTCTTCATGTAGAAAGGAGATAGGGAAGTAGGGGAAATGAGAGCTTTACATGCAGAAGAGTGGAGCTCTCTTACAATATGCCTAACTCACTCATAAATCATGAAATGAAGTGTAAACTAGAGAGAGAAAGGGGATCAAGGAGTAGTATCACACTCAACTATAGCAAGGACCTTGAATGAGCAAACTTGGAATGAACTCCAGGGGGTCCTATTTATAGCTGGGTGTGCTCCCTTGAGTTGGGGAACACTTGGGGTCGAAATATAGTCATTTTGAATAAGGCAACATATCTATTTTCACCCAAACCAAGTCACCAACGGTTATAATCACTTTTTTTGCATTTTTCGTATAGTACATTCGGTCGAGTTTCAATAAAGGTAACTCAACCGATCAACTAAAAGACAAAGCCAAATTTCAAACTATTGGTTGTGTTTGTTTTGGGGAACTCGACCGATGATATAAAATTGAGTTTGATCAAAGAGTTGGTCGGTCGAGTGTTGTGAATTCATAACTCGACCGATGAGTCATCTTCAGAAAATCCATCATAGGATCGTTCAAGATTGGAACTCGACCGATGAACAACATGTGATCAATTTTCTAAATTGACTTTTGGGTGATTAAACCTTGGTATAAAGTGTCTCACATATTTTTTCATATTAGTTACAAATCATATAATCAATAAAAGTGATTAAAAAATTCTTCTAAGGTTGTTTGAAGTGATTTCCTTATTAGCACACTTGCATTGCATTTGACTTGAACTTGGACAAGCTAGGGCTTGTGTAATTTGATCCTTTGCATGTACCTAAAGCCTAAAATCAGTCTTGAACAAACATATTAGATACATATGAATGGAATGGTTGAGTCATTATCAAAATATGGACAATGTATAACCTTTAGGTCAACAAAACTTACTCCTGGTTGGTTTTAATATATGTGTTTCATCATATGTTTAAATATAACAGTTCCTATGTAAGGCTAGATAATGAAAACATTTATTAGAAGAAGTGGAAATGAAGGTTTTAAATTTTTCATTCACGTGATAGATAGAACAAAGTATCATAGCTACGTTGTTATTTCTCATGTTTATTTTCATTTTAGTGGGGAAATCTAGAGATTACATTTCATATAACTAATAAAACTCTACAGAAGTGATAAAAGCCAGGGGACATTGACATACATGAAATCAATCATAGAAAACCTTAAAAGCTTCTTAATTTCTATTAAAAACGTGATATTTTAATCCGTCTAACTAAAAAGGAGATAGAAGGTATACTTATTTGTGGCTAAAGCTCCTATTGGTTTGGTGTAAGTCAAAAGTTTTGAGGAACTCATTTTCTGGGAACTCTAGTTCAGTTTTTGGAACTTGAGTTTCACTCACTTCCATGTGATCAGTTTGTTGTTGGTGTAAATATACAAACTATTGAAAGTATTTTAATTTTTAGTGTGTAATATAAATAAGTAAGGATGGCAAAGACATAAAAAAAGAATGATATCAGTGAAAAATTATAATATTCTTAAATCATAATAACCTCATCAAGTGGTTGTGGTGTAGATGCTTATCTTTTAAAAAATATTTTATTATGATACAATTATAATCTTAATAAAAATATTATAATCGAAATCACACTGTAATATTTTTATTTCACTTTGCATGTAAAAGTTATCAAAATAATTTCCGCAATTTATGTGTTGGTAAATATATGCTTTGTTTCATCATTGTTTAACACAATGTATAATATTAATTTTTACATTACTATTTGTAATAATTTTTCACTATATTATTCGTACATGGTTATAGTTAATTATCATTTTCACATCACATTGTTTAAACATGAAGAATAAAAATACATTAGGTATATCACATTGTGCGGTGTGTTTTTTCATGATGTTTGTATTTTAATTTTTTAAATCACATTAATTATGGTGGTTATAGTGTAAAATATTTTACATAGTGCGATTATAATGTATGATATTTTGTCATATTATGTTATAATTTTAGCAACAAAATATCCACATCGCTAATATTTTTAGTCATAAATACTTTAGATGTGTCACTTATGACAAATGAAGAATATATTTGTATAAGAAATGTTGTTAGTTGTCTCAAAACTCATTTTCCGCTCTTTTTAAGAAGGAACTCAAGAATTGTGTCTTGTTTGTAAGTCTATAACTCATCGAAAATCACAAAACTCAAGTTCTAATACTTACTTTAAACCAATCATGAAAAACTATTTAAGGAACTCCAGTTCATAAGTTTTCCAGACTAGTTATGACAAACCAAATCAGAGCCTAAGCCTTAGAGGCATGAGGATGAACTAGAACTTTGTAAGACATATTTTGTATAAGAATTGATAACGGAAGCATACATGACCAAGTGAAGCCCCATGAAAGGTCGTTATATGAGTTCACAGTAGCACACAATATACATATGTGAACCATTTTCAACACTCTTCCATCCAAATTGTAAATAAACATAGACATGCTTATAGCCTTAGGATTTGCAATTTTTAAGTTTACAAGTAGGGTCCGCCAATGGGGAGAGTATGGGGGAGGGTAAGGGCTTATCCTTACCCTTACCCATCACAGTGTGGTAGGTAATGGTAAAGATAATTCCTCACTGCAGCAATATCATTATGCTACCTTTTACCTACATGATAAACATGGAGGGTAAGGGTGAAGCAAGAAATCTATATGTTTTCTAAAAGTTTGTAGTAAATACTAACAATAATAGCCTGCCTAATACATTTATATGTTTAAGTTAAATATCAAGATGCTCTAAAATGATCATCAACTACTCAAAATGATTCTATGTAATCTTTTAAAACATTATACGCATGGTTTTTGTTATATTACAAATATATTATCAAGACAATGGTTGTTGCATATACAAAAAATAATGCTCCTAACATTTGTTATGGAACAAATAAATCACCCAAAAGAAAAAATCTACACCAAAATTACATCAAATGACAACACGCCACAAAAAATTACTGGTGCAAACATACATATCTTTATCCTCCAAAGTGTTGTTGTGCACAACATAATTAAGCATGAATCAAGTAGATAAAACCACCACAAATATGAATCAAATGGTGTATTAATTATTAAATATTGTTATTATATACCCATGTGTCTTACAACTTCATAAATTATAACATAATAGATGAAATAAGTCCCAAAATGAGTAGAAAACACCACACAAAAAAGTATAAAATAATGCATAAACTATAAAATCTCACTGCTTCATACACTTGTGTATTACACCTTCAAAATGGCTTTGTATACATGGCCAAATTAGCTACATAAGAAGTATATAGAAATATCATGCATTGTATTAAGTTCTGAAAAATATTGAATAAGTAATAGACTAAAATGAGCATTGATTTAATATATTATACATAAATATTGATAGGTGATGTAGCCCTATTTTAGGGCTCCATCTTGTGCCATTTTGTACTTAAATCACATCTAAACATGTTAGATTATAAGCTTTTGCCCCTAATGTGCTTATCATTGCAAATACGCTTATGGATGTTCTTTACACTATTTTCAGGTACTTGGACCATGCTTAGATGGACGAGACAGAAAGAGGGAATTATAGGGTTCCCCCACTCATGGAGAGACCCAAAGAAGGCCCCAAAATCTCCCTCAACCTACCTCCAATAGACAAGAGTCGTAACCAAGCAAGGACATCCAAGAATGATGAAGATTGAAGTGTAATCAAGTGATGCAAGCCTCACCACGACCGTGGGCACAACACCACAGTCATGTGTTTTTTTAGAAAAGAGATGCCAAACTCAACAGGGTTTTCCTACAGAATCCCACGGCTGTGGCCACTTGCAACGACCGTGGCCATTGAAGACACCACGACCATGGCCATCCGCACGGTCATGGTCAGAAGAGAGAAAAACGGCCGTGGGCACCTCCCACGGTCGTGCGAATTTATGGTCAAGAATCAACTGTTCAACAGGGTTTTTCCCCAAGATGCCACGACCGTGGCCACCTACCACGACTGTGGCTGATGAAGTCCAAAATGACCGTGTTGCTGCTCCACGATCACTCCCCCCTCCTCCAAAACGGCCGTGTTACCCAACACGACCGTGGTGCCTATCACCCACCATGACCGTGGTACTCTGCCACGACTGTGGCCACCACCATACTTAGCATATCACTGCCAGTTCAATACCATGACTGTATTCTCACCCCACGGATGTCCTACACTACCCTCACCACGGCCATGGTGACCCACCTACCCTACCCAACTTTTACACTGTACTTCTTAAACTACCCCTACTTACCCTAGTGCCTCCCCACCACCTATATATACATAGGTGGCTGTTGGGGCATGAAGGCTAGCCTCCCCTACAACTGCTCTAAGGTTCCACCTTCCTTCCTTGAGCTCCTAATGTAATCCCTTTGCATTCTAGCTCAACATCCACCAATTCCACCCTCATTCCACCTTGGAAACCTAATTTTCTAGGTTTTCACCCATCACCCCCATATTTTCATGCTCCCATGCACCCTTGGAGGAGGGAGGTCATCCACAGTAGCTTGGAGGTGAAGAAGAAGGGTATTACACCAAGATCCATGGTGTTTCTACCTCTTCTTCCCCTTTCTTTTACTCTTTCTTTGACTATGTATAGCTAAGCCCCTTGTGGTGGGATTTTTGGGGTTAAAATGTGACTTTGATACCATGTTGGGGAAAAGTTGCTTGTAATGAACTCAATTTATATATATGATGATTGCCTCTTGCTTCTATCTCATTTCCTATTTTATTGCATGTGGTTTGTGCTCTTTACACAAATTGCTTGCTTTGAGATGTTTGATGACACTTAGCTTCTAGGAGGATTTGGAGTATATGTGGCAATCTTAGGAATGGCTCCTAGGTCCAATTAGTGGATCCCTATCTAGCCCCCTTTGTTCCTACATATACATCCCCCCTCCTACAAGTGAGTGTGAGATCTAAGTAGCTAGTGTGAGTGAGAGTGATGCAATTGCCTAGGGCCTTCTAAAGGCTAGAGTGGCTACTGGCATGAGGTCAAATACCCTCATCTCTACCCCCATCTCTACCCTCAACCCTCAATTGCTCACTATCACTTACCCTAGAAACCTAGATTTGATTAATCCCATTAGAATTACACCTAACCCTAGTCTTCTACTAGTAGTATAGGGTACATTCTTATGGCATTGGCCTTATTGTTTGGTTTGGTAATATAGATGTGGAGTGAGAACCAAGCTTGTCTAACTATCTTCCCCAACTAATATCAAAGTTACATCCCCCAAACGGCCCACCTACCCCAATCAACTTGTTAAAACCCAAACTGCTTTGCTCGCTTGTTAATTCTAGTCTAGTTTAATTGCTTTAGCTTAACTTAGTCAATTGCTTAGCTCTGTTCTCTAGTGTTAATTTAGGCATTTGACCTTGTTAGTGGTTAACTTAGCTTCTCAATTTCTTCTTGCTTGTTTGGTCTAGTGTAGCTTGCTCTTGACCTTGCTTAGCTAGTTTGTTAACTTAGTTTGCTAGTTTGCTTGTTCAAGATAGCTTAGGTTTAATCTGGCTTTTCTTACTTGTTCAATTAGCATAATCAACCATCAAACCCTTTTAAAACCCTCAAAACCTAATCTCTACACTAGGAACATAGCTTACACTACCTAACTCTAGTGCCCCTTCTATCCCTGTGGGCCGACTCCGTATCTTTCCAGTCACCTATACTACGATAGTACCCCGTACGCTTGCAGGTGACATGTTTAGTCTTTGTGATCGACTTGGTTAGGGACAATATAAATATCAAAAGCAAAATCCCATCCCATGTGTTCCGACCTCGTGGAGTGCATCTAGCCACCCTAGTTGGCTGGTGTGTACGCCTCTAGCAGAATCTGCACCAAGCTTTCTGGCGCCGTTGCCATGGACTTAAGTAAGTTATAGGCTACAAGTAATGGCTTACCCTTACCTTTACCCTTACCCACTAAAGTAGCAGGTTAGAGGGCATAAGGTAATTCGATAAAGGGTACGAAAATACTTTACTCTTATCCTTATCCTAAAGGTAGGGGTAAAGGATAGACATATATACAAGCTACATGTTTGTCTACTATTGATTGATAGAATATATACAACCTTCATAGTTTTTTATTTTCTCTTAAAATATATTACAAAGATTCATAATGGACTTTATGTAAACATCTTGTGATGACTGTAGGGAGTGAGACCTAGAGGATCCTTACTCAATTTAAAAAAAAAAAGAATAGTCCCAATGTCAAATGTGAACATAAATTTTTATAAGAAAACATGAACTAATTGATTTAGTTTCATATTTTCAAAACATATAAGATAGAAGTAGAAGATCCACTACTACAGAAACAACATTTAACGCCACTTTTATGAGAGTCAGTTTTTTAGTAAAACCGACATTGATAACATTCAACGTCGGCTATTAAGTAAGACCGACGTCTATATTCGAGGACCAGCCAAACACGTGTATCACTTTGTATTCATCGTCAGCTAGATAAAAGAAACCAACACCTAAAATAGCCCGCGAAATCCAATTTTTGAGCAAAAAAATTGTCCCCAAAATGTCACATACAACGTCGGTTTTTTATCTAATAACCGACATCGAACGAGGATAAAGTTTGCGTGAAAATTTCCAATATCGGCGTCGGGTTTCCTTGAATAACTGACGCTGATAGGGGTTCCCGTCAAAAAAATTAGGGTAAAGATTATCCAATTGGACGTCAGTTGTTTCCTATCAACCGACACTTAATACGTTTAGGTGTCGGTTCGTTAGATAACCGACGCCATTTACTAACTTAATAGACCCCCGAACAGCCGTCTCTTCCCCTTTCTTCTGTTTTATCATGAACAGCTAGCCGACTGACTCCCGACGACTCCCCTGCTTCCTGCTGCGTCGTCGCCGCCACCGCCTACTGCTGCTGGTGCCTCTGCTTGCCACCGCCGCCTCCTTCTCCTATTGCCACTCTGCTTGACGCCGCCGCTGCCTCCTTCTTTGCTCGTCGTCGCCTCCTTCTCTCCTCACCGCTGCTGCTACTCACACAGACGTCGTTGATCCTCACACCGCCACTGCTACTCCTCACACCACCGCTGCTCTTCTCTACACTGCTAGCTGCTTGACAGGTAGCCCTCTTCTTCTTCCTCCATGCCCCTCTTCTTCTTCCTTCTCCCTCATTACCAACAACAAGCATGACCATGGCTGTGTTGGCCGACCACGGCCGTGCTGCACAACTACGGTCGTGCTTGCTGTTGGTAAGGAGGGAGAAGGAAGAAAAGAGGGTATTTTGTTCATTTATTTGTTTATCTATTACTTTTTATTTGTTTATCTACTGATTATATTTATTTATCTAATGCTTTGAGTTTACTTATTTAAATGTTGCTATTGTAAATCAACCTAGGATATGAACAAATCTTTTGCTTGCATATATTTGTGCTTCTAATCCTAATGTTTGACCTAATTCAGTAAATTTGGATGCATGCTATATTATCAATGAGGTTAGTCCGTCTATATATCACTATATTTAAGGTTAGTCTGTCTACTAGAATGTGGGGATTAACCATGTTGCCTGTAGTTTATAACATTGCATTGTGAATTATTGCATGTTTGAAACTATTGAATTCTTGATTTATTATTTAATAATGCTCTATAGATTAGGATTAACCATGCCGCCTGTAGTTTATATACATTTATTATATATAAGAATGACAACACATGTATTTTTTTCCCTAGAAACCCGTCCAAGATTTACTCATTAGGAGTAAATCTTGGATGGTCCCCGGTTTGGGACTGTTCTTGAATACCTAATCTCACTTAGGATGTAAGTGTATAATGTGTATTGGGTTTTCAAGAAAATTTTGGCAGCATTTCCCCGTTTGTTCTCTAAGTACATATGTACTTGGAGAACAATGGGGAAATGCTGCCGAATTTTTTTTTGAAAACTCAATACACATTATACACTTACTAGTGAGATTAGGTGTTCAAGAATGGGATAGGTGGTACACATTTATTATATATAAGAATGACAACACATGTATTTTTTGGCCTAGAAACCCTTCTAAGATTTACTCAAGATGATATGTTTTCAAGATGATATGTATATATGTATATAAGATTCTTTACGTAAATATGTAGGGATTGAAGCCATGCCGTCTAAAAAGTAAAGAATATGTCATTGTAGAGGCGTCGGCTTACCCATCCCTTCCAGGAGAAATATTTCATGGGTCTCCATTACCAGATGGTTGGGTTCATGTGAGCCCACTACATATATTCCCCAATTGGATAGATCTTCTATTGCCATATGCCCACCCAGATTGTAAAATGCTTGGTGAGGCAGAAAGCGGAGTGATATTGTGGCCAAAAGTGGATTTCGTCTATACTAAAATTATATGGTAAATTTACATTACGTTAAATTGTTAGTGTATATATATGAGGTCAATTGATCTGAAATTATATATACAGGTTAAAACGAAGAAATACAGAGCATCTAGGCCTCCACCTCCACCTCCTACATTACCAAGTTGGGTTCCATAGGACGTACCTGCCCCATTAGATCCTAATTGTAGGGGTATGGCCGTATGGTTAGGCAAACATGATATAAATTGCCCTATAACTATTTGTATAGATGCGGATGCTGGAGGTCAATCATACAAAAACAAACTATTTATACAAGATATTTTGGAGTTGTTTGGCTATGATTGGCTGAATACATCTATGATAGAGCTATGGATAAGGTGAGATCTTGTTTATACATCTATTACCTTGTGTAGGATCCGGTGATGTGGTTTCTTATATATTAATGCATACGTAATACATGTTTTGCAGCTACTTAGACAAGATATGTGCATATTTTTCATTTGAACATGTAGGATTTTTGATTCTATCTTTGATTAGTCTAGTAGCTAAAGAACCTTCGTCAGTTCAACAATCTTGATGTGATGCTTTTACAAATTTTGGTCAAAATAAGAAGACGGTGATAATAGCTCCATTTAATGTGGAGTAAGTTTACTTTGCTTATAATTTGGACTTAAGAAAATTATATTTTTATTGTGGATTTCGAGTTATTAATTTTTAACTTTTTTGCTTCTAGGAGTACGCATTGGGAGTTACTAGTTATTGTCCTCGGGATGTTCACTGTCTATTATCTAGATTCTAAGGGGACTAAATTGAATCCAACATATGGATACACAATGAAAATGGCATTATTCCGGTGAGAAATATTTCATTTTTATATCCGTTAACATATGTTATTACATTACTATTTAATTATGCAATTTACCGTGTTACATTAACATGTAGGGGTTTATATGAGTTCAAAAAGGCTACAAGAAAGGTCCCCAGGAAAAAGAACCAACCAATAATTTGGGAGAACGTGGAAGTAATTTCCCGACTCCAATGTATATATTATTTATGTGAACTATGCTTAGTTGTATTTTTTAATATTTTGTATGTTTCAATTTATAGTGTGCTATACAAGACAACGACTGGGCATGTGCATACTATGTGATACGATTTATGCACATAATTATCAAACATGCCACAGTGGACATCGATACCATACATGAGGTATTATATATAATCTCATCAGATAATATGAAATATATCAATCTTATTTATATATTATTAATTATATATATACATCATTCTCTTTGCAGATGTTTAAAACTGACCCCACTACAGGTAAGGCCTTATCATATGTACATGCTCTTTATACAACAGAAGAATTAAATGATGTAAGAGAAGAATGGGCAAAAGCCATACAAGTAGTGGGGGTTTTAAAATATAATTGGGATGTTGATAGCGATAATGACTAAAGAATATTTATACATGTGTGAATGTGAAAATGAATGGAACTGCAAGTTGCTACATGAATGTTTCTACAATTGTCTGAATGTTTCTACATGTGTGAAGGTGAAAATGAAAGGAACTACAGGTTGCTACATGAATGTTTCTCCATGTGTGAATGTAAAAATTGAATGGAACTGCAAGTTACTAAATGTGTGAAAATGAATCTTGTTAATTTTACAGGTTTGTGGCATGTTGCTGGCTGATATCAATGGATGTTGTAAACCTACAGTTCAGAACTGAATTGCAGGTTCTGCATCCTGTGACCAGCCATACAGCAGGCCTGCAAACTGATACGAAAAAAAATTAAAACATAGGCGTCGGTTATTAGTCGAAAACTGACAACAAAGGATTACATCGTCGGTTAATAGAAAAAAAAACCGCCGCCTAATGTGGCCAGATAACACGGTGATATGTCATCAGTTATTCCTAAGAAACTGACGCCTATGGTGTCCTAGATGGCGCCCTTTTTGTGGCGTGAAGGGTTTGGGCATCGGTTTCCCTACTAATAATTGACGCCTATAGTGCCCCTGCTGGCGCCCTTTTTATGGCGCAAAGGGTTCTGGCGTCAGTTTCCCCACTAATAACCGATGCCAATAGTGCCCCTGCTGGTGCGTTTTGGGTGGCGTGAAGGGTTTTGACGTCGGTTTCTAAACCGACACCCACATATGTGTCGCTTTTTAACCGTCGCCAAAGGCCTTGAATAACTGACACCAAAGGTCAGTTCTGTGCTAGTGTAGAGAGTCCAAGTAAGTCCTACTCGATTAGAGAGGGATAACAAGGGAGAGAACAACTGAGGATCATTGTGGGAGAGTAGGTTGGTGACTAGTACACCAACGGGAGGGACAACTCCATCCTATCCATTGTAGCAGGACGACAAGAGTTTTTGGTGGTCCGTGTGGACTTCCATAGAGGTAAGGTGGCCTTTTCCCGTCTCTAGGAGGACGTCGTCAGCCTAAAGCTTGTGGTGAGACCGTAGGAGCCTCTACAGATGCTGTCACAGTCTGCTACCCATGGTGAAGACTAGGAAATACACAAAGACCATCTAAGACAACTAGAAGATAATTAGCAACAAGTTGTAGTCACTAGACTTGCTCCGAGACCAGATATGAACTTGTTAAACCATCTTTCCTATTTGATAGTTATTGGCGCTTCCTATTTCATAGTTATTGGTGCAATCTTAATGTTCAGAGAATATAGATCGATATTTTTTTTTGTTTCCACTACCTTACTCTATGCTCGTATTTCCCAACAGTGATATCAGAGCCACGTTATTTACTATCTTTTGGGATAATCGATATGATCAAATTTTTGATTTTATCATTTATTTATAACATATGATGCAAATACTTAAATTTCTTAATGCACATATCTGACCAAAGACCACATATAATCACTATATATATATATATATATATATATATATATATATATATATATATGGTGTTCATTCAATAGCCGCACTGGTAGCCTGATTTTTCGCTACCCGCACATCCAAAAGTGTAACTATATGGTACAAATTAGTAACTCTAAGATCAGAAGAGTAACTATATCGATAAAAGAGTAACTATATGACTAAAAAAGTAATTGCGTAGAAAATATACAGTCAGTAAATATATGGACGTATTTTTTTATTTTGGTGAGGCAAATGATATTATTTTTGGATGAAATTTTTTGGGGAGCTAGATAAAATACTCCTCTACAATTGTGAATTAAAAAAAAGTGACACGAAGGGTGTGCAGGTAGCTACCCACGTGGGTATTAAAGATGAACCCATATATATATATATATATATATATATATATATGTGTGTGTGTGTGTGTGTGTGTGTGTGTGTGTGTGCAATTTACACATCTCACCCTAAAAGTAATTTTAATGGTGGATGTGTAGCATGACT
Organism: Alisma plantago-aquatica; assembly: GCA_963693085.1. Taxonomy (NCBI): domain Eukaryota; kingdom Viridiplantae; phylum Streptophyta; class Magnoliopsida; order Alismatales; family Alismataceae; genus Alisma; species Alisma plantago-aquatica. The sequence goes on along the minus strand of OY856411.1, from coordinate 301,542,164 downwards.
ATGGATAATAACCCAAATATCCATGTGTGGTTGAATGGTTTGGTGTATTCCTATTTTATCTCAGTTTGCATACCGAGCCCCTACCTTCTTATTCCTAATGTAAAGTTAATTTTTTCCTATACCTGCTCTTCTTAAATGTAACTTGAAGTTTCTCATTACCATGTAATAAATATAATAGCAAAAGGATAATTTATTTTCTTACAACGACAAAGATGACAATCCACATCAAGCGAGCCGATTGCTTCATGTGATGAGACGACCGTCTGGAAGATCGAGGAGGGTATAATGTAAGAGGTGTGAACTAACCAGCTGATGGGTCCAACTGATCATTTGAAAGGAGTCCATACACCGATTGGACATGAGGCCAACCAATCATTTCAGGAGACTAGATGACCGACCAAGAGGCGAGATGATTGGTTCAAGGTTTGAACCGATCAACCCGAATTGGCAAGCACATATCTACACCGACAACAAGTTCAAGCATGTGATGTGCTATAACTTAGGTGGTAGTAATTCCTTATGGCTCCAAGGAATTACAGTAATATAGCCATAACCATCACTTTTTATTTTATATTGCATGTTTACGTTGTGGGATATAGAATCTATATGCTACATACTATATATGGTGATTGGATAAAGTATATGTATATACTTAAACTCCCTCAAATATAATATTAAGTTTAAGATTCTTTCCATTAACAACACACATGAAAAGCTTGATCGGCCAAGTATAGGTTACGCCCTCACGTGGTGGACCGTCTATCTCATAGAAGTGTGATGGTAGATATGTAGGTCCTTCCCTTAGAAGGTGTATATCTATCACGTTGTCTATTGGGTTAGACATAACTGGTGATTCTTAGAGCGTCTAAGCCCAGAGGCATATAGATGATTATGGAAAAGAGTTGCACATATCATCTATCCAAGAATTGCATATGATGCAATTGACAAATGTTGTCTACCTTAATGATTGACTATGGATGTTGGCGTATTGGCTAGGTGATAGTTGAATTATTTTAGATCTTGGCTCACTAGAAGGTTGTATGCTGCAAACTTTCGAATTGATATATGAGGGTTATCAATTTGAATAAAATAGTGAGAGAGAAGATTAATTAAAGTCCTAATAAACATTGTCAAATTTTATAATCAAATGAAATCAAAATTGAGTTTTTAACAAAATTACAAATTCTTTTGTAGAATCAAATGGCAACACAAAACAAAGTGATATGGGATCTATATGGTCACACACATAGGAACTCACCTAGAAGAGGAGTTTCTTAAGACGGATAATTGAATTGATTACTAAAGTGTTTTGGTAGTCAATTCAAGCAACAAATCGACTGACTGGACTGCCATTCGATCGACTCAAGTATTGAGACGGCTAGTTGGAGTGTCAAACTGATCAGAAATTGAATTGACTAAGTTCTACCCAAACTCAGGAGCGAACTAATCGGTTCACCGAGTGAACTGACTGACCCGACTCACCAATCGACTGATTGGGTGAGTGAGATGACTGACTCATGTGAGTGAGATCACTTAGTTCATGGAGAAATTCAATTACATCAAGGATTAGTGTTGACATCATGTTGTGCATTAATTGAATTGGTGCCTCCTGTGATCAACGATGATATCTTCATCCTGACCCTGGAGGCCGATGAGATCTGTAATGATTAGTCATGGAGTAGAGACGCTCTGGCGGTCGGCTTGGTTTGGACAGTTACGGTCAGGGAGATCGGTGGATGGAATGAAGCAGTCAGGAAATTGTTCCTTTGTCGGGTCACAACACACACGGACACAGGTAACAAGTAATAGTGGTACATAGGAGAGAAGAAATTGTGACGTCAGTAGTAAACCCAGAGGAAGTGATCCATGACATCAGGAGGATTATGTCTAATACATGAGGGGTGAGTGAGGAGGGAAGAGGATGGTACCAGTAGGAGCAGACGGGGTGGCAGGACACAGGCATGATGGTTCAATCAGAAGCGGAGAGACATACGCAGTCACAACGAAAGGAGTAGCTTTACGACATCCCCCATGATACTTGTTTTAGGTGCATGGGGAGAGGACATTGGCAGGTGCAGTGTTGCCGACAGAAGGTGTGTTATGTCTGCCGTAGACCTAGACACCTTGCTGGTAGATGCACGCAGAAGGAGAGACAGATGACGGTGCCTAATGTTCATTCGACAACTGCCTTCCCTCCTCTTCTGTCGGGAATTCCGGCAAGAGGAGCGGCTCAACATTTTCCCAAAAGGATTTCTATGGACCTGGGACCAAACAATGACAGACGGAGCAGTAAATCTTCGACCATGGGTAGAGCAGTCGAGATATCCTGGACAAATGAGGAGTTGTGGATGGAGTTACAACCCTTCTTATGTCACTGCTGGCCGTCTACGGCGGACATATACCATTTCACGAATTGAAAGGCCATTGCCTTCTTCTCCTTCCCGGGGGAAGCCCGAATGATGGTGGAGGTGGGAATACCCTTATTCAAAGGTTATAGATTAGGCCTTCATCACTTGGTCGAAGGGGAGAAGTGCACTCATAGAGAAGATTTCTGGTTTTGGATCTCTGACATCCCTATCATATGTAGAGATGATGAGTCCATTGAGTCCATGCTTAGGAAGTTTGGACGACTAGTATCAATTTTGAACTAGAAAAGAAGCATAGATGACATATCAGGAATTCTTGTGATGGTGGAGGCTTTTAATTAGGATGTACCATATTTCATTTCTATCACTTTCAGCCATCGACGATCTGTATTTCAACTACACATGATAGCAAGAGGCCCCGTCGGTTCAAAGAACTTCTTCCTTACTGAGATAGGAGTCGAGTAGGGAATTCTGATATCGGCCTTAGTGGCTACAGAAGTCCAACCTGCTCATGTGGGAGATACACCTCACTCACCACCACAAGAAACCACCCTTCATGATGAGCAGTTGCAGACGCCTGGAGACAGTGAGCTTGGTGCATCCCTATCCAGAACATAAGAAGAACTACCCCCCAAAAGATTCATAGTTGACAACGAAGGCAACCGGGTTGTTCTATCCCACAAGCGCCTAGAAGACTTCCTCCCAGATAACATGGCAGGGTACTAGATGACGAATACATGGGAAAAAGCTGCCCCAGATCAAGTTACAAGAGACATGGATAGACGTCAGGTCATACCTTTCCTGACAGGTATGTACATCACCGAGGCCGGTCGAGAAGGTGGTACTCAGATGGAGATTCCTACAATTTTAATGAAGAAAGTGACGATGATGAAGAGGACAGGAGGTGTAGCTTCTGAGGGTCAATAACCCGAGGTTATTTTGCAGTTTTTGGTTTCTCAATTATTATACATCCATCTTCTAGAATATAAGGGGAGCGGCTAACAATCCTACCAGGAAAACTCTTGGTAGGTTGTGTAATAGATATAAACCAATAATAGTCTGTCTTTTTGAACCTTTCTTGAGGGTAATTCAGGCTGAGGAGCTTCTGGACATTGTCAGATTGGACTGGGTCATTGACAATCAGGAGGTAGATGGCAAGATTTGGTTCTTTGCAGAAGGGGGTTTGAATCTAGTAATTTTTAGAAGACATAGACAACATATCACGATTCGGTTTCAAGAAGACAACAGATCATTGTTCTTCGTTATGGCAGTCTATGCGAGTTGCAATGCTGTCGAGAGAAGGAACCTGTGGGAGGAGATCCTCCTAATATTGAATAATATTAGATATGACAGATGGCTCATAGTAGGGGACTTTAACATGATCAGCAATATTCACGAGAAGAGAGGGTTCCAAGACATGCTAGATTTCAATTCTTTGATATCTGATGCGAAGGTGAAGGAAATTCCTTTTGAGGGGAGCCATTTCACATGAGTTAATAAACAAAGACTTACTCCCACCATTTGGGAGAGGCTCGATAGGGTCATGATCAATGAGTCTTGGCTCGCTGAGAGACCGAATACACAATCCATTCCTTTGACTAGATTTAGAGTATCAGATCACTGCCCAGTTCTGACCTAACCAGGTGATCCTATTATGGCTAGAAGGCAGTCTCATTTCTCTTTCAGTTCGACATGGATACAACACGATGAATGCATGGAGATCATTGATAAGGTTTGGGAGGAGCCCGTGGTAGGACATCCATCTTACGTCTTCTGTCACAAATTGAAGAAGGTGAGAAAGGCGTTGAGAGTGTGGAGTAGGCAGACTTTCGGGGATATCAGACAACACATTAGAGACTTGGATGATATAGTCCATGTTACATAGGTGACCTTTGATGAGAACCCTACCCAGACAAAAGAATCAAGCATGAGGACAGCTGAGAATGAGCTACAACACCTCCTTGATGTGGAGGAATCTATTTGGAAAGAGAAGGCGAGGATAAGTTGACTGGATGATGGAGAAAGGAACACCCCATTCTATCATGCGGTGGTCAAATCCAGAAGAAGACGAAGAAGGATTTCCTCAATTGTGATGCCAGATGGATCGATCATTTTTTATTATGTCGAGATGGCGGAGAAGGCGGTGGTACACTTCCAAGAATTTTATGATCAAATGGATGAAACGAGTGACACAGGCCTTGATCATTTTTTACAAGGTATTCCACATGTATTATCTCTAGAAGACAAATTTTCAATTGCTACCGCCCCACAGGAAGATGAGATCTTGCAGGCTATTAAGCAGATGGACGTTTCGTCAGCCCCAGGCCCAGATGGTTTAACGATGCCTTTTTTCTTAATGGCTTGGAATACGATTGGTATGGATTTCCTCGTGTTGGCAGAAGCTTTCTTCAAAGGGCATGTGTGCCATAAAGGCCTTTTCTACTGTAGAATCTTGTTGATTCCTAAGAAGGACTCTCCCAGACACCTCTCCGCTAATTTTAGGCCAATATCTATTGAGAACATGGCCCTCAGAATTCTCGCTCGCATTGTCAGTAATAGGCTATCCCCTCTCATGTCGAGGATGATTTCACCGTCTCTAGGAGCATTCCTGAAAATCAAGGATATCACACACCATGTTAGATTGGTGAAGGAGCTTGTACACGACATCAATCAAGGACAAATCTCTCCTAATGTCATGATTAAGTATGATATGTTGAGGGCCTACGATAGGATTGATTGGAAAGTGCTGCGCAAGGTCCTTGCTAGGTTTGGGTTCACCTTGGAAGTCATCAATATATGTCTGAGTTTTTTCGTCCAATTGTGGGCTACAATCACTAATGGGGAGACTACGGAAGGATTCTTCCCTGTCAAGAGAGGTCTTAAACATGGCAATTCCATTTCTCCGTTCCTTTTCATTTTGTTCAAAGAACTCCTATCCATAAAGTTTGAAGAGATGGCGATGGACTCATATATTACCCGTTTCTAGACCAGGGGTGGTGGCGTGGCTCATGTTAGTCTTCTTTATGCTGACAATATTGTAGTCCTATTTAACGCTGACCATACTTCCATACAGGAGATGAGAAACACCTTGGAAACTTATGAACAAGTTTCTGGGACCACATTAATAGAGAAAAGTCAGTCTGTATGATAGGGGGATCAGATATGATCTTACATGATGTCATAGCAAATGGTTGTGGGGTGACAACGGTGGCTGACTCGATTACATATTTGGGAGTGCCGATTAACCGAGGAAGATACAAGTTAATGGATTCCGAGTTCCTTTTTGATAAGATCAATTCTAAGATATCATCGTGGAAGGCTAGATTGCTGTCATTTGCTGGTCATAGAATGTTGATTACACATATTTTAGCTTCCATAATGGTGTACATGGTGGCGACCATAGGTGTACCTGCAAGCATTGTGCATAGAATTGAGAAAAAGATGTCTCAATTCTTATGGGCAGACAGATATAATCACTCAAGAAGGGCTTGGATAGGATGGCATCGGGTTGCAAGACTAAAGGACCTAGGTGGTCTTGGTTTATATCCTATTCATATGATCAATGATGCTTTTATGGAAAAAGTATGTTGGGAGATTGTCACAAGAAACACCTTATGGGCGTCTTTCTGTAGAGACAAATATGCCAATACTCAGCCGGGCAGATCCCGCAATTATCCTAGTCACTTGAAGCTCGGTAATGCGCCATCTCCTTTCTGGAAGCGAATATGGGACATGTTTCCTAAGATTCATCCTCAGTGTAGATGGCTGATTGGTAGGGGTGAGATACCTTTTTGGGATGCGTGGTGGTGTGAGGAGAGACTGGCTGACCATGCTTTATTTGCCAGTGATAAAAGGCATCCGTTCCTTGTCAAAGATTTCTGGATTGCTGATACCGATTGGGATTGGGAATCCCTTAGTCAGGTTATCGACGAGCGTGGCATGGAGTTGATTAGAGACTCAGGAGCGTGGGTCACGAATATAGATGATGATATTATATGGGGTCCTAAAGATAGAGGTGTGTTCACCATGAGATCTGCCAAGAAATTCCTGATGGAAGCTAATGTAGAAGGTCCACATGGGCTCGAAAAGATTTGGGACATGGATTCCCCCAAGGCTAATGCGATCATATGTAAGTTCGCTAGGTAGGCGGTACCTACAGATGACAACATTAGTAGAAAATGTTGTATCCCTCTAGCCTCTAGATGTAACTGTTGTGTTGAGCCTCAGGTGGAAGACGAAGACCATCTGCCATTTAGAGGGCAGTTTGCTACGTTCTTCTGGATGAAATTCAATGACATTACTAAAATGATACCGCCAGAGGACATGAATTCCCTACTAGATACATGTGCCCGCGGTCATTCCAAAAACGTGGAAGAATGGTTGGCTGGGAGAATTGCGACACACATTCCGCTTAGCATATGGAGAATGTGATATGCAACCATATTTGAAGATGTATCTCGATCTATCGTACAAGAATGAGAGAGGATTATATATTCTGTGAACAGAATGATGCACAAGGAGTCTTTTATTTTACCACATGATACACATATCTATATGAAGATGAAGGATGCCAATTTGGATGAGCCTAGAATTAGACTAAGTGAAATCCAGCTTCTCCGTTGGGTCACACCAGACATACATAATCTGAAGATGAACATAACAATTGGAAGGAGCCTAGATGGGAACAAATTCAGACGTAGATGGGGGACAGGAGTAATATGAAACCATAATGATATTATCTATCTTGCATTTCAAGTTTGGCTTAAGGCGTCAAAATTTTCCCTCGCATACCTGCAAGCATGCATTATAGGATTGAAGCTAGCAAGTGATCATATCTTGAATATATTGAGCATTGAGATAGATGACAACTCAATTTACAACATTCTCTGGAACAATGCCTAGGATCCATGGCACACGAAACCTTTTGTTAGAGAACTCTGAGCGGAGATGGCAAGATCATACATAACTGGTTCCTTGGTACATCAGGCTGTGAACTCAATTCCAAAGGAGTTTGGGAGGTGGGGAGGTAACAATGAAGATCTGTTCATATGTACTGATATACATAGCCTTCCAGCCAAAATTAGAGGTATGACGATTCAAGAGAAGAGACATACTCCATATGTGATTCTAAAGAAGGTGGATATATAATTGAGTTTTCTTGTGATGTTGGGTTGATACAGATACAGGAACAGACCTGCAGCTTATAAGCATGGGTGTAATTTCTGTGATGATTTGGCCCACACGAGGAGGGTAGAATGAATAGAGAACCTCCTGGCTTAATTAAAAAAATTCAAATTGCCAAATCATATGCAATTGGGAAACATAGTGAAATGTTCGGTTCATTTGTTGTGTGAACTGACCATCTTGTGTATGAACCGACCGGTTCAGTTTCCAACCAACTAGTTTGACACTCATATATTGCAAAAATTTATGATCTTTTGGTCCCTTCCACTCCCGCATTGACTAGGCACCCTGACCCTAACACGTCCTATAAATAGAGTGGTAATGGGGGCTTCCCAACACACACAATGGAGAATCAGTTGCTCTGACAATTGTTTCCCTCTCTAGTTGTGGTAACCAAGAGAGCCCATATAAGTCCTACCCAACTAGGGAGGGATAGTGAGGGTGAGAACAACTGAGGATCATTGTGGGAGAGTCGGTTGGTGATTAATACATGAACGGGAAGGAAAACTCCTTTCTATATGTTCTAGCAGGACGAAAAGAGTTCTGGGTGGTCCGTTTAGACTTCCATATAGGTGAGGTGGCCTTTACCCTTCGCCGTGAGGACGTTGGTAGCTCTTAGTTCGTGGCGAGACCGTAGGAGCCACTACAGATGTTGTCCCATTCTATTGCCTGTGGTGAAGACTAGAAGTTGTACATACACCATCCAAGAACAACTAGCAGATAGTTACATTGCAACGAGTTGTAGTTGTTGTACTTGCTCCAGGACTATATATGAACATGTTAAACCATCTTTCTTGTTTCGTAGTTATTGCTCAAACATTGGTTGCCAACGGACCGGTTTGACACTCGCATGTTGTGAAAATTCATGATCTTCCGGTCCCTTCGACTTGCGCATTTACTGGGAACCCAGACCCTGACCCTCCTATAAATAGAGGGGTACTAGGGGCTTCCCAACACACACAATTTAGAATCATTTGCTCTGACAATTATTTTCCTCTCTGGTTGTGGTAACCAATAGAGCCCAAGTAAGTCCTACCTGACTAGAGGGGATAGCAAGGGAGATAACAATTGAGGATCATTGTGGGAGAGCAGGTTGGTAACTAGCACACAAACAGGAGGGACAACTCCTTCCTGTCCGTTCTAGCAGGACGAAAAGAGTTCTGGGTAGTCCGTGTGGACTTCTATAGAGGCGAGGTGGCCTTTTCCCGTCGATGGAAACATGTCGTCAACCCACAGTTTGTGGCGAGACTATAAGAGCCGTTGCAGATGTTGTCCCAGTCTGTTGCCCTTGGTGAAGACTAGGAACTGTACAAACATCGTCCAAAAACAACTAGAAGATAGTTGCATTGCAATGAGTTGTAGTCACTGGACTTGCTCCAGGACCAGGTATGAACTCATTAAACCATCTTTCCTATTTCATAGTTATTGGCGCGATCTTATTGTTCTGGGAATACATATAGATAATTTTTTTTTGCTGCCTTACTCTATGCATGTATTTTCCAACAAGATGTACTTTGTTTCTACCAAGGACCCTACAATAGCTGACAAACTTTTAATAATTGGCATGCCAGATTCATTTAATTCAATTTTGAACTTTCTCCCTCACTTATTTGCGACACTTTTCATCACAATTATCCCTCTAATCTCCTTACATTTTGATTTATCAATATGGTTAACACCCTGGTAAGGATGCTCAAGATCCTCACACTCAGGCTCCTGACGCTCGGGATCACTGTGCTCTTGGTTAAATGCCATCTATAAAATCAAAAGTAAACATATGAAAAAAGTCAGATGACATATAAAAAGTCAGAGCACATTCAAAAAAGTCAGATCAGATATGAACAAATAAACATGTTATATAATGCAAATAAGCCAGATCACATATGAACAATATATCTTAAACTAATTTCCCTTCTATGTGATCTTCATGTGTATAGTCATCAGTGTTAGATTCAATATCTAAACTGGACAAACCAGCACAAAATGAACTAGAGTCATCATACTTGTCATAGTATTATTCTTCACGGATAGAATTTGAAATGAACTCTCTTTTTCCATGAAGAACGACAAATTAATTTTCTTTTACAGGATCGTCGATATAGAATACCTATTTTGCATGTGATGCCATGATGAAGGGTTCATCCTTCTCCCCTGTCCACTCAAAATTCACTATTATGAAATTGAGTTTGTCAATTACAACTCCTTTGTTGTTATCAACCCATTTACACCTAATAATGGAACTATAAACTCTGTGTAGTAAATTTTCCATACGTTTTCAATGAAATCATAATAAGACATCTTTCTTTCACTTATACTCTTATTCTTGTCACTAGAAAAATACAATGAAGATGCCTAAAAGGTGACCCTACAATTTTGGATGACACTTTTATCATCTTGACATTTTGTGTAGTATGAAAATCCATTTATATAAAACCCTTCTTAAGATGTAACACGAGTCTTTGGTTTATATACGAGGCATTTGATAGTTTTTGTAACATTATTTGGTGTTTGACATAGTTGATTGAATACTTTCTTTTCAAACCACCTAATAAATGTCCAATTATGCGCTCTAGCAAGCTACATTGAACCAGCTCAGGGATAACTTGTCTTAAGCTTATTAGTGTGTTAGGCGATATAAATACCTTCATCGTCAATGTTGTATAAAACATACAAGTGTGCTTGTTCCCACTGCTCACGAGTGATATTTATTTGTCGTTCTCTCAAAATACCTTTGCCAAAATACACATTAGGATTCACAATATTAGCATGAATATTGTTGAAACTCAAAAGGTCATTGCAAAAGTCTATAACTTTCCTAGTAATATAGCCCTTAATGATACTCCCTTCGTGGAGATAATGGTTCCGAACATCACCTTTAAAAATACTCATGTACCACTAAAAAAGATACAAGCAACGTAAGAAAATTGGACCAATATTTTCACTTCCCTAGTCAAATGGACAACTAGATGTACCATGATATCAAAGAATGAAGGGGCAAACTATTTCTCAAGTTGACACATGGTAACGACAACTTATCTAGAATCTAAAAATCAATTACTTTACTACATAGAGCGTTGAAGAAGAAGCACAACCTAGTGATTGTAAACTTACATGCACAAACAATGTATGTTGTATTAGAGTGCAACAATAATGAGATTTAAGACCTTTTAGCTTCAGATCCTTCATCGATACCAATCTACAAATATTGACTGAGTATCCCTGCGGTACCTTAACATTGTTCTCTTCTCATTTGTAGACAAGGTGTAACAAGCAGGAGGTAGATATGTACGCCGACCTTTGATAACTTCTTTTGTTAATTCTTTCTTTATACCCATTTCACGTAGGTCCATTCTGGATTTGATGTCATCTTTAGTCTTACCGAGGTATATTGAACAAAGTGACAATAATGTTATCACATGTTTGTCTCAACATGCATGACATTGATATAATGCCCAAATATCAACTTCTTTTTTAATAAATACTTTTCACCTGCGGGACTAGAACATGGTCTCTTACTAAAATGATTTACAACGTTCTTTACTCTTGCATAAACATCCTCCCCTAACATAGATTTAGGGGCATCCCATTCCTCAGTTGAGTCATTGAATGCTTTGCGTAACTTTTAGTAAAAATGCACCTCTGGCAGAAACCTTCGATGATCAAGATATACAATCCTACCACTATATTTTAGTATACTAGAATATGTATCTTCCTCACATATAGGACATGTCTTGGTTCCTTTGACGTTGTATCCAGTCAAGTTCTCATAAGCAAAAAAAAACCACTAATAGTGTAAAACAACATAGCACGTAAATTAAACATGTCTTCGACGCAAAGCACACAATTCATCACACATTCTCCCTATAATTTCTTTAGATCATCAATAAGATGTTCATGGTAAACATCAATGTCATTGTCGGTTTATTTGGGGCCCGATATCAACAAAGACAACATGACATATTTATTCTTCATACACAACTATAGTGAAAGTTGTATACAACAATCATGACATGCCATGCGCTATGTTGGTTGCTTAATGTTCCATTTGAGTTCACCCCGTTAGATTTGCATGTATCTTCTTACTCTCCATTTTGATTGGGTAAAATATCTTTTTACTCTCCATTTTGATTGTGCATCTATATCCTTTTGAAATAATCATTAAGACATACATGTATCTTCTTACTCTCCATTTTGATTGGGCAAAATATCTTTTTACTCTCCATTTTGATTTTGATTTTGATTGTGCATCTATATCCTTTTGAAATAATCATTAAGACATGCATGTATCTTCTTACTTTCCATTTTGATTGTAGGCAGATATTTCAAGCCATCACGCATGCTTCTTATGGATTACTTGTTGTATTAGGAAACAGACCAATTACGTGTCCCGTTGTCATAGACAAAAGAAAAACATTACCGATCTAGGACGATGTCCTGTTGAATGAAATTTGCACTTGGGGAAGGTGGGATCCGGCGGCGCCGCAACAATTCGACTGCCTTTGAAATGTTTCTTACAAGCTGATGTGGCTGTTCATAATAAATAATTGTAATTAAAAACGGAGCCGAGATGAGCTGGCGAGGGAAGGATTGAAAGCAGTGGTGGCTCCAGGTTGGTGGCCTGCCGGGTCCACATCGGCCAACCATGCCGCTATGCGTATAGTGGTGGTGGGTTGGTGAAATTCAATTGAATTTCAATGCTATCCCGCTTCTCTCCACCACGCTCCTATTACCATTCGCAAGCTCGAGCTTCCCGAAGCGTTCAAACACCACCGGTGTTGTCGATTCGTCGGGTTCCTTGAAACTGAAACAACATGGATAACTCATCAAGAGGTACGAATCGCGACATGATCTGGTGGCGGATTCATTTAATAACTTGCCTGGCAGCAACTCGGAACACGGAGGATGTGGCCGGTAGTCAGTTTCTAGGGGTAGTTTTGTCCAAGCCCCCGGGTGGGAGTAGATAATTAAAGACTGTTCGTTCCAGGTTGGAATCCTCCGTTTGTGATAACAAAAAAAAAAGAGTTACATATATTATATAAAAGCTCTTTTGGAATCGTACGTTTCTGATCTTGGATTTACGTTATTTACGTTGGGTCAGTAGCGGTTTAAAATCTTCTATATCCGGGACAATGTGTCCAACACATCCTATTCAGTTAGGACAATGTGTCCAACACATCCTATCCACATACTTCATTATGGAGCTTACAAAAAAAAGCTCTTTTGGAATATATATTTTGGACATTTTTCAGTTGCATTTCACTTTATATTTTACTTGTTTTCGATTTTTGATAGTTTATGCAATTTGTTTGATATTTAATATATATTTCTATTTTATTCATAGGTTAATGTAAGTAGAAGAAAGAAGCAATTATCAATGTATTTAAAGTCCAAGAAAAAGATCAAAGATTGCATACACCCTCACCTTTGACCGTTGGAGTGAGGATCATTAAAGTATAGACAGTCAATAAAATGACTCTGATTTTTTCATTTAAAATTAAGTGATTCAAAAGTTAACAGTTGCACAAATATTTATCTACAATATATATATATATATATATATATATATATATATATATATATATATATTAATTGATTGATTGATACGTGTCAGTCGCTCGACTCACCCTTAACTCACATTTCAACTCGGTTGATTGGTTCTAGAAAAATGTCACATGGAAATCCATAAACTTATGATACTTCGGCACTCAAATGGTTAGATTCCACATCCGATGTCATATTGGATGATTCAAGTTAAGTTGAAAGTGTAATTCAATTATCTACTCAACAAATATATCTACTAACTGCTTCCAGTTGGTTGAACGCCCATTCCAAATTTCATTCCTATCAAATGATCCGCAACAGCTAATACATCATGCGATAATAAAAATGTATTATTCTAAGGTATATCAAGATTGAGTCTTTGATTTATATTTTATCGACTTATTTTTCCTAATTCACATCTTTGTTGAAAAAATTTCTTCTGTAATTCCTTACATAAGGATTCAGAAAATATTGGGTCTCCACCTACGTGAGCAAGTTGCTGATAAAACTCCAAAATAACATTTTCTTTTGACCTAATCTTTTTTTCTCCTTATCATTTGAGAGAGACAAGAAAATTTTAGGGTAACAAACATCATCTAGAATTTCACTGAGATTTTAACCCATAGATGATCATAGAACTAGAATAGATATTTTTTGTTTCCTACTCACATGTGCCCATATCCTTGCTTTTCTGTCAATTTCTAATTCTGATCTTCCTCCCCAATCCAATATGATGGTGTTGGTATAAATATAAATTCTGTTTATATATATTTTTATCATTTTGTATCCTTTTGGCGACATGGCCAAGTGGTAAGGATGGGGACTGTAAATCCTTATCCCCAGTTCAAATCTGGGTGTCGCTTGATTAATAATAAACTTGGAATTTATTACTCCTATTCCGTTGATTCAAATAGAACCTGGTAAATTCTTTGACAACATGAACCAAGACTTGTTGTGTAACATCCCTGACCTGGGTTATGAGTTAACCCTAGGTGTTTTGCCTAAATATATAATTAAATCCTTGTGATTATCTTTTGACATGTAATTAAGTTCCTAAGGAACATACATTTTCATTCCTGTCCCTTTTAAACAATGATTGTAGTATTGTTTGGTAATACAGAGACCTATGTGCAAAATTACCCAGATAAGGGGTTTAACTTGCAAACTTCACAAGTTAAGATGTTCCTCTGATGATGAGACATCTTATGAGTGGATATGATGAGGTATGATGGATTTCCCAAGCCTGGGCATCAAGATGCAGCTTGTGGAATGATCCTTGTGCTTAAAAACCCTAATTTGGATTAAAGTGCAATTTATCCAAATGAGGGGTGCAACTTATAAAATACACCATCTAGAACATCTTTTATGACTTTTGACATCATTTAGAGTAATAATGATGAAGGGGGCACTTCCTTTGAATAATCATATAATAAGGAACATCTTTGTAATTAAATCATCAAGATGTAAGTAAGGAGACCCTTATGTACATATGTACCTTAGTGATAAGTTGACCTTCCTTGCCTTTAGTTCTTGGTTTTAGAAGGAGTTTTACCTTAGAAAAGAATAGGAGGGACGTGCCTAAAAGAAAGGAAGGACCTAGTTGTGAAAAGGAGAAACTAGTTGTCCTTATGTTGGAAATGACCCCAAGATATATATACACCCTTCCTTTGTTTGTAAAGGAACGTTTCCTTCACTTCCTTTCTTATTTCCTTGCTTAGACCGACTTAGGACAGAGCTATGGAGAAGAGGAGAACGGCCAAGCAGTTCTAGGTAATCTTTGATCATCATCTTGCTCAAATTCATGGAGGATATCATGTTACAAGGTTGGTTTGCTAGTTTTCTTACTTAGCTTTCTCGTTCTAGCCATCTTTTCCCAACCTTTCCTTGGAGAAACACCCTTGGCTGACCTGTGGAGCTCAAGACACCATTAAATACTTGAATCTTGGAAGCTTGGAGCTCAAGGAATGACCTTAAGGCGGGTTTTATAATTCTAAACCTTTTGCTTTGTTATGCATACTTTTATTCGTGC
This sequence comes from Alisma plantago-aquatica, assembly GCA_963693085.1. Lineage (NCBI taxonomy): Eukaryota > Viridiplantae > Streptophyta > Magnoliopsida > Alismatales > Alismataceae > Alisma > Alisma plantago-aquatica. Next base: position 301,527,044 of record OY856411.1, on the reverse strand, counting down.
AAATAATAGTTAGTTCTTCTTCTTCCCCATCCTTATTTGCACCCTTGCAAGCTTTTTCGTGAAGAACAAACCTTGGTTTCAAGGTTGAAGACAAGGGGCGTTAATACCTATGTTGGTCCTTATCCAACTTTACTAAACGATCTTGGACCAATAGGTCAAACGATCTCACACTCGTTTCAATCCAAACGGGTTCAATAGGTCGGTTTGGCCAAACGGGTTCCAACCCGTTTGAGGGCGTTGACCAAACGTTGACCGTTTGGGTTTTCTGTTCACAATTATGTAGGATAATGACCCACCAAATTTGAGGGGTTAACTCCAAAGGAATCGTAGGTTGAAGGCCAATCAATTAGGCAATCGAATTGAATTAAGTGTTGTTTTCTAAACTGATTAACTTGAATCTTTGGGCAAACGGGTTCCAACCCGTTTGAAGGAGTTGACCAAGCATTGACCGTTTGGGATTCCTGTTCATAATATATTGAATTTCATTTCTACCAAGAATCATGATCTAATTCCTAACCAATTAAGAGTTGAAGGCATTTCAGCACCCTAACCCTAATCGAGTTAAATTTGCTGATTTTTATATAGATTTTGATGAGTGTTGGGTTGAAGGACCCAAACGAGTTCAAACCCATTTGGGGGTTCATCCAAACGATCTCACACTCGTTTAGTGACACCACAAGACCGTTTGGAGGTCTAGGGTTAAATAAATTTGATGGTTTGAGGGTCCAATCACAAGATATTGATAAATTGATGAAAAGTGCTGATTTGTAATTTAATTAAGACTCAACCCTTGTCAAATCAACTTAATTTTTGGTCAAACTTTGGGCAAAGGGTCTCAAGACCGTTTGGGGATCATCCAAACGATCTCAAGACCGTTTGGGCCAAGTTTGAGCCCAATTGGAGTTCAATTGATAGGTTCAACCTTGTTTTGATTCACATTGTTGGAAATTGATGATTAGCCGATTGGAAACCCTAATTGAGTTAGACTTAACCCTAATTGGCTTTCAATTTAGGGTCACATTGGAGTCCATTTGTTTTAGGCTCATACTAGTTGACTCAATTTATAAGTGGGTATCATGGCTTTGGCCAATTAAAGGCTTTAACATAAGAAACCCTATTCAAACATAACCTATGTGTCACCTTTATGTTCATGCGGTTTGAACCCAAGTTAGTCCACACTCGTTTGAGTCCAAACGAGTCCACACTCGTTTGAGTCCAAACGAGTCCACACTCGTTTGAGTCCAAATGAGTCCACACTCGTTTGAGCCCAAACGAGTCCACACTCGTTTGACCTCAAACGGGTTCACACTCGTTTGAACTCAAACGGGTTCACACCCGTTTAGACTCAATTGGGTTCACACCCGTTTAGACTTCAAGTGGGTCCACACTCGTTTAAGGCTCAAATGGGTCCAAGGTCGTTTGAGGTTAAATGAGTTCAAGGTCGTTTAAGAATCAAATGAGTTGAAGGTTGAAGGTTAAACCCTAAACCAATTGGAGACCTTCAAGGTTGATTATACTTAATCACTTGAAAGTGTAAAAGGTTCAATGATGATCTAATCTAAACACTAATGGTAACCTAAGATGTTAAGGGACTAAGTGTCTAATGAATTGACCCATGATGATGGTCAATGGGTAAATTACCAAAATGCCCCTGAAAGGTTCAATTGAGTGATACCTTGTTTTAATCAAACCCTAATCACATGATAGTGATGAGTTGACTTGTGTTAATCAATGAGGACTTAACCCAACCTAATCTAGAGTGGTGTAATCACTATCTACTAGTTAGAGGAGAGAGAAAGTACCAATTATAATGGAAACTCAAGTAAAATACCTTCAATATACATGGATGTGCAAGATTAGGTATGATCCACCTATGTGAGATCATGGAAACCCTAATTATGACAATTGATGAATCTTAATCTTATCTGAGGTCTTTAATGATGATGTTTCTCATACATGAGGATGTTATGAGATCATTTCATCATGTAATGTGAATAGTAAACCCTAATTCTAGGGTGATGACATGTAATGTGAATAGTAAACCCTAATTCTAGGGTGATGACATGTAATGTGAATAGTAAACCCTAATTCTAGGGTGATGACATGTAATGTGAATAGTAAACCCTAATTCTAGGGTGATGACATGTAATGTGAATAGTAAACCCTAATTCTAGGGTGATGACATGTAATGTGAATAGTAAACCCTAATTCTAGAGTGATGACATGTAATGTGAATAGTAAACCTTAATTGATGAAAACCAGGGAAACCTAGCTCTTGTATGAGTAGAGAGATACAACTTCTTTAAGTAAGTTATTTACTGTTATCAGTTGATTTAACCATGTAGGTTCCTTTAAGAGGATGATCATATCCAGGTATGGATGATGATTCTATATTCATTGAAAGCATGTTGTTAGCTTTATGAATAGTGATATATCCTGATGCCTTGTTAATAGCATCTTATGAGATTGATAGGCTGTGAGAGCCATGAATACCATCAAGGTCATGCTTTAAGAGATGACTTATGATGAGAATATTGAGAAATGATAATTGATGAGAGTTAGGCTTGTTACATTTAGTATTCTTCCTTCATAGCTGCTATGCTAATGATTAATGTTTGAAAACATGTATGATGATAAAAGAATACTGAAATGTACCTAACTAATCAAGTATAATTATTCCATTTAGAGCCCTGATCATAGATCCATCATTGTCAGAGACCAAATGATGGTGAAACAGGTTTTCCTAAGGGAATTCCTGGAGCACATACTTTTGAGTATGTGGGGTATATGGATGTGTAAAACCTTACATCCTAGTGAATGAATTGATGTAGATGTATCTTAAATCCATCAACCCTTTCACTATGTGTTTATGCCGGGGTGATGTAACACTAATCTCCTGAGGAAATCTTTTATACTGCATCGATGAGAGATAAACAAGAAATCTTTCGATGGCGAAGAGAGTACAGAATGCCACTGTGACTCTAATAGCGAAGTACCAGAATACCCTGGTAAGCTATTGTAGCAGAGACACTAGATGTCCTGCATGTTGATCCTCATACTGACTGAGGAAGATGAGGTCATAAGAATCCGACTCTTTTGATGACCTATGTATGATACCGATGCGACTTAATAGTGATCGGTTGGAGTATGAGCGGTATACCTCATCTCTGTAGGGCATAATGATGTTTGTAAAATATAATCAACCGTGTAGCATATCTGCTTAAGTTGAACCACAAAATACATTGGTTGATGATACATTACCTAGTATACATGTTTTTCATATTCCTTAAATGTTGTTGTTCTAATTGATAACAATCTGCTGCTGATTACCTTAGAGCTTTTATTGCCTATGTTATTCTTGGTTGCCATAATAAAGCTTCTGGTGGAGAATTATAACTCTCGCTGGGACAATTATTTAAAATTGTCTCACCCCGTAGGTTTCAACTTTTTAGGTGGTCGTCGAGGACAAAGGAACCAATCTGCAGGTGATCAGAATCAGCAGCAGTAGCACCGGGAGCAGCAGTGATTTCAGGTGGAAACACTGTGCTGTCTAGTCTTGTAGTCAGAATAGTCTTATGTCGTCTCTATACACTCAGGTCCTAGGAGTTTGTTGATCTAAGGATTTTGAAATCTTGAGATTTTGTATCTGGCTGTATATAATCACTCATGAAGTGATCTAACAGAGATGTAATCTGTTTACCTTGTTTCTTATAAAAGGAGTTTTAGGATTTCAAGATCTTGTCTCAAAAAGTTTTAATTTCCGGTGATTTTTGTATTCCGCTGTTAATCGAATCGCTTCCGCTGAGTTTAATCGTGTTTATCTCGGGTTTTGGAGATCAGAGCCCACATGTTGACTTCGTCAATACTTGAGAAATCCATGGATTCTCTATATGGATATAAATTCTTTGAAAGTAAGAAATCATAAATCTCGGTCCCTGAAGGATTCTGAATATTAACCCCTAGTCCTCAAGAAGAGGTTATAAAAAAGACTTGAAGTGAAAGTCTTCCTGAGTGTCTTAATCATATGATAGTGTTACTACTATTAAGTCTGGTATTAGATTGAATAGGCTAATAAGAAATCAATTTAACAGTTACAAAAAGAAACAAAGAATAGAGGATACTTTACATCTTCCATTAGATAGGAGTATTCCATCGCTATTTCCAAAAAATGTCTTCATTCTTTCCAATTCTACCAGAATTCCTATATTATTATACTAGAAAGGTAGGAATTTGTTACAAGGGGATTCATTGGATTTAGATTGCTTCATTAACAATAACTGTTACGACCCACCTCTCAGTAACCCCCAATTAAGGGAGACCAAGAGGTTGAAGCCACACCCATTAATTCCGGATCAAAGGTTCGACATATAACCATAAACAATTATTAAATTCTAACAGACTATACTGAAAAATGGTAATAAAATTTTTCTTTGCATACCTTGAAAATTTGGGAACTATCTTCTAACCCCAACTGAACTATTCTATCTAAATTCCTCCTTGTTCTTTAATTCTTGAATTCACAATATGTCGCTTTACTGTTTGTGCTTTTGAAATTGTACCTAAAACGCTGACAAACAAAATGACGATCAGCCGAAGCTGGTATGTGGGGGAAACAGATAATGTTCAACTAGATTAACAAGATAATCACTCAATTAATCATTTAACAAACAAGATTACATTTTAAACCATATAACTCAATCCATACATATTCTCGAACTCTGGGCTGTCCCTGCAGTGGACATGGATATCACCTCTCTTTTAGGTAATAGAGTCGCATGGCACTATCCGAAGACAGCCCAATATTTAACTCATTATGACTTGATGGTCCTACCTCCATGGTAGCCATGTACTAAGTCAACCATAGACCTAATGGACCTACCCAATAGGTAGCCATGTACTAGGTCATCCATAGACCTGATGGACCTACCCAATAGGTAGCCATGTACTAGGCCTTTCTCTAACCTGATGGACCTACCCATAGGCAGCCATGTACTAGGTTAGCTATTATGCCACAGAGAGAACCAGGATCTGAATTTATAGGTATATACATTAAGTGATAGTCATAGTCACTTTATATTTGCAATATGAACATCCAAGCAGTTTAGTTGCATTCAATGCGATTAAACGTCCGAGAAACCATCGGGAAACATAAGCGGTTAATCATAAGTAACCACATACCTTTGCTTGCAGATTTCAAGATAGAAAGAGAAACCCAATCAACAAGCAAAACCTGAAATAAAAGGACAAATTTTCTTTTATTAATATTTATCTAATTTTCATCATATTACTTAGGGTTTCAGTTCCTATTTTATGGTTCCTTTAGAAATTAGGGTTTTCACTTCTTCTTTCCTTATTATCATCCTTAATTTATTAAACTACATAAAACCCCTAATTTCTCAGTAAATTTCCTTTATTAAGCATCCAATTATCTTATTCCGCAAAAACATGCTTTTTATCTCCTCTTATCCCAAATTAGGGTTTCCATGTAAATTAACTTCCTTTTTAGTTATTATAAATCTAAATCTCATACTTTTGCATTCAAACTGATAATTATATCACCTTTATCATTAACAAAGTTAAACTTATCAGTTTGATCTATTGATTTACCAAAATACACTTTAATCATGCAATTAGGGTTTCTCATCAATTCTTAATACACTTTATTAACAAATTAAGGTACTTTTTGTAAAACAGACAGAACTAGGTTCTCAATTTATTTTTATTGGATTCCTCATATTTTTCTATACAACTTTCATATATAAAGTTTTCTCATACGAGTTTCCTAGAAATTTCTATTAATTTCGCAAGATAAATCATTTTTCTTGAATTTCTATCAGAGATGCGAAAATTACCAATTATGTCGATCGTCGGATGCGCCGCGGTCCACGGTAGTCTCCTGATCCAACGGTCCGTGCAAAATGCCTCCACTCGGCCCCTGACTTGCACGCCTCGAAGTCTAGATCGTCGGATCTCCCGGGTCCACGGTGGAAATAGGATCAAGGGCTCCCGCCTTGATTTGGCCCGGCTGTTAGATCGCGATTGGACGAAGACTGCTGCTCGTCTTCTCCACTTCAGGACACGGCGGTGCCGCGTCAAACCCTCGCCGGAGCTAAGTCAATCGAGAGCAGGAGAGGGAATTGAGTTCTGGGAATACGCCGCCTAGGTTCGTGAGGGTGCACTAGACTAAGAGGACCCTTATTTATAGGGTGCGAAGTCCCCTTCTAGGGTTTCCCAACCCTGCCGCCAAACCTGGTTCCAGCCCAATTGGGCGTTTCTAGCATACACCACGAAAACCGACGAAACCTAGGTCTAGATTGTTCGCCAAGGTCTCCCAGACTCAATGGGACCTCAAACTCGAGTGCACATGCACTGATTTGGTCAGGAAAGCAAGGGAAAAAAACCCTGTCGGCGCTACAGTCTGAGTCCCTTTGGGACTCTGGACGATGACCGCGGTCCGTTGGATTAAAATCCAACGGCCAACGTTGTCCGTGTTAAAACCAAAAAAGGAAAAGTAATTCCTAAATATTCAAGGAAAATGCTATTTTGATGATAACGTGAAAATTCAATAACTCTCAATCCATAACTCCGTTTTATCTCAAATTTTGAGGAATACTCGTTTATACTTTTATCTTTCTTTGTGCAAAAATTGGAGTCATTATCAAAAGGAAACGGGCCCTTTACTTCAGTTTCAAGTTATCTCTTATTTAATTGTATTTGTCACATATTCCTGATTTCTTTTGCCATTATCTAATTATCCTGAGTTCCTTGAATCCCAAGGAACCCTTTTAACTCGAAATCTTATTTTGGGAAAATATCTTTTAGCCTTAAAACCATTTCTTTTTATTTTCCTCATATATTCCTTTATTAAATGAAATTCCTTTTTCATTTCTTTTTGTTTTTTCTTTTAATCCTTCAGTTGGGCTCAATGGCCACAAAGGCCCAATAAGAACACATACAAGCTATCATACACAAAATCCATTCAATCCATTCAAACAATTCATCTCATCAACCATGGATTTCATTTATCTTTAAAAAGAACATTTATAATTTCATTACATATTTTGGAAAAATCGAGGTTATAACAATAACCTTAAGTCAAAAATCAGATTTTGACTCTGTGCCATTGATTCCACTATGATTGATGATCGATAAATAATTCCTTCATTTTGCAAAGCAGATAGGGGGGCATAATTCACATGGATATAGTAAGTCTCGCTTGGGCTTCTTTAATGGTAGTCTTTACATTTTTTCTTTTGCTTATATTATGGGGAAGGAATCGACTTTAGGGGAATTATTAATTGATTAATTGAATTGTATCAATTGTTTAATTGATCGTTTGCAAAGTGTTTTAAGATCAAACTATGAACTCCTATGATAGTTGTATTTCAAAACTCAAGTCAACAAAATGCATAATGCATATAATAGTCTTTATTCTAACTCAAGTTTTTCCTAAATATTTAATTTTGATTTTTTAAATCTGTTCTTGACAAAATTCAATTCTAATTATGGATATTACAGTGAGAATCAACAAATCTCCATTTTTTATTTTATTTTGATTCATTTCTCTTTTTCTTTTTTGGTTCTAAGAAAAAGTCATTATTATGGTGATATCTATTTTCTACAGTAAACTACATACTAACATCTTGGTTGTACAAAAAAGTTACACACATAATAAATAATATTTTTTCTTGCATCGAGCGATCCATATATTGTGCATTTAACTAAGGTTTTAGACTCCTAGAAAATTTAGCTTTGCTTTATCAATTTATTTGATGTCACGTTTAAGCATAATACACCAGTCGGTCTACTAATCCTTTTTATAATTTGAAACATTTAAAGTGGAGCTCGACGGATCATATGTTTAGTTGGAATCCTCCGTTTATGATAACAGAAAAAAAGAGTTACGCCGGGAAGAGTGGTTCAGGTGGTTCGGGCATGGGCCCCCTCATGAAGGGACCCGAATTTGATACCCAGCGGCCACCCCAGAACATAGTTTACGCCGAAAGAGTTACATATATTTATTATATAAAAAGCTCTTTTGGAATCGTCCGTTTCTTATCTTGGATTTACGTTATTTACATTAGGTCAGCAGCAGACGGACATCTAAGATTTGGACCCCAGGTGAGCAGGGGTGAGCCGGAGAAAAGAACGACGAGGAGAGGTTTTGGTTTCGTTTGAGCTTTCGGCCCCGCACCTCCATCTCCCCCGATCGACCAGACAGGAGAAAAGTGTCCATCACTCGCTATCGGGATTGTGCGGAGTCGGGCACGTCCGTGGTAAAAGTCGCTTCTTTCTTACCACAACTTTCTTATCTTCTTTCAGTTACGGCGGCGCCGGCGAGGGCTTTAGGGGGAATTCAGGAGAGAAGTCCAAACATTACACCTCTCTTTCAAGCTTTTCATTTTTTCTGCGAGTGGGTGTTGTTCTCCGAGAAATTTCGACTGCGTGGGAAGGAAAAGGAATCACGAGGAGGTGGAAGGTGGTGGGCGGTAGAAAGTAAAAAATGGCAATCGTAGTCGGATGCGGATCATCATGTGGATGACGACTATACGGCACGCCTTGCTCGGCCAAGTTGTACCACCACTCGTGCTTTTCCCTGCTTTGACAAACCGACGGGACGGACAAAGCGATCGACCTCCTCTTTTCTCTCTCTCTCTCCCTCTCCCTCTCCATGGTTGCCTATGTCACTGTCCATTGTCATTCCTTACCGGAAAATGCTTCCTTATCCGCCGACCCCCTCTCCCCTGCTGTCCTCGTCGTTGTCGTCGTCTTCGAGTTCCAGTTGCACGGGACCCCACATTCTCGTGCTGCTGGGTCCCGCGCCAGCGACCTCCGCATTCTCTCTCTCTCTCTCTCTCTCTCTCTCTCTCTATCTAGATTCGACAATACGGCTCGGGCTCAGGTGGTGGCCGTATTGCGTTCCGCTCACGGCTACGAGCCGTAGAGGGCAAGTCGACACAGAGAGGAGAGAGAGCCGTTTGGTCGACCAAGCGCAGCATCACGCCCTGCGTGACCGTGGTCAATTACCACCGTCCAGTCATCCATCCTCCTGCTCGTGTGCGGCGGAGGATTCATTCACGACCGCAGCGCTCCCAGCTTCGTAATCGGCGCTGCTACCTACCCGTCCGCGGAGACCTCATCTGTGAGTGAGTTTCAGCTACCTCCTCCTCAGAAGAAGAGCGTTAGTTTTGGAGCTTCTAAACTTTCCCGGTTTCCTATGCGTGTCCCGTGACCTTTCCTCTGCAAACTCACCAGCCCCCGCCTCTTTGTCCTCAGCACCCAGCAAACCAATACACCACCAGCCAGAAAGACAGTCCGTGCTGCTACCAGATCTCTTCGGCAAGCCCCCCCCCCCCCCTCCCTGACTCCCAAGTACTGCTGATTCGAGCCCGCCTCCTCCGTCTGTTAGCTGGTTGGCGCCCCCCTACACCTCCCGAAGATTCGACCTTTCTTCTTACTTTCCATCATTGTTTTCTGCTATCGCTATCCTCGTTGAGGTGGAAGATGATGCACTAGCACTGGCACATCAGCATCACCTTTACAAGTCCCCCATCTGCTTGCTTGCGTGCCTTTCCATTTCGATCTCGCGATTCCTTTGTTCCATTATTCCTCCCACGTCTCAGTCTTCACTCGTCTATCCTCTCGCCACCTTCGTGGGAGGACTTTCACATCCCAGTTTTCTGAAACGGGGAAGAGGGTGTGCGTTTTTTTTTCTTCTTTCTTCTTTCAATACATATACTTTTGTTCCTCCATCAATTCACTAGCTCTCGCGTTTCTGTTGTGCTTTGTTCTCGTTCGTTCGTTTCACCATGTTTATCATTCTCCTCCCTCATTCACCACAGATCTGCAAGGAGCTACCAACGGGATGCTAACCAAGGTGTAGTAGCATGGGGAAGAAAGCCACCTGGCTAGGCGTAGTCAAACGGGCGTTGAGCCCCGACTGCGGGCCCAAGAAGAAGAAGGAAGACGACCAACAGGTACCCGCCGCACCATTCCTTTTAGTAATTCACGCATCTCTTCCTATACTCATCACTGTTTTTTTTTTTGTTCGTCAAATTTTCCAGCAGACGACCCCAAAGCCCCCCAAGACGAGATGGTGCTTCGGCAAGTCAAGGACGGCAGATCTAGTCCCGGACCCTCCAACAGAAGAACCATCTGACCCTCCACCAGCGGCAGGGCCACCGCCGCCGACTCGACCAGAGCCTCCTCAACCCCAGGCCCAGGCCCCTCCGCCGGCGGAAGAGGTCAAGCTGACAGCCGCGGAGAGGGAGCAGAACAAGCATGTCTACTCCGTCGCTCTTGCAACCGCCGAGGCTGCCGTTGCGGCTGCTCATGCGGCAGCTGAGGCCGTCAGGCTCACGTCTGCCATGGCGGCCGGGTTCTCCGGAGTTACCAAGGAGGAGCTCGCGGCCGTCAAGATACAGACGGCGTTCAGAGGGTTCCTGGTAAGGGTTTATTCTCTGTTAATTTGTTCGTCTGTATCTATTTCCTGCAATCCGTGCTATATGCCACTCCCAAACCAGTAGTGCACAGCTCTTTCTGGTAAAACTCAAGTTTTGAGTGCTATGTACTGAAGAAAAAAAAATATATTTTTTTCTTTTTCAACCTTAACCAACTTTATTTCGCACTCTTGATTGCTCCTTGTTTGGTACAAGGAGAAACGTGGGGAGAAGGGAAGGGGGGAGGTGAAGGGAACGGAGGATGTTCACCAAACATATTTTTCTTGGATAAATATGGTTGGGAAAGGAAAACAGAGGCCAAAAGACGGGTGCTGTTAGGTGGATTTATTCTTACCAAATGCAGCTCAAACATTGGTCAAGTGGAGAGACAAGTCTTGCTTCTCACTCCCTTCCATCCCCTTCATCTTTCTTGCCCTCACCACCTACCATACAAAGTTAACTGCAAACTGGGTTCAACACAAACATTTCAGTCCCTCCTGCTTTTTGTAGATTTCCCTCCACGGACAGTCACAACTAAACTAGAATAAGAAAACCAACCTGTTTATCATCTCAAGGTGAATAAGAAAATCAACCTAAATATTTGCGAATTTGCAATATAGCGTGTCAGGAAACCTGCATATAGCCATCAAAATGTCTGCCCTTCAGTAGTAGTTGTTGTCCATCGATAACTTTTTTTCTCTTCTTTCTTTCTTGACAAGAAAAAAAAGTGAAAGAAATTAGAGTATATTATATTGTGTTCATTTAGAAAGTTATTTGCCCATTTATTAACCCAAGTGCAGCAATAACTCGGATGTATGTGCATAGATCATCTGCCTTTTTAAAAAAATATATAGAAAATGCTGAACTCAATTCCTGCATGAGTTATCAAGTCCCATCGTTTCTCTTTTCCTGTTTGTCAATTCCTTATGGTAGATGATTCAAAATTTTTAAAAAATATTCAAGATTTCAGGCCGACTTTAGTTTGACTGTGCATTGCGGAAGATTTAATAAAAGAATATCAAAGAAAATCATTTGAATTTTACAAAATGTGATGGATAAGCGCAAGCCAAGAAAACAGAGTTTCACCTTTATTCTTACCAGTTTTAGGATTTTGCCTTGCAAAGAGAGCTCTGCCATTTATTAAAATCATCGATATTCATACCAAGATGAATTTCAATTGCTAATAATATTGTCATTCTTTTTTCTGTCCCTTATAGGCAAGAAGAGCATTGCGTGCATTGAGAGGGTTGGTCCGGTTAAAGTCTTTAATGAGTAGCAATGCAACCAAACGCCAATCTGCAAGTACACTACAATACGTGCAGACGTTGGGAAGAATTCAAACAGAGATACGCGCAAGAAGAGTCAGGATGAATGAAGAGACACAGGCTCTACAACGCCATCTACAACTAAAACGTGAAAGAGAGCTTGAAGCACTGAAAATCGTAAGTCTAGTTATGATGAATTTTCACAATAATCTTGGGAACTGCACTCTATTTACATTTATGGCTGAATGAATCATTGTTTGTTTCTTTTCATACATCAACCAAAACTTTCATTGTGTTAGTCATCATGCTATATTTAAGGCATGGAAGCTGGTTGAACTTTACACGTCGACATCGCACGGAATTAGGTTTCAGCTTAAGGTGTGACCCTCGTAATAATGTGGAACCTATAGACGGGGTGGTATGTGGATGAGGCACACCTTTCACTAAAAATTGCATAATATTACACTGATTGGCCTTTTGTTGATTTTAATTAACACAAAACTATATTATTTAATGAAATAGTTTTAGAAACTTTCTGAGCTAGTTGCACTACCAATGATATTTTGTAACTTTATTGGAATCACATATAGTTTTTGGTTTTGCTTTTATCTTAGTAAATGTAATTTTTTCTTTTCGTATAAAATGAGGTGTCCCTCAAAATATTTTTGCATAGTTGCACTTACCATCAGGAACCTTAATGTTTATTGATTTATTTAACTCGGATATGAATCCATGAAGTGGTTTAGGTAAGGTATGGTTAATTTCTTTCCCTTGTAGATATAGCTTTTGTCAAAATCTTTGTAATGTGTAAAATGATTATGAATTAATGTCAAACTAGTATTAGGCATAGGGATTTCTTTCGGCTTGGGTTAGGCTAAAGTGAATCATTCATTTTTTGTCATGGTAGATTGAATTATTCATTCTTAAGATAAACTTTCATTTGCTTCCCCTCTTTCCTTCTTATATCTTTTATTGTCTGTGGCCAACCTCTTGGTTTCTAGAGGGGTTGTGACAATGTTTGATTCTATGGAGGGTCATGTTTAGAAGCACGACCGTCATTAGTACTGTTTTTTCAAGGGACCCTTGACAGTATGTATCTATCTAGGTATGCAGCATGAGATTGGTATGTATTGATCCAGCTATTACCATACTTGTATGTGTACCCTAGGTTTTACTTTAATTACAGATGAGGGTTTGGACATCTCCAATGTGGAAAATTTCTCATCATATACTATAATTACATATAAACATATATGTATGTACTTACCATACTGATAAGAAAAACTGTGGGCTGATACATAATATAAAGCGGGTTCAATTTATGTGCTCTTTCATACGGTAGTAGAGAATACACTAAATATTATGGGATACAGTTTTTCTATTTGTTATTTGTTGAATTTAAGCATGCAATATTTTCCATTGGAGAACTTCTAACCAGTGTGGCTTGTACATGGGTTGTACACGGATCCGGTCCCATCCGAAAATAGATACTAACCCTGTTTAACAAGATTACTGAATAAATTTCTCAACGTGAAAACTACTGCATTAATGATAGCTGGTTCAACTTCGTGTTGGTTTCACCTTACCAAATGAAGGTTTGTGGAAACTTCAAGGAAATGTCGTGGAAGTTAAAAAATGGACTTCATGGACCTTTGATGAAAAATTTAATAGGAATGCGGTGTAAAAATGAGAAAAATTTGACTGAGGAAATCATTTTGTGTTATAAATCTTTTTCCTAAATGTGTAACACAAATTCATGCATATCTAGCTGGACAAAGTCCTAATTCACCTTGTTAGCTATTCAAAAAATGGAATTACATACTTTGTGATTCATAGTAGGACCAAGGAATAAGGTATCCGATTTCGATACCATTTCGACAGCATGGAAATCGAAATTTATGGAAATTTCGACAAAAATTTCAATAAATGCAATTGTGCCCGTTTCGACGCCAAAATGAACGAATTAATTTATGAAATTTTACAGGCGTGACCTCTACACCTAAATGCATTGTTTTATGCAATAAAATTTTATGTGGGGGTAGGTTAGGGAGGGGTCCTTCATGTGGGGAGTTAAGGGAACTGTCCTTTTTATTGAGGATTTCGATGATAAAATGTAGGAATTAAGTTATGTAATTTTGCAATTATGAGCTATATACATGTATGTACTTATTTGTGCTCTAACATCACATATTCGATATGTAGGGCATCCCCCACACATTTTACTTGGGTTGATAGTTTGCTGTAGATATTGACTCGACAGTCAACCATTTCATTGGCCCTAAGAACATTAATGCAATGTTTCCAAGTAAAATCATTATTTATTGTGTATTTGGCTTCCTAGGACCCTCATTGTCTATTAACCACCACTAGGATACATGTCGTCCGCATTGAAGAAAATAAAATATAGCTTAAAGCATGCATCGTATTAGTATTTGATAATTTGAGTAGCAAATATTAGGGAATGCAATGTAATTATGATATATTATAGGTATATGCTATGCATGAGTAATAAATGGTGAAATAACCCCAATCCCCCTTTAGTCCTATTCAAAAAACAACAATAACACAAAGGATTGCAATTATCGAAACTTCCATCGAAATTTCCATCGAATTTTTTCAATTTGTGTACAAAAAATCTCGAAATTGGCGAAATCCATCGAAACCGTCGAAATTTTTATCGAAATTTCGATAAATGCAATCTTGTTGGCAGTTTCGATCGAAATCGGTATGGTCGCATGTTTTGGTACCAGATGCTACCGAAATCGGTATTTTGGGGCGAAATTTCGGTGATTTTGCCGAAACCTTATTCCTTGAGTAGGACTGATTTTAATAGAGTTCATAGATTAAACATTCATAAAAAGATCTCAGTTATAATACATAATAATTATTGATGCTAGATATTGTATATTTATTTTTTAATGGCCTCAGCTATCACATTGGAAAGCCTTATCTAGTATAGGACATTGACTAGTTGAACACATGTCTCAATTCTGAAATATTCTCCTCAGACACTAAAAATATCATTATGCAGACAAACATAGACACACTTGAGACCATGTCATTTGGAATCTGGAGAATTGCTTTGCATCATCTTATGGGACACTAGCCTAGCCTCTTAATAAAAGCCACAGTAGTGAGTATTTTACCAAAAGGTCCAAAACCTATTTTCTAGCAAGGGCTTTCGAATTGCTTCTAATAAGTGAGTTGGCTTAAATCATGCAATGCATGTACGCCCTTTCACAAAGAAGCACAATTCGTGTTTACCTTCTTTTTCCTAATATAAACACAAGTAATCCTCCTGATCAATGAAAACATCCAAAATTTTAATTTTATTGTTACTGACCATCTAATAAAACAATCCTGAATGTAAAATAATGTCTTTGAGATGGCCAGTAGACCGACAACAAACTGCGATGGGGCTGGGTTACAGAGCTGAAGGCACTAAAAGTAGCAGTAGCGACTTCCATTGAATGCAGCTTTATAAATTCATACAAGCTCAATCCATATGACAAGTCTTTCTAGGAAGCATGTTCTGAAATTTGTAATTTATCCTTACCAAGGAAGTAGGACCTTTTGGTGAGAGTTCTCTAAAATAAGAAGGCTGAATTTGTCCCTACAAGTATTTATAGATCTAATTTACAGATACAAATACGATTATAACAGGTACAACCGTACAAGTATACAACACAGTAATTTGATTGTGTGCACTTGGATGTATGGTTTTATTTCTTAGCTCGTATCAAAGTACAAATGGGCCTATTAGAGTGAAAAAGTCCTAAGATATTAGAACAATACCAAGAACTAAAGATGCAATGTGACGAATGTTAAAAACGTCAACCCGTGCAGTGTTTTTTTGATCATTCAACGGAATAACGAGTCTTGTGACACCCTTTTCTCATATTAATATACATATTAAAGACTGTCTTCGAACTAGTCACCTAATGTAAAGTAGGTTAACTATTGGCCACTAATCAGAATTCCCTCAGAGCACCAATGAAACTGTGACGTGCACAAAGTACATCAAGATTGAGAATCAAGGTTCTTGCCAGAATGCCTCTACCTCAGTATCTATGCATTTTTTGTCCTACACCCTTATTTTTGAAACACTGTGCACCATTGTTTCACTGGATTCTTTGTATTGCACCCTTGTTTTCCAAACATTATGACTCAACTACCTTCTTCATGTAGATGGTGGAAATATGACACTAGGCTTATGCCATCACTGAAGGCACTATTAAATGAAACCAAACATTATTTTTCTAAAACCAAGTGGAGTGGACGCATTAAATGGATTGGAGGCATTTATGTATGTGTGTCCATAGGCAGACAGGTAGTAAGTTAGGTAGAGTGAGTTGCGAATAACCGGGCCACACTGAACAGCATGGAAATCTACTTCGATTGCGTAGCTTTGATTTAGAGAGGAAATGATTTATAATATACATATCGATATTTGATGTAAATATTAACAACAACTGCAACATAACTCAAACATAGTTGACTTCACAATATTTGCCAAGAGAAGTATTTTGCAGTCCGAGTGAGATTGGTCTAGTACCCAAATCAGTTAAGCTGTAAAATTATGATTTGGTCAAAAGATAGCAAAAAGTTACATTCTATGGTTCGAGCATCTCTTACCTTATACATTTCTGTATACTGTAGTCGGAAAGCAGTTCACTGGGAGTAGCTCTAAAACACCTTATATTATCGCCTCGTTCAAGTTTCTTGTTATTTTCACTGTTAACATAAACATGTTCCTTGTATGAAAACTAATCAGTTGAACCCATGTAACAGTTGGATGAAGACTGGGATGATACTCTGCAATCGAAAGAACAAATTGAAACTAGCCTGATGAACAAGTATGAGGCTGCTATAAGAAGAGAAAGAGCCATGGCCTACGCGTTTTCTCATCAGGTACCTTTCCAGACTATGTTTATGCTACCTAATATAACAACCTTAAATTCATGTGTTAACTAATCCGTTTTGACAGTGGAAGGCGAATTCGAGGTCTGTGAACCCAACATTTATTGACCCCAACAACCCACAATGGGGTTGGAGTTGGATGGAGCGCTGGATGGCAGTGAAGACAGGTGAAAAAGAAGTTCGCAAGAGCGACCAAGCTTCCGTTAGGAGCAACACCACGGGAATCGGAGGTGAGATCGCTAAGGCATATGCCCGACGGCACTCCACAAATCGTCCCGGTAGCGGCCAGTCAACCCCACAATCCAAGGCCCCATCATCAGCCGGGAAGTTCAGGTCCGCCAGTCCAAGGGGCAGTGGCTGGGCACCCTCAGAGGACGGCGACTCACGGAGCATGTTCAGTGTCCAGTCCGAGAGATGCAGGCGACACAGTATAGCTGGTTCCTCTGTCAGGGACGACGAGAGCCTTGCTAGCTCCCCAGCCATACCTAACTACATGACACCGACTGAGTCTGCAAGGGCCAAATCGAGGTTGCGGAGTCCTTCCAGTGTTGATAGTAAGAAAAGCACGACGACTCCTGACAGGGTCTCTGTGGGATCTGCGAAGAAAAGGTTGTCTTTCCCTGCGGTTGACAGGCCTGGGTTTCCTTCTCCGGTGGGCCACCGACGCCACTCCGGTCCTCCAAAAATTGATACCAGCTCCGTGAGGAGCAGCAGTACTGTTGTTTCTGAACAAGCCGTGAATAATGATAGGGTGAAGACGTAGCGGATTTGCAATAAGGGATTGATAGCTAAAGACTAGCATTTGTAACTCGTGTTATGGCTAATTGATTGGTTTTGTAGAGTTGTATGTATTTATTCGACTGTTTTGTCTCCAGGGATAGGTTGCCTGATTGTAACATTTTTAGCATCTATGTGTTGTTACGGGTGATGCAGTTGGACGCGAGAGGTGATTGATTTCTACTTGAGATTTAGTTGAGTGAAGGAGCTTGTTTGACTGGGTTCAGACTTAAGATCAAGACGCGCTTGTCCCTTTGACACCATAATATTTTATTCTAATTTTTCATGGTAAAGCTCAATGTTTGAATTCAGAACATGGGTGGGACCCGGATAGGACGCATCCTATGTGTCTATAAAATGAGAATTATTGCGATACTGTGCTACTTTCTTTTCAGCACTCTGGGAATATAAACATATAGTACCAAAAGCAGCTATGGAGGACTAACTACAGCACCAAGGAGTGAGTTGGAGCACCTGTACAAAACAAAATGTGTGATGGAGCGCACACATCAGCAGAGCATGTGATCAACTGTTAGTGCCGCTGCTTCCTCACAACACGACATCAATTCAATGTTGGCATTTTTTATCTTTTGCCCAAGTCCAAAGCAATGTCACCTGTGCATGTGGGTAAGAGCATTAGACTTCTGTCCTTTGTGCAAATGAGAGAGACTTTTTGTCCCACATTAGCCATCTTGAAGTTGTTGTCCGTCTTCTTGTTCTAGAAGGCATAAGAACACTTGTTTAAAAGAGCTAAAGGAGGTTATTGAGACTAAGCACCCACTTGCTGGCTCAAGCCTTTAGATTTTTCTTTTGTATCGTTTTGAACAAATGATTGTTATAGCATTTTCTTTTTAAAATTGATTGGATCTCGTTTCACAAATTAGACAGTCGTTTCTCCTGTGTTCTCAAATGTATACAAGTGTGAACATGTGATGGTTGTATGAAGCAATAACATGATCCTAGAAGAACTTCATGTCACAATTATATATACGACTCTATGCAATCTTTGGATTAAAAATTTGCTATACTATCTTCTTAATTTTACTGATCTAGCCACTCTTCTTGTGGTCTTGTACTATTCTTACAAAATAAGTGTGTTATTTCTTACAAGGTGTCACCCATAGACTAAGGAGTGGAAAATCTCTTGAGCAGCCTGCTAGTCAAAGAAAAGTTGATAAAACAAAGCAAAATGTAGCCAAGTGATGATACTGTGATTGAGATTGCCGAAGATGATTTTGTGATACATCTTGTTGATTTTGGGATACCATGTGCTCCAACTCATACTCCATTTGTGGATTCCACCATCCCTAGTGTTCCATCCTGCATTGATGCAAGCAAGGCCAAAGAAAACCACCATTCATTGAAGCATTAGATGGGCCACTAAAAGTAAGGAGGAGACAAAAGCACAATGCTGACATTCTTGAGGTGTTTTGCCAAGTGAAGGTCAACATTCTATTATTGAATGCTATCAAGAAAATCCCATCATATGTCAAGTTTTTGAAGAACTTATGCACTGTGAAGAGAAGGTCAACGGGGAGAATACCAAAGAAAGTGAAGTTGACTGAACAAGTGAGCTCTATCCTCCAACACTCACTTCTCGTAAAGAGGAAAGACCCAAGAGCCCCAATCATATCTAGCTACAATGGGGGACATCACATAGGAAAATCCCTACTTGATTTGAGGTCAAGTGTGAATTTGATGCCATATAGTGTCTATGTTGAGCTGGGTTTAGGCAAGTTGAAACCGGTACATTACACTCTCTAATTGGCAGATCGCTCCATCAAAGTGCCTAGAGGACGAGCAAATGATGTCTTGGTGATTATTGACAAGGAAAGAGGAGCACAACTAATTTCATTGTTCTTGACATGGAGTCGCATGATAGGAAGATCCCCATCATCTTGGGGAGACCATTCTTGTCCACAGCTAATGCCGAGATACATGTTCACAGTGGCATAATGACAGTCTCTTTCATGGACATGAAGATAAAGATCAACATATACAAATCTTCCAATTGGTGAGTTCGAGATGGGGATATTGTATATGGTCACTTCAAGAGTTCGATTGGTCATTCGAGAGAAGAAGATCTAGATGAAGGATTTGATGATAGCTTTGGTGATCAAAGGGATGAGGAGCATAGGTTGAATGCAAATGAGAGATGTATCTATTGCAAGAATGGGCACATGAGGATGCCAAATGGATGAATAATTGAAGAATCTCCAAAAAGCCCAGCTGAAGGCATGAAACTCAACGCTTGTGGGAGGCAACCCACCTAGGTTTGGGAATTTTTTACTCAACCTTCCATTTTTTATACTTTTGCTTTATCTTTACACTTTCCAAGAAAACACACACACACACACACAAACACTTGTTTTTTAATAGTTTTTGTTTAGTTTTAAGATGTACATGTGAAAATAGGGTGAAATGAGGAAAACTAGATGGAATTTTGACAAATGATCCATGAAAAACCATTTTAGACCAAAGATTTGATGTTTGATGATATTAGAGTTGAAATCAACTGCCACAGTACTCACCACGACCGTGGTGACATGGAACAACTGTGGTGGTGCTTTCCCAATAAACAGGGGAATCAAGAAAAATCGAATTGAAGAACAGGCCTACCACGGCCGTGCTGCAGCCCGACTCCATCACTTAACTCAGTGTTTTACAAAAATCACAAAACAATTCTATCTTCAACTCCGTGAACACCATGACCGTTTCTTATGAACGGCGGTCGTGTAGTGCCTCCCAACCACTCCACCACCCTCAAATCACCACCAAATCACCCTCAATCTATCTCCAATCAACCCCTCATCATTTCTACTACCTTAATATCCAGAGTCCACCCATTTTCATCCACAAAACACCCCATTTAACTCTAATCCACCCCAACAACCCTGTTCTTTAGAGAAAACCTAAAAATCCATTTTCTCCACCAATTTCGATCCAAAATGAAGCAAATGACTAAGAAGGTTGTAGCACAGACCAAGGATGTGATCTCCTACAGACACCAGCCCAAGAATGTGTCTTCTTCAGCTTCGTCAACTCCTCCAGCCCTCCTAGCACCATCAGAAGCCTCCAGTTCACAATGGAAATCACCCCATGCGGCTGCAACGGTGGATCCCATGATGGATGAGTCTTCTAGACAACCTAGAGGAGGTAGGACATCAACCCGACTATCAATCTCAGAAGCTCACCCATCAGTTTCAGTAGCTCAACCATCCTTTTTAGCTGCACGCCGTTCAACGTCTACGGTACCGCAACCACAACAATAGATGAGAGCACGACGACGACTACTGATAGATGATGCATATTAGGCAATGCTAGGTGCACATCGTGAGGATGCACTTGAAGTGCATCATGAGGAAACACCTGACAGTTAGAGAAAGAGAGGGAAGAAGCCAAAGTGCCCAGAGTGCTTGACACGTCGAGTCATTGCCACTCTCTATGCGTGCCAGGAGACGGTGAAAACTTTGGGCATCTTCAATTTTTCAAGGATATCATGGAGCCCATTGGGCTAATTGAGGTGTTGACCACAGTGCAGGAGACCTATGTGGAGCTTACACAAAAATTCTTTGAAACACTGGAGAAGGTCTTGTAGGACGCCATCAATATCACTTTGGGGAGTAGCACCTACCTCATCACTACATCCTTTCTGAATGATACTTTTACTCCAACTCCTGAGGCAACAACGTTACTTGATCAAGAAAGCACTGATAGGGAAACCAATGCAAACCACGCTCTAATGCGGAAGAAACTTACATGGCAAAGTAATTTTGTGGTGGGTAAATGAAAGACTAGTCTGATTCACAATCTTGTTTTCAGATACATTCAAAAGGTCTTGGCGAACACCATCTTTTCCCAATATGAAAATCAAGGTAGTTGCACCAGGAAAGACCTTTTTGTGTTGGGATGGATGGTGTAGGGAAATCTTGTAAATATGGGGTCACTTATTATTGATCATGTGAAGACAATTCCGTCCAAGAGCAAGAAACCTTTTATTATTGGAGGGATTGTAACTTCCATAGCTTTGACCCTGGGGCATGATGTATCTGTCTACACAAAGGTAGAAGGAGGAAAGCTAGTTGACATGCATTACTTGACTCGCTCATTGATGATATCAGTAATTGATCAGAAGATTTTCTACCAGGTCAACCCTCCTTATGCAGGGGTTTCACTAGAGTTCCCCTACCATGCCACACCTCTCCTAGAGGGATGTGGTCCATCTCCAGACTTTCTGGACATCTTGAGGAGGTGGGAAGAGGAGCATCCTAGAGATACATGGCAGTAACAACCCATAGATCTTCCTGAGGGGCTTGGAGAGTCATAGGTAGCTGTGGAGAGGAGGAGGATAGCCGAGGAGTGAGAGAATTGTAGGGAGAGGTGACGTGAGGTAGATACCTCACAACAGCAACAACAGCCCACATGGAATGCATATGACATTTCCACCATACATACACAGCTGGAGGACTTCTAACACACCTTGGATGCCATGTGGGTAGACCATCAATAGATGCATTATCAGGTACCCACTTATTTCAGTTCCAACATGCCCAGTCCTAGAGGAACCCCCAGTGGGGGGAAGATTTGTGGAGTTCACCGTCAGCATTTCAGGACAACTACCCGCCTCCACATTCAGACTACTGGGGTTCCTACTACCAGCATCCTCCACCATAGGGAGGAGCACCCCCACCACAATGATCATCTACCATATCATTCCTAGACTTTAGTGTCATGTTGAGGACAACATGGTTCAAAAGTTTGGGGTGGTAGGGTGGTATGCCCTTATCCCATTTTCACTCTCATTTTACATTTCACCTACCATTTACTTTTGTTTGTTTTAGTTTATAATTTACTTTCTTTGCATACCTGCATGTCATGTAGTTTACTTTCTTGTCATTTTTGCATAATTTTCTAAAATTTTGCTCTTTTTTCCATGCATTGCATATCATGTATATTTTCGGTAATTTTTGCATGTTTTAGCTAGGGTTTGCTTGTTTACTACTTAAAGTTCAATAATATAGGCTTTAGATGTGATTGAAGGCAACTTGGCACAGTTTTGGCCATTTTTTTTCCAAATTTGAGATTTCTTGCCTAAAAGTGTGTTTCAACCCAATCTCTATTTTTTGGATTAAAAATTATGACCTTTGACAAATGCAAGTGAATTATCATTGTTCATTGCTAAATGGTATCGATTCTTGACTTTTTGCATGCACACCACCTCTCTTGTATTTGTGAATGTTTTGGTTGAATTGTGACTTGAGAAAACTATGAGCGCTTAGTGCTTATGAAATCACTTGATAGAAGTATCAATTTTAGGTTGTTCATTCATGTGCTGTGAAATTGTTCGATGAAGTGTTGGATTAATTTTCATGCAGGAGACCTTATGTTGAGATTCATGCCAGTGACCCCTCTTTGACCTGACTCTTCACTCACCATCTTCTTATCCCTCTGCCTCATGAAAGGATGCCAAAGTGCACATATCAGTCGTGTCCACCTCCAAAAGTTTGGGGTGGCAACAACGACATCTCACCGCTTCACTCTTAGCACCATATGCCCTATCTACTCTAAGGACAAAGAAAAAAATGCAAAAAGAAAATAAAAGATGCTCCTGTTTAAGAGCATATAAATAAAGAAAAGATGGGTGTATAAAAACACTCCAAAATCTTATCGTGATCCTTTCTTCCATTTTCATACCCATTGAGCTAGGAAACATCAAACCTAGCTCATTTTGCCCTTTCTGCAGCCACATGGGTCATTTGGTGTGATTTGAAACATTAGGTTGAATGTATGAAGGTGAAATAACATTCCTAGTCATCCTTGATTAATGCCATCATGAAACGGTCTACCCGGAACCACATGAAAGAAATATAGATAGCTTGTGTGTTTTATGCACTTTATTTGAAGTGCATATACTTTGTGCTCTTTTCATGATTGGTTGGTAAAAGTAGGAGAGGAGAGAGGTGGAATGCATGTACTTAGTTATTATTGATCCCATTCAGAAATAATCATCTTTTACATTACATATTTCATTTCTTGATTGTGGAAAAATTTGCAGAGAGATTGAGTTGAAGCATACTTGAGGACAAGTATGTTTTAAGTTTGGGGTGGTGATTCAACCCTATTTTAGGGCTTCACTTGTGTCATATTGCATTTCAATCACATATATACCTATTAGATTACATATTATTCCCCTCAATATGCTTATTTGTATGAAATGCACTTATGGACATCATTTGCATGTTTTTCAGGCATTTGGACCACAGCTTGATGGAAAAGAGAGAAGGAGTGATCCTAGGGTTTCTCTACCCTTTGAGAGGAATAAAGTGAAGTCTGATGCTCCCTCAATCTACTCCTAGAGGCCAAAGATCCATGGAAGCAAAGATGTCTAAGAAAATCTAAGGAAACAAGTCAAAGAGTTGATCCAGAGGCTAGCACGATAGTGGTACCACAGAACGGTCGTGCTAGAACACTTGCAAATCAGCATAGCCATCTCCAAGCAAAGCTAGAATCACCACGACCATGCCATACAAAATGGCTATGGTGAACTGACCCAGAATGGTCGTTCCACCTTGCACGGCCGTGTGACAACAGAGGAAGAACGACTGTGGAGCCAAGAACGGGTTATCCAATCTGAGCCACCATGACTGTGGTGACCACTATGACCGTACTACCCTACCCCACCACGGACGTGCCACCTCCAGTACAAATTCCACCAAGTCCCTATGATTTTCCCCATTTCTCACCATGGTCATTCCCATCCACCACGACTATTCTCACCCCTCCCTAGCATGGCCGTGGTGACCACCACGGTCGTCCTACTCACAATAACCTAACTACTTTTGCACTGCTTTTCCCATACTACCCCTACTTGACCTAGTACTTCCCCCACACCTATATATACCTAGGTGGTAGCTCCAACATGGGGTTAGCTACCTTCTACCACCTCTTAGCTCCCCATTTTTGTCCCTTAGCCATTCCACTCCATTTCCACCTCCATTTCACTCCATTTCACCATTTCTACCACCAAAACCCTAGCTTCTTCTTGTTTCCACCCATTTCCACCACCATCCCATGTCATTGAACCTTAGAGGAGAGAGGAGGACGTCCAACAGTAGCTGAACTCCATCTACACCGAGCTCCATGTCTTCTTCTCTCTCTTTCTCCCTTCTTTTTGTATTTTGCATTGTTATGAGTAGTTAAGTGCCTTGGTTGGGCTGTTTGGGGTGTAAAATGTTACTTTGATACCATGTTGGGGGAAAATGATATGTAAACATTGTAATTTTATTTTTTAATGATTATGTTCTATTTCTATCTCACTCTTCATAAATTGCTTATTGGTTTGTACTTGAAATCACCTAGGAATTTAGGGAAATTGCTTATATGTGTGAATTTTGGGATTTGCTCCTAGGTTCAATTCTTGGATCCCTAGCTAGCTACCCATCCTCCTACATGCTAATCAATTCTCCTAACCCTAGTTGAGAGATCTAAGTAGCTAGTTTAGATGAATTTGGTATGTTTAGCATGGAGCTTTCTCAAGGTTAGAATGTGGGTGATGGGAGGCCTAAAACCTCATTTCCACTCCCATTACTAATCTCAACCCCTAATCATCCTAAGATCATCTAATCTAGAAACCTAGACTTATTTAGACTCTAATTGAATTACACCTAAACCCTAACCCAATTGAGCCTCGCAAGGGTAGTACAGAGTGTTAGGGACTAGTTCCCCTATACACAACCTAGCAAATCCATGGCCAGTTAGTAGCTTATGCAAATTCATTAGACTCTAACTTGTTTTTTGGTTTGATAATATATATGAAAGCATTATGTTCACATGTCACCCCCAACATAAATTATAAGTGCATCCCCCAAACAACCCACATCTGCCTTTATTGCTTTAAAACCCTAATTTCCATCTTGCTTAGATAATGTTAGCTTAGTTAGCTCTTTTATTGCTTAGTTAACTTCTTGCCCTATTCTTGCTTTGTTCTTGCTAGTTTAGATCCTTAATTGCTCTTTTGTTCTATTTGCTAGTCTAGTGTAGTTTAATTCTCTTCTTGCTTGCCTTAGTGTAGATTGCTCTTTTCTTATTTGCCTTGTCCTTTCTTACTTAATTAGAACTAAATTGTCTAGGGTTAACTTAGATTTCATTCTTGTCTTTAAATTGTTTTCTTGCTCAACTTAGTTTAAAAATCAAAAGAACCTTCAAACCCTTAACCCTAGTCTCCACAGTAGGAACCTAGCTCCAAAAACTAACCTAGCTCTAGTGCCCCCTTTTCTCCCTGTGGATCGACCCTATACTTGTCGCCTTACCTATACTACGACACGTCCCTGTGCGCTTGCGAGTTATCATTTTAGTAGAAGTATTTGTTTGTGTAGGTCCTTATAAATTTGAAAGTGAATCTACTATGTGTGTCTGTACGCGGAGTTGCATCTATTCAAATCTCAATTGAGTAGTGTGTAATGCCATTGGCAGGAGCGCACCACGTATCCTTTTAACTAACTAGAAATGTCTATCAATAGGAGATTCTAGGTGTTGTTAAGCAGTGTTCACTACATAATTAATGTCAAGCTTTGTTTACATATAAAAAATAACCAACTCACTTTTTATACGTTTGAAAATCCTTTATTGGAATTGAGAGAAATATGAATTATGTTGGTTTACAATATTGTATATTAGATTGATTTAGAGTATCCAATATGTATTTTTCAATGAATATGAAAAGGTTGATATCCAACTTAAATGGCTAAGAACTAACCCAACTTTCCTATATCTCTTAGATTGAAGGTACTATTGAGATCATATTCGATCTTATATAGAAACTTAGTGTCATAACTAGTAAGAATTGAATTGCCAACATACAAAAGAAGGCATAGAATAATCTTTCCATATACTAGCATAAACAATAAGTGGCAAAAAATGCTACTGATGAATCTATATATAAAGTCATGGAGCTTATTTAACTCCATACAAAGCTTTATGGAGCTAACCCACATACTTAGGAAGATGAACATTCACAAAACCTAGTGGTTATTCCATATATACAAGTTTTATTTAATCACTATCAAGAAAAAACATTGCATATATCATTTTGCAATAGTTCCAATGGAAAAATCAAGGCTAGAGTGAGAACTGCTCTTGTGGTAGCAACTTTAGCAAGTAGAATATATGTCTCTATATTGTCAATCCCTTCTTGTTAACTATAATCAGCAACAAGCTTTGCTTATCATCTTTATAGAGACCCATCAACTTTTAGATTCATTTTGTACACCCACTTTGACCCAATAATATTGATGTTACTTGGACTAGGAACAAGAGACAAAGTATTGTTACTATAAAGAGGACTCAACTCTTGTATATTAGTAGTGAACCATTGGGAATCCTTAATTAGGAGATTTTAATTTAGGTTAGTATCCACATGTCAAAGCCCTAGAAAAAAATTATTCAAAGAGTAATATTTTAAAGACATACTTTAGGATCAGGGTGTTGGACATGAATATTGATCAAACATGACACATTAGGAAACAACTATGAGAGGGGTCACTACATATGCCATTTTCTATAAAATCTGGTTAAATTCCAATTAGTTCGAATTAAATACAATATGCATATTTAATGAATAGGTAAATATGGAAATATATCAACAATATCAACCATAGATAATGTTAAGAGTGATGCATTATGTGAGCTGTGTGTATCTAGTTGAGTTGCTTTTAAATACTTTGCTTATTTGTTCTTTCTGTGCATTCCATAGGCATGAGAAGACAAGAGTACTATAAAGGTATGTATATATGTAATATAGTTTTTGGGAAAGTAATGTCTAATTTCAAGTTTGTCATAGTATGAGGGATGGATCTAGTAATCTCAAGTTATGGTTTTTTAGTTTTCCTTAAAACTATTGTGTTACCAAGTTAAATTTATGATGTACAAGGGTACAAGAGTAAGTATGGGTCATATTCTGATCAAGATGTAGAGATTACACGATTCGCCTTCTCTCTAGCGCCCCCCGGCGGCCGCCGTCGGGGGGGAGGGGAGTGTCTTCTCGGAGCTTCCCTCCCCCTGGCCTCAACGATGGTTAGCTAGATCTGAAGGTTGTGCTCTCCCTGGAGTTTGGTTGGATCCGATGCCCTCAATCGACCCTTTGAGAGCTTCCTCACTCGCCCTGGTTCGATGCAGAAGGTTGCGCCGCGAGCCCCAATAGGCTGATGGATAGGCGACGACCTTGTCGAATCTTCTCCGTTCAAGAGTGATGGAGAGATAGGAGCCTGTCCTGGTTGTATTGGGGCACATGTGCCGCTGTTCCGCGCTGCTGAAGCTAGGTGGTCTCCGCACCAACTACTTCTCCAGCACCTGCTTACCTGTGGTCGAGGATCCTGTTCCCAGGATGCAGGCGCCTCATTGGCTTGATTGGTTAACGAAACGGGTCCTTCTGGTGGTTGGGATCTCATCCCCGACTCTGGTGCGTGCTCCGGCTCCTGACGGCAAGCACCCGTTACTTCTGGTGTCCGTGACAGGGGAATCGCCCAGCCGGTGGTGATGACAGCAGAGGCCCCTAGGCGTCCTCGGGTTGCTGCTGATCTGGGCTCTGCCCCAAATCCTGTGGCGGATGGTTTCCTCGCAGGGTAGATAGAGGCGATCTTTCCATTCACGTGGGGGTGCTGCTTCGACTCCAAGCTTACTCGGCAGCACTGGATGACTCTTTGTGCGTCCTGCTCCTTTGCAGCCATCCAGTATCCAGGAATCTTTTCGAGTGTCCTCGTGGTGTTCGATAGAGTTCCTGCTTCCCTGACCTGGTCTCCTGTCCTGGAATCGGCTTCGGCTGATTGATGCTTACGCCTGGAGTTGGACGAATGAGGAACGGATTAACCTTCTTTCTCTATTGGCTCTTCTCCTGATGTGTAGCTGGAACGCCTCCAAGGTGTTCGATGGGTGGTTTCTGTGCAAACAGAAACTTAGTTTCTGCTTGGATGTTTGAAACCAGAACTGGTGATGATAGGCAAGAGTTGCTGCAGGGCTAACATGGCTGCTCGGTGAGATAGAAGTTAAAAGGATTTCTCGATTCTTGGTGCAATGCCACTCTTTGTGGGTGATGTTACTGTCAGTTGGTATTGTGCCAAGCATGAAGGCCTGACTTGGAGCTTTTACCCTTGCTGCACCCTGATAGAAAAACTACTTCGATTCTTGCCTGTCACACAGTTAGTTTGCTGATCTTCTGGCTTCAGTTTGTTCAGTGTTCACCTCTGAGATTCTTAATCTGCTAATTGATGTCTGGGGGTTCAATCCTAGATCCTTCACCCACACCTTCAGTTTGTGTTTTTAATACCAGTTGGGGGGAGGCCTAGGAGCTGGTCCACTGGTGTTTGATTTTGCTGATTCAAGTATTGAAGATGTGCATTACTTACCAGGTTGATGACAGGAGATAGTTCCAGTGATCGCTTAATGTGGTTGTTGTTGATGCTATAGGGGTGCTGCTATGCAAACATCAACATTCGATGTTCGGTCTCTGTTTCCTGCATAAAGAAATATCCAGGTCATCTTGGTGGTTTCTTTTGCTCGCCAGAAACTAATATACCTGGATGATAGCAGAGAGGTTCTTGCTATATTGTTCACGTGATTCACATCTTGCTGAAGTGATGTTTCGGCTGCCCATGTTGCCACAATTTTAGAGTATGAGTATATTGTCAGTGTTGGCATGTGTAGTTTGGATAGTCATTCCAGTTTCCCTGTTATCTCTTGAGTTGGTACTGCGGGTGCATTTTTTCTTCTTTTATCTAGGTAGATGGCTACTGCGTAGCTCGTATTTTGTTTGTTTTTTTCTGGTGTTTGGATGTTTTCATCCAGGGTTGTAATGGGGGCGCAAACACTTTTGTACCCAAAGTTTTTGGTAATACAGTAACACGCTTTTTGGACCGACCAAAAAAAAGTAAAATTTATGAAGTTTGTATGTACGCGAATTACATAAAACATATATTATATTAATAAAGCATGTTCACACTCTTATTAAAACACATTTTCTTAACTTATCAATGCAACATGACTATTAAAAATCCTCTAAATAAAACATGCCCACTCAGTATTCCTTTTTTAGCAAAAGAGCATGTCCTTCATGAATTTGTTTTTGTGTAAAGACAGATGGATATATAGTTTGAAAGGAGAGAGAGAGAGAGGGGTCATACAATATATTATACTAGATGACGTAGTGTGTATTGGTACTTTAGTGTACACATTCATTATCAAGACCAACTAAAAGATCTTCATTATTTATATACCTCATGTATTAGTTTATCTCAATTGTACACTTACAAATTCTTTGATTCTAGAATAGTTCCAACTTTCTAGTTTCCATTTGCTTGTTTAAAAAGAAAATGCTATTCCATGTGCATAAATTAATATATGGATAATTTATGAAATATTGGAAATGAAATCAATGGTTTTGATAGGATGAGGAACCTATGAAGTTGTTGATGTCACTTAAGAGGAATTTTTTTTACTAATATAAGTAATGTTGTGAGTCAAAAGGAACTAGAGAAGGAGGAAAGTTGCCATGAATGTTGCATGGGAAAAACACATGGAAACATACAAATAAATAAATAAACCAAAGATGAACCCTGAGAGTTAGAATGTCATTTTACATTATGATTATGTTTTAGGATTCATGATCCATCCATTTTGATGGTTGTCTATCCATGTGAAAAGTATTTAATCATTAGGAATAAATAGGCATATACAAAATGAATCAATGAAGGGAAATTCTAATGGTAGCATGACGTTCCAGATACAAATATATGCTCAAATTCTTTCATTTATAAGGCCCTGACCCATGCTTTTCTGTAAGCTCATACTAAACATCTTAATTGTATTATCAATTGAATGTTTAGATACAATAATGAATTTTACTTTTGCTTATGCTTGGGTAAGAGTTAGATGTGTAATAAATATGTAAAATTCCCAAATGAATCAAATTACAACTATATCTTGAATGTGTAATAGGATTCCAGTTGATAAACTCTACATTGAGATAAAGTTTGTGAACTAAAGGTGGAACCCTATTTGTTGAAATGTTGAGCATGTTTTGATTATATGATGAACCCTTGACAAATTATGATGTATACATGTCTTTGTTGATCTAATGTGTGCATAGACACCTTATGATTTTTGTGGGATGATGTTTGTGTTCATAACCATGCAAGATTTTTATGCATATATGCATGTCCAAAGGAAAGTTGGAAGACATAGTTGGAGTTGTGGTTTGACCAATAACGCCATTGTTTACCCAGTTCTTAGAGCTTGGTTTGTTTGATATTGAAATCAACCAAGTTGGATGAGAGAATGCTAAGCATGATGAATGTTGATAGTTAATACTTTGAGGTGTCCGGATGCAGGCCCAATAAGAGATGATTTCAGGCCAAGTTCATAAAGTTTGGGTTGAGTTGGATACCTAGCTTGAGCAACATGTATGTGGGAGTTAATGTTGAATTGAGGCTCAACATATGAGTGAACTCGGGTTAGATGTATCTCTAGTGATTATTTTAGTATTTTCTATGTAATTATAAAGGAAATTTGATGTATGAAGTGTAATATATGATACATGATATCATAATGATAGGTGGTGGAACCTGTGTATTTGTAAGGAGTGGGACCCTCACTGAATTTGAGGAATAACCCATCTAATCCAAACACACTAACAAGGGAGCCTGAATAGCTGTATTTTTAATTTCTCATTATAATGTTATACAAGATCAAGGTATAGCAACGGAAATAAATGTAATGACTATATTTCAATTTTAAACAATTACATAATAATCTCCCACTAGGGGTTTACATTAAATAAACAAATTCTTTTCTAGGCAGAGGGTTGTCCTAGCATATCTCAACTCTATCTCCCAGGAGTCTACTCCACTAAGACAAGTCAGACCGTCATGTCAAACCTACCATGTTCTTCACCTAAGGGGTTGGAAGCATAACCCATAAGAGAAGACAAAATAAAAGTCGTTAGCATAAAAATTCTGATATGATCATATAGATTGGGATTATAAAATATTGGGAAAGTACATTAATAAACTTTATCAAGGCTTCCTTATCAAGAGGGATAAAGAACATCTAAATGAATACCAAAGAGAACATTTAAAGAATATAAGTAATAGAAGAGTTTCTTATCTTAATTAATATCACAACCATAAAGTGTGCATGCAAACAACACTAGAATAAAGTTATTTAAGGTAGGGTTAGGACACCATTGGATCCTCAACCAAAAAGTGTGTGTAAAAGCACACCTTGGTTAGAATAGATATTATATATGTATGTATGTATGTATGTATGTATATATGTATATGTATGTATATCGAATGGAAAAGAAAACTAGGGTAGCAAAATGCACACCCAATGTATGGTTGTACTCATGTATTGCTACTAGAAATAAAGTTAGTCTAAGTCATGCACATATGTAGAGGCAAGAAGAATATGTCATCTTTTACTAGAAGAATATTTCATTGCACTAGGTGAGGCGAGGCTTATCCACCCCTTCTAGATGACATGTTACATGGTCACTAAATCCTGTCGATGACATTCCTGTCTCTATAGGGCTTTTGTTTGATTCTTGGAAACATACACCAGTGCCACATGCCCACCCCAACCACGAGACAATAAGTGATGTAGAAGATGATGTGGTTGCATGGCCCAAAGCAAGAGTTATATATACCGATATATGCTAAATTTTTATTGCATTTATTTTGTGATTCTTTTCTACTTGTGTATATAATTGAAAATTGATATGAGGATATATATATATATATATATATATATATATATATATATATATATATATATATATATATATATGAAAGTCATAGAACCTAAGACACCCCTTACAGTTCATCCTCCACTTCCTCCTCCAGATATTCAATTACCTACTTGGATTGCAAAGACCTATTCGACACGCTAAGTCTTAAGTGCAACGATTGACACTATGGCTAAGTGACTTAGAAGAAGGATCTAATATAATGATCCATATTAAAGACGACGCTACAAGTCAAGCTCACAGTACTAGTGTATTTGTGCAAGATGTTGTGGAGTTGTTTGCTTATGCTTAATTGAATACAACTGTGATAGAACTTTATATATAGTGAGATCTTATGGCTAAATACCCTATTCTATATATGTGAAAATATATTTAGATATGTTTTCTTATATATTAATGGATACATATACATTTAGTAGCCACTTAGATAGGGTATGTGGATAGTTTATACTAATCCATGTTGCATTTCTAGTTCCACCATTGGTTAGACGTGTAGATAAAGACCCAAAATCTATTAGTGATTACTACTCTACCACATTTAAATATTTTGATAATGTGAGAAAGAGCATGATTACAGATCCTTTCCATATTGGGTAAGTTTTGGACACTTCACTTATAATCTTGTATTATAAATTATATTTCATTATGGATATTGAGTTATTTTTGTTTGCCTTCTTTTCACTCATTAATAATCATTTGGGTCTTTTGGTAATTGTCCCTGATATCTAACTGCATATTTTCTAAATCCTTCAAGTGAGAAAGCAGAAAATGGTAGACATGCAATGATATATGCATTATTTCTATGAGTAAACTTTTATATCCGTCAGTATATACTAATGTATACATAATTAATTACATGAATATTTACTAATCTAATTAAATGTTTTACTTTAAGTTATAGGGATACAAAAGAATCAAGTAAGGCCGGGAAAATGTAAATAAGAAAAAGAAATCATTAATTTGGAAGGGTGTTAAGGTAGCTTTCTGACTCCAATGCATATATATGCCAACTATTCTTACTTTTATTTGTTATAATTTTGCATAACTATAAATTTATAGTGTCCTATACAAGACAATGGTTGGACATCTAGATACTACATGATGTAGTACAGGTAATACTAGAAATCCATTATACACAAAAGGTAATCTATATATAGTCTTGATCATCATAAGTAAATAGTCTCATTTGATAATACTAAAAAATCAAATCAAACCCTTGAATTATGTCATTTTGTTTATAGCTATTTAACAAAACAAAGCTCTATACAAAAGAAGAGATAGATGAGATACGAGAAGAGTAGGCACACCCTTTGTTAAGGAAGTCAACTTTGAATATGATTGGGACAGAATATGAGATTTCTAAACCTTCATGTCAGTGGTTATGCCTTTTACAACTTAAAAATTCATGCCAGTAAATTATTGGTGTATATATGAATGATGTGTGTATATATGCATGTGTGTATATGAATGTGAAAAGGAATGAATTCAATGAAAATTATATTTGTACATATCATGTAAATGGAATTGGAGAATAGGATTGTATCTATGTTTTCTGAATTGTCTATGTGCATGAGAATGGAATTGAAGAATTGAAATGTACGTGGGTCGAAGAATTCTGTGTATGTGTTTATTATTGTAGGTTTTGCAGGTGTGCTGGCCTGTTGTTAAGCTAAACACAAGATGCAACATGCAGTTCTAATGAACTGTAGGTTCTGCATACCACTGAATAGTCAGATAGTAGGTCTCCATACCTATTATTTAAAAAGAACATAATTGCGGCGTTGATTATTATAAACAAATGATGATGTAGATCTATGGTCTTGATATTTTAACCACAACCAACGACACATATACCCTTATCAATTAAAATTTTACCTAATAAGAAAGTGCAATGTTAGATTTGGTGATAAAACCAACGGCACAGATACCCTGTGGCGTCGATTGCTTTGAAAAAACAGACACTATGTATATTTGTCATCGGTTTTTAACCACAATGGACAACACATATACCCTTATCAGTTAAAATTTTACATGATAAGGAAGTACAAAGTCGATTTTGGTGATAGAACTGATGAAACACTTTGACTATAGTGTTTTGCTTGGAACTGATTATACGAAACCATTCCAAGACACTTTATCTCTCTTAGTCGTTAGTTGAGTCAGCAGTTTATGTTTTTTATAGCAACTGACACTCAATCTATGTCATCAGTTTGACTTTTCCTAAGAAACCGACACAGAAGGTCCTTAGCTATAGTGTCACCCACTTAAATGTCGGTAAAAAATCGTCATTATAGGGATATTTGAATCGATGCTTAAGGTGGTATATGTACTAGCGTAAGTTCAATCAAGATCAATAAGAGTATGTGAATATCAAACAATTATCATGTTGGGTCAGAGGACCCATAAACAAATATCCAACAATCCACAAGTAAGATGTGTCATAAGATCATAAAAGTCTACCATATGGAAGCTATGTGTCAATTAGTTCAATATCTCAAATCAGGGTTTCCACATGGAAAAGTATGAATAAGATACAACCTAGGATCCAACAAAATAAGGAGATCAGAAGGTCAACATCAACATATAATCACTCATATGAGTCAAATTCCCAAAAGAGAGAAACTGTATGGGGTAGTATGTCTCAAAGGACCAAGAGAGAGAAAAATATTTCTATTGCTCAATATTATTATCAAGGGGTTGCAACATACCTAACTTCAAGTCTGCATATGTCCAAGATCAACCCTAGATACAAACCATGGTCTTCAAAACACCCTATTATCACATATATGAAATTAGGGTTAAGTTTACATTAATTACATAAACCCTAAAAGTTATCTTTTTGGTAATATTGAATTAGGTCATCAAAACTACACAATATTGTAGATTATATTTTCCTGAGTTTGTATCACATTTTACTTTATTTTCCAACTTATATATTATTAGATATATATTTTTAAAGTTTCCAACCAACATGGATAATCCTTGAATATCACATTTTATGACATTGACTGTGGTGATAGAACTGTACCACTAATAGAGAATAATTTCTTGATTCTAAACATATTTTCTTTTATTTTTCTAGTCTATAAAAAATATATGTGAATTTTACAAACACTGACTAATTGGAAAATCTCACTAAGACACATATATAATGTTATCCATTAGAAAATATATCTGAGATGGCCCCGTAAGGGTTTACTACCTGGATCGGGCCTACATATGGCCTGACGCATAGCTCACTGTGATTAAACCAAAAGAGGGAAAAAGTAAGAATTACCCTGAAAATGTTACAAAAAAAAATCAAGACAAGGGTAAAAGTGTACATCAACCAAATGACCATCTTCCTCGTCAAACCCATGCACACACAACACAATATTCTAAAGTGCAAAGTTTATGGGACTTGAGGACATAGATCAAAATGATATCTCTCAATCTTTAAACACATGGAAACCAATCCCAAAGAAATCACAAAAACAGACTGGAAATAGAGAGCTAAAACTTGAACCCTAAGCAAATATGATCTTTACAAGTAGGCCTTTTCCAAGAACTAACATATGAGGCAAAGAGGTACAACCTCCCCTATAGCCAGAATGACTTAATAAACTGTGACTGGACACATATTCAAGAAGCAAAGATGGACCCCAACGAGGGGAGAACCAGGATGAGAAGGTCATTCACATCGAGAGTAAGTATTGGGGTCAAAAAACTAGAGAAGTGAATGAAAAGTTGAAATCTTAAAAAATAGTTGTATTGGGGAAAGAAGGAATGTGTGTGATCTTGAATGATCTAATATCAACTGGATCATGTCATTCTTTCTCTATGAAAACACTTAGAGGTGGTTGTTCATAAAGCTTTCGAAAGCACTTTCAAGCAGGGTTTGTTAGGATATTGGGTGTCATGTCGAGGGGCGCTGATTCGACTAGAATTTATAGGAACCCCTAGAGATGGATTATGAAGCAACAATTAGGTCAAGGTAGTCACGAATGCCAACAAGAACATAGAAGGCCAAGGAAAGAAGATCAATTTTGAAAGAGCAAAGAGGGACAAATCGAGCGCAGTAGGGAGTTTGTATGTGTATATAAGGGATCAAAGATGGTTTTACAGCCTCCAAGTTTGACCAGTTAATGATACATAAGTGGTTGTAAGTTAGGGAGAACAAGGAGAGATCGTGGAATTTAGGTGTTTCCTTTTTGAGAAAATCTAGGGTTTCCATTTGAGGGTTGATAGATGTCGGAACAAGAAATAAAATTGATGGAGAAAAATCATGGAAAGTGGTGCATTGATGATGGAGATATAAGTGCTAGAAGATCGAAGAGAAATAAATCACGTACAGAGTCGACTTGCTGAAGGTGGAAGAGGACTTGGTGGCCATCTGAATATGATCCATCGACCTGGAAGAGAACACACCCATAAGGGAAACACTACACCCACATGACAACAATTAATGCTAAGAAACTATTGGAAATGGATTCTATTAGCTAAATAATCAACATTTTTAGGCATATAAAACATGTTTATTTCATAATCCATTTAGGATAGCAAACATTGTCTAATAGGAAAGAAAATTGACATATAGACTAACTAGTTCTAGTGTTTATTATTAGTTTTCACTTTTGGAGTCATTGGTTATTTTATTTAATATTTTAGACTTGAAGTTATATATTTTTCTTTGATGAAATTAATTAACGCTTGTAGAATTTTTCAATTAATCTCAAACTTGTCACCTAAGCTAATCATGACCCAAGGAACATGATTTTTATATTAGATTTCACTTTTGATCCTTCCTTTTATGAATTTTAAAACAATTAGAGTTTAGGCTTAACATCTTTATATATTATAAAATTACATCATTATCATCCATATTTATTATTTAAAGTCATATTATACTCATATATTATAAAAGAGTCACAATGTATTACATTGCACTGATGTCAAAATCTACTTATTTAATCTATTAAGTCCGTTAATTCAATATTCACTTAGATCACCATATTCATACCCATGTACATGAAAGCTCCAACTATCGTTCCATATTACATATTAAGTACATCATACCACCCACTAGTCATTATGTGCATTTATTCTCATTCAAATAACAATGAGTCATACATTAATCATTGTGTACATATTAATGAACATTGTAGCATGTTTGACATATTTAATGAGATCATTTACATATTAAGCCATATTTATATTATTATATAAATTTCACGAGTATTAAGATATTTGAGGTTATCTTAACACCTAAAGTTACTAATGCACAATAAGCAGTACCAAGCATGCATATGTTAGAGTTTAGGTCAACCTATTTGTAAGGCCCCTTAACCTTGCTAAACTTGTAAACATATTTGTTTAGCTACATTGGATGTTTAGTTTCAAAATTAAATCAGACCCTGATTGTTATAGATATAAAATCTTTGTAATATGTGGACCTTTATGCAAATTATCCTTTTTTGGGGGTGTAAATAAAATTTTAACACTTGCTTGAGTTGCTTCATGATGTTCTTGAATCTTATAATTTTGCTCCTTTAAATGCTTTTGAACTATTCTTGGGATTTATACTTGTATAATTTGTTTAGTAGTAACAATGTAGTGCTTCCATTGGTAGACATAAGCTAGCTTGATCATTAGGTTGACAAATCCTCAGTGTGCAATGAGTCTTGTGGTCAATAAAGAGACTGTCAACATGACGGTTGATGAGTCTTTGGCACCCAAAAAAGGTCATTCATTAACCCACCCCCAAAGGATTCCATTGATAAAAAAATCTTTGGATTATGTGTGTATTTGACCAATCCGGGCTTTAGTTGATGAATTTTTGGTTGTCAAATTTCCCTTGCCAGAAGACCAGACTGAACCATACCAACTTCGACCCATAAAAAATAACCTCTTCCCTCTCTCTCCTCTCATCTTTTACACTCTTTTTTTGTGTGCCATAGGTTGATGAGAAGTCATTGGGGTCGACGACCGTAGGATTTTGTAGAGGCATGCTTGAGTTTTGGTTCTCCTTGGACTTATCTGATGCCATATATCTTGTTTCTTGCTCCATTCATGTAACATCCTTACCTCTTAACCATTTTCCAAGCCATTCTTCACCCTATTTCCTTCTACAGCCGAGTTCCATGGTGTTCCTTACTGGAAACCTATGCGTAGAGTTTGAGAATTCTTCTTTCTTCCTTCCTTACTCTAGTATCACCCTGTTCATGGAGCTAGGAGGTTTTCTTGGAGCTTTGATGGATCAAGCTCGGTGCCTTTTCGCTAATTTTAGAGATTTTCATCTTATACTTCAATTTTCTTCTCTACCAAGGCAAGTGATATAACCCTAAATGCATTTTTTCCTACTTTCTACATGCATGAATTTAATCTTGCTCTAAAAACTCTTAGAATGCTAAAAGATGGCCTTTTTAAGTACTGTTTTGTATAACAAGATGATGATGATACAAGTTCTTAAGCTTTACTTAGTCTTGATGAACATTTCCTACTACATACTGAACTCTTCTTTGAGTATGAAAGGCTTGAAATTTGGAATATAAGTGCTTGGACTTTGGATTTCTAAACATCATATATGTATGTTTTGGTACCCAAACAGTAAGGCACTATGGACCATGTACTATGCCTTACAGCTTGTTGAGCATTTTATGTAATTGTAGGACATGTAATAACTCTTATGATGTTGTAATTATGGTTAGATGAAATCCTAGTATTAAAAGTAACTCCTCTATTATAAATGATTCACAAACTTAAGTAATTAAGTGTAATCTTAATTGTATATTGCCTTGTGACCGTAGAACTATCCCAGGGTTAGAACTTGCTAGATAATAAAATAAGCAATCTGAAAGAAGATCGAAGTGATATAGTATTGAGTATATGCAGGTGTAGGGAGGGGCATCCTTGTCATCTTGATTCAAAAGTTTTGGAGAGCGAATGATGTTGTGTCTCAGATGTTGATGTTATTGAGAGTGACTATAGTCATATCTCAGATTTGAGGATTTAAACCCTAGTTTCTAGTCATGGCATGTGTACCTAGGATGAACTATGTTACTTTTTGGTAATTGTACCGATGTGTCACTATGGTTGTTACTCATATAGACTGAGGGGGAGATATTTTAGATTCCGATCATCCTAGATCTTAATTGGGGCTGATGCAAAAAACTTTGCAGTGGTCAACTAGTAGTTTGAATGGTATGCCTCAAATTACCCATGGATTAATTACACATATAATTCAACCGTGTTGTCTATCTATTAGGATTACTTGGCAATTCACTTTGGATGATGATCATTGCTATGTTTTCTTTTATTAGTATATGCGATTTATAACACGGTAAGAGAAATCAACTGTATTTGTGGCTCTAACCTTACCTGAACTTTTGTGTAAGTTGCATATACTTTCAACTCTTCAATACTATTTGCTTTAACTACTTAAAGTACATAACACACTGGTAAGATATAAATGTTATAAGTGGTTATATAATATCATTGGGGCATGGGTCGTATCTCGTGGGTTTCCACACCCTTTTTAGGTGATCAATAGCGTGGTTAGACATAGAGTGGTGAGAAGGTGCAGTTTGAAGATCTATAGAGAGAAAGAGTTTGGTTGGATTGTGTAGAGTCCTAGAGTTGTCCTTGTACTCCCAGGTCTGGGCAAGGAGTTTAGTATATCATGTATATCAACTCAATTTTTTATTGTATATCTTGTACAATGCAAATGTTGTAAATATGTGGACAACATCTTTTGTAACTGGTTGTGGCTGAGCCACTGAACACATGTAAAGTTACATGATATATATATATATATATATATATATATATATATATATATATATATATATGGAGTCAGGCTAGAATACACTCGAGTGTACAGATCACGTCGTACACCTCAATTGTGTTTGAATATCTAGACTGTATTAAAATATAATCCATTGATCTTCATTATTACAATATTAATAGAACACATATAAAATTTGAGCCAATTTGGTTGAGTGTAAGTCACTCATCCAAGGACAACAAATTTGACGCACAAAAATAATTTGAAATGCATGGCTTTTACCTCCTTTAGATGCATGACTTAAAGTGTCCAGATGAGCTGAAATTTATTATGTAGGATGTTCTTAACATATTTAAGAAGATAAACAGTTCATATTTTGTTAATAACTACTTCATGATGGAAACAGATTGAGGTATATTTTGTCTCTAGTACACTCGATGTATTCTAGCCTCTCTCTCTCTCTATATATATATATATATATATATATATGTGTGTGTGTGTGTGTGTGTGTGTTTGTGTGTGTGTGTGTGTGTTTGAATTTGGACCTTTATTTAAATGTTTCTTCATATGTGTGGGAATTTCATTTGGTTTTATTCTGTACTATTTTGGTAACATGGTTTTAGTGTTTAGCGTGGTGGCTCACCACATTTGGTGGTATTACAGCCTTAGGATCGTTGATTCTATATGGACATAGCACCTAGGTTGCTATGTTTGTTCTTACGTATCCAATATATCTAACTATGGGTCAGGTTGTGTAGATATTTTTGGAAACATGAAGAACATGCTGAGAGTAGCTTTTTGGCACTGGGAGGCGGCGACAAGAGATTGGTACTGTGGCATACAACTCATGAAAACAAGATTAACTAATGCGGAGGCATTCACTAAGCAGAAGATTACCAAAAATCACTAAAATTAAAACCTTTTTATCAAGAGGTCCATCAAGTAAAAATTTCTCACATAGAACAAAAGTAACACATTTACATTCTATTTTTTAAAAGTACATATCTTGTATCATCTCTTCCTGTGAATTACAAACATTAACTATCCTGTCAAGCTAAACACAGGTAGTATAAATTCTCAAGGCACTGAGCCAAAATCTCGAAAACATTAACTACTCTCTGAGGACCTGAGAGTACAAAGACGACACATAGGACTCTATCTTCATCTATGCAAGGTACAACATTCAGTGTCTCCACCTGAGACTTCACTGCTGTCCCTACTGCTGTTGCTACTGTCCTTCGCCTACTGAAGGGTTCCTGCCTCCTCGTCCGCGTCCACCTAAAAATGTGGTTCCCATGGGGGTGAGACAATTATAAATTGCCCCAGCGAGAGATATAACTCTCTGCCAGTAACATTATTATTGCAACTTAAGAAGATAAATATGCACATAGAAATCATAATTTGATTGACGACAGCTAATTCAATGTCTAACAGATTAGGACATCATTCTTATAAAAAGCATTGCAGCTATTAACTTGATAGAACAACATGTCACTTATCCTAAAAGGAATATGAAGAACATGTATAACATTTATTCACTATAGAATTATTATCACAACATTTACTCTCTTCAGGCATAGATTATATATCTAAAGCCTGGTGTTGTCATTGTGGAGTCATGGCATGTAGCCATACTCTTCTCACAAAGTGTTGGAATCTTAGTCCCTCAACTCACCAAGCATAATTCCATTTCTTAACAGGTTCTTCATCATGATTATAGCATCTGGGTATTTAAACCCATAACTTACCATAGAACACTTGTTATCACTTATTAGGTAACTTCATACCTTCATATCATCTAACCCAGGGACATGATAATTCTTGCTACACAAAGCATTACACATAGTTCACAAAGCTCATACCACCTCTTATTACCCCTTAATAGGCAATAAGGCATATTATGGCTTATGAAGCTCATAAACAATCTAAGATAATTAGCACATCATGTGACAAACATAACTCATTAATTGTAGGTTACCTCTCACTAAGAAACAAAGCATATGAAGGCTTATAAGGCCTATAGAACATTTTCAATACACAGAACATCATAGCTCATATCTGGCTATGCTCATCCTTTCAACATATCTGCATGATTAGTAATCATGATATAATTACATATCAGTACCATGCAATACAAGGGTTATCTTATTACATTCATAACCCATTAGTATGTATTTAAGCTTCACATAGGATTACTCTATGTTAGAATTTCACATAGCATTACCCTGTATTAGGGTTTCACATATCATTACCCTGTATTAGGGATCACATAGCATCAACTTGTATTAGGGTTTCACATAGCATGGAATCAATATGGATAATCATAAGTATTCAATTATACTATTTATTCTCATCATTCATCAATAAATGAATTATCAACACATAGCATGAGTTTCTCTTATCTTTGCCAAAATATGATTACATCATAGTTCATAGGTTTTGATTAACCTTTTCATAAGGCATGTTAGCCTACACTCAACAGTGTGCATTACATCTCAATGTAACCATTGACATGACACATCTCATGTGTCATTCATCCAATTATACTGGACTTATAACACATCAAGGTATACCGGTATTGGGGTGTTGGATG
This sequence comes from Alisma plantago-aquatica, assembly GCA_963693085.1. Classification (NCBI taxonomy): domain Eukaryota; kingdom Viridiplantae; phylum Streptophyta; class Magnoliopsida; order Alismatales; family Alismataceae; genus Alisma; species Alisma plantago-aquatica. The sequence goes on along the minus strand of OY856411.1, from coordinate 301,484,494 downwards.
TGATATCTATCATATCTTGATGTATCACTTTCCTCAACACCTTTATCTTACTTGAGTTCATACACTTAAGCTTGTATTAGGGTATTCTCCATCCTAATACTTTATGCACTAGTTCATCACATTTTTCATAACATTAATCACTATTCCACTATTAGGAATAATATTCTCCATACTTATAATTTAAGGATTCACATAGCATATTCCATATATTTATGGATTTCACAACACATCACCCAGTGCTAAGTCTTCACATTGGATTAGTGGCACTACCCTATATTAGGGTTCCATACACCTTACCCCATTTTAGGGATTAAGTGTAACGACCATGACTCCCGGTAACCCCCAATTAAGGGAGACCCAAAGGTCAGAGCCGTTAACTAATAACCCGGATCAAAGGTTCGACAAATAATCAATAACAATTAATAAACTTTACCAACTAAACTGAAAACTGGTATAAAATAAAACTTTTATTACCTTGGAAAGATTGGGATTTCTAAACTTCTATCCATGAAGATGCTAATCTAACTAATCTTCCTGTGCACTTCATTTCTCATTTAATTCCACATATGCCGCTTTACTTTTCATTTGTACCTAAAACGCCGACAAACAAAATGTCGGTCAGCAAGAAGCTGGTATGTGGGGGAATCAATAATTGTGCAACTATGTTAACAATGTAGTCAACCAAATATCATTTAACATCCAAGATTACGTTTTAAGCAATACTACTCAATCCTTTCCTATCCCCTATCTCTGTGCTGTCCCTGCAGCGGACTAAGATACTACCTCTCTCTAGGTAGATCCTTATTAAACCCCACATGATCCTACCTAATAGGTAGATCAATATCTAGGGTTGAGTCGCATGGCACTACCCATAGGTGGTCCAATCTCTAACTCAATGTGACTTGATGGACCTACCCCATTGGTAGCCATTTACTAAGTCATCCAATGACCTGATGGGCCTACCCCATTGGTAGCCATTTACTAGGTCAACCCATTAAGCTACAGAGGGGACTAGGATCTGAGCTAGTAGGCATATTTCTTATGTGATAGTCATATTCACATTATATTTTGCATGAATTAAATACATCCAACAGTTTAATTCAAGCCACAATGGAAACATCGATAAAATCCTGGAAAACTAATTCGGGTAGTCATAAGCGTAACCACATACCTGATTTGATGATTTCAGAAGCATTTAAGCAAATCCAACCAAGCATGCAATCCAAGTAATTCAACAATCACATAATTCCTGAAAAGAATATGTACTCTATTTATCACACACTTTATTAAGAACCTACTTTATTAACCTGGATTTACTTTCTAGGGTTTCTGTATCCATTTTAGGGTTTCGTTTTGCAATTAGGGTTTCCCTTCATCTTTTACCATATTAAACCCTAATTTTATGCAATTACTCATAAACCCTAATTATTTTGTCTATTCTTCAACATTAAGGTTATCCTAACAACATATAACCCTATTTTCACATTACAGGCACATTAATCGTCAATTAAGCTTCTTTTACATTAAAGCTACTATTTTTATCCCTTTAATCCATGACAAGATCATTATACACATTTATCTTCAATTCATAGTTCCTTATAGTCCAAAACACATATGAACTCCATTTGTTATTAATTCCACCTTTTATTCATGAGAAAACCCTAATTACTACATTTAGGGTATTTATCCACAAATTAGGAACTTTAATGCTCGAAATAGCTTAGATTCAACATATTCCAACTTGAATCATGAAATTAATCAATTAAAGTCATTAATAGTCGAATTAGTCAGCATTAGGGTTTCAAGGCCCATTAAGTATATTCATGCATATGAAACTCTAAATTAACTAATTATATGCAAAGTTCATCCTTTTTCTTCTTAATGTTCCTTTTTATCATTAATAGGCTAATATCAACTTTAATTATCTATTAAACCCTACTAATCACTTTAATCATATCAAAATAGGGTCCTTTAAACATTATTACATCTAAAGCTAATAACTTCCATTACTTTTCGAATTGCAAAAGGAATCAGACTTCAGTTATATTTTTATTGGATTCCCCTCATTTTTCTGAGCAACTTTAATATTTTATGCATGCTAATCCGAGCTACGAATAAATAGATATGATTTTAGCAAAATTACCTATTTTGGGCCAATCCAGGAGCGCCACGTGGCTGTTTCCATGCATTGTTGCTTGGTGGCTTTGCAAACATAACGGATTATCGGAAATACCCTTGGTAAGTCATACGTTCCTTCACTACCCAGAGGGGTAGAATGGTCCAATGACCGATTCACCATCTTCTTCCTCACGATGGTGCTACAACCGCCCTAGCCGCATCTTGCACGTCTTCTCCTCCTTCCATGGGACCTCGATAGCCCTCGGGGATGACTCCATCACCTTCGCCGCCCACCATCATCCCCCCTCAAGCTTTGACCCACGGCCAGGTTGGACGGGATGGGTCGGTCAGACCTACAACTTGTAGCTGCAAGTGCACCCGCGGTTGCAGTCAAACGGAGGTTGTTTCCACCTCCCTAGGCCGGAGCTTGCCACCCAATCGTAGCCTTGACTCCGCAGCACCCCTGCGCACGCTGGGAGACTCCAGATCGTGACCAGTATTTCCGTTCTTCATGCAAGATCCCTCCGCGGTCGCTATCGCACTGCGACCATTTTTTTGCAGACCTTCGGAAGGCGCGATGCGAAGATTATGGCAGAGGTAACTTGTCCACCAGTCTAGGGTTGTCGTGGAGTCTTCCTACCTCCATCATGATGACAAAACTACCCTTCCTAGATCCGGGGATAGTACTACACTCTCGCTAGGATTTTGTGTGCAAGAAATAAGAAGGAGGGAGAGAGGGGTGTGTGGGATCTTTCTGGAACTCGACCCTGGGCTCTGCCCCTTTTATAGGGGAGTATATCCTCGCCCTAAGGTGCCCATCTAAGAGGAAACAAGTCCTCTCCTATTAGGAATGCGATTTCTTCAATAAGAAACTAGTTCTCTCTCTCTCTCTCTCATAATTCTTTAGTATACCTTCTTCCTTTGATATTAGGATTTTGAAAATTATCCCTCTTATTCTCTTTGTTCTTGCTTTTTAAACTATTGGCACGAAATTCTATTTTTTTATTTAATAGAAAGTACTTCCTTTTTAGCAACACCACATAATACATTAATTGTATGCTCACATTATCTTCTTATTTTTGGTTATGAGTATTTTCTCTTTCCTCTTTCTTCATTGGGACTCCTTAGATCCCAAGGAACTCTATTATTTCGAAATCCTTTTTATTGGATACTCATTATCCTTCTAGATGCATCTAAATGCATTATTCTTCATTATCATGTGTATTTCTTATTAAAATATTTTTTTTTGAGGATTTCTCTTTATTTCTCTTTTATTTTCCTCATTAGTATTCCTTTTATCATTAGGAATCATTGGGATACGAAATTCCACCAAGGATTACTCAATTATACCTCTTTTCACTTATTTTCCATATTTCATCAATATTTTCAATTTCTTTCTTAATAAAGAAATACTTAATTGATGTTTTCTTTTCTTATTGCACTCTTTATGCAACTTTGGACTCCTTGGAACCCAAGAAACCCAAGAGGCACGAAATCTCTCTTTGTATTTGCCTTCTAGAGGTTTCCACATTTTTCTTTTCTCATATATTCAATTATTCATTCACTAATTGAATTTTCTTATTATTTGGGCCCAATAGCCAATAAAGCCCACAACACAAACATCAAGGCTATTGTAAATGAATTCCATTTATATCATTAGTTGTTCAAATATCTTTAATAGGAGAAATTATATTTCTCACCAACAAAACCCAAAATTGGGGTTGTAACATCCTTCCCCTCTTATAGGAATTTTGCCCTCAAAATTCCACCAAGCAAACAAACAAACGATTCAGGATAACCCTTTCATATGTCCATCATGGCTCCCATGTGGCCTTACTCTTTCCATGGTGCCCCCCAAGAACCTACATCATCTCATATTCTTCCATCTGAGTTCTTTCTTACCTTGGTATATCATACCCTCATAGGTGACTCAGGACATTTCAGCCTTTCAAAAGCTGAATAGGTTCAGGGCTCAGCACATGGTTTGGGCATCTCACATAGTGCTCTAGATCAGACTCATGTAACACATTATACCTCATGTTATCCTGAGGGGTAATGTTAAACACAACCATATCCACAAATCCATCTCAAATGGACCCATATATCGGGGACTCAGCTTTCTCAGCTGTAGCTTAGAGGGGTCAGATTTTTCACATCACATATTCTCCCACAGTGAACTGCATGTCAGTATGCTTTGCACAACTCATGACTCATGTCACCACTGGGCTCTCTCTCAGCCATTGCATGATCAAACGACTTCATTTGCACACATTGTGGTTCTTTTCTGACCTTCGTGAGGCCTCTTTCACCAACATCATCATAATGAAGTGATGACCGACACAACCTCCTTATAGAACTTCTTGCATCCCGATAAAGGCTATGGTGGTTAACATCACATCTTAAGAATTGTCTCTTTGTATCACCCTGAACAAGCACACTTGCTCTCATCAGACCCTCTAGTCTGGATCATATTAACCATTAGTTAGGGGTGATAGGCGGTACTAACACTGAGTTCTTCATGTACCTACTTCCACCTTATGGAAGTGAACCTTTAGGTTATTCTTAAAACTTTACACTCACATCATGGTGTAATTGAACCATCTCTCTCTTATAAGTAGTTCAACCGGATCTGTCCCGTGACAGTACTCTTTCTTTCTCATGTCATCTCGGTAAAGCGATCTACTGTAACCTGTATTGCATCTTGACCTTCCATGGTCTAGGGGAGACTCACAACATCCACAATGATGAACTCCCATTCCCTCTCGGGAACTCTTTATACGTTATATCCATGTACTGGGTTACTGGTGTTCGTCCTTCACCTCCTAGCTTGCATGGCCATATGCTACATGCAAATTTATTTTAAGCATCCAAAGTGCTACTATCACTTACTAGCTTTGTAGTTTCATGGTGTATGGTGATCACGATTTCCTCAAGATCTATTCCCCAGAAGCCCTAAACCACTCTCATCAGGGTTTTATCATTTTCCTATCCAAAGAAGTATATCTGAGGTTCTATCACCATCCCGTTACTACATCAAGGACTAAACTGGCTAACCAAACAACCATTAAATTTTCCAACATATCCTGTTACATCTGAGTGTTAGTCAAACTTATTTCTTTTTCTCAACTTAAGGTTAGCCTAACAACCTCAACTTCTCCTAGCTTCCAGCTAAACTAGGCAGCTATATCTCATTCATTGCCACTTCTTATCCTTAGGTGTTAGATAATGTCAAAGACATACACCTCCCTATATTATACTTATCATCTCATCTCAAACTCTAAGTTTATCTTCATCAAGAAACTCTGAGCTCATCCACCTGGTGATCAAACTCAACCTTGTATAACTTGCAAATTCCACAAAGTTTCTACTAGGAACATACTTACAAGGTGATTATCTTAATACTTTTATCATTTGTACCTGTCCATGTATCATTCACTCCACCAGGGCACGTAATTATCTCTGTCCTCATTCCTTATAGCAATGTTCCAACTCACTTCATCTTTACTCTTGGTGTATGGCATGCGTACTGTCCTATCTCTCACTCCCATAACAAGAAGAAATAAGCATTTGGCGGCCGTCCAAATACAGAGTCCTTCCTATTCCAAGAGTAGAGATGGTACAACCCACGTTACCCGTACACCTTCAATTCTAAGTTGAAACGTGCCATCATCTTGATATCTACATTACTTCCATGGAAAACTGGTCTCGAACCTACTTGGGTTACTATACAATCCTTGGTCATCTCCTCTAGGTCTATAGGGTGCCGACACTTTTGGGGTTATCCCTCTTCCCTTATGCATCCAGAGAGTGCCCTACTCATCTTCCCTTTGGGTCCCATGAGTTCATGAAGGTGATCAATCTCCTAACCCATGGCCCTTAGACAATGATAGCTGTTACCTCCCGACCCTATGGTCATGTGCAACTAGGGAATTAGGAAACTCCTTCTTCCATCGGTCTTATCCCTACCTGACCCTAGGACAGACTTAGGATTCCATTATAGTACATGTTCAACTTAGAACCTTACCCAATTCTTCCTCATCTCTCTCTACATTCATGACTGACTTTCATCCCTTCATAGGGGTCATGGCAACCTGCCTACCTTGGTCAGGCCCCATACTGGTTACCCCCATGGTAACACATCCACATGCACTTAGAGATGGTTATCTATGGGTCTACAGGTTCATTCTCATACCATGTACCTTTCACTTAGCTTCTCAAGGTCCTATGAGACTTCTTTAGGTTACCTCAAAACCAGCAAAATTGGTGTACACCCTACCAAAGGGTCCCTCTCCCAGGATGGGAGTAAACTACAACTCTTGACAACAAGGTCACAACCGTTCTTAGGGTCTACATTCACATGAACATGCCTAACCTAGCAGCTACTAAGGCACAAGCAGGTCACCTATTAAACCATGCTAGGTCATACTTGTTCTCTTTCCTCAACATTAGGTCAACTTAGTTGTAAGGGATCCATCAAACCTACCTTTAACTTAAGGGGTTTCTTTTCCTCTATACATGAAGAGTACCATGCTCGAAACTATGGAGACTCAATTCTCATCATGAGCATTAGGTACACCACTTCCCCTCTTCGGCCAGGAACCCTAGGTTCACTTTTGGATATCCAACTACGTGCTCGACCTCTTAACCATGAATCAAGCATATAAAAGGTATGCCATGTACTCCCATGATCCTTTTATATGAGAAACACCCCAGAGTTGAGTCCTCCTCAAGGACAACCAACTAGGTAAAAAGCCCACAACTGGTTACTTGAACCACCTCAGGTCTAAGGCACTCTTTGTCTCATTTCAGCAGGTAACCTCCTTTACCATAGGCACATAGGTTCCAAAAGCATCATACTCTCTTTAGGGTTTGGTTCCCCTAATCATCCTCCATGGATCAAGCACGAGGCAACCACTATCATCCACTTAGGTCACATCATCCTCAACCTCATGTCTCGGAATCTAAGCTTCCGACCCTCTTGCTTGAGTCATGCTTTCTCTCTCTAGAGTTAACTCCACATCCAGCCATACTACTAGAGGTTCTCTCTCTATGAAGGATCAAGCTCATAGGCATAACTCCACGTGGGTGAAGCCTATACTCAACCTTAAGTTTACTCATGATTATCCATAGCCCCTTATGCTTATCTCATGAGTCATCCATCCTGTCCTTCTGGCCTTGGTTTCAACTTACAGCTCGTACTACTGATGTACTCTAGGTGCAAGCTATATCCTACTTGCAACAGCTCATAAGGTTTCTATAGGTTCTTCTCTAACCTCATCCATTAAGGAGCTATCCTTCTCTCAAACATGCACAACCCTCCTCAGGGTTGGGTTGCCAAAGGTACTTAGTTATCAACTTCTCATGGTTCATATGGCATCTAAGGAATTTCTATCCAAACACCTGGTCTACCATGACATCTAACTCATCATGTCATCTCCCTCTGTAACCTTCACTTAGGGTTAGGTTTAACATCATCCTCAAAGGATGTGCTAGGTCTCTACTTGTAATGGAGGCCTCTACCTCCACGACTAACTCTCTCTACTCATCCCCCTGCTAAGGAGGTCTATCCTCATGCCTCTCCTGAGGGTAATGACAACTCGTGTCATATGACCTAAGCATCTATCTATTCTTTTTACGCTTACTCTATTAAGCTTATGTCCATGACATCTTATTTACATGCTTTTCATTAATTTGATGGAGGATCCCTTAATCCTTATCAACCTTACCCATACCTCAAGAGGGTGAGGAGAAGAGAGGAAAACTGTAATCCTTAAGCTCCTTATCAGAATTTGAGTTAAGAAGGGATGAACAAGATGAGAGAGTCCTAAAGGTATCTTATTTCGATTCATACCCTAAGACTTTGGCCAGACAGTCACACAGATCTGAGAGTCCTCGTATTCTGACTAGCGGTGCGGAGGAAAATATTGCCAGCCCCCGGTCGTGATCCTTTTCTAGACACCTCTGTCTTTTAGATAATCCTCTAATAACACCCTTGGGTTCTACAAAATTTGTAAAATTTAATAATTATTAAAGATTAAGTGAGGAACCTACGCTCTGATACCAATTGTAACGACCATGACTCCCGGTAACCCCCAATTAAGGGAGACCGAAAGGTCAGAGCCGTTAACTAATAACCCGGATCAAAGGTTCGACAAATAACCAATAACAATTAATAAACTTTACCAACTAAATTGAAAACTGGTATAAAATAAAACTTTTCTACCTTGGAAAGACTGGGATTTCTAAACTTCTATCCATGAAGATGCTAATCTAACTAATCCTCCTATGCACTTTATTTCTCATTTAATTCCACATATGCCGCTTTACTTTTCATTTGTACCTAAAACACCGAAAAACAAAACGTCAGTCAGCAAGAAGCTGGTATGTTGGGGAATCAATAATTGTGCAACTATGTTAACAATGTAATCAACCAAATATCATTTAACATCCAAGATTACGTTTTAAGCAATACTACTCAATCCTTTCCTATCCCCTATCTCTGTGATATCCCTGCAGCGGACTGAGATACTACCTCTCTCTAGGTAGATCCTTATTAAACCCCGCATGATCCTACCTAATAGGTAGATCAATATCTAGGGTTGAGTCGCATGGTACTACCCATAGGTAGTCCAATATCTAACTCAATGTGACTTGATGGACCTACCCCATTGGTAGCCATTTACTAAGTCATCCAATGACCTGATGGGCCTACCCCATTGGTAGCCATTTACTAGGTCAACCCATTAAGCTACAGAGGGGACTAGGATCTGAGCTAGTAGGCATATTTCTTGTGTGATAGTCATATTCACATTATATTTTGCATGAATTAAATACATCCAACAGTTTAATTCAAGCCACGATGGAAACATCGATAAAATCCCAGAAAACTAATTTGGGTAGTCATAAGCGTAACCACATACCTGATTTGATGATTTCAGAAGCATTTAAGCAAATCCAACCAAGCATGCAATCCAAGTAATTCAACAATCACATAATTCCTAAAAAGAATATGTACTATATTTATCACACACTTTATCAAGAACCAACTTTATTAACTTGGATTTACTTTCTAGGGTTTTTGTATCCATTTTAGGGTTTCGTTTTGTAATTAGGGTTTCCCTTCATCTTTTACCATATTAAGCCCTAATTTTATGCCATTACTCATAAACCCTAATTATCTCGTCTATTCTTCAACATTAAGGTTATCTTAACAACATATAACCCTATTTTCACATTATAGGCACATTAATCGTCAATTAAGCTTCTTTTACATTAAAGCTACTATTTTTATCCCTTTAATCCATGACAAGATCATTATACGCATTTATCCTCAATTCATAGTTCCTTATAGTCCAAAACACATATGAACTCCATTTGTTATTAATTCCACCTTTTATTCATGAGAAAACCCTAATTACTACATTTAGGGTATTTATCCACAAATTAGGAACTTTAATGCTCTAAATAGCTTAGATTCAACATATTCCAACTTTAATCATGAAATTAATCAATTAAAGCCATTCATAGTCGAATTAGTCAGCATTAGGGTTTCAAGGCCCATTAAGTATATTCATGCATATGAAACTCTAAATTAACTAATTATATGCAAAGTTCATTCTTTTTATTCTTAATGTTCCTTTTTATCATTAACAGGCTAATATCAACTTTAATCATCTATTAAACCCTACTAATCACTTTAATCATATCAAAACAGAGTCCTTTAAACATTATTACATCTAAAGCCAATAACTTCCATTACTTTTCGAATTGCAAAAGGAATCAGACTTCAATTATATTTTTATTGGATTCCCCTCATTTTTCTGAGCAACTTTCATATTTTATGCATGCTAATCCGAGCTACGAATAAATAGATATGATTTTAGCAAAATTACCTATTTTGGGCCAATCCAGGAGCGCCACGTGGCTGTTTCCATGCATTGTTGCTTGGTGGCTTTGCAAACATAATGGATTATCGAAAATACCCTTGGTAAGTCATCCATTCCTTCACTACCCAGAGGGGTAGAACGGTCCAATGACTGATTCACCATCTTCTTCCTCACGATGGCACTACAGCCGCCCTAGCCGCGTCTTGCACGGCTTCTCCTCCTTCCATGGGACCTCAATAGCCCTCGGGGATGACTCCATCACCTCTGTCGCCCACCATCATCCTCCCTCAAGCTTTGACCCATGGCCAAGTCGGCCGGGATGGGTCGGTCGGACCTGCAACTTGCAGCTGCAAGTGCAGCCGTGGTTGTAGTCAAACGGAGGTCATTTCCACCTCCCTAGGCCAGAGCTTGCCACCCAATCGTAGCCTTGACTCCGCAGCACCCCTGCGCACGCTGGGAGACTCCAGATCGTGGCCAGTATGGCCGTTCTTCACGTGAGATCCCTCTGCGGTCGCTGCCACACTGCGGCCATTTTTTTGCAGACCTTCGGAAGGCGCGATGCGAAGATCATGGCGGAGGTAGCTTGTCCACCAGTCTAGGGTTTTCGTGGAGTCTTCCTACCTCCATCATGATGACAAAACTACCCTTCCTAGCTCCGGGGATAGTACTACACTCTCGCTAGGGTTTTGTGTGCAAGAAATAAGGAGGGAGAGAGGGCTATGTGAGATCCTTTTGGAACTCGACCCTGGGCTCTTCCCCTTTTATAGGGGAGTATATCCTCGCCCTAAGGTGCCCATCTAAGAGGAACTCTATTATTTCGAAATCCTTTCTATTGGATACTCATTATCGTTCTAGATGCATCTAAATGAATTATTCTTCATTATCATGTGTATTTCTTAATAAAATATTTCTTTTTGATGATTTCTCTTTATTTCTCTTTTATTTTCCTCATTAGTATTCCTTTTATCATTAGGAATCCTTGGGATAAGAAATTCCACCAAGGATTACTCAATTATACCTCTTTTCACTTATTTTCCATATTTCATCAATATTTTAAATTTCTTTTTTAATAAAGAAATACTTAATTGATCTTTTCTTTTCTTATTGCACTCTTTATGCAACTTTGGACTCCTTGGAACCCAAGAAACCTAAGAGGCACGAAATCTCTCTTTGTATTTTCCTTCTAGAGGTTTCCACAATTTTCTTTTCTCATATATTCAATTATTCATTCACTAATTGAATTTTCTTGTTATTTGGGCCCAATAGCCAATAAAACCCACAACACAAACATCAAGGCTATTGTAAATGATTTACATTTATATCATTTGTTGTTCAAATATCTTTAATAGGAGAAATTATATTTATCACCAACAAAACCCAAAATTGGGGTTGTAACATCAAGGTTTTCTATTCACATCCAAATAAGGTTCTTCTTACCTCATACCCAAATTAAGGTTAGGATGTACAATTCCCATTAAATTAGGGTTTCCTTCATTTTTACACTAAGTTAGGGTTATATCATCACCCAGGATTTATGATAACACTCAGTTTTTCCCTAGATTAGGGTTTCATACATAGCATTGCCCAAATTAGGGTTTCACTCATAGCATTGCTCTAATTAGGGTTAGGGCTCATTGATTAGAGTTTCATGATCTCATTATTATGGATCAACCCTTATCACATAGTTTACTCATAATGAGAGAATTAGGGCTTAATTATATAAGCATTCATCCCTCTAATTCCCTCTCTCATCCTCTTTAGGATGTTAACTACACCAAGATTAATCTAGGTCAACTCTTCACTTGAGTACACATAGCTAGGGTTAACCTTCACAATCATCATGGGTCTACATCTTTAATAATCACATAGCTAATTGACCTTTGATCATATTAGATGTCCAAATGGTCTAATCAATTAAACCATCAATTATATAAGGAATTCAAAAGAATTGACCAATTAAACTTTCAATTCCACAAAGTGATCAATTGGGTTAACCATTGAAATCTTCAATTACATTAAGTATCCAAATAGGTTAGCCATATAGGACCTTCAATTACATAATATATTCAAATGGATTAACCATGTTGATCTTCACAAAGTTAATTACTTAGACCCTCAATGATCTTGGTACTCATACATCAATTGGTTGAAAACCATTTGAACAAGTTGTACTTGAAATCAATTAGACAAAGTAGGTATTGAAACCGTTTGCACTTTGGGTCTCCAAACGGTTTGAGATCGTTTGGTCCCAAACGGTCTTGAGACCGTTTGGACCAAACCCTCTCAAAACCGCATGGACCAAAAAGGCACTTCAACATTCAATCGACTCAATGTTTCAATTCATGAACCAAATATAAATTGAACCACTAGAGCATTCATCAATTGGACCACTGAATCACCATTCAATTAGACCTTCAATTTAGGGTTTTGAACCCAATTGAACTAGGTTTGATAATCAAGAAACCATTACTTAGGGTTTGAAATCGACGATCCATCAATGGTTGACATTGTGGAATCAAATCAATTGAAATCAATGAACTATCCTCATCACATGATGTGACCTGACCTCAAACGGTCTGGGATGACCACCAAACGGTCATGAGACCATTTGGTTGATCTCCAAATGGTCTTGAGACCGTTTTCCCATTCCATCATCAAAATCTATGACATCCACTTAGGGTTTTGGATCATTAGATTGATTATCAAATCAACACTTAGTTGCAATTCAATTTGGTACTATTGGACCTTCAAACACTTAGCCATACTTAACCCTAGACCTCCAAACGGTCTTGGGTGACCCCCAAACGGTCTTGAGACCGTTTGGGTGATCCCCAAACGGTTTTGAAACCGTATGGGTCAATCAACTTAAAACATCATCTCAATCAATTTCAAAATCAGCACTTAGCCGATTAGGGTTTGCAATTAAGGAATCATACACAATTGAAACCTATAAGATCAACCAATTGTAACCATTGGATCAAGATCCAAGTACCACAACATATATCTCCAAACAGTCAACCATTTCAAACGGTCAACCATTCCAAACGGTTTGGGACCCAAACCACCAAACGGTTTGGTGAAACCGTTTGGTCCCAACATTGAAACTGTTTTCCCTAGATATTTGGGGAGGTGTGTGCTTATGATGATTTCATCATCATCAAGCTCCAAACTCACAAAATCTACTGTGATTTCCATGGAGATTGCATCAATCAACCAAACTTAATTTCGGAAATGTAGAAATGATCACCAAGTGATAAGGAATTTATTACAATAATAAAATTGAGGGTTCAAGTTATTAAACCCGCCTCCAATTGATCTCCAAAGCTCCAATCTCATGGCAAAAATGGTGGATGCAACTCCTTTCACTATCCCAAGGGTCTTCCTCAAGCTTTGAGTGAAAAGAATTGGTTAGAATTGAAGAGGGGATCGAGATATGAAGAATTCATGCATTGATTTTTGATTTTCACCATGGATTCAAGGTGAAAGGAGGTCAAGAACCTTACCAACAGATTGGGGGTCGTCCTCCTGATCCTCCACAGCTCCTTGGTCGTTTTCCAAGCAAGGGGAAAGAAAGAAATACGAAAAAGCCTTTGTTTTGGCTTGGAAAAGGTACTTTTATAAGAAAATTGATGAGAGAGAAAATTCTTTATAAAAGTCTTTTAATTCCAAAATTGTTGCCACCACTTCCCCCTTGGTTTCTTGCATGCAAGGGAATCTCTATCCCCACCGAGATCCCTTCCATTATCCATGAATTAAGGGAAAAGAAATTAAGCACCTTAACCCTTATTAAAAGAATATCCATATTTGAGTGGGAATTCTTTTTCTTATGATAATGGTGAGTGGAATTTCACCTCCTGAGGATATGCTCGTGCCTTTGCAAGGCTTTGATCTCATCCACACACTTCTGAATTCAACCATTTTAATTTTGGTTGAAAGCCCTTCAATTAATACATTCATTTTTGCCATAAATTGAATTAGGGTTTCACTTAGGATTAAATCTTGATTATTTTAATATCAAGATTCTCTCTCCTCCAACTTAATTCAAATGAGGCGCCCCTCTCATTTTCTTTGCTCTACATGATTACAAGAAATATTAGGGACCTTAGTGAAGTGGTAATTTGCATATTGAACCCTAGGTTTTGGGTAATTTGCACTCTACACCAAAACTAGGTTTTAATGCACAAGGATTGCTTTACAAGCTTAATCTTGGTGCCCAAGCTTGTGAAAACCATACCACTACATCATATTCATTCTTATGATGTCTCAACATCATAGGAACATCTTATAATGCAACATTTGCAATTTAACCCCTCAACTTGGGTAATTTGCACTTTAGTCCAAAATATGCAAACATTGCTTCAACATTGTTCAAACAGGACCAAAATTGAAACATAAGTTTCTCATGAGCCCTAATTACTTTTCCCAAGATAATATTAAGCATTTATTCAACCTTATTAGGCAAAACATCTAGGGTTAACACAGAACCCAGGTCAGGGATGTTACAAATTATAAACCCCTAACAAGGATTTCGTCCCCGAAATCCCAGGAAAAGGAGGGACAGATTATTCATTAATCATGCCCTCAAGTATCCACATATCATCTTAATGTTATGTAGATACCATTGATCTATAATTCACACAAGTTCCTTTCATTAATTCCTCCTTATCACTATTTATGTTTATGCAAAGCATAAACCCCTAATATGTGATGTCCATATTATTGAAAGGAAGAAGCATAAAAGAACATACTTCTATCATCATCCAAGAATATTTACCAAAAGAGAAATATATATATCTAATAGAGATAATTCATTCAGCAATCCTTTATTTGTTTGGAAAAGTTCAATGAAAAAGTTCACTAAGTACTTTGTTTTGAAAATATCCACTGAGCAAGTTCACTGAGTATGTTCACTAAGTAATTTGTTTTGAAAATATCCAATGAGAAAGTTCACTAAGTATGTTCACTAAGTAATTTGTTTTGAGAATATCCACTGAGGAAGTTCACTGAGTATGTTCACTAAGTAATTTGTTTTGAAAATATCCACTGAGCAAGTTCACTGAGTATGTTCACTAAGTAATTTGTTTTGAGAATATCCATTGAGCAAGTTCACTGAGTATGTTCACTAAGTAATTTGTTTTGAGAATATCCACTGAGCAAGTTCACTAAGTAATTTGTTTTGAAAATATCCACTGAGCAAGTTCACTAAGTAATTTTTTTTGAAAATATCCACTGAGCAAGTTCACTAAGTAATTTGTTTTGAGAATATCCACTGAGCAAGTTCACTGAGTATGTTCACTAAGTAATTTGTTTTGAGAATATCCACTGAGCAAGTTCACTAAGTAATTTGTTTTGAAAATATCCACTGAGCAAGTTCACTAAGTAATTTGTTTTGAAAATATCCATTGAGTAAGTTCACTAAGTAATTTGTTTTGAAAATATCCACTGAGCAAGTTCACTAAGTAATTTGTTTTGAAAATATCCACTGAGCAAGTTCACTAAGTAATTTGTTTTGAAAATATCCACTGAGCAAGTTCACTAAGTAATTTGTTTTGAAAATATCCACTGAGCAAGTTCAGTGAGTAATTTGTTTTGAAAATATCCACTGAGCAAGTTCACTGAGTATGTTCACTAAGTAATTTGTTTTGAGAATATCCACTGAGCAAGTTCATTAAGTAATTTGTTTTAAAAATATCCACTGAGCAAGTTCACTGAGTAATTTGTTTTGAAAATATCCACTGAGCAAGTTCACTAAGTAATTTGTTTTGAAAATATCCACTGAGCAAGTTCACTAAGTAATTTGTTTTGAAAATATCCACTGAGCAAGTTCACTAAGTAATTTGTTTGGAAAATTTCACTTAGCTCTTCCTATTTAATTTTATTATACTCTCTAAATTGTTTCAGAATGACTACATGATCAGAGTAATAAAAAAGATAACAATCTAAGAGTTTCATACTTGCCTTATCTACAATAATCATATACCTGGCCAGGGTATATAAGTATTGAGATTAGGTAGTATGCACTTTACTTACTATCATATTCCTCACTTTTCATATCATTATACACACAAGATTTTCCATTCTTGAATTTTCTCTAGGCATCATTTCTATATCTCATCTTTCAACACACAGATAAGGGAGATTATAAAACATTTTAAGGAACACTGAGTAAGATATAAATTCTCCTTTCCCTTGTGTCCTTATAGGACTAGTCAAAGGAATTAAAAAACAACTATTTTCATATCTTTAACACATAGAAACATGAAATGAAGTATCAGGATGAATATATTTCATCTAAGTATTACCCCTCAAGGTCACCTACCACATTAGGTTGATTTTATCACATAGTGTCCAGTTATCTCATGTTGCTTCTTTTGCCTTCTCTTAGTGACTACTTCCCAGGTGCACTAGCATTTATTGCACTAGTGACACCAAAAACTTTGGCTTTTCAGAATATTTAGGCAAATGTCTCTAAAATTATAGAGACCTTACCTTAATTCTCAACTTATTGCCCCACCTTGGGCACTACCATCACAATGTACTATTTGTCCAAACTTATGGCAGAGTCTACTTTCTCACCATATATTAATCTTTCCCACATTTCCATTGTTTTATCATGACCATGTCACTCAAGAATCCTTTCAAAGTCCAAAGTTTATGCATTAAAGACTGGTAACTTAGATTGTAATACTATTATCCAGTCTTCTATATGCATCACTATTGTCCTATCCTGCCCTTCAAGAGCATAACATAGGATTCTCTATCCTAATTAGGTCAAGGTGGGAATTCTCAGGCACTTGTTCTCCTCTTTCCTGGTCCCATGCACCCTCTCCTAGTGCAGCAGTGCTGCCCTCAGCAGCATGTTCTTCATGTTGTCCAGACATCTTCAAGTTCTTCTTCACCTATGTGAGCAGAAGATACTATTAGATAAATTGGAAGACACTTAGAATAGACTTTATAACCTTAGTCCTATGTCTCTGTAGACTCAGCAAACCTAGAGCTCTGATACCACTTAATTGTGGCATACAACTCATGAAAACAAGATTAACTAATGTGGAAGCGTTCACTAAGCAGCGGATTACCAAAAATCACAAAAATTAAAACCTTTTTATCAAGAGGTCCATCAAGTAAAAACTTTCTCACATAGAACAAAAGTAACACATTTACATTCTGTTTTTCAAAAGTACATATCTTGTATCATCTCTTCCTGTGAACTACAAGCATTAACTATCCTGTCAAGCTAAACACAAGTAGTATAAATTCTCGAGGCACTGAGCCAAAATCTCGAAAACATTAACTACTACTCCGAGGACCTGAGAGTACAGATACGACACATAGGACTCTATCTACATCTATGCAAGGTACAACATCCAGTGTCTCCACCTGAGACTTCACTGCTGTCCCTACTGCTGTTGCTGCTGTCCTTCACCTACTGAAGGGTTCCTGCCTCCTCGTCCGCGTCCACCTAAAAATGTGGTTCCATTGGGGGTGAGACAATTGTAAATTGCCCCAGCGAGAGATATAACTCTTCGCCAGTAACATTATTATTGCAACTTAAGAAGATAAATATGCACATAGAAATCATAACTTGATTGACGACATCTAACTCAATGTCTAACAGATTAGGACATCATTATTATCTAAAGCATTGCAGCTATTAACTTGATAGAACAACATGTCACTTATCCTAAAAGGAATATGAAGAACATGTATAACATTTATTCACTATAGAATTATTATCACAACATGTAATCTCTTCAGGCATAGATTATATATCTAAAGCCTGGCATTGTCATTGTGGAGTCATGGCATGTAGCCAAACTCTTCTCATAAAGTGTTGGGATCTTAGTCCCTCAACTCACCAAGCATAATTCCATTTCTTAACAGGTTCTTCATCATGATCATAGCATCTGGGTATTTAAACCCATAACTTACCATAGAACACTTGTTAACACTTATTAGGTAACTTCATACCTTCATATCATCTGACCTAGGGACATGATAATTCTTGCTACACAAAGCATTACACATAGTTCACAAATCTCATACCACCTCTTATTACCCCTTAATAGGCAATAAGGCATATTATGGCTTATGAAGCTCATAAAAAATCTAAGATAATTAACACATCATGTGACACACAAAACTCATTAATTGTAGGTTACCTCTCACTAAGCAACAAAGCATATGAAGGCTTATAAGGCCTATAGAACATTTGCAATATACAAAACATCATAGCTCATATCTAGCTATGCTCATCCTTTCAACATATCTGCATGATTAGTAATCATGATACAATTACATATCAGTACCATGCAATACGAGGGTTATCTTATTACATTCATAACCCATTAGTCTGTATTTGAGCTTCACATAGGATTACTCTGTGTTAGAACTTCACATAGAATTACCCTGTATTAGGGTTTCACATATCATTACCCTGTATTAGGGATCACATAGCATTAACTTGTATTAGGGTTTCGCATAGCATGGAATAAATATGGATAATCATAAGTATTCAATTATACTATTTATTCTTATCATTCATCAATAAATGAATTATCAACACACAACATGAGTTTCTCTTATCTTTTCCAGAATATAATTACATCATAGTTCATAGGTTTTGATTAACCTTTTCATAAGGCATGTTAGCCTACACTCAACAGTGTGCATTACATCTCAATGTAACCATTGACATGACACATCTCATGTGTCATTCATCCAATTATACTGGACTTATAACACATCAAGGTATACCAGTATTGGGGTGTTGGATGTGATATCTATCATATCTTGATGTATCACTTTCCTCAACACCTTTATCTTACTTGAGTTCATACACTTAGCTGGTATTAGGGTATTCTCCATCCTAATACTTTATGCACCAGTTCATCACATTTGTCATAACATTAATCACTATTCCACTATTAGGAATAATATTCTCCATACTTATAATTTAAGGATTGACATAGCATATTCCATATATTTATGGATTTCACAACACATCACCCAGTTTTAAGTCTTCACATAGGATTAGTGGCACTACCCTATATTAGGGTTCCATACACCTTACCCCATTTTAGGGATTAAGGTTTTCTATTCACATCCAAATAAGGTTCTTCTTACCTCATACCCAAATTAAGGTTAGGATGTACAATTCCCATTAAATTAGGGTTTCCTTCATTGTTACACTAAGTTAGGGTTATATCATCACCCTAGATTTATGATAACACTCAGTTTTTCCCAAGATTAGGGTTTCATACATAGCATTGCCCAAATTAGGGTTTCACACATATCATTGCTCTAATTAGGGTTAGGGCTCATTGATTAGGGTTTCATGATCTCATTATTATGGATCAACCCTTATCACATAGTTTACTCATAATGAGAGAATTAGGGCATAATTATATAAGCATTCATCCCTCTCATTCGCTATCTCATCCTCTTTAGGATGTTAACTACACCAAGATTAATCTAGGTCAACTCTTCACTTGAGTACACATAGCTTGGGTTAACCTTCAAAATCATCATGGGTCTACATCTTTAATAATCACATAGCTAATTGACCTTTGATCATATTAGATGTCCAAATGATCTAATCAATTAAACCATCAATTATATAAGGAATTCAAAAGAATTGACCAATTAAACTTTCAATTCCACAAAGTGATCAATTGGGTTAACCATTGAAATCTTCAATTACATTAAGTATCCAAATAGGTTCACCATATAGGACCTTCAATTACATAAGATATTCAAATGGATTAAACATGTTGATCTTCACAAAGTTAATTACTTATACCCTCAATGATCTTGGTTCTCATACATCAATTGGTTGAAAACCATTTGAACAAGTTGTACTTGAAATCAATTAGACAAAGTAGGTATTGAAACCGTTTGCACTTTGGGTCTCCAAACTGTTTTAGATCGTTTGGTCCCAAATGGTATTGAGACTATTTGAACCCAAACGGTCTTGAAACCGTTTGGTCCAAACCCTCTCAAAACCGCATGGACCAAAAAGGCACTTCAACATTCAATCGACTCAATGTTTCAATTCATGAACCAAATATAAATTGAACCACTAGAGCATTCATAAATTGGACCACTGAATCACCATTCAGTTAGACTGTCAATTTAGATTTTTGAACCCAATTGAACTAGGTTTGATAATCAAGAAACCATTACTTAGGGTTTGAAATCAAGGATCCATCAATGGTTGACATTATGGAATCAAATCAATTGAAATCAATGAACTATCCTCATCACATGATGTGACCTGACCTCAAATGGTCTTGGATGACCACCAAACGGTCTTGAGACCATTTGGTTGATCTCCAAATGGTCTTGAGACCGTTTTCCCATTCCATCATCAAAATCTATGCCATCCACTTAGGGTTTTGGATCATTAGATTGATTATCAAATCAACACTTAGTTGCAATTCAATTTGGTACTATTGGACCTTCAAACACTTAGCCATACTTAACCCTAGACCTCCAAACGGTCTTGGGTGACCCCCAAATGGTCTTGAAACCGTTTGGGTGATCCCCAAATGGTTTTGAAATTGTATGGGTCAATCAACCCAAAACATCATCTCAATCAATTTCAAAATCAACACTTAGCCGATTAGGGTTTGCAATTAAGAAATCATACACAATTGAAACCTTCAAGATCAACCAATTGTAACCATTGGATCAAGATCCAAGTACCACAACATATATCTCCAAATGGTCAACCATTTCAAACGGTCAACCATTCCAAACGGTTTGGGACCCAAACCACCAAACGGTTTGCAAACCGTTTGGTCATGTGAAACTGTTTGGTCCCAACATTGAAACCGTTTGCCCTAGATATTTGGGGAGGTGTGTGCTTATGATGATGTCATCATCATCAAGCTCCAAACTCACGAAATCTACTGTGATTTCCATGGAGATTGCATCAATCAACCAAACTTAATTTCGGAAATGTAGAAATGATCACCAAGTGATAAGGAATTGATTGCAATAATAAAATTGAGGGTTCAAGTTATAAAACCCACCTCCAATTGAGCTCCAAAGCTCCAAGCTCACGACAACAATGGTGGATGCAACTCCTTTCACTATCCCAAGGGTCGTCCTCAAGCTTTGAGTGAAAAGAATTGGTTAGAATTGAAGAGGGGATCGAGATATGAAGAATTCATGCATTGATTTTTTATTTTCACCATGGATTCAAGGTGAAAGGAGGTCAAGAACCTTACCAACACGTTGAGGGTCGTCCTCCTGATCCTCCACAGCTCCTTGGTCGTTTTCCAAGCAAGGGGAAAGAAAGAAATCTGAAAAAGCCTTTGTTTTGGCTTGGAGAAGGTACTTTTATAAGAAAATTGATGAGAGAGAAAATTCTTTATAAAAGTATTTTAATTCCAAAATTGTTGCCACAAATTCCCCATTGGTTTCTTGCATGCAAGGGAATATCTATCCCCACCGAGATCCCTTCCATTATACATGAATTAAGAGAAAAGAAATTAAGCACCTTAACCCTTATAATAAGAATATCCATATTTGAGTGGGAATTCTTTTTCTTATAATAATGGTGAGTGGAATTTCACCTCCTTAGGATATGCTCGTGCCTTTGAAAGGATTTAAGCTCATACACACACATCTGAATTCAACCATTTTAATTTTGGTTGAAAGCCCTTTAATTAATACATTCATTTTTTCCCTAAATTGAATTAGGGTTTCAGTTAGGATTAAATCTTGATTATTTTAATATCAAGATTCTCTCTCCTCCAACTTAATTCAAATGAGACGCCCCTCTCATTTTATTTTCTCTACATGATGCCAAGAAACATTAGGGACCTTATTGAAATGGTAATTTTCATATTGAACCCTAGGTTTTGGATAATTGGCACTCTACACCAAAACTAGGTTTTAATGCACAAGGATTGCTTTACAAGCTTAATCTTGGTGCCCAAGCTTGTGAAAACCATACCACTACATCATATTCATTCTTATGATGTCTCAACATCGGATGAACATCTTATCATGCAACATTTGCAATTTAACCCCTCAACTTGGGTAATTTGCACTTTAGTCCAAAATAAGCAAACATTGCTTCAACATTGTTCAAACAGGACCAAAATTGAAACATAAGTTTCTCATGAGCCCTAATTACTTTTCCAAATATAAGACTAAGAATTTATTCAGTCTTATTAGGCAAAACATCTAGGGTTAACACATAACCCAGGTCAGGGATGTTACAGGTACAGAATGGAAGAGTACCTAAGATGGGGCCATAACAGCTCATCCCACCTCCATTTGAGCCTTTGACCATAGGGTTAGGTTGTGCAGATATGTCTGGAAACGTGAATAACATAATAAGAGTAGATTTTTGGCACTGGGAGGTGGCAGAAAGAGACCGTTATAGGATGGAATAGTACCTAAGATGGGGCCAGAATAGCCCGTCCCACCTCCATTTGAGCCTTTGACCATAGTTGATCCAACCTTTTAGTCTATTTATGTGCCACACCATCACACTAAATAAGATTACTCAAAGCTCGAAATATGATTGATCACTTAATAATCCACATAGTAGGAAAAGAGGGTAAATTAAAACCAATTAAACATTACTATAATGTTCAGAAACATTTACATATCAATCCAACAACTTGCATATAACTACATATGATATCAAGTAATTACATATTTTTCTAGTGGCTGAGGCCACAACCTATATACAAACGATGTGTTCCACATATACATGCCATATATAGACATCAAATACTGCCAAAAAACTTGAATCGATATACATATCATCTACAAAACATCCCCTACCCGGACATGAGAGTATAGAGATGACTCTAGGACATGACTAACTACTAGACAACCTTCTGCTCCTACTGCTCTCCAAGTTTCTCTTCTTCACCTTCATGAACCTGACCACGTTGCTGACGACCACCTAAAAAGATGTGGTGACCTACGAGGTGAGACCCATTTCCTAGCGAGAGATATAACTCTCAACAACGATTATTGATTAGAATAGGTTATGTTATTTTAAATAAGTTAAATAGATTAAGCATATTAAGTGGGCTAAGTAATTAAAATAGATTAAAAATTATTAGCATAATATATAGAGAAACATGTAAAGATATCACTTTCTATATAGTTGATTTCTCTTATCGCAAAGCATAAAAGATAAACATTATTGGAAACAAGGCTAGGGTAAACATCCAATGTGATTCGTGTTAATCCCTAAACAGATATACTATATAGTTGGATTACATCTTTTATTAAAACCTAGGGAGTTTGAGGTATACCACTCAAACTCCAACTGACCACTATGAAGTGCTATTCAGTTCTGTATAAGATCTATGAGATCCAGAATCTGAATATCTCCCACCTCGATCAATACAAGACAACCACAATGGCATATCATTCAAACTACCTACAACGACATATAGTTAAGCTTCCACTCCTAGTCTGCCCTTGGTATATATGTCACGAAACTAGAAGCCAAGTTATACAAAACTCTATCATTCGAGGTACAACTGCAAGTGTCCTTAATCACAACATATATACAAATATCTGACACATGACCGTAACTATTCTCAATCTAAGGTATGATCGCAGACATCCTCCACAACCTTGGGATAAGGATGACAAGGAAACACAGTCTCATGCATCCGCACATACTAAAAAAATATGCAACTCTGAGCTTCCCTTAGAAATACTCGTTTCCCCATCCAGCAAGTCCTGGCACTGGAATAGCTCTGCGACGCATGGAACTACATGATTAGGGTTTCACTTGATTAGTTAATGTCAATTGGGCATCTTTTACTACATCAATCAAGTTACAAGAAAGCCCTAAAAGTTTGCTATAGAAACATGGGTATGTAACAACTACAGAAGATATAAAACATACGAGACCTATTTCTTATCACATCACTATAGAGTATCAATCCTTGTCACATGATGAAGAATATTATACCTCCACTAGGGATCAAAACATCCCCAAAAGTCATTAATACCATTACATAATCACATGCAAGAACATCATTATCTTTCCACACCTTGAAGAAGGTTCAACATGCATCATCATATGTGTCACATAAGATTGCATTACATATGATCCATAATGTTCACTAAGTAACACTTTTGGGTTACCACCGCATTGAGAGATTATTCCATTATCATCTCATTTGAAGAGTTAAGTGTGATTAATCACCATCATTTGATTACATTAGGATTAGGTTCCACAAAGTAGGTTAAGTTGATGCAACAATTCAACAAACCACTAACCATTTGTTCATATGCTTGCTCAGGTCAAACCACAAACCCTAATCCTAGTACCTTCATCAGATCATGGGTGCATAAAAGCAAAAGCATAACCATAAGATTGGGAGCATCAAACCCAACCATCAAATCATGAACCGTCATGTTCCATACAAGCAAAACCTTGAACTATCCATCTAGGAAAAACATCAACTTATGACCTAGAAAGACCATTAAAGCATATGCACTAACCACCATTATTGGATCATGAGGAGCCATAGGATTAAAACGCCTAGAAGAGCCATTATTTGTTGACTTTAAAAGCACCAACAATTGTGGAATTCAGGTCCACCATCAGTTGTGACACTATAAAGACCATCGACTTTGAAATCAGGGAAACCTTTGGTTGTTGAACCATCGACCTAGTGGAACACTTGGTTGATGAACCATCAACCAAGTAGAACCATTGGTTGATGAACCATCAAACCAGTGGAACCCTTGGTTGGTGAACCATTGACTCAGTGGAACCATTGGTTGGTGAACCAGTGAGTCCATAGAGTGTCATCACTAGGTGAGAAAATAGATCAACAAAATCGTCGTTTAAAAGACCAATGAACCCATCTTTTAATGGGACCTAAAACCATTGATTTAGGCATTTGAGAGAGCACCAAACCATAGATTGTGAGAGGAAAACTAGACATTGGTTCAAGTGCAAAAAAAAGTCCAAACAACAAATAACATACCCACCATCAGTTGGCACAAGGGCCCAACCATCAAATCATGAACAAGGAGAAAATCAGTCCAAATCACTAAGAGAAAACTATCGTTTGTCACCTCAAGGAAAACCCTATTTCCAAGGAACAAGATCGATTGATTTCCACATGCAAGAAAGATCTAGAGTGCTCATATCCATGGAAGAAATGTGAACATAGCTAAGGTGGTCATCTACCCAAGAACTACCATATAAGCATAAACCCTAGGCAAAGATGCTACCTTTCTACTATAACACCATTCTTAAGCAAGAACTAGTACATGCAAGCTAAGAGTAAGCAATAAACATGGAGAAAGTTGTATAGCTCACCTCTAGGATGAAGTGAAGCTCCTAACAACAAGGTAGCTCAAAGAAGGAGAGAAGAAAACCCTACCTTGATCACTCCTCTTGGCCAAGCTAGCTCCTTCTTCAAAGGCAAGCAAACCTTAGGTCAAAGTAGAAAGAAGGATGTGCTCGTCAAGATATATGACATGCTCCACCATGGATACAACTAGGAAGAAGAGAGGGGAAGGTCGGACATAAAGTAAGGGAGACCTCACATACCTAGGCCAAGAAACCAAGCAAGGAAGCACCAAACAACCTCAACTAGGGTAGATCTAAACCCTAGGTGCACATGCAAGCAGATTGGTCACCTTCTTCTACCCCGAGAGCCTTCTTCTACACCAACCAAAGGTAGACAAGCTACAAGCAGTAAGGAAGAAGAATGAGAGATCTAGGTGTGTAAAGAACTCATTTACATGGGAGGGGAAGGGTATATAAAGCTATGCGTGAGAGAGAAGAGGAGGTTAATATGTTTAGCCACGTTTGCCATGTGTCCCATGGACAAAGGGTCAAGTGCATGCAAACAAAAAGGTTCATTGGTTGTGGAAGTCAGGAGGAACATTGATTCTTGACTCCCAGGGTGGCCATCAATCTCCCACAATAGGGGGACCATCATTTTTGGACCCCTGGGTCAAAAAGGTGAAAAACCATCAATTGAGCACCTCTCTAGGTAAACCATCAATCCATGGAGATCCAAAGAGAAAACCATCAAGTCTCATACCTCAAAGGACCACCATCAGATCTCAGCATACAAGGAAGACTATTAGGTCTCTCCAAACCAAGAGAACGATCAAGTTCTGACACTCAAGGTAGCCCATCTATGAGAGGAAACCCTGAGTTCAACCCTAGGTAGATGTCACTACCAAGCCAAGGTGAAACAAGGAACCCCAAGGAAAAATTGACTCAAGAATGATAAGAAAAAATGTGAAGAACAACAAGCATGTGAAAAATTGCAAGAAAAAAACCTTGATATGGGTGAATTGCATAAAAGCCCAAAATAAGCATATATTTGCATAACTTGCTCTAATAGTGTCCAAACTGGACCAAAATTGAAACTTAGGTTTGTCACACGATAAAAAAGCACATATTAGGGTTAATTAGGGTTTAAGAATTCAATTAAGGTAAGAAAGAATGTTAAACCAAATAGTAGGGTTGGGGGTCTTATAAGCATAAACCCCTAACAAGGATTTCACTCCCAAAATCCTACACGAATAAAGATGAGTATTACTATGTATCTCATCCTCCAACTCCCACATGGGTTATTATACACAACAGTGATGCCAGAAAACCTTCACAAAGGTTATATACTTCTTCTTCATCTTCTTTATTCTCCTATCCATGACCAACATAGGACCCTCCTCATGAGAAACATCCTCCTCCAACTCAACCTCCACCAGCGGCAACACCTTCTTTGTATCAGGGTGATAGTTCGTCAACATGGAGACATGGAAGACATCATACTTCATGCTGCCAAACTTTGACATGTATATCATGACATCACTCTTCTGAGCATCTTTGATCTGATGTATCAAGGTCGGCTTCACCTACAACTGTGCCAATAGTCCTGCCAACAAGGAAGCCTCCAACTTCACATTCATCTGGTGAAGCGATACTAACATGTCCCACTTGTGACACATCATAGAGTGTAATTGTTCCTTGTCCATAGATGATGATGAAGATGACTTCCTGCTCAACACATCAACCACCACATTCTCTTTTCCTGAATGGTAGTATATCGTGCAATCATAGTCTTTGATCAACTCCATCCATCTTCTCTGCTTCATGTTTATCTCTCTCTTCGAGAAGATATACTGAAGGTTCTTGTGGTCAATGAAGATCTGACATTTTCTCTCCATATAGGTAGTGCCTCTAAATCTTCAGGGCATGAACCGCGACTGCTAGATCCAAATCATGTGTTAGGTAGTTCTCTTTGTGTTTCTTAAGGTGTCATAAAGAAAAGAAATCATGTTCCTATCCTGCATCAGTACACATCCCAATCCGTTCTTCAAAACAAAACAAAAGATGATGTAGCCCTTCCCTTGCTCGGGAAGCACTAACACTGGGACATTGTTCAAATTCTCCTTCAACATCTGGAAAGAATGCTGAATCTTGTCATCCCAGAAAAAAGGAACACCCTTCCCAGTCAGCTTTATTAGGGGTAATGCTACAAAACTAAAATTCATAATGAATCTCCTATAGCAACTTGCTAAGCCTAGGAAACTTTAGACCTCCGTCAGTGTCTTTTGATGTTATCATTCCAACACTGACTGTACCTTCTTCAGTTCTACACAAACACCCGTAGTAGATATGATATGACCAAGAAAAGACACCTCAGTCAATCATAACTCCCACTTACTGAACTTAACATACATCATGTGTTTCCCCAACAATGCCAATGCCTGGCATAGATGTTGTTCAATGTTGACTATCTATGGATTATATCAAGATGTTATCTATGAAAACTACCACAAACTAATCAAGGTATGGTATGAACACCTAATTCATCAAATTCATAAAAGTTGTCGGTGCATTGGTCAACCCAAATGACATAACCACAAACTCATAGTGTCCATACATAGTCTTGAAAGCTATATTAGGTATGTCATCTGCCTTGATCCTCAGCTGGTGATAACCTGACACCGGATCTATTTTTGAAAACACTTTAGCACCTCACAACTGATCAAACAAATCATTGATCCTTAGCAACAAATACATGTTCTTCATTGTGACCCTATTCAATTGCCGGTAATCTATGCAAAGCCTCATGGAACTTTCCTTCTTCTTCACAGACAATATGGGAGCACCCAAAGGGGAAGTGCTCAGTCTGATGAAACCCTTATCTAACATCTCATGTAAATGCTTCTTCAACTCCTACATCTCTGTTGGTAGCATCCTGTAAGGTGCTTGTTCTATGGGTTGTATTCCAAGAACAAGATTGATCTCAAAATCAATCTTTCTAAGAGGTGGAACACCAGGGAACTCCTTTGGAAAGACATCCTCAAACTCATGCACTATGAGTACCTCCCGGATACTAGGAACTCTCACCTTGGTATCCATAACATGTACTAGGAAAGCTCCACATCCCTATCTCATGAGCTTCTCTACTATCACAACTGACACCAAACATGTAGGAAGAATCTTTCTATATCCTTGGAAGATCCAAGAAACATCTCCATCACAGGACGTTTCCACCTTGGAACTATAGTCCAAAAAAACCTTATACTTCTCCAAGGTATCCATCCCTAGGATCACATTGAATCCATGCATGTCAAGTGGTATAAGATCCACTTGAATGTTGCATCCTGAGAAATAAAGAATGTAAGAGGGACATACCTCCCGCAACTCCACGGTACCAACTAATGGGGTTTCTAGCCAAAGACTATTAGATCTACTCCAAATAGGCATATTACAACTACTTATCACCTCTTTGGTGATAAAAGAGTGCGTCACACCCAAGTCAACCAAAACAAATACAAAAAAAGAAGCAAATAAGTTAGAATGAAAAAGTTTCATATGACCTATCTCGACCAGTGGATTGACCACTCCCTTCAGATGACTCATTGAATAGAACCTATCCATTGCATGTTGTCATCCCCGTCCTCTGCTAGCTGGTCCAAAAGACCATGCATGTGATGCCTAACTACGTACTCTTCCACTACCATTGCTATATTGTTGCTGCTATGAACCTCATTGACTCTACCTCAACTACTATGTCACTTCCTCATCCTTCATAGGGAAAAACCACCTCTCATGCCCAACTTATCCACACTTGTAACAAGTCCTCAAGGTTTGTGGACTAGAAGGCCCTTTCACTGACATTGATGTTGCACTGCATTCTCCTACTGGAAGAAAGTTGTGACCACTACCCTTACTCAGAGACCAATGTGATGGTACTCTTGATCTCGGCTCAAAAAAAGTCAATATGTTCTGCAAAAGCAGTGATAAGAACCTTGGCTTCTTGAAGACACAAAATGACTACTCCTAAAATGACGTGGGCCTCTGCTTAGCATTGGCTTCACGCTTCTCAACAATAGAACTCTCAATCCTCCTCACTGACTCCACAAATGTAGAGAACATCTCTCTGTTCTCTAAAGATGATGTGAGCTTTTATTTTGGTTTGAGCACTATCATTCCTTTGGGAACACCTTTTTAAACCATCTATTAACCAGAGTATATGAGTGTAAGACCATGCATGCTCAACACCTGATAACCTTGTCCCTGTGGTTCGACCTCGATCACTACGTCAGACCCCGTATAATAGTTGTGGGGGCTTGAGTGTCGGGTCACTATCTTAAGAGTATGACTACTCTGGATCCGCTCATTTCTGGATGCGCGATTTAGGTCGGTCAATTTTTTGGCACCGTTGTCGGGGACAAGGAAAAATGGCACTGTTAAGAACTTGAGTCCACTCACTATACTCCCGTGTCTCAAGCTTAGTAATAAGTTTGACTGCACATAAACCTTGAATCTGCTACCCTGCGTTTGCATAGAATAGTTTGTTTAGCACGTCCAATTTACTAACTTGACTGTGCGGTCAATTCCGGGAACCCGGAGGGAAGCAGACTCATTTGACTTTGCTCTATAACCTTGAGTCACCATGCCACCTCGTGTGGATGATAATTTCACTGGGGACGAGCGGAATGTGGGGATTCAACATAACCCCCCACCACCGCCAGGGTCCAACAAAGACAGAGATGGCCATTACTCAGATGGTCGTCAACATGAACAAGAACATCGAGAAGAAGATCATCACGAAGAAGATCAATGTGATGAAGAACGACGCTGCCAAAGCCAAAGAAGGCACCATCGCAATCACCGTGACAATGAGTGTGAACACAATGGTTGGGATAGTGACAGTGAGGATGATGAATAGGGGGAGACTCTTAGAGAACTGGAAGCAACAAGGGCTAATGAATCTGGATGCCTGATCATCATCCCATACTTTAACGCAGCAAACTTTGAGTTGAAACCAGTTTTCATCTCGATGATCCAGAATAAACCTTTCCGCGGGAATTTGAGGAGTGAAAACCCATACCATCACCTCGATGCCTTTAAAAATATCTGTGATACCATCAAGATGAGGGGAGTCCCTCAAGAAGTAATATACTATAAAGGCTTCAACTTCTCTCTTGAAGATAAGGCTCTATGCCGATACCTCAATCTTCCTCACCAGTCCATAAATGGATGGAGATGCCTAGAAGATGCCTTCATTACTAAGTTTTATCCTACCGAGAGGACTATCCACAACATGTAGAAGATCACTTCTTTTGCACAAAAGTCGGGAGAGAACTTGCACAAAGCATGGGAACATTTAAATGATTACCAGAGGGATTTCCTACACCATAATTACCGTAAGGGGTTCCTCGTGACCACTTTCTATAATGGGCTAACTCCTACCGAGAGGACTTCATTGAATGCAGCTGCTGGCAGTGACTTTCTTGGAAAGAAACTGAGCAGAACCATGAAGATAATAGAAAACATGGTTGCACTACAAGCATGCATAGACTATGATAGGAATGATAGGGGGTCAAAAAAGAAAGTAGGGTCTGAAGAACCGTCTATTGAAGCCAAGGCCTTAGAGATGATAACAACACAGATTCATAAAATAGCAACTGATGTCAAACATCTAAAAGAAACTAGTGCTAAGGGCAAGAAGCATACTGATAAGATCATGAAGTGTGTTACCTATGGAGAAGGAGGGCATGGGATCAATAATTGTATCTATAACTGGCCCGAGGAAAGTGATGAAAGCGAAAGTGAAGAAGAGACGCAAAATGTCTCCTATGTTAACTTCAAATGACAAGACCACCTTGGGTTTAGTTATGGAAACAAAGAAGATGTAGAGAACACACATCAACTGGGTAGTTCATCTAAACCTCCCCCAGGGTTTGAGAAGAAAGGGGTTCCAACACAATACACCAAGACTACTAACTACCAACAGAACAAAAACAACTATCAAAGGCAAGACAAAAATATGAGCAGGCAAGGACAATGCAAGGCCCATGACTGAGCCAAGCAAAAAACAATAACCAAGCTGATATGATTGCTCAACTACTCAACTTCACAAAGGTGAATGATCAACTGGCTCAAAGTGCTCTAACAAGTTTAGGATTGCTAACTAATATGCAAACTCATCAGAGACAAATAGATCAGCAACTTGCAGAGCTGGCCGAGCTCATGGAAAATCCTTTAGGAAAGATCCTGTCAAATACCAAAACTGCTAAAATGGCTACTCTCCAATCTGGGAAAATGACGAAGAATGCTAATACCAACAACACTAAAGAAGAAAGAAGATGTGCTAATCAACAGTCTGAGAATGAAAAAGGCAACAGAAGAATCAAGAAGGAAAGAACAGCTGACCATGGTAAAGAAGCATGACCACCCAAAAAGAAGAAGGAGGGAGAGAAAAAGGACTCAGACCCTCTATGAGATGTTCTTTCGAAGAAAAATCCATACACCCCAAGAGTCCCTTTCCCCTATAAGTTAATAAAAGCAAACTTGAAGAAGAGGTGTGAAAAGTTCATGGAAGCTGTAAAAAAGCTTCACCTGGATGTGCCCTTTCTTGATGCAATAGAAGAAATGCCAACCTATGCAAAGTTCTTTAAAGATCTGATTACAAAAAGAAGAAGAGGTGAACACATTGAATTTGTCTAGTTAGCAAAGATGTCCATTGATTTTGTTCAAGAAGAGCTACCTACCAAAAAGAAAGATCTCAGAGCATTCAACATACCTTTCTATGTTAGAGATAACATGGAGAGAAAAGGATTAGCTAATTTGGGGGAAAACATAAGTCTAATGCCCCTGACTCTAGCCCAAAGGCTTGGGCTAACAGACATGGTAAAGACAGGGATGAGGATCGAGTTAGCCGATCATACCTTCACGAGACTAGTGGGGATAGTTGAAGATGTTCCAATAAGATTTGGACGATTTTTCATATAGAGTGATATAGTGGTAATAGAAACGGTCGAAGACTCCAAATGCCCTATGATATACGGAAGGCCTTTCCTTGCGACGGGCAGAGCACTGATAGATTTTGTTGAAGGAATTATCACACTATGAGTAGGGAATGATTATTTGGATTTTAGAGTGCAAGATGCCATGAGGGGGCCGTCTCTATCTGAGTCGGCCTTCTTCATGGGAAACTATAATCAGTATTACGAAGAAGTGTAAGAAGATAAAGCAATCGTAGATCCACTAATGCAAGCCCTAAACAACTAGGATCCTGCCATGGAAAGTCAAGAAGTTGTGGAAATCTTATATTACTTGAACCAACCAGAAGAAGAACTTAGCGATGATGAAGAGATAATTGAAATAGTGGAGTATGCTTCATTGGAGCAGACAGCCAAGGAGTAGGAAGCGATGAAACCAAAGCCAGAGTTAAAGCCTCTCCTAGAAGGGTTAAAATATGAATTCTTAGATGAAGAAGAAAGGAACCCAGTAATTGTCAATGCTAACTTATCAGATGACCAAATGGAAAAGTTGCTAGACGAGCTGGGGTTGTGTAGAAAAGCTATAGGGTATTCTGTGGAGGATACCAAAGGTCTTAACCTGGCTTTATTCATGCACAAAATTTGCCTTAAAGAGACAACCAATCCACTGGCTCAACCATAAAGGAAGCTAAATCAAATGTTGAAAGAGGTTGTGAAGAAAGAAGTTGTAAAGCTATGAGATGCTGGAATCATCTATCCAATAAGCGGCAACAATTGGGTTAGTCTTATACATGTTGTACCCAAGAAGGGTGGAATGACAGTCATACGAGGGGAAGATGGAGATGAAGTTGCCACAAGGATAGTGACAGGTTGGTGCATGTGCATCGATTACCGCAAGCTAAATACAACCACCAACATCATGACTATTTTTGTTTTCTAGATGGATATTTAGGATTCTATCAAGTCCCTATTCACCCAGATGATCAAGACAAAACAATATTCATGTGCATCTATGGCACATATGCATTCAGGGGAATGTCGTTTGGACTGTGCAATGCACCCGCAATGTTCCAACGTTGTATGATCGTGATGTTCTCAGATTTCTGGAAGATATTGTAGAAGTCTTTAAGGAGAACTTCTCAGTCTATGGGACAGACTTTGATGCATGCCTAAGAAATTTATCTCGAGTGCTGCAAAGATGTGAGGAAAAACATCTCGTTCTGAATTGGGAGAAGTGCCATTTCATGGTATGAGACGGAATAGTCCTAGGTCAAAAGATTTCAAAGATGGGAATTGAAGTGAACTTGAGTAAGATTGAATCTATCTTAAATCTTCCACCGCCAAAGTCTGTAATAGGAGTGAGAAGTTTTTTGGGACATGCATGATACTATAGGAGGTTTATGAAGGATTTCTCGAAAATTTCAAAGCCTTTGTCTAATCTTCTGCTCAAAGATGTCGAGTTTGAATTCACTAGAAAATGTCTAGATGCCTTCAACACACTGAAAAGAGCGCTAACAACGACACCAATTATTCAAGCACTAGACTGGGAATTTCCCTTTGAAATCATGTGTGACGTCAGTGAATGTGCAATAGGTGTTGTCTTGGGACAGAAAAAGGACAAGAAACATCACTATGAAAAATATGGTCTTTAACTACAAAAAAAATTGTAGTGAAAACCCCAAAATTTGTAGCTAAAAGCTTTGGCTACATTTATCCTTACATTTATAATATATAGCTAATACCCATGTAGCTAATTGTTTAGGCTACATTTTTCAAAGTTGTAGTTAGTTATTCATTTGGATACAAATTCATATGTAACCCTAATTGTAGGTGAAAAATGTCCTTACACATAGACATGTAGTTTCCATTGTAGCTAAATATATGACTACAATTCAATTTGTACCTATGATATGTAGGGAGAGATGACATTGGTTACAATTTGTATATGTAGTTCATGTATAGCAAAAATTAGCACTTCCTACACATGTAATTATAGCTAGTGTGTAGTGAAAGACACCATGTACTACACATACATATGTAGTGAGAGACACTATCTATCCAGTCATTCGCTTGCCAATATAGAGGGGTTTTCAAAAAGAAAAAAGACGAATGTTAATCAAGACTGAGTTGTGCTTACAATGTCAACAATGATACTTTTATTTATATTTGAACAATGAGTACACATGGGGAGGACATTAACTTGACCCCTATTTTACAATATGCATGGAAAAAAGACACATGTATACAATATCTTCTTTTGACTACATCTATCCACTGCAGACTCTATACACCACATGATCATGTGCAATCTTCTTCTATCTTGATTTTTCTTTTGTATTAATTCCACCACTTGTATCGTCAACAAATATGATAAGATTGATAAACTCATAAGAAGAGAAAGGTTGCTAAGGTATTGCTCTTCTTGATTGAAAATAGAGAACTTCTCCGTGCTATGATTCTTATTGGCCATAAGAAGCTCATGTAGTTGATATTGATATTCATGGAGATTCTTGAAAGACAAATCATTCTCATCAAGAAATGGCAGTTCCACCCGATCCCCAAGTTTGAGGTTTCCATATATCTCAACACATATTTTGTGAATCTGAGACTATATATTGGATAATTCCTTTATCCTCTCTTCCTTTTTTTGTGGCAGTTGTTCCTGTACAAGAATATGGCAGCCAACTATAACTTAACTTGTAGTAACATAATTTGTGTTATGCGGGTGAAAGTAAGAGAGTATGACACTAATTTTGAGAAAATGACATGTACTGGAACAAACCAATTAAATTATTCCATAGTTTACCTTTCAATGTACATCGCTCATCAGATGGTACTTGCAATCAATCATTCATCAGGCCACTAGATAAAGCTTTAGTGTCAATGTTTTAGTGTGTCAACTCCAAACTAATGTACCAGCCTCAGACATCAACCTTTTTTCTTACATAAATCGAGAATACAACTAGAGTACTGACAAGCAAGGGTGGCTGACCCATCTAAAAGGTTGCAGCTAGGAGATGACAAGGAAGGGTGGATAACCCATCTAAACCTTGAAAATCAGAAGGTCAATCTACTGTTGATGACTGTCAACAACAGTTGATTCAATCTGAACACTCCTCAAGCAGGTTGTGTGCAATGCAAATCCAGAGAAGTAGAAAAGGTTGTAGCTGCAAGTTTTTCAGATTGGACAGGAGAAAAGAGCATCATCATTAAGTATCTTGACTTAGACATCATAGTATCCCTCTGAGAACACTTCATATATTCAAAATTACAAATAAATGAGATACAACATAGTGTAATATTTAAAAGCAACGACCTTACTTGAATAGGATCTGTTCTATATGCTCAGACTACCCCATCCTTTTTCTGTCAGCAAATCCTACAGTTCAATGTGGCAAGAACATATATTGTCATTCTAATTATATGTACATTATCACCTCATAGTCGTGAAGTAATGATAACCTCTCTCAAAGTCACAAGTTTATGAATCCCCCTTTATGTCAGTACCATACTCATTATCATCAACCTACTGAACACTCTGGTTTTCCCCACTGCTATTGATAGGTTCAGAAGGATGCATACTAGAGAAGGAAAATCAGTCTAGAAAAATAGGTACCAAGTGAGGTAAAATAAAGATGACAACTAGAAACAAAATTTGATTTGTGGTGATGGTTTCAGATCGCCTAATTGTCCTACCAACTAAATTGTGGTTCTACTTTTCTATTTTGAGTCTTTCTTGATTCATCATCACTCGTCAATTTTCCATACAATAATTCTACCATCTATGTTAGAGTTGTAAGACAATAACATAACCAATGTCATAGACTCCAGTTTGGAATTTAACAAGAGTAGTGGAGAAAGAATATAAGGATGATACCTAGCTAGCATGTGAATATCTTTGGTAAAGAATGACATAATAGTAACTCCCTACATGAATAGAGAGTATTTAGCCCAGTCCACAAGATAAATATGTGCAAGATAAGCAATATATACTGGACCAGTACAATGCAACTCATTCTCCTAATCCTGAATATATCTTTGCATTAGAAAATAAGAACACATACTCATAAAAACAAATACAAAGGTTGATGGGTTTACATAGAAGATCCTCAAGGTATCTTTTTTTCTAAGGCAACTTACCAAAAAATCATTGTGTAGATCATCACTCCATCACAAGCTTGTTGGACCAAGATATGGAAGCTACAAGTTGTGATGGGGACTAAATTTTTTTTATGGAAGTTCCTACGTGATGGACTAATGACAAACAATAAGTTAGCTAAGAGGAAATTCACATCAATTAAAAAATGTTCAAGGTGTGAAGCAGCATAAGAAACATGCTTACATGCAACACGAGATTGCCCCTTAGTAAGGCCAATGTAGGACGAGATTCATATTACACATGGAGTGCAAATCTTTACGTAGAATGACATAAATGAATGTGTTTTGAAGAATCTAAAGAATAAACCACAAAACGTGCGATAATTGGTCAATCTAGTTTGCCAACAATATTTGGTACGTTAGGGAAATAAAAAAACAAGAATCTATTCCAAAAGTTATAGTAGAATCTGAACATCTGACATCATGTGCAAATATATATAATCTTTCTTTTAATCTGTGAGCATTTAGATTCTACTTCCACTTTTACGTTATAATCATTCACAAAGTATATTCATTGTGGGATTATAGAAAAATCTAAAATCTGACCAATGTGCCATTGCAACCAAGATTCTCATTATGGAAGCGAAATATGAAAGACTGTCTTTATGCATAAAAAATTCTTGTGCACTGAATCTATCGTGAATCTGTCATGAAGATGAAATAATGAATTTCAATCAGTTTACCTAGAGTGTGGACACCAAACAGAGATCTAGACAAAGTATAAGGAAATGTACCATGTATGCGAAAGCGTATGCCAACTACCATAAAAGTGACACATATACATATTCATGTTCCACACTAGTTAAGTATTACGATGTGAAATATGCCTATTTGTGTAATTGACTTATCTAGCATAATTCTAAGTTTTTATATAATTTATTTTCAAAGGTGTGAAATTAAGCTTTCTGAAATTTAAGTTCAAGTGATTGTTCCATACTTTAGTTTTATTTTGGATATGAATTTCTTTGATTTGATACGTCAATGATTCTGAGCACATGAAATAAAATAAAACTTCTTAGCAAAATATATACAAGAAGATGCGCCTAGCTATTCTTAGGCGTTATATATAATCATGCTAAAGAATTGTATAACAAACAATTATTAGTTTAACATTTAGACTCGTCTGTTTCTTCCTTGAAGTTGGTATAAACATAAGACAATTTAGGATGATCATTACTATACAAAACTGCTGTACGTTGGCATAAATATAATAAAAAAAGCAAGAAAGCACTGCAGAGTTGTATAATATTTTAATGAGTGGACATCAATTACATATTCTACTCTCTGTCTATTAAAAAATATCAATATATCGTCATAGACGACATATGCAAGCTTTCAGTTATTCAGCATTTGATACCAAATTTGATGTCAATTCGAAACATGGTCTCCCATGGAAGTCCAAAGACTGTCTTATATTAAGCTTCTGAAAGTGTTGGGAAATATGATGATATGGATTTCTGGTCATACATTTATGCATTCATTTGAAAATAGATATGGAACTTGAGTTTTGATAATATAAAAGCTAGTTAATGAGAACTTACATAGTCACATGTTTATCCCCTTTCACGGGGAATATCACAAACATGTGTTGTGCAGAAGACGAACACACATCATTCATGGGGTTGTTACTTTGAATGGATACCCTTTAACATCATGCTTTTGAATCCTGATGATAGACGAAATGAGAAACTATAACCATCATAGATGAGGATGTTGTATAGGGGACAAATCTAGTTCGTGCAATCAAACTAATAGCCCAAGTAGCAGAAAGGAGAAAGCACATGGAAGAACTCACCAATAACATCAATTGATCCTTTTAGTCTGATCACATCATTTGACAGAGTCTGATCTACCATCCACTCACTTGCTTGAAAGCTGACATGTTGTGTAGCGAAGCTGCTTTGGCAATGGAGTATGTTTTTCCAGTAGATGAAGCACCACGTTCCTCTGGGAGACGATTGGATCTGTCTGAACTGGGAAAAGAAAGAAGATTCATTTGTGGCACCCTCCCTTACATTGAAGCTGGCGGAGTTGTATGGCAACAAAAGGGGAGGAGGAATGGGAGAAAGGGCATAGGAAGAGCTTCTCAGGTTTCCTCCGATGTTTCCCTCGTTTTGTGATACATTCTGCCAATACACCCAACCGTAGGGGTAGGTTGATGAAGGTATGTCCACAGGGCTGCAACTATGATGTATGGAGAAGACCGTCCAATGCTCTCTAGGGCTCAGGTTGACCGATGTAACTGAATAAAAAAGAAGGCAGAGGACTGAATGGATGAGTTTTGCTAGAAAGAACGAAGCGAGTGGCTCATGGCGGGATACGTTGGTTTTGATTTCCCGCTAATCATTTTGAATGAAAATCGTACACGATTGGGTTTTAAAAACAAATCTGATTTGTAGCTATTTGTTTTCTCTTTTGTTAACTACATATCTTTATTTACACTTATATAATTTGTAGTTGAAAATGGTTTAAAACTACACATATTGTAAATGTAGCTGGATCAAATGTAGTTAATTATTGTTATTCTTGTAGTGAATCACGTAATGTGTTATGCGAGCTAGACGTTTGATGACGCACAAGTAAAATACACAACTACGGAAAA
Source organism: Alisma plantago-aquatica (assembly GCA_963693085.1). Lineage (NCBI taxonomy): Eukaryota > Viridiplantae > Streptophyta > Magnoliopsida > Alismatales > Alismataceae > Alisma > Alisma plantago-aquatica. The sequence continues at coordinate 301,445,464 of OY856411.1, read as the reverse complement.
AGAAATGTTGGCCATTGTATTTTCCTTTGATAATTTCAGATCATACTTAATAGGATCGAAGGTGAAAGTATATACAGACCATGGGAAAATTAAGTATTTGATGTAGAAAAAGGATACGAAACCACGACTTTTAATATGGGTGATGTTGTTGTAAGAGTTTGATCACAAAATCATCGACAAGAAAGGGAAGGAGAATGTGGTTGCAGACCACTTGTCTAGAATAGTCTTTGACAAAGAGAATCAGTTACCAGTGAATGACAATTACACTGATGAAGCCCTACTAATTGCTCAGTCAGACGAGCAGAGACTACCCTGGTTTGCAGATATCTGTAACTATCTAGCCTGTGGGTAGTTTCCACCAGAAATCACATACAACTAGAAGAAGAAGTTGTTTTTTGACTTGAAGAATTACTACTGGGATGACCCATTGCTTTTCAAAAGATGCTTCGACAATCTATATCGTCGGTTCATACCAGAAGAGGAGGTGCCATTGATCCTGAAAGAGTATCATGTGTCACCTTATGGTGGACACCATGGTGGGGATAGGACAACAACAAAGGTCCTACAGTATGGATTTTATTGGCCCACACTCTACAAGGATGCAACTTCTTTTGTCAAATCATGCAAAGAATGTCAACTAATGGGAAATATAAGCAGGAGGAATGATATGCCCATGGCAGACTGGGTAGAAGTTGAAATCTTTGATGTTTGGGGAATTGAATACGTGGGACCTTTTCTGCCATCAAAAGGGTATCAATACATCCTCGTAGCTGTTGATTACGTTTCCAAGTGGGTTGAAGCAGTCACTACTCAAACTTGTAATTCTAAGGTCGTGATAAAGCTTTTCAAGAAAATAATATTCCCATGCTTCAGAGTACTACACACGGTCATAAGCGACGGAGGATCACATTTTGGTGAAAAAAAATTTAAAGTTTTGCTAAGAAAATATGGGGTGAAACACAAGGTCGTGACTCCTTACCACCCCCAGACATCGGGGCAAGTGGAAATATCGAATAGACAGATCAAGGAAATCTTAGAAAAGACTGTGAGCCGCATAAGGAAAGATTGGTCAATGAAGCTAGATGACACACTTTGGGCCTACCGAACTGCTTACAAAACACCTATAGGGACGAAACCATATAGGTTGATTTACGGTAAATCTTGTCATGTACCACTTAAACTAGAACACAAGGTTCTATGGGCCATAAAATTTATGAATATGGACCTTGATAAGGCTGGACAGAAAAGGTTCCTTTAGCTCCAAGAACTCTAAGAATTGAGACTTCACACCTATGAAAATGCAAGGATTCATAAATAAAGAATGAAGGTCTGGCATGCTACCCATTTGAAGAGCAAAGATGTTCACGAAGGGGACAAAGTCCTTTTGTTTAATTCAAGTATCAGGTTATTCCCTAGAAAGTTTAGAATGAGATGGTCAGGCCCATTTTCTGTGGTAAAAATATACCCATAAGGGATGATGGAGATATCAGGAGAGAAGACATGAGCTTTTAAGGTAAATGGACACAGAGTAAAAAGGTACTATGACGACGAAGAATTTGTGAGGAGGTCAGAAATCAGTTTGGGGGAGGGCAACTCAGTAACAAATTGAATGAATGAGGCAACAACTACATCTGTGGAGGGAGAATGAAGATAGGATGAAAGAGAAAGTTGAGCTAAGGACTTTAAACAAGAGCTTCTTGGGAGGTAACCCAAGATTTGTTGTTTTTCATGTTTCATGTTTTCCTTTATTTCATACTTTAGTATTATGAGCTAAGTACCTCTAGTATTCCCTATATTTCAATTTTCCCTTTTCTAAAAGGTGTGTAAATATTTAATGTCTTTTATCCAAAGATGGTTTGGTTTTTGATTTTAAGGTATTTTGGTTTGAAGGGCTGTGGTCGCGGTGTCAATCTTGCTCTAATAGGATGAACACTGTGACCCGCAAAACTTTCTCTCAAGGTCTTAATAGGCCACGGTCGCAGTCAATACCATGGAGGAGAATGACCATGGTCGAGGTGTTCCCCACACCTCAGGTCGCAGTACCCATCATATATATACGAAAACTCTCGAAACGTCATTATTCTCGACCTAACCTCAAAATTTCTCAAATTGACGAACGAGTTGTCCAATTCTCTCCGACGATGCCGAGTGAAGTAGGGATGACCAAGTACGATCCTGTCCTCCATCGATGAAGGAGCTCATCATCACCGCCGTAAAAGCCTTTCATCATCCATTTTTCATCATTTCCCCACCACCAAGGTATTCATCTAACTTTTCTTTTCTGACCACCTCCAAAGCTAGTGTTTATCCTTTCACCTTTCCCTTTGCCAGTCCCTCAACACTTCCTATTCCCTCCCTCTTTTCTACATTTCATGACTTCCCTACTTAATCTAGGGTGGATTTTTGTTTGGGCACAAATCAATCACGGATCCCCACCGCCTAAACATGTCGAATGAGGTTTTGGACCTCTAGTTCTATCACCATATTCAATGGAGTAAGACCTTGTAACATCCCTGACCTGGGTTATGAGTTAACCCTAGGTGTTTTGCCTAAATATGTAATTAAATCTTTGTGATTAACTCTGAGCATGTAATTAAGTTTCTCAGAAACATATATTTCAGTATTTGCTCCTTTTTATTTAAAGTTGTAGCATTGTTTTGTTATACAGGGACCTATGTGCAACTTACCCAGTTGAAAGGGCTAACTTGCAATTTGCACATGTTGAGATGTTCCTCTGATGTTGAGACATCATGAGAATCTTTTTGGTAAAGTTTGAGGGATTTCCCAAGCTAGGGCACCAAGGTGCAACTGTGGAAGCAATCCCGGTGCTTGAAACCCTAATTTGGGGTAAAATGCAATTTACCCAAATTAAGGGATGCAAATTGTGAAATATGTCATCTAATGTATCTTTTTAGACTCTTGCCATCATTTAGAGAAGAAATGATGAGGAAGTCACCTCAATTGAGTTATCAAGTTATGAAATATGCCATGTGACTGAATAATCAGGGTATATGTGCAATAACTCTTTATGTATGTACCTTATTATTAGATTGCTCTCCTTTTCCTTCTTTTTCTAAGACCTTAAGAGAAGGTTTGTCCTTGGAATAAAGAGGAAGGGACGAGCAAGTAAAGAAGGAAGGACTTAATTGGAATTATGGGGAAACTTATGGGCCTTTAATGAAACATCACCCAAGTATATATACACTTTACCTCTCAAGCAAAGGAACCTTTCCTTCGTGCATATCACTGTTTTCCCTTTTGCTTGGCCGACTAAGGACTGCCTTGGAGCTAAGGAGGACGACCAAGGGAAACAAGGTAGGTTTGGGACCCTTCTTTTGCCTAATTCCATGGTTAGAACTCGAATTCAAGGTCAACTTCATGGCTAACTCTTAAAACCCTACCTTTCTAGCCATCTCTTTTCATCCTTCCTTGGAGTTTTCATTTTGGCCAACCTGTGGGAACTCAAGGACGCCATTAAAGCTTGGATCTTGAAAGCTTGGAGCTCAAGAAGCAAGCTTTAGGCGGGTTTTATAACTCTAAACCCATGCTTTACTATGTACATCTCTTATATGCGGTTAGGTGATAGCTCTTCATGTTTCCCTATTTTTCCCTGCTATTTTGCAAGCCAATCCATGGGATATTCGTACTGTTCTTGAGCTAGGAGATGAAGGCGTGATTTCCAGGAAAAACCCACCGCTTTTCACTTTCTTAAACGGTCTCACCAGTTTGCTCTCTCGGTCTCAAGACCGCGAGGTGAGCAAACGGTCTCAAGACCGTGACAGAGCAAACGGTCTTCAAGACCGTTTGTCCCCGTTGACCGAGCGTGGACCGTATAAGAAATCTGTTCCTAATTATATAGGCTAATTACCCTCAAAATTTGGGAGGCTAACTCCAAAGGAATCGGGAGATATAACCTTTTTAAGTAACAACTTTATTTGAATTTATTCCTGATTTTCAAACGGTCTGAATTTGCCTTTTTGGGCAAACGGTCTCAAGACCGTGTAAGGTCGTTGACCAGGCGTTGACCGTATGAGATTACTGTTCAAAATAATGTTAATTAATAACTCACCAAGTTTGATGGTCTAATTCCAAACGGGCTAAGAGTTGAAGGGTGATTACTAGGGCTAACCCTAGATGAAATCAGTACTGAATTATTAATAATATAATTAGGGTTCTTAGGGTTGATTGACCTAAACGGTCTCAAGACCGTTTGGGGGTCATCCAAACGGTCTCAAGACTGCGAGGGCAATCAAACATGACTTTTTGGAGGTCTGGGGTCAAGAATAGTTGACCAATTGAAGGTACAATTATACCAAATTACATTGCAATTAAATATTGATATAATCATCAACTCAATTTGTTCAACCTTGATGAATTTGCACTAGAATCCAAAATTGGATGGGCAAACGGTCTCAAGACCGTTTGGAACTCATCCAAACGGTCTCAAGACCGAGAGGACAATCACCCAAGACCGTTTGAAGGTCTAGGGTTAAGTAATTTGACCAATTGAGGACCTAATTGCAAATAAGTTATCAATTTAATCAAAATTCTGTTTTGTGGTTCAATCATAATTCAACCCCTATCAAAACACATTAGACTTTGATGAAATCTTGGGCAAACGGTCTCAAGACCGTGTGGGGTCCACCCACATGACCTCAAGACCGTTTGGGCCAAGTTTGGGCCCAATTGGAGCTCAATTGAAGGGTTCAACCTTGTGTTGATATACATTGATGAGTATTGATGGGTGAACATTGATAGACCCTAATTGAATCGATTTCAACCCTAATTGGTCAACAATCGAGGGTCAATTGAATGACCAATTGGTTAAGCATAACCTTAATTGACCCAATCCATAAGTGGTCAACATAACTCTGACCTTTTGAGGGCTTCAACATGGGTTGACATTATCGGTTGAACCATTGAACTTTGTTGATGGTCCAAGCGGTTGAGACCATGTGAGCTCGCGGTCTCAAGGTCGTGAGGAGGCTCGCGGTCTCAAGGTCGTGAGGAGGCTCGCGGTCTCAAGGTCGTGAGGAGGCTCGTGGTCTCGAGGTCGTGGGGGGGCTCACGGTCTCAAGACCTCGAGGGGCCTCGCGGTCCTGAGGTCAAAGTGAGCAAACGGTCTACATGGCTTCGCGGTCTTTATATCATATGATGGCTCGCGATCTTGAAGAAGGTTGAGAGGGCTCGCAGTCTTGGAAGAGGTTGAAGGCTCGTGGTCCTGAGGTCAAAATAGAGCAAACGATCAACACACCCTCACGGTCTTGGAAAGTCAAAAATTAGCTAAACGGTCAACACTTTCAAACGATCTCAAATCAATTGGAGATTGATGGTTGAGATCGATCAATGTGATTCAAGGTTGACTTCATTCAATCAATTGATGATATAAATGGTTCAATGTTGCCCTAATCAAACCCTAATGATAACCTAGGATATTAAGGGGTTAATTGACTAAGGTTTTGATCATGATGATGATCAATGGGGTGAATTACCAAAATACCCCTGAAGGGTAAATTAAGTAATACCTTGATCAAATCAAACCCTAATCACATGATGGTGATGTTTTGGGCTATGTTAGCCTATGATGACTTAATCCGACCTAATCTAGAGTGATGTTGACATCACCTAACTTTATGATGAGAGAGAAAGTACTTCTAGAGAGATAAAGTACTTCTAGAGAGTGAAAGTACCCTTTTCAGGTGAAAACTCAATTAAAGCATCTCCAATGCACAGGAATGAGCATAATTAGGGTATGATCCACCTGTGTGAGATCATAGAAACCCTAATTATGATAAATGATGAACCTTTAACTAATCTAAGAGCATCAATGAAGATGTTACTCATACATGATGATGTTATAAGTTCAATTCACCTTAATGTGAATAGTAAACCCTAATTCAAGGGTGATGACATGTAATGTGAATAGTAAACCCTAATTCAAGGGTAATAGCATGCTTTTGAGTATTAAACTCTATTTGATGTGAATTAGAGATTTAACTCTTATGACAAGAGTAGGAAGTATATTCTTTATTTTTGTATTACCTTTATCAGTTGTATTAACCATGCAGGTTCTGATATGAAGGTAATCATATCCAGGTATGGATGTTGATTTTATATTCATTCAAGGCATGTTATTAGCCTTATGAATAAGTAAAGTAATCTGATGCCTTGTCAGTGGCATCCTATGATGATAATGGGCTATGAGAGCCATGAATACCATCAAGGTCATGCTTTAGAGATGACTTGTGATGAGAATAATGAGAAATGATGATTGATATGAGTTAGGCCTGTTACATTTAGTATTCTTCTTTTATAGATATTATGCTACTGTTATTGTTTGAAGAACAATGTATGCTGTTAAAGAATACTGAATGTACCTAACTAATCAAGTATAATGTAGAGCCCTGATCATAGATCCATCATTGTCAGAGATTGAATGATGGTGAAACAGGTTTTCCTCAGGGAACTCCTGGAGCACATACTTTTGAGTATGTGGGGTACATGGATGTGTAGAACCTTACATCCTAGTGTAGGAAAGTGATGTAGATGTGTAATCCGTCCATCCTTCACTATAATTCCATACCGTATCAGTGGTAGGTAAACATGAAACCTCCTGATGACGAAGAAAGCACAGATATCTGTATCAGTGGTAGGTAAATATGAAACCTCCTGGTGACGAAGAGAGTACAGAACGCCACTGTGACTCTAGAATAGAGAAGGACCAGTTTACCCTGGTGAGCTATAGTAGTAGAGACACGAGATGTCCTACAAGTGATCCTCTTACTGACTGAGGAAGGTGAAGGTCATGAGAATCCGGCTCTCTTAATGACCTATGTATGATACTGATGTGACTTCTCAGCGATCAGTTGGAGTATGAGTGGTATGCCTCATCTCCACAGGGCATAATGTTGTTTGTAAAACATAATCAACCATGTAGTATAACTTGTTAGAGATGACTCCAAGTTAGTCGATTGACGTTACATTGCAATAGTGTTTATATTCTCCATATCTCCTAAATTGTAGAGATCTTGTTATACCTGCAACTGTTATAGAATACTTTAAAGGCTTTACTGCTTAAGATATTCTTTGATGTTATAATAAAGCTTCTGGCGAAGAGTTATAACTCTCGCTGCGACAATTATGTATAATTGTCTCACCCCGTAGACTTCAACTTTTTAGGTGGACGTCGGAGACGAAGGAACCAGCCTACAGGTGTCCAGTCTCAGCAGCAGCAGCACCAAGAGTAGTAGTAGAGTCTCAGTTGGAGATTGTCCTGCCATGTGGTGTAGTTAGAGTCAGTCCTATGTGTCCTCTGTACTCTCAGGTCTTGGAGTCTTTTGTTTAGTGATCTTGAGATTTTGTATCTTGATGTATATAATTACTCAAGAAGTAATTATCCTGAGATGTAAACAGTTTATCTCTCTTTATGAAAGAAGTTTTATGGATCCAAGTTCTTATCTCGAAAAGTTTTAATTTCCTGTGATTTTTATCTTCCGCCGATTACCGATTCGCTTCCGCTAAGTTTTAATCGTGTTTATGTCATGGTTTGGAGATCAGAGCCCACAATTAGTGGTATCAGAGCTCTAGGTCAGTTGAGTCTACAGAGGCATAGGACTTAGGATGTCGAGTCTACCTTTAGTACTCCTTCCTTATCTAATAGAATCTTCTGCTCCTCAGGAGAAGAAGATACATAAGAATGTCAGAACATCACAATGAGTACGTGGCAGAGAGTAGTGCTAGTGCACCTCGAGGCGGTGCAAGAGTTCCGAGAATAGAACAACATGCACCGGAGTTACCAAGAGAGCCACCCCAGTTCGACCCAGCTGACATGGGTAACCCAGCTGTACAGACAATGTTCGGGCAGTTCATGACTGCCATGACACATATAACCGACAGGATGCCCATTCCTGCACCTAGGGCACCTGTCCAGCATGAAGCACAAGGTATCGGTAAGACGTTCGAACGACTTCGTCGTGTCGGAGCTACCGAGTACTTCGGAACTGCTGACCCTGCAGATGCTGACTTATGGTTGATAGAGTTGGAGAAGGCTTTCAGGATTCTTATGATTCCGGAAGCTGAGAAGGTTAGACATGCTGTCTATCTTCTCAAAGGCAGTGCTGGTCACTGGTGGAACATGGAGGAGCAGAAGAGGCCTGGAGTAGAGTTCTCATGGGAAGAGTTTCGTCGGGAATTTATCAAAAGATATTTTCCAAAGACCTTCCTAGATGAGAAGATCTCTCAGTTCGAGAAACTAAGGCAGGGTATGATGAACATTAGTGAATATGAAGCTAAGTTCATGGAGTTGCTGCGGTTCTGTCCGCACATGGCTGCTACGGATGAGGAAAGAATTAGAAGATTCGAGAAGGGTTTGAATTCTGATATGTCAACCCCTGTATCTACCTTAGAGAACCGAGAGAGATTCTCTACCTTCATTGAGTCAGTCCGAAGGATAGAGAGATTTGTGGTTGAGAAAAGACAAACCCATAAAAGATATCCACAGTTCCAGGGTTCTTCATCTAGGGATTCCAAGAAACCTAGATTCTCTGCACCTAACCCTCCACCACCCAGATCGAGTTTTCAAACTCAATGGGCACCAAGCAGAGGTAGAGGACGGAGTCAACCGCTTCAAGGGACGCACAGTTCTGCATCAGTGTCAGTTACTGGACCACCCAGACCACAACAATAGGAGAAGAGTTGCTACAACTGTGGTAATGTGGGACACTTGATGAAGGATTGCCGTTCTAGGCCTGTCGGTGTGACACAACAAACCCCGAGACAGAATCAACAGGGATCTCAGAATAGACAACATCAAGGAGCAGCTCGAGGACGTGGACAAGCGTCTCAAGCGGGATCATCAGCACCACCTCAACACCAGGCGACAGCAAGGTTCTATGCTATGAACCCACCTGAGGCAGTGGTCAATCCACGGGTAGTGGCAGGTCAGATGAAACTTTTATATTCTGATATGTCTACATCCTATGTTGTATCCGTTCTGATTGATCTGGGTGCTACACACTCTTTCATCACTCGTGAAATGATTCATAACTGCAATATGACTGTTAGTCATAGGACAAATAGTTTGTTGTTGGAGACTCCGTTGAGTGGGTCTGCCGTTTTGCAGGAGGTATGTTCTCCCTGCATCCTCTTCTTTTCTGACCATCGCATTCAAGTGGATCTTATACCACTTGATATGCAGGGATTTGATATAATCCTCGGGATGGATACCTTAGAAAGGTATAGAGTTGTCTTGGATTGTGAGTCCAAGTTGGCTGTGTTTGCTAATGAAAGCAGCACATGGATCTTTCAAGGAGAAAGAAAGATTCTGCCCACCTGTCTTGTATCAGCTATGGTTGCTGATAAGCTGTTGAGGCAAGGATGTTATGCATTCTTGGCCCATGTGGTAGATGTTACCAAGGAAAGTTCCAATCCTGCTGAAGTTCCTATAGTCAGGGAATTCGAAGATGTGTTTCCTGAAGAACTTCCTGGTATACCACCACCTCGGGATATTGATTTTGAAATTAATCTGATCCCAGACACGAAACCCATAGCTCAGACTCCGTATAGAATGGCGCCTGCCGAGATGGCAGAACTCAAGAAACAGCTTCAAGAGTTACTTGAGAGAGGTTTTATCCGACCGAGTACTTCACCTTGGGGTGCTCCGGTCTTGTTTGTTAAAAAGAAAGATGGGTCAATGCGGTTATGCATCGACTACAGACAACTCAATAAAGTAACAATAAAGAATAAGTATCCTCTGCCGAGGATTGATGATCTCTTTGACCAGTTGCGTGGTGCAACAGTCTTTTCAAAGATAGACTTGAGGTCTGGATATCATCAACTCCGCATTAAGGATAGTGACATATCCAAGTCTGCCTTTAGGACAAGATATGGTCACTATGAGTTCACGGTTATGTCGTTTGGACTAACCAATGCACCAGCTGCATTTATGGAACTCATGAATAGAGTTTTTCGACCTTTCCTTGATCAGTGTGTTGTCGTCTTCATAGATGACATTCTGATTTATAGTAAGGATGCTCAACATCATGAGCAGCATCTTCGCCAAGCTTTGACCTTGCTAAGAGAACATAAGCTGTACGCTAAGTTTAGCAAGTGTGAGTTCTGGCTGCCGGAGGTATCTTTTGTTGGACATGTGATATCCGCCTCGGGAATTCGTGTTGACCCTACAAAGGTAGAATCTGTTCTACAATGGGAACAACCGAAGACACCGACGGAGATTCGAAGTTTCTTGGGGTTAGCTGGATATTATCGAAGGTTCATTAAGAACTTTAGTTCTATAGCTTTACCTTTGACCAAGTTAACCCGGAAAGATGTTCCTTTTTCTTGGAGTGATAAGTGTCAACAGTCTTTCCAGTTGCTGAAGGAGAGATTGACAAGTGCACCTGTGCTAGTGCTACCTGAACAAGGAAAAGGATATGTAGTCTTCTGTGATGCTTCCAAGAATGGACTAGGATGTGTGTTGATGCAGGATAAACAAGTGATTTCTTTTGCTTCCCGACAGCTTAAGAAACACGAGGAGAATTATCCAACACACGATCTGGAGTTAGCTGTTGTGGTTCATGCTTTGAAGATCTGGAGGCATTATCTCTACGGAGAGACATTCCAGATTTTCACAGACCACAAAAACCTTAAGTATATCTTCTCTCAGCATGAGCTCAACATGAGGCAACGTCGCTGGATGGAGTTAATCAAGGACTACGACTGTACAATTGATTACCATCCAGGCAAGGCCAATGTTGTTGCAGATGCCTTGAGTAGGAAATCAGCAACATCAACCATGAATAGAGCACAACTAAACTCTTTAGTATGCTCTAGGAGAGATATGCTTATCTCTTTAAGGCAATACAATGTACAGTTGAAGGTGTCATTGTTAGCCGGTTTGTTAGCTGAGATGCATATTAAACCTACCCTAAGGGAGTAGATTAAAGAGGCACAGATAGGTGATGCTGCAGTTCAACAGATAAGATCTGCGTATGGAAATGAGAAGCAAGATGGTTTTCATGACTCAGAAGATCAAGTAGCTTGTTATAATGGAAGAATGATAGTGCCAGATATGGACAACTTGAGGAAGTTAGTCCTGGAAGAAGCCCATTCTTCCATGTATGATATGCATCCAGGGAGCACCAAGATGTATCGGAATTTGAAAGATCTGTATTGGTGGCCTGGGATGAAAAAGGACGTTGCAGAGTTTGTTCTGAGGTGTCCTGTGTGTCAGCAAGTTAAAGCTGAACATCAGAAGCCTGCAGGGACAATGCAACCTTTACCCATACCACAGTGGAAGTGGGACCATGTGACCATGGACTTTGTTGTTGGCCTACCCAGGACAAGCAAAGGACATGATTCCATTTGGGTAATTGTTGATAGGTTGACTAAGACAACACATTTTTTACCTGTCAAAACAACCTATTCTGCTGAAAGGTTATCAGAGTTGTATGTTAAAGAGATAGTGTGTTTGCACGGAGTTCCTGTCACAATAGTTTCTGATAGAGGTCCTCAGTTTACAAGTCATTTTTGGGAATAGTTACACCAAGCCTTAGGCACCAAGCTAAGGTTTAGTACGGCCTTTCATCCAAAGACTGATGGACAGTCGAAAAGGACCATACAAACCTTAGAAGACCTGTTGCGAGCATGTGTTCTCCAGTTCACCGGAAGTTGGGATCTACACCTAAGCTTGATAGAGTTTGCCTTTAACAATAGCTATCAGTATAGTATTGATATGGCACCTTATGAAGCCTTGTATGGTAGACGTTGTAGATCACCTTTGTGTTGGTTTGAGACTGGTGAACATAAGTTGTTAGGTCCTGACCTTGTGCAACAGACCACAGAAAAGATTAAAGTAATACAACATAAGATTAAGACTGCTCAGGATAGGCAGAAATCTTATGCTGACAAACGTCGTAGACCCTTAGAGTTCCAGGTTGGAGACAGAGTGTATCTCAAGGTCTCGCCTTGGAAAGGAGTCCTTCGTTTTGGTAGGAAAGGGAAGTTAGCTCCTAGATTTATGGGACCTTATCCAATCATTGAACGGATTGGAAAGGTAGCATATAAACTAGAGCTGCCCCCAGAGTTACAGAGGTTACACCCTGTGTTTCACATTTCTATGTTGAAGAAATGTCACCCAGACACCGAGTCAGTTCTACAACCTATGGAGGTAGAATTGAATGATGATATATCCTATGAGGAGGGACTAGTGTCAATCCTTGATAAAAGAATTAAAAAGTTAAAGAAGAAAGATATAAGTCTTGTGAAAGTCCTCTGGAACCACCGTGGTGTTGAAGAAGCCACTTGGGAGTTAGAGGATGAGATGAGAAGGAAGTATCCTGCCCTTTTCTCTTAGTATCTTTTATCGATTTCGGGGACGAAATCCTTGTAAGGGGTGGATAATTTGTAACATCCCTGACCTGGGTTATGAGTTAACCCTAGGTGTTTTGCCTAAATATGTAATTAAATCTTTGTGATTAACTCTGAGCATGTAATTAAGTTTCTCAGAAACATATATTTCAGTATTTTCTCCTTTTTATTTAAAGTTGTAGCATTGTTTTGTTATACAGGGACCTATGTGCAACTTACCCAGTTGAAAGGGCTAACTTGCAATTTGCACATGTTGAGATGTTCCTCTGATGTTGAGACATCATGAGAATCTTTTTGGTAAAGTTTGAGGGATTTCCCAAGCTAGGGCACCAAGGTGCAGCTGTGGAAGCAATCCCGGTGCTTGAAACCCTAATTTGGGGTAAAATGCAATTTACCCAAATTAAGGGATGCAAATTGTGAAATATGTCATCTTTTTGTATCTTTTTAGACTCTTGCCATCATTTAGAGAAGAAATGATGAGGAAGTCACCTCAATTGAGTTACCAAGTTATGAAATATGCCTTGTGACTGAATAATCAGGGTATATGTGCAATAACTCTTTATGTATGTACCTTATTATTAGATTGCTCTCCTTTGACTTCTTTTTCTAAGACCTTAAGAGAAGGTTTGTCCTTGGAATAAAGTGGAAGGGACGAGCAAGTAAAGAAGGAAGGACTTAATTGGAATTATGGGGAAACTTATGGGCCTTTAATGAAACATCACCCAAGTATATATACACTTTACCTCTCAAGCAAAGGAACCTTTCCTTCGTGCATATCACTATTTTCCCTTTTGCTTGGCCGACTAAGGACTGCCTTGGAGCTAAGGAGGACGACCAAGGGAAACAAGGTAGGTTTGGGACCCTTCTTTTGCCTAATTCCATGGTTAGAACTCAAATTCAAGGTCAACTTCATGGCTAACTCTTTAAACCCTACCTTTCTAGCCATCTCTTTTCATCCTTCCTTGGAGTTTTCATTTTGGCCAACCTGTGGGAACTCAAGGACGCCATTAACGCTTGTATCTTGAAAGCTTGGAGCTCAAGAAGCAAGCTTTAGGCGGGTTTTATAACTCTAAACCCATGCTTTACTATGTACATCTCTTATATGCGGTTAGGTGATAGCTCTTCATGTTTCCCTATTTTTCCCTGCTATTTTGCAAGACAATCCATGGGATATTCGTACTGTTATTGAGCTAGGAGATTAAGGCATTATTTCCAAGAAAAACCCACCGCTTTTCACTTTCTTAAACGGTCTCACCAGTTTTCTCTCTCGGTCTCAAGACCGCGAGGTGAGCAAACGGTCTCAAGACCGCGACAGGGCAAACGGTCTTCAAGACCATTTGGCCCCGTTGACCGAGCGTGGACCGTATAAGAAATCTGTTCCTAATTATATAGGCTAATTACCCTCAAAATGTGGGAGGCTAACTCCAAGGGAATTGGGAGATATGACCTTTTTAAGTAACAACTGTATTTGAATTTATTCCTGATTTTCAAACGGTATGAATTTGCCTTTTTGGGAAAACGGTCTCAAGACCGTGTAAGGTCGTTGACCAGGCGTTGACCGTATGAGATTACTGTTCAAAATAATGTTAATTAATAACTCACCAAGTTTGATGGTCTAATTCCAAACGGGCTAAGAGTTGAAGGGTGATTACTAGGGCTAACCCTAGATGAAATAAGTACTGAATTATTAATAATATAATTAGGGTTCTTAGGGTTGATTGACCTAAACGGTCTCAAGACCGTTTGAGGGTCATCCAAACGGTCTCAAGACTGCGAGGGCAATCAACCATGACCGTTTGGAGGTCTGGGGTCAAGAATAGTTGACCAATTGAAGGTACAATTATACCAAATTACATTGCAATTAAATATTGATATAATCATCAACTCAATTTGTTCAACCTTGATGAATTTGCACTAGAATCCAAAATTGGATGGGCAAACGGTCTCAAGACCATTTGGAACTCATCCAAACGGTCTCAAGACCGAGAGGACAATAACCCAAGACCGTTTGAAGGTCTAGGGTTAAGTAATTTGACCAATTGAGGACCTAATTGCAAATAAGTTATCAATTTAATCAAAATTCTGTTTTGTGGTTCAATCATAATTCAACCCCTATCAAAACACATTAGACTTTGATGAAATCTTGGGCAAACGGTCTCAAGACCATGTGGGGTCCACCCACATGACCGCAAGACCGTTTGGGCCAAGTTTGGGCCCAATTGGAGCTCAATTGAAGGGTTCAACCTTGTGTTGATATACATTGATGAGTATTGATGGGTGAACATTGATAGACCCTAATTGAATCGATTTCAACCCTAATTGGTCAACAATCGAGGGTCAATTGAATGACCAATTGGTTAAGCATAACCTTAATTGACCCAATCCATAAGTGGTCAACATAACTCTGACCTTTTGAGGGCTTCAACATGGGTTGACATTATCGGTTGAACCATTGAACTTTGTTGATGGTCCAAGCGGTTGAGACCATGTGAGCTCGCGGTCTCAAGGTCGTGAGGAGGCTCGCGGTCTCAAGGTCGTGAGGAGGCTCGCGGTCTCAAGGTCGTGAGGAGGCTCGCGGTCTCGAGGTAGTGAGGGGGCTCACGGTCTCAAGACCGCGAGGGGCCTCGCGGTCCTGAGGTCAAAGTGAGCAAACGGTCTACATGGCTTCGCGGTCTTGATATCATATGATGGCTCGCGGTCTTGAAGAAGGTTGAGAGGGCTCGCGGTCTTGGAAGAGGTTGAAGGCTCATGGTCCTGAGGTCAAAATAGAGCAAACGGTCAACACACCCTCGTGGTCTTGGAAAGTCAAAAATTAGCTAAACGGTCAACACTTTCAAACGATCTCAAATCAATTGGAGATTGATGGTTGAGATCGATCAATGTGATTCAAGGTTGACTTCATTCAATCAATTGATGATATAAATGGTTCAATGTTGCCCTAATCAAACCCTAATGATAACCTAGGATATTAAGGGGTTAATTGACTAAGGTTTTGATCATGATGATGATCAATGGGGTGAATTACCAAAATACCCCTGAAGGGTAAATTAAGTAATACCTTGATCAAATCAAACCCTAATCACATGATGGTGATGTTTTGGGCTATGTTAGCCTATGATGACTTAATCCGACCTAATCTAGAGTGATGTTGACATCACCTAACTTTATGATGAGAGAGAAAGTACTTCTAGAGAGAGAAAGTACTTCTAGAGAGAGAAAGTACCCTTTTCAGGTGAAAACTCAATTAAAGCATCTCCAATGCACAGGAATGAGCATAATTAGGGTATGATCCACCTGTGTGAGATCATAGAAACCCTAATTATGATAAATGATGAACCTTTAACTAATCTAAGAGCATCAATGAAGATGTTACTCATACATGATGATGTTATAAGTTCAATTCACCTTAATGTGAATAGTAAACCCTAATTCAAGGGTGATGACATGTAATGTGAATAGTAAACCCTAATTCAAGGGTAATAGCATGCTTTTGAGTATTAAACTCTATTTGATGTGAATTAGAGATTTAACTCTTATGACAAGAGTAGGAAGTATATTCTTTATTTTTGTATTACCTTTATCAGTTGTATTAACCATGCAGGTTCTGATATGAAGGTAATCATATCCAGGTATGGATGTTGATGTTATATTCATTCAAGGCATGTTATTAGCCTTATGAATAAGTAAAGTAATCTGATGCCTTGTCAGTGGCATCCTATGATGATAATGGGCTATGAGAGCCATGAATACCATCAAGGTCATGCTTTAGAGATGACTTGTGATGAGAATAATGAGAAATGATGATTGATATGAGTTAGGCCTGTTACATTTAGTATTCTTCTTTTATAGCTGTTATGCTACTGTTATTGTTTGAAGAACAATGTATGCTGTTAAAGAATACTGAATGTACCTAACTAATCAAGTATAATGTAGAGCCCTGATCATAGATCCATCATTGTCAGAGATTGAATGATGGTGAAACAGGTTTTCCTCAGGGAACTCCTGGAGCACATACTTTTGAGTATGTGAGGTACATGGATGTGTAGAACCTTACATCCTAGTGTAGGAAAGTGATGTAGATGTGTAATCCGTCCATCCTTCACTATAATTCCATACCGTATCAGTGGTAGGTAAACATGAAACCTCCTGATGACGAAGAAAGCACAGATATCTGTATCAGTGGTAGGTAAATATGAAACCTCCTGGTGACGAAGAGAGTACAGAACGCCGCTGTGACTCAAGAATAGCGAAGGACCAGTTTACCCTGGTGAGCTATAGTAGTAGAGACACGAGATGTCCTACAAGTGATCCTCTTACTGACTGAGGAAGGTGAAGGTCATGAGAATCCGGCTCTCTTAATGACCTATGTATGATACTGATGTGACTTCTCAGCGATCAGTTGGAGTATGAGTGGTATGCCTCATCTCCACATGGCATAATGTTGTTTGTAAAACATAATCAACCATGTAGTATAACTTGTTAGAGATGACTCCAAGTTAGTCGATTGACGTTACATTGCAATAGTGTTTATATTCTCCATATCTCCTAAATTGTAGAGATCTTGTTATACCTGCAACTGTTATAGAATACTTTAAAGGCTTTACTGCTTAAGATATTCTTTGATGTTATAATAAAGCTTCTGGCAAAGAGTTATAACTCTCGCTGGGACAATTATATATAATTGTCTCACCCCGTAGACTTCAACTTTTTAGGTGGACGTCAGAGACGAAGGAACCAGCCTACAGGTGTCCAGTCTCAGCAGCAGCAGCACCAGGAGCAGTAGTAGAGTCTTAGGTGGAGATTGTCCTGCCATGTGGTGTAGTTAGAGTCAGTCCTATGTGTCCTCTGTACTCTCAGGTCTTGGAGTCTTTTGTTTGGTGATCTTGAGATTTTGTATCTTGATGTATATAATTACTCAAGAAGTAATTATCCTGAGATGTAAACAGTTTATCTCTCTTTATGAAAGAAGTTTTATGGATCCAAGTTCTTATCTTGAAAAGTTTTAATTTCCCGTGATTTTTGTCTTCCGCTGATTACCGATTCGCTTCCGCTAAGTTTTAATCGTGTTTATGTCATGGTTTGGAGATCAGAGCCCACAGACCTCTAGTTCCTCTGACGTCACGATCGTGGTATCACTTGATGATCGCGGGCTGCAGTGTTTATCAAATGAGAAGTCATTGTCAAGACCCTACTGATGTTCTTTTGACCACGGTCACCCTTGTTTTTGTCTTTTTGACCGCAGGTCATGGTGTCTTTCTTACACAACAACCGGCTATGAATTGACTGTGGGTCACGGTCATAACAAGGACAAGGATCTTTTGACCGCAATCGCGATCGTTCTTGTTTACTTCATGACCGCGGTCCCTCTAATCTTTCTCTCTCTCTCTGATCAATACACCTCAGTCATGGTGTGATAGACTCTTTGACCAAGTGATACCTCGGTCATGACCTAGACCACGATCGAGGTCCATCTTTTTTTTTAAAGGTTGCAATTGTAGTGTTATGAGAAAAATTGAAAATATAATATAGTTATACATACACACTATAATAGAATAAAATAATTAATGGAGGTGGATTAAAAATCAATATTACCATGCTAAACTTTTCAGAATGTCGGGCTCAATTGGCGACTCATTGCTCAAGAGGGCAACATCACTAAAAGAGATAGAACAAATCGTGGAAAAGATAGCATCAACCTTAAGAAGCAATACAAGCCTGCCGCCAGTAAGGATATTATGACTACAACTGACAATGGAGAAGTATCAGCGCATTCTGGGCCATCAGACTCCAGAACAGTCAGAGGCATTGCAGGGTATGTCTCAGACAGAGACTTTGGAGTTCCAACCTATAAAAGTTGAACTGAAGAGCCTGGGGAAAAGGAAGGCTCAGCCCAAGGAGGTCAAGTGCCATAAAAATATGAAGAAAACTACTGCAAAGGAAACCAAAGGGCAGGAGAAAGAAACGGTCCACATAGAGGAAGAAGAGACTGAGGGATCAACGCTAAATCAGAATGTGACAACATTTGTGTCAAGGGACATTGTGCACCAGTCACATAACAACTGGATGCTACAAGTCAAAATGTTTAGGCCTATGAGGTATCTTGATGTCAACGACTTCAAGAAAATGTGAGTCTACAATAGAGTTATCAAATTCATGGAGGGTGCAAACTTACACACCCTATGCACCTCAGAAACCCCATCTGTGAAATAACTAACATGAGAATTTATATCCTCTTTGGAGAAAGTCCCAGTAAATGAAGAGGAGTGAAAGGGGGGGGGGCAAAGACTTCAAACTAGAGGTGAGACTAGGAGGAAAGTCTCACACAATTACAGAGGCTATGCTCAACACTATCTCCACATGAACAATAGAAGAAGCACAAGCCTGCTCTGCCGCACTTGGAGAAAAGGAAACTGTTAGATACAACAACCACAAAATGTGGAAAGAACTGATAGGAGAAGACAAACATAACTCCAAGAACTCCAAATCAACCATGATCACTTCATGTTTCATCAGGGTGATGCAGAGGATAAATGCTAATACTATATACATGAGATCGGAGACATGGGTAGTGATGAAGGGAGATCTTTTCATGATATGGTCTATGCTGCAAAAGAAGCCAGTAAACATAGGAAAAATCCTAATTGAAAGGCTATCGACAGTCATAGGAGGGGAATCCAAACAGACTAAAGATTTCTACATGGGAGGCCAAATCACGAAGATAGCCCACCACTTCATGGATATAGACATGTTGATGAAGTACAAAGTAACAAAGGGGCATATGAAGATCGACATCAAATCCCTCATCAACATGGGAATCTTGGTGCAAAAGGGAGATAAACTCTACTACAAACAAAGCTGCTCCAAGAAACTCCTTCCCCTCCTATAAATGGCATATTATGATGCCTACAAGCTGTGTCCCACCCAAGATGACATCAACAAGATGTACTTAGGAGCCATTTGCACTATTGCGGAGAAGCCATCAACAACTGATGAAGAGGGTGATAAAGCCAAATCTATAGAGGCAGAGAAGAAGAAGCCAAAGGAAAGGAAAAAGCTAGCAGTAAAGAAGAAGAAGAAGAAACAAGTGCTAGACAAGCCCACAACTCTGAAGGCAACCTCACCCCCATGTTCGTAGAAACAATAGTGAGCGAGGGATTCCAACCTAATGAATAAATACTAGATCAAGATGTCCAAGTGAATCTGGATGACATGGCGAGGGAAAGTCCACGCCTTGAAGCGGTAACAACAAAACAACAAATAGTGGGTGAACAAGAACCCGACCAACAACACAAAGACTCCGAATTTGTACCCGAATCGGAAATTTCGGAAGTGATTCTGCAAACGTCGGGACAACCAGAGGATAAAGTTCCCGGCCCGATCTTGCCAACTACACAACCGGAGGAACTAAGAGCATCCATGACATATATGGAGTCACATCCACCACTTCCTCCTACCTTCGGAAATATATTGGGTGACAAGTTTGATGTACTTTGGCAACACATGCAACAAACATCTGAATTGAATTCAAACATAAACTCCACCCTATGTACGCTAACCGCATAGGTGCAGTCACTAAATGAGAGGACCGAACTGCTACCCTAGTTCATGCAAGGTTGCTAAACACCTAGAATGCAATGATGGGAGTACTGAAGACCCTCACAGAGGAAATGGCAGCCCTTAGGAGAGAGAGGGATGCCCTATGGGATGACTGAGAGAACTTAATAAGTGGCTATGAGGTGGCAATGAATGACCTCCAAAGGGAGCACCAATGCCTGGATAAATATCACCTGTAGTTGGAAGCTGAACACAAAGAGATCGACAACCAACGGTGGAGGAAGAAGAGAAAGTGTGTGGTAGGCCCCTCAACATCACAAGCTTCATCGAGCCCTCCAAACCCTGACGATAATGACAATGAGAACGTGGGAGGGACAAGTGCATGTACAATGCCAAAAGAAGAAAGTTTCAATGTAAAGACTACCTCGACAATTGAACCTCAAGCAAAGGAAGCACCACTGTAGTCAGATACTCCCAAAGACAACGAAATGAAGAAAACTACTACGTTGTCAAGGGGGCTTGATTTGAACAACAGTCCTGAAGAGGACAAAACAAAATTAGATAAGGGGAAGAGGGAACAAGAAGAAGACCAAACTACCCCGAATTCAAGAAAGGCTGCATCAGAAGAACCCACGTAGGCCTTCGTCGCTAGAGCAGAGAGCATAGCAATAGAAGATCTCACGTCAAGAGAAATCAGAGATATAAATAAGTTGGACAACCTGACGTCTAGGATGGACATGTGTAGTGGCTTCTTGCAATCCCCAGTCTATAACGAACAGAACGACTATCTTTACGATGGGAAGATGGATGCAACTTTAGTAGCATTGAGCACTGCCAAACTAGGACAACTGTCTGAGGAAAGCAACATCAAAGACAATACAGCTGCAGAGGTTTCCACAGATGTTGCAGATAATGTGACCGCTCAGATGTTAAGAAATATAGAAAGTCTGCATCCAACTAGGGAAGCACCCCTAAAGGTAGCACAGGATGGCACCTCAGATGATGAGAAAGATGGGCTTGCCACTTTCTTCACAAATGAGCTATCCAGTCTGCGGGGCACACCAGCCAAGGAAGCAGAATTAGGTGTGGCTCCTCCTCTATCTTGCAAAATGATGGATATGGACCACTGTTTAAAAAATCGGCCGCTTAGGCCGAATAATCAGCCGAATATTCCTTTTTGGGGGTCTACCACTCCGATTATGAATAATCGGCCTATAATCGGTCCAAGACCGATTAATCGGCCGATCGGGGGAATAATCGGCCGATCAGGGGAATAATCGGCCGATTAATCGGCGATTTTCAAAATCAAATGCTAGTAATAATTTTTTTACATTAATTTTTTCTAATACTACTATTGGTCATTACAATTACATTCTCTTCTTCCAATTTACATATTTGGTCTTCTCCTCATGTTTTCTCTATAAGTTTATAGTTAGTGTTTATTGAACTGATCCTTACTGTTGATGTTTTCCTCTTTAATTTCATCAATGTTTCTAATTACTTCTTAATGCAATATTAGTCTATGACTTATCAATGTTTCTAATTACTTATCGATGTTTTTTTCCCTAATTTCATCAATGTTTCAAGTTACTTATTAATGCAACATTAGTCTTATCACTTAGCAATGTTTCTAATTACTTATTAATGCAATATTAGTCTATGACTTATCAATGTTTCTAATTACTTATTAATGCAATATTAGTCTATTACTTATCAACGTTTCTAATTACTTATTAATGTGATATTAGTCTATGACTTATCAATGTTTGTAATTACTTATCAAAGTTTTCTTCTCTAATTTCATCAATGTTTCTAACTACTTATGAATGCAATATTAGTCTATTACTTATAAATGTTTCTAATTACTTATCATTGTCATTATTATATGATCAATATATAATTTACATATCTTTATGGTTAATATTAAAAAAAATCAAAACCGAATATTCTCCCGCTTATACTCCCACATACCGTATATACTCTATTCGGTACCCTCTCCGCCCGTACACCGATTACCGCTTTTCAGAACAATGATATGGACATGACTGCACTATCAAGGATAGCATGCAGGGATGTCCATATCTTGGCAGATGTTCTGGATGACAGTCTGCCCAGAACTGATGTTGTATACCACAACAAGGGCAGACATCTCACCAGGGAACAGTTCATAGGAATCTTCATGAAAATGGTACGTGTATACAAGAAGATGTTCAAAGTATTGTGCACCACCCTCCTCGAAGAGTTCTTACATCCAGGCAAGGTGCAACCAGTGTTTAATGACACCACACATCTAGTAGGACTCTTATACAACAAAGACTATGAAGGTGCTAATGTGATTGAGCTAAAATAGGTGGTGAGCAAAAAAAACACAAAGTTTGTGGTCCTGCCCATAAGGAATATGAAGCACTGGGCACTGATTGTCGTCGATTTATATGAGTAAAAGATGACAGTGTTCAACTGTTGCACAACTGAGCTGGACAATATTCCCCTAATATACAAAAACAAAGAAACCGGAGACATACTGAAAGTGTCACTGCATCTGTAGAGAGCGATACAATCAACAGACGACATATTTAAGGGAATATGGAAACTATTCTCAATCTGCAAAAAGATCCCTCAAGAAGAGGCTGCAATAGGGGATTGCGCCTTCATCGTATTACAAATGATGGAAGCCATCAATAAGGGCATCTCATTGGAAGACATATGCATGGAAGATTTGCACAGGCTGTACGATATATACGCGATGGAGATTATCTATGACTGTCATTTCATCAGCGACCCAGTGATGCCGTCAGACGCAATACTATAGAGACTTCATCAAGAGATCCCTCTACCTGAAAAGGTAACTTGGAGGGAACAAATCAAGACTATGTGGATTGACTTGACTGAGCCAGCCAGAGCAGTGACATGCAAACAAGGTTGTAAAATTGACACTGGGGTAGCTGCGGAAAGCATGCCAGAAACAAAACCTGAACAACCTCCAGTGGTAAAAGATAAAGAGGAACAACCTATAGCAGGGCAGCCAGAGGAAGACGAAGTAGAACAAGATGATCCACCTGAAGAGAAACCAGACAGACCGTCTAGAGAGACCTACTTTCAAGGACTTCGACAGATGGATCTGCGTCAGCCTATCTTCAGAATCCCTAAACATGATAATGAAGTCCTTGAAAGAAGATGACATGCCGGAAGAGACTATATTCGAAAGGGATGAAATTTGTGTGCTGAAGGATGACCACTGTGATACACTGAAAATAGGAGGGTACCTATCAGTCAGCACAATGTCAGTCTACCAAGCTCTATTAGGCGACAACATGCCAAACGCATATATGGCATACTTCCCGCTGGTGGATGACATTCTAAAGGACAAGAGATTAGATGAAAAAGAATGCCTGCAACAGCACTTAGCGACGTCCCTCCTGGACTACATCTTCTTGCCTTTTCTTCACGATAATCATTGGACTTTGCTGGTAGTCAACGTTATCAAAAGGACTGTAGTGTTATACAACAACTCAGACACAACCTTCACACTAAACAAAAAGATAAATATGACTACTGCAAAGACACCAATCGAAGAAAAGGCTTCCACATGCACTAAAGTGACTGTTCAAATGCTGAAAAGACACGACAAAGGGTACAAGCATAAAATTGGCAAAGAATTTAAGAAGATACATGTAACATCCCTGACCTGGGTTATACTTTAACCCTAGGTGTTTTGATTAAGAAAGGTGATTAAATGTTTAATATCATCTTGTGAAAAGTAATTAGGGCTCAAGAGGAACTTATGTTGCAATTCTAGTCCTTTTTGAACATTGTTGAAATCAATGTTTTGCCTGTTTTGGACTAAAGTGCAAATTACCCAAGTTGAGGGGTTTAAGTGCAAATTGTGCATGATAATATGTTACTCATGTGTTGAAGCATCATGAGAGTAAAGATGATGCTGAGGTATGGCTTATGGAAGCCTAAATACCAAGAAAGAGCTGATAAAGCAATGTATGTGCATGAAAACCTAGTTTTGGTGTAATGTGCAATTTACCCAAAACCCAGGGTGTAATATGTAAATTACCAATTCAATAAGGTCCCTAATGTTTCTTGGCATCAAGTAGAGCAAATAAAATGAGAGGGGCGCCTCATTTGAATTAAGTTGGAGGAGAGAGAATCTTGATATTAAAATAATCAAGATTTAATCCTAATTGAAACCCTAATTCAATTTAGTGCAAAAACAAATATAATAATTGAAGAGCCTTCAACCAAAAACGAGATGGTTGAATTTGCTCAAGTGTGAACACCTTTGTGCCTTTGCTAGGCCACGAAAATATCTCAAGCAAGTGGATAACCCACTCACCATTATTATAAAGAAAAGTAATATCCACTCAAATTGGGATATTATTATAATATGATCTAAGGTGCTTAATTTGCTTTTCTTTAAATTGAGGATAATTGAGAGGAATAAGAGGCAAATGGGATAGACTCGTATCCAAGGAATGAAAGGGGGAAGAGGCGGCACTAATTTTGGAATTAAATGCATTTTTATAAGGCATTTTCTCTCTCATGGAATTTCTTATAAAAGTACCTTTACCAAGCCAAAACAAAGGCCATTTCGGATTCTTTTCTTTCACCTTGCTTGGAAAATGACTAAGGAGCTGTGGAGGAGCAGGAGGACGACCCCAACCTGTTGGTAAGGTCCTTGACCTTCGTTCTCCTTGATTCCATGGTGGAAATAAAAAATAAATCATTGATTTCTTCTTATTTCGATCTCCTCTTCAACCCTAGCCAACTTTTTCATCCAAAAGCTTGGGGACGAGCCTAGGGGGAGTTGCAAAAACTTCATCCACCATTTTTGGCGTGATCTTGGAGCTTTGAAGCTCAATTGGAGGCGGGTTATATAACTTGAACCCTTAATATTGTTATTGCATTCAATTCCTTATCAAATGTTGATGCTTTTTTCATTTCCGAAATTTATTTTGGTTGATTGATGAAACCACCATGGAAATCACAGAACATTTCGTGGGTTTGTAGCTTGAAGATGATGATGTCATCACAAGCACACACCTCAATTAATATCTTAGGCAAACAATTTCAAAATTTGGGACCATTCAGTTTCAATGAAATTGGTTAAATGATTTCAACAAATTGATTGAAACCAAACAGTTTCAAATAGTTTGGAGTGGTTAACCATTTGCAATGGTTGACCGTTTGAAGAAATATGCTGATGTAATTGGATATTGATCCAATGGTTTCAATTGGTTTGATCTTAATGGTTTCAATTGTGAATGATCCCTAAAATGCAAACCCTAATTGTTTATGGAAGCAATAACTCAATATACTATGTCAAACATAGTTGTTTGTATTTTATCGGATGGTTGATGTAACCAAATCAAGTGGAGAGAATGATAGAAATGAATTCATACATGAGTATGCTTCATATGGTGATTTAGGGTATGATCCTTAGTAAAGGGATCAAGAAACCCTAATTGAGAAGGTTAATGAACCCTAACCCTGATTTAGGGAAATTCTGAGTAAAACCCTAATCAAGGGTAATAGTGTAACCCTAATTAAGGGTAATGACTTGGGTAACTCTAATTTAAGGTAATGAAATGCCAAATCCTAATTGGATGAATAATGAATCCCTAATTTATGGGTAATTGAATGAAACCCTAATTGGGATGATTAGTGAAACCCTAATTGAGGGTGATTCCATGAGAAACCCTAATTGAGGATGATTCCATGTGAAACCCTAATTGAGGGAGATGTCATATGAAACCATAAACCTAACACATAGTAAAGCTATGTGAAACCCTAAATTTGGGCTATAGTGCATGGAATTCTAATCATGGGCAATATGATGAAAAATCATAACCCTAATGTCTGGGTAATGATATGAGTAAACCTTAATGATGAAATAATGGGTAATACCCTATAACGATGAAATATCTCAAGTGGTTGACTATGGGAAACCTTATAATAAGCAATGCCTTAACTTGAGATGAGTACATATCATTGAAGATAGTTGGACAATCCTTGTGTGTGATCTATGCACATCATGGTAAAGGTGATAGTTTGGTGGATGAAAGTATTAAGATGTGAGATTCCTTATTATAAGATAAGTTAATAAACTCAAGTAAGATAGAAGTGATGTGGGAAGTGATACATTGAGACATGATAGATATCACATTTAGCATTTCAGGGTTGATATACCTTGATGCATCTCAAATCCAATATTTTTGGATAAGATAGACAAGGAGAGTGTTATGTAAATTGTTACAGTGAAATGTAATGAGTTTAACATACTTGATAAGTAAGCTAAAATGAGTATGATGTAATCATACCATGATAAGGATGAGAGATAAACTCATACCTTGTGTTGATGATCATTTAATGATAAATGATAAGAATATTAAATACTTGGAATGTCGATGGATGCTCCTAGATGTATGGAACAATATATTAGGGTTGGATTGATAAAATGAACATGAAACCCTAATTGATGTGAATAGTAAACCCTAACCCTATGGAGGAAATAGTGGTGTTACTATTATATTACATGAGTTAATATGTCATTGTTGCCTAGTGAGAGGTGACAAGATGTTTAATGGCCTTGTGAGCCATATGGTTAGATGTTACCTAGTAAGAGGTAACAAGATGTTTCATGGGCATGATTGAGCCCTGAATGAGGTGTAATCCTCTTGTGTTGATAAGGGTTGATTCCCTGTGTTATTGTGAAAAGGATTTATATCTTGTGATAGTATGATGGTCTTAATGACCTTTGGGCATGGTTGAGCCCTGAATGAGGTGTATTCCTCTTATGTTGATAAGGGTTGATACCCTGTGATATTGTGAAAAGGATTTATATCCTGTGATAATATGATGATTGGTGTAGTCTCATGAATGGCAAGTGAATATTACCATGTGATGATGAGATGAGAAATTATGTTTCATATGTTTTATATCTTTTCAGGTTTTGATATTTATATGCTTGCTAGAAGTGAATTAGGGTTTGTATGTCCACCTGTTTGATGCAGCCTTAATTCACCCAATTGGCATAACTAATCAAGTGCAACTCTAATCATGTAGTGCCCTGTGCCATAGATCCATCTGAGTGTCAGAACTTGCCATATGGTGAAATGAGTATTCCTAAGGGAAACTCGGAGCGCATACTAATGAGTATGCAGGGTGCTTGTCATCCTGAATTCAAGTGTTTAGGGAGGATGACTGCGGTCATACCTAGCCCTTAGTTTGAGAATGGCTGCGGTCGTGTCTCAGTGATTATATGTGTGATGATATTGGATGACAACTGCGGTTGTACCTCAGATGGTAGGGTATGCGTACCCACCTCTTTCACTAGTGCCGTGACCTGTACCAAGGACGGACTAGGCTGTTAGTAGCTTGACCTTTTGTGTCGTTGTGGCGGACCCGTACTGACCGGGGGCGGAGAAGATCTTAGGAGTCCGGCTTTTCCTAGATCTTGTATGACACTGATTTCGACTTAGCAGTGGTCAGTTGGATTTTGAGTGGTATCCTCAATTTCCTCAGGGCATAATAAAAGATGTAATACAGCCGTATAACATATCTGTTTAGGGTTATACATGACACTTCACATTGGATGATAACCCTTGTTTGTTCTCTTTACATAAAGATGATGCTTAGTGCAACTAAGAGATAGTAATTATACTTATGTTGTGGATATGCATAAGATAGTAAATGTGTACATATAGTAGTCATGATTATGTTGATATCTTACTGCTATTGTTGATTATAATCATGATGCTAGATATCTCATGTTGATAGTTATGTTTCGCATGCTATCCATGCCTCTATAATTAGAAATACCTGGAAGTGGCTTAATGCCTATAATTAGGGTTGGTTAAAGTCCAATGCCTGGCTGTGTAATCAGGATTGATATAGTCCAATGTCTGAAACATTTATACCTGATTGATATAGTTTAATGCTTGAATAAGACATGATGATATATATAATCACATGTCTGGCATAAGTGAATACCTATTTAGCAGATTGGCTAAGGCCAACAAATAGAAACAAGAATGAATCATGGGTGACACATCAGAATAATGAATGACATGAGCAAAGGTTGAGATGTTGAAAATGTATGGTAGATAAATGTTATACATGTTCTTTCTATTCCTTATAAAGATAATATATGAATTACTGTTCAATCATAGATAGGTGTAATACTTTAAAAGATGAGAATGATCTAAATTGCTTATCCTCTGCTCAGTTTTATATTAATAAAACTACAATAATGATGTTTCTGGCGGAGAATTATATCTCTCGCTGGGGCAATTTTCAATTGTCTCACCCCCGTGGGAACCAACATTTTTAGGTGGACGAGTGCGAAAGAGACTGAGAATATCTTGCAGAGGAAGAACATCAGCAGCAACACGGACAGCAGTGACAACTCAGGTTGAGTGTGTTGTCTGTCGTGTTTTGTAGATAGAAGTCCTATGTGTCGTCTCTGTACTCTCAGGTCCTTGGAGTTAGTACTTAGTGCTTTTAATGTATCATTTTGAGATTTTGGCTTGATGCCTCGAGGTTATTATGCTATCTGTGTTTAGCTTTTAACAAGGTAGTTGATGTTGTAACCCTCGAGAAGAGATGGTATAAGATATACACTTATGAACCATGATGTAAATGTAATACATTGGTTCTTGTTGAAAGAGTTTTCCTATGATTGGGTCTCTTTGAAAAAGGTTTTAAATTTTTAGTGATTTTCTGTAATCCGCTGCTTAGTGAACGCTTCTGCATTAGTTAATTATGTTTTTGTGAGTTGGATGCTACAATTTAGTGATATCAGAGCTCTAGGTTCGCTGAGTCTACAGAGACATAGGACTAAGGTAGTAGAGTCTGTTCTGGTATCATCCAGTGTATCTGATAATGTCTTCTGCTCATATAAGAGAAGAAGAACTTAAAGATGACTGGGTCACATGAGGAGATTGCTGCTGAGAGCAGCAATGTTGCACCAAGAAGAGGTGCATGGGAGCAGGCAAGAGAGAGACAATTCCTGAGAATCTCCTAGTTGATCCATCTATGATAAGAAAATCTTTCTTTATGTATTACTGTTGGAGAATTTAGGACAACAGTAATGTATATAGTGGATCAAGCATTGGCACTGTAACCCAGATTACCAACCCCAATGATGATGTTTTAGATATCAACATGATTTGTAATCAGCATCTGCAGGTTGAAGCAAAAGGAAATGATGCATTTCTGGACTTAAATTGAGTATGTGCTCAATCTTAGCCTGTTGAATCAATCTTTGAGGCAGAGTTAGCCTGAGACAGTGAATAATCCATGAATTATGACAAGTCAGACAAGATAATGTTATTCAAATATGTCATTTTATCAATTCCTGGATTAATTAAGAAAGGAATTGATTGAACTCTCCTTGATTAGTCCTATGAGGACCTATGTTTTACATAGTAAAACATTACAAATGTTTTATGTTGTTCTTACCCCCTTGAGAAATGATGAGGTACAGAAGAGATGCCTGAATGAAATTAAGGTATGTTAAGTCTTATGCTTGTGATAATATGGAAAGAAGAAATATGATAGTATACAAAGTGCATACCACTTAATCTCAGTATTTATATACCCTGGCCAGGTATACAACTATTGATGATAAAGTGGGTATGGAAACTCTTAGATTGTTGTCTTTTTGATTGCTCTGATCAAGTAGTCATTCCGAGACAATCTAATGAGTATCATGAAATCAGAAATATGGAATGAATAAATGTGTCATATCCCATGCATAAGAAAGAGAAGTCTTAGATAATCTCAGATGAGTATGTTGTATGAGGAACTAAAAGTGTACTCCTCATAAGATAAGAATAAGAATGAGGGAGATGAACCCTATTCAATAACGATGCCAACATAATAAAGATATTTCCCATGATAAGGAAATGGGAAATGTGATGAGATCATGAGATAAGCATAAACATGCTAGATAATAATAAAGAAAGGGATAATGACATATAATCATCCTTACCAATTTCAATGCGAAAGACAAGGAACCTAGGACGAGATAAAGATTAAATGGTTCATGAATAGTTGAAAATACACAAATTAATAAGAGGAATATGAATCCTTGTTTTCTTTCCTTTCAGAGACATGACAATCAAGTGGGTCTTAGGACACTTGATGTGCATAAGCTAAATGTGTTCATGTGATGGATACTTAGAAAAGTATCAGTTATCTTGGACTTTGGTCCCAAGAGGAGGACATATGAAACAATTAATGTTCCTAGATGAAAGGAAGAGATATATATGATGTGTTTCCAACACATGTGATAGATACCAAGGCGAAAGATTCTGGTATCTGAGAGTTATCAGATGGGTTAGGTTGGCTACCTGGAGTGGTCAACTGTGAAATTAGTCTGATTATATAAAATAATATGAACATCATATGTTAGGGGTTTATGCTCTGCATAAACATGATACTAATAATGAATGTATGATGCTTCTCTGAATAAGAAAAGTGTTATTTGACACAAAGTTGACTCTATAGTCAATGATGAGGGACAGGTTGATAGCAACAACCTATGGTGGTATGTACAAAACAAATGATGGTTCAAATTAGGGTTTTCAAGTTATTTCCTTCCCTATCACATAACTGATTGTCATACCATTCAATAACCAATAATGTTGCTATCTTGGCAACTGATTTTCGTGATCAAGAGTGTCCAATTTATGGTGAAAACCTATGGTCACCACCTTAGTTCATGTTTTGACTCAATTAGACATTGAATTATCATCCACTAAGTATTCTAATGATGTTATCAATCGATGATGATATTGGCTTATTATTTGATGATGTTAACTGAATGTATTACTGATCTAGCAACCAATGGTGACCTAATGATCATAATTAATGGTGTCTCTATAATAAGGAGATGATATGTGAAGACTAGATAGTATGATGAATAAAATACATCTGTCTTCCTTTATCTGGATTTCGAGGACGAAATCCTTGTTAGGGGTTTATAATTTGTAACATCCCTGACCTGGGTTATACTTTAACCCTAGGTGTTTTGATTAAGAAAGGTGATTAAATGTTTAATATCATCTTGAAGTAATTAGGGCTCAAGAGGAACTTATGTTGCAATTCTAGTCCTTTTTTAACATTGTTGAAATCAATGTTTTGCCTATTTTGGACTAAAGTGCAAATTACCCAAGTTGAGGGGTTTAAGTGCAAATTGTGCATGATAATATGTTCCTCATGTGTTGAAGCATCATGAGAGTAAAGATGATGCTTAGGTATGTCTTATGGAAGCCTAAATACCAAGAAAGAGCTGATAAAGCAATGTATGTGCATAAAAACCTAGTTTTGGTGTAATGTGCAATTTACCCAAAACCCAGGATGTAATATGTAAATTACCACTTCAATAAGGTCCCTAATGTTTCTTGGCATCAAGTAGCGCAAATAAAATGAGAGGGGCACCTCATTTGAATTAAGTTGGAGGAGAGAGAATCTTGATATTAAAATAATCAAGATTTAATCCTAATTGAAACCCTAATTCAATTTAGTGTAAAAACAAATATAATAATTGAAGAGCCTTCAACCAAAAACGATATGGTTGAATTTGCTCAAGTGTGAACACCTTTGTGCCTTTGCTAGGCCACGAAAATATCTCAAGCAAGTGGATAACCCACTCACCATTATTATAAAGAAAAGTAATATCCACTCAAATTGGGATATTATTATAATATGATCTAAGGTGCTTAATTTGCTTTTCTTTAAATTGAGGATAATTGAGAGGAATAAGAGGCAAATGGTATAGCCTCGTATCCAAGGAATGAAAGGGGGAAGAGGCGGCACAAATTTTGGAATTAAATGCATTTTTATAAGGCATTTTCTCTCTCATGGAATTTCTTATAAAAGTACCTTTACCAAGCCAAAACAAAGGCCATTTCGGATTATTTTCTTTCACCTTGCTTGGAAAACGACTACGGAGCTGTGGAGGAGCAGGAGGACGACCCCAACCTGTTGGTAAGGTCCTTGACCTTCGTTCTCCTTGATTCCATGGTGGAAATAAAAAATAAATCATTGATTTCTTCTTATTTCGATCTCCTCTTCAACCCTAGCCAACTTTTTCATCCAAAAGCTTGGGGACGAGCCTAGGGGGAGTTGCAAAAACTTCATCCACCATTTTTGGCGTGATCTTGGAGCTTTGAAGCTCAATTGGAGGTGGGTTTTATAACTTGAACCCTTAATGTTGTTATTGCATTCAATTCCTTATCAAATGTTGATGTTTTTTTCATTTCCGAAATTTATTTTGGTTGATTGATGAAACCACCATGGAAATCACAAAACATTTCTTGGGTTTGTAGCTTGAAGATGATGATGTCATCACAAGCACACACCTCAATTAATATCTTAGGCAAACAATTTCAAAATTTGGGACCAATCGGTTTCAATGAAATTGGTTAAACGATTTCAACAAATTGATTGAAACCAAACAGTTTCAAATAGTTTGGAGTGGTTAACCATTTGCAATGGTTGACCGTTTGAGGAAATATGTTGATGTAATTGGATATTGATCCAATGGTTTCAATTGGTTTGATCTTAATGGTTTCAATTGTGAATGATCCCTAAAATGCAAACCCTAATTGTTTATGGAAGTAATAACTCAGTATACTATGTCAAACATAGTTGTTTGTATTTGATTGGATGGTTGATGTAACCAAATCAAGTGGATAGAATGATAGAAATGAATTCATACATGAGTATGATTCATATGGTGATTTAGGGTATGATCCTTAGTAAAGGGATCAAGAAACCCTAATTGAGAAGGGTAATGAACCCTAACCCTGATTTAGGGAAATTCTGAGTAAAACCCTAATCAAGGGTAATAGTGTAACCCTAATTAAGGGTAATGACTTGGGTAACTCTAATTTAAGGTAATGAAATGCCAAATCCTAATTGGATGAATAATGAATCCCTAATTTATGGGTAATTGAATGAAACCCTAATTGGGATGATTAGTGAAACCCTAATTGAGGGTGATTCCATGAGAAACCCTAATTGAGGATGATTCAATGTGAAACCCTAATTGAGGGAGATGTCATATGAAACCTTAAACCTAATACATAGTAAATCTATGTGAAACCATAAATTTGGGCTATAGTGCATGGAATTCTAATCATGGGCAATATGATGAAAAATCATAACCCTAATGTCTGGGTAATGATATGAGTAAACCTTAATGATGAAATAAATGGTAATACCCTATAACGATGAAATATCTCAAGTGGTTGACTATAGGCAACCTTATAATAAGCAATGCCTTAACTTGAGATGAGTCCATATCATTGAAGATAGTTGGACAATCCTTGTGTGTGATCTATGCACATCATGGTAAAGGTGATAGTTTGGTGGATGAAAGTATTAAGATGTGAGATTCCTTATTATAAGATAAGTTAATAAACTCAAGTAAGATAGAAGTGATGAGGGAAGTGATACATTGAGACATGATAGATATCACATTTAGCATTTCAGGGTTGATATACCTTGATGCATTTCAAATCCAATATTTTTGGATAAGATACACAAGGAGAGTGTTATGTAAATTGTTACAATGAAATGTAATGAGTTTAACATACTTGATAAGTAAGCTAAAATGAGTATGATGTAATCATACCATGATAAGGATGAGAGATAAATTCATACCTTGTGTTGATGATCATTTAATGATAAATGATAAGAATATTAAATACTTGGAATGTCGATGGATGCTCCTAGATGTATGGAACAATATATTAGGGTTGGATTGATAAAATGAACATGAAACCCTAATTGATGTGAATAGTAAACCCTAACCCTATGGAGGAAATAGTGGTGTTACTATTATATTACATGAGTTAATATGTCATTGTTTCCTAGTAAGAGGTGACAAGATGTTTAGTGGCCTTGTGAGCCATATGGTTAGATGTTACCTAGTAAGAGGTAACAAGATGTTTCATGGGCATGATTGAGCCTTGAATGAGGTGTAATCCTCTTGTGTTGATAAGGGTT
The DNA here is from genome assembly GCA_963693085.1 of Alisma plantago-aquatica. Classification (NCBI taxonomy): domain Eukaryota; kingdom Viridiplantae; phylum Streptophyta; class Magnoliopsida; order Alismatales; family Alismataceae; genus Alisma; species Alisma plantago-aquatica. Next base: position 301,411,519 of record OY856411.1, on the reverse strand, counting down.
GATTCCCTGTGTTATTGTGAAAAGGATTTATATCATGTGATAGTATGATGGTCTTAATGACCTTTGGGCATGGTTGAGCCCTGAATGAGGTGTATTCATCTTATGTTGATAAGGGTTGATACCCTGTGATATTGTGAAAAGGATTTATATCCTGTGATAATATGATGATTGGTGTAGTCTCATGAATGGCAAGTGAATATTACCATGTGATGATGAGATGAGAAATTATGTTTCATATGTTTTATATCTTTTCAGGTTTTGATATTTATATGCTTGCTAGAAGTGAATTAGGGTTTGTATGTCCACTTGTTTGATGCAGCCTTAATGCACCCAATTGGCATAACTAATCAAGTGCAACTCTAATCATGTAGTGCCATGTGCCATAGATCCATCTGAGTGTCAGAACTTGCCAGATGGTGAAACTAGTATTCCTAAGGGAAACTCGGAGCGCATACTGATGAGTATGCGGGGTGCTTGTCATCCTGAGTTCAAGTGTTTAGGGAGGATGACTGCGGTCATACCTAGCCCTTAGTTTGAGAACGACTGCGGTCGTGTCTCGGTGATTATATGTGTGATGATATTGGAGGACAACTGCGGTTGTACCTCAGATGGTAGGGTATGCGTACCCACCTCTTTCACTAGTGCCGTGACCTGTACCAAGGACGGACTAGGCTGTTAGCAGCTTGAACTTTTGTGTCACTGTGGCAGACCCGTACTGACCGGGGGCGGAGAAGATCATAGGAGTCTGGCTCTTCCTAGATCTTGTATGGCACTGATTTCGACTTAGCAGTGGTCAGTTAGATTTTTAGTGGTATCCTCAATTTCCTCAGGGCATAATAAAAGATGTAATACAGCCGTATAGCATATCTGTTTAGGGTTATACATGACACTTCACATTGGATGATAACCCTTGTTTGTTCTCTTTACATAAAGATGATGCTTAGTGCAACTAAGAGATAGTAATTATACTTATGTTGTGGATATGCATAAGATAGTAAATGTGTACATATAGTAGTCATGCTTATGTTGATATCTTACTGCTACTGTTGATTATAATCATGATGCTAGATATCTCATGTTGATAGTTATGTTTCGCATTCTATCCATGCTTCTATAATTAGAAATACCTGGCAGAGGCTTAATGCCTATAATTAGGGTTGGTTAAAGTCCAATGCCTGGCTGTGTAATCAGGATTGGTATAGTCCAATGCCTGAAACATTTATACCTGATTGATATAGTTTAATGCTTGAATAAGACATGATGATATATATAATCACATGTCTGGCATAAGTGAATACCTATTTAGCAGATTGGCTAAGGCCAACAAATAGAAACAAGAATGAATCATGGGTGACACATCAGAATAATGAATGACATGAGCAAAGCTTGAGATGTTGAAAATGTATGGTAGATAAATGTTATACATGTTCTTTCTATTCCTTATAAAGATAATATATGAATTAATGTTCAATCATAGATAGGTGCAATACTTTAAAAGATGAGAATGATCTAAATTGCTTATCCTCTGCTCAGTTTTATATTAATTAAACTACAATAATGATGTTTCTGGTGGAGAGTTATATCTCTCGCTGGGGCAATTTTCAATTGTCTCACCCCCGTGGGAACCAACATTTTTAGGTGGATGAGTGCGAAAGAGACTGAGAATATCTTGTAGAGGAAGAACATCAGCAGCAATAGGGACGACAGTGACAACTCAGGTTGAGTGTGTTGTCTGTTGTGTTTTGTAGATAGAAGTCCTATGTGTCGTCTCTGTACTCTCAGGTCCTCGGAGTTAGTACTTAGTGCTTTTAATGTATCATTTTGAGATTTTGGCTTGATGCCTCGAGGTTATTATGCTATATGTGTTTAGCTTTTAATAAGGTAGTTGATGTTGTAACCCTCGAGAAGAGATGGTATAAGATATACACGTATGAACCATGATGTAAATGTAATACATTGGTTCTTGTTGAAAGAGTTTTCCTATGATTGGGTCTCTTTGAAAAAGGTTTTAATTTTTTAGTGATTTTATGTAATCCGATGCTTAGTGAATGCTTCCGCATTAGTTAATTATGTTTTTGTAAGTTGGATGCTACAATACAGTTTTGCCACAGAAGCCCTCAGTAAGTTCATTCGTCAAATGACCGCGGCTTCTTCTGTTTAGCCTGGATGATGGCCCTAGCCAATTTGAATACAAAGGTAGAGGGGATGCAATACAAACAATATCATCTGCTATGAGGAGTGTACGCAAGCATGCTTCTCGATTCCAAGTGGGCCTCCAACACAGAAAAACCAGAATGAAGAAAGCCCGTTTATACGTCTTACTCAAATTTTGACACCCCGGGTCGGGGTGAAGGATAAGTTTGGGAGAGGAGTCATAAACGGGCTACAGAGGTACAATTTTACCACCATTTTATTTACCACTCAATTTTTCAAAATTTTAAAAAACTTTACTTGTACATATTTTAAGCTCTAGACAAACTACTCTTGCTTTTTTCTTAAAGAAATCTAGTTATAAGCAACAACTTTGTGTAGTTACCTTAGAAATTTGTCTATTTTTTGCTAATGATTGTAGTGTTATCATCTTATAGAGAGAAAAATACAAGCAACTAATGCATATAAAAGTAAAATGAGAAGCATAACAATACAGCTCAATTTCATTCTTGTAATAAGACATTGTGTGTGTAACAACCTTAAGATTATGAAACCCTTACAAACTAGAGAACTTCACAAAACCATACTCCTGACCAACCACCCTAACCTGACGGCTCCAACCAGAAAATCCTCATCTCTGTTGAGAAGGAAACAACTTCCTCTTTCGAGTCTATCTATCCCCTCTTTGGGACTAAAAGAGGCTTGGCCACCCAGAAGACCGCATAAATCACACTAACCCAATCCAGAGAGGAGATATAAAAAGCCAAAAAGAAAAGAAAAAAAATACAATGAGAGTTGTGCCCAAAAGATGCCAAAAGTTTCCACACGGCTGGTGTATTGTTGTACTCATGAATGCAGATATGTCATGCCCATAAGTGGAAGCTCAAAGCCAAACTTACCTACCTCCAATCCTGAATGAAACTCATACAACTACCTGACTCTACGTCAGAAGCCCGAAGGGCAACACTGTCCCTACGACAGTTATGTGTGAGAAAGTTCAGGAGAGGAAGAAAACACTTAAAGCCTAAAGCTTACCCAAACACATTAGCATAGGGCCAACAGAAAATAAAGAAAGAGTGTGAAAGCTACCCCTCAGGAAGATGTTGTATTGTACAACTAGTAACCTAACGCAAGAATGGGTGATACATTGAGAAGGAGAGACCTTTTCTACCAAAGGCAATGGAAAGAAGTCGAAGTTGTGCAACTGTAGTTGTAAAGAGAGAGGAATGAGACTTTAGGGTTGAGAAAACATACCACAACAGTCTTGATGCAAGAATGAGATGATTCGGTAGTGTTAAGTTTTACAAAGATTTTGTCACACAAATTTGCTCTTTCTCTCTATGTTTTCGAGCCTACACTTAGCCTGAGGACAGACTTGATTCTAAGTTTGGGGGAGTTGATAACACCTCATTTTATACACTTCACGCATATATTTTATACCTCTCCTAGCATACCTTTTATAGACTTATCCACTTATTTTAGCACTTTATGCCAAGTATCTCACTTACACACCCTTTCCATGGTTGTAGGGTCACATCAAGCCAAGGTTGCAGTTGACACCTCGATCGCGACTCATTCGACCATTAGGGCCCACCCCACCGCGGTCGAGGCCTCCAAGAATCACCTCGATGCCTCACAACCACGACCCCTCACACCTGCGGTGCTTTGTTCTCTTCTCACGCATGATCCACACACCCACAACATGAAGCCCGTGACCGAGCTTTAGACCATGGTCTGACCAAAGGATGCGACATCCAGGCCGCGACCGAGAAGGTGACTTAACCAACCTCAATTGAGGAGAGGATGGTAGTAAAGCCTCAACCACGATCAAGCTTTGACTAAGACCAAACCTTGACTGCGGTCGAGGAGTTAAGTCGGTGGAGCACGCCTATAAATAGGCCACCTACACATCTTATCAAATCAATCAGATCTGGAAGTACCACGAAGTGCTGCCATTTTCCAAACTCATTCCCATCCATCCAATCAGTCTTGGATCTCCTAAGGTAGAAGTTGAGGAGAGAGAAGACTGAAGGCTCCATCTTCTTTGAGAGAAGGAGAACATCCATGCCATCGACCTCCTAGATCTGGATCTAAAGAAGTATTGTGTTGTATCACGTTCTTCTCTCTCTATCTAGATCTATCACTTCCATCTCGATGTACTTCCCTCATCTCTTCGTGGAACTTGATGTATCTATCATTTTGTGATGACGTTATGCTGCCCGTAAACATGTGTGGCTAAACACTTAACTTGGGTTGGGAAAAGAACAAAGCATAACAAAAATAAGTTGGAAACAAAGGTATGGAAGGAAAACTTGGATTGGGTTTCACCTACTAAGACTTCTCACCAACATGCAAACATCACCTCTCCCTCTCATATACTCCCATCAAGACTACAAGCAATCATATAGGTGTGATTTTGATAACCTCCAATTTTAGTAGTTTATCTTAGTCTTTTTCTTTAGTTTTCCATACTCTTTTTACGTTTATACGGTACATAAACCTAATTTTACCCCTTTTTGTAAATACATCATCAAACTAACTTTTTCCTTTTACACTTGCAGAAAAAGCACAAAAAAATCATAAAAGAATAAACCAACCTCAAGGCCGAGTGAAGCCAAACGGTCCCAAGACCGCATGGAGTTCAAACGGTCCCGAGACCGAGTGAAGCCAAACGGTCCCAAGACCGCATGGAGTTCAAACGGTCCCGAGACCGCATGAAGCCAAACGGTCCCAAGACCGCATGGAGTTCAAACGGTCCCGAGACCGCATGAAGCCAAACGGTCCCGAGACCGCATGAAGCCAAACGGTCCCAAGACCGCATGGAGTTCAAACGGTCCCGAGACCGCATGAATCCAAACGGTCCCGAGACCGCATGAAGCCAAACGGTCCCAAGACCGCATGGAGTTCAAACGGTCCCGAGACCGCATGAAGCCAAATGGTCCCAAGACCGCATGGAGTTCAAACGGTCCCGAGACCGCATGAAGCCAAACGGTCCCAAGACCGCATGGAGTTCAAACGGTCCCAAGACCGCATGGAGTTCAAACGGTCCCGAGACCGCATGAAGCCAAACGGTCCCAAGACCGCATGGAGTTCAAACGGTCCCGAGACCGCATGAAGCCAAACGGTCCCAAGACCGCATGGAGTCCAAACGGTCCCGAGACCGCATGAAGCCAAACGGTCCCAAGACCGCATGGAGTTCAATCGGTCCCGAGACCGCATAAAGCCAAACGGTCCCAAGACCGCATGGAGTTCAAACGGTCTCAAGACCGTTTGACGCCAAACGGTCTCAAGACCGTTTGAACCCAAACGGTCTCCAGACCGTTTGACCTCACTCAAGGCCTATAAATAAGACCTCAAGGGCCATCCCTGAGGAGGCCGGAGGGTCTAGACGTCCAGAGGCTGTCTCTCTACTACCAGAACAACTCCATCCACCGCCCGAGGCTGCCGGTCTGAGACTCACGTTCCATTTCAAAGCTACCTTCTCTCTCATCAACAAAGAAGGTGAGAGGAGAAGATCCGTCGTCAAGCAAGCCACGAAGGGTGAAGATCGTTGCTCTCTCCACCAAGGGTTCAACCTTCTCTCCTCAGTGGAGATGATGTTCTTTCTATCTCTTCTTTCCTCCTCCTTTGTTGTACCCTCTATGAGGAGCGAGTAGTTCCATCCACTGGGGCGCGGGGGCTAGCCCCGCGGCCCATGTTTTGTACTTTGTACTAAAAAGATGTTATCCTTTCGTTTTAATACTAAATCGTTTCATACATGCTTGAATGATGGCCACGTTCTTGTATGCATCTATTGTCTTTTGTTGTGGTTTGTCTACGACCGCTCTCGAGACTCGAATACCGATTTAGTGTTGGTTTCTGGTGTGTGTATCCACCACGCATTCGATTCGGTGTCTAGGAGTGTATCTCAAAGAGTGGAGTAAACTCACTACCATCCGTTGTACTTCTATCTGTATGGAAGTAACCTTGGTAAGTCGAGGAACACACTTTGCGAGGGTAATGATGTAAAGCATGTGACCATTTGATCGGGAATGGCTGGCGTTGCAACATTCCCGCACTTCTCGTAGCTAGGTTATCCGAATAGGAGACTAGGCCTACAAAGATACTATTCGATTTGATAATTATCGCTCGCTTGTTAGTTTTAGATGCACCTTTCATGAGGTTGAGTAAGATTCTCTCTTTGGAAGACTACATATCTTCAGTGACGCGTAGAAATGTACCGAATGAGAGCTACTTAACCCTTGAAGGATGCGATGCATTGCTCTTGTCTTATATGGGCATCGGTCTTGTGGAACATCGAAGGATGCAATGCATCGCTCTTGTCTTATATGGGCATCGGTCTTGTGGAACATCCTTGGATGCAATACATCGCTCTTGTCTTATAAGGCATCGGTCTTGTGGAACATCCATGCATCTAGCTTATAAGTCTTGCTTGCTTAGTACATATACAATGCATGTGTAGCGGTGGTGAATACCTGCTTAACCCCAGTGATTCATCATCATTTGTTAAATCTTAGTTTTACTTGCTTTATTTACTTTTCATGCTTTAGTCTAAAAACCAATCAAAATCCAACCTTTTGATATAAGTGCCAATTAGTAAAATAACTAAGTGAAGTGTTGTACGTTTTCCATCTTGTTGCTTGCAACAAGACCGTTGTCTTTTGGGTTCGATCCTAAATCTGTACTATGATAAGGCTTCCATACTCTTATGGGGTTGGAGTTGTTATCTAAGCACCAGTTCTAGGTAAACCTAGGGAAGACATCAATCCTCTCTAGGGTTTTTGGTGATAGAATCCTGGGACTCCCATTGGAAGACTGAAAATCTTTTGGTGTAAGTCCCAGCTCCATCAAAAAATGGCGCCGTTGCCGGGGACAACGGAACGTTAGTATTTCACTTAGTTCATTTTTCTAGTTGGCTAGGATTTTTACATTTTCTTTTTGAATCATAACTCATCATCTTCTTGAAACTTTTGTCTCTATTATCTAAAGGTGTTCTCTTTTCTTTACTCAGGTAGAACCCGTATATGCAATCACCGCATAATCAAGGATTCTCCCCTGATCCGGAGTTCGACTCCGAGGTAGAGAGAAGTTTCCACCGCAGAATCCGTCTCAATCGCCAACGCGCTAGTCAAATGGCTGACGAACAACATCAAGCCGCTTTGGTGATGGAGAGAGTTAATGCTGCTATCGCCGCACAACGGGCACAACTCATTGCAGACACCCGTGCCCAAATACAAGCGGAGATACGAGCAGAAGAGCAAGCCCGCATAAGAGCAGAGACCGAGGCTGCTCAGCTCGAACTACGAAACAAGCAACTGAGGGACTATGCTGTCCCGAAGAATTACGAAGACAACCACCCGGTCCGGCCTCCGATCATCAATATCCCAAACTTTAAGATTCGGACCCAGTGGATCCAGATTATGCAAGGAATTTCCTTCTCAGGAGGTTCAGGAGATGATTGCATGGACCATTTGAAACGGTTTAAGGCATTATGCCGCCTGGTCCCGCAAGCTGGTATTGCTTTCGATGCAATAATGCTCCACCTGTTTCATTTCACCTTATCTGGAAGGGCCTTGAGTTGGTACAACTCATTGGACAGAGAACCCATCATAACCACTTGGGCCCCTCTAGAGGAAAAATTCTTGGAGAAATTCTTTCCACCCTCGCTGACCTATGAAATCAGAGGGTAGATCAACCATTTCTCCCAGCTACCTGGAGAAACCCTCGCTGAGGCATGGGAAAGATTCAAGGAACTTCTACGCAAATGCCCTCATCATGGAATTTCACAAAATCAATTGATTGAAACTTTTTATCGGGGGGTAAGCGATGACATTAAACAATTCCTAGATTCCTCATCTGGAGGAAATTTCATGAGGAAAAATTATGAAGATGCCTGGAAAATCGTTACTTTAGGAGCTGAAAACCAGTCCAACTGGGGGCGGTCGGCCGGAAAAGGCGTCCTTAAAGTCTTTAAAGCTGAGGAATCTATGGAACTAAAGTCAATAGCCGAAGCTTTGAAGACAATCGCTCATAAACAGCAAACCCTTGAAACAACTCTAGGGGAAATTGATAAGAAGAAAACCCCGCTGGTTCATCAAGTCAAAGCCGTCACAGGATCCTGTGAGGCTTGTCATTCTTCGGATCATCCAACTCTTTCCTGCGGAATACTCTATAATGTGATGATGGATCTGCATCCACCACCACAATCCTATGAGGCCATCACTAATCAAGCTGAAGATCAGATTCCAGAGCAGGTCAACTCCATTCATACTATTCCCGGACAAGTTTATTATAATCCCAGTCAACCAAGGAACCATCCTGGATTCCAGTATGGGAATCCCTCTGGAACTGCGAATCTGCAACATCAGACACAAGGGGGACTTGACAGTAGGCTGCCTCCTGGATTTCCAAACAATTTTAACCAAAATCAAGGGAATCCAAGGAACAATTTCCCTAGGGCTAACTACCCTAGAAATCAATCAGCCTACTATCAGTACACTCATCCCCCGCTTCACCCACAATTGCATATTCAACAGTCTCAACAACAAAACCCTCAGAAAAACGTCACTACACAAACGGAAGATGAGCTATCTTTGATAAAACAAATGCTTCAGTCTCAGCAAACCATGCTAGCTAACCAACAAGCCCAACAAAAGGCAGTTGAAACCCAGCTTGCTCAGATTGCTGCACAGTTGAAACCTTCGGCAAGCACTTTTGATGGGCAGCCTGAACCAAATTCGAAGTACGGGCAAAACAAACACGAACAGATGAATGCCGTCACCACAAGGTCGGGACGCATTCTTCCTGAACCCATCAAGATCACTCTAGATGATGATGATGTGCCCACTTTTATGACAAAAGTGATTTCGCAACAAAGGATTGAAAAATCCTCCGAAGGCACAAAGGACGAAAACAAAGAGCATGTACCTGCAGAATCCAAAGTCCCGCAATTCAAACCAAGGATCCCGTACCCAGGCAGACTGCAAGAAACAAAAATAGACGCCAGGTTTCAGAAATTCAAGGAAGCAATGAAGAAACTTTATATTGACATCCCACTCCTTGACGCTCTATCCGAAGTACCAGCATGGGCAAGGTATCTCAAAACTTTGCTATCGCGTAAGTATATTACCAAAGAGCAGGAGACCGTCAAGCTCGCTCAAACCACTTCTGACATCATCCTGAACAAACTACCCAAAAAGAAGAAGGACCCAGGTTCCTTCGGAATCCAATGTTGCATTGGAAATGCATCCACAAAGAAAGGGTTAGCTGACCTTGGGGCTAGTATATCCATTATGCCCTACTCAATGTGCCAACGTCTTGGTCTCACTGACCTGCTGCCTACAGCAATGACTATTCAACTAGCCGACTCCACCGTAACCGCACCGTTGGGAATCATCGAAGATGTCCCAGTAAGGATAGGGAAGGATGCCTACGTTCCATGTGATTTTGTCATCATGGATATCAAAGAAGACTTGAGGTATCTGATCATTTTCGGCAGGCCTTTCCTAGCTACAGCCAGAGCGCTAATCGATGTAGAAGCTGGAACCATCATTCTTAGGCTCGGAAAAGAAGCAATTCAATTCCGCGTCCTTGATAGTATGAAAGGTCCCAACATCCAAGAAGAGGTCTTTCTTTTAGACGCAATTCAACAAATGTCGCAATTAGAAATCTCCGAGCCAATTGACGAACTTGAAAATGCTCTTATCAATCCTGAAGTTGAGTTCTCTGCAAATGAACTAGTCCAGCAATGTACTCAATACCTAGAGAAGATAGAAGAAGCACCAGAGGCTACTTTTGAAGAGCTTAAAGCCATCACTACCATTGAAGCAGCAGAACCACCAAAAACCCCTGAATTGAAGACTTTACCCACAGGGCTCAAATATGTTTTCCTGGATAAGGAAGAGTTATGCCCAGTTATTATCAGCTCCATCCTTACCGAAGACCAAGAAGTCAGGCTTCTGGACAAACTAAGGAGGCACAAAAAGATCATTGGTTATAAAATAACCGACCTCACAGGCATAAACCCGGCTCTGTGTATGCACAAGCTTCCTATGGTTGAAGAATTTAAACCCACTCGTGAACATCAAAGAAAACTGAACCCAAACTTGAAAGAGGTAGTTCGTTTGGAGGTCCTCAAACTACTCAAAGCTGGCATGATCTATCCTATCTCTGACTCTCAGTGGGTCAGTCCAGTTCAGGTTGTTCCAAAAAAAGGGGGCACTACTTTAGTAATCAACGATAAAAATGAGCTCGTGCCCACTAGGACTGTTACGGGGTGGCGAATGTGCATCGATTATAGGAAGTTGAATAAAGCTACAAGGAAAGACCACTACCCTCTACCCTTCCTTGACAAAGTCCTAGAGCGCTTGGCCCACCAAAAGTATTTCTGTTATCTCGATGGTTACTCCGGGTTCTACCAAATACCCATACATCCAGAGGACCAAGAAAAAACCACTTTCACTTGTCCCTTTGGGACATATGCTTTCAGAAGAATGCCATTCGGGCTATGTAACGCTCCGGCTACTTTCCAACGCTGCATGTCTGCCATCTTTGCCGGATTAACCGAATCTGTTATGGAAGTCTTTATGGATGATTTCTCTGTCTATGGAGATTCTTTCGATAACTGTCTAAATAATCTTGAACGAGTCCTGGAACGTTGCAAGGAAACGAACCTTATCCTGAATTGGGAAAAATGTCATTTCATGGTAACAGAAGGTATCGTCCTCGGACATAGAGTAAGTGATAGGGGAATTGAGGTCGACAAAGCAAAGATTGATGTTATCTCAAAGCTGTCACCTCCGAAGGACATAAGGGGCGTTCGAGCTTTCCTAGGTCATGCAGGGTTCTACAGAAGGTTCATCAAAGATTTCTCGAAAATAGCTAAACCCATGACTCAACTCCTGACAAAAGATGCCGAGTTTGTTTTCGACCAAGAATGCATGTGAAGTTTCTCTACCCTTAAAGAAGCATTAACTTCCGCACCTATTCTAAGGGCTCCAGACTGGTCGCAACCATTCGAAATCATGTGCGACGCAAGTGATTATGCCATAGGAGCCGTTTTAGGACAACGGATCGATAAGAAACCCTATGTCATCTACTATGCATCAAAAACGCTTGACGAATCGCAGAAAAACTACACGACCACGGAAAAAGAGTTTTTGGCTATCATCTACGCCTTTGAAAAATTCCGCTCTTACCTGATCGGCTCTAAAGTCATCGTCTACACTGACCATTCTGCTATCCGACATCTGATCCAGAAACAGGACGCCAAACCCAGGCTCATCCGCTGGGTATTAATGCTTCAAGAATTCGACCTAGAAATCAAAGATAAGAGTGGTGTAGAGAACGTTGTAGCCGATCACCTCAGCAGAATCGAGGTTGAAGAAAAAGATAAAATCCCTATCAGGGATTCTCTTCCTGATGATCAGCTTATGAAGGCTACTCATAGTTTTCCTTGGTTTGCCGATATCGTCAATTATCTAGCTACAGGGATCATCCACCCGTCTGCTTCATATCAGGAAAAAAGGAAATTCCTTCATGATATAAAACGTTATCATTGGGACGAACCTTACTTATTTTACCTCTGTGCCGACGGACTTTTTCGCCGGTGCCTTCCAGAAGAAGAAATAACCTCGGTTTTGGAACACTGCCACTCCGGACCCACGGGGGGGCACATGGGCGCCAAGAAAACTGCCATAAAAGTACTACAATCTGGTTTCTTTTGGCCCACCATATCAAAAGACTCACATGATTTTGTCAAAGCCTGTGATAAATGCCAATTTTCGGGCAACATATCAAAAAGGGATGAAATGCCTCTTACCATGTGGCAGGAAATTGAACTGTTTGACGTATGGGGGGTAGACTACATGGGACCTTTCCCTTCATCATATGGCTTCTCTTACATTTTGGTCGCAGTAGATTACGTCTCAAAGTGGGTCGAAGCTATACCCACCGTATCCAATGACTCCAAACATGTTGTCAAATTGTTCAAAGACACTATTTTTTCGAGATTTGGAGTCCCAAGAACAGTCATATCAGATGGCGGGACTCATTTCCTGGAACGAAGTTTCGAAGCGTTACTGAGAAAATACGGAGTCCATCACAAAGTTGCCACACCTTACCACCCACAAACTAGTGGCCAGGTAGAAGTATCCAATAGACAGATAAAAGCGATTCTTGAAAAAACAGTGAATAAAAACCGCACTGATTGGTCCACCAAACTTCCTGACGCCCTCTGGGCATACCGTACTGCTTACAAAACACCAATTGGAACAACTCTGTTTCGTTTGGTATACGGCAAATCATGTCATCTTCCAGTAGAACTGGAACATAAAGCCTGGTGGGCCATCAAGCAACTAAACTTCGACCTTAAAAGCACAGGGGAAATCAGACAACTCCAGCTACAGGAGCTAGAAGAACTCCGAATGACAGCATATCACAGTGCCAAAATCTATAAAGAGCAAACAAAAATGTGGCATGATGGACATCTTAAGAGAAAAGATATCGCCATTGGCGACAAAGTGCTCTTATTCAACTCCAAGCTCAGATTATTCCCCGGAAAGCTCCGAACAAAATGGTCCGGACCCTTCACCATAAAACATATCTACCCAACTGGAGCCACCATTATCATCGACAACAACGGAGGAGAACGAACGGTTAACGGGCACCGTTTAAAAAGATACTACACTCAGGAAGACAAAACACATCAACAAACCCTCGATATCAGAGATACTACGCCCACAGCATAACAACCTTACAGTTTCGTCGAGCCAGTGACGTAAAACCAAGGCGCTTCTTGGGAGGCAACCCAAGCCTTGAGTATCACCTTTTCTAATTTCTGGCCTTTTATTTTCTTTTGATTTTGTTTTGCTTTCTTTAAATTCTTTCATCATTAATCTGAAAATACAAAAAAAAAAACCGTTTGGAGCCAAACGGTCTTCAAACCGTTTGGACTCCAAACGGTCCTCAAACCGTTTGGACTCCAAACGGTCCTGAAACCCTTTGGAATACAAAAGGGTCACCCACCTATCACTATAAATATCGACCCTACCCCTCCGTCTTTCTCTCTTCGAACCTTCGTTTTCTCCAGAATTTTCGTGCGAAGAGCTTCCCTTCTTTGCTCCTGCCGCAACCGCGCAAAGTCACCCTTCCGTCCACCTTCCGCAAGGTAGTCCGGCGACTCCACGCTGCTCATTCCATCGCCAGTCGCTGCCTATGCTGCCATCGCCGTCGTTATCGAATGGTTTTATCAACCGACCCGTCGCCTTCGTCGCCGCGCCGTTCTGTCGCCACCATCATGATGCCAGTGCCGTTCCCTTTACCATCGCACGACGTCTCTTGCCCCGCCATCGCCGTCGCTGTCAAAAGATTTCACCGACTCTCCCACCGTTTTCATCGCCGTCGCCGTTCTTCTCATCGTTTTCGAAGGCACCAGCGCATTCTTCGCCTTCGCACCGTTCCACCTTCTCCCGCGCCGGAGACCTGCGACTTTTCGCTTTCCAAACGGTCTCGAAACCGTTCGGGACCAAACGGTCTTGAAACCGTTTGGAACCAAACGGTCTTGAAACCGTTTGGAACCAAACGGTCCTGAAACCGTTTGGAACCAAACGGTCCTGAAACCGTTTGGAACAAAACGGTCCTCAAACCCAAAACTTTTCTCTTTGAAAACGATCTGAGGTTTGGAGACGTATTTGTATTTGAGCTACTTCTGAAGGACAAAGATATCATGAACTTTTGTGTAACCAAGCAGCACATATCAAGCAGCACTTGCAACAAAGACTATCCTCCAGTTAGTGGCAACATGGAAGATGGAATCAATATTGAGAATAGCAGCTACCTGACTCAATCCATGGATGATGAAGTAGGACATCCCAAGGAAACTGATGTCGAAGGCAACGGCTACCACAATAATTTGAAGTATGATCAAACAAAGGATCTGCTAGACAATATCAAGACAAAATTGCAAAAGAGTGCGCTGCAAAATTAATGAAGCTCCTGAGTCAGCACTCCAAGGCATACAGCAAAGAGCACTTCAATCGCCCAGCCTTCTGCCACAAATGCCCCCATCTTTACGAGGGCAATTCGCATCCACTCTACTCCGATCTCCAGGGGCTACCGAAAATCTGCCTTAACTCACAACCCTTGTTCTAATGACTTCTCAACCTATCACTTTGCCACTCTGCGGACAGAGTGTGTGATAAGTTGGGGGGGATTCATTAGACAAGGGCCAGGTATCAACTTCTATACTCCCTTTTCCCTTTTTTAGTCACCTCAACTAACCCTAGAATCATGTTAGTCTTTGCAAGTAAATAGCACTCAGACATCAAATGGCGATTTATCAATTTCCACCTACTATGGATCCCGTATTTTTGCTTCAATTCTTTACCTGACTCTCCACAAGTCAAAATCAGGGCAGAAATAAGCCGAGATCTCGAGGATGAGAGGGAAATTAGGCAACTTACGAATCAAAAAGTTCTGCAAGTGGACCACAAACCAAATAAGTGCACGCTGAAAAACTTTAAGAACAGCTTTCCTCTCTTCAATATAAAAGAGGCTTGGCCGCCCAAAATAAATCCTCATTCCAAAACCCAAGCCTGTGAGTTTTGAATAAAATCCAGAGAGACGAATAAAATCATGAGAGTTGTGCCACGCATAAGGACCTATATGAAGAACTGATAAAAGGCTCACCCGGCCGGCACATTCCGCTGCCCTCACAAAGGCAGATGTGTCGCGTCCGGTAGTGAAACCCTAAAAGTTCCAAGTATATGAAAAGGCTCATAAAGGACTTGCCCGGCCGGTACATTCAGCTGCCCTCATAAAGGCAGATGTGTCGTGCCCGGTAGTGAGATCCTAAAAAGCATAGACAGCCCCTCCCCCCCTCGAAGGGGAGCTACACTTCAAAGCCTTTAGCCAACCCTCATACCCTCTCTAGCTTCCAGTAGGTTTCCAGAGAGGTATAAAGTTGATTAGAGTCAACGGCATGCACAAAATAAATGTGGTCCCAAGGCAAATTTTGAGATACGGAAAAACCCTGAGATCCAAGCAACTCTCAAAATCCAAAAGAATTAAGGCACGCAATAAGCCTCGATATGACTCCTGGGGAACTCAGGTCAAGAATTGAAGCAAGAGTATGGAGACCCTAATTAAGATCGCCTCGCCATTTCATGTCTCAGCTCTATCTAACTTGAGGACAAGCTAGACTCTAAGTTAGGGGGGGTGATAACCTCCAATTTTAGTAGTTTATCTTAGTCTTTTTCTTTAGTTTTCCATACTCTTTTTACGTTTATACGGTACATAAACCTAATTTTACCCCTTTTTGTAAATACATCATCAAACTAACTTTTTCCTTTTACACTTGCAGAAAAAGCACAAAAAAATCATAAAAGAATAAACCAACCTCAAGGCCGAGTGAAGCCAAACGGTCCCAAGACCGCATGGAGTTCAAACGGTCCCGAGACCGAGTGAAGCCAAACGGTCCCGAGACCGCATGGAGTTCAAACGGTCCCGAGACCGCATGAAGCCAAACGGTCCCAAGACCGCATGGAGTTCAAACGGTCCCGAGACCGCATGAAGCCAAACGGTCCCGAGACCGCATGAAGCCAAACGGTCCCAAGACCGCATGGAGTTCAAACGGTCCCGAGACCGCATGAAGCCAAACGGTCCCGAGACCGCATGAAGCCAAACGGTCCCAAGACCGCATGGAGTTCAAACGGTCCCGAGACCGCATGAAGCCAAACGGTCCCAAGACCGCATGGAGTTCAAACGGTCCCAAGACCGCATGGAGTTCAAACGGTCCTGAGACCGCATGAAGCCAAACGGTCCCAAGACCGCATGGAGTTCAAACGGTCCCGAGACCGCATGAAGCCAAACGGTCCCAAGACCGCATGGAGTCCAAACGGTCCCGAGACCGCATGAAGCCAAACGGTCCCAAGACCGCATGGAGTTCAATCGGTCCCGAGACCGCATAAAGCCAAACGGTCCCAAGACCGCATGGAGTTCAAACGGTCTCAAGACCGTTTGACGCCAAACGGTCTCAAGACCGTTTGAACCCAAACGGTCTCCAGACCGTTTGACCTCACTCAAGGCCTATAAATAAGACCTCAAGGGCCATCCCTGAGGAGGCCGGAGGGTCTAGACGTCCAGAGGCTGTCTCTCTACTACCAGAACAACTCCATCCACCGCCCGAGGCTGCCGGTCTGAGACTCACGTTCCATTTCAAAGCTACCTTCTCTCTCATCAACAAAGAAGGTGAGAGGAGAAGATCCGTCGTCAAGCAAGCCACGAAGGGTGAAGATCGTTGCTCTCTCCACCAAGGGTTCAACCTTCTCTCCTCAGTGGAGATGATGTTCTTTCTATCTCTTCTTTCCTCCTCCTTTGTTGTACCCTCTATGAGGAGCGAGTAGTTCCATCCACTGGGGCGCGGGGACTAGCCCCGCGGCCCATGTTTTGTACTTTGTACTAAAAAGATGTTATCCTTTCGTTTTAATACTAAATCGTTTCATACATGCTTGAATGATGGCCACGTTCTTGTATGCATCTATTGTCTTTTGTTGTGGTTTGTCTACGACCGCTCTCGAGACTCGAATATCGATTTAGTGTTGGTTTCTGGTGTGTGTATCCACCACGCATCCGATTCGGTGTCTAGGAGTGTATCTCAAAGAGTGGAGTAAACTCACTACCATCCGTTGTACTTCTATCTGTATGGAAGTAACCTTGGTAAGTCGAGGAACACGCTTTGCGAGGGGAATGATGTAAAGCATGTGACCATTTGATCGGGAATGGCTGGCGTTGCAACATTCCCGCACTTCTCATAGCTAGGTTATCCGAATAGGAGACTAGGCCTACAAAGATACTATTCGATTTGATAATTATCGCTCGCTTGTTAGTTTTAGATGCACGTTTCATGAGGTTGAGTAAGATTCTCTCTTTGGAAGACTACATATCTTCAGTGACGCGTAGAAATATACCGAATGAGAGCTACTTAACCCTTGAAGGATGCGATGCATTGCTCTTGTCTTATATGGGCATCGGTCTTGTGGAACATCGAAGGATGCAATGCATCGCTCTTGTCTTATATGGGCATCGGTCTTGTGGAACATCCTTGGATGCAATACATCGCTCTTGTCTTATAAGGCATCAGTCTTGTGGAACATCCATGCATCTAGCTTATAAGTCTTGCTTGCTTAGTACATATACAATGCATGTGTAGCGGTGGTGAATACCTGCTTAACCCCAGTGATTCATCATCATTTGTTAAATCTTAGTTTTACTTGCTTTATTTACTTTTCATGCTTTAGTCTAAAAACCAATCAAAATCCAACCTTTTGATATAAGTGCCAATTAGTAAAATAACTAAGTGAAGTGTTGTACGTTTTCCATCTTGTTGCTTGCAACAAGACCGTTGTCTTTTGGGTTCGATCCTAAATCTGTACTATGATAAGGCTTCCATACTCTTATGGGGTTGGAGTTGTTATCTAAGCACCAGTTCTAGGTAAACCTAGGGAAGACATCAATCCTCTCTAGGGTTTTTGGTGATAGAATCCTGGGACTCCCATTGGAAGACTGAAAATCTTTTGGTGTAAGTCCCAGCTCCATCAGATTTCCTCTCTCTCTCTCTCTCAAGATAAGGATAGATCTAAGTCCAAGGACAACCTCTCTTTCAAGATGACTATCCAAAAACTACAAGGAAGAACATATGACCATACACTTTAGCATTCCAACATTTTCATGGATTCATGCTACTCCTTAACACAAGATATTAGTGATACTACTCTTTCGAGGTACCAACAATCAAACATCACAAGATGGTAGCTAAGCATACGAGTGAAGCATTAAAATCAGTGCATGGAGATAATCTTGATGAGAGTATATATATATTCAAAAAGGAGAGACAAAATACATGTTGGGAGAGCCTTAATGGCTACTCCCAACCCAAGTTAAGCGTTTAGCCACACATGTTTATGGGCAGCATAACGGCATCACAAAATGATACATACATCAAGTGTGATACTCTGTTCGAACAAAACATTATTAACTATGCAGAAGCGATTAATTAGCAGCGGAATTACTGAAGATTACTAAAAATTAAAACCTTTTGTAAAGAGATCCTCAAATGGTAAAACTCTTTCATAAAGAAACAAGGTAAGTCATTTGTAAGCTGATTCATCAGTACATCTCTATATTATTTCACTCGAGAGTCATAACATTGACTGCCCTGTTAAACTGTAAATGAGCAGTATACAAAAATCTCGAGGCATTAAGCCAAAAATCTCAGATCTATATTAAACCATCTACTGACTCCTAGGACCTGAGAGTACAGAGACGACACATAGGACTCTCTATATACAAGACCTAATAGACAGTGACTCCACCTGTGGATCACTACTGCCCTTGATGTTGCTGCTGTTGTTGCTGCTCACCCACTAATGGGTTTCTCCTTCCTCAGCGTCTACCTAAAAAGTTGAATCCCACGAGAGTGAGACAATTGAATAATTGTCCAAGCGAGAGTTATAACTCTTTTCCAGAAGCATTGTAATTGCAAATAATTGAATAACATTGAGAAGTAGAATTATAAATATTCAACAACAGA
Organism: Alisma plantago-aquatica; assembly: GCA_963693085.1. Lineage (NCBI taxonomy): Eukaryota > Viridiplantae > Streptophyta > Magnoliopsida > Alismatales > Alismataceae > Alisma > Alisma plantago-aquatica. The sequence goes on along the minus strand of OY856411.1, from coordinate 301,392,780 downwards.
TAAATCATTGAATAACTAAATAAAGCAGTATTCTTTATGCAATCATTTCAATTATAATTTGATTGAATACCAAGTCATTCATTTAATAAGGAATATGAAAAACATGTATATTATCTATCCAACTAGGACATATTAAACAATGTATCATCAATCATTATTTCTCATAGTTCGACCTTAAGCAAATATGTAAAGAGTGGGACCCGATAGTGGGCCCACTAAATGGTACAAACGTGAGCCATGAAATATTTAAGCAGCGGAAAACATAACTATTTACAAAGCTACACAATGTTCCAAGTACAAAACTCTCACCCAAAAGGTGGTACATAAAAAGGAAAGATACTATAACTATATTTCCTAAGAACCCCAGATGCAGAGGGCGACTCAGCTATTCTAAGATATCCTTAAGCCAAACTTCAGGTGTACGACCTGTATATGTCCACGTCCTTCAAAACACCTATACCTGGGTAGTTTTGGGAACACCCAGAAAAAAATAGGAAAACAAGATATGAATCAGAAAAAGCTGAGTATGTACATTAAAAGATTAACTAGGGCATTTAAAAAGTAAAGTAAGATGTTCCCATCAAAAGGGGCTATTACAAATTTAGGTAAGCTTCAAGGAGAAGTAACAAGAGAAAGAATTTCCAAAAGAATGAGGCATATAAATAAACAAATGAAATAACACATCTTGCCATTAATCATTCACAATATCACAACAATCATAATAATTTCACATGTAGATATATTTGACTAAAGTAACTATAATAGGGCCAAGACACCACTGAGTCATTGACCTAAGTAAAAATGGGTAGAAGTAGCGCACCCTAGGTGGAAGTAGCACGCCTCTGTATATAAAAAGGTGGAAGTAGCACACCCCGGGCGGAAGTAGCGCGCCCTAATGGTTACGCATAAGCGTCTACGATAGTTAAACTAGTCGAATTATCTAACATGCATAAATAGAGTGGCAAGATATACCTTTCACAAGCATGTGGCCTGATTTAAGCACAATCGCAAATGGGGTCATTAACCCAATTCAATATGATAATAATTTCAAAAGAATAATAAATCAAACTGAAAGTATATGAAATGTCCAACAAATGGAATAAGAGCAAGTATTTCAAAAGATGTCTCATTATGGGAAAATGTAGTCATATAAATGCCCAGATATAAATAGGGAGGACTACATACCTCAATAATTAGCCCTACCAACTCAACAATTTTCTTTGAACCAAATTCAAAGTCTTTCACCACCTAATCACAATATGTGTGTATTGGGTTAATAACTAATTATTCCATCAATACTGCTAACTCTAAATGACTCACAAAATCCGTCTGGAAACCACACGGCTAACTCACTCACGATATACTGATTCCAAAAAGATATACATAATTTATCGTGACTATTTAATATATAATGGTGACCTTTTACAAATCGATTCCATACGGATATTGTTATTAAAATACAACCGAGAAGGTCTGATTTGCTTTTGTACCAACTCGTTCCGTAGCCAAGCGTGGCTAGGACATTTCATAAATTTGTGAGTTAGGTAGTCATCTCACGGTTATAAAGATCATAATTATCGTTTATGCACCGATTAAAAGTGAAAGATGATCAGCTAGATCGCCGAGTCAATATGAGTTCACAATTCATGGCAGAACTGCCAATCTCATAGGAAAACTCAACTGAGCACTCAACACAGAGTTGCTGCTTACCCCAGCCTGGACCGGACTACGATTCGCGAGCAGAGTCGAATTCGCAAATCCTCCGGTGTCCATAGAAACCTCGGTACCCTTTGGTTTGAAAATAGTTAAACTAGCATCATTCGAAACCATTGGAATAACCGGACGGTAAATCAGAACAGACGGAGGCGTATTTCATTAATCTCAAACCAAAGCCTTGAACTGAATCAGCCTCCGCATAAGAAGGCCAGCGTTTTGGTATCCCAGTACGATCGTTTCGCAAGACAAAACTCCCCGGACAACCCAATTCAACTGAAACTCAGTCTCGGTGAAAGTCTGCCCACTGGCCGGATATTGCAGAATCGAATAAGTCGCAGATCGTCTTGGCTTTGGAAGCTCTCGAACCCGACCTCAGTGCTGGTGGAAGGCGGAACTACCAAACCGTGCGGAGAGGAGACTTAGACAAGAAACCAGGCATTCAATGCAGATCCGTAAATCAGCTTTAGGACTGATGTTCATATGCGGAATCAAAAAGCACACAGCTTCCCTTCGACATGAATACACATAATTGAGATGGGGGTTTTAGTCGACCCATTGATTTGGTTAAAACCATTGCAAATCGATAATGAGGATCGAAGGCTGATTGTGTCAGGATGGTACAGTTACCTGTAATTGCTCCGTTAGCAAGCATAGAGGCGTCCTTTCTTGCTTCCTCACCGGAGGCAGCTACAGCGCCGGCGTGAGGGTGCCGCGGCGTTCAAGGAAATTGGATGGTGACAATGCTAGAGGAAGGATGGCTACACAGTAGCGGTTGAACTCGTGGTAGATCAGCGTTGCAGCAAGTCGGACGGCCAGACAACGATGGTGACGGCGGAAGTCGGAAACCAACTCATTTATAATAGGGTGTTTGGCGTTCAAGGCACCACATAGGTCGCGCTCGGGTTCTAAAGGGTCAGCTCGCTCTCTCGAAACGGATGATGGTGAATACGCAAGCAATTAAGGCTCGACGTTAGCTCAATCGGAGGAGGGTCCTCCTGGTTCAAAATGGCAGCGCGTTCACTGCTAATCGGGACGAAGATGAAGGTCCGGTCTCGCTAAAGTTGCATTATCAAAGGCTAATAACTGGCTAGCAGCAAAGTCCAGTCAGCATGACACTCAAGAGCAAAATATCAAGTTTAAATATCCCTTTTTAATGCAATTTAATTATTCCTTGATCCTCCCTAGCAAGACCACGAGCAATTATGGCTCGGTGTGAGAGTAATTGGCGAAGGAACCGTAACACTGGGTAACATCCGCGTTCGGACCGTTGACGACGACGCTTAGCGTCTCCGTCATTTTGGACCGTCAGACAGAATATCTCAGTCGTCCCTCAGCGCTAGCGTTACTTAAAATGACCAATATGCGACATCCTAAGAGCAGTGTGACATAACTTAATTTGCAATAATAAAAGCCAACTAATTATATTGTCTCTCCAAAATAAACCACTGTGCATTAAACATCCTTTAGCCCCCAAATATCATAGATTGGCCATTGAACTCGCAAAGGGCATATTTTTATCTTCAAACCTCATTTTAAATACAAAAGATGTTAATACTAATCAATGGGTGTTAAATAGCCTAATAAAAGAATAATTTATTTTCTGTATAATTAAAAGGAATACTGGATATTTTCTCCACATTAAAACTCCACCCAAGGAAAAAAAAAGGATATTACATTAGAACTGGCCCCACACCCAGTGCTATGTATGATTATCCCACAATATGCATATTAATTTCCCTAATATTCCTGAATGTCACTACCATGTATGTCTATATGAAAGGATAATGACATAAGTCCAACACTACACTATAGCTTATATTAAAGGTCGAAGACACTACTTGAAATAATTATAAAAGAAAGTAAAATTCAAGTTTTAAGAAAAGGAATTAGAACGTGATACCTAGATTTGAGGTCGTTACAGAACACCACCCCTTAAAGAGGATTTCGTCCCCGAAATCCCCAATCTACAACTCAAAACACTGTGCTGAAATTTTCTAGCCAATTATAAATTTCTAATTCACTAGACAAAGCTAATATATGGGTCCTAGCATAACATAGTCACATAACAATTGTATGCTGAACCCGACGTGAATTTACATTACTTTATCCATCATGTCTTATTGTCTTCTCAAATCGTGAATTGGTCTAGGAAATTTATACTATGGTTGAGGATGATATCATCAAAATTCCCTTTTTCCTACATAATAGCCATTGATTACAACTATTCATCCAATAATATTATAGACCGAAGTGTACAAGGCTCCACCCCTGAAAGGACATATCTCATTATACAAAGAATCAAGAGGGCAGCCGACTAGATCATAACTATTATATTTTTTTTTCTACATCACACTTATGCCTAGGCTCGGAGGGTTGAACATGCAAATCAAAGGTTTCTCGTGCTACTACAACTTTCTTCTTGTGGTGACTTGGTTCAAAATCATCGATGAAATCTGAAAAAGTTTTTTTTTGTAAATATAATATAATAATAAAAATATGTTTGACAATGAAAACCTAGCGATTAGAATCCAAAATGGCGCCAAAATCAATCCGAGAATCAAGTCAACCACTTTTACCATGCACCACATATGCTATCACCCAAACATCACTTGATATTCACAAAATATTCTTCTCTACACACCTCATCAAAAATTACAACATGCATAGGCCAATTCTAAATGAGGGGATACATGTTACTTCTAGCATGTAGTGAACCTCTAGTAGGTCCAACTAGACACGACCTTCATTATTTCACCATTCTCTTAATCGTGGTTTATGCCATCACATCCCAAAACATCATTTATTTATAACACCATGGATAACCATAATAAAAAGAGATTAGGGACTCTACTACCTTAGTTTGCTATCCTCCATGGTGTCAAGACAAGCGCAGGTGCACTAGATAGTCAAACTACTCTATATGTCATACATCAGGTAAACTAATTACGCGACGTCGATGAGAGAGTGGTCAACTCTTTAAGGATCAAACCTAGATGTACCTACCTCACATAATCTAAGTGTCGATGTACATACAATGTTTCAAGAAAAAGAGTATCCACTATAGTTTCCAAATATGACTGTACCTATATATCCTCGAGAAAATATAATATACAACAAAGTTTTATTATATGATCCAACTATGTGATCATTCCTTTATAGGACAACGGAGATAAGCATCATTCCTACCTTATGAGTATGTGAGGAAAGAAATCCCAAGTATCATTGTTGGAAACCTATATTTTTCTTCAATAAACCCTCATTTACGATATATCATAAGTTTATCTAGGATAGTATCCAACCCTTGGATGGTGAGTTTCAAGAAAAAGTATGTTGAGATAACTCCACGTTGCAGGAAAGACTATACTAACATTAAAGGATCTAGTTCATATCATCATGTGCCATCATATAATACCTCAAAATCTAAAAGTCATGTCAACATCCTAAGTTTGTATCCATGCATGCATAGTTCACATAATGCATGTATCATAAGCTACGAAACAACACAAGTAAAAGGTTTAATGACTTTTACTAGGGTTACGCAAAATTATGTGAAGTCAACCTACTCTTTCTATAGTAGATGAATTGTCCTCCCCTAAGGCGGGAGGTAGAGGCTACTTCCTAGGAGAAGCAACCTTTATGTATAGAAAGCTATGCATATAAAGAGATGGAAGGATTGATAAGAGTTTACCCAATACTAGGTCATCCACAAATTTATTTGTGATACTTATAAACCATCAAATTTGATAGGTGGTGAAACCCTAATTGGTAAACACAAATCAAGTTTAGGTATGTCAAAAACCTCTAAAGGGTCACCTACCTACTAAGGACAATCTAGGATAACTTGAAATAGTCTAGTTACCGACTGCTCAGGCTCTGATACCATTATGTAAAGAGTGGGACCCGATAGTGGGCCCACTAAATGGTACAAACGTGAGCCATGAAATATTTAAGCAGCGGAAAACATAACTATTTACAAAGCTACACAATGTTCCAAGTAAAAAACTCTCACCCAAAAGGTGGTACATAAAAAGGAAAGATACTATAACTATATTTCCTAAGAACCCCAGATACAGAGGGCAACTCAGCTATTCCAAGATATCCTTAAGCCAAACTTCAGGTGTACGACCTGCATGTGTCCATGTCCTTCAAAACACCTATACCTGGGTAGTTTTGGGAACACCCAGAAAAAAAGGAACACAAGATATGAATCAGCAAAAGCTGAGTATGTACATTAAAAGATTAACTAGGGCATTTAAAAAGTAAAGTAAGATGTTCCCATCAAAAGGGGCTATTACAAATTTAGGTAAGCTTCAAGGAGAAGTAACAAGAGAAAGAATTTCCAAAAGAGTGAGGCATATAAATAAACAAATGAAATAACACATCTTGCCATTAATCATTCACAATATCACAACAATCATAATAATTTCGCATGTAGATATATTTGACTAAAGTAACTATAATAGGGCCAAGACACCACTGAGTCGTTGACCTAAGTAAAAATGGGTGGAAGTAGCGCACCCTAGACGGAAGTAGCACGCCTCTGTATATAAAAAGGTGGAAGTAGCACACCCCGGGCGGAAGTAGCGCGCCCTAATGGTTACGCATAAGCGTCTACGATAGTTAAACTAGTCAAATTATCTAACATGCATAAATAGAGTGGCAGGATATACCTTTCACAAGCATGTGGCCTGATTTAAGCACAATCGCAGATGGGGTCATTAACCCAATTCAATATGATAATAATTTCAAAAGAATAATAAATCCAACTGAAAGTATATGAAATGTCCAACAAATGGAATAAGAGCAAGTATTTCAAAAGATGCCTCATTATGGGAAAATGTAGTCATATAAATGCTCAGTTATAAATAGGGAGGAGTACATACCTCAATAATTAGCCCTACCAACTCAACAATTTTCTTTGAACCAAATTCAAAGTCTTTCACCACCTAATCACAATATGTGTGTATTGGGTTAATAACTAATTATTCCATCAATACTGTTAACTCTAAATGACTCACAAAATCCATCTGGAAACCACACGGCTAACTCACTCACGATATACTGATTCCAAAAAGATATACATAATTTATCGTGACTATTTAATATATAATGGTGACCTTTTACAAATCGATTCCATACAGATATTGTTATTAAAATACAACCGAGAAGGTCTGATTTGCTTTTGTACCAACTCGTTCCGTAGCCAAGCGTGGCTAGGACATTTCATAAACTTGTGAGTTAGGTAGTCATCTCACGGTTATAAAGATCATAATTATCGTTTATGCACCGATTAAAAGTGAAAGATGATCAGCTAGATCGCCGAGTCAATATGAGTTCACAATTCATGGCAGAACTGCCAATCTCATAGGAAAACTCAACTGAGCACTCAACACAGAGTTGTTGCTTACCCCAGCCTGGACCGGACTACGATTCGCGAGCAGAGTCGAATTCGCAAATCCTCCGGTGTCCATAGAAACCTCGGTACCTTTTTGTTTGAAAATAGTTAAACTAGCATCATTCGAAACCATTGGAATAACCAGACGGTAAATCAGAACAGACGGAGGCGTATTTCATTAATCTCAAACCAAAGCCTTGAACTGAATCAGCCTCCGCATAAGAAAGCCAGCGTTTTGGTATCCTAGTACGATCGTTTCGCAAGACAAAACTCCCCGGACAACCCAATTCAACTGAAACTCAGTCTCGGTGAAAGTCTGCCCACTGGCCGGATATTGCAGAATCGAATAAGTCACAGATCGTCTTGGCTTTGGAAGCTCTCGAACCCGACCTCAGTGCTGGTAGAAGGCGGAACTACCAAACCGTGCGGAGAGGAGACTTAGACAAGAAACCAGGCGTTCAATGCAGATCCGTAAATCAGCTTTAGGACTGATGTTCATATGCGGAATAAAAAAGCACACAGCTTCCCTTCGACATGAATACACGTAATTGAGACAGGGGTTTTAGTCGACCCATTGATTTGGTTAAAACCATTGCAAATCGATAATGGGGATCGAAGGCTGATTGTGTCAGGATGGTACAGTTACATGTAATTGCTCCATTAGCAAGCATAGAGGCGTCCTTTCTTGCTTCCTCACCGGAGGCAGCTACAGCGCCGGCGTGAGGGTGCAGCGGCGTTCAAGGAAATTGGGCGGTGACAATGCTAGAGGAAGGATGGCTACACAGTAGCGGTTGAACTCATGGTAGATCAGCGTTGCAGCAAGTCGGGCGGCCAGACAACGATGGTGACGGCGGAAGTCGGAAACCAACTCATTTATAATAGGGCGTTTGGCGTTCAAGGCACCACATAGGTCGCGCTCGGGTTCTAAAGGGTCAGCTCGCTCTCTCGAAACGGATGATGGTGAATACGCGAGCAATTAAGGCTCGACGTTAGCTCAATCGGAGGAGGGTCCTCCTGGTTCAAAATGGCAGCGCGTTCACTGCTAATCGGGACGAAGATGAAGGTCCGGTCTCGCTAAAGTTGCATTATCAAAGGCTAATAACTGGCTAGTAGCAAAGTCCAGTCAGCGTGACACTCAAGAGCAAAATATCAAGTTTAAATATTCCTTTTTAATGCAATTTAATTATTCCTTGATCCTCCCTGGCAAGACCACGAGCAATTATGGCTCGGTGTGAGAGTAATTGGCGAAGGAACCGTAACACTGGGTAACGTCCGCGTTCGGACCGTTGACGACGACGCTTAGCGTCTCCGTCATTTTGGACCGTCGGACAGAATATCTTAGTCGTCCCTCAGCGCTAGCGTTACTTAAAATGACCAATATGTGACATCCTAAGAGCAGTGTGACATAACTTAATTTGCAATAATTAAAGCCAACTAATTATATTATCTCTCCAAAATAAACCAGTGTGCATTAAACATCCTTTAGCCCTCAAATATCATAGATTGGCCATTGAACTCGCAAAGGGCATATTTTTATCTTCAAACATCATTTTAAATACAAAAGATGTTAATACTAATCAATGGGTGTTAAATAACCTAATAAAAGAATAATTTATTTTCTGTATAATTAAAAGGAATACTGGATATTTTCTCCACATTAAAACTCCACCCAAGAAAAAAAAAGATATTACATTAGAACTGGCCCCACACCCAGTGCTATGTATGATTATCCCACAATATGCATATTAATTTCCCTAATATTCTTGAATGTCACTACCATGTATGTCTATATGAAAGGATAATGACATAAGTCCAACACTACACTATAGCTTATATTAAAGGTCAAAGACACTACTTGAAATAATTATAAAAGAAAGTAAAATTCAAGTTTTAAGAAAAGGAATTAGAACGTGATACCTAGATTTGAGGTCGTTACAAAATATGCTACACGGCTGATTACTTTTTACAAACATACTTATGCCTTGAGGATATGAGGTATACCGCTCATACTCCAACCGACCACTGTGAAGTGGAAATCGGTACGATACATAGGTCATCGGAAGAGTCGGATTTCTATGACCTCATCTTCCTCAGTTAGTGTGAGGAGAAACATACAGGACATCTCGTGTCTTTGCCATTATAGCTTTCGAGGGTATTCTGGAAACTTCTTTATTAGAGATACAGTGGCATGTTGTACTCTCTTCACAATCGAGGGATTTCTTGTCTATCTCACATCGATGCGGCATTAACAACATCATCAGGATTTTAGTGATACATCTTCCCGGCATATACATATAATGAAGGTTTGAGAGATTAAATGTTTATCTCACGTAAATTCCTTCATTAGGACGTAAGGATATTCACATCCAGAACCCCCACATACTCAAAAGTATGCTCTCCAGGAGTTCCCTTAGGAAGACCTATTTCACCATCATTTAGCTTCTGACAATGATGGATCTATGGTCAGGGCTCTACATGATATCATTATACTTGATTATTTAAGTATATCATGGCATTCTTTTAGCATCAGGCATGTAACATCCCCGACTTGGGTTATGAGTTAACCCTAGGAGTTTTGCCTAAATATGTAATTAAATCTTTGTGATTAACTCTGAGCATGTAATTAAGTTTCTCAGAAACATATATTTCAGTATTTGCTCCTTTTTATTTAAAGTTGTAACATTGTTTTGATATACAGGGACCTATGTGCAATTTACCAAGTTGAAAGGGTTAGCTTGCAATTTGCACATGATGAGATGTTCCTCTGATGTTGAGACATCATGAGAATCTTTTGGCAAAGTATGAGGGATTTCCCAAGCTAGGGCACCAAGGTGCAGCTGTGGAAGCAATCCTAGGGCTTGAAACCCTAATTTGGGGTAAAATGCAATTTACCCAAATTAAGGGATCCAAATTGTAAAATATGTAATCTAAAGTATCTTTTAGACTCTTGCCATCATTTATAGAAGAAATGATGAGGAAGTCACCTCATTTGAGTTATCAGGTTATGAAATATGCCTTGTGATTGAATAATCAGGGTATATGTGCAGAAGCTCTTTATGTATGTACTTTATTATTAGATTGTTCTTCTTTGCCTTCTTTTCTAGACCTTAAGATAAGGTTTGTCCTTAGAATAAAGAGGAAGGGACGAGCAAGTAATGAGGGAAGGACTTAGTTGGAATTAGGGGAAACTTATGGGCCTTTAATGAAACGTCACCCAAGTATTTATACACTTTACTTCTCTAAGCAAAGAAACCTTTCCTTCGTGCATATCACTGTTTCCTCTTTGCTTGGCCGACTAAGGACTATCTTGGAGCTCAAGAGGAACGACCAAGGGTGCAAGGTAGGTTTGAACCCCTCTTCTTGCCTAATTCCATGATTAGAACTCAAATTCAAGGTCAACTTCATGGCTAACTCTTGAAACCCTACCTTTCTAGCCGTCTCTTTTCATTCTTCCTTGGAGTTTTCACCTCGGCCAACCTGTGGGAACTCAAGGACGCCATTAGAGCTTGGAGCTCAAGAAGCAAGCTTTAGGCGGGTTTTATAACTCTAAACCCATGTTTTACTATATACATCTCTTATATGCGGTTAGATGATAGCTCTTCATGTTTCCCTACTTTTCCCTGCTATTTTGCAAGCAAATCCATGGGATATTCATACTGTTCTTGAGCTAGGAGATGAAGGCGTGATTTCCAAGAAAAACCCACCGCTTTTCACTTCCTTAAACGGTCTCACCAGTTTGCTCTCTCGGTCTCAAGACCGCGAGGTGAGCAAACGGTCTCGAGACCGCGACAGGGCAAACGGTCTCCAAGACCGTTTGGCCCCGTTGAACGAGCGTGGACCGTATAAGAAATATGTTCCTAATTATGTAGGTTAATTACCCTAAAACTTTGGGAGGCTAACTCCAAAGGAATCGGGAGATATGACTTTCTTAAGTAACAACTTTAAATGAATTTATTCCTGATTCTCAAACGGTCTGAAATTTGCCTTTTTGGGCAAACGGTCTCAAGACCGTGAGAGGGCTCGCGGTCTCAAGACCGAGAGGAGGCTCGCAGTCTCAAGACCTTGATAGGGCTCACGGTCTCAAGACCGAGAGGAGGCTCACGGTCTCAAGACCGCGAAGGGCCTCGCGGTCCTGAGGTCAAAGTGGGCAAACGGTCTACATAGCTTCGCGGTCTTGAATTCACATGATGGCTCGCGGTCTTGAAGTAGGTTGAGGGGGCTCGCGGTCTTGGAAGAGGTTGAGGGCTCGCGGTCCTAAAGTCAAAATAGAATAAACGGTCAACACACCCTCGCGGTCTTGAAAAGTCAAAATTGGCTAAACGGTCAACACTTTCAAACGATCTCAACTCAATTGAAGAATGATGGTTGCAGGTCAATCAATGTGATTCAAAGTTGACTTCTTTCAATCAATTGATGAAATAAATGGTTCAATGATAACCTAGGATATTAAGGGTCTAATTGACTAAGACTTTGACCCTAATGATGATCAATGGGGTGAATTACCAAAATACCCCTGAAGGGTAATTTGAGTAATACCTTGATTAGATCAAACCCTAATCACATGATGATGATGTTTTAACTATATTAGTCTATGATGACTCAATCCAACCTGATCTAGAGTGATGTTGACATCACCTAATAGTATGAGGAGAGAGGAAGTACTTCTAGAGGGAGAAAGTACTTCTAGAGAGAGAAAGTACCCTTTTTAGATGAAAACTCAATTAAAGCATCTTCAATGCACAGGAAGGAGCATAATTAGGGTATGACCCACCTATGTGAGATTATAGAAACCCTAATTATGATAAATGATGAACCTTTAACTAATCTAACAACATCAATGAAGATGTTACTCAGATATGATGATGTTATGAGTTCAATTTACCTTAATGTGAATAGTAAACCCTAATTCAAGGGTGATGACATGTAATGTGAATAGTAAACCCTAATTCAAGGGTGATGACATGTAATGTGAATAGTAAACCCTAATTCAAGGGTAATGGCATGCTTGTGAGTATTAAACTCTATTTGATATGAATTAGAGATTTAACTCTTATGACAAGAGTAGGAAGTATATTCCTTATTTTTGTATTACCTTTATCAGTTGTATTAACCATGCAGGTTCTGATATGAAGGTAATCATATCCAGGTATGGATGTTGATGTTACATTCATTAAAGGCATGTTGTTAGCCTTATGAATAGGTAAAGTAATCTGATGCCTTGTCAGTGGCATCCTATGCTGATAATGGGCTGTGAGAGCCATGAACACCATCAAGGTCATGCCTTAGAGATGACTTGTGATGAGGATAATGAGAAATGATGATTGATATGAGTTAGGCCTGTTACATTTAGTATTCTTCTTTTATAGCTGCTATGCTACTGTTATTGTTTGGAGAACAATGTATGCTGTTAAAGAATACTGAATGTACCTAACTAATCAAGTATAATGTAGAGCCCTGATCATAGATCCATCATTGTCAGAGATTAAGTGATGGTGAAACAGGTTTTCCTCAGGGAACTCCTGGAGCACATACTTTTGAGTATGTGGGGTACATGGATGTGTAGAACCTTACATCCTAGTGTAGGAAAGTGATGTAGATGTGTAATCCATCCATCCTTCACTATAATTCCATACCGTATCAGTGGTAGGTAAACATGAAACCTCCTGATGACGAAGAAAGCACAGATATCCGTATCAGTGGTAGGTAAATATGAAACCTCCTGATGACGAAGAGAGTACAGAACGCCACTGTGACTCTAGAATAGCGAAGGACCAGTTTACCCTGGTGAGCTATAGTAGTAGAGACACGAGATGTCCTACAAGTGATCCTCTTACTGACTGAGGAAGGTGAAGGTCATGAGAATCCGGCTCTCTTAATGACCTATGTATGATACTGATGTGACTTCTCAGCGATCAGTTGGAGTATGAGTGGTATGCCTCATCTCCACATGGCATAATGTTGTTTGTAAAACATAATCAACCATGTAGTATAACTTGTTAGAGATGACTCCAAGTTAGTTGATTGATGTTACATTGCAATAGTATTTATATTCTCCATATCTTCTAAAGTGTAGAGATCTTGTTATACCTGCAACTGTTATAGAATACTTTGAAGGCTTTACTGTTTAAGATATTCTTTGATGTTATAATAAAGCTTCTGGCGAAGAGTTATAACTCTCGCTGGGACAATTATGTATAATTGTCTCACCCCGTAGACTTCAACTTTTTAGGTGGACGTCAGAGACGAAGAAACCAGCCTACAGGTGACCAGTCTCAGCAGCAGCAGCACCAGGAGCAGTAGTAGAATCTCAGGTGGAGATTGTCCTGCCATGTGGTGTAGTTAGAGTCAGTCCTATGTGTCCTCTGTACTCTCAGGTCTTGGAGTCTTTTGTTTAGTGATCTTGAGATTTTGTATCTTGATGTATATAATTACTCAAGAAGTAATTATCCTGAGATGTAAACAGTTTATCTCTCTTTATGAAAGAATTTTTTATGGATCCAAGTTCTTATCTCGAAAAGTTTTAATTTCCCGTGATTTTGTCTTCCGATGATTATCGATTTGCTTCCGCTAAGTATTAATCGTGTTTATGTCATGGTTTGGAGATCAGAGCCCACAATTAGTGGTATCAGAGCTCTAGGTCAGTTGAGTCTACAGAGGCATAGGACTTAGGATGTTGAGTCTACCTTTAGTACTCCTTCCTTATCTAATAGAATCTTCTGCTCCTCAGGAGGAGAAGGTACCTAAGGATGTCAGAACATCACGATGAGTACGTGGCAGAGAGTAGTGCTAGTGCACTTCGAGGCGGTGCAAGAGTTCCGAGAATAGAACAACATGCACTTGAGTCACCAAGAGAGACACCCCAGTTCGACCCAACTGACATGAGTAATCCAGCCGTACAGACGATGTTCGGGCAGTTCATGACTGCCATGACACACATAACTGATAGGATGCCCATTCCTGCACCTAGAGCACCTGTCCAGCCTGAAGCACAAGGTATCAGTAAGACATTCGAATGACTTCGTCGTGTCAGAGCTACCGAGTACTTCGGAACTGCCGACCCTGCAGATGCTGACTTATGGTTGATAGAGTTGGAGAAGGCTTTTAGGATTCTTATGATTCCGGAAGCTGAGAAGGTTAGACATGCTGTCTATCTTCTCAAAGGCAGTGCTGGTCACTGGTGGAACATGGAAGAGCAGAAGAGGCCTGGAGTAGATTTCTCATGGGAAGAGTTTCGTCGGGAATTTATCAAAAGATATTTTCCAAAGACCTTCCTAGATGAGAAGATCTCTCAGTTCGAGAAACTAAGACATGGTATGATGAACATTAGCGAATATGAAGCTAAGTTCATGGAGTTGCTGCGGTTCTGTCCGCACATGGCTGCTACGGATGAGGAAAGAATCAGAAGATTCAAGAAGGGTTTGAATTCTGATATGTCAACCCCTGTATCTACCTTAGAGAACCGAGAGAGATTCTCTACCTTCGTTGAGTCAGTCTGAAGGATAGAGAGATCTGTGGTTGAGAAAAGACAAACCCATAAAAGATATCCACAGTTCCAGGGTTCTTCCTCTAGGGATTCCAAGAAACCTAGATTCTCTGCACCTAACCCTCCACCACCCAGATCGAGTTTTCAAACTCAATGGACACCAAGCAGAGGTAGAGGACGGAGTCAATCGCTTCAAGGGACGCACAGTTCTGCATCAGTGTCAGTTACTGGACCACCCAAACCACAGCAACAGGAGAAGAGTTGCTACAACTGTGGTAAGGTGGGACACTTGATGAAGGATTGCCATTCTAGGCCTGTCGGTCTGACACAACAACCCCCGAGACAGAATCAACAGGGATCTCAGAATAGACAACATCAAGGAGCAGCTCGAGGATGTGGACAAGCGTCTCAAGCTGGATCATCAGCACCACCTCAACACCAGGCGACAACGAGGTTCTATGCTATGAACCCACCTGAAGCAGTGGTCAATCCATGGGTAGTGGCAGGTCAGATGAAACTTTTATATTCTGATATGTCTACATCCTGTGTTGTATCCGTTCTGATTGATCCGGGTGCTACACACTCTTTCATCACTCGTGAAGTGATTCGTAACTGCAATATGACTGTTAGTCATAGGACAGATAGTTTGTTGTTAGAGACTCTGTTGAGTGGGTCTTCCGTTTTGCAGGAGGTATGTTCTCCCTACATCCTCTTCTTTTCTGACCATCGCATTCAAGTGGATCTTATACCACTTGATATGTAGGGATTTGATATAATCCTCGGGATGGATACCTTGGAAAGGTATAGAGTTGTCTTGGATTGTGAGTCCAAGTTGGCTGTGTTTGCTGATGAAAGCAACACATGGATCTTTCAAGGAGAAAGAAAGATTCTACCCACCTGTCTTGTATCAGCTATGGTTACTGATAAGCTGTTGAGGCAAGGATGTTATGCATTCTTAGCCCATGTGGTAGATGTTACCAAGGAAAGTTTCAATCCTGCTGAAGTTCCGGTAGTCAAGGAATTCAAAGATGTATTTCCTGAAGAACTTCCTGGTATACCACCACCTCGGGAGATTGATTTTGAAATCAATCTGATCCCAGATACGAAACCCATAACTCAGACTCCGTATAGAATGGCGCCTGCCGAGATGGCAGAACTCAAAAAACAACTTCAAGAGTTACTTGAGAGAGGTTTTATCCGACCGAGTACTTCACCTTGGGGTGCTCCGGTCTTGTTTGTTAAAAAGAAAGATGGGTCAATGCGATTGTGCATCGACTACAGACAACTCAATAAAGTAACAATAAAGAATAAGTACCCTCTGCCGAGGATTGATGATCTCTTTGACCAGTTGCGTGGTGCAACAGTCTTTTCAAAAATAGACTTGAGGTCTGGATATCATCAACTCCGTATTAAGGATAGTGACATATCCAAGTCCGCCTTTAGGACAAGATATGGTCACTATGAGTTCACGGTTATGTCGTTTGGACTAACCAATGCACCAACTGCATTCATGGAACTCATGAATAGAGTTTTTCGACCTTTCCTTGATCAGTGTGTTGTTGTCTTCATAGATGACATACTGATTTATAGTAAGGATGCTTAGCAGCATGAGAAGCATCTTTGCCAAGCTTTGACCTTGCTAAGAGAACATAAGCTGTACGCTAAGTTTAGCAAGTGTGAGTTCTGGCTGCCGGAGGTATCTTTTCTTGGACATGTGATATCCGCCTCGGGAATTCGTGTTGACCCTACAAAGGTAGAATCTGTTCTACAATGGGAACAACCGAAGACACCGACGGAGATTCGAAGTTTCTTGGGGTTAGCTGGCTATTATCGAAGGTTCATTAAGAACTTTAGTTCTATAGCTTTACCTTTGACCAAGTTAACCCGGAAAGATGTTCCTTTTTCTTGGAGTGATAAGTGTCAAAAATCTTTCCAGTTGCTGAAGGAGAGGTTGACAAGTGCACCTGTGCTAGTGCTACCTGAACAAGGAAAAGGGTATATAGTTTTCTGTGATGCTTCCAAAAATGGACTAGGATGTGTGTTGATGCAGGATAAGCAAGTGATTTCTTTTGCTTCCCGACAGCTTAAGAAACACGAGGAGAATTATCCAACACACGATCTGGAGTTAGCTGCTGTGGTTCATGCTTTGAAGATCTGGAGGCATTATCTCTACGGAGAGACATTCCAGATTTTCACAGACCACAAAAACCTTAAGTATATCTTCTCTCAGCATGAGCTCAACATGAGGCAACGTCGTTGGATGGAGTTAATCAAGGACTACGACTGTACAATTGATTACCATCCAGGCAAGGCCAATTTTGTTGCAGATGCCTTGAGTAGGAAATCAGCAACATCAACCATGAATAGAGCACAACTAAACTCTTTAGTATGCTCTAGGAGAGATATGCTTATCTCTTTAAGGCAAGACAATGTACAGTTGAAGGTGTCATTGTTAGCCGGTTTGTTAGCTGAGATGCATATTAAACCTACCCTAAGGGAGCAAATTAAAGAGGCACATCTAGGTGATGCTGCAGTTCAACAGATAAGATCTGAGTATGGAAATGAGAAGCAAGATGGTTTTCATGACTCAGAAGATCAAGTAGCTTGTTATAATGGAAGAATGATAGTGCCAGATATGGACAACTTGAGTAAGTTAATCCTGGAAGAAGCCCATTCTTCCATGTATGCTATGCATCCAGGGAGCACCAAGATGTATCGAAATTTGAAAGATCTGTATTGGTGGCCTGGGATGAAAAAGGACGTTTCAGAGTTTGTTCTGAGGTGTCCTGTGTGTCAGCACCGTGGTGTTGAAGAAGCCACTTGGGAGTTAGAGGATGAGATGAGAAGGAAGTATCCTGCCCTTTTCTCTTAGTATGTTTTATCGATTTCGGGGACGAAATCCTCATAAGGGGTGGATAATTTGTAACATCCCCGACCTGGGTTATGAGTTAACCCTAGGAGTTTTGCCTAAATATGTAATTAAATCTTTGTGATTAACTCTGAGCATGTAATTAAGTTTCTCAGAAACATATATTTCAGTATTTGCTCCTTTTTATTTAAAGTTGTAACATTGTTTTGATATACAGGGACCTATGTGCAATTTACCCAGTTGAAAGGGTTAGCTTGCAATTTGCACATGATGAGATGTTCCTCTGATGTTGAGACATCATGAGAATCTTTTGGAAAAGTATGAGGGATTTCCCAAGCTAGGGCACCAAGGTGCAGCTGTGGAAGCAATCCTAGGGCTTGAAACCCTAATTTGGGGTAAAATGCAATTTACCCAAATTAAGGGATACAAATTGTAAAATATGTCATCTAAAGTATCTTTTAGACTCTTGCCATCATTTAGAGAAGAAATGATGAGGAAGTCACCTCATTTGAATTATCAGGTTATGAAATATGCCTTGTGATTGAATAATCAGGGTATATGTGCAGAAGCTCTTTATGTATGTACTTTATTATTAGATTGTTCTTCTTTGCCTTCTTTTCTAGACCTTAAGATAAGGTTTGTCCTTAGAATAAAGAGGAAGGGACGAGCAAGTAATGAGGGAAGGACTTAGTTGGAATTAGGGGAAACTTATGGGCCTTTAATGAAACGTCACCCAAGTATTTATACACTTTACTTCTCTAAGCAAAGAAACCTTTCCTTCGTGCATATCACTGTTTCCTCTTTGCTTGGCCGACTAAGGACTATCTTGGAGATCAAGAGGAACGACCAAGGGTGAAAGGTAGGTTTGAACCCCTCTTCTTGCCTAATTCCATGATCAGAACTCGAATTCAAGGTCAACTTCATGGCTAACTCTTGAAACCCTACCTTTCTAGCCGTCTCTTTTCATTCTTCCTTGGAGTTTTCACCTCCGCCAACCTGTGGGAACTCAAGGACGCCATTAGAGCTTGGATCTTGAAAGCTTGGAGCTCAAGAAGCAAGCTTTAGGCGGGTTTTATAACTCTAAACCCATGCTTTACTATATACATCTCTTATATGCGGTTAGATGATAGCTCTTCATGTTTCCCTACTTTTCCCTGCTATTTTGCAAGCAAATCCATGGGATATTCGTACTGTTCTTGAGCTAGGAGACGAAGGCGTGATTTCCAAGAAAAACCCACCGCTTTTCACTTCCTTAAACGGTCTCACCAGTTTGCTCTCTCGGTCTCAAGACCGCGAGGTGAGCAAACGGTCTCGAGACCGCGACAGGGCAAACGGTCTCCAAGACCGTTTGGCCCCGTTGACCGAGCGTGGACCGTATAAGAAATCTGTTCCTAATTATGTAGGTTAATTACCCTAAAAATTTGGGAGGCTAACTCCAAAGGAATCAGGAGATATGACCTTCTTAAGTAACAACTTTAAATGAATTTATTCCTGATTCTCAAACGGTCTGAAATTTGCCTTTTTGGGCAAACGGTCTCAAGACCGTGAGAGGGCTCGCGGTCTCAAGACCGAGAGGAGGCTCGCGGTCTCAAGACCGTGAGAGGGCTCGCGGTCTCAAGACCGAGAGGAGGCTCGCGGTCTCAAGACCGAGAGGAGGCTCACAGTCTCAAGACCGCGAGGGGCCTCGCGGTCCTGAGGTCAAAGTGGGCAAACGGTCTACATAGCTTCGCGGTCTTGAATTCACATGATGGCTCGCGGTCTTGAAGTAGGTTGAGGGGGCTCGCAGTCTTGGAAGAGGTTGAGGGCTCGTGGTCCTAAAGTCAAAATAGACTAAACGGTCAACACACCCTCGCGGTCTTGAAAAGTCAAAATTGGCTAAACGGTCAACACTTTCAAACGATCTCAACTCAATTGAAGAATGATGGTTGAAGGTCAATCAATGTGATTCGAAGTTGACTTCTTTCAATCAATTGATGAAATAAATGGTTCAATGATAACCTAGGATATTAAGGGGCTAATTGACTAAGACTTTGACCCTAATGATAATCAATGGGGTGAATTACCAAAATACCCCTGAAGGGTAATTTGAGTAATACCTTGATTAGATCAAACCCTAATCACATGATGATGATGTTTTAACTATATTAGTCTATGATGAATCAATCCAACCTGATCTAGAGTGATGTTGACATTACCTAATAGTATGAGGAGAGAGGAAGTACTTCTAGAGGGAGAAAGTACTTCTAGAGAGAGAAAGTACCCTTTTTAGATGAAAACTCAATTAAAGCATCTTCAATGCACAGGAAGGAGCATAATTAGGGTATGACCCACCTGTGTGAGATCATAGAAACCCTAATTATGATAAATGATGAACCTTTAACTAATCTAACAGCATCAATGAAGATGTTACTCAGATATGATGATGTTATGAGTTCAATTTACCTTAATGTGAATAGTAAACCCTAATTCAAGGGTGATGACATGTAATGTGAATAGTAAAACCTAATTCAAGGGTGATGACATGTAATGTGAACAGTAAACCCTAATTCAAGGGTAATGGCATGCTTGTGAGTATTAAACTCTATTTGATATGAATTAGAGATTGAACTCTTATGACAAGAGTAGGAAGTATATTCCTTATTTTTGTATTACCTTTATCAGTTGTATTAACCATGCAGGTTCTGATATGAAGGTAATCATATCTAGGTATGGATGTTGATGTTACATTCATTAAAGGCATGTTGTTAGCCTTATGAATAGGTAAAGTAATCTGATGCCTTGTCAGTGGCATCCTATGATGATAATGGGCTATGAGAGCCATGAATACCATCAAGGTCATGCTTTAGAGATGACTTGTGATGAGAATAATGAGAAATGATGATTGATATGAGTTAGGCCTGTTACATTTAGTATTCTTCTTTTATAGCTGCTATGCTACTGTTATTGTTTGGAGAACAATGTATGCTGTTAAAGAATACTGAATGTACCTAACTAATCAAGTATAATGTAGAGCCCTGATCATAGATCCATCATTGTCAGAGATTAAGTGATGGTGAAACAGGTTTTCCTCAGGGAACTCCTGGAGCACATACTTTTGAGTATGTGGGGTACATGGATGTGTAGAACCTTACATCCTAGTGTAGGAAAGTGATGTAGATGTGTAATCCATCCATCCTTCACTATAATTCCATACCGTATCAGTGGTAGGTAAACATGAAACCTCTTGATGACGAAGAAAGCACAGATATCCATATCAGTGGTAGGTAAATATGAAACCTCCTGATGACGAAGAGAGTACAGAATGCCACTGTGACTCTAGAATAGTGAAGGACCAGTTTACCCTGGTGAGCTATAGTAGTAGAGACACGAGATGTCCTACAAGTGATCCTCTTACTGACTGAGGAAGGTGAAGGTCATGAGAATCCGGCTCTCTTAATGACCTATGTATGATACTTATGTGACTTCTCAGCGATCAGTTGGAGTATGAGTGGTATGCCTCATCTCCACAGGGCATAATGTTGTTTGTAAAACATAATCAACCATGTAGTATAACTTGTTAGAGATGACTCCAAGTTAGTTGATTGATGTTACATTGCAATAGTATTTATATTCTCCATATCTTCTAAAGTGTAGAGATCTTGTTATACCTGCAACTGTTATAGAATACTTTGAAGGCTTTACTGTTTAAGATATTCTTTGATGTTATAATAAAGCTTCTGGCGAAGAGTTATAACTCTCGCTGGGACAATTATGTATAATTGTCTCACCCCGTAGACTTCAACTTTTTAGGTGGACGTCAGAGATGAAGAAACCAGCCTACAGGTGACCAGTCTCAGCAGCAGCAGCACCAGGAGCAGTAGTAGAATCTCAGGTGGAGATTGTCCTGCCATGTGGTGTAGTTAGAGTCAGTCCTATGTGTCCTCTGTACTCTCAGGTCTTGGAGTCTTTTGTTTAGTGATCTTGATATTTTGTATCTTGATGTATATAATTACTCAAGAAGTAATTATCCTGAGATGTAAACAGTTTATCTCTCTTTATGAAAGAAGTTTTTATGGATCCAAGTTCTTATCTCGAAAAGTTTTAATTTCCCGTGATTTTGTCTTCCGCTGATTATCGATTCGCTTCTGCTAAGTATTAATCGTGTTTATGTCATGGTTTGGAGATCAGAGCCCACAAGGCATGTTTTCAAACATAAACCATTAAAACAATTGCTATAAAGAAAGAGGTACTATTTGTATCAAGTTCATTTCACAGCTTTATTAACATTGGGATCTCAATCCCCTATCAATTCATCATCATGATCCAAGAACATGAGTTTTCAACCCTTAAAACATTAAATCACTTGTTACCACTTTAACAGGTAACTCAATGCCATTAAGTCATTTAATAGTGTAAACATGATAGTAGCATTGCAGGTATTTCATATGGCTTATACACCATGTCAATCTCACTTTTTACCTTTCAATAGGCAACAATGCATATTATTGCTTACAAGGCTCATTAAATACTCTTTAATGAATAAGATGTAAGATTAGCACAGATGATAACAGGTACATCAATTTCATATCAACATATTACAATATAAAGATAACTTCACTATTAAAGGGTTGCACCACTATGCCCATACTAGGGTTAGGGTTTCCCTTTACAATTCAATTAGGGTTAACCAACCCCTTTAGCTTAATTAGGAATAGTGATTCCTCATTATTTCATTATCCAAACATTGAGCTTCATGCTTAAAAGCATAACCCAGAATTAGGGTTTACTATTCACATCATCACATTACCCTAGATTAGGGTTTACTATTCACATTATAATGAATTGAGATCATACCATCATCATGTATTAGGATTGATTCCATTAATGCCCTCAATTAGGTTATAATTCATTAGCTTTCATAACTAGGATTTCACGATCTCACTATCACGGATCATACCCTAATTAGGCATTCATCCATATTAGGAGTTCATTATTTGATTTATATTCATATAAGAAGTCGCCTCTCTCATCTTTCTATAAATTAATGTCTGCATCACCCTTGATTAGTCTAAGTCCATTCAACATTGACATCATGGGTTATGTTATTACTATTGTGATTATTAAGTCTTACTCATTCAAAGAGTACTAATCACTCTAACCCATCAAGGGTACCTTTGTTATAATCACCATTGATTACATCATGTCTTAATCAACTACTTGGTCCTTTAATCACATTAAGTATCCATGAGGTTGAGGTTAATCAACCACCAAACCATCTTAACCTCTGAGGCATCAAACGATCTTGACCTTTGTACACCTAAAACGGTCTTACCTAACAACTCTCCAAATGGTCTTGGTCTACCCTTGAAACCATTTGGTGGTGAAGAATGTTTGGTCATGTTTGACTTTGAAACCGTTTTGTGGTGAAGACTGTTTGGTCATGTTTGACTTTGAAACTGTATGAACACAACCAACCTTGAAACGGCACGAGTCTAAACGGTTTGGGATCGTTTGGTCCCAAACGGTCTTGAGACCATTTGGACCAAACCACCTCAAAACTGCAAGGACCAAAAAGTGTCTCAACCACTTCAATTAAAAAAAGATTTCCAATGTTGAACCCCTAACTCGATCATGCACATGTTAGCCACTAATCAATTGAGTTAATTAGGTCAACCCTCAACTGATTTGACACTCAATTGACCCTCAATTGATCATCAATTTGGGCTTGGATCAATTGGATTAGGGTTTCAAATCGATGACCCTTCAACATACTTCAAAGTGAGTCTAATTGATTTGAAATCATTGAACCATCATTCAATTTGGTCATGACCTGACCCCAAACGGTCTTGGGATCATTTGGATGACCTCCAAACGGTCTTGAGACCATTTTGTATAGTAAACATCACAAACTAACTCAACCAATTAAGGTTTGATTCATTGGATTGATCACTAGGTCAACAATCAATTACACTTCAACTTTTTAACTTTAGATCTTCAACCACTTGACCATATTCAACCCTAGACCTCGAAACGGTCTTGGGTGACCCCCAAATGGTCTTGGGATCATTTGGATATCCTAAAAATGGTCTTGACACCATTTTCCCATTATTTTATCAAAAACCAAGTCATTCATTTAGGGTTTGGATACTAGAATTGGTCAACAAAATCAACAATTGATTACTCATCAACTTAATATCATTGGATCCTCAATTGGTCAACTATACTTAACCCTAGACCTCCAAACAGTCTTGGGTGATCACCAAACGGTCTTGGGACCGTTTGGGTGATCCCCAAATGGTTTTGAAACCGTTTGGGTCACTCAACCCAAACTTCAACTTAATTCAATTATTGAAATAAAAAATTGACCCGATTAGGGTTTAGATGGTTGATGGGCCTTTGATTGGTGAACCACTTGTAATTAATTGATGATTTTTGGTAGGTGATTAGTATACATTATTCACAACAGACCTACAAATGATCAACGCCTGGTCAACGCCTCCAAACGGTCTTGGACCATTTGCTTCCATGCGTTCTTATGAAACTGTTTGCATTCAAACGGTTTGAAACCGTTTACTCCAAACGGTTTGGAAAACCGTTTGAGCAAGGTTGGGAGACTGTTTGCTAAAGTAGATTCTTGGATAAACATAGAAATTAGTGTCATCATATTCTACCTCTGTTCAACCAAGAACAGGGGTTGTTCTTCACGGAAATGATAGCAAGAACTCACAAAGGTGTCTAAAGAAGAAGAATAAGTAACGATTTTAGGAAAGAAGGATGCATTAACAAAGCTTAAGGGTTAGAGTTATAAAACCCACCTCTAGGACTGATACATAGCTCCAAGCTTCGTAGCTTTAATGGTGGATGAATCTCCAGTAGTTGTCCAAGGTCCTTCTTCAAGTTTTGGATGAACAAGAGGGCTAGAAAAGAAAATCGTGTGAAGAAAACCAATTACTAACCATTGATTTAGAGTTTCCACCATGGATTCGAGGTAGATGATGATCCAAACTTACCAAGTCAGTATGGTCATCCTTCCTCTGGTCCAGAGCTTTCCCTGGGTCGGCCAAAGCAAAGTGATGAAGAATAGAACTAAGGGAAACGATCCTTTGTGTGGTTGGAAAAGATACCTTATATATTTATGGGTCTTTTCAAAGCAAAAAGAAAAAAAATAGTTATTTCCTTTTATCTCCCAAAATATCCACCAAGGCTTCCTCCATCCTTGGCCATGTTTCCACCTACTAAACTCATGAAAAACTCCTCCATTATCCAAGGTTAAATGGAAAGAACTAACACCTTAAAGAGATGTATTTTAATATCCAACCTTATTGGATATTGCTTAATATATTTATTAGTCTGAGTAGTTTCCACTTCTACTATAATATTCAAATGAGGCACCCTTATCATTTTATTTGCTCTAATTGATGCCAAGAAACATGAGAGATCCTCTAGAGGGTATATTTTTCATGTTGAACCCTAGGTTTTGGGTAATTTGCACATTACACCAAAACTAGGTTTTAATGCACAAGGATTGCTCTACACGCTATATCTTGGTACTCAAGCTTGTGGAAACCTTACCACTTCATCATATACATTCTTATGATGTATCATCATTAGATGAACATCTTAACATGTGCAATTTGCAAGTTAACCCCTCTATTTGTGTAATTTGCATTTTAGTCCATTATTAACAAAACAATATTCCAACATTATTCAAAAAGGACTAAAATTGAAATATAAGTTCCTCAAAAGTCTTAATTACATTTCAAAGAACAAACACAAGCATCTAATCACTTATTTAAGCAAAACACCTAGGGTTAGTACATAACCCAGGTCAGGGATTTACAAATTATCCACCCCTTACAAGGATTTCGTCCCCGAAATCATTACAAAAACATATTAAGAGAAAAGAGTAGGGTATTTCCTCCTCATCGCTTCCTCTAATTCCCACGTGGCTTCTTCAACACCACAGTGATTCCAGAGGACTTTCACAAGACTTATGTCTTTCTTTTTCATCTTTTTAATTCTCTTGTCAAGGATCAACACAAGTCCTTCTATATAAGATATATCATCATTCAACTCTACTTCCATAGGTTGCAGAATTGATTCCATATCAGGATGACATTTCCTTAACATGGAAATATGAAACACTGGGTGTAACCTTTGCAACTCTGATGGTAACTCTAGCTTATAAGCTACCTTTCCAATCCGTTCAATGATTGGATAAGGCCTCATAAACCTAGGAGCTAACTTCCCTTTCCTTCCAAATCTAAGAACTTGACAAGCGTTTTTCGTGCGTCGAACGCAAGTGTACGCGTCAATGTAATATAGGCCCTTGTGAGGCCCGAGTCGAACTCAGAGACACTGAATTATCAGAGACTACTACTAACTACTCGCAATCAGCTAGCCCGGTTAAAGAGTTGGAAGTTGTAAAATTAAAAGAAAATAAAATGAAACAAAACAAAATAATTGATTAAAGGTTTAGTTTAATCAATTCAGGTGGAGATCTTTAGGATTGCGGTTTCACCGCGGGTTATCATTGTATGAATTTTTATATAGTCACTCAGATTCGTCTCTCTATCCGGGTAGTGGCCTGTAGTCAGAATTTCCCACTGTCGTGGTACAATTCACTACCTATGTCTAGGTCGGTTCCACCGTCATAGTAACCTATACCCTAAACTAGGTGCATTAATATCGACCTCTGGGTATCCACCATTAACCTTACACCACCTTGTTCAAGGGATTTGTCAATTAATGTGAAATTCGTCTCTTTTCAACCGTTAATTCTTCTTTCAAAGTAATTAAGGGCATTAGGTTATTATTATGGTGATCAAGCATAACAATATGATTGAGAAAACGAATTCATACCACAGATTTAAGAGATTAATGATGAATTACTATGATAAAATTGTCATACAATGCTTCCCCGGGCTACTCCCGGTCCTAAAGATAAAGGGGATTAGCCCCGCATGCTCATCTCAAAGAAAAACATGGTAGAGAAAAGGGGAAACATGGGGAAAAACATGATTGAGTGGTGAAACCCCTAAACGGAGAAGATCCAAGTGTTCCTTAGCGTAGAATACGCGACCTCCCACCTTTCGGTGGTGGAAAACATCTTCTTCGGTGTCCGAAATGACTGGGGCGTGCTTCTGGGCTCTGTTCTTCTCTCCACACCTTCTCGGGACGTGTGCAACGGCTAATGACGTGATAGATTACTCTTAGCCACCGTCATTAGGTATAATCATCGAGTTAGGTCGCCAAAATATCACAGCCGTCGGATTTAGATCGATCTGAAGCAAACTTGTATCTAACGGTGTCAATACCATCGACACGGGTCGATGGTATCGACCTTGTGCGGTATCGGCAATTCTTCTTTCTCTTCGTTGTTGCGCGTGATGCTAGATCGATACCATCGACGCGGGTCGATGGTATCGACACCCTGAGGTGACGATTTTGTCCTTTTGTGTCGCTGGAGCTCCACCTGTCGATAGTATCGACATATGCGTCGATAGTATTGACTGTCTTCTCGCCAGCAACCTGATGGTACATCGATACCATCGACTCTCCTGTCGCTAGTATCGAATCTACTCTGCTCCTTGCGGGTGGCAACCTGTGGTCGTGTCGATGGTATCGACCACTGTCGATGGTATCGACAGCAGCAGATATTCGTTTTTCCTGAAATTGCAACACAAAACCACATAAGCCGGAATAAAACATATTATTGTAATAATTTATGCTCAAAATACTGAAATAAGGGAGATTTGACATAGAGAAGGATCATAGACCAAAGTAGATGAATTATGCAATATTAACCACCAAAATGACCAATAAATGCATAAAACACAAGTAAAATATGTCTATAAATGCGACTCAAAATCATCGCATCAAACTCCCCTAAGCCTCAACATTGCTCTCCCTCGAGCAACAAAACCTTAGAATAGAATTGCTAGGGTCAACTAAAGAACAGATCATCACAACAAACATTACCATATGATCACCACCGGACATTCACATTCCGGCCCTCACTAACCACATAATGATAATTACCCTAAAGGCGACAGTAATCATCCATAAAAGATATCTACCTCAAAACTTATGAACACTATCATATAAGGCAGTTAACATAATAAAATTTTCCGATTCAGACTCTGTGCATCTTGTGATCTTCTATTCTACGTTGCTCGCCCTAACTACCATCTACATGGAAGTAGCTCTCCTGATATTCACAAGTGAGGAGAAAATCACAGTGGCCTACCAATTCGAGCAACGGGTGGATGGAATGGGTGGCTAATGAAAGAAATGGAAGCATTATATGGTTTCAACATGCATAAAACAAAATGCCCTAAATGATGCATTTGCACATGAAAATACCCTAATGCCTATAATTGGGTGGAATGATGCATGCACTACATCCCTTCTCAAGATGAAAAGGAATATCTAAAGTAGCTACATCATGTACTTACTCATCTTAAAATGTAGGTGAGACTATGTTCCTTTCTCCTTCTTATTCTACTTGCTTCTCAATACTTTCTCTTTTTTTTCTTTCTTTTTCCATTTTTTCCATTTTTTAATTTTTTATTAAGCCCTTATATCCATAAATGATAATGAATTATTTGTTGGGCTCACTTTTTCTGCATAGCTCAAATATTTGAAGCATTTATGAAGGTAGGGAACAGATTAATCACCCTTAAAGAAGAAATAAGATACATGATGTACTGTATGCATAAAAGAATTACGAATGTAGCTAAATAACACGCACCTAAGGATAATGTGCATGTATAACTCCTCTTTTTTTTAATTTTCATGCAAGATATGTGAGAATACTTTGAAATGCAAGACCTATCTACATGAGATGAAATCAAAAAGGTTAAAATCATAATGTACTTCCAATTCTTATGGTGGATTGTGAAAACAATGAGGTGGAAATATCACAAGACTAATTGACTGAACCTTTGAATATTATTATGTGTCCCTCCTTATTGACCTGTGTAGTAGTTAAGAGGTTTCTATCTCTTACTTCAAATTAGAGTCTCATTATCATTTGGTCAGTTTAGGCTCACACAACCAAATTTTTCAACTTTTCATGAATCATTAGGAATGTACAGTTGTGATTTTTCTATTTTAGAGTTGACAAAACCAATCATTTTCTTAAGTTATGTGCTCAAAGTTGAACGACACAAGCTTGTGAACACTCAATTTTTTTTTAAATTTTCCCTTAATTCCCATGTACAAGAAATTGAGATGACACAAGACTTAAGACATCCACAATTACACTAGATAGAGTGTGGATCCTACAAACAAACTAAGATTGCAAAAACTAAATGACAAGAAACAAAACAATAAAAACTAAAAAGTAAGAAAACTAAAGGATAGTGTTGTTCCAACACCCCCCAAGCTTGAATTCAACTATGGCCTCATAGTCAAAAACAATCTTAAAGGTTGGAATAGAGGTACCGATCACTTTTCTGGCGGAGGCGGGTACTGTGGGGCCGTGGGGTCCCAGGATGGGTACTGCTCCTGAAAGCTAGGATCATACTGGGGCATGGGTGGAGGTTGTGGATACCCCCCAAAGTAGTTATGGCTCCAGTAGTGATCATAGAAGGGCTGCTGCTGCATCTCCATCCTATGCAACCTGTCATGAATCTGTTGTTGGTTGTCGAGGAGGAGGCGCTCATTTTCAAAGATAGCCCTCTGATTGTCAAGTAACCGATTTGTCGTCTCTAGAACACCGGTGTACATTGCGGTATGATGCTACTGCGTCTGCTGTATATCCTACAGTATAGCATACATTCCTTGCATTGAGTAGACATCCTCGCTTGGCTGCGAGGGCGGTGGTGGTGGTGGAGGCTGTGAAGATGAAGATGCACCCGGATGCATGCGAGGATGCTTCCTAGGTGCCACTCGTGCACGAAGAGGATTGTAAGCCTCCTCTTCCTCTTCAACCTCATCGTCATCATTGTTGTTGTCATCGTTACCGCCATCTTCATCTAAATCATCAATAGCGATAACCGGCCATCGAAAATGCTGAGCACCCTCGATGTGGAAAATAGGGTCGGGAAGCGAACATTCCTGATAAGCATGATTAAAGTGGTAGTGTGCATACGCCAGTCCATCACACAGCAGAATGAGGTTGGAGCGGTGAAGATGCTGCAAATTGACCTTACTTCTGTTGAAGAGAGGAGGCATTTGGGAGAAATTCATCCCAAGATAGTGGGCCAGTGGTGTAATGAGCCCTGCAAAGTGAATTGGAGCCTTCTGCGTACTCCTCCTTACCACCAACATGCGTTGCAAGAAGAATGCTCCCCAATTGCACTCTTGCCTCTTCAATAGTTTATGCAAGAAAAATAGGTCTGACTTGAAACTTGCTAAGAGACAGATCACCCCTAGCAAATAGAGTGGAGCAAAGCATGCGGTGAAGAATCCGCATGAACGGGTGCTTGAAATCTGCTACCGCCGCATTGTGGTAGCTCACAGATTTGCCCAGCGGCACAGTCACAAGCTCGACAAAGATAGCGTCATAATCCGTCCGATTGTCTAGCCTCCGGTAGTCAGTTCGCCCATGCTTCCAGTTGTAGATTTCATTAAACTGTCGGAGGGTGAGATTGTAGTCATTATTGTACAACCGGAAAGAAACATGACCCTTGATCCACTCGCGATCCGTGGCGATGATGTCATTGGGCACGACAAATACGTCCAGCGACGCCATGAATTCCGCCACCAGCTCCTTGTATGTCGGCCAGTCACCGAAGAATGGTTGGCCATCAGCATGGTATTCGAGCTCATCGGGCATCTTGCTCGTGTGTCTCGCTTTCCTCTTGAGCACATAGGCCAGATTAGCCTTGAACCCCAGGTTACGGATCATGTCGCGGTCGACGTAACGGGTCGGCTCAATCTTCCTTTTCATGATCTCCTCGTAAATCTTCTGGACCTCCGCAGAAGGATGAATGATCCGCAGACGTGGAATAGATGTGATCGGTGGAGGAACGAACTCTGGGATCTCCATTGGATTCGCCCGGGAAGAGGACGCGCCAGCAACATGCACCATTGTCGTAGAAGAGAAGAAAGATTAGAAGACAGAGCTCGGAGAAGGTCAGAGAAGATTATATCCACTCAGTGAAGAACGCACTCCGTGGATGCTCGTAGCCGGGCTTCAATTGCTCATAAGGATGCTCGAAATAAGTGGAGAAGGATTGCTCTGAAGTTGTGACGTCATCTGACAACAATCCCTCCCTTAAATAACCGTGGTTGGCACTGCAGTATGCCCGTCAATACCATCGACGCCGGTCGATGGTATCGACTCACGTAGCACAATCCGTACTGCCGCTGGTATCAACGGTCATCGACGGTAGGATGTGGGGGCCCAGATTTATGACGTGTCGATGGTATCGACTCGTCCCATGGATCGACTCTCCCGGCGCAACGATCGTCGTAGATTCTCTCTCGCAGATCGGTGACGTGTCACGTCGATACCATCAACGTGGGTCGATGGTATCGACCTCTAGTTAGGGCAACACCCTCGCGAGGCCCGACCACTGCTTTCTTCTTGTAACTGGGTCAATACCATCGACAGGCCCGTCGATGGTATCGACTTCACTGAGACAATTTCTTCTGAATATCTCCAGAGATCTCGCGAGTATCGACACCCATGTCGATACTATCGACCTCATTCTTGCGATCAACCTGTTGGTGTGTTGATACCATCGATGAGTCCGTCGATGGTATCGACACAGAGCAATTTTTGTAGTCGCCAACCTGTACCCAACTCGATACCATCGACACAAGGGTCGATGGTATCGACGCTGCCTCAGTCCTGCACATTGCACAAACGATCACGGTACCTTTTTTACACTAAAAACAAAGTCATATCAAACCAAAGTACGAATGTGAAAGAAACTAAACTAAACTACTGATGGTTGGGTTGCCTCCCAACAAGCGCCCTTATTTAACGTCTTAGGCTAGACGACATGAAGCTTCATCAACTTGGATCTTTGGAGAGTGTGCCCGTGGGATCACGCGGAAATTTTAACTCCACTCAATCTTGGCCAATCCCCAGCGTCATAGTACCTCTCCCAATTGCAGTGACAACATCGGCCGTCGCTTGAAACGGCCTACCCAATAGCATCTCGTAACCTTGAAGTTGTGGCATGTCCACGACGATGAAATCCACCGGAAAGATGAATCTGTCTACCTTGACGAGTACATCCTCGCACACTCCGTATGGCTTTACAATGGACCCATCCGCCAACTCAATCGTTGTCGTCGATTTCTTTATTTCCTTCAACCCAAGCTTATGAAATGTGGACAGTGGCATAAGATTAATGCTGGCGCCCGAATCACACTATGCTTGTGGAAAATGTTGATCTCCTATAGAATATGGAATATAAAAGCTTCCTTGGTCTTTCCTCTTCTGTGGTAAGATCCCGTGGATAATTGAGCTCACCATCTCATTCACTCGGTAAATGTCTCTGTCTTCGATCCGCCTTTTCTTGGTGATGATTTCTTTAATAAACCTCCCATATGGAGGAATCTGCTCTATCATTTCCACTAAAGGAATATTGATATGAAGTTTTCTGAAATGATAATCATTAATAGAATCTTTCAAGGAGTTATTTTCAAAAGAGAGATCAAGTACTTCAGCATATAACTCATCATTGTTTTTTAAAGCCTTTTTCAATTTCCTTTTGCACTCAACATACTTTTCATAGAGTTCTTCTAAACTATTAACTAACTCTTCTTTAGATAAATCAAGAAGACTTATAACTCTTAACATGTTTTATAATGATAACAAGAAACATGCTTGTATGTCCCATAACATATCTCATAATGATGAGGAAGTAATAACCCAAGGATGGTTGGTGATCCGACTTTGTAAACCCTAATCGGGTTTGATGTTGAAATATATACCTCTTAACATGTTTTATAATGATAACAAGAAACATGCTTGTATGTCCCTAGATGCTACAATTATGAACAAAAAGGACACTACAAGAGTGAATGTCTTAAATAAAAAAAGTCACACAATAAGGACAACTCCAAAAAGGAGGAAGAGTACAATAAGGAGAGCAAGTACAAGAGGAAGGAAAAGAAGGAGAAAAGACACAAGAATGCAGCTTGGGAGGAATCATCCTCAAGTGGCTCTAGATCTGAAGAAGATGGAGAGTGCCACCTTGCATTCATGGCCTCTACTAGTGAAGACATTGGTGAGGTAAGTGAGGTAAGCAAGGTAAGCTTGCATGAACTCTTATTGATATGCTTGTTTCTACCCGTTCTTCTTTTGCTAAATGTAAATCTAAAAGAAAAATGTTAGAAAAAATTATTGATGATTTGTATTCTAAACTTGAAATTCTTGAGCTAAATGAGAAAAAACATCTTGAGAGAAATGATAACTTGCAAGGTCAATATTTTGATCTTGAGCTCCAATACAATGGATTTGAAGTAGAGAATGATGTTTACCTTAAGAACATTGAAATTCTTAAGGAAGATAACTAAAAGTTCCTAAATGAGCTTGAAACCCTTAAAACTGAAAATGTTGAATTTAAGCTCATTATTGATGCTCGTAGGGATGAGAGAGATGTTTATCTTAAGGAAATTCAGGTACTTAAATATAAAAATATTAGGTTACTTGGTCAAGTTAATGATTTATCTTCTAGACCTATTTTACCTAGTAATGATATTGCTTCTATTTCTCATGAGAAAGATTCTTATTAGACTAAAGCTCTCTGTTTAGAGGTCGACCTTGTTCATGCTACAGATGATCTTGCTAATTTGTCTTCTACTTTCATATCTCTTAATGATAAAAATCATAGACTTAGAGCCTCTATGCAAAAATTCCTCAAAAGAATAAAAACTCCCTAAATAAAATCTTTGACCATTCTACAAAATAAAGTGGTACTAGTGGTTTGGAATTTGTAGGGGAAACACCTAAGGGAAAGAACAAATCCAAATGTAAGAAAAAGAGTAAGGAAATCTCCTTTTTCATTGGAGAGTGTTCTGGCACTAAGAACCCTATGATTTGTTCTCATTACAAGTGTGATGATCATTACTCTACTTATTGTCCTTACAAGCTTAAGGGGACCAACCCAAAGATAAAATGGGTCCCAAGCTAACTCCAGATCCCAAAGTTTGAGTTGGGAACTGACACTCTCCTTTCTTGTAGGAAAAAGGTAGATGGATTGTTGATAGTGGATGCACTAAGCACATGACAGGTGATATAACCCATTTCAACAACTTCACTAAGAAGAAAGGAGGTTCAGTTACTTTTGGGGACAACAAGAAAGGTAAGGTTAAAGGTGAGGGTGATGTAGGTGAATCTTTGTGTAACAAGAATGATCTTTTTGTGGATGGCCTACATCACAATTTAATTAGTGAAAGTTAATTATGTGATAATGGTTATCTTGTGATATTTACTTCTTTTGAATGCTTGATTCTAGATTCCCTCACCTAACAAGTCATATATAAGGGAACTAGAAGTGGTAATATTTATATAATTGTGCTTGACTCTATCAAGCATGTTCTTGGTAGATTCCTAGTTGGCAATTTGAATGATATTTCTTTTTAGCATCATCAGCTTGGTCATGTAAATATGCATCAGTTGAAGAAGTTGAGCAAAAAGGACTTGGTCAAGGGACATCCCATATTGGATTTTGAAAATGATGAGGAATGCCAACTTTGTACCCAAGGAAAGCAAACCATGTCCTCCTTCAAATCCAAAGGAGTCCTTAGTACTAAGAGAGCTCTGGAACTTGTTCACATTGATCTATTTGGACCAATGAGAACTCAATCACTTCGTTGTTCCAAGTATTGACTTGTTATTGTCGATGATTTCTCTAGATATAATTGGACCTTCTTTCTTGTTTCCAAGAGTGATACGCTTGATGTTTTCTCTAATTTTTACAAACGAGTTGAGAACTAAACTTCTTTCTGAATCATTTCCATCTGTAGTGATCATTGAGGAGAATTTGAAAATGATCTTTTTGAATGTTTTTGTGAAGAATCTGGCTATGCACATAACTTCTCTTCACCTCAAACACCTCAACAAAATGGGGTTGTAGAGAGGAAGAATAGGTCACTATAGGAGATGCATAAGATCATGCTTTTAGAGTATGACACTCCAAAGAAGTTTTGGGATGAAGCCGTCAATGCCTCATGTTTTGTGCAAAATTGGGTTTTTACACATCCTTATTTGAAGAAAACCCCCTATGAGCTATTGCATGGTAG
The DNA here is from genome assembly GCA_963693085.1 of Alisma plantago-aquatica. Lineage (NCBI taxonomy): Eukaryota > Viridiplantae > Streptophyta > Magnoliopsida > Alismatales > Alismataceae > Alisma > Alisma plantago-aquatica. The sequence continues at coordinate 301,358,127 of OY856411.1, read as the reverse complement.
AAAGCCTTCTATCGAGTATTTCCATGTTTTCAGATGTCCTTATTTTATTTTGAATACAAAAGATTCTCTCAACAAGTTTGATCCAAAATCTTACAAGGCTTTCTTTCTCTGCTATAGCACTACTAGCAAGGCTTATGGAGTGTTTAATGTAGATCTTGCTAAAGTAGAAGAATCTATAAATATTAAGTTTATTCAGACTAACCCCTCTATTCCCAAAGATATTGTTCTAAATGATGATGTTGCAGGTGAGGTAATTCCTATTCTAAAAGAACTCAACATCACCCAAAAAGGAAAAGAGGTTGCCATTCAAGAAGAAGAGAAAGATGAAGAGAAGAAGGATCTAACTCCCCGATTCACAAAGAATCATCCAAAAGAGCTGATTTTAGGTGATCCATTTGAAATAGTGAAGACGCGGGCTGCATTCAATAAAGAACAAGTCAATAGCACCTTCATCTCACAACTCGAGCTAAAGAACGTCAAAGAATCTCTTGGGGATGATGAATGGATCCTAGCCATGCAAGAAGTTTTGGGGCAATTTAAAAAGAATGAAGTATGGACCCTAGTTCCAAGACCAAGTGATATAAAGATTATTGGCACCAAGTGGGTCTACTTCAACAAGCTAGATGAAAACGGCAAAGGTAAGTAGCAAAGCAAGGTTAGTGGCTCAAGGCTACAATCAACAGGAAGGTATAGATTTGATGAAACATATGAACCTTTAGCTAGACTTGAGTCCATTTGTATGTTGCTTGCTTTTTCCAGTTATAAAAACTTACTTTTTTATCAAATAGATGTTAAAAGTGCATTTTGAATGGTACGATTGAGAAGGAAGTGTTTGTTGCACAACCCTCTGGCTTTGAACATGATAGTTTACCTAAACATGTTTATTTGTTCTAAAAATCTCTCTATGGACTCAAACAAGCACCTCGAGCTTGGTATGAGAAATTATAGAACATTTTGTTAATTTATGGGTATATCAGGGGAAAAGTAGATTCTACCTTGTTTCTAAAGTGCACATTTAACAATTTTCTTATCATTCAAATATATGTTGATGATATCATTTTTGGCAGAACTAATCTTGATCTTTGCAAAGAGTTTAGTGATCTTATGCGGAGTGAGTTTGAGATGAGCATGATGGGTGAGCTTAATTTCTTCCTCAGCTTTCAAATCAAGCAAACTAAAGATGAGAACTTCATCAACCAAGGAAAGTACACAAGTGAGCTACTTAAGTGATTTGGGATGGGGAATACCAAGTCAATGGACACACCCATGACTAACACCACCAAACTTGATAAAGATGAAGAAGGCGAGAAGGTAGATGAGAAGCTCTATAGAGGTATGATTGGAAGTTTACTTCACTTAATTGCCTCTAGACCTGATATAATATTTAGTGTTGGCTTGTATGCTCTCTTTCAATCAAATCCTAAGAAATAACATCTTATAGATGTTAAGAGGATTTTAAGGTACTTAGCCAAAACTCCAAATTTTGGTATATGGTATCCCAAGTCAAGGGACTTTACTCTTATGACTTATAGTGATGCAGATTACATAGGATGCTTGATTGATAGAAAGTGCACAAGTGGCACTTGCTTTCTCCTAGGACCTTGCTTGGAGTCTTGGTTCTCTAAGGAACAGAGCATAGTGACATTATCAACTACCGAGGCTGAATACATTGTAGTTGGGAGTTGTTGTGTCCAGGTTCTTATGGATGAAGCAAATTCTCCAAGACTTTAACATTCATTTTGATGCTTCTCCTATCTATTGTGATAATACTAGTGCAATTAACTTATCATATAATCCTATCTTGCATAGTAGAGATAAGTATATAGAGGTTCGCCATCATTTTCTTCATGATCACATTGCCAAAAAGGATATCTGTATCACGCATGTGGACATGTAAAATTAGTTGGCAGACATTTTTACAAAACCTCTAGCTAGAGAGCAATTTTATTTTATTAGATCTAAACTACTCATAACTGCTTTGAATGAATCTGATATGCCTTCTAGATAGTTGTCATCCATCCTATATGCTTTTCTTACATTTTGATCAACATTTCTTACTAATATGTTAAAATTAGTTTTTCATGTTCTCCTTGCCTTATTTTTCTCTTATTTTTGGGTATTTTATGCAAATGCTAGTTTATCGCAAAATAGTACCCAATGATGAGTGATATGTGCCTAAGGATTTTTAAAATGCAAAATATACTTAAAAAATAAATTTAATTAGCACTCAAATGGATAGAAATTAGAATTTCTAAAGTTGGTTTAGGTGGACCATCGATCGAGTTGCCAACTCGACCGATCAGTGGCCGAGAGATTTTTTAAAGAGCCAATTGGTTGAGTTTTCGAGTCACAGAACTTGATCGATGGCCGGTCTGGAGCAAACATAAGTTAGCTTAAGCCGACTTTTCTCCCTCTCAAGTAGAGAAAAATTGACCGATCCAACCTCTAGTTCCCTCTATCTCTCAACCCTAGCCCCGAGCTTCCTCTCCCTACCCATAGTTTGACCTAGATCGACCTTCCTTGACCTTTTTCTTATCAACCCTAGGTGTGTGGACGGTTTGTGGTGGTGTTTCAATCATTTTTTCTCTATCAATCCTTCTCATTTCATCTTCATGGCATCAAATAGGAGAAAGAGAGTCGCCCTAGCTGGAGCACCATCTTCCTCTTCCAACTCATGTCTCGTACCCTTTGACAATACCTTTTTTGTCTCCAATGAGGCTCTCAATAGGTACAAGGAGATCCTTCATAGGAACCCCTTTCTGTTTCATTCCCTTTTTGAGCCAACCCCATAGACAATGGGTTATCAATCAAGTAGCTCAGTTTCTATACGATCACCACCTCTCTTCCTTATGTGTCGAACGTGCACGCTACAACATTTCCATCACAAGCACTATGGTCTTTCATGAATTCTATGCTAACTTGAAAAACCCTGAACCTGCTGAATCAAGGTTACTTCTATCATGCTCGGAAAGAGCAAAATAGAAGATTTTGACCTATTTTTCCTTATCCAAACCATGGTGTGGGCACCTCCTTAGCATAATCTGAAACCTTTCCCGAGTCTCAGAGTAGGTCTCTCCTGCCTTCTGGGTAAAATTGTGAATTTTTCTGATCAGATCATTTGTCTTCTCAGGCGGGAAGAATCTTTCAAAGAACACTTCTACCATGTGGTTCCATGATTCCACATACTCATAGTCCAGATTGTGCAACCACTCTCGTGTGTTCCCTGCCATAGAACTCGGGAATAGCTTCAAGTAGAGCGTCTCTTGTGGAAATCTGTCAATTTTTATCATGTCACAATTTTCCACAAATTGGCTTATATGCGTGACTGGGTCTTCGTTCTTGAGCCCATGGAAAGCATTCGACTTGACCAAGTTGATAATGCATGATCAATCTTATAAGTTGGAATGTTGATCGCCTGCTTCTTGATTGGCCCCTTTGAAGTAGATGAAGAAGAAGCCTTAATCTTCTCCCATATTGTTTATTCCTATGCCATTTCTTCTTGTTCGGATTCGGAATCGATTTCTTCCAGGTAGTCTTGATTGTATTCCTCCTCGTCTTCCGGTCCCTACGATGGAACCTCTGGTGCCTATTGCGTGTAGTCGGTGCTACATGTCTGCACCATGCACAGTACCTGCAAAATGAAAATTTAAGTTCAGTACCGTGCTAGTGATTACAAAAATTGAAAAGACAGGCTATAAATTTTAGAAATGATTTCACAATAATAAAAAATAAAAAATGGCCTAGAGTGGCCGCTTGCAGCAATCGTAGTGCCGACAATTGTCGTGTTCCCTGGCAACGGAGCCAAAAACTTGACACACATTTTCCGTGCGTCGAACGCAAGTGTACACGTCAATGTAATATAGGCCCTTGTGAGGCCCGAGTCGAACTCAGGGACACTGAATTATCAGAGACTACTACTAACTACTCGCAATCAGCTAGCCCGGTTAAAGAGTTGGAAGTTGTTGTAAAATTAAAAGAAAATAAAATGAAACAAAACAAAATAATCGATTAAAGGTTTTGTTTAATCAATTCAGGTGGAGATCTTTAGGATTGCGGTTTCACCGCGGGTTATCATTGTATGAATTTCTATATAGTCACTCAGATTCATCTCTCTATCCGGGTAGTGGCCTGTAGTCAGAATTTCCCACTGTCATGGTACAATTCACTACCTATGTCTAGGTCAGTTCCACCGTCGTAGTAACATATACCCTAAACTAGGTGCATTAATATCGACCTCTGGGTATCCACCATTAACCTTACACCACCTTGTTCATGGGATTTTTTAATTAATGTGGAATTCGTCTCTTTTCAACCGTTAATTCTTCTTTCAAAGTAATTAAGGGCATTAGGTTATTATTATGGTGATCAAGCATAACAATATAATTGAGAAAACGAATTCATACCATGGATTTAAGAGATTAATGATGAATTACTATGATAAAATTGTCATACAATGCTTCCCCGGGCTACTACCGATCCTAAAGATAAAGGGGATTAGCCCTGCATGTTCATCTCAAAGCAAAACATGGTAGAGAAAAGGGGAAACATGGGGAAAACGTGATTGAGTGGTGAAACCCCTGAACGGAGAAGATCCAAGTGTTCCTTGGTGTAGAATACGCGATCTCCCACCTTTCGGTGGTGGAAAACGTCTTCTTCGGCGTCCGGAACGACTGGGGCGTGCTTCTGGGCTCCGTTCTTCTCTCCACACCTTCTCGGGACGTGTGCAACAGCTAATGACGTGATAGATTTCTCTTGGCCACCGTCATTAGGTATAATCACCGAGTTAGGTCACCAAAATATCACAACCGTCGAATTTAGATCGATCTGAAGCAAACTTGTATCTGACGGTGTTGATACCATCGACACGGGTCGATGGTATCGACCTTGTGTGGTATTGGCAATTCTTCTTTCTCTTCGTTGCTGCACCTGATGCTAGCTCAATACCATCAACGCGGGTCGATGGTATCGACACCCTGAGGCGACAGTTTTGTCCTTTTGTGACACTGGAGCTCCACCTGTCGATAGTATCGACATATGCGTCGATAGTATCGACTCTCTTCTCGCCAGCAACCTGATGGTACATCGATAGTATCGACTCTCTTCTCGCCAGCAACCCAGATGGAATCATGACCTTTGGCTATTCTAGGTAAACCAACCAAAAAATCCATGGTCACATGATCCCACTTCCATTGTGGTATGGGTAAAGGTTGCATTGTTCCTTCAGGATTATGGTGTTCAACTTTAACTTGCTGACACACAAGACACCGCATAATAAACTCAAAAACATCCTTCTTCAAACTAGGCCACCAATACATATCTTTTAAGTTACGATACATCTTGGTGCTTCCTGGATGCATAGCATACATTGAAGAATGAGCTTCCTCCATGACTAACTTCCTCAAGTTATCCACATCTGGTACTATCATTCTACCATGATAATAGGATACTTGATCATATGAGTCATGGAAACCTTCTCGTTTCTCATTACCATACTCTGATCTAATCTGTTGAACTACTTCATCAGCTTGTTGTGCCTCCTTAATCTGTTGTCTCAGAGTAGGTTTTATGTGCATCTCAGTTAACAGCCCTGATAACAACGATACTTTTAACTGTACATTATCCTACCTTAAAGAGATAAACATATCCTTCTTAGAGCACACTAAGGAATTCAGTTGTGCTTTATCTAGGGCTGGTGTTGCTGATTTCCAACTCAAAGCATAAGCAACTACATTGGCCTTCCCTGGATGGTAATTAATTGTACAATCGTAGTCCTTGATTAACTCAATCCAGCGACATTGCCTCATGTTAAGCTCATGTTGAGAAAAGATATACTTGAGGTTCTTATTGTATGTGAAAATCTAGAATGTCTCTCCATAAAGATAATGTCTCCAGATCTTCAAGGCATGAACTATACCAGCTAGTTCTGAATCGTGTGTCGGATAATTCTCCTCGTGTTTCTTAAGCTGTCGAGAAGCAAAAGAAATCACTTGTTTATCTTGCATCAACACACATCCTAGTCCATTCTTAGAGGCATCACAGAAAACTATATATCCTTTTCCTTGTTCAGGTAACACAAGCACATGTGCACTTGTCAACCTTTCCTTCAGCAGTTGAAAAGATTGTTGACACTTGTCACTCCAAGAAAAAAGAGCATCCTTCCTGGTCAACTTAGTCAAGGGTAAAGCTATAGAACTGAAGTTCTTAATGAACCTCCGGTAATATCCTGTCAACCCTAAGAAACTATAGATCTCCGTCAGTGTCTTCAGCTGCTCCCATTGCAGGAAAGATTCTACCTTTTTAGGGTCAACACGTATACCTGAAGCAAATATTACGTGTCCAAGAAAAGAAACTTCTGGTAACCAGAACTCACACTTGCTAAACTTATCATATAACTTATGCTTTCTTAGCAAAGTTAGAGCCTAAAAAAGATGTTGTTCATGTTGCTGAGCATCTCTACTATAGATCAAGATGTCATCTATGAAGACAACAACACACTGATCGAGAAAAGATCGGAAGATTCTATTCATGAGTTCCATAAATGCAGCTGGTGCATTTGTTAGTCCAAACGACATAAATGTGAACTCATAGTGACCATACCTTGTCCAAAAGGTAGACTTAGGTATGTCACCATACTTAATACACAACTAATGATGTCTCAACCTCAAATCTATCTTTGAGAAGATGGTTGCACCACGCAACTGGTCAAAGAGATCATCAATCCTTGGTAGAGGATACTTATTCTTTATTGATACTTTATTTAATTTCCTGTAATCGATGCACAACCGCATTGACCCATCTTTCTTTTTAATAAAAAGGAACAGAGCACCCCAAGGCGAAGTACTCGGTCGGATGAAACCCTTCTCAAGCAACTCTTACAACTATTTCTTGAGTTCTGCCATCTCAGCAGGTGCCATCCTATATGGTGTTTGTGCTATAGGTTGCGTGTTCGGGATTAGATTAATCTCAAAATCAATCTCTCGGGGCGGTGGTACACCTGGAAGTTCTTCAGGAAATACATCTTCAAATTCCCTGACTATAGGAACTTCAGAAGGATTAGGACTCTCCATGGTAGTATCTACTACATGGGCCAAGAATGCATAACATCCTTGCCTCATCAGCTTCTCAGCAACCATAGCTGATACCAAACAGGTTGGAAGAATCTTTCTATCTCCTTGAAAGATCCATGTGTCACTATCATCAGTGAACACAGCTTGTTTGGACTCACAATCCAAGACAACCTTATACCTTTCTAAGGAATCCATCCCAAGGATTATATCAAATCCATGCATCTCAAGTGGTATAAGATCCACTTGAATGCGATGTTCAGAAAAGAAGAGAATGCAGGTAGAACATACCTCCCGCAAAACAGCAGATCCCATTAAAGGAGTTTCTAACTTCAAACTATCTGCTCTATGACTTGTAGTTAGGTTGCAGTCAAGAATCACTGATCGAGTGAGGAAGGAGTGCGTAGCACCCAGATCAATTAAAATAGATACAATGTAAGATGTAGACATATCATAATATAGCAATTCCATCTGACCTGCCACAACCCAAGGGTTGATCACTGCCTCAGGTGGATTCATCGCATAAAACCTCATCGTAGCATGTGGTTGATTCAGTGCTTGATGACTAGGTGTTGATGATCTAGCTTGGGACGCTTGTCCACATCCTCTAGCTCCTCCTGGAAACTGTCTCCTTTGAGATCCTTATTGACTCTGCCTTTGAGGTTGAGTCACACTCACTTCTCTGGATCTGCAATCCTTCATCAGATGCCCCATCTTTCCACAGATATAACAACTTATGGTCCCTTGTTGTGGTCTAGTTGGTCCTGTGACCAACATAGATGCTGAACTATGAGCTCCTTCTAGTGGTAAGCTTCGTCCTCTACCCCTATTTGACGTCCACTGCGTCTAGGTACTGAATCTAGGTGGTGGTGTAGGCACAGAGAACCTCGGTTTCTTGAAACCTTTGGATGAGGATCCTTGAAACAGGGGGTACATCTTCTTGTTCTTAGTCTGTCTCTTCTCTGACACAGACCTCTCTATCCTCCTGACCGACTCCACAAAGGTAGCAAACCTTTCCCTATTTTCCAGAGCAGACACGGGGGTGGTCAACTCAGCGTTTAAACCCTTCTCAAAATGCCTAATCCTTTCTTCATCTGTAGCTGCCATATGCAGACAAAACCACAACAGCTCCATGAACTTAGCCTCGTATTCGCTAATGTTCATCGGTCCTTATCTTAACCTCTCAAACTGAGAGATTTTCTCATCCAAGAACGTCTTAGGAAAGTATCTGTTGATAAATTCCCATCGAAAAAACTTCTCATTCAATCTCCACACCTGGCCTTTTCTGTTCCTCCATGGTCCACCGGTGACCAGCACTCCCCTTGAGAAGGTATACAACATGTCTAACCTTCTCAGCTTCTGGGATGTTCAGAATTCTAAAGGCCTTCTCTAGTTTGGTTAGCCACAAGTCAGCATTTGTTGGGTCAGCTGTTCCAGCATACTCCGTGGCTCCAACCCGGCATATCGTTCAAACGTCTTGTCGACTCCTTGTCCTTCTGGATGGGTAGGTGCCCTAGATACAGGTATAGCCATCCTATCAGTCATATGGGTCATGGCAGTCATGAACTTCCTGAACATGGCTTGGAAGGCTGGATTCCCCATGTCAGCTGAGTTAAACTGGGGTGGTTCAGGTATAGGTTCCTCCCTTTCTTAGTTTCTTGCACCTTCTCTAGGTGCAGCGACACTACTCTCAGCAACGTGTTCCTTGTGTGATCCAGACATTTTTAGTTTTCTCTTCTCCTCCTATATGAGCAGAAGACACTATCAGATATACTGGAAGACACTAGAACAAACTCTACAACCTAAGTCCTATGTCTCTGTAGACTTAGCAAACCTAGATCTCTGATACCACTAAACGGTGACACTCTGTTCGAACAAAACGTTATTAACTATGCAAAAGCGATTAATTAGAAGCGGAATTACTGAAAATTACTAAAAATTAAAACCTTTTGTAAAGAGATCCTCAAACGGTAAAACTCTTTCATAAAGAAACAAGGTAAGTCATTTACAAGCTGATTCATCAGTATATCTCTGTATTATTTCATCTCGAGAGTCATAACACTAACTGCCCTATTAAACTGTACATGAGCAGTATACAAAAATCTTGAGGCATTAAGCCAAAAATCTCATATCTATATTAAACCATCTACTGACTCCTTGGACCTGAGAGTACAGAGACGACACATAAGACTCTATATATACAAGACCTAATCGACAGTGACTCCACTTGTAGATCACTGCTTCCCTTGATGTTGCTGCTGCTATTGCTGCTCACCCACTAATGGGTTCCTTCTTCCTCGGCGTCTACCTATTAAGTTGAATCCCACGGGGGTGAGACAATTGAATAATTGTCCCAGTGAGAGTTATAACTCTTCGCCAGAAGCATTGTTATTGCAAATAATTGAATAACATTGAGCAGTAGAATTATAAATATTCAACAACAGATAAATCATTGAATAACTAAATAAAGCAATATTCTTTATGCAATCATTTCAATTATAGTTTGATTGAATAGAAAGTCATTCATTTAATAAGGAATATGAAAAACATGTATATTATCTATCCAACTAGGACATATTAAACAATGTATCATCAATCATTGTTTCTCGTAGTTTGACCTTAAGCAAATATGCTACATGGCTGATTACTTTTTACAAACATACTTATTCCCTGAGGATATGAGGTATACCGCTCATACTCCAACCAACCACTGTGAAGTCGAAATCGGTACCATACATAGGTCATCAAAAGAGTCGGATTTCTATGATCTCATCTTCCTCAGTCAGTGTGAGGAGAAACATGCAGGACATCTCGTGTCTCTGCCATTATAGCTTTCCAGGGTATTCTGGCAACTTCACTATTAGAGTTACAATGGCATGCTGTACTCTCTTCGCAATCGAGGGATTTCTTGTCTATCTCACATCGATGTGACATTAACAACATCATCGGGAGATTAGTGATACATCTTCTCGACATATACATATAATGAAGGTTTGAGAGATTAAATGTTTATCTCACATGAATTCCTTCATTAGGACGTAAGGATATTCACGTCCATAACCCCCACATACTCAAAAGTATGCTCTCCAGGAGTTCCCTTAGGAAAAAATGTGTCACCATCATTTAGCTTCTGACAATGATGGATCTATGGTCAGGGCTCTACATGATATCATTATACTTGATTTTTTGAGTATATTATGGCATTCTTTTAGCATCAGGCATGTTTTCAAACATAAACCATTAAAACAATTGCTATAAAGAAAGAGGTACTATTTGTATCAAGTTCATTTCACAGCTTTATTAACATTGGAATCTCAATCCCCTATCAATTCATCATCATGATCCAAGAACATGAGTTTTCAACCCTTAAAACATTAAAACACTTGTTACCACTTTAACAGGTAACTCAATGCCATTAAGTCATTTAACAGTGTAAACATGATAGTAGCATTGCAGGTATTTCATATGGCTTATACAGCATGTCAATCTCACTTGTTACCTTTCAATAGGAAACAATGCATATTATTGCTTACAAGGCTCATTAAATACTCTTTAATGAACAAGGTTTCATAGATCTTACATGGCTATTTTCAATATTTCATAAAACATGTAAAATTAGCACAGATGATAACAGGTACATCAATTTCATATCAACATATTACAATATAAAGATAACTTCACTATTCAAGGGTTGCACCACTATGCCCTTACTAGGGCTAGGGTTTCCCTTTACAATTCAATTAGGGTGAACCAACCCCTTTAGCTTAATTAGGAATAGTGATTCCTCATTATTTCATTATCCACACATTCAGCTTCATGCTTAAAAGCATAACCCAGAATTAGGGTTTACTGTTCACATCATCACATTACCATATATTAGGGTTTAATATTCACATTATAATGAATTGAGATCATACCATCATCATGTATTAGGATTACTTCCATTAATGCCCTCAATTAGGGTTATAATTCATTAGCTTTCATAACTAGGATTTCATTATCTTACTATCTCGGATCGTACCCTAATTAGGTATTCATCCATATTAGGAGTTCATTATTTGATTAATATTCATATAAGAAGTCGTCTCTCTCATCTTTCTATAAATTAATGTCTGCATCACCCTTGATTAGGCTAAGTCCATTCAACATTGACATCATGGGTTATGTTATTACTATTGTGATTATTAAGTCTTACTCATTAAAAGAGTACTAATCACTCTATCCCATTAAGGGTACCTTTGTTTTAATCATCATTGATTACATCGTGTCTTAATCAACTACTTACTTGGTCCTTTAATCACATTAAGTATCCATGAGGTTTAGGTTAATCAACCACCAAACCATCTTGACCTCTGAGGCATCAAACGATCTTGACCTTTGTAGACCTCAAACGGTCTTGCCTAACAACTCTCCAAACGGTCTTGGTCTACCCTTGAAACCATTTGGTGGTGAAGACTGTTTGGTCATGTTTGACTTTGAAACCGTTTGGTGGTGAAGACCGTTTGGTCATGTTTGACTTTGAAATCGTTTGAACACAACCAACCTTTAAACCGCACGAGTCTAAACGATTTGGGATCATTTGGTTCCAAATGGTCTTGAGACCGTTTGGTCCCAAATGGTCTTGAGACCATTTGGACTCAAACGGTCTTGAGACCATTTGGCCCAAACCACCTCAAAACCACAAGGACCAAAAAGTGTCTCAACCACTTCAATAAAAAAAATATCCAATGTTGAACCCCTCAATCGATTATGCATATGTTAGCCACTAATCAATTGAGTTAATTAGGTCAACCCTCAACTGATTTGACACTCAATTGACCCTCAATTGATCATCAATTAGGGCTTGGATCAATTGGATTAGGGTTTGAAATCGATGACCCTTCAACATACTTCAAAGTGAGTCTAATTGATTTGAAATCATTGAACCATCATTCAATTTGGTCATGACCTGACCCCAAACGGTCTTGGGATCGTTTGGATGACCTCCAAATGGTCTTGAGACCATTTTCTCAAGTCAACATAAAAAACTAACTCAACCAATTAAGGTTTGATTCATTGGATTGATCACTAGGTCAACAATCAATTACACTTCAACTTGTTACCTTTAGATCTTCAACCACTTGACCATAGTCAACCCTAGACCTCCAAACGGTCTTGGGTGACCCCCAAACGGTCTTGGGATCATTTGGATATCCTCAAAACGTTCTTGAGACAGTTTGTCCATTATTTTATCAAAAACCAAGTCATTCATTTAGGGTTTGGATACTAGAATTGGTCACCAAAATCAGCAATCGATTACTCATCAACTTAATATCATTGGATCCTCAATTGGTCAACTATACTTAAACCTAGACCTCCAAAGGGTCTTGGGTGATCACCAAACGGTCTTGGGACCGTTTGGGTGATCCCCAAATGGTTTTGAAACCGTTTGGGTCACTCAACCCAAACTTCAACTTAATTCAATTATTGAAATCAGCAATTGACCCGATTAGGGTTTAGATGGTTGATGGGCCTTTGATTGGTGAAACACTTGTAATTAATTGATGATTTTTGGTAGGTGATTAGTCTAAATTATTCAAAACATACCTCCAAATAGTCAACACCTGGTCAACACCTCCAAACGGTCTCAGACCGTTTGCTTCCATGCTTTCTTATGAAACTGTTTGCATTCAAACGGTTTGAAACTGTTTACTCCAAACGGTTTGGCAAACTGTTTGAGAAAGGTTGGGAGACCGTTTGCTAAATTAGATTCTTGAATAAACATAGAAATTAACGTCATCATCTTCTACCTCTGTTCAACCAAGAACAGGGGCTGTTCTTCATGGAAATGATAGCAAGAACTCACAAAGGTATCTAAAGAAGAAGTATAAGCAACGATTTTAGGAAAGAAGGATGCATTAACAAATATTAAGGGTTAGAGTTATAAAACGCACCTCTAGGACTGATATAGAGCTCCAAGATTCGTAGCTTTAATGGTGGATGAAGCTCCAGTAGTTGTCCAAGGTCCGTTCTTCAAGTTTTGTATGAACAAGAGGGCTAGAAAAGAAAATCGTGTGAAGAAAACCAATTACTAACCATTGATTTAGAGTTTCCACCATGGATTCGAGGTAGATGCTGATCCAAACTTTCCAAGTCAGTACGATCATCCTTCCTCTGGTCCAGAGCTTTCCCTTGGTTGGCCAAAGCAAAGTGATGAAGAAAAGAACTAAGGGAAACGATCCTTTGTGTGGTTGGAAAAGATACCTTATATATTTATGGGTCTTTTCAAAGCAAAAAGGAAAAAAATAGTTATTTCCTTTTATCTCACAAAATATCCACCAAGGCTTTCTCCATCCTTGGCCACGTTTCCACCTACTAAAATCATGAAAAACTCCTCCATCATCCAAGGTTAAATGGAAAGAACTAACACCTTAAAGAGATGTATTTTAATATCCACCCTAATTGGATATTGCTTAATATATTTATTAGTATGAGTAGTTTCCACTTCTACTATAATCATTCAAATGAGGAACCCTTCTCATTTTATTTGATCTACTTGATTCCAAGAAACATGAGAGATCCTCTAGAGGGTATAATTTACATGTTGAACCCTAGGTTTTGGGTAATTTGCACATTACACCAAAACTAGGTTTTAATGCACAAGGATTGCTCTACACGCTATATCTTGGTACTCAAGCTTGTGGAAACCTTACCACTTCATCATATACATTCTTATGATGTCTCATCATTAGAGGAACATCTTAACATGTGCAATTTGCAAGTTAACCCCTCTATTTGGGTACTTTGCATATTAGTCCATTATTAACAAAACAATATTCCAACATTATTAAAAAAGGACTGAAATTGAAATATAAGTTCCTCAAAAGTCTTAATTACATTTCAAAGAACAAACACAAGCATTTAATCACTTATTTAAGCAAAACACCTAGGGTTAGTACATAACCCAGGTAAGGGATGTTACAAATTATCCACCCCTTACAAGGATTTCGTCCCCGAAATCATTACAAAAACATATTAAGAGAAAAGAGTAGGGTATTTCCTCCTCATCTCTTCCTCTAGTTCCCACGTGGCTTCTTCAACACCACGGTGATTCCAGAGGACTTTCACAAGACTTATGTCTTACTTTTTCAGCTTTTTAATTCTCTTGTCAAGGATCAACATAAGTCCTTCTATATAAGATATATCATCATTCAACTCTACTTCCATAGGTTGCAGAACTGATTCTATATCAGGATGACATTTCCTTAACATGGAAATATGAAACACTGGGTGTAACCTTAACAACTCTGATGGTAACTCTAGCTTATAAGCTACCTTTCCAATCCATTCAATGATTGGATAAGGCCCCATAAACCTAGGAGCTAACTTCCCTTTCCTTCCAAATCTAAGAACTCCTTTCCAAGATGAGACCTTGAGGTACACTCTGTCTCCAACCTAGAATTCTAAAGGTCTACGACGCTTATCAGCATAAGATTTCTGCCTATCCTGTGCAGTCTTCAACTGTTGTTGTATTATTTTAATCTTCTCAGTGGTCTGCTGCACAAGATCAGGACCTAAAAGTTGATATTCACCAGTTTCATACCAACATAAGGGAGATCTACAATGTCTTCCATACAAAGCTTCATAGGGTGCCATGTCAGTGATGTGTTGATAGCTATTGTTGTAGGCAAACTCTATCAAACTTAAGTGCAGATCCCAACTTCCTATAAATTGAAGGACACATGCTCTAAGCAAGTCCTCCAAGGTTTGTATAGTCCTTTCTGATTGTCCATCAGTTTGAGGATGAAAGGTTGTGCTAAAGCTTAACTGCGTGCCTAAGGCTTTATGAAGTCGCTCCCAAAAATAACTCATAAACTGGGGAACTCTGTGAGAAACAATGGTAACTAGAACTCCATGCATTCGTACTATCTCATCTACATACAACTGTGCCAGCTTCTCAGCAGAATAGGTTGTTTTGACAGGTAAGAAATGTGTTGTCTTTGTCAACATATCAACTATTACCCAGATGGAATCATGACCTTTGGCTATTCTAGGTAAACCAACCACAAAATCCATGGTCACATGATCCCACTTCCGTTGTGGTATGGGTAAAGGTTGCATTGTTCCTGCAGGCTTCTGGTGTTCAACTTTAACTTGCTGACACACAGGACACCGCATAACAAACTCATCAACGTCCTTCTTCAAACCAGGCCACCAATACATATCTTTCAAGTTACGATACATCTTGGTGCTTCCTGGATGAATAGAATACATTGAAGAATGAGCTTCCTCTGGGACTAACTTCCTCAAGTTATCCACATCCGGTACTATCATTCTACCATGATAACATGCTACTTGATCATCTGAGTCATGGAAACCTTCTCATTTCTCATTACCATACTCCGATCTAATCTACTGAACTACTTCATCAGCTTGCTGTGCCTCCTTAATCTGTTGTCTCAGAGTAGGTTTTATGTGCATCTCAGCTAACAATCCTGATAACAACGATACTTTTAACTGTACATTATCCTGCCTTAAAGAGATAAACATATCCTTCTTAGAGCTCACTAAGGAATTCAGCTGTTCTTTATCTAGGGCTGGTGTTGCTGATTTCCTACTCAAAGCATCAACAACTACATTGGCCTTCCCTAGATGGTAATCAATTGTACAATCGTAGTCCTTGATTAACTCCATCCAGCGGCGTTTCCTCATGTTAAGCTCATGCTGAGAAAAGATATACTTGAGGTTCTTATGGTCTATGAAAATCTGGAATGTCTCTCCATAAAGATAATGTCTGTAGATCTTCAAGGCATGAACTACAACAGCCAGTTCTAAATCGTGTGTCGGATAATTCTCCTCGTGTTTCTTAAGCTGTCGAGAAGCAAAAGAAATCACTTGTTTATCCTGCATCAACACACATCCTAGTCCATTCTTAGAGGCATCACATAAAACTATATATCCTTTTCCTTGTTTAGGTAACACAAGCACAGGTGCACTTGTCAACCTTTCCTTCAGCAGCTGAAAAGATTGTTGACACTTGTCACTCCAAGAAAAAGAACATCCTTCCTGGTCAACTTAGTCAAGGGTAAAGCTATAGAACTGAAGTTCTTAATGAACCTCCGATAAAAGCCTGCCAACCCTAAGAAACTACAGATCTCCGTTGGTGTCTTCGGCTGCTCCCATTGCAGGACATATTCTACCTTTTTAGGGTCAACACGTATACCTAAAGCAGATATTACGTGTCCAAGAAAAGAAACTTCTGGTAACCAGAACTCACACTTTCTAAACTTAGCATATAACTTATACTCTCTTAGCAAAGTTAGAGCCTGACGAAGATGTTGTTCATGCTGCTGAGCATCTCTAATGTAGATCAAGATGTCATCTATGAAGGCAACAACGCACTGATCGAGAAAAGGTCGGAAGATTCTATTCATGAGTTCCATAAATGCACTTGGTGCATTTATTAGTCCAAACGACATAACTGTGAAATCATAGTGACCATACCTTGTCCTAAAGGCAGACTTAGGTATGTCACCATCCTTAATACGCAACTGATGATATCCCGACCTCAAATCTATCTTTGAGAATACGGTTGCACCACACAACTGGTAAAAGAGATCATCAATCCTCGACAGAGGATACTTATTCTTTATTGTTACTTTATTTAAATGCTAGGGGAGGTATAAAATTTATGCGCGAAGTGTATAAAATGAGGTGTTATCACAGATCCTCTCTTTCTTCGTCACTGTCATATGGGGACTAAACCTTAAAAACTCCATAAAGTTTACCTCATACTCATTGATGGATATGGAACCCTGATGCAACTTCTCAAACTGAGTCATCTTCTCATCCAGATATGTCTCAAGAATGTAATGGCTCACAAACTCCCACCAAAACTCTTTCCAACCTTTCACAACTCTTGAGGTCTTCTTATCCTATATGCCCACCAATGGCCAACACTACCCTATAATAGGTAAACAACATATTTAACCTTGTCCTCTTCTGGGATGTTGAGTATCTTGAATGCCTTATCAAGCTCTGTTAACCACATATCAACATCTACCAGGTTTATTGTACCCGCATACTCGACACCTCCAACATGCCTCAACCTCTCGAACATATTCCCAAAACCCTGAGATTCCACATTGGGAACAACTATCCTAGCTTGAGGTACATACACTCTGTCTGCTAAGTGCATAATTGTCACCATGAGCTGTCCAAATATGGATTAGAAAGTTGGATTTATCATGGTCATAGGGTCAAACAATGGCATTGTGGGCTACTCAGGCCCCCTCGTAGGTACTCTTCCATCATGTGCAGGACTCCTACCGCCACCTCCTGGCGCAACATAGCTACTCTCTGCATTCTCTTCATGTCTTCCAGACATATATGCATAAGCATAAGCTATGATCAGATTTGTTGGATTATGTAAGAACTGACACAAAACCTAAGTCCTATGTCCTTGTAGACTCAGTGAACCTAAAGCTCTGATACCAACCAAACTACAACACACCATCATGATAAAGGAGATTACTCAATACCAGAACATGATCGATCACTAAACCGTCCACATAGTAGGAAAAGAGGGTAATTTAAAACCAGTTAAACATTACTATCATGTTCGAAAACATTTACATATCGGTCCAACAACCTACATATGAGTAAATACTATATTAGGTACTTTCATATTTGTCCAGTGGTTGAGGCCACAACCTATACACAAAAGATGTGTTCCACATATACATGCCATATACAAACATCAAATGCAGCCAACAACTCAAATCAATATCCATATCATCTACAAAACATGCCCTTCCAGGAACTAAGAGTATAAGGACAACTCTACTAAATGACTAACTACTAGCCAACCTTATACTCCTACTACTCTCCAAACTCCTCCTCTTCACCTTCACAAAACTGACCACATCGCCGATGACCACCTAAAAAGATGTGGTGACCCATGAGGTCAAACCCATGTCCCAGTGAGAGATAGAAGTCTCAACAATGGTTATTGATTGCAACATGTATGTTATTTTAAATAAGTTAAGTAGATAAAGCAAATTAAGCGGGCTAAGTAATTTAAAAAATTAAACATGATTAGCATATTATATATAGAAATAGGTAAAGCTGTCACTTTCTATACAGTTGATTTCTTTTACGGCAAATCATAAAAACTAAACATTACTGGAAACAAGGCAAGGGTAAACAACGAATGTGAGTCGTGTTTATCCCTAAACAAATATTCTACACTACTAGATTACATCTTTTATTAAGCCCTAAGGAGTTTGAGGTATACCACTCAAACTCCAACTGACCATTGTGAAGTGATTTAGTTATGTACAAGATCTAGGAGAGCTGAAATCCTAAGATATCCCACCTTGTTCAGTATGAGACAACTGCACTGATATATTAGTCAAACTGCCTACATTGACATACAATCAAGCTACCACACCTAGTCCACCCTTGGTATATAGGACACGACACTAGAAATTAGAGTATACAAAGCCCTATCATTTGAAGTACAACCACACCTGCCTCAATCACATCATGTATGCAAATATCTAAGACATGAGCACAATCATTCTCAATCCAAGGCATGACCGCAACTATCCTCTACAACCTTGGGATCAAGATAACAAGGACACACAGTCTCATGCACCCACACATACTCAACAATATGCAACTCCAAGCTTCCCTTAGGAATTCTCATTTCCCCACCAGCAAGTCTTGACACTAGAATGGCTCTACCACATAGGGCACTACATGATTAGGGTTTCGCCCAATTAGTTAATGTCAATTGGGTGCCTTTTAATGCATCAATCAAGTTACAAGCAAACCCTAAAAGATTGCTACAAAACATGGGTATGTAACAACTCCAAAAGATATAAAATGTATGATATCTATTTCTTATCACATCATTATAGGGTATCAATCCTTGTCACATCATGAAGAGAATCACACCTCCACTAGGGCTCAAAACATGCTTAAAGGTCATTAAGAACATCACATAATCACCTACAAGAACATCATTATGTTTCCACACCTTGAAGAAGGTTCAACATGCATCACCATATGTGTAGAATAAAATTGCATTACATAGGACCCATAATGTTTACTAAGTAACACTTAAGGGTTACCACCACATTGAGAGATTACTCCCTCATCATCTTAGTTAAAGAGCTAAGTATGATTGATCGCCATCATTTGATTGCATTAGGGTTAGGTTCCACAAAGCAGATTAAGTTGATGTTACAATTCAGCAAACCACTAATCATTTGTTCATATGCTTTCTTAAGTCAAAGCACAAACCATAACCCTAGTACCTCCATCGGATCATGGGTGCATAAGCAAAAGCATAACCATTAGATTGGGAGCATCAAACTCAACCATCAAATCATGAACCATCAAGGTCCATACAAGAAAAAACATGAACTATCCATCTAGGAAAACCATCAATTCATGACCTAGAAAGTCCATTCAACCGTATGTACTAACCACCACATTGAATCATGAGAAGCCACATGATTAGTTGGTGAACCATCAACTAATGGAACCACTATTTGGGGAACTAGTGAGGCCATCGAGTGTCATCACTAGGTGAGAAAATAGATCAACAAAACCATCTTTTAAGGGGCCTAGGAAGCCACCTTTTAATAGGACCTAAAACCATCAATTTAGCCACTTGAAAGAGCACCAAAACCATCAGTTTTGAGAGGAAATCTAGCCATCGGTTCAAGAAAAAAAAAGTTCAAACAATAACTAAGGTACCCATCATCGGTTGTCACAAGGGGCCAACCATCAGATCATGAAAAAGGGGAAAATCAGTCTAAATCACTAAGGGAAAACCATTGTTTGTCACTTCTAGGAAAACCTTATTTCCATAAAACAAGACCCATTGACTTCCACATGCAAGGAAGGTCTAGAGCACCCATATCCATGGAAGAAATGTGCACATACCAAAGGAGGGGATATAGGAAGATCATATACCCAAGAAATACCATATATGCATAAACCCTAAACAAAGATGCATCCTTTCTACTTAGAACATCATTCTTAAGCAAGAACTAGTACAAGCAAGCTAGGAGTAAGAAATAAACGTGGAGAAAGTTATATAACTCACCTATATGATGAAGATGAATCTCCAAATAGAAAGGTAGCTCAAGGAAGGAGAGAACAAAACCCTAGCTTGATCACTCCTCTCATCCAAGCTAGCTCCTTCTCCAAAGGCAAGAAAACCCTAGGTTAAAGAAGTAAGAAGGAGGTGTTATTCAAGCTCTAGCACATGATTCACCATGGATCTGACCAGGAAGAAGAGAGGGGAAGGTCGGACAACAAGGAAAACAAAGGAAGGAAGGGAGACCTCACATACCTAGGCCAAGAAACCAAGCAAGGAAGCACCAAACAACCTCAACTAGGGTAGATCTAAACCATAGGTGCACATGCAAGCAGATTGGCCACCTTCTTCTACATCAAGCACCTTCTTCTCCACCAAACAAAGGAGAACGAGCTCCAAGCAACAAGAAAGAATAAGGAGAGATCTAGGTGTGTAAAGAACTCATTTTCATGGTAGGGGAAGGGTATATAAAGCTATGGGTGAGAGAGAAGATAAGGTTAAGGTGTATAGCCATGTTTGCCATGTATCCCATGGCCAAAGGGTCATGTACATGCAAACCAATAGGTCCATCAGTTGTAGGAGTCAGAAGGAACATCTAGTATTGACTCCTAGGGTGGCCATCGACCTCCCACAACAGGGGGACCATTAATTTTGGACCCTTGGGTCATAAAGGTGATAAATCATTAGTTGAGCACCTCTCTAGGTAAACCATCAGTCCAAAAAGCTCCAAAGAGAAAATCATTAACCCTTACACCTCAAGGGACCACCATCAAATCCAAACACATAAGGAATACCACTGGATCTCACCAAACCAAGAGAACCATCCAGTTCTAACACTAAAGGTATCCCATCTATGAGAGGAAACCCTGAGTTCAACCCTAGATAGATGTCACCACCAAACTAAGGTGAAATAAGGCACTCCAAGGTAAAATTAACTCAAGCACCATAATAAAATATGTGAGGCACAGTTTGAGTGGTTACACCAAGGATCATGGTTTGTGAATTACTACGAGGCAAGGTTTATGGAATTGTTGAGATTTTATCTTCACATTGTGGCAACACATCCCATTATCACACAGATAACGAGGTGTTACGTGAAAAGGTGCGGAAATCACCATAACCACAGCTTATGAAAACACGGGTTAATTAAAACCGATTGTGGAAAACTGATAAATTGTGAAACTATTACTTTCCAGTCCTCATCCTGCACAGAAACATGTCACATATATATATATATATATATATATATATACATACACGAGATCTGATACGTGTCTACAGCTTACAGAAACAGTTGTTCATCCATCACATGAGTTCACCACCTGTTCATATACAGAAAGGCCCGCATCTGGCCAACAACAGGTAATGCAAACGTTATCGATCGTTCATCGTGAAACATCGTCAAAACACTGCCAAGGACCTGAGAGTACATGGATGACTCTAGACTCTACTACAAAACATCCAAAACAGTAGCATGTCCAATGCTAGCCTTCTACTGCTCCTCAAGTTGCTCGTCCGCAACACCACGACCACGACCACGCCTACCTCGACCACCTAAAAAGGGGTTAAACCGGTGGGGTGAGAAAATTGAACAATTGTCCCAGCGGGAAACATAACTCCCCACCGCAACGACAGAACCTCATCAAGATAAACTATAACATTAGATAACTAGAAACAGGTGAAATCAAGAGCAGTCTATATAAAGCAAAGCTATTCTTACCGACAAGCTTACCAGCTGAACAAAGCATATAACCAGATATCTTTCGATGGAACATGATTTGACAAGATAAGATATATCACTATGTAACATGACCATCAGAACAAGGTATATTACCACATAACCGGATTATCAAGATATGACATATTATCACCTACCAAATGAATATAGAAGTAACTACAAGATATAACCGGATTAACTACACAAATAAGGCCTCAATCAATGTTTCATGTTTATCTTAAGCAGTAAATACTAAACGGCTATATTACGTATTATTATGCCCTAAGGATTTGGACCGTACCGTTCAAATCCAACCTTCAGTTACGAAACCCAAGCCAGTGCCATACAAGGTCAAATGGAAGAGCCAGACTCCACAACCTCCCACCACGTGGTCAGTACACGAGTACAACATAAGCAGGACCATAGTCACATGCTGAAGTGGTCTAAGCCACAGGGTCAACTCCATAGGCTACCCTCAGTCTAGCCCTCCTTGGTACAAGGATCGGCGCTAGTAAAACTGAGCCACGGGCCTGTTCACCGTGCTCTGAGCCATGAACGCATTCATGCTCTTCACATCACATATCCTGAGCCATGGGCTTGTTCACCATGCTCTATATACGTATCTGAGTCTGCAACCGAAGTTACACTCTTACCTCCTCATTTTTAGGCTAGGAGCAACCTACACATATTCAACAATATGCGCTTCCAGGTTAACCCGTAGGAGAACCTGTTTCACCATCACCAAGTCCTGACGATGATGGATCTATGGCCAGGGCAAACTACATGATATATTTCACTGTGATTAATTAGTATCTTTTAGATGGATTGCAAGATTCAATCAAGTTGTATAATCATGCAAGATATAACAGAAAGTAAACAACATTATATTATTATTAAAACCACATCCACCTGATCCATCACAAGGATCCAACATCACATGTTACCACTTGGCCTCTTGCCAATCATCCAGATCTATCTCAAGGATTACCACATACCATGGGATCTCAATCCCTCATCATGTACTGTCACTGCCTCTCAAGTCTCACATCATCATCATGGGACAAACACATCATACATACAACCTCATAAATAATTATCAAAGTGATGTTACTCATCACATATGTCTCATAGCCCTTTCATGGCTAATCATCACCTGCATGGTTAGGATACACAATAATCATAGTTCCAACATAAGAGATATGCTCACTATCATGAAATAATATTCAAGATACTCCACTTGTCATACTTACATTATTTGGTGATCAAGTGTATTAAGCACATCATTAACAAACCATTTTCATGCTTACCCTTATCTCAAGATTCATATGAATAAACAAGATGTTCACATCAAGCAAGATGTCATATTGAGAATACAGAGCAAACACTATTATTACCAATGTCATTGCTGTCACCATCCACTATCATCATTATTATCTTTATCATTAGCATCATTAATATAGCTACCAATTACTATTGCCATTAACAAATAAGCATAAGGATTACTTCATGTATCTCATTACCACTATCTCCCTTATCATCATCATATATTACCATCAGCATCATTACTACCATTATTATCATCACTTATTATTATTATTAACATCATTGCTATCATTAGCACTATTAACATTTTTTTATGTCAGTAAGAAAGCCGTTAGTGTAACTGTCACTTAGCATCAACATTAACATATAAGCATAAAGATCATATCGTTATCACTACCTTCCTTATTATCATCACAACTATCATTCACATTATTGATATCATCAACGTTATTGTTATCATCAACATTATCTCTATTATTATAAGGGCATCACCATCATTTGTTTGTGCATAAGAATCCACTTCTATGGCCCTTGAACCCGTCACTATAGGTCCACATAACGCTCACAACAACTCCTCACAACCCTCACCAAAGAAAGATCACACGGCTAGAGCATGGGAAGGCAGCAACGCTGCGTTGCACCCAGCACTCAGCCCACGACGCTGCATCACAAGGTACCACACGTCAGGGGTGTCACGCGTCAGCCCCATCGGGCAACGCCCGTGCACCCTGCCACGATGCCCCGTCACAGCCATCCACAATGCCCAACACTCAAGACTAACAACCAGCTCACAACAACTAGGAGAGAGAAGGAAAGAAAGAGAGGAACTCCCACATATCGTGCAACAACAACTCAGGGCCTAACGGCCAGCATACACCTAAGAAAGAGGGGTGTGACGCCCGACACAACCCATCCATGACGGCCGTCACAACTCAGGAGTGTATCGCCCGTTAGGGCTATCGGCCAACCAACCATGTTGCATATCGTGCAACCCAAACCAACTCACCAAACTAGGCCCTGTCGTCCACCACGAGGACCACTCCAAAGATCACCAAGATACTAAGGTCTATCGTCCACCATAAGGACAGGGGTGTCGTTCATCACAAGAAGAACCCTATCGCCCATCATGGTCACCACCATATCGGCCAACATCTACACTAGCTCACCCTATCGCCCAACACAAGGGCAGGGGTAACGTCCAACTCAAGAACACACCATATCGTCCATCCTCAAGAACACACTATATCGTCCATCACAAGGTATACATCCTGTCGTCCAACTCATCCAAACAAGGGAGGATATCGCTCAACCTAAGTCATCTTCAACCTCCAACTCAAGGGAGCACAAACCCTAGGTCACAAGGTACACTAGGTCGCAAGGAAACCCTAAACCCTAAGGAGGATCGGCCACCAAAGGTACATAAGGAAAGGGTACAAAACAAGGAACTAAGCTAAGCTACTAACAAGCAAACAAGATCATAGCTAGAGGTAAAGGAGTTTGGGTTAGAAATTATGCAACCCGCCTTAAGCTCCAAGCTCCAAGGAAGAAGAAGCACTCCAAGGTCCAAGGGTTGTCGTTCACCAAAACTGCTCCAAGAGAGGGTATCGGCCACCACTGCTACTCCAGGAGAGTGTATCGACCAGCACAAGCAAGGAAGAAGAGGAGTGTCGTGCACTCAAGGTGGAGGAGAGACCAAAAGAGCAAAGGAAGCTAAGGCAAGGGAAAGAGCTACCTATATAGAAAGAAGGGGAGGAGAAAACAAGGTAGATCCATGCTAAGTGTCGTCCACCCAAGGGAGACTTGTCCTAGGATTCAAGCCAACACTCTAGCAAGCCAAGAGACACTTGTCCAAGATATGCACCAAGTGTCCACCAACCAAGACCAAGAAACATGGGCGACACACCACCATGTTGGGCGACACAACCCAACCCAGGCTGACACACACTCCTCCTTGGGCGACACAAGCTTCACTTGGCCGACACAAGGCTCAAGCAAGCCCAGACAAGGTACCTCAAGGCCCAAACAAGCTCAACTCAGTCCCAGAGAACTCAAACAACAAGCCCAAGCCTTCCTCTCAACCCTAGAGGAAGCAAAGAGGGGAAACATCTCACAAGATGGAAAACTTGCACACGAAACCCTAAACTTGGGTTATTTGCAAGTAGCCCCTCAACACTCAACAAAGCACATCAAAACCCTAATCACCACTAAAGGTGATTAGCAAGCACCCAAGTACCAAGATCAAGCAAAACAAATAGGGTAAACCCTAAACATAGGTCAGGGTCCTAACAAGCTAACCCCCTTTAAGGGATTTCATCCCCGAAATCCGAAGAGAAAAGTGATGGATACTTCCTCCTCATCTCTTCCTCAAGTTCCCACGTGGCTTCTTCTACACCACGACGCTGCCAAAGAACCTTCACAAGAGCCAGGTCCTTCCTTTTCAGCTTCTTGATCCTTCTGTCAAGGATCGCACCAGGACCTTCCTCGTAGGTCACATCTGCATCAAGCTCAACCTCAACTGGTTGTATCATAGTACCTGAATCCGGATGACTTTTCTTCAACATACTGACATGAAACACTGGATGCAACCTGTGCAACTTTGGAGGCAACTCTAACTCGTAAGCCACCTTGCCAATATGTGCTATGACTGAGTAAGGCCCCATATACCTGGGTGCCAACTTACCCTTCCGTCCAAACCTTAGCACACCCTTCCACGGTGAGACTTTGAGATACACTTTGTCTCCTACCTGGAATTCCAAAGGTCATCGGCGATTGTCTTCATAAGACCTCTGCCTGTCCTGTGCCACTTTCAAATGTTGTTGTATCACCTTGATCTTTTCTATCGTCTGCTGTACTAACTCAGGACCCAAAAGCTGATACTCACCAGACTCATACCAACACAAAGGAGATCTGCACTTCCTTCCATACAAAGCCTCATAAGGAGCCATGTCAATGCTCCGCTGATAACTGTTGTTGTAGGAAAACTCTATCAAACTTAGATGTACATCCCAGCTTCCTAGAAACTGCAAAACATAAGCTCGAAGGAGGTCTTCCAAAATCTGAATAGTCCTCTCAAACTGTCCATCTGTCTGCGGGTGAAAAGCTGTACTGAACCTTAACTGCGTTCCCAATGCTCTGTGCAACTGTTCCCAAAAACGACTCGTAAACTAAGGACCTCTGTCAGAAACTATCGTTGCTGGCACTCCATGCAAACGTACTATCTCATCCACATATACTCAAGC
Source organism: Alisma plantago-aquatica (assembly GCA_963693085.1). Taxonomy (NCBI): domain Eukaryota; kingdom Viridiplantae; phylum Streptophyta; class Magnoliopsida; order Alismatales; family Alismataceae; genus Alisma; species Alisma plantago-aquatica. The sequence goes on along the minus strand of OY856411.1, from coordinate 301,331,691 downwards.
TAGTTGCTCAGTTGTATATGTCGTCTTCACTGGTAGAAAATGGGCAGACTTAGTCAATCTATCCACTATCACCCAAATGGAATCATGATTCCTAGTTGTCTGGGGTAGACCAACTACAAAATCCATGGTTACGTGACCCCATTTCCACTGCGGTATCGACAAAGGTTGCAACGTTCCTGCCGGCTTCTGATGTTCAGCCTTCACTTGCTGACACACCGCACATCTTTCCATGAACTCAGCTACATCTCTTTTCAAACTGGGCCACCAATACAAGTCCTTTAGACTATGGTACATCTTGGTGACACCTGGATGCATCACATACATCGACGTATGTGCTTCCTCAAGCACCAACTTCTTCAGATTATCAGAAACCACCATCCTATCACGATAACAAACTAGCCCATCCTCAGATTCATGAAACCCATCATGCTTGTCGCTGCTGAACTCTGATTTGATCAACTGTACCGCATCATCTGTCTTCTGTGCATCCTTGATCTGCTGTCTCAACGTAGGCTTAACTTGCATCTGTGCGAAAAGACCAGACAACAAAGAGACTTCCATCTGCACATTCATCTGTCAAAGAGAAACAAACATATCTCACTTATGGCATACCAGAGAACTCAACTGTGCCTTCTTTGAAGAAAGAGAAGAAGACTTCCTGCTAAGCACATCAGCTACCACGTTCACCTTACCAGGATGATACTCGATCGTGCAATCGTAAACATTGATCAACTCCATCCATCGTCGTTGTCGCATGTTCAACTCTTGTTGTGTAAAGATATACTTCAGATTCTTATGATCCGTAAAGATCTGACATACTTCCCCATATAGATAGTGTCTCCAAATCTTTAACGCATGAACCACTACTACCAATTCCAGGTCATGAGTCAGATAGTTCTCCTCATGTTTCTTGAGCTGTCGTGAGGCAAAAGAAACCACATGATCTTCCTACATCAACACGCAACCTAAACCCTTCTTGGAAGCATCACAGAAGACCACATAGCCTTTCCCAGGCTCTGGAAAGATCAACACTAGAGCACTGGTCAGCTTCTCCTTCAAACTCTGGAAAGCTCGCTGGCATCGATCATCCCAAACAAAAGGTACGTCCTTCCTGGTCAACTTCGTCATCGGCAACGCGATCGCACTGAAGTCCTTGATAAACCTCCGGTAGTATCCTGCCAAACCAAGGAAACTACGAACTTCTGTCGGTGTCTTCGGTTGTTCCCAATCCACAACAGATTTCACCTTCTTTGGATCTACTTTGACCCCTTCAGCAGATATCACGTGACCCAAGAAAGTCACTTCATCCAACCAGAACTCACACTTACTGAACTTGGCATACAACTGATGTTGACGAAGAAGAGTCAACGCTCGGCGAAGATGTTGCTCATGTGCTAGCCTGTCCCGGCTATAGATCAAGATGTCATCTATAAAGACTACAACAAACTGATCTAAGAATGGACGAAAAACTCTGTTCATCAGGTCCATGAAAGCTGCAGGTGCATTGGTTAACCCAAACGGCATAACCACGAACTCGAAATGACCATACCTTGTCCTGAAAGCTGACTTTGGTATGTCATCTGCCTTTATCCTCAACTAATGATATCCAGACCGTAGATCTATCTTCGAAAACACTGTAGCACCACGCAACTGATCAAACAAATCATCTATCCTCAGCAATGGGTACTTATTCTTGATCGTGACTTTGTTCAACTGCCGGTAATCTATACACAACCGCATCAAACCATCCTTCTTCTTAACAAACAACACGGGAGCACCCCACGGCGACGTACTCGGTCGGATAAAACCTTTCTCCAACAACTCTTGCAACTGCTTCTTCAGTTTTGCCATCTCTGCTGGAGCCATCCTATACGCTGACTGTGCAACAGGCTGTGTTCCAGGAACTAGATTGATCTCGAAATCAGTCTCTCGGGGTGGAGGTACACCAGGAAACTCCTCAGGAAACACGTCTGCAAACTCTCGAACCACGAACACCTCCTCAAGACTAGGACCTTTCGCCTTGGCAACCACAACGGTATCCTCCACGTGAGCTAGGAACGCCTCACATCCTTATCGTAACAACTTATCTGCCACCATAGCTGATACCAAGCATGTCAGAAGAATCTTCCTATCTCCCTGGAAGGTCCACTTCTCTCCAGCGACATCAAACACTACCTGCTTGGAACCACAGTCCAAGACAACCTTATACTTTTCTAAGATATCCATCCCAAGGATAACATCGAAACCATGCATATCAAGTGGTATAAGATCCACTTGGATACGGTGTCCCGAAAAAGACAAGACACAAGATGGACACTCTTCTCGAAGCAAAGAGGAACCATCAAGAGGGGTTTCTAACAACAAGCTATCCTTCTTACAACTAACAGGTAAACGACAGTTTTCAAGCATATTATAGGCGATAAAAGAGTGTGTGGCACCCGGGTCAACCAGAACAGATATAAAGCAAGAAGAAGACATATCAGAATGAAATAACTCCATCTGACCTGTCACCACTCGCGGGTTGACTATCGCCTCCGGCTGACTCATGGCATAGAATCGAGTCGTTGCTTGCTGTCCACGGCCTCTGCTTCCTTGAGCAGATGATCCAGCTTGAGACGCTTGACTGTGTCCTCGTCCTCTGCTACCACTGGGCTGTGGCCTCTCTAACCTCTGAAAACTCTGCCTTGGCTGCTGCGTTACTTCAACGTCTCTATTCGGGCAATTGAACTTCCAATGCCCGACCTGACCACACAGATGGCATGCCTTGTCCTCAAACCATGGCCTAGCTGGCCCTGTCACTGCCACAGAAGCTGAACTGTGTGTCTTCGACGGTGAAGAAACATAGCCTCTCCCCTTACTCAGAGACAACTGAGATGGTACGCCAGAACTTCTCATTGCTAACGGTGCCAAAAACCTGGGCTTCTTAAAGCCACCAAACCTTCGTCCTTGAAACTGAGCAGGTCTTTTGTGAGACATAGACTCTCTTTTCTCCCTTACCGTTCTCTCAATCCTTCGAACAGATTCCACGAACGTAGCAAACCGTTCTCGATTTTCCAACGCAAATACCGGGGTCTTCAACTCAGCACTCAAACCCTTCTCGAAACGTCTAATCCGTTCCTCTTCTATCGCCGCCATGTGAGGATAGAACCTTAACAGATCCATAAACTTGGCTTCATACTCGGTGATTTCATCATTCCTTGCCTCAGATTCTCGAACTGACTCACCTTCTCATCCAGGTACATCTTTGGGAAGTATCTGGTGACAAACTCACGTCGGAACACTTCCCAACAGATTACCTCACCCGGCCGCTTCTCCTCTTCGATGGTCCACCAGTGACCAGCACTACCCTTCAGAAGGTAGACAGCATGCTTTACCTTGTCCTCTTCAGGGATGTCAAGAATCCGGAAAGCCTTCTCGAGACTTGTCAGCCACAGATCTACATCCACTGGATCAGCCGTTCCAGCATAATCTGAAGCTCCGACTTGGCGAAGCCGTTCGAAGGTCTTTCCAATACCCGATGCTTCTCCATGGGGAACCTGTGCTTGCGGAGGAGGCACTGGTAATCGCTCAACCATGAGATTCATCGTAGCCATTAACTGCCCCATAAGCTGTTGGTAAGCAGGATGTTCAAGTATGGTTGGGTTAAATTGGGGAACCTCAGACACCCGATCTGCATGTGCCTGTCCATCTGCTCCATCAACCGATGCAGCATCACTGTACTCAGCAGAGTGTTCTTCATGGTTTCCAGACATCTTGACTTTTCTTCCACTGAGGGAAGAAGATATTGTAAGAAAACATGGACACTCATAAGAACAACTCAACCTAGTCCTAAATCCCTGTAGACTCAGCGAACCTAAAGCTCTGATACCAAAAATTTTGGCAACACATCCCATTATCACACAGATAACGAGGTGTTACGCAAAAACGTGCGGAAATCACCATAACCACAACTTATGAAAACACGGGTTAATTAAAATCGATTGTAGAAAACTGATAAACTGTGAAATTATTACTTTCCAGTCCTCATCTTGCACAGAAACATATCATATATATATACATACACGAGATCTGACACGTGTCTACATCTTATAGTAACAGTTGTTCATCCATCACATGAGTTCACCACTTGTTCATATACATAAAGGCCCGCATCCGGCCAACAACAGGATATGCAAACGTTATCGATCGTTCATCGTGAAACATCGTCAAAACACTGCCAAGGACCTGAGAGTACAGGGATGACTCTAGACTCTACTACAAAACATCCAAAATAGTAGCATGTCCAATGCTTGCCTTCTACTGCTCCTCAAGCTGCTCGTCCGCAACACCACGACCACGACCACGCCTACCTCGACCACATAAAAATGGGTTAAACCGACGGGGTGAGACAATTGAACAATTGTCCCAGTGGGAAACATAACTCCCCACCGCAACTACAGAACCTCATCAAGATAAACTATAACATCAGATAACTAGAAACAGGTGAAATTAAGAGCAGTCTATATAAAGCAAAGCTATTCTTACCGACAAGCTTACTAGCTGAACAAAGCATATAACCAGATATCTTTCGATGGAACATGATTTGACAAGATAAGATATATCACTATGTAACATGACCATCAGATGAAGGTATATTACCACATAACTGGATTATCAAGATATGACATATTATCACCTACCAAATGAATATAGAAGTAACTGCAAGATATAACCGGATTAACTACACAAACAAGGCCTCAATCAATGTTTCGTGTTTATCTTAAGCAGTAAATACTAAACGGTTGTATTACGTATTATTATGCCCTGAGGATTTGGACCGTACCGTTCAAATCCAACCTTCGGTTACGAAACCCAAGTCGGTGCCATACAAGGTCAAATGGAAGAGCTGAACTCCACAATCTCCCACCTCATGGTCAGTACACGAGTACAACATAAGCAGGACCATAGTCACATGCTGAAGTGGTCTAAGCCACAGGGTCAGCTCCATAGGCTACCCTCACTCTAGCCCGCCTTGGTACAGGTCTCGGCGCTAGTAAAACTGAGCCACAGGCCTGTTCACCGTGCTCTGAGCCATGAACGCATTCATGCTCTTCACATCACATATCCTGAGCCATGGGCTTGTTCACCATGCTCTATATACGTATCTGAGTCTGCAACCGAAGTTACACTCTTACCTCCTCATTTTTAGGCTAGGAGCAACCTACACATATTCAACAATATGCGCTTCCAGGTTAACCCGTAGGAGAACCTGTTTCACCATCACCAAGGCCTAACGATGATGGATCTATGGCCAGGGCAAACTACATGATATATTTCACTGTGATTAATTAGTATCTTTTAGATGGATTGCAAGATTCAATCAAGTTGTATAATCATGCAAGATATAATAGAAAGTAAACAACATTATATTATTATTAAAACCACATCCACCTGATCCATCACAAGGATACAACATCACATGTTACCACTTGGCCTCTTGCCAATCATCCAGATCTATCTCAAGGATTACCACATACCATGGGATCTCAATCCCTCATCATGTACTGTCACTGCCTCTCAAGGCTCACATCATCATCATGGGACAAACACATCATACATACAACCTCATAAATAATTATCAAAGTGATGTTACTCATCACATATGTCTCATAGCCCTTTCATGGTTAATCATCACCTGCATGGTTAGGATACACAATAATCATAGTTCCAACATAAGAGATATGCTCACTATCATGAAATAATATTCAAGATACTCCACTTGTCATACTTACATTATTTGGTGATCAAGTGTATTAAGCACATCATTAACAAACCATTTTCATGCTTACCCTTATCTCAAGATTCATATGAATAAACAAGATGTTCACATCAAGCAAGATGTCATATTGAGAATACAGAGCAAACACTATTATTACCAATGTCATTGTTGTCACCATCCACTATCATCATTATTATCTTTATCATTAGCATCATTAATGTAGCTACCAATTACTATTGCCATTAACAAATAAGCATAAGGATTACTTCATGTATATCATTACCACTATCTCCCTTATCATCATCATATATTACCATCAGCATCATTACTACCATTATTATCATCACTTATTATTATTAACATCATTGCTATCATTAACACTATTAACATTTTTGTTATGTCAGTAAGCAAGCCGTTAGTGTAACTATCACTTAGCATCAACATTAACATATAAGCATAAAGATCATATCGTTATCACTACCTTCCTTATTATCATCACAACTATCATTCATATTATTGCTATCATCAATGTTATTGTTATCATCAACATTATCTCTATTATTATAAGGGCATCACCATCATTTGTTTGTGCATAAGCATCCACTTCTATGGCCCTTGAACCCGTCACTATAGGTCCACATAACCCTCACAACAACTCCTCACAACCCTCACCAAAGAAAGCTCACACGGCTAGAGCATGGGAAGGTAGCAACGCTGCGTTGCACCCAGCACTCAGCCCACGACGCTGCGTCACAAGGTACCGCACGTCAGGGGTGTCGCGCGTCAGCCCTATCGGGCAACTTCCGCGCACCCTGCCGTGACGCCCCGTCACAGCCATCCACAACGCCCGACACTCAAACTAACAACCAGCTCACAACGACCAGGAGAGAGAAGGAAAGAAAGAGAGGAACTCCCATATATCGTGCAACAACAAATCAGGGCCTAACGGCCAGCATACACCTAAGAAAGAGGGGCGTGACGCCCGATACAACCCATCCATGACGGCCGTCACAACTCAGGAGTGTATCGCCCGTCAGGGCTATCGGCCAACCAACCATGTTGCATATCGTGCAACCCAAACCAACTCACCAAAGTAGGCCCTGTCGTCCACCACGAGGACCACTCCAAAGATCACCAAGATACTAAGGTCTATCGTCCACCATAAGGACAAGGGTGTCGTTCATCACAAGAAGAACCCTATCACCCATCATGGTCACCACCATATCGGCCAACATCTACACAAGCTCACCCTATCTCCCAACACAAGGGCAGGGGTAACGTCCAACTCAAGAACACACCATATCATCCATCCTCAAGAACACACTATATCGTCCATCATAAGGTACACATCCTGTCGTCTAACTCATCCCAACAAGGGAGGATATCGCTCAACCTAAGTCGTCTTCAACCTCCAACTCAAGGGAGCACAAACCCTAGGTCACAAGGTACACTAGGTCGCAAGGAAACCCTAAACCCTAAGGAGGATCGGCCACCAAAGGTACATAAGGAAAGGGTACAAAACAAGGAACTAAGATAAGCTACTAACAAGCAAACAAGATCATAGCTAGAGGTAAAGGAGTTAGGGTTAGAAGTTATGCAACCCGCCTTAAGCTCCAAGCTCCAAGGAAGAAGAAGCACTCCAAGGTCCAAGGGTTGTCGTTCACCAAAGCTGCTCCAAGAGAGGGTATCGGCCACCACTGCTACTCCAGGAGAGTGTATCGTCCAGCACAAGCAAGGAAGGAGAGGAGTGTTGTGCACTCAAGGTGGAGGAGAGACCAAAAGAGTAAAGGAAGCTAAGGCAAGGGAAAGAGCTACCTATATAGAAAGAAGGGGAGGAGAAAACAAGGTAGATCCATGCTAAGTGTCGTCGACCCAAGGGACACTTGTCCTAGGGTTCAAGCCAACACTCTAGCAAGCCAAGAGACACTTGTCCAAGATATGCACCAAGTTTCCACCAACCAAGACCAAGCAACATGGGCGACACACCACCATGTTGGGCGACACAACCCAACCCAGGCCGACACACACTCCTCCTTGGGCGACACAAGCTTCACTTGGCCGACACAAGGCTCAAGCAAGCCCAGACAAGGTACCTCAAGGCCTAAACAAGCTCAACTCAGGCCCAGAGAACTCAAACAACAAGCCCAAGCCTTCCTCTCAACCCTAGAGGAAGCAAAGAGGGGAAACATCTCACAAGATGGCAAACTTGCATACGAAACCCTAAACTTGGGTTATTTGCAAGTAGCCCCTCAAACACTCAACAAAGCACATCAAAACCCTAATCACCACTAAAGGTGATTAGCAGGCACCCAAGCACCAAGATCAAGCAAAACAAACAGGGTAAACCCTAAACACAGGTCAGGGTTCTTACACACATGGTATCCATAGAGAAGGAGAGGATTAGGAGGTTCAAGAAGAGCTTGAATATCGAGTTGGAAAGAAAAAAATTTACCTTAGAATCCCATGAGAAGTTTTCCACCTTCATGGAGTCTGGTGAGGAGGATAGAGAGGACATCTATGGAGCACCGAGACACTAATGCCAGGAAAAGATCAGGTCAGTTTCAAGGGCAACAATCTGGTAGTTTAAAAAAGATGAGGTTTTTTTCATCATAGTGTCAACAAAGGTCGACATTGTTTAACGAAGGACACATATACAATCACAATGGTCTCCTAAGAAGGGAAGAGGTTGTAGCTTCTCACCAGCTGGGGCAAACAATTTAGGGTTAGTGTATGTAACAAGATTGTTTAGGCCGCAATATGACATGAGGACGTGTCACACGTGTGGTCAAGTTGAGCATGTGAAATGGTCTTGTCGTATGAAGAATCAGGAGGTTACACAGCAACCGAGGCAAAGCCAACATGGCTCACAATAGTAACAAATGTGCAAGAGCGGTGGTAGTAGAGGGTGTGGCTAGTCATCACAAGTAGGGTCTTTGGGACCATCTAGTAGAGGTCAAGGATGACAATAGGGAGCAACTAGGTTCTATGCTATGAGACAATCAGAAGGAGTGGTCAAACCGCAAGTTATGACATGTCAGATGGTACTATTTCATTCTGACTTATCCACCTATACATATGTATCTATTTTAGTTGATTCGGGAGCGACACACTCATTTATCACTAACGAGGTGATAAATAATTGTGACTTGCCTATATATAATAGAGTTGATGACCTCTTATTGGAAACCCCTTTGGTTGGTTCTGTAATGTTACGGGAGGTGTTTCTATCTTGAGTTCTTTCTTTTTTAGGACACACCATTCAAGTGGATCTTATGCCACTTGATATGCATGGCTTTGGTGTAATCCTAGGGATGGATACCCTAGAGAGGTGTAGCATTGCTTTGGAATGTGGTTCCAAAGTTGCAACGTTTTGTGAGGGGATATTTCTCAGACTTTCCAAGGGGTTAGGAAGGTTCTATCTATCTGTCTAGTGCGGCTGTGATAGAAGAAAAGTTGTTGAGACAAGGATGTGAAACTTTCTTGGCACACATGGTGGATACCAAGGTGAGGAATCCTAGAATCCAGAATGTACCTGTAGTGAGGGATTTTGAGGATGTTTTTCTTGACGAGTTTCTAGGTGTTCCACCCCTGAGAGAGGTTGATTTTGAAATCAATGTAGTTCCTAGTACACAACCCATAGCTCAGGCACCCTATAGGATGACTGTAGCTAACATGAAGGAGTTGAAGAAGCACTTGCAAGAGTTGTTGGAGAAAAGTTTCATATGGACGAGCACTTCCACTTGGGACGCTCTCGTGTAATTTTTAAAGAAGGATGGTTCTATTAGGTTTTTCATAGACTGTCAAAAGTCGAACAAGGTCACAGTGAAGAACTAGTACATGTTGCCGAGGATAGATGACTTGTATGATCACTTGAGAGGTGTTGTAGTGTTTTCTAAGATAGATATAAGTTTAAGATTTTATTATTTGAGAATTAAGGCAGATGACATACCTAAGACTTATTTTAGAACTAGCTATGGTCATTATGAGTTCATGGTTGTACAATTTGGGCTAACCAATGCACTTGTAGTGTTCACGGACCTGATGAACAGAGCATTTAAACTGTACCTTGACCAGTTCATGATGGTGTTCATAGATGATATCTTGATATACTCCAGAGACAAAATACAACATGAGAAACATCTTCATCGAGCTTTTGGAGTTGTTGAGGCAACATAGGTTGTATGTTAAGTTCAGTAAATGTGAGTATTGGCTGACCAAGGCGTCTTTTTTTGGTCATGCTATCTCTGCAAAAGGTGTTTGTATGGATTCTAAGAAGGTGGAATTGGTATTGGAGTGGGAACATCCTAAGACACCGACTGAGGTTTGAAACTTAGTAGGTTTGGTTGGTTATTACAGGAGGTTTGTAACATACTGAAATTTGTGTAATAAACTCATTTTGGAGCTATAGTTCATATTTTCCCATAACTTGAGTCCATATTACAAATTGGTCTGTTGTTCCAAATTCGATATGATTTCCTTATCCAAATACTATGTTATTTATACTAATTAGACTAGATGAAAGGTTACTTACTCTTAGATTAGAATGTTTGCGAATGAGTCTCTCAATTGATCTTCATGAATTAATATGACATCAAAGTCAGAATCACTTCTTCCTATTTATATTACTTGGACCTTGAATATTTATATTTCTCTTGTTTTGATAAGTAATGGATTTGGAATCAATTTCAGGTAATAAATATACTAAGACATATTGAATTTTGGATACATGGTGAGAATAATGTATAGGAGTCAATCTAGAACTATAAATGGAGACGCTAATATTTTAGAATATAACTCCAGAGAAAGTGAATGAGTGGTCAAACTCTCAAAGCAATTGAGGTTTTTGTTTAGAAGTTATGAGAGAAATTAGAGGTGATTAAGTAAGGAGATAGTAATTACCAACACGGTGCTTTCTTCCTCCTTTATAGTGCGCACCGGTTATAGAAGAAAACGGTGGCCTATTCGCTTGACACGAGAGCTCGTGACTAGGGAATTGATCCCTTTCCTTTTGATTTTGATATCCCAACAGCAGCGACGCATTCAAGGGGAGCGTCGCTACCACCGCCACCGGTTATGATTTGTGTAACTATACAATGACCATGGCTAAGCATTGAAGCCTCCGCCACATTCGTTACCTTGCTTCGCTCCTCTTCTCATCTCCCAGACTCCTTGCAACCCTAGTACCCTCAACCCTTTAAGCCCTACTCGCTGCAATCAGGGAACGACCCAAACATGCAACACCATAGTTGTAGGGAAGCATTGTCACCTACAACAGTGGCCATCACAAACACAACTTTCCATGAGGAAGCCATCCTTTCCTCAGGTCATCACATTGCCACTTTGCCGACTCTAACCCTGCCACCAGTCATGCCACAACCATAAACCAAGCCACTGTAAAACCTGCAAACTAACAGGTCAGCCACCTACAAAATCAATAGTGCCATCATAGAACTAGGGCAAAGTCACTATTTTCCAACTGGTAACAACACAAAGTCCGAAGATTAGTCCGATCTACGTTTTTGAATCCCAACCACGACCTGAGTTTCTAACCTCGACAACATCCGTTGATGGTCTATCACTCAGAACTCCTCCTTCTCCTTAGAACAAAAGCCAGATGTTAACTTCTGATACAGACCTACAAGTCGATGGCCTGTGGCTCCTCATCCTCGCCTTGTCAGAAACAGCTTGCAACAACAGCACCCTGCCAGCACTACCTCATCTCCTCATCTGCTTCACCCATCCCATATTCATGCTAGCCACAGTGAGACACCACCGCCAGCTTAACCCTCGTCACCACCTTCAGCCTAATCCAATTCCCTTGACCGCCGCTGAAAGAGAGATCCAACATGCCATCACTAGATTGATATCATTAGAATAAAGAAAAAAAACCAAAATAGCCCAGTTTGAGAAAAAAAAATTCCGAGTATAGCACCCGGCGAACATAATTCTCGTAGTAGTTCACTTTGCAATAAAAACGCCATTTTAATTGTCGTTTTTCTGGTCAAATGATGGGAGCTTTTTGTGGGATTTATTTATTTTTGGAAAAAAAATCAAAATAACACACTTTGATAAAAAAAAATATATAGTCCACTTTGGTGAGAATACGCCACTTAGTGGTGAAAACGCCATCTATTTTGGAGCTTTTAATGAAAAATTGTAAAAAAAATTAAAGAAAAGAGTGAAACTGCCAAAACAAGTGGCGTTTTTACCCCAATGTTGGGTTGAAAGCGCCACTTGCTTTGACATTTTCACTTTTTCTTTATTTTTTTTCATTTTTTTATTAAAAGCTCTAAAATGAATGGCGTTTTCACATCCTGGACTTTAAACATGTCAATTCAAGTGGCATTTTTTGACCAAAGTGGGCTATCTTTAGAATTATTTTCAAACAGGTGCTATACCCATAATATTTTTTTGTCAAAGTGTGTTATTTTAGTTTTTTTTCCCTTTATTTTTTCATCTCCCACAAAAAGCTCCAATCAAGATGGTGTTTTCAGCATTTTCACCAGAACAACACCAATTAAAGTGGGCTAGCTAGTTTCATCATTCGTATCCTAGATTTTATTTATAATCATTTAATTCAATTCATTCTTACATTTGGATCAGTTAATCAAGTGACAAAGCAAACAATATTAATTAATTAAGATAAACTAGTAATTGAACTAAAGAAACAATCAAGAAATATATTAAGCAATTAACACCACCTAAGATTACAAATAATGTATAAGTTGGTTTACAATAGCAACATCTTGTAATCTTAATCATACCCATGAGGATCAGTTTTTTCACCTAATCTAGGTACCATATTCTATAACACTGATTTCAACATCTCTAATATACATGAATGTTCATCATCAAGATAATCATTACACATAAATTATTCATCACCTAGGGTGAAAATTCTTTCAAGATGAGGGATTTTCAACAGTGATATAGAGGGAGAAATCATAAGATTTGAGCAAGATTAATGACTTAGGCATCAACTTTTCATATTAGGTCATTTGCAGTCATTTTCATATATGATAGTCATTAATAGGGTAAAAGAGCACACCTAGTCAACTCTCTTACCTAGAACTAGGGGAAGGGAAGAGAGTAGCATCCAAGCAGAGATCTCAAGCAGAAAGATCAAGCGACATCCAGGCAGTTGGTGGCGGCAAAGTCCAACTAGAAGCTCCAGTGGAGACTCAAGCTTCTGATCATCAGAGATGGAAGATGGTCAAACCTCTGTGAAGGAGATGGAGGAATCATCTATGGAGGACGATGGTGGCGCCTCTATGAAGGATACCAAGGCAGAGTAGGAGCATAGCGGCGGCGGAGACTCTATGAAGCAATTGTGGTGGAGAACAGATCATCGGTGACCAATGGGGCAAAAATTTCCTGAGTGCTTGGTATCAAGGGAGTGATGCAACAAAGAATGGGGGTGAAGAAATGTTGTGGGTGTTATTTAATGGATCTTAGTTATTAATTTTAACGCCAAAGAGGGGTAAATTTTTTTGCGGGGATAGCGTACAAACACACATTAGTGTTGGTTATTGTAAGCAAACCGAAGACAAAAATGGGGTCAATTTCTATCTTGCAAAAAATATTTAGTCGTTGGTTATTTGGTAAACAACCGACGCCGTATGTGAAATTTTGGAGGTAATTTTTTGTAGTGGAAAATTTAGATTTGGCGGGCGATTTTAGGCGTCGGTTTGTTATTGCGCAACAGACACTAAATAAAAAGTGATATCCGTGTTTGGTCGGTCTTCACATATAGATGTCGATTTGTGTATACAGCCGACGTTATAGGGTTTAGGCATCAGTTTCTTAGATACAACTGGCGCCTATAAATGTGACGTTATAAGCCATTTTTGTAGTAGTTCTACTTCGGGAATTATGTTCGCCGAGATGGGAATTTTTTTCCTCAAATTGAGATATTTTGGTTTTTTTCTTGAGTAAACATGCAACATATGCAATCATCAAACCTACGATAGATCCCTTGTACATCTAGTCACCCCTCATCATTGGGACGTGGCTTGAGGTTAAATACTTTCTTGCTGTCATGCAACTAAACCAAGGATGACACAAACCAATCTTTGAAGATCAATAACACACAACGGTCGATACGCAACTGGAGACTGAATCCCTCTACACCAAATCTTCTATCACCGAGCTTTGTTCCAGCCAGGGGCAGACCCAAGCGGGGGGGGGGGGGCAGGGGCCACACCCTCCCCCAAAAAAACTTTAAAATGTAGTATATTTATATGTACATATACATATGTCTATAATGTTATATTGATAATATATATTATTTATACCAAATACTAGTAGTGGTTTGTGACTGCAACCATATCCAAGAGGTCTCAAGTTCAATCCTTGTATATGCATTATTCATTTTTCACAACACATGCAGAATATATTTGCTATATATATTGTCTTTGACACAATAAAATACAAAACTTGACTTGGTGTAGTGGTTAGCATGTTTGTTGTTGTATTTAAGGTCATGAGTTCCAATACTATATTGGGCATTTAAATTTTTTGCCCCCCCCAGTCACCAATTCCTGGTACCCCCACTGGTCCCAGCCTCTGTCCATGGGCATCTTAGCCGTGCACACTGCACACAACCACGAACCAATGCAATACTACTTGCTGATGTTTGGTTTAGATGATCTGGACAGATATTGAAACAGTAGTGGGCACATAGGATTTTGACTCAAATCCCACGAGGTTCAATAGTTTTGGATGTCTAATGTCACCCATGTACTACAAAGGATGCACCTAGATCAGATCCATTCTGATCCCACCTGAAGGTAGTATCCCTCGTCCCTACAATTTTTGTTTCCATGAAAATTTATTAACATGACCAGTAATGGTAGTAACTGAGATAATGTATCAAGTGGTATAGATAATAGTAGTAACTAGACACCATTCTCATCTAACTCCCTAGTATATGTATATACCGATATGCATGTATGAATTATATTATCACTGAACCAAAACCCCTAACCTTACTACTATCATACCAATGTATCAAGTAGGACATAGCAATTATCTAAATATTATGAAACATCAAACATAACTAGTCATGTAGACAAATCAGACAATTGATTACCAACATATAGATATAGGTTAATGTATCACAAATTGGAAACCTAGCAAAGCTCATGGGACATATCCTACATACCACGGTTAAACTTGTCATGCATACCGGAAATAAATACACATGTTTCGTACATATGTCTAACTATGAATGGATTATTTCAAATAAAGTATACCATGAAAAGGGAATGTGTATAAGAAGGTTCCTTATATAGATATATAGATGGATGACCTTACATATTTGTATCCATATGGACCACTGGAATCTAATAGTAGTACAATAAGTAGTAACTTAGTCATATATGAGTAACCGAAGGAATTTAAAACCCTAGATATTCCTAATAAGGGTAAATTGTTAAATAAATATATTCGATCTTAGTGACTAGATACAAGTATATCATAAGAGTGAGAATAATATTTTAGGATTTAATCTAGATAAAATATGATAAAATAATTGTATATATAATATTGACTATAACCTAGCTAAAAACCCTAGAGATGTGAATAATGAAAGATATGAATAACACTCCCAGATGGAAAACCCTAGATACATATAATACTAATAAAATGAAATTAGAATTATAATTTATTCCAATCCATATAGTGACTAGTATTCATCTATATGTGTAGATCTCTCTATTTTGTTTAAATTCTTGGAGCATGAATACTTGCAACTCGCGATGTTGCATACTTTGATCCAAAGCTACAAAACTTCTATTTCTATTTGGAAGATTTTTTCCCTCATTGATTGCATGCATGATTAGATAGGTTGTTTGGCCCAAAAACTAACTTTGAACCTTAGCCTTCCTCCTTGAAAGGTCACCAACACTTATTCTTAAAAAATAGTAGCACAATATTTAAACATCAAAAAAGGACAAACTAGTACCCCTAGTTTAGTGGAATTATTTTTTTCACGTCTCTATGTAGAGTTAAATGGCAATTGGTATGTTGTCATTCTTCATAGAGAGAATGCATGGCTTCCCCAAAAACTAGACATTGACATGTGTTATATATGTGAAAGTTTAATTTCTAGTCTCAAAATTGGATATTAAATCTTATTGAATTTGAAAACCCATTTCTACCATTTGATATTTGACTACATGTTGCATTTGGTCATAAAAATCCTTATAGACAGGTTCATATTGTTTTACTTTCTAAATGTCAATTTTGTACCAGCTTTGTTGACTTATGTTTCCCTTTTTGGGGTTCATGTGTGGTTTTGTTCCCTTCATGAACTCATGGGAAGGTGATGAATACAAGACATAGAAGAGATGTGCAAGAGTTGTCCCCTTTTGAAGAGTACATAGGAATCAATGCCTAATTTTGAAATTTTATCTGAGGCTTCCATGACTCTGATGTAAAGTATGATTGTAAAAACATTTATTTATATTTTATGATACAATTTGATAAATATTTGATCATAAAGATCGAGTTTATACAAGGTTCATCAAGAACTTTAATGAAATAGCTCTGCCTTTGACCAAGCTAACTAGGAAAGGTTTTCCTTTTATTTGGGCCGACAAGTGTCAACATTCTTTCCAATTATTGAAAGTGAAGTTGACCAATGCTCCAGTTTTGGTATTGGTAGAGTTTGGGAAGGGCATTTATTGTGATGCCTCAAAGAATGGGTTTCGATGCATTCTAGTACAAGACAAGAATGTGATTTATTTTGCTTCACAATTGCTTAAGAAGCATGAGGAGAATTACCCAACTCATAACCTGGATATGTAATTGTGGTTTTTGATTTGAATATTTAGAGGCACTATCTTTGTATGGAGAGAAGTCTCAAATCTTCACAGGCCACAAGAATCTACAGTACACCTTTTCTAAACAGGAGTTGAACATGAGGCAGAGGAGGTGGATGGATATGATCAAGGACTATGACTGTACGATAGACTATCATCCTGAAAAAGTGAATGTAGCGACTGATGCGCTAAGCATGAAGTTGTCTTTATCATCATATTTTAATAAAGCACAGATGTATTCCATGGCTTGTCCTAAGAGGGACATGTTAGTATTGCTTCGACAGATGAATGTACAATTGGAGGTCTCCTTGTTGGTAAGTTAGTTGTCATAGTTAAGTGAAGTTGACGTTGATAAAACATATCAGATATACATAGAAGGATGACACCATGATACAAAACATATGATTTGAGTTGGCTCTAACCTTGCATGATCTTTGATATAAGTTGCATAGTCTTCCAACTCTGTAATACTATCCGATTTAACTGCTTAAAGTACATAACCTATTGGTAAAGCAATAAATATTATTAGAGGTTGTATCATGTCATTGGGACATGTGTAATGTCTCAAAACTCGAGGCCTTAGATAAAATGATATTAATAGAAATGATTTGACTACCCATATTACCAAAGTGAACCTCCTTTTTAGGGATCTCATCACTAAAGAAATGTGTGGTTAAGCATGCTCAACCCAGAGTAGTACTAGGATGGGTGACCAGTCAGGATGTTTATCCTGGCTTACGTGTTGTTGAGGACAAAGCACACAATTAAGACTGGTGGTTGTCTGTGGGGGCAATCTTCATTCCTAAAACTTTACTAGATCCTTTCGTAGTGAGCCCATATTTTATAAATGATTAGAGCCATAACCCCTCTAGTTGGTGGGGCCCACATGGGCATGTGGCATGCCATTGTTGAGATGTGTGGTCTAGGCATGTTGGAAAGGGTTGTCCATGGTGATGTAGCCACCCTTACAATGGTATTCCATGATAGGGAGCTGAATGTCGATGGGCCATTCTGGGTCTACACTGAAATAGGAAAAATATTATGAGGCCATATAATTGATCCTTGATGAGGACATCAAGAGTCTTAGTGGGGGAGATTATAACATCCCAGAATTAAAGGCCTCAGATAAAATGATCTTGAATGGAATGATTAGACTACCCATATCACCAAGGTGCACCTCTTTTTAGGGAGCCCATAACTAAAGAACTCTATGGTTAAGCGTGTTCAACCTAGAGTAGTACTAGGACGGGTGATCAATCAAGAAGTTTATCTTGGCTTACGTGTGAGTGAGGAAAAAGCACACAATTAAGGCTAGTGGTGGTCTGTGGGTCCATCCGCCATTCCTAAAACTCTACTAGAGCCTTGGGTAGTGGGCCCATGTGTTACAACATGAGTCTCACATCATGGGTTTCCACACCCTTTTTAGGTGATCAGTAGCGTAGTGTGATGCAGAGTAGTGAGGAGGCACAATTTGAATATTTTTAGAAATAGAGAGGTTGGTTGGGTTGTGTACCCCTTACTCTTAGGTCTGGGCAGTGAGTTCTGTATATCATGTATATTGACTCAATTTTTTAGTTGTATATCTTGAATAGTGAAAGCTTGTAAATATGTCTACAACATCTTTTATAATAGGTTGTGGCTAAGTCCACTGAACTCATGTGAAGTTACCTGGAATACACACACACACGGATATATATATATATATATATATATATATATATATATATATATAGAGAGAGAGAGAGAGAGAGTCAGGTTGGAATACACTCAAGTGTATCCGGAGCAGAATACACTCAAGTAGTTTTCCATGCATGATGCAATATTTTTTTTAAAAAATCTAATATGTTGATCTTCTTAAACATCATGTGAATAGCTCACATATAAAATTTGAGCCCATTTGAACATTTATAGGTCATGTTATGACAATAAAAATTATGCATTTCAAATTAGTTTCCTGCGTCAATTTTGTTTCCCTCAGATGAGTGACTTATACTCATCCAAATGAGCTCAAAATTTGCATGTAGCCTAATTATAGTATAACAATGAAGATCAATGGTTTAAATTTTACAAAAAAATAGTCTTGATATGCAAACACCACTTGATTGTAGCGTGCAATCTGTACACTCGAGTGTATTCTAGCTTGACTCTCTCTCTCTCTCTCTCTCTCTATATATATATATATATATATACACACATGTACATGAAGTTGGACCTTTGTGTAAATGTTTTCTTAGTAGTTTGGAAATTTTGTTTGGTTTAAATTTTTGTACTATTTTGATAACATGGTTAATCCATGTTGAATCACTATTTTTTATTTTGAGTAATCTCAATTAGCATGGAGGGTTGCCAAACTATTCACCACTATGTTCCAAGTCTAGGGTTATGTCCTTATATGCTTTCCATCATCATATAGGGCTTATAGATCTAGGGTATAGTTAGGGTTACATTGGAGTTCCTCATGATATGTTCATTAGGATACAAACAAGTATATTAGGGCCTATGAGAATGCTTGTTTGGCAAAATTTAAGGTCTAAGCATACAAACACCACACCTAAGGGATTAAGGTTTTATAGATTTAAGATTCTAGGGTTCAATATATTACAATATCTAGGGCGGACCTGAAGTTGTAGACTAGATTTTGAACCTCAAATAGTAAGTTTTTGGCTGATGACCCTTTACTTTCATGCTCACATAAACTGAGGCATGCCAAGATCCTTGTGAGACCAGCTCCTTCTTATATCCTTTACAACAACCTTAATGACTTTGCGGTCAAAAGCTTATAACTTAGATAATATAGTCCATATGAACCAGGTCAAGAGTCTAATTTAATATTCAATTGAGTAGGCTATAACTGTTTATGCAAATCATAATATTTTGTGATGTCCCCAATGGCCGTTTAGTGTATTATAAGTATATTATTTATTTGAAATGGTTAATATGTGAGATTACTGCTAAAGTATCTTAAGACATCATATATATTGTGATAAAGATACCTTGTTCTAAACTATGAACTAAATTAAATAACAACACCATTCACATTTATTTTAATTCATTTAATATGCTACATGTAAATGTTTATCTTTCTTAAGACAAGAAATCCTTTTTATAAAATACTTTATGCGTCTGATTCTAACATGATGTTTTTTTGGTACAATGGAGTTGCAAAAAGGAAGTGATTATAAAGACATCCCAAGGAATAACAAAGTTCAATCTAGAGTGTCCTTTGTACTCTCACTTTCCTGAATGTTGGGTGGGAAGTTGATATTGCATGTTTTCAGTTATTTTCACATGGTGTATGTATGATGAGACATTGTTAACTAGAACAGATAACATATGTTGTTGTATCTCCATGTAAACAAATATCCTTATAAATCATATATTGAGTTTAATAAGAGGATGTTTGGGTTTTCTATATCAAATCTTTTCTTGAGAATCAAACTTGTGTAAATTCATGAGTTCTTTCATGATTCTATGTGGAGTTTTATGCTAATTTTTATATTTGGATTTTTGTGAGGGTTTTTTTATTTAGAAAAGGAAGGTTTTATTCCATTTTCTATTTGTATTTTTTGTTGGCTAGTTGTAATTTGGACTTTGTTTGAGGATTTACCTTGATGATCATTCACATTATGATCATCGGGAAGATCCTCATAGCATCTCTTTGAGATAGACAAAAGGAACTATAAGGAGTGGGACCCGAGAGGGGATCCAATCCCTACTTAATTTGAAGAATAAACCCATTATGTTCCAAATATACTAAAAGGCATGCTGGAATAGGGGTAAATTTCTCATTTCTTAAATGATGATATACAAAATAGCCAAAGTGTGGAAGAAGAATAATTTTTCATGACTATATTCAATTTAATAAAAGTACATCATCATCTCTCATAAAGAGTTTACATGAAAGTTACGGCATAAGGATCTAAGTAGAGGGATATCTAGCTATCTCAAGTCTATCTTTCGAAAATCTTCACCTAGTAGGTCCATGTCACCATGTCTGGTCTTCCAAGTCTTACACTCGGGTTTCGAAGCATACCCCATAAGAGAAGACAAAAATGAAATTTATCAGCATAAATGTTGGTATGTCCATATAAAATATGGATTGAGAAATATAAGAAAAAGGACATCACATATAACAAGGGTTCCCATAGAAGAGGAAAATACCACCCAAGTGGGCATCAAAAGAATAAGAATTTAAAATGATGATAAGAAAGTCAATAGATGAGGCATTAATAAAAAAACGTTATGATTGACAGAAGAATTCTTGCCATATAAAACACTAATAGATCATAATTAGTGTGTGAAAAACAATTATACCACTTTTATTTATGTAGGGCCAAGACCCATACAATCTCAAGCCTAAGTTAGGTGGAAAGGCACACCTTAGAAGGAAAGGCATGCCTAATATATATATATATATATATATATATATATATATATATATATATATATATATATATATATATATATATATATATATATATATATACATACATACATATATACATACATATATATGTGTATATATATGTATATATATTTTTATATGTATATATATGTATGTATGTATGTATGTGTATATATATATATGTATGTATGTATGTATATATGTATATATATATATATAGTTGAGCTACAATACACTCGAGTGTATAGGGGCTCCTATACACCTCAGTTTACATGCGTTGGATCAAAATATGTGACAGTAGGCAAAAAGCAAAAAAAATTGGCTCGTTTTTATAGCAGGCACTCCCATTAATAGCCGTCAACTGGGTCCCAGCCCTCTCACTCCCCGTGACTCCCCTGCTCCAGCCCCCCCCTCTCTCTCTCACAACGCCTAAACTTCGGTTGTCCGCCTGTCCGCGGCGCGGAACTTCTCCTGGTCGGACAGGTCCTCTGCTCCACCATGCTGCTCCGCTCTGCCACGCTTCCTCTGCTCCGCCACGCTGCTCCGCTCTGCCATTCCTCCACTCTACCGCGCTGCTCTACTCTGCCATTCCTCCGCTCCTCCCCACTGCATGACTACAACGGAGAACAACAATGAGCAATGATTGCTCCTGGCCGGACTGATTTCAACCGAGAACAACGATGAGCGCTAGCGCCGGCTAGTTCCCAACCGCAAGTCGAGCCCCTTCTGAGCCTGCCAACATTGGGAATTGTAGTACATAAGAAGAGAAGTGAAGCCTAAAGTCGGGCATTGCCAACGTCTGAGCTACAAGCTAGAGGGATTTGACGAATTTGCTAGGTACCAACACCTGTGCTCATCAACTACGAATTTGAGGAAAATAAGCATGGGGTCAGGTTTGTGCGGGTCGGATGCCTGGGGTCGTTGGTTGGGCAGAGAGAAAGTCCTACTTGTTGTCGTTGTATAGAAACAATATGCCTAATTAATTATATGCACACATTTTTTTGTTCACTGCCTGCTATTAAATTTTGAGACTGAATTAGTGAAATTTTATACAATGGACTTCTCTGCTGACGTTGATGGGATGATGGGCATTGATTGGTTAGCTTATGAGAATCCAATTGAAAGAGTTGACGATAATGAGAATCCAATTGAAAGAGTTGACGATAATGAGAATCCAATTGAAAGAGATGAGCATACATGTGCAATGGTAACCAAATATTGCAATTTTTTAAATTTCAAATATGTGTATTTTGTAACAATGTAAGGGATTATGTTTGTAAGCATTTTTAGATCATATTTTCTTAGGTTGATGAACCAATTGATGATGATGATGAGGGGTTTGATGATGATAGGGTTGAAGTGGAATCTAATCCAGATCCATATATAGGCTTGCAGTTTGATTCCGTTGAAAAGGCGGAAGAATTTTATAATCGATATGCTTACAAGGTGGGATTCAGCATTCATAAGGGGAGTCAATATATTTCTGCTAAAACAAAACAAGTTACTGGTAGAGTGTTTGTATGTTCAATGGAAGGTTTGCAAAAAATAAAGAACAAAGGTGATGATGGTGTAAAGGGTACTCCAAAAAAAGATATGACATCTGCACGAACAGGTTGTAAGGCTCGAATGTGAGTGAAGCAAGAAGAGGGCACAAAGTGGGTGGTTACAAGTTTTGAGAAAGAGTACAACCATGACCTCACTCAAAGTCCATTCAAGAAGTGGTTTCATCGGTCACATCGACATATGTCAGCAGAGGTTCGAGATTTAGTTGGTGCTATGCATGACCAGAATATTTCTACTGCTTAGATTATGTCTCTCATAGCTAGTCAGCGTGGTGGCATTCGTAATGTGAGTTTCGTTAGAAAGGACCTGAGCAATGTGCTTGTATCCTTGAGAAGGAAATATATAGGTGTTGATGTTTCCTCCACTTTGGAGCATTTCAGTAAAATGCAAGCAATTAAGTCGTTATTTTATTATGCACTTCAACTTGATGATGAAGGATGTACACACAATATCTTCTGGGTGGATGCTAAGTCAAGGATGGCATATCAAACATTTAGTGATGTGATTACTTTTGACACCACATATATGACTAACAAGTACAGCATGCCATTTGCACCATTTATAGGTGTGAATCACCACAATCAATCAACTTTATTTGGGTGTGTGTTGCTACGTGATGAGATAGCTGATTCTTTTATTTGGGTATTCCAAACATTTTTAAATGCCATGTTTGGAAAACACCGTAAGGAAATACTAACTGATCAAGATCCAGCAATGAGAAAGGCGATTCACATAGTTTTTCCTGATGCAGTTCATCGTTGTTGTCAATGGCATATAATGAGAAGAGCACGTGAGCACCTTGGTGTAATATATGGGATAGTTGTTTGTTTTGCTGAAGAATTTTATTGTTGCATAAACATGCCTGTCACTATTGAAGAGTTTGAGGATAGGTGTAAGAGAATGATATGCACATTCAACTTAGGTGACAATGCACATTTGCGTCACTTGTGGAGTATTAGAGATCAATGGATACTTGTTTACTTTAGGGGTACTTTTTTGCCAATATGTCAACCACACAACGGAGTGAGAGTATGAATGCTATTTTTAAAGACCATGTCAACAATCATTTACCAGTTTTTAAATTTGTCGAAGCATATGAAAAGGTGGTTGAGAGCCGATATGACAAAGAAGATGAGGAGGGCTACATAACTAAAGATGGAGCACCCACTCTTTGGTCTCTTGCACCAATTGAGAAGCATGCAAGAACTATATACATAAAAACAGTTTACAATGACTTTCGTATGAAAATGAAGAAGACAACTAGCTATGACATAGAAGAGGTGATCAAGGACTCCTTATACACATTATATATATTTCTGAAGAGGAGAATCACTTCACGGCAAGGAAGTTGTACAAGGAGTCTGTGAAAAGAGAATCAGATGAGATATCTTGTGAATGCAGGCATTTTCAGTTTAGTGGCATATTGTGTTGTCATTCTCTCAAGGTACTATTATTTCTCAATTATCATAAGATTCCACCATTATATGTGTTAGAGCGTTGGACAATCAATGCAAAACAAAACAATAAATATGATCATGCTGAAGAAACTCAAGTAGAGATGGATGATAGTACCATGTTCAGTAGGTATAATAGCTTGTGTAGATCAGCCATGCGATTGGTTGGTTTAGCTTCTAAAGAAAAGGATACTTACATGATGGTGCAAAAGACTTTTGAAAATTCATATGCTGAAGTTTTAAATATGCAACACAAAGTGGATTCAATTTCTACAGATGAAAGGATACTCTCATCCCAGACCTATATTCCTAATCAAGCGAGTCAATATGTTCCATTGCTTTTACAATCACAACATGAAATCAATTCACAACATGAAATCAATGCAAAAGATCCTATAACATCACAGTGTAAAGGAACTCAGAAACCACAAAGGTTCAAACCACCTGCCGAAATGAAAGCAAAGAAGCAAATAACATGTAGTACGTGCAATGCAAAAGGTCATAACAGTCGGACATGCAAGCATGGAGTATTACTACCTATTAATAAATTTATTAAATTTACAATACATCCTCTCAAATAAATTTTCAGCTTTCTTTTTTTCTTGGGTTGTAGGGAAACAAGGATGCATCAACCTCGTATGGGATAGAAGAAGAAGTTGAGGAGTCAAGACAAGACTAATGTAGTAATGTTATTTCTATCTATCCAAGTGCATTTGTGTACACTTGAGCTTTAACATTTATGACAATGTTCTCAAATATTGAGTTGTAACATTTATCATAATGTTCTCAAATATTGAGCTGTAACATTTATGACAACGTTCTTTGTTCTATTTGACTTAGCTCTTACTGTGTGCTTGTTCCAATGTGTTGTTTTGATTGAACAAATGATTTGATGCATGTTGTATGCTTATTTCCAATTTTGTTTGTTATGGCTGATGGCAATTCTCATATGGCTGATGGAAAAATTGATGCAGCACAATTTCTGGTCCATTTCATGGTGTTCAGTATTTCAGTACATTCTGAGTTTCCAATGGGAGGTTCCATGTTGAATTAGAGGAGTCAAGAAACCTAATAATTTACAAGTTATTGCCTCACAAAATCAGCATGTGTGGTTTGTTGTATGCTTGTTTCCAATTTTGTTTGTTATGGCTGATGGCAATTCTCATATGGCTGATGGAAAAATTGATGTAGCACAATTTCTGGTCCATTTCATGGTGTTCAGTACTTCAGTACGTTCTGAGTTTCCAATGGGAGGTTCCATGTTGAATTAGAGGAGTCAAGAAACCTAATAATTTACAAGTTATTGCCTCACAAAATCAACATGTGTGGTTTTGATAATACCTGCTAATTAGTGTTACTGACTTGCATATGATGCCTTACTGACTCGCATATGATTTTCCTTGCTTTCAAATGGCGTTTGATTATTGTGTTAGGTATGTATGCAATCTGCCCAATTGGTAGCCTGTCGTCTGGTGTGTTTTTCTGCCATCATGAGCATGTTCCCCAACATACATTGTCTCTGTGGGAGTCTTTTGGTCGAGAGTGTGGGACATTTTATTGATATAGGAAAATTACAGAGTAAGTTGGCTGGTCAACACCAGGAATTCTTATAAGCATCCTTAATTCTCAAGGTCTTTTTCCCACAGCAGCGCACAACATCTTCAACATTCGAATCTAAGTTGAATTGTTTTAGGAAGGTATAGAGAGGAGTTAATCTTCTGTTATCACTCAGAATCCAATCACTGTTATTAACAATAGAACCAATCAGAGCTTTCTTTCCTTTTCCAAGAAATAGAACCAACCTGGGGTCAACACAGTAAGTAAGAAAAAGTCCTCTAATCCAAGGATTAATGTCGAATCCTTGTGCATTATCATCTATGAATACAAAGGTAATTTGTTTCTTATGTAACAATTACATGTAATGACTCATGGTTGTGCCATTTGTCACATGCATATTGCCTTGCCATGGAAAAATTCATTATGGATGAATAAATTTCAGTCTTATATGGCATGGCTGTGATAGTGAGGATTTTGACTGTAATTTCTCTCCAGAGGTTCCTTTTTGTAGTTGCATTGCTTTGCCTCTTGAAAGTTGGCCTATAGTGTTAGCAACTTTCTATTTTAATGGGAGTGAGCTTTTATTTTAGTAAGTGGCTTTATATTGGGTCGGTCTTAATATCTTTGTTTTGCTCTTGGATGCTTTGAAAGTTCAAGTGGGTTATTGTTGTCGCCCATGTAACATTTGAGAGGAATTTGGGCGCATTGGAATGCCATGCCATAAGTCCAACATTAAAACACAAAGGTGCAATCAGAAACAAAGCCATATTTCAACTCAGAACATTTGGGTAACCATCATTCATTGATTCAAATGTTGTTACACCATTTGACTACTTGGTAAAATGCTAAATAGATCCAGCGTACACAAACACTAACATGATACATGATATCACTAATGCATACAAACACCACTTGTATTTTATGATTGCTCTTTGTTCATTGACCCTGGCCATCTTCACTTCTTCTTTAACTTTAATTAGCTCATAATGTGTGATCTTCACTTCTTCTTTGAATTTCATTAGCTCATAACCCGCCATCTTCAATTCTTCTTTCAGTTTCATTAATTCATAGCCTTGAGCATTGGAATCTTCCTCTTCAGTATGTGTTGAGGCTGAATCCGCCCACCGGAAGTACCTACAGAAAGGTTTCCCCTATACAACAAAGGAACAACATAAAAAACAAACACATTCCACACAATTCATACAAGACCCTACAATTAGTACACATACTTCCTTGTTGAAATTTGGACATCCAAAGAACCTGCGGCCATAATTTTTTGATGTCCTAGCTATTCTAGACACAAGCACATAGCCACAATCACAATGCGCACCAATTCTGTCTGCAGGTCTCTGAAACGCATTTGAACATGTAGAGGATGTATAGCAATTTTCCTTTTCATAAGCCATAAAGTCAGATGGAAGGCAGATCTAAAAGAGGAGGGGAATCGAAAAAGAGGGGACCTGATTACAGGACAAAGTGGAGAATTTAGAGAGGCAAAGAGGGAATCAGACTAATTGCTTCCATCTATAGGGATAGTGACAAAGGGGAAGCTTGTGCTGAGCACCTGGTGCGAAAGAATCTGACTGATGAGAACAGACATGGCGAGATGGATTTCAGAATCCACTTGGCGATAGCAGACCACTGGCGATGGCGGTTTGCTGGGCTCGGTGGGCTGCTGGCTGGCGTCGGTGGTCTTCTGGCGCTTCCTTCAACCTTGGCTGGCGATCCTTGGCTTGCCTAGCGAATCGGACAGAAGGGAAAGGGGAAGCAGCAGCAAAAGGGAGAGGGGAAGTAGCAGCGCAGGACGCGCAGCAGACAGGTGTCCTGGGATCCGGGCAGAGGAGAAAGGGAAAGGAGAAACAGAGGAAGAGGAAGGAGAAATGGAGGAAGGAGAAATGAGGACGGAGAAACAGGGAAGGATGAGGAAGAAGAAGAGGCCTGAGCGGAGGACGCACTGCGGATAGGCGGAGAGAACCAGAGTTCTTCTCACATTGTGAGAGAGAGAGGGGGCTGGAGCAGGGGAGTCACGGGGAGTGAGAGGGATGGGACCCAGTTGACGGATGTTAACGGGAGTGCCTGCTGTAAAAACGAGCAAGTTTTTTTTGCTTTTTTCCTGCTGTCACGGATCTTGATCCAACGCATGTAAACTGAGGTGTATAGGAGCCCCTATACACTCGAGTGTATTGTAGCTCAACTATATATATATATATATATATATATATATATATATATATATATATATGAGTGGAAAGGTACACTCAAATGTTATGGTATTACAGATGTACACACTACTATTAAAAACTTAGTCTATTTGAACGCATACCAAAATATAATGACAAGAATAAATTTAGTCAATTTGAAATAATAGGATGAGGACATCCAACAATTTAATGTTGGGTTAGAGGACCCTTAAATAAATATTCAAAAATCTCAAAAAATAAGATGCTTACGAGTCCACATTTAATTCAATATCTCAAACTGGGGTTCCACAAGGAATAAGAAGAACAAGATACAAATAAGAGTCCAATAAGAATACCCAATTAAAGTAAGATGATCATGAGATCAGAATCAACATACAATCCTTCACATGAAGTAAATTCTTAGAAGATATAGAAACTGTGTAAGTTAAGTTGTCCATAGGACCAAGAGAGAGATGAAACATGGTTTTTGCTCAATATAGAAGCAAGGGAAATCAACATATATTTAAGAGAGTGAAATCAGAAATTTCTCAATATGATTTGGAGATGCAACATACCTTAGTTGAAAGCCTAACTATCCAATCCACCACAAGATCAAGGTAATGGTTACACCAAAACCTATATTCATTATATATTATATGAATTAGAATATCAATATTTCATTCTTCTTTTCTTTTATCTACTTAACTAAAATCTTCGTGAGTTCAAACTATGGAAAGATAACACTGACCTATTACCTTGGAGATGAAGGCATCTGGGAACTAACAAGTTGGGTGGAAAATAACCTTAGACAAATGGACTTGTGAGATTCTCTGGTCGCAAACAAGGTTAACCATTGACTAGTATGTTGACCCAAGGTCTAAATTCACTAAACCCTTGTTTTGATGATGACAAACCATTCCACTTATTTGTATCTAATACTTCTACTTGAGTGATTTCATATTAGGTGTAGACACACTCTAAATGCCCTAACTTATGCATCCTAACTTGGAGAAAAGACAAGTCAAAATAAATGCAAGTGTACTTTTGTAGAATATGATGTTAATCCATTAGAATCATGTTGTAAATCACTTGTAATGATTGTATGACTCGAAATTAAGCTTAGAAAAAATTAGGAGAACTTAAATCAAATATTTAAGCACTCTAATGACATTTTACAAAATTCATTATAGGGTGTTATTTTCGATTGAGTTTCTCCTATTACAAATTCGACCGATCCCCTTGATGAATTTTGAGAATGTCTAGATTTGGTCAAGTTTCCTATACACAGAACTTGACTGATCCATGCACGGGGTAAAACTAAATTTAAGTGATCGGCCGAGTTTCATCCAGGTAAACTTGACTGATGCTTCAAATTTGCTTTGTCGCATAGTGCAATCGGTGGAGTTTCCCAAAAGTAAACTCGACCAATCACATTGTACAAAAAGTGCAGAAAAAATGTTTCTAGCCGTTGGAGTGTTGCAAAACTCGAAAAAATATCTATTTCATCACCCCAAATGGCTAGTATTCATCCTTAAATGGTTCTACTTGCTAGGAAGCATCATCAACTATAAATAAGACTCCTTGGACTTCATCCCATGGTTAGGCAAGCACTATGAAGGTCCCTATATTGTAGTTGAGTGCCACCAAGAGTCTCCTTCCTCTCTCTCTAATCTTAATCATTTGCTACATCCATTAGAGTGAGTAGGAGATTTGTAAGAGAGCTAGTCCTACACGTATATCTTGTAAGGATCTCACTTCCTCCACCTCCCAATCTCTCATTTCTACCATGAAGATGAAGATTCTCTCTCTTGGCTAATAGAGGTGAAGAAGAAGAAGAAGGGAAGGTGTCCCTTGGTGAAAGCTTCTCCTTGGCAAAGGTGAAGTCAAAGGAGGAAGATCCAAGAAGAGTGGGTAATTCCTCAAAGTCGGAAGACTTGTGTGAGAGTGGGCAAGTCCTTGGTGAAGGAAAATGACTCAGTTTAAAGTGGGTAAGTCCTTGGTGAAGGAAAATGACTCAGTTTAAAGTGGGTAAGTTCTTGTTTAGTTTGAAGACTCGATCTTAGATAGATAAGTACTTTGGGAGGTTGTTGGATCTGTTCCCCTTAAAGAGAAGGTTGGGTATCCTTGTCCCGGTAAAGGAAGGTCATATATTGTATGTGTAAAGAAGTGAAATCAATCCACCTCTCTACTAATAACAATGGTAAACAAAATCCAATTGAAATAGCAGCGGAAGATAATTTTTTTGACTATATTCAATTTCAAATAAAGTGTACATAAAAATTCTCCCAATATGTGTGTACATGCTTTATACAAAAAGAGGATCTAAGTAGAGGGAAACTAGACTACTCCACTTTTGTCTCCAAGTAACATATCCATCAGCCAAGCCCATGCCCAAGCTATGATCTTCATTCCATATCCAACACCTTGCTCCGCATTTGGGTGGTTGGGAAGGCACCCAGCAAAAAGAGAAGGAAAAATAAAAGTATGTGTTACAAGATTATTCTAAGATGGCAAGATAAGAAAAGCATGTAAAAGTAGGCTAGGGGTCATCATAAGATCATGATACAATCAAGAGAATGAGTCCATATATATAAAAGAATATTTCAATAGATGCTTGCCATAAATAATATATAACAAAAAGGATTGCATGTATGATTAATATTGACTATCTTAACTATGTAGGGTTGAGGCACCTACCGGACCTTCAACCAAAGGGTGAGGGGAGAATAACACATTCCCAGTCACCTACACACATTTTGTGTGCGGGGGGAGAGTATCACATTTCCCAAGGGAGAAATAACACATTCTCCAACTATGGGTGGTTGTACATACAAGTACCACTACACTAGTTATTTAGTCTAATAAAACCAACATGCTAGAAAAAGAGTTATGGCAAGATTAATCAAAAGATTTATACAACATGGCAGTGGGGTATAAAAACCCAAACAAGATAATACTACAAATGATTTTGAGGCATGAATAAATTAGATTTCAAGAATAATGGATTAGGTCAAATTAAGCCTCATTAGGGAACATGGGTAAATGTATGATAAATTTCCCAACTAAAGGTGTAGATGCACATACCTTTAAGATTGATTCCAATTATCAACTTGTACCACTTAATCAATTCAATGTTCCACTTTTCCTAATATCAAGACCATATTTATGTATTAGAACAATATTCATTCATTAAACGCTTAAAACCCTAAAGTTACTAACTTTTTTTCTACAAACCACCAATTTAGGTCTCGAAAATATCATCATCATCTTAGTTAGGGTTTTCTAATCAAAATAACATATAATTTTATATATTTTCGAGTTATTATCTTTTAGGCTATTTTTCTTGATTTTTAAGTAATTAAATCGACTCGAAAAATACATATTAGAAAATCTCAAAATCAAACCACAAAAACATTTTCATTGGATAGATATCATTCTCCCGATTCCAAAACATATTTTAGTTTTTAATTCGGATAATCGAGTAAAAAGATATGATTTTTCAAAAACAGACCAATGAGACGATGCCACGTAGGCGATTTAAAAAAAAAAACACAGTTCGTCATCTCCTTCCTTGCTTCACGAGCTATGGCCAGCGAGCCAAGCTCTAAATTTGGGCGAATCCAGAATACTTGACGAAACTTCGCGTTTAGATATGCGAAATAAAGCTATAGACGAGACGAACCTGGTTGTACCCTTGATTTTGCCGAAGGTAGAGAGAGTAGAGAGCTATAGGCGCCTCAAGGCGTGGTACTTTGGCCGCCGTTCGGGGTCAAAACGTCAATGGAACGAGAAATTAAAGGTTGGGTTGAGTTGCTAGGGTGACGGCGGATCTAGGGGTATGGATGTTTATAGGCAAGGGACCACGAGTTAGGGTTGGACTAGGTGGAGGTAGAGGGTGGCGGCGCTCATGTTGGACGTTTCTCGAATACTATATTAAAACACGTGATCTTGTAATAGTTGGATGCAGAATCGAATTTTCAATCCAATGCAACTTGTTTTGTGAAGTTTCGTTGAGAAATGAGGGAGAAATAGCCATCCGAAAAAATCATCAAAACGCGGATTACTGTTCATACGCGACCAAGGAAGAAGATGAAATGATCGTTTAATACAACTTGCTAACTTTAGTCATTTGGTGCATTTAATGCATAAACCTTTCTCTAATTATTTAAGGGTGCAAATAAAGTCCAAATAAACTCAAATTTGGTAGGTTTACTGATTTTGGGGTGAGGAATCCGAATATAAAATTAGATTTGACTTTTGAGAAAATTAGATTATTTAATTAAGCCAATTACTATTTTCTCTTTCCTCCTTTGCTAATGATGTTAGGATTATCCAAAAATTATAAAACTTGACCCACAAGTCACATTTAATATTTTGGATACTAATTTAGTATTATTTCTATTTTTTGATATCGTTTATTATTTTAATTAATGGTTTTAATATTTTACACACTTTCTCTCTCCTAAATTCACCTTCTTATAAAATATTTTCTAAATTGAATCAAAATTCATACAAATATATATTTTGACGTGTAGAACACGAATTTATCATTATTTTATTTTTTTGAAGACTTTTATAATTTTATTTAATTCATTTAAATTTTATCACTTATTTAACCTTTTAATTTATTAGAGGCATCTAGAAACTTTATAAAATTATAAAACGTGGTATACAAGTAATAATAAACGTTAGGAACAGGTTTTTGGTATTAATTAATTTTTTTCAACATATATTTTATATTTTTGGTCTTTAAATTTTCTCTCTCCAGATTAAAATAAAATATTAAACATTGACCAAATTAAATGAAAATTTGCCCAAAGGATTATTTTTATGTTTAGAATACGAATTTAGAATTATTTTTATGATTTGAGAACATTAAGTATTTTATTTCACTTTATTAGCATATTTCCTATTTTCTTTTGATAATGTCATTAATATTTATATTATGTTCCCCTTTAAATGATACTTGGCCCTTAAGTTACTTTTTGATCAAGGAAATGAATATGAGTATCAAATTATCCTTATGGGTTTCCAATTATAATATTTTGGTGCAAAGTCTTTCTCATTATCTTCTTTACCCATTAATTCCCATATTACCTTTAATTATTGCATTTATCTTCTCCTTTATTTCAAATTCGGATTTTCTCTTATTTATCTTATTCTAGGAAGTGCTAGAAAGTTCTAGGACGAAATATTTTATTCTTTTTATTGCTTAGTGTACAATTTGCACTTTAGGCCCATTATCTAAAGTCTTACTGAGGTATTTGTGCATATACCCAAATATTGAGAGAAAAGGTGAAAAAATGTTCATTAAACCATCATATTGTCCACAAATTAAATAGAAAGGCCAAAGAGGATAGAAATGAAAGGAAAAAAATGGAAAAGAGGACCAAAAAGGCAAAATATCTAAGATTCGGTATGTTACAGTATGTGTTATAATGGAATATAAGTATGCAATGGTTGAAAAATACTAGAACTTGACCTCTCTAGGAAGTGGAATTACTCCTAGCTTGGAGTATGGAATCAATCTACATAGCTTGTGTTCTTTTGCTTGTTCAATCTCTCTTTCCCTTGCTATGTATGTTTTAGTTGCACTCAAAGTTCATACTTGCCATATTATCTTAGAAATATCTTGAAGGTCTAATGAATTTTGATTAATTGCATTTAGATCTATTCACTACCCCTCTAGATCCCATCATTGATCCAACAAGTGGTATCAGAGTGAGTTTTCTCTAAGCATACTTGCAAAACTAGGAGAAGATGGACAATTATCAAGGAGGGAGATACCTCATGAACATTCCAATATTTGATGGGAGCAATTTCCTCTATTGGAAGAGAAGGTTACAATACTACATATAAGGATCAAGTATTGAGCTATGGAGAATGGTAGACCTTCCATTTAAGCTATCAGAGACAAATATAGAATAATGGGATGAAGCTACTTTGAAGAAAGCAACCTTGAATGCAAGAGCCATCAACATTTTCTATGCCTCCATGTCCCACATCGAGCTCAACCAAATTTCCTCTTGTGAGACAGTCTATGAGATATGGAGAAAGTTATGCATCACTTATGAAGGGACAAACAAAGTGAAGGAAATCAAAGTCTACATGCTCAAAGGCCTCCTTAAAAACTTCAAGATGGGAAAGGAGGAGAAGGTAGGCGAGATATACGCAAGGCACAACACCATTGTAATTAGTCTTTCCATTCAAGGTCATACTATGGATATAGGAGAGATCAACTCAAACATCCTAAGAACTCTCCCCAAGAGATGGGAATCAAAGGTGACCTCTATTGAAGAAACAAAGTCTCTTGGTGATATCCCTATTGAAGAGCTCATAGGGAAATCTACAAGCACATGAAGTCAAACTTTACAAGCAAGAGGAAGAAGAAAGAGAAGAAGAGAAAGAGCTCAAGAGAATGAAGAAGGCTGAAATCAAAGCACATATTGAGGCTATTGTTGGTCAAGATTCTCCATCCTCTCAAAGAAGATACCATATAGTCCAAGGGTAGACTCTATAAAGCCAAGTCATCCTCCTTCACACGGTGCTTCAAATGTGGAAAGAAGGGTCACTTCAAGGAAGATTGTCCATAAGGAAAAAAGACCCATCATCACAAGAGAAGAGAAGCACAAGAATAAGGAGAAATGCCACAAAAGCTCAAGTGACTCCTCCAACTCAAGATCAAGTGACTCCTCTAACTCAAGTGTAAGTAAAGAATCAAGTGGAGGATCTAGCTCAAGCTCTAGTGAAGATGGATAGTGCCACTTTGCTCTTATAGACTCAACAAGTGAAGAATCAAATGATGTAAATCTAAAATCCTTAGATAAAGAATCTTTAATCTCTATTATTTATGCTACTCATAACTCTCTTAAGTC
The DNA here is from genome assembly GCA_963693085.1 of Alisma plantago-aquatica. NCBI lineage: Eukaryota > Viridiplantae > Streptophyta > Magnoliopsida > Alismatales > Alismataceae > Alisma > Alisma plantago-aquatica. The sequence continues at coordinate 301,297,076 of OY856411.1, read as the reverse complement.
TTCTAAAAAAAAAAGAAAAGGCTTGCTAGAATTGTTGATAACTTGCACGTAGAAAAGGATGACCTTGAACATGCTAATATTTGTTTGCTAGATGAAAACAATGCCTATCTTAGTCAAGTATATTGTGTTAAACTTGAAAATTCTATTTTTCTTAATAAGATTAGATTTCTAGATTTTCAACCTCTTATGCCTAATTCTAATGAAGAGCATAATAATATTGTGAATTCTCTCATTCTTGGTATTTATGTTCTTAAAATTGAAAATGAAGATAAATATTTTATTTTGTAAGGATTAGAGTATGAAAATAGTGTTTATCCTTCTAAGATTGCTTTGCTTGAAAAAAATGCTTCCTTTATAGCTGAAATCAATGTTCTTGAATCTTGTTCTAGTTCTACTAGTAGAGAGGATAATGTTGCTGCTCTTCATATTGATAAAGATTCTTATATGACCAATTCTCTTTACCTAGAAACCTACCTTTTGCATGCTAGAGATAATATCAATCAATTGTCTTCCACATTACTTGTCTTATGCATGATAATTAATCAAATTCTAGATCATACTACTGAACAAATGGGTAGAGATGATTCGGACTTGATAGTAGCCAAAGGAAGAAAAAAAAAAAGATAAAGGACCTTCAATTTTCAATGAAGAATCCTCTAGTTCCAAGGCTAGGAGATCATATAATCATTGCAATGAAATTGGTCATTATTCCACATATTGTCCTTTTAAGAAATCACCCAAGGGCAATAGGACTTAGATTGCTAAGCTACCCTCTAGGACACCTTCAATTGGATTGACATGTGCTATTTATGGCTGAATTGGTTTCTCAATCCACATAAAAGAAGAAACATGAGTCATGTATGGGGTGGCAACAAGTGGAAAAGAAATGGCAAGAATAGAGGTAATTTTATTGTTTCTCATATCTAATCATAATGTGTTTTTGCTAAGTTAGTATGCACTATACATATGGTTTTTGACTCAAAAGTGGTATATTGTGATTCTCTTCACTCTCTTTCTCAAAAATTGTCTCTGATGCTTTCATAGTGCATTACTAACTTGCTCACACATGTTTGGATATGGTTTATATTTGTATCATGCCTCTAGATATATTTTTCTAAAATATATGTGCTTTTTTTACAACAGTTGTTGTCAGTCGAGTTTGTCCTAATAGAAACTTGATGGAAAAGAATCAATGGGTGTTCCCAATAGCTATCATCGGTCGAGAAGTTCAAATCAAAAACTCAACCAACAACATCGTGCACTGAATATACAGATGACTTTATGGAAGATAATTGCCCTCCCAACTAGATTTTCTCAACCACAATCCTTATTTTATGTCACTCCCTTTGATACCTTTATATATGCATATTTCCATGATTTAAATTTCCTATCTTTCATACACCTCTATCTCTCTAATTGCTTCCTTTTTGATATCTCTATATCTTGCAATTACTGTTCTTGAGTTACTATGCATGTTTGATGATGATCTCTTTAGATCTCTTGGTTGTGTCTTAAATTGCTTATGTTGTTCTCTAACTTGCTACATATATCTAGTAGGATATCTTTTGACGCAGCATGAGGTTCTTAGTGATAATCATCTTTTGGTAGTGATGCATGTTTTCTAGTGAGTTATATCCTTTCTAACTTCTAAAATTGCATATGTTTTTGTTTGGATATATCTCTACATCTTCTCATAGCTTGCTCTTTAACTTGTGTATATTTTGCTATGATCTAGATCCTACTAGTAGTCCTAACTTGTGATATCATCTACTAGTAGTCCATATACATGCTGTTCTATCCTAGATCATCTTTTGATCAAGTGGTATTCTACTATATGATACGCTTGTATCTTATTTCATACTCAAGCTTGCTTCTTGACTTGCATATACACTATCTTGAGTTACTTTCTTACATATACTTATGATGAGAAATAAATAGAGCTATATTGTATGCAAATATTGGAGCATCTAAAGAATTTATACAGTTTATCAATGTTTTGCTCCAATGTTAGATTTTTGGTGCAAAACCAATGTTTTTTTATCTAGAAACGGCCTTCTAAGCAATAATCATGGTTGTAGTCATGAGCCCTAACATTTTTTGGGCAAATTTCATCATCTTGAGGGTCAAAATCATGCTTTATTAGTTTTTCTGCAACACATTACGTTATAATTTCAAGGACCTTTTTGTTATTTTTCCTTGATTATTGCTAGATTTACATTAAGGGTTGTTCAAATGCATGTATTAATTTGCTTCACATCCTATGCTTGGACAAGATCCTAGTGTTGCTCTTATACTCTCCATACTAACTTTTAACATCTCCTTTTTCTAATATGTTTCATTTTAGCTCTTAACCCCTACTTTTTGAATAAAGGGGGAGAAGGTATGTCTTATTTAGATAGGGAAAAGGTATGTGTGAGGAGAAACCATGCCTTATGTTAAGGGAAGAAGACATATATGTAGAACATATATGGGTAGAAGATATAGTTTCTATAAATGTTATGAAAGCTAATCACACAAGAGAAATAGCATCAATTGAGGGGAATATCAGAACTCCATGAACATCAATTGAGGGGGGAGCATATGAACTCAATTATATTGAAACCCTTAGGTTCTCCAAAGTTATGACTTTACTAGCTTTCAATGCATTTATGGAAATGTTTGTCATATTTAAAAAGGGGGGAAATGTTGACTCAAGGTCTAAATTTACTACTAAAACCTTGTTTTGATGATGACTAACCATTCCAATTATTTGTGTCTAATACTTCTACTTGAGTGATTTCATATTAGGTATAGACACACTCCAAATTCCCTAACTTGTGCATCCTAACTTGGAGAAAAGACAGGTCAAAATCAATGCAAGTGAACTTTTGTAGAATATGATGTTAATCCATTAGAATCATGTTGTAAATCACTTGTACTGATTGTATCACATGTAATTAAGCTTTGGAAAAATTGGGAGCACTTAAATCGAATATTTAAGCACTCTAATGACATTTTCCAAAATTCACTATAGGGTGTTTTTAATCAAGTTTCTCCTGTGACAAACTCGACTGATACCCTTGATGAATTTGAGAATGTCCAGGTTCGGTCGAGTTTCCTATGCACAAAAATCGACCAAACCCCGCATTTGGCAAAACTAAATTTATGCGATCGGCCGAGTTTCATCCAGGAAAAACTCGACCAATGCTTCAAATTTGCTTTGTCATATAGTGCAATTGGTCCAGTTTATGCATAGAAAGTGTTTCTAGCCATTAGAGTGTTACAAAACTTAAAAAAGTATCTGTTGCAACACCCCAAATAGATGGTATTTGTCTTTAAGTGTTTCTACTGGCTAGGAGTCATCCCCAACTATAAATAGGACCCCTTGGGCTTCATCCTATGGTTAGCCAAGCACTATGAAGGTCCTATATTATAGTTGAGTGCCTCCAAGAGCCTCGTTCCACTCTCTAAGCTTAATCACTTGCTACATCCATTAGAGTGAGTATGAGATTTGTAAGATAGCTAGTCCTACATGTATATCTTATGAGGCTCTCACTTCTTCCACCTCCCAATATCTCATTTCTACCATGAAAATGAAGATGAAGATTATCTCTCTTGGATAAGAGAGGTGAAGAAGAAGAAGGGAAGGCGTCCATTGATGAAGGCTTCTCCTTGGTGAAGGTGAAGTCAAAGGTAGAAGATCTAAGAAGAGTGGGTAATTCCTAAAAGGTGGAAGACTTGTGCAAGAGTGGGTAAGTTCTTGGTGAAAACGGAAGACTCAGTGCAAAGTAGGTAAGTCCTTGGTGAGGTTGAAGACTCAGTCTTGGATAGGTAAGTCCTCTGGTAGGTTTTTGGCTCCCTTCTCCTTAAAGGAAAGGTTGGGTATCCTTGACACAAAAAAGGAAGGCCATATGTTGTATGTCTTATAAAGAAATACAAGTATGCAATGGTTGCAAAATCCTAGAGCTTGGCTTCTCTAGGTAGTGGAATGGCTTACTCCTAGTTTAGAGTATGGAACCACTCTACATATCTTGTGTTCTTGTGCTTTTTCAATCTCTCTCTCTCCCTTTCTATGTATATTTTAGTTTCACTCAAAGTTCATACTTTCCATAATATCTTAGAAATATCTTAAAGGTGTAATGAATTCTGTTTAAGTGCATTTATCTTTATTCACCTCCCTCTAGAGTCCATCATTGATCCAACATAGTCTGATGGAGTAAGATATGTGTAGTTGATTGTTATTGAAGAAGAAGGAATCACTACATATCAATAGTTGTATTCAAAGCTTTGATGGAGATCAAAGGGATCAAGGAAGGTTGAATGTTTGGTTCAAGTTTTCAATGTCCCTGAATCCAAGTTGTGAAGTGTCCAAAATATTTGAGTTGTAGGTCAGGAGTTGTGGTGGTTGTAGTTTCTTGTAGGAACTGTCAGGTCTTTTGCACAAGTCACCATGTATTGTCATGGAGTTTTTTAATAGTCCATTGACATAAGGAAAAGAACCAATGACATATGTCAATGTTAGTGGAGCATTGTTTGTGCACTAAAAACATGATGCTATGAAGGTTCTCCATGCTTCTTTAGAAAGAGGGCATCATGGTGGTAGGAGGTGTTGCTTCATGATCATGGTAGAGGGGAAGAATAGGGAAGGGAGAAAAGAAGAGAAAATCATGAGCACCCTTGTGCATAACACCCGACTTAATAGGATTGTATATAGAAAAAGGAGGCGAGAGATATTATAGAAGGAAGAATGAGAGTCAAAGGTTGTTTTCTAACCAGTTCCCTTTGTGGATATAAAATTTAGTTTGATGGGAAATCTTTAGGAAAATCCAACCCAACTAAAACATAAATGTTTCCTTATATACTAGAACTTTATCCTTTGTTTTATATTTATTAAAGATAAAAATATTAACTAAACAAAGTAAATTTGACATATAATATAATTAAGATGTGTAATGCAATTTAACATATGTTTCTTATTTTGAAACTATTTAATAATTCATTTAATTTATTTAAGTCCTTTAGCATTATCATGATAATTTATTTCATAATTTATTTATGGCAACTTAGAATTATCCAATTTACGTGAAATATCATAAATAGAGAAACTAATATAATAGAAATCAAAGTTGACATCAATTTTAATTTTTATATTTTTACTAAAATATTTAATATATAAATATACTTTAGTATTTTGTAAATAAATATTATCATAATGTATACATTGTTACTATATTTTGTTTTTATGATCCTTTAGAAATTATCTACTCATGAGGGAAGTATATCCTGTTCATATTTCTTTAAATACAAATTGTCACACTAATTATCCATCAAGTATGTGTAATATAATTTCCTACTAGAAAAAAATCTATTTAATTAATGTAAAGTTACATTCTAATTTTGATTTCTGATCTTTCCAAAATTATTCTAAACGTATGTGTCATGAATTTGATTATATCACTAGCTTATAAGAGAAAACTTTTGAAGATATTCATGGTATCTATAATGTAGCATTTTTGATAAATTTGTCTTAAACAAAAATAATGATGATGAGTACCAAATTGACAATTTTACATTTTTAAAGATTTGGGGTGGAAAGAGGTAACTTTTTTTAGAAAAGAGAACAAAAAATATTATTATAATTTTTAAATTGATATTTATATATTTATTAGATGTGTTTTATGTTGTGACATATTTTCAATGGATTGTAAACTTCATAACTGGAGTTTACTTCCTTTATGGTAGGCTAGAGAGGATAATTCTACCTACATGTTATCTTTATATATAAAAGAGAGATAGATGTCAAATTAGATTTTTATGAAATTCATGTATCATATTATATGGAACAATGTCATTAAATTCCATATACAATCCCCATATTTAGAAATGAGAATTTCATTGGAATTATTTTATGACAAACAATTTCACACATTTTCTACACATAATACATTATTTTTCGTAAAACAAGTTGTTAGCCAAAGACAACATAAATTGTCCCGCTTGTATGAAATACTCATTAATATTTAATTAGACATTTATGTATATTTTTAACACACAAACACACAGATATATATATATATATATATATATATATATATATATATATATATATATATATATTTCTACATGCCTTGTAAGTATTATTGTGTGTGTTTAATGAATCATGGCATAATCGTATGTAAATATACATCTATAAAATAGAAAGTAATTTTTCCTATTTTGTTATATGTTACTACAAATCTCTTAAATTCTTATATTTCTTTTCATTCAAATTTTTACTAGGAATTTTATTATTGTAATTCATCTAAGAAATAACAATAAGTTTCCCAACTTATGTTAATTTTATCAATAATAAGAAATTGACTTATATGACTATAAGAAAGGAGAAAACTACTTTTCTCAATGGTTTCCACTTTTGAAGTCATTCACTATTCATTTGATATTTTTGGCCTTATCTTATATTTTTTCTTAATAAAATTAGGATAGTTAAAATTATTTAAATAATGTGAAACTTGAAACCCAAGCTAATTGGGACCCAAAGATAAGAATTTTATGATTATATTTCACTTTTGAGATTTCTTTTCATGAGTTCTAATACATTTATAATTTTAGGATCACCACCATAATATGACTATAATATTATATCATTACCATCATTATTTATTATTTAGAGTCTTATTATCCCCACATTATTACTAAAATATTTTTCTTTTATAATTATGCATGAAATTCTATATTTTACTTATTTAACATATTTAGTCCAATGATTCCGCTTTAACTTATATGATTGCACTTGGAAATTCTAATTATTATTCTAAAACGTGTATTAAGCACATTATTTCCTTATTTTGCCATTATGGGAATATTATCTAGCAAAGAAACTATATGTAACATATTTCATCGAATTTACCTACATGTTATCACATATTCAAGTTATTATGTGAATGTGATGTTGATTATAAAACCTCTTATCACACTGTATATTATATGCATTAGCAATGTACATTAAGGTATAACCTTATCCTTGTTTGGTCAAATCTTAAAAATCAAACGTTTTAAACTCCTAATCATAGAAATAAGATTTCTTCAGTCAAGATGCCATGTTACAGGAACAAAGCAAAACACAATCAAAATGTAACAAATAAAAATGAGAGTAAGATATATTTAAGAAACAGGGCGATGCATCAATTTAGGTCCTGGCCACCTGAAATAGTAATATGGTTTCTAAGTGATTATACAAGTATTACATATAGATAATTCAAAGAATAGAAGGGTTTGGTGTTGGTAAGGTATGCCCATAGAGACAATCATATGATGACTGACATGACATATACCTAAAAGGATTTGATTAATACTTATAAAGGCAAGCTTTCAATTCATTTTGTATCATTCAGATATGAGATAATGATGAAACACTATGAATGTCTAGAGAGTAATATTACTCAATGACATATGTATTCAAGTTACTACCCTTGTGGATGAGATCATATGGATGTTAATAGTACTTATACATATTCTCATTATGTCCCTGATCAGTTGTTATTGAGGAATGTTACACCTCGATCTCACAATTTCCACTAATCATGAGATTATGGCATAAATTGAGGATTTAACGTAATACAATGATCACCCTTAACTTTTTATTCTCTTTCAAAACTCTTTGTTTTCTCGCATTGAACCGCATAAACCAACTTAGCACTGATATAACTACATATATAGTTTTGAGCAATTGATATCAATTATAACAGCAGTAAGCTTTAAAGTGTATAATAATTGACAATCATAAATATGGCATGATACTCTAAATATCTATAAGATTGAATCAATATATGAAATGATTGATTGATCATAAAGAGAACTAATAATTCAGAAACATACAAAGAATAATTGAATAACTATACACACTTATTTGACTTCTCATTCATTTTATTATGCCCTAATCATATGCAGTGTACTCTACATATGAAGACTCGTAGTGCACTACGATCAAACCATAAAAGACTTAGCAGACACACTCGAGAAATGCTAAGTCTGACTACTCTCCTGGTCTGCAATAGGGAAATTGCTTTCTGGCCTAAACTGGACTCCTCCTCTAACCTGAGCACACAGGAGGAGAGTCAAGCCACCTCTTGGCTTTTCTGTATTCTAGTGCCACCAGGACTTCTGGTTGATGTTGGACACTACAAACTATAATTTAAGGAGACTTTTACTAGGGCTTTGTCCCCCATGCCACCTGATAGCACGTTCTGACTCCCGTATACTGGATGCTTCCAGGGTTAGGTCATTTCACTCCTAAGGCGTAGACCTCACATAGGGTTTTTACGGTGTTCAGGGCTCCTAAGTATATTATTTTATTATTTCTAGAAAGCTCTATCTACATTGTACCCTTCTCTTACTTATACTTGACTCTAGTATCTCTATGGTGTCGCATCTACTTATTTGAAGCTACAATACAACATGTATATCATTCTAAACTTGGCAGAGCAGTATATTCAAAACACTATAATATATTGAGTAATAAACATACTATACATGCAGGTAGACTAAAATTCTTAAACAAATGGATTACATGTCCACTTGGCACATACACACTAGAATCGTGCAATTTATCATCTTATTACACTAATAAGATTTAATTACTTGACATATGAGTGATCATCAATAGCACGTGCAACTTATCTATAATTTCTCAAAGAACTTGCATATCAACCCAAATCTTGAGTTGTACATCTCATAACTCAATTAAGAGTTAATTACTTATCATGAAAAGAATTATTAATAATAATTGCGAACATTGATATCACAATACTTGATTCATTGAACACCCTACCCTTAGGGTTTCATTTAATCACAACAAATGCTACAAAGAAAAGTGTAATACATCTATCACATACTTTTCAAATCTTTACAACACACGATACCTAGGATCTCAATCTCTTATCACATTATTGGGAATTATCATCCCTTCACACCATTATCATAATTACTGGATCTGGGTATTCAAACCCATAGATCATCACATAGCATTGTTACCTCTGTAACGGGTAACCATTACCTCTAGGTCCTTAGAGCAAGATATTCATTTCACTGGTTGTACAAGTATTCTCATGGCCCACAACACCATCACACATCTTGTCACCTCTCACTAGGAAACAACTTATTCCCATGGCTCCCATAAAGATTTCATTCGACATAAACATTCACTGAATAAAGACTACTATCAATAAATCATATGAAATCAATATATATATATATATATATATATATGAAACCTTGGAACTTAGTTGAATTTGGGTTTCTATGCCATTCACTGGGATATCATGCATCAATAATAACATTGAATAAATAAATTCTATCAATTCAAGAAAACCCCTTCAAATGGATTTCACGATATCTATTTGCAAATATCCAACTTTTCTCGCATCTAGGGTTTCACCCTCTTCACTGAGATACCAAACAAACACTACTCACTTTAAATGAAATCCAAGATAGTATCTAATATATATGTACTATGAATTTAGATAAACAATCATTCCAAACCAAGGGGATCTAGATAAGAAACTTTCTCTATTTATTTATACAGCAAATATCAGTCATAGACAAATTCCCTATATTTTAGTTTACTCTTATAACCTCTGTGAATACTTAGGGAATTCTCATTAGAATGCATTGTTTACATTTATAATATGATTTTATCATCTAAAATTCATTCAAACAAAGGAAGAATCCATTTCATATCATTTTGCAACAACTTAGAACAAATAGACAATTCAGGGTTTGTAGTCGCATACTAAACAATTAAAGATTATGGCTGATTTAACCAATTTTCATGCAATATACTATTTAAAGGAAGTTCCCACTCACCCTAAGGTGTGAAAACACCTTAAAAACGTATCTCATATCTGAAAAGCTTGAATCCATATCAAATCCCTAGCAATTCACCCAATTCTTCTTCCTTTCAACTCGGAAACCCTAAAAATGAGGGATTATGAAGAAAGAGTGAGAAAAGGGGAAGTTTTGATACCATTTTGGATAAAATCAGAGGATGGACAGAATTTTTACATGTGAGAGAAGATTCACCATGAAACTATATCCAAAAAAGCTAAACTTACATGATTTCATCATTCCTCAGACCGCAAAACCCAAGGTCAACATCTCCATCAATTTCACCTCTCAGACTGTAACTCTCTCTCTCTATCTAGGATTTCATTTCTCTAGATTGAATCACGAATTATGAGATCTCCTTGTGTGTTAGTTTGACCATATAGAGCAATTGAGCTACTTGGGTTAATTGCACATTGACCCCTCACTAAACTTTTTCTTACTTCAGTAGATTTTTCTGTCATAAAAAGGTTTCTGTGAATTCGTATATTTTAGAGATCAAACCTTCTCCAAAAATTATGAGAATTTATCATATTGTGTATAATTGAGATACAAAGCTTCAATTAAAATTTGAGATCATTCCAAGCTTTCATTAATAATTAAAAATCGAATAGTGCACTACTATCCAAAATTCTGTAGAAATGTCAGTTACTGTAATTCGTCTACTGATAAGGTCTAAATGCATCCAAAAATTATGAAAATTTTACATGTTGTTTATTATTTATTTAAGATCTTCAATTAAAATTTCAAATCATTTGGAGTTACCAATAAATAAATAAAAATAAAAGTCTACATTGCTAAAAAGCACTCTGTCAGCATTTTGGTCAAAGATTAGTTCGACTGAGAACTACATTCAAAGAACACTCAAATATTCTGAAATTTTTCTCCAATATTCATGATTGAGTTATACATATCATATCCAAAATTCAATTAAATACAAAATTTTTAGAAAATATGAAAAATTATTTACCACATTGTTATCCTGATCAAATTCCATACTCATGTACCATCAAAACCCTAATTTCAGTCAACTAGGATTTATATTTCTCAAACCCTAATTTCTCAAACAATAGAACACTTAACATTCTTATTAGGTTTAAAACATCATAATTGAATTATCATCATTAATAAGATTTAAGCAATGATCAATCCAATTAAGCATATAATCATCCAGGTAAACCCTATTTTACCAATTAAGCTCAGATGCGGCATAGCAAATCCCCCCCTAAAAAGGTTTCATCCCCGAAACATAAATATGCAAGTACAGTACATTCAAGGTTTATTTTAAGCTTATGAAATATTACATGTCATTATATTCTTGTATTTCATACTTGAATGCAGTTTTCAGCATTAAGTCCTTTATTCCTTTACTAAATCACAACATGTTTGAAATAGTTCTCAATGATAACAAACAAATTTTCTATGCCACAATCAATCATAGGTTAGAGAGAGAAATATTCATTTAATTATTTTCATACTCTTGAGGTGTTGCCTCAACATTGATAATCTGATCCAACTATCTCAATTCATACTGCTAAATATGTACTATTGTTATGTATTACCTCTAAATCATGAAAGAGAGTTCACCATGTTCTTTTGAATTTTACTATTGTGCAACTCAAATTGCAAAACAGTCTGGAGTTAAAAGACTATATTCAACAACAATTGTACATTACTACTCACGACATCCCCATTGGATCATGGATGCATAAGGTGAAGCATTACCATCACATTCCATACTATTCTCAAGTATGAACCCACACATAATTCAAGGTGTAACCATCGGGTTATAGCATACTAGGGTTTCAATAATAGTAACATAGTACTCCATAATTGTATTAGTCATTCAAGGACTATTCATACCTAATTACCATCACTTAGTTATATTAAAGCTAGGTATAACAAGCTACACCTCATTAGGGTTACATATCAATACAATATGGTTATCATCCCTTCTATTCATATGAGTGAATAGGTAAGACTACCTTATTCAGGATAACCCTCCATTTGTTCCATCATCATTCAACCCATATCACCATACCACAATTGTACAATACTAAGATGTATAACTGGTATGAATGACTTAAACTATCAGACACCTTTAATTAACATATTGCTTGCACATGTACACTAAAATCATACCTAGAACCAATTTACATCCCTTAATATACCTTCAACAAATTATAATTCTAAAAACAAATTCACATATTACTAAAAGCCATTGTTTTCTCTTATCTCTCTCTCCTCATTCATTACTACTTACTTTTTTCTACTTATCCTTCTCATTTTAATCATGTAGATTAAACATCCCTAAAATTGAAACATACAAGGTATGAATAGATTATTCATCATTCTTGCTATTACTTCAAGAATTTATTTCATATCACACTTCACTCATATTGTATTTCTCCTTTTGTTCAAAACACACCTCTAATTTCAAATCTATTTCTTATCCTTTGCTCTAAATCATTTCCATATTGTTTATCTACCTTTCAGATTAGCTAGGATTACTATCAGTGCTAGTTTACTTCTCATAGTGCAAATTTCATGATCTTATTTTATAGAGATGCTAGTATTCAATGTCAAATCACTAGTGATAACCCTAGAACTACTACAACTCTAAACATTCTAGGGTTTGGCCTTTATTAGTAGCATGATGCTATTGTGGTGTGACTTTGCTCCCTTAATTTGAAATTCAAACTTTGGATCTCTCAAGTTTTTACTAAAGTCTTCCTTATCTTATCAATTGAATTTCCTTCATCTTAATTGGCCATTCAGATAGATTACATTCTCAATTTACCCTTCTAGGGTTTCATCATCATATTGTGTGTCATTATTACATTCACTAGATGCCTCTACCATGGTGGTTATGCATCAGATAAGATTCGTTTTCTTATCATTTCATTCCCACATTTCTCTCATTAAGTAATATATGGAAGAGAAGACGGTTCTGAGACTTAGAATTCTTATCTTCAAACATCCCATTAATACATTTTTCATGTGTAGGTTTAATTAGTTATCAACAAGGATACTTGACTAACTAGCACTTGATTGAATCTCCTAACATCTTTCTTTTATAATCTATATTACTCCACCATGTTTCAAACCCTTCCTTACTTTCCATAATCCTCTTACCATATACTACTCTTCCACCTGTTATCTTTAACTTCTAATTTTCTCTTATGATCATGTTGCTTATTCATGTGTATGATCATGTATACCATGTTGCACATATTTCTTTTTATCCTTCTACTAATGTGAAGTTGAAATTCTAAATCAATAATCTCTCTACTTGTTTCAACTCATGTTTAATACATTACATATCCTTCATTTTAAATCTAACAGCTCATGCATGGGTGAAACATAGTTTCTCTTATATCAAGTTTTTCCTTCCTGAGTATAGTCTACCTTAGTATAACTTATTCATTTTGTTAAGCTACACTTTTGTTCTTTTTTTAGAAACTAGTTTGTTGTTCTATAGAGACTTGGAATCCAAAGGTAGTAAGGATGAATGTATTAAACTTATTAATAAATGTATACATTCCATGCTCTCAATTATATTATAACCCTCATTCCTTAATCAAGCTCATCATTTCCAACATTTATCTTTGTTTTAACTTAGTTTCTTAACCTAGTCTTATGATTTACATATTTATCTAATTCTCTTTACTTTAACTCTTCTGAAGACTCTTCACTTATATTTACTTATCGTATACTTAACTCTTTTCTTCTATTTTTCCTTTGCTTTGGAGTACATAAAAACATTGTACTCGGTTATATAATCCATTACTCATGATTGATTCTTACTACCTTGGCCCTTACATACTTTTCTCATATCTTTTCCATATTTCATATTTAGAGTTCATATAATATTAATCATTAAACTTAATCTGAACCTTACATCATGTTCCTTTATTCCCAATTAAGGATTTCTCATATGAGGCCCCGAATTTGGGTCTCGGATATCAGTTCCAACTGATTCTTAGCTATTCTAATCTTTCCCATATGTTTCTACATCTTAGTGTATGTACATTCTCACTATGTTGTGGGTCTAATTTATCCAGAGTCTACTCTTATCATATTGTTAATAGGAGTCATTAGATCCCAGTAATGCATCCTGCTAGCCAAACTAGGCCGAACCTATAGTCCTGAATCCAAGAGCTACTTAAGATTAACCAACTCCTATTAATCTCAAACATGTGGAAAGAATATCCACTTAGGAAAGTTCATTCAAAGATCATTTCTAGTCTACTTGATACAAAGAAAGTGTACAACAAATCTTAAAGACCCATATATATATATATTTCAAAATACTAAATATCTGAATTCAAACATATAAGAGCATTTCTATTCATCTCCAATAAAACAACAATATGAAATGAAAGTTCTATCTCATTTTATATTTATGCTCTTAATTCATGTTACTTATCTTGTTTCTAACCCTAATATTTCTAGAGTTCCTCTCTAGCCCATCCTTCCACTGTATACCTGGAAAGGGTATACATGAAAGAATAGACAGAGTAGCTTGATATTGGTTGATCCAAGTAGTAAGATACTGGGCCAGGATATCCAAATCCTCAAATCCCCAGAGCTAACATCATAACATCTCCTATCTACCACACTTATGACTCTTACTTACTAACTTAATAGTCCCTGACAACTCAGCCTAAGCTCTGATACCAAGTTGTTACACCTCGATCTCACAATTTCCATTAATCATGAGATTAGGGCATAAATTGAGGATTTAACGTAATACGAAGATCACCCTTAACTTTTTATTCTCTTTCAAAACTCTTTGTTTTCTCGCATTGAACTACATAAATCAACTTTACAAGAGAATCTAAACATTGATTTCTCTAATCTGATTTCAATAGTAAAAATGCATGTATGAACATTCATTATGTTCCTCATACTTTTAAGCATATAAGACTTGCTGATTCACACATATTGCTAAAAGAGGAATAATTTTATTCATCATCATTTACAACTCTCTCTTATTTCTTTACAAGGACCTAGAATGACAAGGACCGACTGAACTTAACTATACTCAGACTTAACTCTTGTTGCAGATCTACTCTGATGCAATGATATCTTCTTCAAGTCTATGTGATTTCCCTAAAAATTGTGAGTAGAGGGGTGAGCCTACTCGCTCAGTGAATGAGTACTTCAAAGAATCAGTCTAAAGCACTGATATAATTACAGATATACTTTTGAGCAATTGATATCAATTATAACAGTAGTAAGCTTTAAAGAGTCTAATAATTGACAATCATAAATATGACAGGATACTCTAAATATCTATAAGAGTGAATCAATATATGAAATGCTTGATTGATCATAAAGAGAACTAATAATTTAGAAACATACAAAGAATAATTGGATAATTTTACACACTTGTTTGACCTCTCATTCATTTTATTATGTCCTGATCATATGCAGTGTACTCTACATATGAAGACTTGTAGTGCACTACGATCACATCGTACAAGACTTAGCGGACACACTCGGGAAATGCTAAGTCTAACTACTCTCCTGGTCTGCAACAGGGAAATGGCACTCTGGCCTAAACTGGACTCCTCCTCTAACCTGAGCACACAGGTGGAGAGTCAAACCACCTCTTGGTGTTTCTGTACTCTAGTGCCACCAGGAATTCTAGTTGATGTTGGACAGTACAAACTATAATATAAGGAGACTTCCACTAGGGCTTCGTCCCCCGTGCCACCTGATAGCACGTTTCGACCCCCATATACTAGATGCTTCCAGGGTTAGGTTGTTTCACCCCTAAGGTGCATACCTCACATAGGGGTTCTACGGTGTTTAGGGCTCCTAAGTCTATTATTTTATTATTCCTAGAAAGCTCTTTCTACATTGTACCCTTCTCTTACTTATACTTGACTCTAGTATCTCTATGGTGTCGCATCTACTTATTTGAAGTTATAATACAACTTGTATATCATTCTAAATGTGGCAGAGCAGTATATTCAAAACATTGTAATATACTGAGTAATCAACATACTATACATGCAGGAAGAATAAAATTCTTAAATAAACATATTACATGTCCACTTGGCACATACACACTAGAATCGTGCAATTTATCATCTTATTACACTGATAAGAGTTAATTACTTGGCATATGAGTAATCGTCAATAGCACCTGCAACTTATCTGTAATTTCTTAAAGAACGTGCATATCAACCCAAATCTTGAGTTGTTCATCTCATAACTCAATCAAGAGTTAATTACTTATCATGACAAGAATTATTAATAATAACTGATAACATTGATATCACAATACTTGATTCATTGAACACTCTACCCTTAGGGTTTCATTTAATCACAAAAAATGCTACAAAGAAAGGTGTAATACATCTATCACGTACTTTTCAAATCTTTACAATGCATGATACATGGGATCTCAATCCCTTATCACATTACTGGGAATTCTCATCCCTTCACATCATTATCATAATTACTGTATCTAGGTATTCAAACCCTTAGATCATCACATAGCATTGTTACATCTGTAACAGGTAACCATTACCTCTAGGTCCTTAGACCAAGGTATTCATTTCACTGGTTGTACAAGTATTCTCATGGCTCACAAGGCCATCACACATCTTGTCACTTCTCACTAGGAAACAACTTATTCCCATGGCTCCCTTAAAGATTTCATGCGACATAAACATTCACTGAATAAAGACTACTATCAAAAAATCATATGAAATCAATATATATATATATATGAAACCTTGCAACTGAGCTTAATTTGGGTTTCCATGCCATTCACTGGGATATCATGCATCAATAATAAAAATGAATAAATAAAGTCTATCATGTCAAGAAAATCCCTTCAAATTGATTTCACGATATTTATTCACAAATATCCAACTTTCCTTGCATCTAGGGTTTCACCCTCTTCACTGAGATACCAAAAAATCACTACTCACTTTAAATGAAATCCAAGATAGTATCTAACATATATGTACTATGAATTTAGATAAACAATCATTCAAAACCAAGGGGATTTAGGTAAGCAACTTTCTCTATTTACTTATACAGCAAATTTCAGTCATAGACAAATTCCCTATATTTCACTTTACTCTTATAAATTCTACGAATACTCAGGGAATTCTCATTAGAATGCATTTTTTACATTTATAATATGATTTTATCATCTGAAATTCATTCAAACAAAGGAAGAATCCATTTCATATCATTTTGCAACAACTTAGAACAAATAGACAATTTAGTGTTTGTAGTCACATACTAAGCAATTTAAAATTATGTTTGATTTAACCAATTTTCATGTAATATACTATTTAAAGGAAGTTCCCACTCACCCTAAGGTGTGAAAACACCTTAAAAACGTATCCCATATCTGAAAATCTTGAATCCATATCAAATTCCTAGCCATTCACCCAATTCTTCTTCCTTTCAACTCGAAAACCCTAAAAATGAGGGATAATGAAGAAAGAGTGAGAAAAGGGGAAGTTTTCATACTATTTTGGATTAAATCAGAGGAGTGACAGAATTTTGACATGTGATAGAAGATTCACCTTGAAATATATCCAAAGAAGCTAAACTTACATGATTTCGTCATTCCTTGGACCGCAAAACCCTAGGCCAGCATCTCCATCAATTTCTCCTCTCAAATCGTAACTCTCTCTCTCTCTAGGAATTCGTTTCTCTGGATGTAATCAAGAATTATGAGAGCTCCATGTGTGTTAGGTTGACCATATAGAGCAATTGAGCTGCTTGGGGTAATTGCACATTGACCCCTCACTAAACTTTTTCTTATTTCAGCAGATTTTTATGTCATAAAAAGGTTTCTATGAATTCGTGTATTTTAGAGATAAAACTTTCTACAAAAATTACGATAATTTAACATGTTGTCTATAATTGAGATTCAAAGCTTTAGTTAAAATTTGAGATAATTTCAAACTTTCATTAAATAACTAAAAATCAAATAGTGTACTGCTATCTAGAATTCTATAGAAATGTCAGTTATTGTAATTCATCTACTGATAAGGACTAAACACATACAAAAATTATGAAAATTTTACATTTGTTTATGATTGAGTTTCAGATTTCCAATTAAAATTTCAGATCATTTAGAGTTACCAATAAATAATTTAAAATAAAACACTACACTGCTGAAAAGTACTCTGTCAACATTTTGGTCGAAGTTTAGTTTGACCGAGAACCACATTCAAAGAACACTCAAATATTCTAAAAATTTTCTCCAATATGCATGATTGAGTTATCCATATCACATATAAAATTCAATTAAATACAAAATTTGTAGAAAATATGAAAAATCATTTACCATACTGCTATCTCGATCAAATTCCATACTCATGTACCATCAAAACCCTAATTTCAGCCAACTAGGGTTTATATTTCTCAAACCCTGATTTCTCAAACAATAGAACACTTAACGTTCTTATTAGGTTTAAAACATCATAATTGAATTATCATCATTAATTAGATTTAAGAAATGATCAATCCAATTAAGCATATTATCGTCTAGGTAAACCCTTATTTACCAATTAAGCTCAGATGCGGTCATAACAAGGAAAGTTCATAGACAACAATGACACATAAGATTGGAGTGTGAGTTGGTTGATGATTAAACCTCATTAGTCATGATATGGCTATATAAAACCAAGCACATAGATATATGTTAGGAAACAGTGTATCAAACAAACCCACCTTAAGAGGGACACATGGAAACCATCATATGGTAAGTCATAGTCAACTCTCATAGTGAAGGTGGTGATTGTGATTCTTAGACATAAAATCACTACACTCATCACATGTCATTGGGTACACTTTGACATGATCAAATGTAGTCTTAAAATGTGGGTTGTTATAACGGTGATAATTGAGTAATTTTATGTGACGAACCTGCTTTTGGGTTTTATAAAACTAATATTCATTTTGACATATAAATGGATCAAATTGGCTTGACAATAACCATACAGTACTTTAGGGTCACAAGAAGTGTTCTTGGACTCGTTTGATCAAAGATTTGATGATTAAGTGCACTCCATTCAAAGTTTATGCACATATATAAGGATATTTGAAGAAATCATTGAGATAACCAAATGTTGAAGATTAGGTCTCAAACTTGGTTAATAAGAAGGTTTGTGTGGTGAGGGACATATAGTTTAATTTAAGTTTGAATGCCAAGTTCCTAGAAAAAGTTATTCACGTTTGCATATTATCAATTATGTATACATTGATGCATGATAGACTAAGTTCTTATAGATATGAGTAAGATTGGGGATGTCTCGTTCTCCTTTCAGGTGAGTTGGTGAGGTGTCTTAGATGAACTGTTTTACAAGACCATCTCAACCAAGTCTCCATCTTCTTCTGTAGAGAACAGGGGTATCATGCCATGGTTGTGAACCCCTACTTAGAAGAGCATGGAGTGAGAGGGTAGGAGTATGGACATTGTTTGACTCCACCACCCTTCTTTCTTGGTGGCTGCCAGGCTAAGGGGGAACCAGGATACGTAAACCTCCATATAAAGTCTCTAAGATAGATAGTCCTCTTCGTTTTTCCCACCAACCACGAAAGACGAATGGCTCTGAACCAGGCACACTCCTCGCTGCTAGTAGGTTGTGGCTTGATGTTCCAAACCCCACAAGCTCTTGTGGTGTCGTGGATGGTCCCTGAGACCGCAAGAAGCAACCCACTACCAAAAAACATAGTATAGGTGACAGTCATGTAAAAGGTTACACATTTTAGGTGACATTCTTGTGCATTACTTATAATCTGTATAGACCTGTGTAAAATAAATGACATATATTTTAGCATTTTGAAAAGGTTACATACTTTAGGTGACATACGTGTAAATCATATATAATATGTATAATCCTATGTAATATAGATTACATACATTATCATACATGAAAAGGTTACACTGACTGGGTGACATACATTTGAATCACCTATGCTCTAATGGGGGTTTTCCATATAGGTGGAATGTATATGAGTCCCATGTGATATATAAGTGGGTATATATTTAGGTGACACGCATGCATGTCACCAAAATTTTAGGTGACATGTGTACTTGTCACCTAAACTTTAGGTGATAGACATGTCAGACATCCAATATCTCCCAAATAATAATAAGCATCAACAAGCTTCATGGGTATATATCAATACATTTATTGACAATTCATAAAGGAAGATATGTGAGAGAAATTGTTGATGAGAGTCTTTTTAAGTAATCCTGAGGGTCAATCATAGAGGGATATTGGCATAAAGATCTTTCCCCAAACTCATATATGTCTCTGTTGTGAACATTCTAAGGCTAATGTGCATTTCTCTTGCGAGGCAAATTGCTCCTTGACAACAACTTGCGTAAGCCACCCACCCCCAACAACAATTGCTGCAAAAAAGTGGTGTCTGTCAAAAGCACTCAAATGACCTTTCTCCCATCACCCCAAACTCATACACATCTCTTTTATGAATAGTTAAGAGGACAATACATATATACATGTCTCAAATCTAAGCATTTTGAAGGACTTGCTATGAGAGGACACTATCATGATATGGCCTCTAGCTCCGCCCAGAAGAATTTTCACAGACTTTCTACTGACACACATTGTCATGATATGGACCATGGCTCCTCACTAATACATTTTGGGAGATTTCCATGAGTGGACATTCTCATGATATGGGCCCAGTCTCCTCACAAATTCATTTTTAGGAACTTGTTGTGAGAGGACACTATCAAGATATGGGCCACAAGTCCTCAAAGCTACATTTCAAGGAACTTGTTGTGAGTGAACACTGTCATGGTATGGTTCATGGATCCTCCCAAATGCATTTTCATGGGGATATATCGGTACATTTATTTGACAACTTGTAAAGGAGATGTGTGAGAGAAAATGTTGTTGAGAGTCATTCTAAGTGATCCATAAAGGGATATTGGCATGAAAATAGTCACCAAACTCATACATGTCTCTTTGGTGATCATTCTAAGGCCAATGAGCCTTTGTATTATGAGGCAAATTTCTCCTTGGAAACATCTTATATAAACCTCCCACCCCCAACACAGATTCCTACAAATGGAAGGTATTTTCCATAAGCACCCGAGCAACCAAGATTCAATTGTCCCTCAACTCATAGATCTCTATTTATGAATAGTTAAGAGGACAATACACATATACACATCTCAAGGACTTTTTTGTGAGAAGACAATGTCATAACATAGGACATAGCCCCTCCTCAAAGCATTTTAATGGACTTGTATGAGAGGACATTGTCATGTTATGGGTTATAGCTCCTCGCACATGCATTTTGGGGGACTTTCCTAAGTGGATTCTCATGATATGGGCAAAATTACTCACAAATGTAGTTTCAAGGACTTGTTGTGAGAGACCACTATCATGATATGGGCCCAAGATCCTCAAAAATGCAAGTTAAGAGACTTGTTGTGAGATGATACTATCAAGATATGGGCCCAAGATCCTCACAAATGGGTTGTGGCACCTCCCAAATGCATTTTTAGGGACTTTCTATGAGATAACATTTGTCATGAAATGGGCCCTGACACCTCCCAAATGCATTTTCATGGACTTGTTGTGAGAGGGCATTCTCATGATATTGGGCATGTCACCTCCCAACTACATTTTTAATGTAACATCCCTGACCTGGGTTATACTCTAACCCTAGGTGTTTTGATTAAGAAAGGTGATTAAATGTTTAATATCATCTTGTGAAAAGTAATTAGGCCTCAAGAGGAACCTATGTTGCAATTCTAGTCCTTTTTTAACATTGTTGAAATCAATGTTTTGTTTGTTTTGCACTAAAGTGCAAATTACCCAAGTTGAGGGGTTAACTTGCAAATTGCACATGATAAGATGTTCCTCTGATGTTGAGACATCATAAGGATGAATATGATGTAGTAGTATGGTTTCTACAAGCCTGGACACCAAGATAGAGCTTGTTGGACAATGTTGTGCATTAAAACCTAGTTTTGGAGTAAAGTGCAATTTACCCAAAATCTAGGGTTCAATATGAAAATTACCACTTCAATAAGGTCCTTAATGTTTCTTGGCATCATTTATAGCAAAGAAAAAGAGAGGGACTCCTCATTTGAACTAAGTTGGAGGAGAGAGCATCTTGACATTAAAATAATCAAGAATAATGCCTAATTGAAACCCTAATTTGATTTAGGGCAAAAATGAATAAAAATAATTGCAGGGCTTTCAACCAAAATGTTTTGGGTTGATTTTGAATAAGGATGGACGTTCCTTTGCCAAGATAAGTAATGAAAATATCCTAAGTAGGTGAAATTCCACTCACCTTATTATAAGAAAAAGAAAACCCACTCACATATGGATATTAATATAATAAGCATTAAGGTGCTTAATTTGCTTTTCTTTAAATTGAGGATAATGAAGGAGAATTAAAGGCAAAGGAAGGTGCCTCGTATCCATGGAATTTAGGGGGAAGAGGC
This sequence comes from Alisma plantago-aquatica, assembly GCA_963693085.1. Classification (NCBI taxonomy): domain Eukaryota; kingdom Viridiplantae; phylum Streptophyta; class Magnoliopsida; order Alismatales; family Alismataceae; genus Alisma; species Alisma plantago-aquatica. The sequence goes on along the minus strand of OY856411.1, from coordinate 301,274,740 downwards.
GGCCATAATTTTTGGATTAATTGGATTTTTATAAGGCATTTTCTCTCTCATCAATTTCCTTATAAAAGTGCCTTTTCCAAATGAATTGAAAGGCTTTTTCGGCCCTTTCTTCTTCCTTTGCTTTGGGTGAGCTCAAGGGGACTTAGGAGCAACAGGAGTACGAGCCCCAACCTGTTGGTAAGCTTCTTGACCCTTGTTCTTCATGATTTCATGGTGGAAATCGAAAATAAAATATGGATTCCTTCTTATTTCGATCTCCTCTTCAACCCTAGCCAACTTTTGCAATCAAAAGCTTGAGGACGAGCCTAGGGGGAGTTGCTAGAGCTTCATCCACCATTTATGGCGTGATCTTGGAGCTTTGGACCTCAATTGGAGGCGGGTTTTATAACTTAAACCCTCAAACATTGCTATTGCATCAATCTTCTATGCTTTGTTGATTGATTTCTTCAATTTTATACACTTTTATTTCTTTTCTGCAAATTCCATCAAGAAAGGTTGCTGTTCTTGGGTGCACGAAGGAATATGATGATGACATCATCATAAGCAAGCACCTCACCAAATATCTTGGGAGCAAATGATCTCAAAAGTTGGGACCAAACGGTTTCACCAAAACCGTTTGGTGACCAAACGGGTTGCAAACCGTTTGGTGGCAAACGGGTTCAAACCCGTTTGAATGAGTTGATCAAGCGTTGACCGTTTGGGAATCTCGTTTCTAATTATGTAGGATAATGACCCTCCAAATTTGAGAGGTTAAATCCAAAGGAATCATAGGTTGAAGGCCAATCAATTAGACAAATCGAATTGAATTAAGTGCTGATTTTCAACCTGATTAACTTGACCTGCTTGGGAAAACGGGTTCAAGACCATTTGAGATGGTTGACCAAGCGTTGACCGTTTGGAATTCCTGTTCATAATGATGTTGGTTAATGACCCTCCAAATTTGAGGGGTTAACTCCAAATGAATCATAGGTTGAAGGCTAATCAATTAGGAAAACCGAATTGGATTAAGTGCTGATTTTCAACCTGATTAACTTGACCTGCTTGGGCAAACGGGTTCAATACCGTTTGAGTGAGTTTACCAAGCATTGACCGTTTGGGATTCCTGTTCATAATTATGTTGGTTAATGACTCTCCAAATTTGAGGGGTTAAATACCAAGGAATCGTGAGTTGAAGGCTATTCAATTAGGGAAACCCTAATTGAAAACAGTGCTGAAATTCCAATGAGTTAAGTTGAGATTTTGGGTTGATTAGCCCAAACGGGTTCAAGACCTTTTGGGGATCATCCAAACGGGTTCAAGACCATTTGGGGATCACCCCAAGACAGTTTGGAGGTCTGGGGTCAAGTATAGTTGACCAATTGAAGGTCCAAATGTACCAAATCATACTGCAACTCAATGCTGATTTGTTGATCAACTCGATAGACCAATCCATGATGATTTTTCACTAAAGTCCAAAGGTTGGATGAGCCAAACGGTCTCAAGACCGTTTGGAGATCATCCAAACGGTCTCAAGACCGTTTGGAGATCATCCAAACGGTCTCAAGACCGTTTGGTGGTCACCCAAGACCGTTTGGAGGTCTAGGGTTGAGTATGGTTAGGTGTTTGAAGGTCTAAAGGTACTAAGTTGATATACAATGCAATGTTGATTTGGTGATCAATACAATGAACCAAACCCCAATTGGATTGCTTATATTTGAGTGATATGATGGGCAAACGGTCTCAAGACCGTTTGGAGGTCATCCAAACGACCTCAAGACCGTTTGGGGTCAGGTCATACCCAATTTGGATGATGGTTCAATGGTTTCAAAGCAACTAGTCTTACATTGATTAGTGTTGTTGAATCATCGATTCCAAACCCTAATTCAATTGAATCAAACCCTAATTGATGATCAATTGAGGGTCAAATTAGTTGAAGGTTGACTTATCAAACTCAATTGAAGTATGAATATAGGTCCAATTGATGATTGGTTCCATGAATTCAATGATTGAAGGAATCAACATTGGAAACCCTAATTCAATTGGATACCTCATGTTATTGAAGGTCCAATTGATCAAACCTTTTTGGAAACCTAATGTAATTAGGTGAGAGATACCTTAATGGTACTAATTAAGAATGCATAACAAATGTATGGATCCAATACATGATGAAAACCCTAATTGAGGTTGATTCCATGTATAACCCTAATAAGAGGTTGTCTACATGTGAAATCACTAATTAGGATGAATAGTAAACCCTAGTTGAGGGTGTATCCATGTGAAACCCTAACTGAGGGTGTATCCATGTGAAACCCTAATTGAGGGTGATTTTATGAGAAACCCTAATTGGGAATGAATAGTAAACCCTAATTATGGGCAATGTGATATGAAACCCTAATGAAGGATGATGCTATATGCAATCTCTATTCTAAGGAAGGGAGATGGTATGTGAAACCCTAATTCCTAAATGAAAGAATAGAATTCATACTTGAATATGATTCTTGAGGTAAACTCCTGTAGCACGACTGTGTAAGGTAGCACGGCCGTGGTATCTTCCCTTTGCACGACCGTGCAAGGTAGCACGGCCGTGGTGGCTTCTCTTTGCACGGCCGTTCTTGGTTACACGGCCGTGGTGCTCTATGCTTGCCTTAGAGCTGAATTGAAAGTGACCTAACATGGTCGTTTTGTTAATTCCCAACATAAGGATGAGAGAGAAACTCATACCTTGTGATGATAATCATTTAATGATAAATGATGAGAATAAATAAGTATGATTGAATACTTATGGTATAAATGTTGGCTCCTAGATGTGGGGAGCAATGAATTAGGGTTTGATCATTGATAATATGATTTTGAAAACCTAAAAGGGTAATGATATGTGAGAGAAACCTAATCTATAAGAAAGGAAAATCCTAACCCTAATGATGGGAAGGTTGTATTTCTCTTATTACATAAGCCTTGTAAGGCATGTTAAATACTTGTATAACAAGTATAATGCTTGATGGCCTTGTGAGCAATGTGAATAAAGTTGTTGCCTAGTGAGAGGTGACAAGATGTGAATGGCCTTGTGAGCCATGTGAATAAAGTTGTTGCCTAGTGAGAGGTGACAAGATGTGAATGGCCTTGTGAGCCATGTGAATAAAGTTGTTGCCTAGTGAGAGGTGACAAGATGTGAATGGCCTTGTGAGCCATGTGAATAAAGTTGTTGCCTAGTGAGAGGTGACAATATGTGAATGGTTTTGTGAGCCATGTGAATAAAGTTGTTGCCTAGTGAAAGGTGACAAGATGTACAGTGTTCTGATGAGCTATGTGTGATGGAAATCCAAATCCTGGTAAAGGATTAAGGATAATACCCTTGAATTATTAATATATTGTTTTTGCATGGTGTTGATAGATAATTGATGTGCTGCTATCATATGTGCTAACCATGCAGGTATCATGAGATGATGTGCATAGATAGGTATGAGCTATGATGTGTTATTAATTTAAATTTGTTTATTGAGCCTTGTGTGCCATAATATACCTTGTGCCTGGTAAGAGGTGGCAAGAGAGTTAATGGGCCTCAAGTGCCATGATGGATGCTTGTGTAGCAAGCATCATACTTACCTTAGTCAGATGACCTAAAGGTGTTAGTTACCTAAGAAAGAGGTAACAATGCTCAGGTGATGAGCTAAGGGTTTCAATACCCATGATTTCATGGTTATGGTATTGAAATTGTGAAAGGAGGAGAATTCCCAGTGTTGAAATGAGGGATTAAGATCCCAACATTTGTGATAAGAGTATGGCTACGAGCCATGACTCCACAATGATAATGCTAGGCTTTAGATATATGATCTAAGACTGAAGAAAGTTAATGCAGTGGTAATGATTCTATAGTTTGAATAGATGTTATACATGTTCTTTATATTCAATAAAGAACAAGTGACATGTTGATCCTATCAAGATATAGTTGCACTGCTTCTGATATAGAATAATGTTCTAATCTGTTAGACATTAAAATATCTACTGTCAAATAAATATGATTCCTCTGTTCATATTTATCTTCTTAAGTTGCAATAATAATGTTACTGGCAGAGAGTTATATCTCTCGCTGGGGCAATTTTTATAATTGTCTCACCCCCGTGGGAACCACATTTTTAGGTGGATGCAGACGAGAAGATAGAAAACCTTCAGTAGGTGAAGGATAGCAACAACAGAAGCAGAGACAGCAGTGAGATCTCAGGTGGAGATATTGTCTGTCAAGTCATATAGATAGTAGTCCTATGTGTCGTCTCTGTACTCTCAGGTCCTTGGAGTTTTAAATGATTCAATCGGAGTTTTGGCATAGTGCCTCAAAGTTTTTATACCGCCTGTGTATATTTGTAACAGGGCAGTCAATGTTGTAATCCTTAAAAAGGAATTGTACAGGCTGTGTACTTGTGAACCAGGATGAAATGGAAACACTTTGGTTCTTGGTTAAAGAGTTTTCCTGTGAATGGATCTCTTTGAAAAAGTTTTAAATTTTTAGTGATTTTCAGTAATTCCGTTGCAAATGATTTGCTTCCGCATGTTTTATTATTGTTAATGGCACTTGTTATCATAACGATGGCGAGTGTCGTTGCAATTTAGTGGTATCAGAGCTCTAGGTTCGCTGAGTCTACAGAGACATAGGACTAAGGTTGTAGAGTCTGTTCTAAGTGTCTTCCAGTTTATTTGATAGTATCTTCTGCTCACATAGGAGAAGAAGAACTTGAAAATGACTGGAGAACACAAGGAACACATTGCTAAGGGCAATGTTGTTGCACCAAGAAGAGGTGCAAGGGCTCATACAAGAATAGAATGAGTGCCTGAGAATCCCCATTAAGACCTGATCAGGATAGAGAATCCTATGATCATGCTCTTGTTGGGTAGATTAGGGCAACAGTAATGCATATAGGGGACTGGATACTAGCTTAACAACCTAGGTTATCAGTCCTTCATACAGAAAGTTTGATCTTTAAAAGAGTTCCTAAATGACTTAGTCATGTTGGAACAAGGGAAAATCATGTGTGTATAATGACATGAAAAGCAAGGAATGTGATAGCAAATAAAGTGCATACTACCTAATCTCAATACTTGTATACCCTGGCCAGGTATATGATTATTGATGATAAAGTGAGCATGGAAACTCTTAGATTGGTATCTTTTTTATTGCCCTAGTCAAGCAATCATTCTGAAACAATCTAGAGAGTATAATGAAATCAAAAGGGAAGAGCTATGTGAACATTCCCAACTAATAGGAAGAGCTATGTGAACATTCCTAATCAAAAGAGAAGAGCTATGTGAACATTCCCAACTAATAGGAAGAGCTATGTGAACATTCCTAATCAAAAGGGAAGAGCTATGTGAACATTCCCAACTAATAGGAAGAGCTATGTGAACATTCCTAATCAAAAGGGAAGAGCTATGTGAACATTCCCAACTAATAGGAAAATGCTTAGTGCAATTCCAATAAAGGAAGATGCTTTGTGCAATTCCAATATAGGAAGATGCTTAGTGCAATTCCAATATAGGAAGATGCTTTGTGCAATTCCAATAAAGGAAGATGCTTTGTGTAATTCCAATAAAGGAAGATGCTTTGTGCAATTCCAATATAGGAAGATGCTTTGTGCAATTCCAATAAAGGAAGATGCTTTGTGCAATTCCAATAAAGGAAGATGCTTTGTGCAATTCCAATAGAGGAAGATGCTTTGTGCAATTCCAATAAAGGAAGATGCTTTGTGCAATTCCAATATAGGAAGATGCTTTGTGCAATTCCAATAAAGGAAGATGCTTTGTGCAATTCCAATAAAGGAATATGCTTTGTGCAATTCCAATGAAGGAAGATGCTTTGTGCAATTCCAATAAAGGAAGATGCTTTGTGCAATTCCAATAAAGGAAGATGCTTTGTGCAATTCCAATATAGGAAGATGCTTTGTGCAATTCCAATAAAGGAAGATGCTTTGTGCAATTCCAATGAAGGAAGATGCTTTGTGCAATTCCAATAAAGGAAGATGCTTTGTTCAATTCCAATAAAGGAAGATGCTTTGTGCAATTCCAATATAGGAAGATGCTTTGTGCAATTCCAATAAAGGAAGATGCTTTGTGCAATTCCAATAAAGGAAGATGTTTTGTGCAATTCTAATAAAGGAAGATGCTTTGTGCAATTCCAACCCTAAACAAAAAGGAAAATGCTATGTAACATTCCCAATTACATTACGTTTGTTAAAGGATTACTGAGTAAATTATCTTTGTTAGACATATATGTTTTACCCCTTTGATAATATTCTTAGGTGATGATAGATGTATGTTCTTTTATGCTTTTTCCTTTCAATAATATGGACATCATATGTTAGGGGTTTATGCTCTGCATAAACATTGATGAGGTTGAGCTAATGAAAGGAGCTTTGTGTGGAATCACAGAGTTCATGATATCTCCATGATACTAAGATATTATGTGGAGACTTGAGGGAATGATAACTGAATAAATTTGTCCCTCCTTTTTCTGGGATTTCGGGGACGAAATCCTTGTTAGGGGTTTATAATTTGTAACATCCCTGACCTGGGTTATACTCTAACCCTAGGTGTTTTGATTAAGAAAGGTGATTAAATGTTTAATATCATCTTGTGAAAAGTAATTAGGCCTCAAGAGGAACCTATGTTGCAATTCTAGTCCTTTTTGAACATTGTTGAAATCAATGTTTTGTTTGTTTTGGATTAAAGTGCAAATTACCCAAGTTGAGGGGTTAACTTGCAAATTGCACATGATAAGATGTTCCTCTGATGTTGAGACATCATAAGGATGAATATGATGTAGTAGTATGGTTTCTACAAGCCTGGACACCAAGATAGAGCTTGTTGGACAATGTTGTGCATTAAAACCTAGTTTTGGAGTAAAGTGCAATTTACCCAAAATCTAGGGTTCAATATGCAAATTACCACTTCAATAAGGTCCTTAATGTTTCTTGGCATCATTTATAGCAAAGAAAATGAGAGGGACTCCTCATTTGAACTAAGTTGGAGGAGAGAGAATCTTGACATTAAAATAATCAAGAATAATGCCTAATTGAAACCCTAATTTGATTTAGGGCAAAAATGAATAAAAATAATTGAAGGGCTTTCAACCAAAATGTTTTGGGTTGATTTTGAATAAGTATGGACGTTCCTTTGCCAAGATAAGGAATGAAAATATCCTAAGTAGGTGAAATTCCACTCACCTTATTATAAGAAAAAGAAAACCCACTCACATATGGATATTAATATAATAAGCATTAAGGTGCTTAATTTGCTTTTCTTTAAATTGAGGATAATGAAGGAGAATTAAAGGCAAAAGAAGGTGCCTCGTATCCATGGAATTGAGGGGGAAGAGGCGGCCATAATTTTTGGATTAATTGGATTTTTATAAGGCATTTTCTCTCTCATCAATTTCCTTATAAAAGTGCCTTTTCCAAATGAATTGAAAGGCTTTTTCGGCCCTTTCTTCTTCCTTTGCTTTGGGTGAGCTCAAGGGGACTTAGGAGCAACAGGAGGACGAGCCCCAATCTGTTGGTAAGCTTCTTGACCCTTGTTCTTCATGATTTCATGGTGGAAATCGAAAATAAAATATGGATTCCTTCTTATTTCGATCTCCTCTTCAACCCTAGCCAACGTTTGCAATCAAAAGCTTGAGGACGAGCCTAGGGGGAGTTGCTAGAGCTTCATCCACCATTGATGGAGTAATCTTGGAGCTTTGGATCTCAATTGGAGGCGGGTTTTATAACTTAAACCCTCAAACATTGCTATTGCATCAATCTTCTATGCTTTGTTGATTGATTTCTTCAATTTTATACACTTTTGTTTCTTTGCTGCAAATTCCATCAAGAATGGTTGCTGTTCTTGGGTGCACGAAGGAATATGATGATGACATCATCATAAGCAAGCACCTCACCAAATATCTTGGGAGCAAATGATCTCAAAAGTTGGGACCAAACGGTTTCACCAAAACCGTTTAGTGGCAAACGGGTTCAAACCCATTTGAAGGAGTTGACCAAGCGTTGACCGTTTGGGAATCTCGTTTCTAATTATGTAGGCTAATGACCCTCCAAAGTTGAGGGGTTAACGCAAAAGGAATCATAGGTTGAAGGCCAATCAAGTAGACAAATCAAATTGAATTAAGTGCTGATTTTCAACCTGATTAACTTGACCTGCTTGGGAAAACGGGTTCAAGACCGTTTGAGATGGTTGACCAAGCGTTGACCGTTTGGGATTCCTGTTCATAATGATGTTGGTTAATGACCCTCAAAATTTTAGGGGTTAACTCCAAAGGAATCATAGGTTGAAGGCTAATAAATTAGGAAAAACTAATTGGATTAAGTGCTGATTTTCAACCTGATTAACTTGACCTGCTTGGGAAAACGGGTTCAAGACCGTTTGAGGGAGTTGACCAAGCGTTGACCGTTTGGGATTCCCGTTCATAATTATGTTGGTTAATGACTCTCCAAATTTTAGGGGTTAACTCCCAAGGAATCGTGAGTTGAAGGCTATTCAATTAGGCAAACCCTAATTGAAAACAGTGTTGAAATTCCAATGAGTTAAGTTGAGATTTTGGGTTGATTAGCCCAAACGGGTTCAAGACCGTTTGGGGATCATCCAAACGGGTTCAAGACCGTTTGGGGATCACCCCAAGACCGTTTGGAGGTCTGGGGTCAAGTATAGTTGACCAATTGAAGGTCCAAAGGTACCAAATCATACTGCAACTCAATGCTGATTTGTTGATCAACTCGATAGACCAATCCATGATGATTTTTCACTAAAGTCCAAAGGTTGGATGAGCCAAACGGTCTCAAGACCGTTTGGAGCTCATCCAAACGGTCTCAAGACCGTTTGGTGGTCACCCAAGACCGTTTGGAGGTCTAGGGTTGAGTATGGTTAGGTGTTTGAAGGTCTAAAGGTACTAAGTTGATATACAATGCAATGTTGATTTGGTGATCAATCCAATGAACCAAACCCCAATTGGATTGCTTAGATTTGAGTGATATGATGGGCAAACGGTCTCAAGACCGTTTGGAGGTCATCCAAACGATCTCAAGACCGTTTGGGGTCAGGTCATACCCAATTTGGATGATGGTTCAATGGTTTCAAAGCAACTAGTCTTACATTGATTAGTGTTGTTGAATCATCGATTCCAAACCCTAATTCAATTGAATCAAACCCTAATTGATGATCAATTGAGGGTCAATTGAGGGTCAAATTATTTGAATGTTGACTTATCAAACTCAATTGAAGTATGAATATAGGTCCAATTGATGATTGGTTCCATGAATTCAATGATTGAAGGAATCAACATTGGAAACCCTAATTCAATTGGATACCTCATGTTATTGAAGGTCCAATTGATCAAACCTTTTTGGAAACCTAATGTAATTAGGTGAGAGATACCTTAATGGTACTAATTAAGAATGCATAACAAATTCATGGATCCAATACATGATGAAAACCCTAATTGAGGTTGATTCCATGTATAACCCCAATAAGAGGTTGTCTACATGTGAAATCACTAATTAGGATGAATAGTAAACCCTAGTTGAGGGTGTATCCATGTGAAACCCTAAATGAGGGTGTATCCATGTGAAACCCTAATTGAGGGTGATTTTATGAGAAACCCTAATTGGGAATGAATAGTAAACCCTAATTATGGGCAATGTGATATGAAACCCTAATGAAGGGTGATGTTATATGCAATATCTATTCTAAGGAAGGGAGATGGTATGTGAAACCCTAATTCCTAAATGAAAGAATAGAATTCATACTTGAATATGATTCTTTAGGTAAACTCCTGTAGCATGACCGTGTAAGGTAGCACGGCCGTGGTATCTTCCCTTTGCACGACCGTGCAAGGTAGCACGGCCGTGGTGGCTTCTCTTTGCACGGCCGTTCTTGGTTACACGGCCGTGGTGCTCTATGCTTGACTTAGAGCTGAATTGAAAGTGACCTAACATGGTCGTTTTGTTAATTCCCAACATAAGGATGAGAGAGAAACTCATACCTTATGATGATAATCATTTAATGATAAATGATGAGAATAAATAAGTATGATTGAATACTTATGGTATAAATGTTGGCTCCTAGATGTAGGGAGCAATGAATTAGGGTTTGATCATTGATAATATGATATGGAAAACCTAAAAGGGTAATGATATGTGAGAGAAACCTAATCGATAAGAGAGGCCCATAGACCCAGTAGGTTGTGATACATACATACATACATACATACATATACAACCGTCTTGATTTATCACCCTTCCGAATGTTCACGGAAATGAGAGAGGGGGAGAGAATTCTCCTCTTAGTCTCATATATATACATATATATGCAATATATACTTCAAAATTTAATATAATTGATTTTATATTCATGTAATGTACATGTGCATTTATATTTGTAAACATATAAGCGAGAAACACACAATATAATAGAAAAATAAATAAAATACATACTTCTAGAAGTTGTTTGGGTGCATGGAATTGAGATAAGAAGGAAAAAGATATTCCTCTCTCAATCCTAGGTCAATAGCGTCGCTCCCACTCTCCCCAATTCCGCATAACCAGATCGTGTGGTCTCTCCTCATCTCTCCTAACGAAGTCATCGCCGGTCGACTCCTCGCCTCCCCAACCAACTCATCACCTCAATGATCCTGTTCTGCTTCCGTAACTAACTCATCACCTCGGCATTCCCCAAAGGGGCTCCACGCCTCGACAATCCTACCCCCACCCCCAATGGACTCCTCATCTTGGCAATCTGTGTTGCTTCCGCCCATCCCTCTCCTGCCCCCCGTCTCTCCCACCCGTCGCATCTGGACTCTCTGCCTCGTCACCCCCACCACTCTGACTCCTGGACGACACCATCTCGCATGTCTTACCTGACATCCTAGCAGTGTGGCCTTCCCAAGTCGAGCCTGCACTTGCTTGAGCACCAATTAACATCATCTCAGGCACCCACATTTTTCCGATATCGCTGCTCTTGTCAAATTAAAGCACACACCCTTATTGGTCTCCAACAACCATCCGATCTGCCATGGTGACAAGCTCTACACTTCTGAACAATATTCGAGAGTACATCATTGAAGAAAATCAAACCCCAACATCCTTCTTCCTCACATGCTCCGTTCAGGATAACGCACAAAAAGCTACTAGTCATGGCCTTGTCTATGACCTCACCCCGAAAGACTATATACAATATATCTACAACATCAAGTACACAGATGCAAAAATCAACGTGATTACCAACTAAAAAGTTACTTGCACCAACCAGAGAGCCATTAATCCAATAGACCTTAAGTATCCATCACTATTGCATGTTAAGCAGTCACATAATCAATAATACTGATGAATGATTTGTCCCTTTCTTGTGCTTCATCCTTAACAATCAATAGGTGATACCTACCAGGGAACGGGTTCCAGTACTTCTTCAAGGCATCTAAGCTCCAAACCCCACCATATAAATGACAAGAATCTGTAGGACATCTTAATTCCAGTTATAGGATGAGACATAGACACCAAAAGTTGCATCTAGTCACGTTAACTCTCGTACTTTTCCAATGTCTACAAGTAATGATTCATAGATAAGTTATCTTATGTTAATATACTTTAACATAATGTTCCCTGCACTGTATAGATTGACTTGACAAAAGAAATGAATGATAGAATTGATTTGGATAAAAACAAGATGAAGAACCTATGGCTACGACAATATGTGTTTCCTATGCCATTGAGATGAAGAGGTGATTAATGATCTAGCATTGAGGTATTCTTTACTTTGATATTACTTTACTATTAGTTTTCTTTTAGCTTTATTCTTGTTCACATTTGGGATTGAGCAAGCATTGTCATATTTGTATTGTGTAATTGTTCTTCATATTCTATTCGGTGCAATGTCATATTTTTCTTGAGAATTGAGCTAGATGGGGGGTATTTGGCATCTTGTTAACCAATCTCTATTCCTAATAACGGTTTGTGCTTCCTAGTTGCTATTATAAATATTATAATAAATTGTTTAGGACTTGGTTTATGTGGTATTGAGGATGCAGACTACACTCCTAGTGCATGCGTAAAAAATTACAAGATTTGTAGGAGGCACTAGATTGTATCTAGAATTAAATGAATTTATGAGTAAGATATATTCATTCTACATATCTATTCATAATTTTTTATGTAAATTATGCAATTTCTAGTCAAGAAACCTTTTACATGCCCAATATTTTTAGAAATTTCCTACTTGCATGTCCACATATGTGTCCACGTCACCAATCTATTGTTTGAGATCTTCTTTCATATCCATCATATATCATTATGATCTTTCATATTGAAATCCATAGCTTCATGGCTTATCACTTTAAGTTATGTACTATAATACCATAAATATGAAATCTTTTATGGGGAATGCATGGTGTAATAGATCCAACAACAATCCCTTGTATCTTCTTCAAGTTATTTTGCATAAGAAGATGGAAATGTCAGAATAAAAGAAATCCGATCAAAAATAAGTTTTCCATGAACGTAGAGTTTTTCAACAAAGACTTATCATAATTCCATCATGTCTGTCCTTCAAGTAATGAACTCAATGTTGGTTCTTCTATTTCTAACACAGTGAACTCTCCTGTAGCTTCTAACAACTGAGCTGGCCTCCTTATTGCCGAGGTACATGGATATTCATATTGTTTTTTGGATAGTTTATTGTCTCAACTTTTAGATATTTCTATCTAGGCTTAACATAGTTGGAAGGCCAATTAACAACCTTAGATAGAGGTGATTAAGTGGATGGCTATGTACAAGCATACCTACTCCTCAATGAAAAAGTGTGAAATTAATAATTTATTCTTATTGGTCATCCACCCTCCTCCTTTGGTGGATTTTCCTTTCCTTTCTTTCTAAAACAGTCCAGGCTGATAAGTTTTTTTGCTGTTTGATTTTTTGATTCGTTAGAATAACTACATTGCATCCTCCTCTTGCATGCTTCATGGTGAGTATTTAGAGAAGTTTTGTAAAAGAGTAGTATGTGCTATATACCACAAGATCCTTCATTGGAGATATAGTCAAGAATCTAGTAATGTGTTATTTGTATTTGTTTTATGTTATGCCTTTGTTATATTTATAATCAAGAACAATATTTATCAATATTCCACTTTGATAACATACTTTTACAAGAGAGAAGCTCTTATTATGAAGTGCGGATTACAATATTGTTCTTTTACAACTATCACCTAATTACGATCTACTATATATTTTATACAGTTATTTGGAGATCAAGTTCTTGGGTGTGTTTAAATATGCACAATCTCCAACCCCCATGCACTAAAATCAGCTTGTCAGATACATAGAAGAACTAGCTCGTATGGAGGGTTGCAGAATACTAAAAATGCTAGCAACTAGTAGACTATACGTTTTACTATTTAACCAGGAATGATCAACAAGGAAGAAACATGCCATAAGCCTTTGCAGTAATTGGTCTCATCTATTATATCATTGGTATCAAAATTGTTTTTTTCTAGTATCTTGTATGGTGCTCTAACACTTGAAGTTATTATTGCATAGCACCTTTTATTGTGTTTGTATATTGTTTGAGGGGCAAGGTTGATATGTCCTCCTCTTTGTAGAATTATTTCAAGATTAACAAAAATATGATTTTGACGTGTTGGTGATCATTGTATCTTGGGTACTATTTCTTGTTACAAAAATATCTTGTATGCATATGATATGGTTGGTTCATTCATTTGTGTGATGAACCCATCGTATTGACAGTCCTAATCATTGTCAATTGGGTTCTTTTTTATTTTATTTAATGTATCGCAACCACAACATGAAAGGTCTCAAATTGTGTATGTCATTAGGCATTATATGTATAGACATGTCATGCATGCTTTTCACCTATTAGCCTACTTCATGATATAGGTGACATGGGTTGTTGTGATTTTTTTAGAGTAGGAGATAGTCAATTATGTCACATATTTCCATAAATTAGAATCTGGAAATCATCTATATGTGATGTTGATTCCACATAGGTTACATAGTACAAGCCCACACTTAATAGGCGACATACATTTTTAGGGTGATGGGTATGTATGTCACCCTTTTTCTTAAAGATTACATGTTCGAATGTCACCAATGCCCCATTTTTAGTAGTGTCCCCATCGTTGAGACACCATGTCTGAAGCGCAAGGAAGGAGGAGTTGAAACCTTTGCTGGCTGAGGTTGTAGAGGAGAAGCCACTGAGGGACATCCTTGTAGCAGCGATGAGCCCACCTTGCGGAGGACCTAACCAAGGCCGGCCAATTGTGGGGGGGAGGGGGCAACCTGGGTGATGGCCAGGGGCTCAACAAAGAGGGAGGCACATAATTTTATTTTTCTAAACATCTCTTGTTGTTTTGAAATCCCAATTTGTGTCATTTGCGACTTTTGCTAATACTTCGGAAGTTACGCTCCCCGCTCCCATTCGTTCTTCTTGTTCTCGTTCAACAGACTCTATTGAAGTGGCAACGTTGCTCCTCTGTAGACGTCTACAGTGCCTCTTGTCATCATACACGTTTAGCACCTCCTGTTCTCCTTGTCTGCAGACTCCGCTGCTCTTGCTCTACAGACGTCCATGAGGACCATGACACCTCTTGCTGCTGTATTGGTGCAGCCGTCACCAAACTTTTCACCGGAAACCATAGGAGCGGGATGAGAACCGAGAAGGATCCCTGCTCTTCCCCATGAAAGACCATCCATACCGGACAATCCAGAACTGACAGTGGAGTTTCAGGTGTTATATATAATTCTGGCTTGATCTTGACGTCTTGCACTGTAGACTTCACTGAATAAGGCCCCGATTAGTTCATTGTAAGTGGACTAAAAATCTCTTCGCTCATCCTTACCCTAGTTTTTGACTCACATGTGTTCTTACTCAATGGAAGATTGCTATTGTCTTTCATAAGTTGTTGCCTTTGTATAAGAATTATTTTTCGGTCTTCTTTTGAATGTATAACTGAGAAAGAATCCTTCACAGTTCTAAAATCTATCACATATGCATCCAGGTGATGGGGAATAGTTATTAGATAGATTAAATTAATACGACTGTTATCGAACATTTATTGACATTGAACAATTTATTTGTACACGACTGTGCAAATCTAGAGGCAAAATAGTACTCTACGTTTGTTCTATTGAATGTGTTTCTTCTAGAAAACAAGATAGAAATATATATAAGAAATAAGAACACGGAGACTGAACCAGATAGAGAAACTTCTGTTAAAAACTCAATTATTAAACCAGTTGTTTGAAATCAATTTCCAGGAACTAGAATTTAGTTCTACAAAAATAACTTCCTTAAAAACTCTAGTTACAACAAACCAATAGGAGCCACAATATACAAAATTATTGATTAATGATTGCAATGTAATCGACCACTAGGTTGTGATTTAGTTTTAAATATCACATTCTATTAGTTCATCTCTTGCCGTCGTGTGTATTGAAATTAATTAATCAAAACGTGCTACTCTTAGAAAATAAAAGTTTTGTTCTCATATTCACTTCAATGTATTTCTGTTTCTTGTTTGGAAACGTCCAAACTAACTAAAAAAGTATATTTTTTTTACTATTCTTGTCACGTGTTTTCTCTTTTAAACAATGACGTTGCAATGATACTACATGAATTTTTAAAATGACACAATAAACTCATCACTAATATTTTACTTTGGTTGTCTTATATGTTTGGCAGTGTGGTTTACTCAACATGCCTCTAAAAAATATCTATCCAAAAGTGAGAAAAGAAGAAAGAAGAAGGAAGATGAGCAATTTCCAGCTACTCAGAAAGGTGCGCTTGATAAATTTATTTCCATTATCCCACAAACTTATGAAGATGTTGATAATCCTGATCAATCTAATGAAAAAGTAAATGATGATGATCATGTTACTATAAAAATTGAAAATGTAATTGGGAATGGAAATGTTGATGAGGTTGAGGATGATACTGACATCACTTATTTAAATGTCGGAAACTTAGACGGTGTTGAACAACTTCTCCCTCCTTTTCATATTATGATCCCTTAAATTGGGATAATATTGACAACAAAGTTAGGGATATTTTAGTTGAAAAAGGCCCTAAAAGAGAACTAAATCTCGTGTTTCCTTTAGATGACAATAAGAGGCATTTCTCATATGCTTATTATTCTTGAAAATTGAGCAATGGAGAGACTCGTGATAGGAAGTGGCTAGTTTCCTCGAAACATGTTGATAAAATTTATTATTTTTGTTGTAAGTTGTTCAAGTCTAAGAACAACAAAAGTACACTAGCTCATAATGGGTTCAAAGACTGAGAACATGTTAGTGAGAGACTCAAAGAGCATGAGAATAACATCGAGCATTTCACTAATATGAGCACTTGGCATGAATTAAAAGCAAGATTTAGCAATGAGCAAACTGTTGATAAAGAATTGCATAAAGAAATTTCAAAGGAGACAAGTTTTATTAAGAATAGTGTCCGTCGTTAAGTGTCTTACTAAATGTAATTTGATTTTTTGAGGATCAAATGACAAACTTTTCCAAGATAAAAATGGAAACTTTTTGGGGATAATTGAAATACTTATAGAGTTTGATTTGGTAATGCAAGATCATGTTTGAAACATTTAGGATCATGAGATTCACCATCATTATCTTGGCCATTCAATTCAAAATGAGTTGATATCTCTTTTATCCAACAATATTAAGAGTTCTATATTAAACATCATTAGAGGGGCTAAATATTTCTCTATAATTCTTGATTGTATTCTTGATGTGAGCCACCAAGAACAAATGACTCTCATTGTACAATGCGTGAACATGTCTGGTGAAAAAAATAAAAATAGAGGAGTTCTGTTTAGAGTTTCTAAAAGTTGATGATTGATGCAGTGAATTTGAGTCACATTTATAGGCTGGTTTCATACTTGTTTTGTGTGGTTATGTGTCGTTTTATGACTATAATAGCATGATTCATATTCCTTTGGCCTATAATCACTATATGCATCAAATTCAGTTTATTTTATCTTATTTCGTATACATTATCTGAATTTTTGGATTTGATTTGTGTCTCTCTCTGTTTCAGGTACTTTGTATATCTGGACTCGTCGATACCATCGACATGGCGTCAGTACCCAAGCCAGAGTGAGAGCATCCAAGTCAATACCATCAACCAAAGCCATCGATGGTCTCGAGATTGTCTCAGTAGGAATTAAGTCAAGCCCGATGATACTATCGACGACACCGTTGATAGTATCGAGAGTTCCCCAGGTTCTAGCGACGGATTCCATTGTTTTTAGCATCAGAAGTGAACCTTAAGGTGTCGATACCATCGACACCCCGTTGATGGTATCGACATTATCAGATCAGAGTTGCGCCCATAATTGCCATGATCGAATGGCTGTGATCTTTTGGCGGCCGTAAGTCATGCCTATACCTAAGAAAAGATGACTAAGACCTAAGGATCACGTTGCACTCAACCGCACAAGTCTCGAAAGGAGAAGAGAGAAGAACAGAGCCCAGATTTACGCCCTGGGAGATTCCAGAGCCACAGACGGACGATTTCACCGCTGGAAGGCTACAGATCATGCATCTCGCACCGAGGATCACCCAGATCTTCTCCGTTTCAGGGGTTACATCATATTTTCTCTTGTTTCCCCATGTCTTCCTCTTTCTTCTCCATGTGTACTGTTGAGATGAACATGCGGGGCTAATCCCCTCTATCTTAGGATTGGGAATAGCCCAGGGAATTGTTGTATGACAATGTTATATTGATTATCATAATTTGTCTCACTTCCCCTTGATATGTTATCATGTTTCCATTGCAATTTACTATGTTTTATCACCATAGTCGATTTCTAATATCGTTAATTACTTCTGACAAAGAATTAGTGGTTGAAAAGGCACGATTAACACATTAATCAATAAATTCCTTAGACAAGGTAATATATTATTAATGGTGGATACACAGAGAAATAATTAAAGCACCTAGATCTAGGGTATAAGTTACTACTGACATGGAACTGACCTAGAACTAGGTAGTGAATTGTATCACGGAAGTGAGCAATTCTGACTACGGGCCATAATCAGGGAAAGAAAACAAATTATGTTAATTATGTAGACTTGCATGCAGTGAGACCTCACGGTGAAACCGCAATCCTAAGGATTCCCATTTAAATTGATTAAACTAAACATTTAATCATCGTTCACTTTTGCTTTCTTTTAGTTTTATTTTATTTTTCGAAATCAAACTCATTTTTCCCATCGGTCTAGCTGATCGCGACCAGTTAGTAGTAGTCTACTGAAATTTACGTTTCCCTGAGTTCGACTCAGGCCTCACAAGGCCTATATTACATTGATACGTACACTTGTGTTATACATACGGTAAAATCGTGTCAAGTTTTTTGTGTCGTTGCTGGGGAAACGGTAAATTTTGGCACTACGAGTGCTGCAAGCGGCCACTCTAGGACACTTTTTCTTTTTATTTGCAATTTTAATTATTAAGATTAATTATCTATCTTTTAGATTCTTTATTCGTCTAGCACTGTACTTATTCAATTTTTTCACATTTCAGGTACTAGTGCATGGTGAAGACGCATAGTACGGACTACGCACAGTCGACACCTGAGGTTCCACCTTCAGGATCTGAATACGAGTAGATAAATACACCACCTAAAGACCTTGAAGAAGAATTTGAGGTTTTCACAATGGCTGATGAATAGAGTATATAGGAGAATATTAAGGATTCTTCTTCTTCTACACAGAAGGGACGAATCAAGAAACAGGCTATCAACATCCCCGGTTACAAGATTGACCCAGGGCTGATCTAGTTGGTCAAGTCGCATGCTTTCGATGGGCTTAAAAATGAGGACCCAGTGGCCCACATTAGCATGTTTGTGGAGAACTGTGACATGGTGAAGGTGTATAGGCTTCCACAGGAAGCCATTTACCTAAAATTGTTTCCATCATCCCTAGCAGGAAATGCAAGGGAGTGGATATACAATTTGGACGACGAGTATGTTGAATCTTGGGACATGATGATAGAAGTGTTCTTTGAGTGATATTTCCCGCCCGATAAGACAAATGATCTTGTGAGGAGGATTCATGATTTCAAACAGCATACAGGTGAAACATACTCAGAGACATGGGAGTGTTTCAACATCATGCTGCGGAAATGCCCACATCATGGGCTGGATTTAGAAACTCAGGAAAAGATCTTCTGTTTTGCCCTTAATGAACACGACATGAGTAATTTGGACTCAACAGGGACAAGTTTATTTCTGAACAATAAAGTCTCAAAGTTTAGAGAAATTTTAAAGAACATGGCTAAGAAGCAATCCTGGGGTGAAAGAGATGCACTATAGTAGGTCAAAATCGCATGGGAATCCAAGGCAATTAAAGAATTAAATGAGAAGATGGACCTACTAGCTAAGAAGCTATTAGAGAAGGAGAGAAATGGGTCTGAGGAGGAAGAATATGTAAAGTATATGCATCAACAAGGATATAGAAATAACAATTACAATTGGAGGAAGGAACAAAATTCTCAGAAGCCGCAACCTAGCCTAGAGGAGAAGAACAATGAATTGCTTATTCAGGTGGTGAAGCAAAACCAAGAATTGATGGGCTCATTCGGCAAGACAATACAATCACACGATGAGTACATGAACCAGTTTGGGCAGTAGATATAGAGCCATAGTGCACAACTGAGGACTCTAGAGACAACCATGACCCAAATTGCGACTGAGGTGTCTGCGATAAAGAAAATCATTCAAAAAAAATCAGTTGGGAATGCAGAGCCCGCTCAGGCACATCAACAGGTTAAATATATTTCACTCAGCAAAGGGCCAAGGCTTCTTGTTGCAAAGATACATGAGTAGAGCATCATGTATATAGACTTGGAGGACATACCCAAAGTTCCATACCCTCGTAGTTTGTATGGATTGTCAGGAGGATGTGGGACACCATTTAATTCATTCCAAGATTCCACCACTATCGTGCACATATCTCTGAGTTATGAAGAGATTCCTATTCCGAAAGAGCAGGTGAAAGCTTTACTTCATAGTGGAGCAGCCACTAGCAATATAGAGAAGCATCCACAAGTCATGCCATCCACAGTTGATGTACCAAATCCTATCTTAGAAGGTGGTGTTGAAGCAAGCCTAGGGGAGGAGATCCCTAAAGTTACATATATTCCACCACACAAGCACATTAAGGAGCCAAGCATGCCATTCCCAGATAGTGTGAAGCCGAGGAAAGAGCAAAGGCACTTCAAGAAGTTTCTTGAGATCTTCCGGAAGCTCCACATTAACCAATGTTGGTGGAAGATATAGAGCAAATTCCTTCATATGCAAAATTCATGAAAGATTCATCAACAAGAAATGGCAGATCAAAGATATAGATGTTGTATGTGTCGATGAAACAGTGAGTTCTATCATTCAAGGAAGGTTGCCGAAGAAGAGAAAAGATCCAGGATGTTTCTACATCCCATTTTCCATAGGTGGACAACATTTTCCAAAAGCACAGTGTGACTCAGGAGCAGGCATTGATCTTATGCCACTTGCCACTTTTCAAAAGCTGGGATTGAAGAAGCCAACACAAACTTCCATGAAAATTGAGTTGGCGGATGGATCCATTGTTAAGCCACAAGGTATATGCGAGGATGTGCTAGTCAAAGTCGACAAATTCATCTTCCCTATTGACTTTATGGTAATGGACATGCATGAGATAGAAGGATGTGAGATGTTATTGGGAAGGTCGTTCCAAGCTACGGCTGATGTAATCACTGCCATTGGGTGAGGCTACTTGATGCTAGGGATTGGTAATGATAGAGTTGAATTCAAATTTACAAATGAATTATCAGAGACATCCTTTGACAACCCACGTTAATATATCTATATCGTCTAGCCTAAGATGTTAAATAAGGGCACTTGTTGGGAGGCAACCCAACCTTTGTAGATTACATGTTCATGTGCTTTATTTTTTGTTTTCCTAAGTAGTTTTTATTACCGTTGTAGTTAGTTTGTAAAAATGATACCCTGATATGTTTGTTGAGTGTGTAGGATGGGAAATGGTCGATACCATCGACGCCTGGGTCGATGGTATCAAATTTGGAATAGCAAAAATTTCTGTCAAAACTACATCTCATCGATATTATCGACGGCCTTGTCGATGGTATCGACAAGGGAACAGGCACATAGATGCTCGAGATTCGATGGTATTGACCAATCCATCGAGGGTAGGTGAGATGTCTGGAGATTTTCAAACTGGGCCTTCTCAGCAATCTCGATACCATCGACACATTGGTCGATGGTATCGACACATCAACAACACAGTTGTTGGGCCAGACCTCACGAGGAGCAAAGGCATATGCAGATGTCGATAGTATCGATGCCACGCCGATGGTATCGATGCATATGTCAATTATCCATAGTCTTCATCGAGTGGTCCGCAATTCATATCTATAGACGGTGTCAATGGTATCGACACCTTGTCGCTACTATCGACGGACCGTCAGCAGTGACGACCACAGTTATAAAAGAGGACAAATTCTTTCCATCAAATTTTAGGGGCAATTTCCTACTTGGGATCCCAATGGCCAGTAGTACTAGCTACACCCACCACCAGAGCAATAAAGGGGTATCGCTATTCCACCTCTTAAGTTAGGATTTCGACTATGAGGCCATAGTTGAGTTCAACTTAGGGGGGTGCTGGAACAACATCTATCTAGTTTTTTTATTTGATCTTTTATTTGTTTTTGCAATTTTCATCTTTCTTTATCTTATTTTTCTCAATTGCTAGATTTATTGTTTTCTAGGATCCACTATCTATCTAGTGTAATCAGTGGAGTCTAATTTAATTGCATGTCATCTCGTTTTCACTTGGGGCTTTGTGAGAAAATGATTTTTAATAAAAACAATCCTTAAGTAATTGTAAGTTTGTATTGTGAGAACTTGAGGACATAGCTTGTGAAACTCATTGGGTAGGTCAACTTAAAAACATATGAACATGATTGTGTATCTATATGGTTCATGTTAAGAGGATTGATATGGATGTTGAGCCTAAGCCAACTAAATGATAATGTGACTTTCATTTGAAGTGAGAGAGAAACTACTTGATTAATTGGTACACAAGTAAGTAAGGAGGGACAAATAATTCTATCTGAAGGCTATGTCAATTATTCTTGTGATCTGATCCACAACAATTTCATTCACTCTCCACCATAAGAACTGTGAGCACATCACTTTCTTTCACTCTTTGATTGCATCCCGTGTAGATAGGTCATGCATTACAGTTATTTTTGCATGTTTTGCATAAAATGGAAAAAGAAAGATATAGAGTAGTTATACATGCACATTATCCTTATGTGCATGTCATTTAGTTGCATAATTGTCATAATGAAGTGCATTCACATCTTTTGAGCATATAGTTGTATATCGTGTGTTGTATGCTCTTCTGAAAAATTAAAGGTGTTGAACTTGTTCCATACCCTCCGAATAGAATGCATCAAATGTGTCAGTTAGAAAAAAAAGAAGGAAGCCCAACAAATAATCCATTACCATTTATGAAAATGAGGGCTTGAAAAAATGAATGAAAAAAGGAAAAAATATGAATAAGAGGGAGAAAGTAACATGTTCTCACTCGAATTTTAGGAATAACAAGAACATGGTGTAGTTACTTAGATATTCCATCTCACTTTGAGACAGAATGATAGTGCATGCATCATTTCATAGAAAAAATGTAGCATTATGGCATTTTCATTTGCATTTGCATCATGATAGGTCATTCATTTTCATTTTTGCATGATCGACTGTATTGTGCTTCCATTTCTTCCATAGCCACCCATTCCATCCACCCGTTGCTCTAAGTGGTAGGATACCCATGATATTCTCCTCATTCATGTATATCAGGAGATCTGCTTCCATTTAGATGGTAGTTAGGAAATGAGCAACATAGATAGGTGATCACAAGATGCACCAAACTTGAACCTGAGGATTTTATTATATTAACTACTTTACTTGATAGTGTATGTGATCTTGGGATAGACATCTCACATGAATGATTATTATCACTTTAAGGGTAGTTGTCATTCTGTGGTTGGTAAGGGCCGGTTTGTGAATTGCAGGCGGGAATCATATTGAGATATCAATTTTTTGATTATGTTCTTTAGTTGACCCTCTCAATCAGATTTTAAGTTTTGTTGCTTGAGGACAAGAAAGATTCAAGCTTAGGGGAGTTTGATGTAGTGAATTTGAGTCACATTTATAGGTTGGTTTCATACTTGTTTTGTGTGGTTATGTGTCATTTTATGACTATAATAGCATGATTCATATTCCTTTAGCCTATAATCACTATACGCATCAAAATTAGTTTATTTTATCTTATTTCATATAAATTATCAGAATTTTTGGATTTGATTTGTGTTTCTCTCTCTGTTTCAGGTACTTTGTATATCTGGACCCGTCGATACCATCGACATGGCATTAATTCCCAGGCCAGAGGGAGAGCATCCAAGTCGATACCATCGACCAAAGTTTTCGATGGTCTCGAGATCGTCTCATTAGGAATTAAGTCAAGATCGACGATACTATCGGCGACACCGTCGATAGTATCGAGAGTTCACCAGGTTCTAGTTACAGATTCCATTGTTTTTAGCGTTGGAAGTGCACCTTAAGGTGTCGATACCATCGACACCCCGTCGATGGTATCGACGCTGTCGGATTAGAGTTGCACCGAGAATTGCCACGATCAAACGACTGCAATCTTTTGGCAGCCATAAGTCATGCCTATACCTAAGAAAAGATGGCCAAGACCTAAGGATTACGTTGCACTCAGCCACACAAGTCTCGGAAGGAAAAGAGCAAAGAACGGAGCCTAGAGCTACGCCTCGAGAGATTCCAAAGCCGCAGACGGACGATTTCGCTGCCAGAAGGCTGCAAATCGTGCATCTCGCACCGAGGATCACCCAGATCTTCTCTGTTTCAGGGGTTACATCATATTTTCTATTATTTCCCCATGTCTTCCTCTTTCTTCTCCATGTGTACTGTTGAGATGAACATGTGGGGCTAATCCCCTCTATCCTTCAGACTGGGAGTAGCCTGGGGAATCGTTATATGACAATGTTATATTGATTATCATAATTTGTCTCACTTTCCCTTGATATGTTATTGTGTTTCCATTGCAATTTACTATGCTTGATAACCATAGTCGATTTCTAATACTGTTAATTACTTCTGACGGAGAATTAGTGGTTGAAAAGGCATGATTAACACATTAATGAATAAATTCCTTAGATAAGGTAATGTACAATTAATGGTGGATACTCAGAGAAATAATTAAAGCACCTAGATCTAGGGTATAAGTTACTATTGATGTGGAACTGACCTAGAACTAGGTAGTGAATTGTATCACGAAAGTGAGCAATTCTGACTACGGGCCATAATCAGGGAAAGAGAATGAATTATGTTAATTGTGTAGATTTGCGTACAGTGAGACCTCACAGTGAAATTGCAATCCTAAGTATTCCCATTTAAATTGATTAAACTAAACATTTAATCATCATTCTCTTTTGCTTTCTTTTAGTTTTATTTTCTATTTCAAAATCAAACTCATTTTTCCCATCAGTCTAGCTGGTCGCGACCAGTTAGTAGTAGTCTACTGAAATTTATGTTTCCCTGAGTTCGACTCGGGCCTCACAAGGCCTATATTACATTGATATGTGCACTTGCATTATACTCATGGTAAAATCATGTGGTATCGACGGGTCCAGATATACAAAGTACCTGAAATAGAGAGAGAAACACAAATCAAATCCAAAAATTTTGATAATTTAAAAGAAATAAGGTAAAATAAACTGAATTTGATGCATATAGTGATTATAGGATAAAGGAAAATGAATCATGATATTATAGTCATAAAATGACACATAACCACACAAAACAAGTATGAAACCAGCCTATAAATGCGACTCAAATTCACTGCATCAATGATACGACTAGATTGGGCTTTTTAATGAACTTGTAAATGCTCTTAAGTCTCTTGATCTTAATGTGGAGAACTTGAGAGGTCAAGGTTATGACAATGGTTCTAATATGAAGGGAAAACACCAAGGTGTGCAAAAGCGGTTACTCGAGGTAAATCCCATAGCGTTATATATGACTTGTTCTTGTCATAGTCTTAATCTCACTATTAGTGATATGGCTCATTCTTGAGTTCTGGCTATTTATTTTTTTGGAATTATACAACACATATATACATTATTTGCAACTTATCTAAAAAGGTGGAAGTGTTTGCTTAACAATGTATTAGGTTTGACTATTAAATCACTGTCCAATACTCATTGGGAGAGTCATATTAAAAGTGTCAAAGCTATTAGATTTCAAGCTCCTCAAATCAGGTTGGCTCTATTGGAATTATCCAAGTCTCATGATTATGCTAAGATACAAAGTGAAGCAAACAGTATGGTTTACTCAATCGAGAGTTTCGAGTTTCTGTTGGATATAGTTATTTGGCATGATATTTTATATATTGTTAATATAGTAAGTAAGAAGTTGCAATCCAAAACTATTTGCATTGATGCTACTGTTAAGTTATTGAAAGATGTGGTGTCTTTTCTTGAGAAATACAAAGATGAAGGATTTGCTTCTAGTATTGTTGTTGCTACTGAGATTGCCTCTGAGATGAATGTTGAGCCAACTTTTCAAGTTAAGTGTCGCATTGTTAGGAAAATAAAATTTTATGAGAATGATGATGATGATATTATTCAATTAGAGAAAGAGTATTTTTGAGTGAATTACTTTCTAGTGGTTGTTGATTTGCAATCTCTTCTTTGAAGGAGATATTTGAGCAAGTGAAGATATTTGAAAGTACTTTTGGATTTCTATATAACTCAGAGATTTTAAAATCATTGGATGAAGCTACCCTAAAGGCATGTTGCACTAAGTTTCATGCTATTTTTTCTCATGAAATTTCATCAGACGTAAACTTGGATGACTTTTTTTCTGAGTTAAAAGTATTGCAGATGAGTTTACCAGAAGAGAAAAAGTTAGCTATTGAAGTTCTTGAATTTGTGAAAGATGTAGATTGTTTCCCTCATATTTCAACTATTTATCATATTTTGTTGACAATGCCAGTGATAGTATTGTCTACAGAAAGGAGTTTTTCCAAGCTAAAGTTGTTGAAAAACTACCTTAGATCATCAATGTCTCAAGAAAGATTGAACGGTTTGGCAATGTTATGCATTGAGTAGGATATGTTGGGAAATATTGATGTTGACACTTTTATTCAAGATTTTGTATCTAGAAAAGCTCAAAGAAGTCATTTTATATGATGAGTGAAGCTTGATAGGGATATATCTATATTTAACTTTTACGTTCTTTTTAGTTTGATTTGTAAGAACATGTTCTATTTTTTATATGACAATTTTGGCAATTATGACTAAACGTGTATTTATTTAAATTTGTTAAATAAGAGTATACATAGGGCCCATTTTTTATCTTCGGCCCAGGGCCTCTAAAATGTCTGCAATGGCCCTGGACCCAGCGGCTGTGAGCTGCTGGAGATTGCAAGCAACCATGGAAAGGAGGTTCATGCGCCTTGGATATAGGTCGTGGCCTAGATCCCTTGTGGAGGTCTGCCAGAGAGGAAGGGAGACACCCCTATTCTGCCTCTGTTCCCAGTGTCGGGACAGGGGAATCGTGTAAAGAGGGTAGCGGGAGGTAGGTGTGAGCATGAATAGATCATTGTTCGCGGTTGGATTGGCTAGTGGGCGACTTGCAACTATGAGCCAGAGAAGCCACAGACGTCCGTTGGATGCCATCGTCCAAATGAGACCCGGTGTGCGGATGCGCAGGATAGGTAGCACGAGCCTCTGTTGGTTCAACTACAGATGATCGTGATTGAGAGGCAAATGATGCTGGTAATGCCTAGCTTTTTTCTCTATAGTTCTTGGTGCGATATTTTAAAAATATGTATCTCTCTCATCTCAAGGCCAAATATAATGAAATTATATACCAGATCGATCGTCTCAACGAGCCTATCCAATGAGTATGGTTTTAGACCCTGAATCCTCTTCCTATCCTCCATTGTTGCTAAATATGTGATCTTTAACTACTTTGAGAATGCTTAATGCATGATTATGACTAAGCTTGGCCCAATGATGCTCAACCCACCCTAAATACATAGATCAGGAACTTTGATGTACCTTTTGAGTAAAATGATGACCTATATAACTCTTGTATACACATGATGACTCTTTTGTACATAATGTGACTCAACTATGACATTGCATGATAATACTTTAATCAAATGTTGACTTTGATCTAATAACATATCAAAGCCTTTTTAATCTTTGAAATAAGTAAAATTATGACATGTTATGACCCTTTTGACCACCGCTTGTTCTATAATGATTCACACAACACTAGATCCATCTTTTATGTTTTAATGTGGTCTTACATGTCATGATATGATCTTGTATGACTAAACCTTAATGATAAATCAAACCTTCTGATTTCACCACTCAAATCAGAGTTTTCCCTATCTCATTGATCACCTTGGTGTGGATGACTCACCTACCCTCTATGTTTAACCCTCATGATCTTAATAATCTTGTTGGATTTTGAATGCATGTTGATGTGTTGATACCAAGTGTAGACAACGTCACCTAGAACCTAGGGGACATTCACCCACCTTTGATTTTGATTCTTACATCCTTATCTTGTTAACGTAAATTATCTCTCATGCTTGGACTTGATGAATCTTGACCTTGGTCTCTATATTATGAGTCTTTTGAACCTAAAATGTGCATAAGTGGCTTAAATCATGAAAAGATCATATAAAGTGCTTGAAACATAGAAGTGACTTGAAATTTGAAGCACACCTTCATAATGGACCATGAATTAGTAATATATCATCAAATATGCAAATAACAAATGTGAAACCTAACTTGGCCAAAACACTAAATGGATCTATCTAGGGTTAATGATGAGAATCTAATGCTTGTATGTAATCTTGTTCTTATTCAGGTTTGACTTATGATCTAGATGGTCAAGAGTAGGTTATGAATATCTGACTCAGGTACATGCTTTAATAATTATATGACTATGGCTTTCTTGCTTGAAATGTGATACATACATATTCTTGTTTACTTGCTCCAATATTGCCATGTAGTATTCTAGTATTGCACTCGATGTTTGTCTCATTACCGTTACTTTATAACTTGAACACATAATATAGATCTCCATTATACAAACCTTGTGTACCTACTTATAGTCTCGGGGTAAGAACACAAGGCTGGGCATCTTACTTGAGTTGTCAAGATAGGACAAACCATGTAGATACGAGGGTTTGCTCCTTGTGATGACCTTGAGATCCCATACGAATAGGGTCAGATCATCTTGAGCACCCTCACGGACCCTTCCAATGAGAAGCTGGTCAAAGGCCTTATGATATATGATATTGTTGGTATAATTGGAGTAAATTGACTAAAAGATGGGTTCTCACTTTGCTAAGAAATTAACTCTTTTATTCTTGTTCGTTTACTTATGAAACTCTTTTCAAATTAAGCAAAACTCATGTATATGTATCTTTTAGCCCTGTACTCAACACCTCGTGTGTTTGACCCGCCTTATTTCACATATTTTATAGGTTCAGAGATAGCTTGAGAGTTGATGTCTTGCGAGCATATGTTCAAGTGTACTTGTTGTAAGATCCTAGCTAGTGTACATGAACTAACTTGTATAAAGTGTAGTCTCAATATGTAATTGGAATCTTGTAATAAATGATGTTGCCATTAATTATACTTATTGAATGTTGGGACTATTTTTGTGATTTTATCGTGTTATATGTTCATGTATGCTAAGCATTTCATGCCTCCGCATATTGTCTTTGGTATTCGTTTGACTTGCGGGATCGAGATTTTGGTTGTGTGACACTTTAACACATAGGGATAGACTATAAGCGATAGATATGGGATTTGTCCCTCCTACTAGAATATGATATCCTAGCCACTTGATAAGCAAGATTGAGAAATGCATGCACATGCACATGTGAATCTATATATGATATTGAGGTCACATTATCTCGGACAGTATGCTCTTGGTTCAAGGAATATGGATTGAACATTGACAGTGATGGATCTAGGGCTCTAGAGGGGGTGAATAGAGATTCAAAATTCTCACAAGATAAGTTATATCTTCAAATTATATCAATCAAAACCAATAGCTTAAGTGCAATTTGAAGTCCTAACTAACAAGCATAGCAAGGATGAGAGAAAATGAAACAAGCAGTTAGAGAAGGTTGTTTAGAGTGGTTCCACTCTCCAAACTAGGAGAGAGTCAATCCACTACCTAGAGAGGTCAACCTCTAGGACTTTGCAATATGTGTATACTTATATTCCATTCATAAGAGATATAAGGAGACCACCGTACATCCAAGTACTTACCTATTCAAGACAAGAGTCTTCCACCTACACAAGGACTTACCCACTTGATCAAGATGTCTTCGGCCTTCAACATGGACTTACCCACACTTGCATCAAGTTTTTGGCCTTGAAGGAATTTTCTCACTCTTCTTGAATCTTGGCTTTGCCCATATCCTTCACCTGGAGAAGATCTTCACCTCTTCTTCAACCTTGAAGAAGAAGAAAAACAACTTCACCTTCACTCAGAGTAGCTTGCTTCACCTTTTCTTCTTTGAGAAAATGGGTAGGGAAGATGGAATGGATGAGAGATTTACAAGCACATGGAAGTAGCTCTCTTACAACTGGCCTAACTCAGTCATAACCAAGAAATGATTTGTACATGAGAGAGAGAGAAAGGGGATCAAGGATTTGTAACACACTCAAGTATAGCAAGGACTTATAATATCATGAATGAGCAAATTTGGAATGAACTGCAAGGGTTCCTATTTATAGTTGGGGTGTTACCTTGAGTGTGGGATCACTTAAGGGAGAAATATTGCCATTTTCCAAGTTACAAAGGATCTATTCTCGCTCAAAACAACTCACCAGCGGTTATAATCACTTTTTCAACATTTTCTGTATAGTACATTCGGTCGAGTTTCAATAAAGATAACTCGACCGATCCACTAAGTGACAAAGCTAATTTTCAAACTATCGGTCAAGTTTGTCTTGGGAAACTCGACCGGTGAGCTAAAATTAGTTTTTCTCAATGAGTAGGTCAGCCGAGTTCTGCGAGTGTGCAACTCAACTGATTGGTCTCTTCAGGAAATCCATCACTGGATCAGTCGAGTTTCCAACTCGACTGATAATCATCCTGTGACAAATTTTCCAAATTGACTTTTGAGTGATCAAATGTTGGAATTAAGTGTCCCTGGTTTTTTCTCATCTTAGTTACAATTCCTATCAATAATACAAGTGATTACAAAGATCATCTAAGGTCGTTTGGAGTGATTTCTCAAATTGCACACTTGCATAGATTTTGACTTGAACTTGAACAAGCTGGGGGTTGTGTAATTTGATCCTTTTCATGTACCTAAAGCTTGAAATCAATCTTGAGCAAACATATTAGATACATAGGAATGGAATGGTTAAGTCATTATCAAAATATGGGCAATGTATAACTCTCAAGTCAACATTCTCCCCCTTTTTGACAATGACAAACCATTCCTCAATCATATTTGAAAAGGATATGTAAAGTTATACCTTTGCCTTGTGATTTGCAAGGGGATTCATGATTTGAACAATGTGAATTTCTCCTCCTCAATTTATGCTTACTCTTACCTGCATAGTTAGTCTATCTACATAGAGCAACATGACATATATATTATATGGTCCTTTAGCAAGTTCCATGATAAAGCATATAATGAACAAGAAAAGGATCACATAGGAAATAAAAGCAATATGGTTGAGCTTCAAAACATTGAACTTCTCTCCTCCTTTTGACATTATCAAAAAGGAAGAGGGGTAGAGGAGCACATAACCATGTCTTCTCCAAGCACAACCAAACATACATCCACAACATGCAATCTCAAAGCATACACTAAACAGAGAAGAGAGAAATAAACAATCTAAGTCATAATTAAAATATGGTAAACATGGCACCAACTCATGAGATATAGTAAATCAAAGAGTAAGTGTACAAAGGATTAATATTACAACCCAAAAATCAAGTTCTCAAAAGCAACTACATGCCAAATCGATGAAAACTAGATGATAAATAGTACAACGCAAAAAATGTGCCCAGATGTTTTTGATACAAAATAGCCTAGAAAGATATATATGATCAACATCTTGACTAGAAGCTAGAAAAATCTAAACATCTAGGTCATCTGTGTCCACATCATCAACAACATCATCAGCATCAACATCCGAGTCCTCTGGCTCATAGTCATCATCTTCGTCTGAAGGTGCAGTAGAGATAACAATGTCCTCATCACCACAGTCACCACCAGAGCCATCATCAGAAGCATCACCATCATCCTCATCAGCCTCCTCATCAACAGCAACAACCTCCTCATCAGCCTGGTCTGGCATCTCCTCATCAACAAGAGAACCAAAACCTCAGTTGGGCCAATGAGCATTATTATCATCCCAAGACATGCCAAGAGCATGGATCTCATTGGCTTGTGGAAAGGTAGGAGCATTAGAACCAAGACTAAAAAACATGGTGGACAAGGGGCCAATAGGCAGAGGAAGCACTCCAGGGGTAGATCCACTAGCAACAGAGGGTGTAGCAGCAGAAGCAGCAGGTGGAGGGGGTGGGTAAAAGTGATCATATGCATAGGATGCATAGTCACTACCTGGGTAGGTCCAGTAGGCATGATAGGGATGTGTACAAGATAGGTTCATATTGTACATGATGGCACAGAGATCGTGATGCATGTGCTCCTGAACCTAAAGGTTGTACACCTGTTGGTGCATCATGTAGCCCATAAGAATTTCATTGGATACATGGAGCAAGGCGCGGGCAGGTCGGGTAGACTGAGGTGGTGGAGGTTCTCAGGTAGAGGTAGAGGCACCAGGTGTGGTAGAGGATGGGATAGGCACAGACTTCTGAAGTGTAGTCTCACTGATGCAAACCCCTTTCCGGGCTGGTTTGTAGTGCAGATCATGGAAAAGAGATTTTCCAGTGGCAAGTTGGAAAAGACCACATATCAGGGAAGGGTAGGTAGGTTAGGTTCCATGAGTGTTCTTTCCTAAGTCAAAGAAGTTCGTATGGTGGAGAACATATCTTGCCCGCTTGACTCCTATCTTCTTCAAGAGACAGTACATAATTATCACATCATTTTCTACAATTTTAGTCTGATTTTTCTTTGGATGAATATTGCAGTTAACAACTGGGGCAAGTATGTGGTTCTTGAGATCTAAGCGAAGGAGGGAAGGGTACACTTCTTCCTATATGTGAATTGAGGCTTCTTCAAGAACTTATGAATATTAGGGAGAGTAAGATCATACTACTTGTAGAAGGCCTCAATCTCGACTAGGTCAAAATACTCAGGGTAGTCCTTCTACCAGGTATCAGTCACTTCAATACCTGAAAAGAAGATGTTTAGGGTATCCTCGAACACTTGGGATTTATTCCCAACGATCATGGAAGTGAGGACTATTTGAGTACCGGGTGGTGGTATGAGTGTGTCATAATTCCATTTCAAGTTAGCATAGAATTCATAAATGGCTTTTGTTCTAGTTATGGAATTGTTGTAGCATAAGCGTTCGACACACAAAGCAGAGAGATGGTGGTCGTATAATAACTCGACTACTTGATCAATGACTTATTGTCTTCGTGGGCATGGCTCAAACAAGGCAGGAAACTGAAAGGGATTCCTACGAAGGATATCCTTGTACCTATTAAGAGACTCATTGGAGACAAAGAAGGTGTCATCAAAAGGGGTGAGATGCGAGTTGGTAGACAATGATGGCACACTAGCTAGGGTGGCCCTCTTTCTCTAGTTGGACACCATGGAGACAAAATGGAGAGGATGGAGAGAGAAAAAGCAAGAGAAACATCACCAAAACTCATCCATAGACCTAGGGTTGATAGGAGAGAGGTTAAGGTAGGTCAATCTTAGTCGAACTAGGGCTAGGGAGAGGAAGGTCGAGGCTAGGGTTGAGAGCTTGAGGGAGCTAGAGGTTTGATCGGTCGATTTTTCTCTAGTTGAGAGGGAGAAAAGTCAGCCGAACCTAACTTATGTTTTCTCCAACCCGACCATCATTCGAGTTCTGTAACTCGGAAACTCAACTGATAGGCTCTTTAAAAAAGTTGTCGGTCGCTGATCGGTCGAGTTGGCAACTCGACCGATGGTCAACCTGGACCAACAATAGAAAATATAATTTCTAGCCATTAGAGTGCTAATTAAATTTATTTTTCAAGTCCATTTTGTATTTTAAACATTCTTAGGCACATATCACTCATCACCAGGTATTATTTTGTGATAAAGCAAGCGTTTGCAAAAAAAACCCAAAAAATAAGAGAAAAATAAGGCAAAAAGAACATGAAAATGATTTTTAGCATATTAGCAAGCAATGGTGATCAAAACATAGGAAAAACATACAAGATAGATATCAACTAGCTAGAAGGCATATCATATTCATTTAAAGCAGTTATGAGCAGTTTATATCTAATTAAGTTAAATTGCTCTCTAGCTAGAGGTTTAGTGAAAGTATTCGCCAACTGATTTTCCGTGTCCACATGCATGATATAGATATCCTTTTTGGCAATGTGATCACAAAGAAAATGATGGCAACCCTTTATGTGCTTAGCTCTACTATGCAATATAGGATTATATGACAAGTTAATTACACTAGTATTATCACAATAGATAGGAGAAGCATCAAAATGAATGTTAAAGTCTTGGAGCATTTGCTTCATCTACATGACCTGGGCACAACAACTCTTGACTGCAATGTATTCAGCCTTGGTGGTTGATAATGCCATTGTTCTCTGTTTTGTGGAGAACAAAGACACTAAGTGTGACATCTTGTTATCACACAGACAACGAAATGCCACGTGAAAATGTGTGGGACTTCCATAAACCACATATTACCAAAAACATGGGTTAATTAAAATCGATTGCGGAAAGAAGATAATAAAGAAACTATTGAATCCAGACCCTTATCTTGCAAAGAAACATATTATATAAACATACATGAAGCTTGATATGTGTCCACAGCTTATAGGAACTAGCTATTACATAGGCACAAAGAGTTCACCACCTGTTTATATACAGAACAGGCCATACCAGGCCAAAAGTAGGATAAACAAAGCTACATCAACCGTACATTGTGAAACATCATTGAAACACCTCTAAGGACCTAAGAGTACATGGATGACTCTAGGACTCTGCTACAAAACAAACAAAATAGCAGCATATCCATCTCTTGCCTCCTATTGTTCTTCTTGTTGCTCGGACACAACCTCATGACCACCACTGGCTCTAGCACGATCACCTAAAAAGGTTGTAAACCAGCGGGGTGAGACACACAGTCCCAGTGAGAAATATAACTCCCCGCCGAACTATAAAACTTTAGGAAAGCTAGAACAAGTAAAGCAAATAAATGTTATAAGTAGTTCATATGTACCACATACTGAGCAGAACTTAACTTTATTAATCAACTTACCAAGATATCTGAGAGGCGTATAACCATATATTTCTTTATGGAACATGATTGAAAAGATAAGATTTATAAGAACTTATCACAAGATATGAGGAATGTACAAATAACTGCAAGATATAACTAGGGCAACTATACAAGCAAGGCCTCAACCAATGTTCTGTGTTTTGCCTTAAGCAATACATATTATACAACTAGATTACAATTTTATTATGCCCTGAGGAAGTGAGTTGTTCCACTCAAATCTAACCTTCAGCTGTGAAGCCCAAAACTAGTGCCATACAAGGTCAATGGGAGAGCCAGACTCCATGACCTGACCTCGTCGTGGTTAGTGCATGATATCCAAAGAAGGACCGCAATCTCTTACTTAAGTGGCCTCAGCCACAAGGTCAGCTCCGCAGGCTACCCTTTCCTCTAGCCCGTCTTGGTACATGTCACGACGCTAGTATATCATGAGCCACTGGCCTATTCACCATGCTCCTGAGCCATGAACGTATTCATGCTCCATCACACTAAGCCATGGGCCTATTCACCATGCTCTTATACACATCTTGAGTCAACAACCACAGTTGCACTCTAATCCTCCTATTTTCGACTAGGAGAAACCCTGCATATTCAACAATATACGCTCCAGGTAATCCTGTAGGATAAACCTATTTCACCATCACCCGCTACTGACGATGATGGATCTATGGCCAGGGCAAACTACATGAAAGGTTTGTCTGTAATTAATAAATACATTTTAAGAGGATTGTAAGATTCAACCAAGTTATGTAACATGTAAACTAAAACACAAGTAAACAACATAGATCTCATTATCAGGTGTTACATTGTCACTCTTATTCTCAAAGCCAACATTACATGTTACCACTTGGCCTCTTTCCAATCATCAAGATCCATCTCAAGGATCAACATCACTGGGACTCAATCCCATCATCAAGGCACACATTGCCATTCCATGGGCAACACCCATCATATATCACTGGGTTCATCATAACCCTTGATGTTCAACATCATATTACTATTATGCCATTACCATGGCCTCATCGTACAAATGTCTCCTACATGGTTAGTGAAATCACAAAGGAGCAATGATACATGTACAAGGAACATTTACAGCTCTTTACTTTATTATGAGAGTCAACCATGCAACATAGATGAGTGTATCAAAGCATAACATTCTTATATATATATCAAATCATAACAACCTCATATATCAAAGCACAAAAAGCATTAGGGTTACCAACCGAATACAAGGTACAACCCTCACTATAGGTGTATCGGGTAAGGGACAACCCTCACCAAAAGCATCTCGGGTAAGGAATAACTTCACCAAAGGCACAACGTCTCTCATCAAAGAGTATGACTCCCAGCACAAAATCGGTTAAGCATGCAACTCTTCACCACCTACTGTGTCGGCCAACACCCATCTAGAGCTATAACCATATCAGCCAACCACTACCACCTTGGTATCGGGCATCACACAACCTGTGACGCCCAAGGCAGAAAACCCTATCGTCCACTTCGTATCGCCCAAGCCACTAAGGCACTATGTCGGGCAGCACCACAAGCGAGCTGATAACGAGCAACACTTCCTCAAGTGCAATGCCCAAGACATCATGTCGGGCAAAAACTAAGAACCAACATGTAACACTCAAATGCACAACATCATATCGGGCAGAACCATAACGTGTAACGTTGTGTCATGCTACCTATATCGAGCAATGCCTCAAGATGGGTAATGTTGTGATGGGAAATGTCTCACAGCAACGTGTCACAACAGGCAACACCCATACTGCCCGACACAATAACACAAAAGCCACCTACTGTATCACCCAAGGGATACAAGCCTTATGATGCCCAAACCTCATACTACTACTGATCATCAACCAACACCTTGGACATCACACCATAGGCATATCGCCTAAAGGTTCTAGGATACCGGGAAACACTCTCAAGGATCAAAACGGTCAACAACCCCCAAGGTACTATCTTCCACATTGGTAAACACTATATCGCTCAAACTCATATCGTCCAACAACACATCTTGGGTAAGGACTCATATTGTTCAAAGAGGTGAACACCCATCTAACATATCATCCAAGCTCAACCCTAGGAGAGGGATATCAGGCAGAACACATCAAAATGGGGGGTATCGTGTAAGGGTTCCAAAACCATGACGGGTTGGTCATATTCAACCTCAAGACAACCACCAAACCTTAAAAGATCAAGAGAGTTGTCTCACCTCTCAACAATTAAGAGAGAGGAGTTTTTAACAACTTCCATCACATATCGGGCAGCAAGGTGGGTTATTATTATAACGTCCATCCATCCAACCTGAACTAGGTCCACACCAACCAAAGGATCACCTCTCAAGTCCATGGTAAGAGAGGGGTATTGCCCAAGCAACTAGAGTGTAGACTCGCCTCTCAACAACTAAGTGAGATGGGTTTTGCCCACACAACTAAATCTTGAGCTCACTTCTCAAGACCAAGGAAAGAAAGGGGCTTTGCCCCAAGAACACACTACACACACCATGGAATTAGGAAACCCTAGGCTCACCTCCCAACAACCAAGAGAGAGGGGTTTTGCCCAAGGAACCCTAGTCCAATGGTTCGGCCAACAAGATCCAAGAAAACCTCTACACAACATAACCATGACAACATATCCCACAACGTCAAGGGTACATACTAGATCAAAGATATTTCCAACAAGATAAACATGGCCGATCAAGATAGAACATAAACAAGCAACATAAAGAGAAGGTAATATAGCTAGGGTAGGAGTTATGTAACACCCCTTAAGCTCTAAAGCTCCTAGCTCTGAGATCCAAGGCACCACCTTCGGCCAACACAAAGAAGAACAACTTGTAACCACCATGGCCGAAGAGAAGGAAGAAGAAGGAGAAGGTGCCAAAGAAAGGGAGAGATACGTTCCACAAGAGAAGGAAAGGGGTAAGCTAGCAAGGTGTATCGCCCAAGACACCAGTAGTATCGACCACCACTTGATCCACTCTTATCCTATCTTGGCCACTAAAGGAAGGAAAGAAACTAAAGGGACCAAAGAGCTTAGCGAGCAAAGGAGGGATTCGTTTATATACTATGGGGTGAAGGGGAAGAGCAAGGCAAGGTGGCACCCACCCCTAGCACACTTGTCCAAGGGTTATGCCACATGCTATCACCCCAAACCACTTGTCCATGACTTGCCACCCACTTAGCAAAGCAACAACCACTTGTCCAAAGATGGTGACACAAATGAGGCTAGGTCAAGAGGGTGTGTGTCACCCAACATGGCAACACGACACACCATGGCCGACACAACCCCTTTCCCGACACAACCAACACTCCTGGCCGATACACCAAGGTCTAGCCCGATACAAGCTCCAACAAGGCTCAACACCACTCAAACAAGGCTCAACAAAGCCCAAAGCTACTCAAACAAAGAACCCAACCCATCCTCTCAACCCTGGAGGATGAAAGGAGAGAGAAAGATATCTCTCAAGGTGACAAACTTGCACACCAACCCTAGAACTTGGGTAAGGATACCATAGACCAAAATTTGAAGTTTTGGCTAAGCACCTTAAAATCCTCTTAAAAACTATAAGATGTGATTTGTTAGGATTTGATTGAAAGCGAGCACACATGCCAACACTAAACATTATATCAGGTCTAGAGGCAGTTAAGTAAAGTAAAATTCCAATCATACCTCTATATATCTTGTCATATACCTTCTCACCTTTTTAATATTTGTCAAGTTTGGTAATATTTGACATGGGTGTGTCCATCGACTTGGTTTTCTCCATCCCAAAGCACTTGAGTATCTCACTTGTGTACTTGCCTTGGTTGATGAAGTTCCCATCTTTGTTTTACTTGATTTGAAAGTCGAGGAAGAATGTGAGTTCACCATCATACTCATCTCAAATTCACTCTGCGTAAGATCACTAAATTCTTTACAAAGATCAAGGTTAGTTCCTTCAAAAATGACATCATCAACATATATTTGAATGATAAGAAAATTATTAGAAGTATGCTTTAGAAATAAGGTAGAATCTACTTTGCCCATGATATACCCATGATCTAACAAAAAGTTCTTTAATTTCTCATACCAAGCTTGAGGTGCTTCTTTGATTCCATAGAGATCTTTTTACAACAAGTAAACATGGTTAGGTAAACTATCATGTTCAAAGCCTAGGGGTTGTGCAACATACACTTCCTCCTTGATTATACCATTTTAAAACACACTTTTAACATCCATTTGATAAAGATGAAATTTTTTATAACTAAAAAAGGCAAGCAACATACGAATGGACTCAAGTCTAGCTACATGTGCATATGTTTCATCAAAATCTATACCTTCCTGTTGATTGTAGCCTCGAGCCACTAACATTGCTTTAGTCCTTACCACTTTACCACTTTCATCAAGCTTGTCGCGATAGACCCTCTTGGTGCCAATGATCTTTCTATCTTTTAGTCTTGGCACTAGAGTCCATACTTTGTTCTTTTCAAATTACTCTAAATCTTCTTGCATAGCTAGGATCCACTCATCATCCCCAAGAGCTTCCTTGACATTTTTTTGGCTCTAGTTGTGAGATGAAGATGTTGTTTTCTTCTTCTTTGTTGAATGCAGTCGAAATCTTCACTCTTTCAAAAGGATCACCTAAAATCAGCTATTTTGGATGATTCTTTGCAAATCGGGGAGTTGGATCCTTCTTCTCTTCATCTTTCTCTTCTTCTTGAGTGACCACCTCTGTTCCCTTTTGGGTGATGTTGAGTTCTTTTAGAATAGGAATTACCTCACCTACAACATGATCATTTGGAACAATATCTTTGGGAATAAAGGGGTTGGTTTCAGTAAAGTTAACATTTATGAATTCTTCTACTTTAGCAAGATCAATATTAAACACTCTATGAGCCTTGCTAGTAGTGCTATAAACAAGAAAGACATCCTTCTAAGATTTTAGATCAAACCTATCGAGAGAATCTTTTGTATTCAACACAAAACAAGGACATCTGAAAACATGAAAATACTCGATGGAAGGCTTCCTACCACGCCATATCTCATAGGGGGTTTTCTTTAAAGAACTATGTGTTAAACTCAGTTTTGCACAAAACATGAAGTACTAACGACTTCAGCCCAAAACTTCTTTGGAGTGTCATAATCTAAAAGCATTATTCTAGACATCTCCTGTAGTGACCTATTATTCCTCTCTACAACCCCATTTTGTTGAGGTGTTTGAGGTGAAGAGAAGTTATGTGCATAGCCAGATTCTTAAAAAAAACATTCAAAAAGATCATTTTCAAATTCTCCCCCATGATCACTATGTATGGAAACAATCTGACAAGAAGCATCATTCTCAAGTAATTTACAAAAACTCGAGAGAACATCAAGCATATCACTCTTAGAAATGAGAAAGAAGGTCCAACTATATCTAGAGAAATCATCAACAATAGCAAGGCAATACTTGGAGCCATGGAGCAATTGAGTTCTCATTGGTCCAAATAGATCAATGTGAAGAAGTTCAAGAGCTCTCTTGGTATTAAGGACTCCTTTAGATTTGAAGGATGACTTGGTTTGCTTATTCCTTAGGTACAAGGTTGGAATTCCTCATCCTTTTCAAA
Organism: Alisma plantago-aquatica; assembly: GCA_963693085.1. Lineage (NCBI taxonomy): Eukaryota > Viridiplantae > Streptophyta > Magnoliopsida > Alismatales > Alismataceae > Alisma > Alisma plantago-aquatica. The sequence continues at coordinate 301,234,574 of OY856411.1, read as the reverse complement.
ATCCAATTTGGGAAGTCCCTTGACCAAGTCCTTTTTGCTCAACTTCTTCAACTTATGCATATTTACATGACCAAGCCGATGATGCCAAAGAGAAATATCATTAGAATTGACTACTAGGCATCTACCAATAACAAGTTTAATAGAGTCAAGCACAATTACATAAAGATTACCACTTCTAGTTCCCTTATATACGACTTGATAGGTAAGAGAATCTAGAATCAAACATTCAAAAGAAGTAAATATCACAAGGTAACTATTATCACATAATTGACTTATACAAATTAAATTGGGATGTAGGTCATCCACAAAAAGAACATTCTTGATACATAAGGATTTACCTACATCACCCTCACCTTTGACCTTACCTTTCTTGTTGTCCTCAAAGGTAATTGAACCTCCTTTATTTTTGGTGAAGTTGTTGAAAAGGGTTATATCACCTGTCATATGCTTAGTGCAGCCACTATCGAGAATCCATCTACCTTTTTCCTGTAAGAAAAGAGTGTGTCAGTTCCCAACTCAAACTTTGGGAATAGCTTGGGGACCCATTTTATCTTTGGGTTGGTCCCCTTGGGCTTGTAAGGACAATAAGTAGAGTAATGATCATCACACTTGCAATGAGAACAAATCATAGGATTCTTAGTGTTGGAGGACTCTCCAATGAAAAAGGAGGTCTCCTTGCTCTTTTTCTTACATTTGGCTTTGTTCTTTCCCTTAGGTGCCCCCCCTACAAATTCCAAACCAATATTACCACATTGTTTGGTAGAATGTTAAGGATTTCATTTAGGGAGTTTTTTCCTTTGAGAAATTTTTGTAGAGAGGCCCTAAGTCTATGATTATCATAATTAAGAGATATGATAGTAGAAGACAAACTAGCAATATCATCTCTAGCATGAACAAGGTCGGCCTCTAGATAGGAATATTTAGTCAAATAAGAATCTTTCTCAAGAGAAATAGAAGCAATATCATTACTAGGCAAGATAGGTCTAGAATATAAATCATTAACTTGACCAAGCAACCTAGCATTTTCAGATTTAAGCACATGAATTTCCTTAAGATAAACACCCCTCTCATCCCTACGAGTATCAACAATAAGCTTAAATTCAACATTTTTAGTTTTAAAAGTTTCAAGCTCATTTAGGCACTTTTGGTTTTCTTCCTTCAGAGTTTCAATGTTCTTAAGGTAGACACCATTTTCCACTTCAAATTCTTCGTATTGGAGCTCAAGATCAAGATATTGGTCTTTCAAGTTATCAATGCTCTCAAGATGAGTTTTCCCATTAAGCTCAAGAATTTTAAGTTTAGAATACACATCATCAATAATTTTTTCTAACCTTTTTCTTTTAGATTTACATTTCACAAAAGAAGAACGGGTAGAAATAAGCATATCAATAAGAGTTTCCTTAGATAACTCATGCAAGATTACCTCACCAATTTCTTCACTAGTATAGGCCATAAGTGCAAGGTGGTACTCTCTATCTTCTCCGAACCTAGAGCCACTTGAGGATGATTCCTCCCAAGCTGCATGAGCTACATTCTTGTGATTTTTCTCCTTCTAATCATTCCTCTTATACTTTCTCTCCTTCTTGTACTATTCCTCCTTCTTGGAGATGCCCTTGCGTGTGACTTTCTTGACTTGGGACATTCGCTCTTGTAGTGTCCCTTTTGTCCACACTTGTAGCATCTAGGAGTAGAGGAGGAGGACTGCTTTCTCTTGAAGTGGTTGCCCTTTGTATAGTTGGCTTCATGCTAACTAGGGCCATCATCTTCACTTGAGGAGGAGGGAGATGTCAAGCAAGTTGTTTTGTAAGGATGACCGTCTCCACTTGTGCTTTGAAAGTACTATCTTTGATCTTCTTGGCTTCCTTCTGGTCTTTCTTGGATTCTTCTTCTTGCTTGTCAAGCCTTGGCTCATGAGCTTGGAGGTTGCCAATGAGCTCTTCAGTTGGGATGTCTCCAAGGCTCCTAACTTCTTCAATGGAGGTCACCTTTGACTCCCATCTCTTTGGTAGAGTCCTCAAGATCTTGGAGTTGATTACACCTCTATCCAAAGTGTTACCCAAAGTAGCTAGGCCATTTATGATCACATTGAGCCTAAAGTACATCTCTACAATCCCTTCTTTCTTTTCCATCTTGAAGTTCTCTAGAAGGCTGTTCAACATGTATATCTTAGCCTCCTTGACTTTCTTTGTGCCCTCATAGGTAATGACCAATTTATCCCAAATCTTATAGGCAGTGTCCCAAGATGAGATGTAGTTGAACTCTGTTGGGGTAAGGGTTGCATAGAGAATGCTTATGCCTTTGGCATTGAGCTGGGATTCTTTAAGTGCAGCTTCATTCCATGTTGAAACAACTCTGGTTGGCTCCTTGTATGGTGTGACCATCACCTTCCACATATCAAAGTCCATGCCTTGAATGTAGAATTGCATACGCCTCTTTTAATAGAGGAAGTTGGTGTTGTCGAAGACCAGAGGATGCATGGAGAAGCCTCCCTCTAGGTTGAGTGAACCAAGTAGGTTGTCTCCCATCTTCTCGTCTCGTGGGAGATTGTTGGAGAATACCCTAATATGTGATACCACTTGTTGGATCTAGGACTCTAGAGGTGGGGGTGAATAGAGCTTCAAATTTTTCACAAGATAAGTTAGACCTTCAAATTATATCAATCAAAACCAATATCTTAAGTGCAATTTGAAGTCCTAACTAACAAGCATAGAAAGGATAAGAGAAAATGAAACAAGCACTTGGACAAGGTGGTTTAGAGTGGTTCCACTCTCCAAACTAGGAGAGAGTCAATCCACTACCTAGATAGGTCAACCTCTAGGACTTTACATTCCGTGTATACTTATATTCCTTTCATAATAGATACAAAGAGACCACCATTCATCCAATGACTTACCTATTCAAGACAAGAGTCTTCCACCTACACAAAGACTTACCCACTTGGTCAAGATGTCATTGACCTTCAAAAAGAACTTACCCACACTTGCATCAAGTCTTTGGCCTTGAAGGAATTTGCCCACTCTTCTTGAATCTTGGCCTTGCCCTTCTTCTTCACCTGGAGAAGATCTTCACCTCTTCTTTGACCTTAAAGAAGAAGAACAACAACTTCACCTTCACTCAGAGTAGCTTGCTTCACCTTTGCTTCTTTGAGAAAAGGGGGAGGGAAGATGGAATGAAATGAAAGCTTTACAAGCACAAGAAAGTAGCTCTCTTACAACTGGCCTAACTCATTCATAATCACAAAATGCTTTGTAAACAAGAGAGACAAAAGGGCTCAAGGAGTTGCAACACACTCAATTATAACAGGGACTTAGATTAGCATGAATGAGAAAATTTGGAATGAACTCCATGGGGTCCTATTTATAGTTGGGTGGTGTTACCATGAGTGTGGGATCACTAAAGGGTGAAATATAGCCGAGTGTGGGATCACTTAAGGGAGAAATATAGCCATTTTCCAAGTTACAACGGATCTATTCTCACTCAAAACAACTCTCCAACGGTTATAATCACTCTTTTAACATTTTTTGTACAATACATTCAGTCGAGTTTCAATAAAGATAACTCGACCGATCCACTAAGTGACAGACAATTTTCAAACTATCAGTCGAGTTTGTCTTGGGAAACTCGAGTGATGAGCTAAAATTAGCTTTGCTCAGTGAGTCGGTCGGCCGAGTTATGTGAGTATTCAACTCGACCGATTGGTCTCTTCAGGAAATCCATCACTAAACTTGACCGATAAATAGCCCGTGACAAATTTTCCAATTTGACTTTTGAGTGATCAAATGTTGGAATTAAGTGTCCCTAAATTTTTCTCATCTTAGTTACAAGTCATATCATCAATATAAGTGATTACAAAAATCATCTAAGGTTGTTTGGAGTGATTTCCCAAATTGCACACTTGCATAGCTTTTGACTTGAACTTGAACAAGCTAGGGTTTGTGTAATTTGATCCTTTTCATGTACCTAAACTCTGAAATCAATCTTAAACAAACATATTAGATACATAGGAATGGAATGGTCAAGTCATTATCAAAATATAGGCAATGTATAACTCACAAGTCAACAAATAGGGTGACTATCCATGCCTCAATTTCATCCTGGATATCAGAGACAAAGGAATTATACATTCACTACAACACCTTATAGAGACTGTAGGTTGAAGTTGTTCTCTAACTTTCCATTCACTAGGGTAGCACTGATGTGTGACTAGGCACCACTCTTTTCTTGTGATGTCATAATTTATTTATGGACATTCACTGCCAACGTGACATGGGACCTATAGGGTCACACACATATGAACTCATCTAGAAGAGGAGTTTGATCGTGAATGATGATTGGATTGATTACTAAAGCATTTAGGTATTCAATTCACGCAATAGATCGACTGATTAACTGACTGGTCTACCAAACAACCATCTCACTGAGTGAGACGACCGTTTAGGCATGCTAGATGGGCGTCTCAAGTGTTGAGACGGCCGTTTGGGCTGTCAGGCTAATCAAAGTTCAAATTGGCTTAGTTCTGCCCTTGAACTGATCAGTTCAATATGATTGAATCGACCGGCTCAACTCAACTCAACAGATGGCTGTCTAGGTGAGTGAGACATGCGTGTCACTTAGGTGAGACGGATTGGTTGGGTCGTACTAATATTTTGGATTTTTTCCAAATAGTTTTGATTGCACATACTTGGAGTGCAAGTAAATTAATATGTGATATTAATTGGAATTGAAATTGCCAAATTCGTGTATGATTAGAAAACTGCCAAATGGTAGTTTGGTAGTACGAGATGACCGTCACACATACCATACAATTGTCTGTGTGTGCCAGATGACTGTTTGGCATCTCGCAGGTTGTGAAAGTTCAAGTTCTTCCAATTCCTTCCACTCTCACGCAATGCCATACTGACTGGGAACCCTGACCCTAACCTCGCTTATAAAAGGAGGGGTACTACGGGCTTCCCAGAATACAACACAAACAACTAAGAATCAGATCCTTTGACAATTGTTGTCCTATCTGGTTATGATAGCTGAGAGAGCCCAGGTAACTGGGGGTTTCCCAGAACACAACACAGACAATTGAGAATCAGTTATTTTTACAATTGTTGTCCTCTCTGGTTGTGATAACTGAGAGAGCCCAGGCAAGTCCTACCCGACTAGGGAGGGATAGTCAGGGGAGAGAAAACTGATTGTTGTCATTGTGGGAGAGCAAATTGGTGACTAGTACGCCAATAGGAGAGACAACTCCTTCTTATCCGTTCTTGGTGAACGACATGAGTTCTAGTTGGTCTGTATGGACTACTCTAGAGCCAGGAGTTCTTTGACTGCTGCTCAGAGAGAAAAGTCAACATGTAGTCTGTGGTGAGACCACTAGAGTTGTTGCAGAGGTTGCACAGACAACTGTTCGTGGTGAAGACCAAGAGCTGCACAACCACCGTCCAAGAGCAACTTGTGAACAGTTGCAAAGAAGCGAGTTTTGTCACTGGACTTGCTCCAGGACCAGGTATAACTTGTTAAAACCATCCTTCATATTTTATAGTAGTTGACGTGATCTTGCTGTTATGGAAATACAAATAGATAATTTTTTTTTCCGCTTCTATACTCTGTGTTGCATTTCCTAATATTTTGGATGGTAATGCTTTGAACTTACTATGAAGTTCTTCCAAAACAAGAAATCATTGGTTTTGTTATCAAAATGAAAGAGAGGACCATGATGGCTTACAAGTAAGGTAATTAAGGCTTTAGAGGCTTGTTGGGGACTAGGGCTTTTGAGGCCATTAGGAGGTCAAAGGTTAGAACTATTTGAGGATAGAGATGGATGTCACCTAGAAGTGGTTGGATTGAGTTTGATTTTCGAAATGCCCCATTTATGTGAAGGTGAAAGAGGCAATATATAGGGTCTAAACAAGTTCTTGGGAGGTCAAGATGGATTAGCCGAATGGTTGTCTAAATGTCGAGCAAGAGAGTGATGGAATGCCCGACAACATAAATGGATTAATATAGAGTTTTGAGTCCTTTAACCCCCCCCCTCAACAACAAAAAAAGAATTTTATTCAAGACCTTTTCCTTCTACATAGGGCCTTTTAGTTACAACCATAGCCCTAATTGTAGGATTAACATGCTAACTCAGAATATGTTTTATTCTAACGGTTATGGCTCAGGTTAAAGCTTCAGGGTAGTAATTTTGAAGTATCCTCAATTATTTAGAGTGGAAATATACATGTGTTAGCGCTTACATTTCTACCTAGAGCTGCCGTACATTTATCTGCCTTATGGAATGGATATAATAAATCCCTATATCATCTAGGCTTATTATAATTTTTGGTGAAGTTGGACTTTGTTCAACTTGCTCCATAGGCTAGAACACGAGGCCTCTTGTTTACCAGCGATCTCTATCAGGAATCCACAATTAAGGAATAGAAGCTCAATTTGCGGCAGACGGCATCCTCGCTCTGCACATGATTCCTGAGATGACGAGGGATGGGCGGGACTCCGAGGTCTAAAACCCCCTCCAGCATCTGAATCACTTGTGCTATGGTGGGCCTGTTCTCTTCGCTGTCCTGCACGCACCAGCACGCCACCCTGCAGGCCCTCCTGAACTCCTCCACTCCATGACCCTGATCCGCCCCCTTGTTCCATTCGCACTCCGGCAGCGTGTCATCGGCCAGTTGGGCGCCGGCGCCTTCGGCGGCGTTCGTCGCTGCCCACATGGGGAAGAACCACACCTCACGGTCGCCTCCACCAGTCCTTGAACCATCACGCACTTCCACACTGGACTGCTGCTGCTGCAAGGGCAGCTCCCCGTTTCTCCTGCCGGACACGATCTCGAACAGCATCATCCCGAAGCTGTACACATCCGCCTTGGGCGTTATCGGCGCACCTGAGATCCACTCCGGAGCGAGGTACCCCACTGTGCCGCGCATTGTGGTGAGGGCGCGGCTGAAATCGCGGCCAATCAACTTAGCCATCCCGAAATCCGCCACCTTGGGGACCATGTCGCCGTCGAGGAGGATGTTCTCAGGCTTGACGTCGCAGTGCACGATCCGGTCCCGGCACTTGTCGTGAAGGTAAGCCAGGCCGCGTGCGACGCCCAAAGCCACTCTGTACCGCTGCGCCCACGGCATGGGGACGGCCGTCGCAGGGTAGAGGTGGGCGTCCAGGGAGCCGTTGGGCATGTAATCGTAGATGAGCATCCGGTGGGGGCCCTGGCAGCACACACCGCGGAGTTGTAGGATGTGGATGTGTTGGATGGTAGCCATGGTGCTCACCTCCGACCTGAACTGCTTCTCGCCGTTCCCGACACCGAGTCCAAGCTCCAGTTTCTTCACTGCTATGGTGGTGTTGTTGGGAAGCGTGCCTTTGTAGACTGAACCAAACCCGCCCTTGCCGATGACCTTGGAGAAGTCCTTGGTGGCGTTCTGGAGCTCCTTGTAGGTGTACGACATGAATGAACCTTGTATGGCTGGGTTGGACTTGCGGTAGTTCCTCTTACGGCGGGTACAGTAACACAATGCTAGAGGGATGGAGATGAGCAGTGTTGCTAGTACTCCGGATAGGAGTGCGATGATGATGACGGTCTTATTGTTTCTGTTCTTGGTGGATGACGACGATCCTCCGGCGCCGCCTGCTGTAGCTTTTAGTTCGGAAGATGCAACGCGTAGTTGGAGTGAGGAGAATCCCTCCACTTGCTGCACTTGCTTCAGGTTCATCAGGTCCCCACTGCGAATCCGACACCCGCTGCTGCCGTCGAAGGAAAAAGCGGTACAGGAGCAGTTCCTCAAGCACGCTCCCTCGCACTCCCGGCTGCTGCCGATGTTGGTCAAGAGGGTAGTGGCATTCGCGTTTGGATCCGCCGGCAAACCGAGCACAGCATCTACAGGAAGGAACCCATCGGATTCACCACCCGCACCAGCAGTACCGCAGGCCAGCGGGGCCTTCCGAACACACCCAGCCGTGTAATCCTCAGCGGCCCACGCCGACGCCGACCGCCGATCAAACCCCGGCAGGCACTGGCACGGCGGGTACGCGGACGAGAAGCAGAACCCAAACGCCCCGCAATGAGACGGTACAAGGCACGGGTCTTTAGGCATTCTCGTAAACACCTGCCACCCTTCCGTCTCAAAGATCCACTTCTGCCACTTGAGCAAACCCGAGGAGTCGACGAACATCCCCGAAACCCCGCCAACTTCGTTGTCAAAGTAGCTGAAGTACTTGGCCGCCGTGTCGGACGGGTCGGAGTGGTTGAAGCCGTACTCCTTCATCCCGGTCATCTCGGGTATGTTGGCGAAGATCCGGCCGTCGTAGAGACCCGTAGACCAGTAGGGCTGGCCTGTGACGTTCCAGACTAGTAGGTACTGGCTGGCACCAGATGGATCGATCTGGAGGGTGTAGTTTCCCGGGGATGGGTCGTCGGAGTTTTTCCAGGAGGTGAGTGGCCAGCTGTGCCCGGATGTTCGGTTGTACCCGATTTTGGCACCTGGGAGGACGGTGTCCGTTGGGTGGTCGAAGCTCTCCCATAGGACGGCGGACGGGTCAGTGGAGTTGCCGACTACGAGTACCAAATTGCCAGTGTCGAGAAGTAATAGCCGCGTGGAATTGCTGCCACTGCCGCTGCCGCTGCTGGGTTTGCCAGTTTGGAAGGACGACGAGGATGACCAGATTGGGGTTGTTGACGAGGTATTAGCAAAGAGGGCAAAGGCGCGTCCATCATCGGAGATCTTGAGGAGTGCGGAGTCGGCGTCCGATTCCGATATGGGCTTGTCCCTGTTAGCTACCCAAACGTAGGTCCTCTGCCTCACGTTCTTGTACCAGATTCCCAGGTACCGGTTCTTGGTGCTGCCTGGCGAGAAGAAGCCCAGCTCGAAGAGGTTTTGCTGGGAGACAAGGGTCTGATTTCGCAACAGGTGTTGCCCGAATGAGAGGTAATCGGCAGCGTTAGTGACGGGAGGAGCCACAAACAGGAGCACTGCGAGGATAGTGAGGAGATAGGGAGCGCTCACCCGGAGCTTTCCGGCAGCCATCACCCCCCTACTAGTGATGGAGGAAGAGATGGGGAGTCGAGAGCTTGGTGGAGCACAGTAGAGAAAGGAAGATTGGTGAGGATGCTTGGATTAGGAGGAAACCCAATGGCTGCTTCAGGAAAGTTTCTTTCTTGTAGTTTGTATTCCATGCCGGCTAGTGGTTTTGCAACACTATATAGATAAGAACATACAAGAGATGGATGCAAATGTTGTTTTGATGTAAACGGGAATATTAATAATGACTGATTGACAAAACATACGGCACACTTGTTGCCGTTGACGAATTGACGCAGAGTAAGAGGACTGTAGATCAATGCGGAAACGGACACTTTGGCCGCTTTTAAGTCTTGACATTCCACCAACTACAAACTCTTTCTCTAAACTTTTCCGGGTTTTTTTCTCCCTTTCAGACCGGGGAGTCCGCGTGCCGTCCAACCCAGTCCAGAAGACTTTCAACGCAAAGATGGAGCCTACTTATGTCTTAATCCTGACCATGAAAATGACGTGAAACCTCCGTGTGTGTGTGTGTGTGTGACCCAGGTATGATGCTTTGGTGGGAGCTTGTAGATGCTTATTTTCAATAACAGATACCCGGCTGGACCACATTACTAAACAACATACACCACGAATTTTCTTCCTCAAACCCCACTTGTCCTGGACTTCATTCCATACGACTCTAGTCTGAATAATAGAATGATCACAAACAGTTGCACCCTGTTTTCTACTTACTTGAATCCCACAGAGAGTGGGGCAAACCTCAAAATAAACTCTTCATGATTCCTTCTTAAGATCTTGGCCACTCTGTGATACAACCAAAACACATCTTGTAGAGATGTGGACTTGTACAAACATTACGACGCAACCTTAGCACGAGCCTACCCCAACTTTTGTTAGGATTTGATTCTTATCTTAATTGGATTAGAATTAAGTCCAACAATATAAGGAAAGAAAAAATAATGTCCAACGTGGAGTCCAAGCGTTATTTCCTTTGGTGGTAATGTTTTGGCGGTTACATATGACATCTACAAAAGCAAAGGTCACGGGAAGAAGAATCAAAAGGACAAAGCCAGACACATATGCTATATATGTGACGAGGAGGGCCACATATTAAAATATTGCTCAACGCTGAAGTAGTTGAAGAGTGGAGCTTGCTCGTTAGCAGAAGGATATTCAGAAGAACTGGCTGTCATGAAATCAGGTACCAATCATGGGTGGATTTTTGCTCCAGGCTCTCGCTACATCATATGTCCAGAGAGAGATACATTTGATGAAGGATCTCTCCATCGGGCACGTGAAACTGTTCAATTGGCAGATGACAAACTCTACCAAATCATCAGAATTGGAACAGTTACGTTCAGGAAGCATGATGGAGCACATCACACATTATCAGGGGTCCGACATGTCCCCGGTCTCAAGAGGAAACTAATATCTGAGAGGGTACTTGAATCCATATGTTGCAAGATTTCAAAGGAAGGCGGAGTCGTGCAAGTCACATGCAAGAGGCAAGTTGTGACGATACTTCTCGGAAAACAAGATCAACGAATGCGGAAGCGATTAACTAGCAGCGAAATTATTAAAAATTACTAAAAATTAAAACTTTTTATAAAGAGATCTACAAATGGTAAAACTCTTTCATAAAGAAACATGATAAGTTATTTACAAAATGATCCATCATTACATCTCTGTAAATCACACCTTGAGTATTACAAATATCAATCACCCTGTTATCTGTACAAGGCAAGATACAAAATCTCAATGCATTACGCCAAAATCTCAGATCTATATTAAACATATACTGACTCCTAGGACCTGAGAGTACAGAGACGACACATAGGACATGCTATCTACAAGACTTGACAGACAGTGTCTCCACCTGAGGATCACTGCTGTCCCTGATGTGGCTGTTGCTGTTGCTCACCCACTGATGGATTCCTTCGTCCTCAGCGTCTACCTAAAAAGTCGAATCCCACAGGGGTGAGACAATTGAATAATTGTCCCAGCGAGAGTTATAACTCTCCGCCAAAAGCATTGTTATTGCAATAATGTAATAACATTGAGCAGTAGAGCAATAAATGTACAACAACAGGTGAAACATTGCATAAGCTAAGTAGAACAATATTTTATATGCAATCATTTCAAATATAACTTGATTGAATGACAAGACATATGTCAATAAGGAATATGAAGAACATGTATACTAGTTATTCAACCAGAGCACTATATGCAATGTATCATCAACCATTATTTCTCGTAGTTCAACCTAAGCAGTTATGCTACACGACTGATTACATTTTTCAAACATATTTATGCCCTGAGGAGATGAGTTACACCTCTCATACTCCAACCGACCATTACAAAATCGCAATCGGTACCATACATAGGTCATCAGAAGAGCTGGATTCCTATGACCTCATCTTCCTCAATTAGTATGAGGAACAACATGCAGGACATCTTGTGTCTCTGCCATAATAGCTTTCCAGGGTATTCTGGCAACTTCGCTATTAGAGTTACAGTGGCGTGCTGTACTCTCTTCGCCATCGAGGGATTTCATGTTTATCTCACATCGATGCGGCATTTACAACATCATCGGGAGATTGGTGATACATCATCCCGGCATAAACATATAATGAAGGAATGAGAGATTAAATGTACATCTCACATCAATTCCTACATTAGGACGTAAGGATATTCACATCCATAACCCCCACATACTCAAAAGTATGCTCTCCAGGAGTTCTCTTAGGAAAACTTGTTTTACCATCATTTAACTTCTGACAATGATGGATCTATGGTCAGGGCTCTACATGATATCATTATACTTGATTATTTAAGTACATTATGGCATTCTTTTAGCATCAGACATGTTTTCAAACATAAATCAATAAGACATTTGCTATAAAGAAAGAGTAGTGGTTGTATCAAGTTCAGATCACATATTGTTAACATTGGGATATCAATCCCTAACCATCTCATCATTGTGATTTAGGGATATGGGTGTTCAAACCCTTAGATCATCAAAACTCTTGTTACCAAGTAACATGTTGATGACTTGATGGCAATACAGATATTTCTCATGGCTCATACAACCTATCAATTTCATATGTTACCTCTTACTAGGTAACATAGCACATCATTACTTTCAAAACTTATAAAGTACTTTTAATGAATATGTCATCGTAACCCTTACCTGGCTATGATCACTTCTTGATAAAGACCTGCATGACTAACACAATTGATAACATGCACACTATATCTATATTAGCACAATACAAAAATAACCTTTCAATTTAAGGGTTGTACCACTATGCCCTTACTAGGGTTAGGGTTTCCCTTTTTAATCCAATCAGGGTTATTCAACCCCTATAGCTAAATTAGGAATAATGATTCCTCATTTCATAATTCAAAAAGAGCTTCATGATATAAAGCATCACCCAGAATTAGGGTTTACAGTTCATATCATCACATTTCCCTAAATTAGGGTTTACTATTCACAACACATCATATTACCCTAGATTAGGGTTTACTATTCACAACACATCACATTAAGATCATATCATCATCATTATGAGGGTTATTTCCATTAATGCCCTCAAATTAGGGTTAAGATTCATTAACTATCATAATTAGGGTATTCATGATCTCACTATGAAGGATCATACCCTAATTAGACATATGCATATATATTGAAGATTTATCACTTGATTCTCATTTATATAGGGAGTATTCTCTCTCCTCTATCTATCAGATGATGTTTACATCACCTATGATTAGGCTAAGTCAATCCAATACTGACATCATGGGTTGTGTCATTACTATTGTGGTCATTTAAGGTTCACTTGATCAAAGGGTATTGGTTACTCTATCCCATCAAGGGTACTTTTGTAATGTTCACCATTGATCATGACATACATTAATTAACTAATTACTTGGTCCCTTAATCATTTTAAGTATCTATAAGGTTTAGGTTAATCAACTACTAAACCATCTTGACCACTAAGGCATCAAACGATCTTGACCCTTTTTAGACCTCAAATGGTCTTGCACTCTAAACCCTCAAACGGTCTTGGACAAACTTTGAAACCATTTGGTGTTGAAGACCGTTTGGCCAAGGTGAGGTAAAGACCGTTCGGTCATGAAGACCGTTTGGCCAAGTTTGACTTTGAAACCGCATGGACACAATCGTTCTTGAACCGCATGAGCACCAAACGGTTTGGGATCATTTGGTCCCAAATGGTCTTGAGACTGTTTGGTCCAAACCACCTCAAAACCGCATGGACCAAAAGGTGTCTCAACCACTCCAATTGAGTTAGGGTTTCCAATGTTGAACCCCTCAATCGATCATGCCCTTGTTAGCCACTCATCAATTGAGTCAATTAGGTCAACCCTCAACTGATTTGACATTCAATTGAACCTCAATTGATAATCAATTAGGGCTTAGATCAATTGGATTAGGGTTTGGAATCAATCATCCTTCAACATGTTTCAACATGAGTCTAATTGATTTGAAACCATTGATCCAACATCTAATTTGGTCATGATCTTACCCCAAACGGTCTTGGGATCGTTTGGATGACATCCAAACGGTCTTGAGATTGTTTTCTCAAGTCCACACCAAAAACTAACTCAACCAATTAAGGTTTAGCTCATTAGATTGATCATTAGGTCAACAATTAATTACACTTCAACTTATTTCCTTTCAATCTTCAACCACTTAACCATAGTCAACCCTAGACCTCCAAACGGTCTTGGGTGACCCCCAAACGGTCTTGGGATCATTTGGACATTCTCCAAACGGTCTTGAGACCGTTTTCCCATTATGTCATCAAAAACCAAGTCATTCACTTAAGGATTGAACCCTAGATTTGGTCACCAAATCAACACTTAATTGCTCAACAAATTGATATCATTGAACCCTCAATTGGTCAACCCTGCTTGACCCTAGACCTCCAAATGGTCTTGGGTGATCACCAAACGGTCTTGAGCCGTTTGGGTGATCCCCAAATGGTTTTGAAACCGTTTGTGCCACTCAACCCAAACTTCAACTTAATTCAATTATTGAAATCAGCAATTAACCCGATTAGGGTTTAGGTGGTTGATGTGCCTTCAATTGGTGATTTACTTGGAATTACTTGATGGTTTTTGGTAGGTGATTAGTCCACATTATTTACAACAGACCTCCAAATGGTCAATTCCTGGTCAACGCATCCAAACGGTCTTGGACCGTTTGCTTCCATGCGTTCTTGGTGGAAACCGTTTGCATTCAAACGGTTTGAAACCGTTTGCTCCCAAACGGTTTAGGAAATCTTTTGAGCAAGGGGTTAGAGACCGTTTTCTAAAGAAAGTTTGTGGATAAACTTTGGAATTAACGTCATCATCCTGTACCTCAAGAACAGGGGCTGTTCTTCACAGAAATACTTGCAAGAACACACAAAGGTGTCTAAAGAAGAAGAATAAGCAACGTTTCTAAGAAGGAAGGATGCAATAGCAAAGCTTAAGGGTTAGAGTTATAAAACCCGCCTTTAGATCTGATCTAGAGCTCCAAGATTCGTAGCTTTAATGGTGGATGAAGCTCCAGTGGTTGACCAAGGTCTGTTCTTCAAGATTTGGATGGAGAAGATGGCTAGAAAGAAGAGTTGTGTAAGGAAAACTACTAAACCAACCTTGTATTAGGGTTTCCTCCAAGAATTCGAGCTAGGTGATGATCCATACTTACCAACTTAACTTTGTCATCTTCCTCTGTTACAGAGCTCCCTCTTGGTCGGTTCAAAGCAAGAAGATGGGGAGAAAGAACTAAAGGAACAATCCTTTGCTTTGAGGAAAAAGGGTGCTTATATATTTTTGGGTATTGTCAAGGCAAAGAAAAAGATAGTTATTTCTTTTATTTCTTAAACCCATACACTCATGCTTGCTCCACCCTTGGACACGTTTCTTCATCCTTTTCACATGAAAAACTCTCTCTTATCCAAGGTTAAAGGAAAAGAAACCATATGTCTTAATAAGTTATATATATGAAAGGCCATTTTTCTTAAAACTTGGTTATTTAGATATTAAGGTTATCTTTCTTATTTTATCATTCAAATGAGGCGCCCTCCTCATTTTCCTTACTCTACTTGATGCCAAGAGACATTAAAGATACTCTAGAGGGTATATTTTACATGTTGGACCCTAGGTTTTGGGTAAATTGCACTTTACACCAAAACTAGGTTTTAAAGCACAAGGATTGCTCTACAAGCTATATCTTGGTGCTCAAGCCTATGGAATCCATACCACTACATCATATTCATTATTATGATGTATCATCATCATAGGAACATCTTAACATGTACAATTTGCAAGTTAACCCCTCTACCTGGGTAATTTGCACTTTAGTCTAAGATTAACAAAACACTGTTGCAACATTGTACAAAAAGGACTGAAATGGAAATATATGTTTCTCAAAAGCTTTAATTACATATCATAAGATAATCACAAGCATCTAATCACACATTTAAGAAAAACACCTAGGGTTAGTTCATAACCCAGGTAAGGGATGTTACACAAGTGATCATGAAGGGTACCTGGTCCAAAGGAGCATATCGATTGGTTGGAGAGGTTCTAACTAAAAGAGGAGTAGCTGACGGGAGCTCTACAACTGGAAGCGTAGGTGAAGCATTGACACATGAGGTGAGCTCAAAATGTGCTACATGTCTTCAACTCTCAGGGGCAGTCACGTGCGAGGTTGTAAAACCGACTACCAAATTCAACAAATGCAGAGGCGAAGCTGTCAACTGCTGGAAGAAGGAAGACGATGTACGACCAACCACATAGTACTAGAGAGTAGGTGGAGCTCGGAGAAAGTACAAACCTATGGCATGGAGGGCCAAAGGAATGAAGGATGTAGTTATTACAGCTGTAGGGGGAGGCGGTGCAGTTTTCCAAACTGTACAAGTTGAGGAGCTCTCAGATGAAGGGTCTAAGCAGCCATGTCTGGACACACACTTCGCATACAACCAAAATACATCTTGTAGAGATGTGGACTTGTACAAGCATTATGACGCAACCATAGCATGAGCCTTCTCCCAATTTTTCTAGGATTTGATTTTTATCTTAATTGGATTAGAATTAAGTCCAGCAATATAAGAAAAGAAAAAGTAATGTCCAACGTGGAGTCCAAGCATTATTTCCTTCAATGGTAATGTTTTGGCTGTTACATACGACATCTACAAAAGCAAGGGTTACAGGAAGAAGAATCAAAAGGACAAAGCCAGACGTATATGATATATATGTGACGAGAAGGGCCACATATTGAAATATTGTTCAACGTTGAAGCAGTTGAATAGTGGAGCTTGCTCGTTAGCAGAAGGATATTCAGAAGTACTGGTTGTCATGAAATCAGGTATCAATCATGGGTGGATATTTGCACCAGGATCTCGCTACATCATATGTCTAGAGAGAGATGTATTTGATGAAGGATCTCTCCATCGAGCACGTGGGACTGTTCAATTGGAAGATGACAAATTCTACCAAATCGTCAGAATTGGAACAGTTACATTCATGATGCATGATGGAGCACATCACACATTATCGGGGGTCCGATATGTCCCCGGTATCAAGAGGAAACTAATATTTGAGAGGGTACTTGAATCCATCAGTTGGAAGATTTCAAAGGAAGGTGGAGTCATGCAAGTCACATGCAAGGGGCAAGTGATCATGAAGGGTACCTAGTCTAAAGGAGCATATCGATTGTTTGGGGAGGTTCTAACTAAAAGAGGAGTAGCTGATGGGAGTTGTACCACTGGAGGCGTAGATGAAGCATTGACACGTGAGGTGAGCTCAAAACAAATGCAGAGGTGAAGCTATCAACTGCTGGAAGAAGGAAGATGAGGTAAGACCAACCACGTAGTACTAGCGAGTAGGTGGAGCTCGGAGAAGGTACAAACCTATGGCATGGAGGACCAAAGGAATGAAGGCTGTAGTTATTCCAGCTGTAGGTGGAGACGGTGTAGTTTTCCAAACTATACAACTTGAGGAACTCTCAGATGAAGGATCCGAGTAGCCATGTCTGGACACGCACTCTGCATAGGCATGCAATGGTAGAGTGCTTCTGAGGGAGGAAGCAAAGAGAAGAAGAACGAGAGCAAAATTCTTGAAGGAGCAGATACTTCAGCGGATAAAATCTAAGGTGGAGATTGTTAGATTTAGTTCTTATCCAAATTGGATTAGAATTAAATCCAACAATATTAGGAAAGGGAAAGTAATGTCCAATGTGGAGTCCAAGCATTATTTCCTTCTCCTATTCTATTGTTGTTCTTCTAGTCCTTATAGAATAGATGTAACTCTCTTACTTCCTTACATGGGGATGTCCTGTACCTATAAATAGAGGTAGACACCATGGGTTATCAGTGTGCCGAATAGCGCCAAACATTTGTGTGTGCCAATATAGGGGAAGGCATACAGACAACCAAGAAGGAAGAGAGTGAAAGGGGTACTGAATTCTATTGTGGGTACGGGATTGTGGGAGAGAAACAATCCTTGTAATCTTTGTGCATTAATCGAATATTAAATGCCAATACAATTACGAATAGTAAGTATAGTGAAATGACTAGTTCAAGGGTTGAATCAGTCGACTCACATGTGAACCGACCGGTTTACTGGTAAACCAACTTGTTCATCCTTCACATATTCTGAGAAATCTATAAAATTCTTTCTCTTTGACTATCGCTCAGACTAGAACTCTTAACCCTCCTATAAATAGAAGGGTAGTTGAGGACTTCTAGAGACACAATAATAAGATCTGATAATTATTGTCTTCCCATAGTTGTGGTAATATGAGAAGACTGGGGAGTCCGCGTGGCGTCCAACCCAGTCTAGAAGTCTTTCAATGCAAAGATGGAGCCTACTTATGTCTTAATCCTGACCATGAAAATGACATGAAACCTCCTTGTGTGTGTGTGTGTGACCCGGGTATGATGCTTTGGTGGGATCCTGTAGATGCTCATTTTCAATAACAGATACCCAGGGTGGACCACATTACTAAACAACATACACCACGAGTTTTCTTCCTCAAACCCCACTTCTCCTGGACTTCATTCCATACGACTCTAGTCTAAATAACAAAATGATCACAGACAGTTGCACCCTATTTTCTGCTGACTTGAATCACGCAGAGAGTGGGGCAAACCTCAAAATAAACTCTTCATGATTCCTTATTAAGATCTTGGCCACTCTGTGATACAACCAAAATACATCTTGTAGAGATGTTGACTTGTACAAGCATTACAACGCAACCTTAGCATGAGCCTACCCCTACTTTTGTTAGGATTTGATTCTTATCTTAATTGGATTAGAATTAAGTCCAGCAATATAAGGAAAGAAAAAATAATGTCTAACGTGGAGTCCAAGCATTATTTCCTTCAGTGGTAATGTTTTGGCTGTTACATACGATATCTATAAAAGCAAGGGTCATGGGAAGAAGAATCAAAAGGACAAAGCCAGACACATATGCTATATATGTGATGAGGAGGGTCACATATTGAAATATTGCTCAACGCTGAAGCAGTTGAAGAGTGGAGCTTGCTCATTAGTAGAAGGATATTCAGAAGCACTGGCTGTCATAAAATCAGGTACCAATCATGGGTGGATATTTGCTCTAGGCTCTTGCTGCATCATATGTCCAGAGAGAGATGTATTTGATGAAGTATCTCTCCATCAAGTACTTGAGACTGTTCAATTGGTATATGAAAAACTCTATCAAATTGTCCGAATTGGAAGAGTTACATTCAGGATGCATGATGGATCACATCACACATTGTTGAGGGTCCGATATGTCCCTGGTCTCAAGAGGAAACTAATATCTGAGAGGGTACTTGAATCCATCAGTTGCAAGATTTCAAAGGAAGGTGGAGTCGTGCAAGTCACATGCAAGGGGTAAGTGATTATGAAGGGTACCTGATGCAAAGGAGCATATCGATTGGTTGGGGATGTTCTAACTAAAAGAGGAGTAGTTGAAGGGAGTTCTACCACTGGAGGCGTAGATGAAGCATTGACACGTGAGGTGAGCTCAAAATGTACTACATGTCTTCAATTCTCAGGGGCAGTCACGTGCGAGGTTGCAAAACCGGCTACAAAATTCAACAAATGTAGAGGCAAAGTTGTCAACTACTGGAAGAAGGAAGGTGAGGAAAGACCAACCACATAGTACTAGCGAGAAGGTGGAGCTCAGAGAAGGTACAAACCTATGGCATGGAGGGCCAAAGGAATGAATGTTGTAGTTATTCCAGCTGTAGGTGGAGGCGGTGCAGTTTTCCAAACTGTACAACTTGAGGATCTCTCAGATGAAGGGTTTGAGTAGCCTTGTATGGACACATACTCCGCATAGGCATGCAGCAGTAGAGTGCTTCTAAGGGCGGAAACAACTTCTGAGGGTGGAAGAAAATAGAAGAAGAATGAGAGAAAAATTCTTAAAGGAGCAGATATTTCAGCAGATAAGATCTAAGGTGGAGATTGTTAGGATTTGGTTCTTATCATAATTGGATTAGAATTATATCCAGCAATATTAGGAAAGGGAAAGTAATGTCCAATGTGGAGTCCAAGCATTATTTCCTTCTCCTATTCTATTGTCGTTCTTTTAGTCCTTATAGAATAGATGTAACTATCTTACTTCCTTACTTGGGGATGTTCTGTACCTATAAATAGAGGTAGACACCATGGGTTATCGGTGTGCCAAATAGCGCCAAACATTTGTGTGTGCCAATACAGGGGAAGACATACAGACAACCAAGAAGGAAGAGAGTGAGAGGGGGTACGGAATTCTATTGTGGGTACGGGATTGTGGGAGAGCGACAATCCTTGTAATCTTTGTGGAGTTGCTTAAGAGAATTTTGTGGTCTTCTTTGCCAACTCAGTTCTCTCATTGGTTGTTTATTTATCGATTTGGCTTATCGACTGGGAAGTTGTTGTCACTTTTATCATGCAAGATAGGGTTGTATCTCATGTGGTATTTTCTTGGTCTTGGCGGGCTTCTGCACAAATCCCAACAACTTTAAATACCGCCCCTATAGGGTCACACTCATATGATACTCTTAAAATAGGAGTTTACTCATGAATATGATTTAAACTTGATTACTGAAGTATAAGATATTCAATTTAAATGTCAATGACTAAAAATTGTTTAACAAAACTGTGAACCGACCGGTTCAAGTGTTAAATAGATTGATTCAAATGTTAGATCAATTTGAACCAACATTGGCAATCAGAACTCTAAAATGACCGATTCAACAAGGGAACTGATCGGCTCAGATGTTTGAACCGATTAGATTAGATGTTTGAACCATTCGGCTAAGATTCTGAATTGACTTTTGGTTGATCAACACGATTAAATCAAGGATTGATGCTGATGTCATTTTGTGCATTAATCGAATATTAAATGCCAATGCAATTATGAATAGTAAGTATAGTGAAATGACCAGTTCAAGGGTTGAATCAATCGACTCACATGTGAACCGACCGGTTTACTGGTAAACCAACTGGTTCATCCTTCACAAATTCTGAGAAATATATAAAATTATGTCTCTTTGACTCCCACTCAGGCTAGAACTCTTAACCCTCCTATAAATAGAAGGGTAGTTGAGGACTTCTAGAGACACAATAATAAGATCTGATAATTATTGTATTCTCACAGTTGTGGTAATATGAGAAGACCGGGGAGTCCGCATGCCGTCCAACCCAGTCCAGAAGTCTTTCAATGCAAAGATTGAGCCTACTTATGTCTTAATCATGACCATGAAAATGACATGAAACCTCTCTTTGTGTGTGTGACCCAGTTATGATGCTTTGGTGGGATCCTGTAGATGCTTGTTTTCAATAACAGATACCCAGTTGGACCACATTACTAAACAACATACACCACACGTTTTCTTCCTCAAACCCCACTTGTCCTGGACTTCATTCCATATGACTCTAGTCTAAATAATAGAATGATCACAGACAGTTGCACCCTATTTTCTGCTGACTTGAATCACACAGAGAGTGGGGCAAACCTCAAAATAAACTATTCATGATTCCTTCTTAAGATCTTGGCCACTCTGTGATACAACCAAAACACATCTTGTAGTGATGTGGACTTGTACAAGCATTACGACGCAACCTTAGCACGAGCCTACCCCCAAATTTGTTAGGATTTGATTCTTATCTGAATCGGATTAGAATTAGGTCCAGTAATATAAGGAAAGAAAAAATAATGTCTAACGTAGAGTCCAAGCATTATTTCATTCAGTGGTAATGTTTTGGCTGTTACATACGAAATCTATAAAAGCAAGGGTCACAGGAAGAAGAATCAAAAGGACAAAGCCAGACGCATATGCTATATATGTGATGAGGAGGGCCACATATTGAAATATTGCTCAACGCTGAAGCAGTTGAAGAGTGGATCTTTCTCGTTAGTAGAAGGATATTCAGAAGCACTGGCTGTCATGAAATTAGGTACCAATCATGGGTGGATATTTTCTCCAGGATCTCGCTGCATCATATGTCCAGAGAGAGATGTATTTGATGAAGGATCTCTCCATCAGGCACGTGGGACTGTTCAATTGCCAGATGACAAACTCAATCAAATCGTCAGAATTGGAACAATTATATTCAGGATGCATGATATAGCACATCACACATTGTCGGGGGTCCGATATGTCCCCAGTCTCAAGAGGAAACTAATATCTGAGAGGGTACTTGAATCCATCGGTTGCAAGATTTCAAAGGAAGGTGGAGTCGTGCAAGTCTCATGCAAGGGGCAAGTGATCATGAAGGGAACCTGATGCAAAGGAGCATATTGATTGGTTGGGGAGGTTCTAACTAAAAGAGGAGTAGCTGACAGGAGTTCTACCACTGGAGGCGTAGATGAAGAATTGACACGTGAGGTGAGCTCAAAATGTGCTACATGTCTTCAACTCTCAGGGGCAGTCACGTGTGAGGTTGCAAAATCGGCTACAAAATCCAACAAATGCAGAGGAAAAGTTGTGAACTGCTGGAAGAAGGTAGACGAGGAAAGACCAACCACATAGTACTAGCGAGAAGGTGGAGCTCGGAGAAGGTACAAACCTATGGCATGGAGGGCCAAAGGAATGAAGGCTGTAGTTATTCCAGCTATAGGTGGAGGTAGTTCAGTTTTCCAAACTGTACAACTTGAGGAGTTATTAGATGAAGGGTCTGATTAGCCATGTCTAGACACACACTCTGCATAGGAATGCAATAGTAGAGTGCTTCTGAGGGTAGAAGCAGCTTCTAAGGGTGGAAGCAAATAGAAGAAGAATGAGAGAAAAATTCTTGAAGGAGCAGATACTTCAGCAACTAAGATCTAAGGTTGAGATTGTTAGGATTTGGTTCTGATCCTAATTGGATTAGAATTATATCCAGCAATATTAGGAAAGGGAAAGTAATGTCCAATGTGGACTCCAAGCATTATTTCCTTCTCCTATTCTATTGTCGTTCTTCTAGTCCTTATAGAATAGATGTAACTCTCTTACTTCCTTACATGGGGATGTTTTGTACCTATAAATAGAGGTAGACACCATGGGTTATCGGTGTGCCAAATAGTGCCAAACATTTGTGTGTGCCAATACATGGGAAGGCATACAGAAAATCAAGAAGGAAGAGCATGAGAGGGGGTACTGCATTCTATTGTGGGTACGGGATTGTGGGAGAGCGACAATCCTTGTAATCTTTGTGGAGTTGCTTAATAAAATTTTGTGGTCTTCTTTGCCAACTCAGTTCTCTCATTGGTTGTTTGTTTATGGATTTGGCTTATCGAATGGGAAGTTGTTGTCGCTTCTATTGTGCAAGCTAGGGTTGTATCTCATGTGGTATTTTCTTGGTCTTGGAGGGCTTCTCCACAAATACCAACAACTTTAAATACCATCCCTATAGGGTCACATTCATAGGATACTCTTGAAATAGGAGTTTACTCATGAATATGATTTAAACTTGATTACTGAAGTATAAGATATTCAATTTAAATGACAATGACTAAAAATTGTTTAACATAACTATGAACTGACCGGTTCAAGTGTTAAATAGATTGATTCAAATGTCAGATCAATTTGAACCAACATTGGCAATCATAACTCTAAAATGACTGATTCAGCAAGGAAACTAATCAGCTCAGATGTTTGAATCGATTGGCTTAGATGTTTGAACCAGTCGACTCAAGTTCTGAATTGACTATTTAGTTGATCAACACGATTGAATCAAGGATTGACGTTGATGTCATTTTGTGCATTAATCAAATATTAAATGCCAATGCAATTACGAATAGTAAGTATAGTGAAACGACCAGTTCAAGGGTTAAATCAATCGACTCACATGTGAACTGACTGGTTTACTAGTAAAATGACTGGTTCATCCTTCACAGATTCTGAGAAATCTATAAAATTCCGTCTCTTTGACTCCTGCTCAGACTAGAACTCCTAAACTCCCTATAAATAGAAGGGTA
The DNA here is from genome assembly GCA_963693085.1 of Alisma plantago-aquatica. Lineage (NCBI taxonomy): Eukaryota > Viridiplantae > Streptophyta > Magnoliopsida > Alismatales > Alismataceae > Alisma > Alisma plantago-aquatica. Next base: position 301,211,102 of record OY856411.1, on the reverse strand, counting down.
GTTGAGGACTTCTAGAGACACAATAATAAGATCTGACAATTATTGTCTTCTCATAGTTGTGGTTATGTGAGAACCCAAACAAGTTCTACCCATCAAAGAGAGGAATAACAAGAGAGAGCAAGTTGATGCTAGCACCTTGACTAGAAGGGGCAACTCCATCTTTCTCATTCATCTAGAATGACAAGAGTTCCCAGTGATCTGTGTGGACTAATACACACACACACACACACACACACGAGGAGGCCTTTACCACCCTCTAAGAGGACGCAATCAACTGCCATCTATGGTGATCAACCAGGATGCCGTTGTCAACATCGTCCAAGTGCAACTTGAATAAAGGAGCACAATGCGATAAGGGATAGTCGTTAGACTTGCTCCAGGACCAAGTGTATAGCTTACAACCTTTCCTACCCAATTCATAGTTGTTCACGTGATCTATTATTTAAGGGGAATATGGAAGTTAAATTTATATTTCCGCTACCATGTCTGATGCCATATTTCCCAATAGAGAGTTGGTCTGGTTTTATCCCTATCGATGGTAAGAATACAAAATGTTTGAAATAATCTATCAATAAAGGATGGACCAATGCTAAAGAATAAAGTTATTGAATCAATCTACAAAGAGCATTAGACTTAATTGTCAATTGCTTGGTGAATGTGGAAGACAATTGGAACATTCCATCCCAAGAACTTATCAAACAAGAAACCTAGTGCAAGAATACCACTATTAGAATGCCTTCAAAGGAGGACAAGGTGGATTTCAAATCCAGACTCAATAGAGAGAATGAAAACTCCTTACGGAAAATCATCTTATATTAAAGTTTTAGAGGGAAGGGAGGTGAAAAGTCATTAGATGTATTATAAGCTAATAGGTTATTTGTGATATGGCACTACTACAGAAATAGCATTCAGTGTCGCTTTTCTGGCGTCGGTTATTAAGGAAAACCGACGCCTATCATATAAGGCGTCAGTTGTTTAAGCAAACCGACGTCTATATTCGAAGACCAGCCAGACACGGGTACCGCTTTGTATTAAGCGTCGGTTGTTTATAAAAAACCGACGCTTAAAGTCGCCCGCGAAATCCATTTTTCGATAAAAAAAATAGTGTCATTGTCAGCGTCGGTGATATACCTAGAAAACCGACGCCTATGTGCGATGAAAATTTGCGCCAAAAATGTCACTTTCAGCGTCGGTTATCCTTGTATAACCGACGCTGAAGGTGGTTCCCGCCAAACATTTTCATGAAAATATCGTCCAATTGGACATCGGTTGTTGCAAACAACCGACGCTAAAGCTGTTTAGGCGTTGGTTGTTGTAAACAACCGACGCTATTTGGGAACTTATAACCCGTGATCACCCGACTCTTCCCCTTTCTTCTGTTTCATTGCTACCCTATTTCCCTGTTGCGGCGATTTCTCCGGCGATTTCTCTGCTGCTGCTGCTAGTTTTTCTCCGGCGCTTCTCTCCGGCGCCCCATCTCCGGCGTCCCCTCTCCGGCGCCCCTCTCCGGCGCATTTCTTCTCCGCCGCCCCTGCTGCCCGCCCCTGATGCCCGCCCCTGCTGCCCGCCCTGCTGCTCCAACCGCCTGCGCCGCCGCCACGCCTGAGAACCGGCGCCGCCGCCACGCCTGGTGCCCACCTGCCTGCCCACCTGCCTACCCACCGCCGCCCTAGCTTCTTTCTTCCTGCTCACGCCCGGCGCCACCCCCTTCTTCCTGCTTCGACCACCACTGCTGGAAAAGGTATGTAAGCTGCTTTCAGTGATTAATGATTGGTACTACTGGTTTCCTTATATACTAGTAATGCATGATTAGTTTTACTGATTTCCTTGCTGCTTTCAGTGATTAATGATTGGTACTACTGGTTTCCTTATATACTAGTAATGCATGATTAGTTTTACTGATTTCCTTGCTGCTTTCAGTGATTAATGATTGGTACTACTGGTTAGTATTACTTTAGTGATTACTTTAATTCAACAATTCATAGTTTGTTATTTACAATTACTGATCTGCTTGCCGATTTTAATGATTAGAGATACTGATTAATAGTAAGTATTGATGAATACTTAGTTAATTACTGATTTGTTGATTAGATATGTATAGAAGTTCCTTATAAATATATTTTTTTTATATACACATACATGTAATTTTGTATAAAATACATGATGTAGTGTGATCTTAAATCCTAGAGTGTACCCCTTTTGTTCTATGATGGTACCTATGACCCTAAATACATCCATAAGGGTCTATTGTATCCTTAAGAAGATTTATTTCTTACTTCTGCCCTAATTTTTATATGGATCTTAATCTTATATCGCTTACTCATAAATAAGGAAATATCCTCCCTTATGACCACCTTGATGTGTATGTCCCATATAATCCACATGTTGGACCCTAATGATACAAATTTTTTATGTTGAAAACGAATGTATGTTTCAAGTGTTGAACCTAATGTTGGACAATGTGTTTGTTATAGGTGGTACACATTTATTATATAAGAATGACATCACATGTGTTTGTTGGCCTAGAAAGTCAACAATCATTGTTCTTTATATTACTTGTACATTGGTATAAATTAGAATGAACAATCACTAAATTATATACTATTTGTATGGAGTCCGGCTTCATTGTAGATATCTATTATTGTGTTTGTTGGCCTAGAAACCCGTCGAGGATTGACTCATTAGGAGTAAATCTTAGATAGTCCCCGGTTTGGGACTGTTCTTGAATACCTAATCTCACTTAGGATGTAAGTGTATAATGTGTATTGGGTTTTTGAGAAAATTTTGGTAGCATTTCTCCGTTTGTTCTCTAAGTACATATGTACTTAGAGAACAGCGGGGAAATGCTGCCGAAATTTTCTTGAAAACCCAATACACATTATACACTTACTAGTGAGATTAGGTGTTCAAGGATGGGATAGGTGGTACACATTTATTATATATAAGAATGACATCACATGTGTTTGTTGGCCTAGAATGTGAACAATCATTGTTTTTTATATTACTTGTACATTGGTATAAATTAGAATGAACAATCACTAAATTATATACTGTTTGTATGGAGTCCGGCTTCATTGTAGATATCTATTATTGTGTTTGTTGGCCTAGAAACCCGTCCAAGATTGACTCATTAGGAGTAAATCTTGGATAGTCCCCGGTATGGGACTATTCTTGAACACCTAATCTCACTTAGGATGTAAGTGTATAATGTGTATTGGGTTTTCGAGAAAATTTTGGTAGCATTTCCCCGTTTGTTCTCTAAGTACATATGTACTTAGAGAACAACGGGGAAATGCTGCCGAAATTTTCTCGAAAACCCAATACACATTATACACTTACTAGTGAGATTAGGTGTTCAAGGATGGGATAGGTGGTACACATTTATTATATATAAGAATGACATCACATGTGTTTGTTGGCCTAGAATGTGAACAATCATTGTTTTTTATATTACTTGTACATTGGTATAAATTAGAATGAACAATCACTAAATTATATACTGTTTGTATGGAGTCCGGCTTCATTGTAGATATCTATTATTGTGTTTGTTGGCCTAGAAACCCGTCCAAGATTGACTCATTAGGAGTAAATCTTGGATAGTCCCCGGTTTGGGACTGTTCTTGAACACCTAATCTCACTTAGGATGTAAGTGTATAATGTGTATTGGGTTTTCAAGAAAATTTTGGTAGCATTTCCCCGTTTGTTCTCTAAGTACATATGTACTTAGAGAACAGCGGGGAAATGCTGCCGAAATTTTCTCGAAAACCCAATACACATTATACACTTACTAGTGAGATTAGGTGTTCAAGGATGGGATAGGTGGTACACATTTATTATATATAAGAATGACATCACATGTGTTTGTTGGCCTAGAATGTGAACAATCATTGTTTTTTATATTACTTGTACATTGGTATAAATTAGAATGAACAATCACTAAATTATATACTGTTTGTATGGAGTCCGGCTTCATTGTAGATATCTATTATTGTGTTTGTTGGCCTAGAAACCCATCCAAGATTGACTCATTAGGAGTAAATCTTGGATAGTCCCTGGTTTGGGACTGTTCTTGAACACCTAATCTCACTTAGGATGTAAGTGTATAATGTGTATTGAGTTTTCGAGAAAATTTTGGTAGCATTTCCCCGTTTGTTCTCTAAGTACATATGTACTTAGAGAACAGTGGGGAAATGCTGCCGAAATTTTCTCGAAAACCCAATACACATTATACACTTACTAGTGAGATTAGGTGTTCAAGGATGAGATAGGTGGTATGCATTTATTATATATAAGAATGACATCACATGTGTTTGTTGGCCTAGAATGTGAACAATCATTGTTTTTTATATTACTTGTACATTGGTATAAATTAGAATGAACAATCACTAAATTATATACTATTTGTATGGAGTCCGGCTTCATTGTAGATATCTATTATTGTGTTTGTTGGCCTAGAAACCCGTCCAAGATTGACTCATTAGGAGTAAATCTTGGATAGTCCCCGGTTTGGGACTGTTCTTGAACACCTAATCTCACTTAGGATGTAAGTGTATAATGTGTATTGGGTTTTCGAGAAAATTTTGGTAGCATTTCCCCGTTTGTTCTCTAAGTACATATGTACTTAGAGAACAGCGGGGAAATGCTGCCGAAATTTTCTTGAAAACCCAATACACATTATACACTTACTAGTGAGATTAGGTGTTCAAGGATGGGATAGGTGGTACACATTTATTATATATAAGAATGACATCAAATGTGTTTGTTGGCATTTCCCCGTTTGTTCTCTAAGTACATATGTACTTAGAGAACAGCGGGGAAATGCTGCCTAATCTTTTCCTAATATATACTTGTTTCCTAATATATACTTGTTTTCTTTGATCATAGAATGGATAGATCATGGATGTCCATTCGTAATCGTTGCACCCCAGAGTTTATATCTGGTCTTGATCAGTTTATTAGATTTGCCGAGGAACATAGAAAAAAACCTACAGATAGGTTCTACTGTCCATGTAGGCATTGCGGTAACAACTTGAAAGTCAACACTGGTGAGGAAATCAAAAGTCATGTCATGTGCAACGGGATTGTACAAGGCTATATAGAATGGCACTGGCATGGAGAGATTTCAAAATCGAAACTAGTAGATGTCGATAGCAGTGCTTGGGTGGAAGAAGAAATTGCCTCCGATGACGTAAATGTGAACGAACCAGTTCCAGCAGACATCGTTGATGCGATGCTGGATAGTTGTAGGGTAGAGCACACCGATCCACCTCCTATCTTTACAAACATTGTGCATGATGCTGAGATACCGTTATACACAGGCTGTGCTAAGTTTACGAAGCTTAGCGCTGTTTTGAGATTGTATAAGTTGAAAGCTAACAATAGATGGAGCGACAAAAGCTTCACTTCATTGTTGACTTTGTTGAAAGAAATGCTTCCTGAAGGAAACGAGCTTCCAATCTCAACATTGAGGACATTTGGGAGTTTGACTACATAGATTTCAAAATTCTGCTCTTTAAATGTAATTGGGTTGATAACACCAAAGGAGTTATAGTGGATGAATTGGGTTTCACTTTGGTGAACTTTGAAAAGATTGGCGAGAAGGGTGAACCATTCATATTGGCATCACAGGCGAAACAAATATTCTATATCGATGATCCTGCGAATGATAAATGGTCGGTTGTTCTTCATGGTAAAAGACAGTTCATTGAAGATCCTATAGATGAAGAAGAGTACTATGATAAGTATGATGACTCTAGTCCATTCTCAGTTGGGTTGCCCACTCCACAAAATATTGAAGCTAATGATGACTTATATGTGCGCGGAGATCACAATGAAGGATTGTTAATTGATAAAAGATCACAATTTTAGAGACATGTATGTTAATACAAATGCTAAATGTTAGCCTTTTTTTAGTTAATACAAATGCTAAATGTTTGCCTTTTTCTAGTTAATACAAATGCTAAATGTCTGCCTTTTTCTAGTTAATACAAATGCTAAATGTTTGCCTTTTAAATGACATTTTCAGATGGCTGACCATGATGAGCATGATGTCCATGATGAGCATGAAGTCCATGATGAGCATGCTGTCCATGACGAGCATGTCGAGGATACTAATGTAAGTTCTAAAAACATATCCTGTATTTCTATAAAATTCATTATCTTCTAGTTATGTCATATATCCTATATTTCTATATTGGGCTAATTTAGTGTGTTTATTTTTGTCAAATTTTAGGTTGATGCACCTGTACCCACTGAAGCACTGGAGCAACTTGATGCGCAACACCAAACACTTAACAAGAAAAGGGGCATCACTCTGTTGAAGAAGTTATTAGCGCTAAGTGGTAGTGGATCCAAATTGGTGGTGGAGTTTGATAATCGAGGAAATCCAATTGGAGTGAACCGCAATAATTTTCTAAACTATCTTGGGTGTACCACTCGGAGCCATTGTGGTGTTAAGTATGATAATTGGCATAAAGTTCCTCAAGGGAAAAAAGACTTGATATGGAAGGATTTATGCGTGAGTTATTATTATTTGCAATTCTATTTTGTAGATTACAAATTCTATTATTTGCAATTCTATTTTGGATACTAGTTAATAACATTTCTATTTTACAGAATCTGTTTGCATTGGATGAGAAGTTGCATCGTAAAAATGTGATGCAACGCGCTGGAAAGATGCTTAGGAATTATAGGACAAATCTGAACAGAGAATACATAAAAGAGGGTGATAAGAAGAAGAAGTCAGCCCTTGAACAATGGAACTTCTTGGACAAAGAAGATTGGGACAATTTTGTTGCTTCAAGAAAATCTGAAGAATTCAAGGTATTAGGCGTCACTCCCAATTTAATTAATATACATTGTATTCACCTATTCAAGATTAGCATTTAGTGCTACTAACAAAATCATTAATGTGCATACAAACTGGGCCCTCAGTGACGCACAAAAAGCAAGGCGTGCACTGAATGTGCATGACCACACTATGGGTCCAAAAGGCTATGCAAGCGTTCGCCAAAGACTACAGGCGGAGTCTGCGGCTACTCAGGAGTCCGCTCCTACTCAGGAGTCTGCCACACCCATGCCTCGCCATGATATCTGGATAGCTGGCAGGCAAAACAAGAAGGGTGAAATAAAGAATCCTGTAACTGCTGAGGCGGATGCAAAAATGGTAAAATACAACTCTTAGAGAAATCATTTGAATATTGATTATTTGTGGTGTTAACTTACCAATTTCTGTTTATGGTGATTAGCGGGAGCTGCACGAGCAGAGGAAACAAGGCACGTTCATCCCTCAGGGCACAAGGGATGAATTGACAGTTGCTCTGGGTAACCCAGAGCATCCTGGACGTGTTAGAGGTGCCGACGCTGGTGTTGGCATCAAAGCATTCTTTGGGCCATCCCAGCGCAAACCCAGAGCGGGACTTTCTCAAGAAGAGGTAACCTATTCTTTTTTTAGAATGTTACTGCAAAAGGAAATTCATTAATAAGAAGCTAATGTTTCTTTTATCCATGTATAGGAGAATAAGAGAGTTGAGGATTTAGTTGCTAAGAAGGTCAACGATGTAGTTGCTGAGAAGGTCAAGGAAGAATTTCTGCGGTGGCAGGCATCTCAGGCTTCCAATACGCCTATGGCGACCCACTCTTCTCCTGATGCACAGACTGCGAGTAATCCTGGAGACCCATCGCCTAGCACGTCTGCTGTAAGTATTGTTTATGACATTGTAGTTAGTCTTTTCAAGTTGTTATGTTTTCAAGATGATATGTATATATATATAATATTCTTTACGTAAATTTGTAGGCATTGAAGCCATGCCGCTTAAGAATGCAAGACTACGTTGTTGCAGAGGCGCAGGCTTACCCATCCCTTCCTGGGGCAATGTTTCACGGGACTCCAATGCCACAGGGCTACGTTCGTGTGAGCCCGATACGTGTGTTACCCGATTGGAGAGAAGCTACATTGCCATATCCCCACCCGGATATTGATAGACTTGCTGATGCAGAAGGCGGGGTGATATTGTGGCCCAAAGCAGATGTCGTCTACACGACTGAAATTGTAAGATAAATTTACATTGATTTAGACTGTTAATGTGTATATATGATGTCAACTGATATGAAATTATATGTACAGGTTAAAAAGAAGACACCAGGAGCACCTAGGCCTCCACTTCCACTTCCCGCATTACCCGATTGGGTTCCAACTGACCTAACATACCCGTTAGGTCCTGCTTGTAGGGGAATGGCATGTTGGCTACGGGCACATAATGTACATTGCCCTATAAATATTTCTTTAGATGCAGATTATGCAGGTCAATCATACGATAGCTCTTTATTTATACAAGATATTATTGAGCTGTTTATGTATGATTGGCTGAATACATCAATGATAGAGACATGGATAAGGTGAGATCTTGTTTATACATCCATATACCTTGTGTAAGATCCGGTGATCTGGTTTCTTATATATTAATGCATACGCCTATATGTTTTGCAGCTACTTAGTCGAAGATCATTGCAAACAATTTGCATTTGATCATTTGGGATTTTTGATTCCATCATTGATTAGTTTGGTAGCTAAAGACCCTGATAATGTTCAAAATACTGTATAGATGCTTTTACAATTTTTGGTCAGCAAAAGAAGACGATAATAATAGCTCCATTCAATGTCAAGTAAGTTTACTTTATTTATAATTTGGACTTAAGAAAATTCCATTTTTATTTTGCATTTTGAGTTATTAATTGTTAACTTCTTACCTCTAGCGGTAGACATTGGGAGTTACTAGTTATTGTCCCCGGGACATTCACTGTTTATTGTCTAGATCCTGCGGGGAGTACATTGAACCCTAAAATTGGACACGTAATGAGAATGCCATTATTCTGGTGAGAAATATTTCATTTTTATATCCGTTAACATCTTTTATTACATTACTATTTACTTATGCAATTTACTGTGTTATATTAACATGTAGGGGTTTGGATGCATTCAAAAAGGCTGGAGGAAAGGTCCCAAGGAAAAAGAACCAGCCAATAAATTGGGAGAACGTACAAGTAAGTTCCCGACTCCCCGACTCCAATGAATATATCATTGATGTGAATTGTGCTTAGTTGTATTATTTTGTATGTTTCAATTTATAGTGTGCTACACAAGACAATGGCTGGGCATGCGCATACTATGTGATGCGATTTATGCAGATGATTATCAAACATGCCGCATTGGACATCGATAGCATACATGAGGTATTATATATAGTCTCATTAGTTAGTATGAAATATATCAATCTTATTTTTATATTATTACTTATATATATACATCATTCTCTTTGCAGGTGTTTAAAACTAACCACACTATAGGTAAATGCTTAAAAAATATACATGCTCCATATACGATGGAAGCATTAAATGAAGTAAGAGAAGAATGGGCAAAAGCCATACAAGCAGTGGCAACTGTAAGATATAATTGGGATGTTGATAGCGATAATGAATGATACTTTGTAAATGAATATTTCTGAATGTTAATACATTTATTTGAATGTTTCTATATGTGTGAATGTGAGAATTGAATTGATGTCTGAATGTATGTACTTGTGTGAAATTTTCCTTGTGACTTTTGCAGGTTTGCGGCATGTTTGTAGGCTGATATCAATGGATGTCGTAAACCTGCAGTTTAGAAAACTGAACTGCAGGTTCTCATCCTGCTGACCAGCCACAGCAGGCCTGCAAACTGATATGAAAAAATAAAATAAATAGGCGTCGGTTATTTATAGAAAACCGTCAGCAAAGACCTACATCGTCGGTTATGTATAGATAACCGACGCCTGATGTGGCCAAAGCAGTCCTGGAAATGGCGTCGGATATTCGTATCGAACCGACGCCTATTTAAACAACCAGGCGTCGGTCTTTTGGTATATAACCGACGCCAAAAGGGTTCGCGCCACAGAAAACGGCGTCATCTAGGACACTTTATGCGTCGGTTATCTACTAAAAGACCGACGCTACATGGAATATAGGCGTCAGTCTTTTAGTAAATCACCGACGCAGAAAGTGCCCTAGATGACGCCGTTTTCTGTGGCGCGAACCCTTTTGGCGTCGGTTATCTACTAAAAGACCGACGCCTATAGGTTAAATAGGCGTCGGTTAAAAAACCGACGTCGAAGTGTTCGACCTTTAGCGGCGCCCACATAGGCGTCGGTCGGAAACTGACGCCAAATGGGGTTAAAAGACCGACGCCAAAGGCTGTTTCTGTAGTAGTGTGGGCCTATATGTCTTGGCCCATTAGGGGTTAAGTTCTGCTTCCTTGTACTTTCCTCTTCTCACATATATATATATATTTATATATATATAGGAGGGGATCTTTCCATATGTCAATAAGAAATTTCTCATTATCCTCCCATCTTATTTTCTACATAATATCAGAATATTGATCCTAACCCTACAGAGAAAACATGAGAGCCTATACCTACATGGAACTATCTCTTCTTGGCTTGACTGCCTGTCAGTTGTCATCTTAGCCTTCATGCTCATCTCCTCCCTACTTTTCTCTTCATAAAAATTCTCACCGTGTCCATGTCTGACAAAGGTATTGTCCATGGTAGCACACAATTCATCCTACTCGACTGCTTCCTACTTCCTGCTGGTACATGATGTTCTTGGTGAGTTACCTATGAGAGGAGTGTTGAGATGTATATGTTGAGGCAAGGAATCATATTCAAATAAATCTATGTTACATAGGATACCTGCTCCTCCATCTGCTATTTGTGCATACATAGCTGGCTCAACCTATACATAAATCATATTCTCCCCCTTTCTCGACAATTATGGATCATTAAATCATCAAATCTCAAATTATCATTTTGGATCGGGACTACTGGAACTGGTCTTCTTTGGCAAACAACCACATGCCCTCCACAGGCTCCAGAGTATTTGCCTATGCCCATGATGGACCTACCCACCCGCCACCACTAACCACTAGTAGAGCTTCTTCTAGTCCAACAATTTAGTGTCTTATTCTTCTCAACATGCAGCACAAAATGATAGTGATTCCAAGTCTACAATTCAAGTGACAACTAACATATTTTCATATCATCAACAATGACTACAACAACAACCGCATCTACCCATTACAACCAACAATCTCTCCCTCATTTTTTTGTCACGACTCCCATAAACAACATGCCTACTTCTAATCAGATCTATAATTGGATCTTCTTTTTGATCTAATCCATATCCCAAGACACTGACCCTGCACCACCTACATCTCGGCCTAAGGGTCAGAAAAATGTGCATTTTTGGGTCCCATAAAGTCCATTCATTTTTCTATATAGATTTGTTTAATCGGTTCATGTAGCATATTAACTTGAGTTATCAGTTATATTTACGACCTATTGGAAACCAAAAGACCCCGTATTAGTTTATAAAATATTTAATAAAAGGGACATTGTGCAAAGTATTTTTTATTCATCCCCTTTGATAGATTCCCCCCACAACTAACCCTCATGTGTGCATCCATTTCCACGTGCATGGGGTATTGTCTATTTTCCACACCAATTACACTACTCATTCACTTTGTAATTGGTGTATAGGGAGATATAGAGGAGAGAGAGGGAGTATTAGGAGGGTGAGAGAGAATGTATGCAAGTGGAGTATGAGGAGAAAATGTATGAAATAGATGATATGTATCAATCCAAGCTATTTTGATCTCTTGGAGCTTCTTATCATTACACACATCCATTGTCTGTGTCTTTGTGGTGCTTCACTCCCACTAAGAATTGGGCTTCTGATGCATCATCGATGTCTCTATCCCATTGAAACTATGCTTCTTTGCGTTCGTTCCATGATATGTACTGCACTTTGCTTATTCAGTTGTCAGACTTTCATGCAAGTTAAAGGATCTCAATTATATCATTGACACGTGTTGGAACAAAGTTTGCTACACTTATTCCAGCATCTTATTCTATTTGATGTTAGTTTTTTGTGGTGATCGTCTTGCATCTCATAAGATGGATGGTTACTTATAAGAAGTTCATCAATATTAAGGTTATAAAACTACAACTACAAGGTTTATGATTTGTTTAGATTTTATATTCACCAGACTAGTTTATCCATGTCTTCTTGAAGATGAATGTGCTATTTCTTAAGTGCCAAGACGGTTCTTCAAGTGATCATCTTGGGTTTCCTGGATGGTGTCTTTCATTCCCATCAATCATCTAAGAGTCACACTCCAGACAGATCCCCATTTTAGTCACCCTCAACTTGTCTTATCTATGTTTGAAGATACCTCTAATTTTACATGGTTGGATGAGTTGATTCTACTTATTCCAATCAAACATTCCTTTCTAGTTAAGATGGCGTAATCATAGTGTTTTGATCATATGCTCTAAGATTGATGGCGATGTTCATCACTCCATATGCACCTTGGAAGATCTTCTTCAAACCTCAAGAATGTCCAACATGTATAACATAACTTTAAGGGAGGCATCATCAAATATTTTATTTGTTGGAGAGTCATGTTTAAGGGGGAGTGAAAATCTTGTATGGGGAATGTACTCAAAACTTAAACCATGATCAACCATTAACAACGGATTACCAAAAATCACAAGAAATTAAAACCAATTTGCAACAAGCACCATGAGCTGAGATTTCTTACACAAGAACCAACACTTGCATTTCATAACATATATTCAAGGTGCTAAAACATCATATTCCAATCATCCTGTTACATAAGATAATGATTCCACATGTATATACATACCACCAAAGGCACACAAGCTAGAAACCACATATTGATCATCATGTTTACAAAATACATCGAGAACACCCCCAAGGACCTGAGTGTACAAGGATGACACATAGGAATCTATTACTAGACACTTCAAAAACTGATAGGGTATAACCCTACACATCCAAAAACTGATAGGCAGCCTCTCCAAGGTTCTCTAACCTGAGATAACCCATCTTAAGCGCAAAACACACCTCATACATGTGTTCCATATATCACCAAAGACGTTACCATACAACTAAGATCCAAACAAGACATCCATCTCTCTCTCCTCTAGATGATGACAAGATATGGAAGGAACACTCTATATATGGTAAATTGCATGTTAACCCTTCTTTGGGTAAATTGCAATTTACACCAAAACTAGCACATAAAGCACAAGCATCATCCACACATGCTCAACTTGAAACTTAGGCTTTCCACAAGGTGCCTCTTAGCATCATTCTCTCTATTATGATTCTAAATAACTAAGGGAACACTCATCATGTGACATATTGCAAGATAACCCCTCATCTTGGGTAAATTGCACTTTGGTCCAGAACAAGCAAACATTGCTCAAACAACATACAAACATGAACAAACTTGAAACATAAGCATGTCACATGATTACCAAACACCTCAAAGGATTAGATTAAAGTTATAAGAAACTTACTTAAGAAAAAAAATAGGGTTAGCCCAAAACCTAGGTCAGGGTCCTTACAGAATGATATTTTTATTTTCTATTTGTCAAATCATCTAATTAATTCTTATAGGTCCGAGATGGACATGTGTTTCACCCATATCTAGCTTGAAGGGGAATGTTAGATGTTAGGATTATTATTAGTTAATAGGTTATTTATTATATGGGCCTATTTATGTTGTTGTAATATACTCAAATCTAGGAATATAGTTTAACCCCCCTTATACTATGCCTCTATCTGATTATGTTAATAATTGGTATGTAATCTACCTAATTCAAAATGAATTAGAAATATTTGTATACAACATTATAATCTATTCACTTATACCCTTTACAATCAATATTGAAAGACAAAATAACCATGATACATGAAACTATAAGATTTAAGGTTTAATATGCCAAATAATGGGTTTGGGTCAAATTTGACACTCTAAAATATACCTAGTATTATGAGTTAAAACAACTTGAAGATGTATTATGGTGTCACCATTGAGTAACTTAGATGAGTAAATACCATAAATTCATGCTTAATATATTAGCAATGAAATAAAATATGAAACATATTCAAAAGGTAAAATTGATGCTAGATTTGAACTCCTCACATTGTAATTAGCTAACATACCAATTTGCAAGTGCATTGGAGGTCGAATGTGCTCCTATTTGATTAATGTGAGGGAAGAATAAAGTTTAGTAACATTTAATCCTTTCAACGTATGTCATGCTTTAATTAACAAATTATATTTCATTCTCGATCATGTTTTCAGACTTCCCCACCATACACTATTCACACATCTTGTGCCGAAACCTCGACTATGCACGACCCTCTCAAGAAATCAATGCTCGACCACCTTTATTCCCTCCCACTTCTCCTCTTATCCTCCCCCCCTCTCTTCTACTCTCTAATCCTAGAAGCCACCACATGTCTCCAACCTTCTTCCTACAAGTCTAGGATCTTGTAGAAGCATTGGTGGTGATAGAACACCTGCTACCCCCATCACCAAGGGCACGTTAGAGAATGATTTTTCACCCCTTCCTAATGATGTAGAGGTGGTTGTAGATCCTATAAATGCCAACTCCACTTCTTTTTTTCCTTCCATTCCATCCTCTTTTCCTCCACCAACCACTAGGTCAACATCTTAACTAACCCCACCCACAAGTGCAAGTGCACCCATGCCCGTAGATGTGTCACCATCGATAGTGTTCGTTTTCCATTGACTTGTTTATCACCTACTACCATAGGGATCCAATACACCTCCATTTTACTTCACCACATAGAACAACCACTGCCAACAAAAGATCTTAGAAACCACCATTCACATGCTAGCCTCTTCACATCCAAATCCCCACCACAGCTGACACCACAAGGGACATTGTCTCCTTCCACTTCCCTTCACCCATAGATCTCTCCCACTGCAACAAATTTCACATACGGAAAGGGGTATTACTTTAATAGAAAGGCAATATGCGATGATGATATACTTCACCTTTGGAGGGCCCGTCATATGAAAAAACTCATCTAAAACCTGGTCTCCTATTCCATCCATGAGGGTCTTACAGGTCACACAACATAACACACACTATACTACAATACTGAAATATGTGATCGTCCAAACCATTATAGATTGGAATTTGGCACTATAGTATTTATTGCTTTTGGCTGTACATAATCAATGGTATAATAGTGATATATGGTTGTTACATAGCTTCTGTATACTACATACAAGTTGAAACTAGTAGTTGCAAATCAAATTCAGGCACACAATGCTCAAGCATCATATTTATTCATTAAAATCCATAAGTTTACATGGGTAGGACATGAACTATTGACCCCAAGGATTACAAGTACTATAACAACTTGTTTGGTATACTAAAAATAATTACCATAAGGGATTTACTTTTTAAGAGATGTCTTTTCCCTTATTTGCTGTAGTTTTTGCATAGGACAAATCAACTTTACCCCATATCCCTTATATGTTAGATAATAAAAAGGGGCACTACCTCCTGGAATTCCATATCCCATTACACTAGTTACAAACCAAAAGAGGTTGAACAATCAAATTTCATTGTGAACTACATCTTCATTTGAATCAGGTCATCATCCTCATATGCATTCCCATTTTCTCCTATCTGTACAAGTTGTTGTTTCATATGGAAATTTATTGAGTGTGAGTCATTCCTTAGGAGAGAAGCACTAGGGTACAATACGACAACACCCTTCACCCTCAATTAAATGAACATCTCCAGACTTCTAAAATAGAACCTCATCATGTCCAAATGCTTTGCTATTGTGACATTCTACCCACAATTCTCTACTGTCACCATCATTGCAGGTCCTCCTCCTCCTAATGGCCATGAGGAAGATGACACATATTTGAAACTAGTTTGTGGCCTCGGTTGGCATTGGGTTGCTTCCTCTTTGTTCTGGTTGTAGTCAGGAGGTGGCATCTTGTATTGGGACAAAATGAGGAACAAGTCTGCTGCATATTCAAGAAATTTTCCTCATGTGCTAACTTGGCGCCTAAGTTAACTTCAACAAAAAAATACAATACATTGTGACAATTAATCTTTATTTGTGCATTGGGCCATTTTGTAGCATCATAATTCATTGCGACCAATAGATAATACATGTAGAACTGATGGATCTCAAAATTAGAAGCATGGTCACAATTTGAAATGATGACACTGTGATCTCATAAATATTTGGCTACCTGAACACATTCCAAATATGATATGAAGAAAATAAAACTTTGTTGTGGTTCTTGCCTGAGTATGCAATTGGCAGTACCTTTCCATGTTATTTATCTGCACAATGAAATCTTTAGTGCTCCAGAAAACTAATGTAAATTATTCATAATAAAATGGAGGAGTTAAGAATATCCACATTATCTATCTAAAAATTATACAAATTGGTAAATCACATTAGGACTACAATTAAGAAGTGAAGAGATCACAGTAACTGAACATATAAGTCACTGACTGACCTTTAGAAATCCCTATTGGTGGAACATGCTAAGCACTCATCTCCATAGTTTTAGTACCAGTTTAATTACACCATCCAAATGCACTCCTTGTGTCGAGGCCTCATCAAGATCGTTGATACCAAGTGCTTCAATGGCATCATTATACTGTAATGATTGGATCATAAAGATATGCCTTTGAGAAACTAATCTAAACAACAATAGGTAAAGCTAGAATCATCACAAACATATCACACATAGAATACCACTACGCTACATCAGCTATACAAGGGCATTGTCCAACATCCTACTTTGAATAATAGATTTCTAATTTATATTAACAGAGGGGGGCATATCTTCAAAGATGACCAAATTTAAAAAATGCTAGATATGATGTAGAACAAAACTAGCAATATTTTCAGCCACTAGAATTTATCATTTGACAACTGAAAATACCACATGTTCTAGCCATTTAATGGCTACATTTGTGCTAAGTGACTGGTTGCAATCTACCCTTTATTCTTTCCACTTTTAACAGCTTGAGAGTCAGTTATTAACTATTGTGTTAATGTTGAAGATATGATGGAATATCCTTCAA
Source organism: Alisma plantago-aquatica (assembly GCA_963693085.1). Taxonomy (NCBI): domain Eukaryota; kingdom Viridiplantae; phylum Streptophyta; class Magnoliopsida; order Alismatales; family Alismataceae; genus Alisma; species Alisma plantago-aquatica. Next base: position 301,194,099 of record OY856411.1, on the reverse strand, counting down.
TAAAGTTTGTTTCATGCACTCAAAAAAGATGAAATTCTTGGGCCACCAAGCTTTTGATATGCTAACCAAGACACCCTCTTGTAAGGATGCAAGACCAACCATTGTGATGGACACTAAAGTGGCTAGGATATGTAATAGTGGACAACCAGGACATGGTGGCTATATAGATCAATAATGAAACTTGTCAAGCAAAGTAGTAAGATTAAAAATTCAATATAAAAAAAGAGAGAGGTTTCAGGTCATCAGTTTGAGACATAGGTCATCCTCAAGCAGTAGCTAACAACATGGATTAAAGTGCAGTCTGGAACACATGCTCGGAGGCCACTTAGAGAGGAACAACCTAATGCCACAATTCTACTAGACAATGGTTCAAGTGGAGGTATGGAGAGACAAAGGAAAATATGAAATGAAAAAAATAATTCTAATAATATAAGGAGGCAAAGATTAAGGAAAACTATTTGTATGATAGCTCATAACTCTGTGCAAAACTAAATCATTATATTTCTAAACATTATTGTTCTACTTTATGGATTGAGAAAACAAAATAGACAGTTGTACTCTTTTTGTATAAGGAGAGAGAAAAGTAAATGTAATCATTAATAGGCCTCTTAATGTGAGCTTAAGTGTCTTTATATCATGAATAAATCCCCCCCAAATGCAAGACCAAACCATAATCAAGAACTCAAATTCCATAATCAATGGACATTGTGTATTAGGAAAAAATAATATATTTAGTTGATTGTTTCCAACAAAGGATTAGGAAAGCAATTTTGTCTTGTATTGCTGTGTAATTATCAAGTGATTATATCTTAATAAAAAAAATCAAGATTAGTGGAGGAACTACCAGATTGCTTGATAATAGACTAATAAAGAAAATATTCACCTTTTGCTTGTTGTCAGTGTCCCTCCCTACTCATCCATGTTTACTATATTAGAAATAGAAGAGCCTTTTTGTTCTAACAAAGATTTTGTATTGTGATAGGATCAAGAACACTGGAAGTGTTTGATCTTATTACCTCACAAAATAGTGGAATTGAGAAGCCTTAGACTCAACATCAGTTTATCCATCCAAATCCATTGTTTCATGATTTGTAGCTGGTACATGTGCTTGTGAGCTGAAACCAACAGATTACATTCCTATTAATGATCAAAAATGCAGTGTCAAATCAAGTACGATATCACTTGAGACAAAGTTTCTCAACACTCAAGCAATGAAACTAATTATACAAGAAAATCCATATAAGAGAAAGCTACATAAATATAATAGAAGGCTTTTATTTTAGAAGAATAAAAAGTAGAAATAGAATTAAAAGGGGAATCTAGGACGCTGACAAGATAAGGGGATACATGTGATGGTAATGGAGAACAATTAACATACATGACTCTTGGGTCTTCACCAAAGTGTGTAATTTAAAACTTCATTAAGATATCACCATATTCTTGTGACATAAAAAATCATGTTTAAAAAGCACCAAATAAAACAACTAGCTCTAGTTTTGGGGGAGAACATATCATTAAGGACATTAACCTACATACTGAAAGGATTTGATCTTCTTGCCTCAAGAAATACTCGAAATAGAGGAGCTTCATATGCAACATCAGTTGGTTCATTCAAATAGGCAATAAAAGTGATTTCAAAAATCCTAAAAATTAGATATAAGTTGGGAAAGTTATTAGTAAGTTTCCCTCAAAGTTTCATAGAGAAAAGTGGCTCCTAGTGGCCTACAGAAATCTGAGAAGGAAGAGGGACCTACTTGTAATAGTTGAACATTATTTCCTTATTTGAGGAGACAGAAAAGGGAATATCTAAGCATCATTTAGATACTAAACTTTATCCAATGTGAAATTATGGTTTTATAAAGAACATATTAAAATTTGGGACCAATTGGATAAGAGATGAGAGATATATGGATTTTAGGAATTTCCATAAAATGAGAGGTTATTCATATAATATGTTAAAGTGGTGATTAATACATAGAAACCCTTTTGAATATTAAAGAGTAGAAAACACTAAAAACCTTCCATTTATGCTATTATCTGATCTTGTTGAGTATAATGATAATCAAGAAGATGATGATAATGATGATATGATAATTAGGGTTTCTAAAAAGGATAATCATTAACATGTGTAATTAGGGTCTTGAAACAAAAGATCATAACTTGTGACTCTTAATGAACCTAATCTAATCTAAGTGTTCATAATGAAAGGGTGTGCTGGATATAATAATTAGGGTTCACCTAATGTTAAATATGTGATGGATTTAGGGTTTGTACACTTATTCCTTATTCAAACATGAGACAATCCAAAGCCCCCGATTAGGACTCGAGTAAGGTTTAATCTGAATAATATGATGGTGACACTTTAGGATTTACATACATGCTGATTAAATGTTCGATTGTTGGGATTCCTTTTTGCTTGCTTGTTTGGATAATATGCTTAAAGTGCTTGGAGTATGATTTCATGATCTGCATGGTTCTACATTGGGGTACATGGTTACAACTATGAATACTTGCATTATCGACTGTCGGTGTTTTCCAAGGGTTTTTCAAGGATTGGTTAAATAAATTGTTGGATGTTTATTTACATTTTGTTCAATTTTAATGCCATGATGAGTATCACATAAATTTAGATATCATAGTTTCAACCCTAGGCTGACATGTATCAAGGGTAGATGTAAACGAGCCTTGGAAGGGACAATGATCATACCTAAGATTTCATATCAAACATGGGTTAGAATATGTAAGGAAAATGCCAGTTCTTATTTGCAAGTAATTGATTGATTATATGTTGTTATCTTAATTGTACACTTTTACATGCACCAACGTACACATTATAGCAATATATTGATATGTGCTTTGTTTCATGCTATTTTAGGTAGATGAAATATATGAAGATTTCAAGACATGATGAATCAGATGAAATCCACTAAAGACATGAAATCTAAGTAAAGGAGGATTATCTAGATACTTCTTTTCATATATAATAGTTTTTATGTAAGAAATTCATGTAAATCCTTAGAGGAGCATCATTATAGTTCTTGTAAACAATATTGTGAATTTATGGAAATTATTTTCTATTATCTATTATTTGATTAATCTAGATCTTGGGAATTTTAGGTAATGACCAACTTTAAGGTCCTTACGTAATTTGGGGATGCTAAAAAGTGAGGTCGTTACACAAGAGGTACTTATGTGTTTTAGAGAACCTTTTTAAGACTCATGTAGAATCACTTTGAAACTTTGTTCTTAAATTGAAAAAAAGTATACATGCTTGAATCTTGATTCATATGATCTATGCCATGCATGTTTTGTACATGCAAATGTTGCCTCAATGAAACATATGGTGAATATGAATTTCATCCCTAAATCTTTACTTGATAAAAGTAGATGTGAAATATGTGTGCAAGCTAAATTATCGTGAAATCCTTTCCATTATGTGGATAGGAATTCCAAATTCTTGATTTAGTATATACATGCATATGCAAGTTCAACGAGATTGCAACTAGAGTTCATAACCATTATTTGATAACTTCATTCATGGTGCTAGTTAATATCATTACTTTTTTACTGAAATGTAAACATAAAGCATTTATTAAAGTTCATAACATTTAATAAAGAAGTAGACATACAAATCAATATGATACTTAAAAGATTATGGTCTAACAGGGAGGAGAGTATATCTTGAATTTGTTCTTGGAATTTGTCAATTTCATGGAACAGTACATGATGTTATTTCCCTTATCACCAAAATCCAATGGGATCAATGCACATAAAAACTAAACCATGATAAAATGATCGGTCCAAACCTCTAGACTATCTAACTTTATGTAGAAGGAAGCTTTGAATACAGCTTGTCATATTTTGAATAGAGTTCTCCATAAACATAAGAAAATTAGTCCATTCAAGTAATGTAGAGGTCAAAAAGCAAGTATGAAATATCATTCACTGTGAGGGTGCCTTGCTAAGTTACTTGTCCTTGGACTCCGAAGAAAAAAATTGAGACCAATTATGCCAATATATTCTTGATTGTAAAATCCAAAATCTCATACATTGATGTGAATGCAACAGTGGAACTCCACAATGCAAATTTCTTTGAGGAAGTGTTTCCCAATTAAAGTGGTGTACCAAAAGAAGTCTCTCAAAAGGATCCAACAACCATAAGTTCAATTCCTGAACACATGGAAAGGATGAAAAATGTGGGGTGAGACTCAAAATATATTATTTCTAAATCTAATGATTCTGAAGACATAGTTGAACCAAGAAGAATCAAATGGCCTAGGACATCCAAAGATTTCATAAGTGAGTTCTCACCTATAATATTAAGGATGGTCCTTTATCCTTGAAACAAGATAATGCTTCACGAGAAGTGGAGTTTTGGAAGGAAGTTGTTAACAGTGAAATTCAATCAATTCTCTCGAATGGAACTTAAGAAATAGTGTATTTTCCTCCTATTTGTTCTACAGTTGACCGCAAATATATTTTTTACAAGAAACTTTATACACACAGACAATCAATAAGGATAAGGATATATTGGTTGCTAAGGAATACACACAATGGGAGATAGATAATTTTGATACATGTTGTTGTGTTTCCCACATGACCAAAATTCATGTGCTTATTTCACTGAATTCCATTTATAATCTCTTCATCCACTAGATGGATATGAAAAACATGTATTTACATGATGATCTTCAAGAGCATATATATATATATATATATATATATATATATATATATATATATATATATATATATATATATATATATATATATATATATATATATATATATAGAACAATTTGAGGTTTTTGTGGGCCATAGGAATGAGTCCAAGGTATATAAACTTGTTAAGCCTTTTTATAGATTGAAACAAGCCCCCAAGAAATGGCATGCCAATTTAAATTATGTGATATCATCTTTTGGTTTCATTTCTAATGATTTTAATAAGTGTGTTTACTACAACGTCAACAATGATAGATTCATTATCATGTTATATGTTGAAGTATCTTGTTTCTATGCTTATGATATAATATTAGTAAATGAGACGAAGTCTTTTGTAACTAAGATTGAGATGAAAGACATGAGTGTCACTAATGTGATTTTAGGGCTTAAAATTACTAGATCCAAAGATGGTATTGATCCCTCTCAGTCTCACTAGGTTGAGAAAATATTGGAGAGATTTGAGTACACGCCACTTAAACCTATTATGAATCCATATTATTCATCCAAGGCCATGTTGAAAAATGATAGTGGTGTTCTTGTGTCTCAATTATGATACTCTCATATTATTGGAAGTGTGTTGTATCTGTAATGTATACAACCATATATTATGATTTCTTGAAAAAGTTAAGTAGATATGTAAGTTATCCTGACTAGACCCATTAGGAAGCTCTTGACAAAGTTTTGAGGTACATTAAGAGAAATAATTCCCTTTGGTTATGGAAGATATCCCAAGTAGTCAAAAGATATAGTGATGTAAGCTGGATTGCCATGAAATTCGGGATTGAATAGGCTCTCATGATATATTTTCTTTTTGGGAGGAGGTGTTGTATCTTAGAGGTCTAAAAAATAGGCCATATTGTCTTGTTCCACCTTTGAGGATGAGTTGCTTTAGATGAAATAAGACCGGAAGCTGAATGGATACATGACTCATGTCCAATTTACCTATGGTAAAGAAGTCACTTCATGTGATTTCAATTACTTGTGATAGCACAACTACTATTGCCAAGATAGGAAGTTCTAATTACAATATAAAGAAATGTAGACACATCCAATTCAGAGTCAAGTATGCATGGGAATTAGTGTCTAGTGGGGTTGCAGCTCTATACTATGTAGGTACCAAAGACAACACAATTGATCCTTCTACTAAAGGTCTTTCTTTGGCCTTAGTTGAGAAATATAAGTTGTTGAAACCTCTTATTATTCACAGGAAGTAGCAACCCAACCCAAGTGAGTTGAGATCCCATAAAATTTGGTTCAAACTTGAATAACAAAATGTCTTGTGAATCGGTTGTATTTATGTAATTTACTTTCATACTTCTTGCATCAGTCTGTCTATCCCTTGCAATCATGTTAGTGTCATAATTTCAAGTTAGTATGAGATTTGTCTATTAATGGCGTCAAGTCTTAGGACAGGATGCTAGCAGTACATTCTTCCTGACTCCAACTAAGTGATTGATGTTGTATAGGTCGTAAAAGTGGAGTCAGATTTGTTCCCTAATACCAATTATCATTGATGATATGGATGCATACCATTTAATGCATCAAAACCTTTTTATTGCAACAATCTTTATTGTTTTGTTACCAACAAATACTCTTGCACCCAAAGTTTAGGTTCAAGACGTACGTTCACCTAGTTCATGTGGGAGTAAATTTGAATAAATTAAGTGTTTCTCAAGTGGAAAAACACTATCTTGAAAGCAAAATATGGAGGGTTTATTGGTGGAGCACCTTACATTTCAAAAATTTTGGGGGAATGGTTAGATTTATTTGTTTGATACTAATTAAAGCTATCATGGATTAAGCCCAAAGTTGATGTTTCTAGTACCTTTGAGTAGGAGATAAGGTGGTTTTGTCTTTGGGTGAAAGGAAGAAAAATTCAGTCCCACATTGTCTAGTTCTAGATTTGAGATAGCCTTTTATGAAGGAAGTTCATGTGACACTAGTGTCTAAATTATCTAGATGGAGGTATGCTCACCCTTATGTTGGGTATGATGACTACGACACACACACATGCACACACGCATGCATGCCATACCTGGCCTGGCCTAGTTGGGCTCATGGATCGTGGAAATTGTCTTCCATCTCTCGTCTCCATTTTTATAAAAGGATACTATCTAATTAATTATTAAATTAATATTTTTTGAAGTAAATTTTTTTTGAATAAAAGAGAAACTGTCTCTTCATTTACAAGAGTGAACATGTTCTTACATCGTATTAGGACAATGTTAGTGAGACGTGAGATATCTTTGGTGTTAATGTAAAACTTAGGTTATTAGAGTTAAACATATGCTCTCAACTTTTGTGTTTGCCCTTGCCATCGCCAGTTTTCTTGTGTCTACGCTTGTTATCTGTCACTGCTGTTGTTTGCGGAGATCTTTCCGCTATGAGAGTGTCACAACCTCTCTCTCTCTCTCTCTCTCTCTCTCTCTCTCTCTCTCTCTCTCACACACACACACACACACACACTCTACTCTTGTCTAAAAGGTGCAAACTTTTGGGTGGTAGCTACATCTGGTAGTTGCTTCTTATGATTGTCACCTGTACGTGACGGCCGTTTGTTGTTTGTTTGTGTATGAATTATTCTAGGAGAACATCGTGCCATGTTGCGAGTGTTGATTTCTCTAAGTTTAATAATGTCCTTCAAATAGTGGTTGATTTGATTTATTTTCTAACTTTATTCTTTATTCTTTCTCATATTCTTTTTGATCTTACATTTCTTATATGAATCTTAAATTGACATGTAAAACGTGTTAATCAATTTGTGTAATTACCTTCTATTACTTGTAAGATAAATTTGAATTCAACAAAAGTCTTCGATACAAAAAAAACTTGATGACCAATGACCCTATTTATATACTCCAATCCATGAGATTTTCACTAGGAATACGCAATCCTAAAAAGTGTATAAGAATATAAGTTGCACATCGAGAGCTATCCAACTCCAATTAAGAATAGCACTCTAAATCAGAACATAGATTGGACCCAAAGAAAAACAAGGCTCAAATTATTATTTTGTCATACTCATGTAGGATTAGGACTAGTACGAGGTAGTCCTGAAGGCATAAAATTAATTATTATGAGTCTTTTTATAATAGAAATTCTATAATAAACTCAAGTAACTTAACCGAGAGATATTAGTAGATGATTGTCTCACAAAACACTTGGCAAGTTCATCCATATCATTTGTAATTATATGAGGGCAGTTAATTATTGTCCTCTTGATAACACTACACAGAGTCTTGCAGCCTTGTACTTTGACAGACATGTCTTTGTTATTCTGCTGGTGTCAACTAGCAAGCGGCAAGGTAAATTAGACTTAATAATCACACGCATATTACATTCATTTGCTTGTTCAGCTCCTCAAAGGACCGCGAAGACTTCAGCTTGCATGCTAACCACAACTGTATAGCTCACGGAGGATCCACCAACCAGTTTGCTCTCGAACGACAAGGCTCCTCGCATGGCGTCGTTGTCCAGCCGACTGGGCTGCATCCACGTTCGTCTTAATATCTAGTTCTCCTGGGGTCGATATATACTAATGGGCTTCGTTTGTAGGACTTCCCGTCCTCATGTAAGCCTTGATGTCAAAGACATTGAAGCATTGTACTTGAATCCAATATCTTCGTCTGCTTCATCTGTGCGTTCGTTTGGTTAAAGACGCGCGTAATTGTGTAGGAATAACCATGATTGTCAAACAGCGCCGTCGACCAAAAACATCGGCCAGTCCTTCCTCTCTGGAGATTCCTAAACATCTGTGGCTGGGAGAGCTATCATTCTCGAGACCACAATGCCTGTGGAGCAGATTTTGTTAGATAACTGATTACGTTAGTTATTAGTTACGTAACTGCTGTAGCTATTAGCTAGTTACTGTAGCAGCTCATTCATGTAGTTAGAATATTGTGGTAATCACTTATTTAGCATGGGTTAAGCCCAATGTAGTGCAGCAAGTACATGTGAGAATGTAATGTTGTTTCTAGTGCAAATGGCAAAGAAGTTTTATCCCATATTGCTCACATCTAGAACTTTTGTGGTCCTCATATGTAGGATCACATGGGGCACTAGTGTCCAAAGGAGTCCTAGGAAGGAGGTATGCTCACCTCCTTGGTGGGTGGGGTTACCACATCACAACGCACGCACGCACGCGCGCCACGCCATGCCTCGCCGGGCTCGGGCTCGGGCTTGTGGATTGTGGATTGTGGAGAATGTCTTCCGTCTTTTTTTTTCATATGTAGGATCACATGGGGCACTAGTGTCCAAAGGAGTCCTAGGAAGGAGGTATGCTCACCTCCTTGGTGGGTGGGGTTACCACATCACAACGCACGCGCGCGCCACGCCACGCCTTGCCTCGCCTGGCCTGGCCGGGCCGGGCTCGGGCTCGGGCTTGGGCTTGTGGCTTGTGGATTGTGGAGAATGTCTTCCGTCTTCTTTTTGCACTAGGATACAACTACGTAATTAATTACTCGTGTAATTAATTGTTGCTTTCTTATTCGGATTTCTTAAATCCTAATTAGAAAGTGTTTCTCTTTTACGGATTATTCCCGTATTGTGTACGAGAGCAACCGAGTGTTGCGTCTAACTGGAAATAGGATTAGGGACGTACGTGACTATTTATATGACTCCGGTCATTAGGGTTAAACACACTGAAAACAGTTTTTCTGCCGCTGTGTGTTTTGTGAACCCTAATCCCGAGTGCGAGAGTCGTCGTCTCCGGAGTTGCTTTGCGGAGTTGTCCTCCTGTGCGAAGCGAGACTCGTCGTCCTTCCCTTCAGACGCAGCTGTCAGACGGTGGTACCTGCGGTGGCTGTGCTGCACTGGTAGCAGTGCGACGTGCGCGAGCAAGACGTGCAACTTCCAGGTTCGTGCCGGATCGAGACTAGGAGAACGGTGCCTATCCGCGAGGATTGCCAGGCACTGGTTTCTTTAAGTAACACGTTCGTTTCTCAACGAACGATCTGGTTTGCGAATCTAACTCTTATTTTTTGTTCTCCTGCATTGTTTGTTCTTCGAATCTTATTTTGGATCTACCTGAATTGTTAATTAAATTGCACCTGTCGCTGTTGCATGAACGACAATAACCAATATTAACAACAGTCTTAAAGAAACCATTTTCTGTCGTTAATTAACATGGCCGGTCAGGGTAGTTCGGGATGTAAGATTGATACAACCAATATGCCTGAAAAGTTTACTGGTACGAACTTTGCCCGTTGGCAGAGTCGTATGGAAATTTGGCTGAATATTGCGGGATATGATCAGTATTTAATTGAAACTGAACCTGTATCTGATGACACAGTTCCTGATAATGCAAACATTATTGCTAACTGGAAGAAGGGTGATAAAACATGCCGCGGGTTGATTCTGTTTGGTTTAAATAACAAACTGTATGATTCTTACTCAAAGCCGCCAGTCACTACGTCCAAGGTTTTATGGGAATCGTTAATTAAGAATTTTAGCACTGAAAATCAGGGTGTTAAAAAATACTGTGTGTCTAAATTTTTTAAGTTTCAGATGGTTGATGGTAAGTCAGTTTCTGATCAAACACACGATCTACAACTCCTAGTTCATGAACTCTCAGATGCCAAGATGGTGTTACCTGAGAAATTCGTTGTTATGTCTATCATAGAAAAATTCCCTAAGTCATGGGAGTCGTTTGGTATGTCTCTGAAGCATCGCAAAGGGACACACACCATGGATGAGTTAATGATGGATATTAATATACAAGAAGAACACTTAAAGGAGAAAGGGGTCAAGGTGCCTACTGATGCTAATCCAACTGTTAATCTTACTTCTACGAAAAACACCAAAGATAAGAAATCTAAGAATGCACATAAACCCAAGGCAAAGATCCAAAAGAAACCGAAGAACAAATCTTGTTGGACTTGTGGACAGGTTGGCCACTGGAACAAGGATTGTCCTACTAAGAAGGCAAAGAAAGCTACCACATCTGAAACTGAGGAGGCTATGGTCAACTTGATGACTACATCCTTGAACCTCAATGATGGGTATGTGTCTATTAAACCTGAAGTTCTGTCTATTTTTGAACCACTTTATTCGATAATTGACACTGGGGCTAATGTACATGTGTGTGCTGATAAATCCCTGTTTGTGTCTTATCAGGCCTCTCGAGGTCGGTCCGTGACTTTGGGCGATTCCAGCTCTGCAGAAGTCAAAGGCGAAGGACGGGTGGACTTGAAGTTCCCTTCGGGGAAGGTTTTGACTCTTAACAGGGTCAGACATGTTCCAACCATTCGACGCAATATCCTTAGTGGCGTCATACTAGTTAGAGAAGGTTATAGAGTAGACTGTAAATGTAATAAGGCTATTATTACACGTCTTCGTGATTCTTTGTTTTTTGGAAAGGGGTACTTATGTGACGTGGAGAACTTGTTTAAGATTCATGTTGAACATGTTTCAAATTCCGTTTTAAATTTGAATGATTATAGTTCTATTTGCATGAATCTTGTTTCATTCGATGTATGGCATTCACGTTTGGGACATGTTAATGTTGCCTCAATGAAGCGTATGATGAATCTAGATTTGATCCCTAAATCTGAAATTAGCAACAATAAATGTGAAATCTGTGTACAAGCTAAATTGCCTAGGAAGCCTTTTCATTCTATGAATAGGAATTCGGAAATTTTGGATTTAGTTCATACAGATATCTGTGAATTTAATGGTGTTGCTACGAGAGATCAAAAGTGTTATTTTATAACTTTTATTGACGATGCGAGTAGATACTGTTATGTCTATTTACTTAGAAGTAAAGATGAGGTATTGGATAAATTTCAAATTTATAAGAAAGAAGCTGAAACTCAAACCGGTAAAGTACTTAAGCGATTAAGGTCTGATAGGGGAGGAGAGTATACCTCGAATTTGTTTTTGGAATTTTGCCAATTACATGGTATAGTTCATGAGGTAACTGCTCCTTATTCACCACAATCAAATGGAATAGCTGAACGTAAAAACCGAACCTTAATAGATATGGTAAATACCTTACTCCAAACATCTGGATTACCCAACTTTATGTGGGGGGAAGCTTTGAATACGGCTTGTCATATTCTGAATAGAGTTCCCCATAAACATTCAGAGAGTAGTCCGTTTGAGTTATGGAGAGGAAGGAAACCGAGTCTTAAATATCTTCGAGTGTGGGGGTGCCTTGCTAAGGTACTTGTCCCTGAACACAAAAGGAAGAAATTAGGACCGAAAACGGTTGATGCCATATTCTTAGGTTATGTAGAGACAAGTTATGCTTATAGATTCCTGATTGTAAAATCAGATATCTCTGGCATTGAGGTCAATACAATTGTGGAATTACGTGATGCTACATTCTTTGAGGATGTGTTTCCTATGAAAACTGGTGTGCCCAATGAAGTTTCTCAAGAAAATTCATTTACCACAGGTTCCATTCCCGAGCACGTGGAAAGGATGACAAATGTGGGGGACGACTCAGAACAAGCTAATTCTGAATCTGATGATTCTGAAGAAATAGTTGAACCAAGGAGAAGTAAACGGCCTAGGACATCAAAGGACTTTGGAAGTGAGTTTCTCACTTACAATGTTGAGGATGATCCTGTTACTTTCAAACAAGCTATGGAATCTCCAGAAGCTAAGTTTTGGAAAGAAGCCGTTAATGATGAAATCCAATCAATTCTCTCGAATGGAACTTGGGAATTGGTGGATTTGCCTCCTGGCTGTTCTGCAGTCGGTTGTAAATGGATTTTTAAGAAGAAACTTAATGCAGACGGGACAATCAATAAGTATAAGGCTAGGTTAGTTGCTAAGGGTTACACACAAAGGGAAGGAATAGACTATTTTGATACCTATTCACATGTTTCCCGCATGACCACAATCCGAGTGCTACTAGCATTGGCTTCCATTTATAATCTCTATATCCATCAGATGGATGTGAAGACCGCGTTCTTACACGGTGATCTTCAAGAAGAGATATATATGGAACAACCTGAGGGATTTGTGGGTCGTGGAAATGAGTCCAAAGTGTGTAAACTTGTTAAGTCATTATATGGCTTGAAACAAGCCCCTAAGCAATGGCATGAGAAGTTTGATTCTGTGATATCATCGTTTGGCTTTATTTCTAATGAATTTGATAAGTGTCTCTACTGCAAGATTGTCGATAATGGATTCATTTTGTTATGCTTATACGTCGATGATATCCTGCTTTTTGGTTCCGATATGAAAGTAGTAAAAGAGACAAAGTCATTCTTGTGTAGCAAGTTTGAGATGAAGGATATGGGTGTCGCTGATGTGATTTTAGGGCTTAAAATCATAAGGTCTACTGATGGTATAGCTCTCTCTCAGTCTCACTATGTTGAGAAGATACTGGAGAGGTTTGAATACACATCACGTAAACCTGTTAAGACTCCATATGATTCATCCAAACCCTTGTTCAAGAATGAGACTGGGGTTCCAGTGTCTCAATTATGATACTCTCAGATTATCGGAAGTTTGATGTATCTTATGAACTGTACACGTCCAGACATTGCGTTTGCCATGAACAAGTTAAGTAGATACACCAGTTGTCCCGACAAGACCCATTGGGAAGCTTTTGACAGAGTTCTGAGGTATATCAAGGGAACACGTTCCCTTGGGCTGCATTATGGTAAACATCCTTCCGTAGTCGAAGGATATAGTGATGCAAGCTGGATTGCCGTGAATTATGGGAGTAATGGTGTCTCAGGATATGTATTCCTGTTGGGAGGAGGAGCTATTTCCTGGAGGTCTAAGAAACAGACCATATTGTCTCGGTCCACTTTTGAGGCAGAGTTGTGTGCTTTAGATGAAACTGGATTGGAAGCTGAATGGCTACATGGACTTATGTCTAGTTTACCTATGGTAATGAAGCCGCTTCCTGCAATTTCAGTTCACTGTGACAGCACTACAACTATTGCTAAGATAAAGAGTTCCAAGTACAATCAAAAACAGCGTAGACACATCCAAGTCAGATTGAAATCTGTAAGGGAGTTAGTGTCTAATGGGGTCGTGGCTGTTGACTACGTCGGTACCAAAGATAATACAGCTGATCCTTTCACTAAAGGTCTTACCTTGGCTTTAGTGGAAAAATCCAGGTTGGGAATGGGACTGAAACCCCTATAGATTTGCAGGCAGTAGCAACCCAATCCAAAAGAATGGAGATCCCACAAATTGGGTTCAATGTGGTAATAACAAGCTGTCGGGTAAATCAGATGACACTATGTATTCTTATTTGATGCTTCTTGCATCTGTGTGTCTATTCCCTGGGAAACCTGTTAGTGTCATGACTGCAAGTTAGTAAGAGATTAGTCTCTTAATGGTGTCAAGTCTTAGGATAGGATGTTAGCAGTACATCCTTGGAGACTCCAGCTAAGTGATTGATGTTGTGTAGGCCGCAACAGGAGAATTGGGTTGTTCTCTGTTATCAATCATGATTTATATTTTGTATGCATGGCCTTAATGCATTGTTTTTCTTTACTACCATGTCTTTATTGTGTTGTTACCAACCTATACTCTTGTACCCAAGGTTCAGGTTCAAGACTTTTGTTCACCTAGTTCCTACAGGGGTCACAGTTGGATAACTCAGGTAGATTCAAACCGTAAGGTATCTGCTGAAAGCACAGTATGGAGGACTGAATGGTAGAGCACACTACACATTGGACTTTGTGGGGGATTGTTAGATAACTGATTACGTTAGTTATTAGTTACGTAACTGCTGTAGCTATTAGCTAGTTACTGTAGCAGCTCATTCATGTAGCTAGACTATTGTGGTAATCACTTATTTAGCATGGGTTAAGCCCAATGTAGTGCAGCAAGTACATGTGAGAATGTAATATTATTTCTAGTGCAAATGGCAAAGAAGTTTTATCCCATATTGCTCACACCTAGAACTTTTGTGGTCCTCATATGTAGGATCACATGGGGCACTAGTGTCATAAGGAGTCATAGGAAGGAGGTATGCTCACCTCCTTGGTGGGTGGGGTTACCACATCACAACGCACACACGCACACGCGCACGCGCCACGCCACGCCTCGCCTCGCCTGGCCTGGCCTGGCCGGGCCGGGCTCGGGCTCGGACTCGGGCTTGTGGATTGTGGATTGTGGAGAATATCTTCCATCTTCTTTTTGCACTAGGATACAACTACGTAATTAATTACTCGTGTAATTAATTGTTGCTTTCTTATTCGGATTTCTTAAATTCTAATTAGAAAGTGTTTCTCTTTTACGGATTATTTCCGTATTGTGTACGAGAGCAACCGAGTGTTGCGTCTAACTGGGAATAGGATTAGGGACGTACGTGACTATTTATATGACTCCGGTCATTAGGGTTAAACACACCGAAAACAGTTTTTCTGCCGCCGTGTGTTTTGTGAACCCTAATCCCGAGTGCGAGAGTCGTCGTCCCCGGAGTTGCTTTGCGGAGTTGTCCTCCTGTGCGAAGCGAGACTCGTCGTCCTTCCCTTCAGACACAGCTGTCAGGCGGTGGTACCTGCGGTGGCTGTGCTGCACTGGTAGCAGTGCGACGTGCGCGAGCAAGACGTGCAACTTCCAGGTTCGTGCCGGATCGAGACTAGGAGAACGGTGCCTATCCGCGATGATTTCCAGGCACTGGTTTCTTTAAATAACACGTTCGTTTCTCAACGAACGATCTAGTTTGCGAATCTAACTCTTATTTTTTGTTCTCCTGCATTGTTTGTTCTTCGAATCTTATTTTGGATCTGCCTGAATTGTTAATTAAATTGCACCTGTCGCTGTTGCATGAACGACAATAACCAATATTAACAACAGATTTCACGTGCGCACCACATCTAGGACAAACGTCTGAAATCCGCCATGTGACGGCTGGTATACAGTTGGTTAGTCAGCAGCCTCTTTGCCATGCCCATCTGTAGAAAAGCATTGATCTTGCGTTGACAGAAATTAAGCATTCGTATGGTGTTCCACTTTGAGGTGAAAACAAATCTACGCGATTCCAACTGTACAAGTTTTTGAACTATCAGCATCTGATATGGTGTACTTCAAACTCGTCCGAGGAAAACGAACTACATACACGGATCCATTTATGCATGAATCATCTGCAAATGAACTGCACTCCATCTGGGCTCAGTTCGTTTTCCTCTGCTTGCTAACATGGTAGCATACTGAAGAAAACTTCAAGTAGTAAATAATTGAATCCCATCAATTGATCTAATATTCATTTTATTTGTCTTAGACTCACATGAAGTGTGTCAATAGTATGTGAAAGTGTCTAAATAAGCTTCTATCTCGCCGTAAAAGTATTTGCGTAGACTCATGATTTAAAGTCTTCTAAACTAACTCATTGGTATACAACAGAGCTCGCCACATCTGGCATCAATGGCTATTTTAGTTGGTTGGATAAACTAGACTCCTCTAAAGTTGGGTGGGTACTCATAAACACTTGGCTTAAACTGCCTACTTCAGTTGTCATGCAATGCCTGACCCACCGAGTAACTACTATTTGTGACTTGCTACCATCGAAATCTTCAATTATTTTGGATACCTATAATGAAGAGATTGTCCTCATTATATCAGACTTGTTGTTCCGGTTGTGTCCCAAAAAATAATTTCCATTCATTTACCCAAAAATCCAATCCTATAAAAAATTAATTAGGTATGCATACGACTCAAATAAACTGAGATAAACAGGGACGTATTGGGACAACAAGCCTAGGACAATAAATTTCATCCTAATCCTACTTACTCCATCGATATTCTCTTGGCACGTCATCCATGATCTACCAATCGTGCATGTTTCCTCTTCAAGATGCGGACCTATGTGAAAGATACTATGGTGTTTAGGATATATGAAGTCTAAGTAATTCTTTATTTTCATCTATTTGTCATTTACGAAGGATTTGTTTGTTTATATCTAACATATTCTACAAATTTTGCTATATTCTAAATGTGATTGAACTAGTAAGCTTTCATAATATATGTCATTCATATTAAAATAATATGATAATTTGAAATATATGTACTACATGTTATTTCGTGTTGTAAACTTTCCACACTTTATAAACCAGATGTATTTAGATAAATTGAGCTAATTAAGTTTCAAGTGTATAAACCAAATCGATGTCTCTAAAATTTCTAAAAAGACTCCTAAATTCTCAAATTAAAATCATATATAAAAGGAATTTAATCATATATTCTAAAAAGAGTTAGGAATCAAAATAAATTTGAGATGAGACAAGTAGGAAAAAAAGAAGAGGGCTTAAAATTCCTTCTCATTGGTAAAATTTATCAAAAAAAAATCCTTACATTTGTATTTATTCTAGTAGTGTGAAAATTGGGCAAACCAAGTATATTAGTGGCTTCAAAATTGATAGTTTCAAAGTTTTGCCAAATTCATGCACAGGCATCCTTGATTTGTATACAATCATCCATTAATATTCCATAGATTCATACAATTATGAAAATATATCAAAATATAAGAGTAAAATAGGACAAGCAATATGATTATCTAATCATCACATATTATTGAGATTTCAATAGATTCTTGGTCAATTATTTATGGTCCACTCACCTTTCTTAAATTTCCACTTCTCGCCATGAATCTCGATTAGGGAAATTCATATTTGGAAGATAAGGCCCATATCTCACTTCACAATCCTCCTATATGAAATACTTGTACACAGGTCACCAATAGACCAAGAAAGAGAGGGAAAGAAGGGAACATCTTTGAATCAGAATCCACTACTAATTTCACCCTTACCTTACGTATAGAAAAAATAAGACTTGTTTAAAGAAGCTTTACCTTAGTTGGTTTTAGCTATGTGTTCATGGTCTTCATGTTCCTTGTGTTTCTCCCAAAAATGTCCTCTTAAATCTATAAAGAATGAACTTAGAGCTTGTATCAAGTGTATAATACTAAACAAGCTAGTGTCACAGAACCGGAATCCCAGTCCCACAAACCAAACGTATACCAAAGGCGAAATGCGGAAGCATAAAGCTTAGCACACATGAACAAATAACAAGATACAAGCACCAACATAATCTCAACAATCAACAAGATATATTAAGCAACATCATTATATTACACGATTTGAATTACAGATTCAAGAGTCACCTTGTACAAGTCTGCTCATGTATACTATATCTGGATCTTACAACAAGTACACCTAGCATATCTCACCAAGCCCATCAACCTTCTAGCCATCTCTGAACCTAAAAACAACATACGAGAAATGGGTCAACACACGAGGTGTTGAGTATGGGGCAGAAAGATACACATATATATAAGCTTTGCATAATTTTGAAAATATTTCAAGATTAAACGAACAAGAATAAATATGTTAATTGTTTAACAAATGCGAAACCATATTTTATGTCATTTCACTCCATTATACCAACAATATCAAACATGTTTAAGGCCTTTGACCATCTTCCCGTCGGAAGGGTCCGTAAGGGTGCTCAAGCTTAGCTAACCCTTTTATACGAGAGGGACCTCAAGGTCGTAACCAAGAGCCCTTTATCAACACTATTATAATGGAGTTCCATATATATATGTGTTCAAGTTATAAAATTGACGAGGCAAACATCGAGTAACACATAGCAATACTACATGGCAATACTTGAGAAAATAGACAAACAAGCATACAATATATGTCTTTTCAAGCAAGAAAGTGGTAGTCATATAACTAGATAAGGCCCATACCTGATTCAGAGATTCTTAACTTAACACGTCCAAAACCATCTAGATCATAAGCTAACCTGATTAACAACAAGATTACATATATGCATTAGATTCTCAACATTAACCCTAATTAGATGCATTTTAGGGTTTTGGCCAAGATGGGTTCCAAGTTTTTTATTAGTCCATTTGATGCTCTCATATTGATTTAGGGTCCATCATAAGAGTGTGGTTCAAGTTCCATGTCATTATTACGTTCTATGCACTTTCTATGATCATCTCAATGTTTAAGGCATTTACATGTATTCTAGGGTCAAAAGACTCACAATAGGGCACCCTAGATCATGATTCATTGAGTCAAGAGGTCTAGATCTAAAATATGATTTAGATCAGAAACATTAGGTCATAAGAAACATATAACAATATTAGGTGGTTGTCCATTAGCAACAAGATTAGCAATTTTAGGGCAAGGTTCGTCATTAAAGTCTGCACTAGGCACATAAGTACACAAAAAGGAGTCGTTTATGATCAATAGGGATAATGATGACTCCCATTAAACTCAATATGTACAAAATTTATTGACGTCAAGGTTAGGAGGGTAGGTATACATCAAATATTCAATATTCATCACAATTATGCATTAAGCATGGTCAAAGAAGTCAAAGATCACATATCTAGCATTATCAGAGATTTAGAAGAATATTCAGGGTCTGAAACCATTCTCATGTTGTATATCTTTTCGATTTGATCGATTTGATATATAGGTTCGTGCATTTTGGACTTAGGGTCTAGGAATTATCATATTTCAAAGAATTGGTCTATAAAAAGGGGAACAATACCTTATATTTGCTACAGATTTGGTCTTGTCCCTTGACTGGGCCTTGGCCTTGCTGGTCCAAGCCCAAGCGAGCGTCTTCCCCTTCTTTGGGATTCCTCTGTTCTAGGGCTAGAACAGGGGAGCCATCTTCTGATAGCGCCGCCGGCTACCGCTCCAAGGGATCTGCCCACGATGATGGCTTTCCCTCGCCCGCCACCCACCGCAAACGTGAGGTCACAGACCCCAGCTCAACGTTGCGCCGATCTCCCGCGACCCCGCTTGGTTGCAACCTGAATAGCGCACGGACAGGGGACACCTCCCCCTTTTCTTGCCGACATTGGAGTGGCTGCAGGAGCCGAGGAGATGGCCGATCCAGGTGGTTGGAGTCTAGAGGGCGTCGCCTACGACCCTGCTCCTAGGGTTCGCCCCAACCCCCGCCCCTTTGCACTGGTGCGGGCCAGAGATTTGGTGTTGGTACAGGTATCCGAACTAAGCAAAGATGAGAAAGAGGAAGGGGAAGCAGTGCAAGGAGAAAGAAGGAAAGAAGAAGAGAGACTAAGGTTCGATGGGGGGGTAGGGTTTATAACCAGGCAAGCTAGGGTTAGATAAGCTAAGGGCTGTGAGATCATGGTTTCCGTCAGTTACCAAAACTGGATGGAGGCGAAGAGTTATTCACTAGCCGTTCATTCATTTCTTGAAGAAGAAGGAGAGTAGGAAACAAGCAATTGGACTGTAGTGTTGTATTGGGCCTATGTGGGCGGCCCAATAGAGATAAAGGCATAGAATTGAGCTAAAATAAGGTAAAATAAAAGCCAAATTTCAAGGTGTCATAACTTGGAGTCCGATGGTCCAAAAGAGGTGATTTTTGTTTCGCTGGATTCGTAATTGAGTCCTCTACAATATGATACATATTACAGTGCCAAAAGATTATGATGATGAGTTTCAAAATTAGATACAAGAATGTGACATGATATAGCAAGATACTTAGTTAAAAGTACAAATTAAAGTCGCACATTGCATAATTGACCATGGTAGTTGCCAAATTGGAACATCACAACTATCCAATTATGAAATTAATATCGAAATGAGTAAAAGACACTTGATTAGAGAGGAGGAGAAGAATATAGGAGAGAGAAAATCAACGTTGTCACAACTAGTTTCAAATTTATAATTATATGTTTATTAAATCTTGAGATATTTTTCATTTTCCCAACTGGCTGAATTGACATTATGTAGCTTCTAGAGGCAAAAACATGGCTAGTCATTGTGTCGTTTGATGCGGATGGTCGCTACATTCTTGTGCACTGGTAACATCCCAAATTGGTTGATGTGCATGTTAATGCAGCATGTCACTATCACTGGTTGAAGCAAACTAGTAGTGACCATCCATGGCCCACCATTGTGGCCTGGCAGAGACTTGTCTCGATCGATGTGACTGGTCATTGTAGGTTGAAAACAACCTCGATTTGGTCATTGTCCTTCACATAACCCTCAAAATAATTGATGTTAGTTTTTCTCAAATTGGCAAAATAGTTGTGATATACACGTCTAATATTTTGATATGTCATATATATCTTTTTTCATGGTTAATTCCAAAATATACATCAACCCTTTTTTTTTAACAAAATTGAAATCTAATATGCTAACATTAGTTAAACTAGAAGTTTTAAAAATAATATGATAAAAATATTACTTAAGATCAGGGTTTCATGACCCTGTGATTACTAGTTAAGACAAAACAAGGTTGTAAGGACATCCCCCCCAAAGTGTTTTATCCTAAAAACCTACTACTATAAGAAGAAAATTACATTTAAACTTTCTTTCTACATATATATTCTAAAAATTTTATTGATAAAAAATATGAGTTGTATGTTATGTATTTTGTTTCTTTTTTGTTACAATTTTGTTATAAATCATTTAAGTGACAACATAACATTTTTTTATTTTGTGATAAATTATAGAAATTGAACTTTCTTTTAACTTGGGATACTATCTTGATATCTTATCCTTGAAATGATATTTCTAATTTGTACTATATCCATTAAAATAGATATTTCTTGATTTACCATTTTTATTACATTTAAATTTAATAAGATTAACACTTTTTTGTCCTAGTTTTACTATTGTGGTACTTCAATCCCAACCCTCAAAAGCCACAAGACTAGACATAACCACAACTTTATCATGTTAAACCCATTTGTTGATAAATACATGACTAGGATCAAAACTAGATGTCATTGCCATTGAATATCTTCTTTAGTAAATTATATTTGTGGAAAATTGTTTATCATTGAGAACCACTTGTTTATCTAATAGTTTTGATATTCATGTTTATTTGCTTCTTCTTACTTATACTTTTCCTTTTAATAGCATTATGGGGGATAGCTAACTATGACTATTAAAAATCTAGAGTCTAAAGGATTGCATGCCATTCTTGTTTTGATTCAAACTGCACTTCTTATATTTACATCGTATTTCTTTTTTTCTCTTCTTTGTCATTCTCATACATGTTGACTCACGCATCTCAATTGCAACTCTTATTATCTTGGTTTCCATCAGTAACTAACTCATTTCTCATATTTTTAAGTTCATGCTTTTCTCATCTAACCCCATTAGAATTTCATAGAGAAGTCACCAATGTCCTTTCTTCAATTGATAATATCGTGTATATCCTATAATTGTCACTTATCTACAATTGATACCCGACATTTGTTTTCTCTTACATTTAATTGTGAATTATTCTCTTACTCTTTTGAGGTTCACTTGAATCTTACTTATCTCTTATACTTGAAATTTATTTCTTATATCTAAAATTTCCTTAAAGTTACTTTCTCTACATATTCTTTGGAATGTCATATGTTTGTAGCATATCACCACTACTTCCAATTATTGTGTTTTTCACGATGGACAACTGTCATATATAATTATTTTCTAATCACTTCATACTTACACCATTCTAATTTCTCATTATATCATTTAGAGGGTTTCTTGTGTTCTAGACTAAGATAAAAGATACAAGAATATATGTATAATAAAAGTAACTTAAGGAACTCTTTGTTTACAACAAGAAATTATTCAACTATGAAACTATCAAACAGTTACAATTTCTTCCTTTTCAATCTATTTTCTTCTCTTGGGCCGTGTGATTTAGACAATATGTAATCTCATATTCTTCCCTTAATCAAGACCTTATAGAAAAATTATATCATCTTACTTGTTAATATGTCATGTGATGACCAATACATGTGATTAAACATGTTGATATGTCACAACCCTTATTAAATGGCTAATTCCACCAAAGAGTCTAATAATACCTAAAATGATATCTAGTTCCTATAAATAAGTTGTATCCCTTGGGCATATTCCTTTGTAGATAGAAGTGAGATAATTCATGGAACTATTTTATTTGGATTGGATTATAATAATATTAAGTGGCCTAAAAGGAACTTAAGTACTGCAATGAAAATCAATGGAAATAAAAGTTTAAGGAAAGTACACTGTG
This sequence comes from Alisma plantago-aquatica, assembly GCA_963693085.1. Taxonomy (NCBI): domain Eukaryota; kingdom Viridiplantae; phylum Streptophyta; class Magnoliopsida; order Alismatales; family Alismataceae; genus Alisma; species Alisma plantago-aquatica. Next base: position 301,171,419 of record OY856411.1, on the reverse strand, counting down.
AAAAAGAAATTCCAAATTAAACTCAATTCCAAAGTATTAGAGGCGGGAACTAATTAGAGTAATATATTTGGTATTGATATCCATAAACTCAAATACTTAGATGACCTTATAATGGATCTCAAATTAGAAATTAACAACAAAATCAGCTTATATATGCTTATTATAGTCTAAGTGCCAACTTTCTATTTTTTTGGACCACACACTAGTACATAAACTACCTCTAATGGCAGTTAAAATGACCCTATGACTTTGATTAATGATACCTAAGTGGGAGACACTATAGTCATAGGTCTAAGATGTCAGTTAATTAGGGATAGTAAAACCGACAATGGAGATCCATCCTCAGTTGTTGTGATAAAATAAATACACACAATTAAGAGTTTGAGTTGTCAGTTTAATCAAGACAATCGAGGTCGTACTGCCATATTAGTTCACATTTATAGCTGGTAAAGGATTCTGAGTCGTTGGTTTCTACCATAAACTGACACCGGTCTAGAAAGTAAGACGTTGGTTTCATCAAGAAAAATCGACGGTTAAGTGATACAGTGTCAGTTTATTCAATAAAACTGGTGACTATGACCCTATATACCATGCTTCCCAGCACGAACGTTTTATGGTGGTCCTATAATGTCAATTTTTGGCCTAAAACTGATGACTCAGACCTACAATGCCATTTTTTTTTGTAACAACTGACGATTAAAATTTAATTTTTTTAATAGCAAGTCTACAAACCTATTGTCTGGCTGTTCAGTAAGATGTAGATCCTCCAGTTCAATAAAATTACAGGTTTCATCATGTGTTCAATTTAACAATAGGCCAATAAACCTACAAAACCTACAATAGCAAACAAAATCCACCCACATACAAGATCCATTCTCCAGTTCTATTCTCATCACATGTACAAACATAATTCTATTCATTCATCTTCACATTCATTCACACACATGATACATCATTCACATATGCACCAATTCCCTTCTCATCATATGTATAGTCATAATTCTATTCATTCATCTTCACATTCATTCACACACATGATACATCATTCACATATGCACCAATTCTATTCCAATTCCATTCTCATGACATGTAGAAACACAATTGTCATTGTATTCATTCATCTTCACATTCACACACATGTATATATTCATCATTCACATATGCATCAATAATTTAGTTGCATCAAACTTGAAGTTGCAAGAAGTCACAAACACCACATTTATATAGAAATGATGACATAAAATTTTATAAAACTCATTCTTTATCCCACAACCAAATTCAAAGTTCACATCCTGTAAAAAGGTGTGTGCCCATTGTTCTCGTATCTCATCTAGGTGTTCTTTCATACAAGTCTTTTTCATTTCAAACACCTACAAATAGAACGACATATATAATTAATAGGTTTGATATTATCATATTATCAAGTGAGACTATTTATGATGATTAAGAATAAATATATAGATTACATTTTGTATATAGTTGATGTCTAGTGCCCGATATTTGACAACCATCTCTATATACCACATCATGTAGTATCTGCATGCCCAACCATTATCTTGTACATGGCACTATAAATTTATCAGCATACAAAATGTTAGTAAATAATAGTAAGCATAGTTGGCATCAAATATGCATTGGAGTCAGAAAACTACATCAACATTCTACCAACTTATCATTTTCTTTTTCTTGTCTACCTTTCCTCCAACCTTTTTCAAATCTTTTTATAATATAACACATTGAATTGCATTATCAAATAGTCATGTAACAATATATGTTAATGGATATAAATATAAAAATTACTCACACAAATAATGTGTTTTCTATATTGTGTCCCCCATTGTCTACTGCCCACCCTTAGTATCTAAATAATACACAATTAGTGTAGTGAGGATAATAACAAACAACACCCAAAGATTATTCCTGAGTGAAAAGAAGGCAAACAAAATAAAACTCAAAATCCATAGTGAAATGTAATTGTTAAGTCAAAATTATAAGAAAAGCACATAAAATTTTTCAACATTTAACGAAATGATAATCATGCTCTTTTTTATTTACCAAAATATTTAAATGTGGAAAAGTAATATTTTGACACAAATGTAGGGTCTTAAACTACACATGTAATGTGAGACCCCTAACCTTGATTAAATGGTTGAACATGCTTAATTACCATAATTGAATTCTTATAATCCTAATATAACCTTGTGATATGTTTTGGTATCATATGACAAGCTTAAGTTTCATATTTGGTCCAATTTGGACATTGTTTGTGCAAGTTATGCAATTTTATGCACATTTTGGACTTTTATGCAATTTAGCTAATTGAGAGGTTTTCTTTGCAATTTGTTACTTTTATTATGGTCCTTTAATGTTCTCTTATCATTCTTGATCTTTTTTAGCCATGGGGTGCTCAATTGTACCTTGGTTTGAAGGTGTTTTCTTCAATGGTATTTTAGGATTTACCTCTTTATCGATGAGCTACCTTTAGGAGCTATCAACCAATGGTTTATTTGCTTGGCTTGCAAATTCAACAAACAGTGCCTAAGAAGGTCTCCATGAACGGTTGGTATATTCTTGTGTGGTTCCTTGTATATCCTTAATAGTTTAAGGCCATGGACACATGGGGAAGCTACTTGTACCCCTCATGCTTGCTTTCATCCTTATCCATGGGCTATATTTACCTCTTCCTAGCCCATGTATGAAACCTTTGCATGATTTCTCTTTCATATAACTTGTAGCAATGAATGCACTCTATTTTTCTATGGAACCAAGTGCTCTAAGGTAGAAGACGACCTCTTTTTGGAGAAGAAGGTCTCCTAGAGCTCCATCTAGCCCTACCTAGGGTTTCCAAGGTCGTCTTCTAGGGATTTTGATCAAGGCAAGTTATTTTCTTCCTTAATTCTCCATTTTCCTTGCTCTTATCCTTCTTTAGACCTTCCTCCAGATCAAAACTCTACTGTTCCATGGTAAAAGTTGTTTTAGAGCTCAAGATCCTACCTTTCTTGCTTCGTCTTCTAGGGTTTTGATTCCTTGTGAAGAAGGGTGCCTACTTGGACATGATCAGAGCTTCTTCTTAGGTTTTATACCTTCTTGGCTTGAGTTTCTTGCTTATAGAAGTCTATTCTTCTCAGTAGATGTGTGTTTTATAACCCTATTTACTTATATTTCTTAATTTAAGCTCGTTAGCTCATGTTCTTTCTTAAAATGGTGATTTAAGCATTACGAAGCTAAGCATGTTTGGGATTTCAATTTTTATGGTGTTTCCTGTTGTTTTTCCAGTTCTAGATGACCCTTTAATCATGTGCACGTTCTTACTAAGGAATGAGATGATTTAGTTTAGATTGGTATCACCACCTATGGTGTTAAGCACCTATCAACCGATGGTCCATATTAGGATTTCTAGGTTGTTTTCTTCTCTAAACACATGACCCGATGGTGTGATCTTCATGACAACCGAAGGTGGTGACCGAAGGGTGATGAATGATGGTGTGAACTGATAGTCACACCTTAGGCCAGTGTTGGTCTCTCTTGGAATCTTAATGATCAATGGTTTGATTCTCTAATGATGCTATCAATCAATGATGACATTAGCTTAATACCCGATGGTGTTAAATGAATATAGTGTTGATCCTACAACCGATGGTGACCTAAGATGTCACAACCAATGGTAGATCAGGTCACCACAACTAATGGTGAGTCAAGGAATTAGATGTAGCTTCAACTAATCCCTAACTCAATAGTTTCTTGGGTCAAATGATTCAAGGGTTAGACCTATACTCCAAATGATGGTTTCAAAATATGAACCTAATCCAATGATTAGGATCTAACACTTCTTTATCTAATTGTTTTGAATAATGGATTTAATCCAATGGTTGATATTGGATGATTCAACATCCAATGGATTGGATTGGAACCTATAAGTAATATATGTGATTCTAATAATCAGAATTTGATGGTTTCCCTCATGCGATCAATTTATGGAGCTAAGTTGTTGACATGACCCCACAATCTATGGTGCCCCTTTTATGGTATTAAATAAGGGATGTTTAGAGTTTGATAGTGACTCTTTCTAGGTCACAACACAATTGCTTTACATATGGTTGTTTTAAGGTGTTTACTTATGTAAATAACTAATGGTCTTACCTTTTTAACATCCAATGGTTCTGGGTGATGTTGTGGTATGGTGATATGGGTTGAATGATGTTGGAACCAATGGAGGTTTTGACCTTAATAAGGTAGTCTTACCTTTTCCCTCATATGAACAGAATGTATAATGACCATATTGTATTGATATGTAACCCTAATGGGATATAGCTTGTTACACTTAATCTAATGAACTCAAGTGATGGTGATTAACTATGATCAACCTTCCTTAGTAGAATAATAGAATAATGGAGTCTCTCTTACTATTGTGAAGCTCTAGTATACTATATCCTAATGGTTACACCTTGAGATATGTGTGGATTCATACTTGAGAATAGTATGGAATGTGATGATGATGTTGTGCCTGATGCATCCAAGATTATATGGGACACTATGGGTTAAGGTTTGTGAATGAATGTTGAACTAGAACTACAATGTAACTTACCTTGCTAAACCTAACCCTAATACAAGTAGAGAATGATGTTTAATCATGTTATCTTTCTTTGAATGATTAATATAATGATGGAATATCCTTCCTAATGAATGATTGAAACTTTAATGTGTTAACTAGTGGTCATCATAGCTTTATGAATTATGCTTTCTTATACTAAACTTGTACACTATAAATATGATGACAACCGATCATATAGCTTCTGTTTATGTGATATAATAAATGAATGCTCTTAAATGCTAATATAACCTTGTAATGTTATCCTATAAACATCTTTTAGTTATGAAATGCAATATCATGTTGAGATCGTGCATCACATGTATGGTGATGTTTGTTGAGCCTTGTTATAAGGCACAGAAAGATAATGATGAACTTGTAGGGAATGATGTGATGATCTTAATGATCTTTGAGCATGGTTGATCCCTGAATGAGGTGTAACCCTCTTATGATGACAAGGGTCGATACCCTGTGATATTATGAAGGATTTATATCCTATGATAGTGTGAAGACAAGTGTAGTCTCTTCAATGGCAATGAATAGTACCATGTGATGATGATGTGATGACAAGTATAGTATTTTGATTGACAGGTGAATAGTGCTCTGTGATATTGAGATGAGAAATTATGTCTCATAAATTTTATATCTTCTGAAGTTGTTATATATCAATGTTTTCTAGAGATACATTAGGGTTTGTGTGTCCACTTGTTTGATGCAACCTTAATTCACCCAGTTGGAGATAACTAATCAAGTGAAACTTGAATCATGTAGTGCCATGTGCCATAGAACCATATGTAGTGTCAAAACTTGTTGGATGGTGAAACAAGTATTCCTAAGGGAAAATCAGAGCGCATACTGTTGAGTATGTGGGGTGCTTGTCATCTTGACACCAAGTGTTTCGGGAGGATGGCTACAGTCATACCTAGCCCACTTTTTGAGAATGACTGTGGTTGGGTCTCAGTGATTATAACATGATGTGATTAAAGGACAACTTCGGTTGTACCTCAGTGATTGGGTTTGAATACCCTGGATGCTAGCACCATGACCTGTACCAAGGTGGGCTTGTTACATGACTATATGTCATTGTTTTGTAGTTTGACTATATGTCACTACAGTGCAGACTCATACTGACTGAGTATGGAGAAGATCTAAGAGTTCAGCTCTTCCTAGATCTTGTATGGCGCTAATTTCGAGTTAGCAGTGGTAAGTTGGGTTTGAGTGGTACGACTCAAATTCTCAAGGCGTAATAAAAGATGTAAGACAACCATGTAGCATATCTGTTTAGGGTTATACACAACGCTTCAATTGGATGATAACCCTTGTTTTCTTTCTTTTCACTAAGATCATGTATAGTACAACAAGAGATGATATATATTCTTATGTTGTAGTTATTCTCATGTTGTAAACTTGCTTATGTTGTCATATATACTGACACAAATAGTTAAGATGATGTTGCTAGCTATGTTTAATATTCCTAGCCATGCCTATGTAATTAGAAATGCTTAAACTGTTAATCATGCCTATGCAGTTAATTGTGCTATGATGTTAGTTCTACTTATGATATAGATATGTTCCCTTTATTTGACATGCCAATATTGATAGCCATGTTATGTTATTAGACATATTCATGATGTCGCGATGCTTATGCTACTAGATTGCTTATGCTATTAGCAAGGCATATGATGATAGTCAGATTAATGATGATGATTGTTATTAGATGCATTTTGATGAAATTTGAGTAGATATCTATCCAGAGAAATGGATTTACCTATTACCTATATATAAATTGATAATCACACTTGTTGCTAGGTTTATTTGCTTAATTTTTTAGCATACTTGAACTGCTCAATCTGTTCAATTGATTATTAAATATTGCAATTGCTCATTTATCTACTGTTTAATCTGATATAATCAATATATGTTGGAGAGAGTTATATCTCTCACTAGGACTGGGTCTCACCTCGTGGGTCACCACATCTTTTTAGGTGATCGGCAACCGCAGTTGCAAAACCATGGTAGGAAGGGAAACTGAGGTGATGAATCCTAGAAATGGTATCTTAGTGTCTAGTGTGTTCTAGAGTTGTCCCTATACTCTCAAGTCCGGGCGGGAAAGTTTGTAAATATGTTACTATTGAATTGAGCTTTCGATAGCATGTTGATGATTGTATATGTGGAATATGTGGACAATGTTCCAATGTAAAGTTTATGTTGTAACTAAGGATATAGAGCAGTGGTAAAGGATATTGAGCTTTATATGAAATACCACACGTTGAAAGGGTTTTATGTAATTTTTTCTGAAAAATTGGGAAATGTTGAAATCGATTTTAATTTAATCCATTTTATGGATTTGTTGTTAATTAATGAGTAATGATGTTTTGTGTTTTGAGTAATGTCATTTAGTGTAACGGGTTCTCACAAGTTGGTATCATAGCTTTAGGTTTGTTGTGTCTGTAGGGAGACTGGGACTTAGGAGTAGGATGATGTCTAAGTTAGGAATATGACGTAAAACATGGTGCATACTTCCTAATCTCAGTTCTTGGATGCCCTGGATAGGTATTCTGGTATTGAAGAAAAGGTAAGTATGAAATCTTAGATTGTTATCTTTTTTATTACTCTGATCAAGTAGTCATTTTGAGACAATCTAAAGAGAATAACAAATAAAAAATCATGGTGAAGATATCTCAATCTTACCCTAAAACAAATGAAAATTTTATCATAACCTATCAAAACTTGAATATTTGGTAACTATAAGAGAAAGATACAACACCATGAAACCTAAATCTAAAAATAGATAAGCTAAAGAGGAGTTCTTGAAGTTGTAATTCAAGAAGATAATAAAGTAAAAAGACAGATAAGTATGTGCTAATAATGTGATTCAAGATATGAAATTCACATAAGATGGAGAGGACTCCTATGATAAGCATAATATGAGAAGATGAATGAGAATAATGGTAGATGAATAAAGTGGAACCTGAGTTAATATCAGACCAACATATGTCTGTAAGAAGTGCTAATGTAAAATCTTCATGACATCATAATGTGATGAAAGTAACCATGTTTAATATTGAGGATGACATGCATGAGAATTGTCCATGTAAGTGTACCTCAGATTTTGGGGACAAAATCCCTGTTAGGGGTTTATGGTTGTGAGACCGCTAACCTTACTTAAATGGTTGAATATACTTAATTACCATTATTGAATTCTTAAAACCCTAATCTAAGCATTTGATATGTTTTGGTATCATTTGACAAGCTTAAGTTTCACGTTTGGTTTAATTTGGGCACTGCTTGTGCAAGTTATGCAATTTTATGCACATTTTGGACTTTTATGAAATTTATCCAATTGAGAGATTTCATTGTAATTTTTCACTTTCATTATGGTCCTTTAATGTTCTCTTATCATCATTGAGATTTTTTAGCCATGTTGTGCTCAATTGTACCTTAGTTTGGAGGTATTTTCTTCAAGGGTATTTTAGGGTATACCCCTTTATGGATGAGCTACCTTTGGGAGCTATCAACCAATGGTTTATTTACTTGGTTTGTAAATTCAACAAATGGTGCCTAACAAGGTCTCCATGAACGCTGGACAGCTGCTTGTGTGGTTTCTTGTATATCCTTAATAGTTTAAGGCCATAGACACATGGGGAAGCTACTTGTACACCTCATGCTTGCTTCCATCCTTATCCATGGGCTATATTTACCTTTTCCTTGCCCGAATACGAAACCTTTACTTGCTTTCTCTTTTCTATGACCTAGATCAACAACTCCACTCTGTTTTTCTATGGAACCAAGTTCTCTAAGGTAGAATACACCCTCTTTTTGGAGTAGAAGGTCTCCTAGAGCTCCATCTAGCCCTACCTAGCGTTTCTAAGGTCATCTTCTAGGGATTTTGACTAAGGCAAGTTGTTTTCTTCCTTCCTTCTCCATTTTCATTTCTCTTATACTTCCTTAGACCTTCCTCCAGGTTGAAACTATGCTTTTCCATGGTAAAAGTTGCTTCAGAGCTCAAGATCCTACCTTTCTTGCTTGTTCTTCTAGGGTTTTGATTCCTTGTGAAGAAGGGTGCCTACGTGGATGATATCAGAGCTTCTTCTTGGGTTTTATACCTTCTTGGCTTGAGTTTCTTGCTTCTATAAGTTTGTTCTTCTCAGTAGAGGCGTGTTTTATAACCCTCTTTACTTATATTTCTTAATATAAGCTTGTTAGCTCATGTTCTTGCTTAAAATGGCGATTTAAGCATTAAGAAGCTAAGCTTGTTTGGGGATTTCAATTTTTATGGTGTTTCTTATTGTGTTTCCAGTTCTAGATGAACATATAATCATGTGCACATTCTTCCTAATGAAGGATATCATTTATTTCTGATTCGTATCACCACCCATGGTGCTAAGTATCAATCAACCGATGGTCCATATTGGGGTTTCTAGGTTGTTTTCTTCTCTAAACACATGACCCGATGGTGTGGTCTTCATGACAATCAAAGGTGGTGACCAAAGGGTGATGAAAGATGGTGTGAACTGATAGTCACACCTTAGGTCAGTGTTAGACTCTCTTGGAATCTCAATGATCAATGGTTTGATTCTCTGATGATGCTATCAATCAATGATGACATTTGCTAAATATCTGATGGTGTTAAATGAATATAGTGCTGATCCTATCAACTGATGGTGACCTAACATGTCACAACCAATGGTAGATCAGGTCACCAAAACTAATGGTGAATCAAGGATTTATATGTAGATTCAATTAAGCCCTAACCTAATAATTTCTTGGGTCAAATGATTCAAGGGTTAGACCTATACTCCAAATAATGATTTTAAAATATGAACCTGATCCAATGGTTAGGATCTAACACTTCTTCATCTAATAGTTTTGAATAATAGATTTAATCCAATGGTTGAGATTGGATGATTCAACATCTATTGGATTGGATTGAAACCTATAAGTATTATATGTGATTATAATTATTGGAATTTGATGGTTTCCCTCATGCAATCAATTTATGGAGCTTGATTGTTGACCTGATGACTTACTTAAAATATACAACTAATGTTGGATTTTAACCCCACAATCTATGGTTCCCCTTTTATGTTATTAAATAAGGGATGTTTAGAGTTAGTGACTCTTTCTAGGTCACAACTCAATGTATCTACATATGGTTGGTTTAAGGTGTATAATTATGTAAATGACCAATGGTCTTAGCTTTTCAAAATCCAATGGTTGTGGGTGATGATGAGGTATGGTGATATGGGTTGAATGATGTTGGAACCAATGGAGGTTTGAACTTAATAAGGTAGTCTTACCTTTGCCGTCATATGAATAGAATGGATAATGACCATATTGTGTTGAAATGTAACCCTAATAGGATATAGCTTGTTACATTTAATCCTAATGAACTCAGGTGATGGTGATTAACTATGATCAACCTTCCTTAGTGGAATAATAGAACAATGGAGTCTCTCTTATTTTTGTGGATCTCTAGTATACTATAACATAATGGTTAAACATTGATATATGTGTGAATCCATACTTGAGAATAGTATGGAATGTGATGAAGATGTTTTGCCTTATGCATCCAAGATTATATGGGGATGCTATGGGTTAAGGTTTGTGAATGACTGCTAAACTATAACTACAATGTAACTTATCATGCTAAACCTAACCCTAATGCAAGTAGAGAATGATGGTTAATCATGTTATCTTTCTTTGAATGATTAATATATTGATGAAATATCCTTCCTAATGAATGATTGAAACTCTAATGTGTTAACTAGTAGACATCATAGCTTTATGATTTATGCTTTCTTATACTAAACTTGTACACTATAAGTATGATGATGACCAATCATATAGCTTCCTTATATGTGGTATAATAAAGGAATGCTCTTTAATGATAAGATAACCCTATAATGTTATCCTGTAAACATCTTTTAGTTATAAAATTCAATATCATGTTAAGCTCGTGGTGATGAACTTGCAGGGAATGATGTGATGGTCTTAATGACCTTTGGGCATGGTTGATCCCTGAATGAGGTGTAATCCTCTTATGATGAAAAGGGTCGATACCCTGTGATAGAGTGAAGGATTTATATCATGTGATAGTGTGATTACAAGTGTAGTCTCTTCAATGGCAATGAATAGTACCATGTGATGATGATGTGGTGACAAGTATAGTATTCTGATTGACAGGTGAATATTTCCTTGTGATATCGAGATGAGAGATTATGTCTCATACATTTTATATCTTCTGAAGTTGTTATATAGCAATGTTTTCTAGAGATGAATTAGGGTTTGTGTGTCCACTTGTTTGATGCAACCTTAATTCACCCAATTGGAGATAATTAATCAAGTGAAACCCTAATCATGTAGTGCCCTGTGCCATAGAACCATGTTCAATGTCAGAACTTTCTGGATGGTGAAACAAGTATTCCTAAGGGGAACTCAGAGTGCATATTGTTGATTATATGGGGTGCTTGTCATCCTAACACCAAGTGTTTTGGGAGGATGGCTGTGGTCATACCTAACTTGCTTTTTGAGAATGACTGTAGTCGAGTCTCAGTTATTATAACATGATGTGATTAGAGGACAACTATAGTTGTACCTCAGTGATTGGGTTTGAATACTCTGGATGCTAGAGCCATGACCTGTAACAAGGTGGGCTAGTTACATGACTATATGTCACTGTTTTGTAGTTTGACTATATGTCACTACGGTGCAGACACGCACTGACCAAGTATGGAGAAGATCTTGGAGTCTGGCTCTTCCTTGATCTTGTATGGCACTGATTTTGACTTAGCAATGGTCAGTTGGATTTGGGTAGTATGACTCAAATCCTCAGGGCGTAATAAAAGATGTAAGACAGTCGTGTAGCAAATTTGTTTAGGTTTATGCACAACACTTCATATTGGATGATAAGCCTTATTTGCTTTCTTTTCACTAAGATCATGTATAGTACAATAAGAGATGATAGATATGATTATGTTGTAGTTATTCTCATGTTGTAAACATGCTTATGTTGTCTTATATACTAACACTGATAGTTAAGATGATGTTGCTAGCTATGTTTAATATTGCTAGCCATGCCTATGTAAATAGAAATGCTTAAAGTGTTAATCATGCCTATGCAGTTAATTGTGCTATGATGTTAGTTCTACTTATGATATAGATATGTTCCCTTTATTTGACATGTCAATATTGATAGCCATGTTATGTTATTCGACATATTCATGATGTCAAGGATTCTTATGATACTGGATTGCTTGTGCTATTAGCAAGGCATATGATGATAGTCAAATTAATGATGATGATTGTTATTAGATGCAATTTGATGAAATTTGAGTAGATATCTATCCAGAGAAATGGATTTACTTGTTGTAAGTATATAAATTGATAATCATACTTGTTGCTAAGCTTATTTTCTTAATCTATATAACATACTTGAACTGTTCAATTGATTATTAAATACTCCAACTGCTCATATATCTACTGTTTAATCTAATGCAATCAATATGTGTTGGAGAGAGTTATATCTCTCGTTGGGACTGGGTCTCACCTCGTGGGTCACCACATCTTTGTAGGTGATCGACAACAACAAGAATAGAACCATGGTAGCAAGGGAAATTGAGGTGATAAACCCTAGAAATGGTAGCCTAGTGTCTAGTGTGTTCTAGAGTTGTCCCTATACTCTCACCTCCGGGTGGGAAAGTTTGTATACAATGTTTCTATTGAATCGAGCTTTCGATAGCATGTTGATGCTTGTATATGTGGAATATGTGGATAGGGTTCCTTTTTAAAGTTTATGTTGTAGCTAAGGCTATAAAGCAGTGGTAAAGGATATTGGGCATTATATGAAATACCAAAAGTTGAAAGGCTTTTATGTAAATGTTTTTGAACAGTTGGGAAAAGTTGAAATTGGTTTTAATTTACCCTATTTTCTGTGTTTGTGGTTAATTAATGAGTAATCATGTATTGTGTTTAGAGTAATCCTATTTTGTGTAATGGGTTCTCACAGGTAATGAATGATTGAACTAGAAATTCCACATGGGGGAGTGTGAACTCTTCAAACACCCTATGTAAGTAGCTGCAAAATGTAAATCATGTATGCATTAATATATAAAAAATATCAACTTATATAAAATGAGGCATTTTTAGAAATATAATATCTCTCCATATCTAAAGTTATATCACATATGTATTCAACCAAGCATAAGTAAACATCTCCACAACATCTTGCAACAATATACTAGTATCATGAGGTTGACCTACAGTATCCTCCTAATATGGACCATCATAGGCGACCCTTCTTCAAATTTGCCTATCCATATTGCAAACCCCCTGCAATTAGGACCTAGTGAGTAGAATAGGTCCTTTGCAAACCAACTAGGTAATAGATGAGGAGGTGGAGGTGGTGGACAATCTATAAGGGATTTGTTAGGTGTTGTGTCCTGCATATATATATTTTGGTATTAATTGTCATGTATATACAGATACAAACACAATGTAAATTTAGCATACTTTGGTATAGACAACTCTGACTTTGGTCCACACAATTGAACTGCCTTCTGCATCACCTATGGTCTTGTGCTTAGGTTGGTCATACAATAGTGTAGTCTGCTTCCAAGGGTCGTACACAAGCCTTGACGTCACACGAAGCACATCAGTGAGCAAGAGAGCACCATGTATCATGTCACCTTAAAGGCGTGGGTAAGACGTGCCTAGTGCAGTGACAAATACTTGTAATAAAAGACAGAATGGCCTCAACCCCTACAATTTTCATAGAGGTTATATACATATACCTAACTCAAACATAACATACAAATCATTTTGAAAAACTATTATGTCATAAAAATACACACAGTGGATATGCCAGGTGGTGGGCCCACATGATTACTCCCAACTAATAATGTCATAGTGGGGTCCACCTTGTAATAATGATTACAGTCTGAGTAGCTGAATGAGAAGCATGATGTTGTCTCATTGATTCCTCTATTACCTTTACAATCATCTCTTTTGCCTTCTATTATGATAATCATCCTTTTTGGATAGATTTGTGCTTATGCTCTGATGGCCCAAAGAAGTCTCTTATACTGACACCAGTGCCAGTATCCCTGATACACCCAAGATTCTCTAGGTTACCTAGAGCAACTATCAATTCATCCCTTGTGCCCTCAAGGATGAACTGGCCTTGTTTCCTTTACTCATGGAGCTCCCGCTAATAATCATCAATAGTAATTGATAAGTAAAACATTACAATCAAGGTCAAGGTAAAACATAACAAACATAAATAGTAATTACTCTGATAGTTGAAATTTACCATTTTTTGCTACCACCTTCGAAATTGTGGTATTGGGTATTTCTCCACATTTGGTTTTCCTCCTAGCTATCCACAGATCATGGCAAGGTAGAGGTGCAGGAGTAGTAGAGTACTCAGCAGTCCTAGGAGTAGGTTGTTGAGAAGAAGATGCCTATAGTATCTATTGGAGAAGCTTTGCATAGCCACTTGGACCCATCCTTTGGTTGTGCACATTCTTTGCATGCTTTTCTCTTTGAGCATCACTTAAATCTTGATTAGTCCAAAACATATGTTAAATGTTGGCATGTATTCCCAGAGACCCAATCATGTGATGATTGTAAAACTACTTAGTTGACTCAATTATCAAGGTTTTAACTAAACATGGTTCATTTAATGTAGGTTTTATCAAAGCTGAACAAGTAGTCAAGGTCCACCTTTATCTCTGGCTCCGATCAAAAAATCTAATCAAGACCATTTGAGCCCATGTGGTCTCAAGACCGTTTGAGCCCATGCGGTCTCAAGATCGTATGACCAGCAGAGATCGTCTGGAAGCATAATCCATCCGCAGAGGATCGAGCAGTGCATGGATTCAAGGCCTCGTAGCAGAGTCCTAACCACGACCATGGTGGTCCAAAATGGCCGTGGTCTGCTGCCGCCACCATGACCGTGTGGTGGGGCCACGACCGTGGTGGATCATCCCCAATGCCTGAGCTCTAACTCACCACACTCGTGCAAGGTAGCATGGCCATGTGGCAGCTACCTCACCATGACCGTGGTGACACGCCACGACCGTGGCACAATGCCATCAGAGCCCATTTTCTCACCCAGCATGCCCGTGCAAGGAGACACAGCCGTGGAGCAGCAGCTTTACCATGGCCGTGGTGTCTAACCACGGCCGTGGTGTGTCATCTTCCACCTCCGACCATCACACATTTGCAGCTCCTGAGCAAGGTCGATTGGAGGTGGTTCGCTTATCAAATGGGGTCGCCCCGAGGCCGTTGCACCTACAGATGAAGGTCGAGGATCGTTTATAGATCGGAAAGCTAATAGATCGGTTTTACCCAGCTGGTGACGAATTCATTTACAGTTCGAATAAGTTGCAGAAAACCAAACAGTTTGTCCAAGACCGTTCGCCCTTCTTCGACGTGAGACCGTTTGGCCCCTGTGGGGGTTTCAGATCGTTTGATCGACAAGCATAGAAGATTGTTTGGGCATCCGCTGACCTGAAGATTGTTTGGGCGTTTGCTGTTGTTGGAGACTGTTTGCCCCTTTTTCAATACCGTTTGGAGGAGAGCAAACAGTCTGTGAGACAGTTTAGTCTCATGCGTTCTCTCAAACCGTGAGAGCCAAGATCATTTGTTGAGCGAAGCGACGACCGTTTTCTAGCAAACGGTTTACAAACCATTTGCTTCTGTCTAGGATCGTTTGCCCAGACCGTTTGGAGCAAATCGCATGAAAAAGTCAAAGCAGCAAAGACCGTTTGGAGAAGATATTTTTTGGCCAAACCGTTTGCCCATAACAGCAGCAGACCGTTTGGTCTCTTTTAATCCAAGACCGTTTGAGGTCAGTCCTATGCCTATAAATAGGACCCCAAGGGTCCTTACTTGGACATCGGTTCCGGGACACTGACAGGTTGCCTGTATACATATCCGATCCGAAACCAATCCAGTCTGTGCCAGTTTCATTTCACCTACTGCCCATGTTGCAACCAAGGAGGCTGAGGAGAGAAGAAAGACAGAGCAAGAGAGACTGTTCGGTCTGTCTTGGCAACTCCCGTTCACGTCCAGATCTTCTCCGACTCGACGTAGGAGGCCGTATCTACTTCACCGAGCTACGACTACCTTCTGCACCGAGTTCAAGGTTGATTTCTCTCTCTTTCTCATTCTTCTTATTTCTCGCATCATGAGTGAGTAGTACCTTTTTGCTGGGGTGCGGGGACTAGCTCCGCTGCCCATGCAAACATGTTATATTGTTAAACTTTCCATGGCAATGTATATAAATCTTCATTTTGTTGTTAATCGTTATGTTCGTAGTTTGATTAATTGCTTGCTTTCATCTTGGTTCTTCCTATGTTGCGAGGACTTCTATATGTAGGATTGAATGTCATTTAACAAGTTGACTCCCAAACTAGAAATAGAATGGGATTCCTTGAGGTAGTAAGTGTGTGATCCGTGAGGGGATGAGCCATCTAGCCTTCGGTGACGCTTCTGTGTACCTAACGCCTGTATAGGGGGTTCACAGTCTTAGTTGGATTTTGTATCTTCTTGTTAATCGTCGATGTTTGCTCGTATATTAATCGCCTGCTTGCTTATCGATTAATGCGGTTGACTCCCAAACTAGAAATAGAATGGGATTTCTTCGAGGTATTAAGTGTATGACTCGCGAGGGGATGAGCCATCTAGCCTTCGGTGACGCTTCTGTGTGCCTAACGCCTGTATAGGGGGCCCACAACCTTCGTTGGATTTCTGTATCTTCAGAGCCGTAAGTAAGTGATCCAGATGGTGACGAGATATCTGATGCCTAAGGTGATGCTTACGCGAACCTAACGCATGTATGGGGGGTTTTGCAGCAGCTCTATTTGGATTGCTATATCTTGCCTGGATTGTTCGCAACTGAATGTGTTTGCATGTGTAGTGGTGGTGAAACTCGATACCATCCCAGCGATTCCATATCATTGATCTAAATCCAACTTTAATTCAACTTTTACTTTCTTGCAATTAGTCTAATTAACCTCAAATCAACCAATCGTTCTAAATATTAGTTTTACTTGAGCAAGATTTGATAGACAAAGATTCTTAAAAATGTTGTCCTTTGGGTTCGATCCTTAACTATACTGCAATAAGACTCGTCCGCTTGCGGGTGGTATTATTGCACTTTGGTTTTGGTAAAAACTCGGGGATTTCAACCCCGAGTGAGTTTGTTAGTACGTTCAAAATACCACGTCAAATTCTGGCGCCATTGCCGGGGACAACGGAATCAGTCAGTCAAATCTAGTTCTTTTAAGACTAATCTAGGATTTTTCTTTTTCTTTTGAAACAATCGATCATCTACTTGAATTTGACTCTACTTTGTGGATCTCATTTTCAAAATCTTTCTATTTTCAGGTACAACCCAAGGCATAGTGTATACACCGTTCAGACAGCCCCAGACTCACAACAAGATTTGATCTCGAGATAGACATAACTTTTCATCGTCAGATCAGAGAGAATCAAACAAGGATGGCTCAAGAAGAAGAGGTAGCCCGAAGGGTGGCTCAAGCCATCAATGCACAAAGAGAGAGGCTCATGCAAGAAGCCAGGGCTGCGGTTCAGCAGGAAATCCTAGCAAGACAAGCAGCAGCGCAAGCAGCTGAACTACAAAAGGATCTTAGAGAGTTCTCAATCCCAAAAGCTACGAATGTTCATCATCCAGTACAACCTCCCCCCATCAATGTTGCCAATTTTGAGATTAGGGCACATTGGATCACATTGCTTCAAAACAACCCTTTCTATGGCAAACAAGCAGAGGACAACCAAGAACATCTTCTGAGATTCATCGATCTATGTGCTATGACAAAGCAAAATGGAGTCACTGATGATGACATTCGACTCAGTCTCTTCAAGTATTCCCTTGCTGATAGAGCCATAATTTGGTACAATTCATTGCAAAGTGAAATACCCATCACCACATGGGAACAACTCCAAAATGTGTTTCTAGAAAAATTCTATCCTCTATCTCTGACATATGAAATTAGGGGCCGGATAACAAATTTCACTTAAGTCCCTGGAGAAACTCTCGCTGAAGCATGGAATAGGTACAAAGAGCTTCTGCGCAAATGTCCACACCATGGAATCCCTAAGAATCAACTCATAGAAATTTTCTATAGGGGTGTGGATGATGATATTAAGAGGTTTCTAGATTCCTCGTCTGGAGGAAACTTCATGCGTCAAAGTTATGACAGCGCATGGAGAGTCGTCACCCTGGGAGCAGAAAATCAAGCCAATTGGGGTAGATCTGTATGTAAAGGAGTTTTGAAAGTAGCTATGGCTGAAGCTACTCCCGAGTATAAGTCTATTGCTGAAACCTTGAAGGTCTTAGTCGCCAAGAAAGACCATATTGAATCATCTCTAGCTGCTATTGGAAGAGGACATTCACCCACTCAGCAACTGGAATAGGTTAAGTCCACTTCCCTATTTTGTGAAGCATGTAAAAGCACCGATCATTCCACTTTATCATGCAATGTTCTCTATGACGGTGTGCTGAGCAATGTATGTGGACAAGGAGATAATGGTCAGATGGAAAATCTTAATGCTATCAAAACTATTCCGGGGCAAAGTTATTACAATCTGAATCAGAATAGGAATTACCCAGGTTTTCAATATGGAAACCCCTCTGGAGCAGTAAACTTGCATCAATTTGGTTCAAACAATCAACCAAGAGGCCCACCAGGATTCCAGTATAATCAACAACAGAATTTTAGGAATCAAGGAAATTTCAAAGGGAATTTTCAGAATAGGAACTACAATAATTATCAAAACAACTCTCAGTATCAGAATCTTAATCAACAACAAGGAAAACAAGCAGGACCTGTCTCTTCTGATGACAAGCTATCAACCATTGAAAAAATGTTGCAAACTCAACAAACTATGATAGACAACCAACAAGCTCAGCAGAAAGCTATTGAATCTCAACTAGCTCAACTTGTAGCTAGCATAAAGCCACCTGCTGGAGTCTTTACTGGCCAACCCGAGAACAATCCCAAGCATCCTGAATAATTGAAGGAAGTCACCACCAGGTCAGGAAAAGACTATTTGGATCCCCCAATAAAGAAACTTGTGGTTATTACAGACGAAGATGAACCTGTGATGGTCCAAAACTCAACAACACTAGAGTCTCAATCAAAAGATGAAAAGATAGATAAGGCAAGTCCTGAGAAATATACTGATGAAGAAACTGAAACACCAGAACCTGATATTCCTATATATAAGCCTCGTATACCCTTCCCAGCCCGTCTAAGGCAAACCAAGATTGCTATTAGATTCAATAAGTTTAAAGAGGCAATGAAGAAACTTCATATTGATATACCCTTCTTAGATGCCCTGACTGAGATACCAGCCTGGACTAAGTACCTAAAGTCACTCCTAACCAGGAAGTATATAACTGAGAAATATGAGATAGTAAAACTGGCAAAAACTACATCGGATATCATATTGAGCAAGATGCCCAAGAAACAAAATGACCTGAGATCCTTTGGAATCTCATGTCACATTGGCGACTCATCATGCAAGAAAGGATTGGCAGATCTCGGTGCAAGCATCTCTATTATGCCGCTTAGCCTGTGCAAAAAACTAGGGTTTGCAGAATTGCTTCCTACTGGCATGACTATATAGCTTGCAGACAATTCAATAAAACGTCTGTTAGGAATCCTCGAAGATGTCCCAGTCAAGGTAGGCAAGGAAACATATGTTCCATGCGACTTTGTCATTATGGATATAAAGGAAGACACCCAATATCCTCGCATCTTTGGTCGTCCATTCCTTACCACTACAAGAGCCCTGATTGATGTTGAAGCTGGTACCTTACTGCTCATATTAGGCAAAGAAACTCTCGACTTTAAAGGCTTCGAAAGTATGAGAAGACCAAGTATGCAGGAAGAGGTCTATTTGATTGAATGCATTGAACAAACTTCACTTCTGACTCAAGAGCATCATGAATCAAACGATCCCTTGGAAATTGCTCTAACAAACCCATCAGTGGATGAACCAATCGATGAACGAGTAAAGGATTGCATCGAATCCCTTGACTCTACTAAAGAAGATTTTGGAGCTAATAGTGAAGAACTCAAGGCTATTGAAACTACAGAAGAAACAAGCGAAAAACCAAAGGCTCTCGAAATGAAGCCTCTGCCCGAAGGACTGAAGTACATGTTTTTAGATGATCTCAAGGTTTGTCCAGTTATTATAAATTCCGATCTAACAACTGAACAAGAAGAGAAACTTCTGAAAGAATTGAGGGAAAGAAAGAAAGCTATCAGTTATCAAATGGGTAACCTCACTGGGGTCAGTCAAGCGCTGTGTATGCACAAGATCCCTATGATGGAAGATCACAAACCTACTATTGAGCATCAACGGAAATTGAACCCAAATATGAAGGAAGTGGTCCGTAGCGAGGTCATTAAATTTCTCACAGCTGGAATAATCTATCCGATATCCGATTCTCCATGGGTGAGCCCAGTGCATGTAGTCCCAAAGAAAGGTGGAACAACTGTTATACGGAATGAAAACAATGAACTCATCCCCAATCGAACAGTCATAGGGTGGAGGATGTGCATAGATTATAGAAAATTGAACAAAGCAACTCGAAAAGATCATTTTCTAATGCCCTTCCTTGATCAAGTCCTAGAAAGGTTGGCTCATCAAGAATATTTCTATTATCGTGATGGTTACTCTGGATTCTATCAAATACCCATACATCCAGATGACCAAGAGAAAACAACATTTACCTTCCCATTTGGAACATATGCATTTAAAAGAATGTCGTTTGATCTCTGTAATGCACCCGCAACTTTCCAACGTTGCATGGCCGCCATATTCACTGGTCTTATTGAAACAATTATGGAGGTTTTCATGGATGATTTTTTTGTTTACGGAGATTCATTCGATTCATGTCTAAAGCACCTCTCCCTGGTCCTCAAACGTTGTGAAGAAGCACATCTTGTGTTAAATTTGGAAAAGTGTCATTTTATGGTAAGAGAAGGCATTGTCCTCTGTCATAGGGTCAACAATAGAGGAATTGAAGTAGATAAAGCCAAGATTGAAGTGATTTCTAAATTGGCTATTCCAACAAACATAAAAGAAGTCTGTGCTTTTCTAGGACATGCAGGATTTCATAGAAGATTCATAAAGGACTTTTCCAAGATAACGAAGCCAATGACGAACCTATTACTAAAGGATACTAATTTCAATTTCAATGAAGAATGTGTCAAAAGCTTCAACACACTGAAGCAGGCCCTCACAACCACCCCCATCATTAGAGCTCCAGACTGGGACCATCCTTTTGAAATTATGTGTGATGCCAGTGACTACGCTATGGGCGCAGTTTTAGGGCAATGTATAGAGAAGAAATACTATGTGATCTATTATGCATCAAAAACTCTCGATGAAGCTCAGAGGAATTATGCAACTACTGAGAAAGAACTTCTAGCAGTCGTGTATGCCTTTGACAAGTTTAGATCCTACCTAATTGGTTCCACGTCGCCATTCGTTTCCTTCTGGCAAAGAAAGATGCAAAACCCAGGTTGATTAGATGGATCCTCCTATTACAAGAATTTGATTTGGAAATAAGAGATAAAAAGGGTACAGAGAATGTTGTGGCAGACCACCTGAGTCGCATCCACACTCTGGATACTGAGAAGATTCCGATCAATGATTCCCTGCCAGATGATCAACTGATGAAGGTCTCAGAAGTTGTACCGTGGTACTCAGATTTTGTGAACTACCTTGCTGCTGGGGTTATCCATACTCAATGCACTGGAAATGCACTAAAGAAGTTCATGCATGATGTGAAGCAATATCACTGGGATGAGCCATATCTCTTTAAACTATGTGCTGATGGTCTATATAGATGATGTATTGTTGAAGAAGAAGCTCAACTTATTTTGGAACAATGTCATTCGGGACCAGTGGGAGGACATATGAGCTGTAAAAAGACAACCTTGAAGGTTTTGTAATGTGGATTCTTCTGGCCAACCATATCCAAGGATTCCTACGACTTTGTCCTATCATGTGACAAATGTCAAAGAACAGGTAATATAACAAAGAGAGATGAGATGCCGTTGAATCTATGGCAAGAAGTAGATATATTTGATGTTTGGGCGGTGGACTACATGGGTCCATTCCCATCTTCTCATGGATTCTCATACATCCTAGTAACGGTGAACTACGTCTCAAAATGGGTTGAAGCAATACCAACTGTCACTATTGATTCCAAACCCATCATCAAATTATTCAAGGATATTATTTTCCCCTGTTTTGGAGTACCACGAACCGTGATATCTGACGGAGGGTCCCACTTCCTTGAAAGAAGCTTTGAAGCTTTACTAAGAAAATATGGTGTAACATACAAGGTTGCCTCGCCTTACCATCCACAAACAAGTGGACAGGTAGAGGTCTCTAACCGTCAACTAAAGGCTATTTTGGAAAAAATTGTAGGACGCAATCGAAAGGATTGGTCAATGAAAATCAACGATGCCTTATGGGCCTATCGAACTGCTTATAAAACTCCCATTGGGACCACACCTTTTCGATTAATATATGGAAAAGCTTGCCACCTACAAGTCGAACTGGAACACAAGCCATGGTGGGAAATTAAACAACTAAACTTTGATATGAAAGAAGCTGGCCAAGCCAGGATTCTGCAACTCCAAGAGCTGGATGAACTCCGGATGACAGTTATGAGAACGCACGAATCTACAAAGAACGCACAAAACTTTATCACGATGGACATCTGAAAAGAAAAGACATACAAGTAGGAGACCAAGTTCTACTATTTAACTCAAGGTTGAAGTTATTTCCAGGAAAACTCTGCTCTCACTGGTCTGGACCTTACATTGTCAAAAGCATTTCCCCACATGGTGCTTTCTCTTTATGGAGTGAAAATTCAGGCGAATTTATGGCAAATGGTCACCGCTTAAAGAGATATTTCACCTCGATTGACATAGGCACTGAAACAATGCTGGAACTCACCAATCCTAAGGATCCACCATGAGGCTGAAAAATTCAGTCGAGCCATCGACATAAAACAACGACGCTCGTCGCGAGGCAACCCGATCAATAAATTTGTTTTACTTTTATTTTCAAATTAGAATATTTATTCAATTTTGTTTTTACATTCTAGTTAATTTTTCATTAAATAAAATTCGCATCGCAAGATGCCATTTTAAGATCTAATTTCTCTTTACCTTTGAGATTTTCAGATAAGAGGATGCGCGCTGATCAGAACGCAACCACACCTGGTAGTCATTCTGGCATGATTTTTCCCCTCCATCTTGGATTTAGGGTTTGCTCGGGATGAGAAAATCTCTAAGTTCGGGGTGGAGGGTGGGTGGTACGTACCTCACTTTCCACCTACACCGATCCTTTTCATACTTAAGTTTTCACTATCACATTCTTGATAAAAATTTTGAAAAATTTCACAATTCTTTAATGATTTTCAAAGAAATTGAACAGATACTTGATGCATTTTTGACACTTTTTGACACTTCCTGGTTTCAATAAAAGTCACTAACTAACATGCTATGCATTCTGAATGATTATATCCCCCTTATTCGAAGTAAATCTTCGAAAGGACCACTTTTTGAAACAAGCCCTTTGATTGAAATCATCTTGTGAAGCCTATGATTCCTAACATCGTGATACTTTTACAAAGATGATAGGTGTCTATCAAACTGATAGGGATCAGACACGTCATGCTTCCTAACTGATTTGTGGAACAATAGCATGGAATCCAAACCGGATCCTCATCAAGTCATTATTTGAGCAGAGTTTGATAAAGAGAACAACCCGATGCATTGAATTGTAAATCAAGTTGCATTCTGATCTGAACTCACTTCTACACCTCTTCTATCATCTTCGTACCCCTCCATTCATAAAAAAGAAACAAAATAGCCAAAAAAGTGCCAAACCCTAAGTTCCGGGTGGCACGCCATTTCCCTCTTTATCCGCTTCTTCCATACCCCTCGCAAATATATAGGGGCGTACCACCAAAAATGCAATCTCGAGTCAAATAGAGGAGAGATTTGTAAACAAAAAGATGCCAAAGTGCACACAAAAAGAAATGCAATCTTGAGTCGAATAGAGGAGAGATTCGCACAAAAAATGCAATAAATGAAATTGCAAAGTAAATAAAAATCTCGAGTTGAATAGAGGAGAGATTTACTTCTTCCTTCCATACCACCTTTCACTCCCTTTCTACCTAATGGCACAATGATTGCCTACCCTATCCTGGAAAACAACAGTGTTAGATCAAATGCACACTTGTTGTTCTGCGGGTGTCTCTGAACTCTTACAAAACTCTTTGACATGCTTGTTGTTGGAAAAGGTGAGGAGGAAGTGATTTTGGAAAACGAACTCAGGAACGAAGATATGGTAAGATGTGTTTTGTGGTCTCAGGAGGTTGAGATACTGAGTCATGTTGAGCAAAAAGAAAACATTCGTGATGTGAAGATGAAGCAATCACATGAATTGAAAGTATTCATTTGGCGATTGTTTCATATTTTGTGTTACTCGAGGATGAGCAACGTTTAAGTTTGGGGTATTTTGATGAATGTTTATTCATCATGAAATTCAATTATCACTTCGAGACTAATTCAACTCTTTATATACTATTTCACTCAATATGAATCATAATGTGCAAAACTACTTAGTTGACTCAATTATCAAGGTTTTAACTAAACATGGTTCATTTAATGCAGGTTTTGACAAAGTTGAACAAGTAGTCAAGGTCCACCTTCATCTCTGGATCTGATCAAGAAATCTAATCAAGACCGTTTGAGCCCATGCGGTCTCAAGACCGTATGACCAGCAGAGATCGATTGGAAGCATAATCCAGCCGCAAAGGATTGAGCAGTGCATGGATTTAAGACCTCGTAGCAGAGTCCTAAACACAGCCGTGGTGGTCCAAAATGGCCGTGGTCTACTTCCATCACCACGACCGTGTGGTGGGGCCATGACCGTGGTGGATCATCCCCAATGCTTGAGCTCTAACTCACCACACCCGTGCAAGGTAGCACGACTGTGTGGAAGCTACCTCACCACGACCGTGGTGTCATGCCACGGCCATGGCACAATGCCATCAGAGCCCGTATTCTAACCCAGCACACCTGTGCAAGGCGGCACGACCGTGGAACAATAGCTTTACCACGACCGTGGTACGTCATCTTCAACCTCCGACCAGCACACATTTACAGCTCCTGAGCAAGGTCGATTGGAGGTGGTTCCCTTATCAAATGGGGTCACCCCGAGACCCTTGCACCTACAGATGAAGGCCGAGGATCGTTTATAGATCGGAAAGCTACTAGATCGGTTTTACCCAGCTAGTGACGAATTCATTTACAGTTCGAATAAGTTGCAGAAAACCAAACGATCTATCCAAGACCGTTCGACCTTCTTCGACGCGAGACCGTTTGTCCCCTGTGGAGGTTTTAGATCGTTTGATTGGCAAGCATAGAAGACTGTTTGGGCATCCACTGACCTGAAGACCGTTTGGGCGTTTGCTGCTGCTGGAGACCATTTGCCCCTTTTTCAAGACCGTTTGGAGGAGAGCAAACAGTCTGTGAGACCGTTTAGTCTCATGCGTTCTCTCAAACCGTGAGAGTCAAGATCATTTGTTGACCGAAGCGATGAACGTTTGCTAGCAAACGGTTTACAAACCATTTGCCTCTGTCCAGGATCGTTTTCCCAGACCGTTTGGAGCAAACCGCATGAAAAAGTCAAAGCAGCAAAGACCGTTTGGAGAAGATTTTTTTGGCCAGACCGTTTGCCCATAACAGCAGTAGATCATTTGGTCTCTTTTAATCCAAGATCGTTTGGAGTCAGTCCTATGTCTATAAATAGGACCCCAAGGGTCCTTACTTGGACATCGGTTCCGAGACACCGACAGGCTGCCTATATACAGATCCGCTCCGAAACCAGTCCAGTCCGTGCTAGTTTCATTTCACCTACTGCCCGTGTTACAACCAAGGAGGCTGAGGAGAGAAGAAAGATGGAGCAAGGGAGACTGTCCAGTCTATCTTGGAAACTCCCGTTCGCATCCAGATCTGCTCCGACTCAACGTAGGAGGTTGTATCTACTTCACCGATGTGACTACCTTCTGCACTGAGTTCATGGCAGATTTCTCTCTCTTTCTTATTCTTCTTGTTTCTCGCATCATGAGTGAGTAGTACCTTTTCGCTGGAGTGCGGGGACTAGCTCTGTTGTCCATGCAAACATATTATATTGTTAAACTTTTCATGGCAATGTATATAACTCTTCATTTCGTTGTTAATCGTTATGTTTGTAGTTTGATTAATTGATTGCTTTCATCTTGGTTCTTCCTATGTTGCAAGGACTTCTATATGTAGGATTGAATGTCGTTTAACAAGTTGACTCCCAAACTAGAAATAGAATGGGATTCCTTGAGGTAGTAAGTGTGTGATCTGTGAGGGGACGAGCCATCTAGCCTTTGGTGACGCTTCTGTGTACCTAACGCCTGTATAGGAGGTTCACAGCCTTAGTTGGATTTTGTATCTTCTTGTTAATCGTCGATGTTTTCTCGTATATTAATCGCCTGCTTTCTTATCGATTAATGCGGTTGACTCCCAAACTAGAAATAGAATGGGATTTCTTCGAGGTAGTAAGTGTATGACCCGCGAGGAGACAAGCCAACTAGCCTTCAGTGACGCTTCTGTGTGCCTAACGCCTGTATAGGGGGGCCACAACCTTCGTTGGATTTCTGTATCTTCAGAGCCGTAAGTAAGTGATCCAGATGGTGATGAGACATCTGATGCCTAAGGTGATGCTTACACGAACCTAACACCCGTATGGGGGTTTTGCAGTAGCTCTATTTGGATTGTTATATCTTGCCTGGATTGTTCGCAACTGAATGTGTTTGCATGTGTAGTGGTGGTGAAACCCGATACCATCCCAGCGATTCCATATCATTGATCTAAATCAAACTTTAATTTAGCTTTTACTTTCTTGCAATTAGTCTAATTAACCTCAAATCAACCAATCATTCTAAAATTTTAGTTTTACTTGAGCAAGATTTGATTGACAAAGATTCTTTAAAATGTTGTCCTTTGGGTTCTATCCTTAACTATACTGTGATAAGACTCATCTTCTTGGGGGAGGTATTATTGCACTTTGGTTTTGGTAAAAACTCAGGGATTTCAACCCCGAGTGAGTTTGTTAGTGCGGTCAAAATACCACGTCAGATTGTAATGGCATAAATGTAAATGATTTGATTATTAATAAAGGAAGCTTCCAATTTATTGTGTTTGTTCCGTTATGAGATAGTGAAATAACATAATAAATGTCTAGAGAATAGTATTACTCAATGAAATGTGTCTTCAAGTATTAGAGTTGATAAATGAGATCATATGGATGTTAAGAGTACTTATACATATTCTCATTATGTCCCTAATCAGTTGTTATTGTGGAAGGTTGATAGACAACAATGGCACATAAGATTAGAGTGTGAGTTGGTTGATGACTGAGTCACATTAGTCATGATATGGATATATCAAACCAAGCACACAAATACATGTTAGAGAACAGTGTATCAGACAGACCCACCATGAGAATGACACATGTAAGCCATTATCATGGAAGTCATAGTCATCTCTTATAGTGATGGTGGTGTTTGTGGTTCTTAGACTTGAAATCTCTATTCTAAAAATGTATTTTTCCTTCCATTTTCTTGTTCTAATCTTATGTTAAATTAAAATTTCCAATTTATTTCTCAATTATTATATTTCCTTTATTTTGTTATACACATATAATTCTTTCATTTTATGTAGCGCTTTAGTATGAGGTACAAAAATTAATTTTTGAGACAAGTTTTGAGTTGAAATCTAATTTTTATGTACTTTTTTTGCCAAGTTTCATATTGATATATTAGTGATCAGATTTATAGTTATTATCCACATCTCATAGTTACCTTTATCTATATATAAGCACTTTGTTTATATGGATTTCTATTTTCTACATATTGTCATGCATCCGTTGATATTTATTTCTTTAAAACTTCATTTACTTTTTGTATATTATCTAATTAATGCCTCAATTATATTCTCTTATACATCTCTTATATATGTTTTCTTTTAAAATCTTGATATTCTCATTACCTATTAGTTTAAGTTTATATAATTCAAACAAATCATGGAGCATAAAGAAAAATATTGTTATCCTTTTATATCAATCTATTTCATTAGAATATTAATGAGGGTTGTTAGATTCCAATTAATTTTCATTCTAGTCAAACTAAGACATGTTGCGGTCCTAAAGGAATAAATCACCTAGACCCATAGAACCAGGTTATCTTATCAAAGTTAATAAACATGAAGGGGAGATAAAATTGATGTATATATTATTTGGACATAACATCATTTACTTCCTTATACTAGGAAATATAAACATATATAATTGACATTTTAACAACTATCAAACAAATCATATTTTTCAGAACAATACATTTGATCATTTTGTGAAATTAGTTTTATTCATGTTCTCTTTTAACAAAAAACATATGTACATTAGGAATTGCAATATTTTATATTTTCCTTTGTCTTGTCTATTTCCTATTGGTTATTTATCCTTATTATCACTAAGATTTCCCTCTTATGCATGTTTCTGTTGTATACTTGGCCAAGTCATCCAAGGGGAACATAAATAGGGGCATGATAATGATTTATCGAAGTATTCAAATATTGTTTAGGGTACCTAAATGCTTAGAGTTTCTAAAGATAAATCCACATAACTTCCTAACTACCACACTTAAGACAACTTTATGTCCTAAAGGTCTTTGTAAATTCAGTTCAAGATCTGACACAAACTTTGCCATACTTTATCTAATATTCTCATATTAGACCACATCATTAGGATTTGAGGTTTAGTTCAAGAATGCAAACATAGATGAACTTTTCCATTTATTTGTGTAAATTAAAATATGTGATAATTTATGGAATCACATACACTTTCAACATTCATACAAAGGGCAAGAGCATCGCTAATCATCATTAATCATCATAGATATTAAAAACATGTTTATATAAGTAAACATTAAATTACAAATGTAGTATGAGAAATGAAATTACATTTCCTTAAAACTTAACTACTACAACTTTCAATTTGCAACCTCTAAGGATTGAGAATGTACAACATTTGGGATTGATGAACTCATCACGAACAACTCTTCTAATAACATATGGTAGCATATTTCTTTAAAATAGTTTCTATCTCCACAACCATTGTGATAACCTAAAATTTTGTTTAATAGAGGGTGACATATTGACTCATTGTGTGGAAATTTGCCAACTAGACATGATAAAGTAGATATATTAGTCTATTAGATGATTACATGAAGAATACAATCAATCCAAGTGATACTAGATTAAGTAGGCAGATAATACCAACAATCATACAACATGGTTAGATATTGATGGTATCTATAAGTACTAATTACTTGAGCCTAATTAGTAAAATATGTTATTCATATTATAATGCCCTACATCCACATGAGTTGTACAACAACATGTGAAAGTATAGAAACAAGATATGATATCCCTATATAAGACTTAGAGTTGACTTGAGATTCTTAGTTTGTTAAACAAGCTTACTAGTCTTTAGAGGAGCATGCCATTTCTAGACTTGGTGGCGATATCCAACAGCTAGATAAACTAGACTCATTTTCTAAACATTTCACTCAATTAGATAATCTAAGCACTTATCTTGAACTTCCTGCTTCAATGTCTCTTCATGGTCTAAATCACAGAGTAGAAACTAAACGACATGCATTGTTTATAACTAGGTACCACCAAAATATTTACTTATTTTTGGGTACCGAACTATAATAAGGAGATTCTCCTTGTAGGGATAAACTAACCATACCTACTTGTATGCTCTATATATGTCACCCTAGACTTTTCTAGTCAATACACACATTTCTTCCTTCATGATGCAAACCTACAAGATGGATTATGTGGTGTTCATGGCATTAATGTATAATTGATTTTTTTCATTTCATTTGATGAATCATATAATTGTATTTATTAGCTTAAACTTGTATTCAAAATCATTACATATATTTTCTTAATTCTATGTTGTAAAATTGAGATATCATATTACCTGTTGTTCATACTAAAGTAATCCAAAATTTTCTTAAACCTAGAAATTTTGTATACTAGCTACAATTATGAGACTTGACACATTATCCAAATTCATCAACCTATATATATTTGAATAATATATCTATTGTTTGTAAAAAAATAAAGAATAATAGATCTACTGAAGATACATGTTGTGTATTATTTGTAAATTGATGTCCTCGGGTGTTGCGCTGGTGCTAGAATTGATATCTCTAAAATTTTTGAAAATAATAGTGTTTTCTCAACTTAAAAACATAACCATAACTAACAAGAAAATTAATTGTATTTTTGTTACATTCAACTATCAAGATTGATTAGACTAAGGTATATAAGTTCCTCTAAAATAGTCTGTCTTCGAATTTCATGAAATTCATACACAATCATTGGAAATATGAATATAATCATAATCTATGAACATTCCAACATTTTAGGAAACAATACATTAAAACCCAAATCTAATTTTATAGGTCCTATAGAAGTAAAATAGGATAGGAAATATGATTATTATATCATTATGTATTATTTTATTGTAGTAAACTTTTGGTCAATTAGTGATTTTAAAATCACCTTTCTTGTATTCCCACTACTAACCATCAATCTAGGCTAGCAGAACTTAGATTTAGGAGAAAAGATTGAGAGATCACTTCTAAAAATGTAATGCCCCTGACCTATATTTAATGCCAAATTTAGATCTAATCATGTTTGACTATCATAATTGAGTTCTGTATAAAGTTTGAAATCAATTGATTAAGATTAAATCCTAATTTGGTTTCAATTACACTTTGTTTTCCCTAATTTCATTTTTCATGCAAGTTTGTGAACTTAATTATAATTTTGCCATAATATGAGGGCATGATTACAATTAATGTGTAAACATATATGATGATGTAATGTGCCATGTTTGTGATTAGTTTGATGTATTTTGGTTGCTTTTGAAAATATGCTACATGGGATTTCAATGTTGGGTTCAAACCCTAATCCTAACCTAGGATCTAGTAGCTAGATGGTTAAGCTTGATAGCTTGGCCCTTGGACATGGTTAGGGCCTTACTCAACTTCACTATCATGTCTTTTGTGGGTGACTAAATGGATATCTATTAAGGGTGCTTCGATAGGCTAGCTTGGACTCTCAATATGGTTGGAGGAAGGAGCTTTGATAGGTGCACCTCCATTGCTTAGAGAGTGTGAACTTTGATAGGTGAAGGATCTTGACCTTTTATGGATTTGGACCCTACCAATCCTCAACATATTGTTTGTATAGGATGCTTTAGTAGATATGTGTCAATATATGCTTAGATATGACATGTTTGTAGGCCTCTTCATGGGTTGAAGAGGTGGCTCTATTTACAAGTTGATGATTGAACATGATAGATGGGATGGTTTAGACCCTTGATAGCTCTTAATATGATCCTTGACAACTCTTGGAGTGGTGACCCTCAATATCCTTTACCCTCTCTAGGTCCTCTTTGATATCTTGAAGACCAAGAGCCTTGAGTTCTCTTCCTTCCTTGCCCTTCAATAGCCTAAGTTAAGTTGGAATGTTTTGGTCCTTTCTCACCCATGCCTATAAATAACTGGTGCCCATAAGCCTCTTTATTAATTTAGCACCCTATACACCTTCTAGAATGTGGAGCGAGACTAGGATCCCTGATAGTCAGCTCTTGGGGGTCGATCATATTGCATTGGAGATGGTTTGATGCTTGCATGCTCATGCATGTTGAAGATCTAGCTTGCATAGATAGAATTGATGCTTGATGAGTTCATTTTAACCATGACCAAACCATGTATCCCCTATCTATTTATCTTTTATTTCTGTTGTTCACCTATTATCTTCCTTTGCTGAGCTCCATGGTTATCCATGGTGGTTTTAGCTTCCTAGAGCTAAGATCATGCCTTTTACCCTTTTTGACCTATGTGAGGTTAGGTGGAGCTTTCAAAATATGTTAATGGTGTTTGAAGGATGATACATGTGGTCTCAAAGAAGGGTACTTCTTCCACATGTTTTCTAGGTAGGCTTCTTAACCCCCATGTTTTTATAATGCATACATAGCTTAAATAAGAGAGAAATGCCTAGATCTTTCTCTATATGTCAAAAAGTAGAATTTGTGTGAATTTTTAATAATATTATGAACTCATTATGACTCTCCTTTATTTTTTATCACTTCTAATGATGACCCATGTTGTTAGTAACATGTATTCTTGAGCCCATAAGGCTGAAAATCCAAAATATATGGGATTTATCCCTAAAAGTGTGGCCTTTTGAATACCATGTTGATAGAAAACAAATTAATTGATATTCTCTATTGTTTGAATGTTCATATGAAGAGTTTATGACATGTTTCAAAAAAAAAATATGCTTCTAGAATTTTATTTGAACATTGGTTACATACCCTAAAGTATCTCATCTAATGAAAAGTTTCATTAATGCTCACTCTTGTTTTAGCTGTAACTTTCCCATATGTTAGTTATCCTCAAAATTGTGTATATGTTCCATGATTCTAATATAAAGAGAATCATATCTTCGGTGGTAAATATTTATCCTTTATTAAGGTATGGCCTTGTTATGGCCAAAAATGAAGTTTTGTGTTATGTATGGAGATTGAAGGATATTTTAAACTTTCTTTGACATCTAGTATAACCTATGCTTATATGTTATTGCAAAAAATCCTAATTCTTATTTTTCATCCTTGAATGTAAATGCAAAATCCTTGTGCAAGCTTGGGATTCTTTATCTAATAATGAGGAACCCCTCCCAGGAAGGGCCACTATTGGACCCACCCCAGTAGGGTAAACCCAAGAACCAGCCGCACATTCTTATGGCCTTAAATGATTAGTTCTACCATAAATGGATACTTAAAAAATGAGATATTTTATAGTGATTTTAGTCTCTTATACTCAACCTAGGTTTAGGATGAATTGTAATGTACATATACAGATAAAGGTAAGCATGCGTCAATATTATAACTCATGCCAGGGTCCAAGTATGAAAGTAAGGATGAGGCTTAATCAAATGTGGACCTTATATAAATAAGTATAAACTTACATCAAAGAAGACACATAATAAAACATTTCTCCTCCCCAAATGATGGTTTATGATTATCTCCTCCTCCATTTCTATAATCTTGTGAAATTGGTTGAACATGATATAATGCATGAAATTATAAGATACATTTTGGATGGGTGTAAGTATGCGTGTATATATATGTATATATATACATATATATACATATTTATACATATATATATATATTTATATCTTATAATATGTTTTTTACATGTATTTCCATATTTGAAATGCAAAATTTTGAATAACAAGGATATATTAGAAACTTGATGTGCCTTGTTTTTAAAAGCATGGATTTAATTTGGGTGTGGGGGAAGCAATAGGTCAAGTAGGGGCAAAGTGGGAAATGTAATGCAAAAGTAGCTAAGTTTTTGTGAGTAGCACGGCCATGGTGGTCACCACAACTATGGTGGGGAGGGGTGAGAATTTCCGTGGTGGATGGGAATGACCAAGGTGAGAAATGGGAAAAAATCACAAGGACTTGGTTGGTTTTGAACTGGAAGT
Organism: Alisma plantago-aquatica; assembly: GCA_963693085.1. Taxonomy (NCBI): domain Eukaryota; kingdom Viridiplantae; phylum Streptophyta; class Magnoliopsida; order Alismatales; family Alismataceae; genus Alisma; species Alisma plantago-aquatica. Next base: position 301,138,095 of record OY856411.1, on the reverse strand, counting down.
GGCACGAACGTGGTGGTGTAATGGTAGCATGATAGTGGTTGTTACCATGACCGTGGTGGCTTGGATTTCTCTGCCCATTCTTGGCTCCACGACCATTCTACTATGAAGGTCACACAGTCGTGCTATGTGGCATGGCCATTTTGTAGTCAATCCACCATGTCCATTCTGAGTGGCATGGTTGTGGTGATTTCTCCTTTGCTCGTAGGTGACTCTTTTGGTTTACAAGTATGCTAGCACGACCGTTCTGTGGTACCACGGCCATGCTGGCCTATGGGTCAGCACATGGACTTGTTTCTTTGGATTTTCTTAGACATCTTTACTTTAATGGAGCTGTGGATACTGGGAGTAGGTTTAGGGAGAATCAGACTTCATTTTAGGTATCTCCAAGGGTAGAGAAACCCTAGGATCACTCCTTCTCTCTCTCTTCCATCAAGTGTGGTCCAAATGCCTAAAAAACATGCAAATAATGTCCATAAGTGCATTTTATATAAATATGCATATTGAGGGAAATAACATGTCATCTAACATGTATATATGTAATTGAAATGCAATATGATACAAGATGAAGCTCTAATAATAGGGCTCAATCACCACCCCAAACTTAAAAAATACTTGTCCTCAAGTATGCTCCAACTCAATCTGTAAGAACCCGTTACACTAAATGAGATTACTCAAAATATAAAACACAACCGATCACTAATCAATCACATACCCAACAATATGGGTAAATTAAAACCGATTTCAACATCAACACCCGCTCATAAATGTTTGCATAAGAGCTCAACATCTTTATTGTATCCATACTATGCCAAGAGTTTGATACAAATTGTTCTATCAACTTAGCCACAATATATATACACAAGTTGGTTCCTCTGATGTCGAAGATGATATCCCCTTTGCAAGGAGCTTTTATGAAAGGAACTGACATTACACACCATATACGCCTTGTGAAGGAGATTTCACATGACATTAACCATGGGCAGGGGTCTCCTAATACGATTGTGAAGTTCGACATGTCGAGAGCCTATGATAGAGTTGATTGGAAGGTGTTAGATAAGTGCCTTTCTGCCTTTGGTTTCCTTCGTGATGCCATTGATATCTGCTTGAGTTTCTTCAGGAATACATGGACTACAGTCACGGTGGGTGATGAAACTGCAGGCTTCTTCAAGATTGAGAAAGGGTTGAAGCAAGGTAATGCGATTTCACCTTTTATGTTCATTATCTTTGAAGAGTTGCTGAGCAGAAGAGTGATTGAGATGAAGGTAAGAAGACAGATTCACAGTTTTCATACTAGAGGTTTCGCCAATGCTCCGACTCTCCTTCTTTATGCTGATGACGTTGTGCTGCTCTTCAATGCATCAACTAGCTCGGTTCTAGCTGTGAAAGAGGTGTTTACGTCGTATGAGAAAGCTACTGGGCAGATGATCAATAGAAGGAAATCGTGTTGTATGGTGGGGGGATCAGATACACAGGGTGCTGATGATATCTCGAGAGCCTTAGACATTGATGGTTCGGTGAAGTCTTTTGTATATCTTGGGATCCCTATTTCGAAAGGTAGAGCGAGATTGGCTGATTTTGACTTTCTGATGAACAAGGTAAACTCAAAGATAGCTAACTGGAAGGCGAACTTGTTATCCTTTGCGGGCAGAAAGCTCCTTATTAATCAGGTTCTGGCGTCTATTACCGTGTATACTGCTGCGGCTATTGGGATGCCTGCTGGGATTATGGACAGATTAGAGAGAAAATTTTCTAGTTTCCTATGGGCGAATAGAAAGAATAATGAACGTAGAGTATGGATTAGTTGGAGTAAGGTGGCGTTACCCAAGGACGAAGGAGGTCTGGGCTTTGTACCTCTAAGAAGGTTGAATGAGGCGTTCCTCGCCAAAGCTTGTTGGGAGGTGATCAGTTGTAATTCCCTTTGGGCAATTTTCTGCAGAGAGAAGTATGCTAATTCTCGTACAGGGAGATCCGAGCTGTATCCTCAGAATCTAAAGATTAGTAGTACGCCATCACCGTTCTGGAACAAGGTGTGGGATGTTTTTCCGAAGATTATGCCTTTCATTAGATGGTCAGTTGGTAGAGGAGAGGTTAGTTTCTGGGATGTGAAGTGGTGTGAAGATAGGCTTTCTAGCCATGCCATTTATGCTAGTGATCGTAGACAACCGTTTATGGTTTATGATTTCTGGGAGGATGAACAGGGTTGGGACTGGAATTCGCTGAGTCATATTGTTAATGATAATGGTTTAAAGCTCATACAAGAGGCGGGGATCTGGATTGATAACACAGAGGACGTCATGATGTGGGGACCGGATAAGAGAGGTCTCTTTTCTCTGAGTTCAGCTAAGAAAGTCCTGCAACCTACGAGAACAGAAGAATGGAAAGAGCTGGGGATGATATGGAAGATTGATTTCCCTAGAGCGTGTGCTCTGGTTTGGAAGATTGCGAGAAAGGCTATCCCTACTGATGAAAATATCAAAATGCAGTGTTGTATTCCTTTAGTCTCTCGTTGTGTTTGCTGTGAGAGCCATCGAGAAGAAAACTCGAAGCATCTTTTCTTTGACAGCCAGATTGCTTCTGTCCTTTGGTCTAAGTTCACCGAGATTACTGGTTTGCATCCGCCGGTTGACATAGGATCTCTTGTCAAGATGTGTATCCTGGGATTGAAGAAGAGACTGGATTTGTGTTTAGCAGGTTACCTTGCTATCCAGATTCCTCTTTGCATTTGGAGAATTCGATGCGCAGCTCGCTTTGATGATAAAAAGCGTGAGATCACAGTTGAATGGAAACATGTGATCAATGCCGTTAACAATAAGATGAAGGAGAAGTCCTTCCCCTACCTCAGTGGATGTGATTTATATGATAAGATGGAAGGTGCAGGTATTGTTCTACCAGGGATTAGAATGAAGGAGATTAAGCTGCTCAGATGGTCGAGACCTGACCTTTTTAATTTAAAGATGAACTTGACTATTGGGAGGGACGTTTGTGAAGACGGGAGTATAAGGAGATGGACTGCAGGCCTGGTAAGGAACCATAACGGTGAGATTTGCATGATCTTCTTCTCTTGGTTGAACGCTTGGGATTATAGTATGGCATACATTCAAGCGGTTTTGGTTGGTCTGAAGATTGCGAGAGACAGATCGATTAAGATTTCAACCATTGAGCTTGATGACCACGATACTTACAACATCCTTTGGAGGAATAGTCATGAACCTTGGAAGATGAAAGCTCAAGTTAGAGCTGTGAGAGCCGAGATGCATAGAGAAGGGATCTCTGGGTCTGTGGTTCAGAAGATGGTAAACGCGATTCCGATGGCTGTGGGACGGTGGGGCTGTAGGTACTCAGAGGTGATCGTTTCCACTGATATTAGTAGAATGCCCAGAAAGATTAGAGGCATGGCAATTCTTGAGAAGAGAGGGACGCCTTATATCCAGGTGGAAAAGAGAAGAATCGACGGTTGATGTTTTTGGTTGTTCTTGAAGGTGTTGTAGATGCTTTGGTTGGAGTTTCTTTGTGGTTTTTTCTTGGGTTTTTTGTGTGGGGGTTTTTTTGGGAAGATACCTGTGATATTATAAGCAGGAGATGTACCTTTGTTGATAATTTCGCCCACATGAGAGGGGTGGGATGAATAGAGAACCCTCTGGCTTGTTTAAAAATATATATATATATATATATATAGGGCTTATCTTTAATACCCGGCGGGTAACTAACGGGTAGCTACCCGGCAACACTTCCTGATATTTTTTTTCATACTTCCTGTTATTTTTTTTTTAATTTTTTTTTTCGCAATTGTAGAGGAACATTTTATCTATCTCTCCAAAAAATTTGATCAAAAAATAATATCATTTGCCCCCCCAAAATCATAAAACACGTCCATATATATTACTGACTGTATATATGTATATATATACAAACACACACACACACATATATATATTTTTCACACTTCCTGATACTTTTTTTAAAAAAAAAATTTCACAACTGTAGAGGATAGTTTTGTCTCTCTCTCCAAAAAATTTGATCAAAAAATAATATCATTTGCCCCCCCAAAATCAAAAAACCCGTCCATATATATTACTGACTGTATATTTTCTACGCAGTTACTCTTTTGCACTCAGAGTTACTCCAGCATACCATATAGTTACTCTTGCTATTCATACGGGTTACTCCAGCATACCATATAGTTACTCTTTTGACCCGAGTTACTCCAGCGGGTAGCGAAAATTCTGGCTACCCGTCGGGCAACGAATGAACAGCCATATATATATATATATATATATATATATATATATATATATATATATATATATATATATATATATACACAGGACAATGATATTTGTATATGACACACAAACAAGCATTAATATGCTAACAAAAGTTCGATTCGTTTGAAACACCATTGATGTGCACAAATCATATCATCTTTTGGATCATGTTTGGTTGCATATCCATGTTGTTTTGATTCAATTATTACTCTCATCCATGCTAGATTCTATATTTTTAGCTATTCTTACTTGTCTCATGGTTTGGATTGTAGGTACTACATTTTGCAAATAAATGGTGAGGAATATATCATATTATCACTTATTGGATCACTCCTCAAGTATCTACATGTTTTGGGGTTCGAAACTACACAAACACCACTTTTTACGGCATGTAAATTGGACCTACACGCTGAAAGTTACGATCAGAATACACAACAGCCCAAAATAGCCATTGACATGTCGTGTCTTAAAAAAACACGCCGTGCACCTAGGAGCGTCGAGCAGACTGAAAGTTTCTAGAAAGTTGCACGACGTGCATTAATTCAGCACACACTGTGCACCTGGGAGTGTCGAGCAGACTGAAAGTTTCAGAAAAGTTGCACGGTGTGCATTAATTCAGCACACGCGTAAAAAGTGCATTCTGGAGCAACTAATGAAGGATTTGCATGTCGTGCACCGGGAATGCACGCCATGCGCCTGCCACTTTTCAGCAATTTTCAAATATGACTCCTTTCATTTTAAAAGATGAAACTACTCTATGGAGCAGTTATCACTTGTCATAATTCGAATGTCTTTCGTCCCAAGGCAGGTCTAGAGCAAGGGAGGGCGATTTTGGGTGGAAGAAGGTGATTTCTTGCCAAAGAACCCCCATTCTTCTTCTCTTCTTCTCCATTTTCTTCTGTAGAGGTGTAGTAGAGCTTCTTCACTCCACAAAGCTTCTCGGGAGGGAAGTTTGTCTGGTTTGGAGTAGCTGTAGGAGTGGAATTTTGTCCTCAAGTCAGAATTCTTCCTTTCTTGGGTTACACCTTGGGATTACTTAGCTTTTCCTTATCTAAATCATGTTCAATTCTAGAAATTATGCACATTTCCTGCTATACACATTCATGGATGGGTAGTTTCCTTTTCTTGGACATGGGAGAGTAGCTCCCATGTCATAACATGTTTGGAACATGGTAATTTCGTACTAAATACTATGTTGCTTATTTTTCCACCTTACGAGTACTGGTTTCTTCCTTTCTACATGTATGACTGGCCACCTTATGTGTATGTTTTATGATCTTTTGCTTGATCTGAGAAGATAGGTGGGAGAGTAAGGAGGTACTCTCTTGACAACTCCTTCTTTACCATGAGAGTGGAAATTATGGAGTTGAGGAGTAGGTTTGTGATCCAAAATGAAATTCATACATGTGAATGTTGTATTGAGTTAGGATCGTTGTACTTGCACCCAGAGGTGAAGTTCAACATACAACGCTCCTTTAAAACAAGTTCTTAGTATGTTTAAATTTCATGCTCCTATTTTATGCTATGATATGTTGGTGAAATCCTAGGTCCAAGATCCTTCCAAATCTGAATCTTAACCTTTCTTAAGTGATAATTTACTATTTTGTTTTAAATCATTAATTTAGTTGTTCTAATCCAATCATCTTGTGTACAATGATCTAGATTATTGAAAATCATAACTCTTGCACCTAACTAACCAACGCTCCTTGTGTTCAACCTCGACGACAACTACTCTCATATACTTATGAGAAATAGCTAGTTGAGTAAAAGATCATTATTAATGATTGAAACTCATTAGTGTAAACAACCAACAACCATATACAAACTTTTCCTGCCTAGACCTGAGAGTATAGGGAAGACTCTAGGACACAACATATGTCTAATCAACTTTCTCAAAGATTCATTATTATAGATCCTCTTTTCTTCCACATGTTTGTTTTTATCACTTCCGATTACCTAAAAAAATATGATGAACCACAAGGGTGAGACCCATGTCCTAGAAAGAGATATAACCTCCAAAAACATTTATTGATTCCAACATTTTTAGGTAATGAGATAGTTTAAGCAGTTTAATCATATATAACAAATAAGCTCAACTACACTGATGATTAACAAAATACATAAAGGACCAGATAATAACTATCTTCATTAGACATACTTGTTCTTATATCCCTATTAACAGTATAAGGAGTCTAGCAGCATGAGAATCTCTAACATCATTAATAAATCTAGTATCATATGCATAGCTAACAACATCAGCATGTCTAACAGGTTGAACATATCAACATCATAAGAAGAGATACAACATAAGCACAACTATCTAGATAAGCATGATTAGCAGTATATGCATCTCTAGTTACAAAGGCATGGATAGCATGCTAAACATAACTAACAACATGAGATAGGCATCATGATTATAATTAGCAGTAGTAGTATAGTTATCAACATAAGCATAGCTACTGTATGTATGCATCTACAATCTTAAGCATATCCACAACCTAAGTATATCTGCTATCTCTTAATTGCACTAAGCATCATATTTATGTAAAGATAACAAACAAGGGTTATCATCCAATGTGAAACATCATGTATAACCCTAAACAAATATGCTACACTAATGTATTACATCTTTTATTAAACCCTGGGGAATTTGAGGATACCACTCAAGTTCCAACTGGCAACCGCTTGGTCACAATCAGTGCCAAATAAGATCCAGGTTGATTCAGACTCCTAAGATCTTCTTCCCCCAGTCAGTACGGGTCTGCCAAAGCGACACATAAGGTCAAGTTGCTACAACCTAGTCCATCCTTGGTACATGTCACGACACTAGTGAAAGGAGGTGGGTACACACACCCTACCATCTGAGGTACAACTGCAGTTTTCCTCCAATCTCGTCACATATATAATCACCGAGACACGACCGTAGTTGTTCTCAAACTGAGGGCCAGGTATGACCACAGTCATCCTCCCTATAAACTTGAATTTAGGATAACAAGCACCTCACATACTCATCAGTATGCACTCTAAGTTTCCCTTAGGAATACTCGTTTCACCGTCTGGCAAGTTCTGACACTCAGATGGATCTATGGCACATGACACTACATGTTTAGAGTTCCACTTGATTAGTTATGCTAATTGGGTGAATTAAGGCTGCATCAAACAAATGGACATACAAACCCTAATTCACATCTAGAAATCATATAAGTATCACAACTTCAAAAGTTATAAAATGCGTAAAACACAATTTCTCATCTCATCATCACATGGTATTATTCACTTGTCATTCATGAGACTACACTAGTCATCATACAATCACAAGATATAAATCTTTTTCACAATATCACATGGTATCAACCCTTATCAACACAAGAGGATTACACCTCATTCAGGGCTCAACCATGCCCAAAGGTCATTGAGACCATCATACTATTCCCTTCAAGATCATCATTATCATTCCATGCCTTATAGCAAGGCTCACAACATCATTTACATATAATACACCAGATCCGTACAATATTGCATTAATGAGCTAGGAGATATTCATAAACAATCATAGAAGGGTTATATTAATATTAAGAATATTCCTTTATTACATCAACATGCAAGGAATCTAGATATGATTAACCCTCATCATATTCATAATGCACATGTTTAGCATAAGAAAGTATCAACCATGTGGCTATGATAATCACCAATTAACACATTAAGGTTATGATCATATTAAGGAGGTTATTTCACCATCATGAAATCATATAAGAAGGTTAAACATGAATACTCATCTTTATCTATTTGCATTATAGTTAGGTTCAACAAGATAAATTATATTAATATTACTAATCAACACTCATACCCAAACCCTAACTCACAGCATCCCCATTGGATCATGGATGCATAAAGTGAAGCATCACCATCACATTCCATACTATTCTCAAATATGAACCCACACATAAATCAAGGTGTAACCATCGGTTTATAGAATACTAGGGTTTCAAAAACAATAAGAGAGTACTCCATGATTGTATTAGTCATTCAAGGACTATTCATACCCAATTACCATCATTTAGTTATATTAAAGCTAGGTATAACAAGCTATACCTTATTAGGTTTACCCATTAATTCATTATGGTGATTATAAATCATAATCATATAAGGGCAAGGGTAATGTTAAAAATTTAAGGCATTGAGCCATCAAATTATCATCATCAGAATCATAACATTACAATACACGCTTCACCCAAAACAATGGGAATATTGAGGCATCAACTTCTAACCATTAAATGTTGAAAAGGTAAAGCCATTGGTCATTTACGTAAGTAAACATCTTGAACAAACCATATATGAAGTCATTGAGTTGTTCTCTAGAAAGAGTCACCATCTAACCCTATACATCCCTTGATTAACAACATAAAAAGTTCCATTGAGAGTAGGGTAAAACCCACAAGTGATTGTTTATTTAAAATAAGCCGCCAGTAAATGAGATTCTTAAGTTGATCTCATAAAGGAAACCATTTAAATAAATTTATTAGGACCAAAATATTACATTTAGGAATCATTCCAATTTATTGGATGAAGAAACATCAGATCTTAACCATTAGGTCAAGTTCATATATTAAAATCATCAATTGAAGTATAGGTTCGACCATTGCATCAAATGACCCAAGAAACCATTGGTTTAAGTCTTAATTGATGCTACAACTACATTATTAACTCACAAAAGGTTGTGGAGACCTGATACACCATCAGTAGTGACCATTAAGAAACCATAGGTTGTTAGATCAACATTATATTCATTAATCACCATCGAATATCAAACTAATATCACCATTGATTGATAGCATCGTTAGGGTACTTAGTTTTTAATCACTAAGATTCTAATTAGGCCAAAACCTGATCTAAGGGGTTAATGTTAGTTGACACACTTTGTCACCACCATCAATTGTCATGAAGACAACACCATCGGTTGTTGCAATGGTACCACCATTGAGTCATGTGTTTTTAGAAGAAATCAGCTTTAAACCCTAAAATTGACCATTGTTTGATAGGTGTTTAGCACCATTGGTTATCAAACCAACCTGATATAAGTAATATTATAACTTAGGAATAATGTACACATGATCACAGGTTCATCTAGAACTGAATTAGAACAGGGAATATTATAAAAATCAAAATCCAAGTCAAGCATAGCTTTTTAGTGCATGGATCATCATTTAAAAGCAAGAACATGAGCTAGCATACTTATGGTAAGCAATAAACGTGGAGAAAGTTAGAAAACTTGCCTCTAATTAGATGATAAACTCCCAAACATAATAAAACATGAGAAGGTAGGTAGAAAATCCAAGCATAAGCTGAGAATTCATCTATCTAGCACCTTTCTTCATCAAATGAGAAAACCCTAAGCATAAGGAGCAAGAAAGGTAGGGTTTTAGAGCTTTAGAGAAATTTCTATCATGTAAAAGCAAGTTTATCACTTGTAGAAAGGTAGGAAGAAGGGTAAAAAAGAAATAAACGGAGGAAAGAAGGCTATTCTTACTCTTTTAGGTCAAGATCACTAGAAGGAAACTTTTTAAACCCTAAAAGGAAGTCAATTGCAACCCTAGATAATTTTTCCCCAAGAAGAACCCTACTTTCTTCTTCCTTGGATAGGAACTTTGTAGAAACACAAAGGGATAATGAGGTTCATAGGAGGAGATAATTGGTGGAGAGAAAATGGTTCGTTTGGGTGCTTAGGGATAAGTATATAAAATTTTAAGATAAAGAAAAAGAAAAGGTTGAAGTCCTAGTATCTTTCCAAGTGTCCATGGCCTTAAACTATTAAGAATATACAAGCACAAAAACAATAAGCTGCCCCACATATAATAGATACCTTATTATCCCTTATTTATTTAATTTCCAAGCAAAACAAATAAATCATTAGTTGATAGCTCCTAAAGGTAGCTCATCCATATAGGGGTAAACCCCAAAATACCCTTAGAGAAAACACCTTCAAACCAAGGTTTAACCAAGAGACCTATGGCTCAAAAATATCAAGAATGATAATATAACATATAATAAACATAATTCATGTGACAAATTGCAAAGAAAACCCCTCAATTGGGTAAATTGTAGAAAACTCCATAATGTACATAAAATTACATAACTTGCTCAAACAATGTCTAAATTGGACCAAAATTGAAACTTAAGCTTGTATTATGATTTCAAAGCATATAAAAAGGTTATATTAGGGTTATAAGAGTTCAATTATGATAATTAATCTTGTTCAAAACTTTAAATAAGGTTAGGGGTCTCACACAATCTTTCTACAATTTTTCCACAATCAAGAAATGACAAATGTAACGCAAAAGATGATCATTGTTGAATGGGATAAATGTTGACTAAGTCCATGCATTATACCTATATCCTTTACCACTTTAACAAACCAATCATGAAAAGAGCACAAAGCATAAGAACTTCAAATATAGCACATAGAACACACAAGCTATCCATATTTCTTTCATGCAGTTCTGGGTAGACCGTTTCTTGATGGCATTAATCAAGGATGCCTAGGAGTGTTGTTTAACCTTCATACATTCAATATTATGCTTCAAACCATACAAGTGACCCACGTGGTTGTGGAAAAAGGGTGAAGTGTGCTAGGTTTCATGTTTACTAGCTCAATGGGTATGAAAATGGAAGAAAGGATTGCAGTAAGATTTTGGAGTGCTTTTACACACTCATCTTTTCTTTATTTAGATTCTCTTAAACATGAGCATATTTTATTTTCTTTTAACATTTTATTTTTCTTTCTCTTTTCCCTTGGTGTATATAGGTCATCTGGTGATGAGAGTGAATTAGGAAGATATAAATGTGGCCACCCCAAACTTTTAGAGGTGGCCACGACTGATATGTTCACTTTGGCATCCTTTCATGAGGTGGAGGCCCTTGTGATGCTGCATCGGGAATTTTCCCTCATGACGCTGTGTCAGACATTGTCATTCATAGTGCCACAATGACCTTCTTCCATCATAATGCCTCATCAGGCATTGTTGTTCATGATGTTGCATTGGGCATTGTCCTCCTCACCCTCAATTTCCCCTATGACACCCCCACACTAGGGTTAGGGCTGCCGCTTGCTTTCTTCTTTGGGTCCTCTGTCTTTGAACCAGGGTTAGGGTTGGTGGTGGTGGTGTGTGGGGTGGGTTGAGTGGTATGGAGGTGAACGCCCCCAGCTACGATGGTCGACGGTGTGGGCACAATGCCCAGGGTTGTGATCGCCTGAGAATCGCCTAGACAGTATGTATGTATGTATGTATGTATGGGATTAAGAGAGAAAGATTTCTCTCCCCCCCACCCTCACCCATGCCCGTGGTGGAGGCCGAATGCCTGAGAGAGTGGTAAATCAAGGCAACAACTGAGATTCAAACCTGGGTGCCTTCATGAGGAGACACCATGCTTGACCACTTGAGCCACTCCTTGTCGGCGTATGTATGTATGTATGGGATTAAGAGAGAAAGATTTATCCCCCCTCTCCCATGCTTGTGGCTGAGGATGAACACCTGGGAGGGTGGTAAATCAAGGTGGTAACTGGGATTCGAACCCAGGTCCCTTTGTTAGGAGACACCGTGCTTGACCACTTGAGCCACTCCTTATCGACGTGTATATATGCATGTATGTATGTATGTATGTATGTATGTATGTATGGAATTAAGAGAAAAAGATTTTTGCCCCCCTCTCCCATGCCCGTGGTGAAGGTCGAATGCCCAGGAGGGTGGTAAATCAAGGCAGAAACTGGGATTCGAACCCAGGTCCCTTCATGAGGAGACACCGTGCTTGACCACTTGAGCCACTCCTTGTCGGTTGTATGTATGTATGTATGTATCAGAATCAGGTAAATATATTCTGACTTCCTCCTAAAATTATAGGAGGTCAAGAGTTACATGTAGGCCCAACACCATACACCAAGAGAAAGAGCTACAACTCACTCATCTAACTAATGTTCATCTTACATTTAACACATTTATAAATTTTTACAGTAGTACTCATAACATTTATAGCAACCCCTCAGTGTCTTCTAGCATTCCATTCCTCCCATACATGGTAGCATAGAGCATCAAAGAGAAGTTTCTTTCTATCATCATTTTCACATTTTGTCAACATCCTTCTTGGGTCGCCCGTTAGCTGAATTTGTATCTTGAATTCCTTGCACAACATATCCCATATATCTCTTGTGAATTTGCATTCACCCACAAGATGATTATAGGATTCTTCCACCTCCTAGAATAACAAGCACAATGTGGATACGTCATAGTTCCACCCCTTTATCCTGTCAAGAGTGGCTAGAACAATGTGTAGAATTTTTTATACACACATACTCCATTTTGGCACATACCTACCAGTCCAAATCTGTTCACCAAACCAATCCTTTATGTCCCTTGAATGAGTCACCTCCCACAGGAATGTCTTTGGATCTTTGAGCCTCCATCCTCCCATGTCATGGGCCTCAAATAGGTGTTTAACTTGTTGCCATGTTTCCGTCATAACATTGATGGTGCATGAATAACCTTCCCTTGTCTTCAGATTGAAGTCCAGCCTTCTTGTATATCTCTCCCTCATCCATTTCCCCCATTTTGAGGTACCTTCTTGATAGGTGTTGACTCTCTACATTGTCCCCCATTTTTCTATGTCTCTGGGTGTTTTTAGATTCAGTCCTCCTTCATCTCCTAGAAGCGCCACTCTAGCGTATTTCATAGGATGGTGATCACTTTTCCATAGAAAGTTTGTCATCTTCATCTCCATCCTATCCAAGATAGAGCCCAAAATATCCCCTTAATACACTAAAAAAATAATAAGTCCTTCAATGGCAGCTTTTATAAGTGTTGCTTGTCCCGCCATGGATGCATTTTGTATAGGCCATCTATTAATCATTTCCTCCACCCTGTCAATGCATTCAGCAAAATCCTTAACGTGCAGATTACCTCCAACTAGAGGGAATCCCAAATATTTTGTTGGGAAATCCCCTCTTTCCACTTCCATAGCCTCCACTAACCTATCTTTTTTCTGGTAGAAATTCTTAGATAAGAAAATATGTGTTTTGTTTGCATTCACACACAACCCCGTCTGCTTACCGAACTCATCAAGTAGATTTTTAAGATTTTTTGAAGAATGCTTCTTAGCTTCTACAAAGACTAGCACATCATCTGCAAAGATCAAATGGGTCATTATCTTTGTTCCATGGATTGTGTAGGGCTTGATGTCCTTCTTTATCTCAGCCTACTGCATCTTTTGTGTAAAGTACTCCTTGGCATAGGTCATTGCCACCTCTGAACATATCTATAGACATGCCATTAACTAGAATAGAAAAGCTTATAATGCAGACACATTGCTTCATCCAGAATATCCATTGCTCATTGAACCCCATTTATTCCATAATCCGCCATAGTTTCTCCCATCTGATGTTGTCATAGGCTTTAGAAACATCCAGTTTTAAGCAGGCTTTCCTACTTCCTCTCATAATGTTGTAGTCCACTAGAAATTCCCCCGCCAATAATGCATAATCACTAATGCTTCTACCTATCACAAAGGCCCCTTGATTTGCAGAAATAAGATAGGTAAGAACCATCTCTAATCTAGCAACTAGAATCTTAGCAATGATTTTATATTATATGGAGCAACATGCAATAGGTCTAAAATCAGTAAGAGAGGAAGTGACCTTCTTTGGAATAAGAATTAGGAAAGAATAATTAACCTATCTCACCAAGTTACCTCCTTCCAAGAACCACCTTACATATGCAACCAAGTCATCCTTGATGATGTCCCAAGTCTTCTTATAGAAGAAAGCATTAAAACCATCTGACCTGAGGGATTTGTTGCTGCCAATGCTCCATATTGGTTCCTTGACCTCTTGTTCATTGGTTCTTCTAGTAGGAATAATTTTGTGTGTTCTTGTAAGTTTGAACCTCCACTTCATTTCCTCCTCTTCTATGTCATTATAAAACCTCTTGTTGTATAATGACATGTAGAAATTTATAGCATGTTCTTCCAAGTCCTCTTGTTTATTGACCACTCTCCCATTCAAATCTATCAATTTAGAAATAATATTACCAGCCTCCCTTATTGTAATAGTAGTATGGTATAGCTTGGTATTCATGTCCCCATCTTCCATCCATTTCTCCCTACTCCTTTGCCAGTAGAATTTTTCCTCATATTTCTTCAGGCCCTCAAGCATATCCTTCAGCTCCTTGTCCTTCTCAATCATTATCGAGTTAATAGGGTCAGTCAGCAATCTCTCTGATCTCCTTACATTCTCTTTTTGTTTCCTTTATCAAATTTGGAATGTTTACTTCTGCCTTGGCCCAATTCTCAAGTGCATTCTTTGTACTTGCCAGCTTTTTTGCAAAGACATACATCGGATTTCCTATCACCTGTATACCCCAACCATCCTTATGACTTCATCAAACCCTTTCCATTCATCCCAGTAGTTTAGAAATCTAAAAGGTTTCCTCTTTTTCGTCTAAACCGAGATGGACGCATGATCACTTAGTTCAGATCCTCCTGCCTTCACCTGCACAATAGGTAAAATTCATAGCCATTCATCATTCATTAAAGCTCTGTCTAGTTTTCTCACTATCCTATTCTCTGGCCCTCTCTCATTATTCCAAGCAAAGATGTCACCTCCCACCATTGGTAGTTCATAAAGTCCTGCTTTATCAATACCTTGATTGAAAGCATCAACCTCTGCATTCAGTGCTAACCTTCTCCCCTTCTTCTCAGCCTTTAGATGAACAATATTGAAGTCACCAATCAGAAACCATGGTAGGTTTACCTATTTGGACAAAGAAACCAAATCTTTCCATAAGTCCAGCCTGGCTTTGCCATCATTATGACCATATACAAATGTCATCCATATATGTAATCCCCCATTATTCCTATAGTCTACTGTAACCTACTGATCTAACATATGTATCATTGATGCATGCCATGCACTTGGCTTTCACACCACATAGACTCTGGCAACCTCAACATCCTCTACATTAGATACATGTTCCCATCCTTACGGAAAAAGGTATCTAATACTATTTTTATTCTGCACCTTTATTTTTATTTCTACCAAAGCAACTAAAGAATGCCCACTAGTAGCAATCCACTCATGGATCTCCTTCTTCTTGTTCCTATCTGACACAAGTTTTCCGTGCATAGTACACAAGTGACCGTATCAAAGTAATAAGGCCTTGTGAAGCCTGAGTCGAACATGTGGAAGCATTTCTCCAGTAGACTACTACTAATTGTAGTCAAATCAGCTAAGCCAATTATAAATGGTTGAATTGGGTTGAGTGAAAGAATAAAGGTAGAAAAAAAAGGAATTAAAGGTTGAATTAATCAGAGATGCGGTGAATTCCTTAGGATAGTGGTTTCACCACGGATAACACTAATAATTGACCTTACATACACTAACATATATTATCTCAATTCCTGGATAAGGAGCCTATTGCCAGAATTACCTGCTCCCGTAGTGTAATTCACTACCTAATCTAATGTCAATCCCACTTCTGTAGTTATTGGTTGATTAGTTAGATGCTTTATGATTATTCTTTGGGTTTCTCCTCCTATTTACACTCCACTTTTCCCAAAGGGCACAGTACATTGGTAAATCTATGCTCTCCAGCCCTCAACCTCTCTCTCGAGATGACTAAGCATCTATCAATCCACTCATGGCAATCAAGCACAAGTAGAACACAAAGGTTTCATAGATTTATATCCAGTAGAAAGAGATAAAACTGATATTAGTGCATGGAAATCAATCACAATGTATATCCGGGCTACTCTAGGATCCTAAGGAATAAAAGTTTTTAGCCTTACATGGTTTTCATCGATGAATACATAGAAGGGAAGAAGAAAAATGTGAGAAACATGAAGAAACTAAGGTAACCCCTGAATCTCTACTCGTCCAGAAGATCCCCTCCGTCGTACGTGCGTTCTGCTATCTTCCGTCTATAGAATCGTCCTCCAGAGGTGCCTGGATCTCCTCAGTTGAAGCTTTCGGTCCTCAATTCTTCTTTTTTCTCTCTCCTGTTGTCGTCCAATGAAAATGGTTGCCCTCCTTTCTCTGGCCATCTTCCCCCTAAGTCATAGAAGGCACTTAGGGTATGAAATAACCGCTACCATTGGATTAGAGTGAAATTTGTAGCTGGCGTGATCAGGTAGACTCAGTAGTACCGACTAGGTGAGTCGGTAGTATTAAGTTACTTAGGTTTGGTCACCTGATTCTATTGGTACTATCGACTAGACTAGATAGCACCAATTTTTTGTGGTTTTTAAGCTACCTATCTAACGTCAACTCGATAGCACCGAGTTTTATCGATTCATGTTGGGGCTTACTGATGTTAATTCGGTACCACCGACTTCAGTTATCAGTAGCATCGACTCTGGGTGAGTTTCTGGGTCCATCACTGACATCAAGTCGGTACCACTGACTATTGCTAGGTCAGTAGCACTGAGTATGTGGCTCTTCCTTGCACCTAAAAATGCACAAAAACGTCATAGCACTTGGGAAGCATAAAATATTACATAAAACAATAAAAATAATATAATTTGATGCATTTAATAGAAATAGGCCATCTATGTCATTTCATGCATAATAAATCAAATAAATGACTAGTCTACACATGAAATCAAGGAAAAATGTGCCCGAAATAACGACTAAAAACACATGCATCAAACTCCCCTAAGCTTAAATATTGATCGTCCTCGAGCAACACTCTCTCAGATATGTTTGACAAGAGTCAACAGAAGGACATAACATATACATTCCTTTCTTAATCAAATCCACCATTTGAACCCTAAACCGACCTTCACTGACCCCTAAAGTGATAACTGCTCTAAAGTGAGCAAAAACTTCCATAAAATATGTCCACCTTTAGTCAATGACACTATCAAGAAAGCAGTTAATATCATAATTACTCAGACATTCACTTAGTGTATTGTGTGATTCCCTACACTAAATTGCACTTTCATAGCTACCAACTATTTGGAAGCAGATCTCCGTATAAGCATGAATGAGGAGATAAATCATTAGAGTGGCCTACCAATAAGAGAAATTAATGGTTCAAGATGGGTGGTAAATGAAAATTCATAAGTACATCCAACCTATTGATGCATAGAGAAAGAATGCCATGCATGAATCCTAATGCCTAATTTTTTTTGTTTTTGTGAAATGATGAATGTATGAACGAGTTGAGATTGTTTGACAAATCAGAAGAATGCACATGTGGATTAAATCATCACTAAAACAAACATGCGGGAAATACTTTCTCCTTATTTCTTTTGAACAAAAAAAAACTTTTTTTTCAAAAGGCTAAGTTTTATGCTTCTTGCCTTTATAATTTTATCCTTTCTTTTTTTTCTTCTTTTTTTCTTGGAGGCATATCCCTGCACTTGAGCTTCATAACACAAAATTAAAATCCACATGTTCAGGAAAATATGCATGCGATGTTGAAATGTGTGCAACTACATGAACTGTGTTATGCAAGCTAAGATGGTATGCACTAAAGTTAATGCATACAAATGCAATGTTTTTCTTCCTTTTTCAAATGCAAGCAAACTAACTTATATGTTCTTATCATTCCATGCAATGCAATCAAGGAGAATAGCTTGGAGTACTCATGAATTTTTGAGGTGGTGAGTCAAAAATGAATGAAATAGAAATGGAATCACACAACTAAGTGGCAATGCCTTTCATTATATTATGATGTGTCTCTCTTAATTGACATGTGTTCAGGGTGATCTATAGGTTTATTTTTTATATTTTCATTTAAGGTCTCGTTATGGTTTGGTCAGTTTAGGCTCAACATCTTCATCATTCACATTCCCGAGTTGATTCAGACTTGCATGTCTATACTAAGTCCTAATGCTGACTAGTCCAAACACTTCCTCAAGTGGTGTTATAGAAATATTTTGTAGTTTAAGCTTTTAAGGATATGACCATTTTCATGCAACAACATAGATAGTACAATCTATTAAAAAACAAAACCATGCATTTACTACTCCACAATTACACTAGATAGACATGGATCATACACTTGGACAACTAAAAATAAAACAAACAACTATAGATAAAAACAATAAAAACAAAGATAGAATGATGTTCCAGCACCCCCAAGCTTGAATATGACTATGTCCACATAGTCAATACTCACACCCAAGAGGTGGAATAGTGGTACTAGGGCTCAAAATGGTGGAGGTGGCATGTTGGGGTCGTGTGAAGGGAACATCCCCTGGAATGAGAGGTATGTAGGCGACATAGGTGGCGGTTGTGGGTACTTCCTGAAGTATACACAGTTCCAATAGTTGTCAAAGAAAGACTGCTGGTACTACTGCATCCAATGTAGGCACATGTGAACATTCTCTTGGTTAGATAAGAGAATTTGTTCATTCTCATAAACTGCCTGCTGGTTTTGGTACAACCTTCCTTGAATATCCTGCACGTCAGCCAACGTCGCTTGATGCTACTTCTATCCCGTATGGATCTCCTGTAGCATGGTATACATACTAGCCATGTTGTATGAGTCTTTCTCCTCCTGGGAGGGTGGTGGGGTTGAGGAAGTTGAGGCAGTGTATGTGTAAGCCTGTTTGCGTGGGACTTCTCTCCTGGTGATGGGGATGGTGGGCTCCACCTCTTCAACATTGTCATCACTATCACTGTTGTGCTCCTTGTCGTCACTCTGAGCTGCTGCCCTGGGAAGATCTTCTGCTTCCCCCTTGTTAAGTAGCCATTGGATATGATTCACCCCTGTCGGGGAGGCTCCACTCCCAAAATATGCCTTGGCAGGTGCACTGCGCATAGAGCACATTGTGGTGGTATTGAATAAGATGTGCCTTGTAGAAGTGAAGGAGGTCCAACTTTGTTGTATCCTCCATTGGATCCAAGGTGGATAAAGCAAGGAACAAATGGAGATCAATAGGGGTGATGAGACCCCCAAATAAAATTGGCATCTTTCTGGTCACATTGCGCCTCACAAAAATCATATGGAATAGAAGGAAAGCACCAAAGTTAACAGTCTTCCCCTCTAGTAGCCTATAAAGAAAGTAAAGGTCCACCTTTTGGACCTTCCCTTGAGCTTGACCGGATCGAGCAAAAATAGTATTGGTGTAGAGGCGGTGAAGCATACGAGCAAAAGGATGCTCAATATCATTAATAGAACTGATATGCCACTTTATACAAAATCCTACCAACACCTCAGTCAACTTCTCCCAGGCCAAGTCGTATTCGAAGTCAGATGGGGCTGAGCATTCTGGGACGTGAGCCCAGTTGAATACATGGTAGAAGGCCCTCAGTGTGAGATAATAGTTATTGTTGAAGAGGTGGAAGTTGACCTTGCCTTCCTTCCATTCATCTCCTATCTTCTACTCAGGGGCAACGAGAACATCAAGTGATTCCAAGAACTCCAAGATGAGATCTGGGTAGGTCTTCCAGTCACTCAAGAAAGGATTATCTCCCTCCATTTCTTGCTTATGACATACCCATCACATGTTGTCAGTAAAGTCCGCCCTTTCGATCAATGTGTGATCGACATATCACATTGGAATGATCTTCCTTATCTGCAACTCCTCATAGAGATTCCTTATCTATGAGGATGGGTGTTGAATGTGGGTTGGATGAGGGACCAACTCACCCTATGGGGGAATAACTCCTCTCTTAGGATCCATGTTGTTGATGAGAGAAGGAGGTTAAGAGAATGGAAGCTCAGGAAGACTGTCAGTGCTTGGTGTAGCCTTGCCCTGGAATGTAGGAGGAATGCATATTGAGGGTGTGAAGAAAATGGCTCCACCACCCCTCCTTATATATATGAACACGGAAGAGTCAGTACCATCAACTTTTGAGTCAGTGGTATCGAGTTGGCTAGCACAATCCGTGATTAGTTGCATCGACGGCTTACGATTGGCTGATGTAGATGGTGCAGATCACCCTGAGTTAGTGGCACCGACGACATGTCAATAGTACTGACTTGTGTTGCAGATCAGTACCACTGGCCGCTCGATGAAGCATGTCATGGATGTTGGATTGCGACCACCTGGATTGCTGACGTGGTGAGTTGGTAGTACCAACTTCAGAGTCGGTAGTACTGAGTGGTGGAATTTATCGGTGCTGTCAAATGTGTGGACTCGATATACCAAACATGGGTAAATCCAAATTTCAGTAGTACCGACTAAAAAATTCGGTGGTACTAAGTCCTTATCGGTGAGTGCTCGAAAGATCTTTAGAGACTCGGTGGTACCGACCAATGAAGTCGGTGGTACTAAGTCTGTCCTGCTGTTGTAGACAAAACAGTGATCTCATTTCGGTGCCACCAACTGCTAAACTTGTTGGTACCAACTCTAAATCCCTACACACTCCAAAAATAGTTAAGGTACCATTTTAATAGAAATTGAATTAAAGTGACAAATAAAGATGGAAACTGAACATAAAAACAAAGAAATAAAGATTGAGTTGTCTCCCAACAAGCGTCATTGTTTAACGTCCTAGACTAGACAGTCTATAGAGCAAGAATCTATGGAATGGTGCCAAGTTTCACCTCCTCTATCCATGGCACTACTCTCCTCCAAAATAGTACTTTAATCTTCAGTCATTTACAAGGAATGACCTGTTCCCATATACAATGTTCACAACACCATGGGGAAAGACTTTTTCCATCACAAATGGTCCACTCCACTTGGACCTTAGCTTACCCGAATGCAGCCTAAGCCTAGAATTAAAAAGGAGGACTTTCTGCCCAGGGATAAATACCCTATTTAGAATGTTTATATCATGAATTTTCTTAGTCCTTTCCTTATATATCCTAGAGCTTTCATAAGCATCCATCATAAGCTCATCTAATTCATTAAGCTCCAAAAGCCTCTTTCTACCCACTTCATCTATGTTAAAATTCAGCTTCTTCATGGCCCACTTAGCCTTATTCTCAAGCTGTATGGGTAGATGGCATGCACGGCCATAGACCATAAGCCCAAAGAGCATCACCCAGTACATAACTCCAGTTCGTCCTATTGGTTGAGATTGTCCTTATAAGGCCCCTAAACTTGCTTAATGAGTTTAATAAGCTTAAATATCAT
Source organism: Alisma plantago-aquatica (assembly GCA_963693085.1). Taxonomy (NCBI): domain Eukaryota; kingdom Viridiplantae; phylum Streptophyta; class Magnoliopsida; order Alismatales; family Alismataceae; genus Alisma; species Alisma plantago-aquatica. The sequence goes on along the minus strand of OY856411.1, from coordinate 301,116,751 downwards.
ACTTTAATTCTTATAACCTTAACATAACCTTGTGATATGTTTTGAAATCATAATACAAGCTTAAGTTTCAAATTTCATCCAATTTGGACACTGTTTGAGCAAGTTATGCAATTTTATGCACATTTTGGACTTTTCTACAATTTACCCAATTGAGAGGTTTTATTTGCAATTTATCACTTGCATTTTGTTCCATGGATATTCTATCATAATTATTGAGCTTTTTGAGCCATGGGGAACCTATTTAAACCTTTGTTTGAAGGTGTTTTCCTCAAGGGTATTTTTCAGTTTACCCCTGCATGGATGAGCTACCTTTAGTAGCTATCAACTAATGAATTATTTGTTTTGCTTGGAAATTCAAGACATTAGGGGTAAGCATGTCTATATGGATGGTGGGGGAGCTTATTGTGTGTGTCCTTGTATATTCTTAATAGTTTAAGGCCATGGACACTTGGAAAGATACTAGAACATCAACCTTTTCTTTTTCTTTATCTTAAAGTTTCATATATTTATCCCTAAGCACCCAAACGAGCCATTTTCTCTCCAGAACTTTCCCTCCTTCTACAAACTTCATTCTCTCTCTGTGCTTCTGCAAATTTCCTATCCAAGGAAAAAGAAAGAGGGGATCTTCATGGAAAAAGAATCTAGGGTTGTGATTGACTTCCTTTTAGGGTTTAAAAAGCTTCCTTCTAGTGATCTAGACCTAAAAGAGTAAGAATCCCCTTATTCCCTCCATTTATTTTCTTTTTTCACTTCCTCCTACCTTTATCCAGGTTGGAACCTTGCTTTTCCATGGTAGAAATTGCTTTAAAACTCTAAAACCCTACCTCTCTTGCTCCTTATGCTTAGGGATTGCTCATTTGATGACGAAAGGTGCTAAATGGACGAGTTCACAACTTATGCTTGGATTTCCTACCCTACCTGCTCATGTTTGCTTATGTTTGGGAGTTTATCTTTTAATTATATGCAAGTTTTATAACTTGCTCCACGTTTATTGCTTACCATAAGCTTGCTAGCTCATGTTCTTGATTGAAAATGATGATCCATGTAATAAACAACTATGCTTGACTTGGATTTCGATTTTTATAATGTTCCCTGTTCTGAATTCGGTTATAGATGAACCTGGGATCATTTGTACGTTATTCCTAAGGTATAATATGACTTGGATCAGTTTGGTTTGAAAACCTATGGTGCTAAGCACCTATCAACCAATGGTCAATTTTAGGGTTTTAAAGCTGATTTCTTTTGTAAACCCATGACCTGATGGTGGTACCATTGCAACAACCCTATGGTGTTGTCTTCATGACAATTTATGGTGGTAACCAAGGGTGTCAACTGAAATTCACCCCATAGGTCATGTTTTGTCTTAATTAGAAGCCTAGTGATTAACAACTAAGTACCCTAATGATGCTATCAATCAATGGTAATATTAGTTCGATATTTGATGTTGATTAATGAATATAGTGTTGATCTAACAACCTATGGTGAATTAATGGTCACTAATGATGGTGGATCAGGTATCAAAAACCTATGGTTAGTTAGTGATATATTTGTAGCATCAATTAAGCCTTAGACCAATGGTTTCTTGGGTCACTTGATGCAATGGTCAGACCTATACTATAATAGATGATTTTAACATATGAACTTGACCCAATGGTCAAGTTCTAATGTTTATTCCTCCAATAAAATGGAATGATGGCTAATGTAATATGTTGGTCCTAATAATATGATTTATATGGTTTCCTTTATATGATCAACTTAAGGAGCTTACTTGTTGACAATGGATGACTTGTTTTAAATGAACATTCAATTGTGGGTTTTACCCTACTTTCAACAGAACCCTTATTGTTGTTAATCAAAGGATGTCCAGTTAAATGGTGACTTTTATAGATCACAACTTAATAACATCATATATGATTCATTCAATGTGTTTACTTATGTAAATGACCAATGGATTTACATTTTCAACATTTCATGGTTAGAAGTTGATGCCTCATTATCCCCATTGTTTTGGGTGAAGGGAGTAGTGTAATGTTTTGATTCAAATGATGATAATTTGATGGTTCAATGCCTTAAACTTGTATTCTTACCCTTTCCCTCGTATTATTATGATTTATAATCACCATAATGAATTAATGGGTAACCCTAATGAGGTATAGCTTGTTATACCTAGCTTTAATATAACTAAATGATGGTAATTGGGTATGAATAGTCCTTGAATGATTAATACAATCATGGAGTACTCTCTTATTGTTGTTTAAACCCTAGTATGCTATAAATTGATGGTTACACCTTGATTTATGTGTGGGTTCATACTTGAGAATAGTATGGAATGTGTTGGTGATGCTTCACCTTATGCATCCATGATCCAATGGGGATGACGTGAGTTAGGGTTTGGGTATGAGTTTTGATTAGTAACATTAATATAATTTATCTTGTGAACCTAACTATAATGCAAATAGATAAAGATGAGTATTCATGTTTAACCTTCTTATATGATGGCATGATGATGAAATGACCTCCTTAATATGATCATAACCTTAATGTGTTAATTGGGGGTTATCATAGCCACATGGTTAATATTTTCTTATGCTAAACATGTGCATTATGGATATTATGAGGGTTAATCACATCTAGATTCCTTGCATGTTGATGTAATAAAGGAATGTTCTTAATGTTAATATAACTCTGCTATGATTGTTTATGAATATCTCCTAGCTCATTAATGCAATATTGTGTTGATCTGGTGTGTTATATGTAAGTGATGTTGTTGAGCCTTGTTATAAGGCATGCAAAGATAATGATGATTGCAGGGAATAGTATGATGGCCTTAATGACCTTTGGGCATGGTTGAGCCCTGAATGAGGTGTAATCCTCTTGTGTTGATATGGGTTGATACTATGTGATATTGTGAAAAGGATTTATATTGTGTGATAGTATGATGGTCTTAATGATCTTTGGGGATGGTTGAGCTTTGAATGAGGTGTAATCCTCTTGTGTTGATAAGGGTTGATACCCTATGATATTGTGAAAAGTATTTATATCTTGTGATAGTATAATGACTAGTGTGGTCTCATGAATGGAAAGTGAATAGTACCATGTGATGATGAGATGAGAAATTATGTTCCAAACATTTTATATCATATAAAAGTTGTAATATTTATATGCTTGCTAGAAGTGAATTAGGGTTTGTATGTCCACTTGTTTGATGCATCCTTAATTCACCCAATTGGTATAACTAATTAAGTGCAATACTAATCATGTAGTGCCCTATGTCGTAGAGCCATCTTTAGTGTCAGAACTTATTGGATGGTGAAACGAGTATTCCTAAGGGAAACTCAAAGCACATACTGTTGAGTATGTGGGGGTGGCAAGTTGAGGATATATCCTTGTCTTCCACAATGAAGGTTGTGGAGGATGGCTATGGTCATTCCTCATACATCTCATGTAATTGAGGACAACTGCAGTTGTACCTCGGATTAGAGGGTTTTGTATACCCTGATTTCTAGTGTCGTGACCTGTACCAAGGGCGGACTAGTGGTTAGCAACTTGACTATATGTCATTGTGGTGGTAGCTTTGACTGATATGTCACTACCTTTTTACTCGTACTGACCGAGGGGAAGAGATCTTAGTGTTGACCTAGAGGTTATACATTGCCTATATTTTGATAATGACTTAACCATTCCACTCATATGTATCTAATATGTGTGTTTAAGATTGTTTGCTGGCATTAGGTACATGAAAAGGATCTTAAATCCAAAACCCTAGAATGGGTCAAGTTCAAGTCAAAATGGCTACAAGTGTGCATTTTGGGATTTCTATGTAAATGACCTTAGAACATCTATGTAATCACTTGTAATGATGAATTGACTTGTAACTTAGAAGAGAAAAATGTTTGGGACAAAATTCACCAAGTGTTAATCACTTTAAAATGCAAATTAGAAAATTTATTACATGCACTTGGTCGGTCGAGTTTCCCTGGCTTGAAACTCGACCGATCATCCTTGGTCGATTTTCTGAAGATTGCATCGGTCGAGTTGTGCACTCACAGAACTCGACCGATCAAGTAACTGGCCATTTTGAGTTTAAATGGTCGGTCGAGTTTTGTCAGGACAAACTCGACCGATCAATTGAATATCAGTTTTGTCTTTTACTTGATCGGTCGAGTTACTCCTATTGAAACTCGATCGATTACACTGTACGGAATTTGCAGAAAAAAGTGATGTGACCGTTAGTGAGTGTTTTGGGCAAAAATAGAGTTGTTTCCTTGAACAAAAAATGGCTATTTTTGCATCCAAGTGTCCCACAACTTAAAGGGACACCCTCAACTATAAATAGACCCCCTTGGAGTTCATTCCAAGCTGCTCTTCCATTGCAAACTTGGAGCTAGCATAGTTGAGAGTGTTCTAAGCATTGAGCCCCTTTCTCTCTCTACCTTCAAGATAAATTCATGAGCTATGAGTGAGTTAGGTCCCTGTGTATGACAGATATCCCTTGTATGATGTAAAGCTCTCCTTTCTCCCTTCCTACCACATATTCCCTTTGAATATTTATTGAAGCTGCTTCTCCAAGTGAAAGAGAAGTTGATGCTGCTCTTCCCCGAGTGAAGGTGTAGATGGTTGCTGGTCTTCAAGAGTGAAGAAAGCCAACTTCTCCAGATCTCCTAGTGAGGGAGAAACGTGGAAAAGCTCTCCAAGAGAAGGAGAGGTGCAAGGCAAATCTCAAGTAAGGTGGGTAAATCCTACAAGGCTGAAGACTAAAGCAAGAGTGGGTAAGTCCTTTGAAGAAGGCTGAAGACTACTTGCAAAGTGGGTAAGTCCTTGGTAAGGTAGAAGATCTTAGCTTGAGAATCTAAGTCCTTGGTTGTGTGTTTATTGTTTCTTGTAATCTTATTGTGATATATAAGAGAACCAAGTTGCAAATCCTAGAGTCTAACCAACTCTAGGTTGTGACGTCCCCTAATTTCTATATACTTTCCATAGTGACATTCATAGATATGCATGCACTCATATCTATAGATGTCAAAAGGGAAAATACAAGAGATTAAGGTAGTCAACTAAAATAGAGATTGAGCCAAGATCAAGTCCACATCATCATATAATGCCACACAAACATTCATTCATAAAGATAATAAAAGTCATTACATATGGAGAGGAAGTATTGTTCTAGAGAAAGTTAACTTTATTACATAGGATTTCAATCATCCTCAAAACAACTAAGAAAAGAATTAAACTAACACCTAGCAAGAAATAGATAAGAGGAAAAGATCTATCTAATATATCCTCCAAGTTTATTATTTTATGCCTTCAGGTACTTTGAGCATGCATTTCACTTTATTGTCAATTGTTCCTTGCACCTAGAAAATATGAGAAACAAAACATCAGCAGAGCTGGTATGTGGTAAAAGTTACATTAATAAGGTTGCATAAAGGAAAATATTTGAACAAGAAGAAAAGAGAGATAAAACCATTCCTTAAGACGAAAATCAGGTAAACAACCTTTTTATTACAGTCATTTTTGATGGGGTTGTACTACACATATTGCACTTGACTTACATCTAGTGTGGGAAATATAATATCATCATACATCTAACATGGGCCAAGGAAACATACATACATGTTAGGCAACATACATCCACACCAGGCTATGTGCTCTAGTAGCTACAACCCATCATAACCATTTATGTTTCATTAGGTTTGGTGAGGTATAACTCATACTAGTCAACCAAGCAATCATATTCAAATATGAGCATTCAAGGTATACTCATCATAGGCAACCAGAAATCTAGTCATATACTTATAAGTCCATGTACCTGCTTATTCAAACAGATGTCCAAAGATTTAGAATCAACAAGAAATAAGTCACCCTGCACAGAAAGCAAGGGTACAACATTACTATTGGTCCAAGTGACCAAAGCTAAGATATGTTTTTCATTATTATTCCTTTTATGTTATCTAATTCAGATAAGGGATTTTCCATATTTTAATTGGGATCAGGGATAGCATCTGGTCTGATCCATCATAAACTATTTTGATTACAAGATAATATTTAATTGATCAATTAGAAGATTTCCAAGAATTAGGGTTTCTAAGATGGTTGGAGAAAAAGGGAGAGTAACCCTCAACATATTAACCTTTCAAACATCAGGGTTCGTTTTAAAGATTTAGACCAATCATAATCACTAATTATCATCTAATGATATTAATTTTTGTTCTAAATATATATCTTTAATTCCATGTAGAAAGAGAAACTAGATCTAGGGTTTCTCCTAATCCTTTGATCAATTATCATCTTAGAATAGAATTTAGAGCTATTTTAGGAACATAGTTCTATCTAGGGTTAATTACACCTTAGAGGGTCAGATATCATCAAGGAAGACTATTATCAAAATTAATTATAATTCAGGGGGGTCATTTTAGGATTTAGGCATCTATTTGAAAAAGTCAACGGATCTAGGTCCTGGTAATATTTTATTTGGATATAGAATAAGTTTCTGATCAAAATGGTATTAGGTTCGCTACAATCTGATATTCCTAGCATCTTTTATGATTTTTCTAAGGTAATATATTTTCTTGAGTAATAAAGATTAACTAGATAAAAAGAAAGGATAAATAACCTTGATCAACGGCCAGATCCGACTGGATTAACGGCTCAGATTGATCTACACCGATCTAGCATTCCTGGGTCGATCTACACTGATCGGACGGCCCTGGCTTGCTCCCACAGGTCTGCTACTTGCTCCAGCAGGGGAGGAGGAACTCCGGCGAGATCAAGCTCGCCCCTTGGTGCTGCTCGCGCCTGGGAAAGGGTTGAGGTAGGTTCGGTAGCTCGATGTGAAGCCAGAGAGGGTCAGGTCAGGGTGTAAGGCCATGCGTAGCTCGTCGCCGTTGTGTGGGCAGGCAAGGTCGCCGGAGTTGGGGTCGTTTTAGAGCGGGAGAGGTTCTGGAGACCTGCCCTCTAGCCGCGCACACCCGTGGTGGGTTGGCGAAGGTGTTGGAGGGGTAGGATTTGAGCGAGGAGTGCTTTGGAGCTCGCTGGGTGGTGGTGGTTGGAGGTTGAAGAAGATGGGAAGGGCATATGCTCGGGGTGTCTGCACTCGCAATTGAGAATGCAGAATGGTTAAAGGGGAAATGGCGGAGCTAATGGAGGGGTTAAGTAGGTCTTTGAGAGCAAGGGTAGTGAAGCCCTAAAGCCAGCCACCGTCGCCTGGAATGGGGTGCAAAGTCGGGAGTTCGTTCTCCCTATTCCGTGGATGAGGGAAGGTGAGTAGGGGGTTGTTAGGTTCGTTTTTGAGAGTAGAAATCTTCCTCCAAATATCTCGTGGAGAGGGACCGGGATTTGAGCGCTAGATCTGTTGGGACGAGTCGTTGTTCTGTTGGAGTTGTAGACCCGGTCTTGCGGGAGGTTGGGGATGACCCGGGGTCCGTTCGATCTCGTGCGGTCTCTGATCCACTGATTTGGCGGTCGGGGTTGATCCCTAACCTGAAAATTCTCCTCCAACCAAAAAAAGGTGCGTGACATATATATATATATATATATATATATATATATATATATATATATATATATATATATATATATATCAAATGGAATCTGAAACTTAGGCCCTAAGGTCCAAAATGAGATGGAATATGTACCAAATTAAGTTGGTCATATCTCCCAATTGGTTGATCCAATTGCAACCAAATTTTAGGGGTAGTTTAATGATGTCGAGATGTGACTATGGTATAATTTTGGGATCACAAATCGAATATTTGATGTGTTCATTCACTTAATACATTAGAAATATGTATGTTATTGTAATAGCATATTAGGGTTCACATATTTTTGCAATTTGTGACACATATTTGTCCAATTAAGTGAGGGAAGTATACAAGGGTATTTTGGTCAACAAATTTGATAATAAAACTTTTAAGAGAGAGAAGATACTATAAAAACTCACTTTGTCACAAGGTAGTGGACTGACATTGTTCCTAAGTTTAGGACGTGGAACAACTCTAAACCACCTATCCAAGTGCTTGCAATCCCTTGTCTCTTATCCTTGCTTTGAATGATAGATTAGGACATCAAATTGTTGTTTGGTTTAGTTTCTGCACTAAATTTAAATTGGTGGTCTAATTGATTTTGTGAAGTGTGTGTAGCTCTATTCCCCCCCTCTAGAGCCCATTGATCCAACAAATGGTATCAGAGCAGGTCTTCTCCAAGTTACTTCAACAAGTAGGAGAAGATAGGCGATTTGGCTCTTGGTTCACTCAACCTTGAAGGAAGCTTCTCCATGAGACCTCCAGTCTTCGATGACACAAACTTTCTTTATTGGAAGAGGAGAATGCAATTCTACCTCCAAGGTGTGAGCTATGAAATGTGGAAGATTGTCCACCTCAAATATGAAGATCCAAAATGGGACATCACCACATGGACTAAAGTTGAAATGAAGCATTCTCAACTCAACGCCAAAGCTGTGAGCATCATCTACGCCGCTCTTACTCCATTTGAGTTCAACCGGATCTCTTCTTGGGACACGACACATGAGATATGGCACAAATTGTGTGTCACATATGAAGGAACCGAGCAAGTGAAGGAGGCCAAAGTCTACATGCTTGGTGGTCTTCTAGAGAACTTCAAGATGGGTAAGAATGAGAGAGTGGCTCATATGTACACTAGGCTCAATGTCATCTTGAATAGTTTGGCAGCCCTTGGGAGTGTAATGGATAGAGGTACTATCAATGCCAAGATCTTGAGATCTCTTCTTAAGAGATGGGATCCTAAGGTTACTTCAATTGAAGAGGTGTACAAGCTAAGTGAGTTGTCAACCGAGGAGTTGGTTGGTAACCTACAAGCCTATGAACCTAGGCTTGACAAGAAAGAAGAGGAAGAGAAGAGAGAAGAAAAAGAGTCTAAGAAGATAAAGGACACAACCTTCAAAGCACAAATTGAAGAAATGGTCCGGCAACAATAACTCGCCTTGAAGTCTCCCTACCCTTCCTCAAGTGAAGATGAAGGTTCCAATGAGCATGAAGCAAACTACTCAAAGGGGAAACACTTCAAGAGCAAGCCCTCCTCTTCAACTCCAAGATGCTATGAGTGTGGTCAAAAAGGCCACTACAAGAGTGATTGCCCAAAGGCTAAGAAGAGCCATCATAAGAGCAGCCACAAGAAAGATGACAAGTACAAGAGAGAAGCCAAGTACAAGAGGAAAGACAAGAAGGAAAGAAGATCCAAAGATGCAGCTCATGCAGCGTGGGAGGAGTCTTCTTCAAGCTCCTCAAGCTTCGAAGATGGAGAATGTCATCTAGCTCTCATGGCCTCTACTAGTGAAGATGTATGTGAGGTAAGTGAGGTAAGCAAGGTAAGTGAAGTAAATTTGCTAGAGATTCCTAAAGAAACTATCATTGATATGCTTAATGAATGCCAATCATCTTTTGCTAAATGTAAATCTAAGAGGAAAAGGTTAGGCAATATAGTTGATGATCTTTATGCTAAAATTGATATTCTTGATAAGAATAAAAAATTGCATCTTGAGAGCATCGATTCCTTGCAAGGGAAATTTCTTGACCTTGAACTTCAATACAATGGAGTAGAGGTTGAGAATGGTGTATATCTTAAAAATATTGAAAATCTTAAGATAGAAAACCAAAAGTTCCTAGATGAGATTGAAGTTCTTAAAATTGAAAATGTGGAACTCAAACTTATTGATGATGCTAGGAGAGATGAAGTCTATGCTTATCCAAGAGAGATTGTTGTGCTTAAATCTAAAAATGCCAAGTTGCTTGCTCAAGTTAATGATTTATCTTCTAGGCCTATTTTGCCAAGAAATGAAGTTGCTAGCTTAACTTTAGAAAAGGATTCCCTTCTTACTAAAGCCCTCTGTCTTAAGGCCGACCTTTTGCATGCTAGAGAAGATCTTGCTAGTCTTTCTACTACTGTTATAAATCTTAGTGATGATAATGCTAAGTTAAGATCTACTTTGCAAAGGTTTCTCTCGGGAAAGAAATCCCTCAATGATGTCCTAGAACACTCTACCAAACATGTTGGTACTAGTGGTTTGGGATATGATGGGACTGCTCCCAAAGGTAAGAAAAAGAGCAAGAACAAGGGTAAGAAGAAGAGTGTGGAACCTCCCATTTTCCATGGAGAGACTTCTGGCTCTAAGAACCCTATGGTGTGTGTTCATTATAAATGTGATGACCATTACTCCACTTATTGTCCTTACAAGCCCAAGGGGACCAACCCAAAGATGAAATGGGTCCCCAAGCTAACCCCAGATCCCAAAGTTTGAGTTGGGTTCCGACATCCTTCTTTCTTGCAGGTTAAAAAGAGATGGATTGTTGATAGTGGTTGCTCTAAGCATATGACTGGAGAAATCAGCCATTTCAACAAGTTTGTGAAAAAGAAAGGAGGATCAGTAAACTTCAGGGAAAACAAGAAGGGTAAGGTCATAGGTGAGGGTGATGTAGGCAATGAGCTATGTATTAAAAATGTGTTGCTTGTTGATGGCCTACATCACAATTTAATTAGTGTTAGTCAACTTTGTGACAATGGATATCTTGTGTTGTTTACTTCTTTAGAATGCTTGCTTGTAGATTCCCTCTCCTACAATGTTATATATAAGGGAACTAGAAATGGTAATCTTTATGTTATTGTTCTTGATGCTCTTAAGACCATACTAAATAGATGCTTAGTTTTGGATAAAAACAATCTTTCTCTTTGGCATCGTCGTTTGGGTCATGTGAATTTGCATCAAATGAAGAAGTTGAACAAAAAGGACTTGGTTCGAGGACTTCCTAAATTGGTCTTTGATAAGGATGAGGAATTTCAACCTTGTACAAAAGGGAAACAAACCAAATCCTCCTTCAAATCCAAAGGAATCATGAGTACCAAGAGAGCTCTTGGACTTCTTCATATTGATCTATTCAGACCAATGAGAACGCAAACGCTTCGTGGTTCCAAGTATTATCTTATTATTGTTGACGATTTCTCTCGATATACTTGGACCTTCTTTCTCATTTCTAAAAGTGATACTCTTGATGTTTTCTCGAGATTTTGTAAATGGGCTGAAAATGAAGCTTCTTGCCGAATTGTTTCTATATGTAGTGATCATGGGGGAGAATTTGAAAATTATCTTTTTGAGTGTTTTTGTGAAAAACTTGGTTATTCGCACAATTTCTCTTCTCCTCGCACGCCTCAACAAAATGGGGTTGTTGAGAGGAAGAACAGGTCACTACAAGAGATGGCTAGGACCATGCTTCTTGAGTATGAAACTCCTAAGAAGTTTTGAGATGAAGCTGTTAGCATGTCATGCTTTGTGCAAAACTGAGTTTTCACACATCCTTCTTTAAAGAAAACCCCCTATGAACTATGGTGTGGTAGAAAGCCGTCTATTGATTTCTTTCATGTTTTCGGATGTCCTTGTTTTGTTTTAAACATGAAGGATTCTCTTGACAAGTTTGATCTGAAATCCTATAAGGCTTTCTTCCTAGGCTATAGCACTACTAGCAGGGCATATAGAGTATTCAACATTGAATTGTCTAAAATTGAAGAATCTATCAATGTTAAGTTTATTGAAACTAACCCTGTAGTTGGCAAACATGTTGGTGATGATGATGTTGCAGATGAATTGATCCCCATCTTAAAAGACCTCAACATAAAAAATAAAGGTAAGCAGGTGATAGAAGAAGAAGAAGAAGAAAAGAAGGATCCCACTCCCCGCTTTGCAAAGAATCATCCCAAGGGGCTGATCATTGGCAACCCTTTCGAGAGAGTGAGGACACGAGCTGCTCACAACTAAGAACAAGCAGATAGTGCCTTCATCTCCCAACTAGAGCCAAAGAACATCAAAGAAGCCCTTGGTGGTGATGAGTGGATCCTTGCCATGCAAGAAGAGCTAGAGCAATTCGAGAAGAATCGTGTGTGGACCCTAGTGCCAAGACCAAGTGATAGAAAAATCATTGGCACCAAATGGGTCTATCGCAACAAGCTAGATGAGCAAGGAAAAGTGGTAAGAAACAAAGCAAGGTTAGTAGCACAAGGTTACAACCAACAGGAAGGTATTGATTTTGATGAAACTTATGCTCCTATTGCTAGATTAGAATATATTCGTATGCTACTTGCCTTTGCTAGTTAAAAAAATTTCTTGTTATATCAAATGGATGTTAAAAGTGCATTTTTGAATGGTACAATCGAGGAGGAAGTATTTGTTGCTCAACCTCTGGGCTTTGAAAATGAAAAGTTACCCAATCATGTTTATTTGTTGCAAAAAGCTCTCTATGGACTCAAACAAGCACCTCGAGCTTGGTATGAGAAACTAAAGAACTTTTTGTTAGATAACAGGCATGTCATGGGAAAAGTTGATTCTACCTTGTTTCTAAAACACACTTCTAACCATTTTCTTATAATTCAAATATATGTTGATGATATCATTTTTGGCGGGACTGATCTTGATCTTTGCAAGGAGTTTAGTTCTCTTATGCAGAGTGAGTTTGAAATGAGCATGATGGGTGAGTTGACCTTCTTCCTTGGATTTCAAATCAAGCAAACAAAAGAAGGAAACTTCATCAACCAAGGCAAGTACACAAGTGAACTACTCAAGCGCTTTGGGATGGAGAACATGAAGCCGATGGATACACCCATGTCAAACACCGCCAAACTTGACAAAGATGAAGAAGGTGAAAAGGTAGATGAGAAGCTCTATAGAGGTATGATTGGAAGTTTACTTTATTTAACTGCCTCTAGACCTGATATTATGTTTAGTGTTGGCTTGTACGCTCGCTTTCAATCTAGCCCTAAGAAGTCGCATCTTATTGCTGTTAAGAGGATTTTGAGGTACTTAGCCAAAACCCAAAATTTTGGACTATAGTATCCTAAATCAAGAGATTTTACTCTTAGAGCATATAGTTATGCAGATTACACAGGGTGTTTGGTTGATAGAAAGTGCACAAGTGGCACTTGCTTCATTGTAGGACCATGCTTAGTGTCTTGGTTCTCCAAGAAACAAAGTACAGTGGCATTATCAACTACTAAAGTTGAATACATTGCAGCCAGGAGTTGTTGTGCATAGGTCCTATGGATGAAGAAAATGCTCCAAGACTTTAACATATTTTTTTATGCTTCTCCTATCTATTGTGACAATAGTAGTGCAATTAATCTATCTTACAATCCTATATTGCATAGTAGAGCCAAGCATATAGAGGTTCTCCATCATTTTCTTTGTGACCACATTGCCAAGAAGGATATCTACATCACACATGTGGACACATAAAATCAGTTGGTGGATATCTTTACAAAACCTCTAGCTAGAGATCAATTTAATTTTATTCGATCTAAACTGCTTATTATTGATTTGAATGATCCTGCCATGTGATATAGCTAGTTGTCTCTTTCCTATATGCTTGCTCATGTCTATCTTCACCTTGTTTTGCCTATATATGCTTATTTGTGCCTAAATTGCCTGTCAACATGCTTAGTTTTTGCTTGTTTTTGGGTTTTTATCAAATTTTATGTTTTATCGCTAAATAGTGCCCAATGATGAGCTAAATGTGCCTAAGTATGTTAATTATACCTAATAGAATGGAAAAATGAATTTAATTGGCATGTATATGGCTAGAATCTAAGAATGAGACTATTAGGTCAGGTTGACCTTCGGTCGAGTTTCCACCCTGGAAAACTCAACCGATCAGGAGCCAAGAGAAGTTCTTCAGTGGACCGTTCGGTCGAGTTTCCCACACTCAGAACTCGACTAATTGACGGGCTGAGCCAACTTAAAAGTTAGGATCGACCGACTATTTTCCCTTGCAACTAGAAAATAGTCGACCGATTCCTTGCCTCTAATCCCTAAGCTCTCACACCCAGCCCTAAACCTCCCGTTCCTAACCCTAGGGCGACCTAGCAACCCCGTTCTTGACCTCCCCGGGCGCTCGTGGTGGTGTTTCTTCAGCGTTTGAGGTTTCTTTTGCTCATGTGCACGTTTTTCTTCTTGTTTTCATTTCCATGGCTTCCCAAAGACAAAAATGTGTTGCTCCCGACAATGCTCAAGCCTCCTCCTCGACTAATCGCTTGATTCCATTCAATAACACCTCTTTTATGTCTCTTGAGGCGGTAAATCAGTATAAGGATCTTCTTCCCCGATCTACTTTTCCGTTTCGCCCCTTGGTTGACCCAAATCGTTTTCAAGTGGTTATTACCTCTGTTTCGAGGTTTCTCTCCAACCATCACCTAGCCTCCCTTGCGATCGAACGTGACTACTTTAACAATCACATGTCTAGCACTAAGACAGTATACAAGTTCTATGCAAACCTGTGTTGGAACTACGATACGCTTGTTCCCCCGCTGAATACTGAAGTAGTTCTTAATTCAATGATCACCGGTCGCCGTTTCCAAATCTCTGAGGATACATTAAACCTCTTTTTTGCCAAAGACGAGGAAAACAACACTTGACGTAAGGACTATGGACAGTATTTCGATCTTCTTGACCCAGAAGGTTTTTATAAACACCATCAATTGATGCTACCGAACATTCATCGGTTTTTAAAGAAACCCGACTTGGCCTACAAGAAGAAATTGATCCTGCCTTCATCCTCTCTTGACCTTTAGAGGCGCATACTGGCCTTGGTGATTAACTGTAATGTCCATCCTAAGCGAAATCAAACGGACATTGCGGAAAACACCGCTGTCATTAGTATTGTTTGCTAAACAATACCTGTGTCAAATGGGTGAGATATATCTTACACCACATGACCTGTTTCGACACCGGAAAGAACACCAAAGGAACCCACCCTCCCTACCCAGCTCTGATTTGTGATCTTTTCCAGTTCGCCACTGATAAATCCCTCTTTTCTGACTTCCATTACCCGATTGCTAGAAAAAGTGTTTCTATTAGTGAAACCACTCTTCATAAGGTTGTCCCTGTGTTTTCTCCTGCCTATGGTGCTTCTGCTTCTGCCTTTGCCTCTACTGACCCACCCTCCTCCACCCGTGCTCCCCCCCACAGCCACATCCCTGACCCATCCGTGCGTCCTTCCGTGCTTCAAATGAAACCCTACTGGGATATATGATGCATGAATAGGCGTACAGCTGACAGGTTCAGGAACACCTACACCAGGATCTGTGTTCAATCACGTCCACCATGAACCTATCATGTACTTCACCCTATCCCACCTACCAGCCCTACCCAGGTAGTGCTTATGCTTCTTATGCATATGAGCATTACTTCCCTACTCCCGAGCCTTCCGCTTCCGCTCCACCACTATTTGCTACTGATAGTTCTGCTCCTGCATTCCTGTCGTTACCTGGTGGCCCCCTGGCCACTCTGCTCGCCTCCTTGGGAGACTCTGCTCCGTCCTTCCCATAGGCCAACGAGCTTCTTGCCCTTGGTATGTCATGGGCTGAGCAGAATGCCCGTTGGCCCGGTCGTTCTTTTGGTCCTCCTGATGATGAGGAGATGCCCGACCAGGCTGAGGATGCTGATGCTGAAGATGGTGATGGTGAGGATACTTCCGACGAAGATGGTGGTGATGGTGCTGGATTTGATGCTGGCACTGTTGCTCCACCTTCAGACGGGGATGAGGACTACCACCCTGGCGAGGATGATGATACCGTAGATATCGATAGCTTAGATGTTTAGGTGGTTTCTTAGCTTCTAGTCTAGCATGTCAATCATATACATCTTTCTAGACTCTTTTGTATAAGAAACATCCTGGCACATTATTCTGAGTTGTACTATTTTCTTATCTCTATTTTCTCACTTTATGGTTGTAATTGCTTTCATGAGAACATCTATCTGAGTTGAAATATCCTAGATATGCACTTTGGCTATTTACTCTATTTTATCTTATGCTTGGTGCTATTTTGAGCTATATTTTGATTATGACTTGGATTGTGTGTTCTCCTCTGTGGTTGTGTGCTATATGTGTTTAACTTTCTTTTTACTTCCTTGCATACATGTTTTTGGTTGAGTTTTGGACAAGACCTGGTTTTTTGCTCTTCTACCCCCTCTCTTTTTGAAAATGTCAAAAGAGGGAGAGATATTTCAAGCTAGATCAGTCTTGAAACTCAATCATATTGCTTTCTCTTTGATAGAATATGGTTTTTTTCCTGTGAGATCCTTTTCTTGTTCAAATTCACTATTCTTTATGTGAACTTGCAAAGGACTACACATTACATGGATATTGGTATTGCTATGTGTAGAGAAACTAACATATAGGTGAGAGGAAGCATAGTTTGAGGGGGAGCAATTCAAAATTGTTCTTATCATGAATCCCCCTAATTCACAAGGCGAAGGTATAACTTTCATATCCGTTTCAATATGTTTGAGGAATGGTTTGTCTTTGTCAAAAAGGGGGAGAATGTTGACCTAGAGGTTATACATTACTTATATTTTAAAAATGACTTAACCATTCCACTCATATGTATCTAATATGTGTGTTTAAGATTGTTTGCAGGAATTAGGTACATGAAAAGGATCTTAAATCCAAAACCCTAGAATGGGTCAAGTTCAAGTCAAAATGGCTACAAGTGTGCATTTTGGGATGTCTATGTAAACGACCTTAGAACATCTATGTAATCACTTGTAATGATGAATTGACTTGTAACTTAGAAGAGAAAAATGTTTGGGACAAAATTCACCAAGTGCTAATCACTTTAAAATGCAAATTAGAAAATTGATTACATGCACTTGGTTGGTCGAGTTTCCCTGGCTTGAAACTTGACCGATCATCCTTGATCGATTTTCTGAAGATTGCATCAGTCGAGTTGTGCACTCACAGAACTTGACCGATCAGGTAACTGGCCATTTCGAGTTTAAATGGTCAGTCGAGTTTTGTCAGGACAAACTTGACCGATCATTTAAATATCGGTTTTATCTTTTACTTGATCGGTCGAGTTACCCCTATTGAAACTCGACCGATTGCACTGTACGGAATTTGTAGAAAAAAGTGATGTGACCATTGGTGAGTGTTTTGGGCAAAAATAGAGTCGTTTCCTCGAACAAAAAATGGCTATTTTTGCATCCAAGTGTCCCACAACTTAAAGGGACACACTCAACTATAAATAGACCCCCTTGGAGTTCATTCCAAGCTGCTCTTCCATTGCAAACTTGGAGCTAGCATAGTTGAGAGTGTTCCAAGCCCTTGAGCCCCTTTCTCTCTCTACCTTCAAGATAAATTCGTGAGCTATGAGTGAGTTAGGTCCTTGTGTATGAGAGCTATCCCTTATATGATGTAAAGCTCTCCTTTCTCCTTTCCTACCACATATTCCCTTTGAAGATTGATTGAAGCTACTTCTCCAAGTAAAAGCAAAGTGGATGCTGCTCTTCCCCGAGTGAAGGTGAAGATGGTTGTTGGTCTTCAAGAGTGAAGAAAGCCAGCTGCTCCAGATCTCCTAGTGAGGGAGAAACGTGGAAAAGATCTCCAAGAGAAGGAGAGGTGCAAGGCAAAGCTCAAGTAAGGTGGGTAAATCCTGCAAGGTTGAAGACTAAAGTAAGAGTGGGTAAGTCCTTTGAAGAAGGCTGAAGGCTACTTGCAAAGTGGGTAAGTCCTTGGTAAGGTAGAAGATCTTAGCTTGAGAATCTAAGTCCTTGGTTGTGTGGTTATTGTTTCTTGTAATCTTATTGTGATATATAAGAGAACCAAGCTGCAAATCCTAGAGTCTAACCAACTCTAGGTAGTGGACTGACATTGTTCCTAAGTTTAGGACGTGGAACCACTCTAAACCACATGTCCAAGTGCTTGCAATCCCTTGTCTCTTATCCTTGCTTTGAATGCTAGATTAGTGTGACAAAGTGGATTTTAGCAAAATAATGAGATAATTACTCTTTTGACCTCATTATATTCTCTCATGGTCTCAAATTATTTTTCTTGTCTCCATAATCATTATTGAGACTCAAATTTAAGATATGGTGACCAATGTAGTTTTTATACACATTATAACACTTCAAATTGGATTCATGCATCACTTTGTCCAAAGAATCAAATTGGTCAATCACACTTTGTCTTTTTATTCTCAAACATTTTCTAGATATTCTACACATTATTTGAAGCTTTGGTCCAAATTTGAGGTCATTTGGACATTCCTACGATTTTCTATGAATTTTGGAAGTTTTGTGCTCAAAATCCCTTTATTATTTCCTTTTTCTTTGGCAATTCCAAGTCAGCGATCCAGGGCTCACCTTGGGGGAGAACCCCAGCCCTTAGATCAGCCCCACAAGGATAAGGGCCCAATCTCATGGCCACTAACCTGTCTTCAACCTCCCGCTGATTACGGGGAGGAGTAATTGCGACCCCAAAGGTGCAATCGGCCATAAACAAACACAATTCAAAATTCTAAATGAGAGGGAATGTGCACCTCATGATTTCGAACTCACCCAAACCTATTTTTACTGGGTTCCTCACATTGTTGCACTGCCAAAACGAGTTCTTTTCTTTCCTTTTTCACTCCGGCGGCTGGGCTACATCTAGATCTCGGTCTGCCCTAAAATCCTAGTCCTAATGCTATAAAAACCCCGGAAATGGATTCCCCTCATCACTCCATAGGAGGTACCCTTGTTTTCATGGCCTTTCTTGGTCTCGAGTGCACCCTATTTCCTCCCTGACCTCCTGCTGCCATAGCGGCGCCGCTGCACGGCTGCCTTGAGCATCCTTGCCCCTCGTCTCCTACCCCCTTTCTTTGGCCCCCACCAAGTTTGCGAGACAGTGGCGAACTAGGACGGCCTACTCGTGGCCTCCGTCACCCACCGCTACTCCTAAAGCCCCTCCACGCCGGTGAGGCTCCTCCGCCCTATTTCTGGGCTCACAAGGAAGCCTGTGCATGTGAGGAAGAAAGGATCCTGGACCGGCCGGTCCAGGAAAGGGGAGCCCCGATCCTATACTTAGTTGAACCAAGCCAAGAAATCAAGTGTGAACCGGCTGTTTTAGCCTCTGAACTGGACTGCCAAGCAAGGAAGCTGCCTCGCCTATGTGTTCAAATCTCGGCCATCCTTTACACATCAAACGGCCCTCATATTTCACAATTAAGGTGTTATTTTTCTCTTCTCTGACAAATATTCATCTTAATGCCCAGATCTTGTTTTAATTGTAAGAAATACATCCTAGCTCCGAAAATTATAAATAAGTAGTCTATCTTGATCAGAAAAATCCAATGGATCGTTTAAAAATACTTTTGAGACCAGATACCAAATGTTGTTCGTTGATATCCCTATATTTGATACCTTGCTTATTTAGTTTATCAAATGGTACAATAATGATGTCTAATCTTTTGAAACCCTATATATGACTCTAATGATTTCCTGAAATACAAATCTAGATCTGATATAGTTGACTATTGAAAATGAATCATTAGTGATCTTTTTTCTATTTTGATTCAATCTTAATTATAATGGATAATGAGTAAATCTTGATATTGATCTAAATCTTGTGGCATATCTAGATCTTTTGACTTAAAAGTTGATCTCTAATTTACTTATCAGAACTTGATCTAATCTTGAACCCCAATGATGTTAGAACTTGATAAATGATCTAAAGACTTGATTTTTGGACTTGCATATTGACCAGGATAATTAGGGTTAGCACATATAATCCTAGAAAACCTAGGTAAGTCATTCACACTCGAATATATATTGGATACTTGAAATAATGTTGGACATATTGGAATATTGATTATAAGTGAATGACCCAACCCTAAGGTTGACATAGGAAAAGTGTAACCCTAATATCAAATATTAAAACATGATTTTCTAAACATCATGATCTTGACCTTTGATCCAATCTTGATGATTTAGGATCTAACTCGAAGGGTTGACATATTGATTCAAATATTGATCATATTCGAAACCTTTGGTGAAAGGTACGCTATTATATGACTCCTCCTTGATTGTATTGTAGATACTTTTATGTATATCTTGATTGTATACTTGGCTATTTATTTGGATGATCTACTGTTCCCTATGATTAGTCTTCTATTTTTCTATACTCTATTTTGAAAAACATGAAAACATAAATTGCATGACCATTATGACTTCCCGTATATTGATAATGATGATGATACTGATAATGTTGATAATGTTGATATTGGGTACAACAACCCCCTCATTGGAGGTGGGACTTGTACGTTGGGCTCCTATGTTCCTATGGTGAGAAGGAGCCCGGTGACTTACCCCATCGCGTTGGGGTGATAAAGTCACACAAAATATATAAGCATGCTTCTCGAATTACAGCATAATGGGAACTCGTAATAAAAAATTGAATCGTTGAATAACAACTTTTTTGTCGAATGATACTGAATGTTTGGAAATCGTTTATTATATTTTGAAATATAAGTCCTGCCAAGTATACATATTTTCTTATAAACTATTTTTATTGATTTTGATAGCGTACCATGCAATTGCATGATTGTGTCTCGATTTTATTGATTTTAGGAAATACAAATGGAATATTGAATAAGATCGCTTCCGCACTCATACACTCTGACGACAAAGTTAAATCGGGTATATCTCCATATTGGGTTAGTTTGTTCTTTTTTTATCCAGTTTTTGAGTTATTTATTTCTTATTGTATATGCCAGTGTGATTGATCCTATTGGTCCACTCAGGGACGGGTGCTTCAATCCCTTTATCACTGTCTAGGCAGTGCGATTGGGATTGGGGTAAGAACGGTTCCGTGACAGTTGGTATCAGAGCTTTCACACTTCCATATACTTTAAGTAAATAATTTCTCTGGTCTCTTACACCCAAGAAACCCTAAAGTCCATAATGGTGAAAATTGAGGTGTCTAGGCTCGGGGTCCTGACATAATTTCTCCTATCCGTCTTCACGGTGGTTGAGATCCCCCGCTCTACCTGGCCTTAATTGATCCAGAATTGGACCTAAAGGTTCTCTTGTGAAATTGTAGAGAGTCTTCTAGCATCTCATCTCTTCCTTAAGGACTATCCTAAGCCACCCATGTAGATGAAGATTAGGTAGTCTTCTCATCCCATCATGTGGTCCTTTCCATGACTTATTACCACATGATGTCTCAATTATGGGTAGCTTATGCATGGGAATGATACATATCACTAAATTTTGAAAGTTGATACCATGATCTGACCTTAATTTGAAAACTCAATTTTTGATCAATACAATCAAATACTCATGCTTGACCTTTCATTAAAACTTGATTTAATCAAAACTAGACTTGATGCTTTCTATGTTTGAGGCAAATGATATGAATTATGATTTGGTGAAATAAGGATGACTTAAACCTTATATCTCATTCCTAATGAGGTCTCAATTTGATTAAGCCTATGTTGCCCTATTTTTTATTAAACCTCAAACATAGGTAAGCAAACTCGTATCCTATTTTATACACATCTTGACTATGCTATCAAATGACTAAGTTTAGGACTCACAAAACAATGATGTAAGACTATGCTACAAAAAGTAAATTCCCTATTGACTTTGATGCCTTTCGTAATCTCAATTTTGATATGATAATGATGGACTTATATTTTGCACTATTATGCTCTGATTCCTCAAATGCCAAATTCAAATCTTCGATTTCCAAATTATATCACTACCTTGATCATGAAAGGAAAGAATTGCAAATCTTGACATTATTGACCTATTATCTTGAATTTTGATCTTATGAGCTTGATATATACAATTAAATCATGGATACTCTCCCTATTTGAATAAGCTCAATTGATAATGACTAAAGTCGGTAATGTGCCGGATTAGGGTGGTAGTTGACTCATGACTCCCCTAACCTAGGTCACATCCCCATTACGACTACCTCTAAGTTTTCATCTAATGATTATTTAGAGTTTGGAAAGGTATTTCCCTTCCACCCGATTTGGACTGGTTGACCTAAGCCCAATAGGTTAAACCCATGGTTGGTACTCAATCTTGATTATTGATTTGATAATGATCTTGATATATGACAATGTTGACTATAGCTTGCGGTTTATTTCCCAGATAGATCTAGTAGATCATTCATCAACCCTGGAAACATGATAATGAAATTATGATATGTTGTTCGAAATTGGATATCGATGAATGATATCCCTAAGGTCTAAATAGGAATCTAAACCCTAGCTTCAAAATTTTGGACCTATAACTTTTGATGCTTAAAATCTCAACTCTTGATATTGATTAATAGATTTGTGACTCATGATTATCAATCACAATAATGATACAAATCCTATGATCACACTATTTGGGCATTGAGATATATGACTAATGACTTCAAAATCCCAAATCCTGAAAATTTTGAAATGATGACTATATTGACTCTCTTGATTTATGACTTAGGGTTTTGCTCTCATTAGGACTAGGGTGGGACCTTCCCATTGATTTTGAGCTCGAAATGATGATATGATGTTGTCTCAAAATGTTGAACTATTAAATCTCAAATCATGGATATATAACCCACCTAGGCCAACGTAGAAGCTAAGACCCTGAGATTTTGGGATTGAAACTCACCTTGCACACTTGATTCAGGATATCTTTTTGTTTGACCTAAAATACGATATATCCAAATTTGTGATCAATAGGATGCTTTCCATATTTGTGACTCATATAATGACTTTGGACAATATATGTGTTGATACTCAATTGCTTGATGATAAAATAATGTTAGTACCAAGTTGGTTATGAAGTGGAACATGGAATCTCAATTATGATGTTTGCACTACTTAAACTTTGAGGACATGATACTTAAACTTTGAGGACATGATTTTGATTATATAGTTGAGGATACACCAATATTTGAGGATATGATATAGTTTTTGAATAAGTACTAATTCTAAGGATGTTTTTGAATTTTGGGGAAAAAATTCCTTTTTAAGGAGGGAAGGATGTAACAAAGTGGATTTTAGCAAAATAATGAGATAATTACTCTTTTGACCTCATTATATTCTCTCATGGTCTCAAATTATTTTTCTTGTCTCCATAATCATTATTGAGACTCAAATCCAAGATATGGTGACCAATGTAGTTTTTATACACATTATAACACTTCAAATTGGATTCATGCATCACTTTGTCCAAAGAATCAAATTGGTCAATCACACTTTGTCTTTTGATTCTCAAACATTTTCTATATTCTACACATTAGTTTGAAGCTTTAGTCCAAATTTGAGGTCATTTGGACATTCCTACGATTTTCTATGAATTTTGGAAGTTTTGTGCTCAAAATCCCTTTATTATTGCCTTTTTCTTTGGCTATTCCAAGTCAGCAATCCAGGGATCACCTTGGGGGCAAACCCGAGCCCTTAGATCAGCCCCACACAGATAAGGGCCCGATCTCACGGCCACTAACCTGTCTTCAACCTCCCGCTGATTGCGGGGAGGAGTAATTGCGACCCCAAAGGCGCAATCGGCCATAAACAAACACGATTCAAAATTCTAAATGAGAGGGAATGTGCACCTCATGATTTTGAACTCACCCAACCCTATTTTTACTGGGTTCCTCACATTGTTGCACTGCCAAAACGAGTTCTTTTCTTTCCTTTTTCACTCCGATGGTTGGGCTACATCTATATCTCAGTCTGCCCTAAAATCCTAGTCCTAATGCTATAAAAACCCGGGAAATGGATTCCCCTCATCACTCCGTAGGAGGTACCCTTGTTTTCGTGGCCTTTCTTGGTCTCGAGTGCACCCCGTTTCCTCCCCAACCTCCTGCTGCCATAGCGGCACCACCGCACGGCTGCCTTGGGCATCCTTGCTCCTCGCCTCCTACCCCCTTTCTTTGGCCCCCACCAAGTTCGTGAGACAGTGGCGAACTGGGACGGCCTACTTGTGGCCTCCATCACCCACCGCTACTCCTAAAGCCCCTCCACGCCAGTGAGGCTCCTCCGCCCTGTTTCTGGGCTCGCAAGGAAGCCTGTGCGTGTGAGGAAGAAAGGATCCTGGACCGGCCGGTCCAGGAAAGGGGAGCCCTGGTCCTATACTCAGTTGAACCAAGCCAAGAAATCAAGTGTGAACCAGCTGTTTTAGCCTCTGAACCGGACTGCCAAGCAAGAAATCTGCCTCGCCTATGTGTTCAAATCTCGGCCATCCTTTAAACATCAAATGGCCCTCATATTTCACAATTAAGGTGTTATTTTTCTCTTCTCTGACAAATATTCATCTTAATGCCCAGATCTTGTTTTAATTGTAAGAAATACATCCTAGCTCCGAAAATTACAAATAAGTAGTCTATCTTGATCAGAAAAATCCAATGGATCGTTTAAAAATACTTTTGAGACCAGATTCCAAATGTTGTTCGTTGATATCCCTATATTTGATACCTTGCTTATTTAGTTTATCAAATGGCACAATAATGATGTCTAATCTTTTGAAACCCTATATATGACTCTAATGATTTCTTGAAATACAAATCTAGATCTGATATAGTTGACTATTGAAAATGAATCATTAGTTATCTTGTTCTATTTTGATTCAATCTTAATTATAATGGATAATGAGTAAATCTTGATATTGATCTAAATCTTGTGGCATATCTAGATCTTTTGACTTAAAAGTTGATCTCTAATTTACTTATCAGAACTTGATCTAATCTTGAACCCCAATGATGTTAGAACTTGATAAATGATCTAAAGACTTGATTTTTGGACTTGCATATTGACCAGGATAATTAGGGTTAGCACATATAATCCTAGAAAACCTAGGTAAGTCATTCACACTCGAATATATATTGGATACTTGAAATAATGTTGGACATATTGGAATATTGATTATAAGTGAATGACCCAACCCTAAGGTTGACATAGGAAAAGTGTAACCCTAATCTCAAATATTAAAACATGATTTTCTGAACATCATGATCTTGACCTTTGATCCAATCTTGATGATTTAGGATCTGACTCGAAGGGTTGACATATTGATTCAAATATTGATCATACTCGAAACCTTTGGTGAAAGGTACGCTATTATATGACTCCTCCTTGATTGTATTGTAGATACTTTTATGTATCTCTTGATTGTATACTTGGCTATTTATTTGGATGAGCTACTGTTCCCTATGATTAGTCTTTTGTTTTTCTATACTCTATTTTGAAAAACATGAAAACATAAATTACATGCCCATTATGACTGCCCGTATATTGATAATGATGATGATACTGATAATGTTGATATTGGGTACAACAACCCCCTCATTGGAGGTGGGACTTGTACGTTGGCCTCATATGTTCCTATGGTGAGAAGGAGCCCAGTGACTTACCCCATCGCATTGGGGTGATAAAGTCACACAAAAATATATAAGCATGCTTCTCGAATTACAGCATAATGGGAACTCATAATAAAAAATTGAATCGTTGAATAACAACCTTTTTGTCGAATGATATTGAATGTTTGGAAATCGTTTGTTATATTTTGAAATATAAATCCTGCCAAGTATACATATTTTCTTATAAACTATTTTTCTTGATTTTGATAGCGTACCGTGCAATTGCATGATTGTGTCTCGATTTTATTGATTTTAGGCAATACAAATGGAATATTGAATAAGATCGCTTCCGCACTCATACACTCTGACGACAAAGTTAAATCGGGTATATCTCCATATTGGGTTAGTTTGTTCTTTTTTATCCAGTTTTCGAGTTATTTATTTCTTATTGTATATGCCAGTGTGATTGATCCTATTGGGCCACTCAAGGACGGGTGCTTCAATCCCTTTATCACTGTCTAGGCAGTGCGATTGGGATTGGGGTAAGAACGGTTCCGTGACAATTAGGACATCAAATTAATGTTTGGTTTAGTTTCTGCACTAAATTTAAATTGGTGGTCTAATTGATTTTGTGAAGTGTGTGTAGCTCTATTCACCCCCCCTCTAGAGCCCATTGATCCAACACTTAGGATATTAGCACTCCTAGATCTTGTATGGAACCGAATAGCCCTTCGCAGGGGTCAGTTGGACTTTGGATGGTACAATTCAAATTCCCTAGGGCATAATAAAAGATGTAAGACAACTGTGTAGCATATCTAATTAGGGTTATACACAACACTTCATATTGGATGATAACCCTTGTTTGCTTTCTTTTCACTGAAATCATGTATAGTACAATAAGAGATAATAGATATGCTTATGTTGTAGTTATGCTCATGTTGTAAACATGCTTATGCTGTCAAATATACTGACATTGATGGTTAAGATGTTGTTTCTAGCTATGTTTAATATTGCTAGCCATGCCTATGTATTTAGAAATGCTTAAACTACCAATCATGCCTATGTAGTTCATTTTTTTATGATGTTAGTTCTACTTATGATATAGATTTATTCCCTTTATTTGAGATGCCAATATTGATAGCCATGTTATGTTACTAGACATATTAATGATGTCAGGGATGCTTATGCTACTAGATTGCTTGTTTTGTTAGAAAGGAATATGATGATAGTCAGATTAATGATAATGATTGTTATTAAATATAATTTGATGATATTTGAGTAGATATCTATCCAAAGAAATGGATTTATTTGTTATCTATATATGTATCGATGATCATACTTGTTGCTAAGATTAATTTCTTAATCAGTTTAGCATACTTGAACTGTTCAATCTGTTCAATTGATTATTAAATACTCCAACTGCTTAGTTATCTACTATTTAAAATGTTGTAATCAATAAGCGTTGTTGGAGGTTATATCTCTTACTAGGACATGGATCTCACCCTTGTGGTTCGCCACATCTTTTTAGGTAATCTGAAGTGATGAAAACAAACATGTGGCAGCAATGAGGAGCTATAGTAATGAATCTTTGAGAAAGTTGATTAGATGTCTAGTGTGTCCTAGAGTCATCCCTATACTCTCAGATCTAGGAAGGAAAAGTTTGTATATGGTGTTTCAAACGAATCGGATTTTTTTAGCATGTTAATGTTTGTTGTGTGGCATATACAAATATTGTTCTCCTATGCAAATATGTTGTGTCTAAGGCAATAGAACAATTTGTATCAGATTCTTGTCATAGTATGGATATAAGAAAGATGTTGGGCTCTTATGCAAATGTTTCTGAGCGTGTGTTGTCATTGAAATCAGTTTTAATTTACCCATTTTTTGGGTATGTGATTAATTAGTGATCGATTGTGCTTAATGTTTTGAGTAATCTTGTTTAGTGTAATGGGTTATCACAAGTTGGTATCAGAGCTTTAGGTTCGCTGAGTCTATAGGGATACTAGGACTTAAGACTAGGATGATGTTTAAGTTAGGAACGTGACACAAAAACATGGTGCATACTACCTAATCTCAGTACTTGGGTGCCTTGGCCATGTATTCAATTATTGAAGAAAAGGTAAGTATGGAACTCTTAGATTGTTATGTTTCTGATTACTCTGATCAAGTATTCATTTTGAGACAATCTAAAGAGCATAATGAATAAGAAATCATGGTATGAATATCTCAATCCTACCTTAAAGAAGATGAGAACTGCATCATAATCTATCAAAACTTGAATGTTTGGTAACTATAAGAGAAAGATATAACACCATGAAATCTAAATCTGAATACAAATTAGAAAAAGAGGAGTTCTTGAAGATGTGATTCAATAAGATAATAAAGTAAAAGATAGATAAGTCTATGCTTATAAAGTGAATCAAGGTATGAAATCCACGTAAGATGGAAAGAACTCCTATAATAAGGTACAAAAGGAGAAGATAAATGGGAACAATGACAAAGGAATAAGGTCGAACCTGAGTTAATCTCATACCAACCTATGTCTAAGGACCCTGACCTCTGTTTAGGATTTACCCTATTTGCTTTACTTAACCTTGATGCTTAGTTGTTTGCTAATCACCTCTAGTAGTGATTAGGGTTTGTTTGTTCTTTGTTGAGAGTTGGAGGTGCTACTTGCAATTAACCCAAGTCTAGGGTTTGTGGGCAAGTTTGTCACCTTATGAGGTGTTCCTCCCTCTCCTTGCTTTCTCTTGAGTAGAGAGGAAGGTTTGGGCTCATTGCTTGAGTTCCTTTGGGCCTGGTTGAGCTTGTTGGGCCTTGTGGTGCCTTGTCTTTGCTTGGTTGAACCTTGTGTCGGGCAAGAGGAGGCTGTGTCGCCTAGGGTTGTGTCACCCATGGTGATGGTGTGTCGTCCAAGTGTGTCGCCCGTGGACCTTTGACCATCATTGACCTCGTTTGTGTCACCACTAGTGGACACTTGGTGCTTGATGCTTGCATGTGGCAATGGCCTTGGACATGTGTTTAAGACATGCTAGAGTGGTGGTTTTTGCACATGGACAAGTGTCCCTAGGTGGGCGACACCTTGCTTTTCTTTGCTTTGGTTTCTCCTCCATCCCCTTCTATATATGTGTTTCCTTTCCCTTGCTAAGGATCCCTTTAGTTCCTTAGTTTCTCCTCTACCTTGGTGCACGACACACTCTCTTCTCTTGCAAGCTTGGTGGTCGATCCTCCTTGGAGTCTCCTTCTTCCTTGGTGGTGCTTGGAGCTTGGAGCTAGGAGCTTGGAGCTTGCTTAAGGCGGGTTACATAAATCCTAACCCTAACTACATTACCATCTTCTATGTTCTTGTTCTTGTTGTTTATGATCGACTATGATGTTGTTAGTTTGGTTTCCTTGCTTAGTTGCACCTTGTTGGCCGAACCTATGATCTAGGGTTTCTTGGTGAGCAATACTCCTTTCTCTCCTTGGTCTAGAGGAGTGAGCTTGAGTTCTAGTAGCATGAGCAATACCCCTCTCTCATTTAAGTTGAGAGGTGAGCTTGTGTTCTGGTAGCTTGAGCAACACCCTCCTCTCACCATGGACTTGAAGGGTGAGCTTGGTAGTAGTTGTGAACCTTGATAGGGTTGTTCCTTGTGTTGCCCGTTTGGTGACAAGAGATGTGCAAGACCCCTCTCTTGTTAAATTTGAGAGGTGAGCCATCTTCTTGATCCTTTAGAGTTTGGTGCCCTTGTGCTTGAGGCTGATGATGAGCTTGGGAGGTGCTTCCTGATACTTCTTGACCTAGAGCCTTGAATGACCTGTTGTGGGGGAGGGGGGCTGTGACGGACGATACCCCTGGTCATTGCCTTGTTGTGTCAGGCATCACGCTATGTTGAGCACCCTGCCTGACACACATAGCTTAGAAGGTGGCTTAGTATGGTTATATCTTGAGGTTGTGGGGCATTGCTAGCTAGATCGATGGTGGGCGTTACCCCTGGTCCCTTTATGTGTTGGTCGTTAGCTTGTGTTGTTGGACATTACGTTTTCCTTGTTGCACCCTTGGTTGCCTGTCATTAGTTGGGTGCATGGCACGTCTGGCTCGAGTGCCCGATATGCCTTTAGATGACACCTGTTGGGCGTTATACTTGACTCCTGCCCGACACACCTAGTTCAGGTGGTTACTTAATGTTGTTACACCTTTGGGCATTGGGGCGTTGCTATCTAGACCTGTGTTGCTTTGGGTGTTGGCTGATACACTTAGTCTGAGATAGTAATCTGGTGCACGGCACTAGGGTGCACGGTGCCTGTGTTGCATGACACAGTGATTACACAACATTGTGTTGCCCGTTATACCTTGAGCCTAGCTGCCTGATATGGTGTTGCCCGTCATACCTTGGATGTCTGACACCATAGTGTTTTGTTGTTATGTGTTGGTCTGCCTACCCGACATGGGTTGAGGGTTGGGCGATAGGGGACAATACCCTGCCCAATACTATCTGTGGTGAGGGTAGTGGATGCTATAGTGAGGGTCTTGTTCCTCGTTTGAAACCCGATATGTCGGATTCTATCATGTTTGGTTTATTATGGTAACTATTGATATGCTTGATATAGTAGATCACATTCATGTATTCTAACACGACATTTCATGTGCATATGATCATGTATAATGTTGAGCAAATGATAAACATGTAGAATGCCTTGCTTAATGATGTAACCTATGCTTATGGTCACAAGTTGAGGCATGATTGATAAAGCATCTAACTATCAATGCCACCCTATGTTGATAGCATGGTCTTTCTGTTAAGCCTATGATTATTGTGTATACTGACCATGCAGGTGATGCTTAGCCAAGTAAAAAGGGCTATGAGGTATATATATATATATATATATATATATATATATATATATATGTTGAGTAACTCTGTTGTGATGGTTATTCTTGATATTGAGATAATATGTATGATGTATTTGACTAAAGTGCTTGGGATTGCTACCCCATGTTGATGATGTAAGCCTTGAGAGGCAGTGGCACTATGTGATAAGGGATTGAGATCCCATGGCAATGTGATGATCCTTGAGATGGATCTAGATGATTGGCAAGAGGCCAAGTGATAACATGTAATGTTGGATCCTTGTGATGGATCAGGATGATGTTGATTACAATGAAAGCATACTGTTGAGTTTCATACTATTTATTTTGTTATAGTTTGCATGTTATATAATTTGGTTGAATCTTGCAATCCATATAAAAGATACTAATTTATCACAGTGGAATATATCATGCAGTTGCCCTGGCCATAGATCCATCATCGTCAGGAGCTGGTGATGGTGAAACGGGTTCTCCTACGGGTTAACCCGGAGCGCATATTGTTGAATATGTGAGGTTACTCCTAGCCTAAAGTGAGGAGGTAAGAGTGCAACTTTGGTTGTAGACTCCAGAGTGCGTCTTCAGGCCTGTAGCTCAGTATGTGAAGAGCATGGTGAACATGCCCATGGCTCAGGTTATGTGATATGGGAGCATGAATGTGTTCATGGCTCAGAGCATGGTGAATAGGCCCGTGGCTTAGTTTCACTAGCGCTGATACCTATACCGAGGCGGGCTAGGAAGAGGGTAGCCTGACCCTATGGCTGAGGCCACTTAAAGCATGAGATTGCGGTCCTACTTGTGTTGTACTCGTGCACTGACCACGAGGTGGGAGGTCATGGAGTCCGGCTTTTCCATTGACCTTATATGGCACCGGCTCTGGGTTTCACAGCCATCAGTTGGATTTGAACGGTACAGTTCACTTCCTCAGGGCATAAGAATACGTAATCTAGCCGTATAGTATTTACTGCTTAAGACAAAACACAGAACATTGGTTGAGGCCTTGCTTGTAGTTAATCTTGTTACATCTCGCATTTACTTATATGTTCCTTAGGTTATGTGGTAAGAACTTATAAATCTTATCTTGTTAATCATGTTCCTTAAAGAAATACTTGAGTATATGCCTTCCGTACATTTCTGGTAAGCTTGATGGTATAAATAGCCTTGCTTTATAGACTGCTCGTGTTATACCTTTATCAGTTATCTTCTTCTTTTGCTTTATCTTTCTGAGGTTTTGTAGTTTCGGCGGGGAGTTATGTTTCTCACTGGGACTGTGTGTCTCACCCCGTTGGTTTACACCCTTTTTAGGTGTTCGAGCTAGACTTGGTGGTGGTCGCAGAGTTGCGGCCGAGAAGCAAGACGAGTAGTAGAAGGCAAGAGATGGATATGATGTTGTTTTGGATGTTTTATAGTAGAGTCTTAGAGTCATCCATGTACTCTCAGGTCCTTGGAGGTGTTTTGACGTTGTTTCACGACACGATGTATAGTTGTTGATGTTTTTTATATCCTACTGCTGGCCGGATGTGGGCCTTTATGTACATATAAACAGGCGATGAACTCATGTGATGGAACAGCTGATCCTCTAAGATATGGACACGTATCAAGACTTGTATATGTTTATATAACATGTTTGCTTGTAGAATGAGGACTTAAATGTAATAGTTTCTTAGTTTATCAGTTTTCCACAATCGGTTTTAATTAACCCGTGTTTTTGATAATCTGTGGCTATGATGATTTCCGCATATTTTTGCATAACACCTCGTTGTCTGTGTGATAGCGGGATGTGTTGCCACTAGTTTGGTATCAGAGCCCTAGGTTTGCTGAGTCTACAGGGATTTAGGACTAGGTTGTGTCTGTTCTTGTGAGTTTTCCAGATTTTCTTACAATCATCTTCTGCCCTCAACGGAAGAAAAGCCAAGATGTCTGGAAACCATGAAGAACATGCTCATGAGCACATTGATGATGCATTAGTTGATGGAGTTGTAGGGCAGGCACATGAAGATCGGGTGCCTGAGGTCCCTCAACCTGACTCAGCCATTCTTGAACATCCTGCCTATCAACAGCTGATGGGGTAGATGATGGCTACGATGAATCTCATGGTAGAAAGATTGCCAGTGCCTCCGCCGAGAGCACAGGTTCCCCATGGTGAAACATCGGGTATTAGGAAGACCTTTGAGCGGCTTCACTGAGTCGGAGCTACAGATTATGCTGGAATGGCTGATCCAGCGGATGCAGATTTGTGGCTGACAAGTCTTGAGAAGGCTTTCCGGATCCTCGACATCCCCGAAGCAGACAAAGTAAAGCATGTTGTCTACCTTCTGAAGGGTAGTGCTGGTCAGTGGTGGACCATCGAGGAAGAGAAGCGACCTGGTGAGGTGATCGGTTGGGAGGTTTTTCAGCATGAGTTCATCAGCAGATACTTTCTGAAGATGTATCTGGATGAGAAGATCAATTAGTTTGAGCGCTTGCGACAAGGAGCGATGAACATCACCAAGTATGAGGCCAAGTTCATGGATCTGTTGAGGTTTTGTCCTCACATGGCAGCGACAGATGAAGAACGGATCAGATGCTTTGAGAAAGGTATGAGTGCTGAGCTGACAACCCCTTCTTCTGCATTGGAGAATCGAGAGCGGTTTTCTACGTTCATGGAATCTGTTTGGAGGATTGAAAGGTCAATTAGGGAGAAAAGAGAATCCATGTCCAAGAAGGGGCCTGCTCCGTTCCAGGGACAGAGGTTTGGTGGCTTCAAGAAGCCCATGTTTTCAACACCTTCTGTGATGAGAGGTTCCAGTGCACCATCACAGTGGTCTCCGAGTAAGGGAAGAGGATATGTTTCTTCACCATCAAAGGCACATAGTACAGCTTCAGTGGCAGTGATAGGGCCATTTAGGCCACGGTTCGACGATAGGGTATGCCATTTATGTGGTCAGACCGGGCATTTCAAGTTAAATTGCCCGAGTAGGGATGTTGAAGTGACGCAGCAGCCAAAGCAGAATCATCAAGGGTCAGACGGACAGTGGCCCAGTGGCAGCATAGGATTAGGACGTGGTCAAGCATCTCAAGTTGGATCATTTGCTCAAGGAATAAAAGGACACAGACAGCAAGCAACGGCTCGATTCTATGCTATGAGTCAGCCGGAGGCGATAGTCAACCCGTGAGTAGTGATAGGTCAAATGGAGTTATTTCATTCTGATATGTCTTATTCTTGCTTTATATCTGTTCCGGTTGACCCGGGTGCTACACACTCTTTTATCGCATATATTATGCTTGAAAACTGTCATTTACCTGTTAGATATAAGAAGGATAGCTTGTTGTTAGAAACCCCTCTTGATGGTTCCTCGATGCTTCGAGAAGAGTGTCCATCTTGTGTCTTATCTTTTTCGGGACACAACATTCAAGTGGATCTTATACCGCTTGATATGCATGGTTTCGATGTTATCCTTGGGATGGATACCTTAGAAAAGTATAAGGTTGTTTTTTATTGTGGTTCCAAGCAGGCGGTGTTTGATGGTGATGGAGAGAAGTGGATCTTCCAGGGAGATAGGAAGATTCTCTTGACATGTTTAGTATCAGCTATGATGGCAGAAAAGTTGCTACGACAAGGATGTGAGGCATTCTTAGCTCACGTTGTGGATACCGTTGTGGATACCAAAGAGAAAGGTCCTAGTCTCAAGGAGGTGTCAGTTGTCCGAGAGTTTGCCGACGTGTTTCCTGATGAGTTCCCTGGTGTTCCTCCACCCCGAGAGATTGATTTCGAGATCAATCTGGTACCAGGAACGCATCCAGTTGTACAGACACCATATAGGATGGCTCCAGTAAAAATGGCAGAGCTTAAGAAGCAGTTGCAAGAGTTGCTAGAGAAAGGTTTAATCCGACCAAGTATGTCCCCTTGGGGTGCTCCTGTGTTGTTCGTCAAGAAGAAGGATGGATCGATGCGGATGTGTATAGATTACCGGAAGTTGAACAAGGTCATGATCAAGAACAAGTACCCATTACTGAGGATAGATGATCTGTTCGATCTGTTGTGTGGTGTGACAGTGTTTTCAAAAATCAATCTACGGTCTGAATATCATCAGTTGAGGATTAAGGCGGATGACATACCAAAGTCAGCTTTCAGGATGAGGCATGGTCACTTCGAGTTTGTGGTTATGCCGTTTGGGCTAACCAATTCACATGATGCTTTAATGGATTTGATGAACAGAGTGTTCCGTCCGTTCCTAGATCAGTTTGTCGTAGTCTTTACATATGACATTTTGATCTATAGTCGGGACAGGTTAGAGCATGAGCGGCATCTTCAACTAGTGTTGACTCTTCGTTGCCAACGTTAGTTATATACCAAGTTCAGTAAGTGTGAGTTCTGGTTGGAAGAAGTGACTTTCTTGGGTCATGTGATATCTACAGAAGGAGTCAAGGTAGATCCAAAGAAGGTGGAGTCCGTTGTAGAATGGGAACAGCCGAAGACACCGACAGAAGTTTGTAGTTTCCTAGGTTTAGTAGGATACTACCAGAGGTTTATCAAGGACTTCAGCGTGATTGTATTGCCAATGACAAAGTTGACAAGAAAGGATGTACCTTCTGTATGGGATGACCGTTGTCAACAAGCTTTCCAAAGTTTGAAGGAGAAGCTGACTAGTGCTCCAGTGTTGATCCTGCCAGAGCTTGGAAATGGCTATGTTGTTTTCTATGATGCTTCCAAGAAAGGTTTAGGTTGTGTGTTGATGTAGGAAGATCATGTGATTTCTTTTGCTTCGCGACAGCTTAAGAAACATGAGGAGAACTATCTGACTCATGATTTGGAGTTGGTAGTAGTAGTCCATGCATTAAAGATTTGGAGACACTATCTTTACGGGGAAGTGTGTCAAATCTTTACGGATCACAAGAATTTGAAGTACATCTTTTTGCAACATGAGTTAAACATGCTCCAGCACCGATGGATGGAGTTAATCAATGATTATGACTGCACCATCAAGTATCATCCTGGTAAGGCTAATGTGGTAGCTGATGCGCTTAGCCGAAAGTCTTCTTCTCTTTCTTTAAAGAAGGCACAGTTGAGTTCCCTGGTATGCCATAGATGGGATATGTTTATTTCCCTGCGGCAGATGAATGTGTAGATGGAAGTTTCCTTGTTAGCTGGGCTTTTAGCATAGATGCAAGTCAAGCCTATGCTGAGACAACAGATCAAAGATGCACAGCAAGAAGATGATGCAGTACAGTTGATCAGATCAGAGTTCGGCAGCGAAAAGCATGATGGGTTCCATGAGTCTGAAGATGGGCTAGTTTTCTATCGTGATAGGATGGTGGTCCCCAATGCTGATGATCTGAGGAAGTTGGTGCTCGAGGAAGTGCACACGTCAATGTATGCTATGCATCCAGGTGTCACCAAGATGTATCATAGTCTGAAGGACTTGTATTGGTGGCCCGGTTTGAAGAGAGATATAGCCGAGTTCGTGGCAAGGTGTGTGGTTTGTTAGCAAGTCAAGGTTGAGCATCAGAAGCCGGTGGGTACATTGCAACCCTTGCCGATACCACAGTGGAAATGGGATCACATAACCATGGATTTCGTAGTTAGTCTACCCAAGACAACTAGGAATCATGATTCCATTTGGGTAATAGTGGACAGACTGACGAAGTCTACCCATTTCATACCGGTAAAGACAACATATACAGCCAAGAATCTCACTCGAGTATATGTGGATGAGATATTACATTTGCACAGAGTTCCAGCAACGATAGTTTCTGACAGAGGTCCTCAGTTCATGAGTCGTTTCTGGGAACAGTTGCACAAAGCGTTGGGAACACAATTGAGGTTTAGTACCGCCTTCCACTCGCAGACCGATGGACAGTCTGAGAGGACTATTCAGACTTTAGAAGATCTCCTTCGAGCTTGTGTCTTGCAGTTCCTAGGTAGTTGGGATGTGCATCTCAGTTTGATAGAGTTTGCCTACAACAATAGTTATCAACGGAGCATTGACATGGATCCTTATGAGGCCTTGTATGGCAGGAAGTGCAAATCTCCTTTATGTTGGTATGAGTCTGGTGAATATCAGCTTTTGGGTCCTGAGTTAGTGCAGCAGACAACAGAAAAGATCAAAGTGATACAACAACAGTTGAAAGCGGCATAGGACAGGCAGAAGTCTTATGCATACAATCGTCGATGACCTTTGGAGTTCCAAGTAAGAGACAAAGTGTATCTTAAAGTCTCGCCATGGAAAGGTGTGCTAAGGTTTGGTCGGAAGGGTAAGCTAGCACCTAGATATATGGGGCCTTACCCAGTCATAGCACATGTTGGCAAGGTAGCTTACGAGTTAGAGCTGCCACCAGAGTTGCACATGTTACATCCAGTGTTCCATGTCAGTATGTTGAAGAAAAGTCATCTAGATTCAGGAATAGTGATACAGCCAGTTGAAGTTGAGCTTGATGAAGATGTGACCTACGAGGAAGGTCCTGTGGTGATCATTGACAGAACAGTTAAGAAGCTGAAGAGGAAGGACCTGGTTCTTGTGAAGGTTCTTTGGCATCATCGTGGTGTTGAGGAAGCCACGTGGGAGCTTGAGGAAGAGATTGGAGGAAGTCTCCCTCGCTTTTCTCTTTGGATTTCGGGGATGAAATCCCTTTGTAGGGGGTTAGTTTGTAAGGACCCTGACCTCCGTTTAGGGTTTACCCTGTTTGCTTTGCTTAACCTTGATTCTTAGTTGCTTGCTAATCACCTCTAGTAGTGATTAGGGTTTGTTTGTGCTTTGTCGAGAGTTGGAGGTGCTACTTGCAAATAACCCAAGTCTAGGGTTTGTGGGAAAGTTTGTCACCTTATGAGGTGTTCCTCCCTCTCCTTGCTTTCTCTTGAGTAGAGAGGAAGGTTTGGGCTCATTGCTTGAGTTCCTTTGGGCCTGGTTGAGCTTGTTGGGCCTTGTGGTGCCTTGTCTTTGCTTGGTTGAACCTTGTGTCGGGCAAGAGGAGGCTGTGTCGCCTAGGGTTGTGTCACCCATGGTGATGGTGTGTCGTCCAAGTGTGTCGCCCGTGGACCTTTGACCATCATTGACCTCGTTTGTGTCACCACTAGTGGACACTTGGTGCTTGATGCTTGCATGTGGCAATGGCCTTGGACATGTGTTTAAGACATGCTAGAGTGGTGGTTTTTGCACATGGACAAGTGTCCCTAGGTGGGCGACACCTTGCTTTTCTTTGCTTTGGTTTCTCCTCCATCCCCTTCTATATATGTGTTTCCTTTCCCTTGCTAAGGATCCCTTTAGTTCCTTAGTTTCTCCTCTACCTTGGTGCACGACACACTCTCTTCTCTTGCAAGCTTGGTGGTCGATCCTCCTTGGAGTCTCCTTCTTCCTTGGTGGTGCTTGGAGCTTGGAGCTAGGAGCTTGGAGCTTGCTTAAGGCGGGTTACATAACTCCTAACCCTAACTACATTACCATCTTCTATGTTCTTATTCTTATTGTTTATGATCGGCTATGATGTTGTTAGTTTGGTTTCCTTGCTTAGTTGCACCTTGTTGGCCGAACCTATGATCTAGGGTTTCTTGGTGAGCAATACTCCTTTCTCTCCTTGGTCTAGAGGAGTGATCTTGAGTTCTAGTAGCATGAGCAATACCCCTCTCTCATTTAAGTTGAGAGGTGAGCTTGTGTTCTAGTAGCTTGAGCAACACCCTCCTCTCACCATGGACTTGAAGGGTGAGCTTGGTAGTAGTTGTAAACCTTGATAGGGTTGTTCCTTGTGTTTCTCGTTTGGTGATAAGAGATGTGCAAGACCCCTCTCTCATTCAAGTTGAGAGGTGAGCCATCTTCTTGATCCTTTAGGGTTTGGTTCCCTTGTGCTTGAGGTTGATGATGAGCTTGGGAGGTGCTGCCTGATACTTCTTGACCTAGAGCCTTGAACGACCTATTGTGGGGGGGGGGGCTGTAACGGACGATACCCCTGGTCCTTGCCTTGTTGCGTCGGGCGTCATGCTATGTTGAGCACCTTGGCCGACACACATAGCTTAGAAGGTGGCTTAGTATGGTTATATCTTGAGGTTGTGGGGAGTTGCTAGCTAGATTGATGGTGGGCGTTACCCCTGGTCCCTTTATGTGTTGGTCGTTAGCTTGTGTTGCTGGACGTTACGCTTTCCTTGCTGCACCCTTGGTTTCCTGTCATTAGTTGGGTGCACGACACGTCTGGCTCGAGTGCCTGATATGCCTTTAGACGACACCTGTTGGGCGTTATACTTGACTCCTGTCCGACACACCTAGTTCAGGTGGTTACCTAATGTTGTTACACCTTTGGGCGTTGGGGCGTTGCTATCTGGACCTGCGTTGCTTTGGGTGTTGGCTGATACACTTAGTCCGAGATAGTAATCTGGTGCACGACACTAGGGTGCACGGTGCCTGTGTTGCACGACACAGTGATTACACAATGCTGTGTTTCCCGCTATACCTTGAGCCTAGCTGCCCGATATGGTGTTGCCCGTCATACCCTGGATGTCCGACAACATAGTGCTTGGTTGTTATGTGTTCGTCTGGCTACCAGACATGGGTTGAGGGTTGGGTGATAGGGGACAATACCCTGCCCAATACTATCTGTGGTGAGGGTAGTGGACGCTATAGTGAGGGTCTTGTTCCTCGTTTGAAACCTGATATGTCGGATTTTATCATGTCTGGTTTATTATGGTAACTATTGATATGCTTGATATAGTAGATCGCATTCATGTATTCTAACACGACATTTCATGTGCATATGATCATGTATAATGTTGAGCAAATGATAAGCATGTAGAATGCCTTTCTTAATGATGTAACATATGCTTATGGTCACAAGTTGAGGCATGATTGATAAAGCATCTAACTATCAATGCCACTCTATGTTGATAGCATGGTCTTTCTGTTAAGCCTATGATTATTGTGTATACTGACCATGCAGGTGATGCTTAGCCAAGTAAAAA
This sequence comes from Alisma plantago-aquatica, assembly GCA_963693085.1. Lineage (NCBI taxonomy): Eukaryota > Viridiplantae > Streptophyta > Magnoliopsida > Alismatales > Alismataceae > Alisma > Alisma plantago-aquatica. The sequence continues at coordinate 301,077,858 of OY856411.1, read as the reverse complement.
GGGTTATGAGGTATATATATATGTTGAGTAACTCTACTGTGATGGTTATTCTTGATATTGAGATAATTTGTATGATGTATTTTACTAAAGTGCTTGGGATTGCTACCCCATGTTGATGATGTAAGCCTTGAGAGGCATTGGCACTATGTGATAAGGGATTGAGATCCCATGGCAATGTGATGATCCTTGAGATGGATCTAGATGATTGGAAAGAGGCCAAGTGATAACATGTAACGTTGGATCCTTGTGATGGATCAGGATGATGTTGATTATAATGAAAGCATACTGTTGAGTTTCATACTATTTATTTTGTTATAGTTTACATGTTATATAACTTGGTTGAATCTTGCAATCCATATAAAAGATACTAACTAATCGCAGTGGAATATATCATGTAGTTGCCCTGGCCATAGATCCATCATCGTTAGGAGCTGGTGATGGTGAAACGGGTTCTCCTACGGGTTAACCCAGAGTGCATATTGTTGATTATGTGAGGTTACTCCTAGCCTAAAGTGAGGAGGTAAGAGTGCAACTTCGATTGTAGACTCCAGAGTGCGGATTCAGGCTCGTAGCTCAGTATGTGAAGAGCATGGTGAACAGGCACATGGCTCAGGTTATGTGATATGGGAGCATGAATGTGTTCATGGCTCAGAGCATGGTGAACAGGCCCGTGGCTCACTTTCACTAGTGTCGATACCTGTACCGAGGCGGGCTAGGCAGAGGGTAGCCTGACTATGTGGCTGAGGCCACTTAAAGCACGAGACTACGGTTCTGCTTGTGTTGTACTCATGCACTGACCATGAGGTGGGAGGTCGTGGAGTCTGGCTCTTCCATTGACCTTATATGGCACCGGCTCCGGGTTTCGCAGCCGTCGGTTGGATTTTAACGGTACGGTTCACTTCCTCAGGGCATAAGAATATGTAATCTAGCCATATAGTATTTACTGCTTAAGGCAAAACACAGAACATTGGTTGAGGCCTTTCTTGTAGTTAATCTTGTTACATCTCGTAGTTACTTATATGTTCCTCAGGTTATGTGATAAGAACTTATAAATATTATCTTGTTAATCATGTTCCATAAAGAAATACTTGAGTATATGCCTTCTGTACATTTCTGGTAAGCTTAATGGTATAAATAGCCTTGCTTTATAGACTGCTCTTGTTATACCTTTATCAGTTATCTTCTGCTTTTGCTTTATCTTTCTGAGGTTTTGTAGTTTCGGCGGGGAGTTATGTTTCTCGCTAGGACTGTGTGTCTCACCCCGCTGGTTTACACCCTTTTTAGGTGTTCGAGCTAGACTTGGTGGTGGTCACGGAGTTGCGGCCGAGCAGCAAGACGAGCAGTAAAAGGTAAGAGATGGATATGCTACTGTTTTGGATGTTTTATAGTAGAGTCTTAGAGTCATCCATGTACTCCCAGGTCCTTGGAGGTGTTTTGACGTTGTTTCACGATGTATAGTTGTTGATGTTTTGTATATCCTGCTGCTGGCCGGATGTGGGCCTTTATGTACATATAAACAGGTGATGAACTCATGTGATGGAACAACTGATCCTCTAAGCTTTGGACACGTATCAAGACTTGTATATGTTTATATAACATGTTTGCTTGCAGAATGAGGACTTAAATATAATAGTTTCTCAGTTTATCGGCTTTCCGCAATCGGTTTTAATTAACCCGTGTTTTTGATAATCTGTGGCTATGGTGATTTCCGCATGTTTTCACATAACACCTCATTGTCTGTGTGATAGCGGGATGTGTTGCCACACTATGTGTGTAAGAAAGTGTTAAATGTAAAATCAGCATAGCATGTGAAAGAAATTAAGACATGATCCATGTTTGATGAAGAAAATGTGGAATATGATGATTCACCTATTGATAAGTGGTTGAAAAACATAATAAAATAAGAGAACATACCCAAGTGTGATAAATAGTCATCAAGGAAGGAGTAATGAGATATGTTAATCATGATGATTCCTATGCTAATGACAAGGAACCCAAAATGAAAAGGGTAAAATGATACATAAGAAGTTGTAACTCACATAATGAAAATAGAATTGATTACCTTTTCACTAGTGACCCTTAAACAATGTTCCTATGGTATGGGAAGTGTGTTTCCCTTTGTGTCTTTCCTTTCTAGGGCACATCTTTCAAGTGGCTCATTGCCACTTGGTACGTGTGGATTCGCTGCAAACATGAGGGTGGATATCTTATTATAGCATAAGGTTGCTTGGACTATGGTTCCAAGATCATAAAGTTTGTGATGAGTTTGCTTTTGAGCCTTCCAATAATTAGGAAGACTCCTCTTATATTTCTTGATATTTGTTATGTTGGTAAAAGTGGATGAGATAATGATGTGAGTTCCTTATAGTACATGAGGTGGATACCAAGATAATGAATCCTAGTATCCAAGATGTATCAACATTATGAGAAATATGTGAAGGTTGGAGATGTTTATTAAATGATCATTCCAAGTATTCCTCTCCCATAGAGAGAGAGAGAGAGTTGATGATGATCTTATAAATGTTGTTCGGAAGGAAAAACAAAAGTGACTCTATAATGTTGTGTATGGTCTAGTGATAGATGGGAAAAATTAGTATCAAGGATAGATGGTTTGTTGATAAAATAGATATAATTTAGGATGATATCTAGAATTTAAAGTTGAAAGTTACTATTAGATTTGTATAGGTGGCACAACAAGTTTCTACATTTCATATTGAGAATGTCTTCTTAGGTGGGGTTTTTTGTGCTGACCAAGATGAGATATGTATGAATGATGTGACATCATCATGATATGAAAGTAACCATGTTAAGGTAATAGGATGAGGTGCAAAGGAAGTACCCATCTTTGTTTACCTTGGATTTCGGGGGTGAAATCCCTATTAGGGGTTTATAGTTGTAAGGCCCCTAAACTTGCTTAATGAGTTGAATAATCTTAATTATCATAATATAATTCTTATAACATTAATATAACCTTGTGATATTATTTTAAATCATAATACAAGCTTAATTTTCAAATTTGGTCCAATTTGGACACTGTTTGAGCAAGTTATGCAATTTTATGCACATTTTGGACTTTTCTATAATTTACCCAATTGAGAGGTTTTCTTTGCAATTTATCACTTTTATTATGTTAATTGGATATTCTATCATCATTCTTGGTCTTGTTGAGACATGGGGAACCTATTTAAACCTTGGTTTGAAGGTGTTTTCCTCAAGGGTATTTTAGGGTTTACCCCTTCATGGATGAGCTACCTTTAGTAGCTATCAACTAATGAATTATTTGTTTTTCTTGGAAATTCAAGAAACAAGGGATAAACATGTCTCTATGGACGGTGGGGGAGCTTCTTGTGTGTGTTCTTGTATATTCTTAATAGTTTAAGGCCATGGACACTTGGAAAGATACTAGAACTTCAACCTTTTCTTTTTCTTTATCTTAAAGTTTCATATACTTATCCCTAAGCACACAAATGGCCAATTCCATCCTTCTACAAACCTCATTCTCCCTCTGTTCTTCTATGAATTTTCTATACAAGGAAGAAGAAAGCGGGGATCTTCATGGAAAAAGAATCTAGGGTTGCAATTGACTTCCTTTTAGGGTTTAAAAAGCTTCCTTCTAGTGATCTTAACCTAAAAGCATAAGAATCTCCTTCTTTTCTCCGTTTATTTCTTTTTTATCCTTCCTCCTACCTTTATCCAGGTTGGAACCTTTCTGTTCCATGGTAGAAATTGCTTTAAAGCTCTAAAACCCTACCTCTCTTGCTCCTTATGCTTAGGGTTTGCTCATTTGATGAAGAAAGGTGCTAGATGGATGAGTTCACAGCTTATGCTTGGATTTCCTACCCTACATGCTCGTGTTTTCTTATGTTTGGGAGTTTATATTCTAACTAGAGGCAAGTTTTATAACTTGCTCCATGTTTATTGCTTACCATAAGCTTGCTAGCTCATGATCTTGATTGAAAATGATGATCCATGCACTAAAAAGCTATGCTTGACTTGGATTTTGTTTTTATAATGTTCCCTATTCTGATTTCATTTCTATATTAACCTATGATTATGATTGCATTATTCCTAATTTATAATATTACTTGGATCAGGTTGGTTTGACAGCCTATGGTGCTAAGAACCTATCAACCAATGGTCAATTTTAGGGTTTTAAAGCTGATTTCTTCTGTAAACCCATGACCCGATGGTGGTACCATTGCAACAACCCTATGGTGTTGTCTTCATGACAATTGATGGTGGTAACCAAGGGTTTCAACTGATGTTCACCCCTTAGGTCATGTTTTGGCCTAATTGTAAGCCTAGTGATTAAGAACTAAGTACCCTAATGATGCTATCAATCAATGGTGATATTAGTTTGATATTTGATGTTGATTAATGAATATAGTGTTGATCTAAAAACCTATGGTGACTTAATTGTCACTAATTATGGTGGATCAAGTATCCAAAACCTATGGTTAGTTAATCATATAGTTGTAGCATCAATTAAGCCTTAGACCAATGTTTTCTTGGGTCACTTGATGCAATGGTCGGACCTATATAGTAATTGATGGTTTTAACATATGAACTTGACCCAATGATCAAGATCTAATGTTTATTTCTCCAATAAAGTGTAATGATGGCTAATGTAATATGTTGGTCCTAATAATGTGATTTATATGGTTTCCTTTATATGATCAACTTAAGGAGCTTACTTGTTGACAATGGATGGCTTGTTTTAAATGAATAGTCGATTGTGGGTTTTACCCTACTTTCAACATAACCCTTAAATGGTGACTTTTATAGATCACAACTCAATAACATCATAGATGATTCATTCTAGGTGTTTACTTATGTAAACGACCAATGGATTTACATTTTAAACATTTCATGGTTAGAAGTTGACGCCTCAATATCCCCATTGTTTTGGGTGAAGCATGTAGTGTAATGTTATGATTCAAATGATGAGAATTTAATGGTTCAATGCCTTAAACTTGTAGTCTTACCCTTGCCCTCATATGATTATGATGTATAACCATCATAATGAATTAATGGGTAACCTTAATGAGGTATAGCTTGTTATACCTATCTTTAATATAACTAAATGATGGTAATTGAGTATGAATAGTCCTTGAATGATTAATACAACCATGGAGTACTCTCTTATTGTTGTTGAAACCCTAGTATGTTATAACTCGACAGTTACACCTTGATTTATGTGTGGGTTCATACTTGAGAATAGTATGGAATGTGCTAGTGATGCTTCACCTTATGCATCCATGATCCAATGGGGATGCCGTGAGTTAGGGTTTGGCTATGAGTGTTGATTAGTAACATTAATATAATTTATCTTGTGAACCTAACTCTAATTCAAATAGATAAAGATGAGTATTCATGTTTAATCTTCTTATATGATGGCATGATGGTGAAATAACCTCCTTAATATGATCATAACCTTAATGTGTTAATTGGTGGTTATCATAGCCACCGTGTTAATATTTTCTTATGCTAAACATGTGCATTATGAATATGATGAGGGTTAATCATATCTAGATTCCTTGCATGTTGATGTAACAAAGGAATGTTCTTAATGTTAATATAACCCTGCTATGATTGTTTATGAATATCGCCTAGCTCATTAATGCAATATTGTGTTGATATGGTGTATTATATGCAAGTGATGTTGTTGAGCCTTGTTATAAGGCATGCAAAGATAATGATGATCTTGCATGGAATAGTATGATGGTCTTAATGACCTTTGGGCATGGTTGAGCCCTGAATGAGGTGTAATCCTCTTGTGTTGATAAGGGTTGATACCCTGTGATATTGTAAAAAGGATTTGTATGATGTGATAGTATGATGGTCTTAATGACCTTTGGACATGGTTGAGCCCTAAATGAGGTGTAATCCTCTTGTGTTGATAAGGGTTGATACCTTTTGATATTGTGAAAAGTATTTATATCTTGTGATAGTATGATGACTAGTGTGGTCTCATGAATGGCAAGTGAATAGTACCATGTGATGATGAGATGAGAAATTATGTTCCACACATTTTATATCTTTTAAAAGTTGTGATATTTATATGCTTGCTAGAAGTGAATTAGGGTTTGTATGTCCACTTGTTTGATGCATCCTTAATTCACCCAATTGGCATAATGAATCAAGTGCAACTCTAATCATGTAGTGCTCTGTGCCATAGAGCCATCTTCAGTGTTAGAACTTGTTGGATGGTGAAATGAGTATTCCTAAGGGAAACTCAGAGCGCATATTGTTGAGTATGTGGGGGTGGCAAGTTGAGGATATATCCTTGTCATCCACAATGCAGGTTGTGGAGGATGGCTATGGTCATGCCTCATACATCTGATGTGATCGAGGACAACTACGGTTGTACCTTGGATTAGAGGGTTTTGTATATCATGGTTTCTAGTGTTGTGACATGTACCAAGGGCAGACTAGTGATTAAAAACTTGACTATATGTTGTTGTGGTGGCAGCTTTGACTGATATGTCACTGCCTTTTTACTCGTACTGACTGAGGGGAAGATATTTTTGGATACCGGAACTCATAGATCTTGTACGGAACCAAATAGCCCTTCGCAGGGGTCGGTTGGACTTTGGATGGTACGATTCAAATTCCCTTGGGCATAATAAAAGATGTAAAATAGTTGTGCAACATATCTATTTAGGGTTATACACAATGCTTCATATTCGATGATAACCCTTGTTTGCTTTCTTTTCAATGAGATCATGTATAGTACAATAAGAGATAATAGATATGCTTATGTTGTAGTTATTCTCATGTTGTAAACATGCTTATGTTGTCAAATATATTGACACTAATGGTTAGATGTTGCTTCTAGCTATGTTTAATATTGCTAGCCATGCCTATGTAATTAGAAATGCTTAAACTGCTAATCATGCCTATGTAGTTCATTATGTTATGATGTTAGTTCTACTTGTGATATAGATTTGTTGCCTTTATTTGAGATGCCAATATTGATAGCCATGTTATGTTACTAGACATATTTATGATGTCAGTGATGCTTATGCTACTAGATTGCTTGTTCTATTAGCAAGGAATATGATGATAGTCAGATTAATGATAATGATTGTTATTAAATGCAACTTGATGATATTTGAGCAGATATCTATCCAAAGAAATGGATTTATTTTTTATCTATATATGCATTGATGATCATACTTGTTGATAAGATTATTTGCTTAATCTGTTTAGCATAGTGGAATTGTTCAATATGTTCGATTGATTATTAAATACTCCAACTACTTAGTTATCTACTATTTAAAATGTTGTAATGAATAAGCGTTGTTGGAGGTTATATCTTTTACTGGGACATGGGTCTCACCCTTATGGTTCGCCACAACTTTTTAGGTAATCTGAAGTGACGAAAACAAACATGTGGCAGCAATGAGGAGCTATAGTAATGAATCTTTGATAAAGTTGATTTGATGTCTAGTGTATCCTAGAGTCATCCATGTACTCTCAGGTCCGAGAAGGAAAAGTTTGTATATGGTGTTTCAAGTGAATTGGAATTTTGTTAGCATGTTAATGTTTGTTGTGTGGCATATACAATATTGTTCTCCTATGTATATATGTTGTGGCTAAGGTAATAGAACAATTTGTATCAAATTCATGGCATAGTATGGATATAAGAAAGATGTTGGGCTCTTATGCAAATGTTTCTGAGCGGGTGCTGATGTTGAAATCGATTTTAATTCATCCATATTTTTGGGTATGTGATTAATTAGTGATCGATTGTACTTTATGTTTTGAGTAAACACATTTACTGTAATAGGTTATCACAATCCTTTCCAAGATTTTCTTGACCTATCTATTGGACACCTCAACATGTCCTTGAGTCTGTGGGTGATATGGAGTGCCCACTTGGTGCTTCACCCCAAATTTTCTTAGTAAAGCCCCAAACTGCCTATTAGTGAAGTGGGATCCACAATCACTAATTATTAGGCAGGGGACACCAAACCTGTAGAAAATATATTCCTTCACAAACTTGCACACTTCTTGTGCCTCATTGGTGCAAGTTGGAATTACTTCCACCAACTTAGACACATAATCAACTACAAGTAATATATATAGATTGGAATTAGACGACACAAATTGGCCCATAAAATCAATACCCCAAAGATCAAAAACTTCAAATTCTTGAAACATATTCAAGGGCATCGCATGTTGCTTAGAGATATTACCTACATGTTGACATGTGTTACAATGACGAACAAAGTTGTGAGAATCCTTAAACAAGGTAGGCCAATAAAACCCACTCTCTAAGACTTTAGCCACAATCCTAGAGCTACCATGGTGTCCACTTGTGGGTAGAGAACGATAGTGTGACAAGATGTTCTCTACCTCACATTTGGGTACACATCTTCTTAACAACCCATCCCTACATTGTTTAAGAAGAATCGGGTCATCCCAAATACAGAACTTTGATGAGTGGAAAAAAAATTCTTGGTACCCCCAATCTGCAAGCAATTCCTTACAAGCTAGGTAATTAACAATATCTACAAACCAAGGATCTTCAGCTTAAATTGCAAACAATTTCTCATCTGAGAATTCCTCAATAACGGGGATGGCTATATCTTTTTTTCCCTCCCTTTCCAACCTAGACAAATGATCGGATACAACATTCTCGACCCCTGCCTTGTATCTAATCTCAATGTCAAATTCCTGAAGAAAAAGAATCCACCTAATCAATCCGGGTTTAGCATCTTTCTTTTGTAACAAGTTTTCATGGAAGCATGGTCAGTCCAAACTATCACTTTAACCCCAACTAGGTATTCGTAGAAATTTTCAAAAGGAAATACTACCGCCAACAATTCTTTTTCGGTAGTAGTGTAATTCAACTATGCATCATTCAAAGTCGTTGACGCATAATATATGAAAGATGGAGTCTTGTCTCTGAGTTGACCCAACACAGCTCCTACTGTATAATATGATGCATCACACATCAGCTCAAAGGGAAGGCTCCAATCAGTAGCCTATACAATAGGTGCAGAGATCAATTTTTCTTTAAGGATTTCAAAAGCTTTTAAACAGCGCTCATGAAAGGAAAACTCAATGACTTTCTCTAAAAATTCAGACAATGGTTTGGCAATTTTTGGGAAATTCTTGATAAAATGACAGTAGAATCCAATGTGTCCTAAAAAGATCCTCACTCCTTTCACTGATGTCAGTAGAGGTAGTGTGGAGATGACTTCAATCTTTATTGGATCCACTTCCATGCCCTTGTCAGACACCTTATGTCCAAGAACAATCCCTTCACTTACCATCATGTGACACTTCTCCCAATTTAGAACTAGGTGAGTGTCCTCACATCTCTGTATCACCCTATCAAGGTTATATAGACAATTATTGAAAGATTCCCCACATACAAAAAAATCATCCATAAAAACCTCTAAGCACCTCTCTACCATGTCAGAAAAAATGGCAAGCATACAACATTGAAATGTAGCAGGGGTGTAACAAAGACCAAAAGGCATCCATTGGTATGCGAATGTGCCATAAGGGCAGGTGAAAGTGGATTTCTCCTAATCTTTAGGCTCTATGGAAATTTGATTATACCCAGAATAACCATCAATAAAGAAAACGTGTGAATGTCTAGCTAATTGTTCCAAGATCTGATCAATAAAAGGTAAAGGGAAATGATCTTTAAGAGTGGTTGTATTTAAATGACAATAATCTATACACACTCACCATATCGTCGCAAGCCTAGTGGAAATCAATTCATTGGTTGCATTAGTTGTGATTGTGATCCCCCCTTTCTTAGAAATTATTTGGGTAGGACTAACCCACATTGAATTAGAGATTGTGTAGATTATACTTGCCGACAGCAGCTTGACAACTTCCTTCTTCACCACCTCAGTCATAATCAGATTGAGACGCCTCTAAGGTTGGACAATTGCCTTGGCTCCTTCTTTGATCCAGATCTTGTGTTGGCACAAGGTTGGAGAGATCCCTTTAATGTCAGTTATGGACCACCCGAATGCAGCTCAGTGGTTTTTCAGCACGGTGAGTAACTTTCCTTCCTCTTCACCACTCAAAGAGGATGATATGATCATTGGGAGATTTTCCTCTACGGCTAAGAAGACATACTTCAGGTGCGGTGGTAATGGATTCAGCTCCAAGTCTGGCGGGCTCAATAGACACGGGACCAATGATGGGGGAGGTGGTCCAAGGTCTTCAAAGCACCTTTCATAGTAGCAAGGTACTGCCCTCATCATTAAAATGCACTCCTCTAGACGGTTGTTGCAAATTTTGTCCTCCAATCTATCTGTCAAGCATGCTTCTAAGGGTAGCTTGGGTGATGAATGTATCACAGAATTAGCTACTACTTCTTCTTTAGCAGGAAGGTCATAGTCCTCTCCATCATCGTATGTGTAGTGCATTGCTTGGGTTAGCGAGATCACCTTTGTATTTTCTAGGATGTCCACCAATAGAGTACTTCTTTCTACTTTAGTCATAACATGGGCGATATCCAGTAACGGCATCCCTAGAAATAGAGAAAACTTGTTATCCACGTGTTGAAGCATGATGCATTGCAACTTATCTCCCGTGGCTTGAGAGTGCTCTGGCATCTTGATCTCAAACCGGTCATCTTGGATTCCCATAGACAAACATACTCTATCCATCTCAAGTATCATGTCTGAAGTGGCTTGAAACAGTCTTCTAAGAAGAAGCTCATTTCCATGGTTGTCTTGCATTTCCATCACCACAAAATCTGTAGGAAAGACGAACCTATCCACTTTCACTAGGACATCCTCACATATACCAATGGCATGGCAAAAAAGCACAGTTTGATCCAATTTGGTCTAATTCGAACCAACCTGAACCTTAACTTGCATATTTTTGCAGATTTTACAGCATTGCGGATCATTGTGGATTTGGCCCACATATCATAGGCTCATAGTGGAGCAAGGAAGAGCAAAACCACAGATCCCCTGAGGACTCATTTGACCCGTGATGATCATGTTTCCCAGTCATCGCGAACCCACGACGACAACCTATTAGCCCCACATCCCCTGCTCCACCTCCCCGACTCCTTCCATATCATTGTCAACATGTTACCGGGAAGGTGCATGCTCATAGGTGGAGAACGTGCTTGTGCGAACTGCGTCTAGGGTTGTGACCCCGAGAAGATGCCTTGGGTCATGATCTCCCATGCGCCCCAACACCTCCATCGTCATGGGTATGTCGTTGACTATCGCAGGGTAAACCACTCCCCAGATAGCTATCCTCCATGGAAGCCACCTACAGGCCTACAACGGAAGCCACTGTGTAACACCACCCTACGACACTGCCATCGTTGTAATTTTCATCTTCGAATTCATTATCAACGTCTATAGGGAGTGTGGAGATTTGATCTAGTCAACTTCATTGCTGCAGTAAGGCGTGTTACTGGGATGCTATACTCCTTGCCAATGTGTTTTCGATACCACTGACCTGTCGTTGGGGAAGATGTTCATCAACGGGATGTCATTGGGATGGTGAATGCTCATTGCTATTTCCCATATCAGGGGACTGTAGCTGATATTGATACTCATTGCCGGCGGGATCGCTGGTCTATCACCAGGTAAGGTGCTTGCTCATTGTGGCATCATGCTATCTTGCATGTTTGGATCATTGGCCAACATATTTTGCATTTTTGACCTGTATAACTAGATTGGTTACAATGTGATACCACAGGTGAATGGTATGGTCATCTAGATGCTATAAATATCAATGGATGTGGTTTTTGAATGGTATGGTAGGTGTAGATACACGCTTTTGCCATCCCTACTACAATGCATACATGAAATGTTTTGATAGATTGTGAATTGGGTTGGATTTTTACGGATTGGATCGGGTTGGTGCGGATTTCTTTATTGTGGATCTTTTTAAGCTCAGTTTGGGTTTAGTTTTTTATGACTGCAGGTTGGATCAGATTCGGGTCAGATCAACAAAAATCTGACCCATTGCCATGTCTATATACCATATGGCTTAACAACTGAATTGTCCTCCAACTAGATTGTCATGTCGTTCTTCCTGGATTCCTTAAGTTTGAGCTTCTTGAAGGTAGATGAGGCATCGAATTTATACGTTCCCCTGAATCACAAAGAGCCTCTCCAAATTTTTTCTTGCCTATGAAGCATGTGAGCATCATGGATCCTATCTTTTAGGAGGTAGTGTCCCCAAGATGAAGGCACTAACCTGCTCTTTTAGAACCATGACATCAGATTCTGGTATCTTTCTCTTCTTTGTAATTATATCCTTCAAAAACTTCCCATAGGATGGTATCTTCTCGATAGCATCTATCAAGGGAATGTTCACAAATAAATTCTAAAAAATGTCTAGAAATTTCTTGAACTATCAGTCCATCTTGATCACTTTTAAATTGTTTGGAAAGGGCACATGAACTACATGTTCCCTCTGTTGAGGTGGTATATAAGCCTAAGTTTTATTACCCCCAACCTCATCAACTTTCTCCTCTTCTGTCTTCTCATGTGCTGCCATGTCTGGTTCTTCTGCATCCACTGGTATAGTTTGATTGTAGATTCTTTAGTAACGGCCCCATGTGATGCATCATTCAGTAGTTTCTTGCCACTACGTAGCAGAATAGACTTCACATGCTGATTCCCTAAAGGTACATTGGTGTTCTCTAAAAATCCTTGTTGGGTTGGTTGCTTTAATACACTCACATCTATTGCTATCTGAGAGATCTGTGTCTCTATGTTGCAAATACGTGTCCTTTGATTTTGAAGATCCCTTTGAGTTTGTGCAATCTGTAGCTCATTCTGGCTCAACAACTTCCCAACATTTCTTCAATCCTGTCAATTTTCTACTGCTCTAGTTGATACTCTACTTGGACGCCATACTTCTGTGTCTTAGGATGTTGTTGATGCGCCTGCGATGGATCCTTTTGGAAGTTGTTAGGATCCTTCCAAGAAAATTTTGGGTCTTTCCTCCAAGACTAATCATTGTTCCTATATTGCCCCTGACACACATACTTGCACTCTTCTTTTTCTTCCTCAAAAAGAACTCTATATGTAGCACATAACTTCTTATAAATGAGATCTAACTTCTCTTTTAAAGCATATATCACCTTGGATTCCCTGACACTCTTGATGGTTGTCGGTGGCTCTTTTTCTTCTCCCCATGATTGGTTTTTATACATGTTCTTGAAGATTTCATGGCAGCGAGCGGGCTTGTTGTTGAGGAAGAAGCATCCTCCTATACTGTCAAGAGTTGTTCTCTCCCCATTATGTAGGCCATAATAGAAAATCTTAGCCTACCCCAATAGATCAACGCAATGATGAGGCACCTTTCTCAGCATATTCTGAAACCTTTCCCATGCCTATGAATATGACTCATATGTTTTCTATTAGAAGTTGTGAATATTCTTCACTAGATCATTCATCTTTTGTGGAGGGAAATAACACTCGAAGAATGCATCTATCATTTGATCCCATGTCTCAATGATCTCATCATTAAGATTGTCGAACCATGACTTTGAACTATCCACTAGTGAAGATGAGAACAACTTATGATATATTGTAGTCGATGGGATCCTATCTATCTTGACCATGTCACAGTTCTCTATGAAATTATTGATATGGGTCATTGGATCTTCAGAAGGATGGTAATGGAACGCTTGAGATTTGACTAAGGCAATGAGTCCAAGATCTATTTTGTAGTTGCCCACATTGATGACTTGCCTTTTGATGGACCCTTTCTGGGCTATAGCTGACAAAGCCTTTATCCTTTCCCATACTATCATTTCTTCTTCTCCCTCCAATTATGTTGTCTCTGGTTCTTCTAGTGTCATCGGTCACTCAGGTCAAGGTGAGGTGGAGGGGTGCGGTTAAACCTATCTACAGATCTACCAGACTCCCTTTATCCTTGTAAAAGCTCTACTTGTCTAAAGCCTGGTGAGGATGGTTCTCCGTATTCTATGGCTCTGGTATGTACCATGCACTAGTTTCCATGAAGCAGTAGAAAGTATATATTAACGCAAGAAATTTATGATGTATAAAAAAGATCTTATGGTTCAGCTCGAAGAAATTTAAAAATGATAAAATAAAAGAAAATAAAAAAGAAAAATTGGCTAGAGTGGCCGACCACAACACTCGTAGTGTTTGATGTTGTCACTTCCCTGGAAATGGTGCCAAAAACTTAACATGAGTTTACCGTGCATAGTACGGAAGTGAATGTATCGAAGTAATAAGGCCTTGTGAGGCCCGAGTCAAACACAGGAAAGCATTTCTCAAGTGGACTACTACTAATTGCAGTCAAATTAGCTAAGTCAGGTGTAATTGGTTGAATTGGGTTAAGAGAAAGAACAAAGGTAGAAATAAAATGAATTAAAGGTTGAATTAATCAGAGATGGGATGAATTACATAGGATAGTGGTTTCACCACAGCTAACACTAACAATTGACCTTACATACACTAACATCTATTATCTCAATTTCTGGATAAGGAGCCTACAACCAGAATTACATGCTCCCCTAGTGTAATTCACTACCTAATCTAATGTCAATCCCACTTTTGCAATTATTGGTTGATTAGTTAGATGTTTTATGATAATTCTTTGGGTTTCTCCTCCTTGTTACACCACTTTTCCCAAAGGGCACAATATACGGGTAAATCATTGCTCTTCGACCCTCAACCTCTCTCCTGAGATGAGTAAGCATATATCAATCCACTCATGGTGATCAAGCATAAGTAGAACACAAAGCTTTCATATATTTATATCCAATAGAAAGAGATAAAATTGATATTAGTGCATGAATATCAGTCACAACGTAAGTCCAGGATACTCCTAGATCCTAAGGAATAAAGGTTTTTAGCCTTGCATGATTTTCATCGACGAATACATGGAAGGGAGAAGAAAAACGTGGGAAACATGAAGAAACTAAAGTAACCCCTAAATCTCTACCTGTTTGGAATATCCCCTCCATCGTACGCACGTTCAGCTATCTTATGACTATGGAATCATCCTCCGAAGGTGCCCAAATCTCCTCGGTTAAAGCTTTTGGTCCTCATTTATTCTTTTCTCTCTCTCCTGCTATCATGCAATGAAAACAGCTTCCCTCCTTTCTCTAGTCATCATCCCCCTAAGTCATAGAAGGAACTTAGGATATGAAATAACGTCCACCATTAGATTAGAGTGAAATATGTGGCTGGCCTGATTGGGCAAACTTGGTAGTACTGACTAGGTGAGTCAGTAGTACCAAGTTACTTAGGTTTGTTCACACGATCCTGATCCTATCGGTACTATCGATTGGACTCGATAGCACTGAGTTTTGTGGTTTTTAAGTTGCCTCTCTGACGTCAACTCGGTAGCACTGAGTTGGAAACTTAGTAGCACCGAGTTTTCTCGATTCATGTTGGGGCTTACTGATGCTAATTCGGTACCATCGACCAGTTGTTGGTAGCACCGACTCTGGGTGAGTTTTTGGGTCCATCACTGACTTCAAGTCGATACCACCAACTATTTTCAGGTCGGTAGCACCAAGTTTGTGGCTCTTCCTTGCTACTGAAAGCACACAAAAATGTCATAAGAACTTGGGATGCGTAAAATATTACATAAAACAGTAAAAATCATATAATTCGATGCATTTCATAGAAACAGATTGTCTATGTCATTTCATGTATAATAAATCAAATAAATGACTAGTCTACACATAAAATCAAGGAAAATTGTGCCTAAAATAATGACTAAAAACACATGCATTCCACCGCCCACGACCATTCCATGCAACCCCCACCATGGTTGTGGCACCTCAACACAGGCGTAGTGACCACCTAAGCCTACCCATTTCACCACTGATTTTCCCACTTTGCCCCTACTTACCCTAGTGCTTCCCCACCACCTATATATACATAGGTGGAAACCATAGCATGAGGGTTAGATCCCCTTAGCTTCCAATACTCCTCTCCACCCTCTCTAGAGCGTTCATTTCACTCCCCTTGCATTTATGTTCTCCACCCACCATTTCCACCTCATACCATAGAAACCTAGTTTTCTAGGTTTTCTACCATAATCTCCTTCATTCTCATCCCATCATCTACTTCAAGCTCCATGGATTCCTATCCCCTTCTTTTTTTATGACCGAGAGAGCCCACCCCAGGCGAAGCCGACATGGTAAACTCTCGAGGCATGAGAGGGTGTGGTCCGGTCACCCCCCTCCCGCGCCTAATCAGTGTGAGTTGCCGTTCGCAAAGTGCTTTCGGTGAGGTTTGAACCTGGGTCCTTCATTGGAAATTACCGAGCTCTTACCACCCGGGCTACTATGGCTGGACTCCTATCCCCTTCTTCTCATTTCTTTTATCTTTTCTTTGAGCATGTCTAGCTAAGCCCCTAGTGGTGGGTTGTTTGGGGTTAAAATGTGACTTTGATACCATGTTGGGTGAAAATTATTTATAATGAACATAATTTCATTCTATGATGATTGCCTCTTACTACTATTTCATTTCCCATTATATTGCATGTGGTTTGTGCTTTTAACATAGATTTCTTGCTTTTTCATGCTTAATGACACTTAGCTTCTATGAGAAATCGCAATGTATGTAGCAATCTTAGGAATGGCTCCTAGGTCCAATTAGTGGATCCCTAGCTAGCCCCCTTTGTTCCTACATACATCTCCCTTCTTCTACGAGTGTGAGATCTAAGTAGCTAGTGTAAATGTGATTAGTGAAATTTCCTAGAGTTTCCTAAAGGCTAGATGGCAAGTAACATGAGAAGAATCACCCTCATCTCTACTCTCATTTCTACCCATGGATCTCAATTACCCTAATACCACTTACACTAGAAACCTAGATTTGCCAAGTCCTTTTAGAATTACACCTAACCCTAGTTCTCCAACTAGTAGTATAGGGTACATTCTAATAGCACTTGACTTGTTGTTTGATTTGGTAATCTAGATTAAAATGTAAGATTTGCATGCTATGTTGACATTCCCCCAAATAATATCAAGTTGCATTCCCAAACGGCCCACCTATCCATCATATTGCTTAAAATCCACCTTTGCCTTCTTAACTTGTTAATGCTAGTATAGTCAATTTCCTCTGTTAATTCTTAGCTAATTGCCTAATTCTAGATAGTTAGTTCTAGCTCAAGTAGTTAGGGCTCCTTTTAGCTTGGTTATGTTAATTTGGCTAATTAGTGATATCTTAGACTCTTGCTTATTTAATTGCTTAGTTTGCATCTTAGTTGATCACCTAACTTGCTAGTGTAGTGTAACTCTTTGCTTTAGCCTAATTGTCTGCCTTCCTTAGTTTGATAGCCTTAGCTTGCTTAGAGTAACTTAGAGTGTTTGATAATTGATATGTGTCGCTTAACACACCAATCACTAAAATTGTTAATCCTAGATTTTAAACCTTTTAACTTTCCGGTTAAGGCTAGTATAGAACGGGTCGAATCCCAAAGGACAACTTTTTAAGATTGTTTCTTCTTAACCCAATTGTTTGAAGAACTTATTTATTTGTTTTTGGTATTTTCAGATTTGGAATGAGAATGTAAAAGTCGGTTTGGGTGATGATTGATTACACTAAGAAAGAAAATTTCTGAAATTAAATTGCACTTAAACAAAATATTATTTGCCCTGTAAAAGGTAAACAAGATTGTTGTTAGCACAAGAAAAACTAGAATGAAAAGACTAGAATGTAAGAAAGCAATGAGCGGTGATTGAAATCAAAGGGAGCGAGTCAAGGCATTAGGGGTTTTCACCACCTTATCCATGGAAAGAAAATGAATTAACAATTGATAGACAAATAGGCGATGACATGCGAATCATAAAAATCCACAAAAGATGAACTCCACATGAGCCCATTGGTCCTGGTGCTCATGTTTCCTACTTTGTCATCCAAAAAGAGATAAATCCATGGTCACTTTAGAATATCTATGTGAATTGGTTTAATCGTTCTAAACCCGGATTTCCATGATCATTTCAATCCGAGTTAACATAAACATCTAAGCGACTAATTAGTTCGCTAGATCACCGATTAAATAAACCAATCACCGTCTAAAGAAGTCGATTAAAGCTGATTCGATCAAACCATGGCTAAGGGGCTATTCCCCTTATCTCGATATGGAACTACTCTCTCATGGTTGAGGAGAAGGGGGAGATGGAGGAAGAAAGTACCTTGGCCATAGTCTAGGCTTAAACAAGAAATTAATCCTTATTCTAGAGACAATAAAATGTTCAGGTTCTTAATTCCTTGCTCCAAAACTAAAGAAAGGGGGAAGAAGAGATCTAGATCTAGAAGCAAAATAAAGGGAAACTGAGGAGCAAACTGAAGAATGAACAATGATTCAAGAAATAAACTACTTTATTGCTGAATCAGAAGAATACAAGATTAATGCTACTATGAGAATTCCAGTATAAAAGTGAAGATCAAAGATGATCCAAGGAGGAGGAAGTGCCCCTCCTTTTATAGGAGAAGGAGGGGGCAACTTTTACATTAGGGTTAGAGAAATGGTGGCTGGCGGCTGGCTTTTGGGCAGTCTATGTGGTGCCAACGAATCAGTTCAAGGATGAGCCGATTGGCTGGCTGTTGGGGGAAAAACTGCTGCTAAGGGAACAATTGCCAACCCTAATTAGGGTGGCGGCGCAGACAACACCCGCTCGGCTGGGATGGATTTCCTCCCATTATTAGGGATTCAACTTAGCATTTAATCTTGGGAAGTAAACCGATATGGCCGGTCGTCTGACAAGTGCGACGATCGGTGCTAGAGAACAAAATGAACAATTGGATATATGAGACAATCGACTCATCAAAATGAAATGATCGGTTGGATATCTGAGATGATCGGCTCATGATCTGAACCTATGAGAAAATGCTAATAATTGTTAGATTTTTGATAAAAATGGGAAAATATGAATTTGTGCAATTTCAGGGGATGAAATGAATATATCTATTTGAAAAGCTTAAATAATTTGCAAAAAAGAGGTGCTAAAATAGCACGCATCAGAATACCATGGACTTAAATCTTTGCTTGTCCTCAAGCAATTGAAATATCAAAATGATTCAAAGATTTTTGGATAACAAGTTCATCCTCCCTAGATTAGCAATTCTTCTATCCTTTTCATGGCCAAGCGACCCATCTCCTAGAACCATGAATTGCAAGCACTATGTTTCTTATGAAAACATTTTTCATAACTTATTTTTTAAACTTATACTTTGTAGAAAAATAGTCTTGATCTGACTTGCGCTCGACAGTCAATTTTTTTATTGGGTTAATTGTTGCACGGGAATAGAGAAAATTGAGGTGTGATAGAAGAAACCCTCCTCTATTCGACTTGGGATATATTTTTTTATGGACTTGTGATTACATTGACCACAATTTTTTATGTGCTCTTTTTTGGCATCTTTTGATGGTACGCCCCTTTGCTGGGTATGGAAGAAGAGCATGCCACACCAGACTAAGGGTTTGGAGTGCGAATTATTTTTCCCGTGCAACAAAAAACCTTTTTTTAATGAGTGTCATTGCATAAGTTAGAAAAGACATGTAGCTGCATTATATAAGAGTAAAAATGATAAGTTAATCACTACTACAGAAACAACCTTTGGCATCGGTTGTTTAACCCCCTTTGGCGTCGGTTTCTGAGCGACGCCTATGTGGGCGCCGCTAAAGGTCGAACACTTCGGCGTCGGTTTTTTAACCGACGCCTATTTAACATATAGGCATCGGTCTTTTAGTAGATAACCGACGCCAAAAGGGTTCGCGCCACAGAAAACGGCGTCATCTAGGACACATTCTGCGTCGGTTATCTACTAAAAGACCGATGCCTATATGGACTATAGCGTCGGTGTTTACTTGGTAACCGACGCAGAAAGAGTCCTAGATGACACTGTTTTCTGTGGCGCGAACCCTTTTGGTGTCGGTTTTCTATAAAAAAAACTGACGCAATACTTCAAGACGACAGAGCTGTGCTTCCCTGCACGGCCGTGTTTAGTACTATAGGCATAGGTTTTATATGAATAACCGACGCCTTTTCCACCACGGCCGTGCTTTCCTGCACGGTCGGGTTGTTTGTACTATTAGGCATCGGTTTTTATCCAATAACCGACGCTGTAGGTCTTTGCTGACGGTTTTCTGTAAATAACCGACGCCTATATCTATTTTTTTTTCATATCAGTTTGCAGGCCTGCTGTGGCTGGTCAGCAGGATGAGAACCTGCAGTTCAGTTTTCTGAACTGCATGTTTACGACATCCATTGATATCAACCTACAAACAGGCCACAAACCTGCAAAAGTCCCAAGGAAAATTTCACACAAGTAGATACATTCAGACATCAATTCAATTCTCACATTCACACATATAGAAACATTCAAATACATTTATTAACATTCAGAAATATTCATTTACAAAGTATCATTTATTATCTCTATCAACATCCCAATTATATCTTACAGTTGCCACTGCTTGTATGGCTTTTGCCCATTCTTCTCTTATTTCATTTAATGCTTCCATCGTATATGGAGCATGTATATTTTTTTAAGCGTTTACCTATAGTGTTGTCAGTTTTAAACACCTGCAAAGAGAATGATGTATATATATAAGTAATAATATAAAAATAAGATTGATATATTTCATACTAACTAATGAGACTATATATAATACCTCATGTATGGTATCGATGTCCAATGCGGCATGTTTGATAATCATCTGCATAAATCGCATCACATAGTATGAGCATGCCCAGCCATTGTCTTGTGTAGCGCACTATAAATTGAAACATACAAAATAATACAACTAAGCACAATTCACATCAATAATATATACATTGGAGTCGGGAACTTACTTGTACGTTTTGCCAATTTATTGGCTGGTTCTTTTTCCTTGGGACCGTTCCTCTAGCCTTTTTGAATGCATCTAAACCCCTACATGTTAATATAACACAGTAAATTACATAAGTAAATAGTAATGTAATAACATATGTTAACAGATACAAAAATGAAATATTTCTCACCAGAATAATGGCATTCTCATTACGTGTCCAATTTTAGTGTTTAATGTACTTCCCGCGGGATCTAGATAATAAACAGTGAACGACCCAGGGACAATAACTAGTAACTCCCAATGTTTACCGCTAGAGGTAAAAAGTTAACAATTAATAACTCAAAATGCACAATAAAAATGGAATTTTCCTAAGTCCAAATAATAAATAAAGTAAACTTACTTGACATTGAATGGAGCTATTATTATCGTCTTCTTTTGCTGACCAAAAATTGTAAAAGCATCTATACAGTATTGTTGAACATTATCAGGGTCTTTAGCTACCATACTAATCAATGATGGAATCAAAAATCCCACATGATCAAATGCAAATTGTTTGCAATGATCTTCAACTAAGTAGCTGCAAAACATGTATTACGTATACATTAATATATAAGAAACCAGATCACCGGATCTTACACAAGGTATATGGATGTATAAACAAGATCTCACCTTATCCATGTCTCTATCATTGATGTATTCAGCCAATCATAAATAAAAAGCTCAATAATATCTTGTATAAATAAAGAGCTATCGTATGATTGACCTGCATAATCTGCATCTAAAGAAACAATTATCGGGCAATGTATATTATGTGCATGTAGCCAACATGCCATTCCCCTACAAGCAGGACCTAACGGGTATGTTAGGTCAGTTGGAACCCAAGTTGGTAATGCGGGAAGTGGAGGTGGAGGCCTAGGTGCTCCTGGTGTCTTCTTTTTAACCTGTATATATAATTTCAGATCAGTTGACATCATATATACACATTAACAGTCTAAATCAATGTAATTTTATCTTACAATTTCAGTAGTGTAGACGACATCTGCTTTGGGCCACAATATGACCCCGCCTTCTGCCTCAGCAAGTGTATCAATATCCGGGTGGGGATATGGCAATGTAGCTTCCCTCCAATCGGGTAACACACATAATGAGCCCACACGAATGTAGCCCTGTGGCATTGGAGTCCCGTGAAACCTTTCCCCAGGAAGGGACGGGTAAGCCTGCGCCTCTACAACAACATAGTCTTGTATTCTTAAGCGGCATGGATTCAATGCCTACAAATTTACGTAAAGAATGTTATACATATATATATATCATCTTGAAAACATATCATCTTGAAAAGACTAGCTACAATGTCATAAATAATACTTACAGCAGACGTGTTAGGCGATGGGTTTCCAGGATTACTCGCAGTCTGTGCATCAGGAGAAGAGTGGGTCGCCATAGGCTGATTGGAAGCCTGAGATGCCTGCCACCACAGCAATTCTTCCTTGACCTTCTCAGCAACTACATCGTTGACCTTCTTAGCAACTATATCCTCGACTCTCTTATTCTCCTATACATGGATAAAAGAAACATTAGCTTCTTATTATTGAATTTCCTTTTGCAGTAACATTCTAAAAAAAGAATAGGTTACCTCTTCTTGAGAAAGTCCCGCTCTGGGTTTGCGCTGGGATGGCCCAAAGAATGCTTTGATGCCCACACCAGCGCCTGCACCCCTAACACGTCCAGGATGCTCTGGATTACCCAGAGCAACTGTCAATTCATCCCTTGTGCCCTGAGGGATGAACGTGCCTTGTTTCCTCTGCTCATGCAGCTCCCGCTAATCACCATCAACAGAAATTGGTAAGTTAACACCACAAATAATCAATATTCAAACGATTGCTCTAAGAGTTGTATTTTACCATTTTCGCAGCCGCCTCAGCAGTTACGGGCTTCTTTATTTCACCCTTCTTGTTTTGCCTCCCAGCTATCCAGATATCATGGCGAGGCATGAGTGTGGCAGACTCCTAAGTAGGAGCAGACTCCTGAGTAGCCGCAGACTCCGCATGTAGTCTTTGGCGAACGCTTGCATAGCCTTTTGGACCCATAGTGTGGTCATGCACATTCAGTGCACGCCTTGCTTTTTGTGCGTCACTGAGGGCCTAGTTAGTATGCACATTAATGATTTGGTTAGTATCACTAAATGTTAATCTTGAATAGGTGAATACAATGTATATTAATTAAATTGGGAGTGACCCCTAATACCTTGAATTCTTCAGATTTTCTTGAAGCAACAAAATTGTCCCAATCTTCTTTGTCCAAGAAGTTCCATTGTTCAAGGGCTGACTTCTTTTTCTTATCACCCTCTTTTATGTATTCTCTGTTCAGATTTGTCCTATAATTCCTAAGCATCTTTCCAGCGCGTTGCATCACACTTTTACGATGCAACTTCTCATCCAATGCAAATAGATTCTGTAAAATAGAAATGTTATTAACTAGTATCCAAAATAGAATTGCAAATAATAGAATTTGTAATCTACAAAATAGAATTGCAAATAATAATAACTCACGCATAAATCCTTCCATATCAAGTCTTTTTTCCCCTGAGGAACTTTATGCCAATTATCATACTTAACACCACAATGGCTTCGAGTGGTACACCCAAGATAGTTTACAAAATTATTGCGGTTCACTCCAATTGCATTTCCTCCATTATCAAACTCCACAACCAATTTGGATCCACTGCCACTAAGCGCTATTAACTTCTTCAACAGAGTGATGCCCCTTTTCTTGTTAAGTGTTTGGTGCTGCGCATCAAGTTGCTCCAGTGCTTCAGTGGGTACATGTGCATCATCAACCTAAAATTTGACAAAAATAAACACACTGAATTAGCCCAATATAGAAATATAAGATATATGACATAACTAGAAGATAATGAATTTTATAGAAATACAGGATATGTTTTTAGAACTTACATTGGTATCCTCGCCATGCTCGTCATGGATAGCATGCTCATCATGGACTTCATGCTCATCATGGACATCATGCTCATCATGGTCAGCCATCTGAAAATGTCATTAAAAAGGCAAACATTTAGCATTTGTATTAACTAGAAAAAGGCAAACATTTAGCATTTGTATTAACTAGAAAAAGGCAAACATTTAGCATTTGTATAAACATACATGTCTCTAAATGTGTACGATTATGAATGGACATCCATGATCTATCCATTCTATGATCAGGGAAAACAAGTATATATTAGGAAACAAGTATATATTAGGAAAAGATTAGGGTATACACTTACATCCTAAGTGTATAATGTTATGTCATTCTTATATATAATAAATGTGTACCACCTATCCCATCCTTGAACACCTAATCTCACTAGTAAGTGTATAATGTGTATTGGGTTTTCAAGAAAATTTCGGCAGCATTTCCCCGCTGTTCTTTAAGTACATATGTACTTAGAGAACAAACGGGGAAATGCTGCCGAAATTTTCTCGAAAACCCAATACACATTATACACTTACATCCTAAGTGATATTAGGTGTTCAAGAACAGTCCCAAACTGGGGACTATCCAAGATTTACTCCTAATGAGTCAATCTTGGACGGGTTTCTAGGCCAACAAACACATTTGATGTCATTCTTATATATAATAAATGTGTACCACCTATCCCATCCTTGAACACCTAATCTCACTAGTAAGTTTATAATGTGTATTGGGTTTTCGAGAAAATTTCGGCAGCATTTCCCCGCTGTTCTCTAAGTACATATGTACTTAGAGAACAAACGGGGAAATGCTACTGAAATTTTCTCAAAAACCCAATACACATTATACACTTACATCCTAAGTGAGATTAGGTGTTCAAGAACAGTCCCAAACCGGGGACTATCCAAGATTTACTCCTAATGAGTCAATCTTGGACGGGTTTCTAGGCCAACAAACACAATAATAGATATGTACATGTTAGGGTTTCATCACAATTGATGTTAGGGTTTCATCAATGTTAGGGTTTAATCAAATCAAATTAGGATGCTAGAATGGATTTAAATCAAATTAGGGTTTAAATCAAATCAAATAAGGCCGTGGCTGTGTTGGCCTACCACGGCCGTGCTGGGCAGCACGGCCATGTTGTCCAGAACGGCCATGCTGCCCAGCACGGCTGTGGTAGGCCATTCTTCTTAGTTATCAGTGAAAGAAGTGGTGAAACCAAGATTTAGATGCAATATTAGGCGAGAAACAACAACTGACCTCCCAGCAGTGGTGGTGGTGACCGGCGAGCTCCAGGAAGCAGGGCAGGCAGGTGCAGCGGTGGCCAACGAGCTCCAGGCGGTAGGGCAGACAGACCAAGGAGCAGCAGCGTCGGAGGCAAGGAGAAGCGGCGTCGGCGGGAGGCGGCAAGGAGGAAGGCAGCGCGGCGGCGAGCTCCAGGCGGCAGGGAAGGCAGACCAAGGAGCAGCAGTTGCTGCGGAGAAGGGGGCGCGGCGGAGAAGGGGAAGAAGGCAGCAACAGTGGCGGCGGAGAAGGGGGTGCGCCAGCGGCGCTGCGGCGCTGTCGTGGAGGAAGAAGGAGCTTTCGTGGAGGAGAAATCGGTGGCGTGGTCGGGCGACAGAAGAGAAGAAAAGGGAAATCGGCTCGCAATGAAACAGAAGAAAGGGGAAGAGTCGGGCGATCACGGGATATTAAGTTCCAAAATAGCATCGGTTGTTTGAAACAACCAACGCCTAAACCTCTTTAGCGTCGGTTGTTTGAACCAACTGACGTCCAATTGGACGATATTTTCACGAAATTGTTTGGCGGGAACCACTTTCAGCGTCGGTTATAAAAGGTTAACCGACGCTGAAAGTGACACTTTTCACGCAAATTTTCATCGCGCATAGGCGTCGGTTTCTATCTACATAACCGACGCTGAAAGTGACACTATTTTTTTTGCTCGAAAATTGGATTTCGTGGGTGACTTTAGGCGTCGGTTTGTTATTAACAACCGACGCTGTATTCAAAGCGGTACTCGTGTCTGGCTGGTCTTCGAATATAGACGTCGGTTTGCCTAAATAACTGAGTCTAATAGTGTAGGCATCGATTTTCCTAAAGAACCGACGCCCAGAAAAGTGACACTGAATGTTGTTTCTGTAGTAGTGAATCTAATGCTAAAAAATAAGAAAATTTTCATGTGATTCTATTTGATACTCTAAGGCTTGCCATCGTTTCCAAGAATTACTTATCATGATCATAGGGAACTTGATATTTCAAAACATTTGAATAATTTTGAGAATGCAATTGTTTTTACTAGTTTCATTGTTTAAAATAAAATACAACATTTTGTCGACTAGATAAAGGCCTATGTTTGAAAGGAAAAACAATGCAATACAATGTAAAATGTAGAAAAGAAATGCTAAAAAGGGAAGATAGAGGGTGGATTACGTACCACCCACCCCAACCCTGAACTTAGAATTTTGCTCAGTCCAAGCAAACTCTTAGAATGAGATGGAGGGAAGAGGATCACTGTGGTGGAGGGTGTTGCTGGTGGGAGGAGTAGTAGTTTCCCCAATAAGGGGAGTCAGGACCTGGATAGCTCTGTTGGGCTCTGTACTCCTCGTATGATGGTCGACTGGGGGGTAGTGACCGCACTCCACATGTCAGGACTCCTGTGAATGTTGCATCAGGTACATGTGATTGAGTTGGTGGCCCTGTCTCTGATGCTCATGCTGAATCTCATCTAGTTGGGTCTGGACCTCGTAGAAGTTGTAAGGGTCATTGTCTGGTCACCACCTGGTGCAGCATCTGGAAGGTGGTGACGGTGGTCCAGTGTCCTCTTCGTGGGCCTCTAGATAGAGGCTCTTCCTATGGGGTTGTGGCTCGGGGATGGTGTCTGGGTCTGGATGCTCCAGACTGAATCTCTAGATATGGCCCTGTAGGTCAGTCAACTCATAGACGTAGTTTGCTGTCGCAAACTACACATGTAAAGGGAGCTGGAGGTCCACCTGAGTGTCCTTAAACAAAAGATAATAAATTCCCTTGGAACCCAAATGGATGAACCTACTATTCTTCAAATAGTGAGAGTGGATGAGGTGGTTTTTTAGCTCAAGTGGAGGAAAGGTGATGTGGGTGTATCCCAAAAAGACGGTGAGTTGGGTGACATAGTGGCCGATGCATAAAGAAGAGGAAGTGGCGTGGATGGATTGGGTACCAAAGTGCTTAATGATAGCATTGTCCCAGTTGAAAGGCTCTTCATGTAAAAGACACGAAAGAGCATAAAGTTCTACATGTATGATTGCTCCCTGAGTACCTTCCTGACTAAAGATGGTGCAGGCCAGGAGGCGGTGAAGGTAACAAACCACCGGGTTGTGGATGCAAGTGGATTGATCTATTCCAACTAGATCTACCATTTTGTACTCCAATGCAGCTCCTTTCTTCCTAAGTTCACCCATAAGTTTGGTTTCTTGTTCGAGGGGAAGGGCAGAATTTATTATGATAGGGTACAGTTCTAGCTCATCAAGAAAGACATATTTTAGGCCTATGGGGAGAGTCTTCATTTCTGGGGCCTTTGGTGGTTCAAGCTTTCCTTCTATGGTGGAGATCATCTTAAGGTCTTCAATTTTAGCATTGGGGATCTCCTCAAAGTTATCTAAATGAATCTTGAATTGATTTAATGGTTCATTGTCAAAATCACATTTGGCGAGGATAGTGAGGGAGGTGTGTAGGGGGTCATCAACTAACTCCCATTCCTATCTTAGTTGGGATAATTTATCAATGCAATCAAGGAGGTAGACCTCTTCCTCAAGACTAGGTCCCCTCATGCTTTCAAATACCCTAAACTCTAGGATTTGCTTCCTTAATATTAACAAAATGGTACCAGCCTCAACATCAATCAAGGCACGGGCAGTGGCTAAGAAGGGATGTCCAAAAATGAGAGGGTAGCATAAATCTTCCTTGATGTCCATGATCACAAAATCACAGGGGACATAGGCATCTTTTCCAACTTTAACCGAAATGTCTTCTATGATACCCATGGGTTTGGTCGTGGATGAGTCCGCTAGTTGGATAGTCATGGTTGTGGGTAACATGTCATTGAATCCTAGTCTTTTGCAAAGGCTATAGGGCATAATGGATATATTGGCTCCTAAATCAGCTAGGCCCTTTCTACAAGCATTTCCAACCAAGTAGCATCCTATTCCAAAAGAACCTTGGTCCTTCTATTTTTTAGGCATCTTACTTTGGATTATGTCTGAAGTGGTCCTAGAAAGTTTAAAAGTCTCGTATTCTCTAGTAACATACTTCCTAGTCAAGAGAGATTTCATGTACTTGGACCAAGCGGGCATGCCTGCCAAAACATCAAGGAAAGGAATGTCAACATGTGTTTTTTCATAGCATCCCTAAATTTCATGAAGCGGGCGTCAAGTCTTGTTTGTTTTATGTGGGCTTGGTAGGGAGGTCGGGGTTTGTAGATTGGTTCTTCGTCTTCTGCCTGAGGAGTTTCAGGGATGGATGGTTTGGGTGTACCTTCAGGTTCAACAACTACCATGTCCTCATCCTCGAATTCTAGAGGTGGGTCCGAAGGTTTCTCTGGAGGGGGAGGGGAGTGCACCTTTCCCGAATGAGTGGAGACAACCTTGAGTTGTTCGGGATGTTTGGGGTTATTTTCAGGTTGTCCTGCAAAAGTTTCGGCAGGGGGTTTCTGTTGGGCAAACAAATGAGCTAGCTGGGTGTCAGTTGCCTTTTGATGAGCTTGTTCGGAATGATGATTTTCTCCAAGGCAACTATCCTTTCGTCGGTTGAGGGGGTGGGGGTAGGAACATTTGGTTGAGGAGGTGGTTTATTGAGGTTTTGAGGGGGAAGGTTTAAGTTTTGGAATTGTTGTCCTTGATATGGTGGTCGGGTTGGGTGATTTTCTCGGTAATTTCCTTGGATTCTAAAATTCCTTTGGTTGTTGTATGGGAATCCAGGTGTTGGTCGATTGTTGCCTTGAGGGTAGGGAGGCCTTTGTTGGGATTGAAGTTGGATAGAGTTTTCGACACCTGAAGGGTTCCCATATTGGAAACCATGGTGATTTCTAGTCTGGTTGGGGTTGTAGTAACCTTGGTCTGGTATGGTATGGATTGAATTGATGTCTTCTAGTTGTTGTCCCATTTATGGCTGCATGGGGATGTTGTAGAGGTATTGATAGTGCATGGTGGTGTGATCGTATCCTTGGTAAATGCCACAAAGAGAGTCCACAACTTTTATTTGTTGGGGTGACTCCCTATGGGTGCCTAGGGATGACTCTAACCGATCATGTTTTAGGGCAATTAATTTGATTCTTTTTACTATGCTTTGGATGTCAATATTAACTTTTGCCTTGGCTACCTTAACGATTCCACAAATTCTCCTTCTAGCCCTTATTTCAGAAGCCCGTTTGACTACCTCCCATGCACTAGTCAGACTTTGGTGCATGAAGTTTCCTCCAGATGAGGAATCGAGAAAGAATTTGGTATCATCATCAACACCACAATAGAAGATCTTTATGAGTTGGGCTTGAGATATATCATGGTGAGGGCACTTCCTAAGTAAGTCTTTGAACCTTTTCTAGGATTCTCCTAAGGATTCTCCCGGGGACATGGAAAAGTGAGTGATTTGACCCCTGAGTTCATAGGTGAGAGAAGGGGGGTAAAATTTATCAAGAAACTTGCTTTGTAGAACTTCCCTAGTTGTGACATGTTCTTCACTCTCCATAGTGTTGTACCAGCTACTAGCTTGGATGGAGAGGGAATATTTGAACAATCTAAGGTGGATGGCATCGTCATAGACACCTGGGAGTTTGTTTAGAGAGCAAAGGTCAATGAATCTTTGAAGGTGAACATGTCAACTTTCCCCATTGCTTCCTGAGAAGGGATTGGCTTGCATCATGGTGATCCATTGGGTTCGGATCTCAAATTGAGGAGCAATGATGTCAGGGGGTACGAGTGGATGTTGTGAATAGACGATTTTGGGAACAGAAAAAATCCTTTAGTTGTTTTTGCCTTTCGTCTTCCCTCCTATTGGCTTCTATGGTTTCTTGTTTATCCATGTAGGCTGCTCGTAAAGCAGCTTCTCTTTCTACTTGTTTGGCTTTGATGAGCTCTCTTTGAGCTGTGAGAGCTTGGTCGATCCTACAGGCGACTTCTTCTTCATTCATTCTTTTTTATTTTGACAGTTTAAATGATGAAAAGTCCTTTCTATTCCATATCAAATGATTGAAAATCAACGTTGGGACGTCGCATGCACAAATAAAGCAGTTAATCACGTGCAGAAAAAATGGACTGTCGGAATGGAAACTCGGTAGAAGGAGGAGTCACACTTTCAGAATGTTACTCGGATGGCATAAAAAAGGAAAAAATCTTTTTCAAAAATTTTGGGGTTCGAAAGAAACAAATTTGTTGTCCATGGCAATGATGCCAAATTGATATGTGTCGCTTAACACACCAATCAATAAGATTGTTAATCCTAGAGTTTAAACCTTTTATCTTTCCAGTTATGCTAGTATAGAAAGGGTCGAATCCCAAAGGACAACTTTTTAAGATTGTTTCTTCTTAACCCAATTGTTTGAAGAACTTTTTTTTTGGTATTTTTAAATTTGGAACGAGAATGTAAAAGTCGGTTTGGGTGATGATTGATTACACTACGAAAGCAACTTGCTGAAATTAAATTGCACTTAAACAAAATATTATTTGCCCTATAAAAGGTAAACAAGATTGTTGCTAGCACAAGAAAAAATAGAATGAAAATACTAGAACGTAAGAAAGCAATGAGCGGTGATTGAAATCAAAGGGAGAGAATCGATGCGTTAGGGGTTTTCACCACCTTATCCATGGCAAGAAAATGAATTAACAATTATTGACAAATAGGCGACGACATGCAAATAATAAAAATCCACAAAAGATGAAATCCACATGAGCCCATTGGTCCTGGTGCTCATGTTTCCTACTTCGTCATCTAAAAAGAGATAAATCCACAGTCACTTCAACATCTCTATGTGAATTGATTTAATTGTTCTAAACCTGGAATTCCATGGTCATTTCCATCTCAGTTAACATAAACATCTAAGTGAGTAATTACTTTGCTAGATCATCGATTAAATAAACCAATCGCCATCTAAAGAAGTTGATTAAATCTGATTCGATCAAACCATGGTTAAGGGGCTATTCCCCTTGCCTCGATATGGAACTACTCGCTCATGGTTGAGGAGAAGGGGGAGACAGAGGAAGAAAGTACCTTGGCCATAGTCTAGGCTTAAATAGAAAATTAATCCTTATTCTAGAGACAATAAAATGGCTCTTAATTCCTTGCTCCAGAACTAAAGAAAGGGGGAAGAAGAGATCTAGATCTAGAAGGGTGGAATAAAAGGAAACCAAGGAGCAAACTAAATAATGAACAATGCTTCAAGAAATAAACTACTTTATTACTGAATCAAAAGAATACAAGATTAACGTTACTCCGAGAATTCCAATACAAAAGTGAAGATCAAAGATGATATAAGGAGGAGGAAGTGCCCCTCCTTTTATAGGAGAAGGAGGGGGCAATTTTTACATTAGGGTTAGAGAAATGGTGGTTGGTGATTAGCTTTTGGGCTGTTTGTGCGGCGCCAATTGATCGGTTCAAGGATGAGACGATCGGCTGGTTGCTGGGGGGAAAATGGTCGCTAAGGGAACAATAGCCAACTCTAATTAGGGTGGCGGTGCGGGCAACACCCGCTCGACTGGGATGGATTTCCTCCCATTATTAGGGCTTCAGATAAGCATTTAATCTTGGGAAGTAAACCGCTCTGGACGGTCGTCTGACAAGTGCGACGATCGGTGCTGGAGAACAAAACAAATGATTAGATATATGAGACGATCGACTCATCAGAATGAAATGATTGGTTGGATATCTAAGACATCAGCTCATGATCTAAACTTACGAGAAAATGCAGATAATTGTCAGATTTGTGATACAAATGAGAAAATATGAATTTGTGAAATTTTAGGGGATGAAATGAATATCTCTATTTGACAAGCTTAAATAATTTGCAGAAAAGAGGTGATAAAATAGCACGCATCAATGACTTAGTTTCTTTCTTGTTCTTTCTTTCTTGGAATTGTAGTGTAATCAAACCAAACCCAACTTAAAACCCTCAAACCCTAATCTCCACTTTAGGAACATAGAAAATGCTAACTTAGCTCTAGTTCCCCCTCTCTCCCTGAGGATCGACCCCTATACTTGCCTCTCCTCTTTACTATGATAGTACCGCGAGCGCTTGCAGGTGTCTTGTTTATTATTGTAACCGAGTCTTCTTAGGGTTTTTACAAATATGAAAAGATCCCAAGTGTGTTCGAGTTCTGTGGGGGTACATCAAATCAAACTTAATTGGTTAGTGTGTGCACCTCTGGCTTCATACACCACCCTTCAACTACCAGGTCTAAGAGATCCATGCTTGAAGGTGAGGGTAATAGGGTCATTTTCCCATGACGTTCACCAGAATCATGTGCTCCCAAATGTTCTTCACGTGATCGAATTCATCCTCTTATATGTATGTATGTATGTATGTATGTATGTATGTATGTATGTATGTATGTATGTATGTATGTATGTATGTATGTATGTATGTATGTATGTATGTATGTATGTATGTATGTATGTATGTATGTATGTTTGTTTGTATGTATGTATGTATGTATCAGAATCAGGTAAATATATTCTAACTTCCTCCTACCAAATAGTAGAAGGTCAAGAGTTATATGTAGGCCCAACGCCATACACTCAAAAATAAAAAAGAGCAACAACTCACACACTATCTAATGTGTAATACATTTAACACATTTAAAAAAAATTACAGCAATACTCCTTTCATTTGCATCTATGTCATGGTGTCTTCTAGCATTCCTTTCCTCCCAAATATGATAGCAGAGAGTAGAAAATAAATTCTTCTTTGTGTCTTCTCTTCTGCAGCTTGTTACCATTTTTCTCGGGTCCGTTTCCAGCATGAATTGTAGCTAAAACTCTTCACATATAATCCTCCAAAGGGATTCATCCTCCTTCTTGCATAGCAAACACTTCATTGAGACATCATAGTTTCATCCATGTAGCTTGTCCAAGGTGGCCAATTCACTATGTAGAATTTTTTAGACGCACATGCTCCATTTCAGAACAAAACTACTTGTCCATATATGTTCTACACATGTGTATTTTTCTACCCTTGTCTGTGTTATTTCCCATAGATTCATCTTTGTTTCTTTAAGCCTCCATGTTCCTTGAGCATGAGGCTCAAAGAACTGTCTAATATGCTGCCATAATTTCATCATGACGTTGATAGTACATGAGCATCCCTCCCTTGTCTTTGGTTTAAAATCCAGCCCTCTAGGATATCTCTCTCATCCATCTCCCCATGTTGAGGAGCCTTCCTGGAAGATTATGATTCTCTATACTTTCCCTCACTTTGCTATATCTCTGGGTGTTTTTAGATTCAAGCCACCTTCCTCCTTAGGTAGAGCCAATCTAGCATATCCCATCGGGTAGTATTCGCTTGCCCATAGAAAGTTTGACATCTTCATCTCCATTCTGTCCATAACCAAACTAGGAATCTCTCTTTGTTGCACCCAGAAAATAAGAAGCCCCTCTATAGCTGCTCGTATCAGAGTTTCTCTCCCCGCCATGGATGTCTTTTGTGATGGCCATTTGTTGATCATTTCTTCTAGTCTATCCATAAAATTAGCAAAGTCCTTTACCTGTAGGTTCCCCCCCGCAAGCAGAAAGCCAAGATATTTTGTAGGGAACTTTCCTTTCTCTACACCCATTGCCTCCAGTAACATGTCTTCCACTTGGCTGCAAATTTTGGAGAAAACGATGTGTGTTTTCCTTGCATTCACACACTGCCCTGTCTATTTTTCCAAAAATTTTCAGCATATTATGTATGCACTCTAGAGTATTTTGTTTTTCTTCTACAAATACCAACACGTCATCTGCAAATATTAGGTGAGTGAATAATTTTATGATATGTACAGTGTAAGGCTTTATCTACTTTCTTTTTTCCGCCATATGCATTTTCTGTGTGAAGTATTCCATAACAATCACAAAGATGAGAGGAGACAAAGGGTCCCCTTGGCATAGTCCATTGCCACCTCTGAACATTCCTGCATATGTTCCATTTACCATAATAGAGAAACTAGTAGTTCCAACACACTGCTTCATCCAGGTGATCCATTGTTCACTAAATCCCATTTGCCGCATGATCCACCATAGCTTTTCCCATCAGGCCTATCATATGCTTTGGACACATCTAGTTTGAGACATGCATTCCTACTTCCTCTCAAGACATTATATTCTAACAGAAATTCTTCAACCAAGAGAGAACAATCACTAATGCTCCTTCCTGTCACAAAGGATCCTTGGTTTAAAGATATGAGATATGGGAGTACCATCTTCAGTCAAGATGCCAAAATTTTTACAATAATTTTATATTATACCAAGAAGCATGCAATGTGTCTAAAATCAGCAAGGGAGGAAGTCATCTTTTTCTTAGGAATGAGTACCAAAAAAGAATGATTGACATGTCTCACCATGTTGCCACCCTCCAGAAACCAGTTGACGTATGAAATTAGATCATCCTTGATGATATCCCACATCTTCTTATAAAATTAGGCATTGAAATTGTCTAAACCCAGAGACTGCCAATACACCAAATTGCTTCCTTGATTTCCTTCTCATTATTCTTTCTTATGGGAATATTGTTGTGCGTGCCTATGAGCTTGAATTACCACTCCAGATCCTCCTCTTCTATTTCCTCCACAAAAAAAATTTATATAGAGAGGAATAGAAATTTACGACCTACTCTTCCAGATCCTCCTGTTTGTTGACTAATCTTCCCTCCATATCAATCAGCTTAGAAATAATATTATCTACCTCCCTTCTCTGAATAGTAGTATGGTATAGTTTGGTATTTATGTCCCCATCTTCCATCCACTTCTCTCTACTTCTCTGCCAGTAGAACTTTTCCTCAACTTTCTTCAAGTCTTATAGCATCATTTTCAGCTCATCAACCTTGTTTATCAGATCACCATTGAGTGGGTCACATAATAATTTTCCTCTGACATGTCTACATTCTCTTTTTGTTTCCACTAGTAGATTTGGGATATTCATTTCATTCTTAGCCCATCTTTTAAGTGCTTTTTTTGTGTTTTCTAGCTTTTTTGCAAAATAATCATTGGGTTCCATGTCACCTGCACATTACATGCCTCTTTAACAATGTCATTGAAGCCCTTCCAATCAACCCAGTAGTTTAGGAACTGGAATGGTCTTCTTTTTTGTTTCTTTTTTGTAATTTGGACTGAGATAGGAGTGTGGTCGCTTAGTTCAGACCCATCTTCCTTCACATACACCTTAGAAAAAATATGTAGCCATTCATCATTCACTGGTGCTCTATCTAGCTTGTTTGCAATTTTGTCTCCTAGGCTCCTTTCATTATTCTATGTGGAGATATCACCACCATTTATTGGTAGCTCAAACAAACTAGCTTTATCTATAGTATGGTTGAAAGCATCAAACTCTACATTTAAAGCTAGTCTTCTGCCTCTTTTCTCTGCCTGCATCCAGACGCTATTGAAGTCTTTAATCACTAGCCACAGTAGTGTTACCTGTCTAGAGATAGAAATAAGCTCCTTCCATATGTCCAATCTAGCATTTGCATCATTATGAGCATACATCGTTGTCACCCACATCTGCAACCCCCCATTATTTTTGTAGTCTAGTGTAACATGCTAATCTGACAACTGTATCACTGCCACCTGCCAAGCATTCAATTTCCAGGCCACACAAACTATATCCACCTCAGCGTATGCTACAATAGATACATGCTCCCATCCCTACAGAAACAAGTATTTAATGTTGTTTTTTTTTCTTTTCTTTTATTTTTGTTTCCACCAATGTAGTCAAAGAGTGACCACTAGTAGCAATCCATTTTTGGATTTCCTTCTTCTTGCTCCTATCACACCCCCATTAATATTCCATAGTACCATGGACTTATTAATGGGTTTTTTGGGATCTATTTTTCCTGCTCAACTCCTTCTTGTTATCCTTCCTCTTGTCTTCTTTCTTATCGTGCTTCGGTACAACAATATCTTCACTATCTGAGTCAGTTAACGCCTCAAAGCTATTTCATGTATCCAAAATGTTGCCCATTCCTTGGTTTCTAGGAATGTCATTCTTCTTGAAGCTTTTCCTCTTTGTAGAAGCAATGAACTCTCCTTCTTCCTTCTCAGCGCCTAGGTTACTACTTTCATCTTTCTCATGTGCTTTGTCTGACTCCTTGTGAGGTGTTGCTGGCTCTTCTTCATTTTGCACTATTTTTGTCAGGTCGTCCCCTCCATTGCTAGTCTGACCATGTTCTATGCTAGTGTTCTCCTCCATACTGGACTCAGGTCTAGGCTTAATTTTTTCCTTCCATTCTTGCCTAGGACCTTTAGCACCTTTTTCTTCCCCCTTCTTATCACAGTTTCTATTAGTATGCCCAAAAGCTTTACATCCACTACATTTTAGAGGAATAAAATCTGACTAATCCTGCACTGGGATGGGATCATGTCCACATACATTCATCCATACAGTGTCTATCATCTCGCTATCAACATTCACTTCAACCAATACTCTTGCTTCTTCATGCTCCAGTGATCTCTCATCAATGTGGAGTACCTTTCCAACACTTGCCGCAATCATTCCAGCTGCCTTCCTCATCCACCCTCTACCAAAGGACTTGAGCATTAACCACACTAGAATTGTAGTGAACATATCACGCTTCAGCTTGTCTTTGTGATGATAGTCTTTAGCTACCACAAGTTGGGTGTGAAACCATCTCGGCCCCATGTTGAGCAATGCATGTTTGTTTGTTGCATTGGAAAAGCAAACAAGAAAGATGCCTTTCTCTCTCGACAGTAGTTTGAAGGTTCCCTTTAGCCGCCATGTACATTGTATCCATGCATTCAGATGAGGGTAGAAGGGACACTTGCCCAGCACATACGCCATCACTGTGAACTCCCAAACATCCTTCATGCATTCAAATTTCTCAGCCTCTAGATCTATGTGGACGTGGCCCTCTAGATGCCTTGGATGTGAGAACTACACATCCTTGTTGCTCCCCGACAGTTGTTTCAGAACTTGTGTCCATGCTATTCTAACTCCTTTGGGCTCTCCTCCATCCTCCACAATTCCCTTTCGGGCATCATTATTTGCATCACCTTGTCGTGTGTTGTCCCTCACGACGTTGTGTCGGGCATCATCACCTTGTCAGGCGTCATCCCTCACGATACTGTGTCGGGCATCATCCCTCATGACACTACATCAGGAATCTTCCCTCACGATGTCGCGTTGGGTGTTGTCATTCACAGTGCCACAATGGCCTTCTTCCATCACAACACCTCATCGGGTGTTGTCGTTCATGACGTTGGGTCGGGCATTGTCATCCTCACCCTCGATTTCCCCTGTGACGCTCCCCACGCTAGGGCTAGGGCTGTCACTTGTTTTCTTGTTTGGGTCCTCTGTCTTCGAACTAGGGTTACGGTTGGTGGTGGTGGTGTGCGGGGTGGGTTGGGTGGTATGGGGGTGGACGCCCCCGATCGAGATGGCCGACGGTGTGGGTGCCATGCCCAAGGTTGTGATCGCCTGAGAATCACCCAGACTGTG
Organism: Alisma plantago-aquatica; assembly: GCA_963693085.1. Taxonomy (NCBI): domain Eukaryota; kingdom Viridiplantae; phylum Streptophyta; class Magnoliopsida; order Alismatales; family Alismataceae; genus Alisma; species Alisma plantago-aquatica. The sequence continues at coordinate 301,040,439 of OY856411.1, read as the reverse complement.
CCCTAGGGGATACATTGTGTTTTTTTACTTGTATGTATGTATGTATGTATGTATGTATGTATGTATGTATGTATGTATGTATGTATGTATGTATGTATGTATGTATGTATGTATGTATGTATGTATGTATGTATGTATGTATGTATGTATGTATGTATGTATGTATGTGTGTATGTATGTATGTATGTATGGATGTATGGATATATGGATGTATGTATGTATGTATGTATGTATGTATGTATGTATGTATGTATGTATGTATTTGTGTGTACATAGAGAGAGAATTGTAGGCTTGATGCTTGAGCTTGATTCCTTGAGGACAGTGTTGTTATCATAATGATGATGTCAAGTGGAAATAGTTAAATACTAAATCCATGAGAAAAATAAAATATAAGATTAAGGATGAGTTTGTAAAAAGCTCAAACTTGGACCTTATGTTGCCCTATGTGATCATTACAATTGGACTAGAATAATAAATACACATATTAACTATCATGTAGGACTTCAAAGAAAAAAATGGTGACAATTAATTGCTTCGAACTATATGATTCATAAAAACTGAATACAATGTGAATGATGATTAATTTATTTGAAAAGGATGATTCATAAAAAGGGAATACAATGTAATAATCTTGTTATATGATCATGACTCATTATATGTGACAATAATGATAATTCCTATACCTAAAATCATGGCCTACTTTGTGTAGTTTCTATGTGTAAATAAAATATGATAGTGGACAGATTATATATAATGTGGATGTCTTGTTTAAGGTTGATGTTGAGTGTATATGGAATACATGGCATGCAATCTAGATGTTAATCCCAAGGAGAAGCTCTTAGTGACAACAATGATGACCTAAGGCTCGTGGCCTATTTAAGATGAAAATAAAATACCTAATTATAACTTTGTTTTTTCATGATAATGACTAGTCAAACTCAAATTGAGTTAGATTAAACAAGATATTTTTGTTTAGATGATATAGATATAAATGATGAGTAATTAGCCAAAATAATAAATTGGAACCTCACATAGACCATATCATGTGGTGTATTCCCTAGTATCGCGGAACTATCTCAGTGTTAGAGTGGCTGGATAGTGAAAAAAGTATCCTTATAGAAATATCAAATTATGTAAAGGTGCTCAAAGTCATATACTTGTGAGTATATGTAGATGACTGATGCATGTCTCCTCGACATCTTGATATGGTTTATGTGATATGAGAGTGTTTCAAACTATAAGTCAGATTTTATGAGATATAAGGAGTGGTTGGGGTTGTAATTTGGAACATGAGTCTTAATACTTGAATGATAGGTGCCTCACTTGAATATTTCCTTTGAGCTCTCCATGATATGTTTGACCTATGTTCCCACTACCTTTTTTTAACTCATACTAACCAAGGGGAAGAGATCCTATGGAGATACGTAGTATAATACCATGTATGGTGGGCTTAGGGACTTAACTATCATAAGCTTATAGTTTGGATGGTACACATCCAAACTAACCAAGGCAAGACTAGTAATATACAATCAAGTAGGTTATAAGTGATAATGCTAACCATGATAATTACACGATTTTTTTTATCATCTAAGCAATGTAAGTGATGATATTTCTTCTATGCAAGATGAATAAGATGTGTGAATCATGTTATATTAGTTTGGAGTGTTTTATACCTTATGCTAAAGATATCATTTTATGAAAAAGAGAATAAGTGGATAATTGGAATATGGACTAAAAAATAAGTATCTCATCTACTTTCTATAATTCATTAAAATATTATATTTCTACAAGTATATATATTGGCGGGAATTGTCCTCTTGTTGGGGATTTTTATGAGTCTCACACAGTTCTTTCATAATGCTTTAGCTATGTTCATGCAGCGGAAAGGACGTGCTGACCAATTGTAACAAATGATAATATATTTTATTTATAATGTCCATGTACTCTCACTTTCCTAAGTGTTTCATGGGTAGTGATAATACTTGTATTTTTATTTCCATTGTATTTTTGTATGATTATAAGTTGTGAAATAGAATAGAATTCATATATAGTTGTATCTTCACAAATATGGATCTTGTTATAATCATTTATGATGGGATTAATAAAGATGTTTTTGTTCATTTATGTATCAATGTTTCTATTTTTTTAATGATGTTGATAACTAGTATTAACATGTTCTATATCATCATGATTTGTGATGCTTGTTTGTAATTAGATTTTATGGAGTTTTTTTTTCATAATTATTATTTGGTTTTTGTTGGTTTCTAGTCTTTTGTGTTTTATTTTGAGGATTTTGTCCAAATGATCATTTGGAAATTTATTAGTGGGATGGTTCCTCACAATAGACCTCTTGTGTGTTCTATTTGTATGTAGTTCACACATATTGAAACCAGTAAGAGAGGGGAAAGAAGGAAAGAATCATTCTATATTACTTATATTACCATTGGATTAGGTTGAAAATGAAGAATAAACGACCACAAAAGTAATACCAAAGTTCATTCTAGATAAGTTATCTTATTCTTGATCTATTTCTTGTTCCTTTCATATCTACCAAAAGTCACATCTAATACGTCTAAAGCTCAATTTTAGGGCTTAGATTAGGGAGATACTAACATAACAAGGCTAGGATTCAAACTTTATACTTATATTATATATCAAGATTTATTCATTTTAAAGATTTTTGAGGTCAGTCATTGTGTTTATCAGCATTGGTGGTGACTATCACTGGTCAATGTGACCCCATCATTGTGACTCGATAGTGATCTGACCTATTTGATGTGACTGGTCATTGTGGGCTGACTATGACCTAATTTGGTTGATGTGTTCAGCAATGACCTTCACAACAATCAATGCTAGTTTTAAGTGTGGGAAATTAATTTGTGTGCTTTTTTAGCTTCTTTTAAGCTTAAATTTATTGTCTACATCAATCACTATTTTTTACCTAGCCAACTTGAAATCCAATATGTTAACCATTAAGAAGATAGGAAACCATTAAAATAATCAGATAAAATTATAAACTAAGAGTATTGATTCTACAAGTCAGGGATTACTAGTTAAAATGGAACTAGGTTGCAATATGAAGCATTTTAATTCTTACTCATCCAGATGGCCGTATCTTATACAACTTGTTTCCTAGTATAGGAATACAATACATATAAGCATGTGTTGGGATACCCAATCTATTAATGTGTATGGATGGTGATCTTACCCTGGGTCATGGATGAAGATCTAATTTTTTTTTTATTTTTGTAATTTATTTATGATTTTTACTATAGTCAATGAAAAAGATGATGGTGAACCCTCATAAAAATGGATGAAATGAGGTTCCCATCATGATCTTTATGTTTTCATACCTCACATTGGTATTTTGATATTGGTATCCAATGAGTGACTATTTTGAATTCTATAAGTGTGTTGATGTGACGTTGTTGTTGGTGATGGTTACAATTGTGGTTATTTATACTATAATTAGGAAAATAATTCATGGCAATAGTAGTTCATTATGAAGGTCAAGTAACCATGGTAACATTTTTTCTGTGAAAATGTGCATGATAATTATGTTAATCGTATGGTTGTTGTTGTGATTATTATTGAGTCATGTTGTTCTTTCTATTATAGTTTTTCATCATTGTTAAGTGATATTTTTGTGAGTAACATTGATCCCAATCTTTTATATTTCTCCCTTCTAGGTATACCATGTGTGATTCAACTAAAGGTAGTTTTTCTTACATATCTTTGAACATGTTAGTCAATAAAATTGAATTGAAGCCTTTATGTGATGTATGTTGTCACATCAATTAGTTTATGACTTGTTTTTTCTTTTATAGTAATTTGGAAGTTATGGAAACCCTAATATATTAGTTTACTTCTATACTATCGACCTTTTATGGTTTTGTACTTAACTAGTGCTTGATTATACATTGAAATTTTAATTTGGCTAAGTCAAAATTGTATCTTGGGTATATATTGTAGTTAAGCATGAAAGGAGAAAAAATGATACAGAGAACCTTTGTACATGCATGTTGGAAAAATTTCCATACTTTAAACATATGGATTGACCAGTGCAAAGGTGGCATCAATTGGTGAGTACTTTGTATAGACCAGAAGGGAATAGGGCATCCCGCTTTGACCTAAAGTAGTTTGCATCAACCAACCATCACCAAAATCAAGGTAAACTGAACCTTACGGGCTGATAATACATCACTTTTGTGATCTTTTCTGGACCACATGCTCAATCTCCTTCTTCAAAATAAGAGCGTCCAGGGAAGCCACATTATTACAATCCAACATGGATTGTTTGATATCCATCCTTCTCTCAGTACAGATATATGTATTGGAGGAAAAATTTTCTTGAATGGTAGATATGAAGACTTTCCTGAGTCCCATACATCTTCATACCATACACGTATGAGGTTGTTGAGGAGCAAAGATGAAATGAGGAATTGTCATAAATATGAGGAGCATACGAAGAAAAAAGGATGGCTCAAGCAGATGAATCATTGTTTGACTACAGCCCCCTCTAGACTCCCCTTCTATTTTATATCAAAGAAGAAAATCAAGAACTTCTCCCTAACCCTTTCTTCTCTGATCATATAATTGCATAGATTTTTATGAATCACAGCCGTCAAATGTGAAACTTTGTATTTAATCTGTGCCCCTTTATGGATTTAGAGATTGATGAGACTTGCAAAAGTGCTCTAGACACTCTACACCTCCTATATAGTTCCCAAATTTGAATGCGGAATAGGGGGGCCATCTGTTAGAAGGTCTAGTGATTCATTTCATAAAAAGGACAAATACTATCTCACCAACTGAGTGACTATCATTCACTTGGTTATCTGAACACTATCTTTCTAGAGCTTGAAGAGTGGCGCAATTTGACAATTAGCATTTGTTACTCTGCCTATAGGTCAAGTGACTTCACTCATATCTCTTTTGAGTCAATAGAGTTCCAAAAGCTATTTATATAACTATAATGATTTAGTCAAAAGTCACTAATATGTTTATTCTTTCTACCTTTATTTTCCATTGCATTACTTCATTTGCTCCATATTGTCATAAAACTCCCATGTACTAAACAACTAAGGGGAGGGAGTGACCCTTCAGGAACCAGACATCAGGTTGGAGATCTTGTAGCGTGCACTAGGTCTATTGTGGATGTTCTTGCAGGAATAGGTAAGTATTCAAATAAGTTAGTAGGAATAGACAAGGAATTTACTAGGAGAAGAAAATTGTAGTCTTTGGGCATATTGCAATGACCCTCAATGTTTTCTTGTTCCTATTAACAAAACATCCCCTTTTTTCTTTACAAAGAGAGGCAATGATTCATTCTCTTTGAAGTGGAAGTCACAGGGGAGTTCTTCTCTTATAAGTTGTATGTCAGTACAAAAAGTCTAGATCAATGAGATATAGTCTATGAGCCAATGAGTCCAAGATCCAGTCTAGTTCTTTATATTTCATTCCTCTTTCTAGAATAGATCTTGTGTTCTTTCTTTAGAGGACATTTTAGAGATATATGGATATTTCAGAGCATTCCAAAGAGCCCAAGATGGATCTGTATGATATGGGAGTGGCACTTATGATTCCCTTGAGAAGGGAGTGATATCACGACCTATCAGGAATCCTACTTATGGATACATCCCCATACCCATTGGAATAATGGAACATCTTGTTTCCATAATGGATTTTATTCAAAATATGTAATAATATAGATTGCTTACACTAGGTCGGTCCAAGTTGCATCAATTAGGCCGCATAACTTTAAGTGGGTCTCTTTAGTTGGATCCCATTAATTGAAGCGAGGATAGGGTAAGTGACTCTAGAGAGCATCAAGTGACTGCTTTATTCCTCCCTATCACGGATCGACCTCCCTTTAATCGATTGATGTAGGGCCAAAACCTATTGTTTTAGGTGCTTTGGGCACCACACTAACCCATCTCTTTGACTAGTTATCGATGCAACTCTACCCAAAATCACCAGTGCAACCAATTACTAGAATGGGATATCTCCTACTACAAAAAATGGGTGAAATTTGAAAATTAGGTTCTTATTAGCAGCACTTAGCTACCCAAAACCCTAATCTCAGTGAAGGTGGAGATTGCAATTTTAGGGTAAAAAGAGGGGTGGGAAGAATAGCTAAAGAGCAGTTAAACCTGGCTGAGTTCTTCCAAGGTAAATCATTTATTTATAGTTCATTATTCCTTTATATTCCTTTTCCTTGGGAACTTATAGGTAGTGTGACTAGTTTTGAGTTCGTCTTCCTTTCTCTAGTGAGTGTCTTATGTGTGGGAAGAATATACTGATATTTGTAAAGGAATATTTGGATATATTCTCCAAAATCAAGATATAGCAGGTCAAAAATCATGATCAATAACAAGAATTGATCTAGTTTGACTAGGAAATCTTTGATCTAGTTTGACTAGAAAATCTTCACATGGCCATGATTTCATTGAAAACAAGCAAAAGTGTGAAGAATGTAGTATGTCATGTTGTATTTCGTTAATTGCTTTTGAATATGTAAGACCTAATTCAAGTTATTTTGTTGTAATATTGAATGATATTGAAATTTTATGATGTTATAGTTGTATTCACTTTTATAATGCTTCCACACGATCTTCTAAGAATCGATGAAAATAACATTTAAGAGGCATGATAGACTATTAACATTACTAAAATATGCTTGAAAATAGGATTGAAATTTATTGGCTAATTCTAGCAATGTTCTTAATATAACAAATGCATTGACCTTTCCATTATTTTCATATATACTTAGTTTAGCCTATTAAAGTGAGAATACAATACACCAAATTAATATCTCAATTTTATCTCAGAATATAGTAGACATGACAAGTGTTGTAGTATATATAAAATCTAGTAATTATCAAAAATATTATTGACTATTAAACTAAAGAATAAACTAAACTCCATATGCATTGAGCACTATAGAATCTATCATGGAGGTATATGTCCTAGAGGACTAGCTATGCATGTTGATGAGCAGAGCCCAAGATGAGGTATGTGGGTCATACCAATGGGTTATAAGGGACTAAGACCCATAATGATAGGCTCCTTGTTTATAGTTTGGTGCCCAACATTAACCATAGATTCTAGTGGTACCCAATACAATTCTATGAGTCACTTACTACTTATGTGTCAACCCTTGTATAACCACTTATGCATGTAGCTTACCTTAGTACTTGGACTCTCTACCTGAGTACCCAAGATTAGAGGAGGGGTATAGTTATCCAAATAATGAATATAGCTGTCAAGTCCAGATGTGGTGTGCCCTATATCAGGATAAGAGGCTAGATTAACATACTTAGAGTCCTATGTCTACTCCAAGTCATATATGGTGAGATGGTAGCTTGATACGATGCCTTCAAATATTGTGGTACGCTTCGTGTGGGACCACGACATAATAATATGAACAATATATTAATAACTAGATTTAGTTATTTATTGTCTATGGATATTCTCAAGAACCTTCCATGATGTATGTTTTATAGTTTCACCTTACATGTATATATGCCTCTGTATGTAATTAAATAAACTATTATGTCTAAATTTGAAGGCTTAGTGGTGACTTTTCATGCATTGATCTTGTACCTCAGACTCTAGTGAACAAAATTTCATATACATGTTCTCATTAGGAAGACCCATAAGCTAGCTACCAACAAGACTATACCTATAATGGGTTGTTGTAAGTAGTCAAAAGATAGTTGGATGATCTCTTATTTTTCTTTACTCTAGGAATGTAAGAGTAAGGATGAGGGTAGTTTTGTGTTATATTTGGACTAGATTCTTTTTTTTTTCATTTTTATTTAAAAAGTCAAATAAGTTGTGTGCAGTGTGCTTTCATGTATAAGTAGATGTTACTTAGGAAGATCACAAGGTGTTTTATTTTTTATTTTAATATGTTTAATGAAAATAAAAAATTTAAGGCTTACTTTTAGTTAGCAATTTAAAGTGAATGGTTATTCTAATGTCATGTTGGTGGGCTTAAACCCTAGTTAGTGGTAGCTTTGATATAAACATAGATTTGGGAATGGTGTGTTAAGAGGAGAACGTGACTCAGATTTTTTTCCTCTTCTGGCTACGATTACCTAACAAATATTCTTTTATTGTGGATATGCAGTTTGTGGGAAGGTGTAACATACCAGATCTTAGACCCTACCCTATATCTTTGACCTTTTGTACTTAGCCAAACAAGGTTGATGTTAGACCTAAAAGATGTTTAGTATAATCCTAATGAGCTAATGCATGTATAAATCACCATAATGTAACCTAATGTTTTCACATTAGTCTTAGGCCAATAATGGACACATAAAATATGTCAAATGAGATATATGGATATTTCATAATAATTGGTGCAAAATAATCATACATAACTCATACGATAGTAATATGAAGTTTTGGAACATAATTGAATGAATAATAGTACTAATAATGATAAATGGGATAACTAATGTAATAAAGGGGCATAAATATCAATTGTGACATATCTCATAAAAGGAATTCACAAAAGTGGAAACAAACTTCAAATTCCTAATCTACATCCTAAAAATAACCTATATGTCAATTTTCATCTAATTTGGACAACCTTGAATTATTAGGGTAAGTTTAGGAGAGAGAAAATGTGTAAAAGCCATATAAGACAAATAATATGGTAAATAACTTCAAAAGACGGAATTAAAGGAAAATCCATATTCAACACACTAAACATTACTTGTGGATAAAGTTTCACCAAAATTGGATAATTCTAATGTCATTAATGCATGGGGAAAGAGAAACTAAGATTTGATTAATTAATACAGCAAAAGTTTCCAAACATGAAATCTAGTTACATAATTTCAATCTATATGCTTTAATTGGTCTGTGTACAAAATTTCATTTAAAATGGATAAGGTTTGCTATCTCAATTTAACTAAAAAGGAAAATACCTAAATACTATTCCCAATGTAACTCAGACTTTGCTTTATATGATTATTTCCTTGATTTAATTGCCATACTTTTATTTCTCGCATCTGAATATGGTATGAGTGTCACACATCTTAGGATCTCTTTCTTTTAATCGGATGACACTGGTGCTTTCTTTGGTTTTGCAAATCCATCCAATGGTGGCCCATTTTATCTTTTACCCGTCCTACTCCTTATCTGACTGAAAAATTGGCGACGCTACTCACTTTCCTGATCTCTCTCCCTACACTCTCTCATTACAAGTAAACCTTTCCTCCACCATACTCATCTCTTTCTAAATTTGTTTATTCTTTAAACAATGGGGTTTGGTGCCCTATAAGTCTTAGACGTCGAGGGACTCTCGATTCCACCAGGTTTCTATCTCTTTTAACCTTCAACAACTCCCTGATGTTCCCAGTATATAACGAAGCCTCTGACAAGTGTCGGTGACACTCAAAAACTAAAACTCATCATCATATCACTCTCAATTGCCCCGCTCTTATCTCCCCTACTCTGGCTGCTGCCCCAACACCCCTAGGCTCCTCTGTGCAACTCCAACCACTGTGGAGCCAAGACATGGTTCATATAGGTTGCACACTTCCCCAAGATGCTTCTGGAACTACCTATTTGCTCTGGTAAGTTAGTGTTCATGTTTTCCCAAATTTTCGACTTTCTTCAACAGCCTGGTCCTTCAAGAAATCGGGTGCTTTTTTGGCCGGGTTTCTTCTCCTTTGTCCTTTGTTGAACTCCATGAACTTGCAAAATGTCATAGCTCTTCTCCTTTGTGGTATTCCTATATTTTAGTGTTTCTCCCCCTCTCTTCCTATTTTCAATGGCGGCCAGTAGATTTCTAGGGCTCCATATATCCTAATGTCACATTTCTGGGCTCTTTGGGTTCGATCTGGTGCTAGGGACTCGAAGACATCAACTTCCTCATCTAAGTCAGTTTGGAAGACTAAATTCTGATCCAAGAATCACATCCATGGTTGTTGTTGGTGAGTTGTTCTTCATAGAATAATGAGTAGTATTGTCTTACCAGCTCACCCCTCGCATAGGTTTTGCATTTGATTCTTGTTTAGGGGTATTTCAGTCTTTTTGCAGTTGTCCGTTTTTGTTTTAGCATTGAGGCAAGATTCTAGGTTGGCAGTGGGGCCAGCTGAGTTGGCTACTTGTGATTGGGCCAACTTAGTGTGAGTGCCATGTCCCTCTCTCTCTTCCTCTCTCACGGGTCTACTTACTGATGTGGAATTTTATGGTTGGTTGATTTTTAAAAACTCATATCTAATTATTTGAATATCATAAAAATAAAATAAAATATGATCTAAAATTAGAAAAATATGAGATTTCTAATGGTATAGTTTTGTTGCCAAAATCTAATGTTGAACATATGTGATTTTAATGGATTTTCCTAAATAAGTAATAACTTGCAAATTCATAACCAAATATTTACAAGTCAAAAAATATAATAAAATATGTTTTAAACTCAGAAGAAGATAATCTAAAACATTGTGTGGTTTTATAACCTAATTCACTAACATTAAAAAGGCAATTGTTTTAGGGGTTTGAATAATTAATGAAAAACTAACCCTAATTCCCCTCTGGGTCCCACTCCTTATAGCATGGTATTAGACCCATATTAGTCAAAATATGACTATTTCAATTTTGTCTCCCTAAATAGAATCCTCCTTAGATAGTTACCCTCTAGGTGAAAAGTTCACCCTAGAATTGATCTATGCTAATAGTGTGATGAGATTTTAATTGATCTTACCCTATCATATAGATTGATTATGATTTGTATCTCTTGATGCTATGAGGTTTGACTTGAGGATGTAATTAGGTTATGATGAGGTAGTAGGATGAAGAGGTCTTATTATGGATATATAATGACTCGGTTTTCTCATTGAATTTTGGAAAACTTATTTGTTTTACATCATAATGTTTCTTATCGTCAAAAATTATTTTGATTATACTATTATATGTACAAAAGAAGTTTTCTCTAAATTTATCAAAGTTTTCTTCAACTAAGTCACAATAAAGAGATATGTGAAGTTATAGTAGAGAAAACCTAGAATTAGTCAGAATAGGATCTTAACCCAAGATTAGATTTGAGATGTGACTAGGAATATGTGGAATAATATAAAGGTATAGTGGATCTACCCTTTGTACCCTATGACTTTTTGGATGGTTATGTGAGGTTGTTAGGTTGTGACACAAGGATCTAAAACTCAACCCTAGATGGTTCTGACTTATTAGTTGGATACATGAACAACATAAATCTCTAAAACATTCACAACTAAAGCTATGTGGTTAATCCTAAATGTTGTTTAGTATGTCTTGTTAGGTTAAAACTTTTAAGGGGTGGAGAGTAGTTGGTTGTTGATGTTTGGATCAATAGATTTCAAAGACTAAATCTTTTTAAGGGGTGGAGTGTTGTAACATATTGGATTTTGGATCCTACCCTAGATCTTTGACCTTTTGTACTAAGCCAAACAAGGTTGAGGTTAGACCTAAAAGATGTTTAGTATAATCCTAACTAACTAATGCATGTATAAATCACCATAATGTAACCTAATGTTTTCACATTAGTCTTAGGCCAATAATGCACACATAAAATAGGTCACATGAGATATATGGAGATTTCATAATAATTCATGCAAAATAATCATACATAACTCTTAGAATAGTAATATGAAGTTTTAGAACATAATTGAATGAATAATAGTACTAATAATGATAAATGGTATAACTAATGTAATAAAGGGTCATAAATATCAATTGTGACATATCTCATAAAAGGAATTCACAAAAGTGGAAACAAACTTCGAATTCATAATCTACATCCTAAAAAGAGCCTATATGTCAATTTTCATCTAATTTAGACTACCTTGAATTATAAGGGTAAGTTTAGGAGAGAGAAAATTGGTAAAAGGCATATAAGACAAATAATATGGTAAATAACTTCAAAATATGGAACTAAAGGAAAATTCATATTCAACACACTAAACATTACTTGTGGATGAAGTTTCACCAAATTTGGATAATTCTAATGTCATAAATGCATGAGGAAAGAGAAACTAAGATTTGATTAATTAATACACCAAAAGTTTCCAAACATGAAATCTAGTTACATAATCACAATCTACACACTTTAATTGGTCTACATGCAAAATTTCATTTAAAATGGATAAGGTTTTCTATCTCAATTTAACTAAAAAGGAAAATACCTAAATATTATTCCCAATGTAACTCAGACTTTGCTTTATATGATTGTTTCCTTGATTTAATGATCACACTTTGATTTCTCACATCTGAATATGGTATGAGTGTCACGCGGTCTGGGAACTCTTTCTTTTAATCATACGGCTCTGGTGCTTTCTTTGGTTTCGCGAATCCATCCAATAGTGGCCCATTTTCTCTTTTACCCGTATGACTTCTTGTTCGACTAAAACAGTGGTGACGCTATCCCTCTTTCTTTATCTCTCTTGCTACACTCTCTCAATGTAAGTAAACATTTCCCCCACCATCCTCATCTCTTTCAAAATATGTCCATCTTTTAAATGATGGGGTTTGGTTCCCTAGAAGTCCCAGACGTCGAGGGACTCTCGATTCCACTAGGTTTCTATCTCCATTAACCTTCAGCAACTCCTCAATGTTCCCAATATATAATGAAGCATCTGAGTAGCATTATGGGACACTCAGAAACTAAAACCCATCATCATCTCGCTCTCAATCGCCCCGCTCTTATCTCCCCTACTCCGGCTGCTTCCGTGACACCCTTAGGATCCTTTGTGCAACTCCGACCACCGTAGATCCAAGAAATTTACTGATAGATCACATTCATCCCCAAGATGCTTCTAGAACCACCTATTTTCTCTATCAAGTTAGCATTCATGTTTCCCCAAATTTTTGATCTTCTTCAACAGTTTGGTCCTTCACGAATCAGGTGCTTTTCTGGCCGGGTTTCTTTGCCTTGCCCTCTGTGGAACTCCATGAACTTGACGAAATTACACAACTCTTCTCCTTTGTAGTATTCCTATATTTTGGTGTTGCTCCCTCCTCTCTTCCTATTTTCAATGGCAGCCAGTAGATTTCTAGGGCTCCAGATATCCTAACGCCACATTTTTGGGCTCTTTGAGTTTGAGCTGGTTCTAGGGACTCAAAGGCATCAACTTCCTCATCTAAGTCAGTGTGGAAGACTGAGTTTTGATCCAAGAATCGCATCCATGGCTGCCACTGGCGAGTTGTTCTTCAGATAACAATGAGCAACATTATTTTACCATCTCGCCCCTCGAATATGTTTTGCGTCTGATTCTCATTTAGGGGTATTTTAGTCTTTTTCTGGTTGTCAATTTTTGTTTTAGCACTAAGGCAAGATGCCAGGTTGGCAGTGGGGGTGGCTGAGTTGGCCACCTATGATTGTGTCAACTCAGTGCGAACACCCTCTCCCTCTCTCTCTCTCTCTTCCTCTCTCGTGGGTCTACTTGCTGGTGTGGAATTTTGTGGTTGGTTGATTTTCAAACATTCATATTTAATTATTTGAAGCTCATAAAAATAAAATAAAATATGATCTAAAATTAGAAAAATATGAGCTTTCTAATGGTATTGGTTTTGTTGCCAAAATCTAATATTGAACGTATGTGATTGAAATGGATTTTCCTAAATAAGTAATAACTTAAAAAATTCATAACTAAATATTTAAAAGTCAAAAATATAATAAAATATCTTTCAAACTCAAAAAAGATAATCTAAAGCATGGTGTGGTTTTGATAACCTAATCCACTAACATTAAAAAGGCAATTTTTAGGGTTCTGAATAATGAAAACCTAACCCTAATTCTATATGTATGCATCATAGGTGTTTTGGAGACCTAGTCTTGGATCTAGGACTGACTTTGGACTGTTTAAGATTCTTAAGGTATGTTTACATCCCCTATTGTTCCTTTTAAGCAATAAACTATTTTCTTCTTTTGCTTGGTCATATGGACAAAAGCCTACACAATATTTTTTCTTTTGAAAATTATGGTTCATGTGAACTAGTTTATTTCTTACTGATATTTTGATCATGCTATCTGATTTGATATTCTCTTGGTCTCTTTCTTATGCTTTCTTCATGATGGAATTCTATAGGATGACATGTGATGTCTTTTTCCCACTTGTGAAGTGGATGTATATGTTGGTCACTTTTGTGGTGATTACTTTTGTATAATATGACTATACTTTCTACTTGCCTCTACATTAAACATGTTATGTGATTCAACAGCACTAGAGTAGTTTAATTTCATTAGTTTTTGGGCATATGTGTATTTCCTGCTCGGGGCAGTATGCTCCTATTATTTTTGGGATGGAGGTGGCCGCATACCTGAGTTTCAAGTTTGTGAGGCTTGTCCCATGTTATATATTTGGGAGTCTGGTAATACGTCATTCTCTATCAGGTTTCAAGTTTGTGAGACTTGGTCGTGTTTATCTTTATATTGTTCTAGGGCTATGCTTATCTCACATTCATGCAGGTTGATGATGAAGATATGGGTTGTGTGCCCAAATTCTTTATATGTGTTAGTATGGTACAATTTTATTTGTTTTAATGGCAAGTATTTCTCTTATTGTGATTCATTTCTTTTATGCCTGATTGGGTAGTTCTTTTCTTTTCTATGGGAAGCCTTTTAATTTGACAGCCTTTATTCCATATATTTATCAATTCTATTTTAGTATGCACATACAAGCCTTTGTTGATGCCATCTATTTTTCTTTTATTTTTGGGGTATGCTTCCAACCCTAGGTGAAGGACTTGGATGATATGGCATGAATACTTGGACTTAGCTTAAGGAGTTAAAGCTTGGATACAACTTGTTATGGTCTATATTTCCCTCTACTAGACCCTTATGTTATATCATACATGTAAACCATATGTGGGGGATTAAGATGTACTTTTGTAATCATTTGTGAAGAATTCAATATAGTCATTAATTTTTATTCCGCTGCTATACTTTGATTTTTTTGAATACCATTAATAAGATTTGAAAATGTTACACCCACTCCAACATATCTTCTGGGTGTGTTTGGACTGGAGGTTTTATTCATCAATTTTTTAGTAGGGAGTGGATCCCCTCTGGGTCCCACTCCTTACAGAAGAGGATGTGACAAAGAGGATGTTGAGAGAAACTACGACACTTACCTCAACCAATGGCTCTATGTGGAGAAAATAGGGATGATGCACTATGTATTTATCATTTCTTCTTGGAGACCAAGGAGGACTATTATATGGAGAAGAGATATTCATCATCTAATAAGGATCTTATTGTGACACCCCTCCATCACACAGACAGTGAGATGACACGTGAAAATGTGCGGAACCACATATTACCGAAAACACGGGTTAATTAAAACTGATTGCGGAAAGCATGCATAAGGGAACTTTTGCATCCAGATCCTATAGAGAAACATGTTATAAAAATATTACAAGTGATATGTCCACGGCTTATCGGAACTAGCTGTACCGTCAGCACCAGAGTTCATCACTTGTTTATACATACATAACATGCCACATATGGCCAACAATATGATAGAGCAAAATTACAATAGCTAGTCATTGTGAAACGTCATTAAACACCTTCGAGGACCTGAGAGTACAGGAATGACTCTAGGACTCTACTACAAAACCACCAAAACAGCAGCATGTACATCTCTTGCCTTCTACTGCTCTTCTTGCTGCTCGGCCGCAACCTCACGACCACCACCACGTCTAGAGCGATCACCTAAAAAGGGTGTAAACAAGCGGGGTGAGACACACAGTCCCAGTGAGAAACATAACTCCCCGTCGAAACTATAAAACCTCAGAAGATTAAAGCAATAAAAGCAGGTAAAGCATATAACAAGAGCAGTATGCTGAGCAATACCATTATTCCCATCATTCTTACCAAGATATCCATGAGGTATATAACCAAGTATTTATTTATGGAACATTATTGACAAGATAAGATTTATAAGAACTTATCACAAAATATAAGGATTGTACACATAACTACAAGGTATAACTAGATTAGATATATAAGCAAGGCCTCAATCAATGTTTCGTATTTATTCTATGTAGCATATACTACCCGGTTGTATTACATTTTATTATGCCCTGAGGAAATGAGCCTTCCCTGCTCAAATCCAACCATTGGTTGCGAAGCCCAATCTGGTGCCATACAAGGTCTAAGGAGATCCGGACTCCATGACCTCACCTTCTCGTGGTCAGTACACGAATCATCAAGCAAGACCACAGTCTTATGCTTATAGGGCCTCAGCTGGGTCAGCTCCACAAGCTACCCACATCTCTAGCTCACCTCATCATAGGTACTCGTGCATACATCCGATCCATGAACGCATCATGCTCATTATTACATATCTTGGGACATGGGTCTGTTCACCATGCTCCATATATTCACAGTGGTACTCAGATTCCTCCTATTGTAGGCTAGGGGAAAACCTTGTATATTCAACAATATGTGCTCCAGGAAAATTCCGCAGGATAAACCTATTTCACCATCACCATGATACTGACGATGATGGATCTATGGCCAGGGCAAACTACAGGATATGTTCATCTATAATTAATTAGTATATTTTAAGCCAATTGTTGAGGCAACCAAAGTATAAACATAGCCTTATAGAATTACATCATTATTGCCATCATCATACTGTCCTGGGACCTTAATCCCTCATTATTTAACCATTGTCTCTCAAGACATCGTAATCATGCATCAGCATTTTGGGAACACATCCCTTATCTCATCATCAGAGGATAACACCTCAACTAGGCACTCAGCCTTATATCAGGTCCTCAGACCTATCAACTTGTTATCTCATTACCACATGGTGCTACTCAAGCACATACATGAGTATATTATACATAAGTTGTAGAAATCATAGTTTTATTATCATATATGATGCCCCATACTTGTGATCATATACATGTGTCACATTATCATGTGTAGCAACATCATATCCTTTCAAACTTCCTAGTTTACGACCTATCATCTTATCTCATCATCATAGTTGCAGGATTCAAGGTGATCACACCATATCATTTGTATTATCATTTTTAACAGAGAACTATCAGCTATATACATTCTGGGTTATCAGAACCCTCACCAAAGCTCCTGCAACCCTCACTATAGGTAGTATCAGGCAGGGTAACTACCCTCACCCAAGCCTGTCAGCCAAGCACAACGGGCAACCTTACCACCTGTAATGCCCCAGTGCAACGCTGCATCGGGCAACACCTACCCGGGCAACACGCAACTCATGACACCCAGCGTCCTTAGGCGAGTGACGTTACGTCGTGAAATTGGGGCTAGTGCTATGTATCATGCATGCAACTACAGGGTGGTATCAGGCAGCACATGGGCACCTCGTATCGTTCAAGACCCCATCACCCGCGTAAGGTTAGGGTTTCATGTCAGGCAACCACCAACATCATAATGCCCAAGGCCGTAACGACCAAGTTCATGACACCCAACCATCAAACCATATCATCCAAAGAACCCTTATGTTAGCCAAGGCACCATGTCGTCCATCGGCAAGGTGACTACTAAGGCATCATATCGGCTAACTCAACTGAGGGTGTGTCGTGCAAGCACAAACCCCAAGCCCGACACAGGGTTACCCATCTTACCCATAACATTTAAGGAAGAGCTAGGGTGTCTCCCACCTATAACAAACAAGACCTAGGCACCACAAGAAGGCCTATCATCCAACTGGGTCAAGCCTCTCATATCGGCCACCACTAAGGCACCTACTAGGGTTTCTCTATACCACCATATCGGGCACCAAACCAACCATCTCAACTAGGTGTATTGGCCAATGGTAAAACCCTAGACAAGAGGCTATCAGGCAGCACTACTCCAAGGTCATAACGTGAAAAGCACAACTCTACAAGGTCATCTTCAACCTCAAGCACAAGGGCACCAAACCCTATATGATCAAGAAGATTGGCTCACCTCTCAACACCCAAGAGAGAGGGGTTTTGTACAACCTCTATCACAAATCAGGCAACCACAAGGATCAACCTCAACTTAGGTCATCACATACCAAAGAGCTCACCTCTCAAATCCATGGTGAGAGGAGGGTGTTGCCTAAGCAACTAGAATGTAGACTCGCCTCTCAACTTAAACGAGAGAGGGGTATTTCCCACATCACTAGAGCTCAGACTCACTTCCCAAAACCAAGAAGAGAAAGGGGTATTGCTCAACAAGAAAACGCCAAACTATGGTTTGGCCAACTAGATCTAAAGGCATATAAACCATCAATAACATCAACAACATCATGCTCACTATATCCATAAGATCAACAACATGTACTAGAGCAAGAAACATAACATGCAATGGCCGATCTTCAACATATATGAGTCATGCAACACAAAAAAGTAGTATAGCTAGGGTTAGAAGTTATGTAACCCGCCTTAAGCAAACTCCTCAAGCTCCAAGCTCCTTGCTCCAAGCACACCACTTTTAGCCACCAAGGAAACAAGGTCCACCTAGGGTTTGGCCACCAACCTTAGCTCCTCCAAGGGTATCGACCACCAAGTTTGCAAGGGAGAGGTGTATCATGCACCAAATAAGAGAAGGGCAACAAATAGCTAAAGGGTTCCTAAGGAAGTGAAAGGCAAGGCATATATAGATGAGGATCAAAGGAGGACCAAGGCAAGGTGTCACCTTACTAAGGGACACATGTCCACACATTGCCACCTTGCAAAACACATGCACAAGCCATGCCACCCACTCATCCAAGGATCGGCCACATGTCCAAGCTAGGGTGACACAACCAAAGTAAGAGGGTCAACAAAGTCAAAGGCCGACACACTTCAAACCACCACCACCTTGGCTGACACCCCCATGGCCGACACAAGGTGCTCCTTGCCCGATACAGGGCTCCTCAAAGCAAGGCAAGGCCCAACAGAGATCAACCAAGCCCAAGATAACTCAAGGCACGAGCCCAAACCTCCCTCTCAACTCTATAGGAAGCAAAGAGAGAGAAAGACAACTCTCAAGGTGACAAACTTGTTCTTCAACCCTAACTTAGGTTATTTTGCAAGTAGCACCTCCAACTCTCAACAAAACACGAGAAAACCCTAATCACCACTAAAGGTGATTAGCAAGCAACCAAGCACAAGGTTTAGGTAAAACAAACAGTGTAAACCCAAAATGGAGGTCAGGGTCCTTACAAGCCATAAACCTCTACAAAGGGATTTTGTCCCCGAAATCTGAAGAGAAAAGTGAGGGATACTTTCTCCTCATCTCTTCCTCTAGCTCCCACATGGCTTCCTCAATGCCACGGTGGTGCCAAAGAACTTTTACAAGAACTAGGTCCTTCCTCTTCAACCTCTTTACCCTCCTGTCAAGGATCGTCACTGGACCTTCTTCATAGGTCACATCTTCATCAAGCTCAACCTCAGCTGGTTGTATCACTGTTCCTGTGTCTGGATGACTTTTCTTCAGCATACTGACATGGAACACTGGATGCAATCTGTGCAACTCTAGCGGCAGCTCTAACTTGTAAGCTACCTTGCCAACACGTACTATTATCGGGTATGGCCCCATATACCTGGGTGCCAGTTTTCCTTTTCGGCCAAACCTCAGCACACCTTTCCAAGGTGAGACCTTGAGATACACTTTGTCTCCCACCTGGAACTCTAAAGGTCGTCAGTGATTGTCTGCATAAGACTTCTGTCTATCCTGTGCCGCTTTCAACTATTGTTGTATCACTCTGATCTTCTTTGTTGTCTGTTGCACTAACTCAGGACCCAAAAGCTGATACTCACCAGACTCATACCAGCATAAAGGGGATCTACACTTCCTTCCATATAGAGCCTCATAAGGAGCCATGTCAATGCTCCGTTGATAACTATTATTGTAAGTGAACTCTATCAGACTGAGATGCACATCTCAACTGCCTAGGAACTGTAAAACACAAGCTCGGAGAAGATCCTCCAAAGTCTGAATAGTCCTTTCAGACTGTCCATCCATCTGTGGGTAGAAGGCAGTACTGAACCTCAACTGCATTCCCAACGCTTTGTGCAACTGTTCCCAGAAATGACTCGTGAACTGAGGACCTCTGTTGGAGGCTATTGTTTTTGGTACACCATGCAAACGCACTATCTTGTCTACATACACCTGAGCAAGCTTCTCTACTGTATATGTCATCTTTACCGGTATGAAATGAGCAGATTTTGTAAGCCTGTCCACTATTACCCAAATGGAATCATGATTCCTAGCTGTCTTTGGTAGACCAACTATAAAATCCATGGTTATATGATCCCATTTCCACTGTGGTATTGGCATGGGTTGCAATGTACCTACCAGCTATTGATGCTAAGCTTTAACTTGCTAACATACTACACACTTAGCCACAAACTCGGCTACATCCTTCTTCAAGCCAGACCACCAATACAGGTCTTTCATATTACGATACATCTTGGTGACTCCTGGATGCATAGAATACATCGACGTGTGTGCTTCCTCAATCACTAGATTTCTTAGATTATCAACATCGGGGACCGCCATCCTACCATGATAGAAAACTAGTCCATCCTCAGACTCATGGAACCCATCACACTTTTCGCTGCCAAGCTCTGACCTGATCAACTACACTGTATCATCTGCCTACTGTGCATCTTTGATCTGCTGTCTCAGCGTAGGCTTGACTTGCATCTGTGCCAATATTCCTACCAAAAAGGAAACTTCCAACTACACATTCATCTTCCACAAGGAGACAAACATATCCCACTTATGGCATACCAAGGAACTCAACTGTGCCTTCTTCGTGGGGAGAGAAGAAGACTTTCTGCTAAGCGCATCAGCTACCACATTAGCCTTACCAGGATGATACTCAATGGTGCAATCATAATCATTGATTAGCTCCATCCAATGATGTTGTCGCATGTTCATCTCACTCTGTGAAAAGATGTACTTCAAGTTCTTATGATATGTAAAGATCTGACACACTTCCCCATAAAGATAGTGTCTCCCAATCTTTAATGCATGGACCACCGCTGCCAACTCTAAATCATGTGTCGGGTAGTTCTCCTCATGTTTCTTAAGCTGTCGCAAAGCAAAAGAAACCACATGATCCTCCTACATCAGCACATATCCTAGGCCTTTCTTGGAAGTGTTGCGGAAAACAACATAGCCTTTCCCAGGCTCTGGCAGCACTAGCACTGGAGCACTAGTCGGCTTCTCCTTCAAACTTTGGAAAGCTCGCTGACAATGATCATCCAAAACAAAAGGCACATCCTTCCTGGTCAGCTTTGTCATCGGCAATGCGATCACACTGAAGTCCTTTATAAACCTCTGGTATTATCCTGCCAAACCCAGAAAACTACGAACTTCTGTCGGCGTCATTGGTTGCTCCCAATCTGCCACTGACTCCACCTTCTTGGGGTCCACTCTAACTCCTTCTGCAGATATCACATGACCCAAGAAAGTCACTTCTTTCAACCAAAACTCACACTTACAAAACTTGGCATATAACTGATGTTGATGAAGAAGAGTCAAAGCTTGTTGAAGATGTTGTTCATGCTCTTTCCTATCCTGACTGTAGATTAAGATGTCATCTATGAAGACAACAACAAACTGATCTAGAAACGGATAGAACACTCGGTTCATCAGATCCATGAAAGCAGTAGGTGCATTGCTTAGCCCAAACGGCATAACCACAAACTCAAAGTGACCATACCTCATCCTAAAAGTTCACTTTGGTATGTCATCTGCCTTAATCCTCAACTGATGATATCCAGACTATAGATCAATCTTCGAGAACATGGTAGCACCACACAACTGATTGAACAGATTGTCTATCCTCAGCAATGGGTACTTGTTCTTAATCATGACTTTGTTCAACTTCCGGTAATCTATACACAACCACATCAACCCATCCTTCTTATTTACGAATAGGACCGGAGCACCCCACGGCGATGTGCTCGGTTTGATGAAACCTTTCTCCAACAACTCCTGTAACTTCTTCAACTCAACCATCTCTGCTGAAGCCATCCTATATGGTGTCTGTGCAATTGGCTGCGTTCCTGATAATAGATTGATCTCAAAATCAATCTCTCAGGGTAGGGGAACACTGGGGAACCCATCAGGAAACATATCCGCAAACTCTCGGACAACCTTCACCTCCTCAAGGCTAGGACCTTTCACCTTGGTATCCACAACGTGAGCTAAGAATGCCTTACAACCTTGCTGCAGCAACTTTTCTGCCACCAAAGCTGACACTAAACATGTCGAAAGAATCTTCCTGTCTCCTCGGAGGATCCACTTCTCTCTGTTGTCATCAAACATTGCCTGCTTGGAACCACAGTCCAACACAACCTTATACTTTTCTAGGGTATCCATCCCAAGGATCACATCGAATCCATGCATATCAAGTGGTATAAGATCCACTCGTATACTGTGTCCTAAGAAATATAGGACACAAGACAAACACTCCTCTCAAAGCATCGAGGAACCATCAAGAGGGGTTTCTAGCAACAGGTTATCTTTCCTACAACTAACAGGTAAAGGACATCTATCAAGCAAACCATGTGCGATAAAAGAGTGTGTAGCACCTGGGTCAACCAAAACAAATATAAAGTAAGAAGAGGACAAATCAGAATGAAATAACTCCATCTAACCTGTCACCACTCGTGGGTTGACTATCGCCTCCGGCTGACTCATAGAATAGAATCGATTCGTTGCTTGTTGTCCATGTCCTCTGTTTCCTTAAGCAGACGATCCCACTTGTGACGCTTGACCGCATCCTCACCCTCTGCTACTACTGGGCTGATGTCTGTCTGACCCTTGTTGATTCTGCCTCAGCTGTTGTGTTACTTCAACATCTTTCCTTAGGCAATTTCACTGTGACTTCCACACCTCTTACACATTTAACAAGGAAGGATGTTCCTTTTATTTTGTTAGAGGATTGTGAGAGAAGTTTCCAAACACTAAAAGAGAGGTTTAATACAATTTAAATTTTTATTGTGCCAAAAAGTGTATAAGTCCATGATGTGTTGTGTGATGCATCTAGAAGAGGCTTGGGATGTATACTCTTATAGGATGGAAATTTTTTGGCATATGCATCTAGACAACCCAAGAAGAATGAAGACAACTATGTTACACATGTTCTTGAGCTGGAAGTAGTGGTGCATGCCTTGAAGACATGAAGAAATTACTTTTATGGCGAGTCATGTCAAGTCTTTACTAATCATAAGAGTTTGAAGTATATAATTACTCATAAGGATCTCAATCTAATATAATGTAGATGGTTAGATCTTATCAAGGATTGTGATAACACATTTATTAACGCCTTGATAAGGTCATTGTAGTCGCACATGCAATGAGTAGAAAGTCTTTAACGCTTATAGAAATGTTTTACATGGCTTGTGTAGTGAGAAATCTACTGATTAAGATGAGATAGATGAGCTTGGAGTTGAGTTTATCTGAACAAGGTGTGTTATTTACACAAATTCTAAAAAGACCAAATGTTTGAGATCAATTGAAAGAGCTTAAGCATAGTGATAGTGAATTCATACATAATTATGCATGAGATGAAAGAAGGAAACAGGACATCGTCTAGATGTTTATAAAATGGTCTATTTTACCAACATGATAGATGGTGTGTTCCAGATGATACTAAGCTGAACAAGCACATGATAGATGAAGCACACTCCTCCATCTATGTTATGCATCTAGGGAGATCTAAGACATATACCTCTAGAGAATGTATTGGTGATCAGGCACAAAAAGAGATGTGGTTGAGCATGTACCCCAGGTGTTGTGTGTTCCAGCAAGTTGGATATGAGAACTGCTCCCTATTCATATGTGGAAGAGGGAAAACACCAAGGACTTTATGTCAACTTTTCTTAGAACATTACAAGGTTTTGACTCAAAATGAATAGTTGTGGATAGACTCACAAAATCTACCCATTTTCTTCACGCCATGTCAAATTGGGATGCATTCAAGCTAGCTAATATATAGATGAAGTGATCAAATTCTATGGTATCCCTATCACGGTCATAATTGATAGATATCTCAAATTTGCATCCAAATTTTGGAACCAACTACACCATGGCTTGAGAACATGCTAGGATTTTATACAATATTTCATCCTTAGATGGATGTACACTTAGAATGGACTATTTAAAACCTATAGGACATGATGATAGATATTGTACCATAGTTCAATGGATGTTGGGATTACCATCCAAATTTTATGGAGTTTTCATACAACAACACTGACTGTTCTAGTTTTAGTATGCCTCCATATCAATCACTTTATGGTGGAAAGTGTATATCTCCTATTTGCTAGTATAAAGTTGGAGAGAGACATATTTTGGGTCCATAATTAGTTGAAGAGACAACAGAGAATATATCTATGACATGCGTCAGTTTAAAGTGGCATAGGAAAAACCAACAAACTATGTAGAGAAAACACACAAATCACTTGAATTTGACGTTAGATGAAGACTACTTGAAAGTGTCATCATGTAAAAGTATTTTGAGATTCATAAAGTGAGGCGCGTTAACTTCTAGATAAATGAGTTCTTATCCAATTATTCATAGGATAGGACTAGTTGCACACAAGCTTGAGTCACCTCTAGAGTTAGATAATTTGAATAATTTATACATGTGTCCATTCTGAAGAAACACAATACAAGCATGAAAAAGATTAAAAACCCACTCCTAATGCAATTGAGAGAAAATGTATATATGTTGTAGAACTAGTACAAATTTCACCGCATGATTTAAAAACTTGAGAAAGGGGAGATACCTTTGGTGAGAGTCATATGGATGAATAATGGGGTTGAGGAAGCCACATGGGAGTTTGAGTCTAAGATGAGCACAAATATCCTTTAATTTTCTAAGAATTTTGAGATAAAAAATTTTATTCGAAGGGGAGATTGCTAAAACTTGTTTTTTTTTTAATTTTCTAGTAATCTTAGGGTTATGGAAAACTAGATCTTAGTTTACATGTACTAGTTTCCTTCTATGATTTTTTCCTAATTGATGTTTAATTATAGCTTGAATATCAATTTGTCTAAGTCAACAATGTGTTTTGTGCATACACTAAAATTAAGTGCAAAATGAGGCAAAAGTGATTTACATAACTCTAAATATGCAAGTTAGAAAAGTATTCAGAAAAAACAAATGTATGGGGTCGGTCAATGCAAAAGGTGAGATGATTGGTGGGTGTCATGCATTGATAAAAAGGGATGATGGTGGGTCACTTCAACCTAAAGCATGACTCATAGACTGAGTATTAGTTGAGCCAGGTTGCTTCGTTTGAAGCATGGTACTTTGATTGGGACCCATTGACAGAAATGAGGTCAAATTGAGTGCTTCCAAAGTACAACAACCGATCACTTTGACCTCTCCCCAGTGTAGTCTCCCTTTCATAGATTGATGTTAGGACAAAACCTAGTGTTTGGATGCTTCAAGGAATGTATCAATCTAGCACTTTGAGCTAAAATCTATGTAGTTATATCCAACACTACCGATGTAACCAATCACCAAAAGACAATATATCAACCTTTTATAATATGAAGGGGTAAGATTTGAAATCTAGGTTTGTATTAGCAATAGCTATCTATGCAAAACCCTAAATATAGGTGGTAGCAATTGATATGGTGATTTAGTGTAAATATGGGAAGAACCCAAAGAATAGCTCAAGAATAGTTAACCTAGCTAAGATTTTTCAAGGTAACTCATTTCAAATGGTTGCTTCTTCCTTTATCTCTCTTTTCCTCAAGAGAAATGACTTATATGTCTGATCTTTCCTATTTTTCTTTCTTCCTTGCTCTCGTCGGCGATATATGTGTGAGAAGAATATAAAGCAGGTTTATAAAGGAGAGATTTTGGTCTCTCTCCTAAGTATGAGTATGAAAATATAGAATCATGATGAATAACAAGAATCGGTCTATAGTGAGTGGAAAATCATCATGTAACCATACTTTTTTAGAAACAAAGCATAAGTGTGAAGATCATACTATTTCATTTTTTTTGTATTTTTTTAACATGTAAGGCTTAATTCAAACTGCTTGTTGTAATAGTGGAAGTGATAACAACTTTTTAATGTGTTATAATTGTATTCAACTTCAAAATAATTACATAATATTATGAGAATTAGAGAAAATGGATTTTATAGGAAATTATATACACATATTTGTATACATTTTTAATTGTGGAATAAATTCAAAAAAATATATTTTTATTTCTAATCGTTTCTAGAAATGAGTTTAAAATGGTAGTTGTATAGATCCTCCCATCATATAATTCTATGCCCCATTTAGTCAGTTCAAGTGATTGTACAATATGAAAGGTTAAAGCTCAATTATAGTTTAGTGTTTAAAAGATAAGACAAATTCTCTAAATACATAGTTAAGATAAGAATTATACATTAGAGGAATGAATATTATAATAAAACATCTGGTATACTCTAGATTCCTAGAACACAACAGAATCTGTCACGGATGTTTGTGTCATGAAGGAGTACACATGCATACCGAATAGCAGATTCCAAGATGATGTATCTTAAGAATACATGTGGGATACATTGGACTAAGCCTAGTGAGGATGGTCTCCTTATTACAATTTGGATCCCAACACGAACAAGAAATGTGGGTGGACCCAATGCAATTCTTTTAGTTAGTTGCTTCTCATTGCATTATTTCTCTTGGAACCATTGATATAGGTAGTTAAGTTGTTTATTTTGACTCTCTACGTGAGAACCTAGGTTTCGATGAGGATTCTAATTTATTCATCCAGTTGATATAGCCTCCAAGGCCAAACCTGGTGAGCCCCATTGCATGTCGGGGATCTAGTTCAGCATACTTGGCATCCCAAGTTTATTTTAAGTCTTGTACATTGAGATTGTAGCATTCTATAATACTTTCACATAATTTGGTATGCTCCTTATGGATTTGGGGCATAATAAAATGATTAAGAGATTAATAAATTGATCTAATATTTTATTGCCCATAATTATTCTCAGTTTAGTGCCATGTTGTATGTTTTAAAGCATTCACCTTCTATGTTTGCATTTATCTATATGTGATTTATTAAATCATTGTATCTAGACTTCCTAGTTTATTAGAATCTTTCAACACAGAAAGAAAGTAGTTCTCACTATTCTAAAGAAAATTTTCAAGTACAAGTTCAACCTAGTAGGAAGAGTATGAAGCTAGGTACCAACAATACTAGATCCGCACATCTGCCTTGGGAGGAGTTGATGGATAGTATGTGGTCTCTTATTCTTCCTCTACTCTTAGGGATGTGAGAGTTAGAATGAGAATAGTTTTATATAAACTTTGAACTTGTTGTATATTAATGTGAGAACTAAATTCCACATCCCCACTTCTATTCATAAAAATAAGTCAATTGTGAATAATTTACTTATAAGTATAAGTAGATGTTGTTTAGCAAGATCGTAAGATTTTTATAGTAGTTTCATATGTTTAATTTAAACAACAATCTACGGGTGATTTTGAGATAGAAATTAAAAGTGGTTAGTTAGTCTAATCTCACCTTGGTGGGCTTAAACTCTGGTTAATGGGTTTAGATTGCATCAATACATAAAGTACATCAACACCTTTAAGTGCATGCTAGATTGAAAATTGTGAGATATTATACCACAATGAGAATTTTTATTACACTAGAATGTGTATCGATGATGTTAATGAAAACTTGGTATGAGATTGAAGTCCTTGGTCCATTCTTTGCCTGTGAGAATATGAATGTGAACTTGTCCATCACTTGGTATGACCTTCACATTATTCTTTTATGTGATTTTTGATCTTTCATTGAATATTGGTTGATTATCTTTTTCTTATTACATGTAATACAAGGCTACATATTTTTGTTGATGACATGTTTCTCTATTATTATTCCCAACATGTGGTCATGCACAAAAAGATATAAAGAGTTGAATGCTACCTTTGAATCATGAATAGAATACCATACCATAGATATGTATAATTACTTTTATATAGTATTATCATGAAGTAACAATGTGTCTGACTGTACATGTTGTTAAATATCTTATAAATGGTGTTTCTAATGTTCTTGTCATATTTATAATAAGGATATATGATATTACTTATTACTTATATTTATCTTATTATACATATGTTGCTCCTGTTTAATTTTACCTAAAAGAAAACCATTCAATATGTGAATATGTAAAAATGGATTCTAATTTGTATAATGTTGGTCACCGTTTTTACAAAAGGTCATTAACTAAACGGAAGTGATTATTAACATCGGAATTAATGAAAATCACTAAAAATTAAAACCATTTTCAAAGAGATCCAAACACAGGAAAACTCTTTTATCAAAACCAATGTACTTTTTTATATCCTGGTTCATAAGTACATATTTTGTATTGTCTCTTCTCGAGGATTACAATCATCAACTGCCTTAATAAAACTATACATAGAAAGCATAAGAACCTCAAGGTATCAAGCCAAAATTCTCAAATTGATTCATTAAAGTTCTAACTACTAACTCTGAGGACCAGAGAGTACAGAGACGACACATAGGACTCTCTATGCAAAACATGACAGCTAGTGCCTCCACCTGGAATATCACTATTGTCCCTGTTGTTGTTGCTGCTGCTCTTCCCCTGTTGTAGGGTTTCCGCCTCTTCTTCTACGTCTACCTAAAAAGTTGGATCCCACGGGGGTGAGACAATTGAAATTTCCCCAGCGAGAGATATAACTCTCTGCCAGAAATATTATTATTGCAAATTAATGGAATAAAACTGAGCAGAGGAATCATAAGTATTCAACAGCAGATAAATCAATTATCTAAGCATATTAGAGCAATGTTCTTATTCAAAGCATTTCAGCTTGTAACTTGATAAAGCAGTATGTCATTTATCCAATAAGGAATATGAAGAACATGTATAACATTTATCCATCTAGGATATACTAAACAAGATATCATCAACCAATTATTCTCATATTTCAACCTTAAGCAAATACGCTACACGGCTGATTACATTTTACAATCATACTTAAGCCCTGAGGAGATGAGGTATACCGCTCATACTCCAACCGACCATTGCGAAATCGAAATCGGTACCATACATAGGTTAATGGAAGAGCCGGATTCCCATGACCTCATCCTCCTCAGTCAGTGTGAGGACAAAGATGCAGGACATCTTGTGTCTCTGCTAAATAGCTTTCCAGGGTATACTGGCAACTTCACTATAGAGTTACAGTGGCAGTTGTACTCTCTTCGCAATCGAGAGATTTCATGTTTATCTCACATCAACCCGACATTAACATCATCGAGAGATTAGTGATACATCCATCCCAGCATTCGGGAGATTAGTGATACATCCATCCCGGTATATATAATGAAGGATTGAGAGATTTAATGTTTAGCTCACATAAATTCCTCCATTAGGGCATAAGGATATTCGCACCCATAACCCCCACATACTCAACAATATTCCCTCTAAGAGTTTCCGTAGGAAAACCTGTTTCACCATCACCAACTACGGACGATGATGGATCTATGGCCAGGGCTCTACATAATAAGATTTCACTTGATTAATTAAGTACATTACCATATTGTTTTAGCATCAGTCAGGTTTTAAAACATAATTTATTATAACAAATGCTAGAATGTGTAATGCTTCTAATAAATACTTTTTGAAGCTTATAGTCATTGGGATCTCAATCCCTTGTCACATCATGGGCATTCTCATCCCTTAACATCTCATCATCATGATTATGGAATATGGGTATTCAAACCCTCAATTCATTAAAGAACACTTGTTACAACTTATCAGGTAATTAATACCTTCAGGTCATCTGACCAAGGTAAACATGATTCTTGCTATAAAAGCATCTCACATGGATCTCAAAGCCCATTTAATTTCTTGTTACCTCTTACTAGGTAACAAAGCACATTATGGCTCACAAGGTCCATAAAAAATTTCAATAATAAAACATCATAGCTCATACCTGGCTATGTCCAACATCTCATGATACTTACATGATTAGTACACATGATAACAGTTATATCAATTACATACCAACACTATGCAATGAAAGGGTAGCATCACTATTCCCTCAATAGGGTTAGGATTTCCCAATTCATGTCAATTAGGAATACTCGTCCCATTACCCAAATTAGGGTTATGGTTTATCATCATATTGCCCAAGATTAGGGTTTCATGCACTATAATCCAAAATTAGGATTTCACATACCTTCACCCTATATTAAGGTAGGATTTCATATAGAATTACATAGCTTCACCCTGGATTGAGTTTCACATCACATCTATGTATTAGGGTTTCACTTGACATCACCCTTGATTAGGGTTTCCCATCACATCTTTGCATTAGGGTTTCACATGGCATCACCCTTAATTAGGGTTTCACATGGCATCACCCTTAATTAGGGTTTCACATGACATCACCCTTAATAAGGGTTTCACATGTCATTGTCCTGAATTAAGGTTCGTTATAATTTTTCCCCAAATTAGGGTTTTATGTAACTTTACCCAAAATTAGGGTTTCATGAAGCATCCTCTTAAATTAGGGTTTTTCATTATATTACCCTGAATTGGGATTTCTTATATCATCACCCTAGATTAGAGTTACATTATTACCCTAGATTAGAGTTTCATATAGCATTGCCCTAAATTAGGGTTAGGACTCATCAACCTTCTCAATTAGGGTTTCATGATCACTTTATCAAGAATCATACCCTAATTACATATTTTTTTCATGTTGAGAGTGTTGAGGTTTAACCATTACATGATTATTATACATGTATGGATTCCTCTCTCTCTCTCATCCTCTCTAGGATGTTAATTACTTCAAACTTGATTAGATTAGGTTAACCCTTCATTTAAGTGCATACATTTAGGGTTAGCATAGTGTATTGAGGCATTGCTTCCATAAGCACCAAAGGTTAACCACTCAAAAGGTACTAACCACTTAAGTACCTTGAAGGTACAACCATTGTAATTATCTTTGATATACATCATTAATAATCATGGGGTTTAATAGTACTTACATGGTATGAATTAATTAGACCTACAAATGGTCTTGATCTCAAAAACTCTAAACGGTTTCAGACCATTTGCATTAAAATATAATTATCTTCAAACAGTTTGGAACCGCATGAGAAACTTATCCTAGAAACCCTTTGAACATTAAACGGTTTGAGATCGTTTCCTCTCCAAATGGTCTCAAGACTGTTTGATCCAAACCACCTTGAAACTGATTGGATCAACTAGGGTTTCCTCCAATCAATCAATTGATTTTAGAGTTTGCTTTATTGAATCATACATCAATTGGACCATTGAAAGTACATCCAATTACAACCCTTGGATCTACAATCATCCATCACAGCCCTTGACCTCCAAATGGTTTTGAGACCATTTGGTCTCAAACGGTCTTCAGACCGTTTGCCTCCAAACGGTCTTGAGACTGTTTGGACCATCAACCAAGAAATTGATCCAATTCAATTAGGATTTCTTCAATCAATCGATTAGGGTTTGTAATCAATAGATCATCTATTACGGAATATATTATAATTAAATCAAATTGAGCCATTGTATCTTCATCATTCACATTAGCAATTAACCCCAAATGGTTTTGAAGTTCAATTTACCCATTCTATCTTGAGATTCATTACCCATTTAGTTTTGAACTCAATTACCCATTCGATATTGAAGTCAATTACCCATTCGGTCTTGAACTCAATTACCTATTTGGTTTTGAAGTAAATTACCCATTCGGTCTTGGGTTCAATTACCCATTCGGTCTTGGGTTCAATTGCCCATTCGGTCTTGGATTCAATTGCCCATTCGGTCTTGAAATCGAATCAACTCAATCTGTTTTGAAACCGAATTAGCTCAATTGGTTTTGAAAACTGTTTACCCATTCCTTTGTTGAGGTGTGTGATTAATATGACATCATCATCTTCAAGCTTCAAACCTTTGAAATCAATTGTGATTATTATGGTGATTTCAACAACTAATCAAAAAGGAAACTGAGAAAGAACAAAGATTCAACACATGATGAATAAATTGCAAGCAATAATGACATTTAAGGGTTCAAGTTATATAACCCACCTTCAAATTTGAATCCAAGCTTCAAGCTTCACGTCCTGAATTGTGAATGAATCTTTCTCAACTGTCCAAGGTCCATTCTCAAGTCTTTGAGTGAAATGAATGGCTAAGGTTGAAGATTGAATGAAGAAAAGAAGAAATTAAGCATTGAATTTCGATTTCCACCATGAAATCAAGATTGAAGATGACTATGGAGCTTACCTACAGTTTGGGGAACGTCCTCCTATTGCTCGTAATCTCCTTTGTGCATGGACAAAGCAAGGAAAGAAAAAGGGATCGAAAAAGCCTTTCATGTGGGTTGAAAATGGAATGTATATAAGGGAATTTCAGTGAGAGAGAAAGTGATAAATAATTCCTTCAACTCCCAAAATTGGTGCCACATACTCCCCTCCATTCCTTGAATACGAATCCATCTCCCCCACCTTGTAATTACTCTTCATTATCCATGAATTAAAGAAAACAACTTAAGCACCTTAATCAATATAATAATAATATCTAAAATTGAGTGGATATTACTTTTTAGTTAACTAATGTGAGTGGGCTCTCCACTCACTTTAGAAATTTCGTGGCCTTTTCAAGGCACAAGGATGTTCACACTTATGCAAATTCAACTATCTCATTTTTGGTTGAAGGGTACTTCCATTAATATATTTATTTTTGCATTAAATTGAATTAGGGTTTCAATTATGCTTAAATCTTGATTATTTTAATATCAAGATTTTCTCTCCTCCAAAGAGATTCAAATGAGACGCCCCTCTGATTTTATTGTCTCTAATTGATACCAAGAAATATTAGGGACTCTCTAGAAGTGGTATTTTGCATACTGAACCCTAGGTTTTGGGTAAATTGGACATTACACCAAAACTAGATTTTAATGCACAAACATTGCTTAACAAGCTCTTTCTTGGTGCTCAGGCTTCCACAAGCCATACCTCTGCATCATTCTCATTCTTATGATGCTTCAACACTTTGGAAACATTTTACTATGTAACATTTGCAAGTTAACCCCTCAACTTGGGTAATTTGCACTTTAGTCCAAAATAGGCAAAACATTGTTTCAACATGATTCAAAAAGGACTAAAATTGAAACATAAGTTCCTCTTGAGCCTTAATTACTTTTAAAAAGGTAAGATAAAGAATATAATTAAATTTATTAAACAAAACATCTAGGGTTAAAGCATAACCCAGGTCAGGGATGTTACATATAATCTCATTGCTTCACTTCTAGCATCGTGGCATTGAAGCCTCTTACCTCTTGCTTGTTGTTTCTTATTACAACAACATAAACAGATCTTGGCCTAGTATACTATGCAAATTTTTAGCACTAAAAGAGTAGGGAAGTGAGGCCAAATATAGAGAAATAGAGTGGATGATGCATGTAAGAAGCACAACCATGATGTAAATCAATGCCTTATTCAAGCTTGACCTCCTAGACATCACACTACTATTGGATTACATCTATCACATATTGAGTGTCATTATCAAAGGAGGATTACAGTTCTTAGTCTCTTCAATTAAGTATCTCCACAAATTCAATCTCAAGGCAAAGACATGATATGTCCATGTCCCTCATGTATACTACCACTTCCTCTGGAATGCATGCAACATTGATGCAACCATCAATAACATGTGTAAATTGTTGCTTCCAACAACCCCCACCAATGACAAAACTAGGGGTGTTAGTAGTGAGGGAGGGGTTACACAAGGCTAGATGAAACATGTAACCTAGGGTGTAGCCATTAATGTTGGTACTTTGAGAGTCCACATCATTTGAAGGAGTTATATTGCAAATGGGTTACACTGCTGGAAAGGGGTCGAGAAATATAGAAGAAGAGAGCAACAAAGACAATACAAATGGTCAAACTTGGGTAAATAACAAATAAAAAAAACTCAAAGTGATATTTAATCAACTTTAACAATCCAAAATGGCTCTCTACAAAAATTTTCCAACTTAGAAAAGTATGTGACATGTTATTAGTTCTTAAAGCATACAGTAAATTTGAATATCAAGAGAGTTTAAGCTCATTCATTAAAGTATCCACATTTTGATTGGTTATTGAAAAATTTTGAGTTGTGCTTTAAAATTTGACAAAATGTATACAAATATAATCATCCAATTGAGTACATCTTGCAATGCATTTAGATATATTACAACTACATAAGTAACTATTTATTATCAAATATTAGTGTATTGACCTCACATATGTTGATTACATGTCGCAATATGAATCAATCATTTAATATATAATACAGACTAGACTATATCTCTACTCCATGTGTCACATGCAAATTGTTTTCGAAAAGTGATACATAAGGTAGTAAAGAAGACACACAAAAAAATCATATGTCACAGTCATTCAAATTAGACCTCAATTGATTTTAAAGTTAGTATATTGTTCAAAATTTTCAACTTCAAAGCAAGATTCAATAGATATGAATGCATGATTAAGTATACAATTTAAATTAACATATACAAAAAAGTTTATTTTACTTTTTACTTACCTTGGTTGATGAAAAAAAGATGCATTTATACAATTTGTAAGTGTTTTCCTTCATAATTTTGTTTACTATTTACCCCCAACTAGGTGTCGGGCTTTGTAACATCCCTGACCTGGGTTATGCTTTAACCCTATATGTTTTGTTTAATAAAGTTAATTATATGCTTTCTGTTACCTTTTTAAAAGTAATTAAGGCTAAAGAGGAACTTATGTTTCAATTTTAGTCCTTTTCGAATAATGTTGAAACAATGTTTTGCCTATTTTGGACTAAAGTGCAAATTACCCAAGTTGAGGGATTAACTTGCAAATGTGACATAGTAAAAAATTTCCCAAGTGTTGAAGCATCATAAGAATGAGAATGATGCATAGGTATGGCTTGTGGAAGCCTGAGCACCAAGAAAGAGCTTGTTAAGCAATGTTTGTGCATCAAAACCTAGTTTTGGTGTAATGTGCAATTTACCCAAAACCTAGGGTTCAATATGCAAAACACCACTTCCAGAGAGTCCCTAATATTTCTTAGTATAAATTATAGACAAGAAAATCATAGGGGCATCTCATTTGAATCTCTTTGGAGGAGAGAGAATCTTGATATTAAAATAATCAAGATTTAAGCATAATTGAAACCCTAATTCAATTTAATGCAAAAATAAATATATTAATGGAAGTACCCTTCAACCAAAAATGAGGTGGTTGAATTTGAATAAGTGTGAACGTCCTTGTGCCTTGCAAAGTCCACGAAATATCTAAAGTGAGTGGAGAGCCCACTCACATTAGTTAACTAAAAAGTAATATCCACTCAATTTTGGATATTATTATTATATTGATTAAGGTGCTTAAGCTGTTTGATTTAATTCATGGATAATGAAGAGGAATTACAAGGTGGGGGAGATGGCTTCGTATGCAAGGGATATGTGGCACCAATTTTGGGAGTTGAAGGAATTATTTATCACTTTCTCTCTCATTGAAATTCCCTTATATACATTCCATTTTCAACCCACATAAAAGGCTTTTTCGATACCTTTTTATTTTCTTGCTTTATCCATGCACAAAAGAGCTTAGGAGAAACAGGAGGACGTGCCCCAACCTGTAGGTAAGCTCCATAATCATCTTCAACCTTGATTTCATGGTGGAAATCGAAATTCAATGCTTAATTTCTTCTTTTCTTCATTCAATCTTCAACCTTAGCCATTCATTTCACTCAAAGACTTGAGAACAGACCTTGGATAGTTGAGAAAGCTTCATTCACCATTTAGGACATGAATCTTGAATCTTGGATTCAACTTTGAAGGAGGGTTATATAACTTGAACCCTTAAATGTCATTATTGCTTGCAATTTATTCATCATGTGTTGAATCTTTCTTCTTTCTCAATTTCCTTTTTGATTAGTTGTTGAAATCACCATAAGAATCACAATTGATTTCGAAGGTTTGAAGCTTGAAGATGATGATGTCATCTTAAGCACACACCTCAACAAAGGAATGGGAAAATAGTTTTCAAAACCGATTGAGTTGATTCAGTTTCAAGACCGAATGGGCAATTGAACCCAAGATCGAATGCACAATTGAACCCAAGACCGAATGGGAAATTCAACCCAAGACCGAATGGGTAATTGAACCCAAGACCGAATGGGTAATTTACTTCAAAACCAAATAGGTAATTGAGTTCAAGACCAAATGGGTAATTGACTTCAAGATCGAATGGGTAATTGAGTTCAAAATCGAATGGGTAATGGATCTCAAGATCGAATGGGTAAATTGAACTTCAAAACCATTTGGGGTTAATTGCTGATGTGAATGATGAAGATCCAATGGCTCAATTCGATTTAATTATTATGGATTCCATAATATATGATCTATTGATTACAAACCCTAATCAATTGATTGAAGAAATCCTAATTGAATTGGATCAATTTCTTGGTTGATGGTCCAAACGGTCTCAAGACCGTTTGGAGGCAAATGGTCTCAAGACCGTTTGGAGGTCAAGGGCTGTGATGGATGATTGGAGATCCAAGGGATATAATTGGATGTACTTTCAATGGTCCAATTGATGTATGATTCAATAAAGCAAACCCTAAAATCAATTGATTGATTGGAGGAAACCCTCGTTGATCCAATTGGTTTCAAGGTGGTTTGGATCAAATGGTCTTGAGACTGTTTGGGATCAAACGGTCTTCGGACCGTTTGGAGAGCAAATGGTCTCAAATTGTTTAATGTTCAAAGGGTTTCTAGGATAAGTTGCTCATGCGGTTCCAAACCGTTTGAAGTTAATTATATTTTAATGCAAACGGTCAGAAACTGTTTAGAGTTTTTGAGATCAAGACTGTTTGAAGGTCTAATTAGTTCATACCATGTAAGTACTATTAAACCCCATGATTATTAATGATGTATATCAAATATAATTGCAATGGTTGTACCTTCAAGGTACTTAAGTGGTTAGTACCTTTTGAGTGGTTAACCTTTGGTGCTTATGAAAGCAATGCCTCAATACACTATGCTAACCCTAAATGTATGCACTTGAATGAAGGGTTAACCTAATCTAATCAAGTTTGAAGTAATTAACATCCTAGAGAGGATGAGAGAGAGAGGAATCCATAAATGCATAATAATTATGTAATGGTTAAACCTCAACACTCTCAACATGAATAAACTATGTAATTAGGGTATGATTCTTGATAAAGTGATCATGAAACCCTAATTGAGAAGGTTGATGAGTCCTAACCCTGATTTAGGGCAATGCTATATGAAACCCTAATCTAGGGTAACAATGTAACCCTAATCTAGGGTGATGATATAAGAAATCCCAATTCATGGTAATATAATGAAAAACCCTAATTTAAGAGGATGCTTCATGAAACCCTAATTTTAGGTAAAGTTACATAAAACCCTAATTTGGGGAAAAGTTATAATGAACCTTAATTCAGGACAATGCCATGTGAACCCCTAATTAAGGGTGATGCCATGTGAAACCCTAATGCAAAGATGTGATGTGAAACCCTAATCAAGGGTGATGTCAAGTGAAACCCTAATACAGAGATGTGATGTGAAACTCAATCCAGGGTGAGGCTATGTAACTCTATATGAAATCCTACCTTAATATAGGGTGAAGGTATGTGAAATCCTAATTGTGGATTATAGTGCATGAAACCCTAATCTTAGGCAATATGATGATAAACCATAACCCTAATTTGGGTAATGGGATGAGTATTCCTAATTTACATGAATTGGGAAATCATAACCCTAATGAGGGAATAGTGATGCTACCCTTTCATTGCATAGTGTTGGTATGTAATTGATATAACTGTTATCATGTGTACTAATCATGCAGGTATCATGAGATGTTGGACATATCTAGGTATGAGCTATGATGTTTTATTATTGAAATTATTTTATGGGCCTTGTGAGCCATAATATGCTTTGTTGCCTAGTAAGAGGTAACAAGAAATTAAATGGGCTTTGAGAGCCATGTGAGATGCTTGTATAGCAAGAATCATGTTTACCTTGGTCAAATGACCTGAAGGTATTAATTACCTGATAAGTGGTAACAAGTGTTCTTTAATGAATTGAGGGTTTGAATACCCATATTCCATAATCATGATGATGAAATGTTAAGGGATTAGAATGCCCATGATGTGACAAGGGATTGAGATCCCAATGACTATAAGCTTCAAAAAGTATTTATTGGAAGCATTACACATTCTAGCATTTGTTATAATAAATTATGTTTGAAAACATGACTGATGCTAAAAGAATATGGCAATGTACTTAATTAATCAAGTGAAATCTTATTATGTAGAGCCCTGACCATAGATCCATCATCGTCAGTAGTTGGTGATGGTGAGCAGGTTTTCCTACGGGAACTCCTGGACGGCATACTGTTGAGTATGTGGGGGTTATGGGCATGAATATCCTTACACCCTAATGGAGGAATTGATGTGAGATAAACATTAAATCTCTCAATCCTTCATTATATATGCTAGGATGGATGTATCACTAATCTCCCGAATGTCGGGATGGATGTGTCACTAATCTCCCGATGATGTTAATGTCGGTTCGATGTGGGATAAACATGAAATCTCTCGATTGTGAGGAGAGTATAGTTGCCACCGTAACTCTATAGTGAAGTTGCCAGTATACCCTGGAAAGCTATGTATGGTACCGATTTCAATTTTGCAATGGTCGGTTGGAGTATGAGCGGTATACCTCATCTCCTCAGGTCTTAAGTATGATTGTAAAATGTAACCAGCCGTGTAGCGTATTTGCTTAAGATTGAAATATGAGAATCATTGGTTGATGATATCTTGCTTAGTATATCCTAGATGGATAAATGTTATACATGTTCTTCATATTCCTTATTGGATAAATGGCATACTGCTTTATCAAGTTACAAGCTAAAATGCTTTGAATAAGAGCATTGCTCTAATATGCTTAGATAATTGATTTATCTGTTGTTGAATACTTTTGATTCCTCTGGTCAATTTTATTCCATTAATTTGCAATAATAATATTTCTGGAAGAGAGTTATATCTCTCGCTGGGGTAATTTCAATTATCTCACCCCTGTGGGATCCAAATTTTTAGGTAGACGTGAAGAAGAGGCAGAAACCCTACAACAGGGGAAGAGCAGCAACAACAGCAACAAGGACAACACTGATATTCCAGGTGGAGGCACTAGCTGTCATGTTTTGCATAAAGAGTCATATGTGTCGTCTCTGTACTCTCAGGTCCTCAGAGTTAGTAGTTAGAACATTAATGATTCGATCTGAGAATTTTGGCTTGATGCCTCGAGGTTCTTATGCTGTCTATGTATAGTTTTATTAAGGTAGTTGATGCTTGTAATCCTCGAGAAGAGACGGTACAAAATACATACTTATGAACCAGGATGTAAATAAAGTACATTGGTTCTTGATAAAAGAGTTTTCCTGTGTTTGGATCTCTTTGAAAAAGGTTTTAATTTTTAGTGATTTTCATTAATTCCATTGTTAATAATCGCTTCTGTTTAGTTAATGACCTTTTGTACGAACGGTGACCCACATGCTTAGCCTGCGTTTGGCATGGGACTGGATCCCGCTTAAGGCTTGTCGCCTAGTGACAACCCTACCAAACAGGCGACGGATTCGAACTCGATTATGTTTGGTTGCTAAACTGGGTTTAGGGATTATGAAACCCCAAAAACCGACTCAGGCCAGTCCCGTGGCAGCCTAGATTTCGGTTCCTAACCTGGTTTCCACTCAGATCGCGTACCCTACATTCACCCAACCCCCAACACCCACCCCTCTCCCACCTCCTGACACCCCCTCCCCTTCCCCTCTTCCTTTTCTACTCTCCAAACTCTCCCAGCACAGGCACTCATGAGAATCGTCCTCTCATCCACTATTCACTCCGTGAGTTAAAAGCTACTGACCATCTCTCGAAATCAATGGCAGGGCAGGGGCGTAGGGCATAGAGATGGTCAATCAAGGTGATGACTTCGTTTTGGGGGTGTGGAGGTCCGTCTAGAATTGCCGAGCTAGGATTCCAGGCTAGACGGAGAGAATCCAGGTAAGCCATGTTGAGTTGCCATCTCTCATTTAAGGCCCTTGACTCCCTCTCTTCCCTTTGTACAAGGCATCAACCTAACCCTAACGAGGGCAAGGATTGCCGCAGCTGCTATATAGTGTTGTGTGTGTTGGACGATCTACTGTCCATTCAACTACACAGCCTCCACCAAGTCTTCTCTGAAGCCTCCGTTGCTGAGCCACTATATTCCAGAGTCACAAAGCTTCTTCAGAGGTATGTGTTGCCCGCCCATGTTTTTTCTTTAGTACGCGGATGTAGTTGCGGCTTCATGTATGTACCGACCCTTCCATTGTGACGCCGCCGTGATCCCGTCTTCTACCTGGATTTGGGTTTCCCAGGTATACCTCCTGAGCAATACGAACATTTTGTCTGTAATTAAATTTTTATCAACATTTTCTTTCAGTAGCCATGTTGAATGCTTGATACTGATGTAATTTTTGCTGTAATGAGCGATATTTATGTGTAACCTCAAATAAATTAGGTCTCAACAGGACCTATTTTAATATGTAATGAATAATTAGGACATGATTAATTATCTTTGATGGAAATATGTACATTTGTTCAGTTGAATGGGAATTGATCCCTTGAATGAGGTCTGACTGGTTCGTTCAGCCTCATTCAGTACCAAAAACATAGCATGTTCAACATAAACAAGTCAATATTTACCTACTCTAACTATTATGTATTATTGTGTAGTGTACATTCTCTATGCTCATAAACATAGCTCGATCAATTGTATTGATTGACCACAATACCTATTATTGCTCAGTTTAATGTGCTCTACGCCCTAGAATGATGTCTAAATTCATGCTTGAAGTGTACTGATTGACCACAGTACCTATTATTGTTAAGTTTAATGTGCCCTGAGCCCTAAAATGATTTTTGAATTCATGCTTGAGCTTCATTCAATGACAATCAGTTTAATAGGTCTACTATTTAACCACTAAACCCTAATACTACATAATTCAGAATAAATCTGAATTATTTACCCTCAATGGTTGGTTGACTTTTTCTGTCCAACAGAGCCTGATGTGCATTACTATTGTGTACTGAATATTTGATGTGTTCATAAACAGGGGCATATTTCCCTTGTCTGTCTACTTTGTTTTATGTTGAATTTCATTTGGCACCTTGTCCACAACCCTTGACTGAGGTCTGACCCCTTGACCTAGGTCTACTTTGATGGTCCAAAATTGGAATCCACCTATTATGTATTATTTTTATTTAATTTGGAACCTATTATTGTGTAGTGTACATTCTCTTTGCTCATAAACATAGCCTGATCAACTCAACTGATTGACCACAGTACCTACTATTGTTCAGTTTAATGTGCCTTGAGCCCTATAATGAGGTCTGAATTTGTGCTTGAGCTTCTTTCAGTGACAATCAGTTTAATAGGTCTACTATTTAACCACTAAACCCTCATACCACATAATTCGGAATAAATCTGAATGATTTACCATCAACGGTTGGTTGACTATTTTCTGTCCAACAGAGCCTGATGATGTGTATTACTATTGTGTACTGAA
Organism: Alisma plantago-aquatica; assembly: GCA_963693085.1. Lineage (NCBI taxonomy): Eukaryota > Viridiplantae > Streptophyta > Magnoliopsida > Alismatales > Alismataceae > Alisma > Alisma plantago-aquatica. Next base: position 300,998,793 of record OY856411.1, on the reverse strand, counting down.
TATGTTATGACCCACGTCGAGGTTAACCAGTAAATACCTTAATTAATTAGTAAGCATCTTGATTAGTTCTAAGCACTCTGTTAAACATCATGGATAACCAAGATAAGCTATGTCGTGAACTAATAGTTGAGATGTAATCATCTGAGGTATCTTATGACAATTTCAATGTTAATGTTGAGTTAAGTTAAATGCCAAGATGCAATTGGTGCTTTGACCAGTTGTGATAAGATACTAATTGAGATTTCTTGCTTTGAGGTCGTAGTGGATTCCGTGATCGATGTTTTTCAAAAGAAATCATCTAATTTGGATCTTCGAGGCAAAAATCACAGCCTTTTTGGTTTTCTTGGACCTAAGTTGCAAATTCTCCAAAACTTGCTTTATAATTTCGTTTTTCTTTGTTTTTACCCTCTCTCGCTTATCCCTTCTCCTTCAGTCGGTCGATAGAACAGTAGCTGACAGTGTGGCACTTAAGAGGGGGCGACCAGCAGAGAAAAATAGGAGGCAAGTTAGGGTTGGTCCCTTGGCTCCCTTGGCCTCGACTCCATGGGCCAGTTTCTTCTTTCCTTCCTATCTTCTTCCTTCCTCCCCTTCTTCCTTTGCCCTGGAACCCCCCCCCCCAACTGCTTGGGCAACCGTCTAGCAGCAGGTGTTGCATCGATCAACCAGCAACGTCGGCCGGCCTAGCTGCAGCGGCCAGTGCCAAGAAGCAACGCCTAGGCACCATCGACGACGTCCATCGACCTCAGCTTGAGGTCCGAGCAAGGAACCGTGGTGCCCCGACCAGTTTGAGTGTGGTCAGCAGTAGCAGCGCTCCAATTAGCTAGGGGCGACGCCCTACTTTGCAGCAGCCGTAACAGCGGCCAGGGGCTCTCTTGGGCGTGTCCAAAGCCTCGAATCGACACCAGTGACTTCGGTTGGGAGCCTACTACTCGAATCTACAGCCATTAGTCATAGTTAGCACCTACCCCAGCCACCTTAGCTACTTGGCTGACGGCCAGTAGCAGTAGTTATTCTTGCACGATGCAGCAGCTAGGCCACTCAGTGGCGCCCAGCAACAGGGGATTTCCGTTTCTGCACAGGTTGCACGGCGTGCAAATCAGTTTGCACGACGTGCAAAGTTACAGAAAACAGGACAGAAAGTCGGCCAGTTTGCACGGCGTGCAGATCAGTTGCACGGGGTGAAGATCAATTGCACGGGGTGCAAAGTTGCAGAAAAATAGAACAGAAGTGTTTCTGCCCAGATTGCACGGGGTGCAAAGTTGCAGAAAAGCAGAATTAGGCGTGTTTGTGGACCAGATCAGTTGCACGGGGTGCAGATCAGTTGCACGGGGTGTAGATCAGTTGCACGGGGTGCAAAGTTGCAGAAAAATAGAACAGAAGTGTTTCTGCCCAGATTGCACGGGGTGTAAAGTTGCAGAAAAGCAGAATTAGGCGTGTTTGTGGACGTTTTCGGTGTATACGAACACACCGAAGTGGGTGAGTAGTATTTCATTTATTTATCACCATCGAACTCGATTTCATTGTATATATTGCTTCAGTATAATTAGAGTAACTTCTAAACAGTATAAATGAGATTAAAGAAATGTGTTTCATTCTATAGAGCCTAAATTACTTAGTGTAACTGAATAAAATAGTGAATGTTGTATGTACTGATACTGTTGTGAATATGTTGAGCTCTAAATGAATGTCTGCCATTATGACAAGCTTAGAATGATGTGGAATTATGTATAAAGTTGAAAGAGATAGAAGTGTTCTTAAATATACTCAGTGTGCAATTAAGATTGAGTTATGACAATTTATATTTACTGCTTTAATAATGATGATAGACTTAGGTGCCCTAACACCGTAGAACCCCTTTGAGAGGTCTGCATCTTAGGGGTGAAACTCGTGTCCAACATCAATTGGTTGAGTAATTCTGGTGGCACGAGGATTGATAGGCAGTGTTCAACAATAATATGTGCGGTGTCACGGTGGCACTGGAGTAAATAGGGGTTATTCAACAATAATCTGTGCGTGTGTCATGGTGGTAACCCAGTGTAGACTCTCCGCCTGTGTGCTTAGGTTAGAGGAGGAGTCTAGAGCACTCGGAGTTAGTGCAGTGAGTCCGGAGAGCCTGTAGGCCGGAGAGCCTGTGGGTCCTGTAGAAGAACAGGACTGGCAGTCAGACTTAGCATTTCCCGGGTGTGTCGCTAAGTCTTGTACGGTGGGATCGTAGTTCACTACAGATCTTTGTATGCAGAGTACATTGCATATGATTAGGGCATAATAATAATATAAATATGTAATCATATAGGATCACAGTAAATTTAATATGTTAAGAGATTTAAATTTCTGTGCCAATTCTCTATAATTGTTTATCTGTTTAAAATATCTGATGTTGCATAAAAATGAGATTGTTATCTGTAAATCTGCTATGTTATTAGAACTGCCCTGCTTAGTACTGCACTTATCTTTATTTCAATTTTATCTGATGAGTTGTTTAGTGATAGCTAAATGAAATGCTATTCACTAAGCGAGTAGGCTCATCCCTCTACTCAAACATTTTCAGGTCAACATCAGCAACAGGAATCTGAGGGATCTTTTCATCCTAACGCTTAATCTGTAGAAGGTATATGTAGTTAGTCTAGTTAGAGGTCTCTTAGTCCTTTCCCCTCAGTCCTTGGGACATGGTGTGGGTGAGAAAGAGTATGTATGGCGAATGAGTAAAAGATGTAAATTAACTGTTATGTTTTACTTTCTGTTAAACAATGTTACATGTTGTAAACTCTGTTTATGTTCTCTAGCCAGTTTAATTGAAATGCTTCCGCAATAGTTTATTATGTTTTAGTTTACAGCAATAATCCGGATATCATTACGGGGTTTTAAGAAAGAAAAATTCTCAGTGATTTGTTTATGTGATAATCCCTCCGTCGCGCCCTAATCTCGTGATTAGTGGTTAGTGTGAGATCGGGGTGTGACATCTTGGTATCAGGGCATAGGTTGAGTACATGGTTATTCTAAGTCAAGGTCAGGGGACGATAAGAGACCAATAGGATTAGGACTTAAGTGTCTTCCTTCTAACTGCAATTTTCTAACAGGAAGTATTCTTTTATACTATTGCAGATGGCAGGAAGAGGACATGGTCACGAGAACCAAGTATAGAGCTTAGGTTGATTCGTTAAGAATCATTAGGATCAAAAGATAAAGTTATAAGTGAGGAAAATAATAAGTGATGTGTCTTTAGCTCTGGAAAGTATGAGTATTTAGGTACCCTGGCCAGGTATCTAAGTACTTAGATTGACCAGTATCAAGCTACTCTGTCTATTCTTCTCTGGATGCCCTGGCCAGGTATGCAGAGGAAGGATAGGCTAGAGAGAAACCCTAGAAATCATAGGGTTAAGAAACCGGAAATTTATGTAAGAGTAAGAGATTAAATATAAGATGTGATACAAGTCTTGCTTTATATTACTTATTTGACTAAAAAATCACTAGAAATGCTCTTATATGCATGAAATTAGATTTTTAGTTTGTAAAGTAAACATGATTCTTTTATGTTGTTGTGTGTTATGAAATGATTTATTTATTGTTTATATTCTTTGTATTAAGTAGACCAGAAGTTATGTTTAAATGAGTTTGCCCTAAGTGGATATTCTTTCCACATGTTTGAGATTAATAGGAGTTGGTTAATCCTGAGTAGCTCTTGGCTTCAGGACTACAGGTTCGGCCTGGTCCGGCTGGCAGGATGCGTTACTGGGATCTAACGACTCTTATTAAATATATAAGAAAAGTAGATTCTGGATAATATAGACCCGAATCATGGTGAAAAATGTATATACACTAAGATGTTGAGATATAAGGGAAAGATTAGAACAACTAAGAATTAGTTGGAACTGATATCGGAGACCCAACATTGGGACCTCATATGAGTAATCCTTAATTAGAAATAAAGGAACACAATAAGGTTCAGATTAAATTTAATGATTAGGTGAGAAATACCCTTAATGGTACTAATCAATAATGCATAACAAATGCATGGATCCAATACATGATTAGTAAACCCTAGTGGAGGGTGTCTCATTGTGAACCCTGGTTGAGGGTGTATCCTTGTGAAACCCTAGTTGAGGGTGTATCATTGCGATTGTTTATAGGCAACTTTATAATAAAGTTATGCCTTAAACTAAGATAAGTCCATATCATGTGAGATAGCTGGACAATTCTAATGTGTGGCCTATGCATTATATGCTTAGGGTGAGTATTCTGTGATGGAATGCATTAAGAGGGGAAATACCTTAATACAAGATAAAGTTGGTTAACTCAAGAGGGTCTGAATTAATGAGAAATGGGGAACCCTAACCCTAATTTGGGGAAAAGGGAATGATAAGCCCTGTTTGATAGTGAACCCTAATTCCTGGTTAAGGAATGATGGTATTACTATTGTATCACATGATGTGATGAATATCTTGTATGATTGTTATCATGCCTAATAACCATGCAGGTATGATGAGATGATGAATATAGCCAAGTTTGGGCTGTGACATTTATATAATAAATGTTGATTGGATTTTTGTGTGTTGATGTTGTTGTTGCTTAATAAAAGTAATAATGTGTACGGATTAATTTTATGAGCCATGTGAATAAGTTGTTGCCTAGTGAGAGGTGACAAGATATGAATGGCCTTGTGAGCCATGTGTGATGCTTGGGTAACAAGTATCATGTTTACTTGTAGCATTTGTGTTAATAAGTTATGCTAGAGAACTTGGTTGATGTTACATTTCTGTTATATATCTATAGTTCATTGATGATTATTCATATCTGATGTATTCATTACAAGTAGATGGATGAACTTATGAGATCTAAAGTTTGATTTCAAACTAAGGAAGCAAAGTCACATCACAATAATGCTATGTTACTGATAAGGACCAAACCCTAGAATGTTTAGAGTTGAAGTAGTTCAAGGGATGTCGCTAGTGATTTGACTTTGAATACTAGCATCTCTATAAAACAAAATCATGAGATTTGCACTATGAAAAGTAAACTAGTATTGATAGTAATCCAGGGTTTAAAAGTAGTTAATCTGAAAGGTAGATAAACAATATGAAAATGATTCAGAGAAAAGAGTAAGATACAAATTTGAAATGTAACAAATGTGTGAAACAAAAGGAGAAATACAATATAAGTGAAGTGCGATATAAAATAAATTCTTACAATAATAATAAGAATGAGGAATAATCTATTCTTACCTTGTGTGTTTCAATTTTTGGGATGTTTATTCTATAGGATCAAAATGAGAAGGATAAGTAACAAGAGGTAAGTAGCATAGAATGAGGAGAATTACTCGTCACATGATCTGGAATTAGTTGTTGTAGTTCATGCTCATAAGACATGACGTTACTATCTTTATGGTGAGGTGTGCCGGGTGTTTATAGATCATAAGAGCTTGAAATATATCTTTACCCAGAAGGATCTAAATCTTAGACAGTGGAGATGGTTAGAATTGATCAAGGATTATGAAGTGACAATAGATTATCATCCTGGTAAGTCGAATACGGTAGCAGATGCCCTCAGCAGGAAGTTAAGTTCAACAGCTGATGCATTCTCTATGGCATGTTTCGAGAGAGACATGCTAGTAGAAATGTGAAAGTTGAATTTAGACTTAGGGGTGACAGAACAAAGTGGTTTGATTGCACAGATGCAAGTCAAGCCTATCTTTTTATGATTAGATCAAGGAACTTCAGCAGAATGATAGTGAGTTATAATAGATCATGCAGGATATGACAAAGGGAAAAAGACTAGAGTTCAGGTTTTCAGATAATGGTGTGTTGTATTAGCATGATATGTTGTGTACCTCGAGACAGTGATTTGAAAGAAAAAATTCTTGAGGAAGCACATGTATCGATGTATGCTATGCATCCAGATAACATTAAGATGTACATAAATCTTAAGGAGTTGTTTTTGTGTCAGGTATGAAAAAAAAGGATGTAACTGAGTACGTGGCCAGATGTAGTGTGTGCCAGTAGGTTAAGGCTGAGCATCAGAAGCCCACAGATACTTTGCAATCTTTTCCTATACTAGAATGGAAATGGGAACGTATCACAATGGATTTTGTGGTAGGGCTACCCAGGACACCTAGAGGTTGTGACTCAATATGGTGATTGTGGATAGACTGACTAAGTTTGCTCACTTTCTTCATATCAAGTCAACCTCTGATGTTCCGAAGTTGGCTAAGATATTCATGGATGAGATAGTCAGGTTGTATGGTATCCCAGTTTCAATTATATCTGATAGAGATCCTAAGTTCACATCCAGGTTTTGGAATCAGTTGCATCGTGCTTTGGGCATAAACTTAAGATTTAATACAACTTCTTACCCGCAAACAGATAGTCAGTCAGGGAGGACCATTCAAACTCATGAGGACATGCAGGGAGTAGTAGAAAGTTGCATAGGATAGGCAGAAGAGTTATGTTGAGATGAGACGTTGACCTCTTAGAGTTTGAGGTTGGTGATGAAGTGTATTTGAAAGTTTCACCATGAAGAAGAGTGTTGAGGTTTGGTAAGAGAGGCAAACTGACTTCTAGGTTTATGGGCTCATATCCTATCATTGAGAGGATTGGACCTGTAGCCTATAGGTTGGATTTGCCATCCGAGTTGCCCAATATACATGATGTGTTTCATGTATCGATGTTGAAGAAGTGTTACCTTGGTACAGAGAAGATAGTGGACCTATAACATGCTCAGCTCAGACCAGATGTATCCTATGTTGAGGGATCAGTACAGATAGTTGATTGGAGAAATCAAAGAGCTCAAGAATCGAAATACCGTTAGAAAAGGTTTTGTGGAGAAACCACAACTTAGAAGAAACCACGTGGGAGTTTGAGTCAGTAATGCATAACAAGTTTCCTTTTCTCTTTTAGGAATTTCGGGACGAAATTCTTATAAGGGAGGGAGATTGTTATGACCCACGTCGAGGTTAACCAGTAAATACCTTAATTAATTAGTAAGCATCTTGATTAGTGCTAAGCACTCTGTTAAACATCATGGATAACCAAGATAAGCTATGTCATGAATTAATAGTTGAGATGTAATCATCTGAGGTATCTTATGACAATTTCAATGTTAATGTTGAGTTAAGTTAAATGCCAAGATGCAATTGGTGCTTTGACCAGTTGTGATAAGATACTAATTGATATTTCTTGCTTTGAGGTCGTAGTGGATTCCGTGATCGATGTTTTGCAAAAGAAATCATCTGATTCGGATCTTCGAGGCAAAAATCACAGCCTTTTTGGTTTTCTTGGACCTAAGTTGCAAATTCTCCAAAACTTGCTTTATAATTTCGTTTTTCTTTGTTTTTACCCTCTCTCGCTTATCCCTTCTCCTTCAGTCGGTCGATAGAACAGTAGCCGACAGTGTGGCGCTTAAGAGGGGGCGACCAGCAGAGAAAAATAGGAGGCAAGTTAGGGTTGGTCCCTTGGCTCCCTTGGCCTCGACTCCACGGGCCAGTTTCTTCTTTCCTTCCTATCTTCTTCCTTCCTCCACTTCTTCCTTTGCCCTGGCACCCCCCCCCACCTGCTTGGGCAACCGTCTAGCAGCAGGTGCTGCATCGATCAAGCAGCAACGTCGGCCGGCCTAGCTGCAGCGGCCAGCGCCAAGAAGCAACGCCTAGGCGCCATCGACGACGCCCATCGACCTCGGCTTGAGGTCCGAGGAAGGAACCGTGGTGCCCCGACCAGTTTGAGTGTGGTCAGCAGTAGCAGTGCCCCAATTAGCTAGGGGCGACGCCCTACTTTGCAGCAGCCGTAACAGCGGCCAGGGGCTCTCTTGGGCGTGTCCAAAGCCTCGAATTGACACCAGTGACTTCGGTTGGGAGCCTACTACTCGAATCTACAGCCATTAGTCATAGTTAGCACCAACCCCAGCCACCTTAGCTACTTGGCTGACGGCCAGTAGCAGTATTTTTCTTGCACGATGCAGAAGCTAGGCCACTCAGTGGCGCCCAGCAACAGGGGATTTCCGTTTCTGCACAGGTTGCACGGCGTGCAAATCAGTTTGCACGGCGTGCAAAGTTATAGAAAATAGGACAGAAAGTCGGCCAGTTTGCACGGGGTGCAGATCAGTTGCACGGGGTGCAAAGTTGCAGAAAAATAGAACAGAAGTGTTTCTGCCCAGATTGCACGGGGTGCAAATCAGTTGCACGGGGTGCAAAGTTGCAGAAAAGCAGAATTAGGCGTGTTTGTGGACGTTTTCGGTGTATACGAACACACCAAAGTGGGTGAGTAGTATTTCATTTATTTATCACCATCGAACTCGATTTCATTGTATATATTGCTTCGATATAATTAGAGTAACTTCTAAACAGTATAAATGAGATTAAAGAAATGTGTTTCATTCTATATAGCCTAAATTACTTAGTGTAACTGAATAAAATAGCGAATGTTGTCTGTACTGATACTGTTGTGAATATGTTGAGCTCTAAATGAATGTCTGCCATTATGACAAGCTTAGAATGATGTGGAATTATGTATAAAGTTGAAAGAGATAGAAGTGTTCTTAAATATACTCAGTGTGCAATTAAGATTGAGTTATGACAATTTATATTTACTGCTTTAATAATGATGATAGACTTAGGTGCCCTAACACCGTAGAACCCCTTTGAGAGGTCTGCATCTTAGGGGTGAAACTCGTGTCCAACATCAACCGGTTGAGTAATTATGGTGGCATGAGGATTGATAGGTAGTGTTCAACAATAATCTGTGCGGTGTCACGGTGGCACTGAAGTAAATTGGGGTTATTCAAAAATAATTCGTGCGTGTGTCACGGTGGTAACCCAGTGTAGACTCTCCGCTTGTGTGCTCAGGTTAGAGGAGGAGTCTAGAGCACTCGGAGTTAGTGCAGTGAGGCCGGAGAGCCTGTGGGTCCTGTAGCATAACAGGACTGGCAGTCAGACTTAGCATTTCCCGGGTGTGTCGCTAAGTCTTGTACGGTGGGATCGTAGTTCGCTACAGATCTTTGTATGCAAAGTACACTGCATATGATTAGGGCATAATAATAATATAAATATGTAATCATATAGGATCACAGTAAATTTAATATGTTAAGAGATTTGAATTTCTGTGCCAATTCTCTATAATTGTTTATCTGTTTAAAATATCTGATGTTGCATAAAAATGAGATTGTTATCTGTAAATCTTCTATGTTATTAGAACTGCCCTGCTTAGTACTGCACTTATCTTAATTTCAATTTTATCTGATGAGTTGTTTAGTGATAGCTAAATGAAATGTTATTCACTGAGCGAGTAGGCTCATCCCTCTACTCAAACATTTTTAGGTCAACATCAGCAACGGGAATCTGAGGGATCTTTTCATCCTAACGCTTAATTTGTAGAAGGTATATGTAGTTAGTCTAGTTAGAGGTCTCTTAGTCCTTTCCCCTCGGTCCTTGGGACATGGTGTGGGTGAGAAAGAGTATGTATGGCGAATGAGTAAAAGATGTAAATTAACTGTTATGTTTTACTTTCTGTTAAACAATGTTGCATGTTGTAAACTCTGTTTATGTTCTCTAGCCAGTTTAATTGAAATGCTTCCGCAATAGTTTATTATGTTTTAGTTTACAGCAATAATCCGGATATCATTATGAGGTTTTAAGAAAGAAAAAAAAAGTTCTCAGTGATTTGTTTATGTGATAATCCCTCCGTCGCGCCCTAATCTCGTGATTAGTGGTTAGTGTGAGATCGGGGTGTGACAGAATATTTTATGTGTTCATAAATAGGGGCATATTTCCCTAGTCCACCTACTTTGTTTTATGTTGAATTTAATTTGGCACCTTGTCCACAACCCTTGACTGAGGTATGACCCCTTGACCTAGGTCTAGATAGTTGGTCCAAAATTGGAATTTACCTATTATGCATTATTTTTATTTAATTTGGAACATATTATTGTGTAGTGTACATTCTGTATGCTCATAAACATAGCCTGATCAACTGTACTGATTGACCACAATACCTATTATTGTTCAGTTTAATGTGCCCTGAGCCCTAGAATGAGGTCTGAATTCATTCTTGAGCTTCATTCAGTAGCAATCTGTTTAATAGGTCTACTATTTAACCACTAAAACCCACATACCACATAATTCATAATAAATATGAATGATTTATCTTCAATGGTTGGTTGACTATTTTCTCTCCAACAGAGCCTGATGTGCATTACTATTGTGTACAGAATATTTTATGTGTTCATAAATAGGGGCATATTTCCCTAGTCCACCTACTTTATTTTATGTTGAATTTAATTTGGCACCTTGTCCACAACCCTTGACTGAGGTCTAACCCCTTGACCTAGGTCTACTATGATGGTCCAAAATTGGAATCCACCTATTATGTAGCATTTTTTTTTGGAACCTATTATTTTGTAGTGTACATTCTCTATGCTCATAAACATAGCCTGATTAACTATACTGATTGACCACAGTACCTATTATTGTTTAGTTTAATGTGCTTTGAGCCCTAGAATGAGATCTGGATTTGTTCTTGAGCTTCATTCAGTAGCAATCAGTTTAATATGTCTACTATTTAACCACTAAAACCCACATTGCCTTCTTTAGGCCAGAGCAACAACTCTTGAAGCATGACCACTCACTGTATGGTCATCTAATGCCCTTGCTACAATAGTCTATATGAATTTGTCTTTATCAATGTACCACGTGTTTATTTCACTACGTACTACACATAGTACAAACTAATATATAATTGGAAGGTATGTTTCCTACTACCATCTTGAATGATAGACATGTACTTAGATTATTCACACGGTATTTAATTTTAAATACCATTTAGCTATGTAATTTCTCATTCTACATTATCTCCATCATGAATGTTTCTTTACCGACTACACATTTATTTTTTAGTTTAACAAATATGATGAATCAGTTTGTATGGGATGCATAATGTGATGCAGCCCTAGGAACAGTGTTAGGTCGACAATATTACTTACGCAAACTACGTGGACCTACTGCACGACAGGGTTGGCTTGATGTCATAGCAGAGCTTCATGAGATAACTGGAAGAACTGATATTAGTATGGGTGTGTTTAAGACGAGATAGAAAATTTTAAAAATTGTGGATGCAGTTCCAAAAACTTTCTGGACTAGCCCGCAAACTTATCTACCAGGACTACAACAATATCCAGTTCACCAACAAGACACATCTCATACTTGCACAATATGTACAGAAGATACATGTAGAGTACCCGAGGATGTTGGTAGAAAATGAATAACTTAGTGCAATGAATGCCAGTTTGTATTTGATTGACTATTGTTTGCTTCGTTTGCAGTTAACTACGTAGAAAATATGTTATCTGTTTGAAAAAATTATTTCTCTGTCATGAATATGAAATAACCCATATTGTCTGTTGTTAGTACTTGCATTTATATTACTTGTTCTCAATATTATTTTACATTGTTGTAGGCATAACATCTAAATTTTATTCAAATATCGGACATGTTGTTGTAATAACTCATGTTGTTGTTTGTTGTTAATACTTACATTTATATTACTTTTTCTCAATATTATCTTACATTGTTGTAGGCATAACATCTAAATTGTTGACACTCTCTCCAACCACAACACCCTAGGACCATGGCCTGAGCCTCTACCCCAATGTTACTATTCCTTGTTGAAGAATAGTTGGACATGATCATAGACGATTGTTCCTTAGCACAACTCATTATACCTAAACATTAGTGTTATCTAAACGGAAGAAGCTACAAGGATGGTAAAGTGTACCTAAATTATGGAAATTCAACATCTGTTATCGACGTTAAGTGTGATGTTGTCGAAAATCTTGTATCCACATCTGGTTGGCGTGAGTGGGTTAGGAAGATGCTATTGGGCCGTAGTGACAAACTTTTTATTCGTCCGGTTGACCATAATGCCATCAAGGTTTGAATAACCAACATCAACAACGAGACGCCCGATCATCTCAAATGATTTGAGTATTCGATAGATGATAGAGAACATGACGACGAATTCGATGACGAGAACACACCCGATGATTACTATGAAGTCCCTTTTATTCCTTTTGGCACCATCGATTTCCCTATCACAATTAGATCAGATTTGTCTAAAGACAACGATGAGCTCCACAACACAACAACATCAACAAAAAAGCCAAAGTTGGTCCAAGCAACACATTGTTAATTCCAGTCTTATTTTGTTTTTTCACTTTCTGTCTTAAAGTAATCAAACTTCATACCTATTTTTTGTTGTTAAAACTTCAGTAGAAGACCACAACAATGAAAGAGCCCTCACAATTGCGGATTCTGGACCATGTTGTTGTTGCTTAAGTTGTGTATCTAGTCTAGTAGTGTCTCTCTATTCCAGTTATTTTACTTATGCCCATGTTTAGGGGTACATCAACTCCCTTGTTTAGTTACAGTCTTGGACAACAACACTGTTGCATGTTCATAACTATGTCATTTTCATTCATCCCTTGTAGTATTCGTAGAGTGGTTACTATATTTTTCGTTTGTATTACAAAAACAAACTAAACACGACTTAAGTAAGTCTACATTTAATAATATTGAAGTTAATTTCTATTGTATGACTAATATAATATAATCAGTTAATTTCTGAATTCCTTACTACTGACAAAATCACCAACAACAAAAGTACAGCCTTAGGCGGTTAAGCAGACGAATGAAATTGTAACATAGTTGGTCCAACTTGTATTTGTTTATGATTGTTTGGCAACATTTTGTTGTAAAACTTATGGTCGTCATTACTTTGTTTTTACCATTATTTCATCAAAGGTGTACTTACGTATTCTGTTTGGAAGTCTAACATCGCGTTCAAACTTACATATCTAAGTTTGCTTGCCAACTTTAACTTGTACAAATTGTTGTCATATGTACTTTGTTATTATGATTATTTGCTCTTACTTATATTTATTTTAAAATTTTAGATGTCAACATCGCGTTCAAAGTCACGACCAAAGTTTGAAAAGATATTGATGTCCTCGTCAAAGATACACAAATATGTAGAGGAATACATAGTCTGCAAAAAAAATGTTGCGACCCTGGACACCAGGGGGAGCCTGCACAACAGGGGTCCAAATTTGAGAGCCATGAAGAAGAAAAGGTTGGGGTCAATAAACATGTTCCTCATCTACCGTTATTGTTTGATTGGTCAAAAGACGACATCAAATAACAACTTCAGCCATTGCAGGAGGATTGTCCTGTATCATGGGACGAGTACGAGGAGGCCCTAAAGTGGGCCAACTGGGAAGGTCTTACGTGGGAACTAGACCAATCATTGTCCACCCTGAAAACTGGCCAACACAGTGGCTGGACACTGTCTTAGCATGTGTGTATGGGTGTGTAGGTCTAGGCCCAGGGCAAGCCGCTCATTTTTTGTCCGCTCTCCCTTGGTTCATGACGCTTTTGCCCCAGACCACATTATGTTCTTATCAACTTTTCTTCGGTGTTGTTTAAGTTCTAATGCAATCATTATCATATTTACTCTGTCATATCTTTTATTATGGAACAATAATTGCTATTTTAATAAAACTATCATTCAAATGATGTTTGGTCTACTTATGCGTAATTTATGTTCTATTATGCCAATTACAATTATCTTGTCAGTTACCAATTAAATATGCACAACTGTATACATACATACAAAATGAACATGTCATGCAAAACAATTGTAAAGTTTAATTTATTAAAAATAAATATATAAAATGACCATACTTATTACTATTCATTTCACTAAACAACAAACAATATCACCCACATTATGTATCAAATTACATTTATTTTATTAGTTTTATACTTGTATTGTGGTGGCATCACAGCTTTACATTAGCTATTATTGTTAAAACAACTCTGTAAGAATAGGACAGAATAAGCATATCATGTCTACGTTGCCAAACAAAATTAGACTGAATCCAGACTGCTAGCCAAACAAAATCAAACTGAAACCTGACTCAGTCCAGACCAGCTGACCAGAATTAAACTGGGTTGTCAAACAGAATCAGTCTGGATCCTGAGATCTACTAACTAACCCGACTAACCCAGTCCAGACTACAGAATCCCAGTCCCAAACTAAACAGGGGCTTAAAGTCACCTCAGTGCATTAACACGAGCTTTTTTTTTCCTGACAATGGCAAAGTAATAATAACATACATTTTTTTGGAATGTGGTATGACAATGTTGATTAATTGCCCAAGTATAACTAGAGCATACAAAATGAAGTGTTTGGTATGCATAGTAATCAATGAAAAACCTCCAGAATTTTAAAAATTAGTTAACTAAGATGCACATGTTATGTGAAGAGAGAGAATTGTGACAATAATAAAAATATTATAAGATGATGCTTTGACAGTATCAACATCCGAACCGAACTCTAGGAGCACCTTAATCATTTAATACATTTTGTAAACAATTCACATCAATACAAAGAGATAACCAGTTCACGACGCGACATTACCACCACGAACATGATGCCACTGTTAAACTGAAACCCTAAACAACCTTTAGAGTAAGTGACACCCAGGAACTTATTTCTGCCTGTTAAGGTCATAAACTAATCATCACAAGTTTATGACGGCAACGCTAGATCTTCAAAATAATGGTTAGCAAGAGGTCCGAGAGAGTAAGTGAATTTTCGTCAAGGTACCACCGGATGCTAAGACATTGGCGGCACAATTTTATCAAAATGTAAACTGAGCATAATCGACTTTTCCAATAGCTCTGGCTGGCCATGCGCTATGGTGGTTTAGGATTCGAAACTGGCATCACATACTCTACCATGCTTAGAAAAATATTCAGCTTTGCTCTCCCATAGTAGTCCACATGCTCCCTGTCTCGTCCATTTCATTGATAATAGAAGCGCTGTACAGTACTAGTATTTATCTCTAACTATGCCAGCAACATGTAATCAAGGATTCCAAGAAGGTAGGAATTCATTGCAAGCAACACCATTTTAAGCAATTGACGGGCTATGCTAGCAAATGGGCGCTTCTTCCTCCCTATCAAGTAATAACCACCATGTAACTCGTTAGGCAATTTCAGAATGTGTATTGTGCCAAGCAAACTAAAAAACCAAAAAAGAGGAAAAAAAAACTGATTCAATACTGGTCGTGAAGCCTTCAGCAGAGAGGCAATATGTTGTGAGATACAGTGACTAATGCATTAGTGCACTAAAAAGTAATATTTTATTGGAAAAAATGTAATTTCAGCAGATAGGCAATATGTTGTGAGATACAGTTAATAGTTATGCATAAAAATGTAATTTCTAAGACTTCATGATATATTCATTAAAGACATCATACGTTTTGATGAAATTAACCCAAAAATCAATGAAATCGGGTGATCAAGAGCTGCCAGATTCACAAGGAAGAATCCGATGAGGAATTTCACGTGCGTGGAGAAACAACACAACAAACTTGCATAAGAAACTTTGGCAGGTGATTTTCCATGATAAGTGAGAATTCATACGCATTTAACTAACAAAAGTTTACCATTTTTGTAAGAATATATCACGCCGCCTTGCAGCTACTGCTAAAACCATGAAAAAGCTTTTATACTATATTACCTAGACTTACCTGCAATGTACGCCATAAGAAGACCTACTTCGGACCCTTCTTCCACAACCCACCAAACTTCTTCAACATGTTGTGCTTCTTCTTTGGTGATTCGTCTTCTATGTCATCAGAGAAGGATGAGTTCAACACCTTCCCTCCTACGAAGTTGTTGTAATCAGGAAAAGACCCTGACCTTTCCATTAATTTCCCATTGTTTCCAGAGGCAAGCATAGCCGCTGCGGTTTCGGCGGCCTTCCTCCATTGATCAGATTGTATCCTCAACCTCCTCAGCTCAGTCTCCATCTCTAAATTAGCTGTCTGTGCAGCCTCCAGCTGCTCTTTTGCTCTAGCAGCTTGCCTGAGGCTTTTATCTGCCTCGTCAGCTATGATCCCTATCTTTGCCAAGGTGTCCTGCTCAGAAGCGTTGGCCCTACCAATTTCGGCCTTTGCTGATTCACAATGCATAGTTTTTTCCACTTCTATTTTTTCAATCTCTAATTTTAGATTTCTATTCTCTTCTAAGATATTCTCAATCTCAGATTCCTTGACTCTAACAACAGTTTCCAGTTCAGCAATTTCTGCAGCAGAGTTCTCCAGTTTCGATTTCAAACAAGATTCCATATTACTATCCAGATGAATACCCTTTTCAGCACTTAGCTCTTCTGTTAAATGGTAGATGCCCTGCAGCTCTGCTTCCTTGTCAGCTAGGCTTACTTGCAACGCAGCAACCTCTGACTTTGCTTCTAATATCATCGATTCAAGCTTAGCTTGCTGATGGCTATATTGAACCTTCGCACGGTCCACCTCCTCACAGGCAGATTGGACCTCAATTGCATGCTTAATTACTTCTTCCTGGTGCCTTGTCACGGCCATCTCAAGAGCAGTCTGCAATTCTTCAGCCTCTAGTTGGAGAGAATGCAATTCCATTCCAAGACAAAACTTAGATCTATCAGAAGTAGAGGTGGTGAAACCATCAGCAACTTGACCGTCGGCATAGTTTCTCATAATTTGTTCAAGTGAAGAGGCTCGAGCTTTTGATTTTTGTAACTCGAAGACCATGGAGTTATAAGCTTTTGTAGCTTTCTGACCATTGGATCTTAGCATATCTATCACAGACTTTGCTATTTCAACTTGTACCTGATTTTCTTGGATCAACGTTTGGTAACCTTCTTCAGATTTCTCAGCCTCATAGACCCGGTCTCTAAGGTTTTCAGCTAAACAGAGTGTTTCATCCAAATTTAGTCTCAAACTCCTCACCTCTGCATCTGCAACTTCTGCTTTTTTTGCCTTGGCATTCTCGGAATTTATTGCAACCTCAAGCTGCAATCTTAGTCTCTGAACCTCATTCAGGGCACAAAAAAGAGCAGTGGAATCCACAGAATGCTGCTTCTTAACTGCCTCAAGCTCAGATTGCCATGCCTTATCACGCTCCTGGCCAATCATCCGCAACTCTTCAATACGGGCATCCTCAGATTCAGCGAGCTCCTTCAGCTGCTGCTGAGCATCTTCAACTTTTTCTGCAGCGGCAACACTTTGTTTCTTGACTTCTTCTCTTTCCTTCTCAACTTTTATCCTTGAAGATTCAGAGGCGGCAAGTTGATCTTTTGTCTTCTTTAACTCTACTTGCAGTTTTGTTAACTGTGACTCCAACTTATTGACCCTTCCGGAATATTTCCTCTGTAAAGTAAACAAGGCGAAAAAGTTGAACGAAATCCCAGTACTGCAAAGTGCCAGTTAAGAATTCATGGGCGTCACCATAAAATAGTACCATGGTGATAATAAATTTGCAAACGTTACGTTGAAGGCTCAGATATGTGTATCCCAAGCCAGGTCCAGTTTCAAATGATGAGGCGGTGTTATGAGACTTAAAACCCAGGCCACAAATTGGCGCATGAGTTTTCAAACCAAATTGTGTGTACATGTGTGTGAGAGAGAGAAACAGAGAGAATGAATAAGAAAAGAAAAATGGAATATAAAGACATGCACATTTTGTCTTTGTCCTAAACAAGTGCAAGTGAACTCCTCCACTATTAGTCATTATAATTATATATACAAACAACACCACAATCAAGGTTCCATCAAGATTGCGTATATCCTTCGCAACCCTGACATGCTTGGAAAGAACCCACCTCCATCCAAACCTACGCCCTGCCATCAAAGCACACCGAGAGGGTCATCATCTCCATCAAATCAAAAGCCAAAGTTTCACGTTTCATTTCAGAGACTTAAGTACGAGAGTTATGTGTTTCATTTTATATTTGTTGCTTGATTAAATCATTATCTAGGCAATTTATTGTGAATGTTGTGACAACCATGGTTTTTGACTGGTTGTTATACTAGCCATGGGAAATCTATTAGAGAAGAGTTTAGGCTCCGATTGGTTTGTCGTAACTGATCCGGAAAACTCATGAACTGGAGTTCCTTGAGCAATTTTTTATGATTGGTTTAAAGTAAATGTTGGAACTTGAGTTCCGTGACTTCCGAGGAGTTACAGACTTACATACAAAATGCATTTCCTGAGTTTTCTCTTAAAAAGAGTGGAAAACGAGTTCCGGGACAACTAACAACATTTCTTATGCAATTATATTTTTCATTAATTTGTCATAAATGACACACGTAAAATATTTATGACTAGAAATATTAGTGGTGAGGATATAGTTTATTGCTAAAACCAAAACATAATATGACAAAGTATCATACACTATAATCGCATTATGTAAAATATTTAACACTATAACCACTATTATCACTACAATCTAAAAAAAATACAAACATCATGAAAAAGAAAAATTGCACCATGTGAAAACAATGTGATTTACGTAATATATTTTTATTCTTCATATTTAAACATATGATGTAAAAATGATAATTAACTGTAACCATGCACTAATAATATAGTAAAAAAATCCCTAAAAAATAATGTAAAAATTAATATTCTACATTGTGTTAAACAATGATGAACCAAAACTTATATTTACAAGCACATGAAATGTGGACATTATTACAATATTTTGTATACACAAAATGAAATAAAAATATTGTGATGTGATTTTAGTCATAATATTTTTATTAAGATTATAATTATACCATAATAAAATATTTTAAAGGAGCAACATCTGCACCATAACCACTTATTTTGGTTATTATGATTTAAGAATATTATGATTTTTTACAGATATGATTCTTTTTTATGCCTTTACCATCCTCATTTATTTATATTATATAATAAAAATTAACAATATTTTTAATGATTTCAATATTTATACTTACAACAAACCAATCACATGGAAGTGACTGGAACTTAAGCTCCAAAAACTGAACTAGAGTTCCCAGAAAATGAGTTCCGCGGAACTCATGACTTACATCAAACCAATAGGAGCCTTAATAGAAATTTGAGTATTTGGAAATTGGTTCACATATTAGAGCCCAGAGCCTAAACCCTAGGTCCAGGTCAGAGAAATCCCCATCATCCACCATAGATTTATCTTAAACCATAGGTCTAGGTCTGGGAAACCCCCATTATCCACCATTGATTATCCTAAACTCTAGGTCTAGGATAAATCATGTCCCTTAAATTAGGAAAAAACAATACTAAACTTTTTCCATTCTTGCGACAAGAGTATGGCATCTAGGGTTGTACATATATCGGTCCTGACCAGTGGACCGGACCGAACTGAATAGCTGGTCCGGTCTTGGACCGACTTGATTTTAGGTCCAGTATTCAGTCTGCACTTTTTCCTAAATCTGGTCTTCGGTTCGGTTCGGTTCGGTTCGGTCCGGTCCAAATTCTAAAATCGGCAAAAATCGTTCTTAGACCGGTTGGACCAAAAAAATAAAAAGCTTTTTATATATATTAATTAAATCTAGTATTTATGAAGGATTGTGGTGATGCAGACTATGTCATTAATGATTCTAGAATTTATCGATAGGTATATTAATGTCATGGTCTACATAGTGATGTGTCATTATATTAATGAATGTCAATAACATTGACTGTTGCACTTATAAAAGTGTCGAGTAGCCACTAAACAAATTTGAATATTGCAAGATGTTGTGGCAACGAGAAACCGAAAGGACATTGAATGTTGAATTAAATTGTTAATAATTTAGTGTATTAAGTATTTGAGAAATACATGCTTCACATATTAATTATTATGTAATTCAATTCTATAATAATTGTAAGTGTAAGTTTTTTGTGTGCTACAAATTGATGACAGCTTGTCTCGAATGTGTTATTATGTATAACTATTATATTAGTAATGTTCCCAAAAGATGTATGACAACAAACTGTAGGAATTTAATTGTGTAACTTGGTTTGTGTTATCAAACTCAAACGGCTTACCATACTATTTATAGTTATTTTATATTTTATAATAAAGAGTACATAAATATTTTTTGTCTGGTTTGGTCTTTAATTTTTCCTATCTGGTCGGGGACTGGACAGGTTTTATTCAGTCCGGTCCTCAGTCTATGATTTTTTTTATTTATCTTTGTCCGGGTTTTGGACCGATGTACAGCCCTACTGGCGTCACATGTTGTTCTTCCTTACCTCCCTTACCCTTCTTCAATCTTCGTGCTCTGGGTTCCCTTCCACCTAGATGTGGTTTCCTTCTCATTTTTCTTCTCCTTCTCTTGCCTTTTCTTCATCCTCTTCTTCTTTTCCTTTTTCTTTCAAAGGCAATGTAGCGCCGCTATTCTTAGAGCGACTACACTATCACCCCACGCCAAGAGTAATTAAGCTACACCCCACCTTCCTAAGGGCCATAGAAGCCTAAAGAGGAGGATGTGAGGGGGCGACAGGCCCTCACGGCCTCCAATTAGCAAAAGACCCAGCCCTAGCTAGAGCAGGCCACCAATCGACATTTACAACCACCTATGCAGCCCCACAAGGTGGTCTTACAAATTGGGGTAGGCTTCAAGGGCGCCAAGGTCTAACGGATATACCCTAGAATTCAGGTGGGCATCTACAACCAGAAGAGAGATTAGGAGGCTCCACATTAGTTGATTGTTCCTCTAGGATTATTGTAGCAATGGGGACTTTTCATCTTAACTTGCTATAGTGATTTTCTCCTTTGTCTAACGCTTCCTAGAGCACCTCTGGGTCATGCACAACAACTCTAGTCACCATACACAGTATCAGTAGACACGCAATCTATGCACCCAGGGGCCTGGGTTTTAAGAGACCAAATTTTGCCTTAACTTCACGCAACACACCATGGACCTTAATGAGAATTTCAGCGCTAACATGGTCGATTTTGATGGTCTTTTGGTCGCACAAGGCATAAAGATTGCATGGGTCATTAATATAGTGACCATATTGACCAAACAAATTGACCACCTCTTGCGACAACTGATCTAGCAAAAAGAGAAAATAAAGACATGAAAACAAGCAAGAGAAGCCATGTTCACCTCTTCACCAACAAGCAGACACAAACCCACACACCAACATCTAGATCAATCATGAAAGGTCGACATTTCAAACTTTCACTGCATGAGCGACCCCGACCTCTTCTACAATTTGTTGCAAACAATGAGGCCTTCAAATGGCACCATTTATACAAGGAGTGACATCTATTGTTAGTCGAGGCAAAGCTACAAGGCATTATGATTTCCTGGTGGAAACAACCGTGCACCGTCCATCTGGTGCAGACCAAGATCATGGCTGAGCTTGATGGTCTTATGGTTGCACATGACACAAAGATTGCACAGGTCAAGGCTAGGGTGACCACATTGGCCAACCAAATTGACCGCCTCTGGAAATAACCAATCTACTGAAGGGATAATAAAGACAGAAAAATAAATAAGAAAAGTTGTGTCCACTTCTTGTTCACCAAGCAGAGACGAACCCCACACCAACAGCCAAGTCGATCATGAAAGATTGATATTTCAAACTTTCATGGCATGAGACCCCATGACCTCTACTACAATTGGCTGCAAAACATTGAGTGCTTTGACTGGAACCAGTAATCAAAGGCGCAGCATCAATTGTTCGTCGAGGCACAACTTCAAGGTATTGTGATTGCTTGGTGGAAAAAATGGTGCACCATTTTCCAGGTGCACACCTGGACTGACATGAAGGCAAACATTGAGTCATCATCAGGTCAATACAAGCAATAGTTGCGCCTCAAGCTGTTTGACCTAGAACAAAGCATAGATTCAGTCTAAGAGTACACCTGCAAGTTCTTTGACTTGGTATCCAAATCTGAGGGTAGTAGGGACAATACCATGATGGTCGTTGTGTTGTTGCTACCTCTCTGCATCTAGATACTTCGATATATGTATCCAAACTTTTTTTTGCTTTTTATAGGATGGATACTTTGTCGATATGGCATGGATACTTTGCGAGCATATCCCAACCCATTTGTATACGGTGATACACAAATTTGATCCAATATTTATGTGTCTATTATTATTGTTAGATATTTATTTAATTTATCTTAAAATCTTTAGAATTCAAACAAAACTTGAGAGTTTAGGAAGTACCATTACATTAGTTTGTATGGGAACTACATCATTATACATGCATTGTTCCATAAGCCAAATAGACCTTCCAATAAACTTGTTGTCAATTTATTACTGAGAGCAACTTAGTACCACTTCTTTGTAGTAACTTATTGTTAGTTCCATATTCATGAGATTATTCGAGTAACTCATTGTTAGTTCTATTTTTTTCTTGAACGCTTTGGCTCTAAAAAAAATTGGACATTTAAACTACAATAAAGACATGTTGCATGTTAATATAGATCTACAGATGCACTATTCTGTAAACCCATTTATCATTCAAATTAAGCCTTTTAGCCATTGATCAAAAGAGTGGTCAATGTCCATATTAAGTTAATGTTACTGATTCATTAGGTTGCTTGTTGTTAGATGTTGATCCATTATGATGTTTATTTAATTTCTTATAGTATGCGACTAAGAATATATCTTATAGTATCACTGTTGTCAAAACTCTGAGTTAATTTTGTTATCTAGTTTTAGAATTTACTTTTGTTGGAAAGAATGGATGGACGATAATATTCACAATATTGTCTTATGATGTTATTTTTACAAAAGATACCCCTCTCCTTCATATAGGAGAAGGTGGGCATGACTCCAAAGATTTTCAGACCTGACTAGACTAGACTAGACTAGACTAGACTCGATATGGGCCTATAGACTACGGCCCATATATGATATGACTTATATTTCTAACATCTACAAGCTGAAGCATGGGAGAATCACATGCCCAGATTGGATGACAGACAAAAATGAGACATGGAAGAAAAAAAAGTTATGACGAAAACATGATAGATATCCCCTTGACTTAGCACGACATGCACTCCCCCGCATTTTAATATCTTTGGCATCTTTGACTTTGAGACTTCCCTTGAGATTGATAAACACCTGAGATCGATACACACTGAATCTTTGAAACATCTAGAGCTTTAACTAGGTTGGAGGTCGTATCTTGGATTATGTTGAAGGAACATGCAAAGATCATCTAAGTCACGAACTCAGTTGTTACTGTCGTCGAAGTATTTCCACGAGAAGACCACCATGTGGTAACCTAGACGATCAACGTGCTTGATGGAAGACAGACAAACATCAACATGCTTGATGTTGAATGCAAAAAGAAGATGGGAGAATCCCTCAACTCATTCTCACAGTTGGGGTGCTTCTATATATACATACAAGAGACTTTACACATAGGTCCCTGACTTTTATCACACTTACAAGTAGGTCCCTATACACACATATTAACACCCCCTCAAGATGGAGCATATATATCATATGTACCCAGCTTGTCACATAAGTTTTGAACCCGACAACCATTTAGGGACTTTGTAAACAAATCAACTAACTGTTCTTGTGATCTGACTGGTGATAACTAAATCAAATATTGTTGAATCTTTTCTCACATAAAATGACAATCGACTTCAATTATTTGGTTCTCTCATGAAAGATGGGATTTTGGGCAATGTGGACAGCAACTTAGTTGTCACACTTCAAGTCAATGGGAGTTTTCTGAATAAAGCCAAGCTCCTCTAGCAAGTGATGAACCCATAGCAACTCACATGTTGCTAGGGCCATAATCTATACTTTGATTCTGTACTAGATCTTTGTAACTACAAGTCTGCTTTTTTCTTTTCCATGACACCAAGTTTCCTCCTACAAATATGCAATAGCCAGAAATAGACCTTGTGACAATACTAGATCCAACCCAATCAACATCTACGAAACCATGAACCTGTAGATGTCCATGATTTTCATATAGAAGCGCTTTGCTAGGAAACTTCTTGAGAAACCTCAGAATGCGCATCACAGCCTCCATATGGCATGTGCATGGCTTATCCATGAACTAACTAACAACACTAGTAGCAAAGGCAATGTCGGGCTGAGTGACAGTCAAATAAATTAACTTTCCAACAAGTCGTCTAAATCTCCATGGATCATCAAGTAACTCCCCCTGGTCCATGGAAAATTTGACATTAGGATCCATTAGAGTATCAACAGGTTTGGTACCCAGCATCCATGTCTCAGTGAGAATATCTAAGACATATTTTCTCTTTGAGATAACTATCCCAGACTTGGACTTGGAAACTTCAATCCCCAGAAAATATTTGAGACTATCCAAGTCCTTTGTCTGAAATTGGCCTTGTAAAAATGTCTTTAACTTTGCATTGTCATGCCGGTCATCAACATATACCACTAGAAAAATGCTCCCAAAACTCTGTCATCTGTAGAAGACTGAATGATCCAGAGTACAGCTATGGAGACCAAACTCTGAAACAGCACTACTGAATCTTCCAAACCAGACACGAGGTGACTGCTTTAGAGCATAGAGGGACTTGTGAAGACGACATACTAGATCTGACTCCCCCTGAGCAACAAACCGATGTGGTTGCTCCATATAAATCTCCTCATCTAGATCACCATGAAGGAATGCATTTTTATATCAAGCTGGTGTAGAGGCCAAGAGTGAATAGCAGCCAGAGACAAGAACATGCAAATAGATGTCATCTTTGCCACAGGAGAGGTCTCTGAGTAATCCTCACCATAGATTTGAGTGTAGCCCTTGGCTACCGAACACGCCTTGAGTCGATTAACACAACCATTTGCACCCACTTTGACAGTGTAAAACCCAACGACATCCAACAACAGACTTGCCATGCGGGCGTGAAACAAGAGACCATGTCTTGTTTTGGTTAGGAGATGATATCTCCTCATCCATAGCATGACGCCAACCTGGGTGATCAAGTGCAACTGAAACAGACGGAGGTATAGAGACAGATGACAGAGAAGAAATAAAAGCATGATATGAAGGTGAGATGTGGCTATATGAAACAAAGTTAGAAATAGGATGTTAAATGTTTTTAAGTGTGCATGATCTGACGCCTTTACTCAGGGCAATAGGAACATTATGTTGAAAAGATGGAAAAATTGTCTCTACCTGACCTTTTGACAAGGAAGCATCTGAAAAAGGAGTTGAACTGGTAGGACCGGATGTACCACCTGCATTGGTGCCAGAACCAGACTGCCCACTTGTACCTGTACGACGAACGTAAACCTGAGACTGGTGGTCTAGTTGAGTTGGATGGAATAACATCACGAGGACCATCATCGCTAGGGGAATCAAAAATAGGAGACTCGACAATGATGGGAAGAGGCAAGAGTTCCTCCATAACTACAGGTGTCACTGAAGAACTATCATCAAAGTAGGATGTTGCAGTTTTGGAGAACGGATGATGGCATATGTTGATGAGGTAGGTGGCAGTGAGAACTGCATCCCCCAGAATTCTCTAGGAACATGCATGTAAAGGAGAAGAGTGTGAGCAGTCTCAACAATATGACCGATTTTCCTCTCAGACACTCCATTTTGTTGTGGAGTATGTAGGAAAGATGATTGATGTATGATGCCATGTGTGGAGGTGAAATGGATGAAGTCACGACTGAAGTATTCTCTAGCATTGTTAGAAGAAAGAGTACAAATTTTCTTTTTGAACTGGGTTTCCACTTCTGCAAAAAAAGACTTAAATATGGACAAAAGTTCAGATCGCTCCTTCATCAAATAAAGCCATGTACCACAAGAATAATCATCGACGAAATGACCAAATATCAAAATACAAGTTTAGATGTGACACGACTTGGACCCCATATATTAGAATGTACCAGCTCAAAAATAGACTTTGTTCTTTGACTCTCCCTAGACCTAAAGACAGACCTTGTATGTTTCCCAAATTGACATGATTCACATTGCAAACTCTCCAAGTTGGACAAACCTGGAACCAAAACCTTGAGCTTTTCTACAGACGCATGACCAAGACTATGCACCACTAAAGGAGTTGCAGTAACACATGTTGTGGATAGTTGGTGCAAGTAGTATAGTCCAGCCAGTTCATATCCTTCGCCAATCTTCTTCCCCGTCTTCAAGTCCTGTATAAGACAAGTACCCGATAAGAAAGTAACATAGGCTTGAAGAGAAAGAGTTAATTTTCTAATTGATAACAAATTAAAGGGAAAATGGGGAATGAACAACGTAGATGGTAGGGATATATGTGGAGTTGGTGACACAGTTCCCGTTCCCTTAACAGAGGCAACAAAGCCATCTGCAAGGGCGACACCAGGTAGGTTGGGCTTATGGGTGTAGGTGGTGAACATCTTTGGTACCCCATTGATGTGATCAGTTGCACCAGTCTCACTTAGGCATAGATGCCTTGGATGCCTGTGAAATAAATGTTGACAAATTGAATCTTTGTGCAATGGAGACTGAAATCGTTGCTTGCTTTGAAGTTTGAAGCTCGAAGAAGCATCAATTGAGCATATTCTTCTTCAGACAAAGACATCTGATATGTAGCCTGATCTAGAGTATCACCAACAACAGCCATGTTGATCAAAAAGGCACCCAACCGATTAATCAAATTGGCAAAAAGCAGACTAGAGGACAGCTAATCAGACTCTAGCAAAGATTCAGACTTTTTCTACAAGAAATCGAACTTTTCTCTTCAAGAAATTAGACTTTTTCTTCACTAAGGGACAATAAAGATCTTGAAATTAGATATTGCACACGTTGTGGAAACTATGAACCTTAAAACCAGACTTTTTAGCCTTAAAAACAGACTTTCACAAACTTTATAGCAATTGTGCTACAATGCTCTGCGGCTACAGTTAGCTTGGGAGAATGACCAAGCTCCCTCCTCGGATTACCTATGCTCGTGACCTTCTAGGGCAAGGTAGTAGGTTCACGGACGTCCCTCTTTGACCAGATTTGAGGGAGGAAAACAGCCCTTAAGCCTTTTGTTGGAAAACCAAATTTCATGTTGCAATAAGAGGTTGTTGACAGCAGCCGGGTGCAATGTTGATTCAGACAAGAAACAGGGACATAACAGCTAGCCACAAGCACCGTAGGGCAGCTAGGACCAAAATGAAGGACTTCCCAAAAGAGTAGAACCCAAGTCCAACCAGAGAGGGAGCAGCAGTCACCACAACGGTCGTCGTGCTACAGTACGGTATTGTAGCAATGAATGGAAAACTTGAAGTTGTCGTTGTTCCTTGATGCTTGCAAACATCAAGATGGTGATGACCACTTACTAAGGCTTCTTTGGA
Source organism: Alisma plantago-aquatica (assembly GCA_963693085.1). Taxonomy (NCBI): domain Eukaryota; kingdom Viridiplantae; phylum Streptophyta; class Magnoliopsida; order Alismatales; family Alismataceae; genus Alisma; species Alisma plantago-aquatica. Next base: position 300,971,655 of record OY856411.1, on the reverse strand, counting down.
GAGATTGACACCTCTCGTAGGGTTTTCCTGTAGCGTACCATGTTGAATGCAAAAAGAAGATGGGAGAATCCCTCAACTCATTGTCACGGTTGGGGTGCTTCTATATATACATACAAGAGATTTTACACACAGGTCTCTGACTTTTATCACACTTACAAGTAGGTCCCCTATCCACACATATGAACACTTGACATGGCATGGATGAACATTAACGTGTTTGATAGGACATGGACGAGCATCAACGTGTTTTGCACGGATGAATATCAATGTGGGCACGGACGGATATCAATGTGGGCATGAACGAACATCAACGTGCTTGAAAGGGCATGGAGGAACAGGGAGGATACATTGTTGACGTAGCCGACTGAATGATCTTCTGCAAAAGACATATGTGTCAGACTGGCACGCAACGAAATATACATACAATCAAAGATGTTCCAATACTAGAAGACCGAACTATTTCCAGAGTACAATAAATAAGACATGACTGGTGAAGAAACATATTCGCCTGATGTAGAGCGTCGATGACTTCCAATTGATCTGAGGAATAATCTTCTTCAGCTGAAGATCCGAGAGGATGAATTTTGAATGACAGATTAATGCTTGGCAACTCAGAATCTGAATGGCGAGGATGGACAACATTGGCCTTGAACTAAGGTGAGATTTGGACAACACGTTAAGTACACAAAACTCCATATGTAGGCAATGCTCTTCTTCCTCTTTCCTCTTCTAATATATGCACCTGAACTCTTCTCCTCATCCTCCTCTTCTCATCTCCTCCATCTCTTGCCCGTACACCAACCATGAAGAGACGACAAAAGTGGTTTGGGTGGACAAAGACAAAGAGAAACTCCCCTATGACATTAGGGACATGGGGTGGAGAGGGAAGAAATGACTGGAAAAGGATTTTCTTGACATGGCTGGAGAAATTGTGTGTTGGACTGCTCAATGGGCTTGAGAACTTGATCTCACACTTAAGAAAGCTTGACATTGTACACATGTGAGTATAAAACTTCATGGGACTTCTGAGAGGTTGACCCGGCGAGGAAGATGTAGTAGTAGAACCGATGACCGGATTCAATGTAGCATGTGACCCGACTACAAGATTCGAATAAGAAATTAAATGGATCTTCTTCCAAACCGCAAAGGATATTTGTTCGGCCCTTAGTCTTTTTTTGGATCCGACAAAAAAATATATCTTTTTCTTGCTAGGGAGCTTCTGATCTAAGCTTTGAAGATGCATGAAGAACTAATCTGGGACACGTACTTTGAAGATGTAGCCACTGTCGATTGAGTTGTAAACCCTAATGGTGACATGGAGTTTAATTGTCGAAGATGTATGAACAAACTGTCAGAGACACGTCGTGTTGGCATGTACACACCGTGTAGTTCCTTCGCTCAAAAATGACAGACTCCTTGCAACACGATGTGTAGGGATCCTACATGCCATGTAGGATGTTGGAGGCATAAACTCACCTTCAATCAACACAACTTGTCGGCATGTAGGATGTTGGACGCGTAAACTTGCCTTCCGTCAACACAACATGTTAGAGATCAACACGGCGTATGACTTGCGTTCTGGATGAAACTGTGCACTGCCTGACGAAAACACACAACGTGTAGAGTGTGGAACTTTCCGTGTTCCGCGCGCCGCCATGGAAGATTTGTGGGGAAAATGTTAGAAACGTTTAAAACCCTAACTCCATGGATGATGGCTCTTCTTGAAATAAGCCTCCTAGATGACGATTTGGATGATGAATGCGATGATTTGGGTGGAGATGACTTTCATCATAGATGACGATATGGATGATGGAGACGACAATCTAGGTGGTGGATCTAACTTCCATCACTATGAAAATGACAAACTGGATGGCAAAGATGACTTCCACCTTAGAGAAGAAGATGAAACAGATGGTGGAGATTAGTTCGATCATGGAAAAGACCACCATGGGGTTGTTGATCTTGGTGATGCAAGAAGGATGACGGCTTGAATACAGACTTTGTCTTGATGGAGGGAGCGGCTAAACCTTGTGCTTGGGAAAGATGAAAGACAGAAGACGAACACACGGGGATGCTAGATCCGGATTTGGATCTAGATAGATGACGATGAAGACTATACTTTCAGATCTGGATCTGGATGATGAAAGCTCTTCAGAAAGAGAGGGCAACGGAGATCACCCTTCAGAGAGGGTGATGGAGATGGCCTTGCGGGAGCTGACTAATGGCAGCCGCTGCCGCCGCCTGCATGAGGAGGAACGTTGCTTTCTCTCTAGGGTTAGAGTCTAGAAAGAAGGCTCTGATACCATGTTGGAAAGAATGAATGGATGGTAATATTCATAGTATTGTGTTACGATGTTATGTTTATAAAAGAGACCCCTCTACTTTATATAGGAGGTGGACATGACTTTACAGACTTCCATACCTGACTAGACTATATATGGGCCTACAAACTCCAACCGTTATGACTTATATTTCTAACAACTTTCATGTGAGTTATATACTCTAACACCTTCAAGTGTATCTTTGATTTTGATATCCATTCTGCACTAGTCTACCTCTCTCTCTTATCCCATGACATGAGTCTTTCAATTGAGTGTGATGATATGTACCTCTGTAAAATATGTAACTCTGTTATTAGAAGCATCAAAGGTTGGTACTAGTAAATCTTGTGACAAATATTGTAAAAAAGAGTATAAAGGATCACATATTAGGGAAAAATCTCACTTGTTAGAGAGTCCATGCAATGGGATTGAACTTTTTTGAATAGTCACTATTCAACATCTAAGTGAAATGAAAAGGTTGTTATGTTTCGAGAAAGATTAAAAATGACATGCCTAAAAAGGTCCATCATTATATATATTTATCTTGAATGAAATTGCATAGCTTAGATTGCATTTTTATGAATCAAAATATATGTATATTATTAATATATTTATGTATATTTCTTCCTTTGTTTTGTGCACTCTTTTAGTGTCTTGTCTTTCATCCCATATTAGTGAACTTTGTAATGAGGGACTTCTCCTATCCTATATAAGGAGGGTGCCTATGCTTGTATTAGATGTATAAGCATTAGAATACTATTCTTATATACATGGTATCAGAGCGTGATTACGATCCCCCCTAATCCTCTTTCCTCTCCACCCGCCGCCTAGCCTTCAGCACCCTTCAACCATTCCCCATCTTGTCTCTCACGCTTCACCCGTCGCCCACCTTCCGCTCCTCCGACAAGCCCGCTCCACCAAGCCGCATGCATCCCTATTTCCTCTTTGCCAAGCATACCACCCCCCACCAACTACACCTTCGTCAATCAGCCGCTCCGCCAACCACCCCGTACCCGCCAGCCGCCTGCTCCTCCACCGAGCAGCCTCTCCCGCTCCACTCGACAACCACCTGATACCCTTTTGCCAATCATTCCTCCGCCAGCAGCCGCTCCCTCAAAGATGTATGAACAAACTATCAGAGACACATCATGTTGGCATGTACACACCGTGTAGCTCCTTCGCTCAAAAATGACAGACTCCTTGCAACACGATGTGTAGGGATCCTACATGCCATGTAGGATGTTGGAGGCATAAACTCACCTTCAATCAACACAACTTGTCGGCATGTAGGATGTTGGACGCGTAAACTTGCCTTCCGTCAACACAACATGTTAGAGATCAACACGGCGTATGACTTGTGTTCTGGATGAAACTGTGCACTGCCTGACGAAAACACACAACGTGTAGAGTGTGCAACTTTCCGTGTTCCGCGCGCCGCCATGGAAGATTTTTGGGGAAAATGTTAGAAACGTTTAAAACCCAAACTTCATGGATGATGGCTCTTCTTGAAATAAGCCTCCTAGATGACGATTTGGATGATGAATGCAATGATTTGGGTGGAGATGACTTTCATCATAGATGACGATATGGATGATGGAGACGACAATCTAGGTGGTGGATCTAACTTCCATCACTATGAAAATGACAAACTGGATGGCAAAGATGACTTCCACCTTAGAGAAGAAGACGACACAAATGGTGGAGATTAGTTCGATCATGGAAAAGACCACCATGGGGTTGTTGATCTTGGTGATGCAAGAAGGATGACGGCTTGAATGCAGACTTTGTCTTGATGGAGGGAGCGGCTAAACCTTGTGCTTGGGAAAGATGAAAGACAGAAGACGAACACACGGGGATGCTAGATCCGGATTTGGATCTAGATAGATGACGATGAAGACTGTACTTTCAGATCTGGATATGGATGATGAGGGCAACGGAGATCACCCTTCAGAGAGGGTGATGGAGGTGGCCTTGCGGGAGCTGACTAATGGAAGCCGCTGCCGCCGCCCGCAGGAGGAGGAACATTGCTTTCTCTCTAGGGTTAGAGTCCTAGAAAGAAGGCTCTGATACCATGTTGGAAAGAATGAATGGATGATAATATTCATAGTATTGTGTTATGATGTTATGTTTATAAAAGAGACCCCTCTACTTTATATAGGAGGTGGACATGACTTTACAGACTTCCAAACCTGACTAGACTTTGTTGACTGAAGGTCAATTAGGTCAATGTTGACTCACGTCTAAATTGACTAAACCCGTGTTTTGATGATGACTAACCATTCCACATATTGGTGTCTAATGTCTCTACTTGAGTGATTTCAGATTAGGTATAGACACACTCTAATTGCCCTAACTTGCGCATATCAAATTGGAGAAAAGACAAGTCAAAGTCATACAAGTGCACGTTTTTGTAATATGATGTATATCCATTAGAATCATGTTGTAAATCACTTGTAATGATTGTATGACTTGTAATTAAGCTTAGAAAAATATCAGGAGCACTTAGATCGAATATTAGAGCACTTTAGATGCAACTTTGAAAATTGATTACAGGCACTTTGTCGGTCGAGTTTCCCAGCCTGAAAACTCGACCGATCATCCTTGATCAATTTTCTGGAGATTGCATCAGTCGAGTTGTGTTTACACAGAACTCGACCGATGGAGTAACTGACCAAATCGATTTTCATTGGTCGGTCGAGTTTCCTCAGGACAAACTCGACCGATGGTCTGAATATCGGCTTTGTCTTTTACTCTATCGGTCGAGTTACACTTATAGAAACTCGACCGATTGCACTGTACGGAAAAGTGCAGAAAAGTGCTTCTAGCCGTTGTGGAGTTGCAACAAGTGAAAATAGATCTGTTACAAGCCACAAAACGGCTAGTTTTCGTTCACAAGTGTTCCCAAAGGCTAAGAGGCATCCCCAGCTATAAATAGGACCCCTTGGGCTTCATTCCAAGGTTGAGCATTCATTCCAAAACTCTATGTGAGGTTCCTATTCTATAGTTGAGTGCTTCCTAAAACCTCCTCTCTCTCTCTAAGCTTAATCACTTGCTACATCCATTAGAGTAGGAAATCTGTAAGAGAGTTAGTCCTACATGTATATCTTGTGAGGCTCTCACTTCCACCACCTCCATATCTCTCATTTCAATCATGAAGATGAAGGTTCTCTCTCTTGTCCAAGAGAGGTGAAGAAGAACAAGGGAAGGAGTCCCTTAGTGAAGATCAAGGCTGAAGACTTGGAGCTAGAGTGGGTAAGCCCTTGGTGAAGGCAGAAGACTCCTTGCTCAAGTAGGTAAGTCCTTTGTGGAAGCTTCTCCGAGTGAAGGTGAAGTCAAAAGTTGAAGATCCAAGAAGAGTGGATAATCCCTGCAAGGCTGAAGACTTGTGCTAGAGTGGGTAAGTCCTTGGAGAAGGCCGAAGACTCTTGCAAAGTGGGTAAGTTCTTGGTAAGGTTGAAGACTCTTTGTATTGGATAGGTAAGTCTTTTGTTTGGTCATGCATTGTATGTCCTATGAATGAATATAAGAGTGCAATAGTTTGGAAGTCCTAGAGGTTGACCTCTCTAGGCAAGTGGACTGACACACTTCTAGTTTGAAGTGTGGAACCACTCTAAATAGCTTGTCTATTTGGTGCATGTTCAATCTCTCTCTCCCTTGCTATGTATATTTTAGTTGCACACAAATTTTCTATTTAGCAACTTTATCTTGTGATATATCTTGAAGGTTTAATGAATTTTGTTTAAGTGCTTTCAGCTCTATTCACCCCTCCCTCTAGAGCATCTTATCACCCATCTAGGATCCAACAATTGGTATCAGAGCGGGTCTTCTCCAAGCATACTTCAACAAGTAGGAGAAGATGGGTGACTACCTAGGAGGGAGATACTCGACCAGCCTTCCAATCTTTGATGGGAGCAATTTCCTCTATTGGAGAAGAAGGCTTCAATTCTACATCCAAGGATCAAGTATTGAGATGTGGCAAATGGTGAACAGCCCATACATGCTACCAAAGACAAAGATTGAAGAATGGGATGAAGATACCTTGAAGAAAGCAACCATGAATGCTAGAGCCATGCACATCCTCTACGCCTCCATGACCCCCACCGAGTTCAACCGGATTTCTTCTTGTGAGACGGCCTATGAGGTATGGAGAAAGTTATGCATCACTTATGAAGGGACGGATCAAGTGAAGGAAAGCAAAGTCTACATGCTCAAAGGGCTGCTTGAGAACTTCAAGATGGGAAAGGAGGAGAGCATAGCAAACATGTACTCAAGGCTCAACACCATTATGAATGGTCTTGCTATTCTAGGACATCCTATGTCTAGTGGAGAGATCAACTCAAAGATCCTTAGAACTCTCCCCAAGAGGTGGGAACCCAAGGTGACTTCAATTGAAGAAGCAAGGTCTCTTAAGGATATTCATATTGAAGAGCTCATTGGAAATCTACAAACACATGAAGCTACACTTGACAAGAGGGAGGAAGTAGAAAGACAAGAGAAGAAAGAGCTAAAGAGAATGAAGAAGGCTGAAATGAAGGCTCAAATTGAAGCTATCATGGAACAAGTCTCTCCATCCTCTCAAGCTAAAGAAGATGCCATGTACTCCAAGGGTAAACTCTACAAAGGCAAGTCCTCCTCCATCCGGTGCTTCAAATGTGGAAAGAAGGGTCACTATAAGGAAGATTGCCCACAAGGCAAAAAGACCCATCTTCACAAGAAGAAATGGCAATCAAGCTCAAGTGGCTCCTCCAACTCAAGCTCAAGTGAAGATTCAAGTGAAGGATCAAGCTCAAGCTCTAGTGATGAAGGACAATGCCATTTTGCTCTTATAGCATCAACAAGTGAAGACTCGAGTGAGGTAAATCTAAACTCTTTAGATAAAGAATCTTTGATTGCTATTATTCATGATATTTGTGCCTCTCTTAAGTCTTCTAAAAGGAAAAGGAAAAAGCTTGCTAAAATTGTTGATAATTTGCATGTAGAACTAGATGATCTTGAACATGCTAATTCTTGCTTGTTTGATGATAAAAATGATTGTCTTAGTCAAGTAGATTCTCTTAAATTTGAAAATGCTAGTTTGCTTGATAAGATTAGATTTCTAGAAGCTCAACCTCTTATGACTAGTTCTAATGAAGAGCATACCTTAATTGTTGATTCTCTCATGCATGATATTGATGTTCTTAAATCTGAAAACAAGGATAAAGATTTTGTTTTGCATGGATTAGAAATAGAAAATGCCTCCTTGCTTGCTAAAATCAATGGGCATGAATCTTGTTCTAGTTCTACAAATAGAGAGAATGATGTTGTTGCTCTTCATATTAATAGAGATTCTTATTTAACTAAAGCTCTTTGCTTAGAAAATGATCTTTTGCATGCTAGAGATAATATCAATAATTTGTCTTCTACTATTGTTTCTCTTAAGCATGATAATGATAGTTTGAGATCATCCTTGCAAAGATTCTTAGTTGGTAAAAAGAGTCTTAATGACATCTTACACCATACTACTAAACAAATTGGTAGACATGGTTTAGGGTATGATAGTAGTCAAAGGAACAACAAAGATAAAGGACCTCCAATATTCCATGGAGAATCATCTAGTTCCAAGACTATGGGCACATGCAACTATTGCAATGAAATTGGTCATTATTCTACTTGTCCTTTTAGGAAAGCACCTAAGAACAATAGGACTTGGGTTGCTAAACTAACCCCTCTGGACCCAAAAACATGATTGGGGACCATTTCATCTTTCTTCTTGTAGGTACTTGCAAATGGATTGACTTGAGCTATTGAATTGCAAATTGACTTGTCAATCCACATAAAAGAAGAAAGGTGAGATGTGTAGAGGGTGACAACAAGTGGAAAAAGCAATGGTAAGCACAAAGGTAAAGGTTTTATTGCTTATAACCATTTCTAACTTGTTTTTGTCAAGATAGTGTGCACTATACATATGGTTTTTGAGTCAAAAGTGGCATTTTGTGATTCTCTTCACACTCTTGCTCAAAAACTGTTTCTAATGCTTCTATAGTGCATTACTAACTTGCTTAGACATGTTTGGATATGGTTTGTATATTTAGCATGCCTTTGAATGTGTTTTTATGAAATATATGTGTTTTTTGACAGCTGGTCTGTCGGTCGAGTTTGTCCTGTTTGAAACTCGACCGATAGGCACCAATGGGTGTTGCCAACAGCTGTCATCGGTCAAGTTGTCAATGCACAGAACTCGACCGATAACACTGTGCACAGAATATAAATTTGGTTTATTGAGTGAGAATTTTCCTCTCAACTAGATTTTCTCAATCAATAGTCTTATTCTTTGGCACTCCTTTGGTACCTTTATATATGCATATTGCCATGTTCTAAATTGCCTATCTTGCTTACAACTTTATCTCTCTAATTGCTCTAAATTGGTATATATATATCTTGCAATTACTTGCGTTGAGTTGTTTTGCAGGTTTTGATGATGATCTCTTTGGATCTCTTGGTTGTGTCTAAAAATTGCTTCCGTTGTGCTCTAACTTGCTACATCTATCTAGGTGTATATCTTGTTTTGATACAACCTTGAGGTTCTTAGTGGTAATCATCTTTTGGTAAGGATGCATATCTAGTAATTTATATCCTTTCATGCTTGTAAAATTGCATCTCCTTGGTTGGATATATCTCTACATCTACTCATAGCTTGCTCTATCTTGTGTATCTTTTGGTATCTCTTGCTATGATCTAGATCCTACTAGTAGTCCTAACTTGTGATATCATCTACTAGTAGTTCATATACATGTAGTTCTAACCCTGTTTATAATTGGCATCTTTGCTCATCTATATGCTATGCTTGTATCTTGTCCCATACATGCTCAAGATTGTTCATTGAATTGCATATCTACTATCTTGAGTTGCTGACATAACATTGTGATGCAGGGTACATAGATCTACATTATATGTAGAAATTGGAGTATTTTTTGAATTTTATGCAGATTTTGCTCCAATTTCAGTTTTTGGTGCAAGACTAGTGTTTTTCATGCAAAAACAACCTTCTGAGCAAGACTCATTGCTTCGTGATGAGCTCTGATGGTTTTGGTCAAAATCCGTCATCTTGAGGGTCAAAATTATGTTTTATTGTTTTTCTGCAGCACTTCATCTTGCATTTTTTGGTTGTTCAAGTATATGTTTTAACTTGCTTCTCTTTCTATGCTTGGACAAGCCCCTATCTGTGTTCTTCTACTCTCCTTATATATATTTGTGTTATCTCCTTTCTCTTTATATGTTTCTTATTTCTTCATAACCCCACTTTTTGAAATGACAAAGGGGGAGAAAGGTATGTCTTCTTTTAAAAGAAGAAGAAGGCATGTCTTACATGAAGAGGAGAAGTATTTCCATGTAAAGGGGAGAAGGTAAAAAAGGGAGAAGACATATATGTGTAGAACATATATGAGTAGAAGACATAGTTTCTATAAATGTTATGAAAGCTAACCATGTAGGAGAAATAGCATCAATTGAGGGGGAGTATGAGAACTCCATGTACATCAATTGAGGGGGAGCATATGAGCTCAATCCTTTTGAAACCCCTAGGTTTCTCCAAAGGTATGATTTTACTTTAAAGCTTTCAATATATTTATGGAATGGTTTGTCATCTTCAAAAAGGGGGAGATTGTTGACTCAAGGTCAATTAGGTCAATGTTGACTCACGTCTAAATTGACTAAACCCGTGTTTTGATGATGACTAACCATTCCACATATTGGTGTCTAATGTCTCTACTTGAGTGATTTCAGATTAGGTATAGACACACTCCAATTGCCCTAACTTGCGCATATCAAATTGGAGAAAAGACAAGTCAAAGTCATACAAGTGCACGTTTTTGTAATATGATGTATATCCATTAGAATCATGTTGTAAATCACTTGTAATGATTGTATGACTTGTAATTAAGCTTAGAAAAATATCAGGAGCACTTAGATCGAATATTAGAGCACTTTAGATGCAACTTTGAAAATTGATTATAGGCACTTTGTCGGTCGAGTTTCCCAGCCTGAAAATTCGACCGATCATCCTTGATCAATTTTCTAGAGATTGCATTGGTCGAGTTGTGTTTACACAGAACTCGACCGATGGAGTAACTGACCAAATCGATTTTCATTGGTCGGTCGAGTTTCCTTAGGAAAACTCGACCGATGGTCTGAATATCGGCTTTGTCTTTTACTCTATCGGTCGAGTTACACTTATAGAAACTCGACCGATTGCATTGTACAGAAAAGTGCAGAAAAGTGCTTCTGACCGTTGTGGAGTTGCAACAAGTGAAAATAGATCCGTTGCAAGCCACAAAACGGCTAGTTTTCGTTCACAAGTGTTCCCAAAGGCTAAGAGGCATCCCCAGCTATAAATAGGACCCCTTGGGCTTCATTCCAAGGTTGAGCATTCATTGCAAAACTCTATGTGAGGTTCCTATTCTATAGTTGAGTGCTTCCTACAACCTCCTCTCTCTCTAAGTTTAATCACTTGCTACATCCATTAGAGTGAGTAGGAAATCTGTAAGAGAGCTAGTCCTACATGTATATCTTGTGAGGCTCTCACTTCCACCACCTCCATATCTCTCATTTCAATCATGAAGATGAAGGTTCTCTCTCTTGTCCAAGAGAGGTGAAGATCAAGGCTGAAGACTTGGAGCTAGAGTGGGTAAGCCCTTGGTGAAGGCAGAAGACTCCTTGCTCAAGTAGGTAAGTCCTTGGTGGAAGCTTCTCCGAGTGAAGGTGAAGTCAAAAACTAAAGATCTAAGAAGAGTGGGTAATCCCTGCAAGGCTGAAGACTTGTGCTAGAGTGGGTAAGTCCTTGGAGAAGGCCGAAGACTCTTGCAAAGTGGGTAAGTCCTTGGTAAGGTTGAAGACTCTTTGTATTGGATAGGTATGTCTTTTGTTTGGTCATGCATTGTATGTCTTATGAATGAATATAAGAGTGCAATAGTTTGGAAGTCCTAGAGGTTGACCTCTCTAGGCAAGCGGACTGACACACTTCTAGTTTGAAGTGTGGAACCACTCTAAATAGCTTGTCTATTTGGTGCATGTTCAATCTCTCTCTCCCTTGCTATGTATGTTTTAGTTGCACACAAATTTCCTATTTAGCAACCTTATCTTGTGATATATCTTGAAGGTTTAATGAGTTTTGTTTAAGTGCTTTCAGCTCTATTCACCCCCCTCTAGAGCATCTTATCATCCATCTAGGATCCAACATACTTGACTAGACTAGACCTGACTAGACTCTATATGGGCCTACAAACTCCAGTCGTTATATGATGACTTATATTTCTAACAACTTTCATGTGAGTTATATACTATAACACCTTCAAGTGTATCTTTGATTTTGATATCCATTCTGCACTGGTCTATCTCTCTCTCATATCCCATGACATGAGTCTCTCAATTGAGTGTGATGATATGTACCTCTGTAAAATATGTAACTCTTTTATTAGAAGCATCAAAGGTTGGTACTAGTAAATCTTGTGACAAATATTGTAAAAAAGACTATAAAGGGTCACATATTAGGGAAAATTTTCACTTGTTAGAGAGTCCATGCAATGGGATTGAACTTTTCTGAATAGTCACTATTCAACATCTAAGTGAAATGAAAAGGTTGTTATGTTTCGAGAAAGATTAAAAATGACATGCCTAAAAAGGTCCATCATTATATATTTATCTTGAATGAAATTGCATAGCTTAGATTGCATTTTTATGAATCAAAATATATGTATATTATTAATATATTTATGTATATTTCTTCCTTTGTTTTGTGCACTCTTTTAGTGTCTTGTCTTTCATTCCATATTAGTGAACTTTGTAATGAGGGACTTCTCCTATCCTATATAAGGAGGGTGCCTATGCTTGTATTAGATGTATAAGTATTAGAATACTATTCTTATCTACATGGTATCAGAGCGTGATTACGATCCCCCCTAATCCTCTTTCCTCTCCACCCGCCACCTAGCCTTCAGCACCCTTCAGCACCCTTCAACCATTCCCCATCTTGTCTCTCACGCTTCACCCGTCGCCCACCTACTGCTCCTCCGACAAGCCCGCTCCACCAAGCCGCTCCCTGCATCCATATTTCCTCTTTGCCAAGCATACCACCCCCCACCAACTACAACTTCGTCAATCAGCCGCTCCGCCAACCACCCCGTACCCGCCAGCCGCCCGCTCCTCCACCCAGCAGCCTCTCCCGCTCCACTCGACAACCACCTGATACCCTTCTGCCAATCATCCCTCCGCCAGCAGCCGCTCCCTCAAAGATGTATGAACAAACTGTCAGAGACACATCGTGTTGGCATGTACACACCGTGTAGCTCCTTCGCTCAAAAATGACGGATTCCTTGTAACACGATGTGTAGGGATCCTACATGCCATGTAGGATGTTGGAGGCATAAACTCACCTTCAATCAACACAACTTGTCGGCATGTAGGATGTTGGACGCGTAAACTTGCCTTCCGTCAACACAACATGTTAGAGATCAACACGGCGTATGACTTGCGTTCTGGATGAAACTGTGCACTGCCTGACGAAAACACACAACGTGTAGAGTGTGGAACTTTCCGTGTTCCGCGCGCCGCCATGGAAGATTTGTGGGGAAAATGTTAGAAACGTTTAAAACCCTAACTTCATGGATGATGGCTCTTCTTGAAATAAGCCTCCTAGATGACGATTTGGATGATGAATGCGATGATTTGGGTGGAGATGACTTTCATCATAGATGACGATATGGATGATGGAGACGACAATCTAGGTGGTAGATCTAACTTCCATCACTATGAAAATGACAAACTGGATGGCAAAGATGACTTCCACCTTAGAGAAGAAGACGACACAGATGGCGGAGATTAGTTCGATCATGGAAAAGACCACCATGGGGTTGTTGATCTTGGTGATGCAAGAAGGATGACGGCTTGAATGGAGACTTTGTCTTGATGGAGGGAGCGGCTAAACCTTGTGCTTGGGAAAGATGAAAGACAGAAGACGAACACACGGGGATGCTAGATCCGGATTTGGATCTAGATAGATGACGATGAAGACTGTACTTACAGATCGGGATCTGGATGATGAAAGCTCTTCAGAAAGAGAGGGCAACGGAGATCACCCTTCAGAGAGGGTGATGGAGATGGCCTTGCGGGAGCTGACTAATGGCAGCCGCTGCCGCCGCCCGCAGGAGGAGGAACGTTGCTTTCTCTCTAGGGTTAGAGTCCTAGAAAGAAGGCTCTGATACCATGTTGGAAAGAATGAATGGATGATAATATTCATAGTATTGTGTTATAATGTTATGTTTATAAAAGAGACCCCTCTACTTTATATAGGAGGTGGACATGACTTTACAGACTTCCATACCTGACTAGACTTGACTAGACTAGACCAGACTAGACTCTATATGGGCCTACAAACTCCAGTCGTTATATGATGACTTATATTTCTAACAACTTTCATATGAGTTATATACTCTAACACCTTCAAGTGTATCTTCGATTTTGATATCCATTCTGCACTAGTCTATCTCTCTCTCTTATCCCATGACATGAGTCTCTCAATTGAGTGTGATGATATGTACCACTTAAAATATGTAACTATGTTATTAGAAGCATCAAATGTTGGTACTAGTAAATCTTGTGACAAATATTGTAAAAAAGAGTATAAAGGGTCACATATTAGGGAAAAATCTCGAGAGTCCATGCAATGGGATTGAACTTTTCTGAATAGTCACTATTCAACATCTAAGTGAAATGAAAAGGTTGTTATGTTTCGAGAAAGATTAAAAATGACATGCCTAAAAAGGTCCATCTTTATATATATTTATCTTGAATGAAATTGCATAGCTTAGATTGCATTTTTATGAATCAAAATATATGTATATTATTAATATATTTATGTATATTTCTTCCTTTGTTTTGTGCAGTCTTTTAGTGTCTTGTCTTTCATCCCATATTAGTGAACTTTGTAATGAGGGACTTCTATCCTATATAAGGAGGGTGCCTATGCTTGTATTAGATGTATAAGTATTAGAATACTATTCTTATCTGCATGGTATCAGAGCGTGATTACGATCCCCTCTAATCCTCTTTCCTCTCCACCCGCCGCCTAGCCTTCAGCACCCTTCAACCATTCCCCATCTTGTCTCTCACGCTTCACCCGTCGCCCACCTTCCGCTCCTCCGACAAGCCCGCTCCACCAAGCCGCTCCCTGCATCCCTATTTCCTCTTTGCCAAGTATACCACCCCCACCAACTACACCTTTGTCAATCAGCCGCTCCGCCAACCACCCCGTACCCGCCAGTCGCCCGCTCCTCCACCCAACAGCCTCTCCCGCTCCACTTGATACCCTTCTACCAATCATCCCTCCGCCAGCAGCCGCTCCCTCACCCCCCCCCCGCCCTCCCTTCCCTTTTTCCTCTCAATCTCGTCCCCATCCAGTAGGTCCCCACACCCAGCCGCCATCAACCCACCGCACTGAGCCTCCATCCACCCACCCTCTCTCCCACCACCTAACCCGCCAGGCCAATCCAATGAATCCCACCCGACAGCCACCCATCACAAAGGCACCACCAGTCCCTTCGTCCTCCTTGTTTGTTAACCTGCCATCTACCACACCTGAGTTGACTTAATTGGAAATATGCTCTCTATATAAACCAATCGCTCCTCGGTTTAACTTAATTTTTGGGAGGGACTTGCTCCCTCCCATCAACCTTTGTCACATGTCAGTCTAATATGACGATGTGACGTGGTTTCTTAATTACAAAAAATCTTAAATGCCCAATCTTTGGGCCTCTAATCTCTTCAGTTGATTCTTGCTTGATGTTTCACGCCTTGTTGCCTTGAGAATGTGTGTGGATTGATCTAGAACTATCTTTCATCATGGCCTCTAGAGAATACTTCAGAACTCTGTGTGACCACAATCAAATTGGATGGTTCTAATTACCATACGTGGTCAGCCTCTTTTGAGTTGTGCGTCAAGGCTCAAGGTTGGTACTCTTATCTGATCACGAAAGGACATGTTCTTCTGTCTGAGGATGTTGACAAGAAAACTAAACAGCCCTCTGACTTGTGGGTCAAATATGACTCTGGAGTAATGACATAGATGGTCAAAAGTGCAAAACTGAAGATTAGTCAATTTCTTTTACGCCTTCAAACGACCAAGGTCATGTGGGATCAGTTAGCACATGTGTACTCACACCCATAAAACCATAAGAAAGTTTTTGAAATCTTTAAAAAATTGGGTAAAAAGGAATTCACTACTAACACTTTTGTGGAAGATTATTATAATCAATGATGTGCTTTGTGAGATGAGTTTAGTTTACCATTCCCTTATTTCCGATATCACTAAAATTTAATGACAACAGAATGAACTTTAGTTGATAGAGTTCCTTGTTAGACTACCAACTTCTTTTGCACGAGTCGTGGATTAAATCTTATCTGGTGATCCACTTCCTAAGCTTCAGGTTGTTCTCAAATGGGTCCAGCGGCTGCCATTAGTCCCTTCTTCTCCAGTTGAATCCACAGAGGCATCATCTCTTACAATCCGTTCTTGCGACACTGGTCGTAGAAGAGATCGTGATCGTGGTAGAGGACATGGTCGTTTTGGCCCGTCAGAATCTAGTTGTGGTCAACCCTCTACCAGACCAGGACGTGGTCAGCCCTCTACTGGAACAAGCAGTGCCGCTCCTACTGGACCTCGTCAATGCAATTATTGCAGTTGTGACAATCATAACAAGGATAGGTGTTACATGAAACATGGTTACCCCAACACATGGGCCAATCAAGCTTCTACTGACTACACCGAGGATGCACCAGCCCAACCCTTCACTACTTCTACAGATTGGGTCTGAGCTGAATTCAAAAAGCATTTCCAAGAACGACTCCAAACTCAGACATCGGCTCTACAGGCAGATGGTGATTCTGCCTTCCTTGCGTTCTCGGCTCCTTACAATAAAAACAAATGGGTCATCGACTCTGGTGTTTCTACCCATATTTTTGGCAATTTGAAGTTATTCTCTAATTTGACTGCTTCATCTTATATTCCAGATGTAACTATTGTTGATGGCAATCAAGCCCCAATTTGTGGGATTGGTCATCTTCAAACTCCAAATAACTTTTTGCTCCGATCGGTGTTATATGTACCTCACTTTCATCTGAATCTTCTTTCAGTCAGCAAAACGATCAAGCAACTTCAGTGTTCCACTACTTTTGACCCTGACGGGTGTGTCTTTTAGGATCTCCGCAAGAGGAAGAAGATTGGTTTGGGCCATGAGGGACCAGATAGCTTATACTATCTTGATGCTCCAAAATATGTTGCTCTTCTCTCCTCGACGGTTTTAGGACTTCAGTGGCACTACTAATTGGGACATCCATCAATATCCAAACTCAAACATTTGACTCCTACTGTTTCCAAAAATTTGTTTAAATGTGAAGCTTGTTAGTATGGAAAGCAAACTCGATGTGTATTCCCTAAGAAAATGATTATGTCTTCAAATTCTATTTTTGATATTGTTCGTGTTGATATTTAACTCCGCCTATGTTTCGTACATTTTGTGCAAATGTAGTCGGTCCCAAGTCAGGGTAAAGGAGGAGGGTTGGTGGTAGGTCGATAGCCAGCCATAAAAACTTTGTCACTCTTTCTATGACATGGATCCTTATAAAAAATTCATTGGAGCATCCCTACCTAGCAACACGCTGCATCGGCACCCGGGTGCAGTGATAAATATGCAAGGGGTTTCAACACAACGGCACCCGATTGTGTTGAAGGACAGGCGCAAGGGTTTCCACATCTTAGACAGGTGTGGGTAAAGAAGCTAGTCTAGCTACATCATTGCTTAGGTGTAGTTAAAAATGTGCAAGGTTTCCACACCTTGGACGGGTGTGCGTAAAGAAACTAGTTCCGTTGCATCATTGTCCGGATATCCTGAAAAATGTACAAGGGCAACATTTTCGACAAAAGGTAGGTAAAGAAGCAAGTTCAGCAAAAAAGGATTAGAGTTGGATCTTAGAATATTGGCTCTTTGAAAGGAAAATCTTTGGAGATAGTGGATACCATGATGAGAAGAAAAGTCAATATAGCTTGCTTGTAGGAAACCAAGTGGACATGGGACCTTTGTAGAGAGATTGGAGACACAGGATACAAAATATGATATAAGGTATTGAAAAACATAGAAATGGTGTAGGTATTATTGTTGATAAGATGTTGAAGGATGATGTTGTTAAGATCACAAGGATGGGTGATAGAATCATAGCTATCAAGGTTGTCCTTGAGGGAAAGATTTTTAACATTAGCGTGTATGCCCCCAAGTTGGCCTTAGCGAGGAGGCTAAGAAGGATTTTTCGGATGACATGGATGAATTAATGCAGGGAATACCGACAGAGGATAAAATCATTATTAGCAGTGATTTAAATGGTCATGTGCGAAGTAGCAATGTTGGATATGAGAGATTTAATGATCATTTTGGACATGGCAGCAGAAACAGAGAAGGAGAGGATATTAGATTATGTAGTTGCATATGATATGATTTTGACAAACACCCATTTTAAGAAAAGAGAATCTCATAAGATTACTTTCAAGAGTAGGCACAATTGTAGCCAAATTTCAAGGCCCCCTTACCAGGCGGTTGGATCATAAAGTATGCAAGAATTTCATAATATCCTCTGTCTGGTACTCATCATGTAAATAAAGGATTTTAGAATATCCTTTGTTTGATACTCTTTGTAAGCATGCAAGCGTAGAAAAAAGTATGCTTATATGCTTTATATGTATATAAGAAAAAGCATCACCATCGATTTAAGTTGAACTAGTACTGCTTCCAGAAAAAAAGTTGTAAAAGATATACATAAGATTTTAAAAGAAAATTAGAGAGATGATGAGATAGTTTATGAGAGTTTTCAAACAAAAAAATTGTAATATAGGTGTGGAGGTGGGAGAAATTATCAATTATTATCCTCCCGATGCAATGCCCTCTAAACATGACTTCAAACTAAAAGGGGACACGATAAGATAGAAATAACATAAAGACTTGGGAGAAAGAAAGAGGAGCATCAGATAACCTAGAACATAGAGAAGATATGGCAACAAGTCAAGATTTGATGAACCAGTGAGTTACTTCTTGGGGTCATCATATAGTCTCTTATGTACCCTATTCTATATCTCAATATAAGGATAAAGATGCAACTAAGCATTGCTTTTAGAGGAGGAATCTCCCTTGCATTAGAAATACAGGTTAACTTAGTAACTACTTTGAGAGGAGAGATTTGTGTGCTCAATAATTGAAAACATCCTGACAGCTTACATATAATTTGATGGACGAGCTAAATGTTTTTAAAAATATGGTGGAGTGTGGTAGATAAACTAAGATTGGATATTGCCTCTTTACGTATGCATAAGTAGGGATGGTGGGCCAATGGCACTAATGATATATATAGCTTAGGTCAAATCCTAACAAAACCTAAATGATTCAGGAGAGATCACCACATTCTTAGAATAAGCATAGAAGAAACCAATATGAATCAATTAATTTCTTGTCTCCTCTGGAACGGAGGCCACACCCAAAAAGGACATTTCTTGGTGGAACAGTGTTGATTGTTAGCTCTCCAAAAAAGGTTCATTAAGCATAGTTGCATAGGTTCCTCACCGAAGCTATTTTATATGATTCATATGAAAGCTAGATCAATGATCTTCTCAAAGATGAATTTAAAAGAAACATGACCCAATTCCATCTAAATGGATGGTGAGAGAAACCAACTCATCTTGATCAATGTCGTTGTATTGTTGGAGAAAACTGTTGAGTCGGGTTTGCACATTGACATGGTAGCACCATAAGGCACAAGTGGGTGTGCCTTAATATAATAGGTGTACAGAAATTGCCACTTTTTGTCAATTTTTTCTCTTGATGAGGAAAGTATCAATGCAACTCAAAACTATGATGCAATTGAAGCTCGGCCAATGAGAGCTATTGTCCGATGAGAGATACTGCCCAATGAGAGGTAGCAATTAGAGAATGAGTCGAGGGTCATAGTGTTAGATGCTTCAATAATTTGGGAGAAGTTCATCAACATTCATGCTACAGGGAAGTGGCTATGTAGGGTGCACAAGGCTTAGAGGCTTACAACTAAAGCATGAGGTGCTTTCTTAAAAGATCACAGATAGGAGGTTGGTGGCTAACAACTAAGAGACTCGATGATACCTACTTGACCTACAAACTTAAGCATATGGAAATGCATTAAAAGATAAGAAGGCAACAACGGGGATATGCATATTGCACCTATAACCAATCAAGTAATGACTCAAACAACACAAACAAAAGAATTTTGTGTTTGCACAAAGAAACCATTCTTATCGAAGATGGGATAACACGGATCGCATCTTATATAAAACAGGGAAAGAGGTCACATCTTTTTCTTTTGCATTAGGAGTGAGGTTGTAGAAGAGAGTAGGCATCACCATTCTTATTGAAAAAGTGGCATGAATGAATCAGAGATGGCATTTGAGAAAGCATAACAACTTTTGGGGTTTCTTATATATTTTAAACATAATATGCAAGATTTTCATGGGCAGTATATTAGAGTATACATACCTTCATCCACAAGTGATACATGATTTTTTCCTATTGTTACCAAATTAATCTAGAGTTGACAACTTAATCACATTCTTCGCTTATTAAGGGTGCATGCTTCTAACTTAGTTGCATTTACACAATAGTAGATTAGCATCATTTTTATAATCTAACATTAGAATTTAAAATGGTTTTTGCTTCTTAGGTGACTAACAAAAAAAATATGATAGATTATAAAATATGTTTGAAATAATGTGGAATAGTTGACTACATTTTCACCCAATTTTAGCTTGATTCGGAGGGTAAGGGTATACTATTACTAGATTTTAAATGTTTTGCCTCAATCCAATGAATCTAAATCTCTTACAACCAGGGTTATGAGATTCCTATACCATGACGATTTTAATATTGGTACCATTAAAAGGTGATTGTGAGACAACAAAGAAAATCTTGTTGGAAAAGGCGTAGTCATCATGTGCTGGTGTCAACTGCATGATCAAAGGCTTACAAGTATCTCATGGAGATGCCCTTCTTGTCAAAGGAACAACCATTGAGAGGGGTTGATATTTGCTCACCAAATGCTGCTGCATGAGATGTGCCTAGTTAAGGATGCAAAGAGGAATGGTCAACTATGGCATGAAAGCCTAGTATTTTTGCGATGGGAGTAGTTGCCCTCTACTTGATCCCGAAAGAGAACACAATTAGGAAAAGTCAGAAAATATTATATAAGAAACTAATATTAACATATCATGTATAAAAATTCAGGCTATATTCATAGAGGGATATCATCCTGTGACAAGAACAGCTATATGATCAACCTCTAAGCACTTTTTTAAGATAAAAATAACTTAAAACCTCTAAGCATTATTAATTGATTAATACTGAAAAGGGAATTACCATAAAAATTGTCCCCCATCTGTCACATAAATCTCAACTTTTGCGTCTAAGATTCATAGGCTAGATTAGGACTTGGCTAGATGTCTAGATGGCCATATGAAGCAAAAGTTAAGAATGGGCAAGACTGCCACGGGTTCTAATTAGGAGGGCAATCTAGCAGCAGGACATGTCGAAAGAGGCTAGACCTCTACAATAGAATAGGTTGGCAGTCTTCCCCTGTTATAAAATTATCTTGTAAAAGTCTAGAACACAAATCACGCCTACTTACATTATCAGTCGGTTCCCAGTCCCACAGCATAATGAGAATAAATGATACAGTACAACAAGGGGGCAATAATTTAGATTAGCAGCATTGAACAGTTGTACTTACCTCCAGAACAGGACTTCTTGATGCCGGACTTTTGGGCGATTTGCGCTCGGATGCTTTTGGGCTCATCTTCACAGGCGTCTTTATTCCAGGACTAGTTGATCCATTTGGAATGGATTCAGATTCAGCACTAATGTTGCATTTAGAATGTGGGGTGACGGGAGATGTTTTTCTAGGTACTACTTCAGATGTCCCATTCCTGCTGAAACTGCAGATGAAGGTGGTGGAAAATTTAAATTTGCAAGCAGTTTTCCAGCATACTGGTCCGAGATGATGATAGTAATGATAATCATTAGAAACTGATTTTAATTATGTTGATAGTTTTAGCATGGAAAAAACAAACAGGTTGATCAAGCATTTTGAAGAAAAAGATTCAACATCTTGTCCTGATTTGGATACCACAAAACCTGGTTTGTAGAATCTCACAAATCAGCCATAATTGGAGCCTGACATCCGGCACCAGGATCTGTGCTTCGATGAAAATAAGAGCTAAATGTCTATTACATACAAGTTGTGCGATGGTGACAATTGAGTATTAATCACGGATATTTTAAACATATGTCCCTCTATAGTTCCCTCTGTGTGTGCTTCAGGGCATCTCTAAGGCCTTTATCTCACATTGGTCATTAGGAGGGATAGAGTCACAGTTACAACTAGGAGTCTCTCAAACCAGGACCATGGAGATATTGCAACGCGTCATTATCATTACTTGCCCCTATACTGACTTATCTACTTCACATGCCTCCAGTGGTTAATGCTCAATCTTTTTCCAGTGAGTTGCCGCGTAGCTATTTAAATTTTTTTCAACAGGATCATACGAGCTTCGGTAATCCGTCATAGATATTGATCATTAACTTAACCAAGACTGTCACTTACCTTACATGCTAGGCAGCACGGACACTTCTAGACAGCCACGGTGTCCGTGTCCGACACGTTTTGGACACGGCTGGGACGTGTCCAGATCATTTTGGTCTTTTTTCTGCACCTTGGACACAGCTGGACACTGCCCAGACACTTCCTGGACACATCACTGCAGCAGCAGTTGTTGCTGCAATAGTCTATGCTAGGGTGCAAATGTCGAACATACAGCTACTGTTTATGTATTATTACTGAGAAAATGTAACAAAGAGCTGAGATCTGATCACAATTTCAAACAAATCTGTTGGAAAAAAGCAATATGTAAAGTCTGAGCTGAATCAGATGTTATAAAATAAATTATAGTCTAATAAATTGGTTATGAGTAATACGAGCTTATACATGTATTCTGTAATATACATTTTTACTACAAACACATGTTTTGTTTTCTACTTCGAGTTGTTTCTACTACACACAAAGACACATCTATATGCCTATAAGATTATACATTCATAGATACATAAATCTGGACAGATTTTAAGATAAAAATCGGTTCATATATAATGCACCTACTTATATGTATAATAAAAAAACATTTTTCCCTAATCCAATGTTGTGTCCGTGTCCTACATTTTATAAATTTGTAGTGTCCTGTGTTCATGTTTGTGTCAGTGTCCGTGTCTAGAACCATATCCGTGCTCCTTGCTTACAAGCATTGGCAAGCCAAGAGGGTCATATGTGGCACGTGCCTCCCCCTCCCTTGCCCTCATTTTGTCAAACCGAAAATGCA
The DNA here is from genome assembly GCA_963693085.1 of Alisma plantago-aquatica. Classification (NCBI taxonomy): domain Eukaryota; kingdom Viridiplantae; phylum Streptophyta; class Magnoliopsida; order Alismatales; family Alismataceae; genus Alisma; species Alisma plantago-aquatica. Next base: position 300,948,873 of record OY856411.1, on the reverse strand, counting down.
AAATGTTTTTTTTGGTCGGTGAAAAAACTCTGTTGCTAATAAAATTTACCAAAACTTTAGGTACATGAAGACGCACCCCCTAACCCTTTACAGGATTACAGAAAGAAAGCAAAAGACCAGATTCAAATCGGTCTTGAACATAAGATCTCTAAACAGAAGAAACTACAAACCAGAAAGAAGCGTCCCAGAATGATACACAAACAAGAGACTGACTATCCATCAGTCTGCACAACTGAGGAGCTACACTAACAATATTGACCACCCACAAATTGTGCAGGCACAGAAGGTAGATGAAGGACATCCAGCTTCTATCTATGCACCAAGCAAGCCCGCACTTCTATTTTGGAGTTTTTCTGTCTCAAACAGTTGCAGATCGTAGTGTCTATCCTGTCATACCATCTTCTCGTAGAAGACTCTAAAGGCAGACTGATCAAACTGGAACAATGATCAATTCGACCATCATATTACTCCTTCGCACATAGCAATATGATCATCCTCTAAAATTAGTGGTCAGAAGAAATACGAAGGTTGAATCAAGGCACCGAACAGCACTGATTAGTGTCTTGGTGAACTCGACGAGCAGATAGAAGCAGAATCACGGTCGCAGGGGTGGACTGGAAGTAAACCCCTGTCCATCGTCATCCATGGCGACTCATCATCTGTTTGGTCTGAACCAACTGAGGTCTGGTGGAAGGATCATCAGTCCGTAGAGATATAAGCACGAACGCCAGGTGTGCACCCGGTGTTCGGAACATCAAGGGTATCGGCGATGAGTTCCCAAAATAGGGAAAAATGCCACCTAACAATGTCGATCAAGTGGAACCCAACAGACCATCGGAGAGATCGGCCTATGTTCCCCCGCAATTTCGTCGAACACCAAAGAAGGAGTCCGTTGGAAACCCATGGACGCAAGATGGCAGCGGTGACGTCGGAGCGCCTTTATTTCGAAAAAGTGCGCCTTTTTTTGGTTCCCCGACATAAGAAACTACAACTTTTCTTATTCTTGGCAAAAAGACAATTTTGGTATGCTTTGACGTATACAATTCACGACGAGTTGTTAGCACCGATATAACAAATTATGGACTTAGTCTAATAACTAATGATCCTACTGGCATTGTGGTAGAAAAACCAAACTGGCCAAATTATATATTTTGATCACAGTCCACATTTACAGGTGAGGTAAACTGGTAAAGTTAGTGAAAACAACACATTGATTACCATATATGGTTATCAAGTTGGGTCCGAACGGGTAAACTGACATGGTCTGACCAAAAAAAAGGTTGTGAATTTAGATTTTGTTAATCTGAACCAAATTTGAGCCAAATTTTCTAATTCTCTAATTAAGAGTTAAAATTATCTAACATAAAAATGAGGATATATATTATAAAATAAGCAAAACATGGATATTTACATCGTAGATGACTGTGAAGGAGAAAGTTTATGCATATTTTGTAAAATTAAGCTTTCGGTGCTTACTATTGAAATATAGTGTAATTTGCAAATTGAGTATTATTTTTTTATAAAAAAGGAAATTTGATAACCTATATATTTGGGAGAATCCTAAGAAGATGTACCTTCACACACAATCTTTGGGCGGATTTATAAGCTCCCTTGTGACTGTAGATTTTTCTATAGTTATTATGCATCTTGTACTCTTGTTAGATTTCGTTCTTCATTGTGTGGGCAATGAGTCTAAGGGCTAGTTTGGTTAGAAGGAAAACTAACCCACGCCTCTAGTTGCAAAATAGGAAATGAAAAAACATGATTTGAAACTCTTAACATTTTTGTTTTGTTTATTGTGAATTAAATGTGTCTAATTATCTTGTCTTTGTTTGATACGATGCGATTTGCAGTGAAACAATACATTGATCTAAGTAGATTGCAGATGCATGCACACGTTTGACGTAGAAATTCTGCTCAGACAATACTTGCTCCATGGCAACTTGCAGAGGCTGGAAATGTAGAAAATCGACTGCACCACTTTTGGGCGCGGTTGGTTTACAACAAACTTGTACAGCAACGATGGACGACGAGGAGTTAGTTTTCAGCCTGTGTGTTGAAACTAGGCGGAACCAAACATAATGAATTGCAAGACACAGGGATCAACTGCAACTGTTAGTTTTCGGCCCAACCAAACAGGCTGTCAACCTTTTAGGTTGTCCCCGCCCCTGCTCATAAGGCGCGTAAAGGCAAGACAAAATTTGTACACAAAACGTCCCCAACCACACGAACAAAAGGGCTTTCCAAGAAAAGCAACAACGGATGGTTTAGGATGCTAGCATCATGACATGTATCAAGTCGCACAGGTGAAATAGGGATATAACTTGAAAAAATGCGGGTCCCTTCCAAAAACAAACATGGCAGCTACTAAGCTACCAAGAAAAACAACCAGAATCACAGAACACATGAACCACACGAACAGAAGGGCTAACCAAAGAGTTACACTACACATAGTCAGGTTTACACCCGGCCACCCACCCATCTTTTCGGGAATCTCTAAAAGCCTAATTCCAGCCGTTTTCTCTTATACAAATTTACTTCACACTAATTAACTCCATGCCGAAGCCGAAAAGTCATTCCACCCCACCTCTCTCCAACCCTAATTTTTACTAATTTGTTTTTTCTCCTGCAACTCCTCTCTCCATCCTCATTCCACCCCACTAGCATTCCAGCACTAGTACAATACGTCTAATTCACAGCTCTCATCAATCATGTCGGAGCGCATCGTTGTGCTCGCGCCTGCAAGAGCTATAGCCGATAGTCTTTCACGTCGTATTCAACGGTGGTTGTGTTCTCCATCGCAGAACACCACCGCATACTCCTCCGCCCAAAAATCTCTCCGCCGCACAACTAGCCCAGTACAAGTACAGTACTCGTGCCAGGTTAGGTTGTTGATGGTCCTGTCGAAGAGTTGCCTACCGACGGTCTTGTCGGAGCGCTACTAGGAAGTGGTCTCTCTTGGAGATGTTGACTGTCTTGTCCAAGTATTGTACCCTGGTTCCAGCTTCCTCCGTCTTTTCCCTTCTTCCTCACCTCTCATACTGTACATCTAGTACCATACATCATGTATTATACCTCGTGTAGTGTATTGACATGTAAAATAAAACATGTGAAATATTTGATGTACTTTAATGTGTGTATATATTGTACCCAGAAAATAGGTTAGTAGCATGTCTATGTCTTTTAGTAAAATGTGAATTAGTTTATGTAGGTACTGTATGTAGATATCAACATTCTTTTGTACATGATTTTCTGATGTATCGTATGTGGTTTATGGAGGTATTGAATGTGGTTAGTATTGTACTTCTTGTATAATGTGTCAGTTAGTAATGTACTTCTTCTATGCAATTTGACAAATGATGTTATTGTTGTATGTCTCGTAATGTATGTCAACACTATACATCATGTACTATAACAAATGTACGTCTATGCAATTTTAACAAATGAAGTTATTGTTGTACGTCTAATAATGTACATCATGTGATAAATCATGCACTGTATTGAATTAGGATAATTACTTTGCACGAGTGATTCGCGTATTGTAATGTACATCTTGTACAGTACGTCTTGTATGTGTGTTGGTATTGTACGCATGAAAAATTAAGATAACCTCCGATTATCAGAAACAATCACTTGAAAGGGAGAATGAACTTCATTCAGACTTTAAAAAAAAAATAACAATTATAAATAATATAGATAAGAAAATTCAATACAAATGAAATGTACATTACGTATGGATTTTGTGAAAGAATATAGAGTGGGAACTAGTATTGTACGTCTCTACAAGTACTAATTTGAATGCTTTAAAAAAATAGACGCAACATGTGAAATAACGGCATTAAACGCAACATATGAAAAAAGATGCAAAATAATTATATATTGCTGTGTATATATAACGGCATTAAACACAACATATGAAAATAAATTACAAATAAAAAGTATCAGCAAATGTACGTATAGTACGTGTGTATTTGAGAAGGAATCTGGACTAGGAGAAATCGGGAGGCAACAGAACTTTTCGAAAAAATGGAGGGAATTAAAAATGAATAAAAAAAATAAATTTAAGTGATTTTCGTAATCTATGGTAGATTGGGATATTACAAGTGCAATTCCTTGAAAAATGGATAGAATAGCTGCCCTTTCATAGTATTTGCATGGACAATAATACAAAAAGTCTATTGCAGATGGAGCATATGCCATGCGGGGGGGGGGGGGGCTGACTGTGGCTAGAATTTAGAATTTTTCTAACCAAATGCGGGATAGGGATGTAAACCGAAAAATGGCGGTCAATCAACCAATCATCTTTTGAAGGGCCAAGCAGAGCTGAAGGAGCAAAAGAAACAGCCCACGTGTAGCCACAGGCATAGGAGGGGGAAGTACACCCCTCTTACTACCCCTGGTTCACGTCTCAATGCTCAGCAGTCCACCTGAAGAAACCAACAAAAGCTAAGACCACATGTGGGACAGCGTTTTGTATCAGGAGAGGATATCCAACAGGAGTGTGGTGTGTGTGGCTAGTTAGTACAATACAAAACCTGAATTGTACTGATGGTTTTTAGTATAAGTATCAAGCCAAGGCTGAAAAGCATGTAGAATAGGTTCATTGGATTCTTCCGTGCTACCATACCACTGGTCATCCCTCATGTAGCAGCCTAAAGAAAAGGAGAAAAAATAAGAAAATAACAGCAGCAGCAGCAACAGAGCAGAAGAAGCAATAACTGTAATAGAAGAAAGCAGCGGTGGGTGCACTGGGTTACCTACCTCTTCTTGGGCGTCTGCATGGTGATATTTTATAGCCCGCTAAGGACCCTGCAGGCAGTAGACAAGAAAAGCAATCGTGTCATAAATAATATAACAAGGAAGGCGACTGTGTGAGGGAGGAGGAGGAGGTACAGGCGTCCGTCTTCAGCACATGCGTTGGTAAAACTCCCAAGAAACCGAACCAGAGGGGGGTTGGGGTTGGTTAACGTTATGTCCGGATAACAAACACCGGCGAGTGGTCTCGTTCATGACCGCCAATCAGAATTGAGAGGGAGGGAGAGAGAGAGAGAGAGGTAGTTTGTCGTTTTCACTTGCGGTTAAAAAGAGTAGTAGGCGTAATCGGAGGAAGTGATTAAGCTAGGCTGGCTTCATGAGGGTATGCATATTTAATAGTCTGAAGAAGGGCGGGCCTAATCAGCAATAACCTAATTTCAATAAGAGATGGTCCACTGGAGGTTGGTCGACAAGTGCTGTGTGCTGCTTGAATGGCTTGTTTGAGCTTGCGTGTGTGTATTGCATCTTCGTCTCCTCCACCAAACAGTAGGTGGGGAGAGTAGAGATCCACACAGATGCACATACACACACACACGATCATTAAATGCACCAACCAGACGTAGAGCGCGGGTGAAGCAATCCAAGGCAAGAAGTTAGTTTGCTGAAGATACAGAGGGCCACCACAGCCAAAAAGCGAGGTCTAGGTATGGGGGATTGGGATTTGGGAACTGTACCCGAAAGTGGTTGGGAAATGACACGTTTACCCCGCTCTTGAAACAGCTTGGACCGTTGTTGTAGGCAGAGTGTCCAGCCAACCGCTGTGAAGGAGGGAGGGCGCCGGGAACCAGGGGAAAGGGGCAAAGATTTGGAAATTTCTTAGGAGCGCAGTCGACGCCAAAAGCATGCGCACACTAGCTGTAGCTGCGGCAGAGCAGCGGCGTAGTTGGACGGGAACTAGCGGGTGTAGGACTCACGGATTAGGATAAGTAGATTTAAAATGGCAGTGGGATAGTTTGTTTATGAGTCAGATAAGATGCGGATGGTCTGTCGGAAAAGCAGGGAAGATCGAAGGAGGAAGACAACAGAACAAATACTATACACCAGTTAACGAGCACTTGTGGTCCGACCGAGAAAGAAGGGAAGGAACTAGGTTGATGCTCAGAGCTGAAAAGCAACAACGAGCCGATCGGGTTGCTGACGATACAGCTGTATGCCCGTTGCGGCCGCCACCGCCGATGAGCGTGGCTTTCTATCTCTCAAGCAGCAGGCCATGTAGCTATCTCTCACTGGAATCAATCCGATCAGCAGCTAACAGCGCCAATGATCGGCTGCGGCAAACTTTGACAAGGGAGGGAGTAAGTGTGTGAAGTTACCAGTTATCTGTTTGGGTATTAGGACGAAATAGCGCATTTGGAACCGGACACGCAGGTTAAATGAAATTTTCAAAAACGAGATCGACTTTTATGAGCATGCTTCGGTGAGCAGTGCAGGGCCGTTCACCATTCTGAAACTCTCAAGTAAACACCAATCCGTCCCGAAACGCCGGAAACACGACCGAACACCGGAGACCAGACCACCGCGCGCCTCCCGTCGAGCTCAAACCACAGAATAAAACTGACGAAACAAAAGCCTGCCTAGAAACTGCCAGAAGCGGGCCAGAATACGAGAGTGCGAAGAAGAAGAAGAACGAGAACGGGATCGCAAGAGAATGGCATTTCGGTACCAAGGGATTGGGGTGGCAGAACGGACCAACCTCGGTCTCTCCTCCGCGCCTCTGTGTTCTTTCTCCAATCCGCCTCCCTCTCTTTGGCGCGGTCACCGAGGAAGGATCCCAAGACTTGCCTGCGGCTATGAGTCTGAACAGACGAAAGGTGGTGGTGGTGAGTGGTGGGACAGAGAAAGCCGTGTATATACAAGTACTACGGCTCGGCTCGCTGCTCCCAACTTGGTGGGGCTTCATCATTCTTGGACTCTTCAGTCTTCACTCCTCAAGTCACCTCGTTAAAACCAAAACAACTTCACGATACTAGTATCGGATTCATTCTTAGACTTTTCTTCTTCCTTATATATTGTACAGCTACATACAACAATTGCTTTCATAGCTCAGTTGGTTAGAGCACCCGTTTAGTAAGCGGGAGGTCTTGAGTTCAACTCTCAATGAAAGCATTTTTTCCGTAAGAAAACAATTGATTTTTGCCCTAAAAAGAAAAGAGCACCCGTGATTTCTACGCTAGACCCTCCAAGGTGGTCTGTAGTTTCTCGGCACATTGCGGTTGAGCGTGCATTGTCTTATCTACTCTTGTATGTATTTTGAATCCATTTTCAGCCTCAGCTCACCTCTAATTATGTTGGAATTCTTACTTTATTGGTATCTTTACTTGCTCTATTATTTTGATTACGGGTACAATGTTTTGACACTAAATTAGAATGATTTGATCACAATTCAACCTTAAATAGATTCCCCAAGAGATTTTCCAATTACAAAGCTTTCTGAAAAATCTGACAGAAACGTGTCGCGAGATTCAGCCAACACGACGTATCCATAGCAAGAAAAAAGCACATTTTACAGGCGAGCAAATCACACGACGGGTTGGCCAACCAACACGGTGTGTCACCTTAGATACAGGGAACTCATAAATCATTGGATTCGGAAACACATTGTGTTGGTTGTGAACGGGAAAAGCAATGTGCAGAATGAGATATCTTTAATATTGACAGGGCACACCTACATATAAGGACACAGATGGTGGCCAATACTCGTTTACACAATGTGGGACTAATCTTATATACACAGTGAATATACAAAGGTATAAAGGATAATGAATAAATAGAATAATAAAGACATGTTATTCTAACTCCCCCCCCTCTAGCTGGTGCATAGATATCATAGGCACCAAGCTAGTTACATAGAAATTTTACTCGACATTCATTGAGAGATTTTGTGAAAAGATTAGCCACTTGGTCTTCTGATCTGACTGAAATAAGTACAACTATATGATCTTGTACCTTTTTCCAAATGAAATGGCAATCAACTCCAATATGTTTGGTCCGTTCATGAAAAAATGGGTTAGAAACAATGTGGACAGCAGCTTGATTATCACACATGAATTCCATTGTTTTGGACTGAATGAGCCCCAATTCTTGTAGAAAATTCTTTGTCCATAAGAGATCACTGGTTGCATGATCCATTGTTCTATATTCATATTCAATGCTAGATCGAGCTGTCGCTGTTTGCTTTTTACTTTTCCAGGATATGATATTGCCACCCACAAAGACACATTATCTGAAAATTGATCTGCGGTCTATGACACAACTTGCCCAATTAGCATCTGAAAAACCATGTACTTTGAGATGTCCATGATTGGTGTACTGTATACCTTTGTCTAGATTTTTCTTGAGATAGTGAAGGATCATGTTGACAGCTTCCATATGACTACTATAAGGTTTATCCATGAATTGACTAACCACACTAGTAGCAAAGGATATCTATGGATGAGTGACAGTAAGATAATTTAATTTTCCAACCAATCTTCTGTATCTCTACTGATCTACAAGTGGCTCCCCCTCTTCCTTGTGCAGTTTGACTTTGGGATCCATAGGAGTATTTGTCGGCTTTGCTACCAATCTCTTCCAGAAGATCAAGAGTGTATTTCCTTTATGAGATGACTATTCCATCATTAGATCTAGCAACCTCAATGCCCAGAAAATATTTTAAGTCCTAAATCTTTAGTTTAAAATTTATTTTAAAGAAATTGTTGTAGAATACCATGTTGATCCTATCCAATAATGAAAATATCATCAACATAGACAATAAGCAGAACACAATCTGAAGATCGTTGTTGATGGAAGACTGAATGATCCAGGCCTGATTGTAGAAGGCCTAACTCAACTAGAGCTTAACTAAATTTCCCGAACCAAGTTCTTGGAGACTGCTTTAAAGGAATGAGAATTCCCAGTAATGTGATAAGGGACTGAGATCCCAAGTATAATGTGTTTTAAAGATTTGAAAAGTACGTGATTGATTTATTATACCTTTCTTTGTAGCATTTGTCATAATAATTCATGTGTGAAAACTTGACTGATGCTAAAAGAATATGGTAATGCACTTAATTAATCAAGTGGAATTTTATCATGTAGTTCCCTAGCCATAGATCCATCATCGTCAGCAGCTCGTGATGGTGAAATGGGTTCTCCTACGGGTTAATCTGGAGCGCATATTGTTGAATATGTGGGGTTGCTCCTAGCCACAAATAGGAAGGTTAGAGTACAACTTCGGTTGTAGACTCCAGAGCACGGTTTCAGGCCTGTGGCTCAGTGTGATAAGAGCATGGTGAATAGGCCCATGGATTAGTGTGATAGAGCATGAATGTGTTCATGGCTCAGGGAGTACAGTGAACTGGCCCATGGCTCGATTCACTAGCGTCGACACATTTACTAAGGTGGGCTAGGCAGAGGGTAGCCTGACCCTGTGTGACTAAGGTCACTTAAGCAAGAGACTGTAGTCCTGCTTGTGGTCTCGCACTGACCGAGACATGGGAGGTCATGGAGTCCGGCTCTTCCATAGACCTTGTATGGTACCGATTTCGACTTCGCAATGGTCGGTTGGATTTGAGCGGTACGGATCACTTCCTCAGGGCATAAGTATGATTGTAAAATGTAATCAGTCGTATAGCATGTTGCTTAAAGATTGAATACGAAAATCATTAGCTGATGTTACATTTCTTTTATGCATCCTTAGTGGATAGATGTTATTTATGTTTCTTTACATTCCCTACAAGGTATATAGATGATTGATAACTCTACCATGGGTAGATGCAATGTTCTCCTTGAGAAAGGAGATTACTACATTTTGTTCATATAATGAATTCTCCTGCTTATTAATATAAAAAGAACCTTTGCTCAGTTTATAAATGTTTAATCTGTGATAATAATATGGTCGGCGGAGAGTTATATCTCTCGCTGGGACAATTACAATTGTCTCACCCCCGTGGGACCCAAATTTTTAGGTGGACGTGCACGAGGAGGTGAAGACCTTTTTGTAGAGGAATAACAACAGCTGAGGCAGCAGTGACAGCTCAGGTTGAGTGTACTGTCTGTCATGTCTTATAGATATGAGTCCTATGTGTCGTCTCTGTACTCTCAAGTCCTTGGAGTTGGTTCGTACTGGTTTTATGATCAATAAGAGATTTTGGCTTACGCGCCTCGAGGTTTTATGTTGCTCATGTATAGTTTGGTAAATCAACTATTATATGTTATTCTCGAGATGAGATGTACCAGATATGTACAATGTGAATAATGATGTATATAAGATTTTTGACCTTTCAGTAAGAGTTTTCCTTGGAATGGATCTATTTGAAAAATGGTTTTAATTTTAAGTGATTTTTGTTAATCTGCTATTTATGTTTAATTCCGTTTAATTAGTAACGATTTGATTGTCAGTCGCTACAGTTTTGGTATCAGAGCTTAAGGTTTGCTAAGTCTACAGAGACATAGGACTAAGGTGTTGAGTCTGTGTTAGTGTCCTCCAGTATACCCTATAGTGACTTCTGCTTGTGCAGAAGAAAGGGTGAAGTTTATAAATGACTGGGGAACACGAGGAATACATTGTTGAGGGCAATGTTGTTGTACAGGAAAGGGTGTAAGGGATCAGGCAAGAGAAGAATGAATGCCTGAGAATTCCCATCATGACCCGATCAGGATAGGGAATCCTATTTTTATGCTTTTGTTGGGCAGGTTAGGACAACAATGATGCATATAGTAGACTGGATACTAGCATTACAACCTAGGTTACCAGTCCTCAATACAGAAACTTTGGGCTTTGAAAGGGTTCTTGAATGACATAGTCATGTTGGAACAGTGGAAAATGTGGGAAAGATTAACATATGGCGAGAAAGTAGACTCTGCCATAAGTTTAGACTGATAGTATATATGTGATGGCAGTGCCCAAGAAGGGGCAATAAGCCGAGAATTAAGGAAATGTCATTACAATTCCAGAGAATTTTGCCTAGTGGTTCTAAAAAGCCAAAAGTAACAACACGAAACAGATAGACTCTATGGGTTGAGTCAACCTAAAGCGGTGGATGACCGCGAGGGGTAACAATCAAATAGAGCTTTTTCATTTTGATATGCCTTCTTTTGATGTTACTTGATAATCCTAAAAAGGATTGTTGTTATGGACTTCCCTATTGATTGTCCTATGGGGACATAGGGAAGAAATGATGAGAACTAGAATTTATATTTTGTTCAGTGTTCTTTTAACTGCTCTATAATTGCTCTTATCTGTGTGAAAAAGGATGAGGTATAGAAGAGATGCCTGGAGAAAATCCAAGAATGTTAAATCATGTGTTGGTTATTATACGAAAAGTAAGGAATATGATAGTAAACAAAGTGCATACTACTTAATCTCAGTACTTGTATACCCTAGCCAGGTATATAATTATTGGAGATAAAGTGAGTATGGAACTCTTAGATTGTTATCTTTCTGATTACTCTGATCAAGTAGTCATTCTGAGATAATCTAGTGAGTATAATGAAACTGGAAATATTTTATGGACATGTATATCACATCCTAAGTGCAATAAAGTGGAATCTGAGATGATCTCAGATCAATCTGTATGTATGAGGAAATGAAAAGTATAATCCTCATGATAAGAGAATGAGAACAAGGGAGATGATCCCTGTCAGATAAAGCATGTGTGAATAGTAAAGATCTTTTCCCATGATGTGGAAATGGGAAATATGATAAAATCACAAAATGCTCATGAACATGTTAGACAATAACAAAGAAAGGAATAATGACATGTAATCATCCTTATAATTCCTATGTTGATGGCAAGGAACCTAGGATGAAACACGAGTAAATGACTCATGAATAGTTGAAAGTTCATGCAATAATCAGAGGAGATGATAATCTCTTCTCTTTGATAAACAACCCTGGATGATGATGGGGTGATAACAGGAATATGTTCCTTTGTGTTCTTTCCCTTCTGGGACATGGTAATTATGTGGGTCTTATGACACTTGATGTGCATAAGTTAAAAATGTTCAATTGATGTATACTTAGAAAAGTATCAGTTTGTCTTGGACTTTGGTTCCAAGATAAAGATATGTGTAACAAGTAATGTCCCAAGATGAAAGAAAGATGAGGATGTGATGTGTTTTTGACACATGTGATGGATACCAAGATAAGAAATTCTGGTATCTAAGAAGTATCAAGTGATATGGCAAAGTAAAAGCATAACTCCTAATCAACTGATTTATGTGGGTTACCTGGGATGGCCAACTGTGAAATCAGTCTAGTTATATAAAATAGTATGGACATCACATGTTAGGGGTTTATGCTCTGCATAAACATAACATCGATAAGGATGTACTATTTGAAGGAACAATTGTAAAATCATTGCGGGAAAAGCTTATCAAGCTAAAAATAATTTCTTAGAATACCCCTATCTAGATCTGTTAAGGCAACTTATATATAACATCTAAAGATACCTCTAAGATAAGTTCTTAATTGATAAGTAACCTCCCCTTATTATAAGAGAATGTACAACTAATGAGATAGTTGGTATAAGTAGTAAGAATGTTTAATGTTGTGTCAGTAGATTAGATGACACAGCAGATATATGACAAGACTTGTAGCCACAAGCGGGTGACAGAACATGACTCTGGTCTTTCCTTTAAAAGTAAAATGCTAAATGAGGAGTATGGGAGACTTCCCAGAATCTTGTCACATAAAGTTGTAAGTTGAGAAAGGTGACAAATAAATAAGGTATGACACCTGAGTTAAATAAGGTATGAATGATGTTTCCCTGACTAAGAAAGTATTACCTGACATAGAGTTGACTCTACAGTCAATAATGAAAAAGACAGTGAAATATGTGCCTTGTGTGAAAGATTCAATTATAACTCTGTGTGGAAGAACTTTGTGTTGATCAAAGTTCTATGTCATCTCCATGACATTAATATGTTATGTGGAGACTTGATGGTATGATGAATGAATAATATATGTCTTCCTTTACTTGGGATTTCGGGGATGAAATCCTTGTTAGGGGTTTATAACTTGTAACAACCCTGACCTGGGTTATGAGGTAACCCTATTTGTTTTGGCTAATAAAGTTGCTTAGAACTTTAATATAATCCTCTAAGGTGTTTTGTTATCGTGTGACACACTCATGTTTCAAGTTTGGTCCCGATTGAATGTTGTTTGAGTAATTTTCCTTTATTTTGGACCAAAGTGCAATTTACCCAAATTGAGGAGCTATAATGCAAAATGTCACATTTTGAACATGCCTCATGTGTTTTAGCATCATTATTGATAGAATTATGCAAGGTGGTGGCTTGTGGAAAGCCTAAATTCCAAGTTTGAACTTGTTTGAACAATGTTGGTACCTTGTGCACCAATTTTGGTACAAATTGTAATTTACCCAAAATGTGGGGTTGATATGCAAATTACCACCTCTAGAGTGTTACTATTTCCTATATGTATCATTTAGAGGACATATAATGAATTATACACCATGTTTGATTCCATTATGAATGATGGTAATCTTGGTGATGAAATGACCAAGAAAAAGGGTTGAATTTGGAAGCTTAACTTGAGTTGTATCAAGTTGAAAAGCTTATATATGAGTGCCTATCGGCCATGGAGCCCAAGGAGGTGTCCCATATCGTTTTGTGAGATCTTGGAAAAGGTCATATCGTGAAAAGAACCTCAAGGAGGTGAGGTGTGACGGCCAACAAGTTTCCTTAGAAAAAGTGTATCGGTTGGACTTAAAATAGTGATTAAACCTAGATGATTTATCCAAATAGATAAGAAATGGACGAATTTGCATCCCTAGATGATTCTCAACTGTTTTACAAGACAATATAAATGATGATGCATGCTTGGACACGTGTAACCCATGCATGACACGTGGCACCTACTAGCTCAAAATGTTGACACCTCATTTTTGCCTTTCTTCATGAACAACAAGTATATATACCCCTAGTTTCACCCCTTGGTGCAATTTTGTGACCCTTACCACACTCCTACCCTAAGGTATCATGAATATAGCTCCCATATCGTGAAGGGATGCTGTGGCATCGTGCATGGGCCTTGGGATATCGCCCATGGCAAGACCATATCGCCCAAGTAGGTGATATCGGCCATATAGGTTGATATCGGCCATAGAGTGAAGTGTATTGACTCCAAGTGAGTGCCATATCATGCAAGTGAGTATCATATCGTGCAAGAGGGGTGGCATGTAGTGCAAGAGCACAAGGGTATCGTGCATAGGCCTTGTATATCTTCCATATCAAGTATATCGGCCATACCATGTTGATATTGCCCATAGCAAGTCGATATCAGCCAATTGAAGTGATTTTGGCCACAAGTGAGGGGGTATCGACCACAAGCAAAGTTGTGTTAGCCAAGAGGAAGTCAATATCACCCAAGAGTGGTAGGGTGTCGGCCAAGGAGCTAAGGAACTCAAAACTTAACCCTAAGGTAAGATATAGTTGTTTTCAAGCTTGAATTGAAGCATGGAATTAGGGTTATGGTCTACCTTTCTTTTCTTCTTCACCAATTGCTTATCCATGGTGATTCCTTGTATATGAAGTAGTTGTGAACGATCCATGGACCTTTGATAAAGTCATCTTCAACCTTATGAACATGGAGCTTTGGACCTTGAAGCTTTGAAGTGGTTCTTAAGGCGGGTTATATAACTTGAACTCAATCATGTTATTATTCATCACCTAAATTGTTGTATTTAATGATCTACTTTTAATTCCAAAATTTCCTGAAATAGTTGATGAAATTATGAGTTATATTAGTTGCTTAGACCTTTTGACTTGAACTATAATAGTTAGAATAAAGGTCTAGATCTTGAAGATTGTGATATCACCTTATAAAAGTGATATTGGGTGCATGCACATAAGCAAGCACCTCTAACCCGATATGATGATGCACCTATTTCACTAAAATGATATGAATAGGTTTGTAAACCTTATTGAAATATATGGGGGTGTAGTATACACCTATTTCACGATAGTAAGTCTATTATAGACTCCATGCACGATACAAGGTCAATTGTATACTTGTAAGTTGACAAGAAACCCTAAATTGGGTAACCCGATATAAGTGAAGAGTAACAAGTGTTATTGCATGATATGATCATATGATACATCATTGATACTTAGTATCATGAGGCCTACATGACCTTGTATGACATGTTTGCACGACATGGTTGCATGACATAGTTGCACGGCATGGTTGAACAATAGGGTTGCACGATACACAACCCTAGATGATATGGTAACCCTAACCTGTCATGGCTAACCCTAGATGGTGACTAGCCCGATAGGATGATTGAATGTACTTCTAGCCCGACATGGTGATGGGTTGATACCTCATAAGTATCATGGGTGACACATACATATATCTTGCGCCCGATATGAGGTCAAGAAGGTACCTCATGCCCGATATGGAGATAAGTGCAAATCCTAGCCCGATATGGTGAGTGTCTATACACCTACAACCCGATATGGTGAACATATGCACATGATTTAACCCTATACACCTTGTAAAGGTAAGGGCAAGACACTCTTAGGAGTGATGAGTGTAACACCAAGTAATGGTGTGGATAATACCTTGATAGGTGAAACACCTAGAGTGGTTGATAATGGTTAATCCTATATCAATAATGCCTTAACCCGAGATGAGTTCATATCATTAATGATGGTTGAATAATTCAATTGTGTGACTTATGACCAATACATTACATGATAAATGTGATGAGCTAGTGCATAAAGTATTAGGATGGGACATACCCTAATACAAGATAAGTTGATGAAATTAAGTATGTTAAAAGTGATGAAGGAAGTGATATATCCAGACATGATAGATATCACGTCCAGCACTTCAAGGTTGATGCACCTGAAATCCAATATACTTGGATGAGTAACACATGAAGTGTGTCATGTCAATTGTTACATTGAGATGTAATGAGATTAATGCAGTTTGATAAGTGTAGGCTAACATACCTTGAGAAAGGGTTTAGCCTAGTTAATAGTATGATGTAATCATTCTCTAGTAAGGATGAGCGAGAAACTCATACCTTGTGTTGATGATCATTTAATGATAAATGATGAGAATAAATAAGTATGATTGAATACTTATGATATCAATGTTTTCTCCTAGATGTGTGGAGCAATGAATTAGGGTTTGAATTAATAATATGAACTTGAAACCCTATTTGGCAATAAAGGGAAACCCTAACCCTAATGGTTGTTGCCTAGTGAAAGGTGATAAGATGTTTAATGGCCTTGTGAGCCATGTTAATAAGTTGTTTCCTAGTGAGAGGTGACAAGATGTGCAATGGCCTTGTGAGCCATGTGAATAAGTTGTTGCCTAGTGAGAGGTGACAAGATGTGCAATGGCCTTGTGAGCCATGTGAATAAGTTGTTGCCTAGTGAGAGGTGACAAGATGTGCAATGGCCTTGTGAGCCATGTTAATAAGTTGTTGCTTAGTGAGAGGTGACAAGATGTGCAATGGCCTTGTGAGCCATGTGAATAAGTTGTTGCCTACTGAGAGGTGACAAGATATGCAATGGCCTTGTGAGCCATGTGAATAAGTTGTTTCCTAGTGAGAGGTGACAAGATGTGCAATGGCCTTGTAAGCCATGTTAATAAGTTGTTGCCTAGTGAGAGGTGACAAGATGTGCAATGGCCTTGTGAGCCATGTGAATAAGTTGTTGCCTAGTGAGAGGTGACAAGATGTGTGATGGCCTTGTGAGCCATGTGAATACTTGCACAACAAGTGAAATGAATACCTTGGTCTGAGGACCTAGAGGTAATGGTTACCTGTTAAAGAAGTAACAATGTTATGTGATGATCTAAGGGTTTGAATACCCATATCCAGCAATCATGATAATGATTATGTGAAGGGATGAGAATTCCCAGTAATGTGATAAGGGGCTGAGATCCCAAGTATCATGTGTTTTAAAGATTTGAAAAGTACGTGATAGATGTATTATACCTTTCTTTGTAGCATTTGTCATAATAATTCATGTGTGAAAACTTGACTGATGCTAAAAGAATATGGTAATGCACTTAATTAATCAAGTGGGATTTTATCATGTAGTGCCCTGGCCATAGATCCATCATCGTCAGCAGCTGGTGATGGTGAAACGGGTTCTCCTACGGGTTAATCCGGAGCGCATATTGTTGAATATGCGGGGTTGCTCCTAGCCACAAATAGGAAGGTTAGAGTACAACTTCGGTTGTAGGCTCCAGAGCATGGTTTCAGGCCTGTGGCTCAGTGTGATAAGAGCATGGTGAATAGGCCCATGGCTCAGTGTGATAGAGCATGAATGTGTTCATGGCTCAGGGAGCACGGTGAACTGGCCCGTGGCTCGATTCACTAGCGCTGACACCTGTATGGAACTTACATATTAACTAATATGCTTAGTCATTCGACGCCTCCTCATTTTGTGTGGTAACATGGGATCTCGTTTATTACATGTTCTTGTTCTTCTTGTTTATTACAGGTAACATGGGATCTCGTTTATTACATGTTCTTGTTCTTCTTGTTTATTACAGGTAACATGGGATCTTGTTTCCTTGTAAAGGAGTATGATCTCTCAAACAGGGAGTTTATGAGACACGTCTCCCTTCCCCTAACCTGGATGTGCGAGCCATTTAAGATAACTCCTGGCTATGCTATGGTGGGGGTAGGCAGAATCAACTTTGACGTACAGATCAGGTGGTCTACACCTGAAGAAAGAATATGGAATAAGAAAGGTAAATATTTAATCATGGATGAAGGTTGGGCTGAAATGTTGGACAGACTAAAAGCCAAACCAGAATGGACCGTGACCCTACAACCAAAACCCAAGGATGACACTCGCCCTACAAGCTTTTATTTGTGGATTCGTGGTGATGGGGACAACTCTGAATTGCTTAGGTATATTTACCCGAGACCAGAGGGTTATATATCATCTACTTCAGACTCGGCTAGTGATGAAAAAACTGATGTTGAATCTGTTGCATCAACAAACAATTATTAGTTTTTTTTGTTTTGTGTATTATCTTTATTTTGTTTATATAGCATTACAGGCTTGTTATGGGTGCCTGCCCACTAAGACAATTTATATTTATCGAATGTAGCTGAACCTATTTTACTTTAAAAATGATGTTCATGTTTGGCTATTTTTCGAACATGTTTCTTGGTCTGACGGGGTTACCTCATATATTGGGGTATTAAACATAGCATGTTAGGCATATTCAACCTCAATGAAACAACCAAAACACCCACATAAACACCCCACAAAAGGGTAACACGCCTGACTCACATCTCAACAACAAAATGAGAGTTCTTAAACCAAAGTGATATAGATAACAATTAAGTTATTTTTAAGTTACTCTTTTTTTAAAACTTCTGTTAAAAACGGCGTCACAAGGCCACATTTGTAACAACAGTTCTGCGAGAATAGGACAGATTCAGCTAATCATGCCTACAGTTGCCAAACAGAATCAGACTAAACCCAGCCTGCACAGCCAAACAGAATCAGCTTGAAACGAGTCTGAAACGAGTCCAGCCCCCCATAATGAGACTGGTTTTCCAAACAGAATCAGACTGGTTTGCCAAACAGAATCAGACTCCAGCAAGCCTAAACCCGTCCAAGCCAGGCAGGCTTGCATAAAGCCAGTCCCGAACCAAACAGGGGCTTCAGTCTTCACTCCTCAAGTCACCTCATTAAAACCAAAACAACTTCACGATACTAGTATCGGATTCATTCTTAGACTTTTCTTCTTCCTTATATATTGTACAGCTACATACAACAATTGCTTTCATAGCTCAGTTGGTTAAAACACCCGTTTAGTAAGCGGGAGGTCTTGAGTTCAACTCTCAATGAAAGCATTTTTTCCGTAAGAAAACAATTGATTTTTGCCCTAAAAAGAAAAGAGCACCCGTGATTTCTACACTAGACCCTCCAAGGTGGTCTGTAGTTTCTCGGCACATTACGGTTGAGCGTGCATTGTCTTATCTACTCTTGTATGTATTTTGAATCCATTTTCAGCCTCATCTCACCTCTAATTATGTTGGAATTCTTACTTTATTGGTATCTTTACTTGCTCTACTATTTTGATTACGGGTACAATGTTTTGACACTAAATTAGAATGATTTGATCACAATTCAACCTTTAATAGATTCCCCAAGAGATTTTCCAATTACAAAGCTTTCTGAAAAATCTGACAGAAACGTGTCGCGAGATTCAGCCAACACGACGTATCCATAGCAAGAAAAAAGCACATTCTACAGGCGAGCAAATCACATGACGGGTTGGCCAACCAACACGGTGTGTCACCTTAGATACAGGGAACTCATAAATCATTGGATTCGGAAACACATTGTGTTGGTTGTGAACGGGAAAAGCAATGTGCAGAATGAGATATCTTTAATATTGACAGGGCACACCTACATATAAGGACACGGATGGTGGCCAATACTCGTTTACACAATGTGGGACTAATCTTATATACACAGTGAATATACAAAGGTATAAAGGATAATGAATAAATAGAATAATAAAGACATGTTATTCTAACTCCCCCCCCCTCTAGCTGGTGCATAGATGTCATAGGCACCAAGCTAGTTACATAGAAATTTTACTCAACATTCATTGAGAGATTTTGTGAAAAGATTAGCCACTTGGTCTTCTGATCTGACTGAAATAAGTACAACTATATGATCTTGTACCTTATTCCAAATGAAATGACAATCAACTTCAATATGTTTGGTCTGTTCATGAAAAAATGGGTTAGAAACAATGTGGACAGCAGCTTGATTATCACACATGAATTCCATTGTTTTGGACTGAATGAGCCCCAATTCTTGTAGAAAATTCTTTGTCCATAAGAGATCACTGGTTGCATGATCCATTGTTCTATATTCATATTCAATGCTAGATCGAGTTGTTGCTGTTTGCTTTTTACTTTTCCAGGATATGATATTGCCACCCACAAAGACACATTATCCGAAAATTGATCTGCGGTCTATGACACAACTTGCCCAATTAGCATCTGAAAAACCATGTACTTTGAGATGTCCATGATTGGTGTACTGTATACCTTTGTCTAGACTTTTCTTGAGATAGTGAAGGATCATGTTGACAGCTTCCATATGACTACTATAAGGTTTATCCATGAATTGACTAACCACACTAGTAGCAAAGGATATCTATGGATGAGTGACAGTAAGATAATTTAATTTTCCAACCAATCTTCTGTATCTCTACTGATCTACAAGTGGCTCCCCCTCTTCCTTGTGCAGTTTGACTTTGGGATCCATAGGAGTATTTGTCGGCTTTGCTACCAATCTCTTCCAGAAGATCAAGAGTGTATTTCCTTTATGAGATGACTATTCCATCATTAGATCTAGCAACCTCAATGCCCAGAAAATATTTTAAGTCCTAAATCTTTAGTTTAAAATTTATTTTAAAGAAATTGTTGTAGAATACCATGTTGATCCTATCCAATAATGAAAATATCATCAACATAGACAATAAGGAGAACACAATTTGAAGATCGTTGTTGATGGAAGACTGAATGATCCAGGCCTGATTGTAGAAGGCCTAACTCAACTAGAGCTTAACTAAATTTCCCGAACCAAGTTCTTGGAGACTGCTTTAAAGGAATGAGAATTCCCAGTAATGTGATAAGGGACTGAGATCCCATGTATCATGTGTTTTAAAGATTTGAAAAGTACGTGATAGATGTATTATACCTTTCTTTGTAGCATTTGTCATAATAATTCATGTGTGAAAACTTGACTGATGCTAAAAGAATATGGTAATGCACTTAATTAATCAAGTGGAATTTTATCATGTAGTTCCCTGGCCATAGATCCATCATCGTCAGTAGCTCGTGATGGTGAAATGGGTTCTCCTACGGGTTAATCTGGAGCGCATATTGTTGAATATGTGGGGTTGCTCCTAGCCACAAATAGGAAGGTTAGAGTACAACTTCGGTTGTAGACTCCAGAGCACGGTTTCAGGCCTGTGGCTCAGTGTGATAAGAGCATGGTGAATAGGCCCATGGATCAGTGTGATAGAGCATGAATGTGTTCATGGCTCAGGGAGTACAGTGAACTGGCCCATGGCTTGATTCACTAGCGCCGACACATTTACTAAGGTGGGCTAGGCAGAGGGTAGCCTGACCCTGTATGATTAAGGTCACTTAAGCAAGAGACTGTAGTCCTGCTTGTGGTCTCGCACTGACCGAGACATGGGAGGTCATGGAGTCCGGCTCTTCCATAGACCTTGTATGGTACCGATTTCGACTTCGCAATGGTCGGTTGGATTTGAGCGGTACGGCTCACTTCCTCAGGGCATAAGTGTGATTGTAAAATGTAATCAGTCGTATAGCATGTTGCTTAAAGATTGAATAAAAAAATCATTAGCTGATGTTACATTTCTTTTATGCACCCTTAGTGGATAGATGTTATTTATGTTTCTTTACATTCCCTACAAGGTATATAGATGATTGATAACTCTACCATGGGTAGATGCAATGTTCTCCTTGAGAAAGGAGATTACTACATTTTGTTCATATAATGAATTATCCTACTTATTAATATAAAAAGAACCTTTGCTCAGTTTATAAATGTTTAATCTGTGATAATAATATGGTCGGCGGAG
This sequence comes from Alisma plantago-aquatica, assembly GCA_963693085.1. Classification (NCBI taxonomy): domain Eukaryota; kingdom Viridiplantae; phylum Streptophyta; class Magnoliopsida; order Alismatales; family Alismataceae; genus Alisma; species Alisma plantago-aquatica. Next base: position 300,927,440 of record OY856411.1, on the reverse strand, counting down.
AGTTATATCTCTCGCTGGGACAATTACAATTGTCTCACCCCCGTGGGACCCAAATTTTTAGGTGGACGTGCACGAGGAGGTGAAGACCTTTTTGTAGAGGAAGAACAATAGCTGAGGCAGCAGTGACAGCTCAGGTTGAGTGTACTGTATGTCATGTCTTATAGATATGAGTCCTATGTGTCGTCTCTGTACTCTCAAGTCCTTGGAGTTGGTTCGTACTGGTTTTATGATCAATAAGAGATTTTGGCTTACGCGCCTCGAGGTTTTATGTTGCTCATGTATAGTTTGGTAAAGCAACTATTATATGTTATTCTCGAGATGAGATGTACCAGATATGTACAATGTGAATAATGATGTATATAAGATTTTTGACCTTTCAGTAAGAGTTTTCCTTGGAATGGATCTATTTGAAAAATGGTTTTAATTTTAAGTGATTTTTGTAATCTGCTATTTATGTTTAATTCCGTTTAATTAGTAACGATTTGATTGTCAGTCGCTACAGTTTTGGTATCAGAGCTTAAGGTTTGCTAAGTCTACAGAGACATAGGACTAAGGTGTTGAGTCTGTGTTAGTGTCCTCCAGTATACCCTATAGTGACTTCTGCTTGTGCAGAAGAAAGGGTGAAGTTTATAAATGACTGGGGAACACGAGGAATACATTGTTGAGGGCAATGTTGTTGTATAGGAAAGGGTGCAAGGGATCAGGCAAGAGAAGAATGAATGCCTGAGAATTCCCATCATGACCCGATCAGGATAGGGAATCCTATTTTTATGCTTTTGTTGGGCAGGTTAGGACAACAATGATGCATATAGTAGACTGGATACTAGCATTACAACCTAGGTTACCAGTCCTCAATACAGAAACTTTGGGCTTTGAAAGGGTTCCTGAATGACATAGTCATGTTGGAACAGTGGAAAATGTGGGAAAGATTAACATATGGCGAGAAAGTAGACTCTGCCATAAGTTTAGACTGATAGTATATCTGTGATGGCAGTGCCCAAGAAGGGGCAATAAGCCGAGAATTAAGGAAATGTCATTATAGTTCCAGAGACTTTTGCCTAGTGGTTCTAAAAAGCCAAAAGTAACAACATGAAACAGATAGACTCTATGGGTTGAGTCAACCTAAAGCGGTGGATGACCGCGAGGGGTAACAATCAGATAGAGCTTTTTCATTTTGATATGCCTTCTTTTGATGTTACTTGATAATCCTAAAAAGGATTGTTGTTATGGACTTCCCTATTGATTGTCCTATGGGGACATAGGGAAGAAATGATGAGAATTAGAATTTATATTTTGTTCAGTGTTCTTTTAAATGCTCTATAATTGCTCTTATCTGTGTAAAAAAGGATGAGGTATAGAAGAGATGCCTGGAGAAAATCCAAGAATTTTAAATCATGTGTTGGTTATTATACGAAAAGTAAGGAATATGATAGTAAACAAAGTGCATACTACTTAATCTCAGTACTTGTATACCCTGGCCAGGTATATAATTATTGGAGATAAGGTGAGTATGGAACTCTTAGATTGTTATCTTTCTGATTACTCTGATAAAATAGTCATTCTGAGACAATCTAGTGAGTATAATGAAACTAGAAATATGGTATAGACATGTATATCACATCCTAAGTGCAATAAAGTGGAATCTGAGATGATCTCAGATCAATCTGTATGTATGAGGAAATGAAAAGTATAATCCTCATGATAAGAGAATGAGAACAAGGGAGATGATCCCTATCAGATAAAGCGTGTGTGAATAGTAAAGATCTTTTCCCATGATGTGGAAATGGGAAATATGATAAAATCACAAAATGCTCATGAACATGTTAGACAATAACAAAGAAAGGAATAATGACATGTAATCATCCTTATAATTCCTATGTTGATGGCAAGGAACCTAGGATGAAACACGAGTAAATGACTCATGAATAGTTGAAAGTTCATGCAATAATCAGAGGAGATGATAATCTCTTCTCTTTGATAAACAACCCTGGATGATGATGGGGTGATAACATGAATATGTTCCTTTGTGTTCTTTCCCTTCTGGGACATGGTAACTATGTGGGTCTTATGACACTTGATGTGCATAAGTTAAAAATGTTCAATTGATGTATACTTAGAAAAGTATCAGTTTGTCTTGGACTTTGGTTCCAAGATAAAGATATGTGTAACAAGTAATGTCCCAAGATGAAAGAAAAATGAGGATGTGATGTGTTTTTGACACATGTGATGGATACCAAGATAAGAAATTCTGGTATCTAAGAAGTATCAAGTGATATGGCAAAGTAAAAGCATAACTCCTAATCAACTGATTTATGTGGGTTACCTGGGATGGCCAACTGTGAAATCAGTCTAGTTATATAAAATAGTATGGACATCACATGTTAGGGGTTTATGCTCTGCATAAACATAACATCGATAAGGATGTACTATTTGAAGGAACAATTGTAAAATCATTGCGGGAAAATCTTATCAAGCTAAAAATAATTTCTTAGAATACCCCTATCTAGATCTGTTAAGGCAACTTATATATAACATCTAAAGATACCTCTAAGATAAGTTCTTAATTGATAAGTAACCTCCCCTTATTATAAGAGAATGTACAACTAATGAGATAGTTGGTATAAGTAGTAAGAATGTTTAATGTTGTGTCAGTAGATTAGATGACACAGCAAATATATGACAAGACTTGTAGCCACAAGTGGGTGACAGAACATGACTCTGGTCTTTCCTTTAAAAGTAAAATGCTAAATGAGGAGTATGGGAGACTTCCCAGAATCTTGTCACATAAAGTTGTAAGTTGAGAAAGGTGACAAATCAATAAGGTATGACACCTGAGTTAAATAAGGTATGAATGATGTTTCCCTGACTAAGAAAGTATTACCTGAGATAGAGTTGACTCTACAGTCAATAATGAAAAAGACAGTGGAATATGTGCCTTGTGTGAAAGATTCAATTATAACCCTGTGTGGAAGAACTTTGTGTTGATCAAAGTTCTATGTCATCTCCATGACATTAATATTTTATGTGGAGACTTGATGGTATGATGAATGAATAATATATGTCTTCCTTTACCTGGGATTTCGGGGATGAAATCCTTGTTAGGGGTTTATAACTTGTAACAACCCTGACCTGGGTTATGAGGTAACCCTATTTGTTTTGGCTAATAAAGTTGCTTAGAACTTTAATATAATCCTCTAAGGTGTTTTGTTATCGTGTGACACACTCATGTTTCAAGTTTGGTCCCGATTGAATGTTGTTTGAGTAATTTTCCTTTATTTTGGACCAAAGTGCAATTTACCCAAATTGAGGGGCTATAATGCAAAATGTCACATTTTGAACATGCCTCATGTGTTGTAGCATCATTATTGATAGAATTATGCAAGGTGGTGGCTTGTGGAAAGCCTAAATTCCAAGTTTGAACTTGTTTGAACAATGTTGGTACCTTGTGCACCAATTTTGGTACAAATTGTAATTTACCCAAAATGTGGGGTTGATATGCAAATTACCACCTCTAGAGTGTTACTATTTCCTATATGTATCATTTAGAGGACATATAATGAATGATACACCATGTTTGATTCCATTATGAATGATGGTAATCTTGGTGATGAAATGACCAAGAAAAAGGGTTGAATTTGGAAGCTTAACTTGAGTTGTATCAAGTTGAAAAGCTTATATATGAGTGCCTATCGGCCATGGAGCCCAAGGAGGTGTCCCATATCGTTTTGTGAGATCTTGGAAAAGGTCATACCGTGAAAATCACCTCAAGGAGGTGAGGTGTGATGGCCAACAAGTTTCCTTAGAAAAAGTGTATCGGTTGGACTTAAAATAGTGATTAAACCTAGATGACTTATCCAAATGGATAAGCAATGGACGAATTTGCATCCATAGATGATTCTCAACTGTTTTACAAGACAATATAAATGATGATGCATGCTTGGACACGTGTAACCCATGCATGACACGTGGCACCTACTAGCTCAAAATGTTGACACCTCATTTTTGCCTTTCTTCATGAACAACAAGTATATATACCCCTAGTTTCACCCCTTGGTGCAATTTTGTGACCCTTACCACCCTCCTACCCTAAGTTATCATGCATAGAGCTCCCATATCGTGAAGGATGCTGTGGCATCGTGCATGGGCCTTGGGATATCGCCCATGGCAAGACCATATCGCCCAAGTAGGTGATATCGGCCATATAGGGTGATATCGGCCATAGAGTGAAGTGTATTGACTCCAAGTGAGTGCCATATCATGCAAGTGAGTATCATATCGTGCAAGAGGGGTGGCATGTAGTGCAAGACCACAAGGGTATCGTGCATAGGCCTTGTATATCGTCCATATCAAGTATATCGGCCATACCATGTTGATATTGCCCATAGCAAGTCGATATCAGCCAATTGAAGTGATTTTGGCCACAAGTGAGGGGGTATCGACCACAAGCAAAGTTGTGTTAGCCAAGAGGAAGTACATATCACCCAAGAGTGGTAGGGTGTCGGCCAAGGAGCTAAGGAACTCAAAACTTAACCCTAAGGTAAGATATAGTTGTCTTCAAGCTTGAATTGAAGCATGGAATTAGGGTTATGATCTACCTTTCTTTTCTTCTTCACCAATTGCTTATCCATGGTGATTCCTTGTATATGAAGGAGTTGTGAACGATCCTTGGACCTTTGATAAAGTCATCTTCAACCTTATGAACATGGAGCTTTGGACCTTGAAGCTTTGAAGTGGTTCTTAAGGCGGGTTATATAACTTGAACTCAATCATGTTATTATTCATCACCTAAATTGTTGTATTTAATGATCTACTTTTAATTCCAAAATTTCCAGAAATAGTTGATGAAATTATGAGTTATAGTAGTTTCTTAGACCTTTTGACTTGATCTATAATAGTTAGAATAAAGGTCTAGAGCTTGAAGATTGTGATATCACCTTATAAAAGTGATATTGGGTGCATGCACATAAGCAAGCACCTCTAACCCGATATGATGATGCACCTATTTCACTAAAATGATATGAACAGGTTTGTAAACCTTATTGAACGATATGGGGGTGTAGTATACACCTATTTCACGATAGTAAGTCTATTATAGACTCCATGCATGATACAAGGTCAATTGTATACTTGTAAGTTGACAAGAAACCCTAAATTGGGTTACCCGATATAAGTGAAGAGTAACAAGTGTTATTGCATGATATGATCATATGATACATCATTGATACTTAGTATCATGAGGCCTACATGACCTTGTATGACATGTTTTCACGGCATGGTTGCATGACATAGTTGCACGGCATGGTTGAACAATAGGGTTGCACGATACACAACCCTAGATGATATGGTAACCCTAACCTGTCATGGCTAACCCTAGATGGTGACTAGCCCGATAGGGTGATTGAATGTACTTCTAGCCCGACATGGTGATGGGTTGATACCTCATAAGTATCATGGGAGACACATACATATATCTTGCGCCCGATATGAGGTCAAGAAGGTACCTCATGCCCGATATGGAGATAAGTGCAAATCCTAGCCCGATATGGTGAGTGTCTATACACCTACAACCCGATATGGTGAACATATGCACATGATTTAACCCTATACACCTTGTAAAGGTAAGGGAAAGACACTCTTAGGAGTGATGAGTGTAACACCAAGTAATGGTGTGGATAATACCTTGATAGGTGAAACACCTAGAGTGGTTGATAATGGTTAATCCTATATCAATAATGCCTTAACCCGAGATGAGTTCATATCATTAATGATGGTTGAATAATTCAATTGTGTGACTTATGACCAATACATTACATGATAAATGTGATGAGCTAGTGCATAAAGTATTAGGATGGGACATACCCTAATACAAGATAAGTTGATGAAATTAAGTATGTTAAAAGTGATGAAGGAAGTGATATATCCAGACATGATAGATATCACGTCCAACACTTCAAGGTTGATGCACCTGAAATCCAATATACTTGGATGAGTAACACATGAAGTGTGTCATGTCAATTGTTACATTGAGATGTAATGATATTAATACAGTTTGATAAGTGTAGGCTAACATACCTTGAGAAAGGGTTTAGCCTAGTTAATAGTACGATGTAATCATTCTCTAGTAAGGATGAGCGAGAAACTCATACCTTGTGTTGATGATCATTTAATGATAAATGATGAGAATAAATAAGTATGATTGAATACTTATGATATCAATGTTTGCTCCTAGATGTGTGGAGCAATGAATTAGGGTTTGAATTAATAATATGAACTTGAAACCCTATTTGGCAATAAAGGGAAACCCTAACCCTAATGGTTGTTGCCTAGTGAAAGGTGATAAGATGTTTAATGGCCTTGTGAGCCATGTTAATAAGTTGTTTCCTAGTGAGAGGTGACAAGATGTGCAATGGCCTTGTGAGCCATGTGAATAAGTTGTTGCCTAGTGAGAGGTGACAAGATGTGCAATGGCCTTGTGAGCCATGTGAATAAGTTGTTGCCTAGTGAGAGGTGACAAGATGTGCAATGGCCTTGTGAGCCATGTTAATAAGTTGTTGCTTAGTGAGAGGTGACAAGATGTGCAATGGCCTTGTGAGCCATGTGAATAAGTTGTTGCCTAGTGAGAGGTGACAAGATATGCAATGGCCTTGTGAGCCATGTGAATAAGTTGTTGCCTAGTGAGAGGTGATAAGATGTGCAATGGCCTTGTAATCCATGTTAATAAGTTGTTGCCTAGTGAGAGGGGACAAGATGTGCAATGGCCTTGTGAGCCATGTGAATAAGTTGTTGCCTAGTGAGAGGTGACAAGATGTGTGATGGCCTTGTGAGCCATGTGAATACTTGCACAACAAGTGAAATGAATACCTTGGTCTGAGGACCTAGAGGTAATGGTTACCTGTTAAAGAAGTAACAATGTTATGTGATGATCTAAGGGTTTGAATACCCATATCCAGCAATCATGATAATGATTATGTGAAGGGATGAGAATTCCCAGTAATGTGATAAGGGGTTGAGATCCCAAGTATCATGTGTTTTAAAGATTTGAAAAGTACATGATAGATGTATTATACCTTTCTTTGTAGCATTTGTCATAATAATTCATGTGTGAAAATTTGACTGATGCTAAAAGAATATGGTAATGCACTTAATTAATCAAGTGGGATTTTATCATGTAGTGCCCTGGCCATAGATCCATCATCGTCAGCAGCTGGTGATGGTGAAACGGGTTCTCCTACGGGTTAATCTGGAGCGCATATTGTTGAATATGCGGGGTTGCTCCTAGCCACAAATAGGAAGGTTAGAGTACAACTTCAGTTGTAGACTCCAGAGCATGGTTTCAGGCCTGTGGCTCAGTGTGATAAGAGCATGGTGAATAGGCCCATGGCTCAGTGTGATAGAGCATGAATGTGTTCATGGCTCAGGGAGCACGGTGAATTGGCCCGTGGCTCGATTCACTAGCGCTGACACCTGTACCAAGGTGGGCTAGGCATAGGGTAGCATGAACCTGTGTGACTAAGGTCACTTAAGCAAGAGACTGTAGTCATGCTTGTGGTCTCGCACTGACTGAGATGTGGGAGGTCATGGAGTCCGGCTCTTCCATGGACCTTGTATGGTACCGATTTCGACTTTGCACTGGTCGGTTGGATTTGAGCGGTACGACTCACTTCCTCAGGGCATAAGTGTGATTGTAAAATGTAATCAGCCGTATAGCATGTTGCTTAAGGATTGAATACGAAAATAATAGGCTGATGTTACGTTTCTTTTATGCATCCTTAGTGGATAGAGGTTATTTATGTTTCTTTACATTCCCTGCAAGGCAGATAGATGATTGATAACTCTACCATGGGTAGATGCAATGTTCTCCTTGAGAAAGGAGATTACTACATTTTGTTCATATAATGAATTATCTTGCTTATTAATATAAAAAAAACCTTTGCTCAGTTTATAAATGTTTAATTTGTGATAATAATATGGTCGGCGGAGAGTTATATCTCTCACTGGGACGATTACAATTGTCTCACCCCTGATAACACCAGTTTTTGTGACGTTTTTGCCCTTTATTTTGTTATCAAAACTGCCCTTTTTCTGCTATTTTCCTCTATTTTATTAGCATTTTCGCAATAATTGGCCAAGCAATGCTCTTACTCCGATTTTCCTATCTTTTACAGAATTTTCCTCGCTTTTGTGCAATAAGGCCGATTCCGGCCCATGAATAAGTTCAGACCCGTCTCGGCCTCCCTGACGCCCGATACAGCCTCTGCCCGATACGGGCTGGGCGACACAAAGATGCTCGACGAGGAGATGTCGTGCGACAGGAACGTGCCGGCCGACACACCTTCTACCTGATAGGGAGCCAAAGCCGCCTTGACGACCCAGCTCATCGGGAGACACATCCACCCACCGGCAGGCGTGCCGCCCACCACGTAACCAATAGCCAGCACCTTGCGTCGAGAAATGCTTGTATCGGTCGTCCATCTCCATCGACCGGCGTACAAGGGAGCTACGTGGCGCTTTGAGCACCATGTCTTCCCACCAACCAGCTGACTATAAATAGCAGCTACATGGAGCCGAAAAGAGGGCTCGCAGGGCTCACACGGCTCGCAGGGCTCGCACGACCGGAACAGTTCACATTCAGACAACTGACAGTTAGACAGTTGGGAGCTTGAGCGAGGAAACTCCGAGAGCACCCGTATCGTGCCCCAGTGTTCGTCTCGGGCGACACTGCGGGCCGATATCGGCCGACATCACTGCCCGACACAAGTGACCGACATCAATAATGCTTAGCTCTTAGCCCGACATGATATCAACCCGATATGCTTAGTCTATCAAACGTGCCGCCCGAGAGGATGTGTCGTCCGACATGAGCGTATCGGCCAGAGCCCTTGACCGATGCAGTCACCAGTCGGCGCGTGCCGCCCGAGAGGGTGTGTCTCCCAACACCTCTGTATCGGGCTAGGCCTCTGACCGATATCATGCAGGAGAGCTACAACACCCTGTCGCCGTTCTACATCAAGGAGGCGACACCTATCTTTTAATTCTGTTATTTAATTCTTTGTTTATGCAATGAATTAAGACATTTAAATGTTTATGGAAATGGAAAGATTCAATTACTCGTTGATCTATGCTTGGTGTACAATGTTGGATGACTACTCTGTTTAATATCCGAACCCTAGCTTGCATGATTTGGATCGCGTTTCGATTAGCTACCGAACCGTTTTCCCGTCGCAACAACTTCGAGAGTTGTGTTGTGGCTCTAGCGTTTGGTCTGATTCTGGAGTACGAGAGTGCCCGAGACAGAGCTGTTTTCTGTAACATTCCACTCTAACTGAAGCCCAGCAACCTCGAGAGGGGTGTTGATGTAGAGGTTAGAGGTACCCGCTCTGAGAGGAGGGGTGCAGGGTGTTACCGCTACCGCTTGTTTTACTACAGTCTTATCCTCTGAACCTTGCCTGAGCTCTAGTCTTTATCTTTCTGCTTCTGTTGCATGAAAACCCTAAAAACTGCTAAATGACTAAAACCTTAAATCTCTCTTGTAGCTCCATTTGGAGATAGTTTTCTTGTTTATTTCATGACATCTTACCGTTCCCTTTCGGGAATTTATATCTCTTTATACCTACCAGAGTGTAGCGTGTCGATTTATGGTTCTCAACACTACCCCCTTGTCTCTGTGTTCGACCCCGTATGACTACTTCGACCCCGTGAGAAAAGTTGCGGGGGCCTAGAAGGATTCGGGTTTATAAATGAAAAAGCTCGACTACCTCAAATCCGCCTCCAATTTTGGACGCGTGATTTAGGCCGGTCAACTTTTTGGTGCCGTTGCCGGGGACAAGGCAATAGCGGTACTGTAAGACGAACCTGAATCCACTAACTACACTCCTATGCCTCAAGCTTAGAGATAAGCTTGACAGCACTCTTTTTCCTTTTTCTTTTTGTAGCATTATACTTTGCTTTAAAATAAAAATTTAATTTTCTGAACTCGATTTTCTTTGTGAATAATTATGTAGGTACCTCAAGGAGAGGATACCCAATTCGTCTGAGCATCACTCCAGCCGTCATGCCTCCCCGAGTTGAGCCACCCCCATCCGAAGGTGAACGCCCAGGGCGGGCTAGGGAAAACTCACCTCCTCCTGACGACGACGGCCGATACGACGGAAACGACCAGCCGGAAGATCCAGAAAGGGATCAATCCGAGACAGATCACCGTCGTAACAGACGTCGCCACCGGCAAAACAGAAGAAACCACGAGCAGGAACGACACCAGGAGGATAGTGACAACAAAGACTCTGAGGAAGAGGAGAAGACACTCAGGGAGTTGGCGTCCTCGAAGGCCAACCACTCCAGATGCCCGGTCGTAGTCTCACATTTCAATGCAACCAATATCGAGCTCAAGCCATCCGTGATATCCATGATTCAGAATAAAAGTTTTAGAGGGAACTCCAAGTATGATAATATGTATCATCATCTTGATGCATTTAAGAATATCTGTGATACCATCAAGATGAGAGGGGTCCCCCAAGAAGTGATATACTGTAAGGGGTTCATCTTTTCACTAGAAGACAAGGCGATGTCCTGGTACCTTGGGGTACCCCACCAATCCTTGAACGGGTGGAGGGCATTAGCCGATGCCTTTGTGAACAAGTTCTACCCCACAGAAAGGACAGTCTGGAATCAGCATAAGATAAATTCTTTCACGCAAAAGCCGAGTGAAAGCCTGCATGATGCCTGGGAGCGATTCCAAGAGTACCTCCGGGATTGCCCCCATCACAACTACAAGAGGGGTTTCCTCATAACCACCTTCTACAATGGTTTGACCCCCAAAAATAGGGTATCACTGAACACAGCAGCAGGCAGTGATTTTCTGGGGAAGAAGTCCAAGAAGTTGGAGCTAATCATCAAGAATATGGCGGAGTTGATGGCCGACGTTGATTTTGATCGGTCCGATAGAGGGCCAATAAAGAAGGTTGGAGAAGGGTCCTCGATTGAATCAAAGGCGCTGGAGGCAATCACCTCACAGATTCAAAGGATTGCCACAGATGTGAAACTGTTGAGAGAGGCTGGAGGTAAAGGAAAGAAACATGTAGAAAAAGCGATGAAATGTGTAACCTGCGGAGAAGGCGGTCACGGGGTGGATAATTGTGTCTACACCCGGCCAGAGGCAACCAGCGATACAGAGTCTGAGACAGAAGAGACTGAAAATGTTTCTTTTGTAAACTTTAGAATACCCGACCACCCAAGCTTCAACTATGGAAACAAGGATGCGGTGGAGAACTCTCATCAGCTGCATAACTCGACTAAGCCTACCCAAGCTTTTGAAAAGAGGGGAGGAGCAGGTCAATATGCCAGGAATGCCCCTTTCCCGCAGAATAAAGGTAACTTCCAAGGACAGGGTAAAAACCAGGGAACTTCCAAGGAAGAAGGTCAGAACCAGGCTGCTAGCCAAGCAAATGTAGTAGGGTAGCTGTTTGATTTTGTAAAGAAACAAGATACGATCAACAATCAGCTAGCCCAGAGTGCTCTATCAAATTTCGGTGCTTTGAACTCGTTGCAGGCTCAGCTGGCAGACATGCAGACGCATCAACGCCAGATTGACCAGCAGCTGGCTCAACTTGCCGAAGTTGTGAAGAACCCGTCAGGAAAGATTCCATCAAATACCGAACCAGCAAAGAGAATAGGGCAGTGACTGAAGAGGCAGAAGGTGAAGAGAAGGCCAAAGATGTCCAGCTGAAGACAAAAAATGAAGCGCTTCTCGGGAGGCAACCCGAGCTTTCTTTCTTTCTTAGAATAGGACTGCATTTTACTTTCCTGCAAGACAAACACTACAAACATTTGGTATGTAATAAGGCCCGAGACAGTGTATGCGCCACATGCACTGACTCTTTTATTTTATGGGCCACCGCCTTAGTTTTACTTTCTGGGATGGGTAATACCATCTGAGGCCAGGAGCTTAGTCCTAGGCCAATGATGTTTTACTCATCATCCGCAGCTTAAACAGTTTTGTCTTCACGATATCGTAGGAGGCAACTCAACCGACACTTTGAGTACACGCTTATCGGGCGGTGGGCTTTGTGAAGTGCAATAGTCCCGCCGACGGTTGGGCTACCGACTTATGTTTTGAAGCAATCGGTCGACGCGCGTCCCGAGTTTCACTATTTACTTACTATAAAAGGAAAATGAGATTTACCGTGTCAAGTTCCTTGCTTTGTTGCTTTTACTTTCCTGTGTCGAGCGAGAGAATCATGTGCTTTAGCTCCCGTGTCACGCGAGACTGCTGAACCTCTTGTGTCGCCCGCCAAGCTCTGATCACAACAAGGTATAGCCCGACAGGCTTGCCGCCTGAAAGACCGTGTCGGCCGATGCGATTTCTTTCTTGTTAAAAGTTTATCGGTCTCAAGTTTTCCTCACTGAGCAGGTGTATCGACCAATATGGGTATCGTGCAAAGTATCTTTGATTCATGTTGACCGATACCCCATGTCGGGCGATAGCAGTGTCGCCCGATGTTGTATCGCATCGCCTGATTTTGCTTATCGGCCGACACGCTGCTCTTCTTTCATGAAAACGTATCGGGCGATACCCATCTCCTGTTTCGGGCACAGGGCTTCACCTTTGAAACCAATGTGTCATCCGATACAGGAGTGTCGGGCAGTTTTTATAGACTATACCGGGCCAAACATTTACTCTTTATTATATTTTCAAAAGCCAGCTTAATTAATCAGGGTGTTATCTTTTGTTGACTTACAGAAATGGCCCGCACTAAGATTACTGCTGTCCCAGTTGATGAGCAGGGAAGGAGGATCTATCCTGAAACTGCTACTGAAGGGCAGGCGGCCCAACCTAAGCGCCCGAACCTAGGACAGGCTGGGACGTCGGGGGCAAAGAAGAAGGCGAGGGTTGGACAAGCTACAACTCCTGCACCAACACCGGCACAGCCCACAGCCGCACCAACACCACTAGCAGAAATCCCGGAAACCTTCTGGGAGAGTTTCGAGCCAAGAGACGACGAGCATGCTCATCGCTATGCTGAGTTGGTGCCCAAGCAGTACAAGCCGAGCAGGTTCTGCCATAGGGTCTCATTTGATGAGCTTGGGATCGAGAAGAGGCTGAAGAGCGTCCTTGCGGCGGCAGGACTGAAGAAGATCTGCTTCAAATGGACGGCCTCGTACACTAAACTGACCATGGAATTCATGTCCTCCCTCTTCCGAGTGAAGAATTCAGCGACAGAGAGAGAAAAGTTTGGCGGGCCAGACAGATTTCAGGCCAGGTTGTACAAGTCAGAGCATACCATCTCTGAAAAGGACTTAAACAGAATCTTCTCTTCCAGCGAGGAGGAGATGAATAGGATGAACAACGGTGAAAGGATCACCGAGGGTGACGGGTTCAACCCCGTGGAGTTCTGGGGGAAGCTCACCGGTGAATCTTCATTCAAGCCGGGAGCGAAGGTCGTGGCGGTGCACTCCTGTTTCTAGAGGATTGTGCACAAACTAGTGGCCTGCTTGCTATTCAGCAAGAACGAATCCAGCAGCATCTACACGGAGGAGCTCCACGTCATGTGGCACATTATGGAGGGCCGAACAATCAACCTCGGTAGGTTCTTAATGAATAGGTTCCACCCGATGAAGGATGGTACCAAGGAATACTGCATGGGCGGCATCATCAACCTCATTGCAGTGGGGCTCGGGTATCCATTCGAGCCTCACAGCCATACAAGAACGCTGGGCAAAGAGGTGTTCGATACCAAATATCTGATGAGAACCAACATCATCCGGAAGGAGAGGGGGAGGTATTTCTACAAGTTTTCAAGGACAGACATACTCCTTCCCCTTCCTCGCTGTGCCGACTATGAAATCGAGAAGTTAGTCTTCACCGCCGCCGAGATCAAAGCCATAGCAGATGGCACGGCCATAGTCACCATGACCAGGACCACAGAGAGGCCCACTCCAGAACTTCCGACGACAACTGTTGATCGAGTTGTCGTCACCCCTACTATTCCAGCCACTGCACCAGCCACAACGGTGGCGGTTGAGAAGGTACCGGTGATCGTCGAGGTCACCAGAACAGAAACTTCGGGATCTGCCGCGCAAAAGACGGCCGCAGTTCCCAGACCTATTTCTAAAGCTGCAGAGGCGCGAGAGGAGCCTCAGTAGAGCAACAACATCGGAATGTCCGAGGAGATCAGAAGGGAGCTCGAAAGGACACCCTCGCTGTCGCTGAAGTCCCCACCTGCAACGGTCGAGGAGACCACCGATAGTGCATAGGTGGGGCAAAGTCTGCCCTCACCACGGCCGTCCCCAGTCAGAAGAGAAGGCAAGGCGGCGGCACCTGAAACAGCGCCGACGCCCCGCCTGAAGTCAACTGGATCGCGAACGATCTTCATAGATTCCACCTCTCCAGGTGGACCTTCACGCGGACTAGATATCACAAGGACGGAAGGGAGACCCACCGGACCCCCTCCGTCACTTGGAAAGATGCTTGGAGATGAAATCGACAATCTGCGGGAGGTAACAACCACCAACTCTGCTACTTGCGCTTCCCTAACACACAAACTTGCATCTTTTCAAGATAAGCAGGACATCCACGAGGTCAGGCTGAATAAGCAAGAGAGCGAGCTGCTGACTCTTGCGGTCATACCCGGTGGACTGGAGGCCTTGAATGCAGCGATGCAGCAAGTCCTCCAACGACTCGACATGATCGAGGAGAGGATGAACAGGAGCGACGATCATCTGCGCCAAAGGCAGCCGAGACGGTCGCCGTCCCCTCCCAGTGGGAACCATAGTACATCTTCTTCAGGTTCCTCTTCGGGAATAGCGTCCTCCTCCCAATCCTCCTCCAACAGACAATCATCCACGCACGGAGAGGGGACGCATCAAGGATCTGTTGAAGGGTCTCCTAGCAAACGGGAGAGCTCTTTGGGATTGGGAGACACCAACTTCTACATCCCCCTAAATGAAGTGGAAGATGATAACGCAGATACCAACATCAGGGGAGACTCATCGGACGAGTCCGAAGAAGAAGTGGGGGATGTCTACACTGTAAATAACAGACACCCACCCTGAGGAAAGCGCTCATTTGTAGACAGATTCCGTGAGCCGTCCGAGATACCATCATTCGAGATGGCTGATTTTGATAGAAGAGCCATTGGGAACCTGACGATCAGAGACCAAAAGCTGTTGAATTCGGTCTTGAGGTTGCAAGGTAATGAAGAAGAAGTCGTCTGGAGCGACTGCTACCTCTCCCTACGATGGGGAGATCTTCGGAAGATGTTCCGCACGCCGGCTGTGGTCGGCAAGCGAGTGTTCAGGGTCCTGGAGAACGCAATGATCGAGAACATCGACAGCAGGACAGGTCGGAGACAAATATACACAGCCACCCCGACCTTGGCGAGAAGGCTGATGAAGGGAGATTTAGACTCCCGTGCGGTGGTCGACATGCAGCAATACATTGAAGAACATAAGCCAAATCTGGTGTTGGCCCCGTACAAGCATCACAACGTGTGGTTTCTCTATATGGCGGACATCAGAAACCGCGACGTTCTACTGCTGTGCTGCAGCGATGATGAAGTACCACGCTCCGGGGGTAATTTCAACCGCCCGAAGGACAGAGTGCTGAGACGTCTGCCAATACACCTGCTACGAGCTTTAAAGGAAGGAATCCAACATCTTCAAGGGCCTTGGAACCACTACGTTATCAGAAACCTTCCCCAACCAGCAGAAAAGGGGAGCGGAAACAGCGCCATCGCCATCTTGGGGGCCATTGAAGCGCTCAATGGTGTTGGGAATTTGGGAATCCTCAGGAACAAGTGCTACTATCAACGCAGGGGCATCTACACCATGCTCCTGATCAAGGACAAGCGCTATTTCCAGGATGCAGGTGTGCTGGAGGAGCTGCTGTATAGTGATGCAGAAGAAGATTCTTTTTCACGATCCAGTAGCCAAGAAGGAAAAGAAGAAGATTTAGCTCCCGAGATTCATGGGGCGGGCAAGCAGCTAGCAATCCTGAAGAAATTGCACGGGAGGGAAGACACTGCTTTGCCCAAGGCGTCTGAAGAGCTGATCAAAAATTTTGACCGTTTTTCGTGTGCGACTCTCACACAGGAACAGGTCGACATCATCCAGAAGAAGCTTGCTGATTCAACCCCATCAGACGTTGCTTTTCAGGCAGGAGATGTCTTAGTCCTAGCAGATGAGCTAAGGGACATGGTAAAGGAAGGGGGGTGCTTGACGGTATCGGTTGCAGTAGCTTACATCCAATATATACAACCAAAGCTAAAACATACATACATAGCCCACCCTTTGCTCTTCAACGATATCTGCCTCGCCGACGAAATTGGAGCGAAGCAGATCTTCCTGCAAGATTTGAAGGAAGGCGTTGCAGGCACTATCTTTCTGCCTATCGTGCATTACAATCACTGGACGCTCCTGGCGATGTACACTCGGCAACGAGCTGGCATTTTCTACAACAGCTCGGACAGCAACAAGAATCATCTGGTGCCGTGTACATCAGAACCTTTGACACCCGTCGAATGCATAGTTCGAAAATATTACGATGAAGTGTCAAAGATGATCGATCCATTCCTGAACATACAGGGAGGCACATGGCACGAACTCTAGTTCTGCCACCGCAGTCCGCAGCAAGTTGCCTTATCCAACAACTGCGGCATCTTCATCCTGGAGTGGATGGCAAATGAAGCGACGCCTGACCAGCTCCAACACATAGGATACCACAGCAAACAAGGAGAATATGTGTGGGAGCTCCTCTCTAACGCAGGCGCGACCTCACTGGAATAAACATCACCTCACCTTATCTACTTCATAACTCTGGGGACAGAGTGTGGAGTAAGTTTGGGGGGGTACCATGTTCCAGTGAGAGAGGTACAAATTTCCTTCCTCTTCCACTTTGTTCTTTCATTCTTTTTGTCCCATATTCGTTATTCTTTTACGTACATATACACTTTCAGTTTTGTACATATACATTTTCATACCAAAATTTTGAAAATTTTGAAAAATTCTTTTGTCTATATCACCCCTATGCATATGTACAAAGTTGCTGTAATAATAATGAAAATATGTTGTTACCTTTTGCAAAGTTTATTTTCTTTGTGCTAAATGTGATGCAAGTCCTGTTATATCTTTTTGATAATGCTGCTCTAAACGAACAAAAGAGTATACTTTGCCATGTCAAAAATTTCAAAATATAATAATCTCGCGAACAGCTAAGAGATAAGTATGGAGAAGGAAAAAGCTGCCCAAACAGCGGAAATCTCTTTGTTTCCCTCACCAAACAAAATCCCAAAAAAAAAGAGAGAGAAGCCTCGAGAGAGTGAATAAAAGCATGAGAGTTGTGCCCAATAATATATATATATATATACCTCTTGTTTTCCAAAAGTACCCATCTTTAGGCATGGTAGATCCGGGGCAGTGGTACGTAGGATGTGAAATCACTACTCTAAAGCCAACTGGCTTGGACTGCAGGGACCACTTGCCCGTTAACGGACCCTTACCTTGATGGACTGATGGGAAACAAGAATGAAAAACCCCAAAAGCCTTAGCCTACCCTATACACAACTTTCTGCCCCGAAAATAAAGCTGTTTGGTGCGTAAGCTAACTTCGGAATCATACAACAAAGTCTCGCTGAAGCTGTAGAAATTTTTTTTATTGAAATAATAAGGCTAGGAAACGCGTAGTCTTTTGTTTGAGTGAAGCAGCATTATCTCTAAAGGCATTACTACACTTGTTTTACCTCTTGGCCTGAAAGTTTTCCGAGCAAAAAGAAGCATCACAAAAATATAGTTTAAATATTGATTGAGGACAATCAAAACACTAAGTTTGGGGGAGTTGATAACATCAGTTTTTGTGACGTTTTTGCCCTTTATTTTGTTAGCAAAACTGCCATTTTTCTGCTATTTTCCTCTATTTTATTAGCATTTTTGCAATAATTGGCCAAGCAATGCTCTTACTCTGATTTTCCTATCTTTTACAGAATTTTCCTTGCTTTTGTGCAATAAGGCCGATTCCGGCCCATGAATAAGTCCAGACCCGTCTCGGCCTCCCTGACGCCCGATACAGCCTCTGCCCGACACGGGCTGGGCGACACAAAGATGCTCAACGAGGAGATGCCGCGTGACAGGAACGTGCCGGCCGACACACCTTCTACCCGACAAGGAGCCAAAGTCGCCTCGATGACCCAGCTCGTCAGGCGACACAGCCACCCACCGGCAGGCGTGCCGCCCGCCACGTGACCAATAGCCAGCACCTTGCGTCGAGAAATGCTTGTATCGGTCGTCCATCTCCATCGACCGGCGTACAAGGGAGCTACGTGGCGCTTCGAGCACCATGTATTCCCACCAACCAGCTGACTATAAATAGCAGCTACAGGGAGCTGAAAAGAGGGCTCGCAGGGCTCGCACGGCCGGAACAGTTCGCATTCAGACAACTGACAGTTAGGCAGTTGGGAGCTTGACTGAGGAAACTCCGAGAGCACCCGTATCGTGCCCCAGTGTTCGTCTCGGGCGACACTGCGGGCCGATATCGGCCGACATCACTGCCCGACACAAGTGACCGACGTCAATAATGCTTAGCTCTTAGCCCGACACGATATCAACCCGATACGCTTAGTCTATCGAACGTGCCACCCGAGAGGGTGTGTCATCCGACATGAGCGTATCGGCCAGAGCCCTTGACCGATGCAGTCGCCAGTCGGCGCGTGCCGCCCTAGAGGGTGTGTCGCCCGACACCTCTGTATTGGGCTAGGCCTCTGACCGATATCGGGCAGGAGAGCTACAGCACCCTGTCGCCATTCTACATCAAGGAGGCGACACCTATCTTTTAATTCTATTATTTAATTCTTTGTTTATGCAATGAATTAAGACCTTTAAATGTTTATGGAAATGGAAAGATTCAATTACTTGTTGCTCTATGCTTGGTGTACAATGTTGGATGACTGCTCTGTTTAATATCCGAACCCTAGCTTGCATGATTTGGATCGCGTTTCGATTAGCTACTGAACCGTTTTCCCGTCGCAACAACTTCGAGAGTTGCGTTGCGGCTCTAGCGTTTGGTCTGATTCTGGAGTACGAGAGTGCCTGGAACGGAGTTGTTTTCTATAACATTCCACTCTAACTGAAGCCCAGCAACCTCGAGAGGGGTGTTGATGTAGAGGTTAGAGGTACCCGCTCTGAGAGGAGGGGTGCAGGGTGTTACCGCTACCGCTTGTTTTACTACAGTTTTATCCTCCGAACCTTGCCTGAGCTCTAGTCTTTATCTTTCTGCTTCTGTTGCATGAAACCCCCTAAAAACGGCTAAATGACTAAAACCTTAAATCTCTCTTGTAGCTCCATTTGGAGATAGTTTTCTTGTTTATTTCGTGACATCTTATTGTTCCCTTTCGGGAATTTATATCTCTTTATACCTACCGGAGTGTAGCGTGTCGATTTATGGTTCTCAACACTACCCCCTTGTCCCTGTGTTCGACCCCGTATGACTACTTCGACCCCGTGAGCAAAGTTGCGGGGGCCTAGAAGGATTCGGGTTTATAAATGAAAAAGCTCGACTACCTCAAATCCGCCTCCAATTTTAGACGCGCAATTTAGGATGGTCAACCCCCGTGGGACCCAAATTTTTAGGTGGACGTGCACGAGGAGGTGAAGACCTTTTTGTAGAGGAAGAACAACAGCTGAGGCAGCAGTGACATCTCAGGTTGAGTGTATTGTCTGTCATGTCTTGTAGATATGAGTCCTATGTGTCGTCTATGTACTCTCAGGTCCTTGGAGTTGGTTCGTACTGGTTTTATGACCAATAAGAGATTTTGGCTTACGCGCCTCAAGGTTTTATGTTGCTCATGTATAGTTTGGTAAAGCAACTGTTATATGTTATTCTCGAGATGAGATGTACCAGATATGTACAATGTGAATAATGATGTATATAAGGTTTTTGACCTTTCAGTAAGAGTTTTCCTTGGAATGGATCTCTTTGAAAAATGGTTTTAATTTTTAGTGATTTTTGTTAATCTGTTGTTTATGTTTAATTCCGCTTAATTAGTAATGATTTGATTGCCGGTCGCTACACAAAGTTTATCTAGGGAGATGTGTACAAGCTGACTATGTATATGAAGAGGAGAATCAGCCACACATGACTTATATTCTAGACCAAGATAGTAGAGACATGCAAGTCCATACCTACCACCAATCACCTTCGATGTCCGGTGGTCCTGTATCACACAATCATCAAGGTTAAATGTAACTGAGGCTTGAAGAGAATGGGTTAATTTGCTAATGAATAATAAATTGAAAGGGAACTTAGGAGCAAATAAAGTTGATTGTAAGGTGATTGCAGGTATAGGCTTGATGATCCATGTATCATGTACTAGAACTTTGGACCCATTAGCAATGGTAATAGGTGACAAAGGTGTTTTGTTGGTGCATAGGTTAGATGTGAGATGGTTTTTACATGTAATGTGAGCTGTTGTGCCTAAATCAAGAACCCAAGAAGGCGAACCTACATTAGAAGATTGAGATAGGCATGCAGTAGGTCCACCAAGGTGTTGTGCAAAGGAAGCCATTAAAAAAACTGAGGACAAGGCTTGTTGAGAAGCTTTGTACTGACAAAACTAATTGTACTCCTCATCTGCCACCTGGATTTGATGGTTGGTGTCCCCTAAAGTGTCCTCAGTGAATGGCATATTTGCATATTTGGTTTTGGGAGGATACCCATGAAGTTCATAGAAATTTTCTTTGTAATGTCCCATCTTGCCACGATGAGAGCATTTTGGGCATCCACATCCTCCAATATCCTCATCTACGAGTAGATGGGCCAGTGTGGATGTGGCCCTTCATGGTAGAGACCATAGAAGATTTGTACAAGATAGAATGTGGAGTTTTCTCAATGAAGGTGCGGGTACACACTGATATGCTTCCGCCAACTTGGGAAGCTCAGAATCAACAAGAATTTGGTTGTGTACTCTTTTGTACTTACGTCGAAGTTCAACCAAGAATTTAATGATAGCCATTTGATCCCTCTACTTTTGGAGTATGTTGAGGTTAGTTGTAAGTAGAAGAAGAGAATGAAGATCATCAATCATGCGAGGTCTCCCCAAAATATTGAGTCAGGGATTTGTCATCTTGTTTAAGATTGTACCTATCCACAGTCATCTCATACATGTGGGAGATGTTTGACTCATACATGAGGATAAGGTGATCCCAGCCATATTTTCATCTCTCAAAGTGACTGGTGAGATCAACTACTTGTGGCTTCATGGAATTCTATAAGATGGAGAGGAGATTGGAATTAGCTTTCTCCCACTATTCTATAGTGTTATTAGTAGGAGGATCTTCTCTGAGATTTTTGTATTTTCCTTGGCCTTTGAACCAGATCTTGACGGATCGACTCCATTGAGTGAAGTTCTTTTCATTGATCTTCTGAGTAGTGATGACTTGATCTCAAATAAGGAGAGAAGCCATCACTTCCTTCTTTTTTGATATGATGAAGATAGAAGGAAGAACATTATAGTTAGTTTCTTACACTACGTGATTTTTTGGAGGCGTAACTCTATATTCCTGTAACACGTCGCATCAGTGATGGACACGACATGTCAGTTGTCAGGGCATAACCCTATCTTCTTGGAATCACACGATGTGTTGATGAAACACATGGTGTGTGTGGCACTGTCGATTCGTAAATTTTAGGTCTTATTCCCAAAAATCACACCTTGGAAAGATTTTCTTAGAGAGAGAAACCTCCTAGACGTAGATCTATCTGCCACTATGACAGTGGTGAAGATTTTGGAGAGGAGATGGAGAAGAAGACCCTTTAGATAGTGATGTTTCTAAAAAGGATGTTTTGGAAGGTGGACATGACTTCCACTGCTAGGAGACGGTTCCCAAAGTGGAGATGATATCCACGATGGAAGGAGAAAGGATTCTGAAGTGGGAATGACTATCACGGAGGAGAAGGAGATGATCTTCTACGATGGGGATGATTTCCATGATGGAGATAGAGAGACGGACACAAAAGAGGATCCTGGTAAGGATGATGTCAAGACCGATAGATGAAGGCTACTGCTGCTACCTTCTCTATAGAATTCGGGTATCACTTACTCTGATACCATGTGAATAGGTAAAGCAATGTGCAGAATGAGATACCTTTAGTATTAACAAGGCATACCTATATATATGGACATGGGTGGTGCCCAATCCTCATTCACACAATGTGGAGCTAATCCCATATACATAGTGAATATCTAGAGGTATAAAGAATAATGAATAAATAGAATAATAAAGGCCTATTATTCTAACATAGACCAACCAACACATCATGTACTCTCACTCTAGATTTTCTAATTCTCCCTGACATGTAGAAATATGACGTGTTGGCCAACCAACATGTTGTATCCCCTCAAACCAAAAGAAGTCAGCACTAGCTGAAATGCAACAACACAGTGTGTCCTTTTCTCAACACTGATAACACAAAATTTTGTGATGTTTTTGGCCCTTATTTCGATATCAAATCTGCTCTTTTAAACTGTTTTCCTCTCCTTTTTGTCATGTTTTTGAATAAACAGGCCTCGCTATGCTCTTAACTCAATTTTATCATCTTTTGTAGAGTTTTCCTCTATTTTCAACTCATTTATCAACAAAAAGGCCCGTCCCGGCCCACGAACGTGTTCCACCTGCATCGGCCTCCTTACCAACCAGCCAGCCGATACGCTCGCTGCCCGACACAGGGCAGCACAATACACTACCGCGCGACACAAGGGTGCCGTGCAAGAAGGAGAGGACGAGCGATACGCCATTTACCCGACAAGGAGATGGAATCGCCATGAATGCTGAAGCGTGTCGCGCGATACATGCCACCCACCGGCAGGCGCCACTCGTCACGATGGCCGACACGCTCCCAGCCCGACATCCTTGTGTCGGACGATACGTATATCGGGCATCCCCGACTCCGAGATGATAGAGCTGATGAAGGACACATGGCGTCCGGAGAACCATAACTTCCCCCAACCACTGCCTATAAATAGCACCTACAGGACTCCGATGGGACGAGTCGGAAAAAGGTTGGAATCTCTCGAAAGCCAACTTGGGAAAGCGTTTGGAGCTAGCGTGTCGTGCCTCAGAGGTGTACCGGGAGATACCAGGTGAGCACTTCCCCAACCCGAGAGGGAGGGGATGGTTCACTTAGGATCGGCCCCGAGCACCACTGCAGACTGATATCGGCCAACAAGGACACCCGATATGAGTACCTGATACTCTAAGCAAAACTCTGGCCCGACACGATACCAAGCATGATACGCATCACCAGTCACGGTGTGTCACCCGAGAGGGTGCTGCCTGACATGATCGTATCGGGCATGAGCGCCCCACACGATACGTCCGCCCGTCATGAGCGTGTCACCCGAGAGGGTGTGCTGCCCGACACTAGCGTATCGGGTAAGGCTCCCGCCTGGTATCAGGCTGGAGGGATCTTGGGGATCTGCTACTGCCTGTCAACCTTCTAAATCAAGAAGGCGACATTTATCTTTACTTATTTCAATCATTTACTTTCTTTACTTATGCAATGTAACCAGACCCCTTTTATGCTAATGGAATTAGAAGAGATTTAATTATCTGTTGCTTTATGTTTGGTCCCTTTTGTTGGATGATTGTTTTGTTTAGCATCCGAACTCTAGCTTGTACGCTTGGATCACGTTTCGACTAGCTACCGAATCGTGTTTTCCCGTTGCAGCAGCCTTGAGAGAGGTGTTGTGGCTCTAGTGTTTGGTCCAATACGAGAGTACGAGAGTGCCCAAGATCGGAGTTGCTTTAGTAACCATTCCACTCTAACTTAAGCCCAGCAAACACATAGTGTTCATTTGCTTTAGAATTGTCCATGTTATCTCCACTTGCAGCAACACAAAATGTGGGTCAACCAACATGCCATGTCATCTATGATTTGACTTTAGTTATCGCAAGTAACACATCGTAATGGACAGCCAACATATTGTATTACCTATAATTTTAGTTCAAAAATGAAAGAATATTGTTCCTTGTTTTAATATGAAAATGCAACTCATCTGGGATGGTTAGAAAGCATCATTTGAAGAAAAAGACGTCCAGAGAAGAGACAAGGAGAAGAGAGGGTGATTTTGGAGAAGAAAGGGTTGTTTCTCGAGTGAGAACATCCTTCTTTCCCAATTCTTGTTCAGCACTTGCGGTAAAAGCTTCCGCTCTCCATTCCAGTCTCTCTAGAGAGAAGGTTGTTGGAGAAAGAACTTAGTGGAGGACTAAATTGGACATGCACTTGAGTGTAATTAGAGGCTAATAATACCACATCCTCTTTATTGATATTGGCGACACAAAATCTCCCATTTGACAAATTGTGTTCACTTGTCATTTACATTGCTACCCAAAAGGAAGTCCCTCATCATTTCATTAATCTTTTTTATAGAGTGTGATAAGTATACCACTGATGAAGAAAGATGGAATATACGTAAGAGCAGAATTAATAACAGTGAGACATCCAGCACAACTGAGGCTATTCATCTTCCAATGCAAGATCCTAGAATTCATTTTATCATAATAGGTTGTCAAACGTGTTTTTAGCCCTAAAAAAATTGTGATTTTAGCCTCTTTGGAAACAATGGAACTTTCAAGTGAGTTAATGGAAATATTTCCATTTTCCACTTATTCAAACTATAAAACATATCCAGATCTATGTTATCATCATGATACCATATATAGAAGATTTGTGGAAATTCATTTTAAGGCCAATTAGATAAAAATGTCATTAATTCTCATAAAGTTGATGAGATTTTCATCATTTCCGTTGAAAATGATAAAGGTGTCATCATCAAATTGGATGTCATGTTTACTTGTAAACCATCTATTATTTATGAGATATTATTTTATATCTAAGTCTCTGCATGGAAGTTGTTAGAGAGTCTATATTAGCCTATCTAGTTATTAGGTTAATTAGTTAGTGGGCTTTTGTATTTCACCTCGTTTAGATTACTTGTGTCCTAAGTCTTAGGGTGTCTCCCCTCTCCTATATAAAGGAGAGGGCGTCCAGTCTTGTATTCATCCTATTGCATTCAATCCAATCTTATTTTTCACATGGTAACAGAGTCGTGAACAGTAACGACGACGTGAACAGTAACTCTGGCAGTGAACACTATGCAATGTGAATAGTAATTCCTACGTGAACAGTGTGTGTTCGCTCCTGAGGGAAACCTAGTCGCCGCCCCTCCTCCCTCTCTTTTCTGGCGCACATGCAGCCCTAGCCACCGCAACTCATCTTTTCCAGAGAGCAACCAAGCGGAAGAACCCCTACCTGTGGGCGGCCACCACCGTTGCCATGGCTTAGGCCAGTTGTCCGCTAGGCATCTCCCGACCTCCATGGCATATCTTTCTCTTTCTCAAACGATCTAGTTTTCTTTCCGTGCGTCGGCACCATCACCTTCCCGGTGCCATGATCATCTTTCTCGTGTAAATGTCGCCACCAGCAACAGATAGAGCTACTACCACACCTCTATCTCACGCAATTAGTGCCACCACTAGCAGCAGTGGCAAAAGTGCTGCCATCTGCTAGTGACAACAGCCTCTAAGCGCCATCTCCATCAGCAGCACGCCGCCACCGGTGATCACCCAACCATCATTTTGAACGACCAATAATAATCATCCACCATATGTATTCGTCAACGCCGTCACACTCACATTATTCAACAACCATCTACCGCTGCATCGTCCTGATGTCCTTAGCTCCAGCCTTCATCGTCTCATAAGGAGAGGCTCCACACTTGACTCTGCATGCAGCCTCATGGCATGCAATATCTCTAGAGCCGTGTAATAGACCAATATCATCTCTTTTGGTGCGACAAAGTGCTACATCAGCCGAGTGACACAATCATCATCATCTGTCCTATTGCTATGTTGCTGCCATATCATCCAGCAACAATATCCTCAACCGTCAATCACACCATTTAGTCTTCACCGTCATCCATGCCCCTGGTCACTGCTCCACTACTGCTCTCCATCTCATCGTTGTTGCCCCAACATTTTTGCCTATCTTTGGCTGAAGCACGGTCACCCATCACTCTCCACTCCTACCAAATAGCCATATTGCTTCCCCCATATACTAGATGCCTCTTGATATTTGGATCCTTAATTGGATCTTCCCTTTGCTAATCGGATCCAGTTTTAAGCCTAATCAGATTTTCCCTTTTCGGGTCGAGATTAGATCCACTTAAATTTCTACCCAGATCTTACATTGACCCATTTAGCATATTCTCTCAAGTTATCGATTTCATTCTACACATATTAGACATCTCCATATCACAAATTTCTTTCAAATCCACCAATTCTTTTCCCACCCACTCATATCATGTGTGTATCCCTTTCCACAGTGCAAGGGGGTCATATGTCCATTTCTCCACACCAAATACTCACTCTCGTCATATTTAGTGTGCAGGGGGATAGAGAGGAGAGGAAGAGATGAGAAGAGAGAGAGAGAATATGTATGAGAGAGAGTATGAGAAGAGATAATATATGTATTTTGGCTATATATGTTCTAGGCTATTATCTTCATGGAGCTTTGCATTGTTCAACACACCTGTTCTCTACTTCCAAACAACATTGAAGGATCTTCATTCAACACCAAGCTATCCACATTCGTACCACATTATGTACGTCAGGTGTTGATGGTGTACTTCAGCTGCATTCACATGAAATGGAGGGTGCTTCTTTAGATTTTCAGAAGCTCAACAAGCCTGCCAATCTACTTCTGCAAGGTTGATTCATCTAGTTCATCTTCACTGAGCTGCTTCATCACATCTTATCTGAGCCACATCTACTATTTCGACATCACATGTTGCTAATCTTCTTGGGACTTTCCTTGATGGATGATATCTCCTTTCCTGTCAAGCCCCCAAGGTTCATGCGTTAGAGCTTTATGGCACCTGCATCGTATCATCAACACATCTTCTGTTCATATTCGTGCCACGTTATGCACGTCTTCTCAAAAAATTCAAAGATTTCACTACTACTACATCAACATTGGGCATCTGCGTTCGTGTCGCGTTAAGTACATAATCCAATGAAGATGACATAGTGATGGTGTTGAGGATCGTCTACTCCAAGTGGTGAATTACTGTTGTAGTATCAGGTTCCATTCTTCATATGCTCTTCATTCTAGATGCACTTCAAAGACCTTCAATGCTCGAGAATCTCCAGTCTACAGAATACAATTTCAAAGAAGAGAGGCATTGTCACCACATGGTTCAGGGGGGAGTATTAATTAAGGGAGAGTATCAATTTTTGTATGGGGAGTGATATTTATCTTTTATCTTTCATTTATCATTTCTTTTATTGAGTCTTGTAACCTCCAAGCTTTGGACATGTGCTTCACCCATGCTCCAGCTTGAGGGGGAGTGTTAGAGAGTCTTTATTAGCCTATTTAGTTAATAGGTTAATTAGTTAGTGGGCTTTTGTATTTCAACCCATTTAGATTACTTACGTCCTAAGTCTTAGGGCATCTCCCCTCTCCTATATAAAGGAGAGGGCATCCAATCTTGTATTCATCCCATTGCATTCAATCCAATCTTATTTTTCACATAAGCTAAAGTAGATGAGACTATCGTAAAAGGATTTAGGGATAGAGGATCTCCTTGTTTAAGCCCAGTTGTACTTTCAAAGAAATGAGGAACCATTTATTAAAACTGGAAAGTGACTGGTATTAATATAATTCTCAATTCAATCAACCCATTTTGTGGGAAAGTTGTGGGCTTTCATGTAAAAGAGGAGAAAACTCTAATTTGTGTTATAAAAGGCCTTTCCTAAGTCAGATTTAAGGATAAGAATTGGGGCTTTTTCAAGGTGGCCTAAACACTTGCCTCATTAAGGATGATGTATGTGTATTGAGTCATTCAACTTTTTAAAAAGGTTATTTGTTCCAAGATCATTATTTCATCTGTGTGAGGGTATATTCTTAAGATGATAACCTCGTTGATGATCTTATAACTATATTTTATTAGGTTGATGGGATGAAAGTGGTTTATTGTTGATGGTTATTGATTGTTTGATCAAGGAAATGCGGTCTTTATACATAATAGAAATGATATGTGAAAAAAGGCATCTATGTATATGTGGTGAGAAAGATTGTCTAGAAGTTATTTACTAGTGTCCCAATAAGTCTAATAGAAAGAGGGATCAAACCATCTAACCTTTTAGACTTGTCAACACCCAAGTTGAATACATCCTTCTTGATCTCTGATAATGTGAAGGGCATGATGAGACGGTTGTAAAAATTTCTTCACAATGAACATCCCAATCAAAGGAGATATGTCTTGAGAAGGATATATTGTGATTGAAGATCTCGTCAACATGTTGGACCACATGGTGTATAACATCGTCTCTTTTTTAAGTGGTATAATTTCCAATGTGAGGTTATTTAAGCATGTGTGTCTCTCTTGGCTAATTCAATCCTATTAAATTTACAACCCAACTAGTCAAGTATTCAGAAGCAAAAACCATCCCAATTAGGTATGGCAAGAAAGTGGCTAAGGATGACCCAAGTGGATCCTCGAGAAAAAACATAGTGTGCATAGATAACATTTTATCAATAAGGATGGCCTCACTAATGAAATCAGTAAAGTGGATCATGCATCGTCATGGTATGGTTATGTATCCTCACTAGACGAACAATCATTTTGATTTTATGTGTAGTTGAAGTCACCAAAATCAACCATAGATAACATTTATAAATGTTAGAAAGACAATTAAGCTCGAAAAAGAGTTATGATATGGTTAGGCTCACCAAGCAGACAATCTAAGGCACTCTGTATAAGAATGTAGATGAGAAGGTATAGAATAGGTGACGACTTGATTCTTAGTACAGATGATCTATGATTGATCCCAACCCACGAAAATAACACCGCTAAGACCATTAAGGTTTTTATATTCATTCAATAATATAAAGGCCTCCTACTGATGTTGTTTGCTTTTAGAAAGGTAACATTTGGTTTTGTGTATGGAAATCACATGTATGTTATCAATTCTTATAAACTAACTTGTGGATCAATGCAAATTTGTCAAAACCACACCACAAACATTCAAGAAGAAATTAACATAATGAAATAGTAGTTAAAGCACAAAGGGATTCTTATGTTGCAGAAAAATGTAGCCAAATATTAAGTTAACCTAGATGATTAATTTTTCATGTTTCAATCCTTCTATTAGAAGATCTAAAATTATATTATGAATATATTATGAATCATAAAAGCTTCAATAGTCTTCAACAAAATTTAGACCAATGTTTCTTACAAACTATAAACTCAGAACATATAGACAAAGAAATTTGATTTTCAATGGGTTCCTAAAAAGGGCTTGATTAACATTACATATATGATTGTGTTTTTTGGTGAAAAGATACATCTAAAATATCATTTTCAATATATATATTTTAGCTTTGGGTAGGATCATCTTTGTCCAAATCTTCACAACAATATTTCAAATACCTATCTTTGTGTCCTACATTATGAATATTTAAACATTAATAGCCGCCCAGACACTAGAATTAAATTTTCTATGACATGATTTAATGTGTCAACTGTAGGGTTGACCTCTTTGTAGTTAGTATTTGTAGTAAAAGTATTGATTGGTGTGTTTTTTTGTTTAACTAGAATTAAGAGAGAGGCTAGTGATCGATGTGGAGGTATGAGTGTCGCCATTATGAAGATGTGGTTTCTTATACAATTGCATATTGTTGTGTTTTTAAAATTGATAGATAGTATAATAATGAAAACTTGGTTGCTAATTGTAGATGAGACAATGACATCGATCGCATAATGCAATAATGAGTAAAATATGTCGTGTGATCTTGATGGATAAAAATGAATCCTATAAAGATGAACCTAATAATATTGATAGTCATTAGATATTGTTGAACCAAAGATCTAACAAATGATACGACCACTTCCAACAGAGTCTTTTTGCAAAATCTAATAACTATTACAAAGTCAATGACCAAGGAAACCAAAATCAAACAAATACATTGTTACCCCTCATCGAATTTTGATTAAACTAGTAGGTATTCTATGGATATAGTGGTAAGGATATCAAAAATAGGTAATCCAAAACCAAATACATGCCTAATTGATAACTTGTTAGATTGAGGGTGGCATGCTATACATGGTATTAAAAATCATGCGGTGGAGACTAAAAGAAGAAAAAAATACAAATCTAATGAATGGTTTGAGATTAGTAACAACTCATTGCTGATAAAATCCTAATCAATCATGGTAGTAAAGAAACTAATCAAGGATGTTGATGACAAGAAGCTCATTGAAACTATATTTAAACCAACCACAACCACAAATCCAGCTCACACCTCATTAGACTGTAGATGGTCAAATTATGAAATAATCCTTATAGAAAACTGAAAGAATTCTATAAAAATGAAAATATAATCATTGGTTATATATTACATAATGGTGGTTGTCGTAGAATGCAGTTATGAGTAAAAAAAGATCCCTAGCCTTATTGGATTACAAGGAATCCTACAAAGAGCACAAATAACATTGAAATCCACTAGCCATTTTATGATAAAAGCTCTAATAAATGATATAATTTCTTCCAAGGAGCCTTGGTTGCAAAACCTAATAACAATTATAAATCTAATGAATAATGTAAATGAACACCAAAAATAGACATGGATTGACCCCTCAATTAATTTAGGTTGACCTAGTAGTTTGCAAGGATATCATTATATGGAACTCAAACATAAATCATATAAAATCAAAGACATGTTATATTCACATGTTATGTTCTTGAATGTATCTTGATGTATATAGTATCATAACCCACATGATAGAGAACAAAAAACAAAATGCAAACCTAAAGACTGATTTAAGATGGATCACAAATTGGTGATGGTACAAACCTAGTCAATGATGGTTATGACAAACTTAAATTGTTGATTAAAAAAATTATGGAAATGATTCTAAAACCAATAAAAAATTCAAACCTCATTACATCAAGGATGAACAAGAAAAGAAAATGTTAATATGAGCTTAAAACTATACCACACTAATAAAAACCTATTCGCATATTGAAGTGGACAGAATGAGGTTACTTACCATATGAAAAATTGAGTAAAACACATCCCCTACCCTCATTGTAAAATAACAAATCCTACAAAGAATGTCTTAAAATAAATTCCAAGAAACAAAGCACCATAAACCAAAGGTATAATAAATGATATGATCAATTCCACATATCCATATTGCAAAACTTAATAGTAATTACAAAGCCAAGTCAAAAAGTAATCCAAAAGCAAAAGGGGACATGATTGACCCCACACTAAATTGAGTTTGATCTTGGTAGAGAGTGTATTAATACCCTAGTATGGAACTCACATATAATAATCCAAAACCAAATACAACCTAGATTCACACCTCATTATATTGAGGGTGGCGTGATATGCATGGTATTGTAAATCATGGGATGGAGATTGAAAAAACACAAACCTAGTCACTAATTGCGATACCTCAAAGACATTTTTGACACAGGCCTAATCAGTGATGGGTGATGTGGTATACATGATATTATAAACCATTAGATAAAGACCAAAAAACATATACAAACCTAATAACTAATTTGAGATGACTCACAAAAACTGTCGATACAAGCCTAATTAGTGATGGTGATGACAAGTATAACCAGTGATGTTGGTGTCATAGAGTCATCAAAATGATGTTACAACCAACCAAAAACACATATATAACTCACAACTCACTAGATTGGGGTTGTTCAAAAAGGAAAATTTCAATTTGAAATTGAAAATATGTGACATTGATAAAAGCCTAATCATCAATTGAAGAGGACTTGATGATGATAATTTGAAAATGAAAAAATGAGTAATAAAATTCCAATCTCTAATTGGATAACAAAAAAATTTGCAAAGAAGAATCCAAATAGAATTCAAATTCGTTATGCACTTGTAACCAAAGGAAAAATAAATTATATAATCACTTCCAAGGAGTCTTGTTTGCACAGCTAATATAGGCCCAAAACCAATGAACAAGGTAAACTAAAACCAAATATAGGAATGATTGACCCACATTAAATGGAAGATGATCTCAGTAGAGAGTGTATAGGTGTCATGATATGAACTCGAACATAGATAATAGAAAATCAAACACAATCCATATTCACACCTTGTTGGGTATAGAGTGGCCTAATATACATGGTATTAAATATCATTGGATGGAGAACAAAGGAAAATCATAAAAATATAATCACACATTTCAGATGACTCACCAATCAATGATGATATGAATATAATCATTAGTGGTGGTGACAAACCTAGTTAGGAATGTTGATGGCCAAAAGTTCATGAAAATGATGTTAAAACCAACCACAAATGTAGATATGATTCACACCTCAATGAAATGTGATTGATCCAAAAAGGAAAATCAGATCTAAAATGAAAAAGATGCTACAATCAAGACAAGAGCATTACGAATGACAAATGAAATGATGAGAGTGACACAAAACAAATTGAGTAATATTCGTCCCCTAGCCCATAAGGAAAACAACAAATCATACGAAGAAGAAACTAGAATGACACTGAAATCCACTGGGTGTTGTAGAACCAAATGGCTATTTGATTATAAACCCTTCCATAGAGGGATGCTTGTAGAAGCAAATAACAATTTTGTAATAAAATAACAAGGTAAACTAAAACAGAATGAAGACACAATTGGCTTCTCATTGAATCAAAATTTATCTTAGTATAGAGTCCACAGATGCAATGGTGTAAACTTGAGTATAGATAATAAAGTAAAAAGACACATATTGGAATTTGAGTAGTCATAGTTGAGGGGCACAATTCGTTGTATGGAGAACTAAAATGTAACATCACCAAAAGCATAGTGATATGCACAAAGGAAACAATGTATCTCTAATTTTCAAGTATGAGATAGTAATAAAATGATAAAAATATGATTGCAACAATAAATAACTATTACATTATTCTAGGTTTAATAATTTTGTAACCCACATGGTGGCTTAGATAGGAAGTAAAGGCATAAATTAACTAGATAAAAGGACCAAGTACTAATGGTAACCTAGCCTTCTCAAGTTATCCTCAAATCTACTATGTCGAAGAAAGTTCCTCCTAAATCTCCTCCTTGTGTTTATCTACTCTTGGGTGATTAACAACAGACAAAAATAGGGAGTAAATAGGAAAATTAATTATCAAAAATTTGGTTTGTGCTTTATGATCATAATTTTGGGCATTATGAGATTAACATAAATGAGAAATGATGTTTCCTTTCAAGAGAAGGCATAAATTTGTCAAATAGGAAATGTAAATGAGAAAGTAAATGAATAAATTGGCTAGACACAAAAGAGATTCTTGCCTTTAGTTTAGATTTTCAAATATAATCACGAATAATATAGATGTAAGTTAAATAGAAAACTAGAACAATATAGTGTAAAGGGATAACTCATCATTAATTCATGTCATGTGTAGAGACATCATCAAATAAATTTTTAAAGAACAACACCATTCAAATACATGGGGTTAGGCATCACCACCTAAACCCAAAAGTTATCATGGTTGTGCACAAGGAACCACCACTTAGGTCCAATACTACAATTAAATTATACGAGTCTACTCAAAGAAGCATGCAATGAATGTAAAGGCATGATTAGTTTGTAGATATTAATCACAAGAATGCCCAATAACATGAAAATTTGGATAATGAACATATAAACAGAGATTAGGTGATAATTGTTAGAAATATGATATGTATCTTGAGTTATGGGAACAATTGGTTTGTAGAACCATCTTTGGAGAATGGGCCAAATGATCAATTTCATTGCCCAAATAGAGAATAACAACAATATATTTGATGTCTATATGTAAACTATCCTCTACATGATTTTAAATTCACTAATGTAGACCTTAAATCACATAATAAGTTTTAGATAAATCTATGTTTAATCTTCATATAATAAGAAAATTAAACATTGACTTCTATAGACAATCAATTTTATGTTCATGAAACATACCTATACAAAAAGAACATATTATTTTATGACTCCAATATATTTTCTTGTGTTTATATAACTCTCTAATCATTAATGATTGATTTTACAAAATTCATGTATTTCATTTCATTTCTCAAATCAAAACCTTCACAAATGATTGATGAAATCCTACATATAGTTTTGTAACTAGGTAGCTTGAATGGATATTTAAGTCATTATATAAAATCTCAAAATGTTGTGTGATGTGTGATATTGATAAACCTAAATGTGAAAATAGTTATTTTCCCTTTTCTATGTGTCAAAAGAAAAACCAAACAAAAAGGAAAATTTGGTGTTAGCATCTCTAGAATTTAACTGATCCTAGTTGTCCTCCATTCACCTATGCCCCTACCATGGAATAAGTATCAACCTTGTTGTTCATCTCTTATGAGATGAAACAGGGATCACATGAGGCAAGGATAATCCATGCTCCATGATGAATACTAAAATTGACTGGTGCGGCTGGCACACTAAAAGCATGTGCTAGGACCTCTATGGAGGGAGCATAGGTCTAGCAACACGATGAGGGAGACAATGACTCAGAGGAATGTGAAAATAGTGGATCCAAAAGCATGTTCTGACTTACGTATTATTACATATGGTTAAAAAGTTGAAAGGGAAGAAAAATTCATAAATAAAGAGATTTGCTTTAGGTTCACTAGAAAGGTGAGAAATAATAGTGAGAAAATTGCCATCTTCTTCAAGGTTATTTCCTTATAGGCAAGAATATTGCTCTCTAGACCATGGTTTTGGAGTCTGAGCACCTCCAAACATATCTCACATACTACATTTATGGAGCAATGGTGTCTAGAGTATAGGTGAAACCATAATATGATATTGAGATCAAGTAATATTAGATATAGTTTGTAGGATATGAGAGTATGATCCATATGTGGTGGATTCAAAAGTGGAGGTCATATGCATAAATCCTGACTTGGTCATATAGAAGTTCAAGATGGCTTCCTCACAAGCCTATGTGCTTCCTCTAGGGAAATTGGATGATGAGAAAGTTGTATATTGGTACGAGGATGCAAAGTTAGGGGTTAAATGGAGGTACAACTAGGTGTTGTTGAAATCCTAAAGTTTATTATATAACTAATATAGATAGGAGAAGGAGGGGGATTGGATTTTTCATGGCTATAATATTTATAAGTTGACATAGGTATTAGCCATTACATAATTATGAAAGGAACCCATTTGATACAAAATCAAAGATTGAGAATGAGATATGTGTGAGGAAATCATGAGAGAAATCATGTTGAAAGATCTCCAACCCAAGGTAGAAGATAAGGATGTGACATCAAATCTACAAACAATGGCCGAGGAAAGAGTTCAAAAACCCAAAACTACATAATTCAAAGCATGGGGCATGAAACTTTAGGAAATAAATCTAATGGATTCTCATCTACTTTTCTCCTTGCATATTTTATTTAATCTTGAAATATCCAATATGAAAATTGGCACATTACCTAATTTGAAGCTTAGAACTCAAAATTATTATTGATTTATTCTATTTATGTCATTTACTATGTATTTAGTATATTGGAGATGATAAGTATTGTTTCAATATATACTACCATAATTCATATTTATCTAGCATATTTGGGAACTAAATATATGTGAGGATTATCTCATGATGAGAGAAATTTCATGTATTTATTTTGTACAAAGTACATTATTCCACCCCAACTAGTCATTGCATTCAGTACAAAATCTTTGAGATAATTGGGAGAAAAATATCACCTTACACTAAATACTTATTTATCATATATAGATGTTTTAGACATTGTACAACTAATAAGGCATATTTAGGCACACTTATTCACATTCATGAATTATTTTTAACGCACAAAGTGTACTAATAGGATATATGACACTAGAGTGCATGTCTTCATTTATTGAGTGGAGATAAGGGTTAGATATAGTCTCATACTACCCTTATTTAGATCATCACATGTGATTATCAAGTCTATCACTTGATCTATTCTTCTTAGTTAATATATTTCATTATTTTGGCCAACCATGGACAAGAAATATGTCACATGGTTCATATAAGTTGGGGTTGCATTTTACTCTCAAGGCTAGGTTGGAAATCTAACTATGAATATCTTAAGTATATAAGGGTACATAAATAGATATATGTGCATATTAGATGAATGGTGGGTTAAATGGCTAGCCATTTCTCAACACACAACTAATGGAATTAGGGTTGTATGTTATAAGATTCTCACCTCATTAGGTGGAGGGCATCCTAGTAAAAATGATATTGAAAATATGGAATGGTAACCTAAAAGTGAAATAGAAACCTAATCAATGATTCAATATGATCACAAATAAGTGATTATACAAACCCAAACAATAATGGTGATTACAAAACTAATTAGTGATGCTCATGACAAACAACTAAACAATACAAACATAACGTGTGATGGTGATGAAAACATGCCATAAATAACACAAATGAAAATCTTAGAACATTGGTGCATATACCCATCAAAGCCCTAGTTCTCATCTCAAGGTTAGTAGTAGAATTAAATTGGAAACAAGCTTCAAGTGTAGGAAATAAATGCAAATAGTTTCTCAGATGTTGTATATTGAGATGTTGACATTATTGTAGAGCAAGCTTTAACATAAGATCACCCACTTTGGAATGGAGCAAAAGAGTGTGTAGCAGGAGAGAGGGGCTTATATAAGATAATATCCTCATTACCGCCTTAGGAACATCACATATATGTGGAGGGAAGGGAGGGTAAGAACCGAGTCATGAGTGAAATGAAGACTCAAAATCGACATGAGTGGTTGGGCCACTACTATGTAACTGAGAATCCCAAGGATGGGATCACGTGTTGGAGTAAGAATAATGAGTGGCGCGCAAGAGCTACTCACTGAAAGGAGAAAGCTCCAAAAAGAAAGAATCATCAAAGAAGGTGGAGAATAAGATGCAAGGAAGAAACCCTAGCTCTTTCCCAGACACACAAGCATTAGAGAAAGAAAAAGGTTGGGTACGAGATATGTAGCCCAAAGCATTTGAGAATTCAAGGACAGATGCCCCTAAGGGCTAATTTGGTTGGGTGTAGAACCAACCAACAATAGGAATACAGAAGTAGGAAATCTAAAATGATGAGTTGGAAGGACTACTTTTTTATTTGGTTTTAAGTAGCTTGAATGCAAAAAGTTAATTTGTTTTTGCCTAGTTGCGTGAAGTTTGGTGTGTCCTAAGCTGATTTGTATGTGGATAATTACATAGTTGGAGAGTTCACATTTTTGTTGCATGAAGAAAATGACTGCCTACTAGGTCCGCATAAGGGGAAGCAGTGGAAATATGGTTCTAGTTGGGTGCAAGAAAGCTGGAAGTAGATGAAACCGCACACTGTTATAGCACAGTTGGTTTCTATATATTTGTACAGTGTCAAAATTCAAGTTGTAGTTTATTTTCTGAGTGCGGGTTGGGATCGCATCCAACCAAACATATGGTGTGGAAAATCACATGAAGTAGCAATTGCATGTTTTTGTTTGCAGCCACATAGCAAAACATAATCAATAATGACAACACCTGAGCACACGAGGGAGAAACATGTATGAGACACGTGACCATAATAGGGACTATACTGCTACTAGAGTACATCTATAAAGAACCACACAATGGGGAATGATTCAACCCTATTTTAGTGCTTCATCTTGTGTCAAATTGCATTTCAATCACATCTATACATGTTAGATTACATGTTATTTCCCTCAATATGCATATTTGTATAAAATGTACTTATGGACATTATTTGCATGTTTTTCAGGCATTTGGACCACACTTGATTGAAGAGAGAGAGAAGGAGTGATCCTAGGGTTTCTCTACCCTTGGAGAGACCTAAATTGAAGTTCGATGGTCCCTCAACCTACCCCTAGTGGCTAAAGATCCATTGAAGCAAAGATGTCTAAGAAAATATGAAGAAATAAGTCTAAGTGTTGATCTAGAGGCCAGCACGGTCGTGGTACCACAGAACGGTCATGCTAGCATACTTGCAAATCAACATAGTCACCTTGGAACAAAGCTAGAATCACCACGGAGGTGCCACTCAGAATGGCCATGGTGAACTGATCTAGAATGACCATGCCACCTTGCACGGCCGTGTGATAGCTGAGACAGAACGGCTGTGGAGCAAAGAACAGGTAATGCAATCCAAGCCACCATGACCGTTCTACCCTAGCCCCACCACGATCATGCCACCTCCAGTACAAAATCAACCAAGTCTTTGTGATTTTTCCCCATTTCTCACCTCGGTTGTTCCCATCCACTACGAATGTTCTCACCCCTCCCGACCACAGTCGTGGTACTCACAAAAACCTAGCTACTTTTTGCACTACATTTCCCATACTACCCCTACTTGACCTAGTGCTTCCCCCACACCTATATATACCTAGGTGGTAGCTCCAGTATGAGGTTAGCTACCTTCTACCACCTCTTAGCTCCCAATTTTCATCCCCTATCTATTTTACTTCATTTCCACCTCCATTCCACTCCATTTCACCATTTCCACCACCAAATACTAGTTTCCTAGTGTTTTGACCCTATTCCACCCCATCCCATGCCATTGCACCTTGGAGGAGAGAGGAGGATGTCTTATAGTAGCTGAAGTAGAGGAATTCTTCAACGACACTGATCTCCATGGCTTCTTCTACCTCTTTCTTCCTTCTTTTTGTATTTTGCATTGCTATGAGTAGCTAGGCCCCTTGGGTGAGTTGTTTGGGGTGAAAAATGTTACTTTGATACTATGTTAGGGGAAAATGATATGTAAACATTGTAGTTCCATTTGCTAATGATTATGTTATATTTCTATCTCACTCTTCATGAATTGCTTGTTGGTTTGTGCTTGAAATAATATAGGAATTTAGGGAAATTGCTTATATGATGAATTTTGGGATTTGTTCCTAGGTCTAATTCATGGATCCCTAGCTAGCCACCCATACTCCTACATTCTAATCAGTTCTCCTAACCCTAGTTGAGATATCTTAGTAGCTATTTTAGATGAATTTGGTGTGTTTAGCATGGAGTTTTCTCAAGGTTAGAATGTGGGTGATGGGAGGCCTAAAACCTCACTTCCACTCTCATTACTAACCTCAGCCCCTAATCCTCCTAAGATCATCTAAACTAGAAACCTAGACTTGTTTAGACTCTAATTGAATTACACCTAAACCCTAACCCAATTGAGCCTCTCAAGGGTAGTAGGGGGTGTTAGGGACTAGTTCCCCTATACACAACCTAGCATATCCATGGCCAGTTAGTAGTTTAGGATAATTCATTAGACTCTATCTTGTTGTTTGGTTTGATAATATAAATGAAAGCATAATGTTCACATGTCACCCCCAACCTTATTGATAAGTGCATCCCCCAAACAGCCCACATTTCCCTTAATTGCTTTAAAACCCTAATTGGCTTCTTTCTTAGTTAGTGTTATCTTAGTTAGCTCTTTATTTGCTTAGTTAGCTTCTTGTCTTGTTCTTGCTAGTTTAGGTCTTTAACTGCTCTTTTGCCCTATTTGCTAGCTAAGTGTATTGTAGACTCCATCTTGCCTACCTTAACATAGCTTGCTCTTTTCTTGCCTACCTTGTCTTTTCTTGTTCATTAGAATTAACTGTCTAGGATTAACTTATGTTTTGTTTTTGCTTGCTTTCATTTACTTGCTTTCTTGCTCAAACTTAGTGTAATCATCAACTTACCTTTAAACCCTTCAACCCTAGACTTCGTAGTAGGAACCTAACCCAAAAACTAGCCTAGTTCTAGTGCCCCCTTTTCTCACTATTTATCGACCCTATACTTCCCACCTTACCTATACTACAACACGACCCCATGTGCTTGCGGGTTAGCATTTTAGTATAAGTATGTTTTTTGTGTAGGTCCTTATAAATATTGAAAGTGAATCCACTGTGTGTTTCGATTTATAGAGGTGCATCTATTCAAATCTTGATTGAGTAGTGTATAACGCCATTGGCAGGGACGCGCCAAGCTTTCTGGCACCATTTTCGGGGAGAAAGGCGTTCAACCTAGATAGTTAGTTTTTCTTCAACTTTTCCTCTGCCCTCATCATTGCTATTATTTATTCTTTATTCTTTGCATTCTTTGTGCATATTGGTTTGATAACTTTCCCTTTTTAGTTTGGTTGTGCCTTGTGCATGTCACAAGCCACGTGGGGAAGACAAGATGGAAGGCCAAAATGTACCCCACAAGCCACTTCAAGATTACTTCATTCCTAGCAACTATAAAATCATCAATTGCTAGCAAATTTGATCAAATGTCAGGGAAGAAATTCTCAATTCCTCCAGGTATTCTTAGGCTCCCGTCCATCTTCTATGGCTCAGAGAGTGAGAACCCCTACAAGCACTTGGACTCATTTCTTGAAGTATGCTCCACCTTCAGGACGTAGATGTCTAGTGATGACACGATCCGGTTGACCTTGTTTTCATTTTCCCTCAAAGACAAAGCCAAAGATTAGTATGACTCAAGAAGGGGCATCATGAGTTAGAAAGTGATGAAGAATGCATTCTTAAGACAATTATACTCTATAGCAAGGTTAATACAAATGTGGCATGCTGTGACAAGTTTTAGTAAAATGGGCAATGAGTAGTTTCACAATGCACGGGAGAGGTTTAAGAAGATTTTGAGAGAGTGCCCACACCATGAGATCCCTTTGTGGCAGCTAGTTCAGTCCTTTTACTCCGGTCTATCTCTAAAGAGCTAAAACTCAGTGGACTCCTCTTGTGGAGGATTTTTCATGGCTAGGCCACCCGAGGAGATATGGCCCTTGTATGAGCAGCTGGAAGAAGGTTCAAGAATTCAAGATGCAAGTAGGATGAATGATGGTCAACATGCCTTTTATATGGCATATCCAACTCATAAGGACTCAAGCCCACAAGTGATGAAGATTCTTGGTGACATGGTAAGTTTCATGAAGAACCAAGTGACAAATATTCCTTTCCACCCAGTCAATTCTATTGAGTTCTATGGTGAAGAAAAGAAGACACCTCACTCCTATAGCTACCAACAACCACAAAGTCCAAGATATAGCTCAAGGTTTGAGGAAGAGGTTCTCTCTAAGTTAAAGAGCTTTAATGACATACAAATGAATGTGATAAGGCTTGAAGAGAGGACAAAGTAGATATCTTCCATAATTGCTCTCCAAGAAGAAAAATTGTCTTCAAAACCCATCTTGAGTTTCAATGAAGCAAGTGGAACAATGCCTTCTTTACAAGTTTTCTATAGTCCACCTCCCATGCAATTGCAGCCCATATACCACTTCCAAGGAAATCCCAAACCTTATACTCCCCCCTCCACCCCCACAAATTTCTCAACAGTTCACCTTCCAACCTCAATTCTCCCCTCCACCTCAATTTCAACACCAAGTGTCACCTCCACCTCCTCCACAACCACAACTAGCTCCCCCTCTGCACCATGAGAAAGGAAGTGTTGTGACAGTTCTAAGGAGTGGAAAATCTCTTGATCAGCCTGCTAGTCAAAGAAAGGTTGATAAAGCAAAGCAAAGGTAGCCAAGTGGTGATATTGTGATTGAGATTAGTGAAGATGATCTTATGATGCATCTTGTTGATTTTGGGATACCATGTGCTCCACATCATACTCCATTCACAGATTCCATCATCACTAGTGTAGTCTCACATCAATGCAAGCAAGGCCAAAGCAAGTGAGCCACCATTCATTGAAGCATTAGATGATCAACTAAAAGTAAGGAGGATACAAAAGAACAATGTTGTCATTCTTGAGGTGTTTCATCACGTGAAGGTCAATATTTCATTGTTGGATGCTATCAAGAAAATCTCATCATATGCTAAGTTTTTGAAGAACTTATGCACTGTGAAGAGAAGGTCAATAGGGAGGATACCAAAGAAAGTGAAGTTGACTGAACAAGTGAGCTCTATCCTCCAGTACTCACTCCTAGTGAAGAGGAAAGACGCAGGTGCCCCAATCATACCTAGCTACATTGGGGGACATCACGTAGGCAAGTCCCTACTTGATTTGAGATCCGGTGTGAATTTTATGCCATATAGTGTCTATGTTGAGTTGGGTTTAGGCAAGTTGAAACCGACACATTGCACTCTCCAATTTGCAGATCGCTCCATCAAAGTGCCTAGAGGACGAGTGGATGATGTCTTGGTGATGACTGACAAGGAAAGAGGAGCAATGTTCCCGAATGATTTCATTATTCTTGACATGGAGCCGGATGATAGGAAGATCCCCATCATCTTGGGGAAGCCATTCTTATCTACAGCTGATGTCGAGATACATGTTCATAGCAGCATAATGACAGTCTATTTCATGGACATGAAGATAAAGATTAACATATACAAGTCCTCAAATTGA
Organism: Alisma plantago-aquatica; assembly: GCA_963693085.1. NCBI lineage: Eukaryota > Viridiplantae > Streptophyta > Magnoliopsida > Alismatales > Alismataceae > Alisma > Alisma plantago-aquatica. Next base: position 300,885,022 of record OY856411.1, on the reverse strand, counting down.
AGGGTTCAAGGTGAGGATATTGGATATGGTCACTTCAAGAGTCCTATTGATCATTTGAGAAGAGGAGATCTAGATGAAGGATTTGATGACAACTTTGGTGATCAAATGGATGAGGAACGTAGATTGAGTGCAAATGAGAGATGTATTTATTGCAAAAATGGGCACATGAGGATGCCAAATGGATGAATGATTGGAGAATCACCAAGAAGCCTAGATGAAGGCATGAAACTCAACACTTGTGGGAGGCAACCCACCTAGCTTTGGGAATTTTTTCATCCAACCTTCCATTTTTGATACTTTTGTTTTGTTTCTACACTTTCCAAGAAAACACACACACACACTTGTTTTTAATAGTTTTTCTTTAGTTTTAAGATGTGCATGTGTAAATAGGGTTAAATGAAGAAAATTAGATGAAATTTTGACAAGTAATCCATGAAAAATCATTTTGAATCAAAGATTTGATGTTTTGATGAGATTCAAGTTTGGGACAACTGCCAAAGTACTCGCCACAACCATGGTGAGATGGAACGGTAGTGGTGGTGCATTCACAATCAACAGGGAAATCAAGAAAAATTAAAGAAGTCGAGAACTGAAGAACAACCCTACCACAACCATGTAAGGCAGCACGACCGTGTAGCCACCCACTCAGAATGGTCGTGTGGGGTGCCACGGCTGTGCAACTGGTGAGACACCATGTTCGTTCCGCACATCACAGCCATGTTGCAACCCAACTCCAGCACTTAAGTCAGCATTTTGCAAAAATCTCAAATCAATTCTATGCTCAACTCTGTGAACACCACGAATGTTCTTCGTGAATGGTGGTTGGGCAGCACCTCCCAGCCACTCAACCACCCTCGAATCACCACTAAATCACCCCCAATCCATATCCAATCAATCCCCCATCATTTCCACTACCTTAATCTCCTGATTCTGCCCATTTTCATCCACAAAACACCCCATCTCTCTCCAATCCGCCCCAATAGCCCAGTTCATCAGAGAAAACCTAAAATCCCATTTTCTCCATCAATTTTGATCCAAAATGAAGCAAATAGCTAAGAAGGTTGTATCTAAGACAAAGGAGGTCATTTCCTACATACGTTGGCCCAAGAATGTGTCTTCTTCGACTCTGTCATCTCTCCTAGCACTTCCACTACTATCAGAAGCCTCTGATTCACAAGGAGAGTCACCCCATGCAGCTGCAATGGTGGATCCCATGATGGAGGAGTCTTCTAGACAACCCAGTATAGGTAGGGAAGTAGACCGACCATCATTTTTTAAAGCTCGCCCATTAGTTTTGATAGCTCAACCATCATATTCAGTTGCACGGCCTTCGACGTCCACGACACCACAACCAAAGCCACAGTTGAGAGCACGACACAAATACTGATAGATGATGCAGAATGAGAGAATGCCAGATGCACAACAAGAGGATGCACCTAAAGCACATCATGAGGAAACACCTGACAGTTAGAGTAAGAAAGTGAAGAAGCCAAAGCACCCAAAGTGCTTGACATGCATAGTGATTGCCAATCTCTATGCGTGCCAGGAGACAATGGGAACTTTGGGTATCTTCATTTTTTTAGGATATCTTAGAGCCTGTTGGGATAGTTGAGGTGTTGACCATAGTTTAGGAGACCTATGTGGAGCTTACACATCAGTTCTTTACAACCCTAGAGAAGGTCTCATAGGATGCCATCAGTGTCACTTTGGGGAATAGCACCTACGTCATAACTACATCTTTTCTTAATGGAATTTTTACTCCAACCCCCGAGGCAGCAACATCACTCGATCAAGGAAGCACAGATAGAGAAACCAATGCAAACTACACTGTAATGTGGAAGAAACTTATAGGGCAAAGAAATTTTTTGGAGGTTAAATTAAAGACAAGTTTGATTCACAATCTTGTCTTAAGATACATTCAAAAGGTCTTGGCGAACACCATCTTCACCCGATATGAAAATCAAGGTAGGTGCACCAAGAAAGACCTCTTTGTGTTGGGTTGGATGGTACAAGGAAAGCTTGTAAATCTAGGGTCACTTATTATTGATCACATAAAGACAATCTCGTCCAAGAGAAAGAATCCTTTTATTATGGGAGGGACTGTAACTTCCATTGCTTTGGCCATGGGGCATGATGTATCTGGCTACACAAAGGTAGAAGGAGGAAAGCTAGTTGACCTGCACTACTTGACTTACTCATCTATGATTTTAGTGGTTGGTCATAAGATTTTCTACCAGCTCAACCCTCCTTATGCAGGGGTTTCATAAGAGCCCCCTTACAATGCCACACCTCTCCTAGAGAGATGCGGTCCATCTCCATATTTTCTAGACATCTTGAGGAGGTGGGAAGAGAAGCACCCTAGAGATACATGGTAGTAGAAGCTAGAGATCAACCTGAAGGGCTTGGAGAGTCACATGTAGCTTCTGAGAGGAGGAGGACAGTTGAGGAGTGAGAGACGTGCAGGGTGAGGCAACGTGAGGTGGAGACATCACAACAGCAGCCCACATTGAACGCATATGACATGTTCACCATACATGCACAGCTAGAGAGCATCCAGAGCACACATGATCACATACTAAGCACCCAGGAGGGTATTCTGAGGGCAAATGAGGGTTTCCAATTCACCCAGGATTTCATGTGGTTAGACCATCAGTAGATGCATTATCAGGTCAACCACTTATATCAGCTGCAACACGCCCAGTCCCAGAGGAACCCCCAGTGGGGGAAAGATTGGTGGAGTACACTGTCAGCATTTTAGGACAACTACCCGCCTCCATAGTCAGACTACTGGGGTTCATATTAGAAACATCCTCCACCACAGGGAGGAGCACCGCCACCACAGTGATCATGTTACAACCTCAATTTTGCATATGTTTTCATAATTGAATTATATAAAGATTTTGTGAATATTGACTTAATTGAAAAGGGTTGTATGCTTTGCTTCAAAAGATGGATTTCTTTGCAAATATCCCTTTAGATAGGAATTTCGTGATTCCTAATATTAGATTAATCCATTAATGGATATAAAAGAGAAGAAAATTCCAAATAAAAGGAAAAGATACAAGATAATGGATATTAAGCAACATAATTATGAGAAATACATAGAAACCTCTAGAAAGTGGAATTAATGGCCACAATTAAGTAAATTTCGTTTCTATGTGATTTCTTATAGAAGAAATTAGAAAAGAGGAAAAAGGGAATAAAGGATAAAGAGAAATCCTTGAAAAGAAATTTTAATAAAGAAATAAGTAAGATAATACAACAAAGAAAGGCTTAAGGAAACAAAGGATTAGGAAAGGTGTATATTGATGGTGTAATATGAAAGGAAACACCCTCCTATTAAGGCTCTATGATAATATCTCACCTAGTGGGTATTCTGGAAAGGAAACTTAGTTCCCTTTGGGCTGGTCTACCCCCTCAATACCTCTTCCTTTGAATTCTTCAACCACCTAAGTGTTAGGGTTTCTCCGTAGACCTATATAAGGAATGTAGGAGCCCATCCTATAGAGGGAGAGGGACACATTCAAGGAGACCCCTACCCCATGACTCCCATCGCTGAACTGCAGCCAGATGATGAGCAAGATGCTATGGGACTTAGGATAGATGCAGAAACATGCTCTCCACCCAGATGACCAGAACCCCGCCATCCTCCCATCTCCCCTTCTGCCTAGGATTTCTGGGCTTATGAGGGAACTGTCTCCTTCCTTCTCCATGCCTTGGCGGTGAGGTAAGGTTCAACCAAGCGAAGTCTATGTGCACCTATGCCACCACGACACCAAGGGGCTGACCCTTCTAACAGTGCCAGGGGTGAGGTGCCCCGCTGAGAAGGGAGCCGATGCTGAGATATGTGAGCATGTAGGCGTAGCGCACAACCATCACGAAGAGGAGTTGACGTTCACAAAGGAGACCGAGAGTGAGAAGAGAGCTGCAAACCAGAGGAAGAGTGGAGCAAGCTGGTGATGGTGGGAGTGAGGACCTAGTGAGGAAGGTCAGTGGTAACTGACAAAGTCAGAAGGGAAGCCGCATGAGAAGCCAACTATGGCATTGGTGACGTACCTATGCGGCCGTTTGCCCTGGCACAAAGAGACATGGTCGGCCTTCCCAAGATTTGAGGTGTTCGCAGAATTGAGAAGAAAGGAGGAAGAAGGGCCCCGACAGAAGCCCAGGTGATCGCATGGTCATTCAGAAGGCGACGATGGTTGTTGGGGTAGCAGGAGTGGTGGCATTCCTAGCTTGCCGGCCACAGATCTGTCGCCCATGGAGCGACTTACGGGTAGGAGTCCTGCCCAGTGCGAGGAAGGAGAGGAATTGGAGTCTGATGACTCTTTTACCCCTATGTTCATGCTCAACAAGTGAGAGCACGAAAGTATTTACATGCCTGAGTCGGCCCAACAAATAAGAAGCGATTGATCGCTGATGTGTTGAGCCCCTATTGGCTAAGGTAATATAAATCTCGCAAAAATCCTAGAAATAGCTAGGAATACCTGAATATAGTCAAACTATATATCAAAATTGATCAGAAAAATGCAAGGAATGCAATAAAAATGTAATTAAAGCCTAATTCTACTTGAAATTCAAAAAGTATGTAAAGATGCTATCTTTAATGGTTTATCTAAGGAAAAACCCTAATCTTTATTGATTAATGATTTGAGAAGGGTTATGTGGATGATTAAAGTTGATATTAACCTATTGTTTATAAAAAGACACGTTAGATCTAAAAGGATGAACTTTATGCATAATTTGATTAATTTAGGGTTCCATGTACATAAATAAGCTTTAATGGGCCTTGAAATCCTAATGTTAGTAATTATGTTTCTTAATGGCTTTAATTGGTCAAATTCATGTATAAAGCTGAGATTTGATGATTCTAAGCTATTTTGACTATAAAAGTTTTTGTTGTGGATAAATACCCTTAATTTGGTAATTAGGGTTTTCTAGTGGATTAATGTGATATTAGTGATAAATGGAGTTCATATGTGAATTAGACCATATTGAATTATGAGTTGTTAATCCAGAAGAAACCAAAGATGATAATTGGCCTAAATGGTCGTGTTATGACTTAAAAGGATAAAGATGGTAGTTTTAGTGTAAAAGAGGCATAATAGATTTAATTGACATTCAATTGTGCCTATGATGTTGAAATTAGGGTTTGTAAACTAAAAGAGAATTAAAAGTGATAAATGCATAATGGAGGCTAAAACCCTAATAAAACCCTAAAATTGCCCTAGAAATCTTAAGGTGGAATCCAAGTCGATCTTGAGAATGTTTTGAATAAAACAATGACACTTGGATGTTATGCATTAATTTCAGGATATTGTTGATTGTTTGATTGATTGTTCTTGAATATTATTGCTTGGACATCAAGTTACTCTGGATCAGGTATGTGGTTACGCTTATGGTTAATGGCTTTAGTTTCCCGAAGGTTTCCCAGATGATTGATCGCATTGAATGTACCTATCGGTTTGGATGTTCATACTTGCAAATCATGAAGTTACTATGATTGTCACAATTATGGTATAAATGTGTATTCTCTCACCTACATGTCACCCTGATGGATGATGCCAAAAAGGTCAAGCCTAGGAGGGAAGACCCATGGGTACCATGAGTGGTGACCCCATACACCAATCTTGGGATTGAGAAGGTGGTCTTTGTTGAATGACTAATGGGCACCATGAGAGGTGACCCCATGCACTAAGCTCGGGATTGAGAAGGTGGCCTTAAGTCAATGGCAAAAGAGAAACCCTAAAGAGGGTTTTCCAGGGTTAGGGCAAAAGTGGTGGAGAATGTCACATTGAAAGTGTAAATTGGCTTGTTAATTAACTTGATTGTGATATTTAGATTGTTAGTTATATTTGTGAAATTTTGGTTGCCCCCACATACCGACATATTCATTTATGCCGACTGACGTTTTGTTTGTCGACATTTTAGGTACAATAGTGAAAAGGACAAACAGTAAAGTGGCATATTGTGAAATTAAGAAAAAAAAGTGCAAGGAGGATTAGTTAGAGTAGATTCCAGTCATGGATAGAAGTTAGATATCCAAGTTTTTAAAAGGTATGCAAAGTTTTATTTTATTCCAACTTTTCAGTATAGTTTTGGTAGAATTTAGTAATTATTATTGATTATTTGTCGAACCATTGATCCTGTTAATTGGGATAACGGTTTTGACCTCTTGGTCTCCCTTAATTGGGGGTTACCGGGAGGCAGGGTTGTTACATTTGGTATCAGAGCATTGGTTCCTCATTTAATCTTTAGTAATTATTAAATTTTACAAATTCCATAGAACCGAGGGAGTTATTAGAAGATTTTCCGAAAGACAAAGGTGTCTAGAAAAGGATCACGTTCAGGGGCTGGCAATATTTTTCTCCGCACCACTAGTCGGAATACGAGGACTCCCGAATCTGTGTGACTGCTTGGCCAATGTCTTAGGATCTGACTCGAAATAAGATACCTTTAGGACTCTCTCATCTATTTTCATCTCTTCTCAACCCTAATTCTATTAGGATTATAAGGTTTAGGGTTTTCTCTCTCTTCCTCACCCTCTTAAGGATAGTGTATGGATGATAAGGTTAAGGAATCCTCCACCAAAATTAATAAAAAGTATGTAAATAAGATTCCATGGACATAAGCTTAATAGTTTAAGCATAAACTAAAGAATAGCTGCATGCTTAGGTTGTATGACATGTGTTGTCATGAGAGACATGAGGTTAGACCCTCTAGTTAGGAGGATGAGTTAAGAGTTGGTTTTGGAGGTAGATATCTCCATTAAAGGTAGAGACCTGGCACATCCTCTGAGGATGATGCTAACCCTAACCTTAAGTGGTGGTTAGAGAGATAGATGGCATGATGAGATCGAAGTTTTGAATCCCTATGATAGTTTGATCCATGTGAGGTTGGCTGGACTAGTACCTTTAGCGACCCAACCCTGGGAAGGGTCGTGCATGTTAGAGTGAAGGATAACTCCTTCATTGATGAGGTTAGTGATGATTGTATAGAAACCCTATGGGCTGATATGAGCATGGCAGAGTATGCACCTTGAGTATGTTAGTAGTGCTGGCAGTGGTTCAAAACCAAGGCAAGAAAGGCATGTTGGATAGCTTGTGAAATATGCATGAAGAGTTTTGGATAATCTTGGGCGAACATAGGTTTCTCTCATGTAGGTGTACGCTTATGAGCTTGATCCACCTTGGAGAGACAACCTCTAGTAGTAAGGTTGTTTGTAGGGTTAGCTCTAGAGAGAGAGAGCAAGAAGGTTGGAAGCTTAGACTTTGAGACACGAGGAACCATTAGAAGTTGGATATGTTTTGACCTGGATGGTTCTGGTTGCTTTTAGAGGAACCAAACCCTAGAAAGGGAAAGAGACTTCTTGAACCGAGCTATGGATGTTGTAGGCTCCTACCTTACCTTCTAGGGATAGGAAGAAGAGTTCCTTAGACCCTGAGGAGGTTTAGTAACAACTTTTGAGGCCTTATACCTAGTTGGTTGTCCTTGAGGAGGACTCCACTCTGAGGTGTTATTCAAGTGGAATGATAATAGGATGTGCACGCTATACCTTGTACATGCTTGGTTCGTGGTTAAAAGGTTGGGCATGAAGTTGGACATCAGAAAGGTGAGCCTAGGGTTCCTAGACCTAAGAGGGGAAGTAGTGGTACCTGGTGCACTCGATGTTCATGATGAGATTTGAGTTTCCATAGATCTGAGCATGGCACTCCTCATGTTTAGAGGAATGGTAACCCCCGAGATTAAGGTATGTTTGATGAACCCCTCACATCTAAGTTGATGACATGGGCAGGTATGTTTTTGGTCCAATGTTGAGGAATGAGAACAAGTACGGCCTATCATGAAGACCTAGCATGGTTTAGAAGGTGGTATGTTTTCTAGCTATGTGCCTTAGTAGCTTGCTAGGTCTAAGCATGCTCATGTGAAGGTAAATCTTGGACATAAGGATGTTGTGACCTTTGTTATCAAGACATAGTTTCCTCCCATCCTGGGAGAGGGACCCTTTTATAGGGTGTATATCAGCTTTTTTTGGGTTTGAGGAAACCCTAAGAGGTCTCATTGAATCTTGAGAAGCTAAGTGGAGAGTACATAGTATAACAATGAACCTACAAACCCATATATAATCATCTCTAAGTGCATGGGGATGGGGCCTGAACAAGGCATGTAGGTCACCATGACCCCTATGAAAGGACGTAAGTCAGACCACGAATGCTGAGAGAGATGATGGAGACTTGGGTAAGGTTCTAAGTTGGACATGTACTATTTTAGAATCCTAAGTCTATCCTAGGGCCAGGTAGGGATAAGATCGATGGAAGTAGGAGTTACCTAATTCCCTAATTGCACATGACCATAGCGTCGGGAGGTAACAACTATCATTGTCTAAGGGCCATGAGTTAGGAGATTGATCACCTTCATGAACTCGTGGGACCCAACGGGTAGATGAAGAGGGCACTCTCTTATGCACTAGGGAAGAGGGATGACCCCAAAAGTGTCGGCACCCTACAGGCCTAGAGGAGATGACCAAGGATGGTGTGTGGACCCAAGTGGGTCCGAGACTAGTTTTTCATGGAAGTAATCTTGATATTGAGATGTTCATGATGTAGATGCATGTGAGACACATTTCAGTTTAGATTTGTAGGTGTACTAGAAATGTGGGATGTACCATCTCTACTCTTGGAATGGGAAGAACTCTGTATTTGGACTGTAGACAAATGCTTATTTCCTCTTGTTATGGGAGTGAGAGATAGAACAATACGTGTGCCATACACCAAGGATAAAAATAATGTGAGTGGAAACATTGCTATAATGCATGAGGATGGAGATAATAATGTACCCTTGTGGAGTGTAAGATGTGCGGATGTTGTACAAACACCAAGAGTACTAAGGTAGTCATCTTGTGAGGATGTTTTTATCATGAACTATGTGGAATTTGTGAGTTATACAAGGTTGAGTTCGAAAATTAATAGGATGAGCTCAGAGTTTTCTTGATGAAGATAGACTTAGAGTTGAGATGAGATAATACGTGGAATACATGGAGGTGTATGTCTTCAACATTACCTTACACATAAGGATGTGAAGTGGTAATGGATGCTCTGGTTGAGATGCAGCTGCCTAGTTTAGTTAGAGGCTAGAAGAGGTTGTTAGGTTAGCCTCAGTTTGAAAAAGGAGATATGTTTGGCTAACACTCAGATGTAATGAAATCTGTTGATCAAGTTAGTGGTTGTTTGGTTAGCCAGCCTAGGCCTTGATGCGATAAAAGGATGGTTGTGGAACCTCAGATGCACTACTCTAGAAAAGAAGGTGATGAAACCCCGACTAGAGTGATTTAGGGTTTCTGACGAATCAATCTTGAGGAATCATGACATATAGGAGATCATGATTTTAAGTTCACCATACACCATGGTACTACTAAGATGGTAAGTTTCAATAGTACTTTTGATACCTAAGATGAAGTTGCATGTGGCTTGTCGCCATGCATGCCAGGAGGTGAAGGACGAACACCGGTAACCCAGTGAGTTGATATAGAGGATAAAGAGTCCCAGAGAGGAAATGGGAGTTCATTATTATGGATGTTGTGGTAAGTCTCCCATGGACCAAGGAAGTTCAAGATGCAATATGGGTTATTGTAAGATTGTGTTACTTAGATGACATAATCTAAGAGAAAGAGGGAGTATTGTCAAGAGACAGATCCGATTGAACTACAAGTAAGAGAGATGGTTCAACTGCACCAGGATGCAAGTTCAAAAGTTCTTGAATATGACCTAAAGATTCACTTCTTTAAGGTGGAAGTAGATACATGAAGAACTCTATGTGAGTACAGCTTATCACCCCTAACTAATGATTAGTATGATCCAGACAAGAGGGTCTGATGAGAGCATGTGTGCTCATTCAGGGTGATACATGGGGGGCAGTTCTTTCCCTATGAGAGATGTGATGATAACCACTATAGCCAGTATCGGGATGTAAAGAAGCTCTGTAAGGGAGGTTGTGTCGGTCACCACTTCGTTAAGATAATGTTGGTGAAGGGACCTCATGAAGGTCAGAAAAGGACCACAGTGTGTGCAGATGAAGTTGCTTTGATCATGCGATGGCTGAGGAAGCCCAGGGGCGACATGAGTCGTGAGCTGATGCAAAGCAGACTGACATGCAATTCACTGTGGGAGAATATGCGATGTGAAAATCTGACCCCTATAAGCTACAGTTGATAAAGTTGAGTCCCCGACATATGGGTCCTTTTGAGATGGATTGGTGGAGATGGTTATGTTTAGTCTTACCCCTCAGGATAACATGATGTGTTCCACGAGTCTGATCTAGAGCACTATGTGAGGTACCCAAGCCATGTGCTGAGCCATGAACCCACTTACCTTTGAGAGAAGCTGAAATGTCCTGAGTCACCTATGAGGGTACAAGGTACCAAGGTGAGAAAGAACTCAAATGCAAGAATATGAGATGATGAAGGTTCTTGGGAGGCACCATGGAGAGGGTAAAACCACATGGGATCCATGATGGACCTGAGGAAGTCTTATCATGTTTGTTTGAATGTTTGAGGGAATTTTGAGGGCAAAATTCCTATAAGAGGGGAAGGATGTTACAACCTCAATTTTGCATATGTTTTCATAATTGAATTATAAAGATTTTGTGAATATGGACTTAATTGAAAAGGTTGTATGCTTTGCTTCAAAAGATGGATTTCTTTGTAAACATCCCTTTAGATAGGAATTTCGTGATTCCTATTATTAGATTAATCCATTAATGGATATAAAAGAGAAGAAAAGTCCAAATAAAAGGAAAAGATACAAGATAATGGATATTAAGCAACGTAATTATGAGAAATACATAGAAACCTATAAAAAGTGGAATTAATGGCTGCAATTAAGTAAATTTTGTTTCTATGTGATTTCTTATAGAAGAAATAGGAAAAGAGGAAAAAGGGAATAAAGGATAAAGATAAATCCTTGAAAGAAATATGTTAATAAAGAAATAAGTAAGATAATACAACAAAGAAAGGCTTAAGGAAACAAAGGATTAGTAAAGGTGTATATTGCTGGTGTAATATGAAAGGAAACACCCTCCTATTAAGGCCCTACGATAATCTCTCACCTAGTGGGTATTCTAGAAAGGAAACCTAGTTCACTTTGGGGTGGTCTACCCGCTCAATACCTCTTCCTTCGAATTCTTCAACCACCTAAGTGTTAGGGTTTCTCCGTAGACCTATATAAGGAATGTAGGAGCCCATCCTGCTGAGGGAGAGGGATACCTTCGAGGAGACCCCTACCCCATGACTCCCATCACTAAACTACAGCCAGATGATGAGCAACATGCTATGGGCCTTAGGACTAATGCAGAAACATGCTCTCCTCCCAGACGACCAGAACCCCGCCATCCTCCCTTCTCCCCTTCTGCCTAGGATTTATGGGCTTATGAGGTAACTATCTCCTTCCTTCTCCATGCCCTGGTGGTGAGGCAAGGTTCAACCAAGCAAATTCTATGTGCACATGTTCCACCACGAAGGCCAATAAATGGAATAGTTCCTCATAGAGGAAGGACATGCGAGATGCATGATACGGGAACAAGGACCGACAGTTCTAAAGTCTGTCATTCCTAGCATCATTTATGATTACCATTTTTCTATTAAATTGTATGCACAACGGTGAATAACGAATGCAGCAGAACAACTGTTAATGTTAATTCCCTGCATCAATTATAGGCAGTTTGAATTACGATGACCAAACTAGGCCTTACGGTTTCATTAGGGTTTTGACTTTCCAAACCCTAATTATCACATTTGATGTACTTTTTAACTAATAACCCATAATTTTGATGTTGTAGACATTATTAATCTCAAATTAAGTCAAAGATATTCTTTTTATAAAAAAAATAAACTTTATCCATAAACATTCATTTAAAAAAGTTAAATTTATTAAACTTAAGAAATTAGGGTTTTCATGATTTAAATACATCACCGTTAGCAACTTTAAGAACTTTTGGAACTCGGTACAGATCTAGGTATTGGAACTGTTTTTTTTTTGAATCCATGCATTTTCTGATCAATTTTCATAGTTTATTTGTCACTATGGGATAATCCTATAATTCCTTATCATTTTAGCAAGATTAATAATTTTTGGCCAATAAAAGCCCATCACCTAGGCGATGACATTGGGTCCCGGGCTTTCCAACTAGACTGGGATGAGCCAATGAGCTCATGCCAAATAGCTCATCGTGCTTGCGTGGAAACTCAATGGCCATGGTGAAGAAAGAGAGACAATACCGATTTAACCTAACCTGTAATGAGGAGGAGTCGGGGAAAGCAAGTCTTTTCATTATTTGTCATCATCTTTCTTAGCTCCATTCTTCCTCACAAGTAGGTAGTCTTCCTCACAAGTAGGCAGTCAACTAATGGCTTGAATCCAAGATGTAGGTCTTCCTAGTGACAAGCAAGGACACTACTACGTCGTGCCACACTTCACAAGACTCGAGGGTGGAAACCAATTCCTAGAGATGGTCTAGGTTAGGATAACAGTGAAGGGGTTCCTCTAGTTGGGCGAGATGAATCAAGGAGATGAGAGATGAGTTTATAGGAAGAATTAGCATCTAGTATTGATGCCACAAGTCCACCAGAGTCTCGTACAAGTTCCGGTGATCTTGTTGGGGTTGATACCATATTATATAGCCCATGTCTAAGGTGGATAGGTCAGTGAGGGGTAAGAAAATTCGGGAATTCTTAATTTGCCTTCTAAAGATGTTAAAAATCATGATGAATTGGTGTGTTTTCCCCTCACAAATTTACTAGAGATATTTCCATATTTGCACATGAACTGGGTTGAGAGGAAATTAATTAGGAAAGATATCAATACTCATTTTTGTTTCCTTTTCCTGTTCAAGGTAGAAAAAAATCTACATATCATCATATCGTGATCCAATGGTCCATAAAACACAGGCGAACAAAAGGGTTGGGTCTCTGACATGCACTTAGTCAACATTGATCCCATTAAGCAATAATTATCTTTTACATTACATTTGTCATTTCTTGATTGTGGAAAAATTGTAGAGAGATTGAGTTCGAGCATACTTGAGGACAAGTATGTTTTAAGTTTGGGGTGGTGATTCAGCCCTATTTTAGGGCTTCATCTTGTGTCATATTGCATTTCAATCACATCTATACCTATTAGATTACATGTTATTTCCCTCAATATGCATATTTGTATAAAATGCACTTATGGACATTATTTACATGTTTTTCAATCATTTGTACCATGCTTGATGGAAGATAGAGAGGAGTGATACTAGGGTTTCTCTACCCTTAGAGATGCCTAAAGTGAAGTATGATGCTCCCTAAACCTACCCCTAGTGGCCAAAGATCCATTGAAGCAAAGATTTCCAAGAAAATATGAAGAAACATGTAACATACCAGATCTCAAACCCTACCCTAGAAGTTTGACCTTTTGGTCTTAGCCAAACAAGGTTGAGGTTAGGCCTAAGTTAATGCATGAATATATCACCTTAATGTAATTTAATATGACACATGATTCATTTAGAGGTAATATGAACGTACATAACTTAATTAGATAAATAATGAACTAATGGGCCACTAATGGGCCATATGACATATTTCATAAAAAGAAGTTCCAAAAATAAAATATAAGTTTAATTACGTGTTCCTTGGGTCCCAATTACCTTGGGAGTCAAGTTTTGCATTATTCACATAATAATAATTCATTTAATTCAAATTGGAAAAGAAGATGTGAGTTTTTCCTAAAAATATCAAATAAAATACTATATGACTCCAAAAGAGGAAAATAATCTTAGATTTGTAATATACATAATAAATATAGCCTTGGGTGAATTTGCGTCCAATTTGGAGAAAGTTTGCTTATAAGGTGAAATCAGGAAAGAGAAATTGTCTAAAAGGAGTAATAAATAAAGAAAGGTAATTCATGACATCAAAACTTGGAAATAAAGGCAAATTCGTATTCAACACACTTAAGTTAACTTGTGGATGAAGTTTCATAAAATTAGATAATCCTAATGTCATTAATAAAGGAGGAAAGAGAAAATAGGTTTTGATTTATTTAGCCCATTAAAAGCTTCCAAAAGGCAAAACTAAGTGCATAATCAGAATCTACATGTCTTAATTAGCTACTGTGAAAATTTTGACTTAATTTGGATATTGTTTGGGCCCTCAAATAAAGAGAGAGAAATTCATTTAATAATATATGTATCACATTATAATTGGATTGGGAATATATGTCACACACCCTTTCTAATTTCGTGGGCGATTCTGACAATTGGATTTGCAATTGGACGACTGGAGTCCGTCATCTAGCTCACATAGGTTTGGAAGGTAGGCGCGAGTCCTATGAGATTTGATCTTTGATTTTCTCACCCAACTCTTGAAATTTTGCTACGATTTTGTCACCTAAATTTTCCTTAAGAAATTCCACAGTGTTTGATCCTAGATATCTAGGGTATTTGTGCCTAATTTTCACTGGAAAGGGGGGCGCCGAATGTGCTCTGTTCTTGCCCTGTTTCTTTGATGGTTTCCTTCCCTTTTTCCTTTTTCTCGCCACCATGGGCCATAGGGCATCAGCAAAATGATTCCTATAAGTATGTGCAAACATTTTGGTTGTGTGATATGGTTCCTTTGTCCCTCGTTCACCCTGGCATATATCCTCCCTGCTCATCCTGCCGTTACTTCCCACTCTACACCCAGCGGAGAGGTCCAAGTTGATGGAGTCGCCACGAGCCATAAGGGTCCATTAGACAAGACCTTGCGAAGCTTTCCCCATGGTCGTTTTCCCAATTAAGGTACCTCCTGGGTTTTCCCCAATTTTTTTCTTGGTTCAGATTCTCCTTGCACAGCGCTCATGGCACGAGCTAGAGGAAGGGGGCGACCCCACTTCTACTTCCCTCTTTTACCCTCTCTCACCTCCAATTTTTAGTTTTCCTATCAAGGGTATACTTGTCTTTCGCCCTCTGTTTCATTGTTTTGGATGAGTCAACTCGGGCTTTGACCTCATGTCTTGGCTGCCGTTGAGTGGGGCCAAGTCAGAAGGTGGGGCTCGCACCGTCTCTCTCTCACAAGCTTTCTTCGCCTATGTGGCTTTATCGAATTTTCTGATTGGATGGTTTTTATAAAATTCATAGTAAATGATTTATAGCTCAGAAAAATAAAACAAAATATGTTTTGAAATCAGAAAAATATAAGCTATCCAATGGTACTAATCTTATTGCCTAAATCTTATGTTAATAATATGTGATTTTTCATGGTTTAATCTTAATATATGATACCTTGTATGATTCATAACTAAATATTTATAAGTTAGAAAAATATAATAAAATATGTTTTGAACTCAGGAAAATATATCCAAAAATATGGCATGGTTTTCATAACCTAATTCACATAATAATAAAAAGGTGGCTTTTAGGGTTTTGTATATTAATGGAAACCTAACCCTAATCCCACATATATGCTAATAGGTGCTTTGGATGCCTAGGCTTGGACCTAGATGTGACTTTGGATCATTTGACTTTGAAGTTGAGGTATGTTTGCATCCTTTATTATTCCTTTGAGCAATTGACCTATGTTTCTCCTTTCTCTTGGTCCTATGCACAAATAGCCTATACAAAATGTCTTTTTTTTATATCATGGTTCGTGTGAACTATCTTACTTATTATGGACTTGGATATTTTCTTGATATATTTTTCTTATGCCTTGGTTCATGTTGGTCTCTTATATTGATATGTGCCCCTTTGAATTGGATGTTTATATGTTTGTGTTGTCTATTGTGTGATGGCAACATTGAATAATTCTGACTATACCTTTTACTTGCCTCTACATTGAACATTCTATGTGATTCAGTATCACTAGAGTAGTGTAAATTGCATTGGTTTTGTTTATATCAGATGTGATATTTCCTACTCTTTTTGGGATGGCAAGGAACCTCGTACCCTAGGCAAGATGTGTGTCTTGACCCATTTTATATATATTTGGGAGATTAGTAGTATTCCTTTCTCTATCATGTTTCAACTTTATGAGGGTTGGCTGCCAATTGTGTTTATATTATTCTAGGGCTATGTTTATCTCACATGCATGCAGGATATTGATGATGATTGTGGGGTGTGTGCCCTACCTTCTTATGTGCCACTATTGCACATTCTTTATGGTTTTGTTTTATGGCAAGTATCTCCTTTTTATGGTGATGATGATTCTTTCTTTTATGCCCGATTGGGTAGTCCTTACCTATTGAATGGGAAGCCTTTACATTTGATGTCATTTATTTCCTTATATTTCTCACAATTTCCTTTTAGTATGCACATACCAGCCTTTGCTGATGTCTCCTATTATTTCTCTTTTGCTGGGGTATGCTTCCAACCCTAGGTGGAGGACATGGATGGCTTGACATGTGGACCCAGACCTAGATTGTGAAGTTTAAGCTTGGAGACAAATCTTGAGGTGGTTTAGATTTCCTCTACATGGATCCTTGTGATGTAAGTTTGTAACCCTTTGTTTTTTTTATTGAATATAGTCATGTTTTTATTCCACTACTATACTTTGGTCTTTTGTTACCATCATATAAAGATTTGAAAATTTTACACCCACTCCAACACACCTTCTGAGTGTGTTTGGACTGGAGGTTTTATTGTTCAAATTTTTAGTAAGGAGGTGTTTTTGCTTCTTTACAAAACAAGTCCAAGTGATGATCCAGAGGCCAGCACGGCTATGGTACCACAGAACGACTGTGCTAGCATACTTGCAAATCAACAGAGTCACCTTGGAGCAAAGCTAGAATCACCACATCCATGCACTTAGAATGGTCATGGAAAACTAACCTAGAATGGTTGTGGCACCTTGCACAGCCGTGTGACAGCTGAGACAGAACGGTCATGGAGCCAAGAAAGGGCAATGCAATCCAAGCCACCATGGTCGTGCCACCTCCAGTACAAAATCAACCAAGTCCCTATGATTTTCCCCATTTCTCACCTTGGTCGTTCCCATCCACCATGATCATTCTCACACATCCCCACCACGGTCGTGCTACTCACAAAAACCTAGCTACTTTTTGCACTACATTTCCCATACTACCCCTACTTAACCTAGTGCTTCCCCCACACCTATATATACCTAGGTGGTGGCTCCAACATGAGGTTAGCTACCTTCTACCACCTCTGAGCTCCCCATTTTTGCCCCCTATCCATTCCACTTCATTTCCACCTCCATTCCACTCCATTTCACCATTTCCACCACCAAAACCCTAGTTTCCTAGTGTGTTGACCCTATTCCACCACCATCCCATGCCATTGCACCTTGGAGGAGAGAGGAGAATGTCCTGTAGTAGATGAAGTGGAGAAATTCTTCATCAACACCAAGCTCCATGGATTCTTCTACCTCTTTCTTCCTTTTTGTATTTTACATTACTATGAGTAGCTAGGCCCCTTGGGTGGACTGTTTGGGGTGAAAAATGTTACTTTGATACCATGTTGGGGGAAAATGATATGTACACATTGTAGTTCCATTTGCTAATGATTATGTTCTATTTTTATGTCACTCTTCATGAATTTCTTATTGGTTTGTGCTTGAAATCATGTAGGAATTTAGGAAAATTGCTTATATGTATGAATTTTGGGATTTGCTCCTAGGTTCAATTCATGGATCCCTAGCTATCCACCAATCGACCTACATTCTAATCAATTTTCCTAACCTTAGTTGAGAGATCTTAGTATCTAGTTTAGATGAATTTGGTGTGTTTAGCATGGAGCTTTCTCAAGGTTAGAATGTGGATGACGGGAGGCCTAAAACCTCTCTTCCACTCCCATCACTAACCTCAGTCCCTAATCATCCTAAGATCATCTAAACTAGAAACCTATACTTGTTTAGACTCTAATTTAATTACACCTAAACCCATTGAGCCTCGTAAGGGTAGTAGGGGTGTTAGAGACTAGTTCCCCTATACACAACCTAGCATATCTATGGTCAGTTCGTAGTTTAGGATAATTCATTAGACTTTATCTTGTTGTTTGGTTTGATAATCTAAATGAAAGCATAATGTTCACATGTCACCCCCAACCTCATTGATAAGTGCATCCCTCAAACACCCATATTTCCCTTAATTGCTTTAAAACCCTAATTGCCTTTTTGCTTAGTTAGTGTTAGCTTAGTTAGCTTCTTGACTTGTTCTTGATTTGTTCTTGCTAGTTTAGGTCTTTAACTGCTCTTTGCTTTGTTTGCTAGCTTAGTGTAGTGTAGACTCCATCTTGCCTACCTTAACATAGCTTGTTCTTTTCTTGCCTGTCTTATTTTTTCTTGTTCATTAGAATTAAGTGTCTAGGGTTAACTTAGGTTTTGTTCTTGCTTGCTTTCCTTTACTTGCTTTCTTGCTCAAACTTAGTGTAATCATCAAATCACCTTTAAACCCTTCAACCCTAGACTCCGTACCTAGACTAAAAACTGACCTCTAGCTCAAGTGCCCCCTTTTCTCCCTGTGGATCGACCCTATATTTGCCACCTTACCTATACTATGACACGACCTCGTGTGCTTGCGGGTGTAGTGTTTTAGTTTACACGAGTGTGTTAAGTTAGGTCCATTATAAATTCAAAATTTTAATCTACCGTGTGTTTCTATTCATGGGGTTACATCTATTCAAACTCCAATTGAGTAGTGTTCAGAAATGCACCAAGAACCAACAATGTCATGGCACTATAACACCCTCCCTAAGTACACACATGCACATGATAGAAGAAACATAGAGTTATCCACAACTCATGCACTTAATGGGGAATTGCATAAAACTGGTATTCATAACAACAATATAATCAATCACACAAACTGAAGTATGAAAACATTCTAATGATTGTTTTTACAATAGGAAACATAAATGATATCACATGGAAAACTCATCTTTAAAGTCTCTACTCTAAAGATACATATTGAGTCTTTCTCTATCCTTATGCTTCGAGTCTCTAGGATCTACTCTGCCCCTGCTCCTCACCTATGTACATCGTGTCTCAATCCATGCATCATAAAAATAGTTGTTAGCGTAAGTGGCATGAGTATTCCTAGTATATAGATTACTAAATAAATAAAGTAGTAAAAAATATTCTTGAACATTGTAAGCATGAAACTAACATTAAACTTTGTATTTAATCTAAAACATAATTATCACTTCCTTCTTTAACTTAGTTCTTATCTTTTTATTTCATCTTTCTCTAGAGACCTATACTATGGTACATGGGTTTCATGACCTACATTAAGGTGTTTGGGTCACATAATGTAATGTTTGGGCCCACTTCCCTAGGCTCCAATAGAGTTTCAGGGATGACGACTTGCCCCACAGACCACCACTAGCCTTAATTGCATGTTTTTTCTTCACTAACACGTAAGTCGGGGTCAACTTTCCGACTGGTCACCCATCCTAGTACTACTCCAAGTTGAGCACGCTTAACTATGGAGTTCTTTAGTGATGGGCTCCCAAAAAAGGAGGTGCACCTTGGTGATATGGGTAGTCCAATCATTCCTTATAAGATTTTTTATCGGAGGCCTCAAATCCTCCCCACTTAGACTCTTGATTTCCTCATCAAGGCTCAACTATATGACCTCATAATATTTCCCCATTTCAGTACAGACCTAGAATGGCCCATGGACACCCAGCTCCCGATCACGTAATACCAGCGCTAGGGTGGCTACGTCACCATGGACAACCCTTTCCTACATGCATGGACTGTATGGCTCAAGACTGGCATGCCACATGCCCATGTGGGCCCCACCTACTGGAGGGGTTATGGCTCTGATACCATTTGTAATGCCTGGGCCCACTACCCTATGCTCCAGTAGAGTTTCAGGAATGACGACTGGCCCACAGACCACCACTAGCCTTAACTGAGCACTTTTTCTTCACTAACACACAAGTCGGGGTCAACTTCCCAACTGGTCACCCATCCATGTACTACTCCAAGCTGAGCACGCTTAACTATGGAGTTCTTTAGTGATGGGCTCCCGAAAAAGGAGGTGCACCTTGGTGATATGGGTAGTCCAATCATTCTTTGTAAGATCTTTTATCTGAGGCCTCAAATCTTGGGATGTTACACATAACCAACACTCTAGGCCTAGGTTATGTATCTGAATTGGCCTGCATTCTGGTGTTTGGGCCTCGTGACATGCACAAAGGGCCTGAGTCATGTCTTCTCTTATCTTAGTTTCTTTCTTCACACTTATAAATGACATTATATGCATACTCTGGATTAAGGTATCTTTTATTTACGACTTTTATCTTAGTGTGGTCACCATTATATGATAAGTCCTCTTCTATTGACACTGAAGTGTCCTCTATGGTATAGCACACCCTCTGTCGGCACAACATGCCCTCTATTAACATAGAAGTGTCATTTATGATGCAAAGCAGCCTCTATTGGCAAATTGTGCCCTATGTTGATATTGAAGTGTCTTCTATGGTTCAAAGCACCCTTTGTTGACACAAAATGCCCTCTGTTGACATTGAATTGAAGTGTCCTCTATGGTGTAACACACCCTCTTTTGGCACAACATGCCCTCTGTGACACCCACAGTGTCTGGCGCAGTGCACTCTCTGGATCGTCCCAGGACTCTGTAGTGAGGACTTATCCTATAATGTATATAGTTAATGTTCTAATGTCAGTTTCTATCACTATTATTAATCCCTTATCTTTGAATCTTAATATATTATCTTTTAATTTGTTCTTAATTTCTATATCTAAATCTTAGTCTCTTATCTCTAAATATATTCATAAAATCTATCTATGAATCTTAATATATTATCTCTGCCTTTATATCTGTAAGGACCCTGACCTGAGTTTTGGGGTAACCATGTTTGTTTTGGCTTGATCATGTTCTTAGAACCTTGCTCTAATCTTTTGATATGTGATTAGGGCTTGCGACGTGCTTAGGTTTTAAGTTTGAGCTTGTTTGGATGATGGTTGTGCTTTCTGTGCTAGTTTTGGTGCAAATTGCAATTTACCCAATATAGGGGGGTTGATGTGCAATTTTCCACCTCTAGAGTGTTCCTTGTCTCTCTTGGATTCATTAGGGATAGTTTGGTGCTTTGGAGCACCTTGTTTGGCTCTTGTTTGAGTAGTATCATCCTTAGTGGAGATTAGGGTTTTCTCGAGTTTGTATGCCTTAGCCTTGCGACCTTATTGTTTTGCCTTGACCTAGGTCAAGACCTAGGGCCTATTGTGGGATGTTGCAGTCACGACACTTCCCCCCCTTGGTTTTTTTGTCACAACCAAGGATTTCTTGGGTCGAGGTGGAGGTTGGAGAGGTGTGTTTTGACTTAGGCTTCATGGGGTGGTCTTGGTGTCACTATCTTGTGGTGATGTTGTGGTGTGTCATGACCTTGGAACCCTATGTGTGATGTAGTCATGACATAGGGTTGGTTGCTTAGGTGGTTGATATCTTACCTAGGGAGTATCACCATCTCTTTCATGTGGACCTTATGTGGTTGCATGTTGGTCCTTTTAGTGGACAATTGTTTTTTTGGAGCTCTATCTTGTTGACACTTCATCCTTTATCTTACCTCCCTCCTCCTTTACTATATGAACCCTCTTCTCTCCATGCAAGTGGGTTTTTTCGGTCATCTTCTTCCTCCCTTCCTCTTGTTCTCTTCCTTGGAGCTTGTGGAGCAATAAGGAGTGATCTTGGTGCCTTGGAGGTGGCTCATCCCTTGCATGTGGTGATAGTGGTGATCCTTGGCCATCTCTAACTCTAGTGAGTGCTTTATCTTCTTTCTTTGGTGTTCTTTCAGATCTTCTATCCTATCTCCTTCCTTCTTCTCAGCCTTAGGCCATGTATTGACAAGGTGACACTCTAGTGAGAGAGAGAGAGAGTTTCTTCTCTCTATTCTCCCTTCTTTCTTTGGTTCAATTTTGGGGTTTTGCTCTCCCTTCTTGAGCTATCCTTTGACCTTGGTGTTTCTCCCTTCTTGAGGTACTATTGTGGCTGAGAGTGGAGCTTTTGTTGGAGCTTCTTCAACCTTTGGATTGTGTGCTTGGATCTCTTGATCTTGGAGCATTAGAGATTTGGTGGTGATCTTCTTAAGGCGGGTTATATAACACTAAACCCTCTCTATTATTGCACTTCTTATTGTGTTGTGTTGTTGTTTTCCCTCTTTAATATGTTCCTACATCATGATATCATATCAAGCTTAACCTAGAATTCATTTGGGAGAGTTATCATGCTTGGTTTGAAAGTAAATTGAGTTCCTAATCTTCTTGTATCAGTTTTGAGTAGAGATGATGATATGGAGTTTCTTCCCCGCGTTTGACCCTTGATCTAGTCCCCGTGCTTGGTGTTTGTACACCTAGAAGTAAGTGAGAGGCTAGTTTTGGTTTTGGTCATCATGGATATGGTTTCTCTTCCTTTGGTCATGATTTTTTTGAACCTTTGCTTTAGGGTTTGTGGAGATCATCTTGCATGAGTTTCCATTCATGGTGATCATGGTTCTTGCTTAGTTTTGGGCCTGTTTCAGTGACCTAGGTGTTTACCCTTGGCGTAGTCGTGACCTAGGAGGTTTGGTGGTCGAGACATGGTCGTGGTCGTGACATAGCCCATTGAGATGACCGTGACCTAGTTGGCGTTGTTTGATATGTCCCTTCTTGGGGTGATGTTTGATGTAGTGACCTTGGGTTGAGACCTATTGAGCTTAGTAGCCTTGAAACTCTTAGTTTCTTGCCTTAGCTTGGTGGAGATAGCCCTTGGAGTGGTGGTCATGACTAGGGGACACCACAGTCGTGACATGGTGGTGTTGAGACGTTGTGGTCGCGACATAGAGGTGGTTGAGGAGCTTGGTCGTGACACATGGTTGATGGGTGAAGAGAAACCCTAAACCTAATGTCGTGGGTGTGACATATAGGAGGTGGTTGCAACATGGTGTGGGAGTGAAGGTCGAGATACATGGTGTGTGTCATGGTCGTGACATACTATGGAGGGTGTCCGCGACCTATGCACCTAAGTGGTTAACATGTGGTGATGGTAGGTGGTTATGAAGCATATATGAACATCTCATGTTAATCATGTATACATATGTGTCATGATATTTTATATGATATCCAATCTTCTCTAATAATGTTGCTTAATCCTAACACACTCCATGATGGTGGAGGGTGGTGATTCTAGGGTGGTTGGTTGACCCTAACCTTGTGGACCCTAATCGGCAAAAAGTGGAAACCCTAAACTCTAAAACTGAACAAGTCTTGCTTATATCCTTATCATGGATAAGCATGATGTTATGTGATTATCTCTCTTGATTATGACCTTCTAACCATGCATGTGTTATAAGTTTGGTAATCATAGCTAGTGTTTTCTATGGTGTTGAGACATGATATAAGTTGAATGAGCCTTGAGAGGCATGTTGTAGAACTTGTGAATGATCCTATAAATTAGAAGTGGCTTGTGGCCTAATATGAGATGAGTTGAGGGATTGATATCCCATGGCATGTGGCTCTATTGATGATGTTGTGAATGGAAATAATACGTACATCATGTGGTGATAGTGTGACAAGTTCACACCCTATATGTTTCATCTGCTGGAAGAGTAATGTGCCCTTATCTTTGTAGAATTTGTTATGATTTTATACATTGTAACTTGATTGATGCTAAAGGACACTTAAATGACATAACTAATCAAGTTAAACTTAATCATGTATCTTTGCTCTGTTCCATAGATCCATTCAGTGTCAGCACTTGTTGAATGGTGAAACGAGTTTTACTCTGAGCGCATATTTTTGAATATGCGGGGGTGAGGATGAATATCCCTTTACGTCCATGATACATGAGACATCCATGTGTGAGCTAGTCTCCTAGTGATATGTGATACATGATTGGTTGCGGGCCATTCACTGATAGGAGTGAGGCTGTGGGTCGTAGCTCAGTGATATGTTATACAGGATTGGTTGTGGGCCATACCCTGGTAGGAGTGTGGCTACGGGTCGTAGCTCAGTTCCACTAACGTCGTGACCTATACGAAGGCGGGCTAGATTTGTACAGCTGGACTATATGTTGTTGGTAGTAGTTTGACTGATAATGTCACTACAGGATCACTCATACTAACAGAGGGGGTGAGATTGTGGATTCCATCTCTTCCATGGACCTTGTATGGAACCAATTTTGACTTAGCAATGGTCGGTTGGATTTAGGTGGTACGATTCAAATCCTCGGGGCATAATAAAACACATAATCAACAATGTAGCATACTTACTTAGGTTCAAACACAAAAATATTGGATGGGGCCTTGCTTTCTTTATACATCATTGCTAGTAGTAATTATACATGTTCTTCACATTCCTTTTATGATGATAAGATTTTTCATAATCTAATGGAAATTGCCTATTCTATCAGTGATGATTACTTGCTTATCATGGTTGTATCTTTACTGATGTTCTTTAATCATTCTTACATGTGTTAAAAATAGTGTTGGTGGAGAGTTATATCTCCCACTGAGATTTCGAATCTCACCTCATGGGTTTCCCACATCTTTTTAGGTGGACGTGCACGAGGAGGTAGAGATAGTGCGGCTGAGGTTGAGCAATAGTAAGAAGGACAATAGATGACAAGGTTGGAAGTGTTGTTGGTGGTCCTTTTGTTGTTAGAGTTCTAGAGTCATCCTTGTACACTCAGGTCCTTGGGATGGTTTTTGGGGTGTGTTTTTTAGATGTGTTTTGATACATGTTTTGTCTTATGTGTCCTTTTCATGTATGGATACAGTGGATATGTATATATATGTTTGGGACATGTTTTCTTGTAATAGGATGATGGCATAAATGGTAAGTATTTTGTGACATGAAAGGACTAATATGTAAAGGTTTTGTTGTTTGGATTTTTAATTAAATGGTTTTTAATTTCCAGTATTTTTTGGTAATCTGGTTATCTAAGTTTTGTTTCTACATTTATTTTTGAGTTATCTCGTGGTGTGTGGTGTGGGGTGTCACAATATCTCTATTCTTTAACTCTATACTGAATTGAACTTTGAATCTGAATTCTGATATTCTTATTGTATACATAAATCTTAATCTGAATCTCTTATTCAATAGAGTTACTTAATTAATCAGATTTAAGGTAATTGAGTTTAAAGTCTTAAGAAAAATAGTCTGAACTGAATATAGAAATACTAAGTATATGAAAGTAACTTAAGTATCAAATATCTAAAATATGATTTCTGACAAGATAACTCAAACTCTATAAAATCTCATTAAATCTGATGTTATCATGAATCTTAATGTATTCATGTCATTAAATCTTAAAACATGAATCTTATAAAATCTTATCTTTCAAAATTAATTATAAACTAAAGCATTCTACTCTTATATCTTATCATTACTCAATTCTTAGATCTTAATCATCTAAAGAATCTAAACCATACTTACTTCTTAGATCTTAATATATCTAAGAATTCTTAATACCATATTTCTACTTAAAATTTTAAATAGAACATTATACCACATTATCAAGTATGACTATATTGCTTGCATATCTTATCTTATAGTCTTATTCATTAATATGAATTATTACTAAGAAATCTTATAGGAATATGATCCTTTAATTTTTCTCATGAACACTTGGTTCATGGATCCTAACCATTCTAAGGAATAACATATCTCTACCTAAGATATTGGGTATGTGTTAGACACAATCACGAAGGTATGAAAACTTTAATTGCATATCTTACTTAAAATCTTAGAATATTAGAACAGATGAATCATAATGCTTTATATGAGAAACGTGTAAATCTAATGGGCTTAATAGATGTGAATACTCATGGGCATGAACCACTTACCTCTCTTGAATAAAAATCTAATTTCTCTTCTTAGGTTGAAGTAACCATAATAACGTTCTTGAAGTTTATGAGCCCTAATTGCCATGCTCATTCAATAACTATTCATTAATATTTGTATTCACCTTAGTTTCTAGGGTTTCGTGGTTCTTGGATAAAAATAGGGAGACTAGGAGTAATGGGATTAATAGATATGAATTCTCATGGGCATGAACCACTTACCTCTCTTAAATAAATACCTAATTGCTCTTCTTAGGTTGTAGTAACCATAATCACATTCTTGAGGTTGATGAACCCTAATTACCATGTTCATTCAATAGCTATTCATTAAAATTTATATTCACCTTAGTTTCTAGGGTTTCATGGTTCTCATCTAAAATCAAGGAGACTAGGAGTCAAATTAGAATCTAAAACCTTGACCATTAGCTAGGTCTAAAACAATTGATCAAAATTCATATAAGGCTTGACCTCATCTGAGACGCGTAGCAATTTCTATGAATTGCCTAAGATTGGATAAATTCTTACCAATCAGGAGTGGGGAAAATCATTCAAATCAATATCTCAAAATACTAAAATCTCAGCTCAAAATACAGATATGCCCTGTGTGATTAAATGACTTTAGCATGACATAAGGAAAATGAGTCCAGTGATACAAACCATTCGAACAAGCATTATACGTGATCGACGCTGGAAAAATATTGATACTACCCATGGTAGCGTGACAACATAACTGGAAGGGAGAGGATAGCATCATAAAATCTCTACCTAGCTTCTTCTTCATTAAACTATGGCATTTTGAGAACCTACTGGGGCTTCAACCTCCATTCTCAGCATGTGACCATGGCCTCAAATCATGGAAATAATAAA
Source organism: Alisma plantago-aquatica (assembly GCA_963693085.1). Lineage (NCBI taxonomy): Eukaryota > Viridiplantae > Streptophyta > Magnoliopsida > Alismatales > Alismataceae > Alisma > Alisma plantago-aquatica. The sequence goes on along the minus strand of OY856411.1, from coordinate 300,858,358 downwards.
TCTAGAAGAATGCCCAGAGACCATATCTCTTTATACTAATTGTCACAATGTTCTGAAAAAGACACATAACTCAGAAGATGGTTTTGATCAAACAAAAAATGAATAAAGTATCTGAGGGTTGGAGTAGCTTTAGAACGATGTATTGAATGTTTTGCTTGAAAAAAAAGGAAGGTAGCGTAGGAGCGGGCTGGCGAGGCTTGCCATCTCTGACCAAACAGTTAGATTCGTGGACCAACCAAGGATGTAAGCCACTGCTTAGAAGCATTGGAAAAATAAGGAACTTGAAGCATGTAATCTTATTGGAAGACAAATTTGGCAACAATGGTCAGAAGTCCTCTGTAAGGACCCTGACCTGGTTTTTTGACTAACCCTATTTGTTATGCTAAAGTAAGTTGTTTATAACTTTAATCTAACCCTTTGAGGTGTTTTTCTATCATGTGACACACTTATGATTCAAGTTTGGTTCTATTTGGATAATGTTTGAGCAATGTTTTCTTGTTTTGGACCAGAGTGCAATTTACCCAAGATGAGGGGTTATCTTACAATATGTCACATGTTGAGCGTTCCCAAAGTTCTTTAGTATTATGAAAGAGAGGGTGATTCCATGGGACACCTTGTAGAGAGCTTAAGTTTCAACTTGAGCCTGTGTGGATGATGCTTGTGCTTTGTGTGCTAGTTTTGGTGTAAATTGCAATTTACCCAAAGGATAACATGCCATTTACCATATCTAGAGTGTTCCTTATCTTTTTTGACATCATCTAGAATATATAGAAAGAGATGGGCACATAGTTTTGATCTCAGGCAAGAGATGATATCCTTAGTAGTGATAATGATCTATGGACAATGTGTGTTTTGACCTTAGAATGTAGTGTAACAGTTTGGTTTAGTGTAGTGTATCGGTTTGGATATGTGGCACCCTTGGTAGGAATCCAAGAGGTAAATACTCTACCTAGAGTATATCACCATCATATTGCATGTTAAGCTAAATTGGTTGCGTGCGGCCTTTGCATGTGGACAAGTGTCACCTAGACTCTTAAGGTGATGGCACCTCTCTTTTGATCTCTCTTTCTTCCCTCAAGTATATAACCCCCTTCATCTTCACACAAGTGAACCCTTTCATCCATTCCTGTTCTTCTCTTCTTGGTGGATGATCTTGGGAGCTTAAGGAGCTAGAGGAAATCCACATGGAGCTTGGGAGGTCGAGTTCCTTGCTCATGGTGATTCTTGGTTTAACTTCCATCTTGGTGAGTTATGTTTCTTGGTGACTATTTCTTTGAGATCTCTTCTTCATCTTCTTCTTCCCCCCTCAGCCATGGATCATACCTTGAATAAAGGTTGAATAGGTTGTGGTTCTTTCTTTCCTTCTTTCCTCCTTGAGCTATCATAACTATGGCATCTTCTTCTTCTTTCTTGGAGATAAGGTTGAGGTCGAGTTTGGGACTCTTGATGGATCATCTTCAACTTTGAGAAAATGTGGGCTTTGTAGCTTTGATCATGGATCTTGAACCCTTGATGGATACCTTCTTGAGGTGGGTTATATAACTCTTAGCCTTCATTATTATGTTCACTCTTTCATGTTCTTATATTGATTCTCATCTCTAAATCATTTATCTCATATATGTTAGTGGTTAATGATGGTCTTGAGAACTGATTTGATGAAGGAACCTCATTTAGCTTGTTGTCCATATCTTGTACCTTCCTGCCATGATAACAGATGAACTAAGTGTTCTATATCCTAAGGTTGAAGATGGAAAGTCGACAGACTTTGATCTAGATGGCACTCCAAGCTAGTTCAAACCTGACATGTTCTGGAAGGGTTAAACCAGTATGCTTTGTTAGTCGACACCTTAGACCAATATGTTGAGGGTGCTATCCTGACAAGCCTTGTGGTGCTTAAACTGACATGCCTAACTGGTGCTTAAACAGACACCCTAGATGATGGTATGGCTGATACATGTGTCTAACCTAATACAAAGTGAGGAGCTTAAGCCGACACAAGTGAATGTGTCTAGGACGACACAAGGGTTAGTGTGTAGGTCGATACACCTTGATAAGGTCAACATGACACACCATGTAGGTGCTAAGCTGAGGTACCCTCCCATAGGAGAGAGGCTGACACACTCTGTGGAGTAAGTGGTTGACACATCAGGGTGAATCTAAGCCGAGATACTACCTTGTTGAGTGAGAAGCTGACACAATTTCAAGTAAGGTTAAACTGACACCCATGGAGAAGATGAAACCGATATATTAAAGGCTGTCCCAAGATGTTACAAACTGAGACACACCTTCATGAGGTAAACGGATACTTCTAGTGGGTGTTAAAACCATGTTGCAATGTGGATGTCAAGTCGACACACCTTGGAAGGGATGAAATTGATACCTAGGTTTGATGATAAATCGATACCCTATGCTAATGCCAACCCGACATCTTGAGAAGGTGGTGAAACTGATATCACATGATGAGTGTGAAACTGATACCTTAAGTTGAAGGTGAAACTAACATCTAGGTTTAGGGGATAGACCGAGATGCCATTAGTTGATACATGTGTAATGAAGGGTTGTTACACCTATACTCTTGTGTATGGGTATAGTCAATACATAGTGTGATGATCTATCTAAGATGTCATGACTATGAATGGTCAATCCTTAACTATAATGCATAGCTCTAAAACTCTCCAATAAGGTGGTAGGTTATAGAAGTAGGGTTTATTGGTAAAGTAACCATAATATAATCCTAATCATGAGGTGGTGAGACTTATGTGCTCACCTTAGTGAAAGATTGTAATCCATGACAAGTCTCTTCTATATTCCTTTCTACATGATCATAATTTGTGAGAGAGGCTAATGAGACAACTATGTGTATACATGATAGTGGATAATGAGCCTTGTTGGAATCAAGGGGGGTTAGTTTTTTTTAGAAATCCTATGAATAAGTTTAATAATATAATAACTTCCTTGTGTATAATTTGAATTAAAACCCTCAAGTTATGTAATCTAAGGTTTGGCATTTCTTAGTATGATACTGTGGTTGATAAATTGCAGAGGGTAATAACATATGGGTCACATAAAGATGATTCATCATGTTGGTGTAATAGTCAACGTGTTTATATAATGCCCACACATAACTTAATCAGGTGATACACATATATGTTCATAAAATTGTGATACCTAGTGTTGATGACACGATGATCTATTCATATCTAACTAATGTTCTTCAAACCTAAATTAGTTTCAAGAAAGTGGAAATTTGTGTAATTAGGGTGGGTAATGTAACCATGAGGTAAAACCCTAATTGGCTAAATATGAAGAGCATTGACCCTGATTCTAAAGGTAGGTCATATCATTGAATGTGTATGAATAGAAAACATGATAGTGTACTCTCTCTCTTAAATTGCATGACTTTAACCTTGTGAGTTAATTGGGTGTTATAATTAGTGAATACTATGAAGATGGTTAAATAATATCAAGCATTGTCTTTAAGCCTCGATAAGGGGACATGAAAATCATGAATATGTGAATGTACATACTTGGTTATATTGTCTAATTCTTAGCCTCATACAGTCCAACTTATGGGAGGTAGTGAAAGTCATATATTTGAGATATAATGATGCTTGAGAACCCTATGTGGAACAAGCATGAAGCTTAATCCTAAATTAGAGAACTTATTATGCATTGCTTACTTTATTTAAAGGTGCTTAATGTGTTGAAACATATTCTCTCTCTGATTACATAATATTAACTTTGCCACAGAGATTAATATAATAGCTACTGATTGTTGTGGTATGTATATGTGATGTGGCACAAATGATGATTGGTATAAGTAATTCTTATATGGCAAATGAAACATGATGAGATAACAATGAATCACATGTGTGATGTGATGGGTCTTATGACCTAGCAAGGGCTTTGTGCCTAGTTGAGGTGATATCCTCTAGTATTAGAATGAGGGATTCATATCCCATGACAATATGTTGTGCAATAGATCCATTTAGTGTCAGTATTTGTTGGATGGTGAAACGAGTTTAACTCAGAGTACATTTTTTTTATATGTGGGGTGCAAGTTGAGTATCCCCTTACATCCCTAATTTCAGGTTGTATGAGATGACCATGCATGAGCCGATCTCATTGTGACATGGATGGCCATGTGTGAGCCACTCCTTGTTAAAACGGACATGTGTGAGCCTGTTCTTCCAGCGTCATTACCTGTACTGAGGTGGGCTAGGTGTTGATATATGTAGACGGACATGCGTGAGTTGCTCCTTCAGTTGACTATGAGTCATGTCTCTGTGGTGTTACTCGTGTACTGACCATGAGGTTTGGTGAGGTCATGGATTCCAGATCTTCCATAGACCTTGTATGGAACTGATTTCGACTTCACTGTGGTCAGTTGGATTTGGGTGGTACGACTCAAATACTCAAGGAATATTTTAAATATGTAATCAGCTGTGTAGTATACATGTATATGATCAAATATGAAAATATTGGATGAGGCCTTGCTTTGCTTTTATACTATTTAGTTTATAACAATTATACATGTTCTTCGTATTCCTTTTCAAGCATAAAGATAATCTATTGTGTAGTGTAGATGCCTAAATTGCTTAAACAAGTGATAGTTGCCTTGATTAAGAGAATTTGTTGAATCTACTCATCTTATAATAATATTCCTTTTTTCTTAGTTATCTATGATAATAATATAGATGGTGGAGAGTTATATCTCTCACTAGGACTTTTGTCTCACCCTGTTGGTTAAATATCTTTTAGGTGGATGTGCATGCCAAACTAAAAGATCGAATAGTTGAGGACATAAAAAGAAGAGGAACTACACCTGGTGGATAATGGTATACAGATAACATCTAGTAATAGAGTCCTACATGTCGTCCATGTATACTCAGGTCTGTGGGGGTGTTCTAGATGTGTTTTGATGACATGATGATCAATATGTGGTTTTTGGTTTGTGTGCCTTTGGTGGTATGTACATACATGTGGAACTGTTATCTTACGTAACAGGTTGATTGGAAAATAATGATGTGGCTCCTTGAATATATGTTATGAAATCTAAGTATTGACTCTTGTGTAATAAATCTCAGCTCATGGTGCTTGCTGCAAATCGGTTTTAATTTCCTATGATTCTCAGTAATCCACTGATTAGTGGTTGATCGTGATTAAGTTTTGAGTAATTTTGCTTTGTGTGGAAAAGGATGTCACATTTGGTGGTATTAGAGCTATAGGTTCGTTGAGTCTACAGGGACACTAGGACTAAGATTACGATGGTGTCTAAGATAATAACATAATATGAAATATGGTGCATACTACCTAATCTCAATACTTGAGTGCCCTTGTCAAATATTCAAATGCTGAAGAAAAGGTAAGTATGGAACTCTTAGATTGATTTCTCTTTGATTATTATGATGAAGTAATCATTTTGGAACGATCTAAAGAGCATAACAAATCAGGAATCATGATGCTAATGCCTCCATCATACTATAAAATAGGATAAGAACTACACCATAACTTACTAAACTTTGAATGTTTGGTTATTAAAAGAGAAAGATACATGTCCATAAAACCTAAATCTAAGTGTGAATATGATAAGAGACGTTTTAAAGCTGTAATTTTAAGAAATATATGAAGAAAAAGATAGATGAATATGTGCTAATAAAGTAAGTCAAGGTGTAAAATCCACCTAAGATGAAGAGAATTCCTAAAACAAGAATGAAGTGAGAAGATAAAGGAGAATGAATAGTGAATAAATAAGATGGAACCTGAGTTAATCTCAGACAAATCTATGAGTATAAGAAAGTATAAAGTGTAATTCTCATGATATGTGAAAGGGAACAAGGAAGATGATCCCTACTCAATAAAGAATATGTAAACAATAATGATCCTTTTCATGATGTAAAGATGAAAAATGTGGTAAAACAAGGAAATGTTCATGAACATGAAGAGAAATAATCAAAGAAAGAGTAATGGCATGTAATCATCTTTACAGTTCCTATGTTGATGGCATGGGAACCAAGGTGAAAACAAGTTAAAATGATACATGAACAATTGAAAACTCATGCAATAACCAAGGAAGTTGGTAATCCCTTCCTCTTAATAAGAAAACCCTGGGTGATGATGTGGTGAGAAGAGAAGTATGTTCCCTTGCATTCTTTCCTTTCAAGGATGTGGCATTCAAGTGAGTCTTATGTTACTTGATGTGTATGGTTTAGAAGTGATCTTAAGATGGATACTCTGATAAGTATCGGTTGGTCTTGGACTTTAGTTCCAAGATGGTGACATCTGAGAATGGCGATGTTTTAGGAACCTTATAAGATGTTGGAAAGATTCTTTTGATATGTCTGGGTTTGGCAGTAGCAGTAGAGGGTGGATGTGATGAGGATGTGATGTGTCCTTAGCACGTATGAAGGATACCAAGGTGCCCAACCTATAGTATGGATGTCACATGTTAGGGTTTTATGCACTGCATAAGATGATGTCGGCAAGGATGCATAGGTTGAAGAGACAGTTGCAAGATCTACTTGGGTAAAGTTCATTAGGTTGAGTACAATCCCTTGGAGTACACCTATCAGGTTTGCAAGTAAGAAGAGTTCCAAGAGGGGTGTACATTGATGAGCAGGATTTCTAATCCCTATCTAGATCACTTGGGGAGAAAATATAGCTGGGAATGGACATAATAGCATGCCAATTGGTACAAGTCATAAGTTAGGTTTGTGTTGAGTCAACAAATCATAGTAGTACAGCGAAAGCATGGTAGGTCTTATAGTCCCAAGTAAGTGACATAATGCATCTCTAATCTTTCTTTGGAAGAGACATGTTGAGGTTTGAGAATGGTATGGTAAACTTCTAGTTTGAGAATCTTATCATATGATGTGGTAAGTTGAGAAGGTGATACATAAGAAAGAGTTGACACCTGAGTTGGATAAGTATGTATATTGCTTCTATGGCTAAGAAAGTATCACCAGGCATTGGGTTGACCTTGTAGCCAATAGTGGAAAGGATAAGTTGAGTATGTGTCATGTGCAACTGATCCTGTGTTGACCTTAGATGGAAGAACAATATGTTGGTCAAGTCTTATGACATCACCCTGACATTAAGGAGCTATGTGAAATTTTGAAGGTGTAATGCATGATTAATATCCATCTCATTTCACATGGGATTTTGGGAGCAAAATCCTTGTTAGGGGTTTATTACTTGTAAGGATCCTGGCTTGGGTTTTGGACTAACCCTATTTTTTATGCCAAAGTAATTTATTTAGAACTTTAATATAATCCTTTGAGGTGTTTTTCTATCATGTGACACACTTATGATTCAAGTTTGGTTCTATTTGGATAATGTTTGAGCAATGTTTGCTTGTTTTGGACCAGAGTGCAATTTACCAAAGATGAGGGGTTATCTTGCAATATGTCGCATGATAAGAATTCCCATATGATTTAGCATCATGAAAGAGAGTATGATGCCATGAGGGCCTTGTAGAGAGCTTAATTTTTAAGTTGAGCCTGTGTGGATGATACTTGTGCTATGTGTGCTAGTTTTGGTGTAAATTGCAATTTACCCAAAGTAAAGGGTTAACATGCAATTTACCATCTATAGAGTGTTCATTCTATTTTTTTACATCATCTATAAGATAGATAAAGAGGTGGGTGCCTAGTTTGAATCTTGGGCAAGAGATGATATCCTTAGTAGTGATAATGATCTATGGACAATGTGTGTTTTGACCTTAGAATGTAGTGTAATAGTTTGGTGTAGTGTAGTGTGTCGGTTTGGATATGTGGCACCCTTGGTAGGAATCCAAGAGGCCAATACTCTACCTATAGTATATCACCATAATCTTACATGTTAAGATAAAGTGGTTGCATGTGGCCTTTGCACCTAGACAAGTGTCACCTATACTCTTAAGGTGATGACACCTCTCTTTTGATCTCTCTTTCTTCCCTCAAGTATATAACCACTTCCTCTTCACACAAGTGAACCATTTGTCCATTCTTGTTCTTCTCTTCTTGGTGGATGAGATTGGGAGCTTAAGGAGCTAGAGGAAGTCTGCATGGATCTTGGGAGGTCAAGTTCCTTGCTCATGGTGATTCTTGGTTTAACTTCCATCTTGGTGAGTTATGTTTCTTGGTGATGATGTCATTGAGATCTCTTCTTCATCTTCTTCTTCCCCTCTCGGACATGGATCATACCTTGAATAAAGGTTGAATAGGTCGTGTTTCTCTCTTTCCTTCTTTCCTCCTTGAGCTATCATAACTTTGGTGTCTTCTTCTTCTTTCTTGGAGATAAGGTTGAGGTCAAGTTTGGGATTCTTGATGGATCATCTTCAACTTTGAGAAAATGTGGGATTTGGATCTTTTATCATGGAGCTTGAAACCCTTTATGGAGACCTTCTTGAGGCGGGTTATATAACTCTTAGCCTTCTTTATTATTTTCACTCTTTCATGTGCTTATATTAATTCTCATCTCTAAATTATTTATCTCATATATGTTAGTCGTTAATGATGGTCTTGAGAACTGATTTGATGAAGGAACCTCATTTAGTTTGTTGTCCATATCTTATACCTTCCTGCCATGATAAAAGTTGAACTAAGTGGTCGATATCCTAAGGTTGAAGATGACAAGTCGATAAACTTTGATCTAGACGACACTCCAAGCTAGTTCAAACCCGACATGCTCTAGAGGGGTTAAACTGATATGCTTTGTTATCTGACACCTTAGACCGATATGTTGAGGGTGCTAGCCTAACATGCCTTGTGGTGCTTAAACTGACATGCTTAACTGGTGCTTAAACCGACACCCTAGATGATGGTATGTCCGATACATGTGTCTAACTTGATACAAAGTGTGGAGATTAAGCCAACACAAGTGAATGTGTCTTGTTCGACACAAGGTTTAGTGTGTAGGATGATACAACTTTATAAGGTCAAGCCGACACACCATGTAGGTTCTAAACTGAGGTACCCTCCCATAGGAGAGAGGCTGACACACTTTGTGAAGAAAGTGGTTGACACATCAGGGTGAAGCTAAGCCGAGATACTACCTTGTTGAGTGAGAAGTCGACACACTTTCAAGTAAGGTTAAACCGACACCCATGGAGAAGATGAAACTGATATATCAAAGGCTGACCCAAGATGTTACAAACTAAGACACACCTTGATGAGGTAAAATGATACACCTAGTGGGTGTTAAGATCGTGTTGTGATGTGGATGTCAAGTCGACACACCTTGGAAGGGATGAAATTGATACCTAGGGTTGATGATAAACTGATATCCCGTGCTAATGCCAACCCAACATCTTGAGAAGGTGGTGAAACTGATATCACATGATGAGTGTGAAACGGATACCTTAAGTTGATGGTGAAACCGACATCTAGGTTTAGGGGATAGACCGAGATTCCATTAGTTGATACATTTGTAACGAAGGGCTATTACACCTATACTCTTGTGTAAGGGTATAGTCAATACATAGTGTGATGATTTATCTAAGATGTCGTGACTATGAATGGTCAATTGCTAACTATTATGAGTATCTCTAAAACTCTCCAATAAGGTGGGAGGTTATAGAAGTAGGGTTTAGTGGTAAAGTAACCATACAATAATCCTAATCATAAGGTGGTAAGACCTATGTGCTCACCTTAGTGAAAGATTGTAATCCATGACAAGTGTCTTCTATATTCCTTTCTACATGATCATAATTTGTGAGAGAGGCTAATGAGACAATTATGTGTTTACATGATAGTGGAGATTAACCTTGTTGGAATCAAGGGGTGTTAGTTTCTATGTAGAAACCCTATGAATAAGTTTAATAATCTAATAAGTTCCTTATGTATAATTTGAAGTAAAGCCCTCTAGTTATGTAATCTAAGGTTTGACATTCCTTAGTATGATAATGTAGTTGATAACTTGTGGATGGTAATAACATATGGGTCACATAAAGATGAACATCATGTGGGTGCAGTAGTCAACGTGTTTACATAATAAATTGTTGTAACCCACACATAACTTAATTAGATGATACACATATATATTTATAAAATGGAGATACCTAGTTTCGATGACATGATGATTTATTCATATCTAACTAATGTTGTTCAAACCTAAACCAGTTTCAATAAAGTGGAAATTTGCATAATTAGGGTTGGTAATGTAACCATGAGGTAAAACCCTAATCGGCTAAATGTGAAGAGCATTGACTCTAATTCTAAAGGTATGTCATATTATTGAATGTGTATGAATAGAAAGCATGATATTGTACTCTCTCTCTCTCTTAAATTACATGACTTTTACCTTATGAGCTAATTGGGTGTTATTATTAGTGAATATTATGAAGATGGTTAAATAATATCTAGCATTGGATATAAACCTCGATAAGGGGACATGGAAAGCATGAATATGTGAATGTTCATACTTGGTTATATTGTCTAATTCTTAGCCTCATACACTCCAACTTATGGGAGGTAGTAAAAGTCAGATATTTGAGATAGAATGATGCTTGAGAACCCTATGTGGAACAAGCATGAAGCTAAATCCTAATCTAGAGAACTTATGATGCATTGCTTGCTTTATTTAAAGGTTTTTAAAGTGTTGAAATTTATTCTCTCTCTGATTATATAATATTAACTTTGCCACAGAGATGAATGTAATAGCTAATGATTGCTATGGTATGTATATGTGATGTGGCACAAATGATGATTGGTATAAGTAATGCTTATATGGCCAATGAAGCATGATGAGATAATAATGAATCACAAGTGTGATGTGATGGGTCTTAGGACTTGGCAAGGACTTAGTGCCTAGTTGAGGTGATATCCTCCAATACTAGAATGAGGGATTGATATCCCATGATAATATGTTGATGGTGATAGCCTTGTGAATGGCAGTGAGACGGTGTTATGAGATGATGGGAATCAATTTATAATTAAACGATTATATCTTTTGTTGTAATACTATGCCCTTTCTTTTGAAGAAATTGTTTAAAGTTTATATGTTGTAACTTGATTGATACTAAAAGGCACTTAAATGAACTAACTAATCAAGTGGAACTTAATCATGTAGCTTTCCTTATGCCATAGATCCATTCAATGTCAACATTTGCTGGATGGTGAAACGAGTTTAACTCGGAGCACATTTTTTTTAATATGCGGGGTGCAAGTCGAGTATCCCCTTGCATCCATAATTTTAGGTTTTATGATACAACCATGTGTGAGCCGATCTCATTATGATATGGATGGCCATGCATGAGCCACTCCTTCTTGTTAAAATGGTCATGCGTGAGCCTGTTCTTCTAGCGTCGTTACCTGTATTGAGGTGGATAGGTGTTAATATATGTGGACGGCCATGCGTGAGCTGCTCCTTTAGTTGACTATGAGTCACTTGTGTAGTTTATTGACATGTCTCTATGGTGTTACTCATGTACTGACCACAAGGTTTGGTGAGGTCGTGGATTATGGTTCTTCCATAGACCTTATATGGAAGTGATTTTGACTATGTTGTGGTCAGTTAGATTTGGGTGGTATGACTTAAATCCTCAAGGGATAAGTAAATACGTAATCAGCCGTGCAGTATATATGTATAGGATCAAATGCAAAAACATTGGATGAGACCTTGCTTAGCTTTTATACTATTTAGTTTATAACAGTTATACATGTTCTTTGTATTCCTATTCAAGCATAAAGATAATATATTGTGTACTGTAGATGCCTAAACTACTTAAACAAGTGATAGTTACTTTGCTTAAGAGAATTTGTTGAATCCACTCATCTTATAATAATATCCCTTTCTACTTAGTTATCTATGATAATAATAGAGATGGTGGAGAGTTATATCTCTCGTTGGGACTTTTGTCTCACCCTATTGGTTAAATATCTTTTAGGTGGACGTGCATGCCAAACTAAAAGATCGGATAGCTGAGGACTTAAAATGAAGAGGAACTACACCTGGTGGATCATGGTATACAGATAATGTCTAGTAATAGAGTCCTACATGTCGTCCATGTACACTCAGGTCCTTGGGGTGCTCTCGATGTGTTTTGATTACATGATGATCGATATGTGGTTTTCAGTTCGTGTGCCTTTTGTGGTATGTACATACATGTGTAACTATTATATTATGTAACAGGTTGATTAGAAAATAATGATGTGGCTCCTTTAATATATGTTATGAAATGCAAGTATTGACTCTTGTGTAATAAATCTCAGCTCATGATGCTTGCTGCAAATCAGTTTTAATTTCATGTAATTCTTAGTAATACATTGATGAGTGGTTGATCATGATTAAGTTTTGAGTAATCTCACTTTGTGTGGAAAAGGGTGTCACATACTCATTCCAGCTCGATGATGTTGTGAGAGAAGGTTGTGTCCATGATATCGACTCAGAGAGTTTCATGTCAAATTGATGTGAATGTCTGAAGACCTGGCGCTAGAAGAAGCTTTTGGGGCTCTCACCGGTTGTTGCACTGGTCAGAGTCCCAGTCTACAACTAGTGTTGGGGAGGATACTGATGGCTCTATTGGGTGATTCTCAGTGTGTGAGATTTAGGGTTTATGTAGGGGCTTATATGGTGTGGATTTCTCTCCTGAATTCAATGGTGAAAACCATTTTGTAATTAATCGCTCGCACATGGAGAATTTTGCAAACGATCAAGAAATAGGAGTCCTCCTCCAAGCGGGAGGTTGAGTAAAATGAAGGACAAAAGTGATGAAACCGCTACAATGTGCGTCCCCATCTGATGGCCCACAAATGGTCTAGAAGAATAAATTTCCAAGAAAAGGTCTTTATCTCATTAAAATCACCATTATCTTCTAGAATTTAGTTACCTAGTCAAATAGACTCTTATTAAGTCCAAATTTTGATCAATTGGTCAAAATAGTGTCTAGAAAATTTGCCTAGGGTTAGTTTCTGAGTTGGATGATGAAAATAATTAATATGATTAATAATAGATACTGCTTTGATATTGCATAACAAATTATCTAAAACGAATTAAATTTGAAATTTTAGGTGTCATCATATTCTCACATTTTCTCTTAGTCGAAAATGTTACAATGCGTGTTAATAACCAAAATTAGTTAAAATTAACCCTTTGCTAAAATGTGACCCTAAAGGATATGTTATTAGAGTATTGCAAGCAAGTATCTAAAAAATGAGGATGTTACAATTCTACCCACCTTGAATAAAATTTCATCCTCAAAATTTGATTAGTCTACCCACCTTAGGATTTTACATATCTATGTACACTGCTACCTCTCTAATATTTCCTTAACATCTCATTTTCATGTTCATTGTGTGAAATTCTCATGGATATCATTATCAGGCAAACGTGTCCAAAAACTACTAATGAATTTGGAAATCTAAATTATACCGTCACCATCTATCATGGCAAAGACTCTAGCTTGCCTCTTCTTTGTGGATGGATTAGGGTTTTGGTTCACTTAAAACTAACTCACTTATCTATGTCAAAATATCTACCCTTTGTTTACATGTATGATTATGTCTAGATGACTATATGTCTCAAACTTTTAATGCCAACTCTTGTTTTGTTTGTCATGTTTGGATACATGTTGGTCGGTCATATATCTAGAGGTGAGATGTCTTTTCTCACTTATCTTGGTACCTCCCTCGTGCAGATGTCCCATACGACACACACTTGAAATGACAAGACAAGTAAGATTATGCACAAAACATTCTCTCTACAAAACCCCACAAGCTTGTGTCCCATACCATAAACATGTGGGAAAAAGATAGAGTGTGCTATATGAAATTATTGAGTTAACATAAAAGTCCAAATCATCTAGGCACATAACCCTAATCCTCATCCATAGTTATGTCTCCTGACTAAACCTCTAACAAAAATCCTACTTGTCTTTGGCTGATATATTATTTTATATATATGGATACTTACTGTCTTTCTAAATATGTACTCTAATCTCACATGGATTTTAATGGGGTGATCTAAGGTAAGAACATGAGAATTTGTCTGGTGGCCAACTATAATGTCACTCTGATACCATTCTATAACACCCTCCCTAAGTATACACATGCACATGAGGGAAGAAACATAGAGTTATCCATATCTCATGCACTTAATGGGGCATTGCATAAAACTAGCATTCATAATAAGAATATAATCAATCACACAAATTGAAGTATCAAAACATTCTCATGATTGTTCTTACAAAACAAAACATAAATGCTATAACATGGAAAACTCATTGTCAAAGTATCTACTCTAAAGATGGAAACATATAATTGAATCTATAAATCTAAGGATCATCTTATAGTTGGCACCCAACTAGATTGAGTCTTGCTCTATCCTTGTGCTCTGAGTCTCTAAAATCTACTTTGTTTTGCTCATCACATGCAAACATCTCGTCCCCATCCATGCATTGGAAATATAGTTGTTAGCGTAAGCGGCATGAGTACTCTAGTATATAGATTATTGGAAAAAATCAAATGCTACAAAATATTTCTAAACATTATAGGCATGAAACTGACATTAAACTTTATATAAAATATGAAACATTATTATCTCTTCCTTCTTTAACTTAGTTCTTATCTTTTTACCTTGTCTTTTCTTAGAAACCTATATTGTGGTACATAGGTATCATTACTTACACTAAGGTGTATGGGTCACATAACTTGCACTTTAGGCCTAGGTTATGTATCTGAATCGGTCTACATTCTAGTGTCTAGGCCTCATGACTTGCACAAAGGGCATGAGTCATGTCTTCTCTTATCTTAATTTCTTTCTTCATACTTATAAATGAGATTATATGCACATTCAAGATTGAGGTATCTTTTATTTATGACTTTTATCTTATTGTGGCCACCATTATATGATAAGTCATCCTCTGTTGAAACTGAAGTGTCCTCTCAGTGTCCTCTATGGTGCAACACACCCTCTGTTGACACCGAAGTATCCTCTATGATGCAACGCACCCTCTGTTGGCACAATGTGCCCTCTGTTTACATTGAAATATCCTCTATGTTGCAACGCATCCTCTATTGGCATAATGTGTCCTCTGTGACACTCACAGTGTCTGACACAGTGTGTCCTCTGAATCCTCTCCAGACTCTCTAGTAAGGAATTATCCTATAATGTATATAGTTAATGTTCTAATGTCAATTTCTATCTCTATTCTTAATTTCTTCTCTCTTAATGTTAATCTCTTATCTCTAAATTTGTTCTTAAAATCTATCTCTGAATGTTAATATATTATCTCTGACTTTATATATCTATTCTTTAACTCTATACTGAATCGAACTTTGAATCAAAATTCTGATATTCTCATTGTTTAGATAAATCTTAATCTGAATCTCTTATTCAATAGAGTGACTTAATTAATCAAATTTATGACATCCGAGTTTAAAGTCTTAAGGAAAATAATTTGAACTAAATATAGAAATACTAAGTATATGAAAGTAATTTAAGTATAAAAATATCTAAAATGTGATTTTTGATAAGATAACTCAAACTCTATAAAATTTCATTAAATCAGATATTATCATGAATCTTAATGTATTCATGTAATTAAATCTTAAAACATGAATCTTATAAAATCTTATCCTCCAAATGTAATTATAAGTTAATGCATTCTACTCTTATATTTTATCATGTGCCTAATTCTTAGATCTTAACTGTCTAAAGAATCTAAACCACACTTACTTCTAAGATCTTAATCTATCTAAGAAATCTTAATAACACATTTCTACTTAAAATTTTAAATAGAACATCATACCACATTATCAAGTATGACTACATTGCTTGCATATCTTACCTTATAGTCTTATTCGTTAATATGAATTATAACTAAGAAATCTTATAGGAATATGATCCTTTATGTGGCGCCACATCCCGCTATCATACAGACAACGAGATGCCACGTGAAAACGTGCAAAAACACGATAAACCACATATTATCGAAAACATAGGTTAATTAAAACCATTTGCAGAAAGCAGAGAAAAGAGAACTATTACATTCAGATCCTCATCCTGTAAGGAAACATGTTGTATAAATATGCACAAGCATGAATATATGTCCACAACTTATAGCAACCAGCTGTCCTGTCAGCACCAGAGTTCATCACCTGTTTATACATACATAATGGGCCACATCAGGCCAGCAGTAGGATATACAAGCAACATCAGCTATACATCATAAAACATCATCAAAACACCTCCGGGCACATGAGTATAGGGATGACTCTAGGACTCTACTACAAAACTACCAAAATAGTAGCATGTCCATCTCTTGCCTTCTACTACTCTTCCTCTTTATGCTCGGCCACAATCTCACGACCACCACCACGTCTGACGCGATCACCTAAAAAGGGGGTAAACCAATGGGGTGAGACACATAGTCCCAGTGAGAAACATACCTCCCTGCCGACACTATAAAACTCCAAAGAAGGGTAAAGCAGATAACTGATATAAGCAGATTATATGAGCAGCACACTGAGCAGGTCTTACTGTATTATCAAACTTACCAAGATATCTAGGAGGCATATAACCTAATTTTATTTATGGAACATAATTGACAAGATAAAATTTATAAGATCTTACCACATAACATAAGGAACATATAAGTAATTGCAAGGTATAACAAGATCAACTACACAAGTAAGGCCTCAACCAATGTTTTGTGTTTTGCCTTAAGTAATAAATATTATTCAGCTGGATTACGTATTATTATGACCTGAGGAAGTGAGCTGTACCACTCAAATCCAACCTTCAGTTGTGAAACACAAGCCGGTACCATAAAAGGTTGATGGAAGAGTTGGACTCCATGACCTCACCACCTCGTGGTCAGTGTACGAGTGCAAAACAAGCAGGACCACAGTCTCATGCTTAAGTGGCCTCAGCCACAGGGTTAGGCTACCCTCTGCCTAGCCCACCTCGGTATAGGTATAGGCGCTAGTGAAACTGAGCCACGAACATGTTCACCGTGCTCTGAGCCATGAACGCATTCATGCTCTCTTATCACACATCCTAAGCTATGGGCTTGTTCACCATGCTCCAACATATTGAGCCACGAGCCTGAAACCGTGCTCTGGAGTCTACAACTGAAGTTGCACTATAATCATCCTCATTTTCAGCTGGGAGAAACCACACATATTCAAAAATATGCGCTTCCAGGTTAACCAGCAGGAGAACCTATTTCACCATCACCAGCTACTGACGATGATGGATCTATGGCCAGGGCAACCTATAGGATATGTTCCATTGTAATTCATTAGTATATTTTAAGTGGATTGTTGAGGCAACCAAGTTGTAAAACGTACATAGCATTAAATTACATTATTACTATCACCATCATATTACCCTGGGATCTCAATCCCTCATCATAGGAAGCCACTGCCTCTCAAGGCATCATCATCTTACATCATCACCTGGGATAACAATCCCTCATCTCATCATCAAGAGGATAACACTTCACTAGGTACTCAGCCCTCATCAGGTCCTCATACCTATCTCATCATACTAGTGATGCATGTTATCTCATCAATAAGAATTATCATCATGCAGCGTTATTCAAACACATATACCTCATAGGTCTTACCTGGCTATGAATTCACCTGATACACCTGCATAGTTAGTATGCACATCAAGAGAGATAATTCAAAATCACCAGACATAGATCTTACTAATTATTATGTCATTAGGGTTGCATATGTTCATGTCATGATTACAATCATATGAGGCATACAGTTGTATCAATTACATTATGGTTATCGAATCATAAGCATCCACTTATTCCATTTATCTTTTACACATAAACAAGTATCTTGTTATCTGATCTAGCATTATCTTTAAGCATCAAGCATAGCACTAGTTCACAACCCATCAACCATATAATATCAACAACATAGGTGTGATTACAAGACAACACATCACTAGCTAGGTTTCCCTTCAGGTGTGCCCTCCCCTTGGCCCTTATCCACCCCGATCTCCCTCCCCTCTTCCCCCCCACCCTCTTCTCCACCTTCTTCCCCTCCCCGCTTCCCCTGATGACTCCACTGGTGACCAATCCTCCGTTTTCTGGTGGTGTGGCCTGGGCGGCGGTGAGTCTGCTCACTGTTGTCCTTTGTCGAGCACAATATCACCTGTGAGGCTACTAGTCTAAGTGAGGATTAGGACCTTCCGCTCGTGAGTCCCGTGGAGTTGATGACATTTGTGAGTAAGGCATTCCGGGAGGAGTGGCTCCGCGGGGACTTCGGGAGGAATGGGAAGCTCAAGCATGGCCTGCTGGGCTACTGCTCGCACTCTCTGAGCCCCCCCCCCTCTTAAACTCTTCGATGGAGGTAAGGGGGCTAGGGTTCATGGGCCTTCTCTGGTTTCTTGTCAGATCGCAGGGGTCCCCTTGCCCGACCTGGAGTGGAGGGAGGCGTGATGCGCTGCCTTCATAGAGATCGGGTTCCACGGGGTTCGGCTGTTGACCTGGTTGACTCCTTACCATTCAAGCGAGATGGTTGGAGAGTAACCGTCCCTGCCTCGGTCTGCGACAACGCGTGCTGCTCCGATTGCAGGTGAAGAACTGGCTGGCTTGCTC
Source organism: Alisma plantago-aquatica (assembly GCA_963693085.1). Taxonomy (NCBI): domain Eukaryota; kingdom Viridiplantae; phylum Streptophyta; class Magnoliopsida; order Alismatales; family Alismataceae; genus Alisma; species Alisma plantago-aquatica. Next base: position 300,839,820 of record OY856411.1, on the reverse strand, counting down.
ATTCTTCTCAGGCACCGTCTACTCCTGCGGCTGAGGTGAGCCTGGATGTCCAGTCCGATGGTTACCCCTCGACCCCCGATGAGGTTCCAGGTATGCTGATTGGCGATGGATGGTGGTGCCTCTCTTCCCCGGCACTGGTGCGGCCTCATGTTGGTTTGATCGTATTGGCGTCAACATTGGGTTTGGGTGGCTCGCCATTAGGTCAGGGCTTCGCCCCTGTATGATTGGATGTCCTTCTAGTGCTCGTCAAAATGTTCATGTGCAAACAGGGGAATCGAGCCCGTGTGTGGGTGTTCCTTGGTTCTGTACAAACACCCAATCTAGTTTCAACCTTTACAGGCTAGAGCTGGAGTTGTTTGGAAACCTTTCGTGAGATGTAAAGGGTCAAGTTCAGCTAATTCGTTACCTCAGGAAAGAGATAGTGTATGGGCGTTTTCCCACTTCTACTTCTATGTCATGCTCTCAGGGTGTTCGTTGAAATGCTCGGTGCTTGCAACAACATTGGGTGTCTTCTCTGGATCTGCTGTTACGTTGCTGTGTAAACAGAAGCTACTGAAGATCAAGGACTCTGGCAGGTCAGCTACTTGGCTGTGTGGCGGGATGACAATTAGAAGGATCTCCCTAATCTTGGCAGAGCTCTACACTTTGTGGGTACTCTTAAAAGATACTTGGTGTTGTGCTAAGCATGAAGGAGTGTTTTGGAGTTATTCTTTTCCCTCCCACACTCTGTTGTTTAAACGTGTTGGTTCTTGTTTCTCTGAAGGATGGATCAGTTTTTTTTTCTTTTCTGATCTGATATCTAGGGGTTCTTTTTGGGTGTCATGCCCATTTAGGAACCTGATGTTCTGGTAGCTGAGAAGGTCAGAAGATTCAGGCCTAGCTACAGGCAGGAAAATTAGAGTTTGTTCTATGTCAAGCTACTGTTACTACTTGTGGGTACGTTGAATGCATGTAATAATGGCTTGTAATAGTCCTCTTCTGGTTGGATTACTTGGAGCTAGCTCGTGTAGTTAGATAGGTCTTCTTAGATTTGTCACGTCTAGAAATCTTGTGTTTTCCCCTGCGTGGGGAGTTTGATCTTTGTTTGAGCTTTTTAGCTCCTGTCGATGTAATGGGGTACTTAGTGCCCAAAGTTTTTGGTTTCTATAGTAAGACGTTTTTTTGACCGACAAAAAAAAGGTACCAGCTAACCTCGCTAAAAGTGTGACGGGTAGTGTGCCCCTTACCATAGGTGGTATCGGGCAGGGTAACAACCCTCACTAAAGGCCTATCAGCCAAGGCACTTAGCCACATTTGTCGGCCAACTCAAACACAAGAGTGCATCGATCAATAAGGCCTATGGGATGTCGTGCAACCAAGGTAACATGAATGCATCGTTCAGCTGGGGTCAGGAGGTGTATCATGCAATTCAGATATGTGTGCATTGGGAAGCTAGTTGTATTGGCTAAGACCCTATCGACTACCTGATTTGGTCATTTCGGCATCAACGTTGGGTTGTATCGGGAAACCATCTCACCACTGTAACGGCCAAGATCGTGGCGCCCAAGCCAACGCTATAACGCCCGCCATGTGCACATCACCAAACGATACAAGGGCACCACAAGGAAGCCTATCGTCCAATAAGATCAAGCACAACATATCGACCACCACTAAGGCAAGCACTAGGGTTTCACCACACAACACTATATCGGGCAGCAACCCTACCAACCTGTGTCGCCCAAGGCACAAAACAAAGGCACCTACAGAGATAACAACTAAGCACCATATCGGCCAAGGGGATAACACCTATTAGGAGAAAGGGTCATCTCAGTCAAGGCATATCGCCCAAGGTCACCAACAAGATCAAGATGGTCATATCCGGCACAAAGCCAACCAAACTCAACATGACCATAACGGCCAAAGCTAAACCCAAGGTGAGGGGTGTCGGGCAACATCACCACAAAGGTGTATCGTGCAAGGCACAAAGGTTCATCTCGGCTTGGTCATCACTAACCTCAAGATAACCATCATCAAAACCCTAAGAGATCAAGAGAGTTGGCTCACCTCTCAACAATCAAGAGAGAGGGGTTTTGTACAACCTCCATCACATATCTCGGGCAACATGATAGATCATTTCCATATCGGCCAAGCTCCCAACCTCTACTAGGTCAACATATAACCATGGCTCACCTCTCAAATCCATGGTGAGAGAAGAGTGTTGCCTAAGCAACTAGAGTATAGACTCACCTCTCAACAACCAAGTGAGAGGAGTGTTGCCTATACCACTAGAGCTGAACTCACTTCTCAAAACCAAATGGAGAGAAAGGAGTTTTGCCCAAGAAACTCTATACATATGGTTTGGCCACCAAGCTCAAAAACACATCTATAACATGAACATATATCCATAAGATCAAAGATACCAACTAGAGAAAGAAACATATCTAACAAGAAGCATATCCAACAAGATACATGGTCGATCAAGGTGAAACATAACATGAAACAAGAAAAGGAAGTAGTATAGCTAGGGTTAGGAGTTATGTAACCCGCCTTAAGCAAGCTCCAAGCTCCTATCACCAAGATCCCAAGCTCAAGAACCACCTTCGGCCACCTCAAGAAGAGAAACAAAACTTGTAACCACCATGGCTGAAGAGCAAGCAAGAAAGAGAAGAAGAAGAAGATGGTGTTAAGGAAAGAGGGAAGATGCTCACCACAAGAAGAAGAACAAGGCACCCTAGGGCTCGGCCACCACTAGAGGAAGAAGAAGACTCCAAGGAGAAGGAGGAGGATCGGCCACCAACTTGCAAAGGATATGTGTCTCCCACCAAGGAAGGAAAGGAAGCAACACCAACTAAAGGGATCCTAAGCAAAAGAAATGAGAGACATATATAGAAGAGGGTGAAGGAGAAAACAAGGCAAGGTTTCGCCCACCTAGGGACACTTGTCCATGGACAATGCCACCTCCTTATCTCACCCCATACACATGTCCAAGACAATTGTCACATGCAAGCATCATGCACCAAGTGTCCACAAGGGTGGTGACACAAACGAAGCCAAAGGTCAAGGATGGTCAAAGGTCGACACACCTCATGGGCGATACACTCTCTTGCCTGACACAGCCTCATGGCCGACACAACCATGGCTGACACAAGGCTCCCAAACACACCCTTGCCTGATACAAGGTCCAACAAGGCAAGGCAAGGCCCAAACAAGGCAAAACAAGGCTCAATAAGGCTCAACCAAGCCCAAGGCAACCCAAGCAACGAGCCCAACCCTTACTCTCAACTCTAGAGGAAGAAAGGAGAGAGAGAAACACCTCTCAAGGTGACAAACTTTCTCATCAACCCTAGACTTGGGTTATTTGCAAGTAGAACCTCCAACTCTCAACAAAGCACAAACAAACCCTAATCACCACTTGAGGTGATTAGCATGCAACTAAAATTTAGGGTTAGGTAAAGCAAATAGGATAAGCCCAAAATGGAGGTCAGGGTCCTTACAAGCATTAAACCCCTACAAAAGGATTTTTTCCCCGAAATCTAAAGAGAAAAGCGAGGGATACTCCCTCCTCATCTCTTCCTCAAGCTCCCACGTGGCTTCCTTAACATCACGATGATGCCAAAGGACTTTTAGAAGAACCAAGTCTTTCCTTTTCAACTTCTTTACTCTTCTATCAAGGATCGTCACTGGACCTTCCTCGTAGGTTACATCTTCATCGAGCTCAACCCAACTGGTTGTATCATTGTCCCTATGTCTGTTTGACTTTTCTTCAGCATTCTTATTTGGAACACCAGATGTAACCTATGCAACTCTGGCGGCAGCTTGTTGTGTGATTTATATATCATATTTTCACACAACATTTTGATTCATTCTGATTTAATTTAGTCTCTTTTCATATTACTTTTGCCATCAATTCGTCAAAAATGCTTTACCATAACTTGCCTTGTCTTTCTGGTTTAAAAACAACTCATTTCAATGCTTTTTTGTGCAGAAACAGCAACTTGCACGACGTTCAACTTGTTTGAACGGCATGCAAGTTCCCAAAAATCTTACTCATTTTCTTGCAGACCTTTCTGGAAACTTGAACGGGGTGCAAACTGAATCTGCACGCCGTTCAACTTTTCTGTAGCTTGCAAAGAAGTTTGCACGGCGTTCAAATCCGTTTGCACGCCGTTCAGATGGAACGCGCATTTTACAGACACTTCTGGAAACTTGCACGGGGTGCAAGTTCCCTTTGCACGCCGTTCAGAGTACTGATAACTGCCGCTTTTTGTGAAGTGCACGGCGTGCAATCAATCTGCACGCCGTTCAGCCGGCAGTTTTAGAATTTGGACATTCGAGATTTTGAATTAAAAGAGAGGAGGGAAGTCGAGGGACGGTTATCGGGGGTCATTTGGAACGTCTTGCTCATCCCAGACACAGAGTAAAGCAAAGAGGAGGTGATTTTGAAGGATTCCAAAGGTTTTCTAGAGAAAGAAGACCATTTCTCTTCTTCTTCTTCTCCATTTGCAGCAGCAAGGTGCAACAGAGCTTCTTCACTCCACAAAGCTTCTCGGGAGGGAAGTTTGTCCGGTTTGGAGCAGCTGTAGAAGTGGGATTTCGTCCTCAAGTCAGAATTCTACCTTCCTTTGGTTACACCTTGGTATTGCTTAGCTTTTCCTTCTCTAAACCATGCTAAACTCTGAAATTTCTGCACATTTTCTGTTGTACATCATTATGGACGAGTAGACCCTTTTTCTTGGGCATGGGAGAGTAACTCCCATGTCATAGCTTGTAAGAACATATGAATTTCGTACTAAATGTTAGTTTCTTACATGTTCCAAAATTTGTTTCAGATCTGAAATGCTTGTTTGTGTGATTGGCCATCATACTTGCATGTTTTATACTTTCTTTCATAATCTGAGAAGATGTGTTTGAGAGTATGGAGTTACTGTTTTGGCAACTTGTCCTTGACCACGAGAGTGGCTGGGATTATGTTGAGGAGCAAGGTTTGTGATTTGAAATGAAATACATACACGAGAGTGATGTATGGAGTTAAAATCGTCATCACTTCACCGGGAGGTGAGTGATGACTTCAAACCTCCTTTGCAAGTTAATTAACATGTTTAAATTCGTATTTTAATATAAGCTATGATGTGATAGTGAAATCCTAGGTCCAAGATCCTTCCATATCTGAATCTTAACTTTTCTTAAGTGATAACTTACTGTTTTGTTTTAAATCTATAATTTAGTTGTTCTAATCCAATCATCTTGTGTACAACGATCTAGATTATTGAAAATCATAACTCTTGCGCCTAACTAACCAATGCTCCTTGTGTTCGACCTCGACTACAACTACTCTCGTATACTTGCGGGATATAGCTAGTTGAGTAAAAGATCATTCTTATGATTGAAACTCGTTAGTGTAAACAATCAACAAGTTTTTGGCGCCGTTGTCGGGGAGCATCGGTATTCCTATTAGAGTAAGAGTTTTTGATAAGTAAATGAGACTAGATCACAACCTTCATATGCACCATCATATCCATAAATCATAATTCATCATGATCATCATAATTTGTTGTATCTTCCATGTTTGTTTTAGTATCTCACTCACCTTGTTTATTTGCAGGAGCATATGGGGTGTTCATAAAAAGATCCTTGAACTGTGTATATCTCTACATTCAGAAAATGAACACACTATTTGCAGCCCTCATGGAGAAAGAAGGAGTGAAACCCAAACATGTATGGAGGAATCACAACCCGCACAACCATCATCCATGTCACCATCATCCAAATGACAATTACCCATGTCGCCTTCATCCACATCACCTTCATATGTACCACCCTCATCCACACATCCTTCATCCACACCACCATCATTCACATCTAATTCACCACCATCATATACATCACCAACATCCATACAACATACACCACCACCATCTACACCACATCTACCTAATCCTCTGGATTCACATGAAGAACTAGTCAAGGAGGATGACCTTCCTCTTAAGGACTACTTTGGTACAGCTGTAATGCACATGAGTGGGCCTATTAATATTTCATAATTTGAGGCAGAGGAGTTTTCTATCAGCCCATCCATCATACAATTGCTACAGCTGAATGCATTTGGAGGGACACTAATGGAGGATCCAAACCTCCACATTGCTGAATTTCTACAGTTGCTAAGCACCATAAAGATATATGGTGTTCCTACTGATGGGATACGCCTAATTCTTTTTCCATTCTCTCTTAAAGATAGAGCCAAGGCATGGCTCTATACTTTGCCAAAGAAGTCAATCGGCACTTGGGAGGAGCTTCTAAAGGTCTTTTTGGCAAGATATTTTCCACCTAGCAAAACTTTGCAACTAAGGAGTCAACTCATCAATTATTCTCAAAGGGATGGAGAGACCTTGTATGATACATGGGAGAGGTTCAAAGATCTTCAACATCTTTGTCCACATCATGGTCTAAGCAATTGGCTTCTATTGCAATCTTTCTATAATGGTTTGTGTTGCAATACAAGGATGTCTATTGATGCAGCTGCAAATGGAGATGTAATGAACAAATCTTATGGAGAAGCCTATGCTATTATTGAAGATATGGCATCAAATCATTTCCAATGGAGTATGGCTACAAGCTACCACCCATCCTTTTCACATACTACTTCTAGAAAGCAAAGGGAAGATCACACGGTTGGTTCTATAGACATAATTGCAGCAAAGATAGACACTTTATCACAAAGGTTTGATAAGCTAAGCACACAGCCATTTCAAGCAGCCAATATTATTTGTGATTCATGTGGGTTGCTTGGAAACTCATCTTCTACATGTTATGCTTCTTCTATTTATTCTCCAATAGGCTACACTCCACCAGACTTCTACATCAATGCAAACCCAAATTTCATTCAGCCACAACAACCACAAGTAACTTCTAGATTAGAGTCCATGCTTGCAACATTTATTTCAACTCAAATGCAGCAAAATGAGGAGTTCCATCAACAAAGACAATCAATGAAGGGTTCCATTTTCCAACTCTCTTCTAAGGTGGACGATATTACCACTCATGCACACATCTTGGAGAAACAAATTACCCAACAAGCTCTTTTTAGCAAAGAAGCATTTCCACCTTTCTTGCCTAGTCCACCGGAGATGAATCCAACATATTTCAGGCCGGTGACATTGAAGAATGGAGTTGTTATAGAGGTATATCCTTCAAAGTATGATGATATTGATATCCATGATGATTATGAAGTTGCAACTAAAGGGGAGAGAGCTACAACACATGCTCTACATGTTGATTCTTCATGCAAGCCACATGTCCTTCCTCCTCACATTCTAGATGACACATTACTTTATAATGAGACCACTCTTCCCAACTCATATTTTGATGATGATTCAAAGAAGAATGAAAAGACAAATAGTATTGGCATACAAAAGACTATTCTTGTTGCAGCTCATAGGTGCTTTCGCTTGCCCCAAATCAAGGACATATTTGCAAGGAGGCATAAATCTTTAGCACAACAATTTCCAGCTGCAAATCAGAGCACCGGTCCTCCATGGACTTTGATGTTTCCACCATGATGAGGTACCCGGTTGTGTACCTCTTGAGTGCGATTGAAGCAGTGAGGTCACTGCTGATTTCAAGCTTAAGGGGGACACAACCGACCGGTATTTGGTATTTGGTAGTTGTATCTTTATTTCAGTTTTTCTTTCAGTTGTATTTCAGTTTTTCTTTCAGTTGAGTCTGTTTTGTCAGTTCTTTTTCTTTCATGTCAGTCTGTTTTGTTCTTTGATGGCAAAATTCCATATGATCAGAGACTACCTTGTTAGAATGAAACCCCTTTTATTTTGTTCCTCAATGAGATATGATTGGCTATATGTAAGAGAAAAATTTGAAAACATGTTGAATGAAATGGAAACTGAAAATTACCCATGTACATTGATGAGATTGTGTTTGTAATTGATATCTCCCTTTTTCTGCATCATGGAATACTCAAAACATGTAATGATTCAAAAAAATTTGGCAAATCATTTAACTGGCAACACTAGTGAAAAAACAGGATACTTTTATCAAACTATTAGTGCAATTGAAAACGAATTTTACAGTGAAAACCATTAAAAAGAATGCCGAAAACCTTGTTGTCTTTAACCTTCTTATTTGACTTTTTGTTTTGTTTCATACCTTTACCCAATAAAAGATGGCCCTATGGCCCACATATTATGCTAACCTAGTGTAAGCCCGATCTGGCAACGACGGTTAGGTGATATGAGTAATGAAAAGAGGGTAACAAAAACACCCCAACCAGCATTCCACGTGAGCATAAGCCTAAATTAGCAGCCGAATGCTGGAAACCCAAAAATATTATTGCTATATCTCTTGGAAAAGAGTTCAATCAAGTTGGTTAAGGACATCATTCTTTTGGTCTTCAAAAATCCATATAGCTGAAAATTCTGTTATGCAAATGCACTAACCCTTTGATTTAAGTATCCATATTCTTATTAGTGTTGTTAGTTAGGTATTTGCTTGGTTTTGGAATCAACCTTAATGAACTAATTCTTTCTACCTTTGATGTTGAGATTTTGGAGATATCTTCTACAAACACGAACTCATTGCACACATGTCTGAGATTATTGCATATTTGTTTCTCTGTTCATTCACACATGGGTAAAAATTTCTTTCTTTCATATAACCATGTTTCTCTTTGCTTGAGGATAAGCAACAGTTCAAGCATAGGGGGATTTGTTGTGTGATTTATATATCATATTTTCACACAACATTTTGATTCATTCTGATTTAATTTAGTCTCTTTTCATATTACTTTTGCCATCAATTCGTTAAAAATGCTTTACCATAACTTGCCTTGTCTTTCTGGTTTAAAACCAACTCATTTCAATGCTTTTTTGTGTAGAAACAGCAACTTGCACGACGTTCAACTTGTTTGAACGGCGTGCAAGTTCCCAAAAATCTTACTCGTTTTCCTGCAGACCTTTCTAGAAACTTGAACGGGGTGCAAACTGAATCTACACGCCGTTCAACTTTTTTGTAGCTTGCAAAGAAGTTTGCACGGCGTTCAAATCCATTTGCACGCCGTTCAGATGGAACGCGCATTTTACAGACACTTCTGGAAACTTGCACGGGGTGCAAGTTCCCTTTGCACGCCATTCAGAGTACTGATAACTGTCACTTTTTGTGAAGTGCACGGCGTGCAATCAATCTGCACGCCGTTCAGCCGGCAGTTTCAGAATTTGGAAATTCAAGATTTTGAATTAAAAGAGAGGAGGGAAGTCGAGGGACGGTTATCGGGGGTCATTTGGAACGTCTTGCTCGTCCCAGACACAGAGTAAAGCAGAGAGGAGGCGATTTTGAAGGATTCCAAAGGTTTTCTAGAGAAAGAAGACCATTGCTCTTCTTCTTCTTCTCCATTTGCAGCAGCAAGGTGCAACAGAGCTTCTTCACTCCACAAAGCTTCTCGGGAGGGAAGTTTGTCCGGTTTGGAGCAGCTGTAGAAGTGGTATTTCGTCCTCAAGTTGGAATTCTACCTTCCTTTGGTTACACCTTGGGATTGCTTAGCTTTTCCTTCTCTAAACCATGCTAAACTCTGAAATTTCTGCACATTTTCTGTTGTACATCATTATGGACGAGTAGACCCTTTTTCTTGGGCATGGGAGAGTAACTCCCATGTCATAGCTTGTAAGAACATATGAATTTCGTACTAAATGTTAGTTTCTTGCATGTTCCAAAAGTTATTTCAGATATGAAATGCTTGTTTGTGTGATTGGCCATCATACTTGCATGTTTTATACTTTCTTTCATAATCTGAGAAGATGTGTTTGAGAGTATGGAGTTACTCTTTTGGCAACTTGTCCTTGACCACGAGAGTGGGTGGGATTATGTTGAGGAGCAAGGTTTGTGATTTGAAATGAAATACATACACGAGAGTGATGTATGGAGTTAAAATTGTCATCACTTCACCGGGAGGTGAGTGATGACTACAAACCTCCTTTGCAAGTTAATTAACATATTTAAATTCGTATTTTAATATAAGCTATGATGTGATAGTGAAATCCTAGGTCCAAGATCCTTCCATATCTGAATCTTAACTTTTCTTAAGTGATATCTTACTGTTTTGTTTTAAATCTATAATTTAGTTGTTCTAATCCAATCATCTTGTGTACAACGATCTAGATTATTGAAAATCATAACTCTTGCGCCTAACTAACCAACGCTCCTTGTGTTCGACCTCGACTACAACTACTCTCGTATACTTGCGGGATATAGCTAGTTGAGTAAAAGATCATTCTTATGATTGAAACTCGTTAGTGTAAACAACCAACACATCTCTAACTTGTAAACTACCTTGCCAACACCTGCTATTACCGGGTATGGCCCCATATACCTGGGTGCCAGTTTGCCTTTCCAGCCAAACCTTAGCACACCTTTCCAAGGTGAGACCTTGAGATACACTTTGTCTCCCACCTGGAACTCTAAAGGTCATCGGTGATTATCTATGTATGACTTCTATCTATCCTATGCCACTTTCAACTTTTGTTGTATCACACTGATTTACTTTGTTGTCTGTTGCACCAACTCAGGACCCAAAAGTTGATACTCACCAGACTCATACCAACATAGAGGAGATCTACACTTCCTGCCATATAGAGCCTCATAAGGAGCCATGTCAATGCTCCGCCGGTAACTACTGTTGTAGGCGAACTCTATCAAACTGAGATGTACATCCCAACTACCTAAGAACTGCAAAACACAAGCTCAGAGAAGATCTTCTAAAGTCTAAATAATCCTTTCAGACTGCCCATCTGTCTGCGGGTGGAAAGTAGTACTGAACCTTAACTGCATTCCCAATGCTTTGTGCAACTGTTCCTAAAAACAACTCATGAACTGAGGACCTCTGTCGGAAACTATCGTTGTTGGTACACCGTGCAAACACACTATTTCATCCACATATATCCGAGCAAGCTTCTCTGTTGTATATGTTGTCTTCACGGGTATGAAATGAGCAGACTTTGTCAATCTATCCACTATCACCCAAATGGAATCATGATTCTTGGTTGTCCTTGGCAGACCAACTATGAAATCCATGGTTATATGGTCCCATTTCCACTGCGGTATCGACAGGGGTTGCAACGTACATGTCGGCTTCTGATGCTCAGCCTTAACTTGCTGGCATATCGCACACCTAGCCACAAACTCAACTACTTCTCTCTTCAAGCCAGGCCACCAATACAAGTCCTTCAGATTATGATACATCTTGGTAACACCTGGATGCATAGCATACATCGATGTGTGCACTTCCTCGAGCACTAGCTTTCTCAGATCATCATTATCGGGGACCACCATCCTACCATGATAACAAACTAGTCCATCCTCAGACTCATGGAACCCATCACGCTTTTTACTGCCGAACTCTGATCTGATCAACTGAACTGGAATCTGTCTACTGTGTGTCTTTGATTTGTTGTCTCAGTGTAGGCTTTACTTGTATATGTGCTAACAGTCCTACCAGCAAGGAAACTTCCATCTGTGCATTCATCTGCCGCAAGGAGATAAACATATCATGTTTATGGCATACCAAAGAACTCAACTGTGCTTTCTTCATAGAGCGAGAAGAAGGAGACTTTCTGCTAAGCGCATCAGCTACCACGTTCGCATTACCAGGATGATACTCAATGGTGCAGTCATAATCATTGATCGGCTCCATCCAGCGATGTTGTCGCATTTTCAGCTCTCTCTACGAGAAGATGTACTTCAAGTTCTTATGATCTGTAAAGATCTGACACACTTCCCCATAAATATAGTGTCTCCAAATCTTCAACGCATGAACCACCACTTCCAACTCCAAATCATGTATCAGATAGTTCTCCTCATGTTTCTTAAGTTGTCGCGAAGCAAAAGAAACCACATGATCATCCTGCATCAGCACACATCCTAAGCCTTTCTTGGAAGCATCACAGAAAACAACATATCCCTTCCCAAGCTCTGGCAGTACCAATACTAGAGCACTAATCAACTTCTCCTTGAAACTGTGGAAAGCTTGCTGACAATGATCATTCCAAACAAAAGGTACATTTTCCTGGTCAACTTTGTTAATGGTATTGAGATTACAATAAAGTTCCTTATAAACCTCCGGTAGTATCCTACTAAACCCAAAAAACTACAAACTTCTGTCGACATCTTCAGTTGCTCCAAATTTGTAACTGACTCCACCTTCTTAGGGTCCATTCTGACTCCTTCTACAGATATCACATGACCCAAGGAAGTCACTTCTTTCAACCAGAACTCACACTTGTTGAACTTGGCATACAATTGATGTTGGCAAAAAAGAATCAACACTTTTCGAAGATGTTGTTCATGCTCTTGACTGTCACGACTATAGATCAAGATGTCATCTATAAAAACTACAACAACCTGGTCTAGAAACGGACGGAACACCATGTTCATCAGATCTATGAAAGCAGTAGGCGCATTGGTTAGTCCAAACGGCATAACTACAAACTTGAAGTGACCATACCTCGTCCTAAATGGTGACTTCAGTATGTCCTCATCCTTAATCCTCAACTAATGATATCCAGACTGTAGATCTATTTTTGAGAACACTGTAGCACCACACAACTGATCAAATAGATCATCTATCCTCGACAACGGGTACTTGTTCTTGATCGTGACTTTGTTCAACTGCCAGTAATCTACACACAACCACATCGACCCATCCTTCTTCTTTACAAATAGGACTGGAGAACCCCAAGGTGATGTGCTCGGTCTGACGAAACCCTTATCCAACAACTCATGTAACTGCTTCTTCAGCTCTGCCATCTCAGTTGGAGCCATCATGTACGGTGTCTGAGCAATTAGTTGTGATCCTGGAACCATATTGATCTTAAAGTCAATCTCTCTAGGTGGGGGAACATTAGGCAACTCATCGAGAAACACATCTGCAAACTCATGAATAACATGCACTTCCTCAAGGCTAGGACCTTTTGCCTTGGTATCCACAATGTGGACTAAGAATGTCTTACACCCTTGTCGTAACAACTTCTTTGCCACCAAAGCTGATACTAATCATATCAGAAGGATCTTTCTATCTCCCTAGAAGATCCACTTCTCACCACCGTCAACAAACACTGCTTGCTTGGAACCACAGTCCAGCACAACCTTATACTTCTCTAAGGTATCCATCCCAAGGATCACATCAAATCCGTGCATATCAAGTGGTATAAGATCCACTTGTATACTATGTCCCAAAAAAGATAGAACACAGGATGAACACTCCTCTCGAAGCATCGAGGAAGCATCAAGAGGGGTTTCTAACAATAGGCTATCTTTCTAACAGCTAACAGGTAAAAGATAGTTTTCAAGCATAGTTCGTGCGATAAAAGAGCACGTATCACCCGTATCAACCAGAACAGATATAAAGCAAGAAGAAGACAAATCAGAATGAAATAACTTCATCTGACATGCCACTACTCGTGGGTTGACTATTGCCTCCGGCTAACTCATAGCATAGAATCGAGTTCTTTCTTGAAGTCATCCACATCTTCTACTTCCTTGAGCAGACGATCCCGCTTGCAACGCTTGACCATATCCTCGCCCTCTACTACCACTGGCCCGCTGTCTATCTGACCCTTACTGATTCTGCCTCGGCTACTGTGTCACTTCAACATCTTTCCTTGGGCAGTTTGACCTCCAATGCCCGACTTGACCACAAAGATGGCATGACTGGTCTCGCTGTTGTGGCCTAGACAGCCCTGTCACTGCCACTGAAGCTGTACTATGTGCCTTCAATGGCAAAGAATCATATCCTCTTCCCTTACTCGGGGACCACTGTGACGGTGCACTAGAATCTCTTAACCTTGAAGGTGTTGAAAACCTTGGCTTCTTAAAGCCACCAGACCTCTGCCCTTGAAACTGAGCATGCCTCTTCTTAGTCATGGATTCTCTCTTCTCCTTGACTGATTGTTCTATCATCTGGACAGACTCCACAAACATGGCAAACTGCTCCCAGATCTCCAACGCAGCAGCAGGTGTCGTCAACTCTGCGCTCAGACCCTTCTCAAACCATCTGATCTGCTCGTCATCTGTCACCACCATGCGAGGACAAAACCTCAGCAAGTCCATGAACTTGGCTTCATACTCGATGATGTTCATCGTTCCTTGGCACAGACGCTCAAACTGGTTGGTCTTTTCGTCTAGATACGTCTTCAGAAAGTATTTGCTCATGAACTCTTACCGAAAAACTTCCCAACTGATCACCTCACTGGGTCACTTCTCCTCTTTGATGGCCCACTAGTGGTCAGCACTACCTTTCAGAAGATAAATAGTGTGCTTGACTTTGTCTGCTTCGAGTATGTCGAGGATCTGGAAGAGCTTCTCAAAACCTGTCAGCCACAGATCTGTATCCACTGGATCAGCCGTTCCAGCATAATCCGAAGCTCTGATTCGGCGAAGCCATTCGAAGGTCTTCCCAATACCCGATATTTCACCATGGGGAGCCTATGCTCTCGGCAGAGGCACTGGCAATCTCTCTACCATGAGATTCATCGTAGCCATCAACTGTCCCATAAGCTGTTAGTAGGTAGGGTTTTTTAGAATGGTTGGGTCAAGTTGGGGGACCTCAAGCACCTGATCTTCATTAGCCTGCACTCGTGCTCCATCAACAGATGTAGCATCTCTGCTCTCGGCAGCATTTCTTTATGGTTTCTAGACATCTTTAAGCTTTATCTTCCGCTGAGGGCAGAAGGTTATTGTAAGAAATCTGGAAAACTCACAGGAACAGGCACAACCTAGTCCTAGATCCCTGTAGACTCAGCGAACCTAGAGCTCTGATACAAAAACTTGTGGCGCCACATCCCGCTAACACACAGACAATGAGATGCCACGCGAAAATGTGTAGAAACACCATAAACCACATATTACCAAAAATATGGGTTAATTAAAATCATTTGTGGAAAGCAGAGAAAAGAGAACTATTACATCCAGATCATCATCCAGCAAAGAAACATGTTGTATAAATATGCACAAGTATGGATATATGTCCACAACTTATAGGAACCAGTTGTCCTTTCAACACCAGAGTTCATCACCTGTTTATGCATACATAACGGGTCACATCGGGCCAGCAGTAGGATATACAAGTTACATCAGCTATACATCATAAAACATCGTCAAAACATCTCCGGGGACCTGATAGTACAGGAATGACTCTAGGACTCTACTATAAAACCACCAAAACAGAAGAATGTCCATCTCTTGCCTTCTACCGCTCTTCCTTTTGCTGCTCGACCACAACCTCATGACCACCACCACGTCTGACGTGATCACCTAAAAAGGTGGTAAACCAACAGGGTGAGACACACAGTCTCAGCGAGAAACATAACTCCCCTCCGAAACTATAAAACAAGGCTAAAGTAGGTAAAGCAGATAACTGATATAAGCATACTATATGAGAAGCATACTGAGCAGGTCTTATTGTATTATTAAACTTACCAAGATATCTGGGAGGCATACAACCTGATTTACTTTATGGAACATGATTGACAAGATAAGATTTATAAGATCTTACCACATAACATAAGGAACGTATAAGTAATTGCAAGGTATAACAAGATCAACTACACAAGCAAGGTCTCAACCAATGTTCCGTATTTTTCCTTAAGCAATAAATACTATTCGGCTAGATTACGTATTATTATGCCCTGAGGAAATGAGTCGTACCGCTCAAATCCAACCCCACCTCGTGGTCAGTGCACGAGTGCAAAACAAGCAGGACCACAGTCTCATGCTTGAGTGGCCTCAGCCATAGGGTCAGGCTACCCTCTGCCTAGCCCACCTCGGTATAGGTATCAACGCTAGTGAAACTGAGCCACGGGCATGTTCACCGTACTCTGATCCATGAACGCATTCATGCTCTCTTATCACACATCCTGAGCCACGAGTCTGTTCACCATGCTCCAACATATTGAGCCACGGGCTTGAAACCACGCTCTGGAGTTTACAACCAAAGTTGCACTCTAATCCTCCTCATTTTCGGCTAGGAGAAACCACACATATTCAACAATATGCGCTTCCAGGTTAACCCGTCGGAGAACCTATTTCACCATCACCAGCTACTGACAATGATGGATCTATGGCCAGGGCAACCTACAGGATATGTTCCACTATAATTAATTAGTATATTTTAAGTGGATTGTTGAGGCAACCAAGTTGTAAAATGTACATAGCATTAAATTACATTATTATTGTCACCATCACATTATCTTGGGATCTCAATCCCTCATCACAGGAAGCCACTGCCTCTCAAGGCATCATCATCTTACATCATCACCTGGGATAACAATCCCTCATCTCATCATCAAGAGGATAACACCTCACTGGGTACTCAGCCCTCATCAGGTCCTCAGACCTATCTCATCATACTGGTGATGCATGTTATCTCATCAACAAGAATTATCATCATGTAGCATTATTCAAACACAGATACGTCATAGTTCTTACCTAGCATAGTTAGTATGCACATCAAGAGAGATAATTGAAAATCACTAGACATTCAAACTCCCACGTGGCTTCCTCAACACCACGATGATGCCAAAGTATTTTCACAAGAACCAGGTCTTTCCTTTTTAACTTCTTTACTCTAAGGATCATCACTGGACCTTCCTCGTAGGTCACATCTTCATCGAGCTCAACCTCAACTGGCTATATCACTGTCCCTTGGTCTGGATGACTTTTCTTTAGCATGCTGACATGGAACACCGGATGTAACATGTGCAACTTTGGCGGTAGCTCTAACTTATAAGCTACCTTGCCAACACGTGCTATTACCGGGTATGGCCCCATATACCTGGGTACCAGTTTGCCTTTCTGGCCAAACCTTAGCATGGCTTTCCAAGGTGAGACCTTGAGATACACTTTGTCTCTCACCTGGAACTCTAAAGGTCATCGGCGATTATCTGCATACGACTTATGTCTCTCCTGTGTCGCTTTCAACTTTTTTTGAATCACTCTGATCTTCTATGTTGTCTACTGCACCAACTCAGGACCCAAAAGTTGATACTCACCAGACTCATACCAATGTAGAGGAGATCTACACTTCCTGCCATATAGAGCTTCATAAGGAGCCATGGCAATGCTCTGCTGGTAACAATTGTTGTAGGCGAACTCTATCAAACTGAGATGTACATCCCAACTGCCTAAGAAATGCAAAACACAAGCTTAGATAAGATCTTCTAAAGTCTGAATAGTCCTTTCAGACTGCCCATCTGTATGCGGGTGGAAAGCAGTACTGAACCTCAACTGCATTCTCAATGCTTTGTACAATTGTTCCCAAAAACAACTCGTGAACTGAGGACCTCTGTCCAAAACTATCGTTGTTGGTACACCGAGCAAATACACTATCTCATCCACATATATCTGAGCAAGCTTCTCTGTTGTATACGTTGTCTTCACATGTATGAAATGAGCAGACTTTGTCAATCTATCCCTTATCACCTAAATGGAATCATGATTCTTGGTTGTCCTTGGCAGACCAACTACAAAATCCATGGTTATATGATCTCATTTCCACTACGGTATTGACAGGGGTTGCAACATACCTGCCAAGTTCTGATGCTCAGTCTTAACTTGCTAGCATATCGCACACCTAGCCACAAATTCAGCTACATCTTTCTTCAAGCCAGGCCACCAATACAAGTCCTTCAGATTATGATACATCTTGGTGACACCTGGATGCATAGCATACATCGATGTGTGCACTTCCTCAAGCACTAGCTTTCTCAGATCATCATTATCGGGGACCACCATCCTACCATGATAACAAACTAGTCCATCCTCGAACTCATGGAACCCATCACGCTTTTCATTGCCAAACTCTGATCTGATCAACTGAACTGAAGCATATGTCTGTTGTGTGTCTTTGATTTGCTATCTCAGTGTAGGCTTTACTTGTATATGTGCCAACAGTCCTGCCAGCAAGGAAACTTCCATCTGCACATTCATCTGCCGTAAGGAGACAAACATATCCCATCTATGGCATGCCAAAGAACTCAATTGTTCTTTCTTCATAGAGCGAGAAGAAGGAGACTTTCTGCTAAGCGCATCAGCTACCACGTTCGCCTTACCAGGATGATACTCAATGGTGCAGTCATAATCATTGATCAGCTCCATCTAGTGATGTTGTCACATGTTCAGATCTCTCTGTGAGAAGATGTACTTTAAGTTCTTATGATCTGTAAAGATCTGACACACTTCCCCATAAAGATAGTGTCTCTAAATCTTCAACGCATGAACCACCGCTGCCAACTGCAAATTATGTGTCGGATAGTTCTCCTCATGTTTCTTAAGCTATCGCGAAGCAAAAGAAACCACATGATCTTATGGCATCAGCACACATCCTAAGTCTTTCTTAGAAGCATCGCAGAAAACAACATAGCGCATTCCAGGCTCTGGCAGCACCAATACTAGAGCACTATTCAACTTCTCCTTCAAACTGTGGAAAGTTTGCTGACAATGATCATTCCAAACAAAAGGTACATCCTTCCTGGTCAACTTTATTAATGGTTTTGCGATTACAATAAAGTTCCTTATAAACCTCTGGTAGTATCTTGCTAAACCCAGAAAACTATAAACTTCTGTCGGCGTCTTCAGTTGCTCCCAATCTGTAACTGACTCCACCTTCTTAGGGTTCACTCTGACTCCTTCTACAGATATCACATGACCCAAGAAAGTCACTTCTTTCAACCAGAACTCGCTCTTGCTGAACTTGGCATACAACTGATGTTGGCAAAGAAGAATCAACGCTTGTCGAAGATGTTGTCCATGCTCTTGACTGTCCCGACTATAGATTAAGATGTCATCTATAAAAACTACAACAAACTGATCTAGAAACGGACAGAACACCCAGTTCATCAGATCCATGAAAGCATTAGGCGCATAGGTTAGTCCAAACAGCATAACTACGAACTTGAAGTGGCCATACCTCATCCTAAACACTGACTTCAGTATGTACTCATCCTTAATATTCAATTGATGATATCCAGACCGTAGATCTATCTTTGAGAACACTGTAGCACCATGCAACTGATCAAACAGATCATCTATCCTAGGCAACGGGTACTTGTTCTTGATCGTGACTTTGTTCAACTGTCGGTAATATATACACATCCGCATCGACCCGTCCTTCTTCTTTACAAATAAGACTGGAGCACCCCAAGGTGATGTGCTCAGTCTGACGAAACTCTTATCCAACAACTCATGTAACTTCGTCTTCAGCTCTGCCATCTCAGTTGGGGCCATCATGTATGGTGTCTGAGCAACTGGTTGTGTTCCTGGCAGTAGATTGATGTCAAAGTCAATCTCTCTAGGTGGGAGAACACTGAGGAACTCATCAAGAAACACATCTGCAAACTCATGGATAACAGGCACTTCCTGAAGGCTAGGACCTTTTGCCTTCGTATCCATAACATGGGCTAAGAATGCCTTACACCCTTTCCGCAACAACTTCTTTGCCACCAAATCTGATACTAAACATATCAGAAGGACCTTTCTATCTCCCTGGAAGATCCACTTCTCACCACCATCAACAAATACTACTTGCTTGGAACCATAGTCCAGTACAACCTTATACTTCTCTAAGGTATCCATCTCAAGGATCACATTGAATCCATGCATATCAAGTGGTATAAGATCCACTTGTATACTATGTCCCAAAAAAGATAGAACACAGGATGGACACTTCTCTTGAAGAATCGAAGAACCATCAAGAGGGGTTTCTAACAACAAGCTATCTTTCTTATAGCTAACGGGTAAAAGACAGTTTTCAAGCATAGTTCGTATGATAAAAGAGTGTGTAGCACCAGGGTCAACCAGAACAGATATAAAGCAAGAAGAAGACAAATCAGAATGAAATAACTTCATATGACCTGCCACTACTCACGGGTTGACTATTGCCTTCGGCTGACTCATAGCATAGAATCGTGTTGTTGCTTGCAGTCGTTCATGTCCTATGCTTCCTTGAGCATACAATCTCACTTGTGACGCTTGACCGCATCCTCACCCTCTGCTACCACTGGGTTGTTGTCTATCTAACCCTTGCTGATTTTGCTTCGGCTACTGTGTCACTTCAACATCTTTCCTTGGGTAGTTTGACCTCCAATGCACAACCTGACCACAAAGATGGCATGACTGGTCTCACTGTTGTGGCCTAGATGACCTTATCACTACCACTGAAGTTGTACTATGTGCCTTCGATGGCGAAGAAACATATCCTCTTCCCTTACTCGGGGACCACTGTGACGGTGTACTGGAATCTCTTAACCTAGAAGGTGCTGAAAACCTTGGCTTCTTAAAGCCACCAGACCTCTGCCCTTGAAACTGAGCATGCCTCTTCTTAGTCATGGATTCTCTCTTCTCCCTGACTGACTGTTCTATCCTATGGACAGACTCCACAAATGTGGCAAACCGCTCCCGGTTCTCCAATGCAACAGCATGTGTCGTCAACTCTGTGCTCAGACCCTTCTCAAACCGTCTGATCTGCTCATCATTTGTCACCACCATGTGAGGACAAAACCTCAGCAAGTCCATGAATTTGGCTTCATACTCGATTATGTTCATTGTTCCTTGGCGCAGACACTCGAACTGGTTGATCTACTCATCCAGATACGTCTTCGGAAAGTATCTGCTGACAAACTCTCGCCAGAAAACTTCCCAACCGATCTCCTCACTGGGTCACTTCTCCTCAATGGCCCACCAGTGGCCACCACCACCTTACAGAAGGTAGACAGTATGCTTAACTTTGTCTACTTTGGGGATGTTGAGGATCCGGAAGGCCTTCTCAAGACCTATCAGCCAGATATCTGCATCCACTGGATCTAGGGGTGAGCAAATAACGGTCCAGACCACAAAACCGGACCGGACCTCTCAATTCGGTCCGGTTCGGTCCGGTCCATTTCGATTTCGGTCCGGTCCGCGGTCCGGGAATTTCAATAAATTCGATCTTCGGTCCGGTCCGGTCCGGTCTGGTCCGCGGTCAAAACGGTCCGGTCCCGGTCCGGTCTGACCACCAAACGGTCCGGTCTACGGTCCAAAAATTATTGATATTCGGTCCTCGGTCCGATCCGGTTCGGTCCGGTTTTGGACCGATGCATGTAGGGGTGAGCAAATAACGGTCCAGACTGCAAAACCGGACCAGACCGCTCAATTCGGTCCGGTTCGGTCCGGTCCATTTCGATTTCGGTCCGGTCTGCGGTCCGGGAATTTCAATAAATTTGGTCTTTGGTCCGGTCCGGTCCGGTCCGCGGTCAAAACGGTCTGGTCCCAGTCCGGTCTGACCACCAAACGGTCCGGTCTATGGTCCAAAAATTATTGATATTCGGTCCTCGGTCCGGTCCGGTTCGGTCCGGTCCGGTCCGGTTTTGGACTGATGCTCACCCCTAACTGGATCAACCGTTCTAGCATAATCCAAAGCTCCGACTCGGCGAAGCCGCTCGAAGGTCTTCCCAATACTCGATGTTTTACTATGGGGAGCATGTGCTCTCGACGGAGGCATTGGCAATCTCTCTACCATGAGATTCATCGTAGCCATCAACTGCCCCATAAACTGTTGGTAGGCAGGGTTTTTGAGAATGGTTGGGTCAAGTTGGGGGACCTCAGGTACCTGCTCTTCATGTGCCTGCACTCGTACTCCATCAACATATGCAACAACGCTGCTCTCGGCAGCATGTTCTTTATGGTTTCTAGACATCTTTAAGCTTTATCTTCCATTGATGGCAGAAGGTTATTGTAAGAAAATCTAGAAAACTCACAAGAACAGACACAACCTAGTCCTAGATCCCTATAGACTCAGCGAACCTAGAGCTCTGATACAAAAACTTGTGGTGCCACATCCCGCTATCACACAGACAACGAGATGCCACGCGAAAACAGGCAGAAACACCATAAACCACATATTACCGAAAACATTGGTTAATTAAAACTGTTTGTGGAAAGTAGAGAAAAGAGAACTATTACATCCAGATCCTCATCCTGCAAGGAAACATGTTGTATAAATATGCACAAGCATGGATATATGTCTACAATTTATAGGAACCAGCTATCATGTCAACAGCAGAGTTCATCACCTATTTATACATACATAACGGGCCACATCAGGCCAGTAGTAGGATATACAAGCTACATCAGATATACATCATAAAACATCGTCAAAACACCTCTGGGGACCTGAGAGTACAGGGATGACTCTAGGACTCTACTATAAAACCACCAAAACAGCAGCATGTCCATCTCTTGCCTTCTACTGCTCTTCCTTTTGTTGCTCGACCACAACCTCACGACCACCACCACGTTTGACGCGATCACCTAAAAAGATGGTAAACCAACAGGGTGAAACACACAGTCCCAGTGAGAAACATAACTCCCCGCCGAAACTATAAACTTCAAAGAAGGCTAAAGTAGGTAAAGCAGATAACTGATATAAGTAGATTATATGAGCACCATACTGAGCATGTATTACTGTATTATCAAACTTACCAAGATATTCGGGAGGCATATAACCTGATTTTCTTTATGGAACATGATTGACAAGATAAGATTTATAAGATCTTACCACATAACATAAGGAACGTATAAGTAACTACAAGGTATAACAAGATCAACTACACAAGCAAGACCTCAACCAATGTTTTGTGTTTTGCCTTAAGCAATAAATACTATTCGGCTGGATTACGTATTATTATGCCCTGAGGAAGTGAGTTGTACTGCTCAAATCCAACCTTCGGTTGTAAAACCCAAGCCGGTGCCATAAAAGGTCGATAGAAGAGCCAGACTCCATGACCTCACCACCTCGTGGTCAGTGCACGAGTGCAAAATAAGCAAGACCACAGTCTCATGCTTAAGTGGCCTCAGTCATAGGGTCAGGCTACCCTCTGCCTAGCCCACCTCGGTATAGGTATCGGCGCTAGTAAAACTGAGCCATGGGCATGTTCACCGTGCTCTGAGCCATAAACACATTCATGCTCTCTTATCACACATCCTGAGCCACGGGCTTATTCACCATGCTCCAACATATTGAGCCACGGGCCTGAAACCGCGCTCTGGAGTCTACAACTGAAGTTGCACTCTAATCCTCCTCATTTTTGGCTAGGAGAAACCACACATATTCAACAATATGCGCTTCCAGGTTAACCCACATGAGAACCTGTTTCACCATCACCAGTTACTCACAATGATGGATCTAAGGCCAGGGCAACCTACATGATATGTTCCACTGTAATTAATTAGTATATTTTAAGTGGATTGTTGAGGCAACCAAGTTGTAAAACATACATAGCATTAAATTACATTATTACTATCACCATCACATTATCCTGGGATCTCAATCCCTCATCACAAGAAGCCACTATCTCTCAAGGCATCATCATCTTACATCATCACCTGGGATAACAATCCTTCATCTCATCATCAAGAGGATAACACCTCACTGGGTACTCAACCCTCATCAGGTCCTCAGACCTATCTCATCATACTGGTGATGCATGTTATCTCATCAACAAGAATTATCATCATGCAGCGTTATTCAAACACAAATACCTCATAGCTCTTACCTAGCTATGAATTCACCTGATACACCTGCATAGTTAGTATGCACATCAAGAGGGATAATTCAAAATCACTAGACATAGATCTTACTGATTATTATGTCATTAGGGTTGCATATGTGCCTGTCATGATTATAATCATATGAGGCATACAAGTGTATCAATTACATTATGGTTATTGAATCATAAGCATCCACTTATGCCATTTATCTTATAAACATAAATAAGTATCTTGTTATCTGATCTAGCATTATCTTTAAGCATCAAGCATAGCACTGGTTCACAACCCATCAACCATATAATATCAACAACATAGGTGTGATTACAAGACAACACATCACTAGCTAGGGTTTCCAAGTTAAGCATAACCCTCACTAAAGGTACCAGCTACCCTCGCTAAAAGTGTGACCGGTAGCGCCCCCCTTACCACAGGTGGTATCGGGCAGGGTAACAACCATCACTAAAGGCATGTCGGCCAAGGCACTTAGCCACATCTGTCGGCCAACTCAAACATAAGAGTGTATCGGTCAACAAGGCCTATGGGATGTCGTGCAACCAAGGTAACATGAATGCATCGTGCAGCTAGGGTCAGGAGGTGTATCGTACAGCTGAGCTATGTGTGCATCGGGAAGCTAGTTGTGTCGGCTAAGACCCTATCAACTAGCTAGGGTTAGGGTTGTATCGGGAAACCATCTCACCACTGCAACGACCAAGATCGTGGTGCTCAAGACAGCGCTATAACGCCCACCATGTACACATCACCAAACGATACAAGGGCACCACAAGGAAGCATGTCGTACAACAAGATCAAGCACACCATATCGACCACCACTAAGGCAAGCACTAGGGTTTCACCACACAACACTATATCGGGCAGCAACCCTACCAACCTGTGTCACCCAAGGGGCACAAAACAAAGGCACCTACAGAGATAACAACTAAGCACCATATCGGCCAAGGAAATAATGCCTATTAGGAGAAAGGGTCATCTCGATCAAGGCATATCGCCCAAGGTCACCAACAAGATCAAGATGGTCATATCGGGAACAAAGCCAACCAAACTCAACATGACCATAACGGTCAAAGATAAACCCAAGGTGAGGGGTGTCAGGCAACATCGCCACAAAGGTGTATCGTGCAAGGCACAAAGGTTCATCTCGGCTTGGTCATCACTAACTTCAAGATCACCATCATCAAACCCTAAGACATCAAGAGATTTGGCTCACCTCTCAACAATCAAGAGAGAGGGGCTTTGCACAACCTCCATCACATATCTCTGGCAACATGATAGATCATTTCCATGTCGGCCAAGCTCCCAACCTCTACTAGGTCAACATCCAACCAAGGCTCACCTCTCAAATCCATGGTGAGAGAAGAGTGTTGCCCATGTAACTAGAGTATAGACTCACCTCTCAACAACCAAGTGAGAGGAGTGTTGCCTATACCACTAGAGCCGAACTCACTTCTCAATACCAAATGGAGAGAAAGGAGTTTTTCCCAAGAAACTCTATACATATTGTTCGGCCACCAAGGTCAAGAACACATCTATAACATGAACATATATCCACAAGATCAAAGATACAAACTAGAGCAAGAAACATATCTAACAAGAAGCATATCCAACAAGATACATGGTCGATCAAGGCGAAACATAACATGCAACAAGAAAAGGAATTAGTATAGCTAGGGTTAGGAGTTATGTAACCCGCCTTAAGCAAGCTCCAAGCTCCTAGCACCAAGCTCCCAAGCTCAAGTACCACCTTCGGCCACCTCAAGAAGAGAAACAAAACATGTAACCACCATGGCCGAAGAGCAAGCAAGAAAGAGAAGAAGAAGAAGGTGCTAATGAAAGAGGGGAGATGCTCACCACAAGAAGAAGAATAAGGCACCCTAGGGCTCGACCACCACTAGAGGAAGAAGAAGACTCCATGGAGAAGGAGGAGGATCGGCCACCAACTTGTAAAGGAGATGTGTCGCCCACCAAGGAAGGAAAGGAAGCAACACCAACTAAAGGGATCCTAAGCAAGAGAAAGGAGAGGCATATATAGAAGAGGGTGAAGGAGAAAATAAGGCAAGGTGTCGCCCACCTAGGGACACTTTTTCATGAGCAATGCCACCTCCTTATCTCACCCCATACACATGTCCAAGGCAATTGCCACATGCAAGCATCATGCACCAAGTGTCCACAAGGATGGTGACACAAACGAAGCCAAAGGTCAAGGATGGTCAAAGGCTGACACACCTCATGGGCGATACACTCTCTTGCCCGACACAGCCTCATGGCCGACACAACCATGGTCGACACATGGCTCCCAAACACACCCTTGCCCGATACAAGGTCCAACAATGTAAGGCAGGGCCCAAACAAGGCAAAACAAGGCCCAATAAGGCTCAACCAAGCCCAAGGCAACCCAAGCAACAAGCTTAACCCTTCCTCTCAACTCTAGAGGAAGCAAGGAGAGAGAGAAACACCTCTCAAGGTGACAAACTCGCTCATCAACCCTAGACTTGGGTTATTTGCAAGTAGTACCTCCAACTCTCAACAAAGCACAAACAAACCCTAATCACCACTTGATGTGATTAGCAAGCAACTAAACACCAGGGTTAGGCAAAGCAAACAGGATAAGCCCAAAACAGAGGTCATGGTCCTTACACTTTGATTTTCTCATGAACACTTGGTTCATGGATCCTAACAATTCTAAGGAATAATATATCTCTACCAGAGATATTGGATATGTGTTAGACACAATCATGAAGGTATGAAAACTTTAATTGCATTTCTTACTTAAAATCTTAGAATATTAGAATAGTTGAATCATAATGCTTTATATGAGAAATATGTAAATGTAATGGGCCTAATAGATATGAATACTCATGGGCATGAACCACTTACCTCTCTTGAAGAAAAACCTAATTGCTCTTCTTAGGTTGAAGTAATCCTAGTCACATTCTTGAGGTTGATGAACCCTAATTACCATGGCCATTCAATAACCATTCATTAATATTTATATTCACCTTAACTTCTAGGGTTTTGTGGTTATTGGCTAAAAACAACGAGACTATGAGTCAAATCAGACTCTAAAACCAAGACCATTAGCTAGGTCTCCAAATTTTGATCAAAATTCATATAAGGATTGACCGCATCTGAGACTCTTAGCAATTTCTATGAATTACCTAAGATTGGATAAATTTTGACCAATCAAAAGTGAGGAAAATCATTTAAAACAATATTTCCAAATAATACTCGACTCAAAATACAGATATGCCCCTGTGTGATTTAAATGACTTTAACGTGACATAAGGAAAATGAATCCAATGATACAAACCATTCGAACAAGCATTATACATGATCAACGCTGGAAAAATCCTGGCACTACCCATGTTAGTGTGACAACATAACCAGAAGGGAGGGGATCACACCGCAAAGTCTCCGCCTGGCTTCTTCTTCGTTGAGCTATGGCTCATTGAGCACCTACTGGGGATTCAACCTCCATGCTCAGCATGCAACTAGGGCATCAAATCATAAAAATAACAAATTTAGAAAAATGCCCAAACATCAACAGACTCTGAAGGCAGCATTGAGGAGGTTACCCAGAGCCCATAGCTCCTTCTACCAGTTGTCGCAATGGTCGGAACAGAGCACACAACTTAGAAGATGGCTTCGATCAAACAACGAAGGAACAAAGTATTTGAGGGGATGAATAGCTTGGGAAAGATGTACTGGATGTTTGGCTAGCAAAAACCAAAAGGAAGGCATAGTAGGAGCGGGTTGGCGAGGCTCACCAACTCCGATCAGGCGGTCGGATTCACGGGCCAACCTAGGATTTAGAAGCATTGCAAAAAGAAGGAACTTGAAGTGGGGAAACTTATTGGAAGGCAAATTCGGCACCAGTGGCCGGAAGTCCTCGTTCGAGCTCGTCGCTACTGCGATAGAAGGATGTGTCCATGGTATCGACTTAGAGAGTTTCGTGTCAAATTGATGGGAAAGTCTGAAGACATGGCGCCAAAAGAAGCTTTTGGGGCTCTCACCGGTTGTTGCGGTGGTCAGAGTCCTTGTCTGCAACTAGCGTCAGGGAGGATGTTGATGACTCTATTGGGCATTTCTCGATGCGTGAGATTTAGGGTTTAAGTGGGGGCTTATATGGTGTGAATTTCTCTTCTGAAGTCAACAGTGAAAACCTTTTTGTAATTGATCGCTTACACATGGAGAATTTCGCAAACAATCGGGGAGGTTGAAAAAAATAGGGGACGGCTGTGATGAAACCGCTACAATGTGCGTCCCCCTCTGACGGCCCACAAAAGGTCTAGAACAACAAATTTTCGAGAAAAGGTATTTATCTAATTAAAATCACCATTATCTTCTAGAATTTAAATACCTACTCAAATAGACTCCGATTAAGTCCAAATTTTGAACAGTTGGTCACAATAGTGTCTAGAAAATTCTCCTAGGATTAGTTTCCAAGTTGGGTAATCAAAATCATTAATAGGATTAACAATAGATAATCCTTTGATATTGCATAACAAATTGTCTAATAGAAATTAAATCTTGAAATTTTAGGTGTCATCGTATTCTCAGTTTTTCTCTTAATGGGAAAATTTTCAATTCATGTTATAATCAAAAGTAGTTAAAATTGACATTTTTATAATATGTGACTCTAAAGAATATGTTATTATGATGATTGCAAGCATCCCAAAAATGAGAATGTTACAAGCACACTTTTGAAGCGCTAGCTGGCACTGGCTCTTGGGCAAACAAATACCCTCAAAGCACTTGGGAGTCAAGGACGAATGCCTCCGTATGAGTAACGAGTGTGATTCTGAGTTGGCTGTATGTAGCAAATTGCAACTATAACTGCTGCACATAATAGGATTAAAAATCAGTTTAGCATATTTAATTAAATATTTCTTTTTAGCGCATCTTCAGAAATACTCCAAAAAAAACACACTAATCTAAAACTCTACTTAAGCGACGTTTCACGGATCCCCTGTCAGAATGCGTCGTGTGTTTGGTGTTTTTGCTAACAAATGCAAAAAACAAAATTACGTCAAAAATATTTAAAACGTATTGCCTAGTAGTGAACAAAAGCATCGAAACGCCACACTACATGGCTGCTTCAGTTTTTATATACATTTTTTTTACGTTGCGCCTTCTAACTCAAAACTCATAAAATTGATAACCGGCTCCACACAAAATGTCCAAATTTTGAAGTATTGTAGTCTATAGACGGGTGCAACGAAGGTAATTGTTGTTTTTTTAATAATATTAGTGCAAATATAAGATAAGTATTCAATCCACTAGGTAATTTTAGATAATACGAAAATCACAGTCTCGATGCTTTTATCCAAACAAGCACCCCAAAAGTCTGGGTAGAAAAGCTGTCGTAGTTGAAAGAGACACGAACTCTCGAGTTAACCCCACGTTTTGGCCTTTTCAGATTGAGCGCTCTCGTAGGGCTGCAGTCGTAACCTTTTTGCAATCAAATGAGTCTAGAAAATTATGTTATGGTTACTGTTGTTGCTGTTATTTGATAGTTATCGAAGAGGCGCCCTGGTTGTATCTCTATTTATAACCTGTTACATAAAGTGCGCCTAATTGTACCATTGGAGCAAATATGGCTAAATAAAAGACAACTGTACTGAATCAATAGACGGTTTTGGAGTTTGCTTATAATACACTCCAGTTAAAGATACAATCACTGTAGATGAGATTCTGAAAGTATGCATATGACGAATGATACAAGGCCAGCTGAAGCAGTCGTTTCCAGATCTTTTTGTACGAAGCAAAAGCCGACAAGAATTTTCCACACGCAAACTAGATTTCAGACAACGTAAAGCTGGTAATATCGATTCCGAGGAACAAAAGGTCATCTTAAACTTCAACCCAACCTAAACAACGGTTCCAAAGAAAACAAAGTATCAGGAAGTGCCTCCCAGAACTCAAGATGAAGAACGCTGCTTTGAAAATTAATGCTTTAACATGAAAATAAAGCCTTAGACATAGCTCATGCAATTTAAGACAATTTTGGAACTGGCATACTTAAGATTTCAGATTTTCAATTATTCTGGAACTAACAGTTTCATAAAACAAAAGCGTAATGTAAGAAACATCAAATGACATATCAGTACAGCTAAATTATTGCAATCTGCGAAGGTATCAAACGTTGCAAGACCGAACCTCCACCCAATGAAAAAGACTGATGGTCACCTGCTAATCTTCCTCCCCTCAGGTTGTTGGGAAAACAAATAGATGACAATTGTCGACAAATAAACAAAAACAAGCCGAGCAGTTTAAGAAATTTGCATATGTCATTTAAGGCGTCAAATAACATGGCCCCTACTGTAAACCACTACGACAATTTGCGGGACAAACTGCAAACAAAACCACTTCCACTCTCTAATTGTCCAACTTGCATTTAGCCGTTAATATTTTATGAGAAGTTATGCATCACAGAGGCAGTAAGTACAAAAGTACATGTTTTCTACATAGATCGAAAGACAATAATCACTAAGTAAAAATTTCGAGGCTTACATTCCACTCACATAAAGATACAGTGAAGGCAGCAAGGGATAATGCTCAACCAGCCCAGTATATACATTAATTAAGCAACAATAACCGAAAGATTTTGATCCTTCTGCAACAGCAGTATTTGACCCGTAATAAATAGTGAAAGGACTACAGCGCTCAACATGGCCAAACTTGGGAACAACAGCTACACTGAGAAGACGGTTAGTGGACAGCATTATTTAGCAACACGTTACCGGTATCCATCCAAGTTCTGGCATAAAGCCAAACGAACTGGAAATGCCTGTCACGAGAAACCTACAATTGAAGAGCAATCGAGCTATCATCATTACAAATTCTTTGATAGATATTTCATATATTCAAATAAACATATCTAATAAATTTTATGAAAAAGCAGAAACCACAAGACAGAAATTAAAGGGAAATTGATAGGTGAAATAAACCTCTAAACCATAAATTTTATGAAAAAGCAGAAACCCGAGTACAAAAACTTGAATTTAATTCATTTTCCACTCAGTATATGGCCAGATAAAGGACCTCAAAATCACTGTTTCATTCTAGTCTCAAGTTATCTATACTACTATAAAAAGAGCCTATACTACTATAAAAAGAGCGAGTTTGATCATGCGTTCTCCTTGATTCACTCTCTTCTCTCTTTTTTTCAAGAAATTTTACTCCTACAAATATTTATTCTCACACTCTACTATTAACTTTTATTATCTTTAATTCTGTATTTCTCTCTCCATCCTACGGAAACGGTTCTTTGATTCTCTCCTTTCAAATAACCAACACAAATATCTTTTACCGTAGGAACCCTTTCACAGACGAGTCTTCTCCCCGTATATTTCTAACAAATTTTATATGTCACGTGCATGTGCACGTGTGCGTTCACTAGTTTAGTTATTAATCATCAGTTGGCCTGAAGAAACTTCTTTCAACAGTAACAAACTGGGACATTAAATTATAAGAAGAGATCAGACAATAGCACGTAGCACCTCCTCAAGGGGAAGGATTTTTTTTCTCATTTTGGGAAAAGAGAAGCAGGGGAAGAAAACTCCTCTTCCAACCCCATGAAGGAAAGTGAAGGAAAGGGAATGGCTTGATGAGTAGGTAAATAGCACATATAAGAGATCTGCAGGATAAGAGGCCATTTTTCTTACCAAAGGCAAACTTTACAAGTACATAATGGTCGTCCATACCGATGGGCAATGAATAGGAACTAGCCAGGTATCAAACTGAACTGTCAGTACTATTCGAGGACATCCAAGAATGATAGTGTCAGGTAATAAGATTTACTTCAGAACAGGATGCTAGTTCTAGAGTACTTCCCTTCGCTTCATCATTCATAATCATCATCACCGCCCTCTCCCTTTCCATCAGGGTTGGTTCACTGGTTAGGGATGCCATCCTTCCTCGTCGCCACTAACTTCTACCATTCCACCAGCATCGATTCACTTGTTAAGGTCAGGGCACCACTGCCTAGGTGACCCAGGCTTTCTAATTGTAATTTTATATATAACACTATATGTATATTTCACTAGGTACAATTTAAATTGGCATTCTCTAAGCTCAATAAATCGAGAACTGACCAAGATTACACATAAATGATGTAAGCTAAACTAATCTGACCATATGAGTTCTAAATTGACCCAAACCAAACTTAAAATAACCTAAGTTTGTCCTAAGATGAGCTTATATGACCTAATTTGAGCTTATTCAAATTTGAATTTAGCCTAACTTGACACCAAAATGACCTAGATTAGGCCTAAATAGACTTATATAGCCACCAAATCCACTTGGGCCCTAAGCACCCAGACTTGGAACCTCTTCTAGAACCCCCCCCCCCGGGCAGGAGTCTTAATAACTAAGCTTCAAATGTGTTCATCTAGCGCAACCTAGGTAACAGTTGTACCTAGATATTAGCATTAATATTGTTTCGACAGCCAAGCTTGGACATTAAGACCCCTAGTAAATAAGCATCCACAAAGGTAGTAGTGTAATATATAGATATTGCTGTATTATATAGATATTGCTTTAACATAACATAAGTAGATACACCACACCAAAAAAATATTAATAGATACACAATTTGCAGATTGGGAACAGTGCAGGTGGTCAAGTACAGTGTCCCTTAACAATCGGACCAAGCTTTAATTCTTTGTCAAAGCGCTCCCAAACGACAACACGCTGATCACGTGACACGAGGGCGATCTGCCACCACATGTCAGGCCTCAAGGGTTTCTCCTATCGGGGGTTGGTCAATTGAGTATTCCTACCCCCAATGATTTCCCTTATACATAAAAAAACATAGGTACAAATTCAAAGAAGTAATAAAAAATGACAATCGAGTAGAATTCTGAAATAACTAGATACTAATCGATAAATCTCATTTGAGTAGAATTGTAAGTAACTAGAATTCATTTGGTTGCGTATGATATTGTGATATCAATAAAGGTAACACAAATTCAGATTCAGCTCATGTTGTTTACGTTGACCCTAATATTTTTATAGACCTTAAGTGTGCTGAGAAAACGGCAAAAGATTGGAGAAGCGGTCTACTAATTGTAAGAAACAAACAATATCAATGGAGCAAATATAAAATATTATTGAAAGAAAAACAACAAAGCAGTAGTTTGAGGGGAAAGAACAGCAGCAGCAAGCATCACAGCAGTAGGAATGACCCATCTAATAGGGTTGAGTATCAGGTCAGGTTGTCACGGGTTTATTAAAGCTCAAACCCAAAACCAAATTTTACTAGCGTCACAGGCCGACAATTTTCACAGTTCATAACCTCAACCCGGCCCATGTTATGTTCCAAGTTGTGGGTCGTGTTCGGGTCCCCCCATGTTGATATTCTTCTACAAAATAAAGATAGTGGCACACCTAGGGTTTTAAATCTCTCATAAAAACCAGTTTATCTTGGGAGTGTTTACATTGTAAAACATAAATACACATTGTTCGTCTATTTTCAAACTTAAAATTCCTTCATGACCTTTGGAAATTTTGACTGAATGATGGGACGCAAAAACTGCTAAGTTAAATTTAGAATGGTCATATGACATCAAAGCAATGTTTTAAAAAGCGAGAAGCGGGAGGCGTGCCGACAACACCTTGTAACTGCTAAGCGCCAGGGTAGGGGTGTTTTTTTAGAAAAAATGGGTACTTATATATTTTTATACAAAATTACATATTTTTGTATATAAAATATATTCCAAGGAACTTTTATACATATCTAATCAGAAAAACAGTAATTAACTAAGTATTAATTGGTACTTCACTACTGATTAATATTTCTAATCACTAAAATCAGCAAGCAGATCATTGCAGTGTAAGCAACCAACTATGAACTAATCACTAACTCTTTACTACTAATCAGTAACACTAATCAGTAAAATAAGCAAGCATGTCATTTAATCAGTATTTACCTAAGCATTTACAAATACTTTGCCAATCAATATTTCTGATCACTAGATTCAGCAAGCAAATCAGTGATTATAAATAACCAACTATTAATTAATTTAATTATTCAATATTTTACTACTAATCTGCAATACTAATCAAGTAATCAGTATTGTGCCAAAAAAATACTAATCAGTAATTGGTGATAGCAACAAGGAAATCAGTAAAACTAATCATTCACCAAGAGTATAATAGAGTAATATCCATATTTATATAAAATCAGCAAACAAATCTGTTAAAGTAATCTAATATCATGGCTTCTAGGAGCCAATTCTTACTTAGGCGGGTCAAAGCAGCAACCTGAAACAGCTGTTGAAGCAAGCAATTAGGCGGTTGAGCGGCTCAAAAACAAGCGCTTAATTGCCCAAGCGCCAGGCAAGCACCTAAGCCTGGATTAGACGCCCAGCACCAATCAATGCTTGAGCAGCTGCCAGGGCTGTTTCGCAATACAGTGCATCAAAGCAATTCAAAACAGCAATTTTCAATTGAATTTTTGTCTTGTCAATATCACAAGGAGTAGCATATCGCATCACTTTTTATCTTATAAGATAATTGTGTTTGTCAAGTTGTAAAATCTTGTACCCACCATTGCAAAATGAAAAGTCTAAGTTGTGTGGTTGAGTTGAAAGGAAAAAATGAGAAAATCGAAAGCATAACGTCATGATTGTGGCGTCAAATTAATCTAAATTGCCTAACAAGGAGTCAAAATCATTTACGAGGACAATCACCATTGCATTGTCGTCTTCTGCATATAACAATCAATAAGTATATATATGCATTTGATGTTTTATTATAAAATATAAGCGAGATAAATCAATATAATGTATATAACATTTGCTAAATTTGTTTCCAAAGTTTGAATAGAAAGTTTACATAAGTATAATGATTGACCAAGAAGATGATAACAAATAAACTGGGATAAATAATTGGCATGAACATAGTTTGAAATAAATGTAGAACAAATGATAGTTGTGAAAGAAATGATGAGGCTTATTATCCATTTTGTGGTCTTGTCAAAAGAGCAATCAAGAGTTATGTATAAGCATTTTTACTTTTTCCCGTAGCATATAACTATAGTAAATAACAATACCATATAGTATGTGATAAATATGAAATGTTATATATATGAACGTATATGCATATATATACAAATATACATGCATGCATATACGTATATATACATATAGATATTCATATATAAGGTAGAGTCCTTGGGTTCGAATTTACCTAGACCCTAACCCGGCCCATAATAAATTGTGTAGACCACCCGTAGAAAATTGTGGGTCGGTGTAGTTCACATCCAATGCATCGAGGTGCGGGTCGGATCGGGTTAAACCAATCTCGATGCTCAACTCCATCATCCAAAAGCCAAATGGCATTAACACATCAATGGGACTGGGAGAGGAGTGACTAAGCACCACAAAATATGAAAGGAGGAATGGAGAAGCAGCAATCTTTACAACAGAACAATAAGAAAGTAAATATTGTGCCTTTATTGCAGTGAGTGAGAAGGATTGTTTCTGTAGACTGTCCCCAACCTTTGTTGTGATCATCTTATCTTACATGTAATGCAACCTAAGCTCTAAAAGGCCAGGAGTGCTGTCACAAAACCCAGGAAGGGGAACAAAACATCTGGGGTTAAGGGAAGGGGAAGAGAGTTGAGCCGCATATGAAGTGAAGGGTTCTATTTTTTTCCTAGTTTCAAAGGCTCAATTGTTCCCAAAGAAGGGTTCTATTTTTTCCTAGTGTCAATGGCTCAGTTGTTCCCACGATGTGCCCTTTCTTCACATTAAAGGCGACGAGCACACATCCAGCATTATCACTTGTGTTTGTGGCCATGTTCATGCCATGTCAGTCTAGCAATTTCAACTATTTTTAGCCATGTGTTGATGCCATGCCCACAATGCATAGATGCTCAGAACGACCAGAGCTGTCCTAGATTTTGTGCTTTTTAGGTACTCGAAGACATCCCATCTTCCTTAATTCCCCTATTGCCAACCCTTGCCTCTTCTCAAAGTGATGTGTATCATCCCACTATTGGATGACCACCACCACCCTATTATTGCCCTCTCCCATTTCTCCCTCCTTTTATTTCTTTTTCCACTACACCACAGCGTAGAAGGGGGCAATGGGAGGGAAAGATATGAGAGGAAAGTTCAAGCATATGTTCAATGTCATTGGCAGAGCAAAGATAATGCAGACTAATGGCATTAGAGCACACAGTCACGACAGTGTGAGATAAGCACTGGCCGATGGCGAGCTCCCCTTTGCTCTCAACTCTTTCCAATTCCATTATGAGTATTTTGCCTCCACTCACCCAATCTTAGTCCATGTTACAGCAAGCATGTGCTGTTGCTTCAAGCATCAAGGAAAGTGGAAATAATAATAAAAAATTGATTGTAAAAATTGAAAATATCTAACGATGTGCATGTTTAGATGCAGGAATATGTGCATACAGAGCTAATACACTAAAAACATAAGAGGAGCCAAAAAAACATGACGAATGAAAATGGGAGATTAAAAAGTGTTTTCCCATGACTTAAAGAGATTGACATCACCAACTAAGGTCCATATGTCAGGTATTAAGATCACCATCAATTATACTAAATTAGTAGAGGAGGTATAGATGTAATACCAGCCAACTTGGTGAAGTTAGGATGCGTCCAGCCCATCATTGCTTGTTTGTAGGCCATAATGGAATAAATGGCGGCTCCACCATTCCTTGCAACTTTCGTTATCATTCTTTGTGTGGTGGTGTTGCTACTCTTTGGTGGAAAAGATGTTATTCAACTTAACCATAACGCAAATTATATTTTCTACCTACCCAAGGCTAGAAAGTAGGAGAGTCATGAAACGTGTTTTTGTGTTACATTAGCACATATAATATTGCAAAAATAGAAGTTTCCATTGAAGTTCCTTCAAATTCGTATTATTTTCTTCAAAAATGGCATCAAATTCTATCGAAGTTTATGTTTGAATTTCCTCAAAACTTCCTTAAAGTTTCCACAAACGTCACTCTTCCACACCTCTTGAACTAGGCACAAAGTCGAACACCAGCAATCATGGTCGTGATATTGCAATTTGTTGGTGAAACATGACTCGATAGATGCCATTGGGAATAGGTGATGACAATACCAAATGACTTTTAAAAAAAAACTATTTACCAGTAAGTATTATCACCTCAGCGCACACAACTTCACAACTGACTAAGTCATATAATGTTCTCATAAGTGCTTACAGCTGTTAGTTTTCAAAAGAGAGAAAGCAACTTCTAGGATATATTTCACACAAAACAGTACAATAATTTACAGTTGCATAATAAACTTTGAGGTTGCACATTAAATACAAGAAAATCACCCATAGAACTGCTTAAGTCCCCACTAGGAAGTGTAGATAGAGCTGAAAATACAAAAAACCAGTACAACTTCTCGTGATGGATTGGCACTTTGCCATTATTCTGTGACCAGTTTGCCTAGGCATTATGAGTTACAAGTTACAACACAATTACATTTCTCTTTTAAGTCCAAGTTTCTGGTCTATATTACATTGTTGCGACAATTAAAGCTCTTTTCACCTTAATTGCCAGTATTTTCAATGAACAAAAAAAATATTGGAAGCACGAGATAAATAGCTCAATAAGCACCATTTCATCCCTACTATTCAGGCTGAGTTTGTAACATGGCAAATCATGACGAGTGGAATAGTGGGAAAATAAACTATGTTGTTTATTGGACATTGTTGTCTCACACTCAGAATTTGCAATATCAGTACTTTTGAAATATCATAAATCAAATGAACTGACATTGTTGTCTCACACATGTATCCCGTCATTTCAGTAGTTGCTGAGCAACCCCCACGGCTCCACAAGTTGCATGATCCGAAGTTTATGTATCTCACTTTGATTTCCATTTATAATAAAAAAAGATTGCCCACCTATGAACCAGCTCCTGGTAGCACCTCTCACATGCATCCCATGATTTCAGATGCTGCTGACTCCGCAGCTCAGCAAGTTGTGTAGATCCAGAGATTTTATGTATCTCACGTCCAGCTCTCATTTTTTCAAAATATTGCCCACCTAAGAACCATTTCCGGGTCCTACCTCTCCCTACTCACTAAGTTCATTAACTAAATATCGTTAGAATGTTCATTAAGGATCACACACAAAAGGAATCAGTTATGAGCAGCGCAGATAAATGAGTGATCGCTGATGACACTCAATTTAAATAGAGCTCATAGGGGCAATGTCTCAAAGCAATCAGTCAACCTCATTTGGCGAGCAAGAATACAACATCAAGTCGTTTTGTATTTGAGATCCGATAAATAGTACCACACTCTGTAGTAGAAAAGCCCAAAAAACTGCATGACTAGACACCCAATTACTTCTTCCGAGTTTCAAATAAGCACATTTATTCATTGTGAAGCACCAGAATGTCCAACTAATAGGGGAAGTAGTAAAAGGAAAGTGCAAGGAAAATAAGACGCTTAAAAGAGCCACAATTGAATCAAATCATAAATTTTAAATACATGATCATATATATAAACTACATTTTAAATGGATATAAGAAGAGAGAAAAATCAGTAACAGATTTTATGGTTTTGTGATATGCAACTTTTTGCTTCATCAAAAAATAAGCACAATCCTACACACAAACAAGCCTCTCTTCATTGTAAACCGTTTATAATGTACAAAGCATCGAAATTTTATGGTTTTGTGATAGCAAAAAACAGCAGATTACCTAGGAGTGAAGATGATTCATGCCAGATACATAAGCCCCTTGTTGAATATTCTGTTAGACGTCATGGAAAACGTTAGTGACGATGTCTAAGATTAAAAATTATGCAAGATATAGATCCTGGAAGATAGATTAGTCTACCTGGTTGCTAGAGCCACCTGGAACTCCATCTTTCTTGACAGTGACTTTGGTATCTCCCTGCAAAGAAAAATTCGGTATAGTGCTATAAACAGCGGCATATATAAGCGTACAATGAATTGAAAGCTTCGAGCGGTAATTGCAAATATGAGAAAGATAGGTCTAAGTTACCTCCATCTGTTAACATGACAGAGCGCCACCACCGTCCACCAGCAACAGACAACGGCAGACAAAAGAGGAGACGATCAGCAAGAGAAGCTTGACCAAGCAAGATTGACAGTTGAAACAAATTTGGAGACAACAGGCCAACAAATGCGACAACAAAATGCCCTTCTTCTTATCTATAACGTCTAGAGATTACCTCTCTGTATTTTTGCAAGTAAACCTTGAGGGGGTCAATATAGTCCTCAAACCCTAGCGTCGCCATGGCCCACAGTAAGTCGTCCCCGTTGATGGTCTTGCGTTTCTCCCTCTGGCACTTGTCGCTGGCCCTAGCAACCCCCACAGCAACGATAAACACACCAAGGCGAGCTGAAAATGTCAGGAAGATCCGGAGCACAAAGTGGCACGCGTCGCCTAGAAGAAACAGGATAAGCGATAACTCACTCGCTGGTGATGAAGCTGATAAACTCGGAGACACACTCTTGGACGGTCTCCTTGGCGTCCTTGGCGATCTTGCCGTTAGCTGGGAGCGCCTTTTTCATGATTCTGCTGATGTTCGCAATGGGAAGGAACCTGTCCTGCTCGCGCACGGAGGACTTGGGGCTCTGGTCCCCGCCGCTGTCGTGGCTGCCACCGCCTGGTGGGCTCAACGGCGCGCCCGAGTCCGACATCGTCTGGAGGCATCACAAAAAGGGGGTGAAAACCCTAGATCCGGTGCGGGAGGAAGGAAGATAACTGGAGCGAGCAGGATTTACCTGAGTAAAACTGAGAGCAAGGTGGCGACGCGGTTTTGTATTTGGCGCGCGGAGGGAGGGAGAGGAGGAGAGAGCGATGGAGAGGAGAGGAGCAGGATCCGACGCTGGAGAAGAGAGGAGGAGGAGCGTACTCGGATGGGGAGGAAGGGAGGTAGCCACCTCTATCTGCACCGTTGGTTCTTTTATATTCGAAGGCCCCCTCACCACCGACCGCGGTCGGCGTGGCCCGTCCCGAGAGGGTGGAGATAGTGGAGAGCGAAAACCGAAAGGGTATAAAAATAGTATACTATTACACCGCCCGCTGCCGCTTTACCGTAAGGGTCGCGTTTTCTAGTATTTTTGAACAGAATGCTCAAGCGATAGTGATGGGGATAACTATTAAGTTTGGGTGTAATGGTTGCGCCTCCCGATTTCTATGGGTAAATCGATTTTGGTTCAGTATATACTTTCTTTAGTCGAAGGTTAATATGCATTTTAAGATTGTGTAATTACATTAGACATTATTAACATTTATCTCAACTTTTATGATAAATCGCATTGACACCAAATATGGCTAGTTATCAGTTCAACATTGCATTGTCCATTCAAAAAAAAAATTATCAAAATAGAATATCTTTATGATGCACTTCCTTCTTGGGCTTTCATATTTTGCATCATCTCCTCTTTCGTCAAACTACCTCATTCTTTATGTCCCTAGTATAGTGCAATGCCCCCAAAAAACTAATCCAAGTTATGTATGAATTCATGATGACGTAATTAGAACTCATGAATGTGATAGTATTTAAGGTTGATAAGTGTGGTCCCAAGGTGCAAACTCAAACTTGATCCATCAAACGTCCAATATAATATCTGATAAATTTTATAATAGGATTACATCGTGAGAATATTATTTGGCTCAGATTTGATTAACAAATTCCACTTGAGTAAAAAGATGGAGATTAGATGGTGTATTGTGCAGACTACCAATTTCCAGGTTTAACTACAACTAAAAATGAATTTTGGAGTTGTTGATATTATTGGGCTATGGAAGACAATTGTTAGAATTTAGTAAGTTTTGAGTAATTTTGCTGTAAAAACTAATAAATATATGATGATATAATTAAAAAGGAATTGTCCAATTGGTATTTGATGGGGAAGTGGCTATAAGTGGGGAGGGGGGAGACCCTTTATTTGTTGCTTTATTGGGTGTGGAAGCTTTGAATTGGTCCTCCAAGTTAGTTGACATACTTTCGAGAGGAAGAGAATGGACTAGAGAGGAATCGAGAGAGAGAGAGAGAGAGAGAGAGGGAGGGAGAGGAGGTTGTGGTAGTTGTGAGCTGATGAACCTTGGCTATATTCTCCCTCGACTATGAGAGGAGTACTGATGAGTCTCTTAGAAGGTGTATGATACCACGAAGACATGAAAGGAGGTGGGTCACGATGGGTTTTGCCCACCTCACACTAACGCACACCAAAGTGAGGCTTTTTGGTGGCACCCAATGTTGTGTGTGCACATAAAGAAGAAGAAGTGAGATGGAGTGGGGTGTGACGTGGATGTCTTTTAGCGGTCAAATCTAGAACCAGAGGATGAGAGTTATAAGAGGCATTTTTTTGTAAAAGTTAAATCTTTAAATAAATGAAGGGAAACTTTGGGTTCCATACTTTTTTAGTTATTTTGTGTTTTTTTAGTATGAATAGGAAACATTGATAATTAGGAATCATAAAAATGCAGACGTATCCATTTTAGTCTAGTGGGAAAATATTATTATGAATCCTAAAATATTTTCAAAGATTGTATTTGATATTACCATCCAAGTAGTAACCTTTGGTCTTTCCAGTTTTGTCAAGAAAAGTTATGTTATAGTTTAAACCCTAATAATGGTATTTTTGGCATTTGAACTATACAAAGATAACACCTTTTTGTGAAACTTTTTTTATCTTGTTATATTGATGTTGCTAACTATAGTTTATATATGAATTTTATCTAGTTTTACAATAAAATGACTCCTATTGTATTGATAACATGTGTGTAAAATCCAAACTATTGAACTGAAAAATATATAAATTTTATATTAAATATTTACAAATAGATATGATGTTATATTACTTCAATTATATTAATATGTGATTTTGAGGAGTGAGACGTGTATATGTGATTCCTACGAGCATATATGCAATTTAATGAAATTATGTGTATGAGTGTATTATTTTTACTAATAATATAAGATCACTAAAGTATAGTTTATTGCCATCACAACATATCATAATTCAAAATTAAAATAAAACTTTAAAGACATATGTGACCCTAGACAAACCTAAGGTTAATATAAATGTAGGATATATTGGTTCAAGGTGGGTGAATTGAGTTATTAAAAATTTAAAACAAATATGTTATAAGACAAGTGAATCAAGTATTTAAGAAGTCGAAAAAGTGATTGAGCAAGCCAAGAAGATACATAGTATTAAGAGCGGTTCTAGATCAAAATGGCATTGATCCACTGCCTAGAGAGGTCAAAATCTAGGATCTTCAAACATTGTGCACCACCTATTGAACTCTAAAATCATACACTAAGAAGACTTCTCTTCCAACATCAAGAGTAACTAGCTTTCTTTTCATGCAAGGAGATAAGAACCTAAATAGGGACAACCTTCCCTTACCTAGGGTGACCTTCTCTCAAACTTCCTTAGCTAATGAATATATTTCTAATCCACCTTTGAAAGAGAGAGTTTGTGAGAGAGAAGTGAGAGCTTCACAATATTCACAAGTAGGGATATCTCTCCTACAAGAAATTCATGTCCACTTATTTGTAATGAGAAATTAAATATCAGTGAATGAGATTTTTATGGACTCTTTAAGGAACTATCTCAATATAAAGCATGTGGGAGCATGAGAAATCTTTAGATGTTGTAACATCCCTGACCTGGGTTATGCTTTAACCCTAGATGTTTTGTTTAAATAAAGTTGATTAGATGCTTGCTCATATTTCTTGGGAAGTAATTAAGGCTCAAGAGGAACTTATATTTCAATTTTAGTCCTTTTTGAATAATGTTGAAACATTGTGTTGTTTGTTTTGGACTAAAGTGCAAATTACCCAAGTTGAGGGGTTAACTTGCAAATTGTACATGATAAAATGTTCCTCAGATGTTGAAGCATCTTAATAATGAGGACGATGCAGTGGTATGGTTTCCACAAGCTTGAGCACCAAGATAAAGCTTGTTGAGCAATCCTTGTGCATTAAAACCTAGTTTTGGTGTAATGTGCAATTTACCCAAAGCCTAGGGTTCAATATGTAAAATATCACTTCTAGAGGGTACCTCATGTTTCTTGGCATCATATAGAGCAAATAAAATGAGAGGGGTGCCTCATTTGAATTAATTTGGAGGAGAGAGAATCTTGGTATTAAAATAATCAAGATTTAAGTATAAAAAGGACTTTACTTTAATTTAATGCAAAAAGAAATATATTAATTAAAGAGCCCTTCAACCAAAAGGTGAGGGATGTGTTTGAAAAAGGGTTGGACGAAATTTTGCCTTGCAAAGACACGCAAATATCTTGGGTGAGTGGAGAGCCCACTCACATTAAGTTAATAAAAAGAAATATCCACTAAAAAGGGGATATTAGTATAATATGTTTAAGGTGCTTAATTTCTTTTCTTTTAATTCGTGGATAATGAAGAAGTTTTGCAAATGGGAGAAGATGGCTTCATGGCCAAGGAATTGAGGGGGAAGAGGTGGCACGAATTTTGGAATTAAAAGATATTTAATAAGGCATTTTCTCTCTCATTGATTTTCTTATAAAAACACCTTTTACAACTCAAATCAAAGACTTTTTCAAACCCACTTCTTCTCTTTGCTTGAAAACCGACCAAGGGAGCTAGGAGCAGTAGGAGGACGACACCCAGCCTGTTGGTAAGCTTCTTGATCTTCTTTTACCTTGATTTCATGGTAGAAATCACAAAATAATGCATAATTTCTTCTCTATTTCACTCCATCTTCAATCCTAGCCAATCTTTTCATTCCAAAGCTTGAGGACGAGCCTTGGGAGAGTTGCAAAAGCTTCCTCCATCATTGTTGATGTGAAGCTCCAAGCTTTGAAGCTCAATTGGAGGTGGGTTATATAACTCAAACCCTTAAATATTGTTATTGCATTCAAATCTCCATCATTTGTTGAACGTTTTGTTCTATTTGAAATTCCCTTGATCCATTACTGTAATTACTGTGAAAATGGCAGTAGCTTTTGAATGAACGAAGGTAGATGATTATGATATCATCTTAGGCACATATTCCCACAAGTTTCCCTTGCAAACGGTTTTAAGACTTTGGTCCAAACGGTTTCACTAAACCGTTTGGAGACTAAACGATTTGCAAACCGTTTAGAGTCTTGAACCCCAAACCATTTAGAAAGGTTGACCATTTGGATGGGTTGACCGTTTGAGGTCAGAATCCTAGTACATGTTGGATGAGGATCTAATGGTTCCAATCAATTGAATCAATATATGGACAATCATCCAATTAGAAACCCTAATCGAGTTAAGTGTTGATTTTACAATCGAATGAATTAAATCTTTGGGTTGATTAACCCAAACGGTCTCAAGACCCTTAAATATTGTTATTGCATTCAAATCTCCATTATTTGTTGAACGTTTTGTTCTATTTGAAATTCCCTTGATCCATTACTATAATTACCATGATAACGGCAGTAGCTTTTGAATGAATGAAGGTAGATGATGATGATATCATCTTAGGCACATATTCCCACAAGTTTCCCTTGCAAACGGTTTCAAGACTTTGGTCCAAAC
Source organism: Alisma plantago-aquatica (assembly GCA_963693085.1). Classification (NCBI taxonomy): domain Eukaryota; kingdom Viridiplantae; phylum Streptophyta; class Magnoliopsida; order Alismatales; family Alismataceae; genus Alisma; species Alisma plantago-aquatica. Next base: position 300,795,717 of record OY856411.1, on the reverse strand, counting down.
GGTTTCACTAAACCGTTTGGAGACTAAACGGTTTGCAAACCGTTTAGAGTCTTGAACCCCAAACCGTTTAGAAAGGTTGACCGTTTGGATGGGTTGACCATTTGATGTCAGAACCCTAGTACATGTTGGATGAGGATCTAATGGTTCCAATCAATTGAATCAATATATGGACAATCATCCAATTAGAAACCCTAATCGGGTTAAGTGTTGATTTTGCAATTGAGTGAATTAAATCTTTGGGTTGATTAACCCAAACTGTCTCAAGACCGTTTGGAGATCACCCAAATGGTCACAAGACCGTTTGAAGGTCTAGGGTTGAGTAGTTGTAGATCCAAAGATGTCAAATTGAAATGCAAGCAATAGCTAGTTTGATGAGCAATCTAATGATGCAAACCCTAATTGAAGTTCACAAGTTTTAATGATGGGATGGGCAAACGGTCTCAAGACCGTTTGGAGGTTATCCAAACAACCTCAAGACCGTTTGAGGTCAGGTCATGCCCAATGAGAATGATGGTCCAATTATTTCAAAGCAATTAGTTCCACAATGACTAATATTGAAGGTTCATCGATTTCAACCCTAATTCAATTGGGTTTAAAACCCTAATTGATGATCAAATGAAGGTTGAATCAATTGAAAGATGATTCATTAATTTCAATTGAAGTATGGTGCTTAGGTTTAATTGATGAGTAATTACATGGATTCAATTGATGAAGGAATTAATCTTGGAAACCCTAAATCAATATGAGTGGTTGAGACCATTTTTGGTCCAATCGATTTTGAGGAGGTTTGGACCAAACGGTCTCAGGACCGTTTGGAACCAAATGGTCTCAAGACCATTTGGGACCAAACGATCCCAAACCAATTGAGACTCAAATGATCCCAAGTACACATGTCCTAAATAGTTTCAAGCACCAACTTTGTCAAACGGTTTCAAGCACCAACTTTGTCAAACAGTTTCAAGCACCAACTTTGTCAAACAGTTTCAAGCACCAACTTTGTCAAATGGTTTCAAGCACCAACTTTGTCAAACGGTTTCAAGCACCAACTTTGTCAAATGGTTTCAAGCACCAACTTTGTCAAACAGTTTCAAGCACCAACTTTGTCAAATGGTTTCAAGCACCAACTTTGTCAAACGGTTTCAAGCACCAACTTTGTCAAACGGTTTCTAGCACCAACTTTGTCAAACGGTTTCAAGCACCAACTTTGTCAAACAGTTTCAAACCATTAGACCAAGACCGTTTGGAGGTCTAAACGGTCTTAGACCGTTTGAAGGTCATCCATGCAAGACCGTTTGATGTCTGGTTGGTCAAGACCGTTTGGGGTCTAAGTGACCAAGACCATTTGAAAGTAATTAACCAAAATCGTCTGGACACTTAAGGTGATTATAGATCAATTGTTTAAATGATCATTACATGATGTAAACCAAGGGTGATTATGGTAATTGTATCCTTAATAGGATAGGGTGATTAGTACCTTTTGAATGATTAATCTTTGATGATTATGGAAGTAATGACACAATATATGTGTCAACCCTTCAATCAAGTAGAATTGACCTAATCTATGCAAGTCTGAATTAAGCATCATCTTATAGAAGATGAGAGAGAAAGGACTTCCTACATGAATAATAATCATGTAGTGGTTAAGTCTCAACACTTTCAACATGAATGAATGTGCAATTAGGATATGATCCTTGACAAAGAGATCACGAACCCTAATTAAGAAGGTCAATGTGCCCTAACCCTAATTGAGGGCAATGATAGGTGAAACCCTAATCCCTGGCGATAGTAAACCCTAATTGAGGGTAATGACATGAGAAAACCCTAATTCAGGGAATTTTAATAATAAACCTGATTGAATGTGAATAGTAAACCCTAATTGAGGATGATGTCATGAGAAACCCTAATTAAGGGTGAAGACATATGAAACCCTAAGTGAGGATGATGTCATGTAGAACCCTAGATAAGGGTGATGTCAAAATGAAATTATAATAATGTGATATAACCTTTAATTCAAGGTAATGCCATATATTGGAATGTGACACTTTGATATGAAATCCTATACTGACATAGGATGAAAATATGTGGAGCCCTAATCTTGGGTTGTAATGTATGAAACCCTAATTCTGGGCAATATGATGATAAATCATAACCCAAACCTGGGTAATGAGAAAAAGTATTCCTAATTAACATAAATTGGGAAATCCTAACTCAAATGACGAAATAGTGATGTTATTCTGACAATGCATAGTGTTGATTTGTAATTGATATCATTATTATCATGTGCACTAATTATGCAGGTTACATGAGATGGTGGACATAGCCAGGTATGAGCCATGATGTTTTACTGTTGGAATTGCTTTATGGGCTTTGTGAGCCATAATATGTTGTGTTGCCTAGTAAGAGGTAACAAGAGACATTATTGGGCTTTAAGAGCCATGTGAAATACATGGATTGCAAATATTATGTGTACATTGGTTAGATAACCTGAAGGCATTAAGTTACCTGATAAATTGGTAACAAGTGTTTTGATGTTGAAGGTTTAAATACCCATATTTCATACTCATGATGATGAGATGATAAGGGATGAGAATACCCTGATGAGATAAGGGATTGAGGTCCCAATGTTTGATAAAGCTTTGAAAAGAACTTGATAGAAATAGTACTCATTCTTGTAGCAATGGTTATAATGTTTCATGTTTGAAAACATGTTTGATGCTAAAATAATATTATAATGCACCTAATTAATCAAATGAAATGGTATCATGTAGAGCCCTAACCATAGATCCATCATCATCAGTAGTTTGGTGATGGTGAAACAGGCTTTCCTACGGGAACTCCTGGAGGGCATACTTTTGAGTATGTGGGGATTATGGGTGCGAATATCCTTACGCCCTAATGGAGGAATTGATGTGAGGTAAACATTAAATCTCTCAATCTTTCATTATTTATGCCGGGATGGATGTATCACTAATCTCTCGAAGACCAGGATGGATGTATCATTAATCTCCCGATGATCTTAATGCCGAATCTATGTGAGATAAATATAATATCTCTCGATTGCGAAGAGAGTACAACATGCCACTGTAACTTTAATAGTGAAGTTTCCAGTATACCCTGGAAAGCTATTTAGTAGAGACACAAGATGTCCTGCAGTTGGTACTCATACTGACTAAGGAAGATGAGGTCATGGAAATCCGACTCTTCTATTGACCTATGTATGGTACCGATTTCGATTTCGCAATGGTCAGTTGGAGTATGAGCGGTATACCTCATCTCCTCAGGGCTTAAGTATGATTGTAAAATGTAATCAGCCGTGCAGCATATTTGCTTAAGGTTGAAATACGAAAATCAGTGGTTGATGTTACTTTGCATAGTATGTTCTAATGGGCAAATGCTATTTATGCTCTTAAATTCCTTATTGGATAAGTAATATGATGCTTCATCAATTTATAAGTAAAAGGCTTTGAGTAAAGAAAAATGCTCTAACATGTTTATACATTAATTTAACTACTATTAAACACTTATGATTCTTCTGCTTAGTTTTATTTTATTAATTGCAATAATAATATTTCTGGCAGAGAGTTATATCTCTTGCTGGGACAATTTTCAATTGTCTCACCCCGTGGAATCCAACTTTTTAGGTAGACACAGAAGAGGAAGTAGAAACCCTACAACAAGGGAAGAACAGCAGCAGACAACAAGGACAACAGTGAATTCTCAGGTGGAGACACTGGTTGTCATGTCCTGTAAATAGAGAGTCCTATGTGTCATCTCTGTACTCTTAGGTCCTAGGAGTCAGTAGTTAGTTTGATGTTGATATGAGATTTTGGATTGATGCCCCGAGGTTTTTATACTCCTTGTGTATAGTTTTAACAGGAAAGTAGATGTTTGTAACTCTTGAGAAGAAGTGGTACAAGAGATGTACTAGTAAACTAGAATGTATTTGAAATACTTTGGTTCCTTATGAAAGAGTTTTTCAGCTTACGGATCTCTTTGTAAAAAGTTTTAATTTTTTCAGTAATTCCACTGCTAATGATACGCTTCCGCATTAGTTAATCTTGTTTCATTGGTTAAGACCGGTTTGTACGCCACAAATTAGTTGGTATCAGAGCTCTAGGTTCGCTGAGTCTATAGAGACATAGGATTAAGGTTGTTGAGTCTGTTCTAGTGTCTTCCAGTTTATCTGATAGTGTCTTCTGCTCATATAGGAGGAGAAGAAAAACTAAAGATGTCTGGATTACATGATGAACATGTTGCTGAGAGCAGTGTTGCTGCATCAGGAGGAGGTGCAAGAGACCAAGATAGGGAAGAACATGTACATGAACAACCCCAGTACAATCAAATAGATATGGGGAACCCAACCTTCCAAGCCATGTTTGGATAGTTTATGACGGCCATGACTCATATGACAGATAGGATGCCATTACCTGCACCTAGGGCACCTACCCACCATGAAGGACAGGGAGCCGACAAGACATTTGAATGACTTCGCCAGGTTGGAGCCACAGAATATGTTGGGACAATTGATCTAGTAGATGCCGACATGTGGTTGACTGAGCTGGAGAAAGCCTTTAGAATCCTTAACATCCCAGAAGCTGAGAAGGTTAGACATGCAATATACCTTCTTAAGGGGAGTGCTAGCCATTGGTGGACCATAGAAGAAGGCAAGAGGTCAGGTGTAGAGGTCGGATGGGAAGTATTCCGACGAGAATTCATCAATAGATACTTTCCTAAGACGTTCCTAGATGAGAAGATCTCTCAATTTGAGAGATTAAGGCAAGGACCAATGAACATTAGAGAATATGAGGCTAAGTTCATGGAGCTTTTGCGGTTTTGTCCGCATATGGCAGCTACCTATGAAGAAAGGATTCGACATTTTGAGAAGGGGTTGAATGCCGATTTGACCACTCCTGTGTCTGCTTTAGAGAACAGGGAGAGGTTTACTACATTTGTGGAGTCTGTCAGACGAATAGAAAGGTCTGTGACTGAGAAGCGATAGACTAAGAGCAAGAAGGCATACACTCAGTTTCATGGACAAGGGTCCAAAAATTTTAAGAAACCAAGGTTTTCTGCACCAATAGCACCACCAAGGTTTAATACCCAGACATAATGGACGTCTAATAGGGGTAGAGGTCGTAGTTTACCACCGGAAGGAGCCCACAGCTCAGCATCGGTGTCAGTAACAGGACCATCCAGACCACAGGCAGGGAACATAGGGTGTTTTATATGTGGGAAGATGGGGCATCTGATGAAGGATTGTCGAGCCAGAGAAGCAAGTGTGACTCAACCTCAGAGGCAGAGTCAGCAAGGTTCTCAGAGGTGACCGTTTCCAAGTGGCGCAAGAGGACGTGGATAAGCGTCCCAAGTTGGATCGTTGGCACTCAGTAATCGAGTACTGAGTCAACCACAGGTGACGATGAGATTCTATGCGATGAATCAGCTTGATGCAGTAGTCAACCCTCGGGTTGTGGCGGGTCAGATGGAACTGTTTTATTCTGATATGTCTATATCTTGCATTGTATCTATTTTAATTGATATGGGTTCTACACATTCTTTCATCACTAAAAGAGTGATTCTTGACTACAATATGACAGTTGGTCATAGGGAAAAAAGTTTGAAGTTAGAAACTCCTTTGATGGGATCTGCAGTGTTGCGGGAGGTGTGTTCTTCCTACACTCTTTTCTTCTCTGAACATCGCATTCAAGTGGATCTTATACCACTTGAGATGCACGGGTTCGATATAATTCTTGGAATGGACACCCTAGAAAAGTACAAGGTTGTCTTGGATTGTGAGTCCAAGCAGACTATGTTCACAGATGATAGTGATACATGGATCTTTCAGGTAGATAGGAAGATTCTTCCAACATGTCTTGTGTCAGTTGTGGTAGCTGAGAAGCTGATGAGGCAAGGATGTTTTGCATTTTTGGCACATGTGGTAGATACCACCATGGAGAGTTCTAATCCTTCTGAAGTTTTGTTAGTCAGGGAATTTGAAGATGTGTTTCCTGAGGAACTTCCAGGTGTACCTCCACCTCGAGATATTGATTTTGAAATTAATCTAGTTCTGGGCACACAACCTATACCCAAACACCGTATAGGATGGCGCCTGCTGAAATGGCAGAGCTTAAGAAACAACTGCAGGAGTTGCTTGAGAAGGGTTTCATCCGACCGAGTACTTCACCATGGGGTGCTCCAGTCCTCTTTGTTAAGAAGAAGGATGGGTCTATGCGATTATGCATTGACTACAGACAATTGAATAAAGTAACTATAAAGAACAAGTATCCTCTGCCAAGAATAGATGATTTGTTTGATCAGTTGTGTGGTGCAACTATCTTTTCTAAGATATATCTGAGGTCGGGATACCATCAGTTGCGTATTAAGGAGGGTGACATACCTAAGTATGCCCTTAGGACAAGGTATGGTCACTATGAGTTCATAGTTATGTCGTTTGGACTAACTAATGCACCAGCTGCATTCATGGAACTCATGAATAGAATCTTTCGACCTTTCCTTGATCAATGTGTAGTCGTCTTCATACATGACATCTTAATCTACAACAGAAATGCTCAACAACATGAGCAACACCTCTGTCAGGCTCTAACTTTGCTAAGAGAGTATAAGTTGTATGTTAAGTTTAGCAAATGTGAGTTCTGACCACCAGAAGTTTCTTTTCTTGGACACGTAATATCTACCTCAGGTATTCGTGTTGATCCTAAGAAGGTAGAATCTATCCTACAATGGGAACAACCTAAAATACCAACAGAGATACGTAGTTTCCTAGGGTTGGCAGGCTATTACAGGAGGTTCATTAAGAACTTTAGTTCTATAGCTTTACCTCTATCCAAGTTAACCAGGAAGGAGGTTCCTTTTGTCTGGAATGACAAGTGTCAACAATCATTCCAGTTGTTGAAAGAAAGGTTAACCAATGCACCCGTGTTAGTACTACATGAGTAGGGAAAAGGGTATATAGTTTTCTGTGATGCATCTAAGAATGGCTTAGGATGTGTGTTGATGCAGGATAAGCAAGGGATTTCTTTTGCTTCTCGATAGCTTAAGAAACACGAGGAGAATTATCCAACACATGATCTGGATCTAGCTATTGTGGTCCATGCTTTGAAGATCTGGAGACATTATCTCTATGGAGAACATTCCATATTTTCACAGACCATAAGAACCTAAACTATATCTTCTCACATCATGAGCTGAACATGAGGCAATGCCACTGGATGGATTTAATCAAGGACCACGATTGTAGAATTGATTATCATCCAAGAAAGGCTAATGTGGTAGCTGATGCATTAAGTAGAAAATCAACAACATCAGCCCTAGATAAAGCACAGTTGAATTCCTTAGTGTGCTCTAAGAGGGATATGTTCATATCCTTGAGGCAAAACAATGTACAATTTAAAGTATCATTGTTAGTCAGGTTATTAGCTGAGATGCACATAAAACCAACTCTGAGACATCAGATTAATGAAGCACAGCAAGCTGATGTTGTAGTTCAGCAGATTAGGTCAAAGTATGGCAGTGAGAAACGAGATGGCTTTCATGAGTCAAAAGATCAGATAGTCTGTTACCATGGTAGGATGGTAGTACTGATGCCAATGACTTGAGAAAGTTAGTTTTAGAAGAAGCTCATTCTTCGATGTATGCTATGCATCCAGGAAGCACCAAGATGTATCATAACTTGAAAGATATGTATTGGTGGCCTGGTTTGAAGAAAGACGTTGCTGAGTTTGTTATGCGGTGTCCGGTGTGTCAGCAGGTTAAAGTTGAACATCAAAAGCCCACAAGAATAATGCAACCTTTTCCTATACCGCAGTGGAAATGGGATCATGTAACCATGGACTTTGTGGTTGGTTTGCCTAGAATAGCCAAAGGTCATGATTCCATATGGGTGATAGTTGACCGATTGACTAAGACATAACATTTCTTACCTGTCAAAACAACCTACACTGCTGAGAAGCTGGCACAATTATATGTAGATGAGATAGTGCGATTGCACGGGGTTCTATCCACTATCGTTTCTGACAGAGGTCCCCAGTTCACGAGTCATTTTTGGGAATGACTTCATAAAGCTTTGGGTACACAGTTTAGGTTTAGTACTGCCTTTCACCCACAGACAGATGTACAATCTGAGAGGACTATACAAACCTTGGAGGACTTGCTTAGGGCATGTGTCCTTCAGTTTGTAGGAAGTTGGGATCTATATCTGAGCTTGATAGAATTTGCTTACAATAATAGCTATCAGCACAGTATTGACATGGCACCATATGAATCTTTATATGGTAGACGTTGTAGATCTCCTTTATGTTGGTATGAAACTGGAGAAAATCAACTTTTGGGTCCTGAGCTAGTGCAGCAGACAAATGAGAAGATTAAAGTAATACAACAACAGTTAAAGACTGCATAGGATAGATAGAAATCATACACTGACAAACAATGAAGACCTTTAGATTTCCAAGTTGGAGACAAAGTATATCTCAAGGTCTCACCTTGTAAAGGAGTTCTTAGATTTGGAAGGAAGGGAAAGTTAGCTCCTAGATTTATGGGGCCTTATCCAATCATTGAACGGATTGGAAAGGTAGCTTATAAGCTGGAGTTACCACCTGAGTTGCATAGATTGCACCCAATATTCCACATTTCCATGCTTAGGAAGTGTCATCCTGACATAGAATTAGTTCTACAACCTATGGAGGTAGAATTGAATGATGACATATCATATGTTGAAGGACCTATAACGATCCTTGATAAAAGAATTAAAAAGCTGAAAAAGAAAGACATTTGTCTTGTAAAAGTCCTCTGGAATCATCGTGTCATTGAAAAAGCTACGTGGGAGCTAGAGGAAGAGATGAGGAGGAAATACCCTACTCTTTTCTCTTAATGTTTTGTTGATGATTTCGGGGACGAAATCCTTGTAAGGGGTGGATAATTTGTAACATCCCTGACCTGGGTTATGCTTTAACCCTAGATGTTTTGTTTAAAAAAATTTGATTAGATGCTTGCTCATATTTCTTGGGGAGTAATTAAGGCTCAAGAGGAACTTATATTTCAAATTTAGTCCTTTTTGAATAATGTTGAAACATTGTTTTGTTTGTTTTGGACTAAAGTGCAAATTACCCAAGTTGAGGGGTTAACTTGAAAATTGTACATGATAAAATGTTCCTCAGATGTTGAAGCATATTAAGAATGAGGATGATGCAGTGGTATGGTTTCCACAAGCTTGAGCACCAACATAAAGCTTGTTGAGCAATCCTTGTGCATTAAAACCTAGTTTTGGCGTAATGTGCAATTTACCCAAAACCTAGGGTTCAATATGCAAAATATCACTTCTAGAGGGTCCCTCATATTTCTCGTCATCATGTAGATAAAATAAAATGAGAGGGGCACCTCATTTGAATTAATTTGGAGGAGAGAGAATCTTGATATTAAAATAATCAAGATTTAAGTATAAAATGGACTTTACTTTAATTTAATGCAAAAAGAAATATATTAATTAAAGAGCCCTTCAACCAAAAGGTGAGGGATGTGTTTGCAAAAGGGTTGGACGAGCTTGTGCCTTGCAAAAGCACAAAAATATCTTGGGTGAGTGGAGAGCCCACTCACATTAAGTTAATAAAAAGAACTATCCACTAAAAAGGGGATATTAGTATAATATGTTTAAGGTGCTTAATTTTTTTTCTTTTAATTCGTGGATAATGAAGAAGTTTTGCAAATGGGAGAAGATGTATTCGTGTCCAAGGAATTGAGGGGGAAGAGGCGGCACTAATTTTGGAATTAAAAGATTTTTAATAAGGCATTTTCTCTCTCATTGATTTTCTTATAAAAACACCTTTTACAACTCAAATCAAAGGCTTTTTTGAACCCACTTCTTCTCTTTGCTTGAAAACCGACCAACGGAGCTAGGAGCAGAAGGAGTACGACCCCCAACCTGTTGGTAAGCTTCTTGATCTTCTTTCACCTTGATTTCATGGTGGAAATCACAAAACAATGCATAATTTCTTCTCTATTTCACTCCATCTTCAATCCTAGCCAATCTTTTCACTCCAAAGCTTGAGGACGAGCCTTAGGAGAGTTACAAAAGCTTCCTTCACCATTGTTGACGTGAATATCCAAGCTTTGAATCTCAATTGGAGGCAGGTTATATAACTCAAACCCTTAAATATTGTTATTGCATTCAAATCTCCATTATTTGTTGAACGTTTTGTTCTATTTGAAATTCCCTTGATCCATTACTGTAATTACCATGAAAACGGAAGTAGATTTTTAATGAATGAAGGTAGATTATGATGATATCATCTTAGGCACATATTCCCACAAGTTTCCCTTGCAAACGGTTTTAAGACTTTGGTCCAAACGGTTTCACTAAACCATTTGAAGACTAAACAGTTTGCAAACCATTTAGAGTCTTGAACCCCAAACCGTTTAGAAAGGTTGACCATTTGGATGGGTTGACCATTTGAGGTCAGAACCCTAGTACATGTTAGATGAGGATCTAATGGTTCCAATCAATATATGGACAATCATCCAATTAGAAACCCTAATCGGGTTAAGTGTTGATTTTGCAATTGAATGAATTAAATCTTTGGGTTGACTAACCCAAATGGTCTCAAGACCGTTTGGAGGTCAACCAAGACCGTTTTAAGGTCTAGGTTTGAGTAGGGTTGAGTATTTTAAGATCCAAAGATGTCAAATTGAAATGCAAGCAATAACTAGTTTGATGAGCAATCCAATGATGCAAACCCTAATTGAAGTTCACAAGTTTTATTAATGATGGGATGGGAAAACGATCTCAAGACCGTTTGGAGGTTATCCAAATGACCTCAAGACCATTTGAGGTCATTTCCAATGAGAATGATGGTCCAATGATTTCAAAGCAATTAGTTCCACAATGACTAATATTTAAGGTTCGTCGATTTCAACCCTAATTCAATTGGGTTCAAAACCATAATTGATGATAAATTGAAGGTTTAATCAATTGAAAGACGATTCATTAATTTCAATTGAAGTATGGTGCTTAGGTTCAATTTATGAGTAATTCCATGGATTCAATTGATGAAGGAATTAATCTTGGAAACCCTAAATCAATATGAGTGGTTGAGACCATTTTTGGTCCAATCGGTTTTGAGGAGGTTTGGACCAAATGATCCCAAACCAATTGAGACTCAAACGATCCCAAGTACATATGTCCTAAATAGTTTCAAGCACCAACTTTGTCAAACGGTTTCAAGCACTAACTTTGTCAAACGGTTTCAAGCACCAACTTTGTCAAACGGTTTCAAGCACTAACTTTGTCAAACGATTTCAAGCACCAACTTTGTCAAACGGTTTCAAGCACCAACTTTGTCAAACGGTTTCAAGCACTAACTTTGTCAAACGGTTTCAAGAACCAACTTTGTCAAATGGTTTCAAGCACCAACTTTGTCAAATGGTTTCAAACCTTTAGACCAAGACCGTTTGGAGGTCTAAACGGTCTTAGACCGTTTGGAGGTCATCCATGCAAGACCGTTTGAGGTCTGGTTGGCCAAGACCGTTTGGGGTCTAAGTGACCAAGATCATTTGAAAGTAATTAACCAAAACCGTATGGACACTTAAGGTGATTATAGGTCAATTGTTTAAATGATCATTACATGATGTAAACCAAGGGTGATTATGGTAATTGTATCCTTAATAGGATAGGGTGATTAGTACCTTTTGAATGATTAATCTTTGATGATTATGGAAGTAATGACACAGTATATGTGTCAACCCTTCAATCAAGTAGAATTGACCTAATCTATGCAAGTCTGAATTAAGCATCATCTTATAGAAGATGAGAGACAAAGGACTTCCTACATGAATAATAATCATGTAGTGGTTAAGTCTCAACACTTTCAACATGAATAAATGTGCAATTAGGATATGATCCTTGATAAAGAGATCATGAACCCTAATTAAGAAGGTCAATGTGCCCTAACCCTAATTGAGGGCAATAATAGGTGAAACCCTAATCCCTGATGATAGTAAACCCTAATTGAGGGTAATGACATGAGAAAACCCTAATTCAGGGAATTTTAATAATAAACCTTGATTGAATGTGAATAGTAAACCCTAATTGAGGATGATGTCATGAGAAACCCTAATCAAGGGTGAAGCCATATGAAACCCTAAGTGAGGATGATGTCATGTGGAACCCTAGATAAGGGTGATGTCAAATGAAATTATAATAATGTGATATAACCTTTAATTCAAGGTAATGCCATATATTGGAATGTGACACTTTGATATGAAATCCTATACTGACATAGGATGAAAATATGTGGAGCCCTAATCTTGGGTTGTAATGTATGAAACCCTAATTCTGGGCAATATGATGATAAATCATAACCCAAACCTGGGTAATGAGAAAAAGTATTCCTAATTAACATAAATTGGGAAATCCTAACTCAAATGACAAAATAGTGATGTTAGTCTGACAATGCATAGTGCTGATTTGTAATTGATATAATTGTTATCATGTGCACTAATTATGCAGGTTACATGAGATGGTGGACATAGCCAGGTATGAACCATGATGTTTTACTGTTGGAATTGCTTTATGGGCTTTGTGAGCCATAATATGCTGTGTTGCCTAGTGAGAGGTAACAAGAGACATTATTGGGCTTTAAGAGCCATGTGAAATACCTGCATTGCAAATATTATGTGTACATTGGTCAGATAACCTGAAGGCATTAAGTTACCTGATAAATTGGTAACAAGTGTTTTGATGTTGAAGGTTTAAATACCCATATTTCATACTCATGATGATGAGATGATAAGGGATGAGAATACCCTAATGAGATAAGGGATTGAGGTCCCAATGTTTGATAAAGCTTTGAAAAGAACTTGATAGAAATAGTACTCATTCTTGTAGAAATGGTTATAATGTTTCATGTTTGAAAACATGTTTGATGCTAAAAGAATATTATAATGCACCTAATTAATCAAATGAAATGGTATCATGTAGAGCCCTAACCATAGATCCATCATCGTCAGTAGTTTGGTGACGGTGAAACAGGCTTTCCTACGAGAACTCATGGAGGGCATACTTTTGAGTATGTGGGGGTTATGGACACGAATATCCTTACGCCCTAATGGAGGAATTGATGTGAGGTAAACATTAAATCTCTCAATCCTTCATTATTTATGCTGAGATGGATGTATCACTAATCTCTCGAAGACCGGGATGGATGTATCATTAATCTCCCAATGATCTTAATGTCGAATCGATGTGAGGTAAATATAATATCTCTCGATTGCGAAGAGAGTACAACATGCCACTGTAACTCTAATAGCAAAGTTGCCAGTATACCCTGGAAAGCTATTTAGCAGAGACACAAGATGTCCTATAGTTGGTCCTCATATTGACTGAGGAAGATGAGGTCATGGAAATCCGGCTCTTCTATTGACCTATGTATGGTACCGATTTCAATTTCGCAATGGTCGGTTGGAGTATGAGCGGTATACCTCATCTCCTCAGGGCTTAAGTATGATTGTAAAATGTAATCAACCGTGTAGCATATTTGCTTAAGGTTGAAATACGAGAATCATTGGTTGATGTTACTTTGTATAGTATGTTCTAATGGGAAAATGCTATTTATGCTCTTAAATTCCTTATTGGATAAGTAATATGTTGCTTCATCAATTTATAAGTAAAAGGCTTTGAGTAAAGAATAATGCTCTAACCTATTTATTCATTAATTTAACTGTTGTTAAACACTTATGATTCTTCTGCTCAATTTTATTTATTAATTACAATAATAATGTTTCTGGTGGAGAGTTATATCTCTCGCTGGGACAATTTTCAATTGTCTCACCCCGTGGAATCTAACTTTTTAGGTAGATGCAGAAGAGGAAGTAGAAACCCTACAGTAAGGGAAGAACAACAGCAGCAGCAACAACAAGGACAACAATGAATTCTTAGGTGGAGACACTGGTTGTCATGTCTTGTAAATAGAGAGTCCTATGTGTCGTCTCTGTACTCTCAGGTCCTAGAGGTCAGTAGTTAGTTTGATGTTGATCTGAGATTTTGGCTTGATGCCTCGAGGTTCTTATACTCCTTGTGTATAGTTTTAACAGGGCAGTAGATGTTTGTAACTCTCGAGAAGAAGTGGTACAAGAGATGTACTAGTAAACCAGAATGTATTTGAAATACTTTGGTTCCTTATGAAAGAGTTTTTCATCTTACGGATCTCTTTGTAAAAAGTTTTAGTTTTTAGCAATTTTCAATAATTCTGCTGCTAATGATACGCTTCCGCATTAGTTAATCTCGTTTCATTGGTTAAGACTGGTTTGTACGCCACAGATGCCTTCAATTGGGTCATCTTCATGGTTTAGGGTGACTACTTGCCAATGGAGTTGATTTCAAAACATCTAGTAATTTCTAGGGTACTAGGTCAACTCCCAATGAATCTAGTTTCACTTTACTTCTTCACAAAACAACTACTTTTATAAATGTTGGAAAAAAGTGATTATATTGGTATGTCGATTTGAATTTTTTTAATGAATTCCATATGATGACTATCTTTTTGTTATCAAGGAACACAATTGGTTGAAATTCGGGGGACAAATTATAGTCGATTGTTTTCCCTATGGAAATGGTAAAGCATGGTCAACTAGATTTTTGGGGTAAATTCTAGTCGAGGGTGCAATCAACTCTATGTCTGATAACATGATCAGATGGAATTTTCTTGGGGAACTCCAGATGATATTCAATTTTCTTAGAACATTTTCATAACATAAAATTCACTACACTATTCATAAATCCTATGTTTGGCTTGCCATTTGATATTTCTGTGAGGAAAACCAAATGAACAATTTAAATTTGAAAGTATGAATCTCTAGTTGCATCTTCTTCATAATCTTCTCATTAATTACATTTGATCTAATACACGACATTACATTAAATGACTACAACAAATTATCTAAAGAGTTCTTCATTGATCTCTAGTCAACTTGATTTTAGTTGTGTATCTTGTGATTTTCTCCATTTAGCTTTTTTCCATTATGAAGTCATGGTGATTCTCTATGCATTGAGAAATATATGTGATAGATTCATTAGATATCAGTAAAATATGAGACTAGGCATTGTGTAGCCTTGAGTCAACAATAAACCCTAGTTTGACCTAGGATATAAAAACCTTGGTTGTTATGGGTGTTAACGATATATTCATGATGCTTTTTAGGATAATGGTTTGACTATAATATTCAAAAAGTCCTATTGAGATGTTTTTTAAACAAGGTAAGTGGGTAATTATGTTGAGTATACTTTATTGGGTGCTTGCATGCGTTCATTTTAATGTATGCTTATGGACACACACATGTGTACACAAATACACACTCACACAAAAGCATGTTGCATATTTAATCATTATGTCATATATTATCAAAGTGTCATGAGAAATCCTTACCTTATTCACACGAGTTGTGTTCACATATCAAGTTCTTATTCAAGTAGCATGTGTAAGAGGGATAAATGCATCAATTTTATGCCCATATTCAGGATGAAGTTTGTTTTATCAAGTGATTTATGTATTGTTCATATTTTCCTTTCAAAAACCTCTAAATGAAGGGGTTGGATAGCTATCACAGTCTTCCTACCATCATATGCACTTGAGTGTGTGCGCAAATTGAGGAGTATGCTTGGAAATTATTCAATAATGAATCATAAATCAAGTTGATATATACTCATGGAATGACATAAAATAATGTGATGAAATCATGTTTACTCTCAAATTATATTTTATTTTCAAATTTTCCTTATCTAACTAATATTTATTTACATAAGGTATGGTTGTGGATGGGAAGTCCATATATGAGAGTAGTATATAGGGTAGATTCAAGTGACTAAAAAGCCATAAAGGAACCAATAGAAGGGACTAGTCATAGTCATGACATCTACTATGAGATGTTGACCGTATTAGTTTTTGCTTTCTGTTTATGTCTTAGGGCTTATAATTATATATTTATATAAATTTAGATGATGAGTTGGGTTATATAACACAACAAGAATTTCTTTTGACCAAGCACAATGTATGAATGCATATTTATTTCTAAAGGACATAGCTTGAATAATTTCATTTACTTTTTTGTTATTATATAAGTATGTGTGACCTTATCCAAAGTACAACCACATTTTAATACTTCAATTGATGCATGTTTGAATGGGGTGTTAGGTTGATGGTATTAGAATGATAAGTACATGGAGCCATGCTAGATTCATTTTTCCTTACCCAAACATACCTTAATCTATGTACATGCCTCTTAAGGTAAGGATTATGCCAAGATATAAAAGTAAGTATGTTTGTTAACTAAGGAATGAACATAGATAATATTCTTGAGAAAAAATATATTTTAAGGTTTAGAGCACAATAATACATATTCAATGTATTAGGAATAGGATTTTATCTAGCTTTTATACTAGTGTTAAATTGACTTCATCATGTCACATGTCCTCTATTTTCTTGATGGTTGGTGTAAGGAGTGGCACTACTACATAACTGACCTTTGGCGTCGGTTATTTAAGGCCTTTGGCGACGGTTAAAAAGAGACACCTATGTGGGTGACACTAAAAGGTAAACCCTTAGTCGTCAGTTTTAAAACCGACGCCAAAACCTTTGTGCACTATAGGCGTCAGTTATTAATGGGAAAACCGACGCCAGAACCCTTCACGCCACAAAAGGGCAGCAGCAGGGGCAATATAGGCATCAGTTATTAGTGGGAAAATCGACGCCAGAACCCTTCATGCCACAAAAAGGGCAACAACAGGGGCACTATAGGCATTGGTTGTTAGTAGGGCAACCAACACCCAAACCCATCGCGCCACAAAAAGGGCACCATCTAGGACACCATCGACGTCAGTTTCGTAGTAATAACCGATGCCATATCACCTACCACCACGGCCGTGCTGGCCAGAACGGCCGTGTTGTCTGGCCACATTAGACATCAGTGTGTTGCTATTAACCGACGTTGCAAGCCTTTGTTGTCAGTTTTTGACTAATAACCGACGCCTATGTTTTGATTTTTTTTTCTTATCAGATTGCAGGCCTGCTGTGGCTGGTTGCATGATAAAAAAAACTTGTAGTTTAGTGGAACTGAACTACAGGTTTACGACATCCATTAGTATCAGCCAACAGCAGGCCACAAACATGTAAATTTAACAAGATTCACACACATGTAGAAACAAGCCACAAACCTGCAGTTCCTTTCATTTTCACATTCACACATGTAGAAACATTCAGACACATGTAGAAAATTCATGTAGCAACCTGCAGTTCCTTTCAGTTTCACATTCTCACATGCACATGTAGAAACATTCATGTAGCAACCTGCAGTTCTTTCATTTTTACATTCACACATATATAAACATTTAGACACATGTAGAAACATTCACACATATGACAATTCAGAAAAATTCATTTACAAAATATCATTCTTTAGTCATTATCGTTATCAACATCCCAATTATATTAAAAAAACCCACTACTTGTATGGCTTTTTCCCATTCTTCTCTTACATCATTTAATTCTTCTGTCGTATAGGAAGCATGTACATCTGATAAGGCCTTACCAGTAGTGTGGTCAGTTTTAAACACCTGCAAAGAGAATGATGTATATATATAATTAATAATATATAAATAAGATTGATATATTTCATATTATCTAATGAGACTATATATAATACCTCATGTATGGTATCGATGTCCACTGCGACATATTTGATAATCATGTGCATAAATCACATCACATAGTATGCACATGCCCAGCCGTTGTCTTGTGTAGCACACTATAAATTGAAACATACAAAATATTAAAAAATACAACTAAGCACAGTTCACATAAATAATATATACATTGGAGTCAGGAACTTACTTTCACATTCTCCCAAATTATTGGTTGGTTCTTTTTCCCAGGGACCTTTCCTCCAACCTTTTTGAACTCATGTAAACCCCTACATGTTAATGTAACACAATAAATTGCATAATTAAATAGTAATGTAATAACATTTGTTAACAGATATAAAAATGAAATATTTCTCACCGGAATAATACCATTTTCATTGCATGTCCATATTTTGGATTCAATTTAGTCTCCTTAGGATCTAGATAATAGACAGTGAACGTCCCGGGGACAATAACTAGTAACTCCCAATGCGTACCCCTAGGGGTAAAAAAGTTAAAAATTTATAACTCAAAATCCACAATAAAAATGTACTTTTCTTAAGTCCAAATTATAAGCAAAGTAAACTTACTCCACATTGAATGGAGCTATTATCACCGTCTTCTTATTTTGACCAAAATTTGTAAAAGCATCACACCAGTATTGTTGAACTGATGTAGGATCTTTAGCTACTAGACGAATCAAAGATGGAATAAAAAATCCTACATGTTCAAATGAAAAATCTGCACATATCTTATCTAAGTAGCTACAAAACATGTATTACGTATGCATTAATATATAAGAAACCAGATCACCGGATCCTACACAAGGTATATGGATGTATAAATAAGATCTCACATTATCCATAGCTCTATCACATATGTATTTAGCCAATCATAGTGAAACAACTCTAAAATATCTTGTATAAATAGTTTGGTTTCGTATGATTGACGTGCAGCATCCACATCTATAGAAACATTTATAGGGCAATTTATATCATGTTCGCCTAACCATACTACCATACCCCTACAATTAGGATCTAACGGGGCAAGTCGGTCCTGTGGAACCCAACTTGGTAATGTAGGAGGTGGAGGTGGAGGCCTAGATGCTCTGGGTGTCTTCGTTTTAACCTGTATATATAATTTCAGATCAATTGACCTCATATATACACACTAACAATTTAACGTAATGTAAATTTACCATACAATTTCAGTATAGATGGCATCCACTTTGGGCTACAATATCACTCTACCTTCTGCCTCACCAAGCATTTCACAATCTGGGTGGGCATATGGCAATTGAAGATCTATCCAATTGGGGAATACATGTAGCGGGCTCACACGAACCCAACTATTTGGTAATGGAGACCCATGAAACATTTCCCCTGGAAGGGATGGGTAAGCCGACGCCTCTACAATGACATATTCATTACTTTTTAGACAACATGGCTTCAACCCCTACAAATTTATGTAAAGAATGTTATATACATATATACATATCATCTTGAAAAAACTAGCTACTATGTCATAAAAATACTTACAACGGATGTGCTAGGTGGTGGGTCTATAGGAGATTACTCCCAACCTCTGCAGTAGGAGTATAGCGGGATGCCATAAGTACTGTCTGAGTGGCAGTCTGAGACGCCTGCCACTTCACCATTACTTCTTGGATTCTCCTATCAATCAACACGTCTACCTATACATGGATAAAAGAAATGTTAGCTTATGATTATTAAATTCCCTTTTACAGTAACATTCTAAAAAAAGAATAGGTTACCTATTCTTGTAAAATTCCCGCTTTTGGGATATGTTTGCGTTGGGATGGCCCAAAAAACGCTTTGATGCCCACACCAGCGCCTGCACCCCTAACACGTCCAGGATGCTCTGGGTTACCCAAAGCAACTATCAGTTCATCCCTTGTGCCCTCAGGGATGAACTTGCCTTGTTTCCTCAGCTCGTGTAGCTCCTGTTAATCGCCATCAACAGAAATTGGTAAGTAAGTAAACACCACAAATAATCAATATTCGAACGAATTGCTCTAAGAGTTGTATTTTACCATTTTTTAAGCCACCTCAGTAGTTGCGGGCTTCTTTATTTCTCCCTTCTTGTATTGCCTCTCAGCTACCCAGACATCATGGGGAGGCAGAGGTGCAGTACCTATAATAGAGGACTCCTGAGTAGCAGCAGACTGAGTAGTACACTCAGCATGTAGTCTTTGGCGAATGCCTGCATAGCCCTTTGGACTCATTGTGTGGTCATGCACATTCAGTGCATGCCTTGCTCTTTGTGCCTCATTGAGAGCCTAGTTAGTATGCACATTGATTTGGTTAGTAACACTAAAGGTTAATATTGAATAGGTGAATACAACATATATTAATTAAATAGGGAGTAATACGTAATACCTTGAATTCATCAATGTTTCTTGAAGCAACAAATGCATCCCATTCTTCTTGGTCCAGGAAGTTCCACTATTCAGTGGCTGAATTCTTCCTCTTCTCACCATATTTTATGTATTCTCGGGTGATATTTGTCCTATAGTTCCTTAGGACCCTCCCACAGTGTTGCATCACGCATTTACGATGCAACTTTTCATCCAACACAAATATACTCTACAAAATAGAATTGTTATTAACTAGTATCCAAAAAATTAGTAATCTACAAAATAGAATTGCAAATAATAATAACTCACACATAAATCCTTCCATATTAAGTCTTTCTTCCCCTTAGGAGCTTTATTCTAAGAATCTATCTTACAACCACAATGGCTACGAGTAACATACCCAAGATATGAAACAAACAAATTGTGGTTCACTCCAATTGCATTTCCTGCATTATCAAAATCCACAACCAGTTTGGGTCCATTGCCCCTTTGTGCTATTAACTTCTTCATCATAGTGATGCCCCTTCTCTTGTCAACTTTTTGGTACTTCTCATCAAGTGCCTCAAGTGCTTCAGAGGGTACATGTGCATCATCAACCTAAAATTTGACAAAATAAACACACTTATAGGATATAACTATAAATGGACATATAGATAGAAATATATGATATATTTTTAAAACTTACATTGTGAGGCGGCGCATTGGTATCCTCACCATGCTCATCATGGACATCATGGTCATCATGCCCATGCTCAACCATCTGAAAATTTCATTAAAAAATCAAACATTTAGCATTTGACATAACTAGAAGATAATGAAACATTGAAAAATGAAACATTGTATAGTTCACATATACAAATGAAACATTGAAAATGAAACATATAAACATGCATGCCTCTAATATTGTGATCATTTATCAATTAACAATCCTTCATTGTGATCTTCGCATACATACAAGTCATCATTAGCTTCAATATTTTGTGGTGTTGGCAACCCAACTGAGAATGGACTGGAGTCATCATACTTATCATAGTACTCTTCTTCATCTATAGGATTGTAACATACCAGATCTTGGACCCTACCTTATAACTTTGACCTTTTGGGTTTGACCAAACAAGGTTGAGGTTAGTGTGATCCTAAAAATATAATGCATGAATAATGTAATCTAATATGTTATATAATTCATTTGGTGATAATAAAATGATAAATAACTTAATTGAATGCATAATGATGTTAATGGGCCAGATGACAAAACCCACATAAGAAAGACTCAACATAAAGAATTGACTTCAAATTCGTAATCTACACATTAAAATAAGCTTACATGTCAATTTTCATCTAATTTGGACAACCTTGAAATTATATGGTAAGATTAAGAGAGAGAAATTTCCTAAAAGGTGTAATTAATAAATAAATATAATAATTGACACCAAAAGAGGAAAATAATCTTATATTCATGATCTACATAATAAATATAGCCTTTGGATGAATTTTCATCCAATTTGGAGAAAGTTTGCTTAAAAGGTAAAATTAGGGGAGAGAAATTGTCTAAAATGAGTAATAAATAAATAAAGGTAATTCATGAAACCAAAAGTTGAAAATAAAGGCAAATTCGTATTCAACACACTTAAGTTAACTTGTGGATGAAGTTTTACCTAATTTGGATAATCCTAATGCCATTAATGAAGGAGGAAAGAGAAAATAGAAATTAATTAATTTGACACATTAAAAGTCACCAAACGGACAATCTAATTTTATAATAGAAATCTACATGCCTAATTTAGCTTCTGTGCAAAATTTCATCTAATTTGGGTCTCGTTTGTTCCCTCAAAAGAGGAAAGAGAAAAAGGATAATAATGCAATGTCACTTTATTAAATAAACTCGATTTTTGTCACGCTGGTTTTGATTTTCCTTTCCAATTTCGGGTGCTTTTGTGTCCATTGGATCAAGATCGCGCGGTTACTATCTTTTCTTCTACCTCTGTTTTTGCTGGGTTCCACGTGAACTGGGAAACCGGTTCTGACCTATTTTCTTTCTCCGATTTCTCCCTCATCTCTCTATCTTCTTCTTCGATTCTTTCTCCCACACCTTCCTTTCTGTTTTCCCCATCCTTTGATCCCAGATACTTGGGTATTTATACCCCGAGTTACCCAAACTGCTGGTGCCGACCTTGTGCTCTATTTCCGCCCCTGTTTCCCCCTCCTTCTCATCTCCTCGTTGCCTTGGACCATCGAACCGCGAGGGATCGGTTCCCTCACCTCCGTTAGGATCCCAACTCCATCTTTCTTGCCTCGGTTTGGCCCCATTAGGCTTTGGGCATGCCTCCCCTACTCCGCGCCGCCTCCTTAGCCTGTCCTTGCCCGACTCTCTTCCGCAGACCTTCGCGAGGTCCGTTTTGTCCCTGAGGGTGTTCTCGGTGCCTCCGATATACTTTCCATAGCATCAATTGCAACGATCAGGTAGCTAGTTGATTTTCCCCTTTTATTGTTACTTGGAACCTAAGCTTGTTCTTCTCTACTTTTCTCCATGTTTTTCGTTGGCTTTTGGATCTCTAAGTTCGTGATGCTCCTGCGAACTCGACAGTGATACTACCGATCTGGTTTGGCATCTGATGCCCCAATTGAGTTCCCTTGCTGTCAAGGTTTTTTGCGGCCTGCTACTCTCGTGATTCTGTCAAGATGAAGAAGACGACCATAGCGATTGGTCTGGTATGCCCTTCAGTTTTCTTTATCTTTGGTTTTTCTTTCAGGGGCATTTTAGTCTTTTCGTGCTCTTGTCTCTTGCTTTGGAACGAGTCAAGTGAGCCTTTGAACCGCTGACTTGGCCGACGTCCATTGGGCCAAGTCATGCGGGCCCAGCTTGCTTTTCATGGATTTTCTCGCCTACATGGCTTTATGTGATTATCTGATTGGCCGATTTTCGAAAATCAATAACTAATTAATGGATGATCAGAAAAATATGGAAAAATACTCGTTGGATTTGAAAAAATGCAAGCTTTCTGATAGTACTGGTTTTGTCTCATGAATCTCATGTTTTAAAGAGGTTATTTTAATGGATCTAATTAATTAAGATAACAACTTGTATAAGTCATAACTAAATATCTATAAGTCAGAAAAATATAATAAAATATGTTTTGAGTTCAGGAAAATATAACCTAAAATATGGCATAGTTTTTATAACCTAATTCACATATTAATAAAAAGGAAGTTTTTAGGGTTTATGAAATCAAAATATAAAACCTAACCCTAATTTCACATATATTCTAATAGGTGCTTTGGAAGCCTAGATTTGGACCTAGAAGTGACTTTGGATCTGTTTGACTCTGAAGTTGAGGTATGATTGCATCCCACTTTATTTCTATATTGAGCAATAAATATATTTCCTCTCTTAATGTATGTTTGCATCCCTGATTATTCTTCTTGAGCAATTATCCTATTTTATTCTTTCTCTTGGTCCTATGGACAATAGCTTATACACATTGCTCTTTTCTTTTGATATCATGGTTCATGTGAACTATCTTTTATTTGTTATTGATCCTGTGATCATAGATATTCTCTTGAAATCTTATCATGTTGCCTTGGTGCAAGTTGGACTTTTGATGATATATACCCACTATGATGTGGATTTTACTTGTTGATATATGCCCACTATGATGTGGATGCTTATATGTTTGTGATGTCCATTGTGTGATGGCAACCTTTGTACAATTTTGACTGTACTTTTCTACTTGCCTCTACATTAAACATGCTATGTGATTCAGTAGCACTAGAGTAGTGTAATTGCATTGGTTTTGGGGTTATGTGCTCTTTATGCTTTTGGGATGGAGGTTATGTGCCCCATACACATGTTTCAGCTTTATGGGGGTTGGCCTAATTTCATATATATTGGGAGTTTGGTTATGTGCCATTCTCTATCAGGCTTCAACTTTATGGGGGTTGGCTGCCGTTGTCTTTATATTGTTCCAGGGCTATGCTTATCTCACATTCATGCAGGTTGATGATGATATGTGCTTTGTTTCCCACCATGGCAGTGGATGTTTATATTGATAGCACATTCTTATTATTTGTTGGTTATGGCAAGTATTCATTTTTGTTATGATCTTTTCTCTTGATACCCATTTGGGTGATACTTATCTCTTACATGGGAAGCCTTTACATTTGATGTCCTTTATATCCTTATATTGCTCAAGTTGCTTTTTAGTATGCACATACCAGCCTTTGTTGATGTTTCCTATTATTTCTCTTTTGCTGGGGTATGCTTCCAATCCTAGGTGGAAGACTTGGATGCATGATATGGTGACCTGGACTTAGTTTGTAATGATGAAGCTTAGAGACAATCTTGAGGTGGTTTTGATTTCCTCTACATGGATCCTTATGACGTAAGTTTGTAACCCTGTGTTTTATAATTGAATATAGTCATATTTTTATTCCGCTGCTATACTTTGGTCTTTTATTACCATTATACAAAGATTTGAAAATTTTACACCCACTCCAACATACCTTCTGAGTGTGTTTGGACTGGAGGTTTTGTTGTTCAAATTTTTAGTAAGGAAGTGGTTTCACTTCTTTACAGCATGGTATCAGAGCCCATGGTAGTCGGAATCTGACTATTTCAATTTTGTCTCCCTATAGAACCCTTGACTTTGCTAGTTAGCTCTAAGTGAGATGTTGACCCTAGATTTGATATATAATGATCTTTTATGAAATAAGGTTTGGTTTGAGGACAAGATTAGGTTATGAGGAAATATTCATATGGAAATATTGTGACTTGGTTTCTCGCTTTGATTTTGGGCCCTAAATTTCAGTTTTAATTGCAAAAGTTTTTCACAACAAATTATTTTCCATATAATACTATATGTACAAAACAAAATGTTTTCTCTGGATTTTCTCGAAGTTTTCTTGAACTAAGTCACAATGAAGAGAAACTATAGTTTGAGTAGAATCTAACCCTAGTTTTGTGACTAGGATTGATATAATGGTATAGCTGACCTACCCTATGACTTTTTGGTTGTTCATGTAGGGTTGATAGGTTAGAGACACAAGGACCTAAAATCTCAACCCTAGATGGTGGCTTTTAGTTGGATACATGAGAAACGTAAATCTCTAAAAATTTCAAAACTAAGAGATGTGGGTAGCTCTAAAAAGTTGGTTAGTTTGACTTGTTGAGTTCAACCCTTTAAGGGGTGGAGAATGGTTGATTATTGATGTTTGGATCAATAGATTTCGCGGACGAAATCCTTTTAAGGGGTGGAGTGTTGTAACATACCAGATCTTGGACCCTACCTTAGAATTTTGACCTTTTGGGTTTGACCAAACAAGGTTGAGGTTAGAGTGATCCTAAAAATATAATGCATGAATAATGTAATCTAATATGTTATATAATTCATTTGGTGATAATAAAATGATAAATAACTTAATTGGATGCATAATGATGTTAATGGGCCTCTAATGGGCCAGATGACAAAACCCATGTAAGAAAGACTCAACATAAAGAATTGACTTCAAATTCGTAATCTACACATTAAAATAAGCTTACATGTCAATTTTCATCTAATTTGGACAACCTTGAAATTATATGGTAAGATTAAGAGAGAGAAATTGCCTAAAAGGTGTAATTAATAAATAAATATAATAATTGACTCCAAAAGAGGAAAATAATCTTATATTCGTGATTTACATAATAAATATAGCCTTTGGGTGAATTTTCATCCAATTTGGAGAAAGTTTACTTAAAAGGTAAAATTAGGGGAGAGAAATTGTCTAAAATGAGTAATAAATAAATAAAGATAATTCATGAAACCAAAAGTTGAAAATAAAGGCAAATTCGTATTCAACACACTTAAGTTAACTTGTGGATGAAGTTTTACCTAATTTGGATAATCCTAATGCCATTAATGAAGGAGGAAAGAGAAAATAGAAATTAATTTATTTGACACATTAAAAGTCACCAAAAGGAAAATCTAATTTTATAATCGAAATCTACATGCCTAATTTAGCTTCTGTGCAAAATTTCATCTAATTTGGGTATCGTTTGTGCCCTCAAAAGAGGAAAGAGAAAAAGGATAATAATGCAATGTCACTTTATTAAATAAACTCGATTTTTGTCACGATTTTGATTTTCCTTTCCAATTTTTGGTGCTTTTGTGTCCATTGAATCAAGATCACGCGGTTACTATCTTTTCTTCTACCTCCATTTTTGTTGGGTTCCATGCGAACTGGGAAATCAGTTCTGACCGATTTTCTTTATCCGATTTCTCCCTCATCTCTCTATCTTCTTCTTCGATTCTTTCTCGCACACCTTCCTTTCTGTTTTCCCCATCCTTTGATCCCAGATACTTGGGTATTTATACCCCGAGTTACCCAAACCGCTGGTACCGACCTTGTGTTCTGTTTCTGCCCCTGTTTCCCCCTCCTTCTCATCTCCTCATCACCTTGGACCATCGGACCGCGAGGGATCAGTTCCCTCACCTCCGTTAGGATCCCAACTCCATCTTTCTTGCCTCAGTTTGGCCCCATTAGGCTTTGGGCATGCCTCACCTACTCCGAGTTGCCTCCTTAGCCTGTCCTTGCCCGACTCTCTTCCGTAGACCTTCACGAGGTCCGTTTTGTCCCTGAGGGTGTTCTCGGTGCCTCCGAGATGCTTTCCATAACATCAATTGCAACGATCAGGTAGCTAGCTGATTTTCCCCTTTTACTGTTACATGGAACCTAAGCTTGTTCTTCTCTGCTTTTCTCCATGTTTTTCATTGGCTTTTGGATCTCTAAGTTCGTGATGCTCCTGCGAACTCGACGGTGATACTACCGATCTGTTTTGGCATCTGATGCCCCGATTGAGTTCCCTTACTGTCAAGGTTTGTTATGGCCTGCTACTCTCGTGATTCTGTCAAGACGAAGAAGACGACCATAGCGATTGGTCTGGTCTGCCCTTCAGTTTTCTTTATCTTTGGTTTTTCTTTCAGGGGCATTTTAGTCTTTTTGTGGTCTTGTCTCTTGCTTTGGAACGAGTCAAGTGAGCCTTTGAACCACTGACTTGGCCGACATCCATTGGGCCAAGTCATGTGGGCCCGACTTGCTTTTCGTGGATTTTCTCGCCACGTGGCTTTATCCGATTATTTGATTGGCCGATTTTCAAAAATCAATAACTAATTAATGGATGATCAGAAAAATATGGAAAAATACTCGTTGGATTTGGAAAAATGCAAGCTTTATAATGGTACTGGTTTTGTCTCATTAATCTCATGTTTTAAAGAGGTTATTTTTAATGGATCTAATTAATTAAGATAACAACTTGTATAAGTCATAACTAAATATTTGTAAGTCAGAAAAATATAAAAAAATATGTTTTGAGTTCAAGAAAATATAACCTAAAATATGGCATAGTTTTTATAACCTAATTCACATATTAATAAAAAGGAAGTTTTTAGGGTTTATGAAATCAATATAAAACCTAACCCTAATTTCACATATATTCTAATAGGTGCTTTGGAAGCCTAGGTTTGGACCTAGAAGTGACTTTGGATCTGTTTGACTCTGAAGTTGAAGTATGATTGCATCCCACATTATTTCTATATTGAGCAATAAATATATTTCCTCTCTTAATGTATGTTTGCATCCCTGATTATCCTTCTTGAGCAATTATCCTATTTTATTCTTTCTCTTGGTCCTATGGACAATAGCTTATACACATTGCTCTTTTCTTTTGATATCATGGTTCATGTGAACTATATTTTATTTGTTATTGATCCTATGATCATAAATATTCTCTTGAAATCTTATCTTGTTGCCTTGGTGCAAGTTGGACTTTTGATGATATATACCCACTGTGATGTGGATTTTACTTGTTGATATATGCCCAATATGATGTGGATGCTTATATGTTTGTGATGTCCATTGTGTGATGGCAACCTTTGTACAATTTTGACTATACTTTTCTACTTGCCTCTACATTAAACATGCTATGTGATTCAGTAGCACTAGAGTAGTGTAATTGCATTGGTTTTGGGGTTATGTGCCCTTTATGCTTTTGGGATGGAGGTTATGTGCCCCATACCCGGGTTTCCGCTTTATGGGGGTTGGCCCAATTTCATATATATTGGGAGTTTGGTTATGTTCCATTCTCTATCAGGCTTCAACTTTATGGGGGTTGGCCACCATTGTCTTTATATTGTTCCAGGGCTATGCTTATCTCACATGCATGCAGGTTGATGATGATATGTGCTTTGTTTCCCACCATGGTAGTGGATGTTTATATTGATAGCACATTCTTATTATTTGTTGGTTATGCCAAGTATTTCTTTTTGTTATGATCTTTTCTCTTGATACCCGTTTGGGTGATACTTATCTCTTGCATGGGAAGCCTTTACATTTGATGTCCTTTATATCCTTATATTGCTCAAGTTGCTTTTTAGTATGCACATACCAGCCTTTTCAGATGTTTCCTATTATTTCTCTTTTGCTGGGGTATGCTTCCAACCCTAGGTGGAAGACTTGGATGCATGATATGGTGACCTGGACTTAGTTTGTAATGATGAAGCTTGGAGACAATCTTGAGGTGGTTTTGATTTCCTCTACATGGATCCTTATAACGTAAGTTTGTAACCCTATGTTTTATAATTGAATATAGTCATATTTTTATTCCGCTTCTTTGGTCTTTTGTTACCATTATACAAAGATTTGAAAATTTTACACCCACTCCAACATACCTTCTGAGTGTGTTTGGACTGGAGGTTTTGTTGTTCAAATTTTTAGTAAGGAAGTGGTTTCACTTCTTTACAAGGATCTTCAATGAACTGTCTTTTACCATGAAGAACAACTGACCATTTATCATTTACAGGATCATCGATATAAAATACTTGTTTTGCTTGTGATGCCAATATGAATGGTTCACTCTTCTTGCCAATCTTTTTAATGTTCACTAAAGTGAAACCCAATTCATTCACTATAATTCCTTTGGTGTTATCAACCCAATTATATTTGAAGAGCGAAATTTTGAAACCTATGTAGTCAAACTCCCAAATGTCTTCAATGATACCGTAATATGACATTTTAGCTTCACGTGGACTCTTATCCTTTGCACTTGCAAAAAACATAGTCGACGCTTGAAGGGTGACCCCACTGTTTTGGATGACACTCTTATCATCTTGGCACTTTGTGTAATATGTGAATCCATTAATGCCATACCCTTCATAAGACATAACATTCAATTTTGGTTTAAAGACGAGGCATTTGATAGTTTCAGTAACATCATCTGGTGTTTGAGATAGTTGATGTAAGACTTTATCTTCAAACCACTTAATAAATGTCTTGTTATGCAATCTAGCAAGCCACATTGAATTGGCTCTAGGATATTGTCTCTTGATGAAATTGGTATGTTTCTCGATATAAACACTCACTTCATCCATGTTGTGTAAAATATACAAGTGACCTTGTTCCAACTACTCACGGCTGATTACTTTCACCTGTGATCCCAAAATTCCTTTGCAAAATTGCTCCTCAATATTCTTGTCATTACCAGGAGTGTCATTACCACTCAGAAATTCATTGCAAAAATCCATAACCTCTCTCACCACATAACCCTCAATAATACTCCCTTCAGGTCGATAACAGTTTTGAACATCACTTTTAAAAACACTCATGTATCGTTCAAAGAGATACATCCAATGTAAGAAAATGGGTCCCAACATTTTCACTTCCCTAGTCAAGAAGACAACAAGATGTACCATGATATCAAAGAACGAAGGAGGGAAGTACATCTCAAGCTGACATAGGGTAACAACCACTTCTCTTTGCAAAGTATCAAGAGTATCATGGTCAATAGCTTTGCTGCACAGACTGTTGAAAAAGAAACAAAGTCCGGTGATTGCAAACCTTACATACTTCGGCAATATAGATCGAATTGCCACGAGTAATATTTGTTGAATTAGAGTGTTACAATCATGAGATTTAAGACCTATCGACTTCAGATCTTTCATTGATACCAATCTACGGATGTTGGATGAGTAACCCTGTGGCACGTGAACATTTACCAAGTATTCACAAAAAGCTTTCTTCTCCTTTCTAGACAACATGTAACAAGCAGGAGGTAAGTATATTCTCTGATTTCCCATTTCACGTAATTTTGTTAATTCTGACCTTATTCCCATTTCACGTAGGTCCAGTCTGGATTTTATCCCATCTTTAGTCTTACCTGGTATATTCAACAGAGTACCAATGATGCTATCACATACATTTTTCTCAACGTGCATGGCATCGATACAATGCCTGACTGTCAAAGAACTCCAATAAGGAAGATCCCAAAATATTGACTTCTTCTTGAATAAAGATTTGTCACTCCGTGTGGCCATAGTACATTGTAATCTCTTACCAAATTCATTGACAAAGTCTTTTACTCTTTCATAAACAACCTCCCCCGGTATAGGTTCAGGTGCACTCCGTTCCTCATTCCATCCATTGAATGGTTTGCGCTTCCTACGATACAAATGGAATTTTGGAAGAAACCTTTGATGACTAAGATATACAGTCTTTCTGCCATGTTTTAGTCTTGTTGAATCGGTGTTCTCTTCACATATAGGACACGCTTTAGCTCCTTTGACACTATATCCAGACAAATTCCCATATGTTGGAAAGTCATTAATAGTGCAAAATAACATAGCGTGCAAACGAAATGTCTCTCTTCATGAAGCATCATAGGTCATCACACCTTCACCCCAGAGTTTCTTTAAGTCATCAATCAGAGGTTCAAGATAAACATCGATATCATTTCCAGGTTGTTTAGGGCCCGATATCAACAACGACAACATAACATACTTATTTTTCATACACAGCCAGGGAGGAAGATTGTATATAACAAGCATGACTGTCCAAGTGCTATGTTGGCTGCTCAATGTCCCATACGGATTCATCCCATTTGTACAAATCCCAAGTCTTAGATTCCTAACTTCTTCACCAAATTTAGGGTACAATAGATCAATCTTCTTCCATTGTGGGGAATCAGACGCATGTCATAGGATCCCATTATTATTTTTCTTAACATCTGCATGCCACCTCAAATTCTTCACATCTATCAGATTGGCAAACAAGTGTTGAAACTGTGATATTATAGGTAGATACCACATTACCTTGGTAGGAGAACCAGTTTTGGACTCCCCCAAACTCGTCAATTTATACCGTGATGCACCACATTTTGGACAATCTTTCAAATCCACATAGTCCTTTTGAAATAATACACAATCATTCGGGCATGCGTGTATCTTCTTGGCCTCCATTCCCATTGGGCACAACAATTTCTTTACCTGGTATGTTGAGATTGGCAGCTCATTTCCTTCAGGAAGCATTTCTTTCAACAAAGACAACAATCACGTGAAGCTTTTGTCGCTCCATCTATTGTTAGCTTTCAGCTTATACAATCTCAACACAATGCTAAGGTTCGTAAACTTAGTACAACCTGTGTATAACGATATCTCAGCATCATGCACAATGTTTCTAAACATGGGAGGTGGTTTGGTTTCAGTGTTCTCTACCCCACAACTATCCAGCATCACATCAACGATGTCTATTGGAACTGGTTTGTTCACATCTACGTCATCGGAGGCAATTTCTTCTTCCACACAAGCACTACTATCGACATCCACTAGTTTCGGGTTTGAAATCTCTCCATGCCAATGCCATTTTGTATGGCCTTGTACAATCCCGTTGCACATGACATGACTTTTGATTTCGTCACTAGTGCTGACTTTCAAATTGTTACCACAATGCCTACATGGACAGTAGAACCTATCTCCAGGTTGTTTCCTATGTTCCTCAGCAAATCTAATAAATTGATTAAGACTAGAAATAAACTCTGGGGTGCATCGATTGTGAATGGACATCCATGATCAATCCATTCTATGATCAAAGAGAAAACAAGTATATATTACAACAAGATTAGGGTCTAGGGTTAACAGATTAGAGTTTAAGCATGGTTAAAACTTTAGGGTTTAAGGTCTTATATATAATTAAGATTTACTCCTATTGAGTAAATCTTGGACGGGTTTCTAGTCCAATAAATACATGTGTTATCATTTTTATATATAATAAATGTGTACCACCTATCCCATTCTTGAACACCTAATCTCACTAGTAAGTGTATAATGTATATTGGGTTTTCAAGAAAATTTCGACAGCATTTCCCCGATGTTCTCCAAGTATATATGTACTTAGAGAACAAACATGGAAATGCGGCTGAAATTTTCTTGAAAACCCAATACACATTATACACTTACATCGTAAGTGAGATTAGGTGTTCAAGAACAGTCCCAAACTGGGGACTATCCAAGATTTACTCCTATTGAGTAAATCTTGGACGAGTTTCTAGGCCAACAAATACATGTGTTGTCATTCTTATATATAATAAATGTGTACCACCTATCACATTCTTGAACACCTAATCTCACTAGTAAGTGTATAATGTGTATTGGGTTTTCAAGAAAATTTCGACAACATTTCCCCGTTGTTCTCCAAG
Organism: Alisma plantago-aquatica; assembly: GCA_963693085.1. Taxonomy (NCBI): domain Eukaryota; kingdom Viridiplantae; phylum Streptophyta; class Magnoliopsida; order Alismatales; family Alismataceae; genus Alisma; species Alisma plantago-aquatica. Next base: position 300,763,164 of record OY856411.1, on the reverse strand, counting down.
TACATATGTACTTAGAGAACAAACGGGGAAATGCTGCTGAAATTTTCTTGAAAACCCAATACACATTATACACTTACATCCTAAGTGAGATTAGGTTTTCAAGAACAGTCTCAAACTGGGGACTATCCAAGATTTACTCCTAATGAGTAAATCTTGGACGGGTTTCTAGGCCAACAAATACATGTATGTTGTCATTCTTATGCCTACAATCCTAGTTTCATCATTCATTTCCTAAGTTTTGTGTAACATCATTTAATCATTCTTGTCAGTAAATACTAAATAGTAAATATAACCATGATTCCATATATCAAAGATTTGAATCAGGGGGTGATGTAGCCCTATTTTAGGGCTCCATCCTGTGCCATTTTGTACTTAAATCACATCTAAACATGTTAGATTACAAGATTTCCCCCCTAATGTGTTTATCATTGCCAAATGCACTTATGATGTTCTTTGCACTGTTTTCAGGTACTTGGACCATGCCTTAGATGGAAGAGAGAGAAAGAAGGAGTTATAGGGCTCCTCCACTCATGGGGAGGTCCAAAGGAGGCCCCAAAATCTCCCTCAACCTACCTCTAATAGCCAAGAGTCGTTACCAAGCAAAGACATCCAAGAATGATGAAGTTTAAAGGATAATCAAGTGGTGCAAGCCTCACCACAGCTGTGGGCACTTCCCACGGTCGTACGAATTTATGACCAAGAACCAACATTTCAACTGGGTTTTTCCCCAAGTCGCCACGACCATGGCTAATGAATAACAAAATGACCGTGATGCTGCACCACGACCGTGGAGCAGCATCACGGTCATTTTGTTCTTCATTGGCCACAGTCGTGGCGACTTGGGGAAAAACCCTGTTGAAATGCTGGTTCTTGGTCATAAATTCACACGACCGTGGGAAGTGCCCACGACCACATCCCCCTCCTCCAAAATGGTTGTGTGACCCAACACGGCCGTGGTGCCACTCACCCACCACACCGTGGCACTCCGCCACGGCCGTGGCCACCAACAAAGCATACCACTAGCCCCATACCATGACCATATTCTTACCCCATGACCATCCTATAATACCCTCACCACAGCCGTGACACACCAACATGACCATGGTGACCAACCTACCATACCATTTCCACCACATATCCACCTCAAATACACTCCATTTCACCATTATCATTAGAGCTTCATATATCAACATACATACTAGGTCATATTTCAAGTCAAGATCTAGGCATTTAATCACCTTAGGGCGCATACATGATTCACAAGGTATTTGGGTGCACAAAGAATAATATATGTTACTGATTTAGGAGTTCACATTATCATTTTAGAAATAGAAGACCCACATGTGAGTTAAGTTTGAGATTTAACATCAATGTATCTTTAACACGCATGTTTCAAGGTTCAAAGCACATAATCAAATCAAATTAGGATGCTAGAATGGACAAGTTGAATCTTATTTCAACATGCATCAAAATTTACTGAATTAGGTCAACCATGAGGATTAGAAGCACAAATATATGCAAGTACAAAATTTGAATCAAAATGAAGCCTAATGGCACATTGGGAGAGTGAGATTATACCTCACTTGAAGGTTGAAGAACAAATATATGCAAGTCAACAACACAAATGGATGACACAACAACTCAATTCAGCCCAAGAGCACAAGTGTAATCAATGCAATACTGTTATAATGAATTAATTAGGTGTCAATAGGCATCAATTTTAGTGGGACTCTCTTAGTCCATGCTACTACAAATGGGAAATCAGAAAATATGCTGCATGTGTAACCTTAATTGCAAAAATACAATCTAAGTCCACTAATGACAAAAATTACCCTAATGACAAAAGGTCCATCCAATGGTGGTCGAGAAGGAGAAGGGTACCTTAAGGGCGGAGGAAGAAGAGGAGGAAGAAGGCCTTTGTGGCGGCGCCGACGGCAAATAGGCGCGCAGGAGCTGTGGTCAGAGCAGTGACCTGGAGAGCAGTGGCCGGAGCACCAGCAAGCAGCGGCGGTAGAGGCAAGCAGCTGGAGGAAGAGGCCCAGATGACAGTTGGAGGAAGAGGATCGGCGACAAGGAAGGCAGACCGGCGATGACCGGCGGAGGAGGACCAACAGACGGAGGCGGACCAGTAGATGCACAACGGCGGACCAGCAGAAGGTAGAGGGAAGGTACGATGACAGCCGACAGACGACGGCGGAAGGAGCAGCGAGCGGTGGTGAGCAGAGGAATCGCCGGACCTAACCCTCAATTGAGAATGAATGAAACAGAGAAAAGGGAAGAGTCTGGCTCGCACGGGTGTTGTTAAGTTAACAATAGGCGTCAGTTATTAGAACCAACCGACGCTTAAAACTATAGGTTTCGGTTACCAACAAGAAACTGACACTTCTGTTAGTTGATAGTCGTCGATTCCAACTAGAAAAACCGACGTCTATCTATATATGCCGACAAAAATAAATGTTCTCGAATTAAGACTATAGTCGTCAGTTTCCATATAAAAACCGACGCTAAAGGGAGGTGAAAATTTTTGCGGTTAAGCACACGAAAACACATCAACGTCGGTAATTATAAGACAACTGACAATAAAAATTGATCAAAATTCTATCTCGTGGAAAACCTTTAGTCGTCGGTTTCTTTGTTAAAAACCAACGTTGTATGTTAAATTTTGGAGGTAATTATTTTCACTGGAAAATTTGGATTTGGCAGTCAATTTTAGGCGTCGATTTCTTATTAAGAAACCGACGCTAAATAAAAAGTGATACCCACGTTTGGTCACCATTCATAGATAGTTGTCAGTTATTTTATTTAACCGACGCTGTATAGATTAGGCGTCAATTTTTGTATACAACCGACGCCTATAAATGTGACGTTATAAGTCATTTCTATAGTAGTGGGACCCGAGAGGGGATCAACCTATGTAGTAAAGTAATTGTGATCTACAACAACATCTTCCATATCTACGAAATGGGATCACTATTGGGTCCATCAAGTATTAACCCTAGGTGCTCACGCTGATTGGACTAAAGTATTAGTACCTTACGGGAGTCTCAATTAGTCTTGACTCACAACAATACTAAGATAATTTTAATAAGAACATAAGAAATGGGCATGCCTCCTCATTCACAAATACAATGTATAGGGATATTGGACCCAATGTAATGGAATTTATACCCATGTAACCTCCCAGATGACCTGGTAGAATGTATTATGCACATTTAAATTGACTATTCATGTTTCATTTACTCTATTAGTGTGGCTATGAATAGGTGATATCCAAAATGATCAAGTCGTTATAATCACTTTTTATTATAATATGGATATATCATTACTAAATTTTGTTAATTTAAATGATATTAGATATCTTAGATTGAGTTGGAACTTAAAATATTATACTAGGTGATACTACCTTGAATATGGTGAGGAGAATGTATCCTAAGTTTCTTATTTTACTTTCAGCAAACTAGGGTTGAACTTTGTAATCTATTTTGCTCAATAATTTGTTTGGATGCCAACAAATCATGAAATGAATACTCTAATTCACTCACTAAGAGTTATGATAATTAAACTATACATAAATATAGTTTATAATCATAAAACCACTAAACTAATATAGTTGTAACTATGGAATAGTACATATATTCACACATTGTAAGATTAAATATTTTACCAATCACATGCATTGATATATGATAAAACTTATGTTTACATATGTAGATATTGTGTAAACATGAAAAGTCATGTATACACTAGCTATTCCAACATGGATGGAATAAAATACACAATGAAGTACTAAATAAATATCACACAACTCCTGCAGGATAATTAAACTTTAACTATGAAAGGTATACTTCACATACTAAGGCCATTTATGCATTCTATTACCTAATTCTTACAATTAATTAAATCAATAATTATTTGAATGGAAACCATATCTAGTTCTAACATAGATTTCAAAACCCATTAATTTTAAATTTATAATATTAAGACATATTTTTAGTGATGTGTCATAACACTTGGGCTTAAAAAAATACCCTAATTGACACACCCTGTATAAAATGATCGATAAGTGCATGGATTCAGGATGTAGTATAGGAATGTGGAAAGTCAGGGTTGAATCCACAAGGAGAGATGGGGGTTGTGATGATCCGGCTGCCGAGCCGCCACAAGGTGATTACGCAGAATAACCATTAGCAGCGGATTAACAAAAATCACTAAAAATTAAAATTATTTTGCCAAGACATCCATTACTAGGAAACTCTTAAAGAAAGAACCAAGGCAATATATACATCATGGTTCACATTGTACATACACTGTACCATCTCATCTCGAGGATATCATATACAGTTGCTTTTCCCAAACATATACATAAGCAACATAAAACCTCGAGGCATACAAGCCAAAATCTTAGATCGTTAATAAAACCATTATGTACTAACTCCCAAGGACCTGAGAGTACAGAGACGACACATAGGACTTCTATCGATAAGACATGACAGACAACACACTCAACCTGAGCTGTTATTGTTGTCCCTGTTGTTGTTGCCCTCCCTCTATAGTATGGTCTCTACCTCCTCATTGACACGCGTAAAACGTGTGTGCAAACGCAAGTATACGTATCAATGTAATATAGGCCTTATGAGGCCCGAGTCGAACTCAGGGAAACATGAATTTTAGTAGACTACTACTAATTGGTTGCGACCAGCTAAACCAATTAAAAGAGTTTGAGAGTTGTTGTAAAATAAAAGAAAATAAAATAAAATAGAGCAATCGATTAAGGGTTTAGTTTAATCAATTCAAATGGAGATCTTTAGGATTGCGATTTCACTGCGGGTTTTCATTATATGAATTTCTATATAGCTACTCAAGTTCATCTCTCAATCCGGGTAGTGGCCTGTAGTCAGAATTGTCCACTGTCGTGGTACAATTCACTACCTAAGTCTAGGTCGGTTCCACCGTCGTAGTAACCTATATCCTAAATTAGGTGCATTAGAATCGACCTCTGGGTTTCCACCATTAACCGTACATCACCTTGTTCAAGGGATTTTTTAATTAATGTGAATTTTGTCTCTTTTCAACCATTAATTCTTCTTTCAAAGTAATTAAAGGAATTAGATTTTCATTATGGTGATTAAACATAACAATATAATTGAGAAAATGAAAGCATACCACATATTTAGGAGACAAATTATCAATTACTATGATAAAAACGTCATACAATGCTTCCCCGGGCTACTCCCGGTCCTAAAGATTAAGGGGATTAGCCCCGCATGGTTGACAATAGAAAATACATAGGAGTAGAGAAGAAAAACATGGGAAACATGGAGCAAAATCGTGTAACCCCTGATACAAAGGTGTTCCTGGAGATCCTCCTCGAGAAACGTGCGTTTTGCAGTCTTCCGGCAGCAAAATCGCCCGTCGGAGGTGCCCGGATTGCTCGGTTGACGGCCTTCGTCTCTCATCTCCTATCTCTCTCGCTCCTTCTTGAATGTTGTGCAACACAATATGAGATCCCCCTAGGGCCGGCCGTGCTCTTCTTAGGTCATAGTACCACTTTTCGGCTCCGAAAAAGCTCAACCGTCGGATTAAAACGCTCCGTTTTAGTGCAGAAAATCGCCAGATCCTGACGCTGTCGATAGTATCGACCCCCAGGTCGATGGTATCGACCATGATACATGTTTTTCCTTCCAAGATCGTGTTTTGGGGTTGCTTTCTGATAAAATGTCGATACTATCGACACCAGGGTCGATAGTATCGACTCTGGACAATGCAAAAGTGCCTGAAAAAGTGCTGAAACATGTGTATAAGTCCGATGATTATATAAAATCATATAAATATGATAAAATAAGTATAATTTGATACAAAAAGAGTTTAAAAGCCAACTATAGTGAATTATGCAAATATAATCAAGAAAATGACAAATACATGCATAAAATAGATATAAAATAAGCCTATAAAAGTGACACAAAACCCATGCATCAAACTCCCCTAAGCTTAAACCTTGCTCGTCCTCGAGCAACAAAACTTTGGATCTGGTTGAGGTAAGTCAGCAATAGGACATAAATACATGAAATGAATCTACATCATCCCCACTTTCTTTCCACAAATTGGCCCTCATTGACCACTGAACACTAACTGCCATCCAAGCGACCAAAGACCTATGTAAAAGATGTTTGTCCCCCAATCAGTGAAACACTATCAATTAAAGCAGTTAATATGATAGACTCATTTGGTCCATACTTGATGCATCTTGTGATTTCCTATCTATGTTGCTCATTTCCTAACTACCATCTAAATGGAAGTAGATCTCCTGATATTAATGATTAAGGAGAATATCATGGGTGGCCTACCAATTAGAGCAACGGGTGGATGAGATAGATGGTTGTGGAAGAGATGGAAGCACATAACAGTCAATCATGCAATACAAAAAATTAATGACCTATCATGATGCAAAATGCAAGTGAAAATGTCCTAATGCTATATTTTTGGTGGAATGATGCATGCACTATCATTCTGTCTCAAGATGAGATGGAATATCTAAGAAAACTACACCATGTGCTTATTCTTCTTAGTTCTCAGGTGAGAACATGTTCCTTTCTCCCTCTTCTTCTTTATTACTTCTCAATTCTTTTTTTCTTCTTTTTTTTCAATTTTTTTTCAAGCCCTTATTTTCATAGATGACAATGAATTATTTGTCGGACTCACTTCTTGTTACATAAATTATAAATTTGAAGCATTCTATTTGGAGGGTATGGATCAATCTCACCACCTTTAATGTTTTCAGAGTAACATAAGATACATGGTGTACAATATGCTCAAAAGATGCAAATGCAACTACATAATGATATTTATGTAATTAAATGACACGCACCTAAGGATAATGTGCATGTATAACTACTCTATCCTTTTTTTTCATTTTCATGCAAAAAAAAAAGTGAAAATAGATATAATGCAAGACCTATCTACATGAGATGCAATAAAAAAGTGAAAGAGAATAATGTACTCCCATTTCTTATGGTGGAGTGTGAATGAAATTGTGGTGGATCAGATCACAAGACTAATTGACAGAACCTTCAAAAAATATCATATGTCCCTCTCTAAAGACCTGTGTATAGGGTAACTGAAGGATTTCTCTCTTAAAATTTAGTCTAAGGTCACGTTAGCGTTTGGTCGGTTTGGGCTCAAACATCCTTGCCAATCACTTTTCCTTGGACAATAAAGATGGTCATTCATGTCCCCATGTCCTGAAGCTGACTCACCCAAGCACTTCCTCAGTTATGCAACTCAATTACTAACAAAAATAAGCTCAAAAAGTTCTCAAAATGCTCATTTTTATGTGCACACAACCCAAGAGTAAAACTCCCAATTGAAACCATGCATTTATTGCTCCACATATTACACTAGATAGATGTGGATCCTACAAAAGCAGTAAACCTAGAAATAAAAACAACTAATATCTCAAAAGTAAAAGCAACATGAATAAGTAAGTAAAAACTAAGATAGAGGGTTGTTCCAACACCCCCCCCCTAAGCTTGAATATGACTATGGCCTCATAGTCAACATTCTCACTTAAGAGGTGGAACAACGATATTGTTCGCTTTGAAGTGTGGTGAAGAAGGATGGTTAGATGCTCAAGTGGACCAAGTGATGCTTGCTATCTCCCTCCTTTTTGTGGCCCATTTTTGTGTCTTAGTGGTTCTAAGACATGACTTGCTTCATCCATCTTTCCTCTGCAAAAAATGATTCGAAAAAATCTCATTTCGATACCTTTTACGACCTATTTTATGTAGTTGTCCTGCAGGTGTCGATACTATTGACCAAGGTCGATGGTATCGACCCAGACTCAGAAATTTTGCTAAATCGACGCATCTAAAAGCCTGGGAACTCAAAAGTGTCGATACTATCGACCCTAGGGTCGATGGTATTGACTTTACTGTCACCAATTTTTCTGTAAATCTTTAGGAATCTCGATACTATCGACCCTAGGGTCGATGGTATCAACTTTTCTTCAGCGTTTACTGATCCAAACTCGATACTATCGACATGGGTGTCGATAGTATCGACCTTAACATTCTTCACACTTCAAAACATGAGTTATGGTATCATTTTTACAAAAATTATCAAAACCTAAGCAAAAACTAAGTACATAAACATAAAAGAACATAACCAAACATAAAAATGAACCGAAAGTTGGGTTGCCTCCCAACATGCACCCTTGTTTAATGTCCTAGGCTTGACATAAAGATACCTTTAACCTGGGTTGTCAAGAGATGTCTCCAATGAGTCATGTGGTAATTTGAATTTAAATCTATCATCACCAATACCAAGTGTCAAGTAACCTCGCCCAATGGCAGCGATTACATCAGCCGTAGCTTGGAACGGCCTTCCCAATAGCATCTCACCTCCTTCCAACTCATGCATGTCCATGACCACAAATTCAATAGGGAAGATGAATTTGTCGACCTTGACTAGCACATCCTCGCATATACCTTGTGGCTTCACAATGGATCCATCCGCCAACTCAATTGTCATAGAAGTTTGTGTTGGCTTCTTCAATCCCAGCTTTTGAAAAGTGGCAAGTGGCATAAGATTAATGCTTGCCCCTGAGTCACACTGTGCTTGTGGAAAATGTTGGCCGCCTATGGAACATGGGATGTAGAAACATCCTGGATCTTTCCTCTTCCTTGGTATCCGTCCTTGGATTATAGAACTCACTTTTTCATCAACAACACAAATGTCAGTGTCTTTTAGCCGCCTTTTCTTGGTGATTATGTCCTTGATAAACCTTCCATATGCTGGAATCTATTCTATCATTTCCACTAACGGAATATTAATATGGAGCTTCCTAAACATCTCCAAGAATTTCTTGTAGTGCCTATGCTCTTTCTTCAGCCTCAGACTATCCGGGAAAGGCACGTTTGGGTCCTTCGCTCGCTTGTGTGGTGGTACATATGGAACTTTAGGGGTCTCCTCCCCTAAGCTTGCTTCAACGCCACCTTCTAGGATAGGATTTGACACATCATCCGTGGATGGCATGACTTGTGGCTGCTCCCCTCTCTCAGTGACTGTAGCTTCACCATGACGCATGGACTTCACCTGCCCCTCTTGCCTAGGTGCGGGCACGGCCGCGATGTGCTCTTGGCAGATTTTTTCTGAATGGACAACATCCGCCTGATAGTCCATAATGACTACGAGGATACAATATCTTCGGTGTAGCCTCCGTATCAAAAATAATTTTGCTTTTGTCTTGGACCTCCACCACTGGGGGTTCTGCCTCAGTAATCACAGATATATATTTCACTTGATGATGTGCTTGAGCAACTTCTACACTCCCTTCCTATCTCTGTTGATTGGCATGCTTCATGGCCGCCACTTCATTGGAAATTTGGGTCACAGTCGTCTCTAGTGCCCACATTTGTGCTCCATGACTTTGCAATGTCTGCCCAAATTTATTCAAAATCTCGCCCTGAGACTGTAACTGCTTGGCGAATGTACTCATCATCTCTTGATTTTGTTTCACCACCTGGCTAAGCAATTCATTGTTCTTTTCCTCTAGGCTAGGCTGTAGTTTCTGAAAATTTTGTTCCTTCCTCCAATCATAATTGTTATTTCTATATCCCTGTTGATGCATATACTTTGCATGTGCTTCATCATCAGACCCATTGTCCTCTTTGTCTAGGAGCTTCTTGGCTATAAGATCCAACTTGTCATTAAGCGCTTTGATGGCCCTTGCTTCATGTGTAATGCCAACCTGCTCGGGTGCATCTCTTTCACCCCAAGACTGCTTTTTGGACATGTTCCTTAGAATCTCCCAACACCTTGTGCCTGTGTTGTTGAAAAAGAAACCAGAACCTACTGAGTCCAAATTGCTCCTATCATGTTCATTTAGGGCGAAGTAGAAAATTTTAGCTTGCTTCTCCTTGTCTAAGCCGTGATGTGGACACTTCCTCAGCATGATCTGGAAGCGCTCCCAAGTTTCAGAGTATGTTTCATCGGCTCGCTGGCTGAAGTTGTGTATCTTCCTCATTAGATCGTTTGTCTTTTCAGGAGAGAAGAACCTCTCAAAGAACACCTCAACCATGTGATCCCAAGATTCAATGTACTCATCATCCAGATTGTGCAGCCATTCCCAAGCATTGCCCGCTAAAGAACTGGGAAAAAGTTTCAGGTAGAGTGTCTCTTACGGGAACCTGTCAATCTTTATCATATCACAATTTTCCACGAACATGCTGATGTGGGTCACCAGATCCTCATTTTTAAGTGCATGGAAAGTCTGCGATTTGACCAACTGAATAAGCCCTGGATCAATCTTGTAATTGGGTATGTTGATAGCTTGTTTCTTGATTGGCCCCTTCTGCGCAGAAGAAGAAGAAGCCTTAATCCTTTCCCAGATTGTCTGCTCCTCATTTTCTGCTCCGTCACCCATTATTACTTTACTAGTACCTGAAATTTCAAATGGTAGTGTATGAACTGGTACTAATAATTAAAACAATGAATAAGATTTGCAATTCAGTTCAAAAGATGAAAAGGAAAAAAAATTACATGAATTAAAAGTGGCCTAGTGTGGCCGATCGCAGCACTCGTAGTGCTAAAATTCACTGTTTCCCCGGCAACGGCGCCAAAAACTTGACACGCGTAAACCGTGCCTGCAAACGCAAGTATACGTATCAATGTAATATAGGCGTTGTGAGGCCCGAGTCGAACTCAGGGAAACATGAATTTTAGTAGACTACTACTAACTGGTTGCGATAAGCTAAACCGATTAAAAGAGTTTGATAGTTGTTGTAAAATAAAAGAAAATAAAATAAAACAGAGCAATCGATTAAGGGTTTAGTTTAATCAATTCAAATGGAGATCTTTAGGATTGCGGTTTCACCGTGGGTTTTCATTATATGAATTTCCATATAGCTACTCAAGTTCATCTCTCAATCCGGGTAGTGGCATGTAGTCAGAATTGTCCACTGTTGTGGTACAATTCACTACCTAAGTCTAGGTCGGTTCCACCGTCGTAGTAACCTATACTCTAAACTAGGTGCATTAGAATCGACCTCTGGGTTTCCACCATTAACCGTACATCACTTTGTTCAAGGGATTTGTTAATTAATGTGAATTTCGTCTCTTTTCAACCATTAATTCTTCTTTCAAAGTAATTAAAGGCATTAGATTATCATTATGGTGATTAAGAATAACAATATAATTGAGAAAGCGAAAGCATACCACAGATTTAGGAGACAAATTATGAATTACTATGATAAAAACGTCATACAATGCTTCCCCGGGCTACTCCCGGTCCTAAAGATTAAGAGGATTAGCCCCGCATGGTTGACAATAGAAAATACATAGGAGTAGATAAAAAAACATGTGAAACATGGAGCAAACTCGTGTAACCCCTGATACAAAGGTGTTCCTAGAGATCCTTCTCGAGAAATGTGCATTTTGCAGTCTTCCGACAGCAAATCGCCCGTCGGAGGTGCCCAGATCGCTCGGTTGACGACCTTCATCTCTCATCTCCTCTCTCTCCCTCCTTCTTGGATGTTGTGCAACACAATATGAGATCCCCCTAGGGCCGGCCGTGCTCTTCTTAGGTCATAGGACCACTTTTCGGCTCCGAAAAAGCTCAACCGTCGGATTAAAACGCTCAGTTTTAGTGCAGAAAATCACCAGATCCCAACGCTGTCGATAGTATCAACCCCCAGGTCGATGGTATCGACCATGATACAAGTTTTTCCTTCCAAAATCGTGTTTTGGGGTTGCTTTCTGATAAAATATCGATACTATCGACACCAGGGTCGATAGTATCGACTCTGGACAATGCAAAAGTACCTAAAAAAGTGGTGAAACATGTGTATAAGTCCGGGGATTATATAAAATCATATAAATATGATAAAAGAAGTATAATTTGATGCAAAAAGATTTTAAAGGCCAACTATAGTGAATTATGCAAATATAATCAAGAAAATGACAAATACATGCATAAAATAGATATAAAATAAGCCTATAAAAGTGACTTAAAACCCATGCATCACTCGTCCACGTCCACCTAAAAATGTTGGGACCAATGGGGTGAGACACAAGTCCCAACAAGAGATATAACTTTCCACCAACAATATTATTATCACATGTAAACAATATAAAATTGAGCAGAGGATCTTTTATGTAAGTAAGCATGCTTAATCATTATTTAATTGCAATGTAAAACAATAGCATAGTTTAAGCAGTTCAACTATCCATGATAGAGCTTTAGATCATCTATTTGCTTTATAAGGAATATGAAGAACATGTATAACATCTGTCTAATTAAGATGTATAAAAGTAATGTAACATCAACCAATGTTTCCATATTCAATCCTTAAGCAGATACACTACACAGTTGATTATATATTTACAATCACATTTATGTCCAGAGGAGATGAGGTATATCGCTCATGCTCCAACCGACCACCGCTTAGTCGAAATCAGTACCATACAAGGTTAATGGAAGAGTCAGCTGCCAATACCTCACCCATCTCGATCAGTACGAGACCACTGACAATGATATCATGTCAAACTACAACTAGCTTGTCGGGGTATAGCGGCATCTTCGCTATAGAGCTACATTCACAACATGCACTCTCTTCGGGGAAATATCACATCAATCCCCAGTACATTTTCATCAGGGCGATCACACGACAAACCATGGCATTCATTGGGGAAATAACACATCGATCCCCATCGAGACGTAAGGATATGTTTGTCCTTCACTCCCACATATTAAAAAATATGCACTCCAAGTTAAACTCGTTTCACCATTCAGCAAATCCTGACACTGAATGGATCTATGGCCTGGGCAAATACATGATAAGGTTCCATTTGATTAATTAGGTGTATTATAGTATCTTTTAGCATCAATCAAGTTATAAGCATGAATTATAGCAGATGCTACAAAGAAAGGTGTAATACATTTATCAAGTACTTTCATATCTGTGGAACACATTGAATGCATAACACTCGGGATCTCAGTCCCTTATCACATTACTAGGAATTCTCATCCCTTAACATTATCATCATCATAATTGCTAGATCTGGGTATTCAAACCCTTAGTTCATCATTGAACATTATCACCTCTTATCAGGTAACTATTACCCCTAGGTCCTTAGACCAGGTATACATTATACTTATTGCATAAGTATTTCACATGGCCCACAAGGCCCATTTAATCTATATCATGTGAAACATACTAGCTCATACCTGGATATGCTCATCATCTCATGATACCTACATGGTTAGTATTTTATGATAAAGACAATATCAAGTACATAACCTCACCATGCTACATAAGAGGAATATAACTTTCCCATTATTAGGGTTAGGGTTTCCCTTTCAAGCTGATTAGGGTTTCAAACTGATTAGGGTTTCCAATCAATTAGGGTTTCAAGTCAATTAGGGTTTCAAGTTCATATTATCAAGAAGTAAAACCTTGATTCATAGCTCCATACATATTAAGAGTATCAATATATGCTCATTAGGTGATTAGCACACAAATATGAGTTTCTATCTCGTCCTTATTAGGATATTGATTACATCATACTTTATTGAGTTGGCTCAACCCTTTTCTCAAGGTACATTGACCTACATTTACAAAATGCATGGAACTCTATACCTCTTAAGGTATCATTTGACATAACACACTTCATGTGTTACTCCATCAAGTATATTGGATTGAGGTGCTTCCACCATATCGTGTAAGAGGTGTGTTCTTGCTTCCATATCAGGTAGAGGTGTATGTGTGCTTCCATGTCTCACAAGAGGTGTATGTGTGCTTCCATATCATCCAATAGGTGTATGTGTGCTTCCATATCACCCAAAAGGTATATGTGTGCTTCCATATTGCCCAAAAGGTGTATGTGTTCTTCCATATCACCCAAGAGGTGTGGGCTTGCTTCCATATAGTCCAAGAGGTGTATGTGTGTGTCACCATATCATGCATGAGGTGTATACTCATCACCATATCATTCTAGAGATGTATGATCATCATATCGTGCATGAGGTGTATCTTTGATCACCATATCGCGCATGAGGTGTATGTGTGTGTCACTTCATATCAGGTAGCTCAAAATTAGGGTTTTTTCATATCGGTTTAGACCCTTATTCTCATACCTCTTCAAACCTTCATGGTATCGGCCTACCCTTCAGCACGTGTTAAGTGACAACCTAGACAACTGGTTAGTCTCAACCAACCCAAGTGTACAAACTAATAAGGATGTGGGGTTTCAAGATATATCAGATTTGATATCACCATCTAGGGTTTCATCACCATATTGGGTTAGAGGTGTGTACTTGACACCATATCATTCAAAGAGGTGTATACTCATCACCATATCGTGCTAGTGGTGTATGCACATCACCATATCGGGTTAGAGGTACTTCAACCCGATATTGGTTTATGCCATGATGATGTCACCATCATCAAGCTCTAGACCTCATTCCTTACTATCCTAGTTCATTGACGACAGGTATATGCAACTATTAGAACTCATGGATTCATCAAATATTAAAGGAAACTCAAAATTGAAAGTAGATCATCAAGTATAGCAAGATTGAAGGTGAATAATAACATGATTGGGTTCAAGTTATATAACCTACCTCAAGAACAACTTCAAAGCTATAAGATCCAAAGCTTCACATTCCCAAGGTTGAAGATGAACTTATCAAGAGTTCAAGACTCATTCACAACTCCATCATATGCAAAGAACCCATAGATAATAACTTGGTGAAGAAGAAAAGAAAGAAAGAATCACAACACGAGATCATGCTATATCCAAGGTTAGAGGTGACCATGGCTTCACCTTAAGCTTAATGGCCCAAGATCCTCCTTGATCCTTACTACTATACATGATATATAATAGAAATGGAGTGATAAGATTAAAAAAGATTCACTAGTAGGTGAAAGGAGTGGTATATTTAATTGAGGTTCATGAGAGAGAGTGTATAAGATGTGTCATCATTTTACACTACTAGGTGCCACGTGTCCATGCATGGTTGACATGTGTCCATACATGCATATTTATCTTGACATGAAAAGCTCTTGAGGATAATTTAGGGATAATATTTCGGCCATTAGTTATCTTGTTGAGCAAGATATTTCAACTCAACATCACTTTATTCACAAATTGATACACTTTTTATAAGGAAAGTTGTAAACTGATATCCATCACCTTCTTGAGGTTCTTAACCCATCATGGAAAAGGACAAGAGTTGCCAAAACGATATGGGACCTACTCTATGGCTCCTTGGCCGATAGGCACTCCCATAAAAGCTCTACAACTCGATACAACTCAATTAGGGCTTCAACTATACAACTCTTCTTGGTCTTTTCATCACCAAGAATACCATCACTCAAAAATGATTCAGACATGGTGCCTCTTTATTTCACTCTCCTATATATGATGCCAAGAGAGAGTAGGGACACTCTATAGGTGGTAATTTGCATATCAACCCTACATTTTGGGTAAATTGCAAATTGCACCAAAATTGGTACACAAGGCACAAGCATTATTCAAATAAATTCCAACTTGGAGCTTAGGATTTCCACAAGCCACCCCTTAGCATCATTCTCTATCTTATGATGTTAAATCACTTGAAACATGTTCAAAATGTGACTAATTGCAATATAACCCCTCATATTGGATAAATTGCAATTTACACTCAAACTATCATATAATGCACAAACAGTTTACAAATAAGCTCAATCTTGAAATTTAAACTCAAGGAGAGTCTTAATTACTTTTAAAAATATTAAAACAAGTTTATGAATAACTTACTTAAGCAAATTTCCAGGTTTATGGCATAGCCCAGGTCAGGGATGTTATAATTATCAATCCCTAATAGGGATTTCGTAACTGAAATCTCGAGAGAAAAGAGAAGGGTACTTCCTCCTCATTTCTTCCTCCAGCTCCCATGTGGCTTATTCAATGCCATGATGATGCCAAAGAACTTTTACAAGAACTATGTTTTTCTTTTTCAACTTCTTGATTCTTCTGTCAAGAATCATCATTGGACCTTCTACATAGGATATATCTTCATTCAATTCTACCTGTACAGGTTGCAACACCAACTCTGTATCAGGATGACACTTTCTCAGCATAGATATATGATACACTGGATGAAGTCTATGTAGATTAGGTGGCAACTCCAACCTATAGGCTACCTTTCCAATCTGTGTTGTCACTGGGTAAGGTCCCATAAATCTAGGAGCTAACTTACCCTTCTTCCCAAATATGAGAACACCTTTCTAAGGAGAGACCTTGAGATACACTATGTCTCCAACTTGGAATTCTAAAGGTCTACGACGTTTATCGGCATATGACTTCTATCTGTCCTGTGCAGCCTTCAACTGTTGTTGTCTTACTTTAATCTTTTTAGTTGTCTGTTGCACTAATTCAAGACCCAGATGTTGGTATTCTCCTATTTCATACCAGCATAATGGAGATCTACAATGTCTATCATATAATGCTTCATATGGTGCCATATCAATATTAGTCTGATAACTATTGTTGTAGGCAAACTCTATTAAGCTCAAGTGTAAGTCTCAACTTCCTACAAACTGAAGAACACATGCCCTAAGAAAGTCCTCCAAAGTGTGTATAGTCCTTTTAGATTATCCATTTGTCTGAGGGTGAAAAGTTGTGCTAAACTTTAACTGCGTACCCAAAGCTTTATGTAGTCATTCCCAAAAATGACTTGTAAACTGGGTACCTCTATCAGACACAATTGTAGCTGGAACTCCATGTAACCGCACTATCTCATCTATGTAGATCTGTGCAAGTTTTTCAGTAGTATAGGTTGTTTTAATAGGAATAAAATGTGCTGACTTAGTCAACCTATCAACTATCACCCAAATGGAATCATGACTTTTGGCTGTTATGGGTAGACCAACCACAAAATCCATTGTCACGTGATCCCATTTCCACTGTGGTATAAGTAAGGGTTGCACTGTTCCTACAGGCTTCTGGTGTTCTATTTTAACTTGATGACACACTCAACATCGCATAACAAATTCAGCCACATCCTTTTTCAAACCAGGCCACCAATACATATCTTTTAAGTTATGATATATTTTAGTACTCCCTGGATGCATTGCATACATGGATGAATGAGATTCCTCCATAACTATCTTTCTTAAGTCATTGGCATCAGGTACTACCATCCTACCATGGTAACAGACTACCTCATCCTCTGACTCATGGAAATCGTTCCGTTTCTCACTACCATACTCTGACCTGATCTGCTAAATCACATTATCAGCCTATTATGCCACTTTAATCTGTTGTCTTAGTGTAGGTTTCACATGCATCTTGGCCAATAATACAGCTAACAAAGATACTTTTAACTGTACATTTATTTGTCTCAAAGGGACATCATGTCCCGTTTAAAGATCATTAAAGAATTCAATTGTGATTTATCTATGGGTGGAGATAAAGATTTTCTACTTAGTGCATCTGCCACTAAATTAGCTTTTCCTGGATGATAATCAATTGTACAATCGTAGTCCTTGATAAATTCCATCCCACGAAATTGTCTCATATTCAACTCGTGCTGTGAGAAGATGTACTTTAAGTTTTTATGGTCTGTGAAAATCTAACATGTTTCCCCATAAAGATAATGCCTCCAAATCTTCAACACATGGACCACTACAACTAATTCAAGATCATGTGTCAGATAATTCTCCTCATGTTTCTTAAGCTGTCGGGGAGCAAAAGAAACTACATGATTACTCTACATCAGCACACATCCTAGACCATTCTTAGAGGCATCATAGAAAACAATGTATCCCTTTCCATGCTTAGGTAAAACCAACACAGGTGCACTAGTCAACCTTTCTTTCAACAATTGGAAAGAATGCTGACACTTGTCATTCTAGACAAAAGGAACCTCCTTCTTGGTCAATCTAGTTAGGGGTAATGCTATAGAACTGAAGTCTTTAATAAACCTTCTGTAGTAACCTGCCAGACTTAGGAAACCGTAAATCTCATTTGGTGTCTTGGTCACTCTACAACAGACTCCACTTTCTTAGGTTCAACATGAATACCTGAAGCAGATATAACGTGTCCTAGAAAAGATATTTCTGACAACCCGAACTCACACTTGCTAAACTTAGCATATAACTTGTGTTGTCTCAATAAAGTCAAGGCTTGAGGAATGTGTTGTTCATGTTGTTGACCATCTCTACTGTATATCAAGATGTCGTCTATGAAGACCACTATGAACTGATCAAGGAATATCCGGAAGATTCTATTCATCAGCTCCATGAATGCAGCTGGTGCATTAGTTAGTCCAAACGACATAACTACAAACTCATAATGACCATACCTTGTCCTAAATACTGACTTAGGTATGTCATCTTGAAAAACCACTAGAGGGGGGTGAATAGGGTTTATAAAGATTTTAAAATTAATTCAACCAAGCAACCACAATTGAAATTTAGAGAAGGAGACATGACGTTTAGAGTGGTTCCACCCTTAGCAAATACTAAGGGAATCAGTCCACTACCAGTTGTTCCCAACCGGGATTTTGAAAGTATTTGAATTTTATTACCTCACAAGGATGTTACATAAAGTTACAAACACCTTCACCACCCTTTGGACAACCTTCACCCCGAAGTTGTCTCACCAACCTTGAAGCAGCCTTCACTTGAAGTAACTTCAAGCTCCCCCTTGAAGTAGCCTTCCTCCTTGAAGTAGCTTCTCGTTGAGAGCTTCTAGAAGTAGTCCAAAGTCCTCCGAGCTACCTTCACCACCTAAATAAGCTCCAACAACCTCCTTTCCACAACCTCCAACCTAGGAGTAGAAAAGGAGAACAAAATACAATAAAAGGAACAAGACTGGAAGAAAGAAGCAATGTTACCAATTTAGTACAATGCTTTGATCCTATATCAAGCATTTGATTTCCTAACCAAAGTAGATGGACGTGAATGTATAGTGGATAGGAGATACCAGCCTATAGGACACGAATTCACAGCTTGTAGAAATGTTTTGCAAGTGAAAGCTTTGCTAATGGCTTGCTACAATGTGATCTCAAGTGAATTGTATATGCAAGTGATGCTTTGGGTGTCCTATGGCTGTCCTATTTATAGGAGTGGTTTTCTAATACTTGGGGACGTTCTAGACACCTTCTAGGGTGTTCTTGTCCACTAATTTCATTTGTAGTGGCTAGTTAATTAATTCTGAAAAGTGCAGACAGAACCATTTTCGGTCAAAGTATTTGTCGACCGAGAGTTTCTCAGTCGAGGATTTTTTCGACCGAGTGGGAGTCTGAGTCAATATGTTGTAACGTTCGATTCCAACTCCCAACTACTTTTCTAACTCAGTCTAACGGCTAGGAGGGTCTATTCTTGATTGATAAGTTTGTCGACCGAGAGTGTCTCGGTCGAAATTTTTGTCGACCGAGAATATCCCTGATTCAATGTATTCATTTACCGAGTGTGTGTATCAATGTGCAATTGTGATGCTAACTTAGGAGATGACCTATATAAGTGTTGTGTGTGGATAGGGAAGATCTAAATGCTTTATTTACATGATATCTAAGTACTTGTACATTATATACCTGTACAAGTTTTTACATTTGATTACAATCATAAAATAAAACAATTTTAGCAAATTGATCTTCCAAGTCTTTGCCATCCACCACATTATATGCTTGTCCCTGAAACACTCAAATAGTAAGTTAAAACCACAAGAAAGAAATGTTTGTCATCATCAAAGTAAAGGGATTTATAATAATGTCCAATTTAGCGAACAATCTCCCCCCTTTTAAATATGGCAAACATTTCCAATATAAATCAAAGTAATGTAAATCATATGAGTTTCATACCTGAAATTTCCTTTGAATTTCCTTTTCATATATTCTCTTATTTAAACAATATCATTTTTAAAACCAAGAGGCTATGAAACTCTTTTCATTTGATTTATATTGTTTCTCCCCCTTTGTCATTTCAAAAAGATAGCCAATATAACCAAGACTTTTATTATTCCCCCTTAATTTTATGCTTTGATGCTCCCCCTTAATAAGATATTCAGTTTTAAAAGCAAGGGTAATCAACATAATTTAATGCAAACCACCTATTTTTATGTCAAATTTAGCCGCCATTTCTTTCTCAATCATTTGCAAAGGATGTTAAGCCTTGAAATGATATGGGATCCTTTTAGATTCATGGCATATGTGTTTTGATTTCTCATCCATTTTGCAAGGGATGTTAAGCCCAAAAAATGATATGAGATCCAATTAGGCTCATGATGGATACATATATTGTTAAGCCCTGAAAATGATATGATATTTTCTTTACGACATATTAGGATCAAGAAATATATCTCTAATCAATAATGAGGGATGTTAAGCCCATATTGATATAGAGAGTCCATTTTAGATCACGATAATTTAATAATCCTAAGGTCATAGCTAGTTTTTAAAATTTGATTTTATCAAGATTTATAATGTTTACAAAGTTTTGTGAGTTCCCCCTTAGTCTTATAATCAAGATAATTTAAGAATTCTAAGGTCATAGTAAACATTTGACTTTTATGAGAGCTTTGCATTAAAATCTTGTTTCCAACATAATGAACAGGTTTAGGGCCAATATACTAAGAAATGATTTCCAATTAAGCACTTTGTCAAGCTTATTTTAGATCGACCTTGACTTAGACCTAGGCGCCCCTCGGTCAAACTTGATTTCGACCGAGAGGCGATTTCTACAAATTTCCAATTTAAGCATTCATAATGATTCATTTGATTGAATATAAAACCTTTATGTATAGAAAAATTTGTACCTTAAAAATAGGTTTAATCCTTATAGTATTTAATGACTTGAAGAAAATTCATATGACTTGTAACATTTTTTCTCTTAGAACAAACAATTAGATAAAACATTAATATTCTTATTCTAAGCAAGATATTAAAATCAAATAATCTTGCTTGCCTTCATAGAAGATTTTATATGCAAAACATAAAACTTGAAGTCCATAGTGAAAATATTCATGCATCACAAAGATGATATTCATTTCCATAAGCTAAGCACAAGATAATCATAATATGTCAAGATGCATTTGTGCCATAGAGATTTACCTTAAAGCAATAATGGCATTTTCAATTTTATAGCATCATCTATATATGCAATGAGCTGAACTACTATAATCAACTTGATGACAAGAGCAATATTTATTCAATCAATCAAATCCATAGGTTTCAATAAAGTTTTCTTAACGCACATGGTTCATAAATTTCAAAATGACCAAGGAATATTTTAGGCAAACCATGTGAAAGATCATATTTAATCAAAATTTTGATAGTATGTGAGCTTGCAATAGTTGTAACTCATAAAGTATGTCCAATTGCAGTTAGAATATATATTTTTAATCAACATCATTAATCTTTGTAAGCAACATTATTTGCAGTAATTTGGGTAAGAACATAATATATCTCACAATTTTATGATGCAAGACTATCAATATGTTTTGATTTGAAAATTTTGTCTCAAAGTTCTTTTCTTCAAAAGGTTTCCTTTAATCCTACTAATAATCTTAGTTGGGTATATTGATAGCAAACTGAATCAATCAAACATGTTCAACAGGACTTGAATCGGTCAAACTATTCTTCGATCAAATATATCTCGGTCGAAGATTTTCTCGACCGAGTTTTCTGCTATTTTTATAGGTTTTATCAGGTTTTTGTAGGCTTAAAATAGTAACCTGCTCGGTGGACTACTTCTCGACCGACAGTGTCTCGATCAAATATTTTCTCGACCGAGTGTGCTTCTGTATTGTTTTTCAGTATATATTTGCAAGCAAAACATAAGGTAATACAATTTTGCAAGAATATGAAAGTTAAAGCTCAGTGTTGTTGAGATAAGACATTTGAATATCAAAGTAACATTTTAGGTCAAATCTCAACTAATAAAATTCAAATATCTAAGTTTTAGGAACCCAAACTAGATCATCATCCCTTTTCTTGTATGGGCATGAAAAAGAGTAATGTCCAAGACGCAACCAATAGTGACAACAAATAAATTCAATCTCATTTCTCTTTCTAGAAGTTGAGTTGTTCTTGGGTATATACATAATATTGGCCTTGGGTGCTTGTGTTCTTCTAGGTTTAGGTTGATAGGATTTCTCTTTTGGAACATATCCTAAACCTCTCCCTCCATTATATCTAGAAGAATTTTTCAGAATCTTATCAAGAACATCATTGTTTCTCAAGCTACTAATTTCTCTTTGTAATTGAGAAATCTCATCCATTTTATTTTTGATATCTAACTTTGCTTGATCTAGATTAGATGATAAAGTATCTCTTTCTTTAACAATAGCATCATAATCTAGATGAGTACACAAGATAGGTTGTGATTGAAGATCATTCAATTTTGCAAGCAATTCAACCTTTTCTTGACAAAGAAGATCATAATTAGTTTCTAGAGTAAACAACTTTATATTGCAATCATTTAAAGAGGATTTCAAGGTAGATTTTTTAGAAATAATACTTTCTTTTTCAAAACCAATATCATTCAATTTAGCATACAAATATTCATTGGTTTTTGTAACTCTTTTTAGTTTCTTTTTATAAATAATATATTTATCATGCAATTCACCAATGCTAGCAACTAACTCTTCTTTAGATAAATAAAAAAGACTTACCTCTTCTTCTTCATTTGTTGTAGCAATAAGACACTCTACTTCTTCTTTTCAATCTTCACTATCATCACTTGAATCATCCCATGCATCTTTGTATGCTCTTTCTTTCTTCTTGTGAGATGATTTCTTCCCCTTCTTAAGTTTAGGACAATCACCTTTTAAGTGTCCCTTTTTGCCACATTCAAAGCACCTCGAGGAAGAAACACTAGAAGTTTTGTTAGTTTTAAAACTTCTATACCGCTTACCGTTTATAATGAGAGTTTCTTCTTCACTATCTTCTTCACTTGTGTCATGACTAGTCTTGGTTGATGCTTTGAATGCAATGTCTTTTCTTTTTTCCTTCACCAGATGATTCCTTGGAAATAGAATTACATCATCCTCTTCCAATAGGTGTAGTTGGTGCCATCAAATGGTGGAGGCCGAGCCACAAGTGTTCCTTCCAAGTTGAGGTTGTTTAGTACCCCATCACCCATTTTCTTCAAGACTCGATTAGAGCTCCTTGAAGCCTGCTCTGATACCAATTGAAAAACTACTAGAGGGGGGGGGGTGAATAAGGTCTTATAAAGATTTTAAAATTAATTCAACCAAGCAACCACAATTGAAATTTGGAGAAGGAGACACGACGTTTAGAGTGGTTCCACCCTTAGCAAATACTAAGGGAGTCAGTCCACTACCCGGTTGTTCCCAACCGAGATTTTGAAAGTATTTGACTTTTATTACCTCGCAAGGATGTTACATAAAATTACAAATACCTTCACCACCCTTTGGACAACCTTCACCCTGAAGTCATCTCACCAACCTTGAAGCAGCCTTCACTTGAAGTAACTTCAAGCTCCCCCTTGAAGTAGCCTTCCTCCTTGAAACAACCTTCCCGTTGAGACCTTCTAGAAGTAATCCAAATTCCACCAAGCTACCTTCACCACCTTAAGAAGCTCCAACAACCTCCTTTCCGCAACCTCCAACCTAGGAGTAGCAAAGGAGAACAAAATACAATAAAAGGAATACGACTAGAAGAAAGAAGCAATGTTACCAATTTAGTACAATGCTTTGATCCTATATCAAGAGTTTGATCTCCTAACCAAAGTAGATGGACGTGAATGTATAGTGGATAGGAGATATCAGCCTATAGGACATGAATTCACAGCTTGTAGAAATGTTTTGCAAGTGAAATCTTTGCTAATGGCTTGCTACAATGTGATCTCAAGTGAATTGTATGTGCAAGTGATGCTTTGGGTGTCCTATGGCTGTCCTATTTATAGGAGTGGTTTGCTAATACTTGGTGACGTTCTAAACACCTTCTAGGGTGTTATTAGTACTCAACTAGCCGTTAAGTGTCCACTAATTGCATTTTTAGTGGCTAGTTAATTAATTCTAAAAAGTGTAGACAGAACCATTTTTGGTCAAAGTATTTGTCGACCGAGAGTTTCTCGATCGAGGATTTTATCGACCGAGTTGAGTGGGAGTCTGAGTCAATATGTTGTAACGTTTGATTCCAACCCCCAACTACTTTTCTAACTTAGTCTAACAGCTAGGAGGGTTTATTCTCGGTCGAGGAGTTTATCGACCGAGAGTTTCTCGGTCGAAGTTTTTGTCGACCGGGAATATCCCTAATTCAATGTATTCATTTACTGAGTGCGTGTATCAATGTGTAATTGTGACACTAACTTAGGAGATGACCTATCTAAGTGTTGTGTGTGGATAAGGAAGATCTAAACACTTGATTTACATGATATCTAAGTACATGTACATTATATACTTGTACACTTTTTTACATTTGATTACAATCATAAAATAAAGCAATTTTAGCAAATTGATCTTTCAAGTCTTTGCTATCCACCACCTTATATGCTTGTCCCTAAAACACTCAAATAGCAAGTTAAAACCACAAGAAAGAAATGTTTGTCATCATCAAAACAAAGGGATTTATAATAATGTCTAATTTAACCAACACATCTCAGCAGGGGCCATCCTATAAGGTGTTCGGGCTATGGGTTGCGTACCCAGAATTAGATTAATCTCGAAATCAATCTCTCGAGGTGGAGTAATATCTGGAAATTCTTTAGGAAACACATCCTCAAATTCCATGAAAATAGGAACTTCAAAAAGACTAGAATTATTTGCCTTGGTGTCTACCACATATGCCATGAATGTTTCACATCCTTTTGGCATCAATATCTCAGCTACCATTACTGATACTAGACAGGTTGGAAGAATCTTTCTATCCCCTTGAAAGACCCATGCCTCATCATTGTCTGCGAACATAGCTTGCTTGGAACCACAATCCAAGACAACCTTAGACTTTTCTAGGGTATCCATCCCAAGAATTACATCAAACCCATGCATCTCAAGTCGTATAAGATCCACCTGAATGTCGTGTTCTGAAAAGGAAAGAACACAGCGAGAACATACCTCCTGCAACACTGCAGATCTGACTAACGGAGTTTCTAATAACAGATTATTTGCTCTACGACTGACAATCATATTACAGTCATGAATCACTTCTCGAGTGATAAAGGAATGTGTAGCACTCAGATCAATAAAAATAGATACAAAGTAGGATGAAGACATATCAGAATGAAAAAATTCCATCTGACCTATCATGACTCGTGGATTGACTACTGCCTCTGCCTGATTCATAGCATAGAATTTCACCGTTGCCTATTGCCGACTCCGTGCTCTGTTGTTTGGTGCAGATGAACCTGCTTGTGACGCCTATCCACATCCTCATGTGTCGCTGATGAACTATTGCCTCTGAGAGCCTTGTTGACTCTGCCTCGGTGGTTGGGTTACCTCCATGTCTCTAACTGGATATTCTCTCATCATATGTCCTGTTTGTACACACTTGAAGTAGTTTGTGTCCCACTGTGGTCTAGATGGTCCTGTTACTGAGATTGATGCCATACTATGGGATCCACTTGGCAGAATACTATGACCTCTACCCTTTCTTGACATCCACAGTGTCTGAGCATTGAACCTTTGTGGTGTTACTAGTACAGGAAATCTCAGTTTCTTGAAACTTCCAGACCTCTATCCCTAGAATTGGGCAGCTACTTTCCTACTATTAGCCTCACATTTCTCAATCACAGACCTCTCTATCCACCTAACTGACTCCACAAAGGTGGAAAACCTTTATCTATTTTCTAGAGCAACTACATGTTTGGTTAACTCAACGTTCAAACCCTTCTCAAAATGCTAAATCCTCTCTTCATCCGTAGTAGCCATGTGTGGATAAAACCGTATAAGCTCCATGAACTTAGCTTTGTACTCACTAATCTTTATCAGACCTTGTTTAATATGCTCAAACTGTGAGATTTTCTTATCCAGATAAGTCTTGGGAAAGTATCTACTGACAAACTCATGTCAGAATTCTTGCCATCCAACCTCAATACTAGGTCTTTTATCTTCTACAATGGCCCACCAATGGCCAGAACTTCCCTTTTAAAAGGTACACGACATGCCTAACTTTATCAGTTTTTGAGATGCTAAGGATTCTAAAGGTTTTCTCCAGCTCAATGATCCAGGGATCTACATCTGTTGGGTCCACTGTATCAGCATATTCTGTGGCTCCTACCTGACATAACCGCTCAAAGGTCTTACCGGATCCATGTCCCTCATTGGGAACCGGTGCCCTAGGTGCTGGTGCTGGCATCCGATCTGCCATATGCATCATTGTGGTCATGAACTTCCCAAAAAGGGCATGAAAGCCTGGGTTTTCTAGCATGGCTTGATCAAGTTGGGATTCTCTAGCATTGATTCCTCTCTAGCATGTTCCCTTGCACCTCCTCCTGGTGTAGTAACACTACTCTCAGTAGCATGTTCTTCGTGTGCTCCAACCATCTTTCAGCTTTACTTCTTCTCCTATATGAGCAGAATTCACTATAAGATAAATTGGAGGATACTAGAACATACTCAACAACCTTAATCCTATGTCTGTATAGACTCAACAAACCTTAGGTTCTGATACCAAAACTTTGCGATGACTTGACCGTCGAGCCGACACAAGGTGATTACATAGAATAACCATTAGCAGCAGATTAACAAAAATCACTAAAATTAAAATCATTTCTCAAAGAGATCTATTGTCAGGAAACTCTTAAAGAAAGAACCAAGACAATATATACATCATGGTTCACATTATACTATCTCATCTCGAGGATATCATATAACAGTTGCTTTGCCCAAACATATACATAAGCAACATAAAACCTTGAGGTATATAAGCCAAAATCTTAGATCATTTATAAAACCATTACATACTAACTCCCAAGGACCTAAGAGTATAGAGATGACACATTTGACTTCTATCTATAAGACATGACCAACAACACACTCAACCTGAGCTGTTACTGGTGTCCCTATTATTGTTGCCCTCCCTCTGCAGTATGGTCTCTACCTCCTCATCCGTGTCCACCTAAAAATGTTGGGACCAACAGGGTGAAACACAAGTCCCATCAAGAGATATAAATCTCCACAAAAAAATATTATTATCACATGTAAACAGTATAAAACTGAGCAGAGGATCTTTTATGTAAATAAGCATGTTTAATCATTGTTTAATTGTAGTGCAAAGCGATAGCATAGTTTAAGCAGTTCAACTATCCATGACAGAGATTTAGATCATCTATTTGCTTTATAAGTAATATGAAGAACATGTATAACATCTATCTAATTAAGATGTATAAAAGTAGTGTAACATCAACCAATGTTTCCATATTCAATCCTTAAGCAGATATGCTACACGATTGATTATATATTTACAATCACACTTATGCCCAAAGGAGATGAGGTATACCGCTCATGCTCTAACCGACCACCGCTTAGTTGAAATCAGTACCATACAAGATCAATGGAAGATCCAACTTCCAACTCCTCACTCATCTCGGTTAGTACGAGACCACTGCTAGTGACATCATGTCAAACTACAACTAGCTTGCCAGGGTATAGCGGCATCTTCTCTATAGATCTATAGCCGCATCATGCACTCTCTACGGGGAGATATCACATCAATCCCTAATAGATTTTCATCAGGGCGATCACACAGCAACCCTAGCATTCATCGGGGAGATAACACATCAATCCCCATCTAGACGTAAGGATATGTTCGTCCTTCACCCCCACATATTCAAAAATATGCACTCTGAGTTAAACTCATTTCACCATTCAGAAAATCCTCACACCGAATGGATCTATGGCATGGGAAACTACATGATAAGGTTCTATTTGATTAATAAGGTGTATTACAATATCTTTTAGCATCAATCAAGTTATAAGCATGAATTATAACAGATGCTACAAAGAAAGGTGTAATACACTTATCAAGTACTTTCATAATCTTTGGATCACATTGAATGCATAACACTCAGGATCTCAACCCCTTATCACATTACTGGGAATTCTCATCCCTTATCATTATCATCATCATAATTGATAGATCTGGGTATTCAAACCCTTCGTTCATCATTGAACATTGTCACCTCTTATCAGGTAAATATTACCTCTAGGTCCTTAGACCAGGTATACATTATACTTATTGCACAAGTATTTCACATGGCTCACAAGGCCCATTTAATCAGTATCATATGAAACATCATAGTTAATACCTAGCTATGCTCATCATCTCATGATACCTGCATGGTTAGTATTTTATGATAAAGACAATATCAAGTACATAACCTCACCATGCAATATAAGAGGAATATAACTTTCCCATTATTGGGGTTAGGGTTTCCCTTTCAAGTAGATTAGGGTTTCCAATCAATTAGGGTTTCAAGCTAATTAGGGTTTCAAGTTCATATTATCAAGAATTAAAACCCTGATTCATAGATACATACATATTAAGAGTATCAATATATGCTCATTAAGTGATTATCACACAAATATGAGTTTCTCTCTCATACTTATTAGGATATTGATTACATCATACTTTATTAAGTTGGATCAACCCTTTACTCAAGGTACATTGGCCTACATTTATCAAAATGCATTGAACTCTATACCTCTTAAGGTATCATTTGACATAACACACATCATGTGTTACTCCATCAGGTATATTGGATTGAGGTGCTTCCACCATATCGTGCAAGAGGTGTGTGCTTGCTTCCATATCGGGCAAGAGGTGTATGTGTGATTCCATATCACGCAAGAGGTGTATGTGTGCTTCCATATCACACAAGAGGTAAATGTGTGTTTCCATATCGCCCAAGATGTGTATGTGTGCTTCCATATTGCCCAAGAGGTGTATGTGCGCTTCCATATCGCCCAAGAGGTGTGGGCTTGCTTCCATATCGCCCAAGAGGTGTATGTGTGTGTCACCATATCATGCATGATGTGTATACTCATCACCATATCATTCTTGAGATGTATGATCATCATATCATGCATGAGGTGTATCCTTGATCACCATATCGTGCATGAGGTGTATGTGTGTGTCACTTCATATCGGGTTGCTCAAAATTGGGATTTTTTCATATCGAGTTAGACCCTTATGCTCATACCTCTTCAAACCTTCATGGTATCGGCCTACCGTTCACCATGTGTTAAGTGACAGCTTAGACAACTGGTTAGTCTCAACCAACCCAAGTGTACAAACCGATAGGGATGTGGGGTTTCAAGATATATTGGAATTGATATCACCATCTAGGGTTTCATCACCATATCGTGTTAGAGGTGTGTACTTGACATGATATCATTCAAAGAGGTGTATACTCATCACCATATCATGCTAGTGGTGTATGCACATCACCATATCGGGTTAGAGGTACTTCAACCCGATGTCGGTTAATGCCATGATGATGTCATCATCATCAAGATCTAAACCTCATTCCTTACTGTCCTTGTTCATGGACAATAGGTCTATGGAACTATTAGAACTCATGGATTCATTAAATATTAAAGGAAACTTGAAATTGAAAGTAGATCATCAAATATAGCAAGATTGAAGGTGAATAATAACATGATTGGGTTCAAGTTATATAACCCACCTCAAGAAAAACTTCAAAGCTCCAAGCTCCAAAGCTTTACATTCCCAAGTTTGAAGATGAACTTATCAAGAGTTCAATACTCATTCACAACTCCTTCATATGCAAAGAATCCATAGATAAGAACTTGCTGAAGAAGAAAAGAAAGAAAGAATCACAACCCGAAATCATGCTATTTTCAAGGTTGAAGGTGACCATGGATTCACCTTAAGCTTAATGGCTTGAGATCCTCCTTGATCCTTACTACTATGCATTATATCTAAAAGAAATTGAGAGATAAGGTTCGAAAAAGATTCACTAGTAGGTGAAAGGAGTGGTATATATAATTGAGGCTCATGAGAGAGAGAGTGTATAAGATGTGTCATCATTTTACACTACTAGGTGCCACATGTCCATGCATGGTTGACACGTGTCCATGCATGGATATTTATATTGACATGAAAAACTCTTGGGAATAATCTATGGATAATATTTCAGCCATTAGTTATCTTATTGAGCAAGATATTGCAACTCAACATCACTTTATTCACAAACCGACACACTTTTTCTAAGGAAAGTTGTAAACTGATATACATCACCTCCTTGAGGTGATTAAACCATAATGGTAAAGGACAAGAGTTGACAAAACGATTTAGGACCTCCTCTATGGCTCCTTGGCCAATAGTCACTCCCATATAAGCTCTACAACTCGATGCAACTCAATTAGGGCTTCAACTATACAACTCTTCTTGGTCTTTTCATCACCAATAATACCATCACTCAAAAATGATTCAAACATGGTGACTCTTTATTTCTATATCCTCTAGATGATTCCAAGAGAGAGTAGTGACACTATAGATGTGGTAATTTTCATATCAATCCTACATTTTGGGTAAATTGCATATTGCACCAAAATTGGTACACAAGGCACAAGCATTATTCAAACAAGTTCCAACTTGGAGCTTAGGCTTTCCAAAAGCCACCCCTTAGAATAATTTTCTCTCTTATGATGCTAAAGCACTTGAAGCATGTTCAAAATGTGACAAATTTCAATATAAACCCTCATCTTAGGTAAATTGCAATTTACACTCAAACTATCATATAATGCACAAACAGTTTGCAAATAAGCTCAATCTTGAAAATTAAACTCAAGAAGAGTCTTAATTACTTTTCAAAAGATTACATTTTTTTATGAATAACTTACTTAAGAAAACTTCCATGTTTATGGCATAGCCTAGGTCAGGGATGTTACAATTATCAACCCCTAACAGGGATTTCATCCCCAAAATCTTGAGAGAAAAGAGAAGGGTACTTCCTCCTCATTTCTTCCTCTAGGTCCCATGTGGCTTCTTCAACACCACAGTGATGCCATAGAACTTTTACAAGAACTATGTCTTTCTTTTTCAACTTCTTGATTGTTCTGTCAAGAATCATCATTAGACCTTCTACATAGGATATATCTTCATTCAATTCTACCTCTACAGGTTGCAACACCAACTCTATATCAGGATGACACTTTCTCAACATAGATATATGAAACACTAGATGAAGTCTATGTAGCTTAGGTGGCAACTCCAACCTATAGGCTGCCTTTCTAATATATGTTGTCACTGGGTAAGGTCCATAAATCTAGGAGCTAACTTATCCTTCTTCCCAAATATGAGAACACCTTTCCAAGGAGAGACCTTGAGATACACTCTGACTCCAACTTGGAATTCTAAAGGTCTATGACATTTGCCTATCCTGTGCAACCTTCAACTATTGTTGTATTACTTTAATCTTTTCAGTTGTCTGTTGCACTAATTTAGGACCCAGATGTTGGTATTCTCCTATTTAATACTAGCATAATGGAGATCTACAATGTCTACCATATAATTCTTCATATGGTACCATATCAATACTAGTCTGATAATAATTGTTGTAGGCAAAATCTATTAAGCTCAAGTGTAAGTTCCAACTTCCTACAAATTGAAGAACACATGCCCTAAGCAAGTCCTCCAAAGTCTATATAATCCTTTCAGGTTGTCCATCTGTCTAGGGGTGGAAAGTTGTACTAAACTTTAACTGCGTACCCAAAGATTATTGTAGTCATTCCCAAAAATGACTTATAAACTAGGGACCTCTATCAGACACAATTGTAGCTGGAACTCTGTGTTACTGCACTATCTCATCTATGTAGATCTATGCAAGTTTTTCAGCAGCATAGATTGTTGTAACAAGAAGAAAATGTGCTGATTTAGTCAACCTATCAACTACTACCCAAATGGAATCATGAATTTTGGCTGTTCTAGGAAGACCAACCACAAAATCCATTGTCACGTGATCCCATTTCCACTGAGATATAGGTAAGGGTTGCAATGTTCCAGTAGGATTCTAGTGTTCTGCTTTAACTTGCTGACACACTGGACACCGCATAACAAATTCAGCGACATCCTTTTTCAAACGAGGCCTACAATACATATCTTTTAAGTTATGATACATTTTAGTACTCCCTGGATGCATTGCATACATGGATAAATGAGCTTCCTACATAGCTATCTTTCTTAAGTCATTGGCATCAGGTACTACCATCCTACCATGGTAACAAACTACCTCATCCTCTGACTCATGGAAACTATCCCGTTTCTCACTACCATACTCTGACCTGATCTGTTGAATCACAATATCAGCCTGTTGTGCCTCTTTAATCTCTTGTCTCAGAGTAGGTTTCAATTGCATCTTGGCTAGTAATCCAACTAACAAAGATACTTTTAACTATACATTTATTATCTCAAAGAGACAAACATGTCCCGTTTAAATCTCATTAAAGAATTCAACTGTGCTTTATCTATGGGTAGAGATGAAGATTTTCTACTTAGTGCATCTGCCACTACATTAACTTTTCCTGGATGATAATCTATTATACAATCATAGTCCTTGATTAACTCCATCAAATGGTGTTGTCTCATATTCAACTCGTGCTGTGAGAAGATGTACTTTAAGCTTTTATGGTATGTAAAAATCTGACACATTTCTCCATAAAGATAATGCCTCTAAATCTTCAACGCGTGGACCACTGCAGCTAATTCAAGATCATGTGTCGGATAATTCTCCTCATGTTTCTTAAGTTGTTGGGAAGTAAAAGAAACTAAATGATCACTCCACATCAGCACACATCCTAGACCATTCTTAAAGGCATCATAGAAAACAATGTATCCCTTTCCTTGCTTAGGTAAAACCAACACAAGTGCACTTGTCAACCTTTCTTTCAACAACTGGAAAGAACACTGACACTTGTCATTCTAGATAAAAGGAACCTCCTTCCTGGTCAACCTAGTTAGGGGTAATGCTACATAATTTAAGTCTTTTAATAAACCTTCTGTAGTAACCTACCAGACCTAGGAAACTATGAATCTCAGTAGGTGTCTTGGGCTGTTCCCACCCTACAACAAACTCCACTTTCTTAAGATCAACACGAATACCTGAAGAAGATATAACGTGTCCTATAAAAGATACTTCTAATAACCAGAACTCACACTTGCTAAACTTAGCATAAAACTTGTGCTGTCTCAACAAAGTCAAGGCTTGACGAAGGTGTTGTTCATGTTGTTGATCATCTATACTGTATATCAAGATGTTGTCTATGAAGACCACTATGGACTGATCAAGGAATGGACAGAAGATTCTATTCATCAGCTCCATGAATGTAGTTGGTTCATTAGTTAGTCCAAATGACATAACTACAAACTCATAATGACCATACCTTGTCCTAAAGACTGACTTAGGTATGTCATCTTCCTTGATACATAACTAATGATATCTTGATCTTAGGTCTATCTTAGAGAACACTATTGCACCACATAACCGGTCAAATAAATCATCTATCCTTGGCAGAGGATATTTGTTCTTTATAGTCACCTTGTTAAGATGTATATAGTCTATGCATAATGTCATAGACCCATCCTTCTTTTTAACAAAAAGAATTGGAGCACCCCATGGAGAAGTACTCGGTCGAATGAAACCTTTCTCAAGCAACTCCTGTAATTGTTTCTTGAGTTCAGCCATCTCAGCATGGGCCATCCTATAAGGTGTTTGGGCTATGGGTTGCGTACCTAGAATTAGATTAATCTAGAAATCAATCTATCAAGGTGGAGGAATATCTAGAAATTCTTCGAGAAACACATGCTTGAATTCCTTGACTACATGAACTTAAAAAAGACTAGGACTCTCTGCCTTGGTGTATACCACATGTGCCAAGAATATTTCACATCCTTGTCACATCAATCTCTTAGCTACCATTGCTAACACTAGATAGGTTGGATCTTTGTGTCCCCCTGAAAGACCCATATCTCATCATTGCATGCGAACATAGCTTGCTTGGAACCACAATCAAAGACAACCTTATACTTTTCTAGGGTAATTATCCCAAGAATTACATCAAACCCGTGCATATCAAGTGGTATAAGATCCACCTGAATGCTGTGTTCTGAAAAGGAAAGAATATAGGGAGAACATACCTCCTGCAACACTACAGATCCAACTAATGAAGTTTCTAATAACAGATTATCTGCTCTCGAGTGATAAAGGAATGTGTAGCACCCATATCAATCAAAACAAATACAAAGTAGGATGAAGACATATCAGAATGAAACAATTCCATCTGACCTATCACGACTCATGGATTGACTACTACATCTGGCCGATTCATAGCATAGAATCTCACTGTTGCCTGTTGCTGACTCCATGCTCTGTTGTTTGGTGGAGATGAACCTGCTTGGGATGCCTGTCCACGTCCTAATGTGCCACTGCTAAACTATTGTCTCTGAGAGCCTTGTTGACTCTACATTGGTAGTTGGGTTACATCTATGTCTCTAACTAGACATTCTCTCATCATATGTCATGTCTGTCCACACTTGAAGTAGTTTCTATCCTGTTGTGGTCTATATGGTCCTGTTACTGACATTGATGTCGTACTATGGGCTCCACTTGGCAGAAAACTATGGCCTCTACCCTTGCTTGACGTCCACTACGTATGAGCATTGGACCTATGTGGCGTTATTGGTGCAGGACATCTCAGTTTCTTGAAACTTCCAGACCTCTGTCCCTGGAATTAGGCATGTACTTTCATACTATTAGCCTCACATATCTCAATTGCGGACCTATGTATCTGCCTAACTGACTCCACAAAGGTGGCAAACCTTTCTCTATTTTCTAGAGAAACTACATGTCTGGTTAACTCAGCATTCAGACCTTTCTCAAAACACTGAATCCTCTCCTCATCCGTAGTAGCCATGTGTGGATAAAACCACAGAAGCTCCATGAACTTAGCTTCGTACTCACTAATCTTCATCGATCCTTGTTTAATCTGCTCAAACTGTGAGATTTTCTCATCCATATATCTATTAACAAACTCACGTCAGAATTCTTGCCATCTGACCTCAACACCAGTCTTTTCTCTTCTTCAATGGCCCACCAATGGCCAATGCTTCCCTTTAAAAGGTACACGATATGCCTAACTTTATCAATTTTTGGGATTCAAAGGATTCTAAAGGCTTTCTCCAGCTCAGTGAGCCATGAATCTGCATCTACTGGGTTACCTGTATCGGCATATTCAGTGGCTCCTACCCAACATAACTGCTCAAAGGTCTTACTAGATCCATGTCCCTCATTGGGAACTGGTGCCCTAGGTGCTGGTGCTGGCATCCGATCTACCATATGCATCATTGTGGTCATATGCTGCCCAAAAATAGCATGAAAGGTTGGGTTTTCTAGCATGGCTTGATCAAGCTGGGGATTCTCTGGCACTGATTCCTCTCTAGCCTATTCTTGTGCACCTCCTCCTGGTGCAGCAACACTGCTCTCAGCAACATGTTCTTCATGTGCTCCAACCATCTTTAAGCTTTACTTCTTCTCCTATATGAGCAGAAGTCACTATAAGATAAATTGGAGGACACTAGAACAGACTCAACAACCTTAATCCTATGTATCTGTAGACTCAATGAACCTTAGTCTCTAATACCAAAACTTTGTGACAACCCGACCGCTGAGCCACCATAAGGTGATTATGCAGAATAACCATTAGTAGCGGATTAACAAAAATCACTAAAAGTTAAAATCATTTTGCAAAGAGATCAATTGCCAGGAAACTCTTAAAGAAAGAACCAAGGCAATATATACATCATGGTTCACATTGTACATACATTGTACCATCTCATCTCGAGGATATCATATACAAGTTGCTTTGCCTAAACATATACATAAGCAACATAAAACCTTGAGGCATACAAGCCAAATTCTTAGATCATTTATAAAACCATTACGTACTATCTCCCAAGGACCTGAGAGTATAGAGACGGTGCATAGGACTTCTATCTACAAGACACGACAGACATCACACTCAACCTGAGCTGTTATTGTTGTCCCTATTGTTGTTACCCTCCCTCTACAGTATGGTCTCTACCTCCTCGTCCGCATCCACCTAAAAATGTTGAGACCAATAGGGTGAGACACAAGTCCCAGCGAGAGATATAGCTCTCTTCCAACAATATTATTATCACATGTAAACAGTATAAAACTAAGCAGAGGATCTTTTATGTAAATAAACATGTTTAATCATTATTTAATTGCAGTGCAAAGCAATAACATAGTTTAAACAGTTCAACTATCCATGACAGAGCTTTAGATCATCTATTTGCTTTATAAGAAATATGAAGAACATGTATAACATCTATCTAATTAAGATGTATAAAAGTAATGTAACATCAACCAATGTTTCTCCTTAAGTAAATATGCTACACGACTGATTATACATTTACAATCACACTTATGCCTAGAAGAGATGAGGTATACCACTCGTGCTCCAACCGACCACCGCTTAGTGAAAATCAATACCATACCAGTTCAATGGAAGAGCCGGCTGCCAAGACCTCACTCGTCTCGGTCAATATGAAACCATTGGCAGTGATATCATGTCAAACTACAACTAGCTTGCTGGGGTATAGAGGCATCTTCGCTATAGAGCTACAATCGCAACATGCACTCTCTTCGGGGAGATATCACATCAATCCCCAGTACATTTTCATCAAGGAGATCACATGGAAACCATGGCATTAATTGGGGAGATAACATACCAATCCCCATATGGATGTAAGGATATGTTCGTCCTTCACCCCCACATATTAAAAAATATGCACTCCGAGTTAAACTCGTTTCACCATTCAGCAAATCCTAACATCGAACAGATCTATGTTCTGGGAAACTACATGATAAGGTTCCATTTGATTAATTAGGTGTATCACAATATCTTTTAGCATTAATCAAGTTACAAGCATGAATTATAATAGATGCTGCAAAGAAAGGTGTAATATATTTATCAAGTACTTTCATAATTTTTGGAATACATTGAATGCATAACACTCGGGATCTCAGTCCCTTATCACATTACCGGAAATTCTCATCCCTTAACATTATCATCATCATAATTTCTAGATCTGGGTATTCAAACCCTTAGTTCATCACTGAACATTGTCAACTCTTATCAGGTAACTATTACCTCTAGGTCCTTAGACCAGGTATACATTATACTTGTTGCACAAGTATTTTACATGGCTCATAAGGCCCATTTAATCTGTATCATATGAAACAACATAGCTCATACATGGCTATGCTCATCATCTCATTATACTTGCATGGTTGGTATTTTATGAAAAAGACAATATCAAGTACATAACCTCACCATGTAAAACAAGAGGAATATAGCTTTCCCATTATTAGGGTTAGGGTTTCCCTTTCAAGTCGATTAGGGTTTCAAGCCAATTAGGGTTTCAAATCGATTAGGGTTTTGGTTTCAAGTTCATATTATCAAGAATTAAAACCCTATTTCATAACACCATACATATTAAGAGTATCAATATATGCTCATTAAGTGATTATCACACAAATATGAGTTTCTCTCTCATCCTTATTAGGATATTGATTACATCATACTTTATTGAGTTGGCTCAACCCTTTTCTCAAGGTACATTGGCCTACATTTATCAAAATGCATGGAACTCTATTCCTCTTAAGATATCATTTGACATAACACACTTCATGTGTTACTCCATTAGGTATATTGGATTGAGGTGCTTCCACCATATCATGCAAGAGGTGTATGCTTGCTTCCATATCGAGCAAGAGGTGTATGTGTGCTTCCATATCGCCCAAGAGGTGTATGTGTGCTTCCATATCGCCCAAGAGGTGTATGTGTGCTTCCATATCGCCCAAGAGGTCTATGTGTGCTTCCATATTGCCCAAGAGGTGTATGTTTACTTCCATATCACCCAAGAGGTGTGGGCATGCTTCCATATCGCCCAAGAGGTGTATGTGTGTGTCACCATATCATGCATGAGGTGTATACTCATCACCATATCATTCTAGAGATGTATGATCATCATATCGTGCATAAGGTGTATCCTTACTCACCATATCATGCATGAGGTGTATGTGTGTGTCACCTCATATCGAGTTGCTAAAAATTAGGGTTTTTGCATATCGGGTTAGACCCTTATGCTCATACCTCTTCAAGCCTTCATGGTATCGGCCTACCGTTCACCATGTGTTAAGTGACAGCCTAGACAACTGGTTAGTCTCAACCAACCCAAGTGTACTAATCGATAGGGATGTGGGGTTTCAAGATATATCGGATTTGATATCACCATCTAGGGTTTCATCACCATATCAGGTTAGAGGTGTGTACTTTACACCATATCACTCAAAGAGGTGTATACTCATCATCATATTGTGCTAGTGGTGTATGCACATCACCATATCAGGTTAGAGGTACTTCAACCCAGTATCGATTTATGCCATGATGATGTCATCATCATCAAGCTCTAGACCTCATTCCTTACTATTCTAGTTCATGGACAATAGGTCTATGCAACTATTAGAACTCATGGATTCATGAAATATCATAGGAAACTCGAAATTGAAAGTAGATCATGAAGTATAGCAAGATTGAAGGTGAATAATAACATGATTGGGTTCAAGTTATATAACCCACCTCAAGAACAACTTCAAAACTCCAAGCTCCAAAGTTTCATGTTCCTAAGGTTGAAGATGAACTTATCAAGAGTTCAAGACTCATTCACAACTACTTCATATGCAAAGAATCCATAGATAAGAACTTGGTTAAGAAGAAAAGAAAGAAAGAATCACAACCCGAGATCATGCTATATCCAAGGTTGAAGGTGACCATGGCTTCACCTTAAGCTTAATGGCTTGAGCTCCTCCTTGATCCTTACTACTATGCATGATATCTAAGAGAAATGGAGTGATAAGGTTTGAAAAGATTCACTAGTAGGTGAAAGGAGTGGTATATATAATTGAGGCTCATGAGAGAGAGTGTATAAGATGTGTCATCATTTTACACTACTAGGTGCCACATGTCCATGCATGGTTGATAGGTGTCCATGCATGCATATTTATATTGACATGAAAAACTCTTGAGGATAATCTAGGGATAATATTTCGGCCATTATTTATCTTGTTGAGCAAGATATTTCAACTCAACATCACTTTATTCACAAACTGATACACTTTTTTTAAGGAAAGTTGTAAACCAATATCCATCACGTCCTTGAGGTGCTTAGCCCATAGTACAAGAGTTTACAAAACGATATGGGACCTCCTCTATGGATGCTTGGCTGATAGACACTCCCATATAAGCTCTACAACTCGATACAACTCAATTAGGGCTTCAACTATACAACTCTTCTTGGTCTTTTAATCACCAAGAATACCATCACTCAAAAATGATTCAGACATGGTGCCTCTTTCTTTATCTCTCCTCTAAATGATGCCATGAGAGAGTAGGGACACTCTAGATGTGGTAATTTGCATATCAACTCTACATTTTTGGTAAATTGCAAATTGCACCAAAATTGGTACACAAGGCATAAGCATTATTCAAACAAGTTCCAACTTGGAGCTTAGGCTTTCCAAAAGCCACCCCTTAGCATCATTCTCTCTATTATGATGCTAAAGCACTTGAATCATGTTAAAACTATGACAAATTGCAATATAACCCCTCATCTTGGGTAAATTGCAATTTACACTCAAACTATCATATAATGCACAAACAATTTGCAAATGAGCTCAATCTTTAAAATTAAACTCAACGAGAGTCTTAATTACTTTTTAAAAGATTAAAACAAGTTTATAAATTACCTACTTAAGCAAACTTCTAGGTTTATGATATAACCCAGGTCAGGGATGTTATAAATATCAACCCCTAATAGGGATTTCGTCCCTAAAATCTCGAGAGAAAAGAGAAGGGTACTTCCTCCTCATTTCTTCCTCCAGCTCACATGTGTCTTCTTCAATTCCACAGTGATGCCAAAGAAATTTTACAAGAACTATGTCTTTCTTTTTCAACTTCTTGATTCTTCTATCAAGAATCATCATTGGACCTTCTACATAGGATATATATTCATTCAATTCTACCTCTACAGGTTGCAACACCATCTCTGTATCAGGATGACACTTTCTCAGAATAGATATATGAAACTCTGGATGAAGTCTACGTAGATTAGGTGGCAACTCCAACCTATAGGCTACCTTTCCAATCTATGCTTTCACTAGGTAAGGTCCCATAAATCTAGGAGCTAACTTACCCTTCTTCCCAAATCTGAGAACACCTTTCCAAGGACTGACCTTGAGATACACTCTGTCTCCAACTTGGAATTCTAAATGTCTACGGCATTTATCGGCATATGACTTCTGTCTATCCTGTACAACCTTCAACTGTTGTTGTATTACTTTAATCTAATCTGTTGTCTGTTGCACTAATTTAGGATCTAGATGTTGGTATTCTCCTATTTAATACCAACATAATGGAGATCTACAACATCTACCATATAATGCTTCATATGGTGCCATGTAAATACTAGTCTGATAACTATTTTTGTAGGAAAACTCTATTAAGCTTAAGTGTAAGTCCCAACTTCCTACAAACTGAAGAGCACATGCCCTAACAAAGTCCTCCAAAGTTTGTATACTCCTTTCATATTCTCCATCTGTCTGAGGGTGAAAAGTTGTGCTAAACTTTAACTGCGTACCCAAAGCTTTATGTAGTTGTTCCCAAAGATGACTTATAAACTGGGGACCTCTATCAGACACAATTGTAGCTGGAACTCTGTGTAACCACACTATCTCATATATGAAGATCTGTGCAAGTTTTTTAGTAGCATAGTTTGTTTTAATAGGTAGAAAATGTTCCGAATTAGTCAACCTATCAACTATTACCCAAATAGAATCATGACTTTTGGCTGTTCTGAGTAGTCCAACCAAAAAATCCATTATCACATGATCCCATTTCCCATGTGGTATAGGTAAGGGTTGCAATGTCCTGCAGGATTTTGGTGTTCTGCTTTAACTTGGTGACACAGTGGACACTGCATAACAGTTTCATCTACATCCTTTTTCAAACCAGGCCACCAATACATATCTTTTAAGCTATGATACATTTTAGTACTCCTTGGATGCATTGCATACATGGATGAATGAGATTCCTCCATATCTATCTTTCTTAAGTCATTGGCATCATGTACTATCGTCCTACCATGATAACAGACTACCTCATCCTCTGACTCATGGAAACCATCCCATTTCTCACTACCATACTCTGACCTGATCAGCTGAATGAGTATCAACATGTTGTGCCTCTTTAATCTGTTGTCTCAGAGTAGGTTTCACATGCATCTCGACCAATAATCCGGCTAACAAAGATACTTTTAACTATACATTTATTTGTCTCAAAGAGACAAACATGTCTCATTTAAAGCTCATTAAAGAATTCAACTGTGCTTTATCTATGGGTGAAGATGAAGATTTTCTACTTAGTGCACCTGCCACTACATTAGCTTTTCATGGATGATAATCAATTGTACAATCATAGTCCTTGATTAATTCCATCCAGTAGCGTTGTCTCATATTCAACTCGTGGTGTGAGAAGATGTACTTTAAGTTTTTATGGTTTGTGAAAATCTGACACGTTTCTCCATAAAGATAATGCCTCCAAATCTTCAACGCGTGGACCATTACAGCTAATTCAAGATCATGTGTCGGATAATTGTCCTCGTATTTCTTAAGCTGTCGGGAAGCAAAAAAGACTACATGATCACTCTGCATCAGCACACATCCTAGACCATTCTTAGTGGCATCACAGAAAATAATGTATCCCTTTCCCTGCTCAGGTAAAACCAACACATATGCACTAGTCAACCTTTCTTTCAACAACTGGAAAGAACACTGACACTTGTCATTCCAGACAAAAGGAACCTCCTTCCTGGTCAACCTAGTTAGGGGTAATGCTACAGAACTGAAGTCTTTAATAAACCTTCTGTAGTAACCTGCCATACCTAGGAAACTGTGAATCTCAATTGGTGTCTTGGGCTATTCCGACTCTACAACAGACTCCACTTTCTTAGGATCAACATGAATACCTGAATAGATATAACATGTCCTAGAAAAGATACTTCTGACAACCAAAACTCACACTTGATAAACTTAGCATAGAGCTTGTGTTGTCTCAACAAAGTCAAGGCTTGACGAAGGTGTTGTTCATGTTGTTGACCATCTCTACTGCATATCAAGATGTCGTCCATGAAGAGCACTATGGACTGATCAAGGAATGATCAGAAGATTCTATTCATCAGCTCCATGAATGCAACTGGTGCATTAGTTAGTCCAAATGACATAACTACGAACTCATAATGACCATACCTTGTCCTAAAGGCTGACTTAGGTATGTCATTTTCCTTGATACATAATCGATGATATCCTAACCTTAATTAGGTCTATCTTAGAGAACATTGTTGCACCACACAACTCATCAAACAAATCATCTATCCTTGGCAGAGGATATTTTTTCTTTATAGTCACCTTGTTAAGCTGTCTGTAGTCTATGCATAATCTCATTGTCCCATCCTTATTTTTTTAAAAAAGAACTAGAGCACCCCATGGTGAAGTACTCAGTTGAATGAAACCTTTCTCAAGCAACTCCTGTAACTATTTCTTGAGTTCTTCCATCTCAGCAGGGGCCATCCTATAAGGTGTTTGGGCTATGAGTTGCGTACCCAGAATTAGATTAATCTCAGAATCAATCTCTCGAGGTGGAGGAATATCTAGAAATTCTTCAGGAAACACATCCTTGAATTCCTTGACAAAAGGAACTTCAAAAAGACTAGGACTCTCTACATTGGTGTCTACCACATGTGCCAAGAATGTTTCACATCCTTGTGGCATCAATCTCTCAGCTACCATTGCTGACACTAGACAGGTTGGAAGAATCTTTATGTCCCCTTGAAAGACCCATGTCTCATCATTGTCTACAAACATAGCTTGCTTGGAACCACAATCCAAGACAACCTTATACTTTTCTAGGGTATCCATCCTAAGAATTACATCAAACCCATGCATCTCAAGTGGTATAAGATCCACCTGAATGTTGTGTTCTGAAAAGGAAATAACACATGGAGAACAAACCTCCCGCAACACTGCAGATCTAACTAACAGAGTTTCTAATAACATATTATATGCTCTACGACTGGCAGTCATATTGCAGTCATGAATCACTTCTCGAGTGATAAAGGAATGTGTAGCACCTGGATCAATCAAAACAGATACGAAGTAGGATGAAGACATATCAGAATAAAACAATTCCATCTGACCTATCATGACTCGTGTATTGACTACTGCCTCCTGCTGATTCATAGCATAGAATCGTGTCGTTGCCTGTTGCCAACTCCATGCCTTGTTGTTTGGTGTAGATGAACCTACTTGGGATGTCTGTCCACGTCCTCATGTGTCACTATTGAACTGTTACCTCTGAGAGCCTTGTTGACTCTGCCTCGATGGTTGGGTTACCTCCATGTCTCTAACTGGACATTCTCTCATCATATGTCCTGCCTGTCCACACTTAAGCAGTCTATGTCCCGTTGTGGTTTAGATGATCTTGTTACTGACATTGATGTCGCACTATGGGATCCACTTGGTAGGAAACTATAGCCTCTACCCTTGCTTGATGTCCATTGTGTCTGAGCATTGAACCTCTGTGGTGTTACTGGTGTAGGAAATATCAGTTTCTTGAAACTTCCAGACCATTGTACCTGGAATTGGGCATGTACTTTCCTACTATTAGCCTCACGTTTCTCAATCATATACCTCTCTATCTGCCTAACTGACTCCATAAAGGTTGCAAACCTTTCTTTGTTCTCTAGAGCAGCTATAGGTGTGGTTAACTCAACGTTTAGACCCTTCTTAAAATGCTGAATCCTCTCCTCATTTGTAGTAGCCATGTGTGGACAAAACCATAGAAGCT
The DNA here is from genome assembly GCA_963693085.1 of Alisma plantago-aquatica. NCBI lineage: Eukaryota > Viridiplantae > Streptophyta > Magnoliopsida > Alismatales > Alismataceae > Alisma > Alisma plantago-aquatica. Next base: position 300,719,217 of record OY856411.1, on the reverse strand, counting down.
CCACGAACTTAGCTTCGTACTCACTAATCTTCATTGAACTTGTTTAATCTACTCAAACTGTGAGATTTTCTCATCCAGATAAGTCTTAGGAAAGTATCTACTGACAAACTCACGTTGGAATTCTTGCCATCCGACCTCAACAATAGGTCTTTTCTCTTCTTCAATGGCTAACCAATGGCCAACGCTTCCCTTTAAAAGGTACATTACATGCCTAACTTTATCAGTTTCTAGGATGCTAATGATTCTAAAGGCTTTCTCCAGCTTAGTGAACCATGAATCTGCATCTGATGGGTCAGTTATACTGACATATTCAGTGTCTCCTACCTAGTGTAACTACTCAAAGGTCTTACCAGATCCATGTCCCTCATTAGGAACTGGTTCCCTAGGTGCTGGTGCTCGAATTCGATCTGCCATATGCATCATTGTGATCATGAACTACCCAAAAAGAGCAGGAAATGATGGATTTTCTAGCATGGCTTGATCAAGTTGGGGATTCTGAAGCACTGATTCCTCTCTAGCATGTTCCCTTGCACCTCCTCCTGGTGTAGCAACACTACTCTCAACAACGTGTTCTTCGTGTGCTCCGGCCATCTTTAAGCTTTACTTCTTCTCCTATATGAGCAGAAGTCACTATAAGATAAACGGGAGAACACTAGAACAGACTCAACAACCTTAATCCTAGGTCTCTGTAGACTCAACAAACCTTAGGCTATGATACCAAAACTTTATGATGACTCGACTGCCAAGCTGCCACAAGGTGATTATGTAGAATAACCATTAGCAGTGGATTAACAAAAATCACTAAAAATTAAAATATTTTTGCAAAGAGATCCAATGCCAGGAAACTCTTAAAGAAAGAACCAAGGCAATATATACATCATGGTTTACATTGTACATACATTTTACTATCTCATCTCGAGGATATAATATACCAGTTGCTTTGCCCAAACATATACGTACACAACATAAAACCCCGAGGCATACAAGACAAAATATCAGATTGTTTATAAAACTATTAAGTACTAACTCCCAAGGACCTGAGAGTATAGAGACGACACATAGAACTTCTATCTACAAGACACGACAAACAACACACTCAACCTGACCTGTTACTGCTATCCCTGTTGTTGTTGCCCTCCCTATGTAGTATGGTCTCTACCTCCTCGTCCGCGTCCACCTAAAAATGTTGGGACCAACGGGGTGAGACACAAGTCATAGCGAGAGATATAACTCTTCGCCAACAATATTATTATCACATGTAAAAATTATAAAATTGAGAAGAGGATCTTTTATGTAAATAAGCATGTTTAATCATTATTTAATTGCAGTGCAAAGCAATAGCATAGTTTAAGCAGTTCAACTATCCATGCCAGAGCTTTAGATCATCTATTTGCTTTATAAGGAATATGAATAACATGTATAACATCTATCTAATTAAGATGTATAGATGTAATGTAACATCAACCAATGTTTTCGTATTCAATCATTAAGTAGATATGATACACAGTTGATTATATATTTACAATAGCATTATGCACATAGGAGATGAGGTATACCGCTCATGCTCCAACTGACCACTGCTTAGTCAAAATTAGTACCATACAAGGTCAATGGAAGAGCCGGTTTCCAAGACCTCACTAGTCTCGGTCAGTACGAGATCACTGGTAGTGACATCATGTCAAACTACAACTAGCTTGTCGGGGTATAGCGGCATCTTCACTATAGAGCTACAACCGCAACATGCACTCTCTTCGGGGAGATATCACATCAATCCCAGATACATTTTCATCAGGGCAATCACACAAAAACCCTGACATTCATCAGGGAGATAACACATCAATATCTATCTGGACATAAGGATCTGTTCGCCCTTCACCCCCACATATTAAAAAACATGCACTCTCAGTTAAACTCATTTCACCATTCAACAAATCCTGACACCGAATGGATCTATGGCCTGGGAAACTACATGATAAGGTTTCATTTGATTAATTAGGTGTATTATAGTATCTTTTAGCATCAATCAAGTTACAAACATGAATTATAACAGAAGCTACAAAGAAAGGTGTAATACATTTATCAAGTACTTTCATAATCTTTGTAACACATTGAATGCATAACAGTCAGGATCTCAATCCCTTATCACATTACTAGGAATTCTCATCCCTTAACATTATCATCATCATAATTTCTAGATCTGGGTATTCAAACCCTTAGTTCATCACTAAACATTGTCACCTCTTATCAGGTAACTATTACCTCTAGGTCCTTAGACTAGGTATACATTATACTTATTGAACAAGTATTTCACATGGCTCACAAGGCCCATTTCATCTGTATCATATGAAACATCATATCTCATACCTGGCTATGCTCATCATCTCATGATACCTGCATGGTTAGTATTTTACGATAAAGACAATATCAAGTACATAACCTCACCATGCAATACAAGAGGAATCTAACTTTCCCATTTTTAGGGTTAGGGTTTCCCTTTCAAGCCGATTAGGGTTTCAAGCCAATTAGGGTTTCAAACCAATTAGGGTTTCCAATCAATTAGGGTTTCAAGCCAATTAGGGTTTCAAGTTCATATTATCAAGAATTAAAACCCTGATTCATAGCTCCATACATATTAAGAGTATCAATATATGCTCATTAAGTGATTATCACACAAATATGAGTTTCTCTCTCATCCTTATTAGGATATTGATTACATCATACTTTATTGAGTTGGCTCAACCCTTTTCTCAAGGTACATTGGCCTACATTTATCAAAATGCATGGAACTCTATACCTCTTAAGGTATCATTTGACATAACACACATCATGTGTTACTCCATCAGATATATTGGATTGAGGTGCTTCCACCATATCATGCAAGAGGTGTGTGCTTGCTTCCATATCGATCAAGAGGTGTATGTGTGCTTCCATATCGCCTAAGAGGTGTATGTGTGCTTCCATATCGCCCAAGTGGTGTATGTGTGCTTCGATATCACCCAAGAGGTATATGTGTGCTTCCATATCGCCCAAGAGGTGTATGTGTGCTTCCATATCGCCCAAGAGGTGTATGTGTGCTTCCATATCGCCCAAGAGGTGTGGGTTTGATTCCATATTGCCCAAAAGGTGTGGGCTTGCTTCCACATTGCCCAAGAGGTGTATTTGTGTGTCACTATATCATGCATGAGGTATATACTCATCACCATATCATTTTAGATATGTATGATCATCATATCATGTATGAGGTGTATCCTTGATCACCATATCATGCATGAGGTGTATGTGTGTGTCACTTCATACCAGGTTGCTCAAAATTATGGTTTTTGCATATAGGGTTAAACCCTTATGCTCATGCCTCTTCAAACCTTCATGGTATCGGCCTACCCTTCACCATGTGTTAAGTGACAACCTAGACAACTGGTTAGTCTCAACCAACCCAAGTGTAGAAACTGATAGGGATGTGGGGTTTCAAGATATATCATATTTGATATCACCATCTAGGGTTTCATCACCATATTAGGTTAGAGGTGTGTACTTGACACCATATTGTTCAAAGATGTGTATACTCATCACCATATCGTGCTAGATGTGAATGCACATCATCATATTGAGTTAGAGGTACTTCAACTCGATATCAGTTTATGCCATGATGATGTCATCATCATCAAGCTCTAGACATCGTTCCTTATTGTTCTAGTTCATGGACAACAGGTCTATGCAACTATTATAACTCATGGATTCATCAAATATTAAAGTAAACTCGAAATTGAAAGTAGATCATCAAGTATAGCAAGATTGAAGGTAAATACTAACATGTTTGGGTTCAAGTTATATAACCCACCTCAAGAACAACTTCAAAGCTCCAAGCTCTAAAGATTCACGTTCCCAAGGTTGAAGATGAACTTATCAAGAGTTCAAGACTCATTCACAACTCCTTCATATGTAAAGAATCCATAGATAAGAACTTGGTGAAGAAGAAAATGTTATATCCTCCGACCAAAAAAAAATTCTCTGACAAAAAAAAAGAAGAAAACGCTATATCCAAGGTTGAAGGTGACCATGGATTCACCTTAAGCTTAATGGCTTGAGCTCCTCCTTGCTCCTTACTATTATGCATGATATCTAAGAGAAATGGAGTGATAAGGCTCGAAAAGATTCACTAGTAGGTGAAAGGAGTGGTATATATAATTGAGGCTCATGAGAGAGAGTGTATAAGATGTGTCATCATTTTAGACTACTAGGTGCCACATGTCCATGCATGGTTGACAGGTGTCCATGCATGTATTTTTATCTTGACATGAAAAACTCTTGAGGATAATCTATGGATAATATTTCGGCCATTAGTTATCTTGTTGAGCAAGATATTTCAACTCAACATCACTTTATTCACAAACCGATACACTTTTTCTAAGGAAAGTTGTAAACTGATATCCATCACCTCCTTGAGGAGCTTAACCCATCATGGCAAAGGCCAAGAGTTGAAAAAATGATATGGGACCTCCTTTGTGGCTCCTTGGCTGATAGGCACTCCCATATAAGCACTATAACTCAATGCAACTCAATTAGGGCTTCAACTATACAACTCTTCTTGGTCTTTTCATCACCAAGAATGCCATCACTCAAAAATGATTTAGACACGGTGCCTCTCTCTTTCTCTCTAGAGTAACTACATGTATGGTTAATTTAGTGTTCATACCCTTCTCAAAGCACCGAATCCTCTCCTCATCCGTAGTAGCCACGTGTGGACAAAACTACAGAAGCTCCATGAACTCAGCTTTGTACTCACTAATCTTCATCGGTCCTTATTTAAACCACTCAAACTGTGAGATTTTCTCATCCAAATAAGTCTTGGGAAATATTACTGACAAACTCACGTCAGAATTCTTGCCATCTGACCTCAACACAAGGTATTTTCTCTTCTTCAATGGCCCACCAATGGCCAGCGCTTCCCTTTAAAAGGTACACAACATGCCTAACTTTATCACTTTATAGGATGCTAAGGATTCTAAAGACTTTCTCCATCTTAGTGAGCCATGAATCTGCATCTGCTGGGTCAGTTGTACTGGCATATTTAGTGGCTCCTACCCGGTGTAACTACTCAAAGGTCTCACCAGATCCATGTCCCTCATTGGGAACTGGTGCCCTAGGTGCTGGGATCCGATCTACCATATGCGTCATTGTGGTCATGAACTGCCCAAAAAGAGCATGAAAGGTTGGGTTTTCTAGCATGGCTGGATCAAGCTAGGAATTCTCAACCACTGATTCCTCTCTAGCCTGTTCCCTTGCACCTCCTCCTGGTGTAGCAACACTTCTCTCAGCAGCATGTTCTTTGTGTGCTCTAGCCATCTTTCAGCTTTACTTCTTCTCCTATATGAGAAGAAGTTACTATAAGATAAACTAGAGGACACTAGAACAAACTCAACAACATTAATCCTATGTCTCTATAGACTCAATAAACCTTAGGCTCTGATACCAAAAATTTTTGATGACCCAACCCGACCACTGAGCCACCACAAGGTGATTACGCAGAATAACCATTAATAGTGGATTAACAAAAATCACTACAAAATAAAAACATTTTGCAAAGAGATCCATTGCCAGGAAACTCTTAAAGAAAGAACTAAGGCAATATATAAATCACGGTTCACATTGTACATACATTGTACCGTCTCATCTTGAGGATATCATATACCAATTGCTTTGCCCAAACATATATATAAGCAACATAAAACCTTGAGGCATACAAGCCAAAATCTTAGATCATTTATAAAACCATTACGTACTAACTCCCAAGGACCTAAGAGTACAAAGACAACACATATGACTTCTATCTACAAGACACGACAGAAAACACACTCAACCTAATATGTTACTGCTGTCCCTATTGTTGTTGCCCTCCCTTTGTAGTATGGTCTCTACCTCCTCGTAAACATCCACTTAAAAATGTTGGGACCAATGGGGTGAGACACAAGTCCCAGCGAGAGATATAACTCTCTACCAACAATATTATTATCACATGTAAACAATATAAAATTGAGCAGAGGATCTTTTCTATAAATAAGCATGTTTAATCATTGTTTAATTGCAGTGCAAAGAAATAGCATAGTTTAAGCAGTTCAACTATCCATGATAGAGCTTTAGATCATCTATTTGCTTTATAAGGAATATGAAGAACATGTATAACATCTTTCTAATTAAGATGTATAAAAGTAATGTAACATCAACCAATGTTTCTGTATTCAATCCTTAAGCAGATACGCTACTATTGTGTTCATTTCACATCAATTTCTTACACATTTTCACACACAATTCCAGTTCATTTTGTTTCCATTTAGCCTGTATTCATATTTCTCTTGCCACCTTTTTTGTTATTTTTCTTATCGCATGATGTGCATTGCAGATATGCTTAAAAGAGGTCGAATTGAAGATAGCCCAACTCAACTCCGACATCATTGGGGTTTCTCCACACTTTGCAGACCATTCAGAGTCTTATTTCTACTGAAACAACATTGCACACGGCGTGTCTGAATTAAGATATGACGTGCGCGATTCCAGTTAGCCATGCATCCAACTGAAGGGAAAAAGACACGGTGTGTCCTCCACAGACATGGTGTGTACCTGGGATGTCAAAGTTGATAGTATGTTTTTGGAAACATACATGGTGTGTCTTAATTCATACACACCGTGTGCTTTAAACATATCAACTGTCGAAGACCAAAACACGACGTGTCCTAAGGAAGACACGTCGTGTCGGTGTTAGTTTCAGAAAAACTGAAAAATGATGCCTCTCATTTTTAAAGACAAAAACAACCAAGGGAGTGGTTATCACGGGTGATATTTTGAATGCTTTTCATCCAAGAGGAGGTCTAGAGCAAAAGGGAGGCAATTTTGGGTGGAAGAAGGTGGTTTCTTGCCAAAGAACCTCCATTCTTCTTCTCTTCTTCTCCATTTTCTTCTCTGAAGGTGCAGCAGTGTTACTTCTCTCCGCCAAACTTCTTGGGAGGAAAGTATGTCCGATTTGGAGTAGCTTTAGGAGTGGAATTTCGTATCCAAGCTGGAATTCTACTCTTCTTGGGTTACACGTTTAGTTCTCTTAGTTTTTCCTTCTCTAAACCATGTTAAACTCTGAATATTCTACATCATTTCTGTTGTACATCATCATGGATGAGTAGGCTCTTTTTCTTGGATATGGGAGAGTAACTCCCATGTCATGACATGTATGGAACATGATAATTTCGTACTAAATGCTAAATGCTTGCTTTACCACCTTTTGAGTATCGGTTTCTTACTTCTTGCATGTATGGCTGGCCACTATGTATGCATGTCTTATGCTTTCTTGCTTAATCTGAGAACATAAGTAGGAGAGTAAGGAGGTACTCTCTTGGAAACCTCTCCTTTACTACGAGAGTGGACATTATGGGGTTGAGGAGTAGGTTTGTGATCCAAAATGAAATACATACATGACAATGTTGTATTGAGTTAGGATCATTGTATTTGCATTGAGAGGTGAAGTATAACATACAACTCTCCCTTAGCAAGTGGTTAGTATGTTTAAATTTTGTGTTTCTACTTCATGTTATGATGTGCTAGTGAAATCCTAAATTCGAGATTGTTTTAAATCTGAATTCTAACCCTTTTAAGTAATCTTTTTACTGTTTAGTCTAATGCTGAAATTCTACTTTAATCAATCAAATCTTTCTTTGAAAAAGGTGTAGATTGTTGAAACTTAGCACCCTTGCATTTAATTGATTGCTAAAGCTCCTTGTGTTCAATCTCGACTACAACTACTCCCATATACTTGCGGGAATTGGCTAGTTGAGTAAAAGATCATTTATATGATTGAAACTTGTTAGTGTAACAACCAAACAAGTTTTTGGCACCATTGATGGGGAGCTACGGTTAATCTAATTAGAGTAAAAAAGTGCTAACTAGTATTTGAGACTAGATCACCACTTCCATCTTTGAATTTTCATATACCTTTAGTTATGTTCTCAATATTTCTTGCTTCGTTTCAAGTTGTATGTGTCGCTCGCAGAGGGGTCTTCAACCATCTACATTTCTAGATCCTAAAATTGTGTGCACTCTTTCAAGTTTAAGAAGAGCAAGAAGAGAAGAGCAACCACTACTAGAGGACATTCCATCATCACCATCACCATCTTCTTCATCCTTTGAAAAAGCCACACAAGAAGATCTAACAATGGAGGACGACCATCCTTTAAAAGACTTCATCATGCCAGCTTCCACCAACATTTGTAGAGCCATTGATCTACCTACAATGGAATCAAACAACATCTCTATCACTCCTTCCATGATGTAGATGATCCAGCAAAACCATTTTGGGGGTACCATTAATGAAGATCCAAATCTTCATGTAGCTGGATTCTTGGAGTACATGAACACTTTCAAAATCAATGGTGTATCTGACGATGGAATAAGGCTACCGTTGTTCCGTTTCACCTTGAGAGATAGAGAAAAGGCGTGGCTTTTATCCCTTCCTAAGAAGTCCATAAAAAGCTAGGATTGACTTTTAAATGCTTTCCTTGCAAAGTATTTTCCGCCAAGCAAAATAGCCCAACTGAGGAACCAACTCACAAACTTTTCTCAATCAGATGGAGAAACTTTGGAGGACACATGGGAGCGGTTGAAGGACCTACAATGCCTTTGCCCTCACCATAGACTTACAAATTGGTTGCTACTTCAAACATTTTACAATGGACTATTCTACAATACATGTATGACATTGGATGTCACAGCTAATGGAGCTTTAATGAATAAGTCTTACAGGGAGGCTTATGATATCATTGAGGATATATCACTCAATCACTACCAATGGGGGTCAGATAGAAAAGCACAATCATCTTCAACATCAGACCCTTCAATCGGAAAGTAAGGAGGAAATCATGGTGTTGATGCAGTTGATTTGATTGCAGCTAAGCTTGATGTCCTTATGCAAAAGTTTGAGAAGATGACTACCATACAGGTCCAAGCAGTTGAGGTAACTTGTGAAGCTTGCGGATTTTCCAGACATACTTCTTCTACTTATTTTGCTCCTAATATGAATCAAGACAACCAAGAGAAAGTGAATGTCATTGGGATATAGGGGAACAAGCAATACAACCCTTACTCCAACACATATAACCCAGGATGGAGAGATCATCCTAATTTCTCTTACCGGAACACAAGAAATGCCCAAAAATTTCAACAGGGACAACAACAACCAAAACAGCAACAACACTTCAACCGGAAAAGAATTGGGAATCCTCCAGACTGCAACAACAACAGGGGCTACCAACATAAACAACAACCTCAAAGTTCTTTCTTGGAGACTATTATGGAGAAATTTATTTCTACTCAAGCACAACAAAATGAAGAGTTTAGGGGCAATGACAAATTGTTGAAGGACACAATTGCCTAACTCTTTGCAAAAGTGGATGGCGTTTCCCTTCATACAAGGATGTTGGAGAACCAAATTTCCCAGCAAGCCTTGGTACAACAAAAGAACACTCAATCGGGTTCTCTCCCAAGCCAACTGGAGGTGAATCCAAGACACTAGGCAAATGCTATCACCTTGAGGAGTGGAGCTGAAATCCAAATTAAGACCTTCTCCACCCAAGGAGAAGAGTGTTAAGGTTGCTAATGAAGATAAGTTTGACACCTCTATTGGTGACAAAGGAAAAGGTACAACTGAGATACCACCTTCTTATAAAGCAAATGTGCCATTCCCACAAAGACTTGCAAATAAGAAGGAGGATTCAAAGTTCAAGAAATTCATGGATATACTAAACAAACTCTATGTCAACCTTCCACTGGCTAAAGTTATAGCTGAGATGTCGTTGTACACCAAGTTTCTAAAAGACATCCTCACCAAGATGAGGAAGGTGGACCAAGTTGAAACCGTCATGCTTTCTGAGAGAATAAGTTCAATTATTCAAAACAGACTTCCTGAGAATCTAGATGGCTTGGGATCTTTCACTCTACCTTGCAAGATTAGCAACACCACGCTTGACAAAGGTCTTATAGACCTTGGAGCTAGCATTAGCCTCATTCCATATACCTTGTGGTAGGATCTAGATCTTGGAGATTTGAAACCTTCGAAGATGGACATTGAACTAGCCGATCATTCCATCAAATACCCCAAAGGTATTATGGAAGATGTGTTAGTGCAAATTGGTAAACTCTACATTCCTTGTGATTTTGTTGTGCTAGACATGGTAGAAGCTCCTTCCAATCCCATTCTCTTTGGGAGACCCTTCTTGAGAACTGTTGGATGCCTTGTTGATGTCCAAGAAGGCAAACTTACACTCTGGGTTGGTGAAGAAGCCATAGAGTTTTCTGTGTATGATGTCATGAAGGCACCTTCATAAGTAGAAGAGCTCTATTTTATAGACTCTATTGATTCTATTATGGAGGAAAATCATGATGTTGCTAATTTGATATTAAATTACCGTGATGATAAAGAAGTTACAAACAACAAATTTGGAAATTTTGGAGTATTTTCTATCGCTCAATCAAATTCTATTAATAAAGACACTTCACCTGATGATAAAACCAAAGAAAATACAGTTGGGAGAAAGGTAGAACTCAAACCCTTCCACTAGGGCAGAGATATGCATTTCTTGACTCTGATTCTATTTGTCCTGTCATAATCAATGATGAGTTAACTAATGAACAAGAAAATAAAATGCTTGCTGAATTGCGTTTGTATAAAGATGTCATTGGTTATGTTGTTGATGATTTAAAGGGCATCCACCCTTCCATTTGCATGCATAGAATAAACATGGAAGATGATGCTAAACCAACTATTGAACCACCTAGACGTTTAAATCAAAACATGCTAGAAGCGGTTAAAAAAGAAAATTTTAAGTTGAAAGATGCTGGAATCATTTATCCTATAAGTGACATCCCTTGGGTTAGTGCCATTCATGTGGCACCTAAGAAGGGAGGTGCAACTGTCATTAAGGGAGATAACGATGAGTTAATACAAACATGTGTAGTCATAGGTTGGCTTATGTGCATTGACTACCGATGCTTGAATAAAGAAACTCGCAAAGATAATTTTCCTTTTCCATTTATTGATTTGACGCTTGAACAACTTGCAAAACATTCTTACTTTTGCTACTTGGATGGGTATTTTGGGTTTTTCCAGATTCCTATCTACCCTCCTGATTGATGTAGCCCTATTTTAGGGCTCCATCTTGTGCCATTTTGTACTTAAATCACATCTAAACATGTTAGATTACAAGCTATTTCTCCTAATATGTTTATCATTTCCAAATGCGCTTATAGATGTTCTTTGCACAATTTTCAGGTACTTGGACCATGCCTTGGATGGGTGAGAGAGAAGGAAGGAGTTCTAGGGATCCTCCACTCATGGAGGGGGTCTAAAGAAGGCCCTAAAATCTCCCTAAACCTATCTCTAATGGCCAAGAGTTGTCATCATGAAAAAAAATCCATGAATGATGAAGTTTGAAGGTCAATGGACTGATGCAGACCCCAACACGACCGTGGGCATACCCCCATGGCCGTGTCTTTTTTGGTGAAGAATTGCCAGATTCAACATGGATCTACCCCAGCTTACCACGGCCGTGTCCCATCAGTACGGCCGTGGCCCATTGAAGATACCATAGTCGTGGTCATCAGCACGGTCATGGCCAAAATAGGAGAAAATGGTCGTGGCCCCCCACAACAGCCGTGGGAATTTAGCACAAGAACCCCAAAATCAACAAAGAGTCACACCCAATTCACCATGACCGTGGCCTCTAAAGATCGACTCGCCCATGCTGCTACCCCATGACCAAGTCCTCCTCCTCCAAAACGGCCGTGTTACCCAACACGGCCGTGGTGCTACTCACCCAACACGACTGTGGACGCCTCCTACTTAGCACTTTCACCACCCTTCTAAAACACGCCCTTGTCCAAGCTCCATGACCATTCTCATCTACCCCTACCACGTCTGTGGCTCATCAACACAGCCGTGTTGCCACCCAAAACCTACCACTTTCTGCACTATTTTTCCCACAATACCCCTACTTACCATAGTGCTTCCACCACCACCTATATATACATGGGTGGTGGCCACAACACTAGGTTAGCTCCCCCTAGCTGCTCCTAGCCTCCATTACTCCTCTCCTTGAGCATTTAGTGCATTCCCCTTGCATTTATGCTCTCCACCCACCATTTCCATCTCCATTTCACCTTGGAAACCTAGTTTTCTAGGTTTTCCTCCATAATCCCCTATATCTTCATGCTCATCTGCACCCTTGGAGGAGAGAGGACGCCCCCAGTAGCAAGGAGGTGAAGAAGAAGGTTACTTCCCTGAGCTCCATGGAGTTTCTTCCCCTTATTCCCCTTTCTTTGACTATGTGTAGCTAAGCCCCTAATGGTGGACTGTTTGGGGATAAAATGTGACTTTGATACCATGTTGGGGGAATTTTAGCCTGTAATGAACTCATTTTTATCTATGATGATTTCTCCATGCTTTTGTATCTTATCCCATTGCCATGCTTGCGATTTATGCTTTTTGCTATTAATTGCTTATTTGATAGTGCTTGATGATACCATGTTTCTAGGAGAATTGGGATGCATGTGGCAATCTTAGGTGTGATTCCAAGGTCCCAATAGGGGATCCCTAGCTAGTCCCCTTTGTTCCTACATGCCTATCTCCTCTCCTACTACTTGGTATGAGACCTAAGTTCCTAGTATAACTGGGAGTGATGTGATTGCCTAGGGTGTTCTAAAGGCTAGAATGGCTAGTGGCACGAGGTTAAATACCCTCATCTCTACTCCCATCTCTATCCTTAGCCCTCAATTTCTCAATACCACTTATCCTAGAAACCTATATTTGGCTAATCCTATTAGAATTACACCTAACCCTAGTCTTCCACTAGTAGTATAGGGTACATTCAAATAGAATTTGCCTTATTGTTTGGTTTGGTAATCTAAATGAAAGTTGAGAACCATGCTTGTCCAATAACCTCCCCCAAATAATATTAAAGTTACATCCCCAAACGGCCCACCTACCTGAATCAACTTGTTTAAAACTCAACTTGCTCTGCTTGCTTGTTCATGCTAGTCTAGTTTAGTTGCTTTTTCTCAATCTAGTTAATTGCTTAGTTTTGCTCTTTAGTGTTAACTTAGGTTCTTGCTCACTCTAGTGGCCAACTTAGCTTCTAAATTGCTTCTTGCTTTTCTAGTGTAGTGTAACTCACCTTTTCTCTTTCTTAGTTAGTTGGTTAACCTAGTTTGTTAAACTGGCTTGTTTAAGATATCTTAGGTTTAATTCCGCCTTTCTTGCTTGTCCACTTAGAGTAATCACAAAACAAACCCCTTTTAAACCCTTCAACCCTAGACTCTGCATTAGGAACATATACAACACTAGCCAAGCTCTAGTTCCCCCTCTATCCATGAGGACCAACCCCTATTCTTGCCAATCACCTATACTACAATAGTACCCTGTGCGCTTGCATGTGACCTGTTTGGTTTTGTGATCAACTTGGTTTCGACCAATACAAAATTTGAAAGTTCCCTCCCATGTGTTTGAGGCCTGTGGAGTGCATCTAGACACCCTTAGTTGGCTAGTGTGTACACCTATGGCTTGACGCATCACCGACCAAGAGAAAACCACTTTTACATGCACCTATGGAACCTATGCTTACTGTCGCATGCCTTTCAGTATTTGTAATGCCCCAGTGATGTTTCAACACTGCATGATGGCTATTTTCTATGATTTTATTGAAAACATACTGGAAGTATTCATGGATGATTTGAGCATTTACAGAGATTCCTTTGATCAATGTTTATGCAATTTGTCACTAGTTTTAGCCTGTTGCAAAAAGGTTAAGCTAGTACTAAACTGGGAGAAGTGCCATTTCATGGTACAATCTGGTTTAGTACTAGGCCATATAATATCTAATAAAGGTATTGAAGTTGACATGGCTAAAGTGGAAGCTATTGAGAAGATGTCTACTCCTTCATTCAAGGACATCTGTAGTTTCCTTGGACATGTAGGGTTCTATAGGAGATTCATTAAAGAGTTCTACAAGATTGCAAAACCATTATGTTCCTTGCTTGCAAAAGATGTTGAATTCATATTCAATGATGACTGTCATATAACTTTCAACAAGCTCAAAGAAGCTCTTATTTCAGCCCCAATCATCCAACCACCAGACTGGAGTGCTCCTTTCGAATTAATGTGTGATACGAGTGACTATGCAATAGGGTCAGTTCTTGGATATCGGAAAGATAAGAAGCTTCATGCCATATACTATACAAGTAAGACTATAGATGAGGCACAAATCAATTATACAACCACCGATAAGGAGATTCTTGCTATAGTGTACGCTTTTGACAAACTCAGACAATATTTGGTAGGATCCAAGGTAATTGTGTATACAGATCATGCTACCATTAAGTATTTGCTTAACAAGAAAGATGCCAAACCTCGTCTCATCCTCTGGATATTGCTTCTTCAAGAGTTTGATCTTGAGATCTGGGATAAGAATGGGACGGAGAACAATGTTACTGATAATCTATCTAGGTTGACTATAGATGCTGGAGATTTATTGCTTATTGAGGACCAATTGCTGATTGAGAAACTCTATGCTTTATCATCCACACAAGCACCATGGCTTGCAGACATTGCAAATTTTCTTGTCATAGGACAGCTGCCCCCATACTTTACATATCAATAGAAGAAGAAGTTTTTCCATGATGTAAAGTTCTACTATTGGGACGATCCCTTGTTGTTCAAACATGAGAGTGATAGACTCATTCGGAGTTGTGTTGCTGAAAAGGAAATTGCCACAATCATTTCTGAATGTCATGCTTCTCCTTACAGAGGTCACTTTGGAGGAGAGAAGACTGCAACAAAGATTCTCTAAGCCAGTTTCTATTGGCCAACCTTATTCAAAGATGTCAACCATTTCGTCAAAGCATGTGATAAATGCCAAAGTGTTGGAGGAATATCAAGGCACAATGATATGCCTCGTAACTCCATTTTAGAGATTGAGATATTTGATTTGTGGGGAGTTGATTACATGGGACCTTTCCCATCTTCCTTTGGTTATCAATATATTTTAGTTGCTTGCAATTACGTTTCTAAATGGGTTGAGGCCATCCCAACCCAAGCACCGAATGCAAAATCTATAATCAAGCTATTCCAGAACATCACTTTCCCTCAGTTTGGAGTTCCTAGAGCTGTGATTTATGATGGAGGTACACATTTTATTGAGAAGTAGTTCAAAAATTTTCTATCCAAGTATGGAGTCACTCATAAAGTCTCTACGCCCTACCATCCTCAAACTTCCGGGCAAGTAGAAGTCTCCAATCGGCAGCTGAAGAGCATTCTAGAAAAGACTGTGTCTAGCTCAAGGGAGGATTGGGCCTTGAAGATAGATGATGCTTTGTGGGCATATCAGACAACTTACAAAACTATCATAGGCACAACTCCATTCAAGCTAGTATATGGTAAAACTTGTCACCTTCCACTAGAGCTAGAACACTGTGCTTTATGAGCTATCAAATTCCTAAACTTTGACATGAAGAAGGCTGGTGAGAAACATCTATTGCAACTGTAAGAGCTAGAGGAACTATGGCTAGATGCATATGAGAATGCAAATCTCTACAAGGAAAGAACAAAGGCTTGACATGACAAGAGAATCCACATGAAAGATTTCAAGGAAGGAGACAAAGTGCTGCTATTCAACTCAAAGCTCAAGTTATTTCCTGGAAAATTGAGATCTAAGTGGTCCGGTCCATTTCTTGTAATGAAGATATTCCCATATGGAGATGTTGAACTACAAGGCAAAGATGGCCTTTTTAAAGTCAATGGACAATGTTGCAAACTATACACATATGGAGACGAAGTTGGAAAGGGAGCCTCTTGCTCTGTCCAGGATGCTTGATGTAAAGATTGAAGAGTCTCACTCCGGACTATAAATAGAGGACCTCATGGGAGTTGAACCCACATTAGGATAGATTTCCTTTCTGTTATTTGTGTCAAGAACACTCTTTAGTTTTGTAAATAAGCTTGTCATGGATGAATGTAATAACTTAGACAATACCTATCACTATTACTGTGCTGACAAAAAGCTATTTTTTGTAGAAACTACAGAAGACACCATGGAACTACAATTCCCCCATCGCCACCCTAGTTGACCAAATGTCGGGTCAATAGTTCTCCATTCCACCCACACTCCTTGGACTCCTCCCCACTTACTATGGGATGGAGAATGAGAATCCCTACCATCACATCAATGCATTCCTTGAGACGTTCTCCACTTTCCGTACCCCCGCCTCCACCGACGACTCCATTCAGAGAACCCTCTTTCCATTCTCCCTAAAAGAAAAAGCTAAAGAGTGGTATGTGTCTAAGCCAGATCTGGTAACCTAGAATGAAGTCAAGAATGAATTCCTCAAAAAGTTTTTCCCGATTGCTAAGCTATCCTATATGAGAAGATGCATCACTTCCTTTTCCTAGAAAGAGAATGAATCCTTCCAAGAGGCGTGGGAGGGGTTCCAAAAACTTCTCTGCGACTACCCTCACCATGAAGTGCCATTGTGGAAACTTGTTCAAGCCTTCTACATTGGGCTTGAAGAATAGAGCCAAAACAACGTCGACTCCTCCTGTGGAGGTACTTTCATGGAAAAGCCACCCGAGGAATCGTGGCCCTTATTCAAGCATCTTGCTGAAAACTCACGCCATCGCGTTTCTACAAAAGGGGAGCATTGCGGCTGAAGCTACATCACTCCACCTTCTTCCGTGGCTCCTACCCGCAACATTTCCGACCCTGATATGATGAAAATGATGGCGGATATGATGAAGATGGTGAAGAACCAATCTGGTGGTTCTCCTAGCCAACTCACCATGACAGTCGATTCTATGGATGAAGAAGTGAATGCTTTGCACTCCTTTGGTGTTCGAAACAATCAAGGCCCCATGTCTAACACCTATACTCGTGAATGGAGGAACCATCCAAATTTTTCTTGGAAGCAACAAAATGAGGATGGATAAGGACAAGGACAACAGAGGCCACACTATAGTTCAAAGTTTGAAGAGGAGGTGCTTGGAAGGTTAAGAAGTTTGGATGATGTGAAGAAGGATGTGACCTCACATGGGCAGTCCATCAATCGCCTTGAGCAAAGATTGGATCAGATCTCTCTCTCTCTCTTACTAGGAGGGAATAAGTAAGACTTCGATCTCAACCGATGCCCAACCCTAATAATGATGGTACTTTCCTAGGGAACACTCCAAGTTCATATGCTCCGCCATCATACCAAGCACCGCCGAACCCCTATGCTCCACCACCTCCTTAGGCACCTCTTAAATACCAATATGCTCCACCTACACCTCATTCATACCAACATCCACCCCCACAATACCACCCCCATCTACAACAACAATAGCCACCACAACAACCACCACCGCAATTCATCCTCCAAAACCCAAATTCATCTCACCAAAGGCCACCACCACCCCAATAGACACAACCACCTTCACAAGCCACTTCTTCCACTACCCATGAGCATGTGAAGGCAGTGACTGTTCTGAGGAGTGGTCGTACATTGGAGCACCCCCATCATATCATTGTTGTTGACAAAGGTGATATCGAGACTGGACAAGTTGATACTGAGATACAACCTGATGATACTGTGACGAGAGCTAGGGTTGATACTGTGATACATGGTGTTGATACTGTGATTCCTATGATTCCTATTGACGATACAGTTGATCTGAACCATGTGGGATCCCAACCCCCCATTTCTTGAGGCTCTTAAGGAGCCTTCTGCTGAGATGAGAAGAAAGAAGCATACTGAAGACATCCTTGAGACTTTCAAACAGGTGAAAATCAACATTTCTTTGCTTGATGCAGTCAAGAAAATCCCTTCTTATGCTAAGTTCTTGAAAGATCTATGCACCTTCAAGAGAAATACCATGGGGAGAACCCCAAATAAAGTCAAGCTCACCGAGCAAGTGAGCTCAATTTTGCAGCACACCATGCTAAGGAAAAGAAAAGATCCCAGTGATCCCATCATCTCATGCTACATTGGGGCACATCACATAGACCAAGCCCTCCTAGACTTAGGGTCTAGCATTAACCTAATGCCGTATGATGTGTTTGCAGAGCTCCAAATGGGGAAGTTGAGTCTGGCTCATTGTAATTTATAGTCGGCTGACAGATCAGTAAAGATGCCTAGAGGGTGTGTGGATGACGTGCTTGTGAGGCTTGATGATGAGATGTCTGCTTTCTTCCCTACCGACTTCATTGTCTTAGACATGGAAAAGGACACAAGGAGCATTCCTATAATCTTGGGGAGGCCATTCCTTGCCACATCAGATGCGGTAATTCATGTGAGGACCGGTACAATGTATGTGACATTCATGCACATGAAGATCTGATTGAACATCTTTAAATCTTCAGCCATAGCTGAGGTAATAGGGACCACTAAAGAAGATTGATATCTCATTGAGTGCCTAGATGAAATTGTGGAGGAATGCCTACCTACGTGGATTCAAACTGCCACTCAAGGTAGAGGTCTTGAGCCAATAGTTGAGTTCCCCGATGATGATGATGAAGTTGATGAAGGGAATGCGCTAGCCTTGGTGGATGTGTGTGAAGACCTTCCTTCTATTTCTGAACCATTAAAGAACTCCCTTGAAAAACTTCCCACTCTTGAGTTGAAGTCACTTCCAGAAGGATTGAAGTATGCTTTTCTAGGTGTAAATGACACCCTCTCGGTGATCATTTCCTCCATTCTCTCACCAGAATAAGAAGAGGCATTAATGAAAGTCTTAAAGAAGAACATCCAAGACATTGGATGGTCTATAGCTGACTTGAGGGGTATTGATCCCTCCATCTGTGTAAACATGATCTATCTAGAGGATGATGCAAGACCGACCCACCAAATGCAAAGGTAGTTGAATCCAAAGCTGAAAGAGGTTGTGACCCAAGAGGTTGTGAAATTGCTTGATGCTGGAATTATCTATCCTATTTCTGATAGTACATGGGTGAGCCCCATCCTGGTTGTGCTTAAGAAAGGTGGTATCACTGTAGCTGAAAATGTCGATGGTGAACTTATGCCAGTAAGAGAACAATCAAAGTGGAGAATGTGTGTTGACTACCAGAAGCTCAATGAAAAGACCAAGAAGGACCACTACCCTCTCCCATTTCTTGACCAGATTCTAGAGAGGCTAGCGGGGCAAAGATTATATTGTTTCCTTGATGGGTATTCTGAATATTTCCAAATTTCCGTGCATCCTATAGATCAAGAGAAGACAACATTCACCTACCCGAGTGGTACATTTGCCTACCAGAGAATGCCATTTGGGTTGTGTAATGCCCCTTCTACATTTTAGAGATGTGTGACCTTGATTTTTGCAGATATGCTTGATTCGTCTTTGGAAGTGTTCATGGATGATTTCTTAGTTTTTGGTAAAAAATTTGATGAGTGCCTGCTACATTTGGCTGCTGTTCTTAAGAGATACGTGAAGGTTCACCTAGTGCTATCTTAGGAAAAGAGTCACTTCATGGTACCCGAAGACATAGTTTTGGGTCACTGGGTTTCAAAGGATGGAATTGAAGTTGACAAGGCCAAGGTGGGACTCATTTCTACTCTCACCATTCCTTCCACCATAAGACATGTTCGGTCTTTCTTGGGACATGCCGGATTCTATCGCCATTTCATCAGGGATTTCAGTAAAATCTCAAGACCTCTATGTCACTTTCTTGAGAAGGATGTTGAATTTCATTTTGATGATAAGTGTGTTGAAGCTTTCAACCACTTGAAGGAAAGACTAGTTTCTACTCCTATCATGCATCCCCCAGATTTCTCTTTGCCATTTGAGATTGTGACTGATGCATCTGACATGGCAGTGGGGGCTGTGCTGGGCCAAAGGGCTGGACGGATTCCACATGCTATCTACTACGTAAGCAAAACTCTAGATGAAGCCCAAATAAACTACACAACCACTGAGAAGGAGTTGCTTGCAGTCATCTTCACTCTAAAAAAATTTGGATCATATCTTTTGCAAAACAAAGTAGTGATATACCCAGACCACACTGCACCAAAGTACCTCATGTCAAAGAAAAATTCAAAGCCAAGGCTGATCAGATGGATTCTATTGCTTCAAGAGTTCGATGTGGAGATTGTAGACAAGAAGGGAGTGGAAAATGGTGCTATCGACCATCTCTCCCGAATTGATGAGCCCTTTGATGATAAAAGTCAAATCAAGGAAATGATGCCACATGAACAACTCTTCCTACTCTCGTCCACTCAAAGGTTGTGGTATCAACACATAGCCAATTTCTTGGCTAGTGGGAGGATACCTAACACATGGATAAGAGGGGAAAGCAAAAGGTTATTTGCCATGGTCAAGAATTATGCTTGGGATGACCCTCACCTCTTCAAATATTTCCCCGATCATCTCATAAGGAGATGTATTTCGGAAATAGAACAACAAGAAGTCCTATTCATGTGCCATTTCAGAATATGTGGAGGTCATTTTGGAGGAAAACACACGGCTGCAAAGGTTCTCCAATGTGGGTTTTATTGGCCATCCTTGTTCAAAGATTCCCATGAATTTTGCAAAAGCTGCTTGAAGTGCCAAAAAGTGGGCACTATCTCCAAAAGGGACATGATGCCTCTATCACCCATTCTCATGGTGGAGGTGTTTGATGTATGATGAATTGACTTCATAGGTCCTTTCCCTTCTTCCTTTGGATATATATACATTTTGGTCACCGTGGACTACATGTCAAAGTGGATAGAAGATATTGCAACCCGGACGAATGACTACAAGGTGGTGTGTGACTTTGTGAAAATAAACATTTTTAGCCATTTTGGCATCCTAAGGGCCATGATTAGCGACAGGGGAAGTCATTTCATTCACCGCACTTTTGAAGGGCTGCTCAAGAAGCATGGAGTAAACCATTGAGTAGCCACTCCTTACCACCCTCAAACTAGTGGCCAAGTTGAGTTGGCCAATCGGGAGATAAAGATCATCCTAGAGAAAATAGTGAGACCGGACCACAAGGATTGGTCACTGTGTCTAAATGAAGCTTTATGGGCATACCAGACTGCATAAAAAGCCCTGATTGGCACTACACCATTAGAGCTTGTCTATGGAAAAAGCTACCATTTGCCGGTTGAAATGCAACATAAGGCATCATGGACTTTGAAAACTATGGATCTTGATGGAGAAAATGCGGGAATGAAAAGGAAGTTTCAATTGAATGAGTTGGAGGAAATGCTCCATGAGGCATATAACATGTTCAAGAGCTATAAGGAGAGGACTAAGTTTCTTCATGATAAGATGATCAAAAAGAAGGAATTTGAGCCCGGAAAGTGGGTATGGCTGTACAATTCAAGAATGAATTTCTTTCCCAGAAAACTCCGGTCTAGATGGGAATGAACCTATCTTATCAAGAAAGTGTATCCATCCGGGGCTGTTGTGATATGTGAGAAAGAAGGAGCAAAAGAGTTTGCCGTCAATGGACAAATATTGAAACTAGTTGTGGAAGTAGGCCCAGACAAGGCCAATCAATGTTTTGACATTGTGATGCTTGTAGAAGAACAACAATTCGATGAAGAGATGTGCTTGGAAGCAGATGAAAAAGAGATATACAACAAGGATGCCTTGAGAATTCCAAAGAAGTGAAAGAAGTCAAGGATCAATAAGCCCGACCGAAGGCATAAAATTTAGCGCTAGTGGGAGGCAACCCATGTGGTTTGAGATTATTGAACCTTACTTTTTGATATTTTTGTTTTATTTTCCACAAATATACACACACACACACTTGTGTCTAATAGTTTTTCTTTGAGTTTTGATGACACGTCAGGTGTTAGGTACTAGAGAGAGAGGATTAAAGTTGATTCATGGTCATTAAAGCAAGTTTATGGAAGAATGCCAAAGACAAATGGAGTTCTTATTTTTTTTTTGAATTGAGAAAACTAAAAGATTGCCCCCAGCACAGCCGTGGAGCTAGACCATGGTTGTGACAAAAGTGGACAACCACGGACGTGGCCTCCCACCATGATCGTGGGTTTTATTTCATCAAAGTGCCCAAGATGTCAGGTTCTTTTGGACGAATGGCCACGAACGTGGCCACCAGCCACGACCGTGTTGAAGATGCATGGCCACGACCGTGGCAACTGACCACGACCCTGACAAGGTCAAAGGAAAACATTCTTCATCGACAACATGATCGTGGAACCCTACCACAGCTGTGCTACCAAGCCCTATCCATGACCATGGCCACCCGCCACGACCGTGGCCCGACCCGGTCTAGGAAAAAAATATAGCTTTTAAACATCAAAACTCGACCCCTCTTCATTTCTTCTTCTTCTTCTTCCTCAGTTGCACGACCGTGGCAGTGCACAACTACCTCACCCTCCACCGTTTTCCACCTCCAACACTTGAAAACACCCCCAATCAACACCCAACCAATACCAAATCATTCTCCAGCCATCCCCCTTCCATTTCCACCACCTTTCCTCTCTCAATTGGCCCTCCACCTCCACCTTTATCTCCAATCCGCCCAACAACCCCCTCCCCTAAACCTCCACATAAAACCTCCATTTTTTGCCCAAATCCACAACAAATCCCATATCCACCATCCAAACCTCCTTCTCCTTCCATTCTACACCCAAATCCACATCCACATCAACATCAACCCCTATACCAAAATCCAAATTTCACCCCCTTTCCCAGCCCAACGATGAAGAAAATTGGGAAGGCAATAACCAAGGGGGCCAACATTATCACCGAAGGAAAGCGACATTCCAAAAATGCCTCCTCTGATGTTTTTGTACGCTCACATACCCCCTCCCAAACCACCTCCGCATACCAATCCCTGTGTCGCTCACAATTGGTGAGTGCATCCCGCTCCCATTCATCTGACAGCCACCACATCACCGACACCATGTATGAGGGAGATGATGAAGAAGAAGAGGCATCTAAGGAAAATCTAGACGATTTGATTGATGAAGTTGAGCCGGTGATTGCAAAGAAAGGGTAGAAATCAAAAGCAACACCATCATCATCAAAGCTCCCGTCAAAGCTTATACCTGCACGCCACTCGACGTCTCACACGGCAACAGAGTGTAGTGAGCAGCCACAATCTACACGGCAGTTGCGTCGGGATGAGGAAAAGTATGCACATTGGTACAACATCGACAGGAGTTCGGGGTCCCAATCTTACATAATGGAGGAAGATGAAGATGACAGTGATGAGGAAGAGGTAGAATTGATGCCTGAGGAAGAGGATGTTCTGGCACTTTTGGAGGCAGACAGATTGAAGGCCTTAGGAAAGGCCCCTACAGGAGTGTCCTATGGAAGAGGACACAAGAAAAGAAAAATCTCTCTCACATACCCGGAGTGCATGACAAGGAGAGTCATCCCCACTAGATATGGGTGTGAGAAAGTTATTTATGACCTAGGGATCAAAGAAGAAGTGAAAGGAAGTGTAAAGGAAATGGGGCTATGGAACATTCTTTTCACACCCCAAAAGACTTACACCACTTTGACTCGAGAATTCTTTGCCACACTTGATAAGACAAAGGTGAGAGGAAACGAAGCTATCAAGTTTGCCATGATGGGCAACGTGCACACTCTCACATCAACAGAGCTGAACTGTGTTTTTGCTGCCAATCCAGAAGAGGCCGAAAAGATGGATGATGGCCTACTTGAAAAGGAAGTTGATTTCAACTATGTACATTTTTGGAAACTTTTGACAGGCAGCGAGGAATACTACACAAGGAGATAAAAAAACTACCGCCATAAGCAACCCGTTGTTTTGTTATGTGCAAAAGGTCTTAGCCAACACCATTGTGGGGCGATATGACAATCAAAGCTTGATTTCATAGAAAGATATGTTTGTTTTGATAACAATGCACCGCAAGTGGTTTATAGACCTCAGAACACTATTAATTGATCACATGAGGACCATACCCATCAAAAGTAAAACACCTTTTGTTATGGGTGGGTTGGTAAACTCAATTTCACATGCTTTGGGGTATGATCTTTCTGGAACAGAGGACACGAGTGGGATCAATCTTATTGACCTGAACTATCTAACCCACTCCCACACTATTAAAGTCATGGACAAAAGGATGATGTATTATACAACTAGTGTTCCCAATTTTGAGCTTGAGTTGCCTTGCCATGCAGTGCCACTACATTATGTGATGGGGATCCTCCACAAACTAGAGGACAAATTGTTGAAGTGGCAACAAGACAACCCAAGAGAAACATATACTAGGGAAGCCACTGCCACACAAGAAGAGATGGCTGAATCAAATGTGAAAGGGTAGGAATAAGAAAGTGAAAGACACAGGTAGCCCTGAAGGACAAGAAGGAGGGATGAAGGAACATCCCAGCTGCAGCAGCCCTAAAAAAATGCCTACGACATGTCCACCATCCAAGTGCAACTTGAGCGTATTCAGAAGACACAGAACAATATGCAGCTTATCCAATAATACATGTGGCAAAACAAAAAACAAATGCACCACCATGTCAACCACTTGTATCACTACCACCATGCCCAAGCAGCGAGAAACCCCAAATGGGGTGGAGATTTTTCGGGTGGCATAACTGGATATCCAGAGACATACCCTCCACCCCAGGATGACTACTGG
Source organism: Alisma plantago-aquatica (assembly GCA_963693085.1). Taxonomy (NCBI): domain Eukaryota; kingdom Viridiplantae; phylum Streptophyta; class Magnoliopsida; order Alismatales; family Alismataceae; genus Alisma; species Alisma plantago-aquatica. The sequence continues at coordinate 300,694,587 of OY856411.1, read as the reverse complement.
GGACATTACTACCAACATCCTCCCACAGGCTCAGCTCCTCCCTCAGCTCCTCCTCTAGATCCTCCTCACTCATCCGACTAGCAGCCACAACAACCGTGACACTTCCCCTATATACCCTACACTATAGTTTCATGCTGAGGACATCATGATTCTAAAGTTTGGGGTGGGTAGGGAAGTACACACCACCCTCTATATCTCTATGATTTTGTTCCACCTGTTCTATCTAGTTTAGTTTTTCTTGCTCTTGTTTTTGATTGCATCTTTGCATAGCATGTAGTTGCTTTCTTGCATTTTTTTGCCTAATTTTTCAAAAAATTTGCTCCTTTTTGCCATGCATTGCATATCATGTAGATTTATGGTAATTTTTGCATGTTTTAGCTAGGATTTGCTTGCTTTACTATTTTAAGTTCAATAATGTAAGTTTAGATATGATTGAAGGCAAATTGGCACAATTTTGGTCAATTTTGCCCAAGTTTGAATGTTCTTGCCCAAAAAGCATGTTATGACTTAATTTCCATTGTTGGAAATGAAATTTTTAATCCTTTGAAAAATGCATGTTGTTTTCTTAAATTTTATTGCTATATGGTCTTGTTTGATGAATCTTTACATGTGCACCACCTCTCTTAAGTTTGTGAATGTTTTGGTTGTTTTGTGAATTGAGCAAGCTACAAACGCTTAAAGCCTATGGAATCACTTGGTAGAAATGTGAATGTCATGTTGCTCTATCATGTGGTGTGATATCATTTGATGAAGTGTTGGATTAGCTTTCATTTAGGAAATCTTATGTTGAAGACTACACTAATGACCCATCTTTGATCTGACTATTCTTTCACCATCTTCATACCTTTCCACCTCATAAAAAGATGCCAAAGTGCACATAACAGTCGTGGCAACCCCCAAAAGTTTGGGGTGGCCACATCTCCACCTCCCCGTTTCACTTTATCCACCATATGCCCTATCTACACCAAGGGCAAAGAAAAAGAAAAGAAAAAGAAAAGCAAAAATAAAATAAAAGGATGCTCCTGTTTAAGAGCATTCACATAAAGAAAAGATGAGTGTGTAAAAGCACTCCAAATCTTACCGCAATCCTTTCTTCCTTTTTCACACCCATTGAGTAAGAAAACATCAAATATAGCTCATTTTACCCTTTTCTACAACCATGTGGGTCATTTAGTGTGGTTTGAAGCATAAGAGTGAATGCATGAAAGTGAAACAATACTCCTAGTCATCTTTGATTAACACCAACATGAAACAGTTTACCCAGAATGACATGAAGGAAATATGGACAACTTGTGTTTTTCTATGCTTTATATTTGAAGTTTGTATGCTCAGAGCTCATTTCATGATTGGTTTGTGAAAGAGGAAAGGATAGAGGTCTAATACATGCACTTAGTCAATTCCAAGACCATGTAGTCAATAATTTTCTATTGCTATGCATTTGCCATTCTTGTATATTGAATGAAAACTGAAAAGAGACTAAGTTAGAGCATACTTGAGGACAAGTATGTTTTAAGTTTGGGGTGGTGATGTAGCCTTATTTTAGGGCTCCATCTTGTGCCATTTTGTACTTAAATCACATCTAAACATGTTAGATTACAAGCTACTTCCCCTAATATGTTTATCATTGCCAAATGAACTTATGGATGTTCTTTGCATAGTTTTTAGGTACTTGGACCATGCCTTGGATGGATGAGAGAGAAGGAAGGAGTTCTAGGGCTCCTCCACTCATGGAGGGGGTCCACAGAAGGCCCTAAAAGCTCCCTCAACCTACCCCCAATGTCCAAGAGTCATCATCAAGCAAAGAAATCCATGAATGATGAAGTTTGAAGGTCAATTGACTGATGCCGACCCCAACACAGCTGTGGGAATACCCCCATGGTCGTGTCTTTTTTGGTGAAGAATTGCCAGATTCAATAGGGATCTACCCCAGCTTACTACGGCCGTGGCCCATTGAAGATACCACGGCCGTAGCCATCAGCACGGTCGTGTCCAAAAGAGGAGAAAATGGTCGTGCCCCCACAACGGCCATGGGAATTTAGTGCAAGAACCCCAAAATCAATAGAGAGTCACACCCAATTCGCCACGATCGTGGCCTCTAAATATCGACTCACCTGTGCTGCTACCCCACGACCAAGTCCTCCTGCTCCAAAATGGCCGTGTTACCCAACATGGTCGTGGTGCTACTCACCCAACATGACCGTGGCACTCCGCCACGACCGTGGCCGCCACCTACTTAGCACTTTCACCACCCTTCCAAAACATGCCCGTGTCCAAACTCCACGACCGTTCTCATCTACCCCTACCACGGCCGTGGCTCATTAACATGGCCGTATTGCCACCCAAAACCTACCACTTTCTGCATTGTTTTTCCCACAATACCCCTACTTACCCTAGTGCTTCCACACCACCTATATATACATGGGTGGTGGCCATAACACTAGGTTAGCTCCCACTAGCTTCTCCTAGCCTCCATTACTCCTCTCCTTGAGCATTTAGTGCATTCCCCTTGCATTTATGCTCTTCACCCACCATTTCCATCTCCATTTCACCTTGGAAACCTAATTTTCTAGGTTTTCCTCCAGAATCCCCCATATCTTTGAAAAACACTAGAGGGGGGGTGAATAAGGTTTTATAATATTTTTTAAAATAATTCAACCAACAAACAACCACAAATATGTTGAAGAGGAGACAAGAATTTAGGGTGGTTCCACCGTTAGCAAAAACTAAGGGAGTCAGTCCACTACCCAATTGTTTCCAATTGGGATTTGAAAGTATTTGAATTTTATTACATTCTCAAGGATGTTACACAAAATTAAAAATACCTTCCCAAACCCTTTGGACAACCTTCACCCAAATTTGTCTCACCAATCTTGAAGCAGCCTTCACTTGAAGTAACTTCAAGCCCCCCCTTGAAGTAGCCTTCCTCCTTGAAGTAGCTTCCCATTGAGACCTTCTAGAAGTAGTCCAAAGTCCTCCCTCTCCACCTGAGAAGATTTCACCCTCTCCACACCACAACCTACAACCTAGGAGTAGCAAGGAGAGTACAATGCAATAAGAAAGAAAAAGAAAGGAAAAAGGAAATTACAATTACCACTTAAGCACAAGGCTTGAACTCTATATCAAGCATTTTGATCTCCTATCCAATGTGTATGAAAGTGGAAGTATAGTGGGTAGGATATTCTAGCCTATAGGACACGAAATGCCAACAATGGAAATGATTTGAAAGTGTTGAAGTTGCTCAATTACTCACAAGGATTGATTCTCAATTGCAAGTATGTGTAATCAAGTGAGTTTAGGTGTCCTAAGACATGTCCTATTTATAGGAATGGCCTACTAGTACTTCGGGACGTTCTAGACACTTTCTAGGGGGTTCTTAGTACTTAACTAGCCGTTAGGTATCCACTAATTGTATAAGTAATGGCTAGTTAATTACTTCTGAAAAGTGCAGATAGACACCTTCTCGGTCGAGAAGTTTGTCGACCGAGTGTCTCTCGGCTGAGGAGATTGTCGACCGAGGGTGAGTCTGGAGCAACGTTCAACTCAACTCCCAACCATTTTTTCCACTAACTATAACAATTATATAACCATGTAACATCCCTGACCTAGGTTATGCTTTAACCCTAGATGTTTTGTTTAAATAAAGTTGATTAGATGCTTGCTCATATTTCTTGGGAAGTAATTAAGGCTCAAGAGGAACTTATATTTCAATTTTAGTCCTTTTTGAATAATGTTGAAACATTGTTTTGTTTATTTTGGACTAAAGTGCAAATTACCCAAGTTGAGGGGTTAACTTGCAAATTGTTCATGATAAAATGTTTCTCGTATGTTGAAGCATCATAAGAATGAGGATGATGCAGTGGTATGGTTTCCACAAGCTTGAGCACCAAGATAGAGCTTGCTGAGCAATCCTTGTGCATTAAAACCCAGTTTTGGTGTAATGTGCAATTTACCCAAAACCTAGGGTTCAATATGCAAAATATAACTTCTAGAGGGTCCCTAATGTTTCTTGGCATCATGTAGAGCAAAGAAAATGAGAGGGGAACCTCATTTTAATTAATTTGGAGGAGAGAGAATCTTGATATTAAAATAATCAAGATTTAAGTATAAAAGGGACTTTACTTTAATTTAATGCAAAAAGAAATATATTAATTAAAGAGTCCTTCAACCAAAAGGTGAGGGATGTGTTTGTAAAAGGGTTGGACGAGCTTGTGCCTTGCAAAGGCACGAAAATATCTTGGGTGAGTGGAGAGCCCACTCACATTAAGTTAATAAAAAGAAATATCTACTAAAAAGGGGATATTAGTATAATATGTTTAAGGTGCTTAATTTCTTTTCTTTTAATTCTTGGATAATGAAGAAGTTTTGCAAGTGTGAGAAGATGGCTTCGTGGCCAAGGAATTGAGGGGGAAGAGGCGGCACTGATTTTGGAATTAAAATATTTTTTATAAGGCATTTTCTCTCTCATTGATTTTCTTATAGAAATACCTTTTACAACTCAAATCAAAGGCTTTTTCAAATCCACTTCTTTTATTTGCTTGCAAACCGACCAAGGGATCTAGGAGAAGCAGGAGGACGACCCCCAACCTGTTGGTAAGATTCTTGATTCTCTTTCACCTTGATTTCATGGTGGAAATCACAAAACAATGCATAATTTCTTCTCTATTTCACTCCATCTTCAATCCTAGCCAATCTTTTCACTCCAAAGCTTGAGGACAAGCCTTGGGAGAGTTGCAAAAGCTTCCTCCACCATTGTTGACGTGAAGCTCCAAGCTTTGAATCTCAATTGGAGGCGGGTTATATAAATCAAACCCTTAAATATTGTTATTGCATGCGAATCTCCATTATTTGTTGAACGTTTTGTTCTATTTGAAATTCCCTTGATCTATTGCTGTAATTACCATGAAAACAACAGTAGATTTTGAAATGAACAAAGGAAGATGATGATGACTTAGGCACACATTCCAACAAGTTTCCCTTGCAAACGGTTTCAAGAATTTGGTCCAAACGGTTTCACTAAACCGTTTGGAGACTAAACGGTTTGCAAATCGTTTAGAGTTTGAAATCCCAAACCATTTACATGAGTTGACCATTTGAATGGGTTAACCATTTGAGGTCAGGACCTTATTACATGTTGGATGAGAATATAATGGTTCCACTTGATTGAATCAATATATGGACAATCATCCAATTAGAAACCCTAATCGGGTTAAGTGCTGATTTTGCAATTGAATGAATTAAATGTTTGGGTTGATTAACCCAAACGGTCTCAAGACCGTTTGGAGATCACCCAAACGGTCTCAAGACCGTTTGGAGGTCAACCAAGACCATTTTAAGGTCTAGGGTTGATTAGGGTTGAGTAGTTGAATATCCAAAGATGTCAAATTGCAATGCAAGCAATAGCTAGTTTGTTGATCAATCTAATGATCCAAACCCTAAATGAATTTCACAATTTTTAGTGATGGGATCGGAAAATGGTCTCAAGACCGTTTGGAGGTTATCAAAACGACCTCAAGACCGTTTGAGGTCAGGTCATGCCCAATGAGAATGATGGTCCAATGATTTCAAAGCAATTAGTTCCTCAATGTCTAACATTGAAAGTTTATCGATTTCAACCCTAATTCAATTGGGTTCAAAACCCTAATTGATGATCAATTGGGTTCAAAACCCTAATTGATGATCAATTGAAGGTTGAATCAATTGAAAGATGATTCATTAATCTCAATTGAAGTATAGTGCTTAGGTTCAATTGATGAGAAATTACATGGATTCAATTGATGAAGGAATTAATCTTGGAAACCCTAAATCAATATGAGTGGTTGAGACCATTTTTGGTCCAATCAGTTTTGAGGAGGTTTGGACCAAACAGTCTCAAGACCATTTGAGTCCAAACAGTCTTAAGACCGTTTGGGACCAAACGGTCTCAAGACCATTTGGGACCAAACGATCCCAAACCAATTGAGACTCAAACGATCCCAAGTACATATGTCCTAAATAGTTTCAAGCACCAACTTTGTCAAATGGTTTCAAGCACCAACTTTGTCAAACGGTTTCAAGCACCAACTTTGTCAAACAGTTTCAAGTACCAACTTTGTCAAATGGTTTCAAGTACCAACTTTGTCAAACAGTTTCAAACCATTAGACTAAGACCGTTTGGAGGTCTAAATGGTCTTAGACCATTTGAAGGTCATCCATGCAAGACCATTTGAGGTCTGGTTGGCCAAGACCGTTTGGGGTCTACGTGACCAAGACCGTTTCAAAGTAATTAACCAAAACTGTATGGACACTTAAGGTGATTATAGGTCAATTGTTTAAATGATCCTTACATGATGTAATCCAAGGGTGATTATGGTAATTGTATCCTTAATAGGATAGGGTGATTAGTACCTTTTGAATGATTAATAATTGATGATTATGGAAGTAATGACACAATATATGTGTCAACTTTTCAATCAAGTGGAATTGACCTAATCTATGCAAGTCTAAATTAAGTATCATCTTATAGAAGATGAGAGAGAAAGGACTTCCTACATGAATGATAATCATGTAGTGGTTAAATCTCAACACTTTCAACATGAATGAGTGTGCAATTAGGATATGATCCTTGATAAAGAGATCATGAACCCTAATTAAGAAGGATAATGTGCCCTAACCTTAATTGAGGGCAATGATAGGTGAAGCCCTAATCTATGGTAATGGTATGACCCTAATTTAGTGTAATGACATGAGAAACCCTAATTCAGGGAATTTTAATAATAAACCTTGATTGAATGTGAATAGTAAACCCTAATTGAGGGTAATGACATGAGAAAACCCTAATTCAGGGAATTTAATAATAAGCCTTGATTGAATGTGAATAGTAAACCCTAATTGAGGACAATGTTATGAGAAACCCTAATCAAGGGTGAAGCCATATGGAACCCTAAGTGAGGGTGATGTCATGTGGAACCCTAGACAAGGATGATGCCAAAATGAAATCATAAAAATGGGATATAACATTTAATTCAAGGTAATGCCATATATTGGAATGTGACACTTTGATATGAAATCCTATACCGACATAGGATGAAAATATGTGGAGCCCTAATCTTGGGTTATAATGTATGAAACCCTAATTCTGGGCAATATGATGATGAATCATAACCCAAACCTGGGTAATGAGAAAAAGTATTCCTAATTAACATAAATTGGGAAATCCTAACTCAAATGATGAATTAGTGATGTTATTCTTACAATGCATAGTGCTGATTTGTAATTGATATAATTGTTATCATGTGCACTAATTATGCAGGTTACATGAGATTGTGGACATAGCCAGGTATGAGCTATGATGTTTTACTATTGAAATTGCTTTATGGGCTTTGTGAGCCATAATATGTTGTGTTGCCTAGTGAGAGGTAACAAGAGACATTTTTATGCTTTAAGAGCCATGTGAAATACCTGTATTGCAAATATTATGTTTACATTGGTCAGATACCCTGAAGGCATTAAGTTACCTGATAAATTGGTAACAAGTGTTTTGATGTTGAAGGTTTGAATACCCATATTTCATACTCATGATGATGAGATGGTAAGGGATGAGAATACCCTTATGAGAAAAGGGATTGAGGTCCCAATGTCTGATAAAGATTTGAAAAGAACTTGATAGAAATAGTACTCATTCTTGTATCAATGGTTATAATGTTTCATGTTTGATGCTAAAAGAATATTGTAATGTACTTAATTAATCAAGTGAAATGGTATCATGTAGAGCCCTGACCATAGATCCATCATCGTCAGTAGTTTGGTGATGGTGAAACAAGCTTTCCTACGGGAACTCCTGGAGGGCATACTTTTGAGTATGTGGGGGTTATAGGTGCGAATATCCTTACACCCTAATGGAGGAATTGATGTGAGGTATACATTAAATCTCTAAATCCTTCATTATTTATGCCGGGATGGATGTATCACTAATCTCCCGAAGATCGGGATGGATGTATCATTAATGTCCTGATGATCTTAATGCCGAATCGATGTGAGATAAATATAATATCTCTCGATTGCGAAGAGAGTACAATATGCCACTGTAACTCTAATAGCGAAGTTGCCAGTATACCCTGGAAAGCTATTTAGCAGAGACATAAGATGTCCTGTAGTTGGTCCTCACACTGATTGAGGAAGATGAGGTCATGGAAATCCGGCTCTTCTATTGATCTATGTATGGTACCGATTTTAATTTCACAATGGTCGGTTGGAGTATGAGCGGTATACCTCATCTCCTGAGGGTTTAAGTATGATTGTAAAATGTAATCAACCGTGTAGCATATTTGCTTAAGGTTGAAATATGAGAATCATTGGTTGATGTTACTTTGCATAGTATGTTCTAATAGACACATGCTATTTATGCTCTTAAATTCCTTATTGGATAGGTAATATGATGCTTCATCAATTTATAAGTAAAAGGCTTTGAGTAAAGAATAATGCTCTAACCTATTTATATATTGATTTAACTGTTGTTAAATACTTATGATTCTTCTGCTTAGTTTTATTTTATTAATTGCAATAATAATGTTTCTGGCGGAGAGTTATATCTCTCGTTGGGACAATTTTCAATTGTCTCACCCCGTGGAATCCAACTTTTTAGGTAGACGCAGAAGAGGAAGTAGAAACCCTACAACAAGGGAAGAACAACAACAATAGCAACAACAAGGACAACAGTGGATTCTTAGGTGGAGACACTGGTTGTCATGTCTTGTAAATAGAGAGTCCTATGTGTCATCTCTGTACTCTCAGGTTCTAGGAGTCATGTAGTTAGTTTGATGTTAATATGAGATTTTGGCTTGATGCCTCGAGGTTCTTATACTACTTGTGTACAGTTCAAACAAACCAGTAGATGTTTGTAACTCTCAAGAAGAAATGGTACAAGAGATGTACTAGTAAACCAGAATGTATTTGAAATACTTTGATTCCTTATGAAAGAGTTTTTCAGCTTACAGATCTCTTTGTAAAAAGTTTTAATTTTTAGTGATTTTCAGTAATTCCACTGCTAATGATACGCTTCCGCATTAGTTAATTTCGTTTCATTGGTTAAGACCGGTTTGTATGCCACAATTTAGTTGGTATCAGAGCTCTAGGTTCGCTGAGTCTAGAAATACATAGGATTAAGGTTGTTGAGTCTATTCTAGTGTCTTCCAGTTTATGTGATAGTGTCTTTTGCTCATATAGGAGGAGAAGAAAAAAAAACTAAAGATGTCTGGATCACACGATGAACATGCTGCTGAGAGCAGCGTTGCTTCACCAGGAGGAGGTGCAAGAGACCAAGATAGGGAAGAACCCGTACCTAAACAACCCCAGTACAATCAAGAAGATATGGGGAACCCAACCTTCCAAGCCATGTTTGGATAGTTTATGACCACCATGACTCATATGACAGATAGGATGCCATTACCTGCCCCTACCCACCATGGAGGACATGGAGCCGAAAAGACATTTGAACGACTTTGCCTGGTTGGAGCCACAGAATATGCTGGGACAGTTTATCTAGCAGATGCCGACATGTGGCTGACCGAGCTGGAGAAAGCCTTTAGAATCCTTTACATCCCAAAAGCTGAGAAGGTTAGACATGCAATATACCTTCTTAAGGGGAGTGCTGGCCATTGGTGGACCATAGAAGAAGGCAAGAGGCCGGGTGTAGAGGTCGGATGCGAAGTATTCCAATGAGAATTCGTCAATAGATACTTTCCTAAGACGTTCCTAGATGAGAAGATTGCTCAGTTTGAGAGATTAAGGCAAGGACCTATGAACATTAGTGAGTATGAGGCTAAGTTCATGGAGCTTTTGCGGTTTTGTCCACAAATGGAAGCTACCGATGAAGAAAGGATTCAGTGTTTTGAGAAAGAATTAAACGCCGATTTGACCACTCCTGTGTTTGCTTTAGAGAACAGGGAGAGGTTTGCTACATTTGTGGAGTCTGTCAGATGCATAGAGAGGTCTGTGACTGAGAAGCGATAGACTAAGAGCAAGAAGGTGTACACTTAGTTTCATGGACAAGGGTCCAAAAGTTTTAAGAAATTGAGGTTTTATGCACCAATAGCACCACCAAGGTTTAATACCCAGACACAATGGACGTCTAATAGGGGTAGAGGCCATAGTTTACCACCAAAAGGCGCCCACAGCTCAGCATCGGTGTCGGTAACAGGACCATCCAGACCATAGGCAGGGAACAGAGGTTGTTTTATATGTGGGAAGATGGGGCATCTGATTAAGGATAGTCGAGCCAGAGAAGCAAGTGTGACTCAACCTCAGAGGAAGAGTCAACAAGGTTCTCAGAGGCGATAGTTTCCAAGTGGCATAAGAGGACGTGGACAAGCGTCCCAAGCTGGATCGTCGATACCCAGTAATCGAATACTGAGTCAACCACAGGTGACAGTGATGTTCTATGCGATGAATCAGCCTGATGCAGTAGTCAACCCTCAGGTTGTGGTAGGTCAGATGGAACTGTTTTATTCTGATATGTCTATATCCTGTGTTGTATCTATTTTAATTGATCCGGGTGCTACACATTCTTTCATCACTAAGAGAGTGATTCTTGACTGCAATATGACAGCTGGTCATAGGGCAGAAAGTTTGAAGTTAGAAACTTCTTTGATGGGATCTATAGTGTTGCAGGAGGTGTGTTCTTCCTACACTCTTTTCTTCTCTGAACATCACATTCAAGTGGATCTTATACCACTTGAGATGTAGGGTTTTGATATAATCCTAGGGATGGACACTCTAGAAAAGTACAAGGTTGTCTTGGATTGTGAGTCCAAGCAGGCAGTGTTCACAAATGATAGTGACACATGGATCTTTCAGGGAGATAGGAAGATTCTTCCAACATGTCTTGTGTCAGCTATGGTAGCTGAGAAGTTGATGAGGCAAGGATGTTTTGCATTCTTGGCACATGTGGTAGATACCAACATGGAGAGTTCTAATCCTTTTGAAGTTCTGATAGTTAGTGAATTTGAAGATGTACTTCCTGAAGAACTTCCAGGAGTTCCACCACCCCGAGAGATTGATTTTGAAATTAATCTAATTCCGGGCACACAACCTATAGCCCAAACACCGTATAGGATGGCGCCTGCTGAAATGGCAGAGCTCAAGAAACAACTGCAGGAGTTTCTTGAGAAGGGTTTCATCCGACCGAGTACTTTACCATGGGGTGCTCCGGTCCTCTTTGTTAAGAAGAAGGATGGGTCTATGCAATTATGAATTGATTATAGACAATTGAATAAAGCAACTATAAAGAACAAGTATCCTCTACCAAGGATTGATGATCTGTTTGATCAGTTGCGTGGTGCAACTATCTTTTCTAAGATAGATTTGAGGTTGGGATACCATCAGTTGCATATTAAGGAGGGTGACATACCTAAGTCTGCCTTTAGGACAAGGTATGGTCACTATGAGTTCATAGTTATGTCGTTTGGACTAACTAATGCACCCGCTACATTCATGGAACTCACGAATAGAATCTTTTGACCTTTTCTTGATCAGTGTGTAGTCATATTCATAGATGACATCTTGATCTACAACAGAGATGCTCAACAACATGAGCATCACCTCCGTCAGGCTCTAACTTTGCTAAGAGAGCATAAGTTGTATGCTAAGTCTAGAAAATGTGAATTCTGGTTACCAGAAGTCTCATTTCTAGGACACATAATATCTGCCTCAGGTATTCGTGTTGATCCTAAGAAGGTGGAATCTGTCCTGCAATGGGAACAACCTAAAACATCGACGGAGATACGTAGTTTCTTAGGGTTGGCAGGCTATTACAGGAGATTCATTAAGAACTTTAATTCTATAGCTTTACCTCTAACCAAGTTAACCCTAAAGGAGGTTCCTTTTGTCTGGAATGACAAGTGTCAACAATCATTCCAATTGCTGAAAGAAAGGTTAACCAGTGCACCAGTGTTAGTCCTACCTGAGTAGGGAAAAGGGTACATAGTTTTCTGTGATGCATCTAAGAATGGCTTAGGATGTGTGTTGATGCAGGATAAGCAAGTGATTTCTTTCGCTTCTCGACAGCTTAAGAAACACAAGGAGAATTATCCTACACACGATCTAGAGCTAGCTACTGTGGTCCATGCTTTGAAGATCTGGAGACATTATCTCTATGGAGAAACATTCCAGATTTTCACAGACCATAAGAACCTAAAGTATATCTTCTCATAGCATGAGATGAACATGAGGCAACGCCGCTAGATGGAGTTAATCAAGGACTACGATTATATAATTGATTATCATCCAGGAAGGGCTAATGTGGTAGCTGATGCATTAAGTAGGAAATCAGCAACACTAGCCCTAGATAAAGCACAGTTGAATTCCTTAGTGTGCTCTAAGAGGAATATGTTTATATCCTTGAGGCAAAACAATGTACAGTTTAAAGTATCATTGTTAGCCAGGTTGTTAGCTGAGATACACATAAAACCAACTCTGAGACAACAGATTAAAGAAGCACAACAAGCTAATGCTGTAGTTCAGCAGATTAGGTCAGAGTATGGCAGTGAGAAATGAGATGGCTTTCATGAGTCAGAAGATCAGATAGTCTGTTACCATGGTAGGATGGTAGTACCTGATGCCAATGACTTGAGAAAGTTAGTTTGGGAAGAAGCTCATTCTTTGATGTATGCTATGCATCTAGGAAGCACCAAGATGTATCATAACTTGAAAGATATGTATTGGTGGCCTGGTTTCAAGAAAGACGTTGTTGAGTTTTTTATGCGGTATCCGATGTGTCAACAGGTTAAAGCTGAACATCAAAAGCCCACATGAACAATGCAACCTTTTCCTATACTACAGTGGAAATGGGATCATGTAACCATGGACTTTGTGGTTGGTTTGCCTAGAACAGCCAAAGGTCATGATTCCATATGGGTGATAGTTGACCGGTTGACGAAGACAACACATTTCTTACCTATCAAAACAACCTACACTGCTAAGAAGCTGGCACAGTTATATGTAGATGAAATAGTGCAGTTGCACGGGGTTCCAGCTACTATCACTTCTGATAGAGGTCCCCAATTCATGAGTCATTTTTGGGAACAACTTCATAAATCTTTGGGTACGCAGTTAAGGTTTAGTACTGCCTTTCACCCTTACACAGATGGACAATCTGAAAGGACCATACAAACTTTGGAGGACTTGCATAGGGCATGTGTCCTTCAATTTGTAGAAAGTTGGGATCTACACCTGAGCTTGATAGAATTTGCTTACAATAATAGCTATCAACACAGTATTGACATGGCACCATATGAAGCTTTATATGGTAGACGTTGTAGATCTCCTTTATGTTGGTATGAAACTGGAGAAAATCAAGTTTTGGGTCCTGAGCTAGTGCAGCAGACAACTGAGAAGATTAAAGTAATACAACAATAGTTAAAGACTTCACAGGATAGACAGAAATCATATGCCAACAAATGATGAAGACCTTTAGAATTCCAAGTTGGAGATAGAGTATATCTCAAGTTCTCACCTTGGAAAGGAGTTCTTAGATTTGGAAGGAAGGAAAAGTTAGCTCCTAGATTTATGGGGCCTTATCCAATCATTGAACAGATTGGAAAGGTAGCTTATAAACTGGAGTTACCACCTGAGTTGCATAGATTGCACCCAGTGTTCCACATTTCCATGCTAAGGAAGTGTCATCCTGACATAGAATTAGTTCTACAACCTGTGGAGGTAGAATTGAATGATGACATATCATATGTTGAAGGACCTGTAACGATCCTTGATAAAAGAATTAAAAAGCTGAAAAAGAAAGACATTTGTCTTGTAAAAGTCCTATGGAATCACCGTGGCATTGAAGAAGCTACGTGGGAGCTATAGGAAGATATGAGGAGGAAATACCCTACTCTTTTTTCTTAATGTTTTGTTGATAATTTTCGGGACGAAATCCTTGTAAGGGGTGGATAATTTGTAACATCCCTGACTTGGGTTATGCTTTAACCCTAGATGTTTTGTTTAAATAAAGTTGATTAGATGCTTGCTCATATTTCTTGGGAAGTAATTAAGGCTCAATAGGAACTTATATTTCAATTTTAGTCCTTTTTGAATAATGTTGAAACATTGTTTTGTTTGTTTTGGACTAAAGTGCAAATTACCCAAGTTGAGGGGTTAACTTGCAAATTGTTCATGATAAAATGTTTCTCAGATGTTGAAGCATCATAAGAATGAGGATGATGTAGTGGTATGGTTTCCACAAGCTTGAGCACCAAGATAGAGCTTGTTGAGCAATCCTTGTACAATAAAACCGAGTTTTGGTGTAATGTGCAATTTACCCAAAACCTAGGGTTCAATATGCAAAATATCACTTCTAGAGGGTCCCTCATATTTCTTGGCATCATGTAGAGAAAAGAAAATGAGAGACGCACCTCATTTGAATTAATTTGTAGGAGAGAGAATCTTGATATTAAAATAATCAAGATTTAAGTATAAAAGGCACTTTACTTTAATTTAATGCAAAAAGAAATATATTAATTAAAGAGCCCTTCAACCAAAAGGTGAGGGATGTGTTTGCAAAATGTTTGTACGATCTTGTGCCTTGCAAAGGCACGGAAATATCTTGGGTGAGTGGAGAGCCCACTCACATTAAGTTAATATAAAGAAATATCCACTAAAAAGGGGATATTAGTATAATATGTTTAAGGTGCTTAATTTCTTTTCTTTTAATTCTTGGATAATGAAGAAGTTTTGCAAGTGGGAGAAGATGTCTTCATAGCCAAGGAATTTAGGGGGAAGAGGCGACACTAATTTTGGAATTAAATGATTTTTATAAGGCATTTTCTCTCTCATTGATTTTCTTATAAAAACACCTTTTACAATTCAAATCAAAGGCTTTTTCGAATCCACTTATTCTCTTTGCTTGCAAACCAACCAAGGGATCTAGAAGAAGTAGGAGGACGACCCCCAACCTTTTGGTAAGCTTCTTGATCCTCTTTCACCTTGATTTCATGGTGGAAATCACAAAACAATGCATAATTTCTAATCTATTTCACTCCATCTTCAATCCTAGCCAATCTTTTTACTCCAAAGCTTGAGGACGAGCCTTGGGAGAGTTGCAAAAGCTTCCTCCACCATTGTTGACGTGAAGCTCCAAGCTTTGAAGCTCAATTGGAGGCGGGTTATATATCTCAAACCCTTAAATATTGTTATTGCATGCAGATCTCCATTATTTGTTGAACGTTTTGTTCTATTTGAAATTCCCTTGATCTATTGCTGTAATTACCATGAAAATGACAGTAGCTCTTGAAATTAACAAAGGAAGATGATGATGACATCATCTTAGGCACACATTCCAACAAGTTTCCCTTGCAAACAGTTTCAAGACTTTCGTCCAAACAGCTTCACTAAACCGTTTGGAGACTAAAAGGTTTGGAAACCGTTTAGAGTCTGAAATCCCAAACCGTTTACATGAGTTGACCATTTGGATGGGTGGACCATTTGAGGTCAGGACCTTAGTACATGTTGGATGAGAATCTAATGGTTCCAATTGATGGAATCAATATATGGACAATCATCCAATTAGAAACCCTAATAGGGTTAAGTGCTGATTTTGCAATTGAATGAATTAAATCTTTGGGTTGATTAACCCAAACGGTCTCAAGACCATTTGGAGATCACCCAAACGGTCTCAAGACCATTTGGAGATCAACCAAGACCGTTTGAAGGTCTAGGGTTGAGTAGTTGAAGAGCCAAAGATGTCAAATTGAAATGCAAGCAATAGCTAGTTTGTTGATCAATCTAATGATCTAAACCCTAAATGAATTTCACAATTTTTAGTGATGGGATGGGCAAACGGTCTCAAGACCATTTGGAGGTTATCCAAATGACCTCAAGACCGTTTTAGGTCAGGTCATGTCCAATGAGAATGATGGTCCAATGATTTCAAAGTAATTAGTTCCACAATGTCTAATATTGAAAGTTTATCGATTTCAACCCTAATTCAATTGGGTTCAAAACCCTAATTGATGTTCAATTGAAGATTGAATCAATTGAAAGATGATTCATTAATCTCAATTGAAGTATAGTGCTTAGGTTCAATTGATGAGTAATTACATGGATTCAATTGATGAAGGAATTAATCTTGGAAACCCTAAATCATTATGAGTGGTTGAGACCATTTTTGGTCCAATCGGTTTTGAGGAGGTTTGGACCAAATGGTCTCAAGACCGTTTGGGAACAAAAAATCCCAAACCAATTGAGACTCAAACGATCCCATGTACATATGTCCTAAACGGTTTCAAGCACCAACTTTGTCAAACAGTTTCAAGCACCAACTTTGTCCAACAGTTTCAAGCACCAATTTTGTCAAACGGTTTCAAGTACCAACTTTGTCAAACGGTTTCAAGTAATTTTGTCAAACGGTTTCAAATCGTTAGACCAAGACCGTTTGGAGGTCGAAACAGTTTTATACCGTTTGAAGGTCATCCATGCAAGATCGTTTGAGGTCTGGTTGGCCAAGACCGTTTGTGGTCTAAGTGACCAAGACCGTTTGAAAGTAATTAACCAAAACCGTATGGACACTTAAGGTGATTATAGGTCAATTGTTTAAATGATCATTACATGATGTAATCCAAGGGTGATTATGGTAATTGTATCCTTAATAAGATAGGGCGATTAGTACCTTTTGAATGATTAATCTTTGATGATTATGGAAGTAATGACACAATATATGTGTCAACTCTTCAATCAAGTGGAATTGACCTAATCTATGCAAGTCTGAATTAAGTATCATCTTATAGAAGATGAGAGAGAAAGGACTTTCTACATGAATGATAACCATGTAGTGGTTAAATCTCAACACTTTCAACATGAATGAGTGTGCAATTAGGATATGATCCTTGATAAAGAGATCATGAACCCTAATTAAGAAGGATAATGTACCCTAACCTTAATTGAGGGCAAGGATAGGCGAAGCCCTAATCTATGGTAATTGTATGACCC
The DNA here is from genome assembly GCA_963693085.1 of Alisma plantago-aquatica. Taxonomy (NCBI): domain Eukaryota; kingdom Viridiplantae; phylum Streptophyta; class Magnoliopsida; order Alismatales; family Alismataceae; genus Alisma; species Alisma plantago-aquatica. The sequence goes on along the minus strand of OY856411.1, from coordinate 300,677,634 downwards.
TAATTTAGTGTAATGACATGAGAAACCCTAATTCAGGGAATTTTAATAATAGACCTTGATAGAATGTGAATAGTAAACCCTAATTGAGGGTAATGACATGAGAAAACCGTAATCCAGGGAATTTAATAATAAGCCTTGATTGAATGTGAATAGTAAACCCTAATTGAGGATAATGTTATGAGAAACCCTAATCAAGGGTGAAGCCATATGGAACCCTAAGTGAGGGTGATGTCATGTGGAACCCTAGACAAGGGTGATGCCAAAATGAAATCATAAAAATGGGATATAACATTTAATTCAAGGTAATGCCATATATTGGAATGTGACACTTTGATATGAAATCCTATACCGACATAGGATGAAAATATGTGGAGCCCTAATCTTGGGTTATAATGTATGAAACCCTAATTCTGGGCAATATGATGATGAATCATAACCCAAACCTGGGTAATGAGAAAAAGTATTCCTAATTAACATAAATTGGGAAATCCTAAATCAAATGATGAATTAGTGATGTTATTCTTACAATGCATAGTGCTGATTTGTAATTGATATAATTGTTATCATGTGCACTAATTATGCATGTTACATGAGATGGTGGACATAGCCAGGTATGAGCTATGATGTTTTACTATTGAAATTGCTTTATGGGCTTTGTGAGCCATAATATGTTGTGTTGCCTAGTGAGAGGTAACAAGAGACATTTTTGGGCTTTAAGAGCCATGTGAAATACCTGCATTGCAAATATTATGTTTACATTGGTCAGATAACCTGAAGGCATTAAGTTACCTGATACATTGGTAACAAGTGTTTTGATGTTGAAGGTTTGAATACCCATATTTCATACTCATGATGATGAGATGATAAGGGATGAGACTACCCTGATGAGATAAGGGATTGAGGTCCCAATGTCTGATAAAGCTTTGAAAAGAACTTGATAGAAATAGTACTCATTCTTGTATCAATAGTTATAATGTTTCATGTTTGATGCTAAAAGAATATTTTAATGTACTTAATTAATCAAGTGAAATGGTATCATGTAGAGCCCTAACCATAGACCCATCATCGTTAGTAGTTTGGTGATGGTGAAATAGGCTTTCCTACGGGAACTCCTGGAGGGCATACTTTTGAGTATGTGGGGGTTATGGGCGCGAATATCCTTACGCCCTAATGGAGGAATTGATGTGAGGTAAACATTAAATCTCTCAATCCTTCATTATTTATGCTGGGTTGGATGTATCACTAATCTCCCAAAGACCGGGATGGATGTATCATTAATATCCCAATGATCTTAATGCCGAATCGATGTGAGATAAATATAATATCTCTCAATTGCGAAGAGAGTACAACATGCCACTATAACTCTAATAGCGAAGTTGCCAGTATACCCTAGAAAGCTATTTAGCAGAGACATAAGATGTCCTACAGTTGGTCCTCACACTGACTGAGGGAGGAAGATGAGGTCATGGAAATCTGGCTCTTCTATTGATCTATGTATGGTACTGATTTCGATTTCACAATGGTCGGTTGGAGTATGAGCGGTATACCTCATCTGCTCAGGGCTTAAGTATGATTGTAAAATGTAATCAGCCGTGTAGCGTATTTTCTTAAGGTTGAAATACGAGAATCATTTGTTGATGTTACTTTGCATAGTATGTTCTAATAGACACATGCTATTTATGCTCTTAAATTCCTTATTGGATAGGTAATATGCTGCTTCATCAATTTATAAGTAAAAGGCTTTGAGTAAAGAATAATGCTCTAACCTATTTATACATTGATTTAAATGCTATTAAATACTTATGATTCTTCTGCTCAATTTTATTTTATTAATTGCAATAATAATGTTTCTGGCGGAGAGTTATATCTCTCGCTGGGACAATTTTCAATTGTCTCACCCCGTGGAATCCAACTTTTTAGGTAGACACAGAAGAGGAAGTAGAAATCCTACAACAAGGGAAGAACAACAGCAACAACAACAACAAGGACAATAGTGAAATCTTAGGTGGAGACACTGGTTGTCATGTCCTGTAAATAGAGAGTCCTATGTGTCGTCTCTGTACTCTCAGGTCCTAGGAGTCATGTAGTTAGTTTGATGTTAATATGAGGTTTTGACTTGATGCCTTGAGGTTCTTATACTACTTGTGTACAGTTCAAATAGGGCAGTAGATGTTTGTAACTCTCGAGAAGAAATGGTACAAGAGATGTACTAGTAAACCAAAATGTATTTGAAATACTTTGATTCCTTATGAAAGAGTTTTTCAGCTTACATATCTCTTTGTAAAAAGTTTTATTTTTAGTGATTTTTAGTAATTCCACTGCTAATGATATGCTTCCGCATTAGTTAATCTCGTTTCATTGGTTAAGACCGCTTTGTACGCCACAAACCAAGTCTAACAACTATAGAACCTGCTCGAGATACTGTCTCGATCGAAGTAAAGTTTGACCGAGCCTTTCTCTGTGATTGCTTTTAGCAGGTTATACAAAGATGTTCGTTCATTAGACTTGGGAGTTTCTCGGTCGAGAAAACGTTTGATCGAGAGTATCTCAGGCAAGAAGTTTGTCGACCGAGACTAACTCTATTTCAAAACTTTAACTTATATGCTAAGTGTAAGAAATGAATGTGAAATTGTGATGCTCACTTAGGGATGACCTATCTAAGTGTTGTGCGTGGATAGGGAAGATCTAAATGCTTGATTTACATGATATCTAAGTACTTGTACATTATATATTTGTACAAGTTTACATTTGATTACAATCATGAAAATAAAGCAATTTAAGCATGTAGATCCTCCAAAACTTTTTCATCCACCTTGTTCCTAATATACTCAAGTAGCACGTTAGATCCACAAGAATGAAATGTTTGTCATTTTTAAAACAAAGGGATTTTGACGATGTCCATTTAGCCAACAATCTCCCCCTTTTTGAAGATGACAAACATTTCTCAATATAACTCAAATAAGCTTATATAATATTGAGTTGAGTTTCATACCTGAATTGTACCTTGTGTATACCTTCTCTTGTTTATGGAATGTGTGCTTATTATTCCCAAAGAGGTGTGGAACATGAAATCCAACTCTTTAGGGAATATATCAACATTTGATGTGAAGCCAAGAGAGTATGTATGAAACCCATTGATTGAGTATTTAAGATTTATATTATTTCTCCCCCTTTGTCATTTCAAAAATATAACTGTTAAAAATATTTGTTAAGACTCCCCCTTAATTAATTCTCCCCTTTCAAAAAGATAACCGGTAAAACATGCTAAAAGATGTCCATTTATAGCCAAAATGTAAGGATCGGAGAAACCAACCGATTTTATGAAGCACAAATGTCAAAGAAAACATCTTCTAAGGGAGTGATAAGTAATTGCTTCCTTATGTGATTAAATTGATCTAATGGAAGTGGTTTTGTGAAAATATCAGCCAATTGATCTTCTGTATCAATATGATGAAGGGATATGTGGTTTATAGAAATATGATCCCTTAGAAAATGATGACGGATTTCAATATGTTTGGCATGGCTGTGCAAGATAGGGTTATGTGCCAAGTTTATAGTGCTTGTATTGTCACAAAAGATAGGCATAGATGAAAATGTAAAACCATAATCATTTAAAACTTGTTGCATGTAAAGCACTTGAGCACAACAAGACCCGACTACCATATATTCAGCTTCAATGGTAGAAAGGGCAATCATGTTTTGTTTCTTGCTAAACCATGATACTAAGGCTCTTCCTAATAAGAAACAACTTCCACTTGTGCTTTTTTGGTCAAGTCGACAACCAGCATAATCGGCGTCGGCATAAGCTTTCAAATCCAAAGATTGTCTTTTAGGATACCATAAACCATAGTTTGCAGTGCCGACTAAGTATCTTAGAATCATTACCATGATACTAAGGCTCTTCCTAATAAGAAATAACGTCCGCTTGTGCTTTTTTGGTCAAGTCGACAACCAGCGTAATCGGTGTCGATATAAGCTTTCAAATCCAAAGATTATCTTTTAGGATACCATAAACCATAGTTTGCGGTGCCGGCTAAGTATCTTAGAATCATTTTGACAACTTGAAAATGAGTTTGCATGGGTTTTGATTGAAATCTAGCACAAAGGCCAATGGAAAACATGATATCCGGTCTAGAAGCAGTTAAGTAAAGCAAGCTACCAATCATGGCCCTATATAAGGAATCATCAATGGGTTCCCCATTTTCATCCTTATCAATTTTAGTAGAGGTAGCCATTAGAGTGGTAGCATGTTTGCAATGTTCCATCCCAAACCATTTGAAAAGTTCATTTGTATACTTCTCTTGGCTTATAAAAATCCCAGCGGGCATTTGCTTTATTTGAAAACCAAGAAAGAAAGTCAATTCTCCCATGAGACTCATTTCAAATTCCTTTTGCATAATATCACTAAATTGTTTACATAAAGATTCATTTGATGCACCAAAGATAATATCATCAACATAAATTTGAACAACTAGAAATTCAGATTCATATGTTTTGAAAAATAAAGTAGAATCTGAATTTCCAATTGAAAAACTGTTATCAAAAAGATAATTTTTGAGCCTTTCATACCAATTTTGAGGTGCTTGTTTTAGACCATAAAGTGCTTTCATAAGTTTGTAAACATGATCATCTTTACCAGGAATCTCAAAACCAGGTGGTTGGGCCATATATACTTCCTCTTGTATTATTCCATTTAGAAATGCACTTTTTACATCCATTTGGAACCGTTTGATGTTTTTGTGGGAAGCTATAGCTAGTAGCATTCTAATGGCTTCAAGTCTTGCCACCGGTGCATAAGTTTTATCAAAGTCTATTCCTTCTTGTTGATCATACCCTTGTGCTACCAACCTAGCTTTATTTCTTACTACTCCCCTGACTTCATTTAACTTATTTCAAAAAACCCACTTAGTTCCAATAATGGTTTTATCTTGAGGTTTAGGAACTAAGTCCCGTACAACATTCTTAGTGAATTGGTTTAATTCTTCTTGCATTGCCATTATCCAATAATCATCTTTTAGAGCTTCAGTCACTTTCTTAGGTTCAATTATAGATACAAATGCCATATTTGCAACATCTCTAAAAGATGATCGGGTTTTTACTTTGTCCTTAGGATTTCCAATGATTAGTTCTTGAGGATGATCCTTAATGAGTCTAGGGATGGGTTATTGTGTCTCAATTTGTTGATCATTTTCAGCATTTTGATCATCTTTAGTTGATATGGTTAGATATTCAATTTGATGAGTAATATCAACTATGTTATCACTTTGTTTTAGTTCTTCATGAAAAGTAATGTGAATGGATTCTTCAACTATTCTAGAGATAGTATTGTAAACTCTAAATGCTTTGCTAGAAGTTGAATATCCTAAGAAAAGAGCTTTTGTTATTTAGAGTCAAACTTTTCTCTATCATCTTTTGTGTTTAAGATATAGCAAGTTGAGCCAAAGGTATGAAAATAATCAACCCTTGGTTTCTTATTATAAATGATTTCATATGGTGTTTTCTTCAAATACGAGTGTACAGTTACTCTATTTAGCACATAGCAAGCTATGTTTACTGCTTCAGCCCAAAATGTTTTAGATGTATTATGTTCAAGCATCATAGTCCTAGACATTTCTTGTAAGGACATATTCTTTCTTTCAACTATACCATTTTTTTTGTGGAGTACGTGAAGCTGAAAAATTGTGAGTGTAGCCTTGAGATGTGTAGAATTCTTCAAATATATGATTCTCAAATTCTCCACCATGATCACTTCTAACTGTGCATATTTTATTTTGTAATTGATTTTCAATCTTTAAGCAAAATTGTATAAATACTTGAATGGTATCATCTTTATTTGCAAGGAAATGAACCCATGTATATCTACTGTAATCATAAACAATAACAAAGCAATATCTTTTTCCACCAATAGATTGTGTCCTCATAGGTCCAAATAAGTCCATATGAATAAGTTCTAGTGATCTACTGGTGCTAAGCATATTTTTGGGTTTAAAAGAAGTTTTAGTTTGTTTACCCAAAGTACATGGTTCACAATTTTCAGATTGATTAAAAGACAGCTTAGGCAAACCACGAACAAGATCATATTTAACTAGCTTTTTGACAACATGTGAACTAGCATGACCTAATTTTCTATGCCATAATTGGAGAGAATTATCTTTTGCAAGTAAGCATTTTCCAACTACAGATTTCATAGAGTTAGGTCTAAGAATATATAAATTTCCAATTCTTTTTCCTTCATACACAACATTTGTAGTGTTTTCTATTAGTAACTTGTAGCAATTTTTATTGAATAAAACATCATATCTAGTATCACATAGTTGACTGACACTTATTAAATCATGGTACAGACCATCAACAAGTAAAACATTTTTTATTTCAAGGTTTGTACCAATATTACCTATTCCAACAATTTTACCTTTGCCATTGTCTCCAAAAGTGACTGTTCCACTTTTCTTTTCTTCAAAAGTTTGAAAAGCATCCTTATTGACGGTCATGTGTTTTGTGCATCCACTATCAACCACCCAATCCTGCAACAAAATATGGATTTTGGTACCCATGTGATGGTCCATTATGGTTAGGTACATTTAATAATTAACTGAACATGATTACATAATTTAAGCTTCTTAGAACTTCATTTGGTCAACAAATACTTCGCCCGATCTTGTCTCCGTTGACAATTTCTCGACTGGGATTGTTATTGTTTTCACTGCAGATTTCAGATTTGATATAGAAATTCCTTCGGTCGAATAATTTCTCGACCGAGAACTGTCTCGGTTGAACTATTTGTCGACTGAGATTGTTTCTGTTTGTTTTCAGTAATCTATTTATGTCAGTTTGGGCTTAAATCGTTGTAATATGCTAAGGTACCATTCTATTTAGTTGAGATGAGACATTAAGATATTCAAATGAAGTGTTAGGTCAAATCTCAACTTAATCATATTAAATTGGCTAAGTTTGGGGTCTTGGAACCCATACTAACTCAACATCCTTTTTCTTGTAAGGACATGAGAAGGAATAATGTCCAAGACGCAAGCAATAGTGACAAGAAATAGAATCAATTTCATTTCTCTTTCTAGGATTTTGAGTTGTGTTCTTGGGTACAAACATGATCTTGGTCTTGGGTGCTTGAGTTCTCCTAGGTTTGGGTTGATAAGAGTTTTCTTTTGGAACATATCCTAAACCTCTTCTTCCACTATAACCAGAAGAGTTCTTTAGGATCATGTCAAGAATATCATTATTTCTCAAGCTACTAACTTCTTTTTGATATCTAACTTTGCTTGATCTAGATCATATGATAAATCATCTCTTTATTTAGCAACAACATCATAATCTAGATGAGTACATAGGATAGGTTGAGTCTGAAAATTATTTAGTTTTGCAAACAATTCAATCTTTTCTTGAGAAAGAAGATCATAGTTTGTTTCTAAAGTAAGCAAATTCATATTGCAATCATTTAAAGATAATTTCAAAGTAATGTTTTCAGAAATAATTTTGTCCTTTTCAAAAGAAAGATTGTTTAATTTAGCATATAAATCCTCATTAGTTCTAGTAACTTTCTTTAGTTTCTTTTTGCAATCAATATATTTGTCATGAGTATCTTGAAGACTAGCAATTAGATCTTCTTTAAGAAAATCAAGAAGGCTTACCTCTGAGAATCATCACTATCATCTTCTTTGGCCATGAGACACTCCACATTCTCTTCTCCACTCTCACTATCACTTGACTCATCCCAAGCAACTTTGCATGCTTTTTCTCCCTTCTTCTTGGATGAGATTTTCTTCCCTTTCTTTGCTTTAGGACATTCATTCTTAAGATGTCCCTTCTTTCCACATTCAAAACACCTAGGAGAGGAAGAATAAGAAGAACCAATAACTTTATTAGATTTAAATATTCTATATTTCTTACCATTTACAATTAGAGATTCTTCGCCCTCATCTCCATCACTTGTCTCATCACTTTCTTGAGTGATGATCTTTATAGCCTTGAAAGCCATGTCCTTCTTTCTTCCTTGTTGAATTTCATGCTCTCACCTTTCTTCCTCCTCCAAGGTTTCCTCGTGTGCTTCTAAGTTTCCAATGAGTTGCTCCATCCTTAGTCGAGTGAGGTCATTGGCTTCTTCAATTGCGGTCACCTTGGGCTTGTACTTAGGAGGAAGAGACCTAAGAATTTTTGACACTTGATCTTCTTCACTAATGGCTTTACCTAATGCATTCAAACCATTAAAAATAGAAGAAAACTTTGCATACATTTTACTAATAGACTCATTTGGTTCCATACGAAACTATTCAAACTTTTGTTTAAGCATGCCAATTTTGGAATTTTAACTTAAACAGTTCCTTCATAGGTAATAGAGAGTCTATGCCATATCTCATATGCAGTTTCACAATTTGAAATTCTATTGAACTCACCTACAGAAATGGAACAATAAAGAATACTTACAACTTTTGCATTTAATTGAGCTGATCTCACCGTGTTTGCATCCCATGTAGCATAGTCTGTTTGAGGAAGATCATATGCATTTGAGACCATTCTCCAAATATCCCATCTAATTTCTTGAAAATAGAATTGCATCCTCCTCTTCTAATAGGTGTAGTTGGTGCCATCAAATGGTGGAGGCCGATCTACGAGTGTTCCTTCCAAGTTGAGGTTGTTGAGTACCCCATCACCCATTTTCTTCAAGACTTTGTTAAAGTTCCTTGAAGCCTGCTCTGATACCAATTGAAAAACACTAGAGGGGGTGAATAGGGTTTTATAATAATTTTTAAAATAATTCAACCAACAAACAACCACAAAGATGTTGAAGAAGGAGGCAAGGATTTAGAGTGGTTCCACCCTTAGAAAAAACTAAGGGAGTCAGTCCACTACCCAATTGTTTCCAATTGGGATTTGAAAGTATTTGAATTTTAATACCTTCTCAAGGATGTTACACAAAATTACAAATAGCTTCCCAAACCCTTTGGACAGCCTTCACCTGAAGTTGTCTCACCAACCTTGAAGCAACCTTCACTTGAAGTAACTTCAAGCTCCCCCTTGAAGTAGCCTTCCTCCTTGAAGTAGCTTCCCATTGAGACCTTCTAGAAGTAGTCCAAAGTCCTCCTTATCCACCTGAGAATATTTCACCCTCTCTACATCACAGCCTCCAACCTAGGAGTAGCAAGGAGAGTATAATGCAATAAGAAAGAACAAGAAAGGAAAATGGATATTACAATTACCACTTAAGCACAAGGCTTGAACTCTATATCAAACGGTTTGATCACCTATCCAATGTGTATGAAAGTGGAAGTATAGTGGGTAGGAGATTCTAGACTACAGGACACTAAATGCTAGCAATGGAAATGATTTGCAAGTGTTTAAGTTACTCAATTGCTCACAAGGATTGATTCACAATTGCAAGTATGTGTACTCAAGTGAGTTTAGGTGTCCTAAGGGATGTCCTATTTAGAGGAATGGCCTACTAGTGCTTAGGGACGTTCTAGACACTTTCTAGGGGGTTCTTAGTGCTTAACTAGCCGTTAGGTATTCACTAATTGCATTTGTAATGACTAGTTAATTACTTCTGAAAAGTGCAGACAGACACCTTCTCGGTCGAGAAGTTTGTCGATCGAGTGTCTCTCATTCGAGGAGATTATCGACTGAGGGTGAGTCTGGATCAACATTCAACTCAACTCCCAACCACTTTTTCCACTAACTATAACAGTTATATAACCAAGTCTAACATCTATAGAACCTGCTCGAGATACTATCTCGGTCGAAGTAAAGTTCGACTGAGCCTTTCTATGTGATTGCTTTTTAGCAGGTTATGCAAAGATGTTCATTCTTTAGACTTGGGAGTTTCTCGATCGATAAAATGTTCGATCGAGAGTATCTCGGTCGAGAAGTTTGTCGACCAAGACTAACTCTGTTTCAAAACTTTAACTTATATGCTAAGTGTAAGAAATGAATGTGCAATTGTGATGCTCACTTAGGGATGACCTATCTAAGTGTTGTGTGTGGATAGGGAAGATCTAAACGCTTGATTTACATGATATCTAAGTACTTGTGCATTATATATTTGTACAAGCTTATATTTGATTACAATCATGAAAATAAAGCAATTTAAGCATGTAGATCCTCGAAAACTTTGTCATCCACCTTGTTCATGAAATACTCAAGTAACACGTTAGATCCACAAGAATGAAATGTTTGTCATTTTTGAAACAAAGGGATTTTGATGATGTCCATTTAGCCAACAATCTTCATACTCATCTGAACCCTTGGAGGAGAGAGGACGTCCCCAAAAACAAGGAGGTGAAGAAGAAGGCTACTTCCCCGAGCTCCATGGAGTTTCTTCCACTTCTTCCCCTTTCTTTTGCCATTTCTTTGACTATGTGTAGCTAAGCCCCTAGTGGTGGGCTGTTTGGGGATAAAATGTGACTTTGATACCATGTTGTGGGAATTTTGGCTTGTAATGAACTCAATTTTATCTATGATGATTGCTCCATGCTTTTGTCTCTTATCCCATTGCCATGCTTATGATTTATACTTTTTGCTATTAATTGCTTATTTGATAGTACTTGATGATACCATTTTTCTAGGAGAATTGGGATGCATGTGGCAATCTTAGGTGTGACTCCTAGGTCCCAATAGGGGATCCCTAGATAGTCCCCTTTGTTCCTACATGCCTATCTCCTCTCCTACTACTTGGTATAAGACCTAAGTTACTAGTATAAGTGGGAGTGATGTGATTTCCTAGGGTGTTCTAAAGGCTAGAATGGCTAGTGGCATGAGGTCAAATACCCTCGTCTCTACTCCCATCTCTATCCTCAACCCTCAATTGCTCAATACCACTTATCCTAGAAACCTAGATTTGGCCAATCCTATTAGAATTACACCTAACCCTAGTCTTCACTAGTAGTATAGGGTACATTCTAATAGAATTTGCCTTATTTTTTGGTTTGGTAATCTAGATGAAAGATGAGAACCATGCTTGTCCAATAATCTCCCCCAACTAATATCAAAGTTACATCCCCAAACGGCCCACCTACCTTAATCAACTTATTTAAAACTCAACTTGCTCTGCTTGCTTGTTCATTCTAATCTAGTTTAGTTGCTTTTACTCAATCTATTTAATTGCTTAGTTTTTCTCTTTAGTGTTAACTTAAGTTCTTGCTCACTCTAGTGGTCAACTTAGATCCTAAATTGCTTCTTGTTTTTTTAGTGTAGTGTAACTCACCTTTGCTCTTGCTTAGTTAGTTAGTTAACCTAGTTTGTTAAACTTGCTTGTTTAAGATAACTTAGGTTTAATTCCACCTTTTTTGTTTGTCCACTTAGAGTAATCACAAAACAAACCCCTTTTAAACCCTTCAAACCTAGTCTCTGCATTAGGAACATAGCCAACACTAGCCAAGCTCTAGTGCCCCCTCTATCCCTGAGGACCGACCCCTATTCTTGCCAATCACCTATACTACAATAGTACCGTGTGCGCTTGCAGGCGACCTGTTTGGTTTTGTGATCAACTTGGTAAGGGCCAATATAAATTTCAAAAGTTCCCTCCCGTGTGTTTGAGTCCCGTGGAGTGCATCTAGACACCCTTAGTTGGCTAGTGTGTACACCTCTAGCTTGACGCATCACCGACTAAGAGAAAACCACTTTTACATGCACCTATGGAACCTATACTTACCGTTGCATGCCTTTCGGTCTTTGTAATGCCCCAACGACGTTTCAACACTACATGATGGCTATTTTCTCTGATTTTATTGAAAACATAATGGAAATATTCATGGATGATTTGAGCATTTACAGAGATTCCTTTGATCAATGTTTATGCAATTTGTCACTAGTTTTAGCCTGTTGCAAAAAGGTTAACATAGTAATAAACTGGGATAAGTGCCATTTCATGGTACAATTTAGTGTAGTACTAAGCCATATAATATCTAATAAAGGTATTGAAGTTGACAGGGCTAAAATGGAAGCTATTGAGAAGATGTCTACTCCTTCTTCAGTCAAGGACATCTGTAGTTTCCTTAGACATGTAGGGTTCTATAGGAGATTCATTAAAGACTTCTCCAAGATTGCAAAACCATTATGTTTCTTTCTTGCAAAAGATGTTGAATTTATATTCAATGATGACTGTCATACAACTTTCAACAAGCTCAAAGAAGCTCTTATTTTAGCCCCAATCATCCAACCACCAGACTGGAGTGCTCCTTTTGAATTAATGTGTGATGTGAGTGACTATGCTGTAGGGTCAGTTCTTAGATAGTAGAAAGATAAGAAGCTTCATGCCATATATTATGCAAGCAAGACTATAGATGAGGCACAAATCAATTATACAACCACCGATAAGGAGATGCTTGCTATAGTGTACGCTTTTGACAAACTCATACAATATTTGGTAGGATCCAAGGTAATTGTGTATACAGATCATGCTTCCATTAAGTATTTGCTTAACAAGAAAGATGCCAAACCTCGTCTCATCTGCTGGATATTGCTTCTTCAAGAGTTTGATCTTGAGATCTGGGATAAGCAGGTGACATAGAACAATGTTGCTGATCATCTATCTAGGTTGACTACATATGTTGGAGATTTATTGCTTATTGAGGACCAATTGCTGATTGAGAAACTCTATGCTTTATCATCCACACAAGCAACATGGTTTGCAAACATTGCAAATTTTCTTGCCACAGGGGAGATGCCCCCAATCTTGACATATCAACAGAAGAAGAAGTTTTTCCATGATGTAAAGTTCTACTATTGGGACGATCCCTTGTTGTTCAAACATGGGAGTGACAGACTCATCCAGAGGTGTGTTGCTGAAGAGGAAATTGCCACAATCATTTCTGAATGTCATGCTTTTCCTTACAGAGGTCACTTTGGAGGAGAGAAGACTGCAACAAAGATTCTCCAAGCCAGTTTCTATTGGCCAACCTTATTCAAAGATGTCAACCATTTCATCAAAGCATGTGATAAATGCCAAAGGGTTGGAGGAATATTAAGATGCAATGATATGCCTCTTAACTCCATTTTAGAGATTGAGGTATTCGATATGTGGGAAGTTGATTACATGGGACCTTTCCCATCTTCTTGTGGTTATCAATATATTTTAGTTGCTTGCGATTATGTTTCTAAATGGGTTGAGGCCATCCCAACCCAAGCACCATATGCAAAATCTGTAATCAAGCTTTTCTAGAAAATCATTTCCCCCCAGTTTGGAGTTCCTAGAGATGTGATTTATGATGGAGGCACACATTTTGTTGAGAAGCAGTTCAACAATCTTCTATCCAAGTATGGAGTCACTCATAAAGTCTCTATGCCCTACCATCCTCAAACTTCTAGACAAGTAGAAGTCTCCAACTGGCAGCTGAAGAGCATTCTAGAAAAGACTGTGTCTAGGTCAAGGGAGGATTGGGCCTTGAAGATAGATGATGCATTGTGGGCATATTGAACAACTTACAGAACTACCACAGGCACAACTCCATTCAAGCTAGTATATGGTAAAACTTGTCACCTTCCACTAGAGCTAGAACATTGTGCTTTATGAGCTATCAAATTCCTAAACTTTGACATGAAGAAGGCTGGTGAGAAACATCTATTGCAGTTGCAAGAGCTAGAGGAACTCCATCTAGATGCATATGAGAAAGCAAAGCTCTACAAGGAAAGAACAAAGGCTTGGCATGAGAAGAGAATCCGCAGGAAAGATTTCAAGGAAGGAGACAAAGTGCCGCTATTCAACTCAAAGCTCAAGTTATTTCCTAGAAAATTGAGATCTAAGTGGTCCAGTCCATTTCTTGTAATGAAGATATTCCCATATGGAGATGTTGAACTAAAAGGCAAAGATGGCAGTTTTAAAGTCAATGGACAATGTTGCAAACTATACACATCTCGAGATGAAGTTGGAAAGGGAGCCTCTTGCTCTGTCCAATATGCTTGATGAAAAGATTGAAGAGTCTCACTCCGGACTATATATAGAGGACCTCATGGGAGTTGAACCCACATTAGGATAGATTTCCTTTATGTTATTTGAGTTAAGAACACTCTTTAGTTTCTCAAATAAGATTGTCATGGATGAATGTAATAACTTAGACAATACCTATCACTATTACTGTGTTGACCAAAAGCTATTTTCTACAGAAACTATAAAGACACGATGTGTATTTATTTCACACGGCATGTCACTGATCACAGAAACAATGCATCCAAGTCAAATCTCTAGGTACACGAAGTGTTATCATCCGACATGCCGTGTGCTCTTTACATATCATATTTCTAGAATCTCACACGACGTGCATAAATTCAGCACACGCTGTGTGCAATCACACTAAATTTCAAAGCAGGACTTTCTAGAATCAAACACGCCATGTATTTATTTGACACGTCGTGCCTTAATCAACTGGTGATATCTACATTTGTTTCTAGAATTTCACACGACGTGTCGTAATTCACACATGCCGTGTCTTAACAATGCAGATTCAAACTGAAGATAGCAAGGATTCTATTTAGAAAATGACACGACATGTCATCCATAATACACGATGTGTCCTTTCTTACAGTAGACCAAAGTATTACTCGATCTGGAAAAGAACATATGTCCTTATTCAGACACGACGTGCACTTCAATAGCAAAATGGGGCATATCTTATCTGGAAAATAACTCAACATGTCTTTATTTGAACATGTTGTGTAGTTATCAGTTAAAGGGACACAATTTAAATTACTGGATTAAGACACGACGTGTATATAGTACAACATGACGTGTCTTCTAACACAAAAAGGAAGTACTGCCATGAAACACAATGTGTCCTAAAAAAGACACACCGTGTCTTTTGACGAGAATATGAGTTTTTAACCCTAACCGAGCCACCTATCTTACTCACGCCTCTCTTTTGAGTCACACTTCTCTTTCGAGTCATGTCAGATTCCCTAGCACCGTGTGCACTTGACCCCTTGCTCCAGTGTCGTGTGCCTTAGCACACCTTGCAGCGTCGCCTCCGTGTCATCTTCAAGTAGCACCACTGTGCTCAAGCGTCGCCACCTTGCTCGACTTACATCAACATCCACGGGCCATCCTCATCTTCAAGCTCTAGCCACCACATCCTCTCTCCCTCTCGCTAAGAAGCAGCAACCTCCAGTGGTCATCTTCACCAAGTACCTCACAAAGCTCATCGATCCCACCATCCCCAACAACTAGAAGTACATGCCATGTTGTCCAAAAGACACATTGTGTCTGCCACTTTGTAGTTAGATCTTCTGCAACTGAACACGCCGTGTCCTTTTCTAAACACATCATGTCTTAGCCCATCAGCAACTATGGTGCCTGTTAAGCAAACCTCCAATCACAAGCATGGTGCTAGCTCCTCCTCTGCACTAGCATACATCTCCACTACCCAATTCTGGGTCACTCCTGAGGAAGACCCGACGTACCAATTTCTCATAGCAAGGAGAGTGCTTCCTACATGATTTTCTTATGGACAGACTCTCATAACCCTCAACTTCAAGGATGAGGTCTTCATGCGCCTGCAACATTTGGGGTTAAGCTACATATACTGCACAGTATCAAACACTTACCCCCATTTAGTTTATGAGTTTTTGACGATGCTCACTACTGAGCAAGACCCACAAAAGAAGTTGGAACCTTATGGTATTATCCGTTTCTGCCTTTTGGGTCATAGTTTTAAGCTTACCTTCAGGCATTTCTGCAAGGTTTTGGATTGCCACTACTAGGGGGCAATTAGTTATCCACCAGTTTTTCACAGTGACGAATTTTGGTTTGAGATATCAGATGAGGAATGCCATGACACCAAGCAAGCTAGGGCGTCCACTATTCACAACCCTATTTTCAATACATGCACCACCTTCTTAGTATCGGAGTCATTGCTAAGAAAGAAACTCAAGGGGTTGTTGGAAAACAAGATCTTTTCTTTTTGTGGGGAATGATGTATGACTATGAGATCAATGCAACTTATTATATCCTTACACATTTTGTAGACATTAATAAAGTGAAGAAGAGGGAATCTGGAGACATAATGTGTGGTGGTTTGATCACTTTGATAGCACAAAAGTTAGATGTTGATCTGACAGGTCTCAAGGCTGCACCAGGTAGAAACATGGTAGACATTCAATATCTACTTTCTATAGGATTGATCTCAAGGGTTGCCAATAGTGATACCAAATTTAGGCAATTCTTTGATGACGATCAATACATTGACATGCCAGATCCTGAACATATCACATTGGAGAACAAAGACAATTGGAAAGTCATTCTGAACACTGAAGAAGAAGTTGATGCAGCTAAATCTACTGATGATACTGGGGCACCCCCTACTTCTCCACCACATCCCTCCACCAGCACACAGATAGATAATACTCGGGCCATGCCTGATGTCAAGCATCTTTATGGATATGTGTAGCAACGTTTTGATCACATTGATGCCCACCTGGATCAGTTGGGTACGTAGTACACTGCAATGCACAACATGGTCCACCGCATGGATTCATGGCACATTTCATAGGGTCACTACTCCATTCCTTAGTCATATCAGCCACTACCGACTCAGCAACCTGAGTTCATACCACAACCCATGCCAATGGATGTCCCTGATGGTGATGAGTTTGTCAGCAGTTCTTTCCACCAGACCATGGGGGCAATGACCCCTCTTTTTGATTTCATCCATGACAGGTACCTGTTTGTTTCCTCCACAAGTTTGATTGATGCAGTGAGGACACTACGGATTTCAAGCTTGGGGGGGCACAACTGGCCCGTAATGTAGCTTTTGTTTTCATTTTCTTTTGTTAGTCATGTCATTCTTTTATTTCATCTTGTTTTATGTTCTGTATTTCTTTTCATGGCAAGTTTAATATGAAATGAGGCTATTCTGATGCAATGAACTCTTTTACCTTGTATTCTTGAACCATCTAGTCCTTTTATACCTATTTCAAATAACTATATGAAAGAATTAGTAAAGAACATGCATGGATCAAATGAATTTCCCTATGTACTTGATCTTGGTTTATATTTTTTTTGTAGCTTGAACATTCAATTTCCACATCTTTGATTGCCCAATACATGTAATGGTCTAATTTTTTTGTCAATGAATCAACTCTTCAACACTAATTACAATACGGGATACTCTTGCCAAACCCTTAGTGCATATACAATCGGTTTTTCAGTGAAAAATTTGCAAAACAAATGAATGAAATCTTGCTAACTTAATTTTCTAGATGACTCTCTTATGTTGTGCAAAAAATTATTTTATCTTTTCCACCCTTTACCCAATAAAAGATGGTTGATAGCCCACATATCATGCTAGCCTAGTGTGAGTCCGATCCGACAACGATGGTTAGGTGGTATGAATCAAAAGAGGGTAAAACAACACCCCATCAACACTCTACATGTGCATAAGCCTACATTAGCAGCTGAGTGCTAGAATCCAACATTGTATTATCTTTTTGAAAAGAGAAAAGAGAGAACAACTGAGATTGTTAAAGTTAGCTAAAATTTCATCCTTTGTATCCATAATAGATGGAATTTCATACTGTACATCCACTAGTTGTTTGGCTTGATTATCCAAATTCTGTTTAGTGTTGTTTAGTTGATTGATTTACTTAATTTGTGACCACCCCTACTGAATTAATTTTTTTCTCTCTTGGATGTTTAAGTTGAATCGATGGCTATGAATATAAACCTAATGTACATTGTTGGTTGAGTTTATTGCACACTTCCATTTCATTTAATCCATGCATGATCTTGAAAATTCCTTCATTTGTGTGACTGTGCTCTTTTTGCTTGAGGAGAAGCAATGGTTCAATCTTAGGGGGATTTGTTGTGTGCATTTAAAATCAATTTCTTGCACTTTTTCACACACAATTCCAGTTCATTTTGTTTCCATTTAGCCTCTATGCATGTTTCTCTTTCCACCTTTTTGTTATTTTGATTATCGCATGATGTGCATTGCAGATTGCTTAAAAAGGGTCAAATTGGAGATAGCCCAACTCAACTCCGATATCATTGGGGTTTCTCCACACTTTGCAGACCATTCAGAGTCTTATTTCTGCTAAAATAGTATTGCACATGGCGTATCTGAATTAAGACACGACGTGCACGATTCCAGTTAGCCATGCATCCAGCCGAAGGTAAAAATACGCGGCGTGTCCTCCACAGACACGACGTGTACCTGGGATTTCAAAGTTGACAGTATGTTTCTGGAAACAGTCACGACATATCTTAATTCAGACACGCAATGTGCTTTACACAGATCAACTATTGAAGACCAGAACACGACGTGTCCTAAGGAAGACACGTCGTGTCGGTGTCAATTTTAGAAAAATTGAAAAATGACGCCTCTCATTTTTAAAGACAAAACCAACCAAGGGAGCGGTTATCACATGTGATATTTTGAATGCTTTTCATCTAAGAGGAGGTCTAGAGAAAAAGGGAGGTGATTTTGGGTGGAAGAAGGTAGTTTCTTGCAAAAGAACCTCCATTCTTCTTCTCTTCTTCTCCATTTTCTTCTCCAAAGGTGCAACAGAGTTTCTTCTCTCCACCAAGCTTCTTGGGAGGAAAGTTTGCCCAGTTTGGAGCAGATTTAGGAGTGGAATTTTGTACCCAAGCTGAAATTCTACTCTTTTTGGGTTACACCTTTAGTTCTCTTAGATTTTACTTCTCTAAACCATGTTAAACTCTAAAAAATTTTGCATCATTTCTGCTGTACATCATCATGGACGAGTAGGCTCTTTTTCTTAGATACGGGAGAGTAACTCCCATATCATGACATGTATGGAACATGATAATTTCGTACTAAATTCTAAATGATTGCTTTACCACCTTTTGAGTATCGGTTTCTTACTTCTTGCATGTATGGCTGGCCACTATGTAAGCATGTTTTATGCTTTCTTGCTTAATCTGAGAAGATAAGTAGGAGAGTAAGGAGGTACTCTCTTGGCAACCCCTCCTTTACTACGAGAGTGGAAATTATGGGGTTGAGGAGTAGGTTTGTGATACAAAATGAAATACATACATGAGAGTGTTGTATTGAGTTAGGATTGTTGTATTTGCACTGAGAGGTGAGGTATAACATACAACTCTCCCTTAGCAAGTGTTTCGTATGCTTAAATTTTGTGTTTCTACTTCATGTTATGATGTGCTAGTGAAATCCTAAATCTGAGATTGTTTTAAATATGAAATCTAACCCTTTTAAGTAATCTTTTTACTTTTTAGTCTAATTCTAAAATTCCAGTTTAATCAATCAAAATTTTCTTTAAAAAAGGTCTATATTGTTGAAACTTAGCACTCTTGTGTTTAATTGATTACTAAAGATCCTTGTGTTTGATCTCGACTACAACTACTCATGTATACTTGCGGGAATTGGCTAGTTGAGTAAAAGATCATTTATATGATTGAAACTCATTAGTGTAACAACAACCAGCTACATGGCTGATTATATATTTACAATCACACTTGTGCCCAGAGGAGATGAGGTATACTGCTCAGGCTCCAACCAACCACCACTTAGTCAAAATTCATATTATACAAGGTCAATGGAAGAGCCAACTGCTAAGACCTCACCCATCTTGATCAGTACGAGACCACTGGCAGTGACATCATGTCAAACGGTAACTAGCTTGCCGGGGTATAGCGACATCTTCGCTATAGAGATACAACCGCATAATGCACTCTCTTCGGGGAGATATCACATCAATCCCCGATACATTTTCGTCAGGGTGATCACACGACAACCATGGCATTCATCGGGGAAATAACACATCAATCCCCATCTAGACATAAGGATATGTTCGTCCTTCACCCCCACATATTAGAAAATATACACTCCGAGTTAAACTCATTTCACCATTCAACAAATCCTGACATCAAATGGATCTATGGCCTTGGCAACTACATGATAAGGTTCCATTTGATTAATTAGGTGTATTACAATATCTTTTAGCATCAATCAAGTTACAAGCATGAATTATAACAGATGCTATAAAGAAAGTGTAATACATTTATCAAGCACTTTAATAATCTTTGGAACACATTGAATGCATAACATTCAAGATCTCAGTCCCTTATCACATTACTGGGAATTCTCATCCCTTAACATTATCATCATCATAATTTCTAGATCTGGGTATTCAAACCCTTAGTTCATCATTGAACATTGTCACCTCTTATCAGGTAACTATTACCTCTAGGTCCTTAGACCATGTATACGTTATACTTATTACACAAGTATTTCATATGGCTCAAAAGGCCCATTTAATTTGTATCATATGAAACATCATAGCTCATACCTGACTATGCTCATCATGTCATGATACCTGCATGGTTAGTATTTTATGATAAAGATAATATCAAGTACATAACCTCACCATGCAATACAAGAGGAATACAAATGTCTCATTATTAGGGTTAGGGTTTCCCTTTCAAGCTGATTAGGGCTTCAAGCCAATCAGGGTTTCAAACCGATTAGGGTTTCCAATCAATTAGGGTTTCAAGCCAATTAGGGTTTCAAGTTCATATTATCAAGAATTAAAACCCCGATTCATAGCTCCATACATATTAGGAGTATCAATATATGACAATTAAGTGATTATCACACAAATATGAGTTTCTCTCTCATCCTTATTAGGATATTGATTACATCATACTTTATTGAGTTGGATCAACCCTTTTATCAAGGTACATTGGCCTACATTTATCAAAATGCATGGAACTCTATACCTCTTAAGGTATCATTTGACATAACACACTTCATGTGTTACTCCATCAGGTATATTGGATTGAGGTGCTTCCACCATATCGTGCAAGAGGTGTGTGCTTTCTTCCATATCTGGCAAGAGGTGTTTGTGTGCTTCCATATCACCCAAGAGGTGTATGTGTGCCTCCATATCGCCGAAGAGGTGTATGTGTGCTTCCATATCACCCAAAAGGTATATGTGTGCTTCCATATTGCCCAAGAGGTGTATGTGTGCTTCCATATCACCCAAGATGTGTATGTGTGCTTCCATATCACCCAAGAGGTGTGGTATTACTTACATATCACCCAAGAGATGTGGGATTGCTTCGATATTTCCCAAGAGGTGTATGTGTGTGTTACCATATCATGCATGAGGTGTATACTCATCACCATATCATTCTAGAGATGTATGATCATCATATCGTGCATGAGGTGTATCCTTGATCACCATATCATCCATGAGGTGTATGTGTGTGTCACTTCATATCAAGTTGCTTAAAATTAGGGTTTTTGCATATCAGGTTATACCCTTATGCTCATACCTCTTCAAATCTTCATGGTATCAGCCTACCCTTCACCACGTGTTAAGTGACAGCCTCGACAACTGGTTAGTCTCAAACAACCCAAGTGTACAAACTGATAGGGATGTGGGGTTTCAAGATATATCAGATTTGATATCACCATATAGGGTTTCATCACCATATCGGGTTAGAGGTGTGTACTTGACACCATATCATTCAAAGATGTGTATACTCATCACCATATCGTGCTAGTGGTGTATGCACATCACCATATCAGGTTAGAGGTACTTCAATCCAATATCGGTTCATGTCATGATGATGTCAGCATCATCAAGCTCTATAACTCATTCCTTACTCTCCTAGTTCATGGACAATAGGTCTATGCAACTATTAGAACTCATGGATTCATCAAATATTAAAGGAAACTCAAAATTGAAAGTAGATCATCAAGTATAGAAAGATTGAAGGTGAATAATAACATGATTGGGTTCAAGTTATATAACCTGCATCAAGAACAAATTCAAAGCTCCAAGTTCCAAAGCTTCAAGTTCCCAAGGTTGAATATGAACTTATCAAGATTTCAAGACTCGTTCACAACTCCTTCATATGAAAAGAATCCATATATAAGAACTTGGTGAAGAAGAAAAGAAAGAAAGAATCACAACCCACGATCATGCTATATCCAAGGTTGAAGGTGACCATGACTTCACCTTAAGATTAATGGCTCTATATCCTACTTGATCCTTAATACTATGCATGATATCTAAGATAAATGGAGTGATAAGGTTAAAAAAGATTCACTAGTAGGTGAAAGGAGTGGTATATATAATTGAGGCTTACGAGAGAGAGTGTATAAGATGTGACATCATTTTGAACTACTAGGTGCCACGTGGCCATGCATGGTTGACATGTGTCCATGCATGCATATTTATCTTGACATGCAAAACTCTTGAGGATAATATAGGGATAATATTTTGGCCATTAGTTATCTTGTTGAGCAAGATATTTCAACTCAACATCACTTTATTCACAAACCAATACACTTTTTCTAAGGAAAGTTGTAAACTGATATCCATCACCTCCCTATAGTGCTTAACCCAACATGGCAAAGGCCAAGAGTTGAAAAAATGATATGGGACCTCCTCGATGCCTCCTTGGCCAATAGGAACTCCCATATAAGCTCTACAACTCAATACAACTCAATTAGGGCTTCAACTATACAACTCTTCTTGGTCTTTTCATCACCAAGAATACCATCACTCAAAACTGATTCAGACATGATGCCTCTTTCTTTATATCTCCTCTAAATGATTCCAAGAAAGAATATGGACACTATAGAGGTGATAATTTGCATATCAACCCTTCATTTTGGGTAAATTGCAAATTGCACCAAAATTGGTACATAAGGCACAAGCATTATTCAAACAAGTTCCAACTTGGAGCTTAGGCTTTACACAAGCCACCCCTTAGCATCACTCTCTCTCTTATGATTCTAAAGCATTTTAAGAATGTTCAAAATGTGACAAATTGAAATATAACCCTCATCTTGGGTAAATTGTAATTTATACTCAAACTATCATATAATGCACAAACAATTTGCAAATATGCTCAATCATGAAAATTAAACTCAAGGAGAGTCTTAATTACTTTTCAAAAGATTAAAACAAGTTTATGAATAACTTACTTAAGCAAACTTCTAGGTTTATGGAATAACCCAGGTCAGGGATGTTATAATTATCAACCCCTAACAGGGATTTCGTCCCCGAAATCTCGAGAGAAAAGAGAAGGGTACTTCCTCCTCATTTCTTCCTCCAGTTCCCATGTGGTTTATTCAACACCACGGTGATGCTATAGAACTTTTACAAGAACTATGTATTTCTTTTTCAACTTCTTGATTCTTATATAAAGAATCATCATTGGACCTTCTACATAGGATATATCTTCATTCAATGCTACCACTGTAGGTTGCACCACCAACTCTGTATCAGGATGACACTTTCTCAACATAGATGTATGAGACACTGGATGAAGTCTATGTAGCTCAGGTGGCAACTCCAACCTATAGGCTACCTTTCCAATACATGTTGTCACTAGGTAAGGTCCCATAAATCAAGGAGCTAACTTACCCTTCTTCCCAAATATGGGAACACCTTTCCAAGGAGAGACCTTGAGATACACTCTGACTCCAACTTGGAATTCTAAAGGTCTACGACGTCTATTGCCATATGTCTTCTATCTATCATGTGTAGCCTTCAACTATTGTTGTATTACTTTAATCTTTTCAGTTGTCTTTTGCACTAATTTAGGACCCAGATGTTTGTATTTTCCTATTTCATACCAGCATAATGGAGATCTACAACGTCTAGCATATAATGCTTCATATGGTTCCATATCAATACTAGTCTGATAACTATCGTTGTAGGCAAACTCTATTAAGATCAAGTGTAAGTCCCAACTTCCTACAAACTGAAGAACACATGCCCTAAGCAAGTCCTCCAAAGTCTGTATAGTCCTTTCAGATTGTCCATCTGTCTAAGGGTGAAAAGCTGTGCTAAACTTTAACTGCGTACCCAAAGCTTTATGTAGTCATTCCCAAAAATGACTTGTAAACTAGGGACATCTATCAGTCAAAATTGTAGCTGGAACTCTGTGTAATCGCACTATCTCATCTATGTAGATTTGTGCAAGTTTTCAGCAGTATAGGTTGTTTTAACAGGAAGAAAATGTACTGAGTTAGTCAACCTATAAACTATTACCCAAATGGAATCATGACTTTTGGCTGTTCTGGGTAGACTAACCACAAAATCCATTGTCATGTGATCCCATTTCCACTGTGGTATAGGTAAGGGCTGCAATGTTCCTACATGCTTCTGGTGTTCTGCTTTAACTTGCTGACACACTAGACACCGCATAACAAATTCAGCTACATCCCTTTTCAAACCAGGCCACCAATACATATCTTTCAAGTTATGATACATTTTAGTACTCCCTGGATGCATTGCATACATGGATGAATGAGCTTCCTCCAGAACTATCTTTCTTAAGTCATTGGCATCAGGTACTACATCCTACAATGGTAACAGACTACCTCATCCTATGACTCATGGAAACCATCCCATTTATCACTACCATACTCTGACCTGATCTACTGAATCATAGTGTCATCCTGTTGTGCATCTTTAATCTTTTGTATCAGAGTAGGTTTCACATGCATCTCGGCCAGCAATCTAGATAACAAAGATACTTTTAACTGTACATTTATTTGTCTCAAAGAGACAAACATGTCCCGTTTAAAGCTCATTAAAGAATTCAACTGTGCTTTATCTATGGGTGGAGATGAAGATTTTCTACTTAGTGCATCTGCCACTACATTAGCTTTTCTTAGATGATAATCAATTGTACAATTGTAGTCCTTGATTAATTCCATCCAGTGGCATTGTCTCATATTCAACTCATGGTGTGAGAAGATGTACTTTAAGTTTTTATGGTCTGTGAAAATCTAACAAATTTCTCCATTAAGATAATGCCTCCAAATCTTCAATGCGTGGACCACTATAGCTAATTCAAGATCATGTTTTAGATAATTCTCCTAGTGTTTCTTAAGCTTTCAAGAAGCAAAAGAAACTACATGATCACTCTGCATCAGCACACATCCAAGACCATTCTTAGAGGCATCACAAAAAATAATGTATCCCTTTACCTACTCAGGTAAAACCAACACAGGTGCACTAGTCAACCTTTCTTTCAACAATTGGAAAGAACACTAAAACTTGCCATTCCAGATAAAAGGAACCTCCTTCCTAGTCAACCTAGTTAGGGGTAATGATACATAACTGAAGTCTTTAATAAACCTTCTATAGTAACCCACCAGACCTAGGAAACTACAAATCTCAATTGGGTCTTGGGCTATTCACATACTACAACATACTTCACTTTCTTAAGATCAACACGAATACCTGAAGCAGATATAACGTGTCCTAGAAAAGATACTTCTGACAACTAGAACTCACAGTTGCTAAACTTAGCATATAGCTTGTGCTGTCTCAACAAAGTCAAGGCTTGACGAAGGTGTTGTTCATGTTGTTGACCATCTCTACTGTATATCAATATGTCGTCTATGAAGACGACTATGGACTGATCCAGGAATGGCTGGAAGATTCTATTCATCAGCTCCATGAATGCATCTAGTACATTAGTTAGTCCAAACGACATAACTACAAACTCATAATGACCATACCTTGTCCTAAAGGCTGACTTAGGTATGTCATCTTCCTTGATATGTAACTGATGATATCCTGACCTTAGGTCTATCTTAGAGAACATTGTTGCACCAAGCAACTGGTCAAACAGATCATCTATCCTTGACACAGGATATTTTTTCTTTATAGTCACCTTGTTAAGTTGTCTATAGTCTATGCATAATCTCATAGACCCATCCTTCTTTTTAACAAAAAGAGCTGGAGCACCCCATGGAGAAGTACTCGATCAAATGAAACCTTTCTCAAGTAGGTCCTGTAACTATTTCTCGAGTTCTGCCATCTCAGTAGGGGCAATCCTATAAGGTGTTTGGGCTATGGGTTGCGTACCCAAAATTAGATTAATCTCAAAATCAATCTCTCGAGGTGGAGAATATCTAGAAATTCTTCAGGAAACACATCCTTGAATTCCCTGACAATAGGAACTTCCGAAAGACTAGGAATCTTTGCCTTGGTGTCTACCACATGTGCCAAGAATGTTTCACACCTTTGTCGCATCAATCTCTCAGCTAAAATTCCTGACACTAGACATGTTGAAAGAATCTTTCTATCCCCCTAAAAGACCCATGTCTCATTATTGTCTGTGAACATAGCTTGCTTGGAACCACAATCCAAGACAACCTTATACTTTTATAGGGTATCCATCCCAAGAATTACATCAAACCCATGCATCACAAGTGGTATAAGATCCACCTGAATGATGTGTTTTGAAAAGGAAAGAACATAGGGAGAACATACCTCCCATAGCACTGTAGATCCGACTAACGAAGTTTCTAATAACATATTATTTGCTCTATGGATGACAATCATATTATAGTAATGAATCACTTCTCAAGTGATAAAGTAATGTGTAGCACCCAGATCAATCAAAATAGATACAAAGAAGGATGAAGACATATCAGAATGAAACAATCCCATTTGACCTATCACGACTCGTAGATTGACTATTGCCTCCGACTGATTCATAGCATTGAATCTCACCATTGCTTGTTGCCGACTCTGTGCTCTGTTGTTTGGTGTGAACCTGCTTGGGATGCCTGTCCACGTCCTTGTATGCCACTACTAAACTGTTGCCTCTGATAGCCTTGTTGACTCTGCCTCAGTCTCTAGGTTACCTCCATGTCTCTAACTGGACATTTGATGGAGCTTCCACTTGCGTGGAGTTGCGCGCACCACTAAAAATCCTAAAGACAGTAAGTCTTTAGGTTTAGCCTTGCTTATACTAGATTAAAAACTCCACCCACGTATGCTAAGATACGTGGAAGTCTTATCGTAGTATAGTTAAGGGTCGAATCCACAAGACAACGGTCTTGTGAAGATCAACACGATAGAAAACGTTAGAATTTCATTTAACTCCTTAAAAGTTGGTATTTAGATCAAAGAGTTGGTTTGGTTGTTTAAACTAAGTGCAAGTAAAGTAAAAGCAAGAACGTAAATTTAAGGTTGTAAACAATGTTAAGAAACCACTAGGATGTGATCGGCTTTCACCACCACTACACATGGATCAAAACATGCAACATAGTAACATATCCTGCAATAAGAGTCTAAACAGTTAGTATCTTTGTAGATTTAGTTTCCTTTCCGAGAACTAACTATGAGAAATGTGGGAATGTTGTAAAGCCATCCATCCCCAAATGAATGGTCACTTACTTTGCATCATTCCCTTCACAAAGTGTGTTCCTCAACTTATCATGGTTATATTTTTATATGTCAACTGATTCCATTTCATAGTATGATAGTACAACGATGGAAGTGAGTTTACTCCACTCCTTGAAAAACACTTAGATACCGAAATAGATGCATGGTGACTACATACATCAAGAACCAACATTCAATCGAGATTCGAATCTAATAGTACAAACGTAGACAATTCATACTAATAGATAATAAGTAACACAAGTTGGTGATCAAGAAACAAGCATTCATTAAACGATTGATGTTGAACTGAAAAGAGTGTATTTCTCTATTGCAAACTTATGAATTACATTGCATGAAATGAAAACATGGGTAGCGGGGCTACTCCCCGCACCCTAGTGTATGAGACTACTCGCTCATGGCAAGAGCAAAGAAGGGGGCGAGAAGAGAGAGAGAGTGTCATCTCCACGAAGGAGGGAGGAAGGTCGACCCCTTGAGGAGAGAGAGCAACGATCTTCACACTTCATAGCTTACTTGAAGATGAATCCTCCTCTTCCCACCTTCTTTGTCGATGAGAGAGAAAGTAGCTTGGAGATGGAGTATGGATCTTAGACCAGTAGCCTCGAGGCAGTGGGTGAAGGATGGAATGGCTCTGGAACAATAGAGGCAACCTTTGGACGTCTAAGACTTGATTCCTTGTGAGGACCCCTTTGGGTTCTATTTATAGGATTTTGAGTGAGCCTTAAACGGTTTGGGGTATGTGGGTCCAAACGGTCTTGGAGACCGTTTGGATTTTCACATGGTTTGGAGACCGTTTGGACTCTCTCGGTCTGGAGACCGTTTGAGTCCTCTCGGTCTGAAACTATTTGCTTTCATTCGATCTTGGGGCCATGTAGCTTCATACGGTCTCGGGATCGGTTGATCTCCATTCAGTCTTGGGACCGTTTGGCTTCATACGGTCTCGGGACCGTTTGGCCTCACACGGTCTCGGGACCATTTGACCTTTATTCGGTCTTGGGACCGTGTGACTTCATACGGTCTCGAGACCATTTGTCTTCACACAGTCTTGGGACCATTTGGCCTTTATTCGGTCTTGGGACCATGTGGCTTCATACAGTCTCAGAACCGATTGATCTCCATTCAGTTTTGGGATCGTTTGGCTTCATACGGTCTCGGGACCATTTGGCTTCACACGGTCTTGGGACCGTTTGATCTTTATTCAGTCCTGGGACCGTTCGACTTCCATTCGGTCTTGGGACCGTTTGGTCTCCATTCGGTCTTGGGACCGTTTGGCTTCCATTTGGAGGTTTTGTAATTTTTTTGTACTTTTCTGTAAGAAGTGAAAAGGAGAAGTTAATCTAATGGTATATTTACAAAAAGGTGGAAAGTTAAAGATTCTATCTAATTTAACTAAGAAAAAGTATGGAAAACTGAGGAAAACTAGTAAGATAACATCACAAAATGGGAGGTTATCATCCCCCCCTAACTTAGAGTCTAGCTTGTCCTCAAGCTAGATAGAGCTAAGGCATGTAGTGGTGAGGTGATTTTATTTAGTAAAGATCTCCATACTCTTGCTTCAATTCTAAACCAGAGATCTCTTAGAGTTTTATCGGACTTCTTCTCGCACTAACTCTTTCAGGTATTAGGAGTTGTGTGGATCTCATATTTCTTCTGTATCACGTAGCTACAATTGGGACCACCTTTTCCTCGATCACATTCTGTGCATGTTTTCAACTCCAATCAGTTTTATACTTCTTTGAAAAACCTACTGGAAACTAAGATAGGCATGAGGGTTGGATAAAGGCTGATGTGTAACTCCCCCTTTTAGTGGGGGAGGGTTTATCTAAACTTTTAGGATCTCACTACTGGGCACGACACATCTGCCTTTGTGAGGGCAGCTAAATGTGCCGGCTGGGCGAGTCCTTTATCAGCCTTTTCATATATTTAGAGACCTTAGGATCTCATTACCGTGCGTGACACATTTTCCTTTGTGAGGGCAACTGAATGTACCGTCCGGGTGAGAAATTTATTGGTCCTTCATATAGGTCCTTAGGCGTGGCACAACTCTCATGTTTTTATTCAACACTCTGGATTTTATTCTTATACTCACAGGCTTAGGAGTTGGATATTTAGGGATTTTGTTTGGGCTGCCATGCCTCTTTTTTTTGAAAAGAAGAAAACTATTCTTGGAGTCTCCTGACATGCACTTATTTCAGTTTCGTACTTGGTGGTCCACTTGCGAGGTTCCTTGATTTGGATTTCACCTGGCTCCCTCCCATCCTTGAGAGAGTTTTGGTTGGCTTCGACTATGATGTTAACTTGTTGAGAGTCTGGGGCAGAGTTGAAGTAAAAGCATAAAAATCGAGTGTGAAAGTAATATATTACTTCGCCATTACATGTCTAAATGCTTTTTCTATTATTGCTTTTTGAGGACTACTTTGATTCTAAATTTAGCTGGGGGTGACCTTTTCCAAGAGTGATGTTGTACTTATGTACAAGAATTATTCTATCAAAGAAATTACTGAAAAAGTCTAAATGTGAAAAAAATAGGAGTGAATAAAAAGAGAAGAGGGAGAAGGGTTGAAAAATAATACCTCGCCCTTGTCCAGTGTACCTCCCCCCTAACTTATCACTCACTCTGTCCTCAGAGTGTCAAAGTGATAGGTTGAGAAGTACATGGACAAGGGAATTAGGCTTCTGTTAGTCCTTTGTTAGCTCCATGCATTTAGAGAAGATTAGCTGCAAACTTTCCACGTAGAGTGTGGTAATCCACGTCCGTCATGTCCTCTACTGCTCTTCCAAGAACAACGAGGGTATACATCCAATAGAGGACGTGGAAACCGCAATCGTTTGATTCTTAGAGCTGTTGGGGGCATCTGTGGCTGAAGGTTGTGTGATGAAAGTGTTCTTTATCATACACCCTTGTGTGCTTGCTTAAAAGATCGTGTAGTTTGTCAGCACATTCCTTTTCCACCTCCTCCGTGGGCGTGTTAGCTGTCACAGCATATTGGTTCTGGTTAGGATCAAATTGGTTGTCGGTACTGTTATAGATGATTGTTGTTCCTTTAGGAAGGTTTGTCGCCAGTAACATCTAGTGCTCTGAGTGAAGGAAAGGAAGCATAATGAACTTTGGAGTTGTATGATGGAGGCAAGAGACAAGTGTCTCCGTGGTTTCGAAGTTCTTTAACTTTAGTAGGTCATCCTTCATGTAAGCAGACGCCATGTAAACTGTAGGATGGTTCCGTCCGAGGAGATATTGATAAGCAGTCATCAGGCTCACGGATAGAAATCCTTGTAATTGTACGGTTTATCAAAGGGTATCTACCATGACTAGAATATCTCCGGCTAGAAAAACGAGCTCATCATTCTCAACATATAGCCTAGACATGATGAGTCAGAGTTCATTTTCAGAAAGACTCTTGCAAGCTGCAAGGTCGAAGTTAGGAAACGCCAGTTCTATGGAAGGTAGGGGCACCATTTGTGTGGAAGGTCTGTTGATGGTGGCCCCTAATATCAAGTCGATGTCCCCTGTGTCTTCCGCCAAATCAAAAGTGTAAGGGTCCCATTGTCTTTTTTCAGGGACCGTGGCAGGTTGTTGTTCTTTCTCCAACTCCGTTAATGTTTGTCAGAAAGGTCACCTTTGTGGACGTTGGATGGCCGAGAAAAGATAGCGAGGGACGTCGTCTGGCGCCATAGTCGGGTCCTTGAAGAACCTTCTATCACATATGAGCTCCATGGCGTAACGCTCTCGTAGCGAGTGAAAATCTTCTGTGGCCAGCTTGGTGAAGGGGGTTTGTTGATTAAGCACTTGTATGTGGGGTATGGTGCAGAAAGCGCAATCCCCGGATCCGTCAGTGGTTTGGACTGGTGAAGCGATGATTTGGAACCAAGGTTGGTTCCAACCATTCTTGAGAGAAGGGCATGCAACCCAAATTAGTTTGAGAAGCCAGAAGGGGATGCTTCTTACTTCTCCAACTTCTTCTCCAGCGAAGTTGATTGTTCCGGCCTTTAGTTTGCTGGCACAAAAGTTGTACACCTTGGCATCGCGGGCCACGGTGTCAACGATCATGAGTAGCCACTGGCTGGAAACTTGAAAGGTGACCATGAGATATCACACCTTTCGAGTGATCCCAATGCGCAACCGCTCTATAGACTTATTGTGTAAGTCTTTTGTATAATAGGCTCATAGCCAGAGCTGGTGAAGCATTGAAAATTGGCTACGGTCGCTTTGAGCTTTTGTATATTTCGATAGAGTTGGCAATAAGGACACAAAAGATTGCCATCTTCACTGTTGATTGCGGTCGAAGGATGGCGCGGAAATCTTCGCGTGTCAATTTACACTTAGTTTTTTTATTCGTGTAGATGATGTCCCTCCCCCCTCTTTGGCATCATCTACGATAGTGTTCAGGATGAAGATATCCTGGACATCTAGGGTAGAGATGTCCGCCATGTCTAGGTCGTGCATCATCTTAGGTAGAGGTGGCGGCGAGGGAAGCTCTTGCAGAGGTGGAAGAGAAGTCTACACTAAGTCATCCATATAATGTTGCAGATCTTCATCTTTTTCTGATTCAGAATCAGAGTTGAGTCCAATATTTGTGTCTAGACTCACTCTGTCTTCCTTTTCGTGGTCTGGGGGAAGAGCTGAAGTTTGCTCTGGGGCGGAGTGTTGTGGAAGGTTTGCTGTTGGTTGACTCATGCTAGTTCCCAATATACATTGCTGGAACTCAACAAAGGCTGCTTCTTTGACAGTTTCCCCCAGAGATCCCATGGCTGAGTAGTCAAGGAATTGATCCCCATATGACATGTTAATGTTGTCATTCTGATCATGGGATTTGGGATCATTTCCACCTTTGTGGTGGTCTTTGTCATCTGCTTTCTTTGAAGGTTCTACTCCTCGGCTGGTTCCCTCCCCAGCATGTCCTGGGTCATCAGGTTTGTCATCTGAAGAGGAAGTATCATTATTGGAGTCAGTCGAGGAATTAGAATCCTCATCGTCTTCATCTTCGTCTTCATCATCGTCTGTCGCCTTATCTATTATTTTCTTTATCGTTGTTTTCTTGCACTGTTGGTGGATAGCTTGTAGCTCGTTGAATGCCACTTGCACATGCTCATGTGTTTCGAGCGGTCGTCATGGGTTTCTTTAAGATTTGAATAACGTGTTTTGGTAGAAAAGAGTCGTGCAGAAAGGTCTGTCACTTGTGCACATAGCTGAATTATTTCTTCATTTGACGACTCTTCTTGGCGGTGGACGATGTGTGTGAGGGTGTTGTTGATGTCGTCCAAGCGCATGATCAGGGTATGTTGTTGTTGCTGAAGCACGCAGAGGTTCTCAGGCAAAGGCTGAGTCTGCGTAGAGATCCTATTGACTTGCTGAGCCAACGTTTCTTGCTGGCCTTTCATCTCTGGTACCAACTCTGGCAGGTTTTGGAAGCGATCGTCGATGAGGTCGACTTGCGTGGCCGCTGCTTCCTGCCATTGCTGGATGTCGGAGAGGATGCCTGGTAAGGCGTTGTTCCGCTCGTCGATCTTGGTGACTTGTGTGGCAAGCCCCTGCACACAAAAAAAGATTGATTGTAGAATGTTGGAGGGGTCGGTGAGGAGGTTTCAGATAGCATCAAATTGATGGCCGAATTCCTCACTAACATTTGTAAAGGGGACCCCAGTGGTGGAAGGGTGAGGCGGATGGGGCCGAGGTGGAAAGGTGGAAGTGCCTTGTGGAAGAGACACTATAGATGGATGCACGAATTGTGTGGTGACTGTAGATGGTGTCACCAGTGGTGTTGGGGTGGTGGTGGATGATGTGTGTGAGAAGGGTGGCAATATTTCCGGTGAGAAGGGTGGAATTAAAAATGTCGAGGGAAAAGCGGTGGAGGTGAAGGCGAGGTCAGGCGTGGAGGTGGGGAATGGGATGCCTGATGAGAGAAAGAATAAGGTGGAGGATGCTAGTGGAGGTGTGGATGTGGGGAAGGGAATTGTGGTGTGCATCATTGTCGAAATTGGTGGAAGAGTGGTAGATGGTGGGGAGGTGGAAGATGGTAGGGTGGTGGGGGTGGTTGTGGAGATAAGCCCAACTTCTAGATTCATGATGAAAGAATCTAGTGATGAGGTGATGATATTTTCTGCCTCTGGGTTTATCCTTGATGTCGGCATCCCTGACAACTGTTGTTTCTATATCTATGGCTTGGATGGCCGTTTCATAGGAATTTTAGTTAGTCGTGCTGTCAGGGTGGTGATGCTGTGCTCCATCTGCCCCGCCTTTGCTTTCTTCTCTTGTTCTTTAACTGAAGCTAGGAGATTTGCAAGCTCCTCTTCATGAGTAAACCAACTAAAAAGAAGAAAATTAAGTATGATTAGAGGCCAAATGGATAGCAAAATGAACTAAATTTATGTGTGAAAGTGTGCAAAAAAAATATGAAATGTTCACATCATCATGCCTTATATCACATTCAGCCAATTCCACAATATTATAGAAGGGGAAATAAGATAATCATAGACCATCATTTGAGGAGGAGAAATGTTTGATTATATGTCTTCTTATATGTAAGGTTACAATTATCTATACAAGATCCACATGTAATTAAGGCTCACTCCTAGTTTGCATCATCCTCGCTTTCATACTTAGGCCCTAGCATGATTATAATATTAATGTGGGCTTACCTTTATATCTAAATCTACATTTAGATTCATCATTTGATCTAAATTGAGTATCATCAACCATAACTGATATAAACTGTCTCACATTTTTTTCAAAGTAACGATATATGGTAGAACTAATCATTTAAGGCCATAAGAAGGCCACACTCATATAAGGATTTTTAACTTTGCATTCAAGGATGTAAACAAGAATTAGGATTTTCTGCAATCATATATATATATATATATGTATAGGTAATCCTAGAAGTTAAAGAAAGTTCACAAAATCCTTCAAAGTGCTCACACATAGCACAAAATGTCAATTTTGGCCATAACAAGGCCTTACTTTAATAAAGGATAAATCATTACCACCAAATATATAATTCTCTTTATATTTGAGTCATGGAACACATAAATAATTTTGTGGATAAGTAAAGAATCAGAAAGTCATGGCTAAAACAACAACGTTTGTAAGCCTGAACTTCATGAGAAGAAAATGAGATGAAACTTTGCATGATTATTCTCTCAAAAAAACATTACCTTTCCTCTTCTAGAAATTCATGACAAGCATGATTTTTTAATCTTGATCTGAACCCTTTATCATTATTGAATGAGGTCTAGAGAAACAAGTAATATATGCTCTTACATGTTACCAACATTGGACAGAAGTAGAGAGGGCATGATTCCTTAAAAAGGAGCCTCACCCGATGATTGATTAAGTCATTTTCATATGATGGTGAATTTAAATAAATCACTTAGGTTTTTAGCCATGACAAGTTGACCACACCTCACTACATGTGCATAACTATAAGGAATCAAAATTGAAAAAAAGGGATGCATATCACTACCGTCATGAAAACATATCTAACTTGGTTGTTAGGATGCATATCACTACCGTCCACAAAATCAAGTCACAACCATTTAATGAAACCTCTTCATCCCTACTTTACCCTTAAGAAGAAAGGGGCAAATTTCTTTTTCGTTTTGTTTACTCCTTTGAAACATGTGAGAACAGTTGAAAATGGTAACAAAAAACTTTTTTTTATCTCCTTGTTTCAGGCATTTCAATATTATTTACACCTTTCCACACACGTGGCAATTTTTAATTGATTCAAAAGTTTACATTCTATTTAAACCCCCATCCATACAAGGGGCGTCTTTTACATACACAAGACGTGATTCACATCATATGTTGGTATGCCATCTTGCTCAAACTTGTAAACCCTGGCACTTACATATATTGTGTTACATGTACTTCCAGCATGAGGCCTACATATACTAGTCTACATCGCAGATAAAACCCTTACTTGCTTCATTCTCTCTCACACACACCTAGTGTCACCTCATAATGTAATGTATGGACCTACCCCACATAAATAATTGATATGACCATCCAATATGGATTCCAATGATGCAAAATCCAGGAGGAACAAGGCTAATGTATCTACCACAATCCCCATTGTGAACAACTCATTATTAATCAACAAGGTTCAACCTATGTGCCTCATGCCATTATACCCACACTTCTGACCACAGTTAAAAAACTAAAAGGATAAGTTCAATCACTTTATGTTGACTTAGATAGTTTTGATAGTAAAGAATCCAACAACATCATCACCACCAATCTGTCAAAAATAATGTCACCATCAACAAGTGGTATTGGGCAATGCCTATCACCTCAAACTATCTATTTAGGATGTCAATGATGAATCCAATATGGCACGATCGATTTGCTCTTACACTGAGCATGCAACACTTATTCCCAACATCCCATGTGCCACCATAAATTCTATTGAACATTTGTGTAACACCCCAATTTTGCAGACATACAATAGCAGAGTAGTAGTATTTTTCTATAAAGGGGGATGTCACACTGTGATACTCATCATAAATAGATAAATAAATCACTATATATTGTCTTAAAAGGATTCCTACATTATTCATTGAAAATGAAAACTACATTTGACTTTTTTTCATGTCTAAGATCTAACATCTAAACATGGAATAAAAAACATAAAATGAAATACTCTAAATATTACAATCCTCTAAGGTAGATGGCACCCCACCCGATTGCACTTGAAAGTCTTCTAATGCTTGGATTGCTCCTTTTTAGTCCTTATTTTCTCCAAAACCTAGGAACATTGCATCCCCAACCATTCAAAGGGAAAAACAACATATCAATAATCGGTACATGGCACTTTCTAGCATAAACAATATAATTATACTTGACACAAATATTAATTGACTTGAACTTGAAACAAATATAAATTGACTTGAACATTAACTTAAGAATACTTGAAATAAATTCTTGACACAAATAAGAATTGAGCAAGTAAAATATGCGTCTCTTAATGATTTTCCCACTTAAGAAGTGCAAGACAAAGAACAATTCATGTCTGAGATTTATCCAAATTTCACTTGAAGGATTGTGTTTTAGCTTGGTACAACCAATAGAAACCAGGAACAATAAATTCATGCATGGTGTTAGAAAACCACTTCATGAAGTAGTATGCATGGAACATTGACTAGATGCCAACCATAAATGACCCCAGAGCCCCCTCACAAAAATCTAAGAAATATTTTACCTAATTTGAAAAAAAGATGGAGAATTGGCATAAGGTTGGTATATACATGGTCATACAATAAACCTCCCTAGTAGTATCAGACATGTTTACATTCCAATTACACAACTCATCTGATGATCTCATCCAAGAAGGTACTAACAAAATGACCACAACCAACATACGAGTTTGCAAGAACATCAAGCTTGCTATCAATATTGCAACCAAGAATAGTAGTTATACGTTTGTAAAAGGAGTATTCGTGATTTTTAGAGCCATTTCTATCCCTAGAGTGTTCACAAGAACTATAAAAAAACAATCAACCACAATCTATATAGTGACCTCTACCACATTTGCAATGTCGACTAAGCAACAATAATAGTTGGTGATGGTCAACAAGTTTGGCAATATTCTCAGCCAAACTACTGTGATGAGTGGAAATATCCCATTTCATTCCAATAAAAAGAGTATTACCCAACTAAAAGATTTTGTGGGTGCAATAAGCACAGTGGAAGTGACAAACCATGTTCCCATAAGTAGATCTCATCAACAAAAATATATAGGGAAGTAAGAGTAGATCACATCAACAATATGTTGGTATGTATGCCCATAGAGCCGATCATATGATGATTCAAATGGCATATCTTGTAAATATTTCACATGATAATAAAGACAATCTTCCAAATTATTCTATTTATTCAGTTATGAGATAATGATGTAACATAAAAAATGTCTAAAGAATGATATTACTCAATGACATATGTCTTTAGGTTTAGGACCTGAACAGTGATACCATACATATGTTAAGAGTATATACATTCTTGTTATGTCCCTAGTCGGATGTTATTGTGATAGGCTGATAGATAACAATAACACATAATACTAGAGTGTGTGGTGGTTGATGAAAAAAATCTCATTAAGTCATGATATGTGACCAAACACATAGATACTTGTTAAAGAACAATATATTAAACATACCCACCTTGAGAGCGATGCATGGAAACCATGATTGGTAGTCAAAATCATCTCTCATAGTGATGATGGTGATTGTGGTTCTTAGACGTGAAATCACTACACTCATCACACATCGTTCAATGTACTTTGAAATCATCCACCATGACCTTGAATAAAGGTTTCCGTAAAGGTGATGCTCCAGGTGCATTGTGACACATAGGGATGACTGTGAGTGATGGAGATGTGATTTGTCCCTCCTACATGAGTTTGATATCTTGGGCACTTCATAAGAGAGACTGAGAATTGGATGGTCATGCTCATGTGAGTCAATATGTGATATTGAGCTTACATATATCTTAGAAAGTATGCTCTAGTTCAACGAACATGGATTGAACGCTGAAGATGATGGCGATTCCATGCCTCAATTTCATTCTGGATATCAGTGACAAAGGAACTATATGATTACTGTAACACAAATCACATATTATAGGTTGAAGTTGTTCTCCAACTTTCCAATTACTTAGGTAGCTATAATGTCTTATTAGACACCACTCATTACTTGTGATGTCATAAGTTGTCTATGGACATTCACTGCCAACATAACTTGGAACCTATAGGGTCACACATGTAGGATACACCTAGCATATGAGTTTATTTATGAATGATGTTTAACTTGATTATAAAGTCTAGGTATTCAATTTAAACACCAAAGGTTGAAAGTTGACTGATTGGACTGTGAACTGACCAGTTCAATTATTGAATACATCGATTCAAGTGTCAGGTCAATCTGAACCAACATTGGCAATTATAACTCTGAAATGACAGGTTCAACATGTGAACTGATCGACTCAGATATGTGAACCGACTGGTTCAAGTTGTAAAAAAATTGTTTGGTTGATCAATTCAATTGTACTGATAATTAATGTTGACGTCACATTGTGCATTAATTGAATATTAAGTACCAATACAATTGCGAATAGGAAAATAGTGAAATGATAGGTTCAAGGGTTGAACCGATCTTCTCATGTCTGAACCGACTAGTTCACTGAGGAACCAAATGGTTCATGATTTGTAGGATCTAGAAAATTCATGGAATTCTCTCCTTTTGACTCCCTCTCAGACTAGAACTCCTAACCCTGACCCTCCTATAAATAGAGGGGTAGTCGAGGCTTTCTAGAGACACAACAAGAAGCTCTGACAATTATTATCTTCTCATATTGTGGTAATGTGAGAACCTGAGCAAGTCCTACCCATCAAATGGAGGGATAGCAAGGGAGAGATAATTGGGAGAGCAAGTCAATGCTAGTATGTTGACTAGATGGGATAACTCCCTCATATCCATTCATATAGAACAATAGGATTTTCAAGTGGTCTGTGTGGACTACTACAAAGGCGAGAAGACCATTGCCACCCGTTAGGAGGATGAAGTTAACCACCATCTGTGGTGATCAACCAGGAGGCTATTGTTGACACTGTCCAGGTGCAACTTGAAGAAAGGAGAATACTACATCAAGAGATAGTCACTAGGCAAGCTCCAAGACTAGGTATAAACCTTGCAACCCTCTTTCCCATTTTATAGTTGTTGATGTGATCTACTGTCCAAGGGGTATATGGCAGTAAATTTTTTGTTTCCGCAACCATATCTGATGCTATTTCCTTACAATGGTACCAGAGCCACGTCCATTCACTATGTTTTGGGGTTTAATCGATATGACTAGATTTTTAGTTTCATCATTTATTTTATTGCATACAGTGTGACTATTGAAAATGATTAATGTGCATATCCAATTAAAACCACATATGATCCCAATATATATATATATATATATATATATATATATATATATATATATATATATGCAATTTACATGTGTCACCCTAAAATTGGTTTTGATGGTGGATGTTAGCATGGTTATGGAAAATAACCCCTAGATCTTTGTGTTTAGTTGAAAGGTTGTTATTCCTATTTATATCTTGGTTTGCATACTGGGCCTCTATATTCTCTTCCATTTGTAAAAGTATTAATTCTTTCCTACCTATGCTCCCCTTGAATGTAACTTAAGGCTTCCCTATTACAGTGTAATATGTTAAATAGGATTAGGATAGTTTTAAGTCTTGTTATGGCAAAGAAGAAATTATGTAGACATGTTTCAAGAGGCGAACATATCGGCCGGAGGACCGAGGAAGCTAGACGACAGGAGGATATGTACTGATTGGCTGGTGGAAAAATTGAATGACTAGAGGTGTCCAGACGTTGTTTGAACTAAAGACCAAACACACAATCTGAGAGACAAACTATCCAATAAAGATGAAAATCAATTGGTTAAAAAGTTGAAACAATCAACCCAGATTGGTTCGAGCACAAATATTCATCAACAAGAGGTTTCTACATATGATGTGGACCTTAGGTGGTAGTAATTCCTTGTGTCTCTAAGGAATTACAATATTATGGCCATAACCATCGCTCATGTTTTATAATTGCATATGTCATTTGTGGTTACATCATGTATATGATACATACTATATATATGTGGTGATTGGATATATATATATATATACATAAATAATAAATAAAAATATATATATATACATACAATACCCCAATAAATATTAAGTCTAAGATGCTTTCCATAAGCGACACACATGAAAAACTTGATCAACCAAGTGTCTGCACACCCTAGCATGGTGCACTGTCTATCTCGTGGAAATGTGATGGTAGATATGTGGGTCTGCCCTAGCAGGGTGCATATTCTATTGTGTTGGATTATGGGTCAGGCTTAACTAGGTGACCTTAATAGGATGAAATGTGTAGAAGCATAAAGATGGACTAAAGAAAGGAGTTGTGCATACCATCTATCCAAGAATTGCATGAGATGCAATTAACAAATGTTTCCTACCTTAATAATTGGTCATGGGTGCCAGTGTTGGTTGGGTATTGACTTATTTGTTTTGGATCTTGTCTCATTAGAAGATTGTACATTGCAATCTTCCAAATTGGTAGTGAGGGCTATAAATTTGAACAAAACAATGGAAGTGATAATTAATTAAAGGCCAAATTAATATTTCCAACATTATCAAATCAAATCAAAAGTGTTTTGGGAAAAAAATGCAAAGTCACTTGTAGATATAAACAGAATACACACAATTAATGTAATCAATCCTGAAGAACAATCTAAACAAGATATACTTCCATAACTGGTTTAGGACTTTGAGAAGTGTTCTATATGTCCTTGAAACACTAGTGCCAGTGGAACCCACTCCATATTTGCCTAAGGTTAAAATGGATGCTTACTTGGAGCATGACAATAATGTCGTATACATCAAGAACCTTGTGCTAGGCTATATGAACTACGAGTTTCATAAACAACATGATAAACAAGAAACTTATAATGTCTCTAAGGTGCTATTTGAGTGCAAATTGACAGAGGGAGATCCAATAGAGCTCCATGTGCTCAATATGATTTGGAATGTGGAACATCTAGAGAGACTGGGATTTCTTTTAGGTCAAGAGTTGGCCATGGATATGATTTTGCAATCATTTCGTGAATCATATAGCCAATTTATCGAGTGTTATCACTTGAGTAACATGGCTAAACTATTGTCTAAGTTTCCTGACATTTTGATAAATGTCAGAGCACAAATGAAGAAGGACAAACCCGTGATGGTGATTAGCGGAATCGAGTCCAAGGATAAAGGAAAGGCCAAGAAGTGTTTTGAGGCAAAGCTAAAATCCAAGTCTTCTGCACTCAAAATAAGGAGTTGGGTTAGGAAACCTACGATGATGAAGTAAGGGATAGAGATTTCTACTTCTGATATATACATAATTGAGATTAACTGCACAACTTCTTCATCTTGGGTACTTGATACCGGATGTGGATCACACATTTGCTCAAATGTGAAGGATTTTAAAAGATGTAGACCTTTGAAGAAAGGTGAGGTTGAACTATGCTTTCCTAGTGGAGCAAGGGTTCTTTCCAGTGCAGTTGGAACCTGTGAGTTATCTTTTCCAGGTGGGCTTATAATATAGTTGAGAACTACTATTATGTACCTACCATTAATAGGAACATAATATCTATATCTTGTTTGGACAAAAACGGAATCAAATTTCTTATATAGAATGGCCGATGTTCTATTAGTAAATATGGGATCTTTTATGGAAGTTCCCCAATGTATTATGGTCTATACTTGATAGATCTGGAGACAAGCATGTATAACGTAAATACCAAAAGACAAAAACTCAATAACTCAAACCTAACATACCTTTGGCATTGTTGTTTAGGGCACATAAATGAGAAACACATCTCCCGACTCGATAAAGATGGTTATCTGGACTCTTTTTATTTTGAGTCAATAGTTATATACGAATCTTGTTTGGTGGGCAAGATGATAAAGACTCCCTAAACAATTAGAGGGAAAGTGATCTCTTAGGAATCATACATACCGATGTATATGTGCCTTTTAGAAAAAATGCTAGAGGTGGTTATAAATACTTCGTTACCTTTACTGATAATTCTAGTAGGTATGGTTATGTTTACTTGATGAAACATAAATCAGAAATCCTTGAAAAGTTTGAGGATTTCATGAATGAAGTACACAACCAACTTGGTAAAAGTATTAAGGCACTTTGTTCTGATTGAGGTGGAGAATACTTAAGACAAGAGTTTGAGGATCTTATGTGAGCCCATGGTATCATATTGTAATGGGACCTAGAACACCTCAACATAATGGTTATCAAAAAGAAGGATTCACACATTACTATATATGGTGTGATCAATGATGAGTTTTACTGATCTTCTAACTTCCTTTTGGGGACATGCTCTACAAACCACAATGTTTACACTTAACTGCATACTGCTAAATTGGTTCAAATGATACCATATGTGACATGGTATGAGAAATGTCTCGATGTGTCTTTTATGAAGATTTGGGGGTGTGAAGCTTATGTCAAGAAAATGTTTACTAAAAATCTTGGAACCGAATCAGATAAATTTTGTTTTGTTGGATATCCTAAAGAAATAGGGGAATACTACTTTTGTACTCCATCTGACAACAAAGTGTTTGTTGTAGGACTGGTGTGTTCCTTGAAAGGATTTTTTTCCAAAAGAAATAGTGGAATAAAAGTAGAATTTGAAGAGGTTCACGGCAAACAAGAAAACACTAAATATGTAGAGGTACAAGATGAACAAGGAGGCTCACAAATTATTGTGAAATCTCAAGTTCCTCATGTAACACAAGAACCTCTAAAATCTAGCATGACACACCTTGAGCCTGAAAGATTTGGTTATCTTGTGACTCATGAAGGTGGTGAGTTGTTCATAGATGATGAGACAACAACCTACCTATAAGCTATTGAGGCACAAGAATATGAGAAGTGGCTCAAGGCCATAATATTTGAGATGGAATCCTTGTATACCAACAAGGTATGGACCTTGGTGGATCTACCTGAAGGGGTAAAACCCATAGGGTAAAAATGGGTGTTCAAGAAGAAGACCAACATGGATGGTAATGTACAAACCAAAAGAGAAGATTGGCTGCAAAAGGTTTCAAACAAGTTCAAGGTGTTGACTTTAATGAAACTTTTTCTCCAACTTCCATGGTTAAGTCCATCATGATCATGCTTGTCATTGCAGCTTATCATGACTATGAGTTTTGGTAGATGGATCTTAACACCACATTCCTTAATAAGAATCTTCTTGAGGACATGTACATGACACAAATTGAGGGTCTTATGAATACAAAGGATGCAAATAAAGTCTGTAAGCTACAAAGGTCAATCTACAAATTGAAGAAACCATCTCAGAGTTGAAATCTTCAATTTGACAAAACATGCAAAGAGTTTGGCTTTAGTCAAAATGAACATGAGCCATGTGTTCACAAGAAGGTTAGTGGGAGCATGATTGTATTCCTCATATCATATGTGGATGACATACTATTGATGGGGAATGGCATCCCTACTTTATAGATGGTAAAGACCTGGCTAAGAAATACATTCACTATGAAGGACTTAGGCAAAGATCCTATATCTTAGGGATCAAGATCTATAGAGATAGATATAAAAGTTTTCTGGGAATATGTCAGAACAAATACATTGACAAAGTATTGAAGAGGTTCAACATGTAGAAATCAAAGAGAGGAAATCTACTGATGTCTCATGGTGTTAGTATTTCTGGAGTTCAACGTCCCAATTCTTGTAAAGAAAGGGAGCACATGAGTAAGATTCCATATGCATATGGAATCGGATCTATAATGTACGCACTATTATGTACACGTATAGATGCCTCGTATGCCTTGATCATGATGAGTAGATATCATTCATATCCCAATAAATCTCATTGGAATGTCACGAGGAATATCCTTAAGTACTTGAGAAGAACTAAGGATCAATTCCTTGTCTATGGTGGTGAGTAAGAGTCGGTGGTAAAGGGTTACTCTGATGCAAACTTCCAAACTAACAAAGATGACTATAGATCACAATTTGGATTTGTGTTTTGCCTCAACAATAGAGCTATATGTTGGAAGAGTTCCAAGCAAGAGATAGTTGCAGATTCTACAACAGAGGGCTAGTATATTACTACATTCAATGCATCAAAGGTGGCTATTTAGATCAAGAAGTTCATTTTTGAATTTGGGGTGGTTCCAATCACCAGCAATGCAATTGAGCTATATTATGACAATAATGGAGCTATTGCACAAGCTAAGGAACCTAGATCACATCATCATTCCAAGCATATACAAAGGAAGCAATATGACTGACCCCTTAACAAAAGCACTTTCACAATAGAAGTATGAAGGTCATATTATATCACTTGGGATTAAGTCCATGGGTGATTGCCCCTAAATGCAAGTGGGAGTCTATTGGCATGTATGCCCGAAGTGCCAATCATATGATGATTGTAGTGTCATATCTTGTAAACGACTTGATTAATAATATTCTTCTAATTTTTGTTTTATTTAGTTATGAGATAATAATGTAAAATAATAAATGTTTAAAGAATGATATTACTCAATGACGTATGTCTTTAGGTTAAGGACCTGAACAATGAGATCATACAAATGTTAAGAGTATATACATTCTTGTTATGTCCCTAGTCGGTAGTTATTGTGGAAGGCTGATAGAGAACAATAGAATATAAGACTAGAGTGTGTGTTGGTTGATTACAAAATCTCATAAGTCATGATGTGTGATAGCAAACCAAACACGTAGATACTTGTTATAGAACAATGTATCAGACAAATCCACATTGAGAGTGATTCATGGTAACCATGATTGGTAGTCAAAATCATCTCTCATAGTAATGGTAGAAATTGTGGTTCTTAGACATGAAATCACTACACTCATCACATGCCATTTGATGTACTTTGATATCATCCATTGTGACCTTGAATAAGGGTTACCATAAAGGTGATGCTCGGGTGCATTATGATACAAGGATGATTGTAAGTGAGGTAGATGGGATTTGTCCCTCCTATA
This sequence comes from Alisma plantago-aquatica, assembly GCA_963693085.1. Classification (NCBI taxonomy): domain Eukaryota; kingdom Viridiplantae; phylum Streptophyta; class Magnoliopsida; order Alismatales; family Alismataceae; genus Alisma; species Alisma plantago-aquatica. Next base: position 300,632,895 of record OY856411.1, on the reverse strand, counting down.
GGAGTTTGATATCCTAGCCACTTGATAAGAGAGACTGAGAAATGCATGACCACATTCACGTGAGTCAATATGTGATATTGATCTTACACATATCTCAAACAATCTGCTCTATTTCAAGGAACATGGATGGAACATTAATGACAATGGTGATTCCATGCCTCGATTTCAATCTGGATATTAGTGACAAAGGAACTATACAATGCTGTAACACCAATGATAGATTGTAGGGTGAAGATGTTCTCCAACTTTCTAATTAATTAGGTAGCAATGATGTCTTGCTGGGTACCATTCATTGCTTGTGATGTCACAAGTTGGTTATGGACATTCACTACCAACATAAGTTAAAACCTATAGGGTTACACACATAAGATACACCTGAATAGGAGTTTATTCATGAATGTTGTTTAACTTGATTAATAAAGTGTTTTGGTATTCAAATTAAACAACAAAGATTGAAAGTTAAATAACTAGATAGTGAACTGACCGATTCAAGTGTTCATCCAATTGATTCAAGTGTCAAATCAATTCAAACCAATATTGGTAATCAGACCTCTGTAATGACCGGTTTAGAACGTGATCCGATCAAATCAAATTTGTGAACCGACTGATTTAGGTTGTGAAACAACCATTTGGTTGATCAATTCGATTGGATCAACAATTGATGCTGGCGTCATGTTGTGCATTAATTGAATATTAATTGCCAATACAATTGCAAATAGGAAAATAGTCAAACAACTGGTTCAAGGGTTGAATCCATCATCTCATTTGTGATCGAATGGTAAACCCGCCAGTTCATGGTTTGTAGGTTTCAAAAAATTCCTTCCTTTCGACTCCCACTCAAAATAGAATTCCTGACCCTAACCCTCCTATAAATAGAGGGGTAGTCGAGGCTTTCTAGAGACACAACAATAAGCTCTGATAATTTTTGTCTTCTCACAATTGTGGTAGCTGAGAACTCGAGCATGTCCTACCTGTCAAAGGGAGGGATAGCCAGGGAGGGACAATTGGGAGAGCAAGTCAACACTAGCATGTTGACTAAAAGGGACAACACCTTCCAGCATGTTCATCTAGAATGATAGGAGTTTTTGGTGGTCCTTGTGGACTACTACAGAGGTGAGGAGGTCAATTCCACCTGCTAGGAGGAGAAAGTCAACCACCGTCCATGGTGATCAACCAAGAGGCTTTTGCTGACGCCAAATGGGTGAAACTTGAAGAAAGGAGCACACTGCAATAAGGGATAGTCACTAGACTTGCTCTAGGACCAAGTATAAACCCTACAACCCTCTTTCCCATTACATATTTGTTGACTCAATCTACTGTCTAAGGGGAGTATGGCAGTAAATTTTTTATTTCTGCTGCCATATCTGATGCCATATTTCCCTACACAACAATATATAGGGAAGGAAGGTTGTGAAATGTATCTTGTCATGGAGTCAATCCGGTGATGGTGCTCACACAAAGTAGAAGATGCAAGAATTTTGGTGACATTCTCCTGATGCAATCACAAAATCATCTACAACTCTATATCCTCCACATATATGAGGAGAACTCCACTCCACACAGCAGGGAAGGAGCAACCTTCTCATTGGTAATGTGGTAGCATTGCACAATATTTCCTTTTCTCTCTCTCCTTGTGGGTAATGACAACTAGTCCAAAGGTGTCACAAAAGTGTAGCCCAAAGTCCTAACCATCATGCCCTCTTTATAGGAAAGGCATGGAAGAAGGATTTCTAATAAACCCTGGGAAACAAAAAGATAGTGGTTGTCTTTTAGCATTCCACTTATAGACCAAGGGTTGGCTGACTGGCTTAGTCTAATTGATCAAATGCTCTTGGTAGGCTTCTATACATAGCGTACTCAAGAAATTTAGTTCAAAAACTGGGCTGTCCAATCAATCGACTAGATTGGTTTAGAACCTACTAGATATAGTTGACCAATACATTGATCATGTCCACTTGACTGACTGGGCTAGCCAACCAAATGATTGGCTGATCTTGTCTAGTCAGTTGACTGGGCTAGCCATTCTACTTAATGGTTAGATGTTGGATTGGTCATTCAACTGGATCTTCATGTTGATTGATTGGTTTGTCCAATTGGGTGACTAAACTTTCCAGTTGAACAACTAGACTTCTAGTTATTCCATCAATAATACAGCTGATTACCTAAGCCTTTTAGTAATCATTTATTATGTGTTCATAATTATAATCCTATTCCCTATGAATCCTATGTGTGTGACCCTATAGGCTTCTAATTACATTTTAGTAATATTTATAATCATATTATGATTTCATAGACAATGATCAATATCTAGAAACACTTCATTATCATCTATGTAATTGGAATAGTTAGAGAGAAAGTTCAACCTAGAATTGTGACAAGTGTTACAATGATCATATAATCCCTTGGTATTTGATATCTTGATAGAATCCAAGGCATGTAAATGTCATCCTATTAATGTTCAATCTTTTCTCCTTAATCTAGAGTAGACTATTCTAATATACATATGATATATTATATGTTGACTCATATGAGCATAAACATGCATTTCATAGTCTCACTCATAAAGTATCCTTAGTATCACTCGACTAGAAGGGATAAATTCCATCTACATCACTCACACTAATCAACATGTATTACACTGCACCCAAGAACTACCTCTATGGCAACCCTTATTCAAGGCCATGATGAGTAGTGTTGAAGTACAACAAACAACACGTGATCATTGTAGTGACTTTAGATTTAGGAACCACAATCAACATTTTCATGCGATATGATTATGACAACCATTGACAGCTTCCTTATATCATACTCAAGTAGGGTTTGTCTAGTACACTTATTCATAAAAAGTACTTAAGACTTGATATCCAATATAATGACTAATGAGATGTAGTCATCAGTCATTACAGATAATACTCTTAATGTATTATTGTTGTCCTCATTTCCATAATAATATCTTGTTAGGGACCTATATAAGAATGGATACTCTTAGCCTACACATGATTTCATATTCAGGTCCTCAACATAAAATCACATCTTTGAGTCATTTATTCTTAGGACATTTTTTTTTATTTGATGACCCATGAGCGTCGTTGGGCTGCGCCCGATGCCTACCTGGGGGGCCCTGAATAGCATGCAAACCCGAGAACCCGGTTAAACCAGATCAGAGGTCGGCTGACCTGACACACTCAATTCATTTCCGAGAGTGTTGCAGCTGGGTTTCGAACCCGTGACCCTTTGTTAGGGGCCCCCGAGCCTCAACCAGTGCGCCAACTCTCGCCGACCTATGATAATTGGAGTTGCCTTTATTAATAATAAAATCCATTACAATGTGTATCTTTACAATCACCGTATGACTGGATCTAAGGGCATGCTACCTATACTGACATCTTCAACGCATATGTCTCTAGCTATGACATCAACACTGACTAACCAAGCATCAAAAATATCTCTAAGAACTCCCATGATAGTGTAGTTTGATAGGATCTCACCCTAACATTCCCACCAAGGTTCACGATGCTCGGATGCACTTATGCCTCTATATTACCCATATTCTAATACATGCTCTGATTCCCAATGAAACAACCTCTTCTGAACCCACTACTTGACAATTATGATATGACAATATTACGTGAATATCACTATTCTCCAAGATACCTTATATATGGGTGTTGAGTCTTCATGCATGCGGTGCAATATCTCATTGACGATGACACACTTGAGATAACTAATAATCCAGATGGGATGCACATTGTTTCCTATTTGGGGAGGAGCTTCTTGAATCCTCACCTATCACTTGGTCTCTGAGAACTATCTAAAAAGTCTTCCGCCCCCTTATAGATCTGAACATTGGTATCCAATCTTTTTACCTCTAGAATCAAGAGAGGGAATGGTAGAGAATTCTACATCTACCACCTGTGAATACGGGTGTAAAAAATCAAGTCTAAGTTGGTCATAGGTCAATAATTTATGACCAGATATTTGGACTATAGAACCTGAAATTGAAATTTATTTAGGCCTCTCAACTATGAGCCTATCCAATTTATGAATTTTAATGTAGAGCCAAACCCATACCCATGTTTCAAGATGATTTTTACAAAAAAAATTGTTGTGATGAAATTTCCTATAGTAATAAATTGTATTATATGGAATGAAAGTCCTAAAGTATCACCAATTATATATGGAAAAAATTAACTATGCAACTCATCTCTTCTTTTCTTTTATTATAATAATTATATTATTATATTACCAAAAAAAAAATCAAAACCCACTTGTAACCATGATGAGTCCCCTTTGGCCACATGATTGTTGTTTGAGTGAGTGAAAGGAAAACTATTGATTCAAATCAAAATAAGGTGTCAAAAAATCTGGTATGGTTAATAAACATGGACTTGAATTGGTTTCAATTTGGAGACACAATCTTGAACCCAAAAATGAGTCAAACTCTAAAGATGAAATTTGGACCCAGTGTTTCTAGGTCAAACATATCACGTCGACATGTTTGGAATTTTTTTTACATCCCTACCTAAAAACTCAAATCAAGCTAATTTGGACCTGTCAAGCATGCATATCCCTCTATGACCTCCCCCTTTTTTGACCCCTTAGTGATGTGAGTATATCAACACCCAAGATTGATGATTACCTATACAATTATGTTATCACTAACATCTCTTTTACATGTCAGTATTTTGTTGTTATTGCACCTACTCACTTCCCCCCTTCCAAACCTTTAGTGGTGTGAGGATATGAGCACCTAGAGTTGATGATGTCTCATAGAATTTTGTTGTATTCAACCTTTACTTTGTAGGTGGTTTATTACTATTTTGATCTTGCACATATAATCCTTATTTATAAAAAATATATTTGACCTAATGAGGATTTATAATAATGCAAGGGCATCATAGGGTGCCTAAAACATTATCAAGAGTAACTGGATGTCTTACCTTGTCTCTAATTTACCTTTTACCTAATCCACCCATATTCTAAAGTATTTCATGGTTTTCCTTGTTTTCCCTTATGGACATGGTGGTGACTCCTCATTTTTTCAAGCTGACCATTGGTTTCCCTACATTTGGTTTTAGTACAAATCTCTCACACCCAAAACCATACTAACAAAATGACATATCTATATTATTTCCTAGGAGTGTTTGACATTGCCAATTTATCTAGTTCCAATGTTGTGTTCTAGATATGAAGGCCATAACAAAGTTAATGAAAGTATTTCAAATCATATATAAAATCAAATATTAGTCGCCAAAGACCACATGTTAGAAATAAATCCCATGTTATTTACCTTTTATATATTTATAATATATCTGAACCAAAAGGAGTGTATTTGATTTTATAGTCATCGTGCACATAGGAAATATTCCACAAACAATAGGAATATAATGTAAAATAATAATTGTCAATATAAGCATTCAAGCTTTAATTATATAATTTGACATTTTGTATTCTTTATCTAAAGGATCCAAAGGTAATAAAATATTAATTATCTACCCTTTGTTTCCCAAAATAGTTGAACTTAAGAACCATATGATTAAACCCATCAAAACCAAGGAAATTAATCATAAAATTGAGAAAGTATCATAAAAAACAATTTGTAGGGAATACTGCAATTAAACTAGTCTTGATCTTAGTTCAAGGAGAAAGGCATGCTTATCGATGTTCCCCCTTAATTAGGAGGTGATGGCATTATTTGGTTGATACATTAACATGTATTCTTCTTATTCTTCTTCCTTTACCTATTTTATTCATGGTCAGATGCCAAGTAATGATTACAACATGACAAGAGTGACTACTTTTTTGGCACTTGTGGCTTAAGAATATAGTCTGCAGCTACATGCAAGCATATTCAACATCAAGTGAGAAAGGAGTGGATGTTCTCACCTACCTCCTTTTGTCATCATCTTAGTTATGAGCAAAAAAGATCCACTAATCAAATTAAGCATCTCATGAATGTGGAGAAATTATGGTGACACTCGGTTGACCTTACATAATGCATATTAAATTCCAAATCAATATGTTAAGGTTGAATTGGTTGGACCAATCGACAATGACAACAAAGAAACCAAAGAAGGGGAGTTTTTAGAGGCTTAATAATTTACAGTTTGAGGCCACTACTTCCTCTAAATTTCCTACCATTTGAAGGATTATTTGAAAACTTGTTTATATCTTAGAACCTCTTGAAGAGATATATCCTTTTCTCAATATCATTCATATATGGAGGGGAATGTTTCCATTTTGTTACCTCTTATAACCTAGTATCCGACTTACACACTCTAGAGAAAGGATCTTAGTTTCGAGTGTGATGGCTCTTTGCTGATTCCATGAGGTAACTTGTAGGAGGCTCATGCCTTCACCATGCTCCCTTATGCAAATGATCACATTCCATGGGTGTTGCAGAGGTGAAATGTTCCCATTGCCAAAGTTTGTCCACTTTGGCCATCCTATCTAAAAGTTTGATCAACTCAATTTTTTATTATATGATTAGCTTATCAATATATACCATATCCAAAACTAGACTCTTAACCCTAAAAACCCTAATTTAATGGTTTGGATGTCTTTGAGATTAGTTCATCTCCCAAACACGACATAAGTTATGCCCTATACGACCTCGATGTGATGATAAATAAGACTACTGATTAGATGAGAAGTATTAATGGATATATATTAATTGGAAATTTTACATAATAAATTATGATCACTTAGTGTACATGTTAATCACACCTAGGTAAGTGAAGGAACTAATAAAAGGGAAACTATAATTAAGAAACACATATAATAATATATGATATGTTACATAATTGTAACCTCTGTATTAGAGATAATACTTGTAGATTCATCCATATGCAGTGCAACTAATTTAATAAAGAGATTAATGATGCTTAAAGTAAAACAAGACGTCTCCATATCAACAATAAGGATGGGAAACACCCAAATTCGCATAAAAAGAAACACATAGATCAGTGTATAATTAGTTTATTATGGATATAATATCTAACTGACTTTGAAAATAATATTGAATTAAATGATGGGTATATATTCATATAAGTATATAAGGAAATTAAGTCATGTGAAGATAATCCTCAAACAAATCTAATTCCTAGATACTATCCATATATATTTATACAATGAATAAAGATGGAATAATGTCTTCTAATCCCAATCGATTAGTTTTCCCTATTAATCATGTCAAAAGTGGAAATTAAGGTTGAATCTAAAATCTAGATAATTCATTTAGTCTATTTGTCATGTTTCACTTTATTTGGATATTGTTTACTCTCTCAACAAGATTAGGGGAAAATGTTTAAAACTATTTAATTTTATGGATACTTGATTAACTAAATATGATTTTCTAAAGTTTCAATTTTCTATCTATCATGCACGTATTTCGTACTCTCTTAGTTATGTAATTCCTTTATGGTCCATTCGATTTTGATAGAACCGTGCCTGATTTGTCTCCTACCTTTGGTAGGAGACCGCAAGCAGACTCTAGACATGGTTGCAATAACTATTGACTCTCTCTCTCTCTAATATCTTCCTCCTACGATGACTTTGAACTTTAGGGTTCTCGTACCCAAATAGTAATTGAAGTTTGTGATTACTCTTAGTTGGCTAATATTAAGTTAGGATGATATTTATGAAAACATAAATACCATTGGCCTACAAATATGACTACAAGACCTTTAGAGAATCAATAACAATTATCCATGACCATTTATGTACATGAGGATGTTAACATGAGATATTAGTCAATGTTGATTAATTATGAAGTGAAGTGCCCTTTAAGGTATACATATATTGAAATTGTTTAATGAAGGACCTCAAGGTTTGATGTGGTCAAATGATATAAGTTAGACTTATTTGATCCAGAGTTGCTGGTTAGTTGACTTATAATCTAGGTTTATACAATTAAATATGATGTTGTTGGAGGTATAAATTGATTGGATGAACAGTTTATTTTATGTCCCAAGCTTGGAGAGAAGCTTATTTGAATATCATAAACCTATGTCTGGATTTTCATAATGATTGGAGGACCCTATTAGAAGATACAAGAGTTGTAATCATTAAAAAGTTGATTTAATGACTATGGCTTGTAGTGTATATGTTAGAGCAAGGCTTGATCTATACCACCCTATCACGTGGCTCTCTCATTGACAAACTGTGTGGAACATTTCCAATCGCTGATATAGGAGGGTGGAATAGCTCCCAGATCATCCCATCCTCTGAGAATGGAGGAACGAAACCGACATGAGGTGTCATCTAGATCCGATTAAGAGGGACCAATCAAGGGAAATTTCATTGCAAACTCATAATCTGTACCAGGATAAGAATAGACTGACCTCCCACTCGACACTAGTAACCCAGGGTACTAAGAGATCAACCTCCCCCATTTCTCCACCTCTCAAATAGGAAAAATAGGGGATGTGAGGAAGAAGTAGAGGGAGGAAGGATGAGAAGTGTTGGGGTTGTGAGGGGAAACCCATCCTACATACTATATAAATATACTCAACCCAATAAATCAAGATACACAACAATTTCTAGAGCCTCCTAGATAGCTGCCAGTGGAGGAGGATGATGACCTTTGGGAGAGGTCTGCAGGCATCTTGATCGTCTTCAAGCTTCATAAGGAAGGAACAAATTTTGTAGCCTTATTGCCCCTTTTTGCACTACCGAACTCTCCTCTACCCCATTGGCAATGAGTTCTGTAGGAGGCCATGTCATGGAAGACAACCATAACAATCCAAACCTTTGTGTCAAGTCAAGTTCACAAAGGTGTTCTAAATGTTCCCCAAACCTCAAGATCAAGTTTTGGCCAGTTATATGGAAACCCCCAATCCACCATCGTCTATTTTCTCTACCTTGTGCAGGCTGGGATGAAAACCCTCCTCTGGCATGGACTACTCCACCGCAGGGTGAAGCTCTATCCATGAGATCCAATGGGGTGACTCCACCCAAGGTCTCGACAGACTGTCAGATCCACCTCGACGCCTGCAAGATTCAAGGGGGTATCATTCTCAACAGCTGACACCCCAGCTCTGTGGTAGCATCCTCTATGCGCCATACTAGATAGAAGCCTTCCAAGGAGAGAGCATGAGAGAGGAGAAGACGATGTTGGATTCATGTGGGTTTCTTCACAGCAGCCATTGCAGAGAACCCAGGTGGGCGTTGACACTAGCAAGACAGACTCACTAAGAACGCACATCACGCGCAAGCAGAAAGGAGCCATGATCATGTCTCATGTAAGGTAGAGAGGATTGCTATGATAGAGTGAGTTTTTACATGTATTTATCTCTTTTATAAATTTTGTTAATTCCAATAATACCCTCAACCATGTCCCTTACTAATTTGACTCAATGGCCTATCAATTTCAAATAATGCAAACCCTAAGTGTCACATGAAGGCGAACTATAGGTATTAATGTACTTATCCAATAACCCTATTCAATATTCGAATTTCAACCCTAAGTGTCACATGAAGGTGAACTATAGGTATTAATGTACTTATCCAATAACCCTATTCAATATTCAAATTTCAACTTCAATTTTATACCATAGTAAGGTAGTTACATCTTGAAGCTTCACCTAAAATCTCATTACAATTGGACAAACCAAATACGAGTTATTAGTAATTTGAGATTCGTGTATATTATGTCATTTAGTTAACCCTAGGACCTAAGTCTCGAAATTATTTGATCAAAAACGTGTCATGCGGCCCCTATATACATACCTAGGCACGAATAACTTAAGGGTTTCATCTCAACCGTATGATTTCCTGATCACGGCTCGTGCATGATGTAACGACCCTCACATCGTCCCTAACCTCCCACTTATCTCGGCCCCGACCCCAAACAAACAGAGATACCTAACTTCGACCCCTTCCTCCTTATCTCAATGCTATCTCATGAATGGCATGGGATATTCTTCCTCCCCTCACCCAAACGAACCCAACAACCCTCGCCACATGCCCCCTAACCCTCGAATAAGGGAGAACTGCTTCCCATCTCTTCGTGGCTCTCACCTGAAGGCAGAACCCATTTTAGGGATTACCCCTCTACACCTCCTCATGCTTATATAAGTATCCCACAAGCTCCTCCGACCATCCTTTGATCCTCCCATACCTCCAATTGCACCAAAACTCACCCCATCATCACCTACCTTACACCCCTCAACTGAGCCTGATCGGAGGAGCCCCTTACCCCTGTGAACCCCCTTCCAATCAAGCACAACCATACAATCGAGGGACCATGGCGAGAAGAACACGACCTTCAGTTAGAACCATGAAGGCCCAGAAGCCTGGGTGATGAGCCTCGCAACTGACCTCCAAAAATTCCATCGTCGATGAGGATGGAGCCACCTATGAGCCTTGGGAAGGTTGCAAGCCCATCAACAGACCTCTGTAGAGCTCCTAACTCCCTCGATCCAACCAGAGGGGAGGTAATGCTTGAACTCCTTGTTTTGATCTTCTTTACCTATTTTCGATCAAACGTAGCCTTTGGATTGTCTCTGACCATCTTGTGAGGCTCCCTGACACCGGAATGATCTTGCGAAATCAACCCACACTGCAACTCTACCCAACACCCACCTAGATACCCCCAACCTCACCTCACCTCACCTTCGTTGTCCCCTCGTTGTAGTCATGGAGCACGTGAGGAAGGAACAATCAAGCAGGTGGAATTCCTACCTTGCCCATACCGGCCACATATATCCTTTCGAGTCCCAGGGGAAATCTCATCCTTTTGCCCAACGTTGACCCTCTCAGACGAGCGTTAGCTCACGGGTTTACAGGAGGATCCAGTAAGTCAGATCCCTCACCTGATCCGCAAAGCCAAGCTCGCTTTCCTTTTTTATTTTCAATTTATTCCTCTAGAAAATACCTGATTGGTCAGTTTTGTTATACCCTCTATAAATAGCTCCAATATCTGAAAAATCACCATAAATACCTATGTTCTTAGAAAAATAAGTAGAATCTATATAAATTATCTCTTGTTCCTAAGTCCAACTCTATTTTGATGAAACCTTTTATGACCATGTTTTATGTCTTTTACTTTAACTTATAGGAAATAAGTACGAAAATACATGTAAGTATATTTTTTTGTGAAATCTTGAATTATCAATCTGACCTTGAGCCTCTTGATTTGAAACCCTGAGATGATGATCGATAATAGGTTCATACTCATTAATAACACATGGATGGACCTTATATTCTCTCTCTTTCAATAATGATGATTAAGGGAAGATCAACCATCCTAGATACCTAAATCCACACCCTAAACCCTAATCTAAAAATTCACTCTATTATAATCTGGTTTTAAACACAAGACACCGAATGAAAACCCTAGTAAGACAAAACCCTAATATGAGGTGTTGTACACATTATGACATTAGGTCTTATTTCTCTTTTAGGGTGATCTACTCTTTCTTAATCTAGACTTGTAGAAATCCAAGTCTGGGATCCAAGGTACGTGGATATAAGTATAAGACTAGTTTTGTTGGATGATAAATATGAGTAAATTGCTTGCATGTATTTGAATACCTTGTTGGATGTACATATGTGTATTGTCATTTCCGCCATGAACTCTTAATAACACTAAAGGAATGAAAATGGAATGTAGTTACTGATGGTTCATTAATCTCCCTATTAGAGAGGGAAGGTATTAATGTTGATTAGCACCTCCCTAATGGTACAAGGTACATGGGGAGATCCCTAATGGTACAAGGAATGCAGGGATAGGGCCCAATAATATATGTTTGTGCTAAGTCCACCATAGTAATACATGTCCATTGAAATATGGTCAATAACTTGGGTTTACCTGATTTTCCACCATTAAATAATGTTTTCTTTTCTTCCTTATTTTTTCAACTATTTTAAAATTCCAGCATAGTATACCATTTTTTGCAACCACGTACCAACATTATGTTGATGATTTTGTTTCTCGTATTTTCTAGGTACAAGGAACAAATAATGCATTCAAAGTACCCAAAGCCATCAATAAATGGACATGAAGGATAGAATAGATAGATTTCTATTTCTGATCTCTTTTTCAGTTAGATAGTTGCTTATTTTACTAGATGATGTATAGGATGTTCTAAATCCTATGTATTTTTCCTTTTATAGAGCTATTCATCTCTTCTATCCAAAATAATTTTATGACTTTATTATCCTCAATGAATGATTGTTTGTGTGGCTATATAATGGTGTTGTGAACAATGATCTGGCTCACTTCTCTGATTTAGTTGACTACCACAATCTCTTGTATTTTCCCTTCTGACATCAATAGATGTGAGTGTACCCATATCTGTGAATGTCACTAAGGAAAGTATATAAAAATTGGGGTCGACACAGTTGGCATCATAGCCAATGTTCACACACCATGGTCTCATGAACTTCATTCACCCTATTATGAGTCTAAGGTAGTCCTTGAGTTAGGAATGTGAAGGATATAGGTGTCTAGGATAGCATCTACCATGGGTCTGGCTAAAGTCTCTGAGCCACTTAGCTTGGCAATCACGAGGCTACCTATATGGCAGTATATGTCTACCTGGACGATATCCTAAATGTCCCCTACTTCTTGGGCATACCTTAATTAGGACCCCTCTCATCTATAGATATTCCCTCTCATCTCTTCTGTAGGAAAAAAAAATCCCCCTCATCTTCATTTTTTAAATATTTCCCTCTTACCTTATGATATAAGGTTAAGAAAGAGTCACTCTATTTAGAAAGTCCTAAGGATTGACTTTGATAAGGACTTTAGGATATCCTCCACAAATCATGACATCAAGATCATTAATAATTAATAAAGGAGAATAATGAAATATCATTGAAAAAAAATGATGAATGATGATAAATATAACACGTTCAACCTAATTTCAGGATGCCTCCTAAGACATGTAACTCTAAGGCTTCTGAAGAGTCATCCTCTAAGAAGAGGAAGGAACCTGAAACCTCTGAGGTACATGATCCCGATAGTGAGGTCAAAGAAAGGTGGGAGGAACAAAAGAAAATCTTGCTAGACTTCATGGAGACCCTTGCCACAAAAGGAACCCCTAAACCTAACTCCTCTAGGAAAAAGGAAGTGACAGTGATAGATTTCATAAAATTTAACGCTGACACCTTTTGGGGTGAAGACCAGCCTGAAGTCATGGATAAGGATGAGGCATGTATCCTCTCTGTGGAGAATTGTTTCTATACCCTAGAAGTATCCATTGAAAAGAAGGTCAAATTTGCCACCCCTCTAGTTAAGGGAGGGGAAAAATCTAGTGGGAAAAGTATGGCAGGAATAGGGGAGAAGAAGTAGATGACATGGGGTGGGAAGCCTTCAAAACCCTCTTCACTAATCATTTTATGCCCATAGATGAGAGGAAGATGAAGGAGAAGATGTACATGGAACTTAAGTAGGGTAGTCTCTCAGTAACTGATTACACCCAGAAGTTTAGGCTTCTAGAGAATTATGCACCTACTAGGACTGATGAACGCCTCACTGGACATTATGTTGACTGCCTTGCCGCCCATCTAAAAACCCTAGTTATATCCTCCCATCCCCAAAGCATAGATGAAGTCCTAGACATGGCCCTCAAGCAGGAAAGGGAACAAGGTTTACAGAAGCCTTCTAGCATGGGGTACTTAGGGTTAACCACCAATGAGGAGGATAAGTCTATAACGTTCCACCCTAGCCATAAAAACAAGGTATCGGGAAAAGCAGGAGGTTCAGGAAAGGGAGGATAGAAAGGCCACCAGAACCAGCAGAGGATGACTCATCCCATGTGCAAGACTTGTGGGCATTTCCATGGTGGAGTATGCTGCCATACCAAGCCAGTCTGCTACAACTATAAGAAGGAGGGCCATTTCGTCGCCAAGTGCCTGAATCCCTCTATCTTCGGCAATCCTATAGTAGGTGATCCACCCCCGAGGGACACCACAATGGCATAGTTTTTGCAGTGAATGTAGAAGAGGCCAATGCAAATCCCAATCAGCTCGTTGAAGGTAACCTAAATTCCTTTCATAATCTAATATCTTGTTCAATCTTTCAAATTATTCATAGCTTAAATTATCTTATGTAGGCACCATATGGTTAAATGATCATCATGTTAAAGCTTTATTCAATTTTGGATCCAAAAATACTTGTATTTCTCAAAATCTGGCATCTATGCTACATCTGCATATAAGGGACTTGGGATATATTCTAGATGTGTCTACTCCTAGTGTAAAAATACTCATTACCTTATAGAAAACTGATGTCCTCTCTCTAAAATTTGAAAATCATGATATGCCCTTTGAATTCATTCTCTTAACTATGGAAGACTTTGATGTTATACTTGGCATGGATTGGCTATACACATATCGTTCTCACATCGACTGTAGAAACAAGATGGTAGTCCTCTCTCAACCTCATTCTTGTCCGACGATGATCCCTAAGGGAAGCGAATTCTATAATAATATCATAATTTCCTATCTTAAAGCTAAAACGCTCATCTCTAAAGGATGTAAAGTCTTCCTCGCATTAGTCTCAGAGATCAATCCTAACAATGGGCCTGTAGAAAGACTGGAGGTGGTATGCGACTTTCTTAACGTCTTTCTGGAGGAGCTTCATGGACTGCCTCCAAATAGAGACATTGAGTTCTCCATAGATCTTCTTCTTGGAACCACTCTGATTTCTAGGACACCATATAGGATGGCTCCTGCTGAGCTTATGAAGTTGAAGAAACAATTGTAAGAACTTCTCGATAAAGGATTCATCCATCCTAGTGTTTCCCCCTGGGGTGTGCCTGTTCTTTTTATAAAAAAGAAATATGGTTCTATGTGTATGTGTATTGACTACCGCATGTTGAACCACGCTACTATTAAAAACAAGTATCCTCTCCCTTGTATTGATGACCTCTTTGATCAGATTTGTACTGCTAAAGTTTTCTCAAAAATTGTTCTTTTCTCTGGGTACCATCAACTTAAAGTCAAAGATTTTGATATTTCTAAAACTACTTTCCGAACTCGTTATGGGCATTATGAATTTCTAGTGATGCCATTTGGGTTGACCAATGCACCTGGCATATTCATGAACATGATGAACAAAGTCTTCCAACCTTATCTTGATGAGTTCATGGTCAACTTCATTGATGATATCCTGATCCATTCTGATTCTATGGAGAAACATCGGGAAAACTTGAAGGTAGTTCTTGAAATCCTTTGAGCCTAACAATTCTATGGCAGACTTTCTAAATGCAAATTTTGGATCGATAAAGTCATGTTTCTTGGGCATGTCATTTCTGGGGGTAACATATATGTTGATCCCACCAAAGCATCTATTGTACTTAATTGGCAACCTCCTCGAAATCCTTTTGGAAATTCAGAGCTTCTTGGGTCTAGCCCAGACAGCTAAAACCCAATGAACTGAATTATACCACACATGATTTGGAATTAGCTGCAATCATTCATGCTCTCAAAATATGGAGGCACTACTTGTACGGGGCAACGTTCGACATCTTCACCGACCACAAAAGCCTGAAGTACATTCTGACACAGAAGGACATGGATCTGTGACAACGGCGATAGATCGAGTATGTAAAGGACTACGATTTCACTATTGCCTATCATCTGGGTAAGGCAAATGTAGTCGCTGCCGCCCTTAGTAGGAAAAGGGCAGTGTGTGCACCCTTATATGTTCCCAAATGGAGGAATATGGAGGACTTAGTGGGTTGGAAGCCATATTTTTTTTCTGATTGTGTACATGCCAATAACATCTCTATCACGTTTGACATGCATTCTGAACTTCTTGAATCACAAAAAGCTAGTCCTGATATTGTGGAGCTCTCCTCTCTCCTATCGAAGCCTCAAACACATCTGTCTATGGGTATCGATGGCAGTCTTCAATACAAAAACTGTATGTGGGTTCCTGAGTAGTCAACTGTGAAGTCTTAATGAGGCACATGGGTCAAAGTACACTGTTCATCCTGACACAAACAAGATGTACAAAGACTTGTAACATCAGTTCTGGTAGAGAGGCATGGAACATGATATTGCTGAATTCATGTCTAGATGTCTGACATGCCAAAGAATCAAGGTCGAGTACCAAAGAACATGTGATTTACTACAACCCCTTGAAATCTCAGAATGAAAATGGGAACACATCACTGTGGATTTTGTGGTAGGACTACCCAAGACCAAGAAGGGATACAGTGCTGCATGGGTCATAGTGGATCGTCTCACAAAGTCAACTCATTTTCTCCCTGTGAAGACTACTAAGGAAGTTTCTAAGTTGGACGACCTTTATATACAAGAGATAGTACGCCTGCATGGAGTTCCAACATCCATTGTCTCGGATAGGGACCCGAAGTTCACCTCAAAGTTGTGGAAATAGGTTCAACAAGAACTAGGCACCAAACTGAACTTCCGTATAGCCTACCATCCACAGACAGATGGGCAAGCAGAACACACAGTGCAGATTATGGAGGAACTTCTGTGAGCTTGTGTTCTTGATTGGGAAGGCTCATAGGACTACTATTTGCCTATAGCCGAGTTTTCCTATAATAATAGCTATCAGGCGAGTATTGAAATGCCTCCCTATGAAGTTTTATATGGCCATCCTTGTCAGTCTCCACTACACTGGGATGACGTCGGGGAACATACCTTGATGAAATTTAAGGAGATGCAGTTGTATATAGATAAGGTTGCACTGATCCGGTATAGGATGAAGGGAGCACAAGATAGATAGAAATCTTATGCAGAAGCTTACATGCAGGAATGTTAGTTCAAGGAAGGTGATCATGTCTTTTTGAAGATCTGACCTATTTGATCTTTGGCTAAGAATAAAGGAAAGCTTAGTCCTCATTATGTGGGACCATTTGAGATATTTGAAAGGGTTGGTGAATGTGCGTATCATCTTTCTTTGCCACCTTAGTACAGTGCCATGCATAATGTCTTCCATGTATCGATTCATAAGTCTTATGTCAAAGATACAAGTCATATTCTGAATCATGAGCCACTAGAGTTGAAAGATGATCTGCCTTATGTTGAATCCCCAGTCAAAATTCTTGATTTCAAGACAAAGGAGCTTCATAGTAATCAACATATAAATATGGTAAAAGTTCTATGGAGCCACCATGATCAGAATGATGCCACCTGGGAGCTCAAGTATGAGGTCGAGTATGAATATCCATATCTATTTCAAGCTGCTTGAATTTTGAGGACAAAATTCTTAAAAAGGAGGGGAGAATGTGACAGAGTGAGTTTTTACATATATTTATCTCTTTTATAAATTTTGTTAATTCCCATAATACCCTCAACCATATCCCTCACTAATTTAACTCAATGGCCTATCAATTTCAAATAATGCAAACCCTAAGTGTCACATGAAGGTGAACTATAGGTATTAATGTACTTAGCCAATAACCCTATTCAATATTCGAATTTCAACTTCAATTTTATACCATAGTAAGGTAGTTACATCTTGAAGCTTCACCTAAAATATCATTACAATTGGACAAACCAAATAGGAGTTATTAGTAATTTGAGATTAGTGAATATTATGCCATTTAGTTAATCCTAGGACCTAAGTCTCAAAAGTATTTGATCAAAAAAGTGTCACGCAGCCCCCATATACATACCTAGGTGCGGATAGCTTAAGGGTTTCATCTTAGTCATTCGATCTCCTGATCACGGCTTGTGTAGGATCTAATGACCCTCACATCGTCCCTAACCTCCTGCTTATCTCAACCTCAACCCCAAACAATAGAGCTACCTAACCTCGACCCCTTCCTCCTTATCTCACCTCTATCTTGCGAATGGCATGGGATATTCTTCCTCCCATCACCGAAATGAACCCAAAAACCCTCGCCACATGCCCCCTAACCCTCAGATCAGGGAGAACCACTTTCCATCTCTTCGCAGATCTCACCTGGAGGTGATTCCCATTTTAGGGCTTACCCCTCTACACCTCCTCGTGCCTATATAAGTATCCCACAAGCTTCACCGACCATCCTTTGATCATCCCATACCTCCAATTGCATTGAAACTTGCCCCAATCATCCCCTACCTTACACCCCTCCATTGAGCTTGGATGAAGGACCCCCTTACCCCTGTGAACCCCCTCCTTCCAATCAATTGCAACCGCATGATCGAGGGACCACAGTGAGAATAACATGACTTTCAGTTAGAGTCGTGAAGGCCCAGAAGCATGGTTCGACGAGCCCCGCAACCGAGCTCTAAGAACTCCATTGCCAACGAGGTTGGAGCCACCTCTAAGCCTCGAGAAGGTTGCATGCCCATCAACAGACCTCCGCAGAGCTCCTAACTCCCTCGATCCAACTAGAGGGGAGGTAATGCTTGAACTCCTCATTTTGATCTTCTTTACCTGTTTTCGATCAAACTTAGCCTCTGGATTGTCTCCAACCATCTTGTGAGGCTCCTTGACACCAGAATGATATCACAAAATCAACTCACACCGCAACTCTACCCAACATCCACCTATCTACCCCCGACCTCACCTCACCTCACCTTCGTTGTCCCCTCGCTACAGCCATGGCACGCGCAAGGAAGGAGCAATCAAGCAGGTGGAATTACCACCTTTCCCATACTGGCCACATATATCCTTTCGAGTCCCAGGGGAAATCTCGTCCTTTTTCCCAACGCTGACCCTCTCAGATGAGCGTTGGCTCACGGTTTAATGGGAGGATCCGGTAAGTCGGATCCCTCACCTGATCCGTGAAGCTAAGCTCGCTTTCCTTTTTTTCGTTTTATTCCTCTAGAAAATACCTGATTGGTTAGTTTTGTTAAACCCTTTATAAATAGCTCACCATAAAATACCTATGTTCTCAGAAAAATAAGTAGAATCTATATAAATTATCTCTTACTCCTAATTCCAACTCTATTTTGACAAAACCTTTTATGACCATGTTTTATGTCTTTTACTTTAACTTATAGGAAATAAGTACAAAAATACATGTCATTATATTTTTTTGTGAAATCTTGAAGTATCAATCTGACCCTGAGCCCCTTGATTCAAAACCATAAGATGATGATAATGAATAGGTTCATACTCATTAATAACACATGGATGGACCTTATCTTCTCTCTCTTTCAAAAATGATGATTAAGGGAAGATCAACCATCCTAGATACCTAAATCCACACCCTGAACCCTAACCTAAAAATTCACCCTATTGTAATTTGGTTTAAAACACAAGACACTAAATGAAAACCCTAGTAAGACAAAACCCTAATATGAGGTGTTGCACACACATTATGACATTAGGTCTTATTTCCAAGTCAGGGTGATCTACTCTTTTTTAATCTAGACTTGTGGAAATCTAAGTCTGAGATCCAAGGTACGTGGATATAAGAATAAGACTAGTTTTGATGGATGATAATTATGAGTAAATTACTTGCATGTATTTGAATACCATGTTGGATGTACATATATGTATTGTCATTTCCGCCTTGAAAACTAAATAACACTAAAGGAATGAAAATGGAATGTAGTTACTGATGGTTCATTAATCTCCCTATTAGATAGGGAAGGTATTAATGTTGACTAGCACCTCCCTAATGGTACAATGTACGTGGGGAGATCCCTAATGGTAAAAGGTATGCAGGGATAGGGCCCAATAATATATGTTTGTGCTAAGTCCACCATAGTAATACATGTCCATTGAAATATGGTTAACAACTTGGGTTTACCTGATTTTTTGCCAATAAATAATGTTTTCTTTTCTTCCTTATGTTTTCAACTATTTTAATATTCCCACATAGTATATCATTTTTTGCAACCATGTACCAACATTATGTTGATGTTTTTGTTTCTTGTATTTTCTAGGTACAAGGAACAAATAATGCATTCAAAGTACCTGAACCCATTAATAAATGGACATGGAGGATAGAATAGATAGATTTATATTTATTATCTCCTTTTCAGTTAGATAGTTGCTTATTTTCCTAGATGATGTATAGGATGTTCTAAATCCTATGTATTTTTCCTTTATAGAACTATTCATCTCTTCTATCCCAAATAATTTTATGAATTTATTATCCTCAATGAATGATTGTTTGTGTGGCTATATAATGGTTTTGTGAACAATGATCTGGCTCGCTTCTTTGATTTAGTTGACTACCACAATCTCTTGTATTTTCCCTTCTAACATCAATAGATGTGAGTGCACTCATATCTATGAATATCACTGAGGAAAGTATATAGAAATTGGGGTTGTCACAATTGCCCAGCCTATCAAGGCTGGTTCATACAGAGCTGGAGGGTCCAGGAGCCAACCCAGTAGGGAGAGGGCCATTCTCATCCATAAGTGAGATGACATGTCATATCCTGATAGGGTCATAAATGTAAAAATCTCAGATTTGTGCATATCTCAATTAATTCATAGAAATTAACATGATTTAAAAAAAATACAAATAATGTATTGATATTCTGAAAAAAATCAGTAGAAAAACATGAAACTCTCCTATCATCCTTTTGATGCTTAAATGTTGTGCATATTAAGTAAGATATAATGATCATACTATGTGTAATAAATATCAAATAATGACCTAAAATCATGAGAATGCATCACTAACTCTAAAATATGATATATAATCCATACAAAGTCAGTTATGATCACATTAAGACATGTTATCTTACTAGTTTTCTTCAGTTTTCCATACTCTTTCTTAAATAAATTAGACACAATCTTTAATTTTCCACTTTATTGTAAATATACCATCAGACTAACTTTTCCCCTTTTATTTCTTACAGAAAAGCACAAAAAAACTACAAAAGCTCCAAACGCTCCCAAGACCGAATGGACATCAAACGGTCCCAAGACCAAATGGACACCAAACGGTCCCAAGAACGAATGGACATCAAACGGTCCCAAGACCGAATGGACACCAAATGGTCCCAAGACCGAATGGACATCAAACAGTCCTAAGACCGAATAGACACCAAACGGTCCCAAGACTGAATGAAGGCCTAATAGTCCCAAGACTGTGTAAAGTCAAACGGTCCCAAGACCGAATAAAGGCAAATAGTTTCCAAACCGAGAGAGTCCAAATGGTCTCCAAACCGAGAGAGAGTCCAAACGGTCTTCACGACCGTTTGGGCCCAAATCTCCCAAATCGATTGAGTTCCACTCAAAGCCTATAAATAAGACCCGAAGGGTCCTCACAAGGGGAGAAGTTTTCAGACGTCCAAAGGCTTCCTTTATTGTTCCAGAGCTATTCCACCCTTCATCCACTACCCCGAGGCTACCGGTCTAAGATCCATACTCCATCTCCAAGCTACTTTCTCTCTCATCTACAAAGAAGGTGGGAAGAGGAGGATTCATCATCAAGCAAGCTATGAAGTGTGAAGATCGTTGCTCTCTCTCTCCAAGGGGTCGACCTTCCTCCTTCCTTCATGGAGATGACGTTCTCTCTCTCTCTCTTCTCACCCCCTTCTTTGTTCTTTCCATGAGCGAGTAGTCTTATACACTAGGGTGCGAGGAGTAGCCCTGCTACCCATGTTTTCATTTCATGCATTGTAGTTCTTGAGTTTGCAATAGAAAAAACACTATATTTCCAGTTCAACATCAATTGTTTAATGAATGCTAGTTGTTTGATCACCAACTTGTGTTATCTATTATCTTTTAGTGCAAATTGTCTGTGTTTGTACTTCTAGATTCGAATATCGACTGTTTGTTGGTTCCAGGTTGTATGTAGTCACCATACATTTGGTTCAGTATCTAGGAGCATTTCTCAAGAAGTGGAGTAAACTCACCTCCATTGTTGTACTTTCATACTATGAAATGGAATCAGTTGACGTAAGAAAGTACAACCTTGACGGGTTGAGGAACACACTTTGCGAGGGGAGTGATGCAAAGCAAGTGACCATTCATTTGGGGATGGCTGGCATTGCAACACTTCCATGTTTCTCGTAGTTGGTTATCCGAAAGGAGGCTAAGCCTACAAAGATACTAAATGTTTAGACTCTTTTCTTTGCAAGCCAAGTTATTGTGATATATGTTTTGATCCATGTGTAGTGGTGGCGAAAGCCGATCACATCCTAGTGGTTTCATAACATTGTTTACAACCTTAAATTTACCTTCCTGCTTACTTTCCTGCTTTTACTTTACTTGCTCTTAGTTTTAACAACCAAACCAACTTTTGAATCTAAATACCAACTGTTAAGGAGTTAAGTGAAATTCTAACATTTTCCATCTTGTTTGTCTTAACAAGACCGTTGTCCTGTGGATTCGACCCTTAACTATACTATGATAAGACTTTCACGTATCCTAGCATACGTGGGTGGAGTTTCTAATCTAGTATAAGAAAGGCTAAACCTAAAGACTTATTATCTTTAGGATTTTTAGTGGTGCACGCAACTCCACGCAAGTGGAAGCTCCATCAAAAATTGGCGCCGTTGCCGGGGACAACGGAACATTTTAATTTCATTTATCATCTTGCTAGTTGGTTAGGGTTTTACACTTTTTCTTTTAACATTACTCCATATTCTCTTGATTTCATCATATCTCTTGCATCATCTGAAAAGTGTGTTTCTTCCTCTACTCAGGTAGAAGACGTGTATGCAACCATCACATAATCTTGAATTCTCCCCTGATCCAGAGTACGACTCTGAGGTAGAGAGAAGTTTCCACCGCCGTATTAGAATTAATCGTCAAAGAGAGAGACAAATGGCCGAAGATCAACGCCAAGCTGCACTAGTGATGGAAAGGGTCAACGCTGCCATAGCAGCCCAACGAGCGCAACTCATCGCCGACACGTGTGCTCAAGTTCAGGCTGAAGTACGGACTGAAGAGCAAGCCCGCATTCATGCTGAGAATGAAGCAGCCAAGGCTGCTGCTCAACTGTTGATAAGAAGCAAGCAACTAAGGGACTACACTATTCCTAAGAACTATGAAGACAACCATCCAGTCCAACCACCACTCATCGACACTCCTAATTTTGAGATTAGGACACAATGGATCCAAATAATGTAGGGCATCTCATTCTCTGGAAGTGCTAGAGATGACTGCATGGACCATTTGAAAAGGTTCAAAGCTCTTTGTAGGATGGTACCACAAGTTGGAACAACCATGGACGTAGTCATGCTTAGACTCTTCAATTTTACCTTATCTGGAAGAGCACTAAGTTGGTACAATTCTTTGGACGGGGAGCCAATCATCACCTGGGCTCCCTTAGAAGTGAAGTTCTTGGAGAAATTCTTCCCACCTTCACTAACCTACCAAATCAGAGGGCAAATCAACCATTTCCTTCAACTGCTGGGAGAGTCACTGGTTGACTCATGGGAAAGGTTCAAGGAACTCTTGAGGAAGTGCTGTCACCATGGAATCTTGCAAAATCAACTCATAGAAACTTTTTATAGGGGAGTAAGTGATGAAATTAAAAAGTTTTTAGATTCCTCATCTGGAGGAAACTTTATGAGACAAAACTACAAAGACGCCTGGAGAATCGTCACTCTCAGAGCGGAAAATCAATCCAATTGGGGAAGGGTGACCACATGAGGAGTTCTAAAGGTTTGTAAAGCTGAAGAATCTACAGAAATGAAAGCTATAGCCGAAGCTTTGAAAACCATAGCTAACAAACAACAAGCTCTCGAAGCATCATTTGGGGAGTATGATAGAAAGAAGAACCCCCAACAAGCTAAAGTAGCCACATGAACTTACGAGGCCTGTCATGCATCAGATCATCCCACATTATCATGTGGTCTCCTATACAATGTAATGATGGATTTGCAACCACCTCAACCACAGTATGAGCTGATTATTGAACACCCCGAGGATTAGATACCAGAACAAGTAAATTCCATTCATTCTATACCAGGACAAGCTTACTATAATCCAAATCAACCAAGAAATCATCCTAGTTTTCAATATGGAAATCCTACGGGGACTGCCAACCCATAACATCAAACACAAGGTGGATCCTCCAACAGACTACCACCTGGATTTCAAAGCAACTACAACCAAAATCAAGGGAATTTTTTAAACAATTTCTAGAGATCCAACTACCCAAGAAATCCCTCTACATACTACCAATATACTCATCCTCCTCTACACCCACAATTACCACAAACTCAGCTGCAACATCCGCAACAACCTCAGTTGCCAGCACCTCAACAACAACCACCCCAAGGGCAACAACAACTCACTCAGTTCCAACAGAAGAATGCCCCACCACAGCAGACTGATGAACTGTCCTTGATAAGGCAAATGCTACAATCACAACAAACCATGTTGGCTAACCAGCAAGCTCAGCAAAAATCTATGGAAACTCAGTTAGCACAGATAGCAGCTCAGCTAAAACCTCCAGTGGGCACTTTCGCTGGCCAGCCAGAAGCAAATCCAAGACACGATCAACATAGACTAGAACAATTAAATGTTGTTACAACAAGGTCTGGTCGTGCTCTTACTGAAGCCATCTCGGTTAATCAAGAAGACATGGATGTAACTAAAATCATCCCAATAGAAGAATCAAGTCAAGAAGATGAAGAAAGGAAATAAAAGGAACAAGGTTCCAAAGAACCATAGGTTTCACAATATAAGCCAAGGATACCCTATCCTGGCAGGTTAAAGGAAACCAAACTAGACTCTAGATTCCAGAAATTCAAAGAGGCAATGAAGAAACTTTATGTTGATATTCCCTTTCTCGATGCCTTATCTGAAATCCCAGCCTGGTCCAAATACCTGAAGACCTTGCTGTCAAAGAAATATATGACCAAGGGGCATGAAACTATCAAGCTAGCCCAAACCACTTTTGATATCATTTTGAATAAAATGCCAAAAAAATAGAAGGACCCTGGCTCCTTTGGTATAGAATGCTCTATTGGGAACACTTCTTGTAAAAAGGGATTGGTCGACTTGGGAGCTAGCATATCAATTATGTCATTTTCCATGTGTAAAAGATTGGGGTTTACTGACTTGTGACCTATAGCAATGACCATCTAGCTTGCCAATTCCACCATTACTACACCCCTGGGAATCATTGAAGATATTCCAGTAAGAGTGGGGAGGGACTCTTATGTCCCTTGTGATTTCGTCATTATGAATATAAAAGAGGACCTAAGGTACCCGATAATATTCGGTAGACCCTTTCTCCCCACAGCTAGAGCATTAATTGATGTCGAGGCTGGCACAATTACCTTGAGGTTAGGTAAAGAAACTGTTCAATTCAGGGTTTTCAACAGCCTGAAGAACCCTAGTATCCATGAAGAGGTTTTTCTACTTGAAGCTATTGATAAAATGTCTCAACTCAAGCAAGAAAATCTAGAACCAACAGATGCCCTAGAGGACGCTTTAATAAATCTGGAAGCTAAATTTTCAACCAACGAGTTAGTTCAGCAATGCCTGCAATACTTGGAGCAGGCTGAAAAAGCCCTTGAAGCTACTTTTGAAGAACTGAAATCTGTCACCATATTAGAGACAACAAAAGTACCCAAGGCCCCGGAAATGAAAACTCTACCAACCGGGCTCAAACATGTCTTTCTAGATGAAGAGAAATTATGTCCAGTTATCATTAGCTCCTCTCTGGTTGGAAACCAGGAAGAAAGGCTTCTCACTGAATTAAGGAAGCACAAGAAAGTAATTGGGTACAAGATGACTGACCTAACATGCATTAACCCAAATTTGTGCATGCATAAACTACCTATGATAGAAGAGTTCAAACCCTTGAGGGAGCACCAGAGAAAATTGAACCCAAATCTGAAAGAGGTAGTTCGCCTCGAAGTTCTTGAACTCTTAAAAGCGGGTATTATCTATCCAATTTCTGACTCTCAGTGGGTTAGTCCTGTCCAAGTGGTCCCTAAAAGGGGGGGGGGGAACCACTGTTGTCTTAAATGATAAGAATGAACTAGTACCTACAAGGACCGTTACTGGTTGGAGAATGTGCATAGATTATATAAAACTGAACAAATCAACAAGGAAAGACCATTTTCCCTTACCCTTCCTTGATGAAGTCCTTGAGCGGCTAGCCCACCAAAAAAATTTCTGCTGCCTCGACGGATATTCTGGGTTTTACCAAATCCCAATTCACCCCGAAGACCAAGAAAAAATGACATTTACTTGTCCTTTCGGAACATACGCCTTCAGAAAGATGCCCTTCGGGCTATGCAACGCACCCGCAACCTTCCAAAGATGCATGACTGCTATCTTTGTAGGACTAACCGAAACCATTATGGAGGTGTTTATGGATGATTTTTCAGTATATGGAGATTCCTTTGATAACTGTCTGCTCAACCTAAGTAAAGTCCTACAGAGATGTGAGGAAACAAACCTTATCCTAAACTGGGAAAAATGTCACTTTATGGTGACCGAAGGTGTTGTCCTCAGACATCGAGTAAGCGAAAGAGGAATCGAAGTAGACAAGGCAAAAATTGATGTCATCTCAAAGTTGTCACCGCCCAAAGACATAAGGGGAGTGCGAGCCTTCTTGGGTCATGCCGGGTTCTACTGAAGATTTATCAAAGACTTCTAAAAAATAGCAAAACCGATGACATACCTATTGACCAAGGATGTTGATTTCAACTTTGACCAGGAATGCCTGCATAGCTTTACAACTTTGAAGAATGCTCTAATCTCAGCACCCATTCTAAGAGCGCCTGACTGGTCACAACCTTTTGAAATAATGTGTGACGCTAGTGACTATGCAATAGGGGCTGTGTTGGGGCAGAGAATAGACAAAAAGCCATATGTAATATACTACCCATCCAAGACGTTTTATGCGGTGCAAAAGAATTATACTACTACTGAAAAGGAATTCTTAGCCTTCATCTACACTTTTGAAAAATTTCATTCCTATCTAATTGGATCAAAGGTCGTATACAGACCACTCCGCCATCAAATATCTTATTCAGAAATAGGATGCAAAGCCCAGACTCATCCGGTGGGTATTAACGCTGTAAGAATTTGATCTTGAAATAAAAGACAAGAGTGGAGTGGAAAATGTCGTCGCTGACCACCTAAGTCACATTGAATATCAAGACAATGACAATGTACCTATCTGAGACTCCCTCCCTGACAACCAGCTTATGAAAATTACCACCGGATTCCCCTGGTATGCTGACATAGTGAACTATCTGGCTACATGAATCATCCACCCCTCCGCCTCTCACTACGATAAAAAGAAATTTCTCCATGATGTTAAACAATACTACTGGGACGAACCCTATCTTTTTCGTCTATGTGCAGACAAACTTTTCCGTTGCTGCATAACAGAAGAGGAAATTACTCTTGTCTTAGAGCATTGTCATTCTGGCCCCACTGGGGGACACATGAATTTGAAAAAGACCGCTCTAAAAGTTCTACAATCGGGTTTCTTTTGGCCAACAATAGCAAGAGATTCCTATGATTTTTTAAAATCATGCAATAAATGCCAGCTTTCTGGTGGTATAACTAAAAGGAATGAAATGCCTCTCACTTTGTGGCAAGAAATCGAACTTTTTGATGTTTGTGGAATAGACTACATAGGTCCCTTCCCCTCATCCTATGGATTTTCTTACATACTGGTCATTGTGGATTATGTCTCAAAATG
The DNA here is from genome assembly GCA_963693085.1 of Alisma plantago-aquatica. Lineage (NCBI taxonomy): Eukaryota > Viridiplantae > Streptophyta > Magnoliopsida > Alismatales > Alismataceae > Alisma > Alisma plantago-aquatica. Next base: position 300,605,395 of record OY856411.1, on the reverse strand, counting down.
GGTAGAAGCTATACCCACCGTTTCCAGCTATTCAAAGCCAGTCATCAAGATGTTCAAAGATATCATTTTCCCCACATTTGAAGTCCCCCAAACTATCATATCCGATGGAGGGACCCATTTTCTGGAACGAAGCTTCGAAGCCCTCCTAAAAAAATATGGAGTCGACCATAAGGTCACCACACCTTACCATCCACAAACTAGTGGCCAAGTCGAAGTTTCGAATAGACAACTAAAAGCAATTTTAGAGAAAACAGTCAATAAACATCGTACCGACTAGTCCACCAAGCTTCCCGATGCCCTTTGGGCCTACCACACAACTTATAAAACACCAATTGGAACAACCTCGTTCCGATTGGTATATGGGAAATCATGCCATCTTCCAGTTGAACTGGAACATAAGGCCTGGTGGGCCATTAAACAACTGAATTTTGATTTTAAAAGCACTCACGAACACAGACAACTCCAGTTACAAGAACTTGAGGAGCTTAGAATGACTGCCTACCATAGTGCCAAAATCTATAAAGAACAAACCAAGATGTGGCACGATGGCCACCTCAAAAGAAAAGACATTGCTATCGAAGATAAGGTCCTCCTCTTCAATTCAAACTTAAGATATTTCCTGGAAAGCTCCGCACGAAGTGGTCTGGACCATTCACAATTAAACACATCTACCCCACTGGAGCAGTCATCATCCTTGACAATAATGGGGGAGAACAGACTGTTAATGGCTATAGATTGAAGAGATACTACACACCAGTAGAAAAAATACCAAGATAAACTATAGAGATCCATGATCCCTCAGCATCAACATAACCAAACTGGATTTCCATCGGGCCAGTGACGTAAAACCCAGGCACTATTTGGGAGGCAACCCAAGATCTGAGTATCATCATTTTTTTGCCTAGTTTTTTTCCTAATCTCTTCATTTGATTTAGGTTTATCATCTATACTCTGAAAATATAAAAATTCACATAAATAACCAAAACAAACATAAAAATATAAAATCCAGCTAAATCTCAACATAACAGTTTCGAAACTGTTTGGTCCTAAATGATCTCGAAACCGTTTGGAACCCAAACGGTCTCGAAACCGTTTGGAACCCAAACGGTCTCGAAACCATTTGGATCCCAAACGGTCTCAAGACCGTTTATCCTAGGGAATTTGTAACACCCCCTAAATCCTATAAATATAACCCCAACCCCTCCCTTTTTCCTCTTCTAAAATCTTGAACTCCTAAACCCTCACGCGAGCACTGTTTCATCCCCTCTGTTTCTCGCTCCCGCACAACTCATGACGCCTGCTCTCTCTGCCACCTTCTCCGACGACACCGCCGTCTTCCCCGTGTATTTTCATGTAGTTTCTAGTTGTCAGCATCACTGTCACACAACAAGGTAAACCAACAGTTGGACACCATCGCCCCTGCCGTCTTCTCCGTCACCATCCACCTTGTTTTTTCCGTCGCCAACATTGTGTCCCCGACGGGGTTCTCGTTAGCTGCCGACGCGTGCATTGCCGCCATCATTTTCTGCTCTCGCCTCCTTTTTCACCAACCATCCATGACTATGACGTTCTACCTTCCTCATGGTTTCAACCGTTTGGATTGAAGACTGTTTGGAACAAACGGTCCTGAAACCGTTTGGAGCCAAACGGTCCAGAAACCGTTTGGAGCAAACGACCCTAAAACCATTTGGAGCCAAACGGTCTTGAAACCATTTGGAGCCAAACGATACTGAAACCATTTGGGTTCCACTAAAACCTAAAAACATTAACACATACATAATGTCACTTCTTTTAATAAACTTGTTATCTTTGCAAATTCAAATCCTTTTTAACACACGATTTTTTTGCTATTTTTTCAAAAATGGCCTCCCCTGTAAAAGAAGCCACTGGAACAACTGATGCTCCCTTATGGACAAGGGAGCAACTGATGGAGGACCGCACCAAGCTCCATAAGGTCGTAGACATCTATGACAAGACTGGAAAAATCCCACTGAAAGTCAACCTGCTCATGGTCATGAATGAAATTGACCGCATCAACATGTGCTTATCCGAGGAGCATGTTCAAGATATAGAAGAATCTTCTTCAAGTGATGAAGGCTCGGAATATGAGCCAAATTCTGAGGATGAATCCCCGACCACAAAGTCCAAGGGGAAGAGGAAGGCCCAGGAAGCTGCCAATGACCAACCTACAAAGAAACGGGCAAGGAAGCAGGTCCATCCCGCCACTACAGGGGAAGAAATCCTAGCGGGATATATTCCATCAACCACTACCACCACCACCATTACCACTCCCTCTACCACCACTATTCCTGTTTTCTCCACCATCACCACTACAACACCACCACCAACAAACCTATTCATCCACACCCTCCCATCCTTCGACAAAATGCTGAAGCCGACAAAATATGTCTGCTCCAACGTACTGAAAAAGATGGGGATTTATGACAGAATCCTCACCTTGCTCGACAATGCCAACCTCACAAAACTCTGTTTTGTCACATAGTATTCTTATGTTGAGCCAACAACTAAAATTTTCACCTTCCTCAACAAAGAAGCAGTGGACATAATGGACAGATCAAGAGACGGGGGTGACCGCAGGCTGGTCACCAAACTCTTTGGCAGCAGAGTTGTCATAATAGAAAACCTACTCAATGAAATCTTTATAGAAAACAAGGAGAAGTTGGAAAAAGCCAAAGCAGTAGGAATTGAAAGCTCCCAGTTCAACAAGCATATCTTCTGGAAATCCCTGAAAGGGATCCCAACCTTTGAGGCAAAGACCTGCAAGGCCTCAAATATTCATTCTAGGTTGGTGCACACACTACACAAAATCATCACAGGCGCACTCTTCCCCATGACAGAGGGTGGAAATGTTAACATTTCTGATCTTTTCATCCTCTGGTCCGTCCTTAATGGGCTGCCGGTCAACATAGGACGACAATTGATACATAAGCACACAGCTTACGCCCTCGGGAAAGAAGTATGTGTCGGAGGACACATAACCTCAATTTTGAATTATCTCAAGATGGACAGACTACTGCCCAGATGCACGAAGATCAAGGGTGACATCCTTACCAACGAGCAGACTTTAAAGAACCCATACATCATCAAGGAAAAAGATGCTCAGCTACACTACATATTTTGTCCCACAGTAAAATCTTCTAGGATGCTGCTTCCCCTACCGGAGCTCGCAGATTATGAAAATGATAAGCTTCTCTTCACTGAAGAGGAGCTTACTAACCTCCTTGTGTCGATCCGAGTAGAAAAAAAGAAAGAGAAGGCAGGTCAGTCGGAACATAGCATCACCGCCCCGATAACTAGAATAGCAAAAATCCCGATGAAATGACCATCAAAAGGGCATTTAAAAACACAACAATTGTTGGGAATGCCGACATCAAGACCAAACCCAGAAGCAGAACCTCCTCTCCCTGAAGAACACATCACCACCTCATCACTAGACTCCTTCATCATGAGTCTAAATGTTGAGCTTACCTCCACCACCACCCCCACCACACTACCATCCTCCACCATTCCACAATCCACCACCCACCCATCATTCTCCACAATAATTCCACCAACAAATCCCTTCCCCACATCAGCACCTCCACCTGCATCCTCCGCCTCAATCCCCTTCTCATCGGGAATTCCATTCACATCAAAGCTTGACCTCGCTTTCACCTCGTTTGCCTCCACCTCCACCACTTTCCCATCAAAATTTACAGATCAACCATTTTCTCCCAGAATGTCACCTCCCTTCGCATCCGCTTCCACCCTGGCACTGCTAGTGACTCCATCTACAGTCACCACGCAGTTCGTGGAACCATCATTGGTGTCTCTTTCGCAAGACACTACCACGCTTCCACCCCGATCCCAGCTATCCCACCCATCCTTTTCTTGGGTCCCTTTTACAAATATCGATGAGGAATTCAGACGTCAATTTGACACCAACCGAAACCTCCTCACCGACCCTTCTAACATAATGCAATCTATTTTTTCTTGTGTGCAAGGTCTTACAAAATAGGTCGCCAAGATCGACGAGCAAAACCGCGCCTTACCTGGCATCCTCTCAAGCATCAACCAACGACAGGAAGTAACAACCACACAAGTCAAACACATCGACGACCGCCTACGACAATTGCCACAGTTGGTGTTTGAGGTGAAAATCCAACAAGAAATGTTGGCTCAACATGTCAAAAGGATCTCTACGCAGACTCAACCTCTGCCAAAGAGCCTTCGCGAGCTTAAGCAGCAGCAGACTGCTTTCAGCACGTGTTTGGATGACATCACTAACACCCTTATACAACTCAATAGCCACCAAGAGGAGTCGTCAAATAATGAAATCAATCACCTATGAGCCCAAGTCACAGACCTTTCTGCACGACTCCTCTCTCTCGAGGCATGATACTCTGATCTCAGGGAAACTCACGATGCATTGCTTGAGGCACACGAGCATGTGCAAGTGGCTCTTGATGAATTACAAGCACTTCACTGGTAGTGCAAGAAAACAATGCCAAAGCAAATAAAAGATAAGGTGGGAGATGAAGAAGAAGAAGAAGACGAAGACGAAGAAGAAGATTCTGACTCCTCTGCTGACTCCAACGATGACACCTCCTCTTCAGATGACAAACCTGATGACCCAAGACATGCTGGGGAGGGACCCAGCTGAGGAATAGAACCTTCAAAGAAGGCAACATACAAAGACCACCACAAAGGTGGACAAGATGCCAAATCCCCTAATCACAATGACAATGTTAACATGTCATATGGGGATCAGTTCCTTAACTATTCTGCCATGGGATCTATGGGGGAAGCTGCCAAAGAAGCGACTTTTACTGAGTTCCAGCAATGTATCTTAGGGACCAACATCATCCCACCAACATCAACAACTCATCATTCCTCCGCACCAGAACAATCGGTGCCTTTACCCCCAGAGCAAGAAGAGTCAGACAGAGTGAGTCTAGACACATATGATGAACTCGACTCTGATTCTGAATCAGAAAATGATGAAGTTCTGCAACACTATATGGACGACCTAGAGCAGACTTCTTTTTCGCCGCTGCAAGAGCTTCCCCCGCCGCCACCTCTACCTAAGAAGATGCACGACCTAGACATGGTGGCCATCTCTACCCTAGATGTCCATGATATCTTCATCCTAAACACTATCGTGGATGATGCCAAAGAAGGGGGGGACATCATCTACACAAATATAAAGACTAAGTGCAAGATGACACATGAAGATTTCCGCATCATCCTTCAACCTCAATCAAAAGTGACGATGGCAATCTTTTGTGTCCTTCTTGCCAACGCTATCAAAATATACAAAAGCTCAAAAAGACCGCAACCAGTTCTCAATGCTTCACCTGCTTTGGCTCTAAGTCTACTGTATAATGACTTACACAATAAGACTATCGAGCGGCTGCGTAGGGGGATTGAAATAAACACACGATATATCACAGTACCCTTCCAAGTTTCTGGTCACTGGATACTCATGATCGTTGACACTGAGGCTCACGACGCCAAAGTGTACAACTTCTGCGCTAGTGAGCTTAAAGTCAGAATCATCAATTTTGCTGGTCTAGGAGTCGGGGAGGCAAGATGCATCCCTTTCCGACTTCTAAAATTAATTTGGGAGGCGAAGCCCTCACTCCGACAAGGTTGGAACCAACCATGGTTCCGAATCATAAACCCACAAGTCCAAACATAAGAAGGATCCGGGGATTTCACTTTCTGCACTATACGCCACATACAAGTGCTTAATCAACAAATCCCTTCACCGAGCTGGCCACAGAAGACCATCACTCTCTACAAGGGCATTACTCCATGGAGATCATATGTGACATAAGTTTCTTCAAGGACCCAAATATGGCACCAGACGACGTCCCTCACTACCTCTACTCAGCTATCCAACGTCCACAGAAACAGCCATTCCGGCAAACATTACAGGAGTTGGAGAAACAACAACCTGCCACTGTCCCCAAAAAAAGACTATGGGACCCTTACACCTTTGATATGGTGAAGGATAAAGGGGACATTGATTTATTAACAGGGGCCCCTATCAAAATATAATATCCCCAAATGGTTCCACTATCTGCCATTGAACCAACGTTTCCCAATTTTGATCTTGCAACTTGCAAGAGTCTTTCCGAAAATGAACTTCAGCTCATCATGTATAGGCTATATGCCGAGAAAAATGATCTTGTTTTTCTAGTCGGAGATATTCTGTTTATGGCAGATACGCTCCGTGAAACTGTACAATTCAAAGGGTCTCTATCCGTGACTTTGATGACCGCCTATCAATATCTCCTCGGACAGAATAACCCTATGGTCTATATGGTGTCAACATATATGAAGGATGATCTCCTAAAGCTAAAGAACTTCAGAACCACATAGGCACTCATCTCTTGCCTCCAACATATGACTCCAAAGTTCATTATGCTTCCTTTCCTTCACTCAGAGCACTGGATTCTTCTGGCAACAAACCTTCACGAAGGAACAACTATCATCTACAATAGTTCTGATAGCCAGTTTGATGCAAACCAGAGGCAATATGACAGCTAACACACCCACAAAGGAGGTGGCAATGGAGTGTGCTGGCAAACTACACGATCTTTTAAGCAAGAACACAAGGGCGTATGATAAAGAACACTTTCATCACCCAGCCTTCTACCACAGATGTCCCCAGTAGCTCCGAGAGTCAAACGACTGTGGCTTCCACATCCTCTACTGGATGTACACCATCGCTATTCTTGAAAGATCAGTAGAGGACATGACGAGCGTGGACTACCACGCTCTACGTAGAAAGTTCACAGCTAATCTTCTCTGAATGCATGGAGCTAAAAAAGGACTAAAGGAAGCCTAATGCCCTTGTCCATGTACTTCTCAACCTATCACTTTGACACTCTGAGGACATAGTGAGTGATAAGTTGGGGGGGTACACTAGACAAGGGAGAGGCATCATTTTTCAACCCTTCTCCCTCTACTCTTTTTACTCACTTCTGTCGTTCTATGCACTACTTCTATTTTTCCTTTCACATTTTAGACTTTTTTTAGTAATTTCTTTAAATAGAATAATTCCTGTACATAAGTTTAACATCACTCTTTGAAAAAGTCACCCCTAGCTAAATTTAGAATCAAAGAAGTCCTCAAAAAGCAATAACAGAAAAAGCACTTAGGCATGTAATGGCGAATCAATAAATTACTTTCACACCTGATTTCCATGTTTTTTCTTCAACTTTGCTCCAGACTCTCCACAAGTTAACATCATGGCTGAAGCCAGCCAAAACTCTTCCACGGATGGGAGGGAACCAGGTAAAATCCAAATCAAGGAACCTCACAAGTGGACCACCAAGTACAAAACTGAAATAAGTGCATGTCAGGAGACTCCAAGAACAGTTTTCTTATTTTCAAAAGAGGCCTGGTAGCCCAAACAAAATCCCTAAATATCCAACTCCTAAGCCTGTGAGTATAAGAATAAAAGCCAGAGTGTTGAATAAAAACATGAGAGTTGTGCCATGCCTAAGGACCTATATGATGAACCAATAAAGGTCTCACCCGGCCGGCACATTCAGCTGCCCTCACAAAGGCAGATGTGTCGTGCACAGTAATGAGATCCTAAGGTCTCTAAATATATGAAAAAGTTGATAAAGGACTCACCCGGACGACACATTCAGCTGCCCTCACAAAGGCAGATGTGTCGTGCCCGGTAGTGAGATCCTAAAAGTTAAGATAAACCCTCCCCTACTAAAAGGGGGAGTTACACAGTAGCCTTTAGCCAACCCTCATGCCTATCTTAGTTTCCAGTAGATTTTTCAAAGAAGTATAAATTGATTGGGGTCGAAAACATGCAAATAATACGATCAAGGAAAAGGTGGTCCCAATGCGAGCTATGTGATAAGGAAGAAATCTGAGATCCACACAGCTCCCAATACCTGAAAGAGTCAGTGCAAGCAGAAGCTCGATAAAACTCTAAGAGGTTTCTGGTTTAGAATTGAAGCAAGAGCATGGAAATCTTCACTAAATAAAATCGCCTCGCCACTACATGCCTCAGCTCTATCTAGCTTGAGGACAAGCTAGACTCTAAGTTAGGGGGGTGATAACCTCCCATTTTGTGATGCTCTCTTACTAGTTTTCTTTAGTTTTCCATACTATTTCTTAAATAAATTAGATACAATCTTTAATTTTCCACTTTATTGTAAATATACCATCAGACAAACTTTTCCCCTTTTATTTCTTATAGAAAAGCACACAAAAAATTACAAAAGCTCCAAATGGTCCCAAGATCGAATGGACACCAAACGGTCCCAAGACCGAATGGACATCAAACGGTACCAAGAATGAATGGACACCAAACGGTCCCAAGACTGAATGAACACCAAACGGTCCCAAGACCGAATGGACACCAAACGGTCCCAAGACCGAATGGACATCAAAGGGTCCCAAGACCGAATGAAGGCCAAACGGTCCCAAGACCATGTAAAGTCAAACGGTCCCAATACTGAATAAAGGCAAACGATTTCCAAACCGAGAGAGTCCAAACAGTCTCCAAACCGAGAGAGAGTCCAAATGGCCTTCATGACCGTTTGGGCCCAAATCTCCCAAACCGATTGAGTTCCACTCAAAGCCTATAAATAAGACCCGAAGGGTCCTCACAAGGTGAGAAGTTTTCAGACGTCCAAAGGCTGCCTCTTTTGTTCCAGAGCTATTCCACCCTTCATCCACTGCCCTGAGGCTGCCGGTCTGAGATCCATACTCCATCTCCAAGATACTTGCTCTCTCATCGACAAAGAAGTTGGGAAGAGGATGATTCATCATCAAGCAAGTTACGAAGTGTAAAGATCATTGCTCTCTCTCTCTCTCCAAGGGGTCGACCTTCCTCCCTCCTTTGTGGAGATGACATTCTATCTCTCTCTTCTCACCCCCTTCTTTGTTCTTGCCATGAGCCAGTAGTCTTATACACTAGGATGCGGGGAGTAGCCCCGCTACCCATGTTTTATTTCATGCATTGTAATTCTTGAGTTTGCAATAGAAAAAAAACACTATCTTTCCAGTTCAACATCAATCGTTTAATGAATGCTAGTTGCTTGATCACCAACTTGTGTTATCTATTATCTTTTAGTGCAAATTGTCTGTGTTTGTACTTCTAGATTCGAATATCGATTGTTTGTTGGTTCCAGGTTGTATGTAGTCACCATACGTTTGGTTCGGTATCTAGGAGCATTTCTCAAGAAGTGGAGTAAACTCACCTCCATCATTGTATTTTCATACTATGAAATGGAATCAGTTGACATATGAAAGTACAACCTTGATGGGTCGAGGAACACACTTTGTGATGGGAGTGATGCAAAGTAAGTGACCATTCATCTCGGGATGGCTGGCATTGCAATACTTCCACGTTTCTCGTAGTGTTACCCGAAAGGAGGCTAAGCCTACAAAGATACTAATTGTTTAGACTCTTTTATTTGCAAGCCAATTTATTGTGATGTATGTTTTGATCCATGTGTAGTGGTGGTGAAAGACGATCACATCCTAGTGGTTTCATAACATTGTTTACAACCTTAAATTTACCTTCCTGCTTACTTTCCTGCTTTTACTTTACTTTCTCTTAGTTTTAACAACCAAACCAACTTTTGAATCTAAATACCAATAGTTAAGGAGTTAAATGAAATTCTAACATTTTCCATCTTGTTTGTCTTAACAAGACCGTTGTCCTGTGGATTCAACCCTTAACTATACTACGATAAGACTTCCACGTATCCTAGAATACGTGGGTGGAGTTTCTAATCTAGTATAAGCAAGGCTAAACCTAAAGACTTACTATCTTTAGGATTTTTAGTGGTGCACGCAACTCCACGCACGTGGAAGCTCCATCAAGACATGAAATCATGTAGTTTTCTTAATGTGGATAATTAGGGCTAATAACTCTAATTAATGGGAAATAACTACAAATATGCTCAAGAAACCTTGGAAATTACATAATAAGCTCATATCAGTAATTGGAAGTTAATATGTAATTCTAAAGTCATAGTTATGGATATAAATCATGTTACATGTTAAATGATCCTAAAATGATGAAAATACTTTAATTTGGACATAAATATCATCAATAATGGTGAACATTATATTAATGATGATTAATTTGCTATTAATCAAGTGATGACTAGTGATATTGATGGTCTAGGAAAGTTAGGAATCTCTGAACTCATGTACGTGGGTTTTATTAAGTATAATACTAGTTTTCATTGATGCATAATGATATGATGTACTTTGTATGCTTTTATTTGCATATAAATTCTTGGATGTATATTAGTAGTATATGCTTCACCAAACATAAAAGAACATAAAAGATTAAGATGAGTTATGATACTGAAGTGAGATAGTATTTCCCTCTCTCTTCTAAAAACTAATGTTGAGCACAACCCCATAGCCCATAGGATGGGGATCCCCATATCCCTAGGGGTGGGGAAGGGCCCAGCATGTATGTAAAATAAGATGTTGACACATTTAGTAGTACAACTCCATCTGGAGATATGTATAAATGACATGTTTACCTAATTTTCTACCCTAATATAATGTTTTCTTTTTCATTCTTTCTCAAATCTTTCATTATGAAAGTTACTATACAGGTATTTTTACCCATGTACACAACTTTTGTTGATTCATATGTTTTATGTATTTTCTAGGTTCAGAGCTAGCATGGGAGAAAAGATAGGAAGTGAGCAGTGTTCAGGTTGTACCTATTGTCTAAGATCCTATTCGCATGCATGTTCAAGCTATGTGTAAAATTCTCTTTCAATATGTAATTGTAATTCATATAATAACTCATGTAGTGATTAATTTAAATGTTGAATGTTGAGATATGTTATGGTGCATGCTCATGGTTGAATGTTCATGTATGCATATGTCGCTTCTGAATCGCTTTCTGATATGATTATCTAATGTTTTTAGATTTTTCCTCTCGGACCTTCTAAGTCTCGAGATGGAAGAACTCGAGGACGTTTCAGTTGGTATCATAGCATGAACAATAGCTACACAACAATTTCTCACCATGAAACTTAAAAACTAAATCTCACCTTTCACATTAAACCCTAGAAACTTAGTAAGTTGTTTTATAGGATCTAGGTTTGACTTAGCCTCTAGGTTAGAACCTAGATGTTCGAGAACTAAGTTTACACAAGTGTGTGAAGTCCTTTCCATATGGAGCTCATATGTATTGGTTAGCTACACTAGTCTACACCTTGTTCTCACCATTTCGTTAGGTGACATGGCATTAGACTATCTACTATGTGTGGGACACTCATTTTGCTGATTTGGTTTTGTTTTCCAATCGGCTTGAGCCTCGACAATTTTCTATGACGTCTGCCTTCTTAGGGACAAACTATATAATATTTTATTATATATATATGTAAATATGAAAATGTGTCCCTCACACAGGAGAGTAGGAGGTGTTCATGCAATCTAAGTGAAAGGGAGTAACATTAATCTAGAAGATAGAGTAGATCTAGAATATATATCTAGAGCCTTATTGGATATGTAACAGTTAGAGTAGATGATTAATTAATATATGAAATAAGCATGTGTAATCTTATCTAAGTTTGGTCTCTGATGGTATAAGATTCCTTATAAAGATTTAATTTGTATATGATATGTATCTAATTTTGAAGAATCTAAGATAAGTTTTGATGATGGAAGTACATCCCTTTTCCTACTAAGCTAAGTTAAGATAAAGTTGAATGTGTATGATCCTCAAGCTCTTTTACAAAGGATGACCTCCAGTGTTAGGAAAAGATACGTGGTGAACTCCACAGGGGTAGGGTCATATTACCTACCCCCAATATATGAAAAATATGTGATATATGAGAAATTATGCGTCCTAAGATGGGTTACTCCTGAGTAGATGAATTGAATCCTCTTGCATGATTCAATCCTGTATATGATATTTGGGTTAAAAGTAAAGTTATGGGTAGAAAACTCATAATGAGAAAGTCAATCCTTTGACTGAGTTAGGTTCTAGCATAAGTGACTTATGATTGTGACACTCATCATTAACTGCAAGTGAAGTGATATATGAAATGCTAATTCTTGACGTAAAATGCCTTGTGCATGAGATGCTAAAAATGCATGTCTATCTTCTCCTTCTCTTTCTCTATATATGATCTTAGAAACCTCACTTGAGCTATTTTGATGATTATGTATGAAGAGTCACTTACATAAGCTTGACCTATTTTATACTTCCCCCTATCATACATGAAATATATGAATTTGAAATCAGGATAATCTTGACTACGTATATTGTCCTTCCATTCATATCATGCATGATATATATATATATATATATATATATATATATATATATATATATATATAATCATGATCTTGAAATAAATATATTGTTGGATCATAGATTGCATTATCACAAAATATAGTGCCTAACCTCAATCATTATATATATAAGCTTCTAGTTTGATGACAATTCACATAATGGGATGAAAACCCTAACATTAAAGTATGTAAAGGTATCCCTTCTCTGATAATGAATTCCTAGTATGATGTTGATTATAAATCACAATAATGATGTTAAGTGTGAAAATTTTGATAGTGAATGACATGAGCTCTTAATTACACCTTACATGGGTGAGCAGGGTGAAAGATGAAATCTTACTTCATACCTCCTAAACTTCATATAAGCCAACAAAACTCTTATCCTTAAGGAAATATGAGGATGTAAATCCTAAAATATAAGTGTGTCATGTTTAGACTAAGACATTAAGTGATGTTTTAATTCCTATTAAAAAATGATGCCTCAACCTATATAAGGTGGGGTGGGTACACCCTACATGCTTAAATATACTAAGATGAAAACTTAGGATGAATTTAGAACTATGATAGCCCTGACACTTAGAAGTGGTGGCCTATAGATAGTAGAGACTCCTCGAGATCACCTTAAATATGAGACTAGTTGAATTTCAAGGACAAAATTTCTTTTAAGGTGGGGTGAATGTGATGACTCCAAACTTTAGGGTTCTCGTACCCAAATAGTAATTGAAGTTCATGATTACTCTTAGTTGGCTAAAACCAAGTTGGGTTGATATTTATGAAAAAATTAATACCATTGACCTACAAATATGACTACGAGGCCTTTAGAGAATCAATAACAATTATCCATGACCATTTATGTACATGCGGATGTTAACATGAGATATTAGCCAATGTTTATTAATTATGAAGTGAAGTATCCAATAAAGGTATATATATATTGAAATAGTTTAATGAAAGATCTCAAGATTTGATGTGGTCAAATAATATAAGTCAGACTTATTTGATCCATAGTTGATGGTTAATTGACTTATATTCAAGGTTTATACAATTAAATATGAAGTTGTTGGAGGTACAAATTGATTGGTTGAATAGTTTATTTTATGTCCCAAACTTAGAGAGAAGTTGATTTGAATATCATAAACCTATGTATGAAATTTCATCATGAATGGAGGTCCCTACTAGAAGATACAAAAGTTGTAATTATTAAAAAGTTGATTTAATGACTATGGTTTATAGTATATATGTTAGAGCAAGGCTTGACCTATACAACCCTGTCGCGTGGCCCTCTCATTGATAAATTGTGTGGAACATTTCCAGTCACTAATACAGGAGGGTAGAATAGCTCCCAAACCATCCCCAGTCTCCGAGAATGAAGGAACATAACCTACATGAGTTTCCATCTAGATTCGATGAAGAGGGAGCGATCAAGGGAAATTTCATTGCAAACTCATGATCTGTACCAGGATAGGAACATACTAACATCCCACTCGGCACTAGTAACCCAGGGTACTGAGAGATCGGCCTCCCCCATTTCTCCACCTCTCGAACAGGAAAAATAGGGGATGTGAGGAAGAAGTAGAGGGAGGAAGGAAGAGAAGTCATGGGGTTGTGAGGGGAACCCATCCTATGGACTACACAAATCTACTCAACCCAATAAATCTAGATGCACATCAATTTCTAGAGTCTTGGATAGCTGCCAGTGGAGGAGGATGATGACCTTGGGGAGAGGTCTATAGGCATCTTGATTGTCTTCAAGCTTCAGAAGGAAGGAAGACAGTCTGTAGCATCAGTGCCCCTTTTTGCACTGTCAAACTCCCCTCTACCCCATTGGCGGCGAGTTCTGTAGGAAGCCATGTCACGGAAGACAACCACAACAATCGAAATTGTTGTGTCAAGGCAAGTTCACGAAGGTGTTCAGAAAGTTCCCCGTACATCAAGATTGAGATTTATCCAGTGAGATGGAAATCCCAAATCCACCGGAATCTATTTTCTCTACCTTGCGGTCGGGATGCAACCCCTCTTCTAGCGTGGATTGCTCCACCGTGGGGTGAAGCTCCGACCATAAGATCCAATGGTGCTTCTCCACCCAGGGTCTTGGGAGGCCACTGTATCCACCTCGACACCTGCAAGATTTAAGGGGGGCGCCATCCTCAACAACTGCATGCGGGTGCCCCTTCTCTGCGGTGGCATCCTCCATGCACCGTGCTGGATAGAAGCCTTCCAAGGTGAGAGCGTGAGAGAGGAGGAGCTGATGTAGGAGTCATGTGACTTGCTTCATGGCAGTGATTGCAGAGAACCCAAGCGGGCATCGAGAGTCACCCCAATAGGGAGCGGGCCGTTCTCAAGCCATAAGCAGCATGACGTGTCATATCTTGATAGGGTCACAAAGGTAAAAATCTCATATGTGTGCATATCTCAATAAATTAATAGAAATTAACGTGATTGTCAGAAAAGTACAAATAAGGTATTGATATTCTCAGAAAAATTAGTAGAACAACATGAAACACTCATATAAGCCTTTTGATGCTTAAATGTTGTGAATATTAAGTAAGATATAATGATCAGATTGTATGTAATAAATATCAAATATTGACCTAAAATCATGAGAATGCTTCACTAACTCGAAAATATTATATATAATTTCTACAAAGTCAAATATGATCATGTTAAGACATGAAATCATGTAATTTGTTTAATGTGTCTAATAGGGCTAATAACCCTAATTAATGTGGAATTATTACAAATATTCCTAAGAAACCTTGGAACTTACAGAGTAAGCTCATATTAGTAAGTTGAAGCTAATATGTAATTCTAAGGTCATAGTTATGCATATTAATCATGTTACATGTTAAATGATCCTAAAATGATGAGAAAACTCTAATTTGGACCTAAATATCATCAATAATGGTGAACATTATATTAATGATGGTTAATTTGCTATTAATTAGGTGATGCCTAGTGATACTGATGGTCCAGGAAAGTTAGGAATCTCTTAACTTAGGTACGTGGGTTTTATTAAGTATAAGACTAGTTTTCATGGATGCATAATGATATGATGTTCTTTGGATGCTTTTATTTGCATGCAAATTCTTGAATGCATATTAGTAGTATATGCTTAACCAAACATAAAGAAACATAAAATATTAAGATGAGTTGTAGCTACTGAAGTGAGATAGTATTTCCCTCTCTCTTCTAAAACTAATGTCGAGCACAACCCCATAACCCAAGGGGTGGGGATCCCCATAACCCTAGGGGCGGGGAAGGACCCAGCATGTATGTAAAATAAGGTGCTGACACACTTTGTTGTACAAATACATATGAACATATGTATAAAAGACATTTTTACCTGATTCTCCGCCCTAATAATTTGTTTTCATTTTCTTTCTTTCTCAAAGCTTTCATCATGCAAGTTGCTATACAAGTATTTTTACCCACATACACAACTTTTGTTGATTCATCTGTTTCAAGTATTCTCTAGGTTAGAGTTAGCATGGGAGAAAAGATAGGAAGTGAGCAGTGTTTAGGTTGTGCCTATTGTCTAAGATCATATTCGCATACATGTTCAAACTAAGTGTAAAATTATCTTTCAATATGTAATTGTAACTCATGTTATAATAACTCATGTAGTAATTAATTTACATGTTGAATGTTGAGATATGTTATGGTGTATTCTCATGGTTGAATGGTCATGTATGTGTATGTCACTTCCGCATCACTCTCTAATATGATTATCTAACATTTTCATATTTGTTCTCTCGGACCTTCTAAGTCTCGAGACGGTAGAACCCGAGGACGTTACACCTCCTCTCTTCCACATTTTGAGATATTTTCTCATATGGGTTTCCCATGTGATTCCAAACCCATAAATCCTACTTCCATACCTAGTCTCCCTCCTGGAAAAAGTACAAAATTCTATCCTCTCTGCCAATTTTCCCAGAAGCCACAACGCCTTGCCCCACCAATATATTAATAACTCTTCACCATTGTTGGCCCTTTAACAACATTCAACTAACTCCAATTTCTCTAATAGTCCCCAGACATTTCTATCCAACCTCGTCTTTCTTTCGATCTTCTTGAACTCAATTTTACCAGTAGTCACCACCTAACCAAAATTCTATCTCTAAAACATCTCATGCATGGTCATGAAGTCACACCATGCCTTATTTTCCTCTATGATTGGATGAGTTGGTTTGCTCAACTCGAGTTGCTAGTGTTGGTTGGAGCCTCACTAACAACTTTCTATGGATTCTCTTGAGACCCAAAAATGATAACAAAGGAATCTCAATGGTCTACCAAAGCTACCCCCATCTTTGGATTTCCCTCGAGTGGTAAATCACCAAATCACATTTTCTACTTCCTCCCTATAGCTCTACTATTAGTGAATTTACTTTATGTTGTCATTTTCCTTTCCTATTGTAAGGACCCATCCCGTTGATCAAAACTTAATTGACCATTAGGATAGATCCTTAGGCAAAATGCAAATGAAATATAATATCCATAAAAAACTAAGCCGAAAAAAATATATCCAAAAAAGGTGATCCACATAAAGATATGATTGTAAACAACCTTCAATAAACCTCACTTTATCACAATAAATACATTCTAAGAGAGGAAATGGTACGAGAACAAACTAAAATCCCCTTATTAAATTTATCAAAGTAAGATTACGTCATGAGATATATCCATCCAGTTATAACATCATAAAAGTGCTACATCAACTTAAAACTCATATTCTTAAGAAAATAGTACAAAAACAAGCTATCACGTATCTCACCAACTACCCACCAATCACTCAGGAAAGTGGGAGAACAAAGACACTCTAGACTTAACTACATTATTTCTTTTTACATCTTGATAAACACTTCCTTTCCACTTCTTCAGCATACCTAAAAAGATGTGAAAAACCAGGGGTGAGACCCCAGTCCCAGCCATATGATATAACAAAGTGAACATCTTATTGCTTACAAGAATATTATAATTAACATATTTAGAGGTATATTAATCAGTAGTTGAATATATCTATGCATGATATAACATAAAGTGCTTATTCTCATCACATGGATGTATACTTAATAAGTAGAAAAGGAGATAAACTCATAACCATACTTGATCCATACGCTTACCTATACAAATTAGGAAACATACACAATACTTGCAATAAGTAAAGGAATATAGTTGTGCATCCACGTGATTCATAAATTAAACTTAAATAGATATACTAAATGACCAATTCATATATTTTATAACTACCATGTGTGGTTTGAGGCGTAGCTCTCAAACTACTAGTTGACCACTATGAGGTCACAATCAACCTCATATAAGATATTAGGATTTCTAGACTCCTAAATATCTCCCACACATAGCTAGAGTGAGGCTAAACAAAGTAGTGGAACAAAGACCAAACTACTACCTGAGATCTCAAAGGCAAGTCTACAACAACATGTATGTCCTAGGTACACATGCCATGGGACCTATTACTAGGGAATTAAACCCTTACAATCATATATCATATATCACTTTTTAGGTATGACTAGTCACATATCACATATTACCAGAGCTACAGCCTTAGACATACGCATACAACCTTGAAATTGGGATGATAGAGATGTACACTCCCTACACCCACATATACTCAATATTATACAACTTCGATCACCTTCTCACAACCCTCAAGTTTCTAAAACAATATGTTTTCACTATTTACCCCACCAACATGGGAGAATAGGTCTAGGGACTTAGGGAACCACATTAGTATGGTTACACTTGATTAGTTCTTCCACTTAAATCATTTTTAGACTACATGAATTGAGTTACACACATGACATATAAGTGAGTTATACATTAAATAAAGCATAGAAACTTCTAGTGATACACAATGTATCTAAAAATATCTTATACCACCAAATAAGGCTTTGTGTATCATCATTATCCATACTGAGGCCCAAGGCATCATTCTCATCAACAAGAAAGCCCACAACATCAGGTGATAACACATCATACTTATAGAAGACATAAAATTTATTTCCAATATTTAATTACAATCAATAAACACAGGCCATTATACCATACCTAAAAAGGGCATGTATTCACTATTTAGAACAAACATAATCATGTAGTGAGATCAATCATCCCCATTCTAGTGCAAGGGTTAACATGGGTAACTATAACATTATAAGAACTTCTAGATTAATACAAATTATCATTTCATACCTTAGTCAATACTTATTTATAATAAAGTATTCCTAACTATTTGGGGGAAGGTCATCAAACTTAAAAGGTCACATAACTCATCCATTTTTAACAATACCACCATTTTATTCGCCATCTTATGCTTTAATCATATTCAAACATGGATGGTATATAAATATTGGGTCCATACATCATTACAATGATGACACACATGCCATTTTACTCACCGGATCAATCTCAAGGAACTAAGTCTAATGTATATACATTTAACCCATATCCAAGATATACTTTCAATGCCGTATTTTATAAATCATTTAGTCAACCCTTAACATTGTAATAAAGGAGGAATATAACACAAAATAATTGTGTGAGGTAGTGAATCACCTTATTAAAGTTATTTATCATAAAAAATTTCCATTAATTGTTAAAACTCACATTCAATTAAGAAACCTCTAAGTTACTCCTTCATTATTTTGTTAATCAATTTTATGATACATAACCTCCTTGTTAATATAATTACATTTCGTGATTATGAAATTAGTTGTACATTAATAAAGGATATAAGTTAGGATAACATCATCATTGAGTATAATTGGGTTTCTCAAATAATTCAAAGTACTTACTAGGGCATACAATCCCAATAACAGACATAAAAATAGTAATTTCACCATACAAGTCCACATTTGGTTCAATACTATGAAAGAACATCATAAATGTTTTAAATTATGTATTACAATTCACATTAGTTCCAACCATCATGCCACATTTTAGATTCAAAATCAGAAGTATGAGATAGTTTTATTGAAAACACTGTTGTACAAAAAGTGCCAATATCATGCATAAATGACATACTTTAAGATTTTAAATATAATGAAAAGGAACTTCTAGAAGAATAAAATTTATATTAACACATAATAAATGTTTTATCTCAACTCCTAATCACCAAGAATAGAATTAATATACATTTTCCTTTCATAGTTACTAATATACCACTAGGATGACATATTTAGTACCAATTTCACTTGTATTTCCAAATGCAACAAGTACATGATTATTTGGTCCTAGAAATGACATAAGGGAGTAAATACAAAAGTTTAGGAAGAAAATAAGTTTCTTGAATATAGTCCACTTATACAAAACAATTCTCAAGGCATCATCTTTTAGCACATTAGGTGATCATAGAACAAGATTTAGAACAAATTAAACTATCAGTGCATAAATTTCAGACTTCATACCTTAAATAAAAGAGATCAGTCAATTTCATCATGGATCCACATCTAAGATATAGAAGAATATATATAATCTCAAAATCATATCACATGGCAGCAAATGAATCCATTATATTAAAAATTTTAGGCATGTTAATCAAGTTTAGAACAAGTTCTAGGGATTTGCATGAACTAGTAGGAAAAAGCATGTTATATCACTCACCCTATATGGTGATAGTCACGAGGTCCATTCAACATGGATAGGAACATGCTTCTATAACCTAGATCAGCCCTACAAGAGCTCCAAAATCTATGCCCAAGTAAGGTATAACTCCCCTTAGATCAAAAAGAAGAAAAAGAGAGGTTCTTCATAAAGATGGAGTAGGTTCTACTGTGAAAGTTCATGGGTGACGTCCAAGGGAGGAAGATGAGATAGGAAAGAGATAACTTAGATTCTAATAGACGAGTATTACATGATTAGGGATGGAAAATAACTTGCCAAACTTGGAAGCATATTGAAGAAGCTAGATCTACAACACGCATTGATGCTGCCCTATTTTAGGGATTCATCTTATGCCAAATTGTTCTTTATTCACACCTAGACATGTTAGAATGTAAATTATTCCCCTAATATGCATATTTTTGTCAAATGAACTTTTGGATGGTGTTTACATGCTTTATATGTACTTTGTCCATTACTTGATGGAATGGAAAGAAGATGGCCTAATCTAGGGTTTCCCTGGGCTTGAAGGAGCCCAAAATGAGGCCAAAACCACTCCCAACATACCCAAAGTGGTCAAATAATGTATTGAAGCAATAAACTTCATGGATGGCCAAGTTCAAGACCCAAATGCATGGGAAGGACCCTAGCACGACCGTGCTACCAAGGAACGGGAGTTCTGGGACATGCCCCAATCACAGACTCTTCATAGAAATTGATTTTTATGGCCAAAATGCCATTTTGGGTAGATTGGCCTTGCTGGGAGGTGACCAGAATGGTCGTGCTGACCAGAATGGCCATGCTACCATTGAGCCCCACCAATTTTATCACTTTATGTCCCTATTTTGCCCCCCACTTAACCCTAGACCTCTTTATAAGCCGTGGAGGTGGCTGGAGGTTGAAGGTTGGCTTCCTTAGCTACCATTACTCCTCACCATCCTCTCTTGAGCATTCATTGCAATCCCTTTGCATTTATGCTCTTCACCCACCATTTCCACATCATTTCCACCATAGAAACCTAGTTTTCTAGGTTTGCTACCATAACCCCTTCCATTTTCATGCACATCATCCACCTTGGAGGAAGGGGGTCGCCCTATAATAGCTAAGAGGTGAATAAGGAATATCTACTTAGAGATCCATAGAGTCCTATCCCCGTCTTCCCCTTTCTTTTGCCTTTTCTTTGATTATTCTAGCTAAGCCCCTAGTGGTGGGCTGTTTGGGGTTAAAATGTGACTTTGATACCATGTTGGGGGAAAATAACTTGTAATGAAACATAACTTCATTATATGATGATTGCCTTTGCTTCTATCTCATTTCCCATTATCTTGTATGTGGTTTTTCTCTTAAACATAAATGGCTTGCTTTGTGATATTTGATGACACTTAGCTTCTAGGAAGAATTGAAATGTATGTAGCAATCTTAGGAATGGCTCCTATGTCCAATTAGTGGATTCCTATCTAGCCCCCCCCAAGTTGTTCCCACATACATATCCCTTCTTCTACAAGTGAGTGTGAGATCTAAGTAGCTAGTGTAAGTGTAATTAGTGCAATTTCCTAGAGCTTTCTAAAGGCTAGATGGCTAGTAGCATGAGGTGAAAAACCCTCATCTCTACTCCCATTCCTACCCTTGTCTCTCAATTTCCCTAATACCACCTACCCTAGAAACCTAGACTTGAAAAGTCCTACTAGAATTACACCTAACCCTAGTTCTTCAACGAGTAGTATAGGGTACATTCTAATAGCACTTGCCTTGTTGTTTGGTCTGGCACTCTGTGATTATTTCTTGCTATGTTTACACCCCCCAAACTAATATCAAATTACAAGCCCAAGCGGCCCACCTACCTAATCCATTACTTGAAACCCACCTTAGACTTCTTTCTTATTAATGCTAGTTTAGCTTAATTGCCTTTGTTTCTTCTAGCTAATTACTTATTCTTGCTAGTTATGGTTAACTTAGATTCTTTCTTGCTCTAGTGTTTAGCTTAGTTCTTAGTTGCTAATTACCTTGATAGAGTAGTATAGATCATCTTTCTCTTACCTAGTTGATTTCTAAATTTAGTCCCTTAGACCTAACTTTCTTAGGATAACCTAGTTTTTGGTAATCTAGCTTTCATATTGCCTTTACTTGCTTTCTTGCTTAGTGTAATCAAACCAAAACCCCTTTTAAACCCTTCAACCCTAGTATCGCTTTAGGAACGTAGCCTACACCAACTAAGCTCTAGTGCCACCTCTATCCCTGATGATCGATCCCTATATTTGCCTCTTATCTTTACTACAATAGTACCCTGTGCGCTTGCGGGTGACTTGTTTAGTATTGTGACTGAGTCTTATTAGGGTTTTTATAAATATAAAAAGATCCCAATGAGTTTCGTGGGGCACATCTAATCAAACTTAATTGGTTAGTGTGTGCACCTTTGGCTCAGATGCACCAAGCTTTCTGGCGCCGTTTTCGAGGATAGAGGCACTTGGCCTAGCTAGTTAGTGTAGCTTATCCTTTCCTATTACCCTCATCATTTCTATTTTTTTTCTTTGTTTGCTTTTGCATAATGTCATTCTAACTTGGTTTCTTGATGCTTGTTTGTGTATTGTGAAGGTGACAACTATACATGTGCCATACATGTTCCACTTGTAATGACATGGTGTTGTACGACCACAAGATAAATAGGAGGAGCACAAAAGCTGCCGCAAGAAACACTGAGCAGCCGACATGGCAAAAAATGAACCTCATGTAAATGCTCAACCGCAGCCCAACTGTCCCCTCCATGAGTATTTCACCCTGGGGAACTACAATTCTCCCATTGCCACCCTTGTTAACCAAATGCCATTCAACAATTCTCCATTCCACCCGCACTTCTTGGACTCCTCCCTACCTACTATGGGATGGAGAATTAAAATCCTTACCATCATATCGATGCCTTCCTTGAGACTTGTTCCACCTTCCACACCCCCGCTTCCACCGATGACTCCATCTGGTGGACTCTCTTCCCTTTCTCTCTAAAGGAAAAGGCCAAAGAATGTTACATTTCAAATTCAGAGCTGGTGATGTGGAATGCGGTCAAAAATTAGTTTCTCAAAAAGTTCTTTCCAATTGACAAGCTGACTCAAATGCAAAGATGTATCACCACCTTTGCCCAAAAGGAAAATGTACCTTTCCATGAGGCGTGGGAAAGGTTCAAGAAGCTCCTACATGACTGCCCTCATCACGAGGTACCCTTGTGGTAGCTGGTCCAAGATTTCTACACTAGGCTTGAAGAGTTTAGCCAGAACATTTGTTGACTCGTCATGTGTAGGCACATTCATGGAGAAGCCACCTGAGGAGTTGTGGTCATTGTTTGAACACCTTGCTGAAAAATCTTGTCATCGAGTTTCTGCTAAAGGGGAACAATGTGGCCAGAACTACACCCCTCCACCTCCTCTCATAGCTCCAGCCTGCACCATCGCCAACCCCGACATGATGAAGATGACGGTAGACACGATGAATGTGATGAAGAGACAAGATGGTGGTTCTTCTAGTCAATCCACCACGGTGGTTGAAGCTGAAGAAGAGGAAGTTCATGCTTTACACTCTTTTAGCAACTAGAACAAACAAGGTCCTATGTCCAACACTTACACTCTCAAGTGGAGAAACCATCCTAACTTTTCTTAGAAACAACAAAATGAAGATGGTCAAGGACAAGGGCAGCTAAGGCCAAAGTATAGCTAAAATTTTGAAGATGAAGTGCTTGGAAGATTGAGAAGTTTGGATGAGGTAAAGAAAGATGTGTTATCTCATGGGAAGTACATTAGCTATCTTGAACAAAGATAGGACCAAATATCACTTTCACTTGCTAGGAGGGAGGAAGGAAGACTCTAATCCCAACCAATTCCAAATCCAAATAATGATGACACTTTCATGGGAAATGCTCAAAGTTCATATGCTCCACCTTCATATCAAGCGCCACCAAATCCCTATGGTCTATCACTTCCTCAAGCTCCTCTCAACTATCAATATGCTCAACCTCCACCTCACTCATACCAACAACCCCCTCTACAATATCACCTCCATCCACAACAACCACAACTACAACCACAACCACAACAACAACCACAACCACAGTTCATCCTTTAAAATTCCAACTCACCCCACATAAGACCACCAACACCTCAACATCCACAGCCAAATACACAAGCTTACTCCTCTTTTACCCATGAGCATGTGAAGGCGGTGACGGTTTTGAGGAGTGGCTAGACTTTGGAGTAGCCCCGTGATACCATTGTTGATGGTGCAACCAGTGAGGATAGAGGTGATACTGTGATCAGACAAGTTGATACTGAGATCCGGAGTGATGATACTATGATAGGAACTAGAGTTGATATTGTGACACCGAGAAGTGATACTGTGATTCCAGTTGATGATTCTATTGATCCGAGCCATTTGGGAGCCCAACTTCCCCCATTTCCTGATGCTCTTAAGGTGCCTACTGTTGAAAGAAGAAAGAAGAAACATATTGAAGATATCATGGAAACTTTAAAACAAGTGAAGATAACCATTCCTTTGCTTGATGCAGTCAAGCAAATCCCTTCCTATGCCAAGTTTTTGAAAGATTTGTGCACTTTTAAAAGAAAAACAGTGCGAAGAATGCCCAAGAAGGTCAAGCTCACCGAGAAAGTGAGCTCAATTCTATAGCACACCATGCCAAGAAAGAGGAAAGACCCTGATACTCCCATCATTTCATGTTACATTGGAACACTCTGCATAGACCAATCCCTTCTAGATTTGGGTTCTAGCATGAACTTGATGCCATATGATGTGTTTGTTGAGCTCCAAATGGGACAATTAGATCCAGCTCATTGCACTTTGTAGTTGGCCTACCGATCAATGAAGATGCCTAGAGTGTGTGTTGATGATGTGCTAGTTAGATTTGATGATGAGACTTCTACATTCTTCCCCACTGACTTCATTGTGCTAGATATGGAAAAGTACACAAGAAGAGTACCTATCATCTTGGATAGGCCATTCTTGGCTACAGCTGACGTAGTGATCCATGTGCGAACCAGAACCATGTGTGTGACATTCATGCACATGAATATCCAGTTGAACATCTTCAAGTCTTCAGCTACAGCCGAGGTGATAGGCACCATAGAAGAAGATTGCTATCTTGTTGAATGCCTTGATGAGATTGTGGAGGAGTGCCTACCTACATGGATTCAGACTGCCACTCAATGTAGAGGTTTAGAGCCCATTGTTGAGTTCCCCGATGATGATGATGAAGAGGATGAAGTGAATGAGTTAGCCTTGGTGGCTGCAAGAAAGGACCTCCCATCAATTTCTGATCCATTGAAGAACTCTCTTGAAGAACCTCCAACTCTTGAACTCAACTAACTCCCCAAAGGATTGAAGTATGCTTTTCTAGGCTACAATGACACCCTCCCAGTGATCATTTCTTCCATTCTCTCTCTGGAATAAGAAGAGGTATTGATGAAAGTCCTAAAGAAGAATATTCAAGCCATTGGATGGTCCATTGCTGATTTGAGGGGTATGGACCCCTCCATTTGTGTGCATAGGATCTATTTGGAGGATGATGCAAGGCCAACCCACCAAATGCAAAGGAGGTTGAACCCAAAGTTGAAGGAAGTTGTGACCCAAGAGGTGTTGAAGTTGTTAGATGTTGGGATTATTTTTTTGATTTCTGATAGCACATGGGTGAGTCTCATCCAAATTGTACCAAAGAAGGGTGGGATCACAATGTCAAAGAATGTTGATGGTGAGATGATGTCAGTTAGAGAATAGTCCAAATGGAGAATGTGTGTAGACTATAGAAATCTCAATGAGAAGACTAAGAAGGATCACTATCCTCTTCCATTTCTTGATCAGATTCTCGAGAGGTTGACATGGAAAAGTTTCCATTGCTTTCTTGATGGATACTCTGGGTACTTCCAGATTGCTATGCATCCTGCAGGACAAGAAAAGATGGCATTCACTTTCCCTAGTGGTACTTTTTCTTACCGAAGAATTCCATTTGGGTTATGTAATGCCCCTTCCACTTTTTCAGAGATGTGTGACCTCAATCTTCACCGACATGCTTGATTCATCACTTGAAGTCTTCATGGATGATTTCTCAGTTTTTTATAAAACCTTTTATGAGTGTTTGCTCCACTTGGATGTTGTTCTTGAGAGATGTGTCAAGGTTAGCCTTGTGCAATCTTGGGAAAAGAGCAATTTCATGGTACTCGAAGGCATCATTCTAGGCCATCGAGTTTTAAAAGATGGTATTGAGGTTGATAGGGCCAAGGTGGGGCTCATTTATACTCTCACAACTCCTTCTACCATAAGACATGTCTGATCTTTCTTTGGACACACAGGCTTCTATTGTCGTTTCATCAAGGATTTTAGAAAAATCTCAAGGCCTCTATGTCATTTGTTGGAAAAAGATGTTTAATTTCACTTTGATGACAAGTGTGTTGAAGCCTTCAACCACTCGAGGGAAAAGTTCATTTCTACTTCTATAATGCAGCCCCCTAACTTTTCTTTGTCATTTGAGATCATGACTGATGCATCTAACATAGTAGTGGGGGCTGTGCTAGGCCAAAGAATTGGCTGGATTCCACACGCCATCTATTATGCTAGCAAGACCCGAGACAAAGCACAAAGGAACTAAACGACTACAGAAAAAGAGTTGCTTGCGGTTATCTTTTCTCTTGACAAGTTTTGATCATATCTTTTGCAAAACAAGGTAGTGATATACGCGAACCATGCTACATTGAAGTATCTCATGGCAAATAAAGACTCAAAGTTGAGGTTGATCCGTTGGATCTTGTTACTTTAAGAGTTTGATATTGACATTGTGGACAAGAAGGGAGTGGAAAATTCTACCGCCGACCATCTCTCCCGAATTGGAGCACCCTTTGATGATGCAAACCAAATTAAAGAAAAAATGACGCATGAGCAACACTTCCTACTCTCATCCATTCAAAGGCCATGGTATAAACACACAGCTAATTTCTTAGCTAGTGGAAGTATACCAAGCACATGGACAAGGGAGGAAAGAAAAAGGTTGTTTGCTATGGTCAAAAATTATGTTTGGGATGATCCTCATCTTTTCAAATATTACCCCAATCAACTTATTAGGAGATGTGTTCCAGAGATGGTGCAAAAATAAATCCTATCTATGTGTCATTCTGGGGTATGTGGAGGCTTGGTGGGAAATGCACGACTGCCAAGGTTCTCCAAAGTGGATTCTATTGGCCCTCCTTGTTTAAAGACTCTCATGAATTTTACAAGGTTGTTTGAAGTGCCAAAAGGTAGGCACTATCTCAAAGATAAACATGATGCCTCTATCACCCATTCTTGTGGTGGAGGTGTTTCATGTTTAGGGGATTGACTTCATGGGTCCTTTTCCTCCCTCTTTCAGATATGTCTACATTTTAGTTGTCGTTGATTACGTATCAAAGTGGATTGAGGTTGTTGCAACTAGAACAAATGATCACAAAGTGGTGTGTGACTTTGTGAAATCAAATATCTTTAGCTGGTTTGGTATTCCAAGAGCAATGATTATTGATGGGGGAAGTCACTTCATCCATCACACTTTTGAAGGCTTTCTTAAGAAACACAGAGTGAATCATCGTGTGGCTACTCCTTAACACCCCCAAACAAGTGGTCAAGTTGAGTTAGCCAATCGAGAGATAAAGCTCATCCTAGAGAAGAAGGTGAGAGTGGACCACAAGGATTGTTCATTATGTCTCAATGAGGCTTTATGGGCTTATAGGACTACATACAAAGCCACGATTAGCACCACACCATTCAAGGTTGTTTATGGGAAAAGATGCCATTTTCCAGTTGAGATGCAACACAAGGCATTATGGCCTTTGAAGGCCACAAACTTTGATGGAGAGAATTTCGGGATGAAGAGAAAGTTTCAACTGAACGAATTAGAGGAGGTGCAACATGCAACTTATGAAATGTCCAAGTGTTATAAAGAGAGAACAAAGTTTCTAAATGATAAGATGATCAAGAAGAAAGACTTTGAGCCTGGAAAATGGGTATATTTGTATAACTCAAGGATGAAGTTCTTTCCCAGAAAACTCCAGTCTAGATGGGAAGGGCCTTATCTAATAAAAAATATGTATCCATCTGGAGCTGTGTTGATTTGTTGGAAAGAAGGAGCTAAAGAATTTAATGTGAATGGTCAAAGGCTGAAATCAATTGTGGAAGTAGGTCCAGACAAAGTCAATCAATGTTTTGATATCGTGATGCTAGTTGAGGAACATCAGATTGATGAGGAGATGTGCTTGAATGCACATGAGAGAGACATTTACTTCAAAATGCTTTGGGAATCCCATGAGGATGAATGAAGTCAAGAATTAATAAGCCCAAATGAAGGTGTAAAATTTAGCGCTAGTGGGAGGCAACCCACTTAGATTTGGGAAATTTTTCACCCAACCTTCTCTTTTTGATACTTTTACTTTGTTTTCACACGATTCCAAGAATACACACACGCACACTTGTGCTTGATAGTTTTATTTTAGTTTTGATAATTTTTCAGGTGAGACATGTGAAAGTTGAGAGTGGAGGCACATTTCAGTGCAAAATGATTGATATAACATTAAGTGGGTCGATTAAAATGATTGGAAAATGGATGATAGAATGATTAGATGAATTTAGAAGATTTTTGAACTTGGAGGACCCAACACGGCCATGTTGCCATGAAACGACCATGCTGCCATGGAATGGCCGTGCTGGCTTTGTGCATTTCAACAAGGATTTTTTGAGTTTTGGGCATGGGCAGCACGATCGTGCTGGCAACCATGGTTGTGCTGGCTACCACGGCCGTGCTGGAACCTCACCAGAATAGCCATGTTGGCCCAGGCCCAGTACTTAAGTTGCTCAATTTTGCCCAACCCAGCACGACCAAAGTTCATTTTTGCGACAGAGAACAGTTGTTCCACGTGAGTGGTGACTAGGACAAGTTTCAATCAATCCCAAATCACCTCCTCTTGTTCCCAAACTCTGGATTTGAGTTCCCCTTGGCCCCCAATCATCTTCCCTAACCTCAAGCTTCATTTTCCACTCTCCATAACCATTTATTTCTTCATCTTCAAGGAGAATCCGCCCCTACATCCCAGAAGCACGATTGGTGATGTTCTTTCTCATTTTTCACCAAATATCTTGGCAAAGATGAAGAGCATAGGCAAAGAAATCAGGAAGGGGGTAGAGAAGATGATGGACATCCTCACCAGAGGCAAAAGATGCACAAAGCGGGCCTCCAATTTGTCACATAAGTCCTATAGTGCATCATCACCATCAAATTTGATTTCACAATCACTCCGACGATCGACATCGACGAGTGTGTCACACCACCACTCCTCCTACAATGTCCATACGTCAAATCCTAGCTACAAAAACCCCAATGAAGAAGAGGGGAGGAAGGAGAAGATTTGGAGAATATTATCGATTCGGTGGACGTCAACGCACCAGCTCGAGAGAGGAGGGCCAAGAATGCTACTGATGCATCATCTTCACGACCTCCATGCCCGACTCCAACTAGATGCTCCACATCATCGATACAACCATGCACCACTCAACGACCCATTAGGCGTCGATTGGTGATTGAGGAAGAGGACGAAGATGCACTAGCCCAGATGGTGCCATTGAACTTGGACACAAGTTCAGGGTCACACACATACAAGG
Organism: Alisma plantago-aquatica; assembly: GCA_963693085.1. NCBI lineage: Eukaryota > Viridiplantae > Streptophyta > Magnoliopsida > Alismatales > Alismataceae > Alisma > Alisma plantago-aquatica. Next base: position 300,575,800 of record OY856411.1, on the reverse strand, counting down.
ATGAGAAGGTAGATGACACAGAGAGTGAGGAGATGGAAAATGAGCCAGTGGACTTTTTGTCCAAATTGGAGGAGGATAGGATGAAGTGGGTTGGGAAGCAACCCGAGGAGAGTGCTTATGGGAGAGGCACATCAAGGAAAGTGATCTCAAGACCCCTCCACCCTAAGTGCTTGACAAGGAGGGTGATGCCTGCTAGATATGGATGTATGGATACTATGTAAGATCTAGCAATCAACTATGTGTATCATGATAGAATGAAATGATGTGGGCTCTTTAAGATCTTGAATGAAGTTGAAGAAACCTACTTGGAGTTGACTCATGAGTTCTTTGCAACTTTGGAAAAAGTACAGTACCAAGGTGAATATGCCATCAGGTTCAAGATGAATAGCTCAATACATGTTCTCAAAGTTTCCCAAATCAATGCTATCTTTGCCCCCAACCCAGAAATGGCAAAGAATTTCAATGAGGGGAGGATTGAGAAGAATGGGAAAGTTGATTACTCCAAGATGCGGAAGGCTCTTACTGGTCAAGCAACTTTTATTGCAAAAAAAATCCAAGACCATCAAGATTTACAATCCCTTCATGAGATACCTACAGAAGGTCCTAACAAACACCTTGTTTGGCCATTATGTCAATCAAGGTTGTTGTTCACAAAATGATTTGTATGCCATGGCCACAGTAGCAAGTAAGGGATTTGTAAACATTGGAGCCATGGTGATTGACCATTTGAAGACAATCCCCTCTAAGAGTAAAAATCCATTCATCATGGGAGGGATTATCACCGCAATGGCAAAGGTAGTGGGCTGCAATCTATATGGGCCTACCAAGGTAGAAGGAAGCAAATATGCTGATCTAAACTATCTTATGAGGTCCAAATTATTTTCATAGGAATATATAGGGGTTTTATTGGTCTATCACTTCCATAAGCCAAAAAGTCCATTGATAGAGCACAAGAGCTCCATCGACCATTAACAACCACCACCATCTAGGGATGAAGCCCTAATCCAACTAAGTTCAAATGAATCAAACCAAATTAATATATCAAGACCCCAAATAATATCATGCATTTGGATATCATGTACTCAACCTTTCACTTAGGTTCTCATTAAGGTGAAATTGCACATTATTCCACAATTGTACATGAAGATGCATTTAAGCCAAATAAAGTACAATGAAGTCCAGATTAGAGTCATCGCTTAACCAATTGATTTTATGTCTCAATCAAGTAAGGTAGGGAATAAAAGCACATGATTATATATATATATATATATATATAATTTTCAATTTGATCCTCATGCTATGTTGATTTTACATTTAAGTCCACAACTTATACAAAACTTGAAACCAAGGCATCCAAAGTGCAAACTGACTTCAAATAGGGTTTCAAACTATTAAATTGAACATCAATTTTTTTCCAATAATATAATTAATATAATAAGTAAATATTTGAGAGAGAACTAATATTAGTCAAGGTTCATGGTCTCACAACCATAAACTCCTCAAAATATTTTTCCCCCCAAAATCTCAACATTAGGACAGAGAACCACAATGAAACACTGGTAGCCCCATGTCAAAAACACTTGTGCACAAATTATGATACATCATCATAATTATTACTTCATGGTTATCATGAAGGTATTATAGATCATCAGGTGCATTGTTTATAGTTAATCCCAATTTTTAACTATCTATCCACTGTTCATCATCTTATCTAAATTCCTTGGCATCTTCTTAAGAATTAGTGTTATCAACGTACGTCATTGCCCTTTATTGTTGACTATTTATCATACTAGTGTCTATTCTCATATTATCATGTTTCCCATTCACCCATCACCTAAAGTTCATCACATTTTAGATTCATCTTTATTTAATTACTTTCCTTATAAAGTTTCCATATTTAGGTTTTCTTTATATTAAGACATTAGTTTGTAATCCTAATACTCACCCAATTAATGGACACATCCATGCACATATCCAGTCTCTTCATGTACTTAACAACTCTTGGCTTGATATAGATTCATAATCAAATCATAATCACACGGATACATATCCCATCCTATTACTTTACTCTTAATGATCACCATCTTGGCTTTGATCTGTGGCTGAAACATGTTCTTGCCGAATAAGACTTCCACCCATAACATATGACTTATACAATTGTCATCCTCTAATAATACACAATTATGAAGAAAAAATTATATTTAATCACAAGGTCATCACTCATCCTTATTCTATCATGGCATCAATCTATCATTTTCATGATTATTATAATAAATCTTATAGTTTCACCTTTTTATGTCAATCAACCCCAATACTCCTCTCAATTATCACCATTCATCCCTGATAGTCATCATACTTCATACCATTTCAAGGTTTTCTCTCCTCATATTGCTTCAAATTCACTTCAATTCCTCATGATTATACACATTCTTTCAATTAATAAAGATTATTTCCTAAGTACTTCACTTAATCCTCTAATTATATCATTCTTAGTTTCCTCAACTCTTTCATATCACGCATGGGTTGGTCTAGGATTAACTATGGTTCCACTCTATCAATAATCATCATTCTTATTTATCATCTCATACCACACTTATCATTTGAGTTCTCCTCTTCCTATATGAACTTTACACCTTAAATTCTTCTCATAAAACATATTCTCCATGAACTTCCTCGTACTCATTTGTAATTTATACCAACTATTTTATGATTCCCTTGGCTACTATACACAATTAAAGTTCCATACATAGAGTCATGTCTCCTTTACCTCATAATTTTCTAGAATCTCATCTAATACCATTGGATTATCACCCATACATAGTTTTCTTTCAAGTTCTAGGAACTCCTTTTGACATTATTTATATTTACATTAAGCTTCACAATGTCATATCTTTTTATTTAAATCACCAAATTGTCATGTTTTGATGAATTAAGTTATGATTTTTGTGTTTCTCAAGTGGTTATATTATACATTCAATCATTCATTAAACGCTTTTGTACATGGTCCTTGTTCAATAATTTAGGCTTAATCCAAGTGATGCATATCCCATCTACTTTTACCTCATTCTTTTCATCATGATTTCATATTTATTATGCTTCCAGCTAACTACTTGATCTGAGTACTCAAAAGGATAACAATAAAAGAGTTCTACACTTACCCTTCACTCAATATTTTAATACCTTACCAAGACACCAGATACTCAGTTCAGGTTTGTATGCATTATGTTCGTGTCATGTTCATCACTTAGTTGTCATTTTAGTCCTAATTCCTACTCTCTATGTAGTCTTAAGTAACCTAAGCTCTAATACCAAACTTGTAAGGACCCATCCCCATGATTAAACCTTAATTGACCATTAGGATAGATCACTAGCCAAAACCCAACTTAAATCTAATATTCATAAAAAACCAAGCTAAAAATTCCAAAACAAAAGTGATCCACATAAAGATCTGACTACAAACAACCATCACAAAACTTCACATGACCTATTATGTAAATGTATTTCATCACATTAGAACCATTCCAATAGAGGACATGATAAGATCACAAACTGAAATCACAACATTAAGTTTATTAAAGTAAGGTTACAACATGATATATATCCATGCAACTACAACATCATAAAAACATTAGGTTAATTTACAACTCATATTTGTGAGAAAAAATCACATAAAGCAACCTATCATGTATCTTATCAACTACCCACCCATCACTTAGGAAAGTGAGAGTACAAGGACAATCTAGACTTAAGTATATTCTTTTTTTTTACATTTTGATCAAAACTTCCTTTCCACTTCTTCATCATACCTAAAAAGATGTGGAAAACTACAGGTGACACCCCCATTCCCAAAGATATGATATAACAAAACTAAGATCATATTGCTTACAAGCATATTATAATAAAATTATTTAGAGGTATATATAAATAAATAGTTAAAATATATCTACACATGATATAAACAAAATACTTATTCTCTAAACACAAATTTAAACTAAATAAGTAGAAAAAGGGGCCAAACTTGTAACTATGCCTGATCCATGCACTTACCTATACATATTTATTAGGAAACATATACAATACTTGTAATAAATAAAGGAGTACAATTGCACATCAATGTGAATCGTCAATTAAACCTAAATAAATATACCACATGATTGAGTTACATATTTTACTATTGCCCTGGTAGTTTGAGGTGTACCTCTCAAAACACTAGTTGACCACTCCAAAGTCAGAATCAACCCTGTATAAGATCTTAGCATTTCACGACTCCTATATATATTCCACACCTTCGTTAGAGCAAGGATAAACAAAGTAGTGGAACAAAGATCAAACTACAACTTGAGATATCAAGGGAAATTCCATAACAAAATGTTTGTCTGGGGTACACAAGCTATGAAACCCATGATCAGAAAATGAAACCCTTATCAATCATATATCATATATCACTTTTCAAATATCACTTGTCACATATCATATATTACCAGGGCTACAGCCTCAACCATACTCATACAACATTGAAATCGAGATGATAGATATGTTCACTCCATGTACCCACGTACACTCAACAATATACAACTTTGAGCAACTTCTCACAACCCTCAAGTTGCTAAACAATACTCATTTCATTGTTTCCCCCACCAACCTAGGAAAATGGGTCTACATACTCAGGGCACTACATGATTATGGTTATACTTGATTTATTAATCCACTTGAATTGTTTTTTTGACCACATGAATCGAGTTACACACATGACATATAAGTGAATTAGAAATTAAATCAAGCATAGAAACTTACAATGATATAAAATGTATCCACAAATATGTTATACCACCAAATAAGGGTTCATGTATCATCCTTAGCCATACCGAGGCCCAAGACATCATTCTCATCCACAAGAAAGGCCATAACATCATGTCATAAACAACATCTCTAAACAAGGCATCGATTTCATTTCCAATAATTAGAATCAATAAACATAGGATATTATACATATATAAAAAGTGTATTCATTGTTTAGAACAAGCGTAATCATGTAACGAGATTGATCATCACCTTTCTAGTGCAAGAATTATCATGAGTAACTATAACATTATAAGAACTTCTAGCTCAATCCAAATCATCATTTGATAACTCAAGAAATACTTAGTTATAATAAGGTATTCATCATTATTTGGGTAAGGTTATCAAACTGAAAAGGTCACATACCTCATCCATTTTTAACAATACCACAACTTTATTGCCCATATTATGTTTTATTCATATTCAAACATGGATGATATTTAACCATTGGGTCTATCATCCCAATGATGACACACATGTCATTTCACTAGGATATAAACCTAAAGTCACCAAGTCTAGTGTATATACATTTCACCCATATCGAAAATATACTTTTAATACCATATTTTATAACTCATTTAGTCAACCCTTAACATTGTAACAAGAGGAGGCATACAACACATAGTAATCGTGTGAGGTAGAAAATCACCTAATTGAAGTTATTTACCATAAAAGACTTCCATTAATTTTTAAAACTCACATTCAATTTGGAAACCTCCAACTTACTCCTTGATTATTTTGTTAGTTGCTTTTATGATACATATCCTCCACATCATTACAATTACATTTCGTGATTATGAAATCAATTTTACATTCGTCAAGGATATAGGTGAGGAAAAAAATCTTTTGTAAGTGGTTCATGATATAATTCCAAGTACTCACTAGGGCATACAATCCCGATAATAGACATAAAATGGTAATTTCACCATGTAATTCCACATTTGGTTCAGTACCATGAAATAAAATTATAACCATTTGAATTTTGTATTACATTTCACATTATAGTTCCACACCACTATGCCAAATTTTTGATTCAAAATCAAAAGTATGAGGGATTTTTACAAAAAAAATCATTCTTGTACATAAAAGTGTCACTTCCATGCATATATGACGTACTTTAAGATTTTAAATCTAATTGAATGGAACTTCCAACAGTATAAGAGTTATATTAAGGTCTTATAATGTTTTATATCAACTCCAAATATCTAAGAATAGCATTTATATACATTTTCCTTTAATATGATACTAATACACCATATTGATACCATATTTAGTACCAATATAACTTGTATTTCAAAATTCAATAAGTACATGATTATTTGGTCATAGAAATGACATCAGGGAGTAAATTCAAAAGGTTAGGAATGACATAAATTTCTTAAACATAGTCCAATTATCCAAAATAATTCTTAAGGCATCATCTTTTAGAGCATTAGGTGGTCAGAGAAAAACATTTAAAGAAAATTAAACTATTGATGCAAATATTTCATATTCTAGACCTTAAACCAAAGAGATCAGGTAAATTTCAACACTGATTATGAGTAATATATAGGGGAATATATAAAATTCTGAAATCATATCACATGGACGTAAAAGAATCCACAAAGATTAATTCTTTAGGCATGCTAATCAAGTTTTGAACAAGTTTTAGGGGTTTGCATGAACTAGTAGGCAAAAAAAATGCTAACAATGTTATATCACTTGCCTAATATGGTGATAATCATGAGATCCATTCAACATGACAACGAATAGGCTTCCCGATCCTTGATCATCCCTCCAAAAGCTCCAAAATACATGCTCCAAGTAAGATCTAACTCCCACCATATCAAAAAGAAGAAGAAAAAGAGGTTCTTTAGATATATGGAGTAGGTTAAGATCTAAATCCAATTAGATAAAAAGAAGTAAAAGGGAGGTTCTTCAGATAGATGGAGTAGGTTAAGATCTAACTCCAATTAGATCAAAAGAAGAAAAAAGGGAGGTTATTTAGATAGATGGAGTAGGTTCTACCATGGAAGTTCATGGGGCACGACCAAGGAAGGAATATGAGCTAAGGAACAATAATAAAAAAGATTCTAGAAGATGAATCCTACACAATTAGGGTTGTAAACCAATTTTCCAAGTTTGGAAGCATCTTGAAGAAGCTAGACCTACAACATGCATCCACAAGCATCGAAATGTAAGGCTTCATCCATTTTCATCCCTTCCTTAGAGATTACTTCACCCTCCATGGCTTCTAAATTATTCTAGAAGTTTATGGGGTGCTAAAAGAGCCTCTAGTCTAAAGGGGTGGGTTTAAAAAAGTGGGGATAGGTATTGAAGTCCGAATCTATAATTAGTGTTTATAATTACCCTTTGTAAAAGCATGCCATTCACTGGTCAAAGAATCATTCTCATTGACTTTTTTTAGTATTCTTATATATTTGGGAATTATTTATATCATCATGTATAAGGGCTTTATTGGTCTATGACTTCCATAAGCCAAAACTTCCATTGGTAGAGCACAAGAAGCTCCACCAGCCATTAACAACTTCCACCACCATCTAGGGTTAAAGCCCTAATCCAACTAAGGTAAAAAGATCCAAACCAAACAAATCTATCAATATGTCAAATACTATCATGAAGTTTTATATCAGGTACTCAACCTTCCACTTAGGTTCACAATTAAGGTGAAATTGTGCATTAGTCCACAATTGTACATGAAATTGCATTTCAAGGTGAATAAAGTACAATGAGGTCTAGATTGGAGTCATCTCTCATGTAATTGAGTTTAAGTATCAAACAAGTAAGAGTAGGAATAATAGTAGAATATTAGATACTATTCACATAATTTTCAATTTGGTCCTCATGTTATGTCGAATTTACAATTAAGTCCACAACTTATACGAAAACTTAAAGCTCAAGACATCCAAAGTGCAAGTTGACTTCAAATAGGGTTTCAAATTATTCAGTCGAACATCAATTCTCTTCCAATAATCTAGTATTAGAGATAAAATTAGTATTAGGATAGCTTCATGGTCTCATAGTTATCCTATAGATTTAACTTAACTTGATTGTTTTAGGCTCCTTTGGATCTCGGTAAGAACCTGAGCTCACTTTGAGTGCATTTGAGATCTTGTCCTCTGAATTCCATGTCAAGGTGACTATATACATTTCTGACCACCTATGAATGAAGGACCGTTTTGGTTGGGGAAACTTGAGGATCATGATTTTGATGCCTATATCTATATTTGTGCAAAATTATCAGAGTTTGATTCGTGGTTGGATCTTTAAGATTCTAAGTTTCTCATGAAAAGGAGAAGAATAAATCACATGTCTACCTTTTTCAAGAAGCCCCTCATTGGTGTCTTTGTATGTTGCATACATGAGGTACTTTTGTCTTTTCTAACATTGTAATCATTATTTCCCACATGTTTTAAGATTACAATATATTATTTTACCATATCACACAATTATGTGTCCAACACATGATGAAGGGGGATCTCACTATTTTTGACATGTATTTTTATTTATAAATAAGTAAATGTTTAAAACTTGTAAAATCCATATCTAATTATTTGTAACTTAGAAATTAACAAATGGATATGGTTCTGAATAAAAAAGTATTCTTCATCAAGGTATATTTTTCATGACCAAATTTCAACATGTTAAAAAATGATTTTTAAGGTTTATAAATATAATGATAAATTAACCCTAATTCTATGTAAACGTTAATAGGTAGCTTGAGATCCTGATGTGAATCTAGGATAGATTAGATCTATGCAGATCAAATATCATGTATGTTGCATTCTTTGACTTTAGTTGGAAAATTCCTATTTTCCTCTCTCTTAATCAATTTTATGACATGATGCTCTAATTTTATCCCCATTGTCTCTCTTTTGGAAAAATATATTGAAAAATCCATGTTGTTATTTGTTTCTCTCTCATTAAGCATTTAAATTGACAGATCTCTATATACGGGTCCTTTTATCCCCCTTGTAATGCCATTTATGTTCTCATACCTTTTTGGAACATGAAATTACTTAGACTGAGATTATGATCTTACCTACTCTATTATTAATGTTTGGCTTTGACTTGTCATATCTTGAAGTAGGTACACCATTTTGCTAGCCATTTACATTTTTATCCTCCTTCCATGCACTGGGGTTGCAATCCTATTGTAATACTTTGAATTTATGCACTGAGATTTAGTCCTCCTATTAGGCACCAAGGTTTTATCCCTCCTTCCATGCACTAAGATAGTAGTCCTCCTTCCTTACATTGAGGTTTACGTACTCCTACAATGCTTTATTTATTTGTAACTGAGGTTTTAGTCCTCTTGCCCATGGTTTGGAACTTATGGATATCATCCATGCTTTGTAGATTATGTTTGTATTTTTTGTAATCCATATTCTTTGTTTTATTAGTTCATGTTGTGAAATCATTCAAATGGAAATAAAATTATCCCTATTTATTGTCTTATGTATTTGAAACGCCTCATTACCTTTTTTCATACATTTTTTTGACATCTGTTTGGATGATTTTGTATCCGACTTTGATTGAGAGACTTGATAAGTGAATTTCTATCCATTTTAATATTATTTACCAATTCTCTATATCTTTCTCATACCAGGTATGGTTGACATCTTCCACCTCTCTTATTTTGTGGGATTTTCTTCCAACGACTTTGATAAATAGGAATTTAGAAGGATGACTAAGTTGACCAATATCTGCACTGTGTATCTAATGTTCCTTGGAAGATAGAGTTGAAGTTCCGGATTACCCTCTACATCCAAGATTAGTGTTATAGTACCTACTCATGCTTCCACCCATATGTGTCTCAATATTTTAATTGTATGAATTTGTAATGTTACTTTAATATATTTTCCTTGCAACACCTTTGTGTTTTGAATGTACAAAATTGAATAAATTATATTATCATCTATTTTGAAATTTTTTATGATGGTTGACATCATGGAATGTATTCCTTCTATTCAGTTGAGTAAGGAATGGATGCCCTCTCAGGACTTATTTGTCACTACAATGGTATCAAATTTAAGGTAGTCAGTTAAATCTTACTATTTTGATTTTTTCTCTCCCATAAGTTCCTTATATGACCCTTAATCTATGTGAAAACTCTAGATTATGTGGTTACCCTAAAATTTACCAATGTTGGCCATTTGAGGATGGAAGAAAGATATATAATTAAATGGGGTACCCATGAGGGTCTGATTAGTTAACCCCAACGTGATGGGATATCATGTGCTCATACCCTATAATGTAGTAGAGTGTAGATATTGCTCTTTGGATGTTTTTAGAATTGACTTTGTAATGGAATTAAGGAATGATAATGAAAAAGTAATACATAAAGAGATGTTGATATGGAATACTTTGTGACTTGGTTCATAGATCAATTTTGGTCACTATCTTTAGTTTTATATTGCAATGTTTCTACATCAATTGTTTTTCTTTAGAATACTATATGAAAAAAATGCTTTCTAGATTTTCGCGATGGTTATTGATCTATGTCACAAATAGGAACTATGTGCAATGTTGGAAGAGAAACCCTATAACTAGCTACAATATAAATCTCATACCTTAGAGTTGACATTGAAGTGATGTCTATGGAGATGTGGATTATACTAAATCTTTACTGGACCTACCATCTTTCCATTGGGTTCTAGAGAGTTGTACCCAATGACTTACTAATGTTAATGTAACACTAGGATTTTTGTAAGGAGGCGGGATCACCCCCTCACTAAAAAAATTGAAGAATAAAATATACATTCCAAACACACTCAAAGGTATGTTGGAATAGGTGTAAATTTTCCAAATTTATAATGATGGTATGCAAAAGACCAAAGTATAGAAGCGGAATAAAAATAACTGACTATTTTCAACTTTCATATAAGATTACAAAAGTACATCATAATCACCCATAAGGGTTTAAATTTATGATACAACATAAGGATCTAAGTAGAGGGAAGTCTAAACCATAGAAACTTTGTCTCCAAGCTTCAACTCCTTAAGCTAGTCCAAAATTGCATGCCTTATCATCCAAGCCCTTCCTTTGCCTAGGGTTGGAAGCATACCCCAACAAGAAGAGAAAATAGATGACATAAACAAAGGCTGGTATGTGCATACTAAAAAACCACTAGAGGGGGGGTGAATAGGGTTTTTATTAAGATTTTAAAAATAATAATTCAAACAATCAACCACAAAAGATTAGACAAGGGGACACAGGGTTTAGAGTGGTTCCACCCTTAGCAAATACTAAGGGAGTCAGTCCACTACCCAATTGTTTCCAATTGGGATTTGAAAGCACATGTATTTTATTACCTCGCAAGGATGTTACATAAAATACAACTACCTTCCCAAACCCTTTGGACAACCTTCACCCCAAAGTCATCTCATCAACTTTGAAGCAGCCTTCACTTAAAGTAACTTCAAGCTCCCCCTTGAAGTAGCTTCCCGTTGAGACCTTCTAGAAGTAGTCCAAAGTTCACCTTCTCCTCCGAGAAGACCCTTCTCCGCCTGTGAAGATAAACCCTCTCCAATCTGTAGCCTCCAACCTAGGAGTAGCAAGGAGAGTACAAAACAAATAAGAAGGAACAAGAAAGGAAAATGGAAATTACAATTACCGTTGTAGCACAAGGCTTGATTTCCTATATCAAGCATTTTTATCTCCTAACCAATGTGTATGAAAGTGTAAGTGTAGTGGGTAGGAGATGCTAGCCTATATGACACGAAATTGGAGCAATGGAAATGAATAGAAAATGTTGGAGTTGCTCAATTGCTCACAAGAATGGATTGCCAATTGCAAGTATGTATGCTCAAGTATTGCACAAGTGTGTTTTGGGTGTCCCAAGGCATGTCCTATTTATAGGAATGGCCTATGAATGCTTAAGGACGTTTTAGAAACTTTCTAGGGGGTTCTAAGTGCTCAACTAGCCGTTAGGTATCCACTAATTGCTTTAGCAACAACTAGTTTATTAATTATGAAAAGTGCAGACAGAGTTCTTCTCGGTCGAACTGTTTGTCAACCGAGAGTCTGTCGGTCGAAATTTTTGTCGACCGAGGGATAGTCTGGAGCAAGTGTATATAATGTTCAATTCCAACTTCCAACCACCTTGTCTGTTGTGTCTAACAACTATAGAACCTATTAGAAGAATTAACCTGGGAGACTCTCGATCGAGAAGTTGTTCAACCGAGCTTGTCTCAGTCAAAAAAGAGTTCGACCGAGAGTATCTCTATTTTGGTGGTTATAGATGAATACTAAGTGTGTGTGTATGAGTGTGCAGTTGTGACACTATTTAGGGGATGACCTATCTAAGTGTTATGAATGGCTAGGGAAGATCTAAATGCTTGATTTACATGCTATCTAAGTACTTGTACATTATAAACTTGTACAAGTTTTTACATTGATTACAATCATGAAAATAAAGCAATTGTAGCAAATTGATCTTCCAAGTCTTCGCTATCCACCACCTTATATGCTTGTCCCTGAAACACTCAATTAGAAAGTTAAAACCACAAGAAAAAAATGTTTGTCATCATCAAAACAAAGGGATTATAATAATGTCCAATTTAGCCAACAATCTCCCCCTTTTTGAAGATGACAAACATTCCCAAAATATAAATCATATGAGTTTCATACCTGAAGTTTACCTTTTGTAGCCATTCTCGTGTTTACAAGTGTGTGTTGGCCAAGAGATTATGAAACTCATTTTACTTTATGTTATTGATTTTATATTATTTCTCCCCCTTTGTCATTTCAAAAATATAACCAAGATAATCATTAAGTATGAATTTTACCATTCCCCCTTAATTTTATTTCTATGCTCCCCCTTAATAAGATATTCAGTTTTAAAAGCAAGGGATTTAATATGAATGCAAACCATGTGTTGTCAAATTTAGCCACAATTTATTTCTCAATTATTTGCAAAAAGGTGTGAAGCGTTGAAATGATATGAGATCCTTTTAGGTTCATGGCATATGTATTTTGATTTATCATCCATTTTACAAGGGATGTTAAGCCCAAATTTGTTTAGAGAACTCCATTAAGAACACGTTATATATCACGTTCATGAATATTGTAGGCTCCTTTATTTCCTTAAAAAATACTAAGGTCATAATTTGTTTCAAATTTTCTTTAAGATGTTTACAAAGTTTTTGTGAACTCCCCCTTAATATTATAATCAAGATAATTTAAGGATTCTAAGGTCATAATAAGCATTAGATCATAATAAGTTAACCTTTTATGAGAGCTATGCACTAAAGTCTTATTTTCAATATACTAAGATTGATTGCAAGAAAATGATTTAAAAATAAGCATTTGGTCAAGCTTATTTTAGGTCGACCTTGACTTCGACCAGGGCGCCCCTCGGTCGAACTTTATTTCGACTGAGAGGCATTTTCTACAAATTTACAGTTTAAGCACTCTTATTGAGTTACACATTAACATAAAGTCTTTATGTAATATGATCAAATGTATATCAATTTGAAGCACTTTGAGTGATACCTATTTTGAAGAAGTTTTATGAATTGAAAACTTAATATAGGAATCACAATGAAGTCTTTGTTCCTAATTTTCTTAGAGCAAGTTATATCCTAAGCAAATTTTCAGAATGTATGTTCTTCTTGAAATATATCCACAGTGATTGTTCTTCTTGCAAAAAGGCAATTTGAACTATATATACAACATGTTCAATCATAGCAAGAATGTAACTTTCAATCATTTATTTATAAACAAGATTATTTGCATCAATAGAAATTTCCATAAGTCATGTTGCCACCATGATGCAAAATTATATCCTAAGATCAATCCTGTGAAGAATTTTAAGCAATATATGAATTTAGTACCTTTCTCTTGATTTGGTTATAATATATTTTAATTGTAACATTGAAATAGCTCTTTATTCTAACCGTGTCTCTTATTTTAAACTTATTTTTAGATTAACTCTTTAGAATCAGTCATCCTTGAGTATAAATTAAGAACAAGTTTTATATCTCATAGAACTCAAGTTATTAAAAATCAATATTTTGCTTTTGATTACTTAGAACAAACAACTAGATAAGACATTAATATTCTTGTTCTAAGAAACAAACTATTTAGCTTGCCATAAAAAATCATCCATTTATTACACGAGATGATACAAGCCATGCACACGATAATCATTATCTATCATGTCAAGATCAATTTGTGCCATAGAGTTTCATTGTTATACAAAATGGCATTTTCAATGATAACATCATCTTTATATGTAATGAGCTGAATCACAATAATCATTTTGAAAATAATATCCATTCATGGTTTGTATATACAGATCAAAGATTATTTTAGACAAACCAAGTAAAAGATGGAACACAATGATCATGATAAAACAGTAAAGGCATATCCATAACGCAATGATCATGATAGAATAATAGAAGCATATCCATAATTTTATGAAATACAATAATTATGATCATTTAAAAGCAAATTTCAAGACACATGGTTTTTATATAGATAGACCAAGGAATACTTAGGACAAACCATGTGGATTATGATAAAACATTAATTTCTTTGATTAAACCAACATGGTTCATAATTTTTACTTTTAAGCCAAACCATGTAGGAGAAGAACCAAGATAATCTCATGAGAAGCAAATCTATGATTTTCTTGATTAAACTTACTCAAATCATCAGTTTTAATATACACAATGTAGAGAATCATATCTTTAAGGAAGATTTATCAAATCAATATCTTTTTCTTTTGTATATTTGATAGATATAATTTAATCATGAAAAGTATTAAGTTTTGATTCTCATATATTCTTCCTTTTGATTAAAATCATTCAAATATTTAAAGCACAAGAATATGTAAAGTTCATTACATACTTAAATTGATTGCAATTGAAGTGTCTTGTTTTTATTAAACAGTTCTATTAGAGTTTCACTCGGTCGACAAAGCTTTCGACCGACATTGTCTCGATCGACAACTTTCTCAACCGAGAATGTTACTGTTTCTCCAGAAAAAATACAGATTTAAGGCAGAAATCCTATCAATCGACTAATTTCTCGACCGACATTGTCTCGGTCAAAGATTTTGTCGACCGAGATTATTTCTGTACTGTTTTCAGTAGTTATTTCCAAGTAAAACATAGATCACTTCCCATTCAATTATGCAATTTAAAACTCAGTTTAGTTGAGATAAAACATTTAAGTATCAAAGTAACATTTAAGTCAAATCTCAGCTAATCATATTCAAATCTCTAGGTTTTAGGAACCCAAACTAAAACAAGTTATTAAAGATGTGTCTCTGCAGGTTTATTTAAAAGTGTATATTTTCAAGTTAGAAAATTTAATTACTTGAATAAATTTGTTATCTCATTATGTTAAGTTGATATAGACATAAAGATATACAATTTAGAGTCTTTGGTCATATCTCAATTTAATTTAATTTATTTAGTTTGGGGGGTTTTGGAACCCATACCAACTCAACATCGTTTTTCTTGTAAGGACATGAGAAGGAACAATGTCCAAGGCGCAAACAATAATGGAAACATATAGAATCAATCTCATTTCTCTTTTTATGAGTTTGATCTAGATTGTTCTTGGGTACATATGTATACTTGCCTTTAGGTACATACATAGATTGAGTCTTTGGCACTTGTGTCCTTCCCCCACTAGGTTTTTGATAGGATTTTCCTTTAGGATTTTAACCTAGTCCTCTCCTTCCATTATAACCAGAAGAATTTTTTAGAATCTCATCAAGAACATCATTGTTTATCAAGCTACTAATTTCCTTTTGTAACTGAACAATCTCATCCATTCTCTTTTTAACATTCAAATTTGCTTGCTCTAGGTTAGACAACAAATTATCTCTTTCTTTAGTAACATCATCATAATCTAAATGAGTACACAAGATAGGTTGAGTTTGAACATCATTCAATTTTGCAAGTAGTTCAACCTTTTCTTGAGAAAGAATATCATGATTTGTTTCTAGAGTAAGCAACTTAATATTGCAATCATTGAGAGATAATTTCAAGGTAGAATTTTCACAAACAATACTTTCCTTTTTAGAAGTAAAATCATTTAATTGAGTATACAAATCCTCATTAGTTTTAATAACTCTTTTTAGTTTCTTTTTCCAATCAATATATTTATCATGTAATTCCTCAATGCTAGCAATTAACTCTTCTTTAGATATATCAAAAAGGCTTACCTCTTCTTCTTCTTCTTCTTCATTAGTTGTAGCAATAAAACACCCTTTATGCACTTCTTCCTTCTTTAACCTCCATGGGTATCTAGGTGTTGTGTGTCTTGTTCCTAAGCACCAATTATAGCTTGTTGAAGATTGGTCCAAGCTTCTCCTTTGCTTGCGGTTGTAGGCACCACCACCCTCCATCTTCAAGACTCGATTAGAGCTCCTTGAAGTCTGCTCTGATACCAATTGAAAAACCACTAGAGGGGGGTGAATAGGGTTTTTATTAAGATTTTAAAAATAATAATTCAAACAATCAACCACAAAAAATTAGACAAGGGGACACATGGTTTAGAGTGGTTCCACCCTTAGAAAATACTAAGGGAGTCAGTCCACTACCCAATTGTTTCCAATTGGGATTTGAAAGCACCTGCATTTTATTACCTCGCAAGGATGTTACATAAAATACAACTACCTTCCCAAACCCTTTGGACAACCTTCACCCCAAAGTTGTCTCACCAACTTTGAAGCAGCCTTCACTTGAAGTAACTTCAATATCCCCCTTGAAGTAGCCTTCCTCCTTGAAGTAGCTTCCCATTGAGACCTTCTAGAAGTAGTACAAAGTCCACCTTCTCCTCTAAGAAGACCCTTCTCCACCTGAGAAGATAAACCCTCTCCAATCTGTAACCTCCAACCTAAGAAGGAACGAGAAAGGAAAATGGAAATTACAATTACCGTTGTAGCACAAGGCTTGGTTTCCTATATGAAGCGTTTTGATCTCCTAACCAATGTGTATGAAAGTGTAAGTGCAGTGGGTAGGAGATGCTATCCTATAGGACATGAAATTGGAGCAATGGAACTGAATAACAAATGTTAGAGTTGCTCAATTACTCACAAGAATGGGTTGCCAATTGCAAGTATGTATGCTCAAGTATTGCACAAGTGTGTTTTGGGTGTCCTAAGGCATGTCCTATTTATAGGAATGCCTATGAATGCTTAAGGACATTCTAGACACTTTCTAGGGGGTTCTAAGTGCTCAACTAGCCATTAGGTATCCACTAATTGCTTTAGCAATGACTAGTTTATTAATTCTGAAAAGTGAAGACAGAGTTCTTCTCGGTCGAACTGTTTGTCGATCGAGAGTCCATTGGTCAAACTTTTTGTTGACCAAGGGACATTCTAGAGCAAGTTTATATAACGTTCGATTCTAACTTCCAACCACCTTGTCTGTTGTGTCTAATATCTATAAAACATATTAGAAGAATTAACCTGGGAGACTCTTGGTCGAGAAGTTGTTCGACCGAGCTTGTCTCGGTCGACAAAGAGTTCGATCGAGAGTGTCTCTATTTTGGTGGTTCTAGATGAATACTAAGTGTGTGTATGAGTGTTCAGTTGTGACACTATTATAGGGGATGACCTATCTAAGTGTTGTGAATGGCTAGGGAAGATCTAAACGCTTGATTTACATGATATCTAAGTACTTATACATTATTAACTTGTACAAGTTTTTACATTGATTACAATGATGAAAATAAATCAATTTTGGAAAATTGATCTTCCAAGTATTCGCTATCCACCACCATATATGCTTGTCCCTGAAACACTCAATTAGCAAGTTAAAACCACAAGAAAGAGTTTGTCATCATCAAAACAAAGGGATTATAATAATGTCCAATTTAGCCAACACATACTAAATAGGAAATTGAGCAATATATGGAATAAAGGACATCAAAGTGTAAAGGCTTCCCATGAAAATGATAAGGACAACCCAAGTGGGTATAAGAGGAATGATTTTCGATAACAAAAGAGATACCTGCCATAATTAAAACAATGAAGTTGTGCCATACTATCACATGTAAAGAAAGTAGGGCACACACCCCTACGATCATCATCAACCTGCATGCATGTGAGATAAGCATAACCCTAGAATAATATAAACACAAAAGAGACCAAATCTCATAAGCTTGAAACCTGATAGAGAAAGGGATAATTCCAATCTCACAAATATATAAAACATGGGCCAAGAATCACACATCTTGACTGGGGTATAAGGTTCCTTTCCATCCCAAAAGAGAAGGAGATATCACATCTGCTCGGCAGGGAAATAACACATTTGCCATAAAAACCAATGCAATTACAATACTCTAGTGCTACTGAATCACATATCATGTTAAATGTAGAGGCAAGTAGAAAGTATAATCAGAATATATGAACTAGTCACCACATAAGTGACCAACACATACATCCACCTCCTAAATGGGTAAAAGACATCACATATCATATTTTAGATGTCCATAATGAACAAAGAATAAGATAAGAGTTCAAAAGAATATCTATAATTACATTATCAATATCAAATAAGGTAGTTCACATGAACCATGATTTTCAAAATAAAATACACTTTGTATAGGCTAATGTCCATAGGACAAAGAGAATGAATAAGCATAGGTGAATTTCTCAACATAGAAGAATAGGGGATACATCATACATTTAGAGTGAAGAGTTAAAAATTTCTCAATATAGAAATAATGTGGGATGCAATCACACCTCAACTTTAGAGTCTAAACAGTCCAAGTGAAGCCTAGGCCTCCAAATAACCTTTAGGGAAGGTGGACATGTCCAATAAGTAAGGTTTCAAAGCTTAGAGAGGTTGGTTTCTCCAATAAAGCTCCTATCTCAAGCAAGAAGCACCTTCTCAACTTTAGAGGTGAAAAACCCTAACAAAAGAACATGGAGATGGGGTGTTTAAGGGCTCAAGGTGGGGTTTCACCATGGAAGACCAGGGTTCTGACCTGAAGCAAGGTGGAAGGAAGACTAACAACATGAAAATAGGGAAGGAAAGGAGGATACTTACTAGTTTTGGTCAAAATCACCAAGTAGGAGCTTAAGAAATCCTAAATAGAGTAAATTTGGAACCCTATGAGCCTTCTTCACCAAGGTAAGCACCTCCGTTTACCTTGGGACAACAAATTCAGGGAGAAATAGAGTAGGAATGATGATTTAAGCTAGAGGGAATAAAGGAAAGCAAGATTTTTTGAATTAGGAGTTGGGAAGGGGTAGATATGGCTATATAAAGAAAGAGGCCAAGTATGAGGTGTCTATGAGACTTTCCATGTGTCATGTATAAGGGTGTCCATGGACATGCAAACCTTTATGGATAAGGAAGAAGTCAAGCACAAGGTGTCAAGTTACTTTCCATGTGTCCAATGCTAAGGGTGCCTATGGACATGCAAACCTTTATGGATAAGGAAGAAGTCAAGCATGAGGTGTCCATGGAGCTTTCCATGTGTCCTTAGCCTAGGGATTTCATGGCCATGCAAGAGGAAAGCTCAAAGAGACTTCTTGTATATCAAAAGTCGGTCCTAAAAGCCCCTATAGACTTCTAGGCCATCCCCACCATCCTTCAAACAAAGAAATAGCCCCATTGGTTGATAGTTTTTAAAGATAAGCTCATTTATAAAGAGGGTAATCCTTATAATGCCCTTAGAGAGAAACACCTTCAAACCAAGATGCAAATAGGTGACACATGGTTCAAAATATATATAATGGTAAGGGGATATCTAAGAATTAAAATTCAGGTGATAATTTGAATAGAAAACCTCCGAATTGGATAAATTGTAGAAAATTCCATAATGTACCTAAAATTGGATAACTTGCATAAAAAACATCTAAATTGGACCAAATTTAATCCACAAGTTATCTTTGATGTGTTGAATATGAATTTTCCATTATTTCCATATTTTGAAGTTATATAATCACATTATTCATTACTTATGCCTTTTATTATCCTAATATTTCAAGGTTGTCCAAATTAGATGAAATTTGACATGTAGGCTAATTTTGATATTTAGATTTTGAATTTGATGTTTGTTTCCACTTTTGAGAATTCTTTTTATGAGATATATTATATGGACAATCCCCATTATCTAAATGATTCATCCAATTAAGTTCCTTATCTTCATATTACCACCAAAATGAGTTATGTGGTGTATTTTATGTATCCATTATAAACCTAAGATTAATGTTAGAACATTAGGTTACATTAAGGTGATCTATACATGCATTAGCTCATTCAGGTTATACTAAACATCTATTTAGGTCTAACCTTAAAACTTGTTTGGCTAAGTCCAAAATGTCAACTTCCAGGGTAGGGTTCGAGATCTAGTATGTTACAACACACCACCCCTTAAAGGGATTTCGTCCTCGAAATCAAAACATCCACATATAAGAAAACAACTTATTCACCACCCATTAAAGGATTTAACCTACCAAGACAAACTAATCTAGAGGTAAAAGGGTGAGTCTAACTAGACTATATACCAGATCCATCACACTTCACTGTGCAATCTGATTTCTTACTAAACACCAAACTTCAAAGTTTAGGTTCTAGGGATAACTATCCAAACATGTGGTTCTATGGGTGATAAGGGAACTATACTGGGTATCCATCCTCAAACAAATCATTACACCTGGGATACTAGTTCAACATATTAGGGTCCCTAAAGATAAATCATATATATGTCTAAGGCTATTATTGCCTAAAAGCATGCTATTTTGAAAAATTCGTATCAGCTCAGGCCAGGTCGGTATCATATGGATTCGAGATTCCTCATAAACCAATCTAGTGGCACGGAGGAAAATCTTGCTAGCCCCCGAAACCTGATCCTTTATAGACACCTTTGGTTTCAACTTCATGTCCTAGTAGTTGCCTAAAGGCCAAGCTAAACAACCTCAAGTTACTATAGTTACTTATGCATCTTTTAGTTGTAAGTATTTTATGGATCTATTCATCATTATTCTAATGTGAAACTATATGATCCTAATTAAACCCTACATCATCTATTGATCAACTCTAGGGAAAACATGTCACTTAAAGGTAAGGCAAGGATTCTAACTAGGGAGAAAAAATTGAAATAGTCAGATTCTGACTACTATAGGCTCTGATACCATGTTGCAAGGAGTGTGGGATCACCCCCTTACTAAAAAAAATTGAAGAATAAAACATCCATTCCAAACACACTCAAAGGTATGTTGGAATAGGTATACATTTTACAAATTTATTATAATGGTATGCAAAAGACTAAAGTATAGCAGCAGAATAAAAATAACTGACTATTTTCAGCTTTCATAAAAGATTACAAAAGTACATCATAATCACCCATAAGGGCTAACATTTATGATACAACATAAGGATCTAAGTAGAGGGAAGTCTAAACCATAGCAACTTTGTCTCCAAGATTTAACTCCTTAAGCTAGTACAAAACTTCATGCCTTATCATCCAAGTCCTTCACCAAGCATTGGAAGCATACCCCAGTAAGAAGAGAAAATAGATGACATCAACAAAGGCTGGTATGTGCATACTAAATAGGAAATTGAGCAATATATGGAATAAAGGACATCAAAGTGTAAATGCTTCCCATGAAAAGGATAAGGACAACCCAAGTGGGTATCAAGAGAAATGATTTTTAGTAACAAAAGAGATGCTTGCCATAATTAAAACAATAAAGTTGTGCCATACTAGCACATGTAAAGAAAGTAGGGCACACACCCCTACAATCATCATCAACATGCATGCATGTGAGATAAGCATAGCACTAGAACAATATAAACACAAAAGCGGACAAGTATCATAAACTTGAAACATGATAGAGAAAGGAATACTTACTATCTCGCAAATATATAAAACATGGGTCAAGAATCACACATCTTGCCCTGGGTATGAGGTCCCTTTCCATCCCAAAAGAGCAGGAAATATCACAACTGCTCGGCATGAAATAAAACATCTTCCATAAAAACCAATACAATTACATTACTCTAGTGCTACTGAATGACATACCATGTCAAATGTAGAGGCAAGTAGAAAGTATAGTCAAAATATATAAACTAGTCACCACATAAGTGACCAACATACACATACACCTAATAAGTGGGCAAAATACATCACATGTCAAATTTTAGAGTTCTATCATGAACAAAGCATAAGATAAGAGTTCAAAAGAATATCCATGATCACATGATCAATACCAAATAAGGTAGTTCACATGAACCATGATTTTCAAAAGAAAAGACATTGTGTATAGGCTAATGTCCATAGGACAAAGAGAATGAATAAGCATAGGTGAATTGCTCAACATAGAAGAATAGGGGATACATCATACATTTAGAGTGAAGAATTAGAAATTTCTCAATATAGAAATAATGTGGGATGCAATCATACCTCAACTTTAGAGTCTAAATAGTCAAAGTCAAGGCTAGGCCTCCAAAGAACCTCTAGGGAAGGTGGACATGTCAACAAGGCTCCTATCTCGAGCAAGAAGCACCTTCTCAACTTTAGAGGTGAAAAACCATAACAAAAGAACATCGAGATGGGGTGTTTAAGGGATATAGGTGGGGTTTCACCATGGAAGAACAGGGTTCTAACCCAGAGGAAGGTGGAAGGAAGACTAACAAGATGAAAACTGGGAAGGAAAGGAGGATACTTACTAGTTTTGGTCAAAATCTCCAAGGAAGAGCTTAAGAAATCCTAAATAGAGTAAATTTGGAACCCTAGGAGCCTTCTTCACCAAGGTAAGCACCTACTTTTACCTTGGGACAACAACTTCATGGAACAAAGTAGGATTGATGATTTAATCTAGATGGAATAAATAAGAGCAAGAGTTTTCGAATTGGGAGTTGGGAAGGGGTAGATATGGCTATATAAAGAAAGAGGTCAAGTATGAGGTGTCTATGAGACTTTCCATGTGTCATGTATAAGGGTGTCCATGGAAATGCAAGCCTTTATGGATAATGAAGAAGTCAAGAACAAGGTGTCAAGTTACTTTCCATGTGTCCAATGCTAAGGGTGCCTATGGACATGCAAACCTTTATGGATAAGGAAGAAGTCAAGCATGAGGTGTCCATGGAGCTTTCCATGTGCCCTTAGCCTGGGGATTTCATGGCCATGCAAGAGGACAGCTTATAGAGACTTCTTGTATATCAAAAGTCAGTCCTAAAATCCCCTAGACACTTCTAGGCCATCCCCACTGTCCTTCAAACAAAGAAATCACCCCATTGGTTGATAGCTTTTAAAGATAAGCTCATTTATAAAGAGGGTAATCCCTATAATGCCCTTGGAGAGAAACATCTTCAAACCAAGGTGCAAAAAGGTTCCCTATGGTTAAAAATATCAATAATGGTAAGGGAATATCTTTTTGCAAAGAAAACCTCCGAATTGGGTAAATTGTAGAAAAGTCCAAAATGTACCTACAATTGCATAACTTGCACAAACAACATCCAAATTGGACCAAACTTCATACACAAGTTATCTTTGATGTGTTGAATATGAATTTTCCATTATTTCCATATTTTGAAGTTATATAATCACATTATTCATTACTTATGCCTTTTACTCATTTTCTCTCTCCTAAACTTATCCTAATATTTCAAGGTTGTCCAAATTAGATGAAATGTGACATGTAGGCTAATTTTGATATGCAGATTATAAATTTGAAGTTTGTTTCTACTTTTGAGACTTCTTTTTATGAGATATGTTATATGGCCCATTAACGGCCCATTATCTAAATTATTCATCCAATTAAGTTCATTATCTTCATGTTACCACCAAAATGAGTTATGTGGCATATTTTATGTATCCATTATAAAACTAAGATTAATGTTAGAACATTAGGTTAAATTAAGGTGATATATACATGCATTAGCTCATTGAGGTTATACTAAACATCTATTTAGGTATAACCTACAACATTGTTTGGCTAAGTCCAAAATGTCAACTTCTAGGGTAGGGTCTGAGATCTAATATATTACAGCACACCACCCCTTAAAGGGATTTCATCCTTGAAATTAAAACATCCACATATAAGAAAACAACTTATTCACCACTCCTTAAAGGATTTAACCTACCAAGCCAAACTAATCTAGAGGTATAAGGGTGAGTCTAACTAGACCATATACCAGATCCATCACGCTTCACTGCGCACTCTAATTGCTTACTAAACACCAAACTTCAAAGTCTAGGTTCTAGGGATAACTATCCAAACATGTGGTTCTATGGGTCATAAGGGAACAATATTGGGTATCCATCCTCAAACAAGTCATTACACATGGGAGACTAGTTCAACATATTAGGGTCCCTAAAGATAAATCATATATATGTCTAAGGCTACTATTGCCTAAAATCAAGCTATTTTGAACAATTCATATCAGCTCAGGCCAGACCGTTATCATATGGATTCGGGAGTCCTCATAAACCAAGCTTGTGGTGCGGAGGAAAATCTTGCCAGCCCCTGAACCCTGATCCTTTCTAAATACCTTTGCTTTCAACTTCATGTCCTAGTAGCTTCCTAAAGGCCAAGCTAAACAACCTCAAGCTACTATGGTTACTTATGCATCTTTAAGTTGTAAGTATTTTATGGATCTATTCATAATTATTATAATGTGAAACTATATGATCCTAAATCAACCCTTCATCATCTATTGATCAACTCTAGGGCAAACATGTCACTTAAAGGTAAGGTAGGGATTCTAACTAGGGAGACAAAATTGAAATAGTCAGATTCCAACTACTATAGGCTCTGATACCATGCTGTAAGGAGTGCGGGATCACCCCTTACTAAAAAAAATTGAAGAATAAAACATCCATTCCAAACACACTCAAAGTTATGTAGGAATAGGTAAAAATTTTCCAAATTTATTATAACGGTATGTGAAAGACCAAAGTATAGCAGCAGAATAAAAATAACTGACTATTTTCAACTTTCATAAAAGATTACAAAAGTACATCATAATCACCCATAAGGGTTTACATTTATGATACAACATAAGGATATAAGTAGAGGGAAGTCTAAACCATAGAAAATTTGTTTCCAAGATTTAACTCCTTAAGCTAGTCCAAAACTTTCATGCCCTATCATCCAAGTCCTTCACCTAGGGTTGGAAGCATACCCCAGCAAGAAGAGAAAATAGATGACATCAACAAAGGCTGGTATGTGCATACTAAATAGGAAATTGAGCAATATATGGAATAAATGACATCAAAGTGTAAATGCTTCCCATGAAAAGGATAAGGACAACCCAAGTGGGTATCAAGAGAAATGATTTTCAATAATAAAAAAGATACTTGCCATAATTAAAACAATAAATTTGTGCCATACTAGCACATGTAAAGAAAGTAGGGAGCATACCCCTACAATCATCATCAACCTGCATGCATGTGAGATAAGAATATCCCTAGAACAATATAAACACAAAGGCAGCCAAGTCTCATAAACTTGAAACCTGATAGAGAAAGGAATACTTCCAATCTCGTAAATATGTAAAACATGGGCCAACAATCACACATATTACCATGGGTATGAGGTTCCATTCCATCCCAAAAGAGTAGGAAATATCACATCTTCTCGATAGGAAATAACACATCTATCATAATAACCAATGCAATTACACTACTCTAGTGCTATTGAATCACATGGCATGTCAAATGTAGAGGAAAGTAGAAAGTATGGTTAGAATATATAAACTAGTCACCACATAAGTGACCAACATATAGATCCACCTCATAAGTGGGAAAAAGACATCACATGTCATATTTTAGAGTTCCATCATGAAAAAAGCATAGGATAAGAGTTCAAAAGAATATCCATGATCACATGATCAATATCAAATAAGGTAGTTCACATGAACCATGATTTTCAAAAGAAAAGACATTGTGTATAGGCTAATGTCCATAGGACAAAGAGAATGAATAAGTATAGGTGAATTTCTTAACATAGAAGAATAGGGTATACACCATACATTTAGAGTGAAGAATTAGAAATTGCTCAATATAGCAAAAATGTGGGATGCAATCATACCTCAACTTTAGAGTCTAAACAGTCCAAGTCAAGCCTAGGCCTACAAAGAACCTCTAGGGAAGGTGGATAGGTCCAATAAGTAAGGTTCCCAATCTTAGAGAGGCTGGTTTTTCCAACAAAGATCCTATCTCGAGCAAGAAGCGCCTTCTCAACTTTAGAGGTGAAAAACCATAACAAAAGAACATTGAGATGGGTTGTTTTTAAGGGCTCTGGGTGGGGTTTCACCATGGAAGACCAGGGTTACGACCCGAAGGAAGGTGGAAGGAAGACTAACAACATGAAAATAGGGAAGGAAAGGAGGATACTTACTATTTTTGGTCAAAATCACCAAGGAGGAGCTTAAGAAATTCTAAATAGAGTAAATTTGGAACCCTAGGAGCCTTCTTCACCAAGGTAAGCACCTCATTTTACCTTGGGACAACAACTTCATGGAACAAAGTAGGAATGATGCTTTAAGATAGAGGGAATAAAGGAGAGCAAGATTTTTTGAATTGAGAGTTGGGAAGGGGTAGATATGTCTATATAAAGAAAGAGGTCAAGTATGAGGTGTCTATGAGACTATCCATGCGTCATGTATAAGGGTGTCTATGGACATGCAAGACCTTATGGATAAGCAAGAAGTCAAGCACGAGGTGTCAAGTTACTTTCCATGTGTCTAATGCTAAGGGTGCCTATGGACATGCAAACCTTTATGGATAAGGAAGAAGTCAAGCATGATGTGTCCATGGAGCTTTCCATGTGTCCTTAGCCTAGGGATTTCATGGCCATGCAAGAGGACAACTCATAGAGACTTCTTGTATATCAAAAGTCGGTCCTAAAAGCCCCTAGAGACGTCTAGGCCATCCCCACAAACCTTCAAACAAAGAAATCACCCCATTGATTGATAGCTTTTAAAGATAAGCTCATTTATAAAGAGGGTAATCCCTATAATGCCCTTGGAGAGAAATACCTTCAAACTAAGGTGCAACCAGGTGCCCCATGGTTCAAAATATCGAGAACAATAAGGGAATATCTAAGGATTAAAATTCAGGTGATAATTTGCAAAGAAAATCTCTGAATTGGGTAAATCGCTGAAAAGTCCAGAATGTACCTAAAACTGCATAACTTGCACAAACAACATCCAAATTGGGCCAAACTTCATCCACAAGTTATCTTTGATGTGTTTATATGAATTTTCCATTATTTACATATTTTGAAGTTATATAATCACATTATTCATTACTTATGCCTTTTATTCATTTTCTCTCTCCTAAACTTATCCTAATACTTCAAGGTTTTCCAAATTAGATGAAATTTGGCATGTAGGCTAATTTTGATATGTATATTTCGAATTTGAAGTTTTTTTCACTTTTGAGACCTCTTTTTATGAGATATGTTACATGGCCCATTAACAGTCCATTATCTAAGTTATTCATCCAATTAAGTTCCTTATCTTCATATTACCACCAAAATGAGTTATGTGGCGTATTTTAAGTATCCATTATAAACTTAAGATTAATGTTAGAACATTAGGTTACATTGAGGCGATCTATACATGCATTAGCTCTTTAGGGTTATACTAAACATCTAGTTAGGTCTAACCTTCAACCTTGTTTGGCTAAGTCCAAAATTTCAACTTCTAGGGTGGGGTCCGAGATCTAGAATGTGACAATTTTAATAAGACATGATAACTTATACTAGTTCGCCAAGATCATCTATTCATATGTATTCCATGTCTACATCATAAACACACCTAGTAGTCACAACCAAAAGACGTTTGTATAACCATAGAACCTTTAGAGTTGTTTGTTGTGACTTATTAGGTTAACCCTTTCAAGGGGCGGAGAATAGTTGGTTGGTAGTGTATGGATGATTAGATTTTTAGGATGGAGTACTCTTTAAGGAGTGAAGTGTTGTAACACACCAAAACTGACCTATTAACCCTAGAAACCCTAATTATATGTGTTGGATGTCTTCGGGCTTTGTCCAAAAAAAACTCCCAAACATGGTTTAAGTAACATCCTATAGGACCTTAATAGGATGATAAATAAGTGTAATGCTTACATAAGTAGTATAAATGGAGACATAATTATTGGAAATTTTTCATAATATATCCTAACTCACTTGATATAAGAATTTTTCTACATCCAGGTTAGTAAAGGAGCTAAATTAATATATACTATATTAAGACCCATATAATAACATGGGTCATATTAGACAAGTACAAGTTTTATATAAAAGATAATACTTTTAGATTTATAAATTCATTTGTAATGCGAATATAACTAATGAGTTTAATAATGCCTAAAATAAAATGGAGCATGACCATATCAACAATAATGATGGAAAACACCCTAACGGGTACAAGAAGGAATACATAGATACGTGAGAAAATAGGTTGTTCTTAATTAAATAATAGTTTCATTATGTCTTTAAAATGAATATTGAACAAAATAACGGATATTGTTTCATAAAAGCATTTAAGGGAAATAAATCATGGTGAAGATAATCCTAAAATGAATCTAATTTTGAGATATTTGCCTTAGATATTTATTTGGCAAAGAAACAACAAAAATATTATAAACCTAATTCGTTGGAACTCCTAATTAATACCGTCAAATAGAAAAACTAAGCTCAAACATAGAATCTGCATATGGTATTTGGTCTAGTTATCATGTTTTACTTTATTTGAATCTTGTTTACCTTCTTTACCAAATTAGGAAAGAGAAGAGTTTATTGATTATATAATTTAATGAATATTTGATTAATGAAATCAAATTTCCTAAACTTCTAATTTTCTAGCTATCACATATAAATTTCATTCTTTCCTAGTTATGCACCCCCTTATGGCCCATATATTTTGATCAAACAGTGCCTAGTTTGCCTCCTAGATTTGGAAGGATACAAGAAGAAGATAACATGGTTGCAATAACTATTGACTTTCTCTCTCCCTAATATCTTCATCACCTCTCCCTCATTTTAAGCAATTTCTTCTCCATTGGATTCCCCATGTGATTCCACACCCCAAAAAATCCTACTTTCCTTACCTAGTTTTCCTAATATCAAAATTCCATATTCAACCCTCTTTGCCAATTTTCCTAGAATCCACAATGCCTACTCCCACATATATAAAAACAACTCTTCATCATGATTGGTCCTTTAACAACCTTCAACTGAGTCCAATTACTATGACACTCCCTAGACATCTCCACCAAACCTTTTCTTCCTCTATGTGTTCTCAAAATAGGAATTACCTTTCCTCACCACCCTAACCCAATTTCTCTCTCTAAAAAAATCCACAACATTGTTTTGGTCACCCCATGCCTTCTTTTACTCTATGATTTGGTGAGTTGGTTTCACCAACTGAGGTTGTTTTTTCTCATTAGAACCTCATTAAAAGCTTGCTCTAAACTCTCTTGAGACCCAGAAATGATACCGAAGGGTAAAAAATGGTCTACCAAAGCTTCTCATGCCTTTAGATCTCCCTCTTAAGTGGTAATCCTTGTTGTAAAGAGTGAGACCGATAGGGGATCCACTCTTTAATGAATTGAAGAATAAGTCCATCCAATTCCAAATAAGAAGGAAATGAGGAAATTCATTCATTTTTCAAATGGTATACATATTAGAGCATGAAGTTTATAAGCAACGTAAACAAAAATATAACAAAGATACATGGTGTTTCATTTGCAGTTGTTCCTCACCATAAAAGGTGATATAGAAAAGTAAAAAGATATACATATAATAATCAAATCACGTGCAAGCCCTATTGCAGAGGGAAACCTGACCATTCCAAGCTATCCTTAGGTCCAATACCATATATACGATCTTCATACATCCTTGTCTTCTAATGTACCTACACCTGGGTGGCAGAGAACATCACCCAAAAAATAGGAAACAAAGGCATGTAGGTCAGCAAAGGCTGAATATGTACATATGATAAACATTTGGTCATTATACTGGGTTATAAGTGCAAAAGAGACGTTCCCACCAGGAAGGGGGCTATATACAGTTAGGCAAGTTCAAAAGACTTAGAACAAAAGATATGATGCATATTAAAATTCAGATTACTATAACAGTCAACTACAAATCCAATTTAAAACAATAAACATTTGAATGCATAACAATGTCAACTAAATATTCCTAAAATATGGTCATAGAACCATAAGATCATGGCCTAAAAGAAAT
This sequence comes from Alisma plantago-aquatica, assembly GCA_963693085.1. Lineage (NCBI taxonomy): Eukaryota > Viridiplantae > Streptophyta > Magnoliopsida > Alismatales > Alismataceae > Alisma > Alisma plantago-aquatica. Next base: position 300,545,786 of record OY856411.1, on the reverse strand, counting down.
AAGGGTGGAAATGCACACCGTGGGCGGAATACGCATGCCCTTTATCAGTATGGTTGTACATAAGTACTACTATTCCAGATATTCTAGTCAAACACGCAACATGCATAAATAGAGTGGAAAGACTATTATTTTAGTCAGTTTCACACATAAAGGCATTCCGAACAGGGGGTCCAAGAACCCATATAAATAGAGTATTCATCAACCACATGAATATAATGAATTAAGAACAGGAAATATGAATGTCCAAGTAAAGGAATTTAAAGTAGGATTACAAGTTAAAGAGATGCCTCATTAAAAGAAATATAAGTTCCATTCCAATAATGCCTAAAACAAAATAGAGAATGTGCATACCTAATCATCAGACCTATATATATTCAGTAACACCTCCTAGACTCAGGGTCAAGGTTGTCTCAACCTAGTCAATATAAATTACATTGAATCCCATACTTGGGAAACAACCCTACTATAAGTTGGCAATTTGATTGCAAAACCTATCCCATTAAAGCAGTCTCATTTTTTTATTTCAAAAATGTACTTATATGTATAATTTGTACAAACCAATAATTTCTTATGAACTTTACAAGGTAGATACATTTTTGAAAAAGAAGGGATAAATAACCTCCGAAAAGCCCAAATTACCCTTGTGGGGATGCAATTATTAATATGAATGTGATGTGGAAACTTTATATGGAAACATCTGATAACCCCTTGGTCAAACATAAGTCAAAATAGGTTAAAAGACAATTTCACCCTTTTTGAGTGACATTGATGAAAGACTTCCATCAGGGGTGATATGAGACTTTCACCCCAGGGATTGACTTCTCACCTATCATGCCATGGGCAAGGTTCAGGATCTTGGTTCCTAAACTCGGCTTTGAGGGATCTACATCATGCGTTCCACCCTGAGTGCGGATGGGTTTTTTACTCTCGGCTCCAAGCCCTTGACCCGAGATCTATGCTCGTTGTAGACACTGGTCCTAGAGAGGAAACACCGTCAGGGGAAGGGGGATGTCCAATAGGACCGAGCAATGATGGAACCAGAGTGAAGGTGGAAACATGAGAACCATCAGGGCACTTGGGAAATCTGTGAGGCATCAAAGCTCTTTGAGCAAGCCTCTCAGATATGATATGAATTCGATCATTGCTCAAAATGGAGATAGTGCTCGGTTAAAATTTTATGACAACTAGGTGCCACAACAAGCACGAAGATGACGTTAGTCATCCAGACAAACCAATGGATCTTGGGTATATCTAACTATGTGGAATGAAATACATAGCTCCATAGATGGTTACCTCGTAGGGAATTACATCGAGGTGAACCCAAGCGCTGACACTTTGATCTCTTCCTCTGGGGAATACAACCACTGTCAGTGGCTCCTATACATCTAAGAGGGAAATTGACCATAGGGTGAGCTTTGGAGGAGTCTAGCAGATGATCCCAGATCATAAGTAGGGTGCTCATGCACCCGACTTGGTGGTTTATGGGGAGCCGAGGGAATGGTCATGAATGAAGCCTTAGGAAATATAGGGCATTTTCTAATTAGACAAGTACTCTCTACCAATAGGAGGTCGTCGGACTTGGGGTGGATCGCTGAGTTTTTTGGCATGGAAAAAGTGGCAATATGTTGAGTGAGGAGACCAGAAGGGTGGTCGATCATCACGATGGGGACATGGTCATTTGCAAAATGAAGATGATGGAGGAAGGGTATGCAGGGTCCACCTCTTACATACCTAACCACATAGAACCACATGTCATTCAATTGGTCCAAGACTTTAGACAAGATGAGTGCGACATCTAAATGAAATTTGATGATTCAATTTAACTTAGATTTTCCATTCAAAACCACTATTACGTGTGCATTTAATATCTAGTTAAACCCAAAATTGGCAAGTTGGCTAATTTTGTGTGAGGAATACAAATTTGTATTTATATTTGCATTATGAGAATATGTGTGTTTATTAATCCCTAGTACATTAGTCACTTAGTTAGGGTTATTATCTTAACCTAATATCAAAATAGAGTGAATCCTCTAACATAATTTATGCTTTCCTCACTCTAAGATTCCACAATTATTGTAGGATATTAAATATTGGTTGAGGCTATAGTTTAGTATCAATATCCACTAATTCCCATACTTCAAGTATTAGGGTTATCACATTCTAAGATTTCATGTTCATGTGATTTTAATGAGTCAATTAGGGTTATCAGATCCTAATATGGTTTGGTCAATGGTAGCACATGAAATATAGATAATAAAAGGTAGTTAATTAAAAAGGATTAAAGGGAGATTGGACATCCACATAATCAAATAGGGGCCTTGAAGAGTGGAGTGTTGACCTGTATTCCTAGGATTGAGTATGTTACAACACTCCACCCCTTAATGAGGATTTCATCGCCGAAATCCGTCCATCACTAGCCAGGTATACTAAGTCATACTTTTAAATAAATATAAGATTTCTAAGACAGTTAATGTAGTAAATTATTGTACAACACTCCATATCATACTTACATCCAAAACCTCATGGTGAACCTGCACTATCCCATGCATCAAGTCCCCATAGTTCTTCTAATATTCCAATTTAAGATTATGAAAATTTACGCCGAGAAATATATTATCTTATTAGTGATATATTCATTAAGGTTACCTACATTATTATTGTAGTTTCATTAATCTCTTACATGAACCATGTCACTACACACATGAGGTCACTAGTTTGTTCTATAGTCCATCATATTCAATCACTTAAGCATGGATGACCAATATTCATAAATAGATCTCCCAATAGAACCATTCAGTTTGCTACCGCTAAGTTGGTGGGTTAAACTTGTTTAGAAACATCAATACCCAAACACTATCACCATGATTACCATCACTGTTAGTATTATTTTGATTTTTATTTTGTGATTACATTAAATATTGAGTGTATTAAGAGGTTCATGTATAATACGCATGCAAGTCTCCTTTTTCCTTTCAATATTAGGGTCATCTCTTAAGTTGGATATATGTACATATCTTATCTAGGAAAGTTGATTAATTGGTGTTTGATTAACAAGCCATCATTCACAAACTATTAGATTTTTTTTGAAAGTATTCAAAAACTATTAGATACGTTAGGGTTAATATGTAAAATTAAGGTTTTGTTAACAATCATATTTTACCATTCATACTTATGCAATTTAATGTATTGCATGCCAGATGTGAATTATTATCTATGTTTTAGGGAATACCATAAGTTACATATGTTGTGATTAAAGTATACTTAGTTCATTTTTGTTTTATTTTGTTATAATCATATTTTCTTATTTACTAGAAAATTGTAGTATAGGGCATTAAGTAAAGCTTTTAGGTGTAGTATATTTGTTTAATATGTAACTTAGTATTATCAATTTTGAGTTCATCTTTCAAAGGCAACTGCAGGTAAAATAACGTAACATTTTTTGTGATAAAGTTATAAATTCTCACACAATAGTCTTGATTAAGTGGTAGCTACATTTATTTCTATATATTACTATGAGTTATCCAAGTATGGCTTGTTGCAACCACTATTACTCCTCTTTACTACTTACGTTAAGCAACACTCCTAAGCGTATAAGATTCCACCCCTTGAAGGATTAGTCTATGACTTATCTAATCACCTAGAGGGGCAAAAAGGGTGAATCTAGGTCTTACATATCCCAAGCTTCTTTATACTCTCTACACTACACTTAGTCCTAGGTTCTCAAGTTGATCATCCAAGTCAAGTGCTTCTTCATAAAATGGTTTCTCTACAATTCAAACTTTCTTGTAGTGGCAACTTGGTTCCAAAACCATCGATAAAATATGAAAATTTTTATTTTGTACATATAATTTAATAATGAAAATAAGTTTGATGTTGTAAACCTTACGATGAAAAATACAAAATTGGCACCAAAAATCAATTTGAGAACCAAGTCCACCACTTGCCCACCACTTGATACCTATAATATTATTCTATCATCAGTACAATCTCCCAACATCTTCTAATTCCTCAATCATACAAAGGGTATGACAAAATGTATCTATAGTCTCATAGCATAGGAGGAACATGGGTTTCCTATTACACAACTTCTATCAAACCCTAATAAGCATGACGTACACCATTCCTCATGTCACTCTCAAACATACTTTACACTACCTAATCACAACTCCTAAGGGAGTCATGATATTACCCAACATGACAGGAAGAGATTTAGGGTTTTCCATCACTAACTAGTTTGCATCCATAGTGCCTTCATAAAACAAGGTAACTTGTGTATTTGGCATATTCATCTCAATCACTAGATAAACCAAGCACACTAATGTAGATGAAAGAGGTAAACACTCAATGATATCTATTAAACTTATAGCTTTCATCAACTCATGTGAAGCGTAACTAGCTCAATGTTGTTGGTAACTAGTCGTTAAATAGGTGAATTCAGACAGAGCTATGTGGATATATTCCATGTTGATAGAAAGACATGCCTATCTACAAAATAGCTTTTAGGTCATCACTATGTACCAAGGGAATCATCACCTTTTTATAACTTATTCTGTAGTTCTATGTTTAAGATCCATGCATGCTCGCTCCTCCTAGTGGAAGTATATGAGGTATGCTAGAAAAACAAAAAGGATAGGGTTTAGGTGGGGAATTATGGTTAAGCTTATATCTGAGTATTTGAGTCAACCTACATTTTAACACTAAAGTATCTTCCCACAAGGCGGGAAAATTAAGACTAATAAATAGAAGAGTCAACCTTATGTAGGGAATTTCATTTATCCATATAGCATGTAGGGTTAACTACAGTTCTCAAAATATGAGTCTCAACCACATAGAGGTTTGGGGAGTTAAAGTGACCAAATTAACCATGGGTCAAAAAACCCTAATTAGTATTCCACTACTAGGAATAGGTGTATCAACAACCTCTAAGGATCACCTATCTAAATAAAGGTAAACCTAGGATAACTAGAAATAGTCAAGTTAACCGACCGATTAGCCTCTGATACCATTTTGTAAAGAGTGAAACCAGATAGGGGTTCCACTCTTCAGTGAATTGAAGAATAAGTCCATCTAATTCCAGATAATAAGTAAATGAGGAATTTCATTCATTTCTCAAATGGTATACTTATCAGAGCATGAAGTTTATAAGAAGCAAAAACAAAACTATAACAAAGTTACATGGTGTTTCATTTACAATCATTTCTCACCATAAAAAGATGATATAAAAAGTAAAAATATATACATCTAATAAATCTAATCACGTGCAAAACCTATTGCAAAGGGCAACCTGACCATTCCAAGTCATCCTTAGGTCCAATACCATGTTTATGATCTTCATGCATCCTTGCCTTCTAATGTACCTACACTTGGGTGGCAGGGAATATCACCCACAAAATAGGGAAAAAAGGCATGTAGGTCTGCAAAGGATGAGTATGTACATATGATAAACATTTGGGAATTATATAGGGTTATAAGTGCAAAAGAGATGTTCCCACAAGGAAGGGGGCTATATACATTTAGGTAAGTTCAAAAGACTTAGAACAAGAGAGATGAGGCATATTAAAATTCAGATTATAAGCATGAGAATAAAAGTGCCTTGCCATAACAGTCAACTACAAATACAATTTAAAATAATAAACATTTTAATGCATAACAATGTGGACTAAATATACCTAAAATGGGGCCATAACATCATAGGATCGTGGCCTAAAATAAATATGGGTGCAAATGCACACCCCATATGGAATACACACACCCTTTATTATTATGGTTGTATCGAAGCACCACTATTGTAGATATTCTAGTCTAACACACATCATGCATAAATAGAGTTGCAAGACTATTAATTTAGTTAGTTTCACATATAAAGATATTCTGAAGGGGGGTCCAAGAACTCGTATAAATAGAGTATTCATAAACCAAGTGAATATAATGAATTAAAAACAAGAAATATGAATGTCAATGTAAAGGAATTTCAAGTAGGATTAAAAGTTCAACAGATGCCTCATTAAAAGAGATATAAGTTTCAATCAAATAATGCCCAAAATAAAGAAGAGAATGTACATACCTTATGATATGACTTGTATATATTTAGTAACATCTCCTAGGCTCAAGGTCAGGGTTGTCTCAACCTAATTACAATATATGTGCATTCAATTAATATAAATTACATTGAATCCCATACTTAGGAAATGACCCTACTATAAGTTGGAAATCTGATTGCAAAACATATTCCATTTAATAAGTTGCATTTTTTTATTTCAACGATATATATTTATGTATTATTTGAACAAACCAATAATTCCTCCTTATTTTTACAAGGTAGATACAATTCTGACAAAGAAGGGAAAAATAATCTATGAAAGGACCAAAGTACCCCTATAGGGATGTGACTTTTTAATATGAATGTGACTTTGAAACTTTAGTTGTAAACATTTGATAACCCCTTGGTCAAAATAGGTTAAAAGACAATTTATCCCTTCTCATGTGACACTGATGAAAGACCTCTATCAGGGGTGAGATTGGACTTTCACCCTAGGGATTGACTTCTCACCTCTCGTGCCTTGGGCAAGGTTCAGGATCTTGGCCCCTAAACTTGGCTATGAGGTATTTGCATCAAGAGTTCCACCCTAGAGTGTGGATGGGTTCCTTGCTCTCGGCTCCAAGCCCTTCGCGTGAGATCTCTGCTCACCGCAAAAACTAGTCCCAGAGAGGAAGCACTATCAGGGGAAGGGGAATGTCTGATAGGATCAAGCAGTGATGGAACCAGAGTGAGTATGAAAACAAGAGAACCATATGGACACTTGGAAAACCCATGAGGCAACAAAGCTCTCTGAGCAAACCTCTTAGAGATGATATGAAGTTAATTGTTTCTTGAAATGGAGGTAGTTCTCGGTAAAAACGGTAGGACGACTTATGCCACAACAAGCGTAACGATGACATATGTCATCCTGACAAACCAATGGATCTCATATCTACCTAACTATGTGGAATGAAAGATATAAATCCATATATGGTTACCTCACTAGGAATTTCATGAGGTGAACCCAAACACTATCACTTTAAGCTTTTCCTATGGGGAAGATGACCACCGTCAGTGTATCCTATGCATCCACGAGGGAAATTAATCGCAGGTTGAGCTTTGGAGGAGTTTAGTGGATGATCCCATATCAGAAGCAGTGTGCTCGGGCATGGGACTCAGTGGTTTATGGGGAGCCAATGGAATGGCCATGACTGAAGCCCTAGGAAAAATAGGGCATTTTCTAATTAGACAAGTACTCGCTACAAGTAGGAGTTCATCAGACTCTGAGCGGATTGTGGAGTTCTTTGGTGAGGAAATAGTGGCAATCTATTGAGTGAGTGACTAGAAGGGTGGTCGATCATCACGGTGGGGACCTGGTCATTCACAAAATGAAGAGAAGGGAGGAAGAGGATGTCAGGTTCTACATCCGTCATATACAACCCACATAGACCTGCATGACATTCAATTGACCCAAGCCTTTTTCCAAGAAGAACGTGACATCAAAATGAAATCTGATGATTCAATTTGACTTAGATCTTCCATTCAAAGCCACTATTAAGTGTGTATTCAATATCCAATTAAACCCAAAATTGGCAAGTTAGCTAATTTTTGTATGAGGAATATGAATTTGGACTTAGATTTGCAATATTAGACTATTTTTGTTTATTAAGCCTTAATACATTAGTCACCTAATTAGGATTATTATCTTAACCTATTAGCAAAATAGGGTGAATCCTCTTACATCATTTCCACATGCCTCACTCCATTCCATTGTAATTCTAGGATATGAAATATTGGTTGAGGCTATCGTTTAGTATTAATATCCACTAATTACCATACTTCAAGTATTAGGGTTACCACATTCTAATATTTCATGTTCATTTGATTTTAATGAGTCAATTAGGGTTATCAGATCCTAATATGGTTTGGTCAATGCTAACATAGTGAAATATAGATATTAAAAGATAGTTAATGGAAAAGGAGTTAATGGAGATTGGATATCTGCATAATCAAATAGGGGCCTAGAAGAATGGAGGAATAACCTATATGCCTAGGATTGAGTATCTTACACTAGTATTGTAACATCCCACAATTTCAAGAATAATTTGAACCTTAGAATGTGGTTTTTCTTAAATAAAATTAGTTGAGGGTCTAAATGAAAAAAGACCATGAAACCAAAATTTGAAAGATAATAAAGTGAAAAGAACAAAATAAAGGTCAAATGGAAAAGAATTGAACTTGAAAAAATATTAGTGTAAAATAGTTGCTTGCACAAAAAGTTTTCCTTTTTCCTTTTCTTATTGTCTTAATATATGCAGAAAATAAAACTAATCTCGTTTTCTCTCTCTTCCATGAAAGTTGCTCAAAAAAGGAATAAAATATATATGACATGGCTAATCAGTTATAATCTCAAAATTTGTCCCTAGAGTTCACAAAGGAAAGTCATTTTCACAATATCTAATCAATTAATGCATTAAAATTACAGTTAAGTGACTAATGAGGAAATTGTGTGGAAATTTCTAGAAAAGTAGGTTGAGAATAACCAATGGGCATAATTCAACCCTAACTTGCACCCAAGATAAATATACACTTAAATAGGATTTCTTGCCATGTTTGGATGGGAAAAGAAGTTTATTAATACCTTAAATAAATTAAATAAAGCAATGGATTAAGGGGCAATAAAAGGATATCTAACTTTCGTATTTTGCTCCTAAAACTTTACCACTAATATATTTAAATATTTTGAGCTTTCCTTTAAAATTTGGGACCAATCGGAATCAAGGAGAGAGAGTTATGAATTTATTGGTTCTCCTAAAGTGAAAAGGTTTGAGGGAAATGCATTAAATGTCACACATTATAATTTGATTAGGAAACTAGGGCATGAACCCTTTCCTTGTCATGTGCATCGATTGACCTTTGGATCATAGATTGACAGTCTGAAGACCATCCCTAACCTCCAGCCAAATTAGGAAACTGGCACATTTCTCTCACAGGGATCAATGAGAATGCTTGGAAACTAGACCTTTGTGGTCACGAGATGATTCTGAGCCAGAGAGTCTTGACTTTTACCCCCTTTTGAAGTCTATTTTAGAATCCCCCAATGCTTAGACTCCCGACGATCAGCCTCCTTGGTTCGGGCTATATATATGGAGTAATGATCCCCTTTGAGACCTTGTTTTGGTCCGCAAGCCTCTACGAGACTAGACTCCTCTGTTTCCCTCTGTCAATTTTTATTGCTAGCCCCTTTCCTTTCCATCTTTCTTTCTCTGTGTTGTGATGTAGTACCACCTCTCCGTTCTCCCTGCACCAGCCACAGAACTGTGCGATTGAACCCCATAATGAGTTCGACCCAAAGAGATAGATATTTTCCTGCTCTCGCCTTCTTCTCAGAGGCCTGGGATCTAAAAGTCAATTGTTGTGTTGACTCACCCGAGCAAGCTGCTCATGAGGTAGTGTCAGACCGAGATAGTAGATGACCACCGGTAAAATTACCAGTCTGCCGTCAACTCTTACGCTAGATATAAAAGGCACTTTCATCTTTTGGGCCTTTTATCAAGGGCGTCCCGTGTGGACAGTCCTACTGATACGAATGTAAGCCATTGGCTGCATTGAGCCCGTGTGGCCCAATAAGGTAATTGATCCTTTTCTGATGTGTCCTATTCTCATTGGCCATTTAATGATAATCTTGTAAAAGTCATAGTAATTACTAGGATAATCATATTAAGACGAGTTAAATATGAAAATTGATCAGAAGAACACAAGGAATTCAATAAAAATAGTTTTAAGACCTAGATGTACCTATAGTTTAAAAAGTACCCAAACTGTCTATCTTTAATGTTGTTTAATGTATTAAAACCCTAATTTCTAGGTTTTGATGATCTTAATATGCTCAATGGATCTTAATAGTCAAAGTCTAACCTATTTGGATAAAAATATCATCATATATCAAAGTCAAGATCAATACTCCAAATGTTATAAAAAAATTAGGGTTTTAGGTGATGGATGGAGTACAACTTGATATGTTGAATGTTATGAACAATGTGTTTATGGGTTTTCAACCCCAAGGACATGATTAGGGTTTATAGAGCCTAGGAAGAAAGATCAGATATACTTTAAGTGCAAGGTAAGTGGGCCATGCATGTTTGGCACAAGTATCCTTGATTTAATGCTTGTTTATATATGATTATGCACATTACTTGACTTCATGAATTATGAATGTCTTTTCAAGAATGCATCATGTATATGTATCATTGTTTGGTTGATTATTTATTTATGGTCTATGGTAGAACACTAATTAAGATTATGATTAAGATTTAATGAACCATGTTCAGGAAGGGGAAACCCTATCATGAGTGAAGAGGGAGAAATCCCATCATGGCATTAAGAGGGAGAAATCCCATCATGTTCAATATTAAGTTAAGAAAATTTAATGTTTAAGTTAAGATCTAAGTTAATGATGAAGATTAAGGAATGGCTAAGTTTTTATATGTGCCTCGTTTATGGACCTGAAAGGTTTGTTATGGGATTTCCTAGCATTATGGGCTTTCCTAGCAATTATGGGCTCCTATGGGGCATATAACTACTTTTCCAATTCATCATGTTAAATGTTCAAAGATCCTGTGAATGTTAAGATTAAGATTTTTTTTTTGGTCGGTCAAAAACTCATGTTGCTTTTTTTTCATTTTGTTTGTATGAGTGTACAATACTTGTTGATTCTCAAAATGAGGACCAACTAGAATCCAAAACTATCTTTACATCAGAGTATAGTATCTATGAGCTCAGGCCTGAGAAAACCCAGAAAAAAAGTGAAAAAACAAACTCAACCATCACACTTAGGTGAGAGGGGAGCAAGAAGAAAAGGAACACTATCATCAAATATCTCAAAAAAACATCAGCCACATGCCTCCTGACAAGAACACATCATAACACTAATGACCCAAAGCCCATCATTGGACAAACCAAAAGCAGCAAGACAATCTCACCATCCAAACTCAACCATCACTGAACAGTGAGAGGGGAGCAAGAAGAACCAACAACCGCAGCACATCAGCCCCATAGACTCGACCATCACACCAAGAGTGAGAGCGGAGCATCAAGAGCAGCATAGAGGGCAACAACTCAGTAACCAGCCATAAGCAACGAACAGAAACCATAGCTATCAAGACAACAAAAGCATCCTCCAAACAAAAGCCACATACAACCAACACATGAGGGGAGCAACCAGAGCAGAAGCAATAACAGCAGGACGAACTTCTCCGTGAGTGAAAGAGGATCACAATAGCAGAATAGAAGAACAAAACCAACCCATAAACATCTAGAATAGTAAGAGTCCACCACTCAACCAACGAACTGTCACTAGTGAGAGGGAAATAGTATCAGAAGACCAGATCATCAGATGAGCAACATAATCCAGAATAGGCCACAACCATCACAAGAAGCGCTTCCAGAACAGAGAAACCACTCCAAGAAAAAAACATAACCAAGATACTACCTTCTAGATAAAGGCACGTATCAAAACCAAGAAATCCAGCCCAAGCAACAAAACAACAACAACTAGGGAAGAGTAAACCTGACAGACATGATCATCACTTCATGAGAAAGGGAGGATCAAATGGAGAGTTCCAGAGCAACCACAATAGCAAAAATACACAGCTATATCTCAACCAGAGAAGAGAAGGCTAGCTCCAGAAGAAAGCCAAACAAAACCAAGCAACCCACAGCCACAACAAGGAATAGCTAGTGAGAGGGGAGCATCATCCCCCAAATAAATGGGGACTCAACCATCACTAGGAGCCATCTAGTAGAACATCCAACAAACAACAGATGTCCAAAAGCAAAGAAAGGCAGGAAGAAGTCCATGACCCACGAGAGCCTCAGGGAAGACAAGAGCACCAACAAACCAGACCAGTAGCACATGAAACCCATGATAACCACAAAGATTTCATCTCAGCTATAAGAAAAGACATAGCTAAACAAAAGCCCAGTCATAGAACTGAGGCATTAGCATTAGTATGGAAACTCTGAGTATCTGACAGAATAACCTTCCAAATGGAATATTCAAATTCCATTTTCTCATCATGAACTCTATGATTTCTTTCATGCCAAATGTGATAATATATAAGACTGCACAGGGTACCAAACAGATGGGAATCACAGTCACAGATAGAACCCCAGGAGGTAGGCATAAAGGAAGTTTTGAAACTTGTATTAGCCAAGGCCCAAATGTTCCTAGTAAACTTGCACTAAAAATAATGTGATTTGTATCTTCATAACCTCTCATACATAAGAAACAAATAGAGGAAAAAGGGATGCCACATCTTATGAGATAATTAGTAGTGGGAAGTTTGTTGTGTATAGATTTCCATAGGTGAAGCTTGGCCCGCATATGATTCTCAGTTTTCCAAATCCACTCAAAACATTTATCTTTCTCACATTTGTTTATGATACTATTCCAAACAATCTTGAAGTTAACATTTTTTTCTCCATTGAAAGTGATGAAATCATTCTTGGACATATTAAAATCATGACTTATCAAGACATCTAAGACTTGCAGCTAGTATCTATTATTAGTTCTAGGAGCAAACCACCCAGTATCATTCAAAACAGTAGAGATAGTGCTATTCCAAACCAAACCAGATAGAGACAATATTCATCCCAACCAACTCATGCAAAAAAGTATTCGGATGAATCCAGTGATCCTACCATAATAAAGTATTAGATCCATTGCCAATATGGAATTTGGCATACAAGCTCAGAGTCTCCCTAACTCTAATAATATTGTTAAACAACCACAAGAAATTAGGGGATTCTCTTACTATCCAAAAGGAATTCTTCTTTAAATACTTCTTAGTTATCCATTTGACCCATAGGTGGTCTTTCTTGCTAGCAATGTTCCAAGCATTAATTAATAAGAAAGCTTTAACATAATCTTTAACTTTCTTTAATCCAAGACCACCCTCATTCTTGGGTTCAGTAATAGTATCCCAATTAACAAGGTGCATATTCTTCTTATTATCATTACCACTCCACACAAAATTCCTACAAATTTTATCAATTTTCTCAAGAGTAGCAGCTGGTATAGGGAAAGAAAACATCCAATACATGTGCATATTCCTAAGAGTGGAATTGACAAGTTCCAACCTAACAGCCATGGACAACACTTTGGCTTTCCAGGATTCTAGTTTCTTCTTAATCCTATCAATCAGGTTGGAGAAAAAATGACTGGAGAGCTTACCAGTAAAGAGAGACAGCCCAAGATATTTAGTGGGAAAAGAACTTTCTTTAATGCCAAGGATCTCAGAAATGGAGTTTTTTGTAGCATCCCTACTAAAGATAATGGAACTCTTAAAAGGGTTGATCTTAAAACCAGACAAATTGCTAAAATCCCTAAAGATGCTATTAAGGCTACCAATAATCTCAACATCTGCCTTAGTAAACAACATCAAGTCATCGGCAAAGATGATATGAGATAGATATAAATCCTTAGACACATGGATAGGTTCAAGCTTTCCTTCAAACTCAACAAACTTAATCATCTCTGAAAAATCCTGCATAGCTATGACAAACAAGTACGGAGCTAAGGGATTGCCTTGTCTCACGCCATTAGAAGGAAGAAAAGATTCAGTGGGCTCACCATTCACAAGGACTTGATAAGAAGTGGATAGGAAAATTTCCTCAATCCATTTAATCCAAATCATAGGAAATCCCATCATATACATGATAGAAAACAAGAACTTCCAGTTAACCAAATCATATGTTGTTATGATATCAGGTTGAATACACATGGCTTTGGTAGAATTAACTTTCTTGAAGTCACTAAGAATCTCATTAGTAAGAAAGGTAGCATCCTTAATACTTCTCCCTTTGATAAAGGCACACTAATTATGGTCAATGATAGAAGGCAGCACCCCCTGAAGCCTATTAGCAAGAGCTTTAGAAATAATTTTGTAGAAAACATTACAAAGAGAAATTGGCTGCCAATTTTTGATTTTAGAAGAATCATCACCTTTGTCTATCAAGGAAATGAAAGTTTTGTTCACCTCCCTCAAAATTTTACCATTCTTAAAGAATTCTTGGACAATAAGAAAAACATCCTATCCAATGATAGGCCAAGCCTTTTTATAGAAAACATATTATAACCATTGGGACCAGGAGCCTTATCATGCTTAAAATTCATCACAATATCCTAAATCTCCTTCCTTATGACCGTGCAAATAAGAGAATGTTTTTTATTGGAACATAGAACTTTACCTCTCCATTCCCTATCCCACACATGAGAGCCTGAAGTAGGATTGTTGAAGAGGTTCTTATAAGAGGAACCAATATACCTCTTGATATTGTCATTATCATACAAGATGGACCCATCAATCATGAGCTTCCTTATAGTATTAAAATGTCTCTTGGTCCTCATAGAAGCGTAGAAAAAGGAAGTATTGGAATCACCTTCTTTGAGCCAAGCCACTCTAGATTTTTGCTTAAAGAAACCTTCCTGGATCTCAGCATGTTTCCTAGCTTCCAGAAGTAAAGCTTTTGCAGTCTCACGAAGATGGATGTTAGTAGGACTCAAATCAGCTTCATTTTGTGCTTGGATGGATTTAAACTTAGAGATATTGGCATTATCATTTATATCCCCAAATTGACTCTTGTTCCAAGAAGTCAGTTTCACCTTCAGAAGATAAAGCTTCCTATACAACCTGAAGATAGCACAACCCTGGATCTCAGTAGCCCAAACTTGCTTAAGAATATTCTGGAATTCATGGTGTTGTGTCCAAGCATTTATAAATCTGAAAGGTACTTTAACTTTACTAGGTTGACCAATATTTAGCACAATCTTTCTATGATCAGAAATAATGTTAGAAATACATTCACCAGAAAAATCCACATTAGTAGACAAAAGGTCAGAGTTATAGAAAATATGATCAATCTTAGAAACACCATAGTTAATGCCACTTTGGATATTGCTTCAAGTAAAGTAAGGTCCATTCAAATCTAACTCAAACAAACCACAATTCATGATATAAGAATTGAATTCATCCATGGATTTCTTAGTAGGAATCTGTTTACTAATCCTTTCATTAGTTTTCCGAACACAATTAAAATCACCCATCAAAGTCCAAGGACTATCCACTATACAATAAAACCTTTCAATAGACTCCCAAAGAGTAGTTCGATCCTTGTCAGGATTATGGCCATAGATGGCAGATAGGAAAAACTTGATATTATCCAAATGAATAGTGGCATGAATGACTTGGTCATTCTCTTCAATTTTAGTAATATCACACTTATCATCTTTCTAAATAATGAGGACTCTACCAAGGGGATGGGATGACAGGTTAGAAATCCAACTATAGTCAGGGAAGAACCTACTCATGAACTTAGCAATTTTATTTTTCCACAGCTTAGTCTCAACCAAAATATTAATGTCATGCCTAGAACTCTTTATATCTTCTTGGATGGATAAGATTTTATTATATATTCCCCTCACATTCCAAGAAGCAATAGACAGGGAGGTACTCATTTTTCAACCTCAGTTGTTGAACCGATAGCCTCAGTGTTGGTAGAGTTTAATTGAAGGTCCGCAGCAATAGGAGAGTAAATGGAATTTCTAATTCTATGATAAATCCCCACATTTAATTTAGCTTGGAATCTATGTGGATTTGGAGGAACCTTCTCCTTCATTTTTAGTTGGACAGAGCTCGAAGAAGCCTGAGAACTGATATCACTGTCCGGAGTCATAGCTTCAGTCACCATTACTGGAGATGGAGTAGATGGAGCAGACTGTTGGCTTCTTTTAGTATTTTTGTCATACATATTATCTGCCATTATATTCATGATATCCTCACACCCTTCATTGACCTCCATGGATAATTGAAGATCTTCAATAACTAACTCATCCTAGATAACATTTCTTGCAGCAATAATTTCATCTTCATTCTCAATTTCTTCCAGAATACAGTCAGTGTCTTTTCCTAGTTCAAGCTAAGGAATAACACCTGAAGAAGCAAGAGGGTGAGTCTTCTTTACTTCCCACACTTTCTTCAGGTTGGTAACATGTTTAGTAAGTACATTGGCTTTTGCTGGCTTCATTTGACATTTATCATGACCAAGGAATCCACATCCACCACACTTGCATGGGATCCATTCATACTCCAAGGAAATGGAATGTTCATCACCATCATCACAGGCCAGAGTAAGTTTCTGTGGAAATTTAGCAGAGCTTCTCATAAGAACTTGGAATCTAGAAAAATCCACTCGCTAAAACCAAAGTGTTTGATCATCCATTCTAATTGGAGTCCCTAGAACTGAACTAATTCTACTGAAATTTTTTGAATCCCATAATTCAATCGGAAGATTCCATATCTTTACCCAGACAGGAACACTCGTGACAACTGATTTGGTTAGTTTATCTCCAGGTTTCCATCATTTTAGCATAACTGGTCTACTTTTCACGTACCACTCACCATCCAGTACCGTGTCAAGATCAGAGGATTTAGAAAATCATATAAGGAAGAATCCATTACCCCTATCAAATACCTCGAATGATCCTTGACTATTCAACACTCCCGCAAAATGATCAACCAACGTCGGGATGTGCAGTTGAAAATCGATAACGTAGCCTATTAGGCATTTATTCTAGCACTCAACAATCTCCAAGGCCTCTTGCTTTGAGTAAAGCAGCTTGCCTTCCTTAAGCACGAACTCTGCCGGTTGAAGATCTGATGGCTTCCCCTGATGTATCGGTGATATAATCTCCCATCCGACTGGACCATGTTCAAGATCTATATCAGATATGAGCTTATCCTGGCGAGAAGAATCATCACTCACATTTCTAGGTTTGTGTCCATCACCTCCGGCCAGATCTCGTCGGAGAACCTCCACCGCCACTGTAGTCTCCTTGTCGCTCGGGCGGGTTGGGAGCATGGGAGCCATCTTCACAAAGATATTTTCCATTAAGATTAAGATAATTAGAATTGAATTAGTTTTATATGATCCCAAATCATGGACCTTAAGGGGTCATAAAGGGCTTTCCTAGCATCAAGGGCTTTCCGAGAAATCATGTGCTCCTAAGTGGGTGTTATAGAGGGATGCATACACTAAATGTTCAATTCTTTATGTAATGTATGAATCATGAATGATTAAGAAAATCCATGTTTAAGTTTATGTCAAGTTATGTCATGAAAATTTTATCATGTCAAGTTATATTTACTTTTATGTCATATAAAGTGTCAAATATTGCTTACTGGTGTGATGTTTGTTTTGCATGGCTGGGGACGAGATGTCCATAGGAATTGGAGCAAGTGAAGGACAAAAAAAATCAAGACTAGGAGATCCTCAAGTTTTTCCTGGTGGGGTGCCATTTACCAAGTCGATCCAGAGGTCTAGATACAATTCATGTTATGTCATCATTATATAGATGAGCATTATGTAATCAAGAACTATGTATGAATCAATTTGAAATCAATGCAAGTGTTTCATTTACTTTAATTGCATGATTATCATATCGTGACACCCACATTGATTAAAATGCTTCCGCTCATTTGATATGGAAAATAGGATGTTACATTATGGTATCAGAGCAATTTGGTAAATGGCCACTAGGCAAGCATGATTCACTTAGTGACCCTACAGTGAAGATATGATATTAAGGTATAGGAAGATACTCAAAGGAAGAGTATCAAATGCTAGATGACAAGAGTATTCACCCCAGACTAGAATATATATTAGGATAGGTGTATATCTAGTTTGGATCTTAGGTATTGATCTAATCTTATCCAGTGATGTATCCTCTCTTATATCCTTGGTTGGTGCACACCATGTGAGTAATGTAGAGGGATGCCATAAACATTAGACTTATTGTGCATTTTTACCCTTCATAATAGTATGTGTGGTATGGGACATGTGTACTATTATGTTGGTGAAGGGTAGCATAATAGGATCTCTCATCGTTGGGTATGTGCCTGATCAACACCTACCTGGGGATGACAAAATATGGGCAATACAAAAGACCTAAAATAGATTGTCATCTACACCTAATGTTAGAAGGTCATGACAAGGTTGAGTTACATTTCCTAAGTGTAATAACAAGTAGGTTTCATAAACCTTGAGTATGAATTGAGTAGTAGACTAAGATAATAGTTAATCTTTTATGAAATTTAAATGTCATATGCTACATAACTCTTTTCATGCAAAATTGTGAACATAAATGAACATTTAAATGTTAACTATCACTAAATGAGGAGGTAAGCAAAATCCTAAGGTGGGTAGTTGCATAAGGAAATTTTCGAGGATGAAATTTATTTAAGGTGGGTAGAATTGTAACATCCCAAAATTTCAAGAATAATTTGAACCTTAGAATGTGGTTTTTCTTAAATAAAATTCGTTGAGGGTCTAAATGCAAAAAGACCATCTTTTCACAATATCTAATTAATTAATGCATTAAAGTTAATGTTAAGTGACTAATGAGGAAATTGTGTGGAAATTCTATAAAAGGTAGGTTAAGAATAACCAATGGGCATAATTTGACCCAAACTTGCACCCAAGATAAATATACTTAAATAGGATTTCTTTCTCAGTTTGGATGGGAAAAGAAGTTTATGAATGCCTTAAATAAATTAAATAAAGCAATGGCTTAAGGGGCAATAAAATGATATCCAACTTTCATATTTTGCTCCCAAAACTTGCCCACTAATAGATTTAAATATTTTAAGCTTTCCTTTAAAATTTGGGGCCAATCAGAATCAAGGAGAAAGAGTTATGAATTTATTGGTTCTCCTAAAGTGAAAAGGTTTGAGGGAAATGCATTAAATGTCATCCGTTATAATTTGATTTGGAAACTAGGGCCTGGTCCCTTTCCTTATCACACACGCTGAATGACCTTTGGATCATAGATTGACGGTTTGAAGACCATTCCTAACCTCCAGCCAAATCGAGAAACTGGCACAGTGCTACTCCCACCTTTTCTCGCACTTTTCTCTCACAGGGATCAATGAGAATGCTTGGAAACTAGACCATTGTGGTAAGGAGATGATTCTGAACCAAAGAGTCCTGACTTTTACCCCCTTTTGAAGTCTATTACAGAATCCCCCAATGCTCAGACTCTCGACGATCAGCCTCCTTGGTCCGAGCTATATATATGGGGTAATGATCCCCTTTGAGACCTTGTTTTGGTCCGCAAGCCTCTGCGAGACTAGACTCCTCTATTTCCCTCCATTAATTTTTCCCTGATAGTCCCTTTCCTTCCCATCTTTCTTTCTCAATGCTAGGGCAGAGTACCGCCTCTCTGTTCTCCCTGCTCCAGCCACAGAACTGTGTGATTGAACCCCATAATGAGTTCGGCCCAAAGAGATAGATATTTTCCTGCTCTCGCCTTCTTCTCAGAGATCTGAGATCTCAAAGTCAACTATTGTGTCGACTCACCCAAGCAAGCTGCTTGCGAGGTAGCATCAGACTGAGATAGAAGATGACCACCGGTAAATTTACCAGTCTGCCCTCAACTCTTACGCTAGATATAAAGGGTGCTTTTGTCTTTTGGGCCTTTTATCAAGGGTCGTCCACGTAGACAGCCCTACTGATACGGATGTGAGCCATTGGCTGCATCAAGCCCGCGTGGCCCAATAAGGTAATTGATCCTTTTCTGATGTGTCTTGTTCTCATTGGCCATTTAATGATAATCTTGTAAATGTCATAGTAATTACTAGGATAATCAGATTAAGACAAGTTAAATATGAAAATTGATCAGAAGAATGCAAAGAATTCAATAAAAATAGTTTTAAGACCTAGATCTACCTCTAGTTTAAAAAGTACCCATACTTTCTATCTTTAATGTTGTTTAATGTATTAAAACCCTAATTTCTAGGTTTTGATGATCTTAATATGCTCAATGGATCTTAATAGTCAAAGTCTAACCTATTTGGATAAAAATATCATCCTATATCAAAGTCAAGATCAATAATCCAAATGTTATAAAAAAAATTACGGTTTTATGTGATGGATGGAGTACAACTTCATATGTTGAATGTTATGAATAGGGTGTTTATGGGTTTAAACCCCAAGGACATGATTAGGGTTTATAGAGCCTAGGAAGAAAGATCAGATCTACTCTAAGTGCAATGTAAGAAGGCCATGCATGTTTGGCACAAGTATCCTTAGTTTAATGCTTGTTTATATATGATTATGCACATTACTTGACTTCATGAATTATGAATGTCTTTTCAAGAATGCATCATGTATATGTATCATTGTTTGGTTGATTATTTATTTCTGGTCTATGATAGAACACTAATTAAGATTATTATTAAGATTTAATGAACCATGTTCAGGAAGGGGAAACCCTATCATGAGTTAAGAGGGAGAAATCCCATCATGGCATTAAGAGGGAGCAATCCCATCATGTTTAAGATTAAGTTAAGAAAAGTTAATGTTTAGGTTAAGATCTAAGTTAATGACGAATATTAAGGAATGGCTAAGTTCTTATATGTGTCTCATTTATGGACCTGAAAGGTTCACTATGGGCTTTCCTAGTAATTATGGGCTCCTATGGGGCATTAAGAGAGGTGGCATATAACTACTTTTCCAATTCATCATGTTAAATGCTCAAAGATCATGTTAATGTTAAGATTAAGATAATTAGAATTGAATTAGTTTTATATGCTCCCAAATCATGGACCTTAAGGGGTCATCAAGGGCTTTCTTAGCATCAAGGGCCTTCCTAGCAATCATGTTCTCCTAAGTGGGCATTATAGAGGGATGCATATACTAATTGTTCAATTCTTCATGTAATTTATGAATCATGAATGCTTAAGAAAATCCATGTTTAAGTTTATGTCAAGTTATGTCATGACAATTTTATC
The DNA here is from genome assembly GCA_963693085.1 of Alisma plantago-aquatica. Classification (NCBI taxonomy): domain Eukaryota; kingdom Viridiplantae; phylum Streptophyta; class Magnoliopsida; order Alismatales; family Alismataceae; genus Alisma; species Alisma plantago-aquatica. The sequence continues at coordinate 300,524,918 of OY856411.1, read as the reverse complement.
ATGTCAAGTTATATTTACTTTTATGTCATATAAAGTGTCAAATACCTCTTACTATTGTGATGTTTGTTTTGCATGGTTGGGGATGAGATGTCCGAAGGAATTGGAGCAAGTGAAGGACAAAAAAAGAAAAAATCAAGACTAGGAGATCCTCAAGTTTTTCCTGGTGGGGTGCCATTTACCAAGTTGATACAGAGGTTTAGATACAATTCATGTTATGTCATCATTAGATAGATGAGCATTATGTAATCAAGAACTATTTATGAATCCATTTGAAATCAATGCAAGTGTTTCATTTACTTTAATCAAAGTTTACTTTTTTAGAGAATGCTCTCATTGGTGTCTTTTTTTTGTTTCCATATAGGGGTACTTTTTCTTTTGTGATGTTGGTGATCATTGTATTGTACATGTTTTAATATTATAACTTTATCATTATGTCCTATCACATAATTATGTGTCTAACACGTGACGGAGGGGTATCTCAGTCTTTTAGACTGCATTTTGATTTATAACTCGGTAAATGCATTAAACTTGTAAAATTTGTATGTAATTATTCACAACTCCTAAATCAACAAATAATATGATTCAAAACTAGAAAAAAAATTATGCATCTAATATTATTTTCATGACTTAATTCAACATAATAAAATGTCACTTTTTAGGCTTTATATATAATGAGAAATTAATTCTAATTATATATAATTGTTACTATATGGCTTGAGAAGCTGATGTGAACCTAGGGAAGACTGTGGACCTAGGTAGATCAAATATCAAATATGTTCCATTCTTTGATTAAATTAGACACATTCCTACTTCTTCTCTGTTGATCTATTTGATGATATGATACCCTAAATTGATTCACATTAAATATCTTTTGAAAATCATATTGAAAAGTCCATGTTGTTATATGTTACTATCTCAACAAGCACTAAAATTGTTGGATCTATATATATGGATCCTTTAACCCCACTCATTATTCTATAAATGTCCTCATCCCTTTTTGGTCCATGAATATTTTTTGGATTAGAACTTATGATCTTTCCTACTCTATTATGCATGTTTAGTTTGATTACTCATATCTAGAAATAGATACACCATAATTTTAGGAATAGAGGTTTTATTCATCCTATCATGCACTGAGATATCAATCTTCCATCAATACCTTACATTTAGGCATGAAGGTTTTGGTCCTCCTACAAGGCATTGTGGTTGTAGTCCTCTAGTCATGCACTGAGGTTTAGTCCTTTTACAATGATATATTTATTTGGCATTGACGTTTGAATCCTCTTATGTTTGGTTTAAAATTTATGGCTTCCATTTCATGCTTTTGGGATTATGCTAGTCTTTGTTATAATCAACATGCATTGTTTTATTTTTTAATATTTGTGAAATTGTTTGGAAGGCAAAACTTTATCTTTATTGATGTCTCGTTATTTTATCTGCCTCGTTACTTTTTGAAATATTATTCTTTTGTCATTTATTTGGATGATTTCATATCTCTCTTTGATTATGATCCTTGATAGGTTAGTTGTTGTCTACTTCCTTATAATTGCCCAATTCCCTATTATATGTACATGCCGATTGTGGCTGACATATTCTACTTTTTCTATTTTGTGGGATTTTCTCCCAATTCCTTAGGTAAAGATGATTTTAGGAGGATGACTAAGTTGACCAGGACCTGTACATATGAAGCTGGTGTTTTTTAGGAGGTAGAGCTAAAGTATCCTGATTACCCTCTGCATTCATAATTAGTGTTATGGTATATGTGTAAGACCCCTGACCAGTTTTTTGGGTTAAACATGTTTGTTTTGGCTTTATTATGTGTTTAGAACCTTGCTCTAATCTTTTAATATGATCTTAGAGCTTGTGGAGGGCTTTAGTCTCCAGTTTAATCTTGTTTGGATGATGTTTGTGCTTTGTGTGCTTATTTTAGTGCAAATTGCAATTTATCCAAGTGGGGCTTATCTTGCAACTTGTCACCTATAGAATGTTCCTTCTCTCTCTTGGATTCATGAGAGAGGTTGTGGTGCTTTGGGGAACCTTATTTGAGCTTTTTTTGAGTGGTGGAATCATCTTGGGTCATTAGGGTTTTTATGGTTTGTGTACCTTGTGGGTGTAGCAACCTATTTCACGGCCCAAGGGTTGTTTTGTAGGTGTCACGGTCGAGACACCCCTCTAGGTGTTGTGTTCGAGACCAATATGGTTTTAGGTTATCTTGAGTCAAGATAGTTTCCCTTGTATGGAGTGTCTTGACTGAGGAAGGGCTTGGTGACCTTGTGTCGCGACCTTGTTGTGTTTGGTGGTGTTGTCACAGCCATGAATGGTGTTCCATGGTGGGTCGCAACCGTGACTATATGGGTGACCTAATTAGGTAGAGACCCAACATAGAGTGTATCACCATCTCATGCATGTCAATTTTAAGTGGTTGCATGTTAGCTTCTTGGGTGGACAAGTGTCTCTTTCGAACCCTATCTTGTTGACACCTCATCTCTTACCCTACCTCTCTCCTCATTTGCTCTATAAACCCTCCTCTCCATGCAAGTGATATTTTTCAACCATTTTCTTTCCCCTTCCTTTCTTAGTCATCCTTGAAGCTTGGTGGAGCAAGGAGGTGTTGTTCTAGGTGCCTTGAAGGAGGATCAACCTTGCATGTGGTGCTTGTGGTGACCCTTGATCATCTTATACCTTGGTAAGTGTTTACCTTTCCTTTATGGTGTTTTCCTTGGATATTCTACCACATCTTCTTCCCTTTTCTTGGCCTTAGACCAAGTTTTTACATGGTAGTCGTTCTTGAGAGTAAACTCCTCCTCACAAGGGGTCATAGGTCATGTTTTGACAAGGCGACACCCAAGTGAGATGAAGTTTCTTCTCTCTTTTCCCCTTTCTTTCTTTTGGTTAGGCCTTGATCTTCTTGCTCTCTTTCCTTGGTCAATCTTTTGCCATGGTCTCTTATCTTTCTTGTGGTGTTCTTTTAGCCAAGGGTGGAGCTTTTTCATCCTTGGGATCATGTGTTTGGAGCTTGCAACCCTTAGAGTGACCTTCTTTCAGGCAGGCTATATAACTCTTAACCTTCTCTATTAATGCACTTCTTTCTACATGCATGTACTATTTTATATGTGTATAATGTTTCCTTAACATGATGTTAGATGATGATAGACTCCAGAACTTGGTTGATGTTGAGGTCATTCTTGGTTTAGATGGAATCTGAAACCCTAGTTTTGTACCTAATTTTGGTGATTGTGGTGCAATGGTGTCTTTCCCCTATCTCTCGACTTAGGTTTTGGTTGCATGCATGACAATTGAGTGTTTTGGAGTTCCACGAAGTTTTGGTTTTTTATCAGTGCGGTTTGACTTGTTTCTCTCTTGTTTGAGATCCCTTTTCATGGTGGTTTTATGATGCAAGTATTAGGGTTTTTGATGACCGATTTTAGGAGACATTTTTCCTTTTTGAGGATGGTGGTATTCCATGTTGTTTTCTTATGTTTTAGCTATGGATTATCTTCATTTGATCTTGGTTACCCTTGGTTTGATGATGATCCTTGGTCTTGTGGTGGTTTGACCCTTGGTGGTCATGACACCTTGATGTTTTCATGGTATCGGTCAAGATGATGGTTTGTCGTTTGGTCAAGATACCTACCCTGAATTAGTTAGCACCTTCCTTCTATTTTAGAAGAAATATATGATCTTATGTTGTTCATGACCTTTTCCCTTGTCAGGGTCATGACATCCCGCCTATCTTTTTTTGTTCGTGACCCATGGCATGGCTTGAGGTCGAGACAGCCTTGGTTTTGGTCGAGTTTCTCTCCTTGAGTTTGGAGTTCGTGACATGTTTCCTTTGGGTGGTCAAAGCCCTAACCCTAGTTGGTTGAGACGTCTTGCTTGTTGGGGTTGTGACATGGTTGATAGTTGAGTCAAGACATGTTACTCCCTGGTGTGTTACGGTTGCAACATCCTAGTGTTGGTCACAGTTGAGACACCATAGATGGTTGATTGTTGTGACCCATGTTGGCGGGTGGTCGTGACACATGAGTGATGAATGGTTAAGGCCTATACTTGAACATACAACCAATGCACTTGTATAAGTGATGAACGAACCAAGTAGAGTGTTGTCGGGACAAATATTTGCTTAACCTTAATCATGATCCATAACCCTAAAGTGTTCCAAAGTATGGGAGAGGTCATATTTAGGGACTATTGATGTGTTGCTTTACGCTCTTCGAATGACAATGAGATTATGATGTTTTCTCTTCTCTATTTTATAAACCCCTAACCTTACAAGTGAGATGAATGACATGGCTTGTATATGCTGTGATGATGATTATATGATCTGGGTTGGTTCTTATACACAGTGATGAAGCATATTGTGATGAGGCATATGCATGGTTTAATGTGATAGGCCACATGTCCTAATGATGGTTTGGTGACTTGAGAGGTGATATAATCAAGTGATGTGACTAAGGGATTATTATCCCACAGTGATGTGTAACGTTGACGTTGGCCTTGTGAATGATAGAGATTTGAGTATCATGTGGTGATTGTATGACAAGTTCACACCTTGTACATTTTATATGTTCTTGAGTTGCAATTTACCTTCTTTCATGTAAAGTTTGTTTTGTATTTAAACGTTGTAACCTGATTGATGCTAAAAGTCACCCAATTGGCTAACTAATCAAGTAGAACCCAAATCATGTAGGTGCCTTGTGCCATATATCCTTTCCAGTGTCAACTCTAATTGCTGGATTGGTGAAATGAGTATAACTCATAGCACATATTTTTAAATATTTGGGGGTGTAAATTGAGGTATCTCCTTATGTTCACAATTATAGGTTGTGTGAGACGGCCATGTGTGATCCGATCTCCTTGTGATATGGATGGCCATGTGTGTTCCACTCCTTTTAAGAATGGCCATGCATGATCCTATTCTTATAGTATTGTTACCCGTACCAAGATGGGTTAGGCATTTTATGTGGACGGCCATGTGTGAGCCGATCCTTCTGTTGACTATGTCATGTTTTGCAGTTGACTAGTATGTCTTTGTAGTGTTTCTCTTATGCAGACCAAAAGTTGTGGAGAGGTCATGGATTCCAGCTCTTCCATTTGACCTTGTATGGCACTGATTTTGACTTAGAAGTGGTCGGTTGGATTTGGGTGGTATGACTCAAATCCTCGGGGCGATAATAAAAGACATAACACAGTCGTATGGTATATCCTGCTTAGGGTCAAATATGAATAACATTGGTTGAGCCCCTTTTCCTTATCCTTTTACTATTTTCTTGAATTATAAGATGGTAAGAGAAGTCAACTTTTATACATGTTCTTCATATTCCTTTTTAGAATATAAATGGATCTACTATTCAATGGTAGCTTCCTAGTCTTGTTCAATCTATTTCATCTGTTGAGTACATATCATTTGGCTGAATCTACTCTACCTACTTAGTAGTTGTTCTACCTGCTTAGTATATTGTTTTATCTTCTTAGGTTATATGTTCTTTTAATAAACGTTGGTGGAGATTTATATCTCTCGCTGGGACATTTGGTCTCACCTCGTGGGTTTCCACATCTTTTAGGTGATTGAGCACAAGGAAGTAGAGATGTTGTTGTTGGTGCTGAGCAACAAGAGAACCAATAGTTGTCAAAAAGTTGGATATGCTTCTAGTATATAGAAGTAGAGTCCTATGTATCATTCTTGTACCCTATGGTCCTTGGGGAGGTTCTTGTTGTATGTATCGATATGAGGTTTTGGCTTTATGCCCATTGTTGTATAGGGATGGCATATCTGTATATGAATAGGTTACCTTGGGTCACAGATATGGCTTGAGAGCCAATGAACAATATCTTGTATAATGTTTTGCGTAGGTGATATATAATACATGTGGATATTGTGGACTAATGTGCAAAATGTTTCAACTCTTATGGTTATATGAAATTAGTTTTAATTTCCTATGTTTTATGGTCACCTGGGTGTTTACTTTTAATTTCACAGTTTGGTTTTGAGTTATCTCACTTATTGTGGCGTTGGGCATCATAGTTTGGTTGCTATCAGAGCTTTAGGTTCGTTGAGTCTACATGGGCATAGAACTAGTGTAACATCCCTGACCTGGGTTAAGGCTTAACCCTAGAGGTTTTGCTTAAGTAAGCCATTTATATTCTTGTCTTTATCCTTTGAAAAGTAATTAAGGCTCAAGAGGAACTTATGTTTCAATTTTAGTCCTTTTTGAATAATGTTGAAACAATGTTTTGCTTGTATTGGACTAAAGTGCAAATTACCCAAGTTGAGGGTTTAACTTGCAAATGTTACATGATAAAATGTTCCTCAAGTGTTGAAGCATCATAAGAATGAAAATGATTCAGAGCTATGGCTTGTAGAAACCTAAGCACCAAGAGAGAGCTTGTTGAGCAATGTGTGTGCCTTAAAACATAGTTTTGGTGTAATGTGCAATTTACCCAAAACCTAGGGTTTAATATGCAATATACCACATTTATAGAGTCCCTAATGTTTCTTGGCAACATTTAGAGAAAGTAAAATGAGAGGGGCATCTCATTTGAATCTCTTTGGAGGAGAGAGAATCTTGATATTAAAATAATTAAGATTTAAGCATAATTGAAACCCTAATTCAATTTAATGCAAAAATAAATATATTAATGGAAGTTCCCTTCAACCAAAAATGATATGGTTGAATTTTCATAAGTTTGAACTTCCTTGTGCCTTGAAAATGCCACGAAATATCTAAAGTGAGTGGAGAGCCCACTCACATTAGTTAACTAAAAAGTAATATCCACTCAATTTTGGATATTATTATTATAATGGTTAAGGTGCTTAATTTGTTTTATTTTAATTCATGGATAATGAAGAGGAATTAAAATTTGGGTAAGATGGATTCGCATGAAAGGATTTGAGGGGGAGATGTGGCACCAATTTTGGGAATTAAAAGATTATTATAACACTTTCTCTCTCTTTGAAATGCCCTTATATACATCCCATTTTCAACCCACATGAAAGGCTTTTTCGATCCCTTTTTCTTTCCTTGCCTTGGCCGTACACAAAGGAGCTTAAGAGAAACAGGAGAATGTACCCCAACCTGTAGGTAATCTCCATAGTCAACTTCAACCTGGATTTCATTGTGGAAATCGAAATTCAATGCTTAATTTCTTCTTTTCTTCATTCAATCTTCAACCTAGGCCATTCATTTCACTCAAAGACTTGAGAACGGACCTTGAGCAGTTGAGAGAGCTTTATTCACCATTTAGGACGTGAAGCTTGAAGCTTGGATTCATCTTTGAAGGTGGGTTATATAACTTGAACCCTTACATGCTATTATTGCATTCAATTCTTCATTTCATGATTGATCATTTTGTTCTTCTTGAAATTCCTTTGAATAATTGATGAAATTTCCATATGAATGGTAGTAGTTTTTGAAGGATCGAAGCTTGATGATGATGACATCATCTTAAGAACATACCTCAACAAAACAATGGGCAAACAATTTTCAAAATTGATTGAGTTTATTCAGTTTCAAAACCGAATGGGCATTTTATTTCAAAACTGAATGGGTAAAATACTTCAAAACGAAATGGGTAGTTGACTTCAAGATCGAATGGGTGATTGAGTCCAAAACCAAATGGGTAATTGATATCAAGAATGAATGGGTAATTGAACATCAAAACCTTTTTCGGGTTATTTGCTTATGTGAGTGATGGAGATCCAATGACTCAAATTGATTTAAGTTTAATGGATTCAAGGATGGGTGATCCATTGATTACTAACCCTAATTGGATTGAATGGTTGAAACCCTATATCAATTGAGTCATTTTCCTAGTTGAGTGGCTCAAATGGTCTCATGACCGTTTGAGGTCAAAATCACCTCAAGACCGAATGGAGGTCAATCACCTCAAGACCGAATGGAGGTCAATCACCTCAAGACCGAATGGAGGTCAATCACCTCAAGACTGAATGGAGGTCAATCACCTCAAGACTGAATGGAGGTCAATCATCTCAAGACCGAATGGAGGTCAAGCACCTCAAGACTGAATGGATGTCAATCACCTCAAGACTGAATGGAGGTCTAATACCTCAAAACCATTTGAAGGTTTAATTGATTCAAATCTTATAAGTACAATCAACCCCACGATTGTTGATGATGTTTATCAAAGGTAATTACAATGGTTGTACCCTTAAGGTACTTAAGTGATTAGTACCTTTTGAGTGGTTAACCTTTGATGCTTATGGAAGCAACATCTCAACACACTAAGCTAACCCAAAGTGTGTAAACTTAAATGAGGGGTTGACCTAATCTAATCAAGTTTGAAGTGATCAACATCATAGAGGAGATGAGAGAGAGAGGAATTCATACATGTATAATGATCAAGTAAGTGGTTAAGCCCCTAAACTTTCAACATGAATATAATATGTAATTAGGGTATGATCCTTTATAAAGAGATCATGAAACCCTAATTAAGAAGGTTGATGAACCCTAACCCTAATTAAGGGTGATGATATGTGAAACCCTAATTAAGGGTGATGCCATGTGAAACCCTAATCAAGGTTAATGTTATGTGAAACCCTAACCAAGGGTAATGTTATCTGAAACCCTAACCAAGGGTAATGTTATGTGAAACCCTAATTAAGGGTGATGTCATGTGAAACCCTAATCAAGGGTAATGTTATGTGAAACCCTAATCAAGGGTAATGTTATGTGAAACCCTAATCAAGGGTAATGCTATGTGAAACCCTAATATCGTAATGTGATGAGAGACTCTGATCCAGGGTGATGCTATGAAATGCTATATGAAACCCTACCCTAATATTGGGCGAAGATATGTAAAACCCTAATTTTGGGTTATAGTGCATGAAACCCTAATCTTGGGCAATAAGATGATAAACCATAACTCTAACTTTGGGTTATGAATTGATAAACCCTAATTTCAGGTAAGGTTATGAGAAACCCTGATATAGAAGGATATTTTAATATCGGGTGTTGTTATGTGGAACCCAAATATGGGGAGATGTTATATAAACCATAATTGATAAAGATGGAAAACCCTATTCCTAATAACGGAATAGTGACTAATATATTTATAAGTAAAACACCTAAAGAGGTTGATAATGGATATCTTTATATCAATAATGCCTTAACCCGAGATGAGTCCATATCATTGAAGATAGTTGGACAATTCGAATGTGTGATTATGTCTAGTAAATTACATGATAATTGTGATGAACTGGTGCATGAAGTATTAGGATGGGAGATACCCTAATACAAAATAAGTTTATGAACTTAAGATAAAGGTGACGAGGGAAGTGATACATCAAGACATGATAGATATCACATCCAGCACCTCAAGATTGATACACATTGAAGTACCCTAAATCCAATGTATTGGATGAATAACACATGAAGTGTGCCATGTTAATTGATACATTGAGATGAAATGCACTTTTATAAGTGTAGGACAACATACCTTGAGAAAAGGTTAAGCCAAGATAATAAAGTATGATGTAATCATATTTTGACGAATATGAGAAAGGAACTCATATTCTGTATTGATAATTCAATTATTGATAAAAGATGAGTATGATTGAATACTTATGTTATCAATGTGGCTCCTGGCTGTGTGGAGCAATGAATTAGAGCTTGATTATTAATAATATGATCTTGAGAACCTAAATGGTTAGTAATGGAAAACCCTAACCCTAATGAAGGGTGATAATGTGTAAGAGAAATCCTAACCCTAAATAAGGGAATAGTGATGCTACTCTTACATTGCATAGTGCTAATATGTAATTGATATAACTATTATCATGTAATTATCATGCAGGTAATCATGAGATGATGAGCATAGCCAGGTATGAGCTATGATGTGTTAATTATTTAAATGTTTTATGGGCCTTGTGATCCATTATATGCTTTGTTGCCTAGTAAGAGGTGACAAGAGACTAAGTGGGCTTTGAGAGCCATGTGAGATGCATGTATTGCAAGTATTATATTTACCTTAGTCAGATGACCTGAAGGTATTAGTTACCTGATAAGTGGTAACAAGTGTTTTTGATGAACTCAAGGTTTGAATACCCATATTCTATAATCATGATGATGAGATGTTAAGGGATGAGAATGCCCATGATGTGACAAGGGATTAAGATCCCAATGTTTTATAAAGTTTTGAAAAGTACTTGATAGATGAATTATACTTTTAGTTGTAGCATTTGTCGTAATAATGTTTGAAAACTTGACTGATGCTAAAAGAATACAGTAATGCACTTAATTAATCAAGTGGAATTATATCATGTAGGGCCCTGGACATATACCCATCAGCGTCAGAATTTGCTTGATGGTAAAATGGGTTGCTCCGCGGCATAACCCGGAATGCATATTTTTTAATATGTGGGGGTGATGGGGAAAATATCCTTACGCCCTAATGGAGGAATTGATTCAAGATAAACATTAAATGTCTCAATCCTTCATTATATATGTCGGGGTGGATGTATCACTAATCCCTCGATAACGGGATGGATGTATCACGAATCTCCCGATAATGTTAATGCCGGATCGATGTGACATAAACATGAAATCTCTCGATTGCGAAGAGAGTACAGTACGCCACTGTAACTCTATAGAGAAGTTGCCAGTATACCCTGGAAAGCTATTTAGTAGAGACATGATGTCCTGCATTGAATCTCGTAGTGACCGAGATAAGGGAGGTCATGGCAGCCGGCTCTTCCATTGACCTTGTATGGCACCGATTTCAACTTCGCAATGGTTGGTTGGAGTATGAGTGGTACACCTCATCTCTTCAGGGCATAAGTATGATTGTAAAAATGTGATCAGCCGGATAGCATGTTTTCTTAAGGATTGAATACGAAAATCACTGGCTGATGTTACATTTCTTTATGAATCTTTAGTTGATAAATGATGTATTTATGATTCCTTGAATTCCTTGCAAAGTAGATAGATGATGTATAATTCTACCATGGGTAGATGCAATGTTCTCCTTAAGAAAGGAGATTATCATATTCTGTTCATACAACGATTAATACTTCTGTTAATATAAAAGAACCCCTATTCAGTTTATTACTATTTATCTGCAATAATAATGTTTCTGGAAGAAAGTTATATCTCTCGCTGGGACAATTTTCAATTGTCTCACCCCCGTGGGAACCAACTGTAGAGAGTCCTATGTGTGGTCTCTATACTCTCAGGTCCTCAGATTCATTAGATAGTGCTTTTATGATCGATCTGATATTTTGGCTCGAATGCCTCGAGGTTTTATGTTGCTTGTGTATAGTTTGGCAAAGCAACTATTGTATGTAATCCTCGAGAAGAGATGGTACATGGTATGTACTTGTGAACCAGAATGTATATGTAATACTTTGGTTCTTGTTATAAAGAGTTTTCTGGAATTGGATCTCTTTGTAAAAAGTTTTAATTTTTAGTGATTTCCGTTAATCTGATGTTAATGTTGTCTTCTGCATTCATAATTATCCAATGTTTGGGATTTTTGTCACAATTGTCTCACCCCCGTGGGAACCAACTTTTTAGGTAGACGCAGAAGAAGAGGAAGAAACCCTATTGTAGGGAAAGGACAGCAGCAGCAGCATCAGGGACATCAGTGATATCTCAGGTGGAAGCACCGACTGTCATGTTTTGTGTAGAGAGTCCTATGTGTCTTCTCTGTACTCTCAGGTCCTCAGAGTGAGTAGATAGTGCTTTTACGATCGATCTGAGATTTTGGCTTGAATTCCTCGAGGTTTTATGCTGCTTGTGTATAGTTTGGAAAAGCAACTATTGTATGTAATCCTTGAGAAGAGATGGTACATGGTATGTACTTGTGAACCAGAATGTATATGTAATACTTTGGTTCTTGTTATAAAGAGTTTTCTGGAATTGGATCTCTTTGTAAAAAGTTTTAATTTTTAGTGATTTTCATTAATTTGATGTTAATGTTGTCTTCCGCATTCATTATTATCTGATGTTTGGGATTGTTGTCACAACTAGGGGTTGTGTCTGTTCTAGTGTCCTCTAGTTTATCTTATGGTCACTTCTTCTTATGCATAAGAAGAAGAGTTGAAAAGATGGTTGGAGAATATGAAGAACATGTTGTTGAGAGTGGTGTTGATGTACTAGGTGTAGATGCAGTGAGGCAGGTTGTTGATGGGAGGACACTTGAACTGCCCTAGTTTGACCCAGCTGTGCTAGAAAACCCTACCTATCAGTCCATGTTTGGGCAATTTATGGCCACGATTACACCTATGGCGGACAAAATGCTCGTTCCTCAAATGAGAGAAGCAGTCCCCAATGTGGAATCCTTGGGCACTAGGAAGACCTTCGAGAGGTTAATAGTGTTAGAGTTGTGGAGTATGATGGTACGGAAGATCCAGCGGATGTGGGTCTTTGGTTAATGAAACTAGAGAAGGATTTTAAGATCCTTAGCATCCCCGAGGTTGATAAGGTGAAGCATGCAGTGTACCTTCTGAAGGGAAGTGTTGTCCATTGGTGGCCTACTGAGGAAGAGAAATGGCCAGGTGTTGAGGTCAGTTGGGAGGAGTTCAGGCGGCAGTTTTTCAGCATGTAATTCCTGCATACTTATCTTGATGAGAAGATCTCTTGGTTCAATAAGACCAGGCAAGGACCCATGTCGATCAACGAGTATGGGGAAAAGTTCATGGGTTTGTTGAGGTTTTTCCCTCACATGGTGGCAATACATGAGGAGAGGAAGGGTCTGAATAGTGAGTTGATGACAAATGTGGCAGTGCTTGAGAACTGTGAAAAGCTTGCAATGTTCATGGAGTCTATTAGGAGGATTGAATAGTTGGTGGTTGAGAAGCAAGAGAAGAGTGCCAAGCAGAGGCATGTACAGTACCTGAGGTAGTTGTCTGGAGGCTTTAACAAGCTTATGTTTTCTGCACCACCAGCCTAGCAGAGGTCCAGTGCACAGACACAGTGGTCACCCAACAAAGGCAGAGGTTGCAATTTTCTGCCAATAGGATCCACCAGTGTAGCGTCAGAATCAGTGACAGGGCCATCAAGGACATTGTATGAAAATAGAATGTGCTACAAGTGTGTCCAAGTCAGGCATACCAATTAGTTTTGTTTCATGAAGGATGATGAAGTGACCCAGTAACCGAGGCAGAGTCGGAAGGGATCACAAAGAAAACAATACAGCAATGGAGGAGGATGAGGACGTGGATAGGTAACACAGACTGGTTCTTCAGGACATGCCAATAATTGATGGGGATGTCAACATGCGACGGCTAGATTCTATGCCATGTGTCAACCAGAAGGAGTGGTCAATCCGCGAGTTGTGAAAGGTCATATAGAGTTATTTCATTCTGATTTGCCTTCTTCTTGTTTTATATCTATTTTGGTTGATTAGGGTGTGATCCACTCTTTTATCACTCGTGAAGTGATTGCTAGTAGCTCTTTGAATGTTATATATAGACGTGATATCCTTCGTTTAGAAACCTCATTGGTTGGTTCCACCTAGTGGGAGGTGTGTCCTTCATGTGTCGTTTCTTTTTCAGGACATAGCATTCAAGTGGAACTCATATCGTCTGACATGTATGGATTTGATGTGATCCTTAGAATGGATACCTTGGAGAAGTATCATGTGCTCTTATACATGGTACCAAGCTGGTGACATTTCAGGGTGGCAATAGACGTGGATCTTCCAAGGAGATAGGAAGATTCTTCCGACATGTCTGGTATTAGAGATGGTGGCAGAGAAGTTGATGAGGCAAGTGTGTGAGCCATTTTTGGTACATGTGAGGGATACTAAGGTGAGGAATACTATTATCCAGGAGGTATCAATTGTCTGTGAGTTTTAGGATGTGTTTCTAGAGGAGTTTCCAGGTGTTTCCCTACCTCGACAGATCGATTTTGAGATCAATCTAGTCTCGGGTACCCAGCCAATAGCTCAACCACCATATGGGATGGCATCAGCTGAGATGGCAGAGTTGAAGATACAATTGCAAGAGCTACTTGAGAAGGGTTTATCAGACCAAGTACGTCACCATGGGGTGCTCTAGTGTTGTTTGTGAAGAAGAAAGATTGATCTATGAGGTTGTGCATAGACTACAAATAGTTGAGCAAGGTGATGATAAAGAACAAGTATCCCTTGGCACAGATTTATGACATGTTTGACCAATTGTGAAGATTTGTAGTGTTCTCCAAGATAGATCTGAGATTAGGATATCACCAATTACCGATCAGGGTAGATGACATACCTAACTCAGCATTTAGGACTCGATATGATCACTATGAGTTTGTGGTTATGTCGTTTGGGCTAACCAATGCACCAACAACTTTTATGGACCTGATGAACAGGGTGTTTAGACCCTATCTGGGCCATTTCATGGTAGTGTTTATAGATGATATCTTCATTTACTCCAGAGATAGTCAGCAACATGAGCAATATCTATGTCAGACATCATCAGTTGTATGCCAAGTTCAGTAAGTGTGAGTCTTGGCTGAAGGAGGTGTCCTTCCTAGGATATGTGATATTTGTTGAAGGAGTTCGTGTTGACCCCAAGAAAGTGGAGTCTGTGACAGAGGGGGAGCAGCTGAAGACATCGATAGAAGTTCATAGTTTTTTAGGTTTGGCAGGAAACCACCAGAGGTTCATCGAGAACTTCAGTTCAGTGACATTACAACTAATGAAGTTGACAAGGAAAGATGTGCCTTTCATATGGGATGAAAAGTGTTATTGTGCCTTCCAGTTGTTAAAACAGAAGTTGATTAGTGCGCCAGTAGTAGTTCTTCTTGAGCAAGGGAAATGATACATAGTCTTTTGTGATGCATCGAGGAATGGTTTGGGTTGCATGCTGATGCAGGTTAAGAATGTGATTTCTTTTGCTTCACGGCAGCTTAAGAAACATGAGGAGAACTACCCAACCCATGATCTGGATCTAGCTATAGTATTCCATGCTTTGAATATCTGGAGGAACTACCTTTACAACAAGAAGTGTCAAATCTTCATAGACCACAAGAGCTTGATGTACATATTTTCCCAATAGGAGTTGAATAAACAACATCGACACTGGATGGGGCTAATAAAAGACTATGATTGCACAATTAATTGCCATCCAGGAAAGACAAATTTCATTGCAGACGCTTTGAGTAGGAAATCTACTTCATCATCACCTATGAAGATGGCATAGTTGTGTTCTTTGGTGTTCCATAAGAGAGACATGTTGGTCTCTATGTGTTAGATGAACGTGAAGCTAGAGGTTCCTTACTAGTTGGGTTGTTGGTGCAGTTCCAAGTGAAGCCCATATTGAGGCAATAGATTAGAGAGGTGCAATAGGTTGATACCTTAATACAACAGATATAATCAGAATTTGGCAGCAAGAAGCACGATGGCTTCCATGAGGCACATGATGGGACAGTGTTTTATCACAGTAGGGTTGTGGTTCCTAATGTTGATAGCTTAAGGAAGATGATTTGGGAAGAGACTCACTCTTCAATGTATGTTATGCACCCAGGTAGCACTGAGATGTACCATAACCTCAAAGATCTATATTGGTGGCCTGGTTTGAAAGGTGACATGGCTGAGTTTGTGGCCAAGTGTGTTGTGTGTCAACAAGTTAAGGCAGAACATCAGAAGCCTACAAGGACATTGCAATTGTTGTCTATATCATAGTGGAAATGGGATCACATGACTATGGACTTTGTGGTTGGTCTGCCTAGGACTACCAAAGATTATGATTCCATTTGGGTGATCATTGATAGGTTGACCAAGTCAGCACATTTCCTTCTTGTAAAGACAACTTATACAACAGAGAAGCTTTCCCAGATATATGTTGATCAAATAGTACGTTTGCATGGTGTTCCAGCTACCATAGTGTTAGATAGAGGTCCTCAATTTACGTACCATTTTTGGGAGCGCTTGCATGCAGCTTTGCGTATGCAGTTGAGGTTTAGTCTTCCTTCCACCCATAAATAGATGGTCAGTCTGAGAGGATCATACAGACCTTAGAGGATCTATTGAGAGCTTTTGTATTTTAGTTTTTGAGCAGTTGGGACATCCACCGTAGTTTGATAGAGTTTGCTTATAATAATAATTACCATCAAAGCATCAACATGGTATAGTATGAAGCATTGTATGGAAGACGTTGCATATCTCCATTGTGTTGGTATGAGGTCGGTGAATACCAACTCCTTGGTCCTAAACTTGTGCTTCAGATGACAGAGTAGATCAAAATGGTTCAATAGCAGTTGAAGGCAACACATGATAGACAAAACTCGTATGTTCACAACCAACATAGACCGTTGGAGTTCCAAATGGGTGTCAAGGTGTATCTTATGGTCTCTCCTTGAAAGAGTGTTTTGAAGTTTGGGAAGAAGGGTAAGTTGTCTCCTAGGTATATGTGACCTTACCATGTGGTGGCATGTGTTGGGTGTGAGAACCCGTTACACTAAATGAGATTACTCAAAACATAAAACATAATAGATCACCAATTAACCACATACCCAAAAATATGGGTAAATTAAAATCAATTTCAACGTCAGCACCTGCTCAAAAACATTAGCATAAGAGCCCAACATCTTTCTTTTATCCATACTATGACAAGAATTTGATACAAGTTGTTCTATCACCTTAGCCACAACATATATACACAGGATGACAATATTTGTATATGCCACACAAATGAGTATTAACATGCTAACAAAATTCTGATTCGTTTGAAACACCATATACAAACTTTTCCTGCCCAGACCTGAGAGTACAAGGACGACTCTAGGACACACTAGACATCTAATCAACTTTCTCAAAGATTCATTACTATAGCTCCTCTTTGTTGCCACATGTTTGTTTTCGTCACTTTTGATTACCTAAAAAGATGTGGAAAACCACAAGGGTGAGACCCATGTCCCAGTAAGAGATATAACCTCCAACAACATTTATTGATTACAACATTTTTAAGCAATTAAACTGTTTAAGCAGTTTAATCAGATATAACAAATAATTTCAGCAACACCGATGATTAACAAAATACGTAAAAGAGCAGATAATAACTATCATCATTATCCAGACTATCATCCTTTATCTTGTTGGCAATATAAGAAATTCAGTAGAATATGAATATCTAGCATCATGAGCAAGTCTAGTAACATAGAATCTCTATCATTATGAACAAGTTTAGCCACATAAGCATAGCTAACAACATTAGCATGTCTAACAGGTTGAACATATCAACATCATAATAAGAGCTAACAACTTAAGCACAACTATCTGAATAAGCATGATGAGCAGTATATGCATCTCTAGTTACAAAGGCATGTCTAGCATGCTAAACATAACTAACAACATGAGATAGCTAGCATCATGATTATAATCAGCAGTAGCAGTATAGTTATCAACATAAGCATGGTTGTTGTGTGTACACATCTACAATCTTAAGCATATCCACAATCTAAGTATATCTACTATCTCTTAATTGCATAAAGCATCATCTTTATGTAAAGATAACAAACAAGGGTTATCATCCAATGTGAAACGTCGTGTATAACTGTAAACAAATATGCTACACAGTTGTATTACATCTTTTATTAAGCCTTGAGGAATTTGAGGATACCACTCAAGTTCCAACTGACCACCGCTTGGTCGCAATCTGTGCCATATAAGATCTAGGAAGAGCCAACTCCTAAGATATTCTCCGCCCCCGGTCAGTACAGGTCCGCCACAATGACACATAAGGTCAATCTTCTACAGCCTAGTCTGTCCTTGGTATAGGTCATGGAACTAGTGAAAGGAGCTGGGTACGCATACCCTACCATCCGAGGTACAACCGCAGTTGTCCTCCAATCTCATCACATATAAAATCACCGAGACATGACCGCAACTGTTCTCAAACTAAAGGCTAGGTATCACCACAGTCATCCTCCCTAAACACTTGAACTCAGGATGACAAGCACCCCGCATGCTCATCAGTGTGCGCTCTGAGTTTCCCTTAGGAATACTCATTTCACCATCTGGCAAGTTCTGACACTCAGATGGATCTATGGCATAGGGCACTACATGATTGGAGTTTCACTTGATTAGTTATGTCAATTGGGTGAATTAAGGCTGCATCAAATAAGTGGACATACAAACCCTAATTCACTTCTAGCAAGCATATAAATATCATAACTTTTAAAAGATATAAAACGTGTGAAACCTAATTTCTCATCTCATCATCACATGGTATTATTCACTTGCCATTCACGAGACCACACTAGTCATCATACTATCACAAGATATAAATCCTTTTCACAATATCACAAGGTATAAACCCTTATCAACACAAGAGGATTACACCTCATTTAGGGATCAACCATGCCCAAAGGTCATTAAGACCATCATACTATCACAAGATATAAATCATTTTCACAATATCACAGTGTATCTATGGGAACCCATTACACTAAATGAGATTAATCAAAACATAAAACACAATCAATCACTAATTAATCACATATCCAAAAATATGGGTAAATTAAAACTGATTTCAACATCAACACCCGCTCAGAAATGTTTGAATAAGATCCGAACATCTTTCTTGTATCCATACTATGCCAAGAATTTGATACAAATTGTTCTATCTCCTTATCCACAACATATATACACAGGAGAAAAATATTTGTATATGCCACACAAACAAGCATTAATATGCTAACAAAAGTTCGATTCATTTGAAACACCATATACAAACTTTTCCTGCCTAGACCTGAGAGTACAGGGACGACTCTAGGACACACTAGATATATAATCAACTTTCTCATAGATTCATTACTATAGTTCCTCTTTGCTGCCACATGTTTGTTTTCATCACTTCCAATTACCTAAAAAAAGATGTGGTAAACCACAAGGGTGAGACCCATGTCCCAACACGAGATATAACCTCCAACAACATTTATTGATTACAACATTTTTAAGTAATTAAATAGTTAAGCAATTTAATTAGATATAACAAATAATATCAGTAGTACTGATGATTATCAAAATATATAAGGAGTAGATAATAACTATCATCATTAGCCAGACTACCATCCTTTATCTTGTTGACAATATAAGCAATTCAGTAGCATATGCATATCTAGCATCATGAGCAAGTCTAGTAACATAGCATAGCTAATAACATGAGCATGTCTAATTGGTTGAACATATCAACATTATAATAAGAGCTAACAACATAAGCACAACTATCTAGATAAGCATGATTAGCAGTATATGCATCTCTAGTTACAAAGGCATGGCTAGCATGCTAAACATAACTAACAACATGAGATAGCTAGCATCATGATTATAATCAGCAATAGCAGTATAGTTATCAACATAATCATGGCTACTGTATGTAAGCATCTACAATCTTAAGTATACCCACAACATAAGTATATCTACTATCTCTTAATTGCACTAAGCATCATCTTTATGTAAAGATAACAAACAAGGGTTATCATCCAATGTGAAATGTTGTGTATAACCCTAAACAAATATGCTACACGGTTGTATTACATCTTTTATTATGCCCTGGGGAATTTACATTGTATAATTCAAAGTCCAACCGACCCCTGCGAAGGGCTATTTGGTTCCGTACAAGATCTAGGAGTACCGGTATCCTAAGATCTCTTCCCCTCGGTCAGTACGAGTAAAAAGGCAGTGACATATCAGTCAAATCTACCACCACATCGACATATAGTCAAGATGATAACCACTAGTCTGACCTTGGTATAGGTCACGACACTAGAAACCAAGGTATTCAAACCCAATCACTGAGGTACAACCGCAGTTGTCCTATAATCACATCATGTTATAATCACTGAGACACGACTACATCCGTTCTCAATCACATCAGATGTATGAGGCATGACCATAGCCAACCTCCACAATCTGCATTATGAATGACAAGGATATATCCTCAACCTGCCACCCCCACATACTCAATAGTATGCGCTCTGAGTTTCCCTTAGGAATACTCGTTTCACCATCCAACAAGTTCTGACATTGAAGATGGTTCTACGGCACATGGCACTACATGATTAGAGTTGCACTTGATTACTTATGCCAATTGAGTGAATTAAGGCTACATCAAACAAGTGGGCATACACACCCTAATTCACTTCTAGCAAGCATATAAATATCAAAACTTGAAAATATATAAAATGTGTAAAACATAATTTCTCATCTCATCATCACATGGTACTATTCACTTTCCATTCATGAGACCACACTAGTCATCATACTATCGCAAGATATAAATCCTTTCACAATATCATAAGGTATCAACCCTTATCAACAATAGAGGATTACACCTCATTCAGGGCTCAACCATGCCCAAAGGTCATTAAGACCATCATACTATCACATGCTATAAATCCTTTTCACAATATCATAGGATATCAACCCTTATTAACACAAGAGGATTACACCTCATTCAGGGCTCAACCATGCCCAAAGGTCATTAAGACAATCATATTATTCCTTGTAAGATCATCATTATCTTTGGATGCCTTATAACAAGGCTCAACAACATCACTTACATATAATACATCAGATCAAAACAATATTGCATTAATGAGCTAGGAGATATTCATAAACAATCATAGCAGGGTTATATTAACATTAAGAATATTTCTTTATTACATCAACATGCAAGGAATCTAGATATGATTAACCCTCATCATATTCATAATTTACATGTTTAACATAAGAAAGTATCAACCATGTGGCTATGATAACCACCGATTAACATATTAAAGTTATGATCATATTAAGGAGGTTAATCCACCATCATTCCATCATATAAGAATGTTAAACATGAATACTCATCTTTACCTATTTGCATTAGAGTTAGGTTCAACATAATAAATTATATCAATGTTACTAATCAGCACTTATACCCAAACCCTAACTCACGGCATCCCCATTAGATCATGGATGCATAAGGTGAAGCATCAATATCACATTCCATACTTTTCTCAAGTATGAACCCACACATAAATCAAGGTGTAGCCATCAGGTTATAGCATACTAAGGATTTAAAAACAATAATAGAGTACTCCATGATTGTATTAATCATTCAAGGACTATTCTTACCCAATTACCATCATTTAGTTATATTAAAGCTAGGTATAACAAGCTATACCTCATTAGTGCTACATATCAACACAATATGATTATCATCCCTTCTATTCATATGAGTGAATAGGAAAGACTACCTTATTAAGGGTAACTCTCCATTTTTCCCATCATCATTCAATCCATATCACCATACCACAATGTCACTCAGAACCATTGGATGTTAAAAAGGTAAGACCATTGATTGTTTACATAAGTAAACAGCTTAGATAAACCACCTATGAAGTCCTTGATTTGTTTTCTAGAAGGAGTCACCATATAACCCTAGACATCCCTTGATTAACAACACAAAAAGTTCCATTGAGAGTAGGGTAAAACCCACAATCGACTATTTATTTAAAATAAGCCATCCATTGTCAACAATTAAGCACCTTAAGTTGATCATATAAAGGAAACCATCTAAATCACATTATTAGGACCAACATATTAAATTAGCCATCATTACACTTTATTGGAGGAATAAATATTAGATCTTGACCATTGGGTCAAGTTCATATGTTAAAACCATCAATTACAGTATAGGTTCGACCATTGAATCAAATGACCCAAGAAACCATTGGTCTAAGGCTTAATTGATGCTACAACTACAATGCTTAACTCACCATAGATTGTAGAGACCTGATCTACCATCATTAGTGATTATTAAATCACCATATTTTGTTAGATCAACACTATATTCATTAATCAACATCAAATATTAAGTTGATGTCATCATTGATTGATAACATCAATAGGGTACTTAATGGTTGATCATTATACTTTTAATTGATCCAAAAACTGACCTAAGGGGGTGACCATAGGTTGTCACCATCATTTGACACCCTTGATTACGACCATAAGTTGTTATGAAGACAACACCATAGAGTTGTTGTAATGGTAACATCATCAGGTCATGTATTTATATAAGAAATCAGCTTTAAACCCTAAAATTGACCATCAGTTGATACGTGCTTAAGCACCATAGGTTGTCAAACCAACCTAATACAAGTCATATTGTACCTTAGGAATAACATACACATGATCACAGGTTCATATAGAACTGAAATCAGAACATGGAACATTATAAAAATCCAAGTCAAGCATAGATTTTTAGTGCATGAATCATCATTTTCAAGCAAGAACATGATCTAGAAAGCTTATGGTAAGCAATAAACGTGGAGAAAGTTATAAAACTTGCCTATAATGAGAATATAAAACCCCATACAGAATAAATATCGAGCAGGTAGGGTATAGAATCCAAGAGTAAGCTATGAATTCGTCCATCTAACACCTTTCTTCATCAAATGAGCAAACCATAAGCATAAGGAGCAAGAAAGGTAGGGTTTTAGAGATTTAGAGAAATTTCTACCATGGAACAGCAAGGTTCCGACCTGGAGAAATCTAGGAGGAAGGATAAAAAATAAATAGAAGGAGGAAACAAGGGAATTCTTACACTTTTAGGTCAAGATCACTAGAAGGAAGCTTTTTCAACCCTAAAATGAAGTCAATTTCAACCTTAGAGCCTTTCTCCAAGAAGATCCCAACTTTCTTCATCCTTGGGCAGAACAATTCGCAGATGAACAGAGGGAGAACAATGTTGGGAGAAGTAGGGAGGTGTTAGAGAGAAAATGGCTCGTTTTGGTGCTTGGGGATAAGTATATGGCACTTTTAAGATAAAGAAAAAGAAAAAGTTGAAGTTCTAGTATCTATCCAAGTGTCCATGGCCTTAATTTATTAAGAATATACAAGCACACACACAAGCATCTCCCCCATCATGTGTATATACCTTCTTAGATTTCCTTTGTCGAATTTCCCAGCCAATCAAATAATTCATTAGTTGATAGCTACTAAAGGTAGCTCATCCGTGAAGGGGAAAACCCTAAAATACCCTTGGAGAAAACACCTTCAAAGTAAAGTATAAATAGGCACCCCATGGTTAAAAAAGATCAAGAATGATGAGATAATATACAAGGAGCATAATGTATGTTAAAAATTGCAAATAAAACCCCTCAATTGGGTAAATTGCATAAAAGTACAAAATGTACAGAAAATTGCATAACTTGCTCAAATAGTGTCCAAATTGGACCAAATTTGAAAATTAAGCTTGTATTATGATTTCAAAACATATAAAAATGTTATATTAGGGTTCTAAGCATTCAATTATGGTAATTAAGCTCATTCAACTTATTAAGCAAGTTCATGGTCCTTATAATATCAACCCTTACCAACACAAGAAGATTACACCTCATTCAGGGCTCAACCATGCCCAAATTTCATTAAGACCATCATACTATTCCCTGCAAGATCATCATTATCTTTGCATGCCTTATAACAAGGCTAAAAAACATCACTTACATATAATACAATGTATCAACACAATATTGCATTAATGACCTATGAGATATGCATAAACAATCATAGTAGGGTTATATTAACATTAAGAACATTCCTTTATTACATCAAAATGCAAGGAACCTAGATATGATTAACCCTCATCATATTCATAATGCACATGTTTAGCATAAGAAAGTATTAACCATGTGGCTATGATAACCATCAATTAACACATTAAGGTTATGATCATATTAAGTAGGTTATATCACCATCATGCCATCATATAAGAAGGTTAAACATGAATACTCATATTTATCTATTTGTATTAGAGTTAGGTTCACAAGATAAATTATATTAATGTTACTAATCAACACTCATACCCAAACCCTAACTCACAGCATCCCCATTGGATCATGGATGCATAAGGTGAAGCATCACCATCACATTCCATACTATTCTCAAGTATGAACCCATACATGAATCAAAGTGTAACCATCAGCTTATAGCATACTAGGGTTTCAATAATAGTAACATAGTACTCCATGATTGTATTAGTCATTCAAGGACTATTCATACCCAATTACCATCATTTAGTTATATTAAAGCTAGGTATAACAAGCTATACCTCATTAGGGTTACATATCAACACAATATGATTATCATCCCTTCTATGCATATGAGTGAATAGCTAAGACTACCTTATTAAGGGTAACCCTCCATTTGTTCCATCATCATGCAACCCATATCACCATACCACAATGTCACCCAGAACCATTGGATGTTTAAAAGGTAAGACCATTGGTTGTTTACATAAGTAAACACCTTAGATAAACCACATATGAAGTCCTTGAATTATGATCTAGAAAGAGTCACCATCTAACCCTAGACATTCCTTGATTAACAACACAAAAGTTCATATGAGAGTAGGGTAAAACCCACAATCAACTGTTCATTTAAAACAAGCCATCCAATATCAACAAGTAAGATCCTTAAGTTGACCATATAAAGGAAACCATCTAAATCTCATTATTAGGACCAACATATTACATTAGACATCATTCCACTTTATTGGAGGAATAAACATTAGAT
Organism: Alisma plantago-aquatica; assembly: GCA_963693085.1. NCBI lineage: Eukaryota > Viridiplantae > Streptophyta > Magnoliopsida > Alismatales > Alismataceae > Alisma > Alisma plantago-aquatica. The sequence goes on along the minus strand of OY856411.1, from coordinate 300,500,408 downwards.
CTTGACCATTGGGTCAAGTTCATATATTAAAACCATCAATTACAGTATAGGTCTGACCATTGCATCAAGTGACCCAAGAAACCATTGGTCTAAGGCTTAATTGATGCTACAACTATATGATTAACTCACAATAGGTTTTGGAGACCTGATCCACCATTAGTAGTGACCATTAAGTCACCATAGGTTGTTATACCAACACTATATTCATTAATCAGCATCAAATATTAAGCTAATGTCATCATTGATTGATAACATCAGTAGGGTACATAATAGTTGATCATTAAACTTCTAATTGATCCAAAACCTGAACTAAGGGGGTGACCATAGGTTGTCACCATCATTGACACCTTTGATCACGACCATCAATTGTCATGAAGACAACACCATAGATGGTACCATCATCGGGTCATGGGTTTATAGAAGAAATCAGCTTAAAACCCTAAAATTGACCATTGGTTGATAGATTCTTAGCACCATAGGTTGTCAAACCAACCTGATACAAGTCATATTATACCTTTGAAATAATTTACACATGATCACAGGTTCATCTAGAACTGAAATCAGAATAGGGAACATTATAAAAATTGAAATCCAAGTCAAGCATAGCTTTTTAGTGCATGCATCATCATTTTCAAGCAAGAACATGAGCTAGCAAGCTTATGGTAAACAATAAACATGGAGCAAGTTATAAAACATGCCTCTAATTAGAAGATAAACTCCCAAACATAAGAAAACACGAACAGGTAGGGTAGAAAATCCAAGCATAAGTTGTGAACTCCTCCATCTAGCACCTTTCTTCATCAAATGAGCAAACCCTAAGCATAAGGAGCAAGAAAGGTAGAGTTTTAGAGATTTAGAGCAATTTCTACCATGGAATAGCAAGGTTCCAACCTGTAGAAAGTTAGGAGGAAGGATAACAAAGAAATAAACTGAGGAAATAAGGGGATTCTTACTATTTTAGGTCAAGATCATTAGAAGAAAGCTTTTTAAACCCTAAAAGGAAGTCAATTGCAACCCTAGATTCTTTTTCCAAGAAGATCCCCTCTTTCTTCTTCCTTGGATAGGAAATTCATAGAAGCACATAGGGAGGACGAGGTTTGTAGAAGTAGGGAAGTGGTGGAGATAAAATGGCTTGTTTTGGTACTTAGGGATAAGTATATGAAACTTTAAGATAAAGAAAAAGAAAAAGTTGAAGTTCTAGTATCTTTCCAAGTGTCCATGACCTTAAACTATTAAGAATATACAAGCACACACACAAGAAGATACCCCACCATACATATAGACATGCTTATCCCTCGTTTCTTGAATTTCCAAGAAAAACAAATTACTCATTAGTTGATAGCTACTAAAGGTAGCTCATCCATGAAGGGGTAAACCCTAAAATACCCTTGAGACAAACACCTTCAAAACAAGGTTTAAATAGGTTCCCCATGGATCAAAAATCTCAAGGATGGTGAGATTATATCAAAGGAACATAATGCAAGTGATAAATTGCAAATAAAACCTATCAATTGGGTAAATTGTAGAAAAGTCCAAAATGTGCATAAAATTGCACAACTTGCTCAAACAATGTCCAAATTGGACCAAATTTGAAACTTAAGCGTGTATTATGATTTCAAAGTATATCACAAGGTTATATTAGGGTTATAAGATTTCAATTATGATAAATAAGCTTGTTTAACACTTTAAGCAAGGTTAGGGGTCTCACATTGGGAAGGTGGCTTATAAGTTGGAGCTGCCACCTGAGTTGCACAGGTTGCATCCAGTATTCCACATGTCCATGTTGAGGAAGTGTTACCTTGGTATAGAGTTAGTTTTGCATCCAGTTGAAGTTGAGCTTGATGGGGATGTGTCCTATGAGGAAGGACCTGTGTTGATCCTTGATAGAAGAGTGAAGAAGAAGGACATCATGTTGGTGAAGTCTCTGTGGCATCATTGTGGTGTTGAGGAATCTATGTGGGATCTTGAGAAAGATATGCATAGGAAGTATTTGTCTCTTTTTGCTTAGGATTTTGAGGGTGAAATCCTTGTTAGGGGTTTATGGCTTGTAAGACCCCTGACCTATGTTTTGGGTTAAACCTATTTGTTTTGTCTTTATGATGTGTTTAGAACCTTTCTATAATATTTTGAGATAATATTAGATAATGGGGAGGGCTTTAGTCTCCAGTTTGAGCTTGTTTGGATGATGTTTGTGCTTTGTGCTCTTGTTTTGGTACAAATTAGAATTTACCCAAGTGGAGGGGTTAACTTGTAGTTTGTCATCTCTAGAGTGTTCCTTATCTCTTTTGGCTTAAGGAGAGAGGTTGTGGTGCTTTGGTTCACCTTGTTTGAGATTTGGTTGAGTGGTGGAATCACCTTGGGTGATTAGGGTTTCTAGGGTTTGTGTACCTTGTGGGTGTAGCGACCTATGTTGCGACCCATGGGTTGTTTTGTGGGTGTTGCAGACAAGACACCCCTCTAGGTGTTGTGGTCATGACCAAGATGGTTTTGGGTGATCTTGGGTCAATATATTTTCCCTTGTATAGAGTGTCTCAACCTAGGAAGGTTTGGTGACCTTGTTTCGTGACCTTGTTGTGTTTGGTGGTGTTGTCATGACCATGGATTGTGTTCCATGGTGGGTCACGACCGTGGCCATGTAGGTGAACCAAGTGGGTTGAGATCCAACATAGAGTGTATCACCATCTCATTCATGTGGGTTTTAAGTGGTTGCATGTTAGTTTCTTAGGTGGAAAAGTGTCCCTTTGGAACACTATCTTATTGACACCTCATCTCTTGTCCTACCTCTATCCTCCTTTTCTATATAAACCCTCTTCTCTCCATGTAATTCATCTTTTCTGGCCACATTCTTTCTCCTTCCTTGCTTGGTCATTCTTAGAGCTTGGTGGATCTAGTAGGTGATGTTCTAGGTGCCTTGAAGGAGGAACAACCTTGCATGTGGTGCTTGTGGTGACCCTTGATCATCTTCTACCCTGGTAAGTGTTTACCTTTCCTTTATGGTGTTTTCCTTGGATCTTCTACTACATCTTCTTCCCTTTTATCAGTCTTATACCATGTTTTGACATGGTGGTCATTCTTGAGAGTAAACTCGTTCTCACAAGGGGTCATAGGCCATGTTTTGACAAGGCGACATCCAAGTGAGAGGAAGTTTCTTCTCTCTTTTCCCCCTTCTTTCTTTTGGTTCGACCTTGAGCTTCTTGCTCTGTTTCCTTAGGCAATCTTTAACCCATGGTGTCTTCTCTTTCTTGAGGTGTTCTTGTAGCCAAGGGTTGATCTTCATCATTCTTGGGATTGTGTGTTTGGAGCTTGCAACACTTGGAGTGACCTTCTTTCAAGCGGGTTAAATAACTCTTAACCCTCTCTATTAATGCACTTCTTCGACATGCATCCTACTATTTTTTATCTCTAGAATGTTTCCTTCACATGTTGGTAGATGATGATAGACTCTAGAACTTGGTTGATGTTGATTTCATGCTTGGTTTGGATGGAATCCGAAATACAAGTATTGTACCCAATTTTGGTGGTTGTGGTGCAATGATGTTTTTCCCCTATCTATGGACATTGGTTTTGGTGGCATGCATTATGATCAAGTGTTTTGGCATTCCATGAAGTTTTGGTTCAGTTTCGGTGCGGGTTAACTTGGTTCTCTCTTGTTTGAGATCCCTTTTCATGGTGGTTTCATAACTGCGGGTTAACTTGGTTTTCTCTTGTTTGAGATCCCTTTTCATGGTGGTTTCATAACTGCGAGTTAACTTGGTTCTCTCTTATTTGAGATCCCTTTTCATGGTGGTTTCATGATGCAAGTATTAGGGTTTTTGATGATCGATTTTGGGAGACGTTTGTAAAGAGTGGGACCCGAAAGGGGATCCACTCAAATGATATAATACAAGAGCCATGTAATAATAAAGCAGCAGAAACAAAACTATTACAAAGTCACTTCATGATTCATTTATACAATTGTTCCTCACCATAATGGGCAATTTTACAAAAATTTGAACTAAGTACAACTAAAGCCAATAACAGAGGGTAACCCGGCCATTCCAAGCTATCCTTAAGTTCATGTCGTGTTAGTGATCTTTTTGAGCTCTTGTCTTCCAATGTACCTAAACCTGGGTGGAAGGGACATCACCCAGAACATAGGAAATAATAACGAGGTTAGAAAAGGCTGAGTATGTACATATATAAAACACTTTGGCATTATATAAGGTTAAAAGTGAAAAAAGAGATGTTCCCACAAGGAAAGGGGGCTATTTGCAATTAGGTATGTTCAAGAGAAAAGTAACAAAAGAAATGAGGCATATTAATTTCAGATTACAAGCATGATAATAAAGGAGTGTCTTGCCATAACAATCATCCACATATTCATATTAAAACAACAAACATTTGCATGCATAACAATGTAGACTAAATATACCTAAAATAGGGCCATAACACCATAAGATCATGGCCTAAAAATAAACAAGGGTGGAAACGCACACCCCGGGAGGAATACACACACCCTATATAAGTATGGTTGTACATAAGTACCTCTATTCTAGATATTATAGTCAAACACACAACATGCTATAATAGAGTGGCAAGACTATCATTTTAGTCAATATCAAATAGATGACAACATAGCAGGACGGGTCCAAGGACCCATATAAACATGTCAATTTAATAATCACAAGAACAAAAGAGATTCATATCAGGAATTATAAATGTCCATGAATAATAGATTTCTAAGAGAAATAACAGTTCAAGAGATGCCTCATTAAAATGTATATGGATTCAATCAAATAATTCCCAAAATAAAATAGAGGATGTACATACCTTATGATCAGACCTAAATACTCAGTAACACCTCCTAAGCACAAGGTCAGGGTTGTCTCAACCTAGTCACAATATGTGTGCATTCAATTAATATAATTTACATTGAAACCTTTGCTTAGATAATGACCGTACTACAACTTTGAAAATCAGGTCATGAAACCTATCCCATTAAATCAGTCGTATTTTTCTGATTTCAAAAACATATATATTTATATTTTTCTGACGAACCAATAATTAGTTATGATTTTTATAAGTTAAAATCATGTACTGCTTAAAAGGAAAATAAATTGTGATTTGACCAAAATACCCTCAAATGAAAAGTAGATATCAGACGAGGCGTTATCCAGCACCAAAGCAATACACATTCACATGATTCACGGTCAAAGAGGAGTCAAACTAAATGAAAAGTCAGGAATACCCCTCGTAGCTGTCAATGGTCGAACTCATGCTCCATGGGTGGGACGGACTTTCACCCTAGGGATTGATTTCCATGTCCCCCATGCCATGGATGCCTGTAAGATATCTGAGCTCAAGACCTTTGGTTCACTCAATATGTGCTGGAAATTTGGACTCCCTCAGCTTCCGGTGATGCTCCCAGGGAAACCACAAGGTCCCTCTGGGTCAGAGGGTGTCCCCTGTTTGGGGTATCTCTATGACCGGGCTCGACACAACTCACCTACATATTAGGTTGTCTGAGGGTAGCAAGACCATTGAATGATGGTGGTTTAAGGCTTCCAGGGGTGGTACAGAATTTGCGACGTCAAGGAGGGACTAGGATAGGTGAATCCAAAGCAAGACAGACTCTAAAATGTGCACTGAACATCAGCGTTATCCAGTCGGCAAGCCAGTAAAAGAAGGGCTCTTTGTCTAGGAAATTGAGACTTGGCGGGTAAGAGTTGATGCACACATTCAATGTAACTCAAACCCAGAAGCCCCGTCGATTACCCACGATGGGTCCAGCTGTGTCCCTGGGGTCAGGAAACTCACGGGATTTCTTCTCGTCAGTAAACTAGAACAGAGGAGAACGGCGACGCTTGTCGATTTGGAATCCCAGAAGGAAATGGGATGAGATGCGTATATGAAGTGAAAGATGAAGGTTTATAGATGGTTACCTTTGGCGCTATTGGACCAAGGTGGCTAAAGCCTCTGTAGCTTCAAGCTTTCTCGCCGGAGAAGATGACTTATGCCGGCAACAGCTCTAAAGTGCTTCGTGTGCAATTGACTGATGAGGATGGTTGAGGGGGTGTTGAGGATGAAATCTAGAGCAAACAAAAGGATGTGGTGGCTCTAGGTGTGGAAACGGTGAGTGGGAAAAAGGGCAGTGATGGCTGTTCGAGGGTAGAAATAGGTGTTTCTAGTTTAGGGTTCTATAGAGGCTAAGTAAGGGATTGTTGGACTCGGTAGGGAGAGGGGAGGTCGTTGGTGAAGAAATTGTGAAGAACCATTCAGTCTAGTGCGAGGGAGAGACCAGGGAAATATCCCTGTACTATGCGCCTGGCGCCCGTGAGAAGCTCAGAGGTAGGGGATGACTAAGTCCTGCTACCCGAACTAGGCCGCTCACAAGAGTTGAATCGGTCCTTGGACCAAAAATCAGACCGAGACAAAGAAATTAATAAAATCAACCAAGCTTTAGGGTAAATGTATACATAATCCATTAGGGTCTAATTAGGGGTGCATTCGATGTCCAAATGACCCCAAATTTTGAGGGTTGACTAATTAAGCTATGAGGAACTCGATTATGGGCTTAGATTTGGGTTTTGAGGTTACTATAGCTATAATTTAACCTTTGTGCATTAGTCATTCACTTAATGAAATGAACTAAGTAAAATGGCCAAACCTGCCACCTAAACTCAATTTTTGTCTTATATGATACTCAAGTCTATCCTAATACACCAATCTAGGATAAAGTAATCTAGATCATCATTATTGCTAATAAGTTTCCCAATTGAGGTATTAAGGTAGCAATATCATATGACTTCATTTCTATGGATCATAAAATGAGTCAATCCTGGGTTTGAAGATCAAAATATGGTTTCTTTTATTCTAACACAGTGAAATATAGATATTTAAAGGTAGTCAATAGAAAAGAGGGGAAAGGAGATTGGATATCCACATAATCAAATAGGGGCCTAGAAGAATGGAGGATTAGCCTATATGTCTAGAATCGAGTATGTTACAACACTCCAGCCCTTAAAGAGGATTTCATCCCCGAAATCCATCCACTTATGGTATGGTATGCTAAGTTATACTTTTAACCAAGTTATAAATTTATAGTGTACTTAATGTAGGAGATCATAACATACTACTCATGTCACACTTATGGTCTACTCTCAAGGTGAAACTATATGTCTCCATGAGTCATGCATCCATTAATTTGATTATGGTAGATGTTGGGCTAGAAAAGTTACAACAAGACCTAGGATTATGTCAACCAATTTGTATCCATTATGGCTACCTACAATGTTATCATAGTTTTGCCATTCTTTGATCATGATCCACATAATTTCTCTTGTTATCATCATCATCAAAATAACAACATCATCATTATCATCTACTCACCATCCTCATTATCAATATCACCGACATCATCACCTACCCCTCCTCATCATCATTATCAACATTATCATCATCATCGGCATCCTCATCATCATCATCATCATCACCACCATCATCAACATATCATTAATATTATTATTAATAATAGTCACTTTATGTATGATGTGCATACATGTCTTATTTTCCTTCCAGTATTAGGGTTATATCTTAAATTGAAATATTTATAGATTTATCAAGGGGGTGAATTATGAGGTGTCACATAACAAAGACAACACATATACTATAATAGGCGTGTTAGGGTTGGGGTGTAAGTTTAGGGTTTTGTTTTCCAATGAATTTTCTCGTTCCTATATCAACACTATAGTGTGTTGTATGAAACTTACTGAATTTCTCATTCATGAGTTAACTTTACTAATTACATTAGACATGTTTTGACTAATGTGTAGTCAATACCTTTACACTTCTATTTATCATGGTCACATGGGAAAAGTTTATAAATTCCATCACACATAGCATGTTCACCCTAGCTTATACTGCATAGTCATCCTTGCCATTTAATTATTAGCAATTTTGGGGTATAGGATATTAATTCGAGCTTTTAAGTGTATTTTTTCTTATACCCCAATCTGAATTAAATATCCTTTAAGTATAACTCAAGATAAATTTTAAAATTTATTTTAATCATCTAAGTAACATTTAGAATGGTATGGTTAGAAAGGCTCGTCTAGAATTCTCGGTTTGGTAGCCTCTACATATGTTGGACATTATTACAAGGAGTTATCCAAATTTTACTTATTGTAGCTATTATTAACTTGATTATTCCTTAAGTTATGTTGATCCCTAGCAAATAAATTGTACGGAATTCCACCCCTCAAAAGGTTCTAACTATAACTTAGTGCATAACCTAGAGGGGAAAAAGGGTGGATCCACTAGGTCTTATATATAAAACTAACCATGTCAGTCTTAGGCCTAGGGTATTAGGGTTGAACATGTCAACTAAGGGTACTTCACTAAAGAGCTTCTCTACTACTCAACTTACTTGTGGTGGTGACTTGGTTCTGAAAATCATCGATGAGGTCATAAAAAGAAAAATAAATCTTTTGTACATATAATTTAATCACGAAAATAAGTTTTAACGATAAAGGACTAGCGATGAAGATGCAAAATTGGTGCCAAAATCGATCCGAGAACCAAGTCAGACACCTTCCACAACCTGAAACATACATTACTATCCTATAACCACTTCCTTCTACAAAAAGGTGTCTGATCCTCCTATCACTAAAAAGGTCATGTGAGTATTCTCTAATATGCAAGTAATGAGAGAGAGAAGGGTGTATATTTCCCATAGCCAACAATCAGTCAAAATCTACCTAAGCATGACATCCACCATTTCCCACGTCATTCTTAATCATAATCCCCACTACCTCATCCCGAGTACTAATTGAAACATGAGATTACCCAATATGATAGGTAGTGATTTAGGGTTTTCTCCACTGTAGTTCCTTCACATGATAAGGTAACTGTAACATCCCTGACCTGGGTTATGAGTTAACCCTAGGTGTTTTGCCTAAATATGTGAATAAATCTTTGTGATTAACTCTGAGCATGTAATTAAGTTCTCAGAAACATATATTTCAGTATTTGCTCCTTTTTATTTAAAGTTGTAGCATTGTTTTGATATACAGGGACCTATGTGCAATTTACCCAGTTAAAAGGGTTAGCTTGCAATTTTCACATGATGAGATGTTCCTATGATGTTGAGACATCATGAGAAATCTTTTTAGCAAAGTTTGAGGGATTTCCCAAGCTAAGGCACCAAGGTGCAGCTGTGGAAGCAATCCCGGTGCTTGAAACCCTAGTTTGGGGTAAAATGCAATTTACCCAAATTAAGGGATACAAATTGTGAAATATGTCATCTAATGTATCTTTTTAGACTCTTGCCATCATTTAGAGAAGAAATGATGAGGGAGTCACCCCAATTGAATTATCCAGTTATGAGATATGCCTTGTGATTGAATAATCATGGTATATGTGTAATATCTCTTTATGTATGTACCTCATTATTAGCTTGCCCTCCTTTACCTTCTTTTCCTAAGACCTTAAGAGAAGTTTTTTCCTTATAATAAAGAGGAAGGGACGATCAAGTAAAGAAGGAGGGACCTAGTTGGAATTATGGACAACTTATGAACTAATGTCGAAAATCCTACCCCATGTATATAAGCTCTCCTTCCCTTAGTTGCAAGGGAACTCACTCTTCGTTCCCTTACTGTTTCATTTCACCAAAGACGACCAAGGACTGACTTGGAGCTAAGGAGGACGACCAAGGGGTGCAAGGTAGGTTTAAACCCCTCTTCTTGCCTAATTCCATGGTTAGAACTCGAATTCAAGGTCATCTTCATGGCTAACTCTTGAAACCCTACCTTTCTAGCCGTCTCTTTTCATCCTTCCTTGGAGATTTCACCTTGGCCAACCTGTGGGAACTCAAGGACGCCATTAGAGCTTGGAGCTTGAAAGCTTGGAGCTCAAGAATCAAGCTTTAGGCGGGTTTTATAACTCTAAACCCATGCTTTACTATGTGCATCTTTATATGCGTTTTGATGATAGCTCTTAGTGTTTCCCTACTTTTCCCTGCTATTTTGCAAGAAAACCCATGGGATATTCGTACTGTTCTTGATCTAGGAGATGAAGGCGTGATTTCCAAGAAAAAACCCACCGCTTTTCACTTCCTTAAACGGTCTCAAAAGTTTGCTCTCTCGGACTCAAGACCGCGAGGTGAGAAAACGGTCTCGAGACCGCGACAGGTAAAACGGTCTCCAAGACCGTTTGGCCCCGTTTACCGAGCGTGGACCATATAATAAATTTGTTCCTAATTATATAGGCTAATTACCCTCAAAATTTGGGAGGCTAACTCCAAGGGAATCGGGAGATATGACCTTTTTAAGTAACAACTTTATTTGAATTTATTCCTGATTTTCAAACGGTCTGAAATTGCCTTTTTGGGCAAATGGTCTCAAGACCGTGTAAGGTCGTTGACTAAGCGTTGAACGTATGAGATTACTGTTCAAAATTATGTTAATTAACAACTCACCAAGTTTGATGGTCTAATTCCAAACGGGCTAAGAGTTGAAGGGTGAATTAGGGTTTTTAGGGTTGATTGACCTAAACGGTCTCAAGACCGTTTGGGGGTCACCAAACGGTCTCAAGACCGCGAGGGAAATCAACCAGGACCATTTGGAGGTCTGGGGTCAAGATTAGTTGACCAATTGAAGTTACAATTACACCAAATTACATTGCAATTAAATATTGATATAATCATCAACTCAATTTGTTCAACCTTGATGAATTTCCACTAGAATCCAAAATTTGATGGGCAAACGGTCTCAAGACCGTTTGGAACTCATCCAAATGGTCTCAAGACCGAGAGGACAATCACCCAAGACCGTTTGAAGGTCTAGGGTTAAGTAATGTGACCATTTGAGGACCTAATTGCAAATAAGTTATCAATTGGTCAAAATTCTGATTTGGTGACCCAATCATGGTTCAACCTCTATCAAATCACCTTAGTTTTTGATGAAATCTTGGGCAAACGGTCTCAAGACCATGTAGGGTCCACCCACATGAGCTCAAGACCGTTTGGGACAAGTTTGGGCCCAATTGGAGCTCAATTGAAGGGTTCAACCTTGTGTTAATGCACATTGTTGAGTGATAATGGGTGAACATTGGTAGGCCCTAATTGAATCGATTTCAACCCTAATTGGTCAACAATTAAGGGTCAATTGAATGGCCAATTGGTTAAGCATAACTTTAATTGACCCAATCCATAGGTGGTCAACATAGATTTGACCTTTTGAGGGCTTCAACATCGGTTGACATCATCGATTGCTTTGTTGATTTTGTTGATGGACCAAACGGTTGAGACCTTGAGAGCCTCGCGGTCTCAAGACCGTGAGAGGGCTCGCGGTCTCAAGACCATGAGGGGGCTCACGGTCTCAAGACCGAGAGGAGGCTTGCGGTCTCAAGACCATGAAGGGCCTTGCGGTCCTGAGGTCAAACTAGCTAAACGGTCAACATCTCTTCGCGGTCTCAACTCCAACTTGATCTTCGCGGTCTCAACATCAATTGAACCAATGATAGGGCTCGCGGTCTTGAACCACTTGAAGAGGCTCGCGGTCTTGGAGTTAGAAAGAGGCTCGCGGTCTTGGAAGGTCAAAGTGGGCAAACGGTCAACACTTTCAACCAATCTCAACCCAATTGATGATTAATGATTGAAATCAATCAATGTGATTCCAAGTTGACTTCTTTCAATCAATTCATAATATAAATGGTCCAATGTTGCCCAAATCAAACCCTAATGATAATCTAGGATAGTAAGGGGTTATTTGACTAAGGTTTTTGACCATAATGATGATCAATGGGGGGGAATTACCAAAATACCCCTGAGGGGTCAATTGAGTTATACCTTGCTCAATTCAAACTCTAATTACATGAGAATGATGTTTTTAGTCATAATGACTCTATCCAACTTTATCTAGTCTAATGTTATCATCCACCATTAGTATGATGAAAGAGAGAGTACTTCTAGAGAGAGAAAGTACCCTAGAGAGAGAAAGTAACTCTAAATCACATAATGATGATGTTTTTGGCTATGTTAGCCTATGATGACTTAATCCGACCTGATCTAGGGTGATGTTGACATCACCTAACATTAGTATGAGAGAGAAAGTACTTATAGAGAGAGAAAGTACTTCTAGAGAGAGAAAGTACCCTTTTTAAGTGGAAACTCAATTGAAGCATCCCCAATACACAAAAATGAGCATAATTAGGGTATGATCCACATGTGTGAGATCATAGAAACCCTAATTATGATAAATGATGAACTTTTAACTAATCTAAGATCATCAATGAAGATGTTACTCATACATGATGATGTTATGAGTCCAATTCACCTTAATGTGAATAGTAAACCCTAATTCAAGGGTGATGACATGTAATGTGAATAGTAAACCCTAATTCAAGGGTAATGACATGCTTTTGAATATTAAACTCTATTTGATGAGAATTAAAGATTTAAACTCTTATGACAATAGTAGGAAGGATATTCCTTATTTTTGTATTACCTTTATCAGTTGTATTAACCATGCAGGTTCTGATATGAAGGTAATCATATCCAGGTATGGATGATGATGTTATATTCATTAAAGGCATGTTGTTAGCCCTATGAATAAGTAAAGTAATCTGATGTCTTGTCAGTGGCATCCTATACTGATAATGGGCTGTGAGAGCCATGAATACCATCAAAGTCATGCCTTAGAGATGACTTGTGATGAAGATAATGAGAAATGATGACTGATATGAGTTAGGCCAGTTACATTTAGTATTCTTCTTTTATAGCTGCTATGCTACTGTTATTGTTTGAAGAACAATGTATACTGTTAAAGAATACTGAATGTACCTAACTAATCAAGTATAATGTAGAGCCCTGATCATAGATCCATCATTGTCAGAAATTAAGTGATGGTGAAATAGGTTTTCCTCAGGGAACTCCTGGAGCACATACTTTTGAGTATGTGAGGTACATGTATGTGTAGAACCTTACATCCTAGTGTAGGAAAGTGATGTAGATGTGTAATCCATCCATCCTTCACTATATTTTCATACCGTATCAGTGGTAGGTAAACATGAAACCTCCTGATGATGAAGAAAGCACAGATATCCGTATCAGTGGTAGGTAAATATGAAACCTCCTGATGACGAAGAGAGTACAGAACGCCACTGTGACTCTAAAATAGCGAAGGACCAGTTTACCCTGGTGAGCTATAGTAGTAGAGACACGAGATGTCCTACAAGTGATCCTCTTACTGACTGAGGAAGGTGAAGGTCATGAGAATCTGGCTCTCTTAATGACCTATGTATGATACTGATGTGACTTCTCATCGATCAGTGGGAGTATGAGTGGTAAGCCTCATCTCCACAGGGCATAATGTTGTTTGTAAAACATAATCAACCATGTAGTATAACTTGTTAGAGATGACTCCAAGTTAGTTGATTGATGTTACATTGCAATAATGTTGATATTCTCCATATCTCCTAAATTGTAGAGATCTTGTTATACCTGCAACTGTTATAGAATGCTTTGAAGGCTTTACTGCTTAACATAATCTTTGATGTTATAATAAAGCTTCTGGCGAAGAGTTATAACTCTCGCTGGGACAATTATGTATAATTGTCTCACCCCGTAGGCTTCAACTTTTTAGGTGGACGTCAGAGACGAAGGAACCAGCCTACAGGTGATCAGTCTCAGCAGCAGCAGAACCAGGGGAAGCAGTAATCTCAGGTGGAGATTTGTCCTGCCATGTGGTATAGTTAGAGTCAGTCCTATGTGTCCTCTGTACTCTCAGGTCTTGGAGTCTTTTGTATAGTGATCTTGAGATTTTGTATCTTGATGTATATAATTACTCGAGAAGTAATTATCCTGAGATGTAAACAGTTTATCTCTCTTTATGAAAGAAGCTTTTATGGATTCAAGCTCTTGTCACGAAAAGTTTTAATTTCCCGTGATTTTTGTCTTCCGCTGATTACCGATTCGCTTCCGCTAAGTTTTAATCGTGTTTATGTTATGGTTTGGAGATCAGAGCCCACAGTAACCTATATAGTCTAGATACCCATCTCAATCACTAGGTAAACCAAGTACTCTGAGAGAGGTGATAATTTAAGTATGCCTACTAAAACATTTAGCTCCGTCAATCAATTCCAATACACAAGAATGACAATCCCAATGAGGGTGGAATTTAGCCCTTGAGAGGATGGCATCATGGCATAACTTATCCTAAGATACTCACAATGAGGACAAGGCATGCTATAACATCAGCTGATCTAGTTTAGAATAACACTTAACATCAAAGGAATCCTAGCCCTAATCTTAAATTAGGAGTTTGTATTTTACATTCATGCATGCTCAGTAACCAAGTAAATGTATGCTAGGCATGCTAGATAAACGTCAAATAAAAGGGATCACATGTGATAACTAGGGTTACACCTAGCTATGAGTGTCCAAGTCAACCTACACGTAATGTATTCTAGATAGCCTCCCATAAATCAGGAGATATATCACTAGAAAAGCCAATTCCAGTATAGTTTCATTACACCCCCATAGGGAGGGTAGGGTAGTCTTGGTTTGTCACATACTATGCTTCCGCAACTGATGTGTTGTAAGAAGATGTACTGACCAATTTTAGAAGGGATTGAAATACTAATTGGTAAACCACTACAAAGAAATAGGTTTGATAAAAACCTCTAAAAGGTCGCCTAAGCACCTAATTAAGGAAAAATGTAGGATGACTTGAAATAGACAAGTTACCGACTACTTTTGGCTCTGATACCATTTTGTAAAGAGTGGGACCCGAAAGGGGATCCACTCAAATGATATAATACAAGAGCCATGTAATAATAAAGCAGTGGAAACAAAACTCTTACAAAGTCACTTCATGATTCATTTATACAATTGTTCCTCACCATAATGGGTGATTTTACAAAAACTTGAACTAAGTACAACTAAAGCCAATAACAGAGGGTAACCCGACCATTGCAAGCTATCTTTAAGTTCATGTCGTGTTAGTGATCTTTTTCAGCTCTTGTCTTCCAATGTACCTAAACCTGGGTCGAAGGGAACATCATCTAGAACATAGGAAATAATAAAGAGGTCAGCAAAGGCTGAGTATGTACATATATAAAACACTTTGAGCATTATATAGGGTTAAAAGTGCAAAAAGAGATGTTCCCACAAGGAAAGGGGGCTATTTGCAATTAGGTATGTTCAAGAGAAAAGTAATAAGAGAAATGAGGCATATTAATTTCAGATTACAAGCATGATAATAAAAGAGTGTCTTTCCATAACAATCATCTACATATTCATATTAAAACAACAAACATTTGCATGCATAACAATATAGACTAAATATACCTAAAACAGGGCCATAACACCATAGGATCATGGCCTAAAAATAAACAAGGGTGGAAACGCACACCCCGGGCAGAATACGCACGCCCTATATAAGTATGGTTGTACATAAGTATCGCTATTCTAGATATTCTAGTCAAACATGCAGCATGCCATAATAGAGTGGCAAGACTATCATTTTAGTCAATATCAAATAGATGACAACATAGCAGGAGGGGTCCAAGCACCCATATAAACATGTCATTTTAATAATCACAAGAACAAAAGAGATTCATATCAGGAATTATAAATGTCCATGAATAATAGATTTCCAAGAGAAATAACAGTTCAAGAGATGCCTCATTAAAATGTATATGGATTCAGTCAAATAATGCCCAAAATAAAATAGAGGATGTACATACCTTATGATCAGACCTAAATACTCAGTAACACCTCCTCAGCACAAGGTCAGGGTTGTCTCAACCTAGTCACAATATGTGTGCATTCAATTAATATAATTTACATTGAAACCTTTGCTTAGATAATGACTCTACTACAACTTTGAAATCAGGTCATGAAACCTATCCCATTAAATCAGTCATATTTTTCTAATTTCAAAAACATATATATTTATATTTTTTTGACGAACCAATAATTAGTTATGATTTTTATAAGTTAAAATCATGTACTGCTTAAAAGGAAAATAAATTGTGATTTGACCAAAATACCCTCAAATGAAAAGCATATATCAGACGAGGCGTTACCCAACACCAAAGCAATACATATTCACATGATTCGCTATCAAAGATGAGTCAAACTATATGAAAAATTAGGAATACCCCTTGTAGCTGTCAATGGTCGAACTCATGCTCCATGGGTGGGACTGGGCCTTCACCCCAGGGATTGATTTCCATGTCCCCCATGCCATGGATGCCTGTAAGAGCTCCAAGCTCAAGACCTTCGGTTCACTCAATCTGTGCTGGATATCTGGACTCCCTCGGCTTCCGGTGATGCTCCCAGGGAAACTGCAAGGTCCCTCTAGGTCAGAGGGTCCCCTATTTGGGGTATCTCCATGACCGGGTTCGACACAACTCACCTACATATTAGGTTGTCCGAGGGTAGCAGTACCACTGAATGATGGTGGTTCAAGGCTTCCAGAGGTGGTACAGAATTTGCGACGTCAAGGAGGGACTAGGATAGGTGAATCTAAAGCAAGACAACCTCTAAAATGTGTAGTGAACATCAGAGTTATCCAATCGGCAAGCCAGTAAAAGAAGGGCTCTTTGTCAGGGAAACTGAGACTTGGCGGGTAAGAGTTGATGCATACATTCAATGTCACTCAAACCCAGAAGCCCCGCCGATTACCCACGATGGGTCCGGCTGTGTCCTTGGGGTTAGGAAACTCACGGTATTTCTTCTTGTCAGTAAACTAGAACAGAGGAGAACGGTGACGCTTGTCGATTCAGAAGCCCAGAAGGAAACGAGATGAGATGTGTATATGAAGTGAAAGATGAAGGTCTATAGATGGTTACCTCCGGTGCTATTGGACCAAGGTGGATCAAGGCTCTGTAGCTTCAAGATTTCTCGTCGGTGAAGATGACTTATGCCGGCAGCAGCTCCAAAGCGCTTCGTGTGCAATTGACTTATGAGGATGGTTGAGGGGTGTTGAGGATGAAATCTGGAGCAAATAGAAGGATGCGGTGGCTCTGGGTGGGGGAAACAGTGAGTGGGAAAAAGGGCAACGACGACTGCTTGAGGGTAGAAATAGGCATTTCTAGTTTAGGGTTCTATAGAGGCTAATGTAAGGGATCGTTGGACTCGGCACGGAGAGGGGAGGCCGTTGGCGAAGAAATTGCGAAGAACCATTCAGTCTAGCATGAGGGAGAGACTAGGGAAATATCCATGTACTATGCACCTAGCGCCCGCGAGAAGCTCGAAGGTAGGGGACGATTGAGTCCCACTACCCGAACTGGGCCGCTCACAAGAGCCAAACCGGTCCTTGGACCAAAATCCAGACTGAGACAAAGAAATTAATAAAATCGACCAAGCTTTAGGGTAAATGTATACATAATCTATTAGGGTCTAATTAGGGGTGCATTCAATGTCCAAATGACCCCGAATTTTGAGGGTTGACTAATTAAGCTATGAGGAACTCGATTATGGGCTTATATTTGGGTTTTGAGGTTACTATAGCTATAATTTAACCTTTGTGCATTAGTTATTCACTTAATGAAATGAACTAAGTCAAATGGTCAAACCTGCCATCTAAGCTCTTTTTTTGTCTTATATGATTCCCAAGTCTATCCTAATACACCAATCTAGGATAAAGTAATCTAGATCATCATTATTGCTAATAAGTTTCCCAATTGAGGTAATAAGGTAGCAATATCATATGACTTCATTTTTATGGATCATAAAATGGGTCAATCTAGGGTTTGAAGATCAAAATATGGTTTATTTTATTCTAACACAGTGAAATATAGATATTTAAAGGTAGTCAACAGAAAAGGGGGAAAGGAGATTGGATATCCACATAATCAAATAGGGACCTAGAAGAATGGAGGATTAGCCTATATGTCTAGAATCGAGTATGTTACAACATTTTTCCTTTTTGACGATGGTGGTGTTCCATGTTGTTCTCTTCTATTTTAGTTGTGTATTACCTTCGTTTTGATCTTGGTTACCCTTGGTTTGACGATGATCCTTGGTCTTGGTGGTGGTTTGACCCTTGGTGGTCATTACACCTTGATCTTTTTGTGGTATCAGTCAAGATGATGGTTTGTCGTTTGGTCGAGATACCTACCCTAAATTAGTTAGGACCTTGATTCTATTTCTAAATAAATATATGATCTTATGATGTTAATGACCTTTTCCCTTGTTGCAGTCATGACATCCCACCTATCTTTTGTTGGTCGTGACCCATGGTGTGGCTTGAGGTCGAGACAACCTTGGTTTTGATCGAGTTTCTCCCCTCGAGGTTGGAGGTCACGACATGTTTGCTTTGGGTGGTCAAAACCCTAACCCTAGTTGGTCAAGATATCTTGCTTGTTGGGGTTGCGACATGGTTATCAAAACCCTAACCCTAGTTGGTCAAGATATCATGCTTGTTGGGGTCACAACATGGTTGATGGTTGAGTCGAGACATGTTACTCCTTGGTGTGTTGTGGTCGCGACATCTTGGTGTTGGTCACAGTTGAGACACTATAGATGGTTGATGGTCACGACCCATGTTGGTGGGTGGTCGTGACACATGGGAGATGAATGGTTAAGGCCTATACTTGAACATACAACCAATGCACTTGTATGAGTGATGAACGAACCAAGTAGAGTGTTGTTGGGATGAATGTTTGCTTAACCTTAATCATGATCCTTAACCCTAAAGTGTTCCAAAGTATGGGAGAGGTCATATCTAGGGATTATTGATGTGTTGCTTTTCTCTCTTTGAATGACTATGAGATTATGATGTTTTCTCTTCTTTGTTATATAAACCCCTAACCTTGCAGGTGAGATGAATGACATGGCTTGTATATGCTGTGATGATGATTATATGATCTGGGCTGGTGCTTATACATAATGTTGAAGCATATTGTGATGAGGCATATGCAGGGTTTAATGTGATAGGTCACATGACCTAATGATGGTTTGGTGTCTTGAGAGGTGATATCCTGAATTGATGTGAGTAAGGGATTGATATCCCATAGTGATGTGTAACGTTGATGTTGGCCTTATGAATGATAGAGATTTAAGTATCATGTGGTGATTGTGTGACAAGTTCACACCTTTTACATTTTATATCTTCTAGAGTTGCAATTTACCTTCTTTCTTGTAAAGTTTGTTTTGTCTTTAAATGTTGTAACTTGATTGATGCTAAAAGTCACCCAATTGTCTAACTAATCAAGTGGAACCCGAATCATGTAGGTGCCTTGTGCCATATATCCTTTCCCGTGTCAGTTGTAATTGATGGATTGGTGAAACGAGTATAACTCGGAGCACATATATTTAAATATGTGAGGGTGTAAATTGAGGTATATCCTTGTGTCCACAATTACAGGTTGTGTGAGACGGCCATGCGTGAGCCGATCTCCTTGTGATATGGATGGCCATGCGTGAGCCACTCCTTTTAAGAAAGGTCATGTGTGAGCCTGTTCTTCTAGCGTTGTTACCTGTACCAAGGTTGGCTAGGTGTTTTATGTAGATGGACATGCATGAACTGATCCTTCTGTTGACTATATGTAATCTTTTACAATTGACCGGTATGTCTCTGCGGTGTTTCTTTTGTGTTGACCAAGAGGTGTGGAGAGATTGTAGATTCCGTCTCTTCCATTTGACCTTATATGGCACCGATTTTGACTTAGCAGTGGTGATAACACCAATTTTTGTGATATTTTAGACTATTTTTCTGTTATCAAAACTGCCATTTTTAGCTATTTTCCTCTCTTTTGTATGCACTTTCGCAATAATTGGCCAAGGAATGCTCTTAATCCTATATTTCCATCTTTTGCAGAGTTTTTCCTCATTTTGGAGCAATAAGGCCGTCCCGGCCCACAAAATAAGTCCGAGCCTGTTTCGGCCTTCCTGACGCCCGATACAACCTCTGCTCGATAGGGTGGAGCGACACAATGACGCACGATAAAAGGATGCCACGCAAGAAGGAACAGATGGACGACACACCTTCTACCCGACAGGGAGCCCAGCTCACCCCGACAACCCAGCTTGTCGGGCGACACAACCACCCACTGGCAGGCGTGCCATCCATCACGTGACTGATAGCCGACACTCCTGAGCCGAGCGATACCCGTATCGGCCGTCCACCGACCCGCAAATAAGGAGGACACATGGTGCTTCGAGCACCATAACTTCCTCCAATCGCTGCTTATAAATAGCAGCTACAGGGAGCCGAAAAGACAGTTTGGATACTTCAGAATTTGGACAGTTGGGAGCTTTGAGTGATCTTCGGAGGAAACTATGAGAGCAGGAGTATCATGCCCCAGTGCTCGTGTCGGGCGACACTAGGTGATCCCTTCCTCGTCCCGAGAGGGAGGGGATAGTTCACTTAGAACCGTCCCGGGCGACACTGCGGGCCGATATCGACCAACGATGATGAGCGACACAAGTGCCCGACAGTAGGACGCGTCGCTCCATGCCTGACATGATATCGAACCCGATACGCTTCGCCCGTCATGCGTGCCGCCCGAGAGGGTGTGTCACCCGAATTGAGCGTATCGGCCAGGTCCTTGAACGATACAGTCGGTCGTCAAGGTGTGCTGCTCGAGAGAGTGTGTTGCCCGACACCGCTGTATCGAGCTAGGCCCCTGTCTGGTACCGGGCGGGAGATTCGATGTAGTCTGTCGCCCTTCTACATCAAGAAGGTGACATCTATCTTTAATTCTGTTATTTAATTCCTTTCTTACGCAATGTATTAAGACCCTTAATGTGTATGGAAATAGAAAAGCTTAATTACTTGCTGCTCTACACTTGGTGTGATATATTGGATGACTGCTATGTTTGATATCTGAACTCTAGCTTGCATGTTTGGATCGCATTTTTCTTAGCTACCGAATCGTGTTTTCCCGTCGCAACAGCTTCGAGAGTCGTGTTGTGGCTCTAGTGTTTGGTCTGATTCTGGAGTACGAGAGTGCCTAGAACGGGGTTGCTTCAGTAACATTCCACTCTAACTTAAGTCTGACAACCTCGAGAGGGGTGTTGATGCTTGGTTAGAAGTACCCGCTATGAGAGGAGGGGTGTAGGGTGTTACTGTTGTCGCTTGTTTTGCTGTAGTCTTATCCTTCGCATCTTGCCCTAGCTCTAGTAATATCTTTCTATTTCTGTTGCATGAAAACCCCTAAAAACTGCTAAATGACTAAAACCTTAAATCTCTCTGGTAGCTCCAGTTGGAGATAGTTTTCTTTGTTTTATTTGTGACATCTTGTTGTTTCCTTTTTAGGAATTTATACCTCTTTATACCTACCGCAGTGTAGCGTGTCGATTCTGGGTTCTCAACACTACCCCCCTTGTCCCTGTGTTCGACCCCGTATATCTACTTTGACCCCGTAAACAAAGTTGTGGGGGCCTAGAAGGATTTGGGTTTATAAATGTAAAAGCTCGACTACCTCAAATCCGCCTCCACTTTTGGACGCGCGATTTAGGCCGGTCAACTTTTTGGTGCCGTTGCTGAGGACAAGGCAAAAATGGTACTGTAGAAGAATCTGAATCCACTAACTACACTCCTGTGCCTCAAGTTTAGAAATGAGTTTGACAACACTCTTTTTCTTTTTCTTTTTCCTTATTACTATTCTTTGCCTAAAATTAATAATTCAATTTTCTAAACTCGGTTTTTCATGCCTATTTCAGGCACTCTGAAGAACAGTGATCTGTTCCACTGAGCACCAACTCCAAATGTCATGCCGCCTCATGTGGAGCCATCCATTTCTGGAGACGAACGCCAAGGGAGGAGGCCTGAATCACCTCCACTAGATGGCAATGACCGCTATGACGGCAACAATCGGCATGAAGATCAGGAATCAGAGCACTCCGAGGAAGGTCACCCCCATGTCAGGCGTCGCCACCGTCAGTGACACAGGCGACTCCACAACCAAGAACATCATCGCGAGGCTAGCGACAGCGACGACTCCGAGGAGGAGGAGAAGATGTTGAGGGAGTTGGCATCAACAAAAGCCAACAACTCCAGATGTCCCGTCATCACCCCGCGATTCAACACAGCCAATTTTGAGCTTAAGACTTATGTGATCTCTATGATCCAGAACAAAAGCTTTAGGGGAAGTTCAAAAAATGACAACCCCTACCACCACCTCGATGCCTTCAAGAACATCTGCGACACGATAAAGATGCGGGGGGTTCCCCAGGAGGTTATATATTGCAAGGGATTCATCTTCTCACTAGAGGACAAAGCACTGTCCTGGTACCTCGGGTTACCCCACCGGTCCTTGAACGGATGGGGAGCGTTAGCTGAAGCCTTCGTAAATAAGTTTTACCCCACCGAGAGGACAGTCAGAACTCGGTAGAAAATAACTTCCTTCATGCAAAAGCAAAACGAAAGCCTTCACGATGCCTGGGAGCAGTACCAAGAGTACCTAAGGGATTGCCCCCATCATAATTACAAGAAGGGCTTCCTTCTCACCACCTTCTACAATGGCCTGACTCCCAATGAACGGGTGTCACTGAATGCGGCAGGCGGAAGTGACTTCCTAGGGAAAAATCCAAGCAAGTCTGAAAAGATCATCAAAAATATGGCTGATCTTCAAGTCGGCGCTGAATATGATAGATCTGACAAAGGACAGGCGAAAAAGGTAGTTGAAGGGTCCTCTCTTGAGTCCAAGGCTCTAGAGACCATCACTTCTGAAATTCAGAAAATAGCCATGGATGTAAAGCAGCTGAGGGAATCTGGCGCGAAAGGGAAGAAGCAGGTGGAAAAGGTAATGAAATATGTAACATGTGGAGAAGGCGGCCATGGGGTAGATAATTGCATCTACACCCGACCAGAAGCATCAAGCGACACTGAGTCTGAGGTCGAAGAGACTGAAAAAGTCTCTTTCGTAAATTTCAAAAGACCATACCACTCTGGTTTCAGCTATGTCAACAAGGAGGCAGCTGAGAATTCTCATCAGCTGCACAACTCCACTAGGCCGCCCCAAGCTTTTGAGAATAGGGGAGGGCCAAGTCCATACATCAAAAACACCCCCTTCCAGCCGAACAAAGGAGGTTTTCAGGGGCAAGCTAAGTATCAAGGATCAGCCAGAGAGCAAGGACAGGATAAGGCTTCGAACCAAGCAGATGTGGTGGGACAGTTGTTTGATTTTGTGAAGAAGCAGGACACCGTTAACAACCAGTTGGCACAGAGCGCGTTATCAAGTTATGGTGTTTTGAACTCATTGTAGGTGCAAATGGCAGACATGCAAACGCACCAACGCCAGATGGATCGGCAATTAGCTCAAATGGTCGAGTTAATGAAGAATCCCTCAGGGAAAATACCATCCAACACCGAAACTGCAAAGAAGTCAGGGATGTGATCGAGAGAAGATGGAAATCAGGCTGCAAGAGATGGATGGATGATGTTAGCAGATAAGGAGTAGAAATGTTGGAGCCTTCAAGCTGGAGATGAAAACTATAGTGCTTCTCGGGAGGCAACCCGAGCTCGTTTTTCTTTCCTAGTATAGGGTGCATTTACTTTCAAGCAAAATGAACATTATGAACATTATGGCATGTAATAAGGTCTGAGTTAGCGCATGCGCCACATGCGCTGACCCTTATGGGCCACCGCCTTAGTTTTGTCGACCGGGATGGGTAATATCATCTGAAGCCAGGATCTTAGTCTTCGGCCAATGATGTTTTACTCATCGACTGCTTTTAAACTGCTTTGCTTTCATGATGTATCGGATAGCAACCCAACTGGTGCTATGTATGCGCCCATATCGGGCAAGGGAATTTCGGGGATCGCAAGGGTTGTGCCGACAGATAAACTTGCCCATTTTACTAGTTGCCCTGACGGCCGACATGCGCCCCAGATTTACCTGTTTCACCTCGGTTGAGTTTGCTATTTATAGGGGCGAGTTTTTACCATGTCGGGCTCCTTGCCTTACTATTTTCTCGCTCCCGTATCGTGCTAAGACCTTGTGCTTTTGCTCCCGTGTCGCACAAGACTGCCCTACTCTCGTGTCGTGCGGAAGTACAGATCACAGCAAGGTAATCGCCCGACATACCCTATTGCCCGGCAGACCGTGCCGCCTGACACATTTCCGTCTTTAAGCGAGTAGCTTATCGGCCTTGCGGGTCTTGTACTGAGCAGCCTTGTATCGCCTGATATGGATGTCGCGCAACGTACCTTTTAATCACGTCTGCCCGATATGCCATGACGGGCGATATCCGTGTTGCTCATCTTTGCCCCGCCTCGCCTATTTCGCTGTCGGGTGACACACCGCCTCCTTCTCGAATAACTATATCGGGTATCTCATCTTATCGCCCCGTATCGCCCGACAGTCCTGACGCGTATCGCCTTGGTCTTATCGCGTGGCGAGCGTCACCCACACCGCATATCGGGCACAAGACTTCACTTATGAAAACCTCGTATCGCCCGATATGGGGGTGTGGGAACCTCGTGCTTTCAGTCTAAATACAACGTCATCATATTTAATTAATCAAGGAGTTTGTTTATTCATTTATAGAGATGGCACGCATCAAATCAACTGTTGTCCTTGTTGACGCACAAGGAAGAAGGATCTACCCCGCGACTGCCGCAGAAGCACCAACTACCAGGCAGAAACGCCCGAACCCAGGACCAGCCGGAGCGTCGACATCCGAGAAGAGGGCTAGGGTTGGAGAAGTGGCAACTCCATCCCCAACACCGACACCTCCAGCAGCAGCGGAACTCCCGGAGCTCTTGTCGGGGAGTTTCGAACCAAAAGATGATGAGCACGCTCGCCGATATGCTGAGCTGGTGACCAAGATCTATCGACCGAGCAGGTTCTGTCATAGAGCCTTGCTCGCTGAGATAGGAATCGTGAAGAGGCTGAAGGGCGTACTGGCTGCGGCAGGACTGAAGAAGATCTGTTTCAGTCGGTCTTCTTCGTACACTAAGCTGACGATGGAGTTTATGTCTTCTCTCCGCCGGATCATTATTTGATGGAGAATTGAATGCAATAACAAAGTTAGGGTTTCAAGTTATAAAACCTGCCTCCAATTGAGCTCCAAACCTCCAAGACCACGGCAACAATGGTGGATGAATCTCTTGCAACTCCCCCTAGGCTCGTCCTCAAGCTTTTGGATGAAAAAGTTGGCTAGGGTTGAAGAGGAGATCGAAATAAGAAGGAATCCATAAATTATTTTCGATTTCCACCATGAAATCAAGGAGAACGAAGGTCAAGGGCTTACCAACAGGTAGGGAGTCGTCCTCCTGCTCCTCTCTAGCTCCTTGGTCAGTTTTGCAAGCAAGGGGAAGAAAGAAATCCGAAAAAGGCCTTGGTTTGGGCTTAGAAATGGCACTTTTATAAGGAAATTGATGAGAGAGAAAGTGCCTTATTAAATTGCATTTAATCCCAAAAATGGGGCCTCCTCTTCCCCCTCAACTCCTTAGGTACGAGGCATCTTCCTTTGCCTTTAATTCTCCTTCATTATCCTCAATTTAAAGAAAAGAAAATTAAACACCTTAATCATATTATATTAATATCTCATATGTGAGTGGAAATTACTTTCCTTTATAATAAGGTGAGTGGAATTTCACCTACTTAGGATATTTTCGTTCCTTATCTTGGCAAAGGAACGTCCATCCTTATTCAAAATCAACCAATAACATTTTGGTTGAAGGCCCTTTAATTAATACATTCATTTTTGCCCTAAATTGAATTAGGGTTTTGCTTTGGATTAAATCTTGATTATTTTAATATCAAGATTCTCTCTCCTCCAACTTAATTCAAATTAGGCTCCCTCCTTATTTTATTTGCTCTACATGATGCCAAGAAACATTAAGGACCTTATTGAAGTGGTAATTTTCATATTGAACCCTAGGTTTTGGGTAAATTGCACATTACACCAAAACTAGGTTTTAATGCACAAGGATTGCTTTACAAGCTTAATCTTGGTGCTCAAGCTTGTGAGAACCATACCACTATATCATATTCATTATTATGATGTCTCAACATCAGAGGAATATCTTATCTTGCAACATTTGCAATTTAACCTCTCAACTTGGGTAATTTGCACTTTAGTCCAAAATAAGCAAACATTGCTTTAACATTGTTCAAACATGACCAAAATTAAAACATAAGCTCCTCTTGAGCCTTAATTACTTTTCACAAGATAAGATTAAGGGTTTACTCAACCTTATTAGGCAAAACATCTAGGGTTAGCACATAAACCAGGTCAGGGATGTTACAAATTATAAACCCCTAACAAGGATTTCGTCCCTGAAATCCAGATAAAGGAAAATAGATGTATTTTATTCATCATACTATCTAATCTTCACATATCATCTCCTTATTATTATGTAGGTATCATAAAACTTTGGTAGGCACAAGGTGTTTCTATACAAGATTCTCATAGAATCAACACACAAGACACATGCTCCATTGTCCTTCATTATTGATTGTGGACTCAATTTTTGTATTAAGTAACACTTTTCTTGTTCAAAGAAACATCATGCATTCTTTATTAATATCATGTTTATGCAGAGCATAAACCCCTAACATATGATGTTCATATTATTTTATATAATCAGACTAATTTCATAGTTGACCACCCCAGGTAATCAACATAAATCATCTGATATTTCTTTAGATACCAGGATCCCTTACCTTGGTATCTATTACATGTGTTAACAACATATCACATTTTTATCTTCATTTCCTCTTAGGACATCACTTGTTACATATATATTCATCTTGGAACCAAAGTCCAAGATAAACTGATACTTTTCTAACTATCCATCACTTGAAAATTTTTATCTTATGCACATCAAGTGTCCTAAGACCCAATTGATTGACATGTCCCTGAAAGGAAAGAAAACAAGGATTCACATTCCTCTTATTAATTCATGTATTTTCAACTATTCATGAAGCAATTACTCTTTATCTCATCCAAAGTTCCTTGCCCTAGCATAGGAATTATAAGGATGATTACATGACATTATTCCCTTCTTTATTATTACCTTAACATGTTTATGATCATCTTAGCATCTCATTACATTTTCCATTTCCACATTTTGGAAAGGATCTTTATTATGCTTGCAGCATTATTGAGCAGGGTTCATTTCCCTTGGTCCCATTCTTGTCTTATGAGGAATATACTTTTAATTCCTCATACACACATGCTCTTTTTATATCATCTCAGGTTTCTCTTTCTTATACCTAGGATATGACACATTTATTCATTCCATATTTCTAATTTCATGATACTCATTAGATTGTATCAGAATGACTGCTTGATCAGGGAAATCAGAGAGATTACAATCTAAGAGTTTCCATACTCACTTTATCATCAATAATTGTATACCTGGCCAGGGTTTACAAGTATTGAGATCAAGTAGTATGCACCTTACATGCTATCATATTCCTTGCTTTTCATATTATCATAAACATAAGATTTAACATCCCTGGATTTTATCCAGGCATCTCTTTTATACCTCATCTTCTTTCATAGGGGTAGGAACAATATAAAACATCTATAATGTTACTGCATAAAATATAAGTCCTCTTAGGACTAATCAAAGAAAAACTCATTCAATTGCTTTCTATAGCTTAGAAAATCATAAAATGACAAGTTAAAATGACATTATTATGTCTAACCTGTCATGATTTGTGGATGGTTCACTACCTCAGGCTGATTCTGCCTCAGAGGTTGATTTATCATAACATTTCTGGCTGAGCAATCTCTTGCCAGATGTCCTACTTGTCTGCATTGGTAACAAATTCTGGGTGCTAGGTATGGTCTAGAGGGTTCTTTACCCTTTCTAGATGATCATTGCCTTGGTGCACTAGGTCCTGGTTGTACTGATGATACCAAAGTCTTTCCCTTTTTAGAACTACTAGGCCTCTGTTCCTGGATTTGGATAGGCCTTTTTTTCAATTCTCTCTTCCTTGTTCTTTGTTGGACAATTCTTTACAATATGTCCAGGCTTTCTACACCCATAGAAAATTCTATTTTTGGGTTGAACCCTATTCCTTCCTTCACTGTTTATTGTTTCAACAGGCTGAGGTTGAGCACAGACTTGTTCTAAGTCTAGAACTTCATCATTTCTTATAGCTTCCACCTGCTGATGTGGATTACATATCCTGTTGATATCCAGAACATCCTCATTGGGGGCTGGTAATCTAGGTTGCACTGCCAGTGCTCGATCCACTAGATATATCATAGTTGCCCTGAGTTCCGCAACAGTGATACCTAGGGAAGGATTTCTTATCACATTTGGATTAATTAAGGGGTTCTCAGGCATTAGTCCCTCTCTTGCCTATTCCCTTGCACCTCTTCTTAGTGCAGCATTGCTGCTTTCTGCAGCAAACTCCTCATGTGACCTAGTCATCCTCAAGTTCTTCTCCTCCTATATGAGCAGAAGATATTATCAGATATACTAGAAGACACTAGAACAGACTCTTCTACCTTAGTCCTATGTCTCTGTAGACTCAGCGAACCTAGAGCTCTGATACCAAAAATTGTGGCATCCAACTTATAAAACACGAGATTAACTAAGCAGAAGCGAATCATTTGCAGCGGATTACTGAAAATCGCTAAAAATTAAAACTTTTTGCAAAGAGATCCGATTATAGGAAACTCTTACAACAAAAACCATAGTATTACATTTACATCCTTGTTTGTAGTTACACTCCATGTAACATCTCTTCTCGAGGATTTCATACAACAGTTGCTTTACTCTACTATACAAAAGCAACATAAAACCTCAAGGCATTAAAGCCAAAATCTCAAGTCGATGATAAAAGCACTATCTACTGACTCCGAGGACCTGAGAGTACAGAGACGACACATAGGACTACTAACTATATAAAACTTGGCAGCCAGTGCCTCCACCTGAGTCATCACTGTTGTTTCTGATACTGTTGCTGCTTTCCTTTTCCTGCAAAAGAGTCTCTGCTTCTTTGTCCGCGTCCACCTAAAAATGTTGGATCCCACGGGGGTGAGACAATTGAAAATTGTCCCAGCGGGAGATATAACTCTCCGCCAAAACATTGTTGTTGCAGATTATCATATTAAAATTGAACATGAGTTCTTACATATTGACAACAGCATTATTCATTGTATGAACAGAGAAAGATAATCTCCTTTCCTAAGGAGAAAATTGTATCTACTCATGGTATATTCATAAACCATTTATCTAATTGCAGGGAATGTAAAGAGATATGAATAACATTTATCAACTGACATTGCATAAAAGAAGTATAACATCAGCCAATGAATTTTCGTATTCAATCCTATAGCAAACATGCTAAACGACTGATTACATTTTTACAATCACACTTATGCCCTGAGGAGATGAGGTATACCGCTCATGCTCCAACCGACCACTGTGAAGTCGAAATCGGTACCATACAAGGTCAAAGGTAGAGCCGGCTACCAAGACCTCCCATATCTCGGTCAGCGCGAGATTACATGAAGGACATCTTGTGTCTCTGCTACATTATAGCTTTCCAGTGTATACTAGCAACTTCGCTATCAGAGTTACAGTGGCGTGATGCACTCTCTTCGCGATCGTGATATTTCATATTTATCTCCATCGATCCGGCATTTTCATTATTGGGAGATGTGTACAGCATCTTCCCAATCATCGGGGGATTAGTGATACATCCTTCCCGGAATATATAATGAAGGATTGTGGGATCTCGTGTTTATCTACCACCAATCATGCATTAGGGCGTAAGGTATTCGCGCCCATCACCCCCACATACTCAAAAGTATGCCCTCCGGGTTTTTCCACGGAGCACCCGTTTCACCATCACCAGTATGCTGACGATGATGGATCTATGGTCAGGGCTCTATATGATATGATTTTACTTGATTAATTAAGTACATTGTCATGTTCTTTTAGCATCAATCAAGTTCTCAAACATATTTTATTCAGACAAATGCTATAAAGAAACATGTACTATTTTCATCATTCACTTCTCATTCTTTATGAGGCATTGGGATCTTAGTCCCTCATTTCAATATTGAGATTTCTCATCCCTCAACCACATCATTATGATGCTTATCAAATATGGGTATCCATACCCTCAATTCATCATTGTCACTATTACCATTTGCTAGGTAACTATTATCTCCAGGTCCTTAGACCGAGGTATGTATGATACTTGTTACACAAGTATCTCACATGGCTCTCAAAGCCTATTAAATGTTTTGTCACCTTTCACTAGACAACAACAACTTATTCATGAGACTCATAAGGTCCATATACCTTTTGTTAATTTTGCTAAGCAACAACAACATTAGGCACATAAGGTCGTTCAACATATTTGTTATATGAATGTCATAGCTCAGGTCTGGCTATGCTCTTCATCTCATGATGTCTACATGATTAATAGACATGATAACAACCATACAAGTTATTGACCACATCATGTGATACATTAGTAACACCACTATCCTTTATCAGGATTATGGTTTACCACCAAATAGGGCTTTTCACTCCCTTTACCCAAAATTAGGGTTAGGGTTTCCCAACTGACATTAATTAGGGTTTCATGCTCATGTAGCTAGATCAACCTTAATGTATTGCTCCACACTTCTAGGAGCATTCAAAGATATCATAAGTGTATGTTTATGATCACCATTCTCATCATATATCATTAATGATCGTCAATACAAGGTACAAGTTCAGTTCTCTTTCTTATTATGGTATGATTACCTCATACCCATTAGGGTGACTCATCCCCTTTAACAATGTATATAAGCTTATACTCATCAAAGTATATCAACTCATTACAATTTCATTGTAATATCTACATAACACACACACTTCATGTGTTCTTCATCCAAGTATGTTGGATTGAGATGCATCTAGGTATTTCAACCCTGAAATGTTGAATGAGATATCTATCATGTCTTGATGTATCACTTTCTTCTCATTTCTATCTTAATTAGGTTAATCAACTAACCTTGTATTAAGGTATCTTCCCTCTTAATACTTTATCCACTAACATGTCATTTTCATCATATGATGCATAGGTTACACACTAGAATTGTCTAACTATCTTTAATAATGTGGACTTATTCAATGGTTAAACATTGCTGAATATAGGATAACCTATTATCCATCACTTTAGATATTTCAAACTCTTAGGATGTTATCCATATCATCATTAGGGTAGCATACATCATTCCTAAGAGTTTCATATCCTCATCTTTATAGAGTGTGTAGGGTTGATACATATGAATCAAGTTAAATACATGTATTGAATTAGATGCATAATGATCTAAGCATCATCTTACCTCCTTTACCCTTACTCATCAAATTATATCAACTTCAATTCAAGTATAGAACACCACGACCGTGCAGCCTTGCACGGTCGTACAAAGTGAGGCCGTGCTACCTTGCACGGTTGTGCTACAGAGGATCACCTCAAGAATCATGTTCATATATGAATTTTATTCTTTCATCCCTTCATCTTGATTAGGTCACATCAACCCTTCAATCAAGAGCATACTACAATGATTACATAGTATACCAAGTCATTGATCATATAAGTATATAGAAATGCATTCCTTAATTGACACTAATCACTTAGGTACTATTAGGGTTTCAACCATTGAACCTTCATGGATTATCATTAATAATCATCATTGGATCAATAGAACATTCATCATCATTCATCATCTTAATTCTCAAAGGTTCAATCACATTGGACTTCCATTACATAAGGTATCTAGTTAAATTAGGGTTTCCAATGTTGATTCCTTCAATCATTGAATTCATGGAACCAATCATCAATTGGACCTATACTCATACTCCAATTGAGTTGAATAGGTCAACCTTCAACTGATTTGACTCTCAATTAACCCTCAATTGGTCATCAATTAGGGTTTGATTCAATTGAATTAGAGTTTGCAATTGATGATCCTTCATTACTAATCAATGTAAGACTGGTTACTTTGAAACCATGGAACCATCATCCAAATTGGGTATGACCTGACCCCAAACGGTCTTTAGGTCGTTTGTATGACCTCCAAACGGTCTTGAGACCGTTTTCCCATCATATCACTCAAATCCAAGCCATCTAATTAAGGTTTGGATCATTGGATTGATCACCAAATCAGCATTACATTGTATATCAGCTTGGTACCTTTAGACCTTCAAACACCTAACCATACTTAACCCTAGACCTCCAAACGGTCTTGGGTGACCACCAAACGGTCTTGAGACCGTTTAGCTCATCCAACCTTTGGACTTTAGTGAAAAATCATCATGGATTGGTCTATCGAGTTGATCAACAAATCAGCACTTCATTGCAATATGATTAGTACCTTTGGACCTTTAATTGGTCAACTATACTTGACCCCAGACCTCCAAACGGTCTTGGGGTGATCCCCAAACGGTCTTGAAACCGTTTGGGCTAATCAACCCAAAATCTCAACTTAACTCATTGGAATTTCAGCACTGTTTTCAATTAGGGTTTGCCTAATTGATTAGCCTTCAACTCATGATTCCTTTGGAGTTAACCTCTCACATTTGGAGGGTCATTAACCAACATCATTAGGATCCGTAATCCCAAAAGGTTAACGCTTGGTCAACTCACTCAAATGGTCTTGAAACCGTTTGCCCAAAACGTCCAATTAATCAAGCTGAAAAATCAGCACTTAATCCAATTAGGTTTACCTAATTGATTAGGTTTCAACTCTCGATTCTTTTGGAGTTAATCCCTCAAATTTGTAAGGTTATCAACCAACATAATTATGAACAGGAATATCAAACGTTCAATGCTTGGTCAACTCACTCAAACGGTTTTGAAACCGTTTTCCCAAACAGGTCAAGTTAATCAGGTTGAAAATCAGCACTTAATTCAATTCGATTTGTCTAATTGATTGGCCTTCAACCTATGAATCCTTTGGAGTTAACCCATCAAATTTTGAGGGTCATTAACCTACATAATTAGGAACAATATTCCCAAACGGTCAACCCTTGGTCAACTCCTTCAAACGGTTTTGAAACCGTTTTCCACCAAACGGTTTGCAAACCGTTTGGTCACCAAACAGTTTGGTGAAACCGTTTGCCCAAGATATTTGGGGAGGTGTGTACTTATGATGATGTCATCATCATCAAGCTCCAAACTCACGAAATATCCTGTGGTTTCTATGGAACTTGCATCAATCAACCAAAGTTAAATTCGGAAATGTAGAAATGATCATTATTTGATGGAGAATTGAATGCAATAACAAAGTTAGGGTTTTAAGTTATAAAACCCGCCTCCAATTGAGCTCCAAAGCTCCAATACCATGGAAACAATGGTGGATGAAGCTCTCGCAACTCCCCCTAGGCTCGTCCTAAAGCTTTTGGATGAAAAAGTTGGCTAGGGTTGAAGAGGAGATCGAAATAAGAAGGAATCCATAATTTATTTTCGATTTCCACTATGAAATCAAGTAGAACGAAGGTCAAGGGCTTACCAACAGGTAGGGAGTCGTCCTCCTGCTCCTCTATAGCTCCTTGGTCGGTTTTGCAAGCAAGGGGAAGAAAGAAATCCGAAAAAGGCCTTGGTTTGGGCTTAAAATTGGCACTTTTATAAGGAAATTGATGAGAGAGAAAGTGCCTTATTAAATTGCATTTAATCCCAAAAATGGGGCCTCCTCTTCCCCCTCAACTCCTTAGGTAAGAGGCATCTTCCTTTGCCTTTAATTCTCCTTCATTATCCTCAATTTAAAGAAAAGCAAATTAAGCACCTTAATCATATTATATTAATATCTCATATGTGAGTGGAAATTACTTTCCTTTATAATAAGGTGAGTGGAATTTCACCTACTTAGTATATTTTCATTCCTTATCTTGGCAAAGGAACGTCCATCCTTATTCAAAATCAACCAATAACATTTTGTTTGAAGGCCCTTTAATTAATACATTCATTTTTGCCCTAAATTGAATTAGGGTTTTGCTTTGGATTAAATCTTGATTATTTTAATATCAAGATTCTCTCTCCTCCAACTTAATTCAAATTAGGCTCCCTCCTCATTTTATTTTCTCTACATGATGCCAAGAAACATTAAGGACCTTATTGAAGTGGTAATTTGCATATTGAATCCTAGGTTTTGGGTAAATTGCACATTACACCAAAACTAGGTTTTAATGCACAAGGATTGCTTTACAAGCTTAATCTTGGTGATCAAGCTTGTGAGAACCATACCACTATATCATATTCATTATTATGATGTCTCAACATCAGAGGAATATCTTATCTTGCAACATTTGCAATTTAACCTCTCAACTTGGGTAATTTGCACTTTAGTCCAAAATAAGCAAACATTGCTTTAACATTGTTCAAACAGGACCAAAATTAAAACATAAGCTCCTCTTGAGACTTAATTACTTTTCACAAGATAATATTAAGGGTTTACTCAACCTTATTAGGCAAAACATCTAGGGTTAGCACATAAACCAGGTCAGGGATGTTACAAATTATAAACCCCTAACAAGGATTTCGTCCCTGAAATCCAGATAAAGGAAAATAGATGTATTTTATTCATCATACTATCTAGCCTTCACATATCATCTCCTTATTATTATGTAGGTATCATAAAACTTTGGTAGGCAGAAGGTGTTTCTATACAAGATTCTCATAGAATCAACACACAAGACACATGCTCCATTGTCCTTCATTATTGATTGTGGACTCAATTTTTGTATTAAGTAACACTTTTCTTGTTCAAAGAAACATCATGCATTCATTATTAATATCATGTTTATGCAGAGCATAAACCCCTAACATATGATGTTCATATTATTTTATATAATCAGACTAATTTCATAGTTGACCACCCCAGGTAATCAACATAAATCATATGATATTTCTTTAGATACCAGGATCCCTTACCTTGGTATATATTACATGTGTTAACAACATATCACATCTTTATCTTCCTTTCCTCTTAGGACATCACTTGTTACATATATCTTCATCTTGGAACCAAAGTCCAAGATAAACTGATACTTTTCTAAGTATCCATCACTTGAAAATTTTTATCTTATGCACATCAAGTGACCTAAGACCCACTTGATTGCCATGTCCCTGAAAGGAAAGAAAACAAGGATTCACATTCCTCTTATTAATTCATGTATTTTCAACTATTCATGAAGCAATTACTCTTTATCTCATCCAAAGTTCCTTGCCCTAGCATAGGAATTATAAGGATGATTACATGACATTATTCCCTTCTTTATTATTACCTTAACATGTTTATGATCATCTTAGGATCTCATTACATTTTCCATTTACACATTTTGGAAAGGATCTTTATTATGCTTGCAGCATTATTGAGCAGGGTTCATTTCCCTTGGTCCCATTCTTGTCTTATGAGGAATATACTTTTAATTCCTCATACACACATGCTCTTTTTATATCATCTCAGGTTTCTCTTTCTTATACCTAGGATATGACACATTTATTCATTCCATATTTCTAATTTCATGATACTCATTAGATTGTATCAGAATGACTGCTTGATCAGGGCAATCAGAGAGATTACAATCTAAGAGTTTCCATACTCACTTTATCATCAATAATTGTATACCTGGCCAGGGTTTACAAGTATTGAGATCAAGTAGTATGCACCTTACATGCTATCATATTCCTTGCTTTTCATATTATCATAAACATAAGATTTAACATCCCTGGATTTTATCCAGGCATCTCTTTTATACCTCATCTTCTTTCATAGGGGTAGGAACAATATAAAACATATATAAGGTTACTGCATAAAATGTAAGTCCTCTTAGGACTTATCCAAGAAAAAATCATTCAATTGCTTTCTATAGCTTAGAAAATCATAAAATGACAAGTTAAAATGACATTATTATGTCTAACCTGTCATGATATGTGGATGGTTCACTACCTCAGGCTGATTCTGCCTCAGAGGTTGATTTATCATAACATTTCTGGCTAAGCAATCTCTTGCCAGATGTCCTACTTGTCTACATTGGTAACAAATTCTGGGTGCTAGGTATGGTCTAGAGGGTTCTTTACCCTTTCTAGATGATCATTGCCTTGGTGCACTATGTCCTGGTTGTACTGATGATACCAAAGTCTTTCCCTTTTTAGAACTACTAGCCCTCTGTTCCTGGATTTGGATAGGCATTTTTTTCAATTCTCTCTTCCTTGTTCTTTGTTGGACAATTCTTTACAATATGTCCAGGCTTTCTACACCCATAGCAAATTCTATTTTTGGGTTGAACCCTATTCCTTCCTTCACTGTTTATTGTTTCAACAGGCTGAGGTTGAGCACAAACTTGTTCTAAGTCTAGAACTTCATCATTTCTTATAGCTTCCACCTGCTGATGTGGATTACATATCCTGTTGATATCCAGAACATCCTCATTGGGGGCTGGTAATCTAGGTTGCACTGCCAGTGCTCGATCCACTAGATATATCATAGTTGCCCTGAGTTCCCCAACAGTGATACCTAGGGAAGGATTTCTTATCACAGTTGGATTAACTAAGGGGTTCTCGTGCATTAGTCCCTCTCTTGCCTATTCCCTTGCACCTCTTCTTAGTGCAGCATTGTTGCTTTCTGCAGCAAACTCCTCATGTGACCTAGTCATCCTCAAGTTCTTCTCCTCCTATATGAGCAGAAGATATTATCAGATATACTAGAAGACACTAGAACAGACTCTTCTACCTTAGTCCTATGTCTCTGTAGACTCACTGAACCTAGATCTCTGATACCAACAATTGTGGCATACAACTTATAAAACATGAGATTAACTAAGAGGAAGCGAATCATTTGCATCGGATTACTGAAAATCGCTAAAAATTAAAACTTTTTGCAAAGAGATCCAATTATAGGAAACTCTTACAAAAAAAACCATAGTATTACATTTACATCCTTGTTTGTAGTTACACTCCATGTAACATCTCTTCTCAAGGATTTCATACAACAGTTGCTTTACTCTACTATACAAAAGCAACATAAAACCTCAAGGCATTTAAGCCAAAATCTCAAGTCGATGATAAAAGCACTATCTACTGACTTCGAGGACCTGAGAGTACAGAGACGACACATAGGACTACTAACTATATAAAACTTGGCAGCCAGTGCCTCTACCTGAGTCATCAGTGCTGTTTCTGATACTGTTACTGCTTTCCTTTTCCTGCAAAAGAGTCTCTGCTTCTTTGTCTGCGTCCACCTAAAAATGTTGGATCCCACGGGGGTGAGACAATTGAAAATTGTCCCAGCGGGAGATATAACTCTCTGCCAAAACATTGCTGTTGCAGATTATCATATTAAAATTGAACAGGAGTTCTTACATATTGACAGCAGCATTATTCATTGTATGAACAGAGAAAGATAATCTCCTTTCCTAAGGAGAACATTGTATCTACTCATGGTAGATTCATAATCCATTTATCTAATTGCAGGAAATGTAAAGAGATATGAATAACATTTATCAACTGACATTGCATAAAAGAAGTATAACATCAGCCAATGAATTTTCGTATTCAATCCTATAGCAAACATGCTAAACGACTGATTACATTTTTACAATCCCACTTATTCCCTGAGGAGATGAGGTATACCGCTCATGCTCCAACCGACCACTGTGAAGTCGAAATCGGTACCATACAAGGTCACAGGTAGAGCCGGCTACCAAGACCTCCCATATCTCGGTCAGCGCGAGATTACATGCAGGACATCTTGTGTCTCTGCTACATTATAGCTTTCCAGGGTATACTGGAAACTTCGCTATCAGAGTTACAGTGGCGTGCTGCACTCTCTTCGCGATCGTGAGATTTCATATTTATCTCCATCGATCCAACATTTTCATTATTGGGATATGTGTACAGCATCTTCCCAATCATCGGGGGATTAGTGATACATCCTTCCCGGAATATATAATGAAGGATTGTGGGATCTTGTGTTTATCTACCACCAATCATGCATTAGGGCGTAAGGTATTCGCGCCCATCACCCCCACATACTCAAAAGTATGCCCTCCGGGTTTTGCCGCGGAGCACCCGTTTCACCATCACCAGTATGCTGACGATGATGGATCTATGGTCAGGGCTCTACATGATATGATTTTACTTGATTAATTAAGTACATTGTCATATTCTTTTAGCATCAATCGAGTTCTCAAACATATTTTATTCAGACAAATGCTATAAAGAAACATGTACTATTTTCATCATTCACTTCTCATTCTTTATGAGGCATTGGGATCTTAGTCCCTCATTTCAATACTGGGATTACTCATCCCTCAACCACATCATTATGATGCTTATCAAATCTGGGTATTCATACCCTCAATTCATCATTGTCACTGTTACCATTTGCTAGGTAACTATTATCTCCAGGTCCTTAGACCGAGGTATGTATGATACTTGTTACACAAGTATCTCACATGGCTCTCAAAGCCTATTAAATGTTTTGTCACCTTTCACTAGACAACAACTTATTCATGAGACTCATAAGGTCCATATACCTTTTGTTAATTTTGCTAAGCAACAACAACATTAGGCACATAAGGCCGTTCAACATATTTGTTATATGAATGTCATAGCTCAGGTCTGGCTATGCTCTTCATCTCATGATGTCTACATGATTAATAGACATGATAACAACCATACAAGTTATTGACCACATCATGTGATACATTAGTAACACCACTATCCTTTATCAGGATTATGGTTTACCACCAAATAGGGCTTTTCACTCCCTTTACCCACAATTAGGGTTAGGGTTTCCCAACTGACATTAATTAGGGTTTTATGCTCATGTAGCTAGATCAATCTTAATGTATTGCTCCACACTTCTAGGAGCATTCAAAGATATCATAAGTGTATGTTTATGATCACCATTCTCATCATATATCATTAATGATCGTCAATACAAGGTACAAGTTCAGTTCTCTTTCTTATTATGGTATGATTACCTCATACCCATTAGGGTGACTCATCCCCTTTAACAATGTATATAAGCTTATACTCATCAAAGTATATCAACTCATTACAATTTCATTGTAATATCTACATAACACACACTTCATGTGTTCTTCATCCAAGTATGTTGGATTGAGATGCATCTAGGTATTTCAACCCTGAAATGTTGAATGAGATATCTATCATGTCTTGATGTATCACTTTCTTCTCATTTCTATCTTAATTAGGTTAATCAACTAACCTTGTATTAAGGTATCTTCCCTCTTAATACTTTATCCACTAACATGTCATTTTCATCATATGATGCATAGGTTACACACTAGAATTGTCTAACTATCTTTAATAATGTGGACTTATTCAATGGTTAAACATTTCTGAATATAGGATAACCCATTATCCATCACTTTAGATATTTCAAACTCTTAGGATGTTATCCATATCATCATTAGGGTAGCATACATCATTCCTAAGAGTTTCATATCCTCATCTTTATAGAGTGTGTAGGGTTGATACATATGAATCAAGTTAAATACATGTATTGAATTAGATGCATAATGATCTAAGCAT
Organism: Alisma plantago-aquatica; assembly: GCA_963693085.1. Taxonomy (NCBI): domain Eukaryota; kingdom Viridiplantae; phylum Streptophyta; class Magnoliopsida; order Alismatales; family Alismataceae; genus Alisma; species Alisma plantago-aquatica. The sequence continues at coordinate 300,460,946 of OY856411.1, read as the reverse complement.
CATCTTACCTCCTTTACCCTTACTCATCAAATTATATCAACTTCAATTCAAGTATAGAACACCACGGCCGTGCAGCCTTGCACGGTCGTGCAAAGTGAGGCCACCACGACCGTGCTACCTTGCACGGTTGTGCTACAGAGGATCACCTCAAGAATCATGTTCATATATGAATTTTATTCTTTCATCCCTTCATCTTGATTAGGTCACATCAACCCTTCAATTAAGAGCATACTACAATGATTACATAGTATACCAAGTCATTGATCATATAAGTATATAGAAATTCATTCCTTAATTGACACTAATCACTTAGGTACTATTAGGGTTTCAACCTTTGAACCTTCATGTATTATCATTACTAATCATCATTGGATCAATAGAACATTCATCATCATTCATCATCTTAATTCTCAAAGGTTCAATCACATTGGACTTCCATTACATAAGGTATCTAGTTAAATTAGGGTTTCCAATGTTGATTCCTTCAATCATTGAATTCATGGAACCAATCATCAATTGGACCTATACTCATACTCCAATTGAGTTGAATAGGTCAACCTTCAACTGATTTGACTCTCAATTAACCCTCAATTGGTCATCAATTAGGGTGTGATTCAATTGAATTAGAGTTTGGAATTGATGATCCTTCATTACTAATCAATGTAAGACTGGTTACTTTGAAACCATGGAACCATCATCCAAATTGGGTATGACCTGACCCCAAACGGTCTTGAGGTCGTTTGGATGACCTCCAAACGTTCTTTAGACCGTTTGCCCATCATATCACTCAAATCCAAGCCATCTAATTAAGGTTTGGATCATTGGATTGATCACCAAATCAGCATTACATTGTATATCAGCTTGGTACCTTTAGACCTTCAAACACCTAACCATACTTAACCCTAGACCTCCAAACGGTCTTGGGTGACCACTAAACGGTCTTGAGACCGTTTGGATGAGCTCCAAACGGTATTGAGACCTTTTGGCTCATCCAACCTTTGGACTTTAGTGAAAAATCATCATGGATTGGTCTATCGAGTTGATCAACAAATCAGCACTTCATTGCAATATGATTAGTACCTTTGGACCTTTAATTGGTCAACTATACTTGACCCCAGACCTCCAAACGGTCTTGGGGTGATCCCCAAACGGTCTTGAGACCGTTTGGGTGATCACCAAATGGTCTTGAAACCGTTTGGGCTAATCAACCCAAAATTTCAACTTAACTCATTGGAATTTCAGCACTGTTTTCAATTAGGGTTTGCCTAATTTATTAGCCTTCAACTCATGATTCCTTTGGAGTTAACCTCTCAAATTTGGAGGGTCATCAACCAACATCATTAGGATCAGTAATCCCAAACGGTCAACGCTTGGTCAACTCAATCAAACGGTCTTGAAACCTTTTCCCAAAACGTCCAATTAATCAAGCTGAAAAATCAGCACTTAATCCAATTAGGTTTACCTAATTGATTAGGCTTCAACTCTCGATTATTTTGGATTTAATCCCTCAAATTTGGAAGGTTATAAACCAACATAATTATTAACAGGAATCTCAAACGGTAAATGCTTGGTCAACTCACTCAAACGGTTTTGAAACCGTTTTCCCAAACAGGTCAAGTTAATCAGGTTGAAAAGCAGCACTTAATTCAATTCGATTTGTCTAATTGATTGGTCTTCAACCTATGATTCCTTTGGAGTTAACCCCTCAAATTTGGAGGTTCATTAACCTAAATAATTAGTAACAATATTCCCAAACGTTAAACCCTTGTTCAACTCCTTCAAATGGTTTTGAAACCGTTTTCCACCAAATCGTTTGCAAACCGTTTGGTCACCGAACGGTTTGGTGAAACCGTTTGGTCCAACCAAACTTTGAAACCGTTTGCCCAAGATATTTGGGGAGGTGTGTACTTATGATGATGTCATCATCATCAAGCTCCAAACTCACGAAATCTCCTGTGGTTTCTATGGAACTTGCATCAATCAACCAAAGTTAAATTCGGAAATGTAGAAATGATCATTATTTGATGGAGAATTGAATGCAATAACAAAGTTAGGGTTTCAAGTTATAAAACCCGCCTCCAATTGAGCTCCAAAGCTCCAATACCACGGCAACAATGGTGGATGAAGCTCTTGAAACTCCCCCTAGGCTCGTCCTCAAGCTTTTGGATGAAAAAGTTGGCTAGGGTTGAAGAGGAGATCGAAATAAGAAGGAATCCATAATTTATTTTCGATTTCCACCATGAAATCAAGGAGAACGAAGGTCAAGGGCTTACCAACAGGTAGGGAGTCGTCCTCCTGCTCCTCTCTATCTCCTTGGTCGGTTTTTCAAGCAAGGGGAAGAAAGAAATCCGAAAAAGGCCTTGGTTTGGGCTTAGAAATGGCACTTTTATAAGGAAATTGATGAGAGAGAAAGTGCCTTATTAAATTGCATTTAATCCCAAAAATGGGGCCTCCTCTTCCCATTCAACTCCTTAGGTACGAGGCATCTTCCTTTTCCTTTAATTCTCCTTCATTATCCTCAATTTAAAGAAAAGAAAATTAAGCACCTTAATCATATTATATTAATATCTCATATGTGAGTGGAAATTACTTTCCTTTATAATAAGGTGAGTGGAATTTCACCTACTTAGGATATTTTCGTTCCTTATCTTGGAAAAGGAACGTCCATCCTTATTCAAAATCAACCAATAACATTTTGGTTGAAGGCCCTTTAATTAATACATTCATTTTTGCCCTAAATTGAATTAGGGTTTTGCTTTGGATTAAATCTTGATTATTTTAATATCAAGATTCTCTCTCCTCTAACTTAATTCAAATTAGGCTCACTCCTCATTTTCTTTTCTCTACATGATTCCAAGAAACATTAAGGACCTTATTGAAGTGGTAATTTTCATATTGAACCCTAGGTTTTGGGTAAATTGCACATTACACCAAAACTAGGTTTTAATGCACAAGGATTGCTTTACAAGCTTAATCTTGGTGCTCAAGCTTGTGAGAACCATACCACTATATCATATTCATTATTATGATGTCTCAACATCAGAGAAATATCTTATCTTGCAACATTTGCAATTTAATCTCTCAACTTGGGTAATTTGCACTTTAGTCCAAAATAAGCAAACATTGCTTTAACATTGTTCAAACAGGACCAAAATTAAAACATAAGCTCCTCTTGAGCCTTAATTACTTTTCACACGATAAGATTAAGGGTTTACTCAACCTTATTAGGCAAAACATCTAGGGTTAGCACATAAACCAGGTCAGGGATGTTACATCGGGGCTCTCATCCCTCTTCATCAGGTTCCCCCTCGGGAACAGCGTCGTCCTCCTCCTCCAGCAGACGATCTTCAACGCCCAAGGAGGGGACGCATCAAGGATCGGCCGAAGGAACTCCCGGTAGACAGGAGATCTCCTTAGGATTGGGAAATGCAAACATCTTTGTCCCCCTGGATGAAGTCGAGGACGAAAGCATAGATATCAGCATCGGGGGAGACTCTTCCGAAGAGTCTGAGGGAGAAAAGGGGGATGTCTACACAGTCAATAAAAGACATCTACCCCAACGGAGACACTCGATGGCGGACAGATTTCGTGAGCCATCTGAGATACCCTCCTTTGAGATGGCATATTTTGACAGGCAAGCTATCGGATGCCTAACGATCAGAGACCAGAAGTTGCTGAATAAGGTCTTGTGATTGCAGGCAGATGAAGATGACATCGTCTGGACCGAAGACTACCTTTCGGTGCGGCGGAAGGTTCTTCACGGCATGTTCCGCATGCCGGTCGTGGTCGGTAAGAGACTATTCAGGGTCCTGGAGAATGCACTAATAGAGAATATCAGCAGCAGGACAGGTCAGAGAGCAGTATACACAGCCACCCCGACCTTGGCAAGAAGGTTGATGAAGGGAGATCAAGACTCCCGTGTGGTGGCCTACATGCTGCAGCACATTGAAGAGCATAGGTTGAACCTAGTTTTGGCCCCATACAAGCACCGGAACGTGTGGTTTCTATGCATAGTAGACCTCAGAAACCGCGGCGTTCGGTTGTTGTGCTGCAGCAATGCTGAAGTACCACGCTCCGGGTGTATTTTATGCCGCCCGGAGGACGCGAAGCTGAGACTCCTGTCGTTGCGTATGCAACGGGCCATAAAGTGTGGAAGCCAACGTCACCAAGGACCTTGGAACTTCTTCACTATCTGAGACCTCCCCGTACAGATAGAAGAGGGGAGTGGAAACATCGTTATCACCATCCTGGGTGTAATTGAGGCACTCAACACATTTGGAAACTTGGGAGTCCTCAAAGACACGTCCTTCTATCAACGCCGGAGCATTTATGCCATGTTGCTAATCAAGGACAAGCGCTATTTCCAGGACGCAAGGGTACCGGAGCAACTGCTGGACAGTGACCTGGATGAAAACCCTTCTCAGTCCAGCAGCTCCTCAGAAAAAGAAAAAGAAGTGGCAACCATCACACATGGGGCAGGCAAACAGTTGGCAATCCTGAAGAAAGTGCACGGGACGGAGGACACTGCTTTGCCTGAAGCTTCGGAAGGGTTGATCACAAATTTTGACCGCTTTTCGTGTACAACCCTCACACAGGAGCAGGTCAACTCTATCCAGAAGAAGTTAGCTGATTCAACCCCATCGGTTGTTGCCTTTCAGGCAGGCGATGTCGTAGTCCCAGTTGATGATCTAAGGGACATGGTGAAGGAAGGAGGGTGATTGGCTGTAACAGTTGCAACCGCTTACATCCAGTACATACAACCAAAGCTAGAACAAGCATATATTGCCCATCCTATGCTGTTCAATGACATATGCCTCGCCGATGAAACAGGAGCGAAGAAAATACTTTTACAGAAGTTGGCAAGCGGAGTTCCCCGCGAGATCTTCCTCCCAGTTCTACATTACCACCACTGGACGCTCCTAGCAGTATACACCCGGGAACGAGCAGGAATTTTCTACAACAGCTCGGACGGCAACAAGAACCATCCAGTACCGTGTACTTCTGAACCTTTGTCATCCGTCGAGCGCTTGGTCTGAAAATACTATGACGAGGTGGCAAAGTTGATCCAACCATTCCTGGATACGCAAGAAAGCAAGTGGCACGAGCTCCAGTTCTCCCACCGCAGTCCGCAGCAACTTCCTTTATCCAACGACTGCGGCATCTACGTCCTGGAATGGATATCAAACAAAGAAAAGCCTGACCAACTCCACCACACCGTCTATCACAGCAAAAGGGGAGAATATGTGTGGGAGCTTCTATCTGACGCAGGCGTAACCTCATTGGAATAAAACATTACCTCGCCTTATCTACTTCACAACTCTGGAACAGAGTGTGGAGTAAGTTTGGGGGGTACCATGTACCAGTGAGGGAGGTACAAATTTTTGAAATTTTTTCATTCTTTTGTCCCTCGTTCGTTATTCTTTTGTGTACATATTTATCTTCATACCAAAATTTCGAAAAATTTTGCTTTTATTCTCCATGCTTATGTACAAAGTTTCTATATTAGTAAAAACCTGATGCAACTGCTTGCAAAGTTAGTTTTCTTTGTGCTTAACGAGATACAAGTTCTGTTTTATATATTTTTGATAATGTTGCTTCAAACGAACAGAAGATTACGTTTTTTCACGCAAAAAGAAAATTTCGAAAAATATAATAATCTCGCAAACAGCTAAGAGACGAGTATGGAGAAGGAAAAAGCTGCCCAAACAGCATAATTCTCTTTGTTTCCCCTTTACCCGACGAAAATCCCAAAAAGAGAGAGAAGCCTTATGAGTGTGAATAAAAGCATGAGAGTTGTGCCCAATAAAAGAAAAAAAATATATACACACACTTGTTTTCCAAAAGTACCCATATTTAGGCATGGTAGATCCGGGGCAGTGGTACGTAGGATGTGAAATCACTACTCTAAAGCCAACTAGCTTGGACTGTAGGGACCACTTTCCCGTTAACGGACCCTTACCTGGATGGACTGATGGAAAACAAGATGAAAAACCCAAAAAGCCTTAGCCTATCTTTTACACAACTTTCTGCCCAAAAAATAAAGCTGTTTGGTGTAGAAGCTAACTTCGGAATCATACACTAAAGTCTCGCTGAAGCTGTAGGAAAATGTTACTGAAATAATAAGGCAGGAAACGCAAGGTCTTTTGTTCGTAATGGGACAGCATTATCTCTAAAGGCATTACTATACTTGTTTTACCTCTTGGCCTGAAAGCTGTACCAAATAAGAAGAAGCATCACAAAATAAAGTTTAAATATTGATTGAGGACAATCAAAATGCTAAGTTTGAGGGAGTTGATAACACCAATTTTTTTGATATTTTAGACTGTTTTTCTGTTATCAAAACTGCCATTTTTAGCTATTTTCCTCTCTTTTGTATGCACTTTCGCAATAATTGGCCAAGCAATGCTCTTAATCCTATATTTCCATCTTTTGTAGAGTTTTTCCTCATTTTGGTGCAATAAGGTCGTCCCGGCCCACAGAATAAGTCCGAGCCTGATTCGTCCTTCCTGACGCCCGATACAACCTCTGCCCGACAGGGTGGAGCGACACAATGACGCACGACAAAAGGATGCCACGCAAGAAGGAGCATATGGACGACACACCTTCTACCCGACAGGGAGCCCAGCTCGCCCCGACAACCCAACTTGTCGGGCGACACAGCCACCCACCGGCAGGCGCGTCGTCCATCACGTGACCGATAGTCGACACTCCTGAGACGAGCGATACCAGTATCGGCCGTCTACCAACCCACAAATAAGGAGGACACGTGGCGCTTCGAGCACCATAACTTCCTCCAACCGCTGCCTATAAATAGCAGCTACATGGAGCCGAAAAGAAAGTTCGGATACTTCGGAATTCAGACAGTTGGGAGCTTTGAGTGATCTTTGGAGGAAACTGCGAGAGCAGGAGTATCGTGCCCCAGTGCTCGTGCCGGGCGACACTAGGTGAGCCCTTCTTCTTCCCGAGAGGGAGGGGATAGTTCACTTAGAACCGTCCCGGGCGACACTACGGGCCGATATCGGCCAACGATGATGAGTGACACAAGTGTCCAACAGTATGACGCGTCACTCCATGCCCGACACGATATCGAACCCGATACGCTTCTCCCGTCATGCGTGTCGCCCGAGAGGGTGTGTCGCCCGACTTGAGCGTATCGGCCAGGTCCTTGAACGATACATTCAGTCGTCATGGTGTGCCGCTCGAGAGAGTGTGTCGTCCGACACCGCTATATCGGGCTAGGCCCCTGTCCGGTATCGGGCGGGAGATTCTCTGTAGTCTGTCGCCCTTCTACATCAAGAAGGCGACATCTATCTTTAATTATGTTATTTAATTCCTTTCTTACGCAATGTATTAAGACCCTTAATGTGTATGGAAATAGAAAAGCTTAATTACTTATTGCTCTACACTTGGTGCGATATATTGGATGACTGCTATATTTGATATCTGAACTCTAGCTTGCATGTTTGGATCGTGTTTCGCTTAGCTATCGAATCGTGTTTTCCCGTCGCAACAGCTTCGAGAGTCGTGTTATGGCTCTAGTGTTTGGTCCGATTCTGGAGTACGAGAGTGCCTGGAACGGGGTTGCTTCAATAACATTCCACTCTAACTTAAGTCTGACAACCTCGAGAGGGGTGTTGATGCTTGGTTAGAAGTACCCACTGTGAGACGAGGGGTGCATGGTGTTACTACTGTCGCTTGTTTTGTTGTAGTCTTATCCTTCGCATCTTGTCCTAGCTCTAGTATTATCTTTCTGTCTCTGTTGCATGAAAACCCCTAAAAACTGCTAAATGACTAAAACCTTAAATCTCTCTGGTAGCTCCAGTTGGAGATAGTTTTCTTTATTTTATTTGTGACATCTTGTTGTTTCCCTTTTGGGAATTTATATCTCTTTATACCTACCGGAGTGTAGCGTGTCGATTCTGGGTTCTCAACACTACCCCCTTGTCCCTGTGTTCGACCCCGTATATCTACTTCGACCCCGTAAACAAAGTTGTGGGGGCCTAGAAGGATTCGGGTTTATAAATGTAAAAGCTCGACTACCTCAAATCCGCCTCCACTTTTGGACGCGCGATTTAGGCCGGTCAAGTGGTTGGTTGGATTTAGGTGGTACAAATCATATTCTTGGGGTAATAATAAAAGATGTAACACAGTTGTATGGTATATCCTGTTTAGGGTTAAATATGAATAACATTGATTGAGCCCCTTTGCCTTATCCTTTTATTGATTTCTTGAATTATAAGACGGTAACAGAAGTCAACTGTTATACATGTTCTTCATATTCCTTTTTAGAATATAACTTGATCTACTATTCAATAGTAGCTACCTAGTCTTGTTCAATTTATTTCATCTGTTGAGTACATATCATTTAGCAGAATCTACTCTACCTGCTTAGTATGTTGTTCTACCTGCTTATTATATTGTTTTATCTGCTTAGCTTATTTGTGATTTTAATAGACGTTGGAAGAGAGTTATATCTCTCATTGGGACGTTTGGTCTCACCCCATGGGTTTCCATATCTTTTAGGTGATCGAGTATAAGGAAATAGAGATCATTTTGTTGGTGTTGAGCAACAAGAGAACTAATAGTTGTTGAAAGGTTGGATATGCTACTTGTGTATAGAAGTAGAGCCATATATGTCATCCTTGTACACTTAGATCCTTGGGGAGGTTCTTGTTATATGTATCAATACGAGGTTTTGGCTTTATGCCCATTTTTGTATAGAGATGGCATATATGTATATGAGCAGGTTACCTTGGGTGACAGATATGGCTTGAGATCCAATGAACAATATCTTGTATAATATTTTGGGTAGGAGATATATAATACAGGTGCCTTTTGTGGACTCATGTACAAATTGTTGCAACTCTTATGGTTATATAAAATCGGTTTAATTTCCTACGTTTTATGGTAACATGGGTGTTTAGTTTTCATTTTGCAGTTTGGTTTTGAGTTATCTCGCTTGTTGTGACGTTGGGCGTCACAATCAACTTCATGCATTAACCCATACATGTGTCAACCTTGTAACCTTATAAAATTATAATAGTCGTGTTTTATTTTATTCAGTTGCAACACTATTTGTGTTTGAACATATTAAATTGAATAAATTGGAGTGTTATTCCTTGTGAAATGTTATGTGTTGTTTTGCATCATGGGATGCATTTCTTTTATTCAATTGTGTAAGGAGTGGAAACCCTCTCAATTTTCACTCCTGACACAATCAGACTTTTGATGAGCCACGCTACATTTTAGTAGATTACAATCATTCATTTCACAGCCAAGTATTGGTGAGTGAAATCAAGAATAGTAGGGTACTATATGATTAATTAAAGGGGCCCATGATATAGTTTAAAATGAACAACAAAAATATTAGTAACGTGTGATTTGGCATGGTCTAAAATGGAAACATGGACAATATAGCAATTCTAAAATTGTATAAAGTTAGAAACAACGAGAAAAAAATAGTTATAAAATACATATCTACATATTTCTTTCCTTGACCAGAGCTTGAAAGTTAAGGAATTAAATCCTACGTACCTTGAGTCGTGAACTTTATTTTCTTATGTGGCACAAAGATGCTAACTAGACGAAGAGCGAATGAAAACTTCAACCAAATGTTATTGCTTGAAGATTTTGAGCAGGTCCTCATTAGCACTTAACTATCTCTTATTTAAGAAAGGGAGTCGAGAAGCTCAAATTATCAAAAAAAAAATGGAAAATCCCTTCTCTCGTGCCCGCCCCCCCCCCCCCCCCCCCAACAATTTTCTTCGGTAACATATCAGATTCGAATGGCTACATAAACACAATGAAAGTTCACTTGCAAGAAAGGTATGACGTGCCAAGCCGTGCCACATCCTTCCTATTACGCCATGGATGTAAAATGGTTTACCTTTATGATGGTTATTATGAACGTAAACCCTATAAGCCGTAATGGACTAATAAAAAATCCTAGAATTTACGATATGATTAATTACCCATGATTGTTCTCCTGTCATCTTAGTAATATAGCAAACTTTAAGAAGAAGTCATTTTATTAAATATACATATGATGAAAATATTTACTAGTTGCGATGCAGTGATGGCAAATGTAGTAACTGTAGACTGGTGCGTCATTTTGACTATCAGGGTTTGTGCATGGTGCCAAGGCAAGGCAACAATTTGACAAGCCAAGTTGTCACCACATTCTAAAGTTGCAAGTGGGGAAAGTGGCTGATAAGGGAAGGGAGAGTGGGAGCAGGTGTTAAGGGTTCAAAAATTAGAATTTCAACCCATTCTTCAAGTACCAGGAGCGTTACTAAAAAATGAAAAGTGTGGTATAATTGATATTATCAGATCGTTGTTACATAATAAGGCCAAAAGATATTTGCCTTTTAAACTGAAATCCTTGCTACTTGGCGCTACCTATGAGTTTCGAAAGCCCTTTGTTGATTTATTTTTTTTGGCCGAATGATACCATTCGAGAAGCTTTTTTTTTTACTTTTTCTTTAATATAAAGCACAATGATGTCTAGACAACAAAGTTCTCAATAAATGGCCAGATACAATGTTACCAGCATCTAATTCGGTTTTCTATCTTGATTTCAACAAAATAAAGCACCACCAATGTAGCATATGATTTAGTACATACTATACAAGTAGGAAAGTAGGAAAATAGTATCCGATGTGGGAGAAGGAAAACCGATAAAAACGAAAGACAAAGAAACGAGGAGAAATGGTTAAGGACTAAGGAGATAGCTAGTTGAAACTACAAAACTGGGGTAGGAGAGAAGATACAAATGTAACGAACGTGTAATTTCTTTTCTTATTTTTTTTTACTCTGTTGATATAATTGTGTAACTTTGTTTTGACCTTTTTATATCAATTTGTTCCCTTACCGTTTTGATGCTTAATAATGAATTTACAAAACGCCACCGATCATCAGCAATTAGGAGGTTTAGATGTCTGCTCACATAGTTGAAAACCGACATGACGGTTTTGGTATTTTAGTGCTCTCTACTAAATGATAAATTTGCAAAAGTCTACCCGGCCGGTTGTAGCGCGGATGGTTCGGAACGGCTTTGGCCCCCCGGGGGCCCGGGTTCGATACCTCCTGTAGCTTGGAGAGGGGGGAGACTTTGGCCCCTGCAGATCCAATTTTTTTTTTTTTGCAAAAGTCAGGCTGCCATTAAGTTTAAAAAATTGCGCTCATTTACAGCGGACGTATTGGAATCTGATGAATGATCAGAGATCCTCGTGTTTGGCAGAGGCATGAGATAGAGTCGACATAGTATAGCAGTGAATTTTGAATTAGTAATAGATTTAAACCATCCATCAAAAGCAGCAAAAAGCATGTTTAGGCAAGTGAGTCTCTTTTTGATAAGGATCGGATACTCGTGCCAGAACATATAAAGGGAAAGGAGATGGTCTTATCAATGCGTGAAGGGAGAGAAGTGGCATAACCATCATTACATGTTGGATATACTTTGTGTAGGTGTCACCTCCAGTGAGGGAGTGTATAACTTGGAGGTTAGGCGTTTGATTACAGAGATAGAGCCTGATCTTCGTATTCAACACCGTTTCTATAATCACGGCGCATCTTGCATAGCAAGTGAGTTTTCTTAGCCCATTGGGGATGGGATGACTGCAGTTCAAACCCCACGCAACCCAACCACCAAAATACAAACCACTTTGCCTAGCCGAATCAGGGCTCACCGTCGGACGTATCATGCAAAAACGCTATGCGGCGCAGGAGGTATAAGAAATAGGTTGAAGTTGTGCACTGCAAGCAGAGTAGCAAACTGATACGAATAAAAGATGACCGCATAGATATTCGTGATGCAGACAATATATATACATAGCTGTTTTTTACACAAAAATCATGATGGGAGATCCGACAACTAGTTTCTCAAATTAGAATCGTGGTTGAACACCAATGTCTGCACTGCAAGCAGAGTAGCAAACTGATACGAATAAAAGATGACCGCATAGATATTCGCGATGCAGACAATATATATACATAGCTGTTTTTTACACAAAAATCATGATGGGAGATCCGACAACTAGTTTCTCAAATTAGAATCGTGGTTGAACACCAATGTCTGCACTGCAAGCAGAGTAGCAAACTGATACGAATAAAAGATGACCGCATAGATATTCGCGATGCAGACAATATATATACATAGCTGTTTTTTACACAAAAATCATGATGGGAGATCCGACAACTAGTTTCTCAAATTAGAATCTTGGTTGAACACCAATGTCTACTCCGTGTATGAGCCCACCCTTTCTTTACATGTATGTACATAATTAGGCAAATCAACAAGAATGCTGTTACTCCCATGTAATAAGGACCGGGCAGATGCTGTCACCCTTGGCAGTGGCTACCCTTCTGTTTCCTTACAACCCCTACGGTATCAGTTATAATTTACATCTCTGACGTAAATGTGTGAGCATGATAACTTAGTTTTGTTGGAGGGAGCAGTTATGAAAGATGGAATGATCCTTGACCCTCAGTGATAGCATACAGCAACTTTTCCTTCAATCTCTCCTGGAGACAAACGAAGATAGTGATTAGCCTCATTTTCAGAAGGTCTCTTAACAGGAAGATTGTAGTGAGAAGTTCCTATGCAGATAAATTTTTACACACTTAGCTGATAAAAAAGCACAGGTCAACAAGCTACTGCTTTTTACCTTAATTATATGATTGATATTCATAATAATTGGAAAGATAAATGACATAGTAAGAAAACAGCAATGCATAGACTGAGGTATAGAGCACTAAAATCATTAACAGTTTACTAGAAATTTTTAAGGTTTCCATCTCAACTCAAAAGCTTTAAATTTTCCAGCAAGATGATTTTACCTTTGAAGAATATGGAGGAAGCTTTAGATAGTTAGCACATGTCATTACGCTTGGTAACTCATCGTCTGGCGATCCATTGCAATGCTGTACAGGGACAAGACACAAGAGAATGTGTCATTTATTTTAGCTAGAAAAGAATAAAATAATTTCTGGTAATATTATTATATCGGAATTAAAACAGATCGAAAACCAAATTCAGTTCCAACACAGACCTTGCGCACAACAGTGAGCTTGGGATTAAGAGAAGCCAAGCCTCCCGGAGGAAGCCGGGGGGCTCCAGTTACAAACTGGAGGAAAGCTCTTTGCTGGTCAGAATTCAATTCTAGCATGACTTCCAAAAGCTAGCAACAGAATATATGTAAGAAGCTATCATGTTAGACTGATAACGATAATCTTAAAAGCGGTACTATAACGTCATGCTTACATCAAGAATGGGGGAACTGGAAGCTGTGTATCCATGATCAAACTTAATTTTGTCTGACATGTCACCCTAAAAATTAGAAAGAGAATCATCAGGATAACTAAGACTATAGTATCTTTTGGAGACCAAAATCAATGAAGGTAACCCAGATGACCGCTTACAGAACAGATATCTTGGTCACCACACAACACACGCTCCAGCTCCTTTTCGGAAAAGATTTGAAGTGATTTCAAGGGGAAGACCTGCATAGGAAGAAAACCAAAATTAGTTAATGAACAACCATAGCTATCTGTATGTTGAACCTGAAACTACCAAACGCCAACAAGACAGGCCACACAGAATAGCTAGATAGGAATCCCTGGCATCAGATACTTGCACCACTAACAAAATGCCAGGTGAGAACATTTTGTTTGACGACGGCAAGCAGGTAGTGTATACTGACATTTTGAACAAGATTGTATTTCTTTTCTTAAGAGTGAAGTTACCATATCAAATCCAGATTTGAATGCTTCCATCTGTCTGGAAATCCCATCCCCAATAGTTGCATCAACGACCAGAGAAGCATATTCTCCAAGATTACTACTGTTCACCTGAATAGAGTAAAGAGCGGTATTATAACCAGATGATATGAATACAAGGTACTAGAAAAAAGACCTTGAATAATTGAGAAGTGGTACCGTTTCTGCATGTCTAGATGCAAGCACATAATTTGGATAGCCCGGAACACTGAAATCTATACAGAGATCCTCGATTCTGGTCCCACGAAACTGTAAATCGTGTAATCTCGGACCTTTGTGTTCCATAATTTTTTGTTCATTTGCAAGCAATTGGAACTCAATTAAGGTAGCCCCCAATTCATGATCAAATGAGGAGATATCATATACATCCAGTTCCTGAAAACAAATCCAGAGAAACGTGAAATCAATAAGCTATATGACAAACATCCAAATGCCATTTTGTATTTGAGTGGAAAATAAAGAATAATCTCTAACCTGCTCCGAGATTAGTTTGTAGAAAGCCTTGGAAAGGGGTAGATCAAGAATCCTTCCATCTTTCAGTGCTTTTGCAATGATCCATCCAAAAAGTTTAAACTTCTTTAATACTTCTGAGAAGCCAACCTCATTTGAGGTTCTTTCTAGCTCCGACCATGGACGTGGAAACAAACCCAGAGGTGCAGCCACACATGGAGAGTTCATTGGCAACTCGCCACTTACATGAGAAGCACTGGAACAACAATTATCACCTCTCCACAATCCAAGTCCAACCTTCTGGAATCCATGACTAATCAGTGTGTAGAATTCTAAAGTCGGTCCAAGTCCAGTTCCGACTTCTTCATTATATTCAGTTTCAAGGATGTCCTTACTACCAGCATATGATTTCATCACCTCTTCAGCAGAACCCATAATGTCATTACGATCAATTTTAGCTCTCTTCTTATGAGTAGTTGGCTGTGATCTATTGCTGGTGCTTGCATTGTGTCCTTCAAGCAAGGGACTCCGTTGATTTTGCAAGGAACCTGATATAGCCAATTTGAAGTACTTGGATCTGGCAGTAAAAGTAAACAAGAAAGGGCAAGTGCCTACTAACTGATCAACCCATGCAGGCATGTTAGAGTATAACACTAATGGCTCTCTCATTTGCTGCTCCAGTTTTCCAGTCAATTTCGTGTTCAAAAAATCAGTGTCTGAAATCACAGAAGGTGTTACTTTCACATTCCCATTATCAGGCAGTACTCTTGATGCCATCTCTTGTTTCTTTGTCGGGAAATAATCCAACTGAACTGCAAATTTATTCAAACCTTCAAGAATTTTCAGCATAAACAAAACGTCATAACAGGGGTTTGACACTTCCATGCTACAAGGCAGCTTTCCAACCAACAAGCTGGAGAACCATGGGAACTTTGACAGAGAATGAGCAGACCAGTTCTGAGGGTTTCGATTGGCAGTCATGTCAGTCTCACTAGAGTTTGGTGAGTTCCCATGGTTTGGTTCCACCATCTTATAAGTTATTTTGTACACCATACTCCAAAATTCTGGGCCAATGACATTAAATGGATCGGCACTCGATTTTAGCCACAAAATAGCTTGACAGAGTGTAAGTGACCGATCGAGCTCATGACCATCCAAGTAAAAAGCCAGTTTTGGTTTGGCAACAGGGGATTTAGAAGAATTCTCATCCTTTGCATGGTTTTCATTAACAGACTGCATATCACAAAACCAAAGATGAGATTAAATTGGCAAAATACCAAATCAGTGACTTTAATGCCCAAGCAACACAGCTGTAGATAAATCCATTATGAATAAAGCAAAGTTTTTCCGAATTCTTATACGACATGTACTTAGTGTGCATGTGATTCTCAACCTAAAATGATGAATCACTAACTCCTTTGCTGCTGCTAGCCAAATATTCTCGAATGTTTACAGCCAGACATAAAACCGTTGAGAAATTTCAAACAAATATACCAAATGGTAGAAAACAGAATATACAGTTGCAAGTTGACACAGAGGAAACATGCATGTAAACGATTCATGATGGGCATATTATCTATGTTGAGAGTTATTTAATTAGTGTTTTATTATTAGTTTGTGATATGGGCCTAAGTGTCTTGGTCCATTAGGGTTGTCTTATGTCCTGTACGCTTCCCTGTTCTCCTATTTATAGGAGCAGGGTTTCTCCTATCTATAATATCGACTAGCCGTCTTTTACTGTTTAACATGGTATCAGAGCAGTAATCAAAAACCTAGTCCTAGAGGAGACCAAAAGAAATCGTTACGCCTGCGGGCGGCCGCCGCCTTCTTGGCTGCCCGCCGTCTACTTCTTGGTCGGTGATCATCTTGTTCCCTTTTGCACAAACCTCATGCCGCATGCCTTTCTCCCAACAAGTTGTCGGCAACTTCCGCCTTGCCGCCCCTACCTGAGACTGTCCGGCGTTACCTCCTGCTAGCCCCGACTCCCCCTTGGTATCAAAGTCATAGGGGAAACCCGAGGAGAGCCATCAATCCCTCCAAGGAAGTTTTCTTGAGGTCTACAATCATGTGGAACAGCAGCAGCTTGGAGTTTATCATTCACCGCTACAGTGTCGTACTGTAGCACGGCGGCCATTGTAGTGGCTGCTGCTCCCACACCGATTTATATTAGGTCATGCCCTTCTGGGATGACCTTTCCCTTGGTTGTAGCTGCCATATGGTGCTTGCGATTAGCTGCTATGTCCCTCTTTCTTCTTCAAATCAGCAAGAGTATGGACTGCTGTTAACAGTCTCTTATTGCAGCAGATTACGGCTTCAACAAACAAGGTGCAGAGGACTGTTTCCCCCCTTAAATCTGATCAAAAGGGGGCACCCCGGACCCTGCTACGTTGCCCAAGAAGGTTAACGGCAAAGGTACTCCAAAGAGGGAGCATTGGTAATTCTTCCCAGCCGTTGTCACCGGCGGAGTACTGTAGCACGACCCTTTTCTGGTCTAAAGTTGCTGTCCAAAGGCAATGTATTTGTCCGGGTCATTTTCTACCTTGATTTATGTTATCGGTTGCCTCCTCCACCTATTTGCCTATAGAAAAATTTTGCCTCTACCATTGTTTTTTACTGTCCACGCCAACTACTCTCTTTATTTTTTTCGTGGTTGGCGTGAGGGGGAGAATAGAGGATGAAGAGTAGAGGAAGAGATGAGATGGAGGAGAGATGAGGAAGACTAGAAGATATATATGATGTTGTGTATATGGATCTTCATGCTACCTTTATTGTTGATATATGGATCATTTTGCTGCTATTGTTGCCTATTCATCATCTACCTCGACTGCTATGAAGTTACATACTTGGACGTCATTGATACTACTGCCTGCTTCTTGGAGTTTTTCACATCTAGAGTTTATTTATACTGCCTATTTAGTTGATGTCTTCTATCTGGCTACGTCTTCTACTGCTGTGTTGCCAACACTCTTTGGCTTGTCCATGCTTTGTGCATGTCGACTCGTCCGTGCTCTGTTTTGCACGTCGACTTCTACTGCCTACTGTTGTGTGCCAGTACTCTCTGGACTTTGCTGCCTGTGACCCGGCACTCTCTGGGATGCGACGTTAGCCACTATGCGACGTTAGCCACTATGCTTACTACTGCTCCAGATTCTACTATGATGATCAAGAAGCTTTTGTGACCTCTTGCTTGCTTGCTTGGAGTATCTACTTGAGGGGGAGTGTCTGAGTGTTTGAGTACTTTAATGTAATATTAAGAGGGAGACAGTTTTTGTATGGGTCTGGTTTATCTTTTTATTCTGTTTCTTTATTTTCTTAGTCCAACTATCTGTTTGCAAGCTGATTTGGAATTCTCCCAACTTCAGCTTGAGGGGGAGTGTTGAGAGTTATTTAATTAGTGTTTTATTATTAGTTTGTAATATGGGCCTAAGTGTCTTGGTCCATTAGGGTTGTCTTATGTCCTGAACGCTTCCCTGTTCTCCTATTTATAGGAGCAGGGTTTCTCCTATCTATAATATCGACTAGCCGTCTTTTACTGTTTAACAACATATATTACCTCGGATGAAACAGGTGTTTGCTGCTTAGCCTCCAAGACAGCTGAATCCTTCGGCAATGTTCCTTCAGCTTTCATGTCTTCACAATGAAGATTACATTTATCAGTCTCCGATTCAGCAGCTTCCATTCTCTCAGAAGTTTCAAGCTGAGTTTCAATCATCATAGGCTTGTCATCATCACACGTTTCCTGGGGACTGACCTTAGGCCACAAATATTCTTCAATGGCATCAAAGGTTGAGGAAGATTCAATATATACGGTCTTTGAAGGCATCTCTCTCATAACAGAGTCGTTGGCATCCTTGGTGAAAAGAGCTAGGAAGCACGGGTGTGTTGTTTCGCGCTCAAAAGGTATTCCGGCATAGTAAAGCTTGGTAGTGTTGGGTGGAACAACAGGAAAACAATCCAGAGATGACAAGGCCGCTTGCAGTTTCCTTACTAAAACTGCTACCACTGGCTCTCCAGAGTTCTGACACCGTTCTGACCAGACAGTGCTAGCAAAACTATGGACCCTTGATTGAATAACTAGATGGTGATCCGGACTGAACTTGTTCTCTGTTTCTCTACGGAGATACTGACCGTTGCAGAGGTAGTTGATGAACGACTTGGAGATCTTACTTTCAATCAACTCAAATGTAGACAGAGCTTCGTTAGCACTTATCTCAGACATTATTTGACCCAAAATGTGGGACAAATACTCTTCACTCACTGAGGAGTAAGCTTGATTGCGGTTCTTAAGCACGTTATCATCCAGTACAGAGCAGAAGGTTTTCAGTTTATTAAGGACATCCGAACCGGCTTCGAAACTCGTCAGAGCATTGCAGTGGGTCTTCTTTATAAGCTTAGCCAAAGTAACAACCACGTCTTTTCCAACTTTGCAAGCTCCTTGCTGCGGGGACAGCTTAAAGGTCTGACATAAACAATGGCCAGTGGTTTTCGCAGCTGATTGGGTTGGATTCTCAGGATTAGCAGCGGAACTAGATTTTGCAGTGCTCTCTTGGGTCAAGAGCCTATCTATTGCAAAAAGGACGCCTTCCTTCATAAACTGGTTCAAGAATATATCATGGTTCTTCTTAAGGAGGTTATTAGCAGTCTCCAGCACAGATATCAGCACATGGTCGTCTCTGCAGGTCAACAGGCTAGCCAGAAATCTGTTTGCAAAAAAACAAGAAAGGCATCAGGTAAACATCTATCCTTCGGTGTTTGGAGACTACAGATGCCAAAATCGTAGGATATGTCATTCACCTTGATATATTTGTTCCACTGAAGGCATCAAGAAGCAAATCTGAAGAGCAATACTGGACGGATTTGTTTATGATAGAGACAATCCCATAGCAAAGGGACACACTCGCACCAGATTCAACTATCTTCAATAGACAAGAGTAAAGATGATTGTTATATAACATGAAGCACAGTTACAAAATAAACATGATAATTAAAATGCGTTACAAATTTAGGTGTATTACGTGAATAGAACACAATTTAAGAATATGTTCACGACAAAGTGAGATCATTTAAGACAATGAAAATAACCGAGAGAAACTAAATTTAGTGGCACATACACGGCACAAGCTATTATTAGCCCACACGATTTACCTGGACAGATACAGGGAGAATATCCATTGCAAACTTGTTTAGAAGTTCAGGTTGTTCTTTAAATATGACTTCTTTGGCTTGCATGGATTGAGCATCCTCACCTTCAGCAACAGTGGAAGGGAGTAGTTGATTCAACAACTTGACAACGTTGAGCACCTGGAGAAAGAAATGGACACCACTATTTAAGAAAAAACCCGGAGCAAACATCTTAAAACAAACTTGATAGCCATGTGTTTAAACGGGTTTCAGGAATAAGTTACTGACCAGAGTAGAGGTTTTACTGCCCACAGTTGTACTGGAGGCATCTTTTTGAGCGAGCATCATCCCCCTCAATTTGCCGCTGATGTCAAGCTCCAAGAGTGTCTTGACTGCTAAAGGGGATCCACATGCAAGGCTAGAGAGAAGCCTAAATAGATCCTGAAAGTACATATTGTCATCATAAGTACACTTCATATGGGTATCACGTACCAAGTTGCTCAGATAACAAGGTATGTGTGTGTGCAGTTTTGTTCCCTCACATCATGGTTGGAGAGCACATTCCCCATCTGCCCTTCTGTGGGTATCATGTCGATACACCTAGGAACTAAGTCATGCTTGCAGAGTTGATCCAGCAGGTCCGGGGAGGTCTTGAGATTCTTAGCTATCTTGCTGAAGCAATTAACAACAGTCTCGACGACCTAGCATTTGGCAGATTCAAAGTTTAGCAACTTCCCATTGACTGGCAGTTTGAAGTTTGAGGAATTGATATGCCTTGCAAAATCCAAGGATGTCGGGTAAACAAAAGGAAACGGTGGAGTACCTTGGTATCCTGGTACTGCAGAAGATTGCACAGAGTTGGGACAAATTCCATGACATGCTTGGAGCAAGACATAGGAAATTGCCAGCACATGTTTAAAACGGCAGAGACTGCAACTCTCTGTGTGGGAGAAGATCAATTTTTTAGGGGATCAGTAATTAAACACTTGTAGGTTTGAATAAGCAACACTGTAATTATTTTTAAGGTCTTAATAAAAAATACAACATGCAGAACTACAAAAGCAAAATCAAAGAAACTAAAGCAAGGAAAAGTCTGCCGGCGGCAGTTCAAATTGTTAGTGGCAGTACCTGAACGGTGGTGGAGAAGAAATCCAGGTACGTGAGGCACGAGTTCCCAGCACCTGCTTGTAGACTAGCCACTGGTTGATAGAACGATATCTTTTCAATCGCTTGCAAGCACTGCATAATACGATGATAAATAACATGATTACGATTATTAGCAGAGCAGTTGCAGTAAGGCACGCCAAGCAAACATAGCAAAAGATAATGGCAAAGCCCCCGAACCTGTTCCGCGACATCCAGGTACTCGATCGCCTCGAGTCTCCCAACAAGCACGGGCAAGGCGGCGTTCTGTACGAGGAAGGCCGGTGCCCTGTCCGTTGCGTCGCAGAGGTACTCCATGGCCCGCACCGCCAGAAGCATGACCTCGGGCCCAAAGTCTCCCCCGGCCGTCTCCACGAGCCGCGGGACGAGCTTCTCGATCGTCGTCCGGGAGATGTCGTACCCGTCCTGACAGAAGCACAAAACCTCGCACACGTCCGTCAGGGCGGGCATGAGCAGCGCCGGATCGCCGGTCTCCATCGCCGCGATGATCCCGGTGAGACGCCCCGACAAGGCACCGCCGTCTCCGTCGCCGCCTCCCCCTCCGCCGTCATCGTCTCCGTCGGACCCGTCGGAGTGATCCCCGTCGTCGTCGTCCCCGCCATTGGCGTCGCCCCCTGCGGCGGCGTCTCCCTGGGCGACAGCGACGCCGTCTGGCTGGACGACAGCGGGGCCGTCTGGCTGGACTGTAGAAGTGCCGGCCGTTCCGGATTCCGCGGCAGCGGGAGCGTTTGCGCTGGCCGCACCGCCTTCTACAGCGGCGACAGTATCACCCGAGGGAGGGGGAGCGATGGTAGAGGACGAGGACGGTTGGGCGTCGGCTGCGGGGTCCGGGCGGACGACGGAGCTGCACGCGCGCTTGTCGCCATGTACAGGCTGAACTACCTCTTCATCCTGGCGCTTCTGGCCGCGGCCCATTGCATTACCCAGCTTGACGGAGTACGCCGGTTTCGGCACAAGCGGACTGATTACCTGAAAAAGGAAAGAAAAAAAAAAACACACAATAATAAAAGAGTCATATATAAGGCGGAGATCACCGTCGACACCACGTCATCGAGGCACCGATCATAAAAAGGCGATGTAAAACCCCAATCACAAAGCGAAGAAAGCAAAAGCGATCACCGGAAAACAGAGAAGAAAGGAAAAGCGATGTATGTCGCCGACGCCGATCACACCGCGACGAACCTGCTACGGTGGTGGCAGAGCGGGAGGAGAAGAGGACGGAAGAGCGGCAGGTAAGCAGCGCAGTCTCGGGGATGTTCTGTTGCAGGGTCGTGCGGATTACGCGGCGGCTTATA
This sequence comes from Alisma plantago-aquatica, assembly GCA_963693085.1. Lineage (NCBI taxonomy): Eukaryota > Viridiplantae > Streptophyta > Magnoliopsida > Alismatales > Alismataceae > Alisma > Alisma plantago-aquatica. The sequence continues at coordinate 300,439,140 of OY856411.1, read as the reverse complement.
TACGCAGCGGAGGGGAAGAGTCAAGAGAGAAAGAGGAGAGTGTATGGGGATCGTTTGGGGGTTTTGGGTTGGTGAGTATCTTTCACAAGAATTTGATCTCGAGTTGTGAACCAGAGTCCCAAATCTCGAAGCGGAGTCTCCGAACCCTCCGGGTGGGCTTTGTATCCGGCCGCACCGCACCCCTTCTCTCACTTCGCGAGAAGCCGCGGTGCGCCCGTGCCCCAATTTTGGAAACGATGGGGTACAGAGAGGCGGTGGTAGTTGTGGTTTGAGGGACTGACGTGTACGGGCAGGCCGAGGAATGCGCGCGGTTTTGGTAGGATTCCGCAGGTTCCAGCGGTGCGTCCGTCTGCTTTTTATTTTGAGTTTATTCCCATTAACCCCCTCTCTTTTCTTGAAATCCCTACAAACCCCCTCCCTTTTCCCTAATTCTAATGACCCCCCTCTGATTCCTTTTCCGTCACCTGCTGTGACGGTGCTATATGGGCGGATGTTTCTTTTCTCATTTCAATTCGTTGGTGCAAATCAACGTTGCCCTTACTTATATATTATTAATTCATATATTATACTATATTAGGATTATTCTGATTATATAATTCTTAAAATTTTAATGCATTTTATATTACTGTTTATATATAGGATGTTATATTTTCGGTTAGAAACGATTGACCAATTTTTTTTTTCACAGTTGGGTTTGTAACCTGTTAGGATCCGAATTTTGTCGGTCAAGCGTGTGACCTACTAGGATGTGGATTTCTTTCGCTCTATGAAAATCTAAAACCAAAATATATGACTGAATTTAAAACTTTGAGCCTACCTCATTTTTCTAATTTAACTAATCATGGTCTCGAACTCAGATTTTGATAGTTCTACATGCTAAGTGTCTTAATTCATATGCTACATCAGCAGTAGGGCTATGGATAGGGTATGGTGCGGGTATGGTCATATCCATAACCGTAACCGTTTAGTTAAGCGGATATGGTTACAGTTATATACCCGCTTTGTCGAAAGCTATACCCGCAACCCGCTTTGTCGAAAACTATACCCGCAACTACCCATATACGTATAACCGCCGGGTATATAGATGGGTAATTGGGTATATGGTTATGTTTAACTTATTATAATAATACACTACAAATTTTGAGATACAACAAACTACCACACTTAAATTGATAGGTTATGGAGAAATATCATTAAAGGCAGACAGAAGAGACGAGCGGAATGAGGGAATGACTTTATGACCTTCTTAATTAATTGAAATGTACTTGTGTTGCCATAAAAGTGTGCCAATGGATTTGCTCATTATCCTATTACAAGGTACTTATATGACTAGATTTGAACGCTACAATATAGAACACTACATTCTAATATAAATGTTTACTATTTTAAGGTATATATACTTGCTAGATGTGAGTCATACAATATGCACCATTACATCTTAATTAGTGAAAATTATTTATGTAAAATATAAGTAAATGGGTATATGGATATACCGGGTATGGATATATACATAACCATAACCTTACCTTGTAAGAGGCGGGTATGTGAGTATAAGGGTAAGCGGTTACATGATTATAAAAATTTATACTCATTACGGGTTTAGTGGGTATGGACTTGAGGGTATGTGGGTATACCCATGTCCATTTACACCCCTAATCAGCAGTTAAGCCTAATTTAGATATTTTGCTAATTTAACATTGAACCAACTAGTCGAGATTTATCCCAAAAATCTAATTCGAATTGTGAAAACATATTTTGATTTTTTTTTCTTTCAATGTCTTTCCCTTTTCACATTTATTATTTTTAATGTTATTCAAACCATTTAAACATATATGATATTATTATGCTTCGCGATATATATATATATATATATATATATATATATATATATATATATATATATATATATACATATCCTTGATTGGGCATAACGTAAGAAGTTCTAGATCGATTTTGCACCAAATGTAATCTTGGCTAGTATTGGAATTGATGTTGGGTATCATTTGTAAGGAAGTGAGGTCTGACATTTTGTTTCAGAGGTCGTCGTCATCTACATTAAACCAATCAAGTCAATTCTATCTCTTAAAACCAACAATTTATTTTGATTTAAGTTCGAATCGAGCAAACCAAATCCAGATCCTAATGATTTAGGCCTGACTATTGAAAAATATTTAGCTAGTCGTTTCTAACCCAGACCGACCCAGACCCAAAATTATAACAACTTATATATAAATAATAATATAAAATGCATTACTATTTTTAAGAGTTATATATGTCATACAATCCTAATTATAGCAAAGTATATTAACTAATAATAACATATAAGCAAGGGTCACGTGGATTTGCATTAACGAAAAAAAAAAAAACAGCCGCCCATGTAGCACCGTCACGGCAGCTGACGGAAAGGAAATCAGAGGGGGTTGGTAGGAATTAGGGAAAAGGGAGGGGTTTTTTAGGGATTTCTAGGAAAGTGAGGGGGGTAATGGGAATAAACTCTTTTATTTTTTGTATAAGTCGAAGGCGAAACTACTTTTCTTGGGCAGCACGGGTTTCAATAGAGGAGGGGTTTGGGTTGAACTCACCATTAGTCATATCTTTATCATCTTCTTCACTAAAGAGATCGATACATGAACTCATATGTATGATCCACTAATTGCATTTTTATAACCTTTCCTAAACCAAGGATGCATTAACTCATACTTATCATGCTGTGTGTAAGTATCCAAGTGCATTGCATGTTTTCAAGTACATCCTTTCCTTAAGAATATGTATGCAAGCATAACCATTAATTTTTAATCTCATTTTATTATTACCAACAAAAGCCATTTTGGCTGGAGGAGGGCGTAATTCCTAAACAAAAGATTACATATTTATTGCGACAATGTTGGGTCTTGTAGTAAACAGCTAATGAACTAGAACTCCACTTTATGGCAAAGTGGTCTTGGCAAGCCTGGCCCAAGGTTTGAGCTTCCCAACATACAGATACATACAGTAAGATCCTTTGTCCATGGGATTTGACTTCGATCTGTCCAGAGGGTACATTTGATTGTAGCCAAGCCGAGATTGACATGTTTCGACACTTTATAGTTGTCAATGGAGATCTCGTCCTTGTCATAAAGAGGCCACTTATTGTTTCTAGGTTTGTAAATGTTTATTACTTTGGCTTACACATGCAGTATCGGCTCATCTATGGCCACCGTATCTTAGTGTAAAAAACATTAGTATGGTTTGACCCAAACACCTATTTCCAGAAAAATGTAATGATAGTATTCGATGTTTCTATTTTACTTTGTTTCCATAGACTAAATACCATCCGATATTGCCAAGTAACTTCCAATCATGGTTGGTGGTGGATGTGTTTATCCGTTTCCTAAGAATGTGTATGCATATTTATTAATTATTCATCTTTATTATGTCCAACATAGTCCACTTTGGTGGGACGACGGTGTGTTTCCTAAAGAGAAAAGTTGCATATTCATAGCGATCAAGTTGGGTGTTGTAGTAAACAGCCGTTAAACTACAACTCCACTTTATGGCAAAGTGGTCTTGGCTAGTGTGTCTTGTTAGAAACATATCCGAATTTGTAGAAGTTTTCATGACAAGTGTGTCACCGGAAGCAACACGTACAACAACGACACAGCATAGATGGCGGTACGAACGACGACAGAACGGAAGAAACACAGATGCACTGAGCGGAAGCGTACGGTCTCCAAAGCAGGCGTTGATTTCTCTCCCCTCTGGATTCTTCGATGGGTGGCTGTCGGTTACGGATGGATTCCATGGAGAGAGGACCAAACCTTTATATAAAATATTTAATGCCTCTCTATCCATCACCAAGAGGCATGACAATTATGGAGTCTACAATAAAACCCCAAAAGATGCACCCCTTCAGAAAAATCTATTAATTAATATATCATTTTTATTTATTTTGGGTCACACCGTCAGAGGGTTATTTAATATTTTCCCACTTGGCCCAAAATATCATGGCAATAACACTTAACAATTTTCCATTGATGCTCAACATAAACACCTCTATATAAAATGATAGATATGAGTCATAGCGGTTGATACTAAGTAAACTTATACTTCCTTCTATGTACTACAATATCTAAGCATCTTATACGTAGTGGTATAAACTTTATGAATAGATTGACCTCAAATCCATTCTTTGGTCTAACTTTATGTCAAAATTGACATTCTGTTATAGCTAGTATTGAAATAGAAATAGTGAGTTAAATATGTGCACACAATAAATAGTACATTGTCACGTCACATTAATCATTACACATCAAATGACTTTCTCAGACCCATATTCTTTACATGAGATGTATACAATCCTGGAGCTAGCCCTTTTGTAAGAGGATCTGAAATCATATATTGTGTACCAATGTGATCAATTATTATCATCTTGTCGTCAACTCACTCATTGCCAACATAGAGCTTTATGTCTAAGTGTCTACATGCAGTGGTACTTTTATCATTATTAGCAAAAGTGATTGTAGCTTTATTATCACAGTATATCTATATTGGCTTATGAATTGAATCAACAAATTTAAGATCTTCTATCATATTCTTAAGCCAAATTGCATGTGATGATATTTCATGGCAAGCTATAAGCTCAGCTTCCATGGTGGATGAAGTCATAGTCTTTTACTTGACACTCCTCCACGATATTGCACCACCAGCTAGTAGAAAGATATAGCCTGTTGTAGACTTCCTACTATCTAGACAACCAGCAAAATCTGCATCTGAATACCCTATAACCTCAAGGTGATTTGTCCTTCTATATATAAGCATGCAGTTCTTTGTCCCTTGCAGGTAGCGCATCACCTTCTTTACGACTCTCCAATGGTCCATACCTGGATTACTTTGGTAACGATCAAGCATTCCAGTAGAAAAAACAATGTCTGATCGGGTGCATATCTGGAGATACTATAGGATCCCAATAGTAGATGTGTATGGTATCTTCCTGATTTCATTCCTTTCAATGTCATTACTAGGACACTGCTTGGAGTTAAACTTATCTCCTTTAACTATAGGTGCAGATCCAGGTGAACAATTTTGCATTCCATACTTCTCTAAAACTTGAGATATATAAGCCTTCTGGGATATTCCAAGTATGTCTTTAGCCTGGTCTCTATGAATCTCCATACCGAGTACATACGTAGCTTCACCCATATCTTTCATCTCAAAATTTGAAGAAAGAAACTCTTTGATTTCATGTAATATGCTCAAGTGATTACTTGCTAGTAGAATGTCATCTACATAAAGAATCAATATTATAAACTTATTCCCACTGACCTTGAGGTATGTACACCGATCAACAATATTGGGTTTAAATCCAAAAGTTGATATAATGGTGTTAAATTTTATATATCATTGTCGGGATGCTTGTTTAAGTCCATAAATTGATTTCTTTAGTTTGCAAACCATATGACTTCTACTATCATCAATGAAACCTTCTGGTTGTTCCATATAGACTTCTTCAGATAAATCCTCATTCAAAAATGTCATTTTCACATCCATTTGGTGTAGATCAAGATCTAAATGAGCCATTAAGGCTATGATTATTCTAAAAGAGTCCTTTGATGAGACTAGAGCAAAGGTCTCTTTATAATCAATGCCTTCCTTTTGTGTGAAACCCTTCACAACTAATCTAGCCTTGTACCTCTCAATTTCACCATTTGAGCTCCTTTTGGTCTTAAAGAGCCATTTACAACCAATAGGTTTAATATTCTTTGGTAAAGGTACAAGGTCCCATAATTTATTCTTATCCATGGATGATAGTTCCTCCTTCATGGCATCAAGCCACTTAAAGGAATTTTCACAATCCATTTCCTGTGAAAAGGATAAGGGATTAATATCTTCAAAGTCAACATTTGACTCTTGAAGGTATACAACATAGTCAGATGGGATGGTGGGCCTCCTTGATCTTATGGATCTTCTTAATTCAACATTGGGTTCTATAATTTCTATAGGCTCTTCAGGTTGCTCTTCATCATGAGTATGATCAACTTGTTCATTAATAACCTGAGTACGAGCATGATCTACTTCTATTGGCCCATCCACTTGACAATTGTTTATGGGAACAATAATTAGATAGCCTATATGTCTTTGACTAGGTGCAGGTGTAAGAGAATTATCCTACATTTCATCAAAGGATATATTCTGAAGTAGGTCATTCCCACTGAGATGATGATCCTCCAAAAATCTAGCCTTACCCGTCTCAACTATCTTTTGTGGGTGAGATAGACAGTAAAATCTATATCCCTTTGACCTTTCCGGATAACCAATAAAGAAACCACTAGTGGTTCTTGGGTCAAATGCCTTCTCATGTGGATTGTAGATTCTAGCTTCTGCACGGCATCCCCATATGTGCATATAGTTCAAGGATGATTTCCTTCCTGTCCATAATTCATATGGGGTTTTCTGGACAGACTTGCTAGGAACCTTGTTTAATATATGCACTGCCGTCTTTAAAGCCTCACTCCACATTATAGAAGGAAGGGGTGAATTACAAAGCATTGCACGAACCATTTTATTTAATGTTTGATTCCTTCTTTCAGCTACACCATTTTGACTTGGTGTGCCTGGCATTGTATATTGAGGTACAATACCCTCTTCTTGAAGGAAATGTGCAAATGGTCTCTTTCTTTGTCCCATCTCAGTGAACCTTCCATAGTATTCACCACCTCTATCTAATCTGACTATCTTAATCACCTTACCTAATTGTTTCTCTACTTCAACCTTAAAGTTCTTAAAAGCTTAAAAAACCTCACTTTTATCATTTAATAAGTAGAGGAACATATATCGTGAATAGTCATCAATAAAGGTTGCAAATACTTTTCCCCTGTAAAACAAGTCGAGAAGGGTCCACAAATATCTTTGTGAATTATTTCTAATTTTCCGTTACTCCTATTTGCTCCCTTTTTAGAAGTGTTGGTTTGCTTAGCTTTTATGCATTCAACACATGACCCAAAATCAGTAAAGTCTAAAGGCCCTAAAATTCCCTCCTTTACTAATCTCTGGATCCTTTCTTTGGAAATGTGTCCCAACATTCGGTGCCAAAGAAGTGATGATTTCTCATTTAACAATGTACATTTATTACCAATAACGTTATGCTGGACTGTAAAAGATTGCTCAAATGGGGTTTTAATTGAACTTGATAAAGATCATTTATTAAAACACAAGTACCAATAAAATTGGAGTTTTTATACAATGATAGTTGTCCACTTTGAAGAAAGAAACCATAGTTTAATTTATCTAGTCTAGAAACAGAGACTAAATTTCTACTATAGTTTGGTACATAAAAGGTATTTTCTAAGTCCAGCAACTTTCCATTGTCAAGGATCAATCTGCATGTGCTAACGGCCTTTACGCAAGAGCCCAATTTATTTCCTGAATAAAGGACTTTTTCACGCTCTGTTGGTTTCCTTTGATTCAGAAATCCCTGCAATGTATTGAAAATATGCACAGTGGCACAAGAGTCAAGCCACCAACTATATGAAGGAACATTTGAAAGATGACATTCATATAAAACAAGAGATGTTATACCTTTCTTTTCCAACCATTTTTTGTACTTGAAGCACTCCTTTTTAACATGTCCTTTTCTTATGGCAGAAGAAGCATTTCATGTTAGCCTTGCTTCCCTCAGCCTTGCCATCTGGTTTGGATATTCCACCAGAGATAGGAGCAGTTCCCTTCATTTTTCCTTTACCCTTGCGGCCACATTTGTTGTTGGTGCTTAGATGCGTAGCAGGGACCCCTTCATTCTTAAGTCTCTCTTCTTCTTGAACAGACATGGCCAATAAATCATTTATTGACCATTTTTCTTTTTGTGTGTCGTAAGAGACCTTGAATGATCCATACTGACTAGTCAAGGAAGTTAAAATGAAATGAACAAGAAATGCATCAGAGATGGATAACTCCATCTCATTGAGTTGTGCGGCAATATCTCTCATTTCCATGATGTGTTCACGGATCCCACAAGAACCGTTGTATTTCATAGAGCACATCTTTGCCATTAAGGTGCTAGCCCTAGACTTACTAGAAGAAATGCATATTGTTCCTCCACTGCTTTTAGAAAATCTTTTGTCAATTTAGAAGTAGGAATAGACCGCCTAATATGCTTTTCCACATGTACTTGCATAAGAAACAAACTAGGCCTATTAGAACGTTCCCACTTATCATAATTGGCTTTTTCGGCAGGGGCGCTTTCCTCTGTCAGTGATTGTGGTTTTTCCACTCAGAAAGCTAAGTCTAAGTCCATGCACCCTAATGTAAACATGACCTTTTCTTTCCATTCATTGAAATTTGATCCATTGAGAATTGAGATGTTATTTTCACCATATAAAGATGAGGAAACAACTGCAATAATTTAAAATATCTATATCAAAAATCACAACAGATATAAAAGTAAAATGAGGACTACTTGAATTTACTTTTATCTACTAGCTCTAATTAATCATCATATGTATCTTTGGATAAACACAAAATAGAGTTAGTCACTTAATGTGAGTATAACAAGATCAACTTAACTTATATATTAGGGTAACAAGATAATATGTACCTTTGGGCAAATTATTTTATTAATCTAATAATTGAATTCAAGTTGTCTTGCCTTTTTTAGTCCAAGAAATTGATCTACCTTTGGGCAGTATCATCGTCACTTAGAATCAAGTACATCTAGTGTTACTTAGTCATTAGTGTGAATAAATTTCAATACTACATAAATATTATGTATTGAAAAAAAATGTAGCATTGTATTTAGAAATTTATCTACACCTACAGTAACATTAATGCATTAAGTCTTACTCGATTAATCCAATTATACTCAACTGTAAGGAAAAGTAACCTTTTTCTTTATATATGATAAGTCAAAAAATAAATCGTTACAGACATATCACATTCACATGTGATGTAGTTGATAAAATATATCATACCTTTTGGGTTGTCAAAACCGTAAACTACCAATAAAATAAAACCATCAACGCCACAATGGGCAGTCCTGGAATCAGATGCTCATTGTGTTGTTTGTTAATTATGCAAGTCCAATATCAGTGATATTATACCCAATTACCCGCAATGCATAAAATAGCATCTTGTTCATTATTGGACACAAACTGGTGGAAAACGAAAAAGGCATGCAAAGGTATGGAAAAGAAAACGTGAAGAAAGGTTCACGTAAGATAGTTCAAAGGCCAAAATTTCTATATTCAATTGGTATTCAATAAACTATGAATACATTGACAACTTCGGCCGCATTGAAACCGGAAAGAAAAAGAAAGAAGGGCACGCAAATAAGAAAACTATAGATTAGCAATCCTATATTTGATGACAATTATTTCTAATGGAGTCATATTTTTTGTCAGCGGTTGTGACTGTGCAGGTTGGGATCTTGCTGTCTACACCAGGGACAAAGTAAATTATCATGACCGCTCTACAATTATGGTGATGTAGGTGATATTAAATCAAACTCTGACGCGAAAGGCGCAACGTTCAAACCAGAGAGTTTGTTGGATTCGACATTACCGGTGCAAGTGAAAACATCCACATATGATTTAATACTAAGAACGAACAATGATTTGATACCATTGTTAGAGACATACCCGAATTTGCAGAAGTCTCCATGACAAGCCTGTCACTGGCAGCAACACGTACAATAGCGACATGACACAGACGGCGGCACAAAAGGTGACAGAACGGAAGAAATGGAGATGCACTGAGCGGAAGCGTACAACCTCAAAGTAGACGTTGGTTTCTCTTCCCTCTGTTACGGATGGATTCCATGGAGAGAGGACCAAACATTTATATAAAATCTTTAATACATCTCTATCTATCACCAAGAGGCATGACAGATATAGAGTCTACACTAAAACCCCAAAAGATGCACCCCTTTATGAAAATATATTAATTAATATACACTAATACATAACCGGCCTTTAGTGTCGGTTATTTAAGGCATTTAGCATCGGTTTTAATGTGACACCTATGTGGGCACCGTTAAAAGGCCAACCGTTAGGCGTCAGTTTCCCAACCGATGCCACAACCCTTCGCGCGCCACAAAAAACGCGCCAGCATGGGGGTATAGGCGTCGGGTATTAGTTTTGAAACCGATGCCATAAATCTTCGCACCACATAAAGGGCGCCATCTGGGGCACTATCAGCGTCAGTTTATTAGTGATAACTGACGCCATCTCACCCGCTACCACGGTCGTGCTGGCCATCACAACCGTGTTGTCTGGCCCGCTGCCACGGTCGTGGTGTCTGGCCCGCTACAACACGGCTGTGGTGTCTGGCTCGCTGCCACGACCGTGCTGGCTAGCACAGCCGTGGTGCTTGGCCTCATTAGGGAAATCAACGTCGGTTACTAGTACGGAAACTGACGCCAGAACCATAAGTGTCAGTTTATTATTGATAACTGATGCCACATCACATGAATTAGGCGTCAGTTATAATTATTTATCTGACACTGTAATCATTTGTCATCGGTTTTAAACAAATAACCGACACCTATTTCATGTTTTTTTTCTTATCAGTCTGCAGGCCTTCTGTGGTTGGTCGCAGGATGAGAAACCTACAGTTCAATTATGAACTGTAGGTTTTACGACATCCATTGATATCAGCCAACAACATGCCACAAACCTGCAAAATTAACAACATTAATTTTCACACATTTAGCAACCTGCAGTTCCATTCGATTTTCACACATGTAGAAACATTCATGTAGCAATTTACAGTTCCATTCATTTTCACATTCACACATGTAGAATCATTCATATATCAGCCAACAGTTTCATTCATTTTCACATTCACACATGTATAAACATTCAGACACATGTAGTAACATTTAAACATGTAGAAACATTCACACATATTATAATTCAGAAATTCATTTACAAAATATCATTTTTTAGTCATCATTCGCTATCAACATCCCAATGATATGTTAAAACCCCCACTACTTGCATGGTTGTTGCCCATTCTTCTCTTACATCATTTAATTCTTCCGTCGTATAGGGAGCATGTACATCTGGTAAGGCCTTTCCTGTAGTGTGGTCAGTTTTAAACACCTACAAAGAGAATGATGTATATATATAATTAATAATATATAAATAAGATTGATATATTTCATATTATCTAATGAGACTATATATAATACCTCAGGAATGGTATCGATGTCCACTGTGGCATATTTGATAATCATGTGTATAAATCGCATCACATAGTATGCACATGCCCATCCGTTGTCTTGTGTAGCACACTATAAATTGAAACATACAAAATATTAAAAAATACAACTAATTAAGCACTGTTCACATAAATAATATATACATTGTAGTTGGGAACTTACTTCCACGTTCTTCCAAATTATTGGGTGGTTCTTTTTCTTGGGGACCTTTCCTCCAGCCTTTTTGAACTCATATAAACCCCTACATGTTAATGTAACACAGTACATTGCATAATTATATAGTAATGTAATAACATATGTTAAGGGATATGAAAATGAAATATTTCTCACCGGAATAATGCCATTTTCATTGTGTGTCCATATTTTGAATTCAATTTAGTCCCCTTAGGATCTAGATAATAGACAGTGAATGTCTCGGGGACAATAACTAGTAACTCCCAATGCATACCACTAGAGGTAAAAAAGTTAAAAATTAATAACTTAAAATCCACAATAAAAATGTAATTTTCTTAAGTCCAAATTATAAGCAAAGTAAAGCTACTCCACATTTAATGGAACTATTATCACCATCTTCTTATTTTGAGCAAAATTTGTAAAAGCATCACAACAGTATTGTTGAACTGATGAAGGGTCTTTAGCTACTAGACTAATCAAAGATGGAATCAAAAATCCTACATGTTCGAATGAAAAATCTGCACATATCTTGTCTAAGTAGCTGCAAAACATGTATTACGTATGCATTAATATATAAGAAACCAGATCACCAGATCCTACACAAGGTATATGGATGTATAAAGAAGATCTCACCTTATCCATAGTTCTATCACTGATGTATTCAGTCAATCATATCGAAACAACTCCAAAATATCTTGTATAAATAGTTTGCTTTCGTATGATTGACCTGCAACATCCGCATCTATAGAAATAGTTATGGGCAATTTATATCATGTTCGCCTAACCATATTGCCATACCCCTACAATTAGGACCTAACGGGACAGGTAGGTCCTGTGGAACCCAACTTGGTAATGTAGGAGGTGGAGGTGGAGGCCTAGATGTTATGGGTGTCTTCTTTTTAACCTGTATATATATATAATTTCAGATCAATTGACATCATTTACACACACTAACAATTTAACGTAATGTAAATTTACCATATAGTTTCAGTATAGAGGACATATGCTTTTGGCCACAATATCACTCCGCCTTCTACCTCACCAAGCGTTTCACAATCTGGGTGGGCATATGGCAATGGAAGATCCATCCATTTGGGGAATATATGTACCGGGCTCACACGAACCCAACCAGATGGTAATAGAGACCCATGGAACATTTCCCCTAGTAGGGATGGGTAAGTCGACGCCTCTGCAATGACAAATTCTTTACTTTTTAAACGACATGGCTTCAACCCCTACAAATTTTTGTGTGAAGAATGTTATATACATATATACATATCATCTTAAAAACATATCATCTTGAAAAGACTAGTTACTATGTCATAAAAATACTTACAACGGATGTGCTAGGTGTTGGGTCTATAGGATTACTCCCAACCTCTGTAGTAGGAGTAGAGCGGGACGCCATAAGTACTGTCTACTGAGTGGCAGTCAGAGATGCCTGCCACTTGCTCATTGCTTCTTTGATTTTCCTATCAACTATCTTATCTACCTATACATGGATAAAAGAAATGTTAGCTTCTGATTATTGAATTCTCTTTTACAGTAACATTATAAAGAAAGAATAGGTTACCTCTTCTTATGAAATTGCCACTTTTGGGACATGTTTGCGTTGGGATGGCCCAAAGAATGCTTTGATGCCCACACCAGCACATGCAGCCCTAATACATCCCGGATGCTCTGGGTTACCTAGAGAAACTGTCAATTCATCCCTTGTGCCCTCAGGGATGAACTTATCTTGTTTCCTCAGCTCGTGCAGCTCCCGCTAATCGCCAAAATAAAAATTTGTAATTAAGTAAACACCACAAATAATCAATATTCGAAAGATTGCTCTAAGAGTTGTATTTTATCAAGGTAACAGCCACTTCTCTTTGCAAATTATCGAGAGTATCAGGGTCAATAACTTTGCTGCAAAGACTGTTTAAAAAGAAACAAAGTCCCATCTTAAGTATTACCTGGTATTTATCCCATCTTTAGTCCAGTCTGGATTTTATCCCATCTTTAGTCTTACCTGGTATATTCAACAAAGTACCGATGACACTATCACAGACATTTTTCTCAACGTGCATGACATTAATACAATGCCTGACTGTCAAAGAACTCCAATAAGGAAGATCCCAAAATATTGACTTCTTCTTGAATAAAGATTTGTCACTCCGTGTGGCCATAGTACATTGTGATCTCTTACCAAATTCATTGACAAAGTCTTTTACTCTTTCATAAACAACCTCCCCTAGTATAGGTTTAGGTGCACTCTGTTCCTCATTCAATCCATTGAATGCTTTGCGCTTCCTACGATACAGATGGAATTTTATAAGAAACCTTCGATGACCGAGATATACAGTCTTACCTCCATGTTTTAGTCTTGTTGAATCAGTGTTCTCTTCACATATAGGACACGCTTTAGCTCCTTTGACACTATATCCAGACAAATTCCCATATGCTGGAAAGTCATTAATAGTGCAAAACAACATAGCATGCAAACGAAATGTCTCTCTTCGTGAAGCATCATAGGTCATCACACCTTCACCCCAGAGTTTCTTTAAGTCATCAATCAGAGGTTCAAGATAAACATCGATATCATTTCCAGGTTGTTTAGGGCCCGATATCAACAACGACAACATTATGTACTTATTTTTCATATACAGCCAGGGAGGAAGATTGTATATAACAAGCATGACTAGCCAAGTGCTATGTTGGCCGCTCAATGCCCCATACGGATTCATCCCATTTGTACAAATCCCAAGTCTTAGATTCCTGACTTCTTCACCAAATTTAGTGTACAATAGATCAATCTTCTTCCACTGTGGGGAATCAGACGCATGTCGTAGGATCCCATCATTATTTTTCTTAACATCTGCATGCCACCTCAAATTCTTCGCATCTATTGGATTGGAAAACAAGCATTGAAATCATGATATTATAGGTAGATATCACATCACCTTGGCAGGAGAACCAGTTTTGGACTCCCCCGAAGTCATCAATTTATACCGTGACGCACCACATTTTGGACAATCTTTCAAATCCACATAGTCCTTTTGAAATAATACACAATCATTCAGGTATGTGTGTATCTTCTTGGCATCCATTCCCATTGGGCACAACAATTTCTTCACCTGGTATGTTGAGATTGGCAGTTCGTTTCCTTCAAGAAGCATTTCTTTCAACAAAGACAATAATGACGTGAAGCTTTTGTCACTCCATCTATTGTTAGCTTTCAACTTATACAATCTCAACACAGTGCTAAGCTTCGTAAACTTAGTACAACCTGTGTATAATGATATCTTAGCATCATGCACAATGTTTCTAAAAATGGGAGGTGGATCGGTGTGCTCTACCCCACAGCCATCCAGTATCGCATCAACGATGTCTACTGGAACTGGCTCATTCACATCTACGCCATCAGAGGCGATTTCTTCTTCCACACAAGCACTTCTATCGACATCCACTGGTTTTGGGTTTGAAACCTCTTCATGCCAGTGCCATTCTGTATAGCCTTGTATAATCCTATTGCACATGACATGACTTTTGATTTCATCACCAGTGCTAACTTTTAAGTTGTTACCGCAATGCCTACATGGACAGTAGAACCTATCTCCATGTTGTTTCCTATGTTCCTCGGCAAATCTAATAAACTGGTCAAGACCAAAAATAAACTCTGGGGTGCAGCGATTGTGAATGGACATCCATGATCTATCCATTCTATGATCAAAGATAAAACAAGCTATATATTACAACAAGATTAGGGTCTAGGGTTAACATATTAGAGTTTATGCATGGTTAAAACTTTAGGCTAACAAATACATGTAATGTCATTCTTATATATAATAAATGTGTACAACCTATCCCATTCTTGAACACCTAATCTCACTAGTAAGTGTATAATGTGTATTGGGTTTTCAAGAAAATTTTGGCAGCATTTCCCCGCTGTTCTCCAAGTACATATGTACTTAGAGAACAAACGGGGAAATGCTATCGAAATTTTCTTGAAAACCCAATACACATTATACACTTACATCCTAAGTAAGATTAGGTGTTCAAGGACAGTCCCAAACTAGGGACTATCTAAGATTTACTCCTAATGAGTAAATCTTGGATGGGTTTCTAGGCCAACAAATACATGTATGTTGTCATCTTATACCTACAAACCTAATTTCATCATTCATATCCTAATTTTTGTGTAACATCATTAATCATGCTTGTTAGTAAATACTAAACAATAAATAAACCTTGATTCCATACATCAAAGATTTGAATCTGGGGTCAATCTTGAAGTTTTAACTAGAGCTTCATATATCAACATACATACTAGGTCATATTTCAAGTCAAGATTTAGGCATTTAATCACCTTATGGCGCATACATGATTCACAAGGTATTGGGGTGCACAAAGAATAATATATGTTACTGATTTAGGAGTTCACATTATCATTTAGAAGACCCACATGTGAGATAATTTTGACATTCAATATCAATGTATATTTAACACGCATGTTTCAAGGGTTCAAAGCACATAATCAAATCAAATTAGGATGCTAGAATTGACAAGTTTGAATCTTATTTCAACATGTATCAAAATTTATTGAATTAGGTCAAGCATGAGAATTAGACAAGTTAAAACAGTACATTATTACTAATCAGTAGATAAATGAATAAAAACCAGTAGATAATAAATACAAATCAATAGATAAGTAAATACAAATGAGTAGATACAAATCAATAGATAAGTAAATACTAATCAGTTGATGGAAATCAGTAAAATCAAGATATGTATCCTACCTAGCAGTAGGGGAAGCAGAAGCTAGCTCCGGTGACCTCAGGCTCAAGCTCCGACGGTGAAGCAGCTCCTCCGGTGACCTTAGACTCGAGCTCCGACGGTGTGAGAAGCAGGGGCGGAGGCTTGATCGGGCGGCGGTGGCTTGACCACGGCCGTGCGGCAAGCGGGAGCAAGGCAGGAGCAGGACCGGCAGAAAAGTGCATCGGGAGTAGGAGCAGGAGCAGGACGACACTGGGAGCAGGAGCAGGAGCAGCGACGGTAGCAGGCGGCGGTGGTAGAAAGTGGCAGCGATGCACGTGGGCAGGAGCACAACAAGCAGGCGACAATGACGGCGGTAGGAGAATCGCAAATCGCCAGCCCTATGTTCTCGGCAATGAAACAGAGAGATAGGGGAGAGTTTGGCTTGAGCGGGTGGTGTTAAGTTAACAATGGGCGTCGGTTATTTAAAAAACTGACACCTAAATGGAATAAGCATCGGTTGCTACTAAAAATTGATGTTCAATTGGACAAACTTTACCCTAAAATTTTTGGTGGGAACCATTATCAGCGTCGGTTACACCAAGAAAATCGACGCCCATATTGGAACTTTGCGTGCAATTTTTGGCTTCTTTAGGCGTCGGTTATTAGGTAAAACACCGATGCTGTATGTGACACTTTGGGGGCAATTTTTTCACTCAAAAAATTAGATTTCGCGGGCTATTTTAGTTGTCGGTTTCTTTTCTTCAGTCGACATTGAATTAAAAGTGATACCCGTGTCTGGCTGGTCTTCAAACATAGATGTCGGATTTCTTAAATCGCCGACGTTGAAGGTGTACAACTTCGGTTTCTATAAATAACTGACACCTCTAAAAGCGACGTTGATCGCTGTTTCTGTAGTAGTGATATTATTTTTATTTATTTTGGTCCACACCACCATAGGGTTATTTAACATGTCTAATCCATGGTTTGAGCTTCCCACATAGGATAAGATCCATCATGCATGGGCTTGATTTGATATTGTCCCAGTGTATATTTGATTGCAGCCAAGTCTATCTTCACATTGCATAGTTGTCTGGGGAGATATTATCCTTGTCATAATAAGGTCCCTTATTCTATTGAGTTTAGCAAGTGTTCACTACTTTGGTTTACATGTGTACTGTCGATTCATCCATGGCCATAATAACCTGGACAAAATTACTTTTACATATTCTTTGTTCTCAAATCCAAATACGATTGGCCCAAAATTCGACCTGAACCCACATTTCTAACATGTTTCAGTATGATTGGGTGCTTCCATTTTCTATTTCATAGATTGACATTGTTATTTCTTGAGAAACAAGGGTCTAAATGGAGAAGGGTGTTAAGATGAACAATACCATTTTTGATATCATTAAAAACTTTTTAAAATTATGAAGTTCATTGATTCATGTGTATTATGATTGCATTCTCAAGTATTTAAGTTTATTGTATGTTTTTTTAATTCATTTGATGTTTCTAAATGTTTATATTTTTCCTAAAGCTTAGTATCACTCAGTATTTTCCAATAAAGTCCAACATGATTGGTGGCGGACGTATTTCCTAAAGGAAACGATGTATATATACACAAAACAAGTACACAAAACAAGGATAGATTTTTCGAACAAAATACGTTAAACTGTAACACCCTAACTAGCAATCTAGGTTAAAGATTACATAATTTGATTATAAAGTTTTCATTTTATCAAAACTAGCAATGTCCCATATAATAAAAAAAGGACCAACATAGAGAAACTTTGGGGTACAATGTGTTTACATATTGCAACATGAAAGGAAAAGAAACTAGGCTAATCGAAGTAAGGGATTCATCATATATGACACCCCGCCAACATAAAATCCTACTATGTATAGTCCTTTGTGTAATTCTACTCCTGGGACTAATCCTCCTAGTATCAATGGTCATGACAAGGCTCTTCATGATAGGAGTCTTCACATGCAAACATTGCCTCCCCAACAATGCACAAATAAAGATTTAAACATCAACATAAGTGGCATGAGTATACATATTGTTATCATTGACACATAGCAAAACTAGACTAAACATAGATTGATCAAATTGGCATAATGTAAAAAAATACTTAACACCAGTCCGTTTAATTTTCTAGTTGCATGGCGTGAATAATTTTCCCTCCATATTGGTAATGAAGTACTCCTCTATAGTATTGAACTTCACTCAATGCACTACCATGCCTTTATGACTCGAAATCCCTGGATGCATTGTTATGCCACTATGGAGTTAAACTATTAATTTTCATTATAGTGTATGTCAGGTAAACTTTCTATAAGGTAAATTTAGCCTACATTGATCATCATTTCACATTATATTTTTGTAATCATAAACATTATATTTTTGGTATTTTTCTCGTATATATGAAACTTAAAAAGGAATGCATTCATTATGATTGAACATCATTACTTTATTATCTATTGATCATTAATGTGGCACAATTAAGAGACTAGACACACTAAAGTTACCAATTAAGTGGCTTCAATACATTGTTACAACAATAACTACTAGCAAGAAATGAATTTTTACAAGAACTATAGTGATTATTATTGATTCATATTAGTTCTTCTCTAGGACATGACCCACTAGTCACAACCTTATTTTACTTATCTACTAATCTTAAGGTTATTCAACCCTACTGTTTGTTTACATGTTTATTCATAATTTTGTATGATGTTTGCCCAATTAATGATTCATTATAGCTTGATTTTCATTTTCATGAGGATCTGTCTCATTGATCAACTACCAAATGACCGTTAGGAAAATTATTCAGACAAAACCCAACTTACATCTGACAATCAACAAAAACTGAGTCAAAAAAATTCAAATAAGTCGATTCATGTAAAGATTCGAATACAAGAAATTCTCCTAAAAGCTCATATGATGTTTGTATTGAAGTGTATCACTTCACATAAGATTCATTCCATACATGATATGAGCATAAAGTGAGACCCCTTTATTAACTTAATCGAATCATATTATAAGATGATTCATGTCCTCAAAGATATAATAATATAAGAGGTCCAAATCGAGTTACAACATGTACTCATAGGAAAAACATGAGGTAAAGAAAATTATCATATACCTCATCAGCTGCCCACCCATATCTGAGGAAAGCGAGATTACAAGGACACTCTAGACTTATCTATATTATTTATTACTAATCTTGATCAAAACATCCTTTCTACTACTCCATAGTACCTAAAAGATATGGAGAGCCACATGGGTGAGACCCCAAGTCCCATCAATGTCATATAGAAAAAGATATCATAGCCAATATCTTATACATAATATTTCATCGAGTATGAATCATCTTTATAGGATACATTCAACAAGTGTAAAATAATAATCATATACAGTTAGAATAAATATACATAGTATGAATCATGTATATTACACTTGTATGAACTTAAAGAATACAAAAGTACATCAATTGTGATTGGTCAATAAAAACCTACATAGATATACTACATGAGTGAGTTACTTATTTCATAAAGCCCTGGGTAGTTTGAGGTGTACTTCTCAAACTACTAGATAGCGGTTGTGAAGCCCAATCATCTAGCTTTGTATAAGGTCTAAGGATTATTTGAATTCTCTAGATCTCTCCACACACATCAGATATGAGCAAGGTTAAATAAAGGTAGACTTCAAAAAGGTCGGATCTACTATGAATTTCTCAAAGTCCCATCGGCATATATCACATATCCGCCCACGATATGTGGGCCATGACACCAAGAAAACAGGGCATAAAACCCAACAATACCGAGACACAACCATTGTGGTTGCTATCCATCACATATCATTAAACCATTGATTGTAACCTAGTCCCAACAAGATTTTAAAAAGTTGGACCCCACATAATTAGAATTTTAAGCATTGTATCAAAAATATCAAATTTCTACAAGATTAACTTGTTTCACCATTTCCCCAACTGACCAAGGAAAATAGATCTATGGTCTCAGAGAACTACATGATTAAGTTTACACTTATTTAATTATGCCAATTACTTATTCTATAATTGCATCAAACAAGTTAGAAATGAGGCATAGAGATGTAGTTGTAGCATAATTAAGTTTAACAACTCCAGAAGATATAAAATGTATTCACATACCAACCACCCAAATCAGGGTATTTGCAACCACCTTTTTCCATACTAAGGATCAACCTATCAAATTAGGGAACACTAGGTCCCAACTTACCAATCTTGGTCACAACAAGGCCCAAAATAATAATTATGGAATGTCATCCTTAAATAAGGAATCAACATGGTCATTTTCTCCTTCCACTATTTCATTTCTAAAAAGAAATTAGCAATAAAAAAGATAGGCCATTATATAATAGTATAACTTCTCATGATCATTTTTTACAACAAAATATGTTTATGAAACAAGATTAACCTCCAGTGTAAGGCTTATCATGAGGAATGATAATATTATCTTATATATAAGGAACATTTAGTTCAATTCAATCAATCATCAATACGTATCTCTTTTAGGATCTTCTTGGTTAGAATAAGGTGTATATCTTTCAGAACATCTATTTCATACACAATCCAAACATAACAGAAGCGTATTCATACATAGGAGATCATGATAAATTTTAACTAGGTACCATAAATAAGAAATATCCATAGAAATTAAAAACATCCACTTTTAGTGTTGTAATGCATCTATTAAATAAACATTAAATGCCAAAAAAAAACTAAGAACGTAAAAGGAAGCCTAACATAAGCATGAACATAAAGATAAACTAAAAGATCACTCTAAAATGACATCCCACTAGCATAGGATCCAAAAAGTTTCACCAATTACACCTCCCACTACTACTGTCACTATGTCTGGCTGTTGTTGGTGTTGTCTACCACATAGTGCATCCACACATACCCATGCATTAGGAAAACCATTGTAAGTGGTTGGGTTTCATAATATGATGAACATAATAACATAAAGCTTAAACTTAAATAAGCACACATAAACATTATTAATGACATTAGGATGCATTCTTAATCTTAATTATACATTCTTATAAGGGAACAAACTTAATGAATCTTATTTGATCTGATCTCATTAAACTCACACAAGGTGTGCATGCTTGGTATTGAACTCAAAATCATAAACTCACTGACATAAACTATGTGTGCAGGATTGGGCTTGAACCCAAAATTGAAGGTGGCTCATGAGGCGTCAACCTTCCAAAACATGTATGTAAGGACCCTGACCTCCGTTTAGGGCTTATCTGTTTGCTTTTCTTAACCCTGATGCTTAGTTGCTTGCTAATCACCTTTAGTGGTGATTAGGGTTTGTTGGTGCTTTGTTGAGAGCTGGAGGTGCTACTTGCAATTAACCCAAGTCTAGGGTTTGTGGGCAAGTTTGTCACCTTGAGAGGTGTTCCTTCCCCTCCTTGCTTCCTCTAGTATTGAGAGGAAGGGTTGGGCTCGTTGCTTGTGTTGCCTTGGGCTTGGTTGAGCTTGTTGGGCCTTGTTATGCCTTGCCTTTGCCTTGTTGGACCTTTGTGTCGGGCAAGTGAGCTTTGTGTCGGGCAAGTGAGCCTTGTGTCGGGCAAGTGAGCCTTGTGTCGGGCAGGAGTGCCTTGTGTCGGCCTGTGGTGTGTCGTCCTTGGTGTGGGTGTGTGTATCACCCATGGACCCTTTGACCTTCTTTGACCTCGTTTGTGTCACCACTAGTGGACACTTGGAGCTTGATGCTTGCATGTGGCAAGGGCCTTGGACATGTGTTTAGGGCATGTTAGAGTGGTGGCTTTGCTCATAGACAAGTGTCCCTAGGTGGGCGACACCCTGCCTTGTCTTACCTTGGTTTCTCCTCCATCCTCTCCTATATATGTGTCCCCTTTCTCTTGCTAAGGATCCCTTTAGTTCCTTAGTCTCCCTCTTCCTTGGTGCACGACACCCCCCTTCCTTTGCAAGCTTGGTGGACGATCCTTGCTTTGGAGTCTCCTTCTTCCTCTAGTGGTGGCCGAACCCTAGAGTGCCTTGCTCTCCTTCTTTGGTGGTTCTAGGAGCTTGGAGCTTGCTTAAGGTGGGTTACATAACTCCTAACCCTAACTACACTACTTTATTTTATGCTTCTTATGATCATTTCAGTTATGTATGTTTCTAGTTTGGTTTCTTGCTTAGTTGCTTCTTGATGGCTGAACCTTGTTCTAGGATTTCTTGTTGAGCAACACCCCTCTCCCTCCTTGGTCTTGAGAAGTGAGCTTAAACTTTAGTGATATGAGCAATACTCCTCTCTCGTTTGAGTTGAGAGGTGAGCTTGTGTTCTAGTTGCTTGAGCAACACCCTTCTCTCACCATGGATTCGAGAGGTGAGCTTTGTAGTGGTTGTAGACCTTTGATAGGGTTGATCCTTGTGTTGCCCGATTGGTGATAAGAAGCTAGGCAAGACCACTCTCTCTTGGTTGTTGAGAGGCGAGCCATCTTCTTGATCCATTAGGGTTTTGGTGCCCTTTATGCTTGAGGTTGGTGGCGACCTTGTTGGGTTGCATCTTGTTCGATATGGGGTTGTTGGTGATGCTACCCGATATCCCTCGTTGGCCTAGAGCCTTGGTCGTTGTGTTGTGGTGTTGTGTTGGGCGTCACACACCTGGTTCCTGCCTTGTTGTGTCGGGCGTCACACCATGATAAGTACCCCGCCCGACACACTTAACCTCATTATACCTTGATGTTGTGAGGCTTTGCTAGCTATGTAGTGGGCATCTCCCCTGGCCCTGGCCTTGTGTGTTGGCCGATAGATGAAGTTAGCTAGTTGGACGACATGTTTTCCTTGTTGTCATTTGAGGTTATGCCCTGGTTGTTATACCTGGATGAGTAGAACGTTGGTCGTTACCCTTGTGTGTCGGGCATCACACCTGGTTGAGTATCCTGCCTGACACACCTAGCTCAGTTGGTTGCTTAGTGTAGTTATCACCTTGAACGTTAAGGGGCGTTGTGATCTGGTCTTGTGACGGGTGTCTCACCTCAGTCTTTGCCTTGTGTCAGCCGATAGATCATGGGTAGGTTGGTTAATGACATGCTGAGTTACACCCTTGGGCATTATGCCTTGTCGGGTGGTGCTGCCCGATGCATCTTGTGCACGGTATGCATGTGGTTGCACGACACATGCTGCACGATACACATAGGTGCACGACACCTAGGGTTGCCTGATACATCTTGAGTTGATAGTCGACACCCTTGTTTAGTGTTTGTCCATTATGTGGCTGGTTGCTTGATCGGTATGTGGTGGGAGTGTTGGGCGATATGGGAGAGTTCCCTGCATCTGATACTACCTTTGGTGAGGGTGCCCTACCCATCACACCTTTTGGTGAGGGTAGTGGGCAATTCTAGGAAACCGATATGCTAAGCTCTTATTTCTTGTTATCACGTTTCGTTTATGATGGTGACCCTTGATATGCTTAATGGTAGTAAGGTAATTAATATGGTTATGATCATCTTGAATTATAGATAGAATGTTGAGTAAATGATAAGCATATAAGATGTCTTGCATGATGATATGACCTATGTCTATGGTCACAGGTTGAGGCATGTATGATAAAGCATATGATCATCAATGTCACCCTATATTGAATAACATGATTCTTCTGTCAATCCATGATGATTGTGCATACTAACCATGCAGGTGTTTCATACAGATGCATAGCCAGGTAAAAGGGCTATGAGGTATATATATGCTTGAGTAACACTGCTTTGATGGTTACTCTTGATGATGAGATAACATGCACGATGTGCTTTGGTCTGAGGACCTGAGTTTGGCTAAAGTGCCCAGTTGAGGTGTTATCCTCTGATGATGATCTGGGATTGATATCCCAAGTGATGAGAATGCCTGTTGAGGTAGTGGTTTCTTGTGATGGGGGATTGAGATCCCAGAATAGCATGATGGTGGCAATAATAGTGTAGTTTTATGTTATGCATGTGTTACAACTTGGTTGCCTCAACAATCCACTTAAAATATACTAACTAATCACAGTGGAACATATCATGTAGTTTGCCCTGGCCATAGATCCATCATCGTCAGGAGTTGGTGATGGTGAAACGGGTTCTCCTGCGGGTTAACCTAGAGCGCATATTGTTGAATATGCAAGGTTTCTCCTAGCCTAAAATAGTGAGGATTCGAGTGCAGCTGTGGTTGCAGACTCGGGATATGTATAGAGCATGGTGAACAGGCCCATGGCTCAGGATATGTGATATGGGAGCATGAATGTGTTTATGGCTCCGAGCACGGTGAACAGACTTGTGGCTCAGTTTCACTAGCGCCGAGACCTGTACCAAGGCGGGCTAGGCAGAGGGTAGCCTACGGGAGCTGACCTTGTGGTTGAGGCCACTTAAGCACGAGACTGCGGTCCTGCTTGTGTTGTACTCGTGCACTGACCACGAGGTGGGAGGTCATGGAGTCCGGCTCTTCCATTGACCTTATATGGCACCGGCTCCGGGTTTCGCAACCGTCGGTTGGATCTGAGCGGTACGGCTCACTTCCTCAGGGCATAATAATACGTAATCCAACCGAATAGAATTTATTATTTAAGGCAAAATATGAAACATTGATTGAAGCCTTGCTAGTGTAGTTAATCTTGTTATACTTACAGTTGCTTATACATTCCTTATGTTATGTGGTAAGATCTTATAAATCTTATCTTGTTAATCATGTTCCATAAAGAGATATTGGGTTATATGCCTTTTGTACATCTGGTAAGCCTCATGGTATGAATAGCTTTGCTATATAGAGTGCTCTTGTTATACCTGCTATCAGTTATCTACTGCTATTACTTTAATCCTCCTTTGGTTTTATGGTTTCGGCATGGAGTTATGTTTCTCGCTGGGACTGTGTGTCTCACCCTGCTAGTTTGTAACCTTTTTAGGTGGTCAAGCTAGACGTGGTGGTGGTCGCGGAGTTGCGGCCGAACAGTAAGAAGAGCAGTAGAAGGCAAGAGATGGACATGCTGCTATTTTGGTTGTTTTGTAGTAAAGTCTAGAGTCATCCCTGTACTCTCAGGTCCTTGGGAGCGTTTTGACGTTGTTTCATGATGTATAGCTGTTGATGGTTTGTATATCCTGCTGCTGGCCGGATGTGGGCTGTTATGTACATATAAACAGGTGATGAACTCATGTGATGGCTAGATAGCTGATCCCCTAAGTTGTGGACACGTGTCAAGATCTTGTACATGTTTATATAACATGTTTTCCTTGCGGGATGAGGACCTAAATGTTATCATTTCTCAGTTTATCTGCTTTCTGCAATCAGTTTTAATTAACCCGTGTTTTTGGTAATCTGTGGTTAGGGTGTTTTCCACACGTTTTTCGCGTAACACCTCATTGCCTATGTGATAGTGGGATGTGTTGCCACAAGTTTGGTATCAGAGCACTAGGTTCGCTGAGTATACAGGGATTTAGGATTAGGTTGTGTCTATTCTTATGAGTTTTCCAGATTTTCTTACCACCGTCTTCTGCCCTCAACGGAAGAAAAGCCAAGATGTCTAGAAACCATGAAGAACACGCTGCCTAGAACATCGATGCTGCATCAGTTGATGGAGATTTTGGTCGGGCACATGAAGATTGGGTGCCTGAGGTCCCCCAACCTGACCCAACCATTCTTGAACACCCTACCTATCAACAGCTTATGGGGCAGATGATGGCTACGATGAATCTCATGGTAGAGAGATTGTCAGTGCCTCCGCCAAGAGCACAGGTTCCCCATGGTGAAACATCAGGTATTGGGAAGACCTTTGAGCGGCTTCGCCGAGTCGGAGCTTCAGATTATGCTGGAACGGCTGATCCAGTGGATGCAGATATGTGGCTAACAATTCTTGAGAAGGCTTTCTGGATCCTTGACATCCCCGAAGCAGACAAAGTAAAGCACGCTGTCTACCTTTTGAAAGGTAGTGTTGGTCACTGGTGGACCATCGAGGAGGAGAAGCGTCCTGGTGAGGTGATCGGTTGGGAGGTTTTCCGGCGTGAGTTCGTCAGCAAATACTTTCTGAAGACGTATTTGGATGAGATGATCAGTCAGTTTGAGTTCCTGCACCAAGGAACGATGAACATCACCGAGTATGAGGCCAAGTTCATGAATCTATTGAGGTTTTGTCCTCACATGGCAGCAACAGATGAGGAACGGATCAGATGTTTTGAGAAGGGTCTGAGTGTTGAGCTGACAACACCTGTTTCTGCGTTGGAGAACTGTGAGCGGTTTGCTATGTTTGTGGAATCTGTCCGGAGGATTGAACGATCAGTAAGGGAGAAAAGAGAATCCATGTCTAAGAAGAGGCCTACTCAGTTCCAGGGACAGAGGTTTGGTGGCTTCAAGAAGCCAAGGTTTTCAGCACCTTCCATGATGAGAGGTTCCAGTGTACTGTCACAGTGGTCTCCGAGTAAGGGAAGAGGTTATGTTTCTTCACCATCAAAGGCACATAGTACAGCTTTTGTGGCAGTGACAGGGCCATCTAGGCCACGGTTTGAAGATAGGTCATGCCATCTTTGTGGTCAGATCGGGCATTTCAGGTTCAACTGCCCGAATAGAGATGTTGAAGTGACACAGCAGCCAAGGCAAAATCAACGAGGGTCAGATAAACAGCAGCCCAGTAGTAGTAGAGGGCGAGGACGCGGTCCAACGTCACAAGCGGGATCGTCTGCTCAAGGAAGCAAGTGACGTGGAAAGCAAGCAACAGCTCGATTCTATGCTATGAGTCATCCAGAGGTGATAGTCAACCCGCGAGTGGTGGCAGGTCAGATGAAGTTATTTCATTCTGATATGTCTTCTTCTTGCTTTATATATGTTCTGGTTGACCCGGGTGCTACACACTCTTTTATCGCCTATAGTATGCTTGCGAACTATCGTTTACCTATTAGTTGTAAGAAGGATAGCTTGTTGTTAGAAACCCCTCTTGATGGTTCCTCGATGCTTCGAGAAGAGTGTCCATCTTGTGTCTTATCTTTTTCAGGACACAGTATATAAGTGGATCTTATACCACTTGATATGCATGGTTTGGATGTGATCCTTGGGATGGATACCTTAGAGAAGTATAAGGTTGTTTTGGACTGTGGTTCCAAGCAAGCTGTGTTTGATGATAATGGAGAGAAGTGGATCTTCCAAGGAGATAGGAAGATTCTTCTGACGTGTCTAGTGTCGGCTATGGTGGCCGAGAAGTTGTTACGACAAGGATGTAAGGCATTCTTAGCTCACATTGTGGACATTAAGGTGAAAGGTCCTAGCCTTGAGGAGGTGTCGATTGTCCGAGAGTTTGCGGATGTGTTTTTTGATGAGTTCCCCAGTGTTCCTCCACCCTGAGAGATTGATTTTGAGATCAATCTGGTTCCAGGAACGCAGCCAGTTGCACAGACACCGTATAGGATGGCTCCAGTGGAGATGGCAGAACTTAAGAAGCAATTGCAAGAGTTGTTGGAGAAAGGTTTCATCTGACCGAGTACGTCGCCTTGGGGTGCTCTAGTGTTGTTTGTTAAGAAGAAGGATGGATCGATGTAGTTATGTATAGATTACCGACAGTTGAATAAAGTCACGATAAAAAACAAGTACCTGTTGCCGAGGATAAATGATCTGTTCGATCAGTTATGTGGCGCTACAGTGTTTTCAAAGACCGACCTACGGTCCGGATATCATATGTTGAGGATTAAGGCAGATGACATACCAAAGTCAGCTTTCAGAATGAGGTATGGTCACTTCGAGTTTGTGGTTATGCCGTTTGGGCTAACCAATGCGCCTGATGCTTTCATGGATTTGATGAATAGAGTGTTCCGTCTGTTTCTAGATTAGTTTGTTGTAGTCTTTATAGATGACATCTTGATCTATAGTCGGGATATGTAAGAGCATGAGCGACATCTTCGACTAGCGTTGACTCTTCTTCTCCAACATCAGTTGTATGCCAAGTTCAGTAAGTGTGAGTTCTGGTTGGAAGAAGTAACTTTCTTGGGTCATGTGATATCTACTGAAGGAGTCAAGGTGGACCCGAAGAAGGTGGAGTCCATTGCAGAATGGGAACAGCTGAAGACACCGACAGAAGTTCGTAGTTTCCTGGGTTTGGTAGGATACTATTGGAGGTTTATCAAGGACTTCAGTGCGATTGCGTTGCCGATGACAAAGTTGACTAGAAAGGATGTACCTTTTTTCTAGGATGATCTTTGCCAGCAAGATTTCCAAAGTTTGAAGGAGAAACTGACTAGTGCTCCAGTACTAGTGCTGCCAGAGCCTGGGAAGGGCTATGTTGTCTTCTGCGATGCTTCCAAGAAAGGTTTAGGTTGTGTGCTGATGCAGGAAGATCATGTGGATTCTTTTGTGTCGCGACAGCTTAAGAAACACGAGGAGAACTATCCGACTCATGATTTGGATTTGGCAGTAGTGGTTCATGCGTTAAAGATTTGGAGACACTATCTTTACGGGGTGGTATGCCAAATCTTTACAGATCATAAGAATCTGAAGTACATCTTTTCACAAAATGAGCTAAACATGCAACAACACCGATGGATGGAGCTAATCAATGATTACGACTACACCATCGAGTATCATCCTGGTAAGGCAAATGTGGTAGCTGATGCGCTTAGCTGAAAGTCTTCTTCTCTCTCTACAAAGAAGGCACAGTTGAGTTCCTTGGTATGCTATAGACGGGATATGTTTGTTTCCTTGCGGCAGATGAATGTGCAAATGGAAGTTTCCTTGTTAGCTGGACTTTTAGCACATATGCAAGTCAAGCCTACACTGAGACAACAGATCAAAGATGCACATCAAGCAGATGATGCAGTGCAGTTGATCAGATCAGAGTTTGACAGCGAAAAGCATGATGGGTTCCATGAGTCCAAGGATGAACTAGTTTGCTACCAAGATAGGATGGTGGTCCCCAATGCAGATGATATGAGGAAGCTAGTACTCAAGGAAGCACACACGTCGATGTATGCTATGCATCCAGGTGTCACCAAGATGTATCATAGTCTGAAGGACTCGTATTGGTGGCCCGGCTTGAAGAAAGATGTAGCCGAGTTTGTGGCTAGATGTGCAGTATGTCAACAAGTTAAGGCTGAGCATTAGAAGCCGATAGGTACGTTACAACCCCTGCCGATACCGCAGTGGAAATGGGATCATATAACCATGGATTTCGTAGTTGATCTGCCCAGGACAACTAGGAATCATGATTCCATTTGGGTGATAGTGGACAGATTGACGAAGTCTACCCATTTCATACCTGTAAAGACAACATATACGGTCGAGAAGCTTGCTCGAGTATACATAGATGAGATAGTGCGGTTGCACGGTGTGCCAGTAACGATAGTTTCCGATAGAGGTCTGCAGTTCACGAGTCGTTTCTGGGAACAGTTGCACAAAGCGTTGGGAACACAGCTGAGGTTCAGTACCGCCTTCCACCCATAGACAGATGGACAGTCTGAGAGAACTATTCATACTTTGGAGGATCTCTTTCGGGCTTGTGTTTTGCAGTTCCTAGGCAGTTGGGACGTACATCTTAGTTTGATAGAGTTTGCTTACAACAAAAGTTATCAGTGGAGAATTGACATGGCTCCTTATGAGGCCTTATATGGCAGGAAGTGTAGATCTCTGTTGTGTTGGTATGAGTCTGGTGAATATCAGCTTCTGGGTCCTAACTTAGTACAGCAGACAACAGAGAAGATTAGAGTGATACAACAACAGTTGAAAGCGGCGTAGGACAGGCAGAAGTCTTACGCAGACAATCGACGACGACCTTTGGAGTTCCAGGTAGGAGGCAAAGTGTATCTTAAAGTCTCGTCGTGGAAAGGTGTGCTAAGGTTTGGCCGGAAGGGTAAGCTAGCACCCAGATATATGGGGCCATACCCGGTCATAGCACGAGTTGGCAAGGTAGCTTATGGGTTAGAGCTGCCACCAGAGTTGAATAGGTTACATCGAGTGTTCCATGTCAGTATACTAAAGAAAAGTCATCCACATACATGAATAGTGATACAGCCAATCGAAGTTGAGCTTGATGAAGATGTGACCTACAAGGAAGGTCCTATGATGATCCTGGACAGAAGGGTTAAGAAGCTAAAGAGGAAGGACATGGTTCTTGTGAAGGTTCTTTGGCATCATCGTGGCATTGAGGAAGCCACGTGGGAGCTTGAGGAAGAGATGAGGAGGAAGTATCCCTCGCTTTTTCCTTCAGATTTCGAGGACGAAATCCCTTTGTAGATGGTTAGTTTGTAAGGACCCTGACCTCCGTTTAGGGCTTATCCTGTTTGTTTTGCTTAACCCTAATGCTTAGTTGCTTGCTAATCATCTTTAGTGGTGATTAGGGTTTGTTGGTGCTTTGTTGAGTGCTGGAGGTGCTACTTGCAATTAACCCAAGTCTAGGGTTTTTGGGCAAGTTTGTCACCTTGAGAGGTGTTCCTCCCCCTCCTTGCTTCCTCTAGTGTTGAGAGGAAGGGTTGGGCTCGTTGCTTGTGTTGCCTTGGGCTTGGTTGAGCTTATTGGGCCTTGTTATGCCTTGCCTTTTCCTTGTTGGACCTTTGTGTCGGGCAAGTGAGCCTTGTGTCGGGCAGGAGTGCCTTGTGTCGGCCTGTGGTGTGTCGGCCTTGGTGTGGGTGTGTGTATTTCCCATGGAACCTTTGACCTTCTTTGACCTCGTTTGTGTCACCACTAGTGGACACTTGGAGCTTGATGCTTGCATGTGGCAAGGGCCTTGGACATGTGTTTAGGGCATGTTAGAGTGGTGGCTTTGCTCATGGACAAGTGTCCCTAGGTGGGTGACACCCTGCCTTGTCTTACCTTGGTTTCTCCTCCATCCTCTCCTATATATGTGTCCACTTTCTCTTGCTAAGTATCCCTTTAGTTCCTTAGTCTCCCTCTTCCTTGGTGCACGACACCCCCTTCCTTTGCAAGCTTGGTGGCTGATCCTTGCTTTGGAGTCTCCTTCTTCCTCTAGTGGTGGCCAAACCCTAGAGTGCCTTTCTCTCCTTCTTGTGGTGGTGCTAGGAGCTTGGAGCTTGCTTAAGGCGGGTTACATAACTCCTAACCCTAACTACACTACCTTCTTTTATGCTTCTTATGATCATTTCAGTTATGTATGTTGCTAGTTTGGTTTCTTGCTTAGTTGCTTCTTGATGGCCGAACCTTGTTCTAGGGTTTCTTGTTGAGCAACACCCCTCTCCCTCCTTGGTCTTGAGAAGTGAGCTTAAACTTTAGTGATATGAGAAATACTCCTCTCTCATTTGAGTTGAGAGGTGAGCTTCTGTTCTAGTTTCTTGAGCAACACCCTTCTCTCACCATGGATTCGAGAGGTGAGCTTTGTAGTGGTTGTAGACCTTTGATAGGGTTGATCCTTGTGTTGCCTGATTGGTGATAAGAATCTAGGCAAGACCCCTCTCTTGGTTGTTGAGAGGAGAGCCATCTTCTTGATCCATTAGGGGTTTGGTGCCCTTTATGCTTGAGGTTGGTGGCGACCTTGTTGGGTTGCATCTTGCCCGATATGGGGTTGTTGGTGATGCTGCCTGATATCCCTCTTTGGCCTAGAGCCTTGGTCGTTATGCTGTGGTGTTGTGTCGGGCGCCACACACCTGGTTCCTGCTTTATTGTGTCGGGCGTCACACCATGATAAGTACCCCGCCCGACACACTTAACCTCATTATACCTTAATGTTGTGAGGCTTTGCTATCTATGTGGTGGGCGTCTCCCCTAGCCCTGGCCTTGTGTGTTGGTCAATAGATGAGGTTAGCTAGCTGGACGACATGCTTTCCTTGCTGTCGTTTGAGGTTATGCCCTGGTTTCCTAGCTGGACGATCATGGGTAGGTTGGTTAACGACAGGCTGAGTTACACCCTTGGGTGTTATGCCTTGTCGAGTGGTGCTGCCCGATACATCTTGTGCACGGTATCCATGTGGTTGCACGACACATGCTGCACGATACACATAGGTGCACGACACCTAGGGTTGCCCGATACATCTTGAGTTGATAGTCGACACCCTTGTTTAGTGTTTGGCCATTATGTGGCTGGTTGCTTGACTGTTATGTGGTGGGAGTGTTGGGCGATATGGGAGAGTTCCCTGCCCGATACTACCTTTGGTGAGGGTGCCCTACCCGTCACACCTTTTGGTGAGGGTAGTGGGCACTTCTAGGAAACCGATATGCTGAGCTCTTGTTTCTTGTTATCACGTTTTGTTTATGATGGTGACCCTTGATATGCTTAATGGTAGTAAGGTAATTAATATGGTTATTATCATCTTGAATTATAGATAGAATGTTGAGTAAATGATAAGCATATAAGATGTCTTGCATGATGATATGACCTATGTATATGGTCACAGGTTGAGGCACATATGATAAAGCGTATGATCATCAATGTCACCCTATATTGAATAACATGATTCTTCTGTCAATCCATGATGATTGTGCATACTAACCATGCAGGTGTTTCATACAGATGCATAGCCAGGTAAAAGGGCTATGATGTATATATATATATATATATATATATGCTTGAGTAACACTGCTTTGATGGTTACTCTTGATGATGAGATAACATGCATGATGTGCTTTGGTCTGAGGACCTGAGTTTGGCTAAAGTGCCCAGTTGAGGTGTTATCCTCTGATGATGATCTGGGATTGATACCCCAAGTGATGAGAGTGCTTATTGAGGCAGTGGTTTCTTGTGATGGGGGATTGAGATCCCGGAATAGCATGATGGTGGCAATAATAGTGTAGTTTTATGTTATGCATGTGTTACAACTTGGTTGCCTCAACAATCCACTTAAAATATACTAACTAATCACAGTGGAACATATCATGTAGTTTGCCCTGGCCATAGATCCATTATCGTCAGGAGCTGGTGATGGTGAAACGGGTTCTCTTGCGGCTTAACCCGGAGCACATATTGTTGAATATGTGAGGTTTCTCCTAGCCTAAAATAGTGAGGATTCGAGTGCAGCTGTGGTTGCAGACTCGCGATATGTATAGAGCATGGTGAGCAGGCCCATGGCTCAGGATATGTGATATGGGAGCATGAATGCGTTCATGGCTCCGAGCACGGTGAACAGGCCTTTCGCTCAGTTTCACTAGCACCGAGACCTGTACCGAGGCGGGCTAGGTAGAGGGTAGCATGCGGGAGCTAACCCTGTGGCTGAGGCCACTTAAGCACGAGACTGCGGTCCTGCTTGTGTTGTACTCATGCACTGACCACGAGGTGGGAGGTCGTGGAGTCCGGCTTTTCCGTTGATCATATATGGCACCGGCTCCGGGTTTTGCAGCTGTCAGTTGGATCTGAGCGGTACAGCTCACTTCCTCAGGGCATAGTAATACGTAATCCAGCCGAATAGAATTTATTGCTTAAGGCAAAATACGGAACATTGATTGAATCCTTGATGGTGTAGTTAATCTTGTTATACTTACAGTTGCTTATACGTTCCTTATGTTATGTGGTAAGATCTTATAAATCTTATCTTGTTAATCATGTTCCATAAAGAGATATTGGGTTATATGCCTTCCGTACATCTGGTAAGCCTCATGGTATGAATAGCTTTGCTATATAGACTGCTCTTGTTATACCTGCTATCAGTTATCTACTGCTATTACTTTAATCCTCCTTTGGTTTTATGGTTTCGGTGGGGAGTTATGTTTCTCGCTGGAACTGTGTGTCTCACCCCGCTGGTTTGTAACCTTTTTAGGTGGTCGAGCTAGACATGGTGGTGGTCACGGAGTTGCGGCCGAGCAGCAAGAAGAGCAGTAGAAGGCAAGAGATGGACATGCTGCTATTTTGGTTGTTTTGTAGTAAAGTCTAGAGTCATCCCTGTACTCTCAGGTCCTTGGGAGCATTTTGACGTTGTTTCACGATGTATAGCTATTGATGGTTTGTATATCCTGCTGCTGGCCGGATGTGGGCCGTTATGTACATATAAATAGGTGATGAACTAATGTGATGGCTAGACAGCTGATCCCCTAAGCTGTGGACACGTGTCAAGATCTTGTACATGTTTATATAACCTATTTTCCTTGCGGGATGAGGACCTAAATGTAATCATTTCTCAGTTTATCTGCTTTCTGCAATCAGTTTTAATTAACCCGTGTTTTTGGTAATCTGTGTTTAGGGTGTTTTCCGCACGTTTTTCGTGTAACACCTCACTGTCTGTGTGATAGTGGGATGTGTTGCCACAAGTTATGTGAGGTAGGGCCTTAACATTAAATCTTTATTGTATTATGTTCTGATCTTAGTTATGGTTTTCACCCATTATTTATTAACTGATCTTAAACATGAAGAGGTATAATTAACTGATCTAATGTTAATATTTGTACAAGTATGCAATAGTTGATGGGTTTTTGGAGTTAGCTCACCTGCATGAGATTGCGATGTCATATCCATTGTAACACATATACCTCTTATATAATTAAATTATCACATAATAACATGTACATTATGTTCTTAAATAAGATATACAAGAAACTTGGTGACGCAATTGTAATTTGAACCCAAGGCATGGGCCACTTACCTTATTTCAGTAGGAATAATGCTTCTACACTATCCTGATATTAACCCTTAATTATCCTATCATTACAACCAAATTTCACTTAATTAGGTTCACAACCCCTAATTGTGAGAAATCTGTTACATCAAGAATACTAGGTCAAATCATGTCCTTTAACTGAGCCCACTGGATAGACCTCAAAAGTAAATCAAAATTATATATAGACCCTATTAGAAACACAAATTAGAATATATGAATAATTCCCCATCATCCAATTAGGACCAAGAAAAAATAGTTAATCTTATTCCTAGATTAGACAAAACAAATAATGAAATGACTTTAGTGCCCCTTCACTTCATACCTGACTATAGGCGTAACACATTTAGATAACATGTGACATTTCCAAAAATCAATGTCATGGAAAACCCCAAAAAGGCCTTGGCCCTGTGACATTATTAATCAAAATCGTAGGGGCAGTAAAGTGATTTCCACCTCATGCTTCTTCTTCACCCAGTCTGGCTTGAGTATCTCCTTCCTAGAGCCTAGAGTTCCAATCAATAGAGGAAAATCATCTCCCATTCGTGGGGAAACAAGAATCATGTGGATCCCTTATCCCTTGACTAACACATGTGCCTACAATTGAGCTTCAAGAGGTCTTCGTTATGTATCCCCCATGAATTTAGGTAGTTAGTTAGAAAAATCCAACTATCTAGCACATATAATCATATTGTGCAAACGAATGATGACCAAACTAGGGATCAACTCACCTGATAAAAAAATGAAGTCACAAAACAAACCCCATGGAAGGAGGGCAATCCAACCCTCTTCTTTATCTCCCACCATGGAAGGTAGTTGAAAATAAGGCAACTAGGCCTGCTAAATTGTCCCAAGGTTCAGGAAATGAAAACAAAAAGCAAAGGTGGAACTAGATTTTATAAGACTTAAAGAAGGTGGGCTAAAGAATACTCGAGCAATCACACCTTGTCTAGGCCTTAATGGTCAATCATGTTGCTGGAAATACAACTAGAGCTCATGGGCTCGACAATTGGCTAGAGTGAGGGACTTAAAAATGGTTCAGGAAGGTGGAACATGGTGGAGTGATGCTTACCATACTTTCAAACGAAGGAGAGATGAGCTGCCAAGTTCTGGTGGAGCACCCATCATTTCTGGTAAAGAAGAGTGAATCTGCGACAAGTTTCTAAGGGGATCCAACTATAATTGGCATCACTCAAAGATTCCTAGACTATTAGAGAAACTTACAAATACTTTACTCTCCACCATGAAGGCCATTCTAATTGTTTGCTACAAGCTTTGAAGAAGAACATTGAAAGAAAAATTGGGTGAAAACCGAAGAGGGAAAACTAGGGCTTGATTCACGTATAAATAGGTTCGTATTTGAATCCCAAAATGATTGGTACGGTTAGTTTCCATCCACTGGAACTAGGAAATGAGAAATCAGAGAGGGAAATGTGTAGGCAACCCTAGCACAAGTGTATTGAAGTTGAAGACAACCTCAAACATCCTATATTAGGCATGCCCAACATTCCCCTATCCGATGGTTGAGGAGAGGCCCCATTGTGAGCCCCTCAAAACAATAAATTGATGTATCCTTTTACATCCCATAATAGTGTATTACCTTACTCAAAATTATTATCTCTAGCTGACAACCTATAAATAAAACTAGATTTTACCCATGTATTTAAGAACCTGTGTAGATAATCATCATGGGCTTAGATAACCAAACCAATCTATCGAAACCCTAAAGATTTTATTTGGCTTTAAACTTCCATCATTCTTAATGAATCATAGGAATATCATTATCCTACCAAAATTAGCCATTAAGCTTCCAAAGTCATGAACTTCAACTAAGAATTTGTGTCATTAATTTTTTCACCCCATTAGAACATAATTTAACACATTTATCATTCATACCCAATAAAGGATGAAAATATGTAATAATTAAATATACATAACTTACACTTGAGAATGTGGCAACATCATTACTTTAGGGAAATATTATTAAACCCAAAAGATATCATCTTTGTTCACCTTAATACTTTCACCATCTTATCCAACATCTAATCTTTTATCCAAATTCAAACATGGTTAAATTTAAACATTGGGCCTTAACCCCATTTCAATCATAACAACCATATCATTTTACTCAAGGTATCAACCTCAAACCATAAAACCTACACATATATCTTGTACGTATTTGTGATGACCCGACTGCCCAATCCACCACAGAGGTAATTATGCGGAATAACCATTAGCAGCGGATTAATGAAAATCACTAAAAATTAAAATCATTTTGCAAAGAGATCCATTGCCATGAAACTCTTAAAGAAAGAACCAAGGCAATATATACATCATGGTTTACATTATACATACATTGTACCATCTTATCTCGAGGATATCATATACCAGTTGCTTTGCCCAAACATATGCATAAGCAACATAAAACCTCGAGGCATACAAGTCAAAATCTCATATCGTT
Source organism: Alisma plantago-aquatica (assembly GCA_963693085.1). NCBI lineage: Eukaryota > Viridiplantae > Streptophyta > Magnoliopsida > Alismatales > Alismataceae > Alisma > Alisma plantago-aquatica. Next base: position 300,402,051 of record OY856411.1, on the reverse strand, counting down.
TATAAAACCATTACGTACTAACTCCCAAGGACCTGAGAGTATAGATACGACACATAGGACTTATATCTACAAGACAAGATAGACAACACACTCAACTTGAGTTGTTACTGTTGTGCATGTTGTTGTTCTCCTCCCTCTGTAGTACAATCTCTACCTCCTCATCCGTGTCCACCTAAAAAAATGTTGGGACCAACAGGGTGAGACAAAAGTCCCAGCGAGAGATATAACTCTATGCCAACAATATTATTTTCACAGATAAATAGTATAAAATTGAGCAGAGTATCTTTTATGTAAATAAACATGTTTAATCATTGTTTGCAAAGTAATAGCATTGTTTGAAACAGTTCAACTATCCATAACAAAGCTATAGATCATCTATTTGCTTTATAAGGAATATGAAGAGCATGTATAACATCTATCAACTAAGATGTATAGAAGTAATGTAACATCAACTAATGTTTCCATATTCAATCCTTAAGAAGATACGCTACACGGCTGATTTCACATTTACAATCACACTTATTCCCAGAGGAGATGAGGTATACCGCTCTTTCTCCAACCGAACACAACTACGTAAAGCATCGGTACCATACAAGGTCAATGGAAGAGCCGACTTCCAAGACCTCACCCATATCGGTCAGTACGAGACCTAGAATTGACATCATGTCAAACTGCAACTAGCTTGTCAAGGTATAGCAACATCTTTGCTAAAAAGTTACAGCCACAACATGCACTCTCTTCGGGGAGATTACACATCAATCCCTGGTACATTTCATCTGGGCGATCACACGACAACCCTGGTATTCATCTGGATATCACACAGAGATCCCTATCTGGATGTAATGATATGTTCGTCCTTCACCCCCACATATTCAAAATGTGCACTCTAAGTTAAACTCATTTCACCATGCAGCCAATTCTGACATTGAATGGATCTATGGCATGGGCAACTACATGGTAAGGTTCCACTTGATTAATTAGGTGTATTACAATATCTTTTAGCATCAATCAAGTTACAAGAAAGAATTATAACAGATGCTACAAAGAAAGGTGTAATACATTTATCAAGTACTTTCATAATCTTTGGAACACATTGAATGCATAACACTCAGGATCTCAGTCCCTTATCACATTATTGGGAATTCTCATCCCTTAACATTATCATCATCATGATTGCTAGATCTGGGTATTCAAACCCTTAGTTCATCACTAAACATTATTACCTCTTATCAGGTAACTATTACCTCTAGGTCCCCAAACCTAGGTATACATAATACTTGTTGCACAAGTATTTCATATGGCTCACAAGACCTATTTAATCTGTATCATATGAAACATTATAGTTCATGCCTGGTTATGCTCATCGTCTCATGATACATGCATGGTTAGTATTTAATGATAAAAGCACTATCAAGTACATATCATCACCATGCAATACAAGAGAAATACAACCTTCCCATTATTAGGGTTAGGGCTTCCCTTTTCACCGATTAGGGTTAGGGTTTCCCTCTTTAGCCGATTAGGGTTTCAAGTTCATATTTCCAAGAATCAAAACCCTAATGACTAGCTCTACACATATAGGGGTATCATTATATGCCCATTGAATGATTATCACACAAAGTATGAGTTTCTCTCTCATCCTCACCAGGATAATGATTACATCATACTTTATTAAGTTGGCTCAATCCTTTTCTCAAGGTACATTGGCCTACATTATCAAAATGCATTGAACTCTATACATCTTAATGTATCATTTGACATAACATACTTCATGTATTACTCAATCAAGTATATTGGATTGAGGTGCTTCCATCATATCGGGCATGAGGTGTTTGCTTGCTTCCATATCACCCAAGAGGTGTGTGCTTGCTCCCATATCGGGCAAGAAGTGTGTGTGTATGCTTACCATATCGGGCAAGAGGTGTGTGTATGCTTACGATATCGGGAAATAGGTGTATGTATGTGTACCATATCTCCCAAGAGGTGTATGTGTGTGTCACCATATCGTGTATGAGTTGTATCCTTGATCACCATATCGTGAATGAGGTGTATCCTTGATCACCATATCGTGCATAATATGTATCCTTGATCACCATATCATGCATGAGATGTATCCTTGATCACCATATCGTGCATGAGGTGTATCCTTAATCACCATATCGTCCATGAGATGTAGGTTCATCACCATATCGTTCATGAGGTGTATCTGTAAAGAGTGGGATAAATCCACCTCTCTACTAATAACAATGGTAAACAAAACTCAATTTGGATAGCAGCGGAAGATAAAATTTTGACTATATTTAATTTCAAATAAAGTGTACATAAAAATTTCCCCAATATGGGTGTACATGCTTTATACAAAAAGAGGATCTAAGTAGAGGGAACTAGACTACTCCACTTTTGTCTCCAAGCAACACATCCATCAGCCAAGTCCATGCCCAAGCTATGATCTTCATTCCATATCCAACACCTTGATCCACATCTGGGTGGTTGGGAAGGCACCCAGCAAAAAGGGAAGGAAAAATAAAAGTATGTGTCACTAAACTATACTAAAGGTGACAAGGTAAATATAACAAGTAAATCAGGCTAGGGATTCATCAAAAGATGAGACATCAAAAGAATGAGGCCATATATATATAAAAGAATATTTCAATAGATGCTTGCCATAAACAAAGTAAAATAACAACATTGCATGTATGATTAATATTGACTATCTTAACTATGTAGGGTTTAGGCACCTACCGGACCTTCAACCAAAAGGGTGATGGGAGAGTATCACATTCCCAGTCACCTACACACATTTTGTATGCGGGGGAGAGTATCACATTCCCCAGGGGAGAAATAACACATTCCCCAACTATGGGTGTTTGTACATACAAGTACCACTACACTAGTTAATTAGTCTAATAAAATCAACATGCTAGAATAGATGGCAAGTAACATCAATATCAAATAGAACAAAGCAGTGGGGTACCAAGACCCAAGAATAACATTCCAAACTGATCATGAGGAAAGTATAGCAAGAGAATCATGAAGATAGGATATAAGGTACAAATAAGCCTCATTATGGAAAAATAGGTAATGGAACAAATAATTCCCAACTGAAGTGTATTATGCAAAAACCTTATTCTTTTGAATTCTAGAATCACTTTTCATAACTTTTACATGAGATCAGATCCACTTTCCCTAATATGATCATCATACTTATGTATTAGATATATGTATATTCATTAAAGGATTAAAACCTCAAAACCGTCAACTTTTCCACAAACGATCAAATTAGAATCTAAAAACCTCACTACTGTCTTAGTTAGGATTTTTTGATCAAAATAACATATAGTTTTGTATATTTTTGAAATATTGACTTTTTAGGCTATTTTCCATATTTTTAAGTAATTTAATTCATCCTTAAAAACACATATTTGAAAATATCAGAATCAAACCATGAAAGTATTTTTGTTAGATAGATCTCTTTCTCTCGATTTCAAAACATATCTTACTTATATTTTTCGACCAACGAATCAGAAGATACGAATTTTCTAAGACAGACCGATTAGAAATTGCCACGTAGGCACTTGGTTTGAAAAAAAACAAAAATAAAAAGACTAGAGTGCCCCCGTGCAAGCACAGGAAGAGAAGAGATGAGAGTTCAGGGGTAGAAATGTAAATTGACATGGGTTGTCTTCCCCTTCACTCAACCCGACATGGCCGACAACCGTAAGCTGCTCCGTGCAAGGATTTTGGGCGTTTTCGCAACCGACCACGAAACTCGACGCTCAGATACTCAAACGAAAGACAAGAAGAAGCCGGATCTAAAGGTACCTTTTATTTAGTCGGATACGAAGATATGTGAGAGAGAGGGGTGTCACAAGCTGCACATCTTCGGCCGCTCATCGGGGTTCAAAACAGGGATGAAAACTGAAATTAGGAGTTGGGTTGAGTTACAAAGGATCCCATGAAGCCAATAGTGGGGTTATTTATAGGTGTGGGTGTGTGAGTCAAGGAATAGGGAGGTGGCCGTGAAGCCTTGCTGCCCAAGAATTGGGCGTTTCCCGATTTCTTGATAAAACCGCGCAAGTTTAGGATCACTAGGTGCGGAATCAAGAGAGCGATTCGTGGGCGAAGAAATTTCAGAAAAAGATCGATTGTAGAGGGAGAAATATGTATTAGAAAATTACACGTAAGAAGTATGTTTCCATAAATGATGCAAGGTTAAAGATGATGCGCCTAGCATACGATATGGATCTAACGGCGAGAAATAAAGAGCTAATTCAATTGCATTCCCAAACAAAATCGAATAAAGTCCTATTTAAATTATTCAACTTTTATCTTTCGTTATTTGAGGGTGCAAACGACCTCCAAAAATAACCAAAATTTGCACCATGACTGATTTTGACGTGTAGAATCCAAATATGAAATTATTTTTGCCTGTTGAGAATCTTTAATGTGTTAAATAATTCAAAACACATTTTCTCTTTCCTCATTTATTTATGACTCTATGATTATCCAAAAATTACAAAACTTCACCCATAACTAATATCAAATATGGTGAATACGAATTTGTCATTATATCCATTTTTTGAAGTTATTTATTATTTTAAATAATGAGTTGAAAGTTTTGTACACTTTCTCTCTCCTTAATTTATCGTCTCATCAAATATTTTCTAAATTGATTCAAAATTCATCCAAATGTCTATTTTAATATTTAGAATACTAGTTTGTCATTATTATATTTTTTTGAAGAATTTTAATATTTTATTTAATTCATATAAATTTTATCACTTATTTAACCTTTTAATTTATTAAAGGCATCTAGAAACTTCCTAAAAATACAAAACTTGGTCTATAATCAATAATAAACGTTTGAAACACGATTTTTCCATTAATTAATTTTTTTCAATATATATTTAATATTTTTGGTCTTTGAGTCATTTTCTCTCTCCTGAATAAAATAAAATATTAAACATTGACCAAATTAAATGCAAATTTTCCCAAAGGATTATTTTTGTGTTTAGAATACGAATTTGGAGTTATTTTTCTGATTTGAGAGCACTAAGTATTTTATTTCATTTTATTGGCCTATTTCCTATTTTCTTTTGATAATGACATTAATATTTACATTTATGTTCCACTTTAAATGATACTTGGCCATTAAGCAACTGTTAAGTCAAGAAAACGAAATTGATATATTAATTATCCAAATTATCTTCTTGGGTTTCTATTTATAATTTTTGGAACAATATATTCTTCATTACCTTCTTTTACCCATATTATCCCCAACTATTGCATTTATCATGTCCTTTATTTATATTTCGGGATTTTCTTTCTTTTTTATATTCTAAACAGCACTAGAAAGTTCTAGGACGAAATTATTTATTCTTTTTATCACTTAAGTGGATATTTTGCATATTTGACCCATTACTAAGCTTCCACTGAGGTATTTGTGCATAAACCCAAATATTGGAATAAAAGGTGAACAAATGTTCATTAAACCATCATATTATCCACAAATTAAACAAAAAGGCCAAAGAAGATAGAAATGAAAGTAAAATATGAAAAAGAGGACCAAAAAGGCAAAATGCCCAGAATTCAGTATGTTACATCACTCCACCCCTTAAAGAGGATTTCGTCCCCGAAATCACTAGCAATTAGGGAAGGTTGTGTGTGCAACATCTCATCACCAAACTTCAGGTTATACCAACAACCAAAAACTTCCACCAACTACTCATCAACATATATACCTAAGCATTCAGAAACTTCACATACATCTCATCATAGGTTGGGTTCTCAAGGATCACCTAGGGTCCATTATTAAGATATCCTTTTTAGGATATTTAACATTATTTATATTTTTGGCTCATTAACATTATACTCTTTATGATATCACATTATCATAATTATTTTAATTATGTCATGTGACATTCACTTAGTTGCCAAAAAGAATTATATTTCATTATTATGCACAATTAGAGGCTACTCAATTATCTCAACATTCATTATTATATTTGATCATTGTCCTTAATAATTCGGATTTATACTTCCTTATCCTCATATTATCACTTAATTAATTATAACAAATTATTTTACATGAATATAAGACATTCTATCCAATTTGTCATTAAGCATACAATTATTTCAATTAATGTCACATTAGTTACTTATATTCATATTAAACATGTTCACATTGTCACATTATCTTTATTGCTCACATTAATGTCATCATTAATCATCTCTCATATTTATTCATTTATATTATTGATTTTGCACATTTATGTGAATTCCAATCATCTCATATTCATATTGAATCCATTATATGTATTTTAATGATCAAGGTGGAACATATGTCATATTAATGATTTGATCCACATTAAGTGACTAATAACATGTATATTAGTTAACAAGGTAACATGCGTTTTATATTAATGACTTGATTAATAAGTGGTTAGATGATTATATATATATATATATCATTTATGTGTATCAAAGTATGTTAACTGATTGTAGCACTTAACATCATTAATGTTTCATTAAAGGCATTAAGGATGTATAGATTAGGGTTAGATATTACAACTTAGGGTTTAGGTCAACATGACCATTATATTGCACTTATTCATTTCTTGGCATGCATTAAGTTATGAATTATTACCTTACTCGTCATATCATTAGGGTTTATTGGTTCATGACATTATTAACATCTTACTTATTGACAATTAGTATTGATATTCATATTATGTGCATTGGATATTCATTAGGGTTCAGGCATATGATTTATTCCTTAGATGATAATTATGTGTTCATTAATATATAAACAAGCACGTTAGGGTTACAACTATATCTTGTTTGGTCAAAACCAAAGATCCAAGCACACTAACCACCTAAGTATGAGGTTAGGGTTTCTAAAGATAGATTAGATAGACTTGAAGATGTTATAGGGTTCCATCCCCCTAAATAGGATTTCGTCCTCGAAATCTAACTACTCAAACATCATCAACTAACCATACTCCATCCCTTAAAGGGTTTGACCTACTACACTAGGGTTAAAGGATAAGTCTAACTAAACCATTATCAAGATCCATCACACTTCCATTGCGCATTCTGATATCTTTCCAAACACCCAAACTCTAAGGTCTAGGTTCAAAGGACATAAGAAAACTATATTGGTATCCATCCTCAAACAAATCATCATACATATGAAACTTAGGGTTCTCAAAGATATCCAACATATATGTCTAAGGTTACTATTGCCTAAAAGCAAACTATTTTGGGCAATTTGTATCAGCGCAGGCCAGGCCAGTATCATATGGGCATAGGAGTCCTCGTATACCAAGCTAGTGGTACGGAGGAAAATTTTGCCAGCCCCCGAAACCCTGATCCTTTCTAGACACCCTTGCTTCAACTGCATGCCCTAATAGTTGCCTAAAGGCAAACCTAAACAACATCAAGTTATGCATATTTTAATTATAAGTATTTTAGGATTTTATTCATCAAGGTTCTAAGGTGAAACTATAGGGTTCTAAGTCAACCTATCATCAAGGTAGATCAAAACTAGGGTAACCATGTCTCCTAAAGGAACTATTTTCTAACTAGGGAGACAAATTGAAATAGTCAAAGATCTGACTACCATTGGCTCTGATACCATGTTGTAAAGAGTGGGATAAATCCACCTCTCTACTAATAACAATGGTAAACAAAACTCAATTTGGATAGCAGCGGAAGATAAAATTTTGACTATATTCAATTTCAAATAAAGTGTACATAAAAATTTCCCCAATATGGGTGTACATGCTTTATACAAAAAGAGGATCTAAGTAGAGGGAACTAGACTACTCCACTTTTGTCTCCAAGCAACACATCCATAAGCCAAGTCCATGCCCAAGCTATGATCTTCATTCCATATCCAACTCCTTGCTCTGCATCTGGGTGGTTGGGAAGGCATCCAGCAAAAAGGGAAGGAAAAATAAAAGTATGTGTCACTAAATTATACTAAAGGTGACAAGGTAAATATAACAAGTAAATCAGGCTAGGGATTCATCAAAAGATGAGACATCAAAAGAATGAGGCCATATATATATAAAAGAATATTTCAATAGATGCTTTCCATAAACAAAGTAAAATAACAACATTGCATGTATGATTAATATTGACTATCTTAACTATGTAGGGTTGAGGCACCTACCGGACCTTCAACCAAAAGGGTGAGGGGAGAGTATCACATTCCCAGTCACCTACACACATTTTGTATGCAGGGGAGAGTATCACATTCCCCAGGGGAGAAATAACACATTCCCCAACTATGGGTGGTTGTACATACAAGTACCACTACACTAGTTAATTAGTCTAATAAAATCAACATGCTAGAATAGATGGCAAGTAACAACAATATCAAATAGAACAAAGCAGTGGGGTACCAAGACCCAAGAATAATATTCCAAACTGATCATGAGGCAAGTATAGCAAGAGAATCATGAAGATAGGATATAAGGTGCAAATAAGCCTCATTATGGAAACATAGGTAATGGAACAAATAATTCCCAACTGAAGTGTATTATGCACATACCTTGTTCTTTAGAATTCTAGAATCATTTTTCATAACTTTTACATGAGATCAGATCCACTTTCCCTAATATGATCATCATACTTATGTATTAGATATATGTATATTCATTAAAGGATTAAAACCTCAAACCATCGACTTTTCCACAAACGATCAAATTAGACTCTAAAAACCTCACTACTGTCTTAGTTAGGATTTTCTGATCAAAATAACATATAGTTTTGTATATTTTTGAAATATTGACTTTTTAGGCTATTTTCCATATTTTGAAGTATTTAATTCATCCTTAAAAACACACATTATTTTATTTAATTCATATAAATTTTATCACTTATTTAACCTTTTAATTTATTAGAGGCATCTAGAAACTTCCTAAAAATAAAAAACTTGTTCTATAATCAATAATAAATGTTTGGAACACGATTTTGCCATTAATTAAATTTTTTCAATATATATTTAATATTTTTGGTCTTTGAGTCATTTTCTCTCTCCTGAATAAAATAAAATATTAAACATTGACCAAATTAAATGCAAATTTTCCCAAAGGATTATTTTTGTGTTTAGAATACGAATTTGGAGTTATTTTTCTAATTTGAGAGCACTAAGTATTTTATTTCACTTTATTGGCCTATTTCCTATTTTCTTTTGATAATGACATTAATATTTACATTTATGTTCCACTTTAAATGATACTTGGCCATTAAGCAACTTTTAAGTCAAGAAAACGAAATTGATATATTTATTATCCAAATTATCTTCTTGGGTTTCTATTTAGAATTTTTGGAACAATATATTCTTCATTACCTTCTTTTACCCATATTATCCCCAACTATTGCATTTATCATGTCCTTTATTTATATTTCGGGATTTTCTTTCTTTTTCATATTCTAAAAAGAACTAGAAAGTTCTAGGACGAAATTATTTATTCTTTTTATCACTTAAGTGGATATTTTTCATATTTGACCCATTACTAAGCTTCCACTGAGGTATTTGTGCATAAACCCAAATATTGGAATAAAAGGTGAACAAATGTTCATTAAACCATCATATTATCCACAAATTAAACAAAAAGGCCAAAGAGGATAGAAATGAAAGGAAAATATGAAAAAGAGGACCAAAAAGGCAAAATGCCCAGAATTCAGTATGTTACAGTATCCTTGATCACCATATCGTGCATGAGGTGTATGTGTGTGTCACTCATATCGGGTTGCTCAAAATTAGGGTTTTGGCATGTCAGGTTAGACCCTTATGCTCATACCTCTTCAAACCTTCATGGTATCGGCCTACCCTTCACCATGTATTAAGTGATAGTCTAGACAACAGGTTAGTCTAAACCAAACCAAGTGTAAAAACCAATAGTGGTGTGGGGTTCCAAGGTATATCGGGTTTCATATCACCATATTGAGTTTCAACACCATATTGGGTTAGAGGTGCTTCAACCAAATATCGGTTTGAGCCATGATGATGTCATCATCATCAAGATCTAGACTTCATTTCGTACTGTTCAAGTTCTTGGACAACAATCCTATGTCACTAATAGAACTCATGGATTCATCAATTATACAAGAAAACTCGAAATTGAAAGTAGATCATCAAGTATGGCAAGATTGATGGTGAATAATAGCATGATTGGTTTCAAGTTATATAATCCACCTCAAGAATAACTTCAAAGCTCCAGGCTCCAAAGCTTCACATTCCCAAGATTGAATATGAACTTATCACAGATCCAAGACTCGTTCACAACTCTTCTACATGCAAGGAATCACCATAGTTAAGAACTTGGTGAAGAAGAAAAGAAAGAAAGAATCACAACTCGAGATTCATGCTTCAACCAAGGTTGAAGATGACCATGGCTTCACCTTAAGCTTAATGGCTCAAGATCCTCCTTGATCCTTACTACTATGCAAGATATCTAAGAGAAATGGAGTGATAAGGTTCGAAAAATTCACTAGTAGGTGAAAGGAGTGGTATATATATATAATTGAGGCTCGTGGGAGAGAGTGTATAAGAGGTGTCATCACCTTATACTACTAGGTGCCACATGTTCATGCATGGTTGACATGTGTCCATGCATGCACTCATATTTATCTTGACATGCAAAACTATTGGGGATAATCTAAGGATAATATTTCGGCCATTAGTTATCTTGTTGAGCAAGATATTTCAACTCAACATCACTTTATTCACAAACCGATACACTTTTTCTAAGGAAATTTGTAAACTGATATCCATCACCTTATTGAGGTGCGTAACCCATCATGGCAAAGTCCAAGAGTTGAAAAAACAATATGGAACCTCCTCTATGGCTCCTTGGCCAATAGGCACTCCCATATAAGCTCTACAACTCGATACAACTCAATTAGAGTTTCAACTATACAACTCTTCTTGGTATTTTCATCACCAAGAATACCATCACTCAAATATGATTCAAACATGGTGCTTCTTTCTTTATATATCCTCGATATGATGCTAAGAGGGAGTAGGGACATTCTAGAGGTGATAATTTGCATATCAACCCTACATTTTGGGTAAATTGCAAATTGCACCAAAATTGGTACACATGGTACAAGCATTATTCAAACAAGCTCCAACTTGGAACTTAGGCTTTCCACAAGCCACCCCTTAGCATGATTTTCTCTCTTATGATGCTAAAGCACTTGAAGCATGTTCAAAATGTGACATAATTCAATATAACCCCTCATCTTGGGTAAATTGCAAATCACACCCAAACTATCATATAATGCATAAACAATTTGCAAATAAGCTCAAACTTGAAAATTAAACTCAAGGAGAGTCTTAATTACTTTTTAAAAGATTAAAACAAGTTTATAAACACTTACTTAAGCAAAACTTCTAGGTTTATGGCATAACCCAGGTCAGGGATGTTACAATATTATAATGTCACATATCATCATACTCTTAGTCAATCCCTTAACAACAAAGGATGAGGAGAGATGGAATGCATACAACATAATAGGAAGATATTTACCACATTAAAATTATTTATCATGAAAATACTACCACCCTTTTTCAAAGCTCACATTGGATTGAGATACTCCCAAGTTTCTTCTTATTCACTTTGTTAATTACCCTTATGATGTATACCTTCTACATTCATTGATTCACAATTACATTTATCTTAATTGATGACTTATTTGAGTGTGTTCAACTTCAAGAGGTATATGACCCATATTATAAATTAAGTACTCATTAGGGCACAAACCACCAATACTATCCATGAAAGGGATAGTTTCACCATATGAAGCCACATTAAGTCTAAGACCTTGTAGGAATATCATAACCACCTGAAATTATGTATCCCACTTCATATAATAGTAACATACCATTGTAAAATATTAGCTCTGAATTCAAAAGCATGTGGAAATTTCATCAATCACAAGAATGCACATAAAAGGACAATCTTTGTGCATAGATGAGCTGTTAAAAATTAAAATTCAACATAATAATTGTTAAAAATAGCCTTAAAAGGTATTTTACATCAATTTTAAATAGTAAGAATAATAGGTATGCAAATTTTCCATCATATGGTACCAAAACACCACAAAAACAACAATTTAGTAACATTTTCACATACAATTAGAATTCCAGCCCAAGCATAGTTAAGTGAGAAAGATATTGACATTAGGGAGTTCTTTTATAAGATTAGGAATAACATAAAAATATTTGATTCCATCTTAGTTATCCAAATTAGTTCATAAGAAATTATCTTTTAGAATATTAAGGGAATATAGATCAAGAATAGGGCATTTTAGAACACCAATGTACTAATTTTGAAATTTGAGTCCATATTCATTCAATCTATTATGATCAAGAATTAGTATTAAATGGGTAAGGAAGTCCAAAAAATTGTAATCGTGTCCTATATAAGAAAAACAATCCCTAAAGATTCAACTTTTTGGTATGTTAATAAAGTTTTAGAGCAAGTTTAGAGACTTGCGGGCACAAGTAGGCAAAAGAACCTAAAAAAATCCATGTGTAAGGAGTGGGAATCGAGAGGGGATCCACTCCCTACTTAATTTGAGATTAAACTCATCTATCCAAATAGATTTACAAGAATGCTTGAATACATTTTTAAATTCTCAAATGATGATATACAAAAAGAGACCAATATAGCAGCGGAATAAAATTTCATGACTATGTTCAATTTTATAAAAGTACATCATTATCTCCCATAAAGGGTTTACATGAAAGTTACAACGTAAAGATCCATGCAGAGGGATATCCAGCTATATCAACTCTATCTCCCAAGAGCTCCACTTAATCGATCCAAAAGAATATTAAAAAAAGTAGGATGATCATAAGATCATAATCAAGTAGAATATTTCATATGGAATAAATTCTCAAGAGAAAGGGATTGTGTGGGATAATATGTCAAGAGAGAGAAATTAGGTTCATTGTTTAATAAGAATAATAGGGGATGCAAGCATACCTCACATAAAGTCTACATAAGTCCAATTTAGTCACAGGTCAAATCCTAGGTCTCCAAATCATACATTAATCATATATGTAGAATTAGGGTTAGGTTTACATTAATTACATAAACCCTAACATTCTCCTTTTTATTATTAGTACATGAGATTTCTAAAACCACACCATCTTGTAGATTATATTTTTCTAAGTTCATAACATATTTTACTTTATTTTTCTGACTTATGGATTATTAGTTATGAATTTTAGAAAGTACTGGCCAATCAAAATCCCAAAAAATCCATGTCAATCTTGTCATGCGGTTTTGAAGCCAGAATGACCTGACCCAATAAGGAAATGCCAACTGGATTAATTTCAAGAACACAACTCAGTGGACAATGGTCAACATTAGATGTGAAAAGTCTATTCTGCCACTTATGGAGAAAAAAAATAGCAAATCAAAACAAGGGCAAACAGGTAACGCACAACTTAGTAGATAATGGTCAGCAATAGATGCAAAAAGTCTATTCTGCCCCTTATGGAAAAAATAAAATAGCAGATTAAAACAAGGGCAAATAGGTAACACACATAAACCATCTTCTTCGTCTCCTAGATTCATCCCATGAGACAACCAGGAGCCATTATAGTTAGATTGTGAGAAAGCAAAACTCACATTCTAACCCAAAAGATGGCCCAAAGATGACACCTTCATCCTTCCCAAGTACTGGTAGTCTAGGTGACCCCAAACATAGAATGTACTGGGTAAAAAATCTCTTGGAGCTTTGTCCACCATTAATGGCGAAGAGGGAAAGAAAACTAAGACCTTACAGGAGCGAGAACATAGAGGCAATTAGAAGATGAAAGTCAAATGCTCAACCACATTTAGCAGGCCAGGAACATGTAATCAAAGTAATAAGAAAGCAAGAAGGGTGGATAAAATCCTAATTCGAGAAATAGCAAAAAGGTAATGAAAAATGGGGGAAAACACCTTACTTATAAGGATGGGTTGAATTGACCCTTTTTGAAGATGCCCCTAGCATCACGGAGGGGATCTCAATACCTAGTAAGACCCACTGAGGCACTCAACACAGCGGTGAATGCAAGGAGGTCATTGACGCTTAGCAGAGCTGGGAAGGCATGTTCCAGGCCCGACAAGGAAGATTCAGTGCCCAAAACCACAATAAGGAATGTGGAAGAGATCATGGCACTATATTACAAAGGTCTTATGATCCCTGTTGGCAAAGAGATAGGAAGGGGAAAGAGAGTAGAGGGAGAACATGGGAAGAAGGACAGTCATTTCTATATTGGTGTGGAGGAGACAAAATCCTAGATTAAATAGATCATTGAGTTTGACATGAAATAAAGCGTGACATCTCGCTATCACATAGACAATGAAATGCCACGTGAAAATGTGCGGAACTACCATAAACCACATATTATCCAAAAACATAGGTTAATTAAAACCGATTGCAGAAAGAATATGAAAGAGAACTATTACATCTGATTTCTTCTCCTGCAAGGGAACATGTTATATAAACATACACAAGCCTTGATATAAGTTCATAGATTAAGGTATTTGTTGTCCTATCAGCACAAGAGTTCACCACCTGTTATACATATATTATAGGCCACGTCAGGCCAACAACAGGATATACAAAATTACAACAACTGGTCATCATGAAACGTCGTCAAAACACCTTCGAGGACCTGAGAGTATAGGGATGACTCTAGGACTCTATTAAAAAACCACCAAAATAGCAGCATGTCCGTCTTTTGCCTTCTAAAGCTCTTCCTCTTGCTGCTTGGCCGCGACCTCGCGACCACCACCACGTCTAGCGCGATCTCCTAAAAAGGTTGTAAACTAGCGGGGTGAGACACACAGTCCCAACGAGAAACATAACTCCCACCCAAAACTATAAAACCTCAAAAAGTTTAAACCAGATAAAGCAGATAGCCTGGTAAAGACATATAATAAGAGAACCATACTGAGCAAGACTATTATTACCATCAATCTTACCAAGATATTCATGAGGCCTACATCCATATTTCATTTATGGAACATGATTGACAAGATAAGCTTTATGAGAACTTATCACAAGATATCAAGATCGTACAAGTAACTGTAAGAGATAATTGGATCATCTACATAAGCAAGGCCTCAACCAATGTTTAGTGTTTTTCTTCTAAGCAGTATATACTATTCGGCTGGATTACATTTTATTATGCCCTGAGGAAGTGAGTTGTCCCTGCTCAAATCCAACCTTTGACTGTGAAGCCCAAAACTGGTGCCATACAAGGTAAATGGGAGAGTTGGACTCCATGACCTCACCTCCTCGTGGTCAGTGCATGAAAAACAAAGCAGGACCGCAGTCTCATGCTTATATGGCCTCAGCCTCAGGGTCAGCTCCGCAAGCTACCCATATCTCTAGCTCACCTTGACACAGGTGCTAGTATACTTTTAAGCCACGGGCCTGATCACCGTGCTCTTGAGCCATGAACACATTCATTCTCTAACTCATTGAGTCATGGGTCTGTTTACCATGCTCTTTACCATACGGAGTCTACAACCGCAGTTCTACTCTAATCCTCCTATTTTTGGCTAGGAGAAACCCCACATATTCAACAATATGCGCTCCAGGTAATCCTGCAGGATAAACCTATTTCACCATCACCAAATTCTGGCGATTATGGATCTATGGCCAGGGAAAACTACATGATATGTTCCACTATAATTAATTAGTATATTTTAAGTGAGTTGTTGAGGCAACCAAGTTGTAAAACATAAATAGCATTGAGTTACATTAATACTGTCATTGTCACATTATCATGGGATCTCAATCCCTCATCACAGAATGCCACTGCCTCTCAAGGCTTACATCATCACCATGGGATAGCAATCCCTTATCTCATCACCAGAGGATAACACCTCAACTAGGCACTCAGCCTTCATCATGTCCTCAAACCTATCTTATCATACTGGTGATGCATGTTATCTCATCAATGAGAATTAACATCATTCAATGTTATTCAAACACATATGCTTCATAGCTCTTTCCTGGCTATGATTTCATGTGATACACATACATGGTTAGTATACATAACAAGAGAGATAACTTAAAATCACCAGACATAGATCTTACTGATTATCATGTCATTAGGATTGCAGATGCACATGTTAACCATCTATAATCATATGAGGCATATAGATTATGGTTATCAAATCATAAGCATCCACTTATGCCATTTATCTTATAAACATAAGCAAGCATCTTATCATATTAATTGGCATCAATGTAGCATTGGTTCACAACCCATTATCCATATAATAACAACATAGGTGCGATTACAAGACATCACATCACTTAGCTAGGGTTTCCAGGTTAAGCATAACCCTCACTAAAGGTACCAGCTACCCTTGCTAAAAGTGTGATGGGTAGTGCGCCCCTTACCACAAGTGGTATGGGGAAGGGTAACAACCCTCAGTAAAGGCCTGTCGTCCAAGGCACTTAGCCACATCTGTTGGCCAACCCAAACTCAAGGGTGTATCGGTCAACAAGGCCTATGGGATGTTGTGCAACCAGAGAGCAAAGATTGTGTCGAGCAACTCATGTTGTGCAGCCATGGAAGCATGAGTGTATCGTGCAGCTAGGTCCAAAGGACATATCGTGCACCTAAGGTCAGTTGAGTATCGGTCATCTAACTGTATCGGCTATGACCCTATTGTCTATCTAGGGTTAGGGCTTCTATCGAGCAACTGACTACCATAACGCTCAAGATTGTATCGGCCAACAACATGGTGCCCAAGCTCGACCCTATATCGCCCAACCAGCACACATCAACAAACGATACAAGGGCACCACAAGGAGGCCTATCGCCCAACAAGATCAAGCACACCATATCGATCACACTAAGGTACTCACTAGGGTTCATTACTCAACCCATATCAGGCAAATCAAGACCAACCCAACTTGTGCCGCCCAAGGCACCAACATAGTCAAGAGGGTCATATCGGGCACAAAGCCAACCAAACTCAACATGACATATCAGTCAAGATCAAAACCCTAAACAAGGGGTGTCGGGCAACCTCATCACAAGGGTGTATCGTGCAAGGTACAAAGGTTCATCTCAGCTTGGTCATCACTAACCTCAATATCACCATCGTCAAAACCCTAATAGATGAAGAGAGTTGGATAACCTCTCAACAATCAAGAGAGAGGGGTTTTGCATAACCTCCATCACATATCTCGGGCAACATGATAGATCATTTCCATATTGACCAAGCTCCCAACCTCTACTAGGTCAACATCTAACCAAGGCTCACCTCTCAAATCCATGGTGAGAGAAGAGTGCTGCCCAAGCAACTAAAGTATAGACTCACCTCTCAACAACCAAGTGAGAGGAGTGTTGCCTATACCACTAGAGCCAAACTCACTTCTCAAGACCAAATGGAGAGAAAGGATTTTTTTCCCAAGAAACTCTAATTTATGGGTTCGGCCAACTAGGTCCAAAGGTACATAACAAACAACAACATCATCAACAGCATGATCACTATATCCACAACATTAAGGGTACATGCTAGAGCAAGAAACATATCTAACAACATGCATGGACAATCATGATCATATATGAACATGCAACATAAAAGAAGGTAGTATAGCTAGGGTTAGAAGTTATGTAACCCGCCTTAAGCAAGCTCCTCAAGCTCCAAAGCTCCAAGATTTAAGCTCCTAACTCCAAGGCACACCAGCTTCGGCCACCAAGCTAGAGGAAGAAGAAGAGAACTCCTTCAAAGGGATCGGCCACCAAGAACACCAAGGGAAGGTGTATCATGCACCAAGGAAGAGGGAGGCAACAAAGAACTAAAGGGATCCTAAGCAAGTGAAAGGGAAGGTATATATATAAGAGGATGAAGGGGGAACCAAGGCAAGGTGTCGCCCACCTAGGGATACTTGTCCATGGGCAATGCCACCTCCTTATCTCACCTCATACACATGTCCAAGGCAATTGCCACATGCAAGCATCACGCACCAAGTGTCCACACAGGTAGTGACACAAACAAAGCCAAAGGTCAAGGATGGTCAAAGGCCGACACACCACATGGGTGATACACTCTCTTACACGACACAACCTCATGGCCGACACAAGGCTCCCAAACACACCCTTGCCCGATACAAGGTCCATCAAGGCAAGGCAAGGCAAGGCCCAAACAAGGAAAAACAAGGCCCAAGGCAACTCAAGCAATGAGCCCAACCCTTCCTCTCAACTCTAGAGGAAGCAAGGAGAGGGAGAAACACCTCTCAAGGTGAAAAACTTGCTCATCAACCCTAGACTTGGATTATTTGTAAATAGCACCTCCAACTCTCAACAAAGCACAAACAAACCCTTATCACCACTTGAGGTGATTAGCAAGCAACTAAACACCAGGGTTAGGCAAAGCAAATAGGATAAGCCCAAAATGGAGGTCAGGGTCCTTACAAGCCATAAACCTCTACAACGGGATTTCGTCCCCGAAATCCAAAGAGAAAAGCAAGGGATACTTCCTCCTCATCTCTTCCTCAAGCTCCCACATGGCTTCCTCAACACCACGATGATGCCAAAGAACCTTCACAAGAACCAAGTCTTTCCTTTTCAACTTCTTCACATGTTTGTCAAGAATCATCACTGGACCTTCTTCGTATGTCACATCTTCATCTAGCTCGACCTCAACTGGTTGTATCACTGCCTCTGTGTCTGGATGACTTTTCTTCAGCATACTGACATGGAACACCGGATGTAACATGTGCAACTCTGGTGGTAGTTCTAACTTGTAAGCTACCTTGCCAACACATGTTATTACCAGGCATGGCCCCATATACCTGGGTGCTAGTTTGCCTTTTCGGACAAACCTCAGCACGCCTTTCCAAGGTGAGACCTTGAGATACACTTTGTCTCCCACCTGGAACTCTAAAGGTCATCAACGATTATCTGCATATGGCTTTTGTCTATCCTGTGCCGCTTTCAACTGTTGCTGTATCACTTTGATCTTTTCTGTTGTCTGCTGCACTAACTCAGGACCCAAAAGCTGATACTTGCCCGACTCATACCAGCATAAAGGAGATCTGCACTTCCTACCATATAAAGCCTCATAAGGAGCCATGTCGATGCTCCATTGGTAGCTATTGTTGTTTGCAAACTCAATCAAACTGAGATGCACGTCCCAACTTCCTAGGAACTGCAAAACACAAGCTCGGAGAAGATCCTCCAAAGTCTGAATAGTCCTTTCAGACTGTCCATCTGTCTGTGGGTGGAAAGCATTACTGAACCTCAACTGTGTTCCCAACGCTTTGTGCAACTGCTCCCAAAAATGACTCGTGAACTGAGGACCTCTGTCAGAAACTATCGTTGTTGGTACCCCATGCAAACACACTATCTCATCCACATATATCTGAGCAAGCTTCTTTGCGGTATATGTTGTCTTCATAGGTATGAAGTGAGCAGACTTTGTCAATCTATCCACTATCACCCAGATGGAATCATGATTCTTAGTTGTCCTTGGTAGACCAACTATGAAATCCACAGTTATATGATCCCATTTCCACTGAGGTATCGGCATGGGTTGCAACGTACCTGCCGGTTTCTGATGCTCAGCCTTAACTTGCTGGCATACCCCACACCTATCCACAAACTCGGCTACATCCTTCTTCAAACCAGGACACCAATATAGGTCCTTCAGATTATGATACATCTTGGTGAAACCTGGATGCATAGCATACATCGATGTGTGTGCTTCCTCGAGTACTAGCTTTCTCAGATCATCAACATCAAGGACCACCATCCTATCACGATAACAAACCAGTCCATCCTCGAACTCATAGAACCCACCATGCTTTTCGTTGCCAAACTCTAACCTTATCAACTGAACTGAAGCATCTTCCTGCTGTGCGTCTTTGATCTACTACCTCAATGTAGGCTTTACTTGCATCTGTACCAACAGTCCTGCCAACAAGGAAACTTCTAACTGTACATTCATCTATCGTAATGAGGCAAACATATCCCGCCTAGGACATACCATGGAACTCAACTATGCCTTCTTCATAGAGAGAGAAGAAGGAGACTTTCTGCTAAGTGCATAAGCTACCACATTTTCCTTACTATGATGATACTCAATGGTGTAGTCATAATCATTGATCAGCTCCATCCAGCGACGTTGTCGCATGTTCAGCTCACTCTGCGAGAAGATGTACTTCAATTTCTTATGATCTGTAAAGATCTGACACACTTCCCCATAAAGATAGTGTCTCCAAATCTTTAACGCATGGACTACCGCTGCCAGCTCCAAATCATGTGTCGAATAGTTCTCCTCATGTTTCTTAAGTTGTCGCGAAGCGAAAGAAACCACATGATCTTCCTACATCAGCACACATCCTAAGCCTTTCTTAGAATCATCGCAGAAAACAACATATCCCTTCCCAGGCTCGGGAAACACCAATACTGGAGCACTAGTCAGCTTCTCCTTCAAACTTTGGAAAGCTTGCTGACAACGATCATCCCAAACAAAGGGTACATCCTTCCTGGTCAACCTTGTCAACGACAATGCAATCACACTGAAGTTCCTTATAAACCTCCGGTAGTATCCTGCTAAACCCAGAAAACTACGAACTTCTGCCGGCATCTTCGGTTGCTCCCAATCTGCAACTGACTCCACCTTCTTAGGGTCTACTCTGACTCCTTCTATAGATATCACATGACCCAAGAAAGTCACTTCTTTCAACCAGAACTCGCACTTACTAAACATGTCATACAACTGATGTTGGCGAAGAAGAGTCAAAGCTTTTCGAAGATGTTGTTCATGCTCTTGACTGTCCCGACTATAGATCAAGATGTCATCTATAAAAACTAAAACAAACTAATCTAGAAACAGACGGAACATCCTACTCATTAGATCCATGAAAGCAGTAGGCGTATTGGTTAGCCCAAACGGCATAACCACGAACTCAAAGTGACCATACCTCGTCCTAAAAGCCGACTTTGGTATGTCCTCATCCTTAATTCTTAACTGATGATATCCAGACCGTAGATCGATCTTTGAGAACACTGTAGCACCACGTAGTTGATCGAACAGATCGTCTATCCTCGACAGTGGGTACTTGTTCTTGATCGTAACTTTGTTCAACTGCCGGTAATCTATGCACAACCACATCGAACCATCTTTCTTCTTTACGAACAGGACTGGAGCACCCCACGACGATGTGCTTGGTCTGATGAAACCTTTATCCAACAACTCCTGTAACTGCTTCTTCAGTTCTGCCATTTCAACTGGAGCCATCCTATACGGTGTATGGGCTACTGGCTATGTTCCTGGCACCATATTGATCTCAAAGGCAATCTCTTGAGGTGGGGGAACACTAGGAAACTCATCGGGAAACACATCCGCAAACTCTCGGATAACAAGCACTTCCTCAAGGCTAGGACCTTTTGCCTTGGTATCCACAACGTGGGCTAGGAACGCCTTACATCCTTGCTGCAAAAACTTTTCTGTCACCATCACTGATACTAAACACGTCAAAGATCCACTTCTTACCACCGTCATCAAACACAACCTGCTTGGAACCACGGTCCAACACAACCTTATACTTCTCTAAGGTATCCATCCCAAGGATCACATCGAATCCATGCATATCAAGTGGTATAAGATCCACTTGTATATTGTGTCCCGAAAAGGATAAAACACAAGATGGGCACTCCTCTCAAAGTATTGAGGAACCATCAAGAGGGGTTTCTAGCAACAAGCTATCTTTATTAAAACTAACAGGTAAAAGATAGTTATCAAGCATAGTTCGTGCGATAAAAGAGTGTGTAGCACCCAGGTCAACCAGAGCAGATATAAAGCAAGAAGAAGACAAATCAGAATGAAATAACTCCATATGACCTGCCACCACTCGCGGGTTGACTATCGCCTCCGGCTGACTCATAGCATAGAATCGAGCTATTGCTTGCTGTCCACGTCCTCTGCTTCCTTGAGAATACGATCTCGCTTGTGACGCTTGACCGCGTCCTCGCCCTCTGCTACTACTGGGCCCTTACTGATTCTGCCTCGGCTATTGCGTCACTTCAACATCTCTCTTTGGGCAATTTGATCTCAAATGCCCAGTCTGTCCACAGAGATAGCATGACCTATCCTTAAACTATGGCCTAGATGGCCCTGTCACTGCTACTAAAGTTGTGTTGTAAGCTCTGGATGATGAAAATCCACGCCCTCTTCCTTTACTTGGTGACCACTGCGATGGTGCACTATTGCCTCACAAAAGGCACAGAAAACTTTGGCTTCTTGTGGCTATCAAACCTCTATTTCTGAAACTGAGCAGGCCTTTTCCTGGTCATAGAGTCTCTCTTCTCTCAGACTGACCGTTCAATTTTCTGGACATACTCCACGAACGTGGTAAACCACTCCCGGTTCTCCAAAGCAGCAGCAGGTGTCGTCAACTCTATGCTCAGACCCTTCTCAAACCGTCTGATCCGCTCATCATCTGTTGCCACCATGTGAGGACAAAACCTCAGCAGATCCATGAACTTGGCCTCATAATTAGTGACACTCATCTGTCCTTAGCACATCTGCTCAAACTAGTTGATCTTCTCGTCCAGATACGTCTTCAAAAAGTATCGACTGACGAACTCCCGTTGGAAAACCTCCCAACATATCACCTCACCGGGTCACTTCTCCTCCTCTATGGCCCACCAGTGGCTAACACTACCTTTCAGAAGGTAGATAGCGTGATTTACTTTGTCTTCTTCAGGGATGTCGAGGATCTGGAAGGCCTTCTCTAGATGTGTCAGCCACATATATGCATTCGATGGATCAACCGTTCCAACATAATCTGAAGCTCTGACTCGGCAAAGCCGCTTGAAGGTCTTCCCAATGCCTAACGATTCACTATGGGGAGCCTATGCTCTTAGCGGAGGCACTGACACTCTTTCCACCATGTGATTCATCATAGCCATCAACTGCCCCATAAGGTACTGATAGGAAGGGCTTTCAAGAATGGCTGGGTCAAGTTGGGGGACCTTAGGCACCCAATCTTCATGTGCCTGCACTCTTTCTCCATCAACTGATGTAGCAGCACCGCTCTCAGCAGCATGTTCTTCATGGTTTCCAAACATCTTTATGCTTTATCTTCCACTGAGGGCAGAAGATTATTGTAAGAAAATCTGGAAAATTCACAAGAACAGACACAACCCTAGTCCTAGATCCCTGTAGACTCAGTGAACCTAGAGCTCTGATACTAAAACTTATTGTGACATCCCTCTATCACACAGACAACGAAATGCCACATGAAAATGTGTGGAACTACCATAAACCACATATTATCCAAAAACACATGTTAATTGAAATCGATTATGGAAAACATATGAAAGAGAACTATTACATCCGATTTCTTCTCCTGCAAGGGAACATGTTATATAAACATACACAAGCCTTAATATAAGTTCACAACTTAAGGTATCTATTGTTCTATTAGCACAAGAGTTCACCACCTATTATATATCTATTATAGGCCACGTCAGGCCAACATCAAGATATATAAAATTACAACAGCTAGTCATTGTGAAACGTCATCAAAACACCTCCGAGGACCTGAGAGTAAATGGATGACTCTAGGACTCTACTACAAAACCACCAAAACAACAACATGTCCATCGCTTGCCTTCTAAAGCTCTTCCTCTTGTTGCTCGGCCGCAACCTCACGACCACCACCACATCTAGCGTGATCATCTAAAAAGGTTGTAAACCAGCGGGGTGAGACACACAGTCCCAGCGAGAAACATAACTCCCCGCCAAAACTATAAAACCTCAGAAATTTTAAAGAAGATAAAGTAGATAGTTGGTAAAGACATATAATAAGAGAAGCATACAGAGCAAGACTATTATTACCATCAATCTTACCAAGATATTCATGAGGCCTACATATAGATTTCCTTTATGGAACATGATTGACAAGATAAGCTTTATGAGAACTTATCACAAGATATCAAGATCGTACGAGTAACTGTAAGAGATAACTGGATCATCTACATAAGCAAGGCCTCAACCAATGTTCCATGTTTTGCTTCTAAGTAGTATATACTATTCGGCTGGATTGCATTTTATTATGCCCTGAGGAAGTGAGTTGTCCCTGCTCAAATCCAACCTTCGACTGCAAAGCCAAAAACCGGTGCCATACAAGGTCAATGGGAGAGTCGGACTCCATGACCTCACCTCCTCATGGTCAGGTGCATGAAAACTAAAGCAGGACCACAGTCTCATGCTTATATGGCATCGGCCTCAGCCTCAGGGTCAGCTCTGCAAGCTACCCATATCTCTAGCTCACATTGACACAGGTTCTAGTATACTTTTGAGCCATGGGCATGATCACCGTGATCTTGAGCCATGAACGCATTCATGCTCTAACTCATTGAGTCATGGTCTTGTTCACCATGCTCTTTACCATATAGAGTCTACAACCACAGTTGTACTCTAATCCTCCTATTTTCGACTACGAGAAACCCCGCATATTTAACAATATGTGCTCTAGGTAATCCCACAGGATAAACCTATTTCACTATCACCAAATTCTGACGATGATGGATCTATGGCCAGGGAAAACTACATGATATGTTCTACTATAATTAATTAGTATATTTTAAGTGAGTTGTTGAGGCAACCAAGTTGTAAAACATAAACAACATTGAGTTACATTATGTAACATCCCTGACCTGGGTTATGCTTTAACCCTAGATGTTTTGTTTAAGAAAGATAATTATATGCTTGCTCTTATCTTTTGAAAAAGTAATTAAGGCTCAAGAGGAGCTTATGTTTCAATTTTAGTCCTTTTTGAATAATGTTGAAACAATGTCTTTCCTATTTTGGACTAATGTGCAAATTACCCAAGTTGAGGGGTTAACTTGCAAATGTTACATGGTAAAATGTTCCTCAAGTGTTGAAGCATCATAAGGATGATAATGATTCATAGGTATGCTTGTGGTAACCTAAGCACCAAGAAAGAGCTTGTTAAGCAATGTTTGTGCATTAAAGCCCAATTTTGGTGTAATGTGCAATTTACCCAAAACCTAGGGTTTAATATGCAAAATACCACTTCTAGAGAGTCCCTAATGTTTCTTAGTATCAATTAGAGACAATAAAATCAGAGGGGTGTCTCATTTGAATCTCTTTGGAGGAGAGAGAATCTTGATATTAAAATAATCAAGATTTAATCATAATTGAAACCCTAATTCAATTAAATGCAAAAATAAATATATTAATGGAAGTGCCCTTCAACCAAAAATGAGATGGTTGATTTTTTATAAGTATGTACGTCCTTGTTCCTTACAAAGGAAACGAAATATCTAAAGTGAGTGGAGAGCCCACTCACATTAGTTAACTAAAAAGTAATATCCACTAATATTGGATATTATTATTAAAATGGTAAGGTGCTTGATTTGTTTTCTTTTTATTCATGGATAATGAAGAGTAATTACTAGGTGGGGGATATGTCTTCGTATTCAAGGGATTGAGGGGAGTATGTGGCACCAATTTTGGGAGTTGAAGGAATTATTTATCACTTTCTCTCTCATTGAAATTCCCTTATAAACATCCAATTTTCAACCCACACGAAAGGCTTTTTCGATTCCTTTTTCTTTCTTTGCTTTTGTTGAACACAAGGGAGCTTAGGAGCAGCAGGAGGACGTGACCCAACCTGTAGGTAAGCTCCATAGTCATCTTCAACCTTAATTTCATGGTGAAAATCGAAATTCAATGCTTAATTTCTTCTTTTCTTCATTCAATCTTCAACCTTGGCCATTCATTGCACTCAAAGACTTGAGGACGAGCCTTTGGAAGTTGAGGAAGCTTCAATCACCATTCATAACGTGAAGCTTGAAGCTTGGATTCAATTTTGAAGGTGGGTTATATAACTTGAACCCTTAAACATTGTTATTGATTTCATTCCTTTATTATATGTTGATTCCTCCTTTACTTTCGGATTTCCTTTTGATTGGTTGTTGAATTCACCAAAAGAATCACAATGGATTTCGAAGGTTTCAAGATTGAAGATGATGATTTCATCTTAAGCACACACCTCAACATAGAACATGTGCAAACAGTTTTGCTTTTTGGTGATCAAACGGTCTCAAGACCGTTTGAGGTCAAGCGGACTCAAACCGTTTGAAGGTCAAATGTTGATGTGGTTGGATGATAATACAGTGGTTCCAATTAATTGAATTTTAAAATGTTCCATGTATGTATGATCCACCAATTGCAATCCCTAATCGATTGAACTGATTAAAACCCTAGTTGAGGGAATCAATTTCAAGGTTGATTGACCCAAACGGTCTCAAGACCGTTTGGAGGTCAAACAGTCTCAAGACCATTTGGAGGTCAATGGTTGATTGTGGTGAATGGTTGGAGATCCAAGGGCTACAATATGATGTACAATGAGTACAAATCCTAAATCGATTTGATGTTGGAAACCTTAATTGGTCCAATCGGTTTTGAGGTGGTTTGGACCAAACGGTCTAGAAACCATTTGGAATCAAATGGTCTCAAAACCATTTTAGATCAAAGGGTCTCAAACCGTTTGAATTGTCCAATCGGTTTCAATGTTGGGTTGTCCATTCGGTTTCAATGATAATTTGTTCAAACGATTTCATGGGTTGAGTGCCCAAACGGTTTCAAAACCGTTTGGAGGGCAAACGGTATCAAAACCGTTTGGAGTATAAGAAGGTCAAAACCGTTTGAAGATTTAGGGTAACAAAAACCGTTTGGAGACCTAAGGTTATGAAATACCAATTAACCCCTAGATTGTTAATGGCTTATATCAAAGTTAAATCCAGTGGTTGTACCTCTAAAGTACTTAGGTGATTAATGCCTTTAGAGTGGTTAACCTTTGATGCTTATGGAAGCAATGACTTAATACACTATGTCAACTCTTCATTCAAGTTGATTCAATCTAATCAATATTAAAGTAATTAACCTCTTAGAGAGGATGAGAGAGAGGAACTTATACATGAGTGATAACCATGTAGTGATTAATCCTCAACACTTTCAACATGAATAAAATATGTAATTAAGGTTTGACCCATGATGATGAGATCATGAAACCCTAATCTAGGGTGATGGTGTAACCCTAATTTAGGGTAATGATATGAGAAATCCTAATTTAGGGTATTTTAATGAAAAACCCTAATTTAAGGGAATGCTTCATGAAAACCCTAATTTTGGGTAAAGCCACATGAAACCCTAATTTTAGGGGAAATGTTATAAGAAACCTTAATTCAAGGTAAGGATGTAATGTGAAACCCTGATACAGGGTAATGTGATATGAAACCCTAATCCAGGGTGATGCTATGTATTATGAAACCCTAATTTGAAAACCTAGTCCTAATTTGTGTAAGGGAATGAGTAACCCTGATTGATATGAATTGGGAAAACCCTAACCCTAATAAGGGTATAAGTGGTGTTACTTTGTATAGCATGGTGCTAAAATGTAATTGATATAACTGTTATCAAGTGTACTAACCATGCAGGTATCATGAGATGATGAGCATAGCCAGGTATGAGCTATGATGTTTCATTTATTATTGTTAATGGGCCTTGTGAGCCATAACATGATTTGTTGCCTAGTGAGAGGTAACAAGAGATGAAATGGGCTTTGTGAGCCATATGAGATGCTTGTATAGCAAGTATCATGTTTACCTTGGTCAGACGACCTGAAGGTATTAGTTACCTGATATATGGTAACAATTGTTCTATGTTGAACTGAGGGTTTGAATACCCATTTTCTATAATCATAATGATGAGTTTATTAAGGGATGAGAATACCCCTGATGAGATGAGGGATAGAGATCCCAATGCTTTATTAAAGGTTGAACAATACTTGATGGAAGTATTACACATTCTTTCTAGCAACTACTATAATAATTGATATTTGGAAACTTGTTGATGCTAAAAGAATATGGTAATGCACTTAATTAATCAAATGATATCATATAATGTAGTTGCCCTGACCACAGATCCATCAACGTTAGAATTTGCTGAATGGTGAAATGAGTTAAACTTAGAGCGCATATTTTTGAATATGTGGGGGTAATTGGGCAATTATATCCTCATGCCCCATAGGAATGGTTGCGGGCTATATCCTATGTACGAGATTGGTTACGGACCATACCCCAGTATGAGTATGGCTATGGGCCATGACTCCAAGATATGATACCAGGCACTGGTTATGGGCCATAACCCTGAAGAGAGTATATACTACGGGCTATAAATCTATAGCGAATATGCTAATATACTGTGGCAAGATAATTGCAGTTTGACACATGATGTCTCTGTCGAATAATAGCGTACTGACCGAGAAGGATGAGGTCTTAGAGTCCGGCTCTTCCATTGACCTTGTGCGGTACCGATGCTTTCTGTAATCGTGGTCGGTTGGAGTATGAGTGGTATACCTCATCTTCTCATGGCTTAAGTATGTTTGTAAAATGTAATCAACCATGTAGCGTATTTACTTAAGGTTGAAATACGAGAATTATTGGTTGATGTTATCTTGCTTAGCATATCCTAGATGGATAAATGTTATACATGTTCTTCATATTCCCTATTAAACAAATAATATGATGTTGTATCAATCATAGCTGAAATGCTTTGAAAATAAATATTGTGCTAATCTGTTTAGACAATGAATTATTTGTTGTTAAACATTTATGATTCCTCTGTTCAGTTTTATCTTATTAAACTACAATAATAATGTTTTGGTGGAGAGTTATATCTCTCGCTGGGACATGGGTCTCACTCTGTTGGTCACCAACACTTTTTAGGTAGACACGGAGGAAGAGGCAAAAACCCTACAATAGGGGAAGAGTAGCAACAGCAGGGACAACAATGAATTCTCAGGTGGAGACACTGGTTATCATGTCTTATATATAGAGTCCTATGTGTCGTCTCTGTACTCTCAGGTTCTCGGAGTCAGTAGTTAGTTTAATGAATCGATATGAGATTTTGGCTTGATACCTCAATGTTTTTATGCTGCCTGTGTATAGTTTTAAACAGGGCAGTTGATGCTTGTAATCCTCGAGAAGGAATGGTACAAGATATGCACTTGTGAACCAGAATATAATTGAATTACTTTGGTTCTTTTTGAAAGAGTTTTCCAGTGTATGGATATCTTTGTAAATGGTTTTAATTTCTAGTGATTTTCAGTAATCTGCTGCTAATGATCGCTTCCGCCTAGTGAATGATGTTTTGTTCGGACGTTGCACAACAATTCAATGGTAGCAGAGTTCTAGGTTCGTTAAGTCTACAGAGACATAGGATTAAGGTTGTTGAGTCTATTCTAGTGTCTTCCAGTTTATCTGATAGTGACTTCTGCTCATATAGGAGGAGAAGAAGAACTTGAAGATGTCTGGATCACATGAAGAACATGCTGTTGAGAGCAGCATTGTTGCACCAGGAGGAGGTGCAAGGGACCGAGCTAGGGAGGAACTGGCACCTGAACATCCTTTGTTTGACCCAGCCATGATAGAGAACCCACCTTTCCATGCTCTGTTTGGGCAGTTCATGGTAACCATGATGCATATGGCGGACAAGATGCCACCACCTGCACCTAGGGTACCGGCCCATAATGAGGGATAGGGAGCTGGCAAGACTTTTGAGAGGCTTCGCCGGTTAGGAGCCACAAAGTATGCTGGTACAGCTGACCCAGCAGATGCTGACTTATGGTTGAATGAGATGGAGAAGGCTTTCAGAATCCTCAATATCTCAGAAGCCAAAAAGGTGAGACATGCAATGTACCTTTTAAAAGGGAGTGTTGGCCACTGGTGGATAATAGAAGAGGGCAAGAGGCTAGGTGTCGAGGTCGGATGGGAAGAATTTCGACGAGAATTCGTCACTAGATAGTTCCCCAAGACTTACCTAGATGAAAAGATATCTCAGTTTGAGAAGATAGGACAAGGACCGATGAACATTAGCGAGTATGAGGCTAAGTTCATGGAGATTTTGCAGTTCTGTCAGCATATGGCAGCTACTGACGAGGAAAGAATTCAACGTTTTGAGAAGGGGTTGAACGTTGAATTGATCACTCCTGTGTCTGCTTTGGAGAATAGGGAGAGGTTTGCCATGTTTGAGGAGTCTGTCAGACGGATAGAGAGGTCTATGATCGAGAAGTGACAGACCAGTGGTAAGAAGGTGTACACTCAATTTCAAGGACAAAGGTCTGAGGGCTTTAAGAAGCCAAGGTTTTCTGTACCGGTAGCACCATCAAGATTCAATACCTAGATGCAATGGATGTCAAGTAGGGGTAGGGACATAGTTTTGTTCCAAATAGAGCCCCCAGCAGAGCATCAACATCAGTGACTGGACCTCATAGACCCTATCCTGAGACTAGGATCTATCATCAGTGCAGACAAGTGGGACATCTGGCAAGGGATTGTCCAGTCGGGAACACAATGGTGACTCAACCCCAGAGGCAGAGTCAGCAAGGCTCATAGAGGAGGCAGTTTTCAAGTAACGCTAGAGGACGTGGACAAGCGTCCCAAGCTAGTTCGTTGGCACCCAACAACCGAGCACCGGGTCAACAGTAAGCAACGGCTAGATTCTATGCGATGAATCAACCTGAAGCAGTAGTTAACCCACGGGTGGTGACAGGTCAGATGGAACTATTTTATTCTGATATGTCTTCATCCTGCTTCGTATCTGTTTTAATTGATCCGGGTGCTACACATTCCTTCATCACTACAGAAGTGATTCTTGACTGCAATATGACAGTTGGTCATAGGGTAGAGAGTTTGTTATTAGCAACCCCTTTGCTTGGATCTGCAGTGCTGCGGGAGGTGTGTTCTCCCTACACTCTTTCCTTTTCTGAACATCGCATTTAGGTGGATTTTATCCCACTTGAGATGCATGGATTTGATATAATTCTTGCGATGGACACCCTAGAAAAGTATAAGGTTGTCTTGGATTGTGAGTCCAAGCAAGCTGTGTTCACAGATGACAGTGATACATGGATCTTTCAGGGAGATAGAAAGATTCTTCCAACCTGCCTTGTGTCATCTATCGTAGTTGAAAAGCTGATGAGATAAGGATGCTTTGAATTCTTGGTACATTTGGTAGACACCACAATGGAGAGCTCTAATCTTTCTAAAGTTTCGATAGTTAGGGAGTTTGAAGATGTGTTTCCTGAGGAACTTCCAGATATTCCTCCGCCCTGAGAGATTGATTTTGAGATTAATCTAATCCTAGGAACACAGACAATAGTACAAACACCATATAGAATGGCACCTGCTGAGATGGCAGAGTTCAAGAAACAGCTGTAGGAGTTGCTTGAGAAAGGTTTTATCCGACCGAGTACTTCACCATGGGGTGCCCCGGTTCTCTTTGTTAAGAAGAAGGATGGGTCTATGCAATTATGCATCGACTATAGGCAGTTAAATAAGGTTACTATAAAGAATAAGTATCCTCTGCCAAGGATAGATGACTTATTTGATTAGTTGCATGGTGCAACTATCTTTTCTAAGATAGATCTGAGATCAGGATATCATCAGTTGCGTATCAAGGAGAGTGACATACCTAAGTCTACCTTTCGGACAAGGTATGGTCACTATGAGTTCATAGTTATGTCATTTGGACTGAGTAATGCACCAGCTGCATTCATGGAACTCATGAATAGAATCTTTCAACCTTTTCTTGATCACTTCATAGTAGTCTTCATAGATGACATTTTGATATACAGTAGAGATGCTCGACAGCTGAGCAACACCTCCGTTAGGCTTTAACTTTGCTAAGAGAGCATAAGTTGTATGCTAAGTTTAGCAAATGTGAGTTCTGGTTACCAGAAGTTTCTTTTCTAGGACACATGATATCTGCCTCAGGTATCTGTGTTGATCCTAAGAAGGTAGAATCTGTCCTACAATGGGAACAACCAAAGACACCAACGGAGATACGCAGTTTCCTAGGGTTGGAAGGATATTACAGAAGGTTCATTAAGAACTTCAGTTCTATAGCTTTACCCCTAACCAAGTTAACCAGGAAGGAGGTTCCTTTTGTCTGGAATGACAAGTGTCAACATTCTTTCCAGCTGTTGAAAGAAAGGTTAACAAGTGCACCCGTGCTGGTGTTACCTGAGCAAGGGAAGGGGTACATAGTTTTATGTGATGCATCTAAGAATGGTCTAGGATGTGTGTTGATGCAGGATAATCAAGTGATTTCTTTTGCCTCTCGACAACTTAAGAAATACGAGGAGAATTATCCAACACATGATCTAGAACTAGCTGTTGTGGTCCATGTCTTGAAGATCTGGAGGCATTATCTTTATGGAGAAACATTCCATATTTTCACAGACCATAAGAATCTAAAATATATCTTTTCACAACATGAGTTGAACATGAGACAACGCCACTGGATGGAGTTAATCAAGGACTATGATTGTACAATTGATTATCATCCAGGGAAGGCTAATGTAGTGGCCGATGCACTAAGTAGGAAATCATCATCACCAGCCTTAGATAAAGCACATTTGAAGTCCTTAGTGTGATTTAAAAGAAATATGATTATCTCCTTGAGGCAAAACAATATACAACTTAAGGTATCCTTATTAGCTGGACTGTTAGTTGAGATGCACATAAAACCTACTCTGAGACAGTAGATTAAAGAAGCACAGCAAGCTGATGCTGTGGTTCAGCAGATCAGGTCAGAGTATGGTAGTGAGAAATGGGATGGCTTTCATGAGTCAGAGGATCGAGTAGTCTGTTACCATGGTAGAATGGTAGTACCTGATGCAAATGACTTAAGAAAGTTAGTCTTGGAAGAAGATCATTCTTCGATGTATGCAATGCACCCAGGGAGCACCAAAATGTATCATAACTTGAAAGATATGTATTGGTGGCCTGGTTTAAAGAAAGATGTAGCTGAGTTTGTTATGCAGTGTCTGGTGTGTCAGCAGGTTAAAGCTAAACATCAAAAGCCCACAGGAACAATGCAACCTTCTCCTATACCACAGTGGAAATGGGATCATTTGACCATGGACTTTGTGGTTGGTTTGCCTAGAACAACCAAAGGTCATGATTCCATATGGGTGATAGTTGATAGGTTGACTAAGACAACGCATTTCCTTCCTTTCAGAACAACCTACACTGCTGAGAAGCTTGCACAAATATATATAGATGAGATAGTGTGGTTGTACGGGGTTCCAGCTACTATCATTTCTGATAGAGGTCCCCAATTCATGAGTCATTTTTGGGAATGACTACATAAAGCTTTGGGTACGCAGTTAAGGTTTAGTACTGCCTTTCACCCACAGACAGATGGACAATCTAAGAGGACCATACAAACCTTGGAGGACTTGCTTAGGGCATGTGTCCTTCAATTTGTAGGAAGTTGGGATCTACACCTAAGCTTAATAGAATTTGCTTATAATAATAGCTATCAACACAGTATTGATATGGCACCATATGAAGCATTATATGGTAGACATTATAGATCTCCTTTATGTTGGTATGAAACTAGAGAATATCAACTTTTAGGTCATGAGCTAGTGCAGCAGACAACTGAGAAGATTAAAATAATACAACAACAGTTAAAGGCTGCACATGATAGATAGAAGTCGTATGCCGACAAACGGCAAAGACCTTTAGAATTCCAAGTTGGAGACAGAGTATATCTCAAGGTCTCACCTTGGAAAGGTGTCCTTAGATTTGGGAAGAAGGGAAAGTTAGCTCCTAGATTTATGGGGCCTTATCCAATCATTGAATGGATTGGAAGGGTAGCATATAAGCTGGAGTTGCCACCTGAGCTGCATAAGTTGCATCCAGTGTTCCATATCTCTATGCTGAGAAAGTGTCATCCTGACACAGAGTTAGTTCTGCAACATGTGGAAGTAGAATTAAATGATGATATATCATATGTTGAAGGACCTGTGATGATCCTTGATAAAAGAATCAAAAAGATGAAAAAGAAAGACATATGTCTTGTGAAAGTTCTCTGGCATCATTGTGGCATTGAAGAAGCTACATGGGAGCTAGAAGAAGAGATGAGTAGGAAGTACCCTTCTCTTTTCTCTTGATGATTTCGGGGACAAAATCCATGTTAGGGGTGGATAATTTGTAACATCCCTGACCTGGGTTATGCTTTAACCCTAGATGTTTTGTTTAAGAAAGATAATTATATGCTTGCTCTTATCTTTTGAAAAAGTAATTAAGGCTCAAGTGGAGCTTATGTTTCAATTTTAGTCCTTTTTGAATAATGTTGAAAGAATGTCTTTCCTATTTTGGACTAATGTGCAAATTACCCAAGTTGAGGGGTTTACTTGAAAATGTTACATGGTAAAATGTTCCTCAAGTGTTGAAGCATCATAAGGATGAGAATGATGCAGAGGTATGCTTGTGGTAGTCTGAGCACCAAGAAAGACCTTGTTAAGCAATGTTTGTGCATTAAAACCCAGTTTTGGTGTAATGTGCAATTTACCCAAAACATAGGGTTCAATATGCAAAATACCACTTCTAGAGAGTCCCTAATGTTTCTTAGTATCAATTAGAGAAAAGAAAATCAGAGGGGAGTCTCATTTGAATCTCTTTGGAGGAGAGAGAATCTTGATATTAAAATAATCAAGATTTAAGCATAATTGAAACCCTAATTCAATTTAATGCAAAAATAAATATATTAATGGAAGTGCCCTTCAACCAAAAATGAGATGGTTGATTTTTTATAAGTATGGACGTCCTTGTGCCTTGCAAAGGAAATGAAATATCTAAAGTGAGTGGAGAGCCCACTCACATTAGTTAACTAAAAAGTAATATCCACTAATATTGGATATTATTATTAAAATGGTAAGATGCTTAATTTGTTTTCTTTTTATTCATGGATAATGAAGAGGAATTACAAGGTGGGGGAGATGGCTTCGTATGCAAGGGATTGAGAGGAGTATGTGGCACCAATTTTGGGATTTGAAGGAATTATTTATCACTTTTTCTCTCATTGAAATTCCCTTATAAACATCCCATTTTCAACCCACATGAAAGGCTTTTTTGATTCCTTTTTCTTTCTATGCTTTGGTTGAACACAAGGGAGCTTAGGAGCAGCAGGAGGAAGTGACACAACCTGTAGGTAAGCTCCATAGTCATCTTATACCTTAATTTCATGGTGGAAATCGAAATTCAATGCTTAATTTCTTCTTTTCTTCATTCAATCTTCAACCTTAGCCATTCATTTCACTCAAAGACTTGAGGACGAGCCTTTGGAAGTTGAGAAAGCTTCATTCACCATTGAGAACGTGAAGTTTGAATCTTGGATTCAATTTTGAAGGCAGGTTATATAACTTGAACCCTTAAACATTGTTATTGATTTCATTCCTTTATTATATGTTGATTCCTCCTTTACTTTCGGATTTCCTTTTGATTGGTTGTTGAATTCACCACAAGAATCACAACAGATTTCGAAGGTTTCAAGCTTGAAGATGATGATGTCATCTTAAGCACACACTCAACATAGAACATGTGCAAACGGTTTTGCTTTTTGGTGATCAAACGGTCTCAAGACCGTTTGAGGTCAAGAGGACTCAAACCGTTTGAAGGTCAAATGCTGATGTGGTTGGATGATAATCCAATGGGTCCAATTAATTGAATTTTAAAAGGTTCCATGTATGTATGATCCACCAATTGCAAGCCCTAATCGATTGAATTGATTGAAACCCTAGTTGAGGGAATCGATTTCAAGGTTGATTGACCCAAACGGTCTCAAGACTGTTTGGATGTCAATGGTTGATTGTGGTGAATGGTTGGAGATCCAAGGGCTACAATCCGATGTACTTTCAATAGTTTAATTGATGGATGGTTCAATGAGTACAAATCCTAAATCGATTTGATGTTGGAAACCTTAATTGGTCCAATCGGTTTTGAGGTGGTTTGGACCAAACGGTCTTGAAACCGTTTGGAATCAAATGGTCTCAAAACTGTTTGAGATCAAACTGCCTCAAACCGTTTGAATTGTCCAATCGATTTCAATATTCAATCGGTTTCAATGTTGGGTTGTCCATTCGATTTCAATGATAATTTGTTCAAACGATTTCATGGGTTGAGTGCCCAAACGGTTTTAAAACCGTTTGGAGTGCAAACAGTTTAAAAATCATTTGGAGTACAAGAAGGTCAAAACCATTTGATGATTTAGGGTAACCAAAACCGTTTGGAGACCTAAGGTTATGAAAGACCAATTAACCCCTTTATTGTTAATGGCATATATCAAAGTTAAATCCAATGGTTGTACCTCTAAAGTACTTAGGTGATTAATGCCTTTAGAGTGGTTAACCTTTGATGCTTATGGAAGCAATGACTTAATACACTATATCAACTCTTCATTCAAGTTGATTCAATCTACTCAAGATTAAAGTAATTAACCTCCTAGAGAGGATGAGAGAGAGGAACATATACATGAGTGATAACCATGTAGTGATTAATCCTCAACACTTTCAACATGAATAAAATATGTAATTAAGGTTTGATCTATGATGATGAGATCATGAAACCCTAATCTAGGGTGATGATGTAACCCTAATTTAGGGTAATGATATGAGAAACCCTAATTCAGGGTATTTTAATGAAAAACCCTAATTTAAGGGAATGCTTCATGAAAACCCTAATTTTTGGTAAAGCCACATGAAACCCTAATTTTAGGGGAAATGTTATAAGAAACCTTAATTCAAGGTAAGGATGTAATGTGAAACCCTGATACAAGGTAATGTGATATGAAACCCAAATCCAGGGTGATGCTATGTATTATGAAACCCTAATTTGAAAATCTAGTCCTAATTTGTGTAAGGGAATGAGTAACCCTGATTGATATGAATTGGGAAAACCCTAACCCTAATAAGGGTATAAGTGGTGTTACTTTGTATATCATGGTGCTAAAATGTAATTGATATAACTGTTATCAAGTGTACTAACCATGCAGGTATCATGAGATGATGAGCATAGCCAGGTATGAGCTATGATGTTTCATTTATTATTTTTAATGGGCCTTGTGAGCCATAACATGCTTTGTTGCCTAGTGAGAGGTAACAAGAGATGAAATGGGCTTTGTGAGCCATATGAGATGCTTGTATACAAAGTATCATGTTTACCTTGGTCAGACGACCTGAAGGTATTAGTTACCTAATATATGGTAACAATTGTTCTATGTTGAACTGAGGGTTTGAATACCCATTTTCTATAATCATAATGATGAGTTTATTAAGGGATGAGAATACCCCTGATGAGATGAGGGATAGAGATCCCAATGCTATATTAAAGGTTGAACAGTACTTGATGGAAGTATTACACATTCTTTCTAGCAACTAATATAATAACTGATGTTTGGAAACTTGTTGATGCTAAAAGAATATCGTAATACACTTATTTAATCAAGTGATATCATATAATGTAGTTGCCCTGAACACAGATCCATCAGTGTCAGAATTTGTTGAATGGTGAAACATGTTAAACTCAGAGCGCATATTTTTGAATATGTGGGGGTAATTGGGCAATTATATCCTCGTGCCCCATAGGAATGGTTGCGGTCTATATCCTATATACGAGATTGGTTACAGACCATACCCCAGTATGAGTATGGCTACGAGCCATGACTCCATGATATGATACCAGGCATTAGCTACGGGCCATAACCCTGAAGAGAGTATATGATGCTGGCTATTAGTCTATAGCAAAGATGCCAATATACCCTGGCAAGCTAATTGCAGTTTGACACGTGATGTCTCTGCCGAATAATCTCATACTGACCGAGAAGGATGAGGTCTTGGAGTCTAGATCTTCCATTGACCTTGTGTGGTACCGATGCTTTCCGTAATCGTGGTCGGTTGGAGTATGAGCGGTATACCTCATCTTCTCAGGGCTTAAGTATGTTTGTAAAATGTAATCAGCCGTGTAGCGTATTTGCTTAAGGTTGAAATACGAGAATCATTGATTGATGTTATCTTGCTTAGCATATCCTAGATGGATAAATGTTATACATGTTCTTCATATTCCCTATTAAATAAATAATATGTTGTTGTATTAGTCATAGGTGAAATGCTTTGAAAATAAATATTGTTGTAATCTATTTCGATAATGAATTATCTATTGTTAAACATTTATGATTCCTCTGTTCAGTTTTATCTTATTAAACTGAAATAATAATGTTTTAGTGGAGATTTATATCTCTCGCTGGGACATGGGTCTCACTTCGTTGCTCACCAACACTTTTTAGGTAGACGCGGAGGAAGAGGCAGAAACCCTACAGCAGGGGAAGAGTAGCAGCAGCAGGGACAGTAGGGAATTCTCAGGTGGAGACACTGGCTATCATGTCTTATATATAGAGTCTTATGTGTCGTCTCTGTACTCTCAGGTCCTCGGAGTCGGTAGTTAGTTTAGTGAATCGATTTGAGATTTTAGCTTGATGCCTCAATGTTTTTATGATGCATGTGTATAGTTTTAAATAGGGCAGTTGATGCTTGTAATCCTCGAGAAGGAATGGTACAAGATATGTACTTGTGAACCAGAATGTAATTGAATTACTTTGGTTCTTTTTGAAAGAGTTTTCCAGTGTATGGATCTCTTTGTAAATGGTTTTAATTTCTAGTGATTTTCAGTAATCCGCTGCTAATGATCGCTTCCACCTAGTGAATGATGTTTTGTTCGGATGTTGTGCAACACATTAATACTGTCATTGTCACATTATCATGGGATCTCAATCCCTCATCACAGAATGCCACTGCCTCTCAAGGCTTACATCATCACCATGGGATAGAAATCCCTTATCTCATCACCATAGGATAACACCTCAACTAGGCACTCATCCTTCATCATGTCCTCAGATCTATCTTATCATACTGGTGATGCATGTTATCTCATCAACAAGAATTAACATCATTCAGTGTTATTCAAACACATATGCTTCATAGCTCTTTCCTGGCTATGATTTCATCTGATACACCTATATGGTTAGTATACATAACAAGAGAGATAACTTAAAATCACCAGACATAGATCTTACTGATTATCATGTCATTAGGATTGCAGATGCACATGTTAACCATCTATGATCATATGATGCATACAGATTATGGTTATCAAATCATAAGTATCCACTTATGCCAT
Organism: Alisma plantago-aquatica; assembly: GCA_963693085.1. NCBI lineage: Eukaryota > Viridiplantae > Streptophyta > Magnoliopsida > Alismatales > Alismataceae > Alisma > Alisma plantago-aquatica. The sequence continues at coordinate 300,362,945 of OY856411.1, read as the reverse complement.
TTATCTTATAAACATAAGCAAGCATCTTATCATCTTAATTGGCATCAACGTAGCATTGGTTCACAACCCATTATCCATATAATAACAACATAGGTGCAATTACAAGACAACACATCACTTAGCTAGGGTTTCCAAGTTAAGCATAACCCTCACTAAAGGTACCTTCTACCCTTGCTAAAAGTGTGACGGGTAGCGCACCCCTTACCACATGTGGTATCGGGAAGGGCAACAACCCTCACTAAAGGCCTGTCGGCCAAGGCACTTAGCCACATCTGCCGGCCAACCCAAACTCAAGGGTGTATCGGTCAACAAGGCCTATGAGATGTCGTGCAACCAGAGAGCAAAGATTTTGTCAAGCAACTCATGTTGTGCAACCATGGAAGCATGAGTGTATCATGCAGCTGGGTCCAAAGGAAATATCGTGCACCCAAGGCCACCTAAGTATCGGTCATCTAACTGTATCGGCTACGACCCTATTTCCTATCTAGGGTTAGGGCTTCTATCGAGCAACTGACTACCATTACACTCAAGTTTGTATCGGCCAACAACATGGCACCCAAGCTCGGCCATGTATCGCCCAACCAACACACATCAACAAACAATACAAGGGCACGATAAGGAGTCCTATCGCCCAACAAGATCAAGCACACCATATCATTCACACTACGGTACTCACTAGGGTTCATTACTCAACCCATATCGGGCAACTCAAGACCAACCCAACTTGTGTCACCAAAGGCACCAACAGAGTCAAGAGGGTCATATCGGGCACAAAGCCAACCAAACTCAACATGACATATCGGCCAAGATCAAAACCCTAAACAAGGGGTGTCGGGCAACCTCATCACAAGGGTGTATCATGCAAGGTACAAAGGTTCATCTCGGCTTGGTCATCACTAACCTCAAGATCACCATCGTCAAAACCCTAATAGATCAAGAGAGTTGGCTCACCTCTAAACAATCAAGAGAGAGGGGTTTTGCACAACCTCCATCACATATCTCGAGCAACATGATAGATCATTTCCATATCGGCCAGGCTCCCAACCTCTACTAGGTCAACATCCAACCAAGGCTCACCTCTCAAATCCATGGTGAGAGAAGAGTGTTGCCCAAGCAACTAGAGTATAGACTCACCTCTCAACAACCAAGTGAGAGGAGTGTTTCCTATACCACTAGAGTCGAACTCACTTCTCAAGACCAAATGGAGAGAAAGGAGTTTTGCCCAAGAAACTCTAATCTATGGGTTTGACCAACTAGGTCCAAAGGCACACAACAAAAAAAATCATCATCAACAACATGATCACTATATCCACAAGATTAAGGGTACATGCTAGAGAAAGAAACATATCTAACAACATGCATGGTCGATCATGATTATATATGAACATGCAACATAAAAGAAGGTAGTATAGCTAGGGTTAGAAGTTATGTAACCCACCTTAAGCAAGCTCCTCAAGCTCCAAAGATCCAAGCTTTAAGCTCCTAGCTCCAAGGCACACCACCTTCGGCCACCAAGCTAGAGGAAGAAGAAGAGAACTCCTTCAAAGGGATCGGCCACCAAGCACACCAAGGGAAGGTGTATCGTGCACCAAGGAAGAGGGAGGCAACAAAGAACTAAAGGGATCCTAAGAAAGTGAAAGGGAAGGTATATATAGAAGAGGATGAAGGGAGAACCAAGGCAAGGTGTCACCCACCTAGGGACACTTGTCCATGGGCAATGCCACCTCCTTATCTCGCCTCATACACATGTCCAAGGCAATTACCACATGCAAGCATCATGCACCAAGTGTCCACAAGGGTGGTGACACAAACGAAGCCAAAGGTCAAGGATGGTCAAAGGCCAACACACCACATGGGCGATACACTCTCTTTCCCGACACAGCCTCATGGCTGACACAACCATGGTCGACACAAGGCCCAATACAAGGTCCATCAAGGCAAGGCAAGGCCCAAATAAGGCAAAACAAGGCCCAAGGCAACTCAAGCAACGAGCCCAAGCCTTCCTCTCAACTCTAGAGGAAGCAAGGAGAGGGAGAAACACCTCTCAAGGTGACAAACTTGCTCATCAAACCTAGACTTGGGTTATTTGCAAGTAGCACCTCCAACTCTCAACAAAGAACAAACAAACCCTAATCACCACTTGAGGTGATTAGCAAGCAACTAAACACCAGGGTTAGGCAAAGCAAACATGATAAGCCCAAAATGGAGGTCAGGGTACTTACATAAAGAATGTGAAGGAAAGGCAAGAGGAGGAAAAGGAGGAAGGTAGAGAGAGAGAAAAATGTGAAGGAACGTCGATTTTTGGTGTGTGTAACGTGTCGCGAAAAGGACAGGTTTCCCCTATGGGGTGAGGAAAGGGACGACCCCCAAACCGCTTGATCGGAAATCAATAACTGAAGTCAAAGTCATATTTAGAAGGCAAGGGTGACAATTACTCAACCGAGACACTAAAGAAAACTGGGAAATAAATTGTGTGATGAATGGAAAATAGCAAACTCTAGGATAAATCAGTTACATCGACTCATTGATTAGTCTACCAAACATTTAAAATCCATTTTTCTTTCCTATATTATTTGAGGGATCAAACATTTCCAAAATAAAGCCAAATTTTGCAACTAGACTGATTAGTATGTGTAGAATCCGATTGTATATTTAGTTTCCACTTTTGAAGTCATTTGTTGTAATATTTAATATATTGGAGGTTAAATTATATTTTCATTCCTTAATAAAATTAAGGCATCCATATTTGTTCAAATGATGTAAAACTTGGAGCCCAAGCTAATTGGGGCCCGAAGAACACAATTTTCACATTAGATTTGGGTTTTGAAATATTCTTTTATGAGTTATGACACTATTAGGATTGTTGGCTCCTTAACATTATATTTATCAAAATAATATATATTTATTGTCAACATTCACTTAACAGAGTCCTATTATCTTCAATTCATTTTTAAAAGAGTTCCTTTATATTTTTATGCATTATATTACATCTTAGTCATTTAACATATTTACTCTATTAATTCCACATTCATTTAAATAATTGAACATTATTAATATTTATGGACATGGTATTACCAATTGTTACTCCAAAGCATATCATATATTTTTATTTAGGCATTATGTGAGTATTAGTTATCAAAGGAAATATATGTAACATATTTCATGAATTTAGTTGCATGTTCACACATAATTAAGTTATTGTGTAAATGTGTTTTAATTTTTATCCTTTTTGGTCAAATCTAGGGAACCTGTCTCACTAACCTTCTAATCATGGAATAAGGTAGTATTCTAGTTTCTGGTTCATTACAACACTCCACCCTTTAAAAGGATTTCATCCTCGAGATCCAATCATCCATATTATTAATCACCTATACTCCACCCCTTAAAAGGTTTAACCTAATAAATTGAACTAAAAAACATCAAAGTACTAGGGTTACTCATGCTTCTTTTAGTTGTGAAAATTTTAGGTTTTTATATTATTATAGACCATGCATCCAACTAACAGGTCAAAACCACTTAGGGTTCAATTTTAGGTCCTTGTGTTACTAACCAGCCAACCCTAAGGTTCACATGAGCAACTAAAAGGTCATAGGATACAAAGGGTAAGTCAACTAAACCTTTATCATAAAACATATCATCCTAGTCATCACTTCATGCACAAAATAAGGGTTGAGATTTCTACCCAACCTATTCTATAGTTTCTACATCAAACTTTATATCTCTCTTTTTGTGATGTAGTTTGAGAAAAATTTGATAGAATCTAGAAAAAAAATCTTTTTTACATTTAATTGTATAATGAAAATATTTTTGTTGACGATGAAATCTATTTGACATAAAACAAAAGATGGATCAAAAATCAATCACGAGAACCGAGTCACAAGGTATTCCATATATCATCCCTGATTAACTATTGTCTCATCCTCAAGACAAAACACCCTAAAGTTGAAATCCATTGCCTTCAAGAGATATATGACAACAACCTATGTATGATCGTAAGGGTTCCCTCATACTAGGTTTTTCTCATTAAGATTCTTACGTGTGCATCATATGATTCCAAATTATTCATTCATCACCTCTTAAAGAACTTTGGCAAGTTCTAGTGTTAGCATCTCACTTAGATGGTTACTATGCAATCAAGGGTACTAATTATGGAGACAAAATTGAAACAGTCAGAAATACAACCACTATGGCTCTGATAGCATCTTGTAAGGAGTGGGACCTGAGAGGGGATCCACTCCCTACTTAATTTGAGATTAAACTCATCTATCAAACATACTTACAAGCATGCTCGGATAATTTTTTCAATTCTCAAATGATGATATACAAAAACATACCAAAATATAGTAGCGGAATAAAATTTCATCACTGTGTTCAATTTTGTAAAAGTACGTCATTATCTCCCATTAGGGTTTACATGAAGGCTACAATGTAAAGATCCATGCAGAGGAATATCTAGCTATCTGAACTCTATCACCCAAAAGATCCACATAATCGATCCAAAAGATTATTCAACAAAGTAGGATGATCATAAGATCCTGATCAAGTAGAATATTTCACATGGAATAAATTCTCAGGAGAAAGAGATTGTGTAGGCTAATATGTCAAAAGAGAGAAAGTAGGTTCATTTCTCAATAGGAATAATTAGGGATGCAAACATACCTCACATATACCTAAGTCCAAATTCAGTCATAAGTCCAAGCCTAGGTCTCCAAAACACATATTAATCACACATGTAGAATTAGGGTTAGGTTTACATTAATTACATAAACCCTAAAATTCATCTTTTTATTATTAGTGAACTAGGTTTTCAAAACCACACCATCTTGTAGATTATATTTTTTGAGTTCATAACATATTTTACTTTATTTTTCTAACTTATTATTTATTCGCTGTGAATTTTAGAATATATTGGCCAATCAAAAATTCCCAAAAATCCACATCTATCTTGTCCTATAGTTTTAAAGACAAAATGACCTGTCCCAATTAGGAAATGTCAACTGGATTCATTTCAGGCACACAGCTCAGCGGATAATGGTCAACATTAGATGCAAAAAGTCTACATTGCCCCTTATGGCAAAAACAAAATAGCACATCAAAACAAGGGCAAAAGGGTAACACACACGTAAACCATCCTCTTTATCTCCTTAATTCATCCCATTAGACAACTAGGAACCATTACAGTTTGACTACAAGAAATCCAAACTAACAATCCAACCCAAAAGATGGCCCGCAGATGACACCTTCATCCTGCCCAAGTACTAGCTGTCTAGGTGACCCCAAACATAGCATCTACTGGGTACAAAATCCCCCAGAGCTTTGTCTACCATTAATGGTGAAAAGGGAAAGAGAACCAAGACCTAACAGGAGCGAGATCATAGAGGTAATCGACAGTTGAAACTTAAATGCTCAACCATGTTTAGCAGGCCAGCAACATGTAATCCAAGTAAGAAGAAAGGGAGAAGGTCGGATTAAACCTAGACTCGAGAATGGCAACAATGTAATGAAAAAGGGGAAAACACCTTACTTATAAGGATCGGTCGAATTGACCCTCTCTAAAGCTTCCACTAGAATCACAAAGGGGATCCTAATACCTAGCAAGACCTACTGAGGCACTCAGCATATCGATGAACACAAGGAGGTCATTGGTGCTTAGCGGAGCTGGGGAAGTGTATTCCAACTCGCTAAGGAAGATTCGTGTAATGACCCCGCCTCTCGGTAACCCTCAATTAAGGGAGACTAAGAGGTCAGAGCCATTATCTCGATTTCTAGATCAAAGGTTCGACAAATAATCAATAATAATTATAAAATTCTACCAAACTATACTGAAAGATTGAATAAAATAAAACTTTGCATACCTTTTTAAAAACTTTGGATATATAACTTCTATCCACAACTTCAATCTATTCTAACTAACCCTCCTTACACTTTAATTCTTATTTTCATAATATGCCACTTTACTGTTTGTCCTTTTCAAACTTGTACCTAAAACACCGACAAACAAAACTTCGGTGAGCATAAATGAATATGTTGGTATGTGGGGACAACCAGACAACCAAAATTTCACATATATGGCTAACAATATAAATATCACAATCAAGTTAATTAACAAGCCAACGCTTTCAATGTGACATTCTCCATCACTTTTGCCCTAACCCTGGAGTACCCTCCTTAGGGTTTCTCTTTTGCCATTGACTTAAGGCCACCTTCTCCATCCTGAGCTTGGTTCCTGGGGTCACCTCTCATGGTGCCCATTATTCATGCAATAAAGACCACCTTCTCTATCCTGAGCTTGGTGTCTGGGGTTACCACTCATGGTGCCCATGGGTCTTCCCTCTTGGGCTTGACCTTTTTGCATCATCCATCATGATGGCATGTAGGTGTAAGAATACACACTTATATCATAATTGTGATAATCATAGTGACTTTATGATTTGCAACTATGAACATCCAAACTGATAGGTTGCATCTAATGTGATTAATCATCCGAAAAACCTTCAAAAAACTAATGTGATTAACCATAATTAACCACATACCTGTCAGGCTGATTTGAGTACAAAAATAATCCAATCAATGTAAGAAATCCAACAGGCAAGCAAGCACACAAAGAGATCCTGAAATATGCATATAATTTCCTATCATAAATCATGTCATCAAGATCTATAAAACCTAGCTTGCTTCCTAGGGTTTCTAGTCCACTTTTAAGGTTTCCATTGCAATTAGGGTTTTTCTTGTACTTTCATCATTACAACCCTAGTTAGGAAAAATTTCTCTTAAACCCTAATGATTCTAACCTATTTCATTCAACAGGATTAGGATCATCTTTCAACAGCACATTATCACATATATCAAATTAAAAGTGATCTTTTTCTCTTTTACCCTAAATTAGGGTTTCTAAGTGCTTAATCATGCTTATTTGGTGTAAAACCCTAAACCATGCAAGAAACATCTAGACCAGGTTCAAGTTCTTCATTAACTGTTCAACATGTTGCAAATACTCAATTTCAAAAATTAAGTAACATGAACTCAACCAATATGTTCAATTAGGGTTTCAAGGTCCATTAAAGCATATTCGTGTATATAGAACCTTAAATTAATCAAGCTATGCACGAATATCATCCTTTTGGATTTAATGTGTCCTTTCATAATTAATAGGTTAATATCAACTTTAAGCATCCATATAACCCTTCCTAATTCATTAATCATCATAGATTAGGGTTTATTAAGCTTTAATGCTTTAAAGTTGGTAACTTCAACTATTTTTCAAATTTCAAGAGGAATTAGGATCTAAATCTATTTTTAATGTATTCCTCACATTTTTCTAAGAAAAATTCATATATTATATGTATCCATCCGAGCTACCATTAATTAGATACGATTTTTGTACGAATTACTTACATGGACCAATGGGAGGTTGCCACGTCACCCGTTTCATGCACCACATAGCCGGCTCAGAATATAACCCAATTACGTCTTTGCCCTCACTTAAGTGGCTTGTACTTTAGCACGTCGAGGGGCAAAAATGTCAAACGATGCCCGATCATCTTCAACATCGCGACACCCTAGCTGCCGCCAACTTGCAGCACTTCGTGGGTCCGCCCCCTCCTTTCCAGGGCTCGAAACTTGCCGCCAGCTGCTGCCCTTGCTCTGCTGCCCTCTTCCGCACCTGGGGCGCCACCCAGCTCGTGACCTAGGTGGTTGGTTTGGGCGGGGTAGGTGAGCAACCTACAGCCATGGCGCCGACCTTCTATAGGCGCTGCACGGTGGCCGTGGGCATGGGGATGATGGCCGATCATCTAAGGTCAGCATGGGACCTTTGTGCCTCCGTCGAGATCTCAATCACAGCTCCTTGGTGTCCTCAAGATTGTTCTACTCTCTTGGATAGGGTTTAAACGAAAAGAAGAAGGAGAAGAGAGAGAGAGATGCATGGAACTCTCTTGGGCTCAAGCCAAGAGTTCTACCTTTATATAGGGGAGGGTAGAAAAGCCCTAGGATGCCCATCCACAAGAACCAAGTCCCTTTCCCAAAAGGAAACCAAGTTCCTTCATTAAGAAACAATCTTCTCTCTCTTAAATATCTTCTTATTAAACCATATACCTTAGATATTGGGAATTTGAAAATTATCTCTTTCATCATCTCTATGCTTGACTTTTAATCCATTGGCCACGAAAATATACTTCCTTATACTAGAAAGTACCTCTTTTTAATAATACCAAAGAGTCATTAACTATATAGCACATTATCCTCATATTTTTGTATTATTTGTATTTTCTGTTTCTTCTTATCAATTGGGACTCCTTGGATCCCAAGAAATCCTAAGATTTCGAAATTCCTTTTTAAGGATACTTATTATCTTTCTAGATGCATCTACATCCATTATTTCTCATTATCTTACTTATTTCTTTATTAAGATATCTCTTTTCAAGGATTTCTCTTTATCCTTTATTTCTTTTTTCCTCTTTTCCTATTTCTTCCATTAGAAATCATATGTAAATGAAAATCATTCAATTGTGATCATAAATGCCACTTTCTAGAGATTTCTATGTATTTCTCATAAATATATTGCTTAATATCCATTATCTTTTATCTTTTCTATTATTTGGACTTTTCTTCTTTTCTTCTCTTTTATATCCGTTATTGGATTAATATAATAATAGGAACCACGAAATTCCTATCAAAAGGGAGATTTGCAAAGAAGTCCCTTCTTTAAAGCAAAGCATACAACCTTTTCAGTTAAGTCCAAATTCATAAAGTCATTACGTTTCAATTACAAAAATACATGCAAAATTGAGGTTGTAACATCCTTCCCCTCTTATAAGAATTTTTCCCTCAAAATTCCATCAAACATATAACCAAATAGGATAAGACTTCCTCATGTCCATCATGGCTCTCATGTGGCTTTACCCTCTCCATGGTGCTTCCCAAGAACCTTCATCATCTCATACTCTTACATATGAGCTCTCTCTCACCTTGGTATCCCGTACCCTCATAGGTGACTCAAGACATTTCTGCTTCTCTCAAAGATAAATAGGTTCATGGCTCAACACATGGCTTGGGTACCTCACATAGTGCTCTAGATCGGACTCATGGGAACACATCATACATCACGTTATCCTGAGGGGTAAGGCTATACACAAGCATCTCCACCAATCCATCTCAAATGGACCCATGTATCGATGACTTAGCTTTCTCATCTATAGCTCAGAGGGGTCGAATTTTCATATCGCATATTCTCCCACGGTGAACTGCATGTCAGTATTCTTTGCATCAGCTCACGACTCATGTCACCCCTGGGCTCTCTTTCAGCCATCACATGATCAAAGCGACTTCATATACACACACTATGGTCTTATTCTGACCTTCATGAGTTCCCTTCACCAACATCATCTTAATGAAGCGGTGACTGACACAACCTCCTTTACATAGCTTCTTACATCCTGATATTGAATATGGTGGCTAACATCACAACTTTCATAAGACAAGAATTGTCTCCATATATCACCCTGAACGAGCACACACACTCTAATCAGACCCTCTAGTTTGGATCATACTAACCATTAGTTAGGGGTGATAAGTTGTACTAGCATCGAGTTCATCATGTACTTACTTCCACTGCATTGAAGTGAATCTTTAGGTCATACTCATGAACCTTTGAATTCACATCATGGTGTAGTTGAACCATCTCTCTTACATGTAGTTCAACTGGATCTGTCCCTTGACAATACTCTCTCTTTCTCTTAGATCATGTGATGTAGCCCTATTTTAGGGCTCCATCCTGTTCCATTTTGTACTTAAATCACATCTAAACATGTTAGATTACAAGCTTTTGCCCCTAATATGGTTATCATTTCAAATACACTTATGGATGTTCTTTGCACTATTTTCAGGTACTTGGACCATGCTTAGATGGAAGAGAGAGAAAGAAGGAGTTCTATGGTTCCTCCACTCTTGGAGGGGGTCCAAAGAAGACCCCAAAACCTCCCTCAACCTACCTCCAATGGCCAAGGGTCATCACCAAGCAAAGACATGCAAGAATGATCAAGCTTGAAGGACACTTGAATGATGCAGACCATAAAATGGCCGTGGGAATACCCCCACGGTCATGTGTTTATTATGAAGAACCAACAGGGACAACAGTGAATTTGCATCCCAAGGGCCACGGCCATGGTCAGACAACACGGTCATGGCCAAGAGAACTGAAGACGGTCGTGGCCACCCGCCACAGTCGTGCGTTTATTATAAAGTTTGAACAGGGAGTCACCCCCAAATCGCCATGACCATGGCCCTCTGCCACGACCGTGGTCGATGAAGAACAAAACAACTGTGTTGCTGCTCCACGATCACATCTCCCTCCTCCAAAACGACTGTGTTACCCAACACGACAGTGGTGCCTCTCACCCACCACGACTGTGGCACTCCACCACGGCCGTGGCCACCACTATACTTAGCATATCCACACCTACTCCATACCACGACCATGCCATCCTACCCTCACCACGACCGTGGCACACCAATGCAGCCGTGGTGACCCACAAACTCTACCAGACTTTCACACTATTTTTCCTAAACTACCCCTACTTACCCTAGTACCTCCCCACCACCTATATATACATAGGTGGTGGCTGGGGCATGAAGGCTAGCCTCCCCTACAGCTGCTCCAAGCTTCCACCTTCCTTCCTTGAGCTCCTAGTGCAATCCATTTGCATTCTAGCTCAACATCCACCAATTCCACCCTCATTCCACCTTGGAAATCTAGTTTTCTAGGTTTTCACCCATAACCCCCCATATTTTCATGCTCCCTTGCACACTCGGAGGAGGGAGGTCATCCACAGTAGCTTGGAGGTGAAGAAGAAGGCTACTACACCAAGATCCATGGTGTTTCTACCTCTTCTTCCCCTTTCTTTTACTTTTTATTTGACTATGTATAGCTAAGCCCCTTGTGGTGGGCTGTTTGGGGTTAAAATGTGACTTTGATACCATGATGGGGAAAAGTTTCTTGTAATGAACTCAATTTATATCTATGATGATTGCCTCTTGCTTCTATCTCTTTTCCTATTTTATTGCATGTGGTTTGTGCTCTTTACATGAATTTCTTGCTTTGAGATGTTTGATGACACTTAGCTTCTAGGAGGATTTGGAGTATATGTGGCAATCTTAGGAATGGCTCCTAGGTCCAATTAGTGGATCCCTAGCTATCCCCCTTTGTTCCTACATATACATCCCCCCTCCTACAAGTGAGTGTGAGATCTAAGTAGCTAGTGTGAGTGAGAGTGATGCAATTGCCTAGGGCCTTCTAAAGGCCAGAGTGGCTAGTGGCATGAGGTCAAATACCCTCATCTCTACTCCCATCTCTAACCTCAACCCTCAATTGCTCACTATCACTTACCCTAGAAACCTAGATTTGGTTAATCCCATTAGAATTACACCTAACCCTAGTCTTCTACTAGTAGTATATGGTACATTCTAATGGCATTGGCCTTATTGTTTGGTTTGGTAATCTAGATGTGGAGTGAGAACCATGCTTGTCTAACTATCTTCCCCAACGAATATCAAAGTTCCATCCCCCAAACGGCCCACCTACCATAATTAACTTGTTAAAACCCAAACTGCTTTGCTCGCTTGTTAATGCTAGTCTAGTTTAATTGCTTTAGCTTAACTTAGTCAATTGCTTAGCTCTATTCTCTAGTGTTAATTTAAACCTTTGCTCTTGTCAGTGATTAACTTAGCTTCTCAATTTCTTCTTGCTTGTTTGGTCTAGTGTATCTTTCTCTTGCCCTTGCTTAGCTAGTTTGTTAACTTAGTTTGCTAGTTTGCTTGTTCAAGATAGCTTCGGTTTAATCTTGCTTTTCTTACATTCAATTAGCATAATCAACCATCAAACCCTTTTAAAACCCTCAAACCCTAATCTCCACACTAGGAACATAGCTTACATTACCTAACTCTAGTACCCCTTCTATCCCTATGGACCGACCCCGTATCTTGCCAATCACCTATACTACGACAGTACCCCATACGCTTGCGGGTGACCTGTTTAGTCTTTGTGATCGACTTGGTTAGGGACAATATAAATATTGAAAGAAAAATCCCATCTCGTGCGTTCCAACCTTGCGGAGTGCATCTAGCCACCCTAGTTGGCTGGTGTGTATGCCTCTAGCGGAATATGCACCAAGCTTTCTAGCATCATTGCCGGGGATAGAGGCGCTCAGCCTAGTTAGATAGTGTAGCTTATCCTTTCCTTTTGCCCTCACCATTGCTATTCTTTATTCTTTGTGTTACTTTTGCATCTTGGTTTGCTAACTTATCCTCTTTTGTTTGGTTGTGCCTTGTGCATGTAACAAGCAACCCTTTGGAGTCAAGATGGTAGACCGAGATGTGCGAGCCCCTTCAATCCCTCAACTGCCCTACACGATGAAGATGTTGGAAGACATGGTATATCTCATGCAGATTCATGTGGGAGGTTCTTCTAATCACTCTACCAACTCCATGGAGGATCTTTATGAAGATGTGCAACTTCTACAATCCTATCACATTCAGAACAACCAAAGCCCTATGTCAAGCTCTTACACTTTAGAATGTAGAAATGGTCCAAACTTCTCATCGGAACCACAAGGAGACCGTGAGCCAAGATATAGCTCCATGTTTGAAGAAGAAGTTCTTGCAAGGTTGAGAAGCCTTGATGAAGTGAAGAGAGAGGTGTCCTTTCAAGGAAAAACCATTGATCGGCTAGAGTAAAGGCTGGATGAGATTTCCCTCTCACTTGCCCTTTGTGAGGATGGAAGATCACTTTCCCAAACCATAGCCAACCCAAACAATGCAAATAGTTATATGGGCTCCCCTCAAGTTATCTATGATCCACCACCTCCTCAACCTTCGTATAACTTCCAACACACCTCACAACCACCACCAAAACATCAATCACAAGAACCACCCCCATACCACCCACCTCCACAACAACCATCCTACATTCTTCACAATCCTAATCTGCCACTACCACCAACACCACCACAACCATCACTTGCTCTCCTTACTCCCCATGAGAAAGTGGATACAATTTCAATCTTGAGGTGTGACAAGGTTATAGAGGAGCTCAATAAACAAGGGAATCAATTTGACAAAGACAATGATGAAGAACTACTGCCGCAAAGCCCTTGTGAGAGTGCTAAGTGCACTATAAATTATGTAGTCCTTCTAGATTTTGAGAAGATAATACCTTGTGCCCCATCTTCCTTTGAGATAACACCACCAAGTTCTCCCATTGTTGATCCAAGACATCCCAATGTGATATTTTTAGGATTGCAAGTGTCCAACAGGATGGAAACCCCTCTCTTTGATGCCTATGAAGACCCATTCCTCAAGGGAAGGCAAAACTGTGGCATGAAAAGTTTGAAGGTCTTAAGATTGACTAAGGAAGACAACTCATTGCTTGCCATCATCAAGCAAATACCAACTTATGTAAGGTTCCATAAGGGTGTTTTCACCTTCAAGAAGAAGATGAGAGGGAAGATGCCTAAGGAGGTCATCTTAAATGAGCTAAAAAGCTTTGTTGATGAAGATTCTTACATTGAGACCTATGATGATGACCCCGAAGAAGAGACAAATGGAGAAAGACATTGGACAAACTCACATAACCCTTGGGAGGAAGAACAAACAATGAAGGCATTTGAGAGGATTGCGTATGATGAAGAAGAAAACATTTTGCTTTTGGACAATGGTTGATCGACGGAGGTACAATAAGCCTGGCTGAAGGCTCTAAATTTAGCACTAGTGGGAGGCAAACCACGTGGTTTGAGATTCTCAAACCTTGTTTTATCATACTTTCTTTTGGTTTCCAAGAAACACACACACACACACACTATAATTGATTGTTCATCTGTTTGTGAATCATGTTAGCACAGGTATAAGGAAGAAAAGATGATGCAAAAAGGGTTTAGCCAAAGCGGAGGTCAAAATGGAAGAAGAGATTGCTAATCAATAGAGGAGCTATAGGAAGAAGGACAGAACAGTCGTGCTATTCAGCACGGCCGTGGTAGCCCTGTCCTACTCACCTAGTGTTACATTGACCACTCCAGCTCTTGGCGGTTGTCTTTCACGACCCCACTCCTTTTACCCTACTAGTTTAAACTTCTATTTTATGCTGAGGGAAGCATGATTTAAAAGTTTGGGGTGGTTGGGCGGTAAACCCTTCTCTCACTGCATTTTTCTCTATGTGCCTTGTGCTAAATTTTTGCAAGATGATCAAACAGTTTGACTGACATTTCATACTTGTTTACCCTGACCTGGTGTGTCTTCTTACATTCATGCATACATGTAGTTTAATTTCATGCATTTTCTTGTAATTTTTCAAAAAATTTGCTCTTTTTGCTCTTCCATACCATGCATTGCATCTTCATGTAATTTTTGTAGTTTCTTATGCATTTTAATTAGGATTTGCTGCTTTATGTTTTGAAATTCCCTAAAGTAGGTTTAGATGTGATTTAATGCAAATTGGCACCATTTTGGCCAGTTTTGCCCAAACTTGAATGCTCTTGCTCGAAAAGTTTGTTTTGACTTAATCTCCACTGTTTGAAATAAAATGTTTTGATCTTGTGACAAATGCATGCTACTTTCTTAGATCTTATTGCTTTATGGTCTTGTTTGTTGACTTTTTATATGTGTAACATATCTCTTAAGTTTGTGAATGTTTTGGTTGATTCATGAATTGAGCAAGCTACAAGTGCTTAAAGCCAATGGAATCACTTGGTAGAAATATGAATGTTATGTTGATTCTATCATGTGGTGTGATATCGTTTGGTGAAGTGTTGAATTAGCTTTCATGCAGGGAATCTTATGTTGGAAAATAGATGTATGACCCCTCTTTGATCCGACCATTCTTTCACCACCTTCATACCTCTCTGCCTCATGAAAAGATGCCAAAAGCGCACATATCAACCGTGGCCACCCACAAAAGTTTGGGGTGGCCACATATCAACCTCCTCACTTCACTCCATCCACTTTACGCCCTATCTACACCAAGGGCAAAGAAAATGAAAAGAAAAAAAAGCAAAAATGAAATAAAAGGATGCTCCTATTTAAGAGCATTCAAATATAGAAAAGACGAGTGTGTAAAAGCACTCCAAATCTCATGGCAATCCTTTCATCTTCTTTCATACCCATTGAGCTAGAAAACATCAAATCTAGCTCACTTTACCCTTTCTACAGCCAAGTGGGCCATCTAATGTGGTTTGAAGCATAAGAGTAAATGCATCAAAGTGAAACAACACTCCTATTCACCTTTGATTAACACCAACATGAAACGGTTTACCCATAATGACATGAAGGACATATGGACAACTTGTGTTTCTATGCTTTATATTTGAAGTTTATATGCTCAGTGCTCAGTTCATGAATGGTTTGTGAAAGAGGAGAGGATAGATGTGAAACACATGCACTTAGTCACTCCCAAGACCATGTATTCAATAATTATTTGTTGCTATGCATTTGTCATTTGTTTTTGTTGAAAAGAAACTGAAAAAGGAGATTGAGTTGGAGCATACTTGAGGACAAGTATGTTTTAAGTTTGGGGTGGTGATGTAGCCCTATTTTAGGGCTACATATTGTGCCATTTTGTACTTAAATCACATCTAAACATGTTAGATTACAAGATTTTGCCCCTAATATGGTTATCATTGCAAATACGCTTATGGATGTTCTTTGCACTATTTTCAGGTACTTAGACCATGCTTAGATGGAAGAGAGAGAAAGAAGGAGTTCTAGGGTTCCTCCACTCATATGGGGGGGGGGTCCAAAGAAGACCCCAAAACCACCCTCAACCTACCTCCAATGGCCAAGGGTCATCACCAAGAAAAGACATCCAAGAATGATCAAGCTTGAAGGACACTTGAATGATGCAGACCACAAAACGGTCGTGGGAATACCCCCATGGTTGTGCATTTATTGTGAAGAACCAACAGGGACAACAGTGAATTTGCATCCCAAGGGCCACGACCGTGGTCACACAACACGGTCATGGCCAAGAGAACTGAAGACAGTCGTGGCCACCCGCCACGGTCGTGCGTTTATTACAAAGTTTCAACAGGGAGTCACCCCCAAATCGCCATGACCGTGGCCCTCCACCACAACCGTGGTCGATGAAGAACAAAACGACCGTGTTGCTGCTCCACGATCACATCTCCCTCCTCCAAAACGGTTGTGTTACCCAACACGGCCGTGGTGCCTCTCACCCACCATGACCGTGGCACTCCGCCACGGTCGTGGCCACTACTATACTTAGCGTATCCACACCTACTCCATACCACGATCGTGCCATCCTACCCTCACCACGGCCGTGGCACATCAAGATGGTCGTGGTGACCCACCAACTCTACCAAACTTTCACACTATTTTTCCTAAACTACCCCTACTTACCCTAGTGCCTCCCCACCACCTATATATACATAGGTGGCGGCTGGGGCACGAAGGCTAGCCTCCCCTATAGCTGCTCCAAGCTTCCACCTTCCTTCCTTGAGCTCCTAGTGCAATCCCTTTGCATTCTAGCTCAACATCCACCAATTCCTTGGACTGCAGGTCTGGTAAGGAACCATAACGCAGAGATATGCATGATCTTCTTCTCTTGGTTGAACGCTTGGGATTATAGTATGGCGTACATTCAAGCGGTTTTGGTTGGTCTGAAGATTGTGAGAGACAGATCGATTAAGATTTCAAGCATTGAGCTTGATGACCATGATACTTACAACATCCTTTGGATGAATAGTCATGAACCTTGGAAGATGAAAGCTCAAGTTAGAGCTGTGAAAGCCGAGATGCATGGAGAGGGGATCTCTGGGTCTGTGGTTCAGAAGATGGTTAACGCGATTCCGATGGCTGTGGGACGGTGGGGTTGTAGGTACTCAGAGGTGATCGTTTCCACTGATGTTAGTAGAATGCCCAGAAAGATTAGAGGCATGGCAATTCTTGAGAAGAGAGGGATGCCTTATATCCAGGTGAGAAAGAGAAGGATCAACGGTTGATGTTTTTGGCTGATCTTGAAGGTGTTGAAGATGCCTTGTTGGTGTTTCTCTGTAGCTTTTTTTGGGTTTTTTGTGTGGTGGTCTTTTGGGAAGATACCTGTGATATTATAAGCAGGAGATGTACCTTTGTTGATGGTTTCGCCCACAAGAGAGGGGTGGGATGAATAGAGAACCCTCTGGCTTGAATAAAAAAAAAATTCCACCCTCATTCCACCTTGGAAACCTAGTTTTATACGTTTTCACCCATAACCCCCCATATTTTCATGCTCCCCTGCACCCTTGGAGGAGGGAGGTCATCCACAGTAGCTTGGAGGTGAAGAAGATGTTGGATAAATTGGACATTATGATAAATCCATTTGTTTCGATGATGACAAACATTTCATTCTTGTTGATCTAACGTGCTACTTGAGTGTGCAGGATTAAGGTGGATGACAAAGCAACTAAAGAAAATCCAAAAAGCTTACATATTTATATTTCCATGCAATGTAATCACTGTTGTAAAAACTTGTACAAATATATAATGTACAAGTACTTAGATTGCATGTAAATCAAGCGTTGGATCTTCCTAGCTAATCACCACACTTAGATAGGTCATCCCCTTCAAATAGGATCACATATGCACACTCATACACATACTTAGTGGTTTAATTAAAAGATTGAAAACAGGGTCAATCTCGGTCGACCACACTCCTCGACCGAGACACTCTCGGTCGACAAACTTCTCGACCGAGAATGACCCAAGTAGCCATTAGACACAGCTGACAAAGTAGTTGGCAGTTGCAAATGAACGTTGATCCAGAGAGCCTGTCGGTCGACAAAACTTCGACCGAGTAGGTATCTCGGTCGACAAATTGTCGACCGAGATGGTCTCTGACAGCAACTGCAGAATAAAGTAACTAGCCGTTACTAATGCACCTAACTTATATCTAACGACTAGTTAAGCACTTAGAAGCCCCTAGAAGTTGTCTAGAACGTCCTTAAGTAACCATAGGCCACTCCTATAAATAGGACATACCTTAGGACACCAAAAACACCCAAGATATACTTGTGCTATACTTGAGCTTGAATACTCACTTGCAATCTGTTTTAGAGCAATAGAGCAATTCCTACACTTGCCATTCATTCCTATTGCTCCCATTTCGTGTCCTATAGGCTAGTATCTCCTATCCACTACAATCACATTGTCATACACATTGGTTAGGAGATCTAAACGCTTGATATAGGAAAATCAAGCCTTGTGCTTACAACGGTATTGTAATTTCTATTTTCCTTCTTGTTCCTTTTTATCTTTTGTACTCTCCTTGCTACTCCTAGGGTTGGAGGCTGCGGATTGGAGAGGGTTGACTTCTCAGGTGGAGAAGGGGACTTCAAGCTACTTCAAGAAGGCTATCGCACGGGAAGCTACTTCAGAAGGCTGGTGCAACGGGAGTTGGTGCACCTACTTCAAGGGAAGGCTGCTTCAAGGTTGGGCGATTACTTCTAGGTGAAGGCTGCTTGAAGGGTTTGGGAAAAGAAATTGTATTTTATGTAAAGTCCTTGCGAGGTAATAAAATAAATTTATTTTCAAATCCCGATTGGGTAAGCAACCGGGTAGTGGATTGACGGCTATAGTATTTGCTATAGTTGGAACCACTCTAAACCCTGTGTCTCCTTGTCCAATATTTTCATTGTGGTTGTTTGAGTTAAATTATTATTAAAAACTTTATAAAACTCTATTCACCCCCCTCTAGTAGTTTTCAATTGGTATCAGAGCGAGGCTTCAAGGAACCCTAACAAGGTCTTGAAGAAATGGGTGATGGAATGCTCAACAACCTCAACATTGAAGGGACACTTGTTGCTAGGCCTCCAGCGTTCGATGGAACAAACTACCAATATTGGAAGAGAAGGATGTAGTTCTACTTCCAAGGCATCAACTGGGATCTATGGAGGATAGTGTCTACTCCATATGTGCTTCCTCAAAATGATTTTGCAGAATGGGATGCAAACACGGTAAAGCTGGCCCAAATGAATGCAAAAGATGTAAGCATTTTATATTGTTCTATTTCAGTAGGAGAATTTAATAGAATATCCAATTGTGATACAGCTTATGATATTTGGCATAAACTATCTATAACTTATGAGGGTACAGCTCAAGTCAGAAATTCCAAAGTTAGCATGCTTAAAACGAAATTTGAACATTTTCGTATGGATCCTAAGGAGTCTATTAGTGAAATGTTTTCAAAATTTTCTACTATTGTTAATGGTTTAAGTGCCCTAGGAAAACCTATTCCTGAGGAAGATCAGGTATCAAAAATTCTTCGATCACTTCCTCCGAAATACAAGCCAAAGGTGACAGCCATTGCAGAAGCAAATGACCTCACTCGACTCAAAATGGAGCAACTCATTGGCAATTTAGAAGCTCATGAGGCAGATCTAGAAGAGGAAGAAAGAAGAGAACATGAACATCAACATGGGAAAAAGAAGGACATTGCATTCAAAGCTTCAACTAAAGACAATCATGACACAAGTGAAGATGATAGTGAAGAAGAAACTCTCGTTGTAAATGGTAAGCAATATAAAAGTTTTAAAACTAATAAAACTTCTAGTGTTTCTTCTTCCAGGTGCTTCGAATGTGGTAAGAAAGGACATATGAAAAGTGATTGTCCAACACTCAAGAAAGGGAAGAAATCATCTCACAAAAAGAAAGAAAAAGCATATCGAGCTGCATGGGATGATTCAAGTGATGATAGCAATGATGAAGAAGTAGAATGCCTCATTGCTACAACTAATGAAGACGAAGAAGAGGTAAGTATTTATGATCTACCAAAAGAAGATATAATTGCTAGTCTTCAAGATACTCACCAGAAATATATTGAGTGCAAGAAGAAACTTAAGAAAGCAAATAAAGATTTAAATGCTAAACTTCTTGCTATTGTATCCGAAAATGAAAATCTCAAAAAGGAAAATGAAGATTATGCTCTTAAGTTAAAATCGGTAGAAGCTAATTGCAATCTTCTTTCCTTAGAAAAGTCAAATTTGCAAATTCAAGTGAATGATCTTCAGAAACAACCTATTCTATGTTCACATTTAGATTATGATGAGGTTGTCAAAGAAAGAAACTTTCTAGTATCCAATTTAGATCAGGCAAAGAAAGATATTACTAAGTTACAAAGAAATGTAAATGAGTTAAGAGGAAATGACATGCTTGAAAACATTCTAAAAATTTCCTCTAGCTTTAATGGAAAAAGAGGATTAGGATATAATCCAAGTAGAAATAAACCCAACAGAGCTAAAGCATCCAAGATTGTATTTGTACCTAGGAACTCAATTCCTAGAAAGAGAAATGAAGTTGATGCTATTAGTTGTCATTATTGCATGCGTCTTGGACACTATTCATTTTCATGCTCATATAAGAAAAGGAATGATGAGTTAGCTTGGATTCCTAAAACCTAGTAGCTTAAAATTAACTAGTTGAGATTTGACCTAAACTGATTCTTGATATCATAATGTCTTATCTCAACACAATTGAGCTCTAATTTGTATAATTTCTTTTTGCTTAAAATCGATTTCTGAACACTTTTCAGAAACTTGGTCGGTTGAGCATTTGTCGACCGAGTGAACATTCGGTCAAACAATTGTCGACCGAGCATGTCACTGTTTTTTTCAGAATGCTGTAAAATTGCTGAATTCTTTTGAAATTGTTCAAAATTGTTATCTATTCGTGATTAATGACTACATAATAAAGTATCAATTATGGAAATGATCCTTGAAAGATTATGAGAAATGTATTTGATCAAAAACCAAAATTATTCTTAGTTTAAAGAAAATTTCTGTTGTTCTATCATTACATAGGCAAGCAAAAGAATTTATTGGTGATATATCTCTTAGAAATGCTTGCAAAGATTACAATGTTTTCAATTGGTATCTTCAAAAGATTTGAAATATTCATTGTGTTTCCATGTTTAGTATCATTTAAACACGCATCAAAAATTGATATGAATGCTTAATTAGAAATCTGAAATTTCTGCCTCTTGGTTAAAACAAAATTTAGCCAAGGGGCACTATGGTCGTAGTCAAGGGCGACCTAAAATAAGCTTTGACAAAATGCTTATTTAGACATCAATTTATTGAACTTAATCTTAGTATACTTTTGATAAAGGTCAAAATAAAAAATTTATCATTTGTGACCTTAAAAGCCTTAAATTGCTTAAATTGTAAGATTAAGGGGGAGCTTATAAAAACAAATTTGATTATTTGATTATGAAGCTTACAAAAACATTGTTAACATCATTTGGAGTTTGTTATGACCTTCGGATTCTTAAAAGTAATTTGTATGAAAAAGAATTTCATCAAAATGATATATCTTGCTCTTAAAGGAACTCTCTAAACAAATCAGGGCTTAACATCCCTTGTTTTGGTTGGAGACATTTTTTTTATGTACTCTAAGATTAAAGGACTCTCATTTAATTTAGGGCTTATCATCCCTTGATAGATGAGAAATAAATATACATTCATCATAAGCTTAAGGGAATCTCATATCATTTCAAGGCTTAACATCCTTTGCAAATGATTGAGAAACAAATTGTGAATAAATTAGACATAAATCCATGTTCCTTATAGGATATCTATTTAAGGGGGAGCTTAATATAAAATTAAGGGAGAGAAGAAATAAAATGTTTAACCTGGATATCTTTTTGAAATGACAAAGGGGGAGAAAGAATATAAAATCAAAAATATAAATATAAATGAGTTTCATCTTGATGGCCAGCACTCATTGGTAAAACAAGAATGGCTACAAAAGGTAATCTTCAGGTATGAAACCCACATGCTTTATATTTCCTTATTTCATATTTTAGGAAATGTTTGTCATCTTCAAAAAGGGGGAGATTGTTGGATAAATTGGACATTATGATAAATCCCTTTGTTTCGATGATGACAAACATTTCATTCTTGTTGATCTAACGTGCTACTTGAGTGTGCAGGATTAAGGTGGATGACAAAGCAACTAGGGAAAATCCAAAAAGCTTACATATTTATATTTCCATGCAATGTAATCACTGTTGTAAAAACTTGTACAAATATATAATGTACAAGTACTTAGATTGCATGTAAATCAAGCGTTGGATCTTCCTAGCTAATCACCACACTTAGATAGGTTATCCCCTTCAAATAGGATCACATATGCACACTCATACACATACTTAGTGGTTTAATTAAAAGATTGAAAACAGGGTCAATCTCGGTCGATCACACTCCTCGACCGAGACACTCTTGGTCGACAAACTTCTCGACCGAGAATGACCCAAGTAGCCGTTAGACACAGCTGACAAAGTAGTTGGCAGTTGCAAATGAACGTTGATCCAGAGAGCCTGTCGGTCGACAAAACTTCGACCGAGTAGGTATCTCGGTCGACAAATTGTCGACCGAGATGGTCTCTGACAGCAACTGCAGAATAAAGTAACTAGCCATTACTAATGCACCTAACTTATATCTAACGGCTAGTTAAGCACTTAGAAGCCCCTAGAAGTTGTCTAGAACGTCCTTAAGTAACCATAGGCCACTCCTATAAATAGGACATACCTTAGGACACCAAAAACACCCAAGATATACTTGTGCTATACTTGAGCTTGAATACTCACTTGCAATCTGTTTTAGAGCAATAGAGCAATTCCTACACTTGCCATTCATTCCTATTGCTCCCATTTCGTGTCCTATAGGCTAGTATCTCCTATCCACTACAATCACATTGTCATACACATTGGTTAGGAGATCTAAACGCTTGATATAGGAAAATCAAGCCTTGTGCTTACAACGGTATTGTAATTTCTATTTTCCTTCTTGTTCCTTTTTATCTTTTGTACTCTCCTTGCTACTCCTAGGGTTGGAGGCTGCGGATTGGAGAGGGTTGACTTCTCAGGTGGAGAAGGGGACTTCAAGCTACTTCAAGAAGGCTATCGCACGGGAAGCTACTTCAGAAGGCTGGTGCAACGGGAGTTGGTGCACCTACTTCAAGGGAAGGCTGCTTCAAGGTTGGGCGATTACTTCTAGGTGAAGGCTGCTTGAAGGGTTTGGGAAAAGAAATTGTATTTTATGTAAAGTCCTTGCGAGGTAATAAAATAAATTTCTTTTCAAATCCCGGTTGGGTAAGCAACCGGGTAGTGGATTGACGGCTATAGTATTTGCTATAGTTGGAACCACTCTAAACCCTGTGTCTCCTTGTCCAATATTTTCATTGTGGTTGTTTGAGTTAAATTATTATTAAAAACTTTATAAAACTCTATTCACCCCCCCTCTAGTAGTTTTCAGAAGAAGGCTACTACACCAAGCTCCATGGTGTTTCTACCTCTTCTTCCCCTTTCTTTTACTCTTTCTTTGACTATGTATAACTAAGCCCCTTGTGGTGGGCTGTTTGGGGTTAAAATGTGACTTTGATACCATGTTGGGGAAAAGTTGCCTGTAATAAACTCAATTTATATCTATGTTGATTGCCTCTTGCTTCTATCTCTTTTCCTATTCTATGCATGTGGTTTGTGCTCTTTACATGAATTGCTTGCTTTGAGATGTTTGATGACATTTAGCTTCTAGGAGGATTTGGAGTATATGTGGCAATCTTAAGAATGGCTCCTAGGTCTAATTAGTGGATCCCTAGCTAGCCCCCTTTGTTCCTACATATACATCCCCCCTCCTACAAGTGAGTGTGAGATCAAAGTAGCTAGTGTGAGTGAGAGTGAAGCAATTGCCTAGGGCCTTCTAAAGGCCAGAGTGTCTAGTGGCATGAGGTCAAATACCCTCATCTCTACTCTCATCTCTACCCTCAACCCTCAATTTCTCACTATCACTTACCCTAGTAACCTAGATTTGGTTAATCCCATTAGAATTACACCTAACCCTAGTCTTCTACTAGTAGTATAGGGTACATTCTAATGGCATTGGCCTTATTGTTTGGTTTGGTAATCTAGATGTGGAGTGAGAACCATGCTTGTCTAACTATCTTCCCCAACTAATATCAAAGTTACATCCCCCAAACGGCCCACCTACCCTAATCAACTTGTTAAAACCCAAACTACTTTGCTCGCTTGTTAATGCTAGTCTATTTTAATTGCTTTAGCTTGACTTAGTCAATTGCTTAGCGCTGTTCTTTAGTGTTAATTTAGGCATTTTCTCTTGTTAGTGGTTAACTTAGCTTCTCAATTTCTTCTTGCTTGTTTGGTCTAGTGTAGCTTTCTCTTGCCCTTGCTTAGCTAGTTTGTTAACTTAGTTTGATAGTTTGCTTGTTCAAGATAGTTTAGGTTTAATCTTGTTTTTCTTACTTGTTCAATTAGCATAATCAACCATCAAACCCTTTTAAAACCCTCAAACCCTAATCTCCGCACTAGGAACATAGCTTACACTACCTAACTCTAGTACCCCTTCTATCCTTGTGGACCGACCCCGTATCTTGCCAATCACCTATACTACAACAGTACCCCGTACGCTTGTGGGCGACCTGTTTAGTCTTTGTGATCGACTTGGTTAGGGACAATATAAATATCGAAAGCAAAATCCCATCTCGTGCATTTCGACCTCGTGGAGTGCATCTAGCCACCCTAGTTGGTTGGTGTGTATGCCTCTAGCAGAATCTGCACCATCATGTCCTCTAGGTAAGGCGATCTACCATAACACATATTGCATCTTGACCTTCCTTAGTCCATGGGAGAATTACCACAACATCCTCTGCGATGAACTATCATTCCCTCTCAGGGACTCTTTATCCTTTATATCAACTCACTAGGTTACCGGTGTTCATCCTTCACCTCCTGTCATGCATGGCGACAAGCCACATGCAACTCCGTACACTTCTTAGGCATCCAAAGTACTACTACCACTTATTATCTTAGTAGTACCATGGTGTATGGTGAACTTAAAATCATGATCTCATGTATGTCATGATTCCTCAAGATTGATTCCTTAGAAACCCTAAAACACTCTAGTCATGGGTTTCATCACCTTCTTTTCCAAAGAAGTGCATCTGAGGTTCTACCACCATCCTTCTATCACAACAAGCCCTAGGCTGGATAACCAAGCAACCACTAACTCAATTAATATATGAGTGTTAGCCAAACATATCTCACCACTTAGGGTTCACCTAACTACCTAGACGTGGAAGCTGCATCTCAAGAAGAGCATCCATTACCACCTTTCATCTTTATGTGTTAGGTAATGTTGAAGACATACACTTCCATGTATTCCACTTATTAACTCATCTAGGACTATAAGTCTATCTTCATCAAGAAAATCTGACTTCATCCTCTTGGTTATCGAACTCAACCTTATATAACTCATATATTCCACATAGCTCATGATAAAAACATCCTCATAAGATGACTACCTTAGTTCTCTTGGTGTTTGTAAACCATCCACACATCATACACTCCACAAAGGTATGCTATTATCTCTATCCTCATACCTCATAACAACATTTCCACTCACATCATGTTTATCCTTGGTGTATGGCATGCATATTGCCCTATCTCTCACCCCCATAATGAGAGGAAATAAGCATTTGGCTGCAATCCAAATATAGAGTTCTTCCCATTCTGAGAGTAGAGATGATACATCCCACATTTCCAGTACACCTTCAAATCTAACTGGAAACGTGCATCACATGTCCCTACATCATGAACATCTCGATATCAAGGTTACTTCTATGGAAAACTGGTCTCGAATCCACTTGTGTCATCATACCATCCTTGGTCATCTCCTCTAGGTCTATAGGGTGCCGACATTTTTGGGGTCATCCCTCTTCCCTTATGCATCCAGAGAGTGCCTTTCTCATCTGCCCTTTGGGTCCCATGATTCATGAAGATGATCAATCTCCTAACCCATGGCCCTCAAACAATGATAGTTGTTACCTCCCGACCCTATGGTCACGTGCAACTAGGGAATTAGGCAACTCCTACTCCCATCAGTCTTATCCCTACCTGACTCTAGGATAGACTTAGGATCGAAACATAGCACATATCCAACTTGAAACCTTACCCCAAGTCTCCATCATCTCTCTCAGCATTCGTGGTCTGACTTACATCCTTTCATAGGGATCATGGCGACCAACCTACCTAGGTTAGGCCCCATATTGGTTACCTTAATGGTAACACATCCACATGCACATAGATATGGTTATCTATGGGTCTACAGGTTCATTCTTATACTATGTACTCTCCACTTAGCTTCTTAAGATCCTATGAGACCTGTTTAGGTTACCTCAACCCAACAAAAATTTGATCCATACCCTACAGAAGGGTCCCTCTCCCAAGATGGGAGGAAACTATCTCTTGATAGAAGCAAAGGCAACAAACGTCCTTATGTCCAGGGTTTACATCCACATGAGCATGTTTGACCCTAGCAAGCTACTAAGGCACATAGCTAGCAAGCAGACCACCTACTAAACCAGGCTAAGTCTCCATGATAAGTCTTACTTGTTTCTATTCCTTTATATTGGACCACTATATGTCACCAACCTATATGTGAGAGGTTCATCCAACATACACCTTAATCCAAGGGGTTTCCCATTCCTCTAAACATGAGGAGTGCCATGCTCAGATCTATGGCAACTCAAATCTCATCATGATCATTAGGTACACCAAGCACTACTACTTCCCCTCT
The DNA here is from genome assembly GCA_963693085.1 of Alisma plantago-aquatica. Taxonomy (NCBI): domain Eukaryota; kingdom Viridiplantae; phylum Streptophyta; class Magnoliopsida; order Alismatales; family Alismataceae; genus Alisma; species Alisma plantago-aquatica. The sequence goes on along the minus strand of OY856411.1, from coordinate 300,336,321 downwards.
TATAGGTCTAGGAATCCTAGGTTCACCTTTCCGCAAAAGCTGTCCAACTACATGCTCAACATTCTAACCACAAACCAAATATGTATGAGGTATAACATGCATGTTCTATAATCCTTCTACTCGAGCAACACCTCAGAGTTGAGTCCTCCTCAAGGACAACCAACTAGGTATAAGACCGTACAACTTGTTACTAAACCTCTTCAGGGTTTAAGGAACTCTTCTTCCTATCCCTAGAAGGTAAACACCTATACCATAGGCACATAGGTACCAGTAGCCTCATCCTTTCTCTAGGGTTTGATTCCTCTAAAGGCAACTAAGATACCATAAGCCTCCATAGATCATGCACGAGGCAACCACAACCATTCACTTAGGTCGCATTATCCTCAACTTCTCAGGGTTCCTCCTAACCCGGAGTCTAAACTTCCAACCTTCTAGCTCGGGCCCTGCTCTCTCTCTCTCTAGAGCTTAACCCTACAACAACCTTACTACTAGAGGTCCTCTCTTCTCTAAGGTGGATCAAACTCAAAAGCATACACCTACATGGGTGAAACCTATGTTTGCTCAAGATTATCCAGAGCTCTTCTTGCTTATCTCATAAGCTATCCATCATGCTCTCCAGGCCTGGGTTTTTAACCTACTTCCAGTGCTATGATGTACTCTAGTTGCATACATTGCCATGCTCATATAAGCCCATACAGTTTCTATATGGTCATCACTAACCTTATTGATGAAGGGGTCATCCTTCACCCTAACATGCACGACCCTTCCCAGGGTTGAGTTGCCAAAGGTACTAGGTCAGCCAACCTCACATGGCTCATACTATCATAGGTATCCAAAACCAAAAGCATGTCAACCCACACACATGGTCAACCGTGACTTCCATCTCATCATTCCATCTCTCTCTCTAACCACCACTTGGGGTTAGGGTTAGCATCATCCTCAGAGGATGTGTCAGGTCTCTACCTTTAATGGAGGTCTCTTCCTCTAAGACCAACTCTACTTCATCCTCCTGACAAGAAGGTCTAACCTTAGGTCTCTCCTGAGGGCATGAAAACACATGTCATACGACCTAAGCATGCAACGATTCTTTAGTTTACGCTTAAACTATTAAGCTTATGTCCATGACACATTGGTTACATGCTTTTCATTAATTTGATGGAGGATTCCTTAACCTTATCATACATACCCTATCCTCAAGAGGGTGAGGAAGAGAGAGAAAACCCTAAACCTCAGAATCATAATAGAATTAGGGTTGAGAAGGGACAAAAATAGATGAGAGAGTCCTAAAGGTATCTCATTTCGAGTCAGATCCTAAGACATTGGCCAGACAGTCACACAGATCCAGGAGTCCTCATATTTTGACTAGCGGTGCGGAGGAAAATATTGCCAGCCCCCAGATGTGATCCTTTTCTAAACACCTTTGTCTTTCGGAAAATCCTCTAATAACTCCCTCAGTTCTATGGAATTTGTAAAATTTAATAATTACTAAAGATTAAATGAGGAACCAATGCTCTGATACCAAATGTAATGACCCCGCCTCCTAGTAACCCCCAATTAAGGGAGACTAAGAGGTCAGAGTCGTTATCCCAATTTCCGGATCAAAGATTCAACAAATAATCAATAATAATTATAAAATTCTACCAAACTATACTGAAAGCTAGAATAAAATAAAACTTTGCATACCTTTTTAAAAACGTTGGATATCTAACTTCTATCCACAGCTTCAATCTATTCTAACTAATCCTCCTTGCACTTTAATTCTTATTTTCATAATATGCCACTTTACTGTTTGTCCTTTTCAAACTTGTACCTAAAACACTGACAAACAAAACTTCGGTCAGCATAAATGAATATGTCGGTATGTGGGGACAACCAAAATTTCACATATATGGATAACAATCTAAATATCACAATCAAGTTAATTAACAAGACAATTTACGCTTTCAATGTGATATTCTCCACCGCTTTTACCCTAACCCTAGAATACCCTCATTAGGGTTTCTCTTTTGACATTGACTTAAGGCCACCTTCTCCATCTTGAGTTTGGTGCCTGGGGTCACCTCTCATGGTGCCCATTAGTCATGCAATAAAGACCACCTTCTCTATCCTGAGCTTGGTGTCTGGGGTCACCACTCATGGTGCCCATGGGTCTTCCCTCTTGGGCTTGACCTTTTTGCATCATCCATCAGGGTGGAATGTAGGTGCAAGAATACACACTTATATCATAATTGTGATAATCATAGTGCCTTTATGATTTGCAAGTATGAACATCCAAACTAATAGGTTGCATCCAATGCAATTAATCATCTAGAAAACCTTCAGAAAACTAATGTGATTAACCATTATTAACCACATACCTGTCAGGCTGATTTGAGTACAGAAACAATCCAATCAATGTAATAAATCTAATAGGAGAGCAAGCACACAAAGAGATCATGAAATATGCATATAATTTCCTATCATAAATCATGTCATCAAGATCTATTAAACCTAGCTTGCTTCCTAGGGTTTCTAGTCCACTTTTAGGGTTTCCATTACAATTAGGGTTTTCTTATACTTTCATCATTACAACCCTAGTTAGACAAAATTGCTCTTAAACCCTAATAATTCTAACCTATTTAGTTCAACAAGATTAGGATCATCTTCCAACAGCATATTATCACATATATCAAATTAAAAGTGATCTTTTTCTCTTTTACCCTAAATTTGGGTTTCTAAGTGCTTAATCATGCTTATTTGGTGTAAAACCCTAAAACATGGAAGAAACATTTGGATCAGGTTCAAGTTCATCATTAACTATTCAACAGGTTGCAAATACACAATTTCAATAATTAAGTAACATGAACTCAACCAATATGCTCAATTAGGGTTTCAAGGTCCATTAAAGAATATTCGTGTATATAGAACCTTAAATTAATCAAACTACGCATGAATATCATCCTTTTGGATTTAATGTGTCCTTTCATAATTAACAGGTTAATATCAACTTTAAGCATCCATATAACCATTCCTAATTCATTAATCATCATAGATTAGGGTTTCTTAAGCATTAATTCTTTAAAGTTGGTAACTTCAAATACTTTTCGAATTGTAAGAGGAATTATGATCCCAATCTATTTTTAATGTATTTCTCACATTTTTCTGAGCAAAATTCATATATTATATGTATCCATCCGAGCTACCATTAATTAGATACACATTTTGTAAGAATTACTTACTTGGACCAATGGGAGACTGCCACGTCACCATTTTCATGCACCACGTAGCCGGCCCAGAATATAACCCAATTACATCTTTGCCCTCACTTAAGTCGCCAGCCCTTTAGCATGCAGAGGGGCAAAAATGTCAAATGATGCCCGATCATCTTCAACCTCGCGACACCCTAGCTGTCGTCGACTTGCAACACTTCGTGGGTCCGCCCCCTCCTCTCTAGGGATGGAAACTTGCCACCGGCTGTTTCCCTTGCTCCGCCACCCTCCGCCGCACCTGGGGTGCCACCTAGCTCACGACCTAGGTGGTTGGTTTGGGTGGGGAAGGAGAGCGAACCGCAGCCATGGCACCAGCCTTCTGCAGGCGCTGCACGTTGGTCGTGGGCATGGGGATGATGGCTGATCATCCCAGGTCGGCATGGGACCTTTGTGCCTACTTTGAAATCTCAAGCATAGCTCCTTGGTATCCTCAAGATTGTTCTACTCTCTCGGCTAGGGTTTGAATGAAAAGAAGAAGGAGAAGAGAGAGAGATATGCATGGAACTCTCTTGGGCTCGAGCCAAGAGTTCTACCTTTATATAGGGGAGGGTAGCAAAGCCCTAGGATGCCCATCCAAGAGATCCAAGTCCCTTTCCCAAAAGGAAACCAAGTTCCTTCATTAAGAAACAATCTTCTCTCTCTTAAATATCTTCTTATTAAACCATATACCTTAGATATTGGGAATTTGAAAATTATCTCTTTCATCATCTCTATGCTTGACTTTTAATCCATTGGCCACGAAAATATACTTCCTTATAGTAAAAAGTACCTCTTTTTGATAATACCAAAGAGTCATTAACTATATAGCACATTATCCTCATATTTTTGTATTATTTGTATTTTCTCTTTCTTCTTATCAATCGGGACTCCTTGGATCCCAAGAAATCCTAAGATTTCGAAATTCCTTTTTAAGGATACTTATTATCCTTTTAGATGAATCTACATCCATTATTTCTCATTATCTTACTTATTTCTTTATTAAGATATCTCTTTTCAAGGATTTCTCTTTATCCTTTATTTCCTTTTTCCTCTTTTCCTATTTCTTCAATTAGAAATCATATATAAACGAAATTCATTCAATTGTGGCCATAAATGCCACTTTCTAGAGATTTCTATGTATTTCTCATAAATATATTGCTTAATATCCATTATCTTTTATCTTTTCTATTATTTGGACTTTTCTTCTTTTCTTCTCTTTTATATCCATTATTGGATTAATATAATAATAGGAACCATGAAATTCCTATCAAAAGGGAGATTTGCAAAGAAGTCCCTTCTTTGAAGCAAAGCATACAACCTTTTCAATTAAGTCCAAATTCATAAAATCATTACATTTCAATTATGAAAATACATGCAAAATCGAGGTTGCAACAATTCGGCACCAAAAAGCCACGATAAAGACTATGGAAGAGATCATGGCACTATTTGCAAAGGTCTGATGATCCTTGTTGGAGAAGTGATGGGAAGGGGAAAGAGACCAAAGGGAGAATAGGGGCAGAAGGGCGGTCATTTTTGTATTGGTGTGGAGGCGACAAAACCCTAGCTTAAATAGATCATTGTGTTTGGGATGAAATAAGGAATGTGAAGGAAAGGTAAGAGGAGGAAAAGGAGGAAGGCATAGGGGGGGAATGTAAAGGAAAGTCGATTTTTGGCGTGAGAAATGTGTCGTGAAAAGATCAGGTTTCCCCTATGGGGCGAGGAAGGGGACGACCCCCAGATTGCTTGATCGGAAATCAATGGCTGGAGTCAAAGTCATATTCATAAGGCAAGGACAACAACTAATCAACCGAGATACAAAAGGAAACTGGGAAATAAATTGCATGACAAATGGAAAATAACAAACTTTAGGATAAGTCAGTTACATCGACTCATTAATTAGTATATCAATAATTTAAAATTCATTTTCCTTTCCTATATTATTTGAGGGGTCAAGCATTGTCCAAATAAAGCCAAATTTTGCAAGTAAACTAATTAGGACGTGTAGAATCTAATCATATATTTAGTTTCCACTTTTGAAGTCATTTATTGTTATCATTTAATATATTGGAGGTTAACCTACATTTTCCTTCTTTAATAAAAATAAGGCATCTAGATTTGTTCAAATAATGTAAAACTTGGAGCCCAAGCTAATTGGGCCCCAAAGAACATGCTCTTCACATTAGATTTAGGTTTTGAAATATTATTTTATTATCTATGATGTTATTAGTATTTTTGGATCCTTAGCATTATACTTATTAAATATTATATATTTATTATCAACATTCACTTAATGGAGTCCTATTATCTTCAATTTGTTTCCAAAAGAGTTCCATTATATTTTTATGCATTATGTTCTACATTTATTAATTTAACATATTTAGTCCATTAATTCCACATTTGTTTAAATAATAGAACATTGTTAATATTTATGGACATCGAATTACCAATTGTTACTCCAAAGCATATTATACATTTTTATTTAGCCATAATGTGAGTATTAGTTATCAAAGGAAATATGTGTAACTTATTTCAAAGATTTCGTTACATGTTGGCACATAATTAAGTTATTATGTAAATGTATTTTAATTTTTATCCTTGCTTGGTCAAATCTAGGGAACATGTCTCACTAACCTTCTAATCATGGAATAGGGTAGTATTCTAGGTTCTGGCTCCTTACACCATGTCACTTGCCTTGAAGGGTTATGATCACGAGGTCCACACAAGAGAGTTAAAAACAACCTCCAAAATTCAGGATCATCCCTTAAAGATCTCTAAAACCGAAGCTCCAAGCAAGATCTAACCTCCCCTAGGACAAATAGAGGGAAAAGGAGGGTTCTTTAGCGTATGGGGTAGGTCCCACCAAAGAAACCCATGGGGATCGACCAAAGGAATAATATGAGGTTAGTAAAATTAATACAATAGAGATTAGAGGATGTATATTACATGGTTAGGGTTGGAAACAAAGCCACCAAGATTGGAAACACCTTAGAGAAGCTTGATCAACAACACACATCCACATACATCAACATGCAAGCCTCCATCCATGAACATCGACATCGTTGGAGCTCTCATAGACCACCATAGACCCCTCCATGTTCACACAAGTACTTGGGGTGTCAAATGTATGCCTATTTCGATTGGAAGGGGTTTCTATAGACAAAAATGGGTGTAAATTTCAACATTGCCCATAATTAGTCGCTAGAACTCCCATAGGTCAACACAAGACCTTCACTGGTCAAGTCAGCCATCCCATCGACCAGCCTAGCATTCTCATTGACCTGGAGACCATTATAATAGATCTAATCAGTATTTCCATCGATCTAGCACTTCTATTGATTAGAAAGTCCATCATTTAGCACTCCCATTGACCAACAAGCTCATTGGTTGACACTCTCATTGATCCTCCTTAATAGTTCCCAACAATCTCTCTAAAAGTAGGATGTTGATAGGTTGTTCACATACTACCTCACTTGTCGATATAGTCACATCCATCTTTGGTGGGAAACTAGAACTCCATCAGTTTTTGCACATAGAAGGTTTAGCACTTCACATGTCCAAATTCCTGATCAATTGACAGTCTAGAAGCCTAATCAGGTTTCAAGCATGCCTTCTCATCATTTGTCAACCTAGTACATCCATCAGTTGGGAGGTCTAGGATTATCATCAGTTAGGATAAGAATCTCATTGGTTGTCAACCCAGATGCTCCATCGGTTGATGGAGTCCATCAACCAACACGCAACCACCACTACCACCACACACCAGGTCAGGGTTAGGAAGCAAGGGATGAAACCCTAGTTCAATAAGTTCAAAAACATCCAAAGGTCTAGAAAACAAGCATGATTATAAATAATAACATGATATAAGATAATGTATACTCAATTTAAAATTAAATCCTCAATTATGGTAGAATTACATAGTAGCTCACAGACGTAAATGAAATTGTAATATTAAGGAACTAAGGTTCAATTGAAGTAAATTCGAGTTATCTTTTAACCAATTAATTTTAGAAATAAACTAAGTATGAATATGAAGTATAATACAAGTATAGAAACATTTTTCACAATTTGCAATTAGGTTCTCATTTTACGATGGGGGCATAGAAAGGGGTCGAGGAGAGATGTAGTGGTGGTTGTGGTTTGGGGACTGACGTACATGGGTAGGCCGAGGCAGTGGCGGAGCCACATTACATCACCCTGAGGCAGACTCCTCACCTAGATTTTGTAAAATTCAAAAGTAGAGTAGCGAACGATTATTCTTATGATGATCGACTTAAAGAATAATTACTTTCCTTTTCACACTGCACCTCAACGCAAGTGAAATTTGTCCTACTCTTCAAATAATTACTTCTTCTTTCAATAGTTCCATAATGCAGAGTGTTGTTTCATGTTTTTCCTTCCTGGTTTTCTTTTACCTCATTCTGATAAATGACATGCACTATGTTGTTCCTTCTTACTTTGTTTTGAATTCTACCAAAGAATAATGTTCCAACTTCTTTTCTCTCCATCTCAATTCGACGTCAGCTCTACCTTTCTCTTTTCATTTTTAATTCTTTCTCAATTCATTTTCAAATTTGATTGTTATTTACATCCTTTGGTCCATTCAAAGATTTTGTAAAAAGGCTATAGTCCAGTGTGTCCAATTAAAGTATGGTTACATAAAGCCCAAAGGCTTTCATTTAAAGTACTGAGAAATGAAAAAAGACTCAAGAAGGCAAGAGATGCATTAAGTGAGTCCTTCCTCAATAAATGAGTCAGGTGATAGGTTCTGGTACTCACATATATTCAATTTTTAGTTTTATGCTAATATTTTCAATTTCCATCTAATCATGTTAGTTTTGACTTTTCGATTATATAATAACTTGTTTGTGTTGTCTTTCATCTCAGAAGGGGTTGGATTGTGTTTCTTCCTTTTGATACCTTTGGGCGCTTACATAGGACGTCATTTTTCTTATTCAACTCATTCAATGTATAAAGAATAGTAATCTCACGTTGTCTTCATTTACATTTAATAATTTTATTTTTAGAATTTATAAATTTAGCCAACTTAAAAATTTTGGTAGTTTAATTATTACCCTCGCTTCTTTGAAGGCATTCATGTAAAATTAAAAAACAACTATTATGGAGAAAAAAATTGTATATGATTTCAAAAATTAATCTTTATATTTGTGCCTCACCCTTTTGGAGATCTTGATTCCGCCACTAGGCTGAGGAATATGTCGGGTTTTATTAAGATTCCGCAGGTTCCTGTGGTGCGTCTGTCTGATTTTTATTTTTTTGTATCTGTACGTCAAAGGCGAAGCTACTTTTCTTGGGAAGCACAGGTTTGGATAGGAGGCGGAGTTTGGGTTGAACTAACCATTAGTCATATCTTTATCATCTTCATTAAATATACCAATACATGAACTCCTAATCTATTATTTATATTTTAAAAGCTTTTTTAAAGCGAAGGATGCATTAATTCATACTTATTATGCTTTGTCTAAGTATCTAAGTGCATGGCATGTTTTCAAGTACATTCCTTTCTTAAATATATGTATGCATAACTATTAATTTTTCATCTAATTTCTTATTACCAACAAAGACCAGTTTGGTTGGAGGAGGGCGTGTTTCCTAAAGAAATGGTTGCGCATTCATAGCGACAAAGTTGGGTCTTGTAGTAAATAACTAGTAAACTAGAACTCTACTTTATGGCAAAGTGGTCTTGGCTAGCTAGCCTAGCATGTCTGACCCAAGGTTTGAGCTTCCCACATACGGTAAGATCCTTTGTGAGTGGGATTGACTTTGATTTGTCCAAGGGTACATTTGATTGTAGACAAGCCCACATTGACATGTCTCGACATTACATAGTTGTCTCAGGAGATATTATCCTTGTCATGGTAAAATCACTAATTATTTTTTTAGTTGAGCAAGTGTTTACTACTTTGGTTTGTGTATGCAATGTTGGTTCATACATCTCCAACCTAACTTAGTCTATGTTGCTGAAACATAATTACTATCAAATATTCTTTATACTCAAATCTATATATCCTCACTTAGTCTATGTTACCAAAACAAAACTACTATTAAATATCTTTTATACTCCAATATAAATATCGTTGGACCAAAACTCGACCAGAACCCACATTTTCAAAATGTTTAGGTTGGATTGGGTGTTTCCATTTTTGTTTTTCATGGATCGAGACAATTAGCCTTTGAGCAACTATACCATTTTTTCATATTTTTAGAATATTTCCCAAATGATGAAATTTGTTAATTCATGTGTATTGTGCTAGCATGTTCAAGTATTTAAGTGTATTATATGTTTTTTTAGGTAATTTGATGTTTCTAAATGTATAGATTTTCCCAACTTAGTATCATTAAGTATTGCAAAAAATTTCAACATGGTTGGTGAAAAATGTGTTTCCCAAATGAGATGTTGCATGCATACTCAAAATAAGGATAGATTTTGTGAATAACAAAAGTTTTACTTTAACGTTCCAATCATCAATCGAGGACAAAACATTGCATAGGTGAATCATAAAGTCTTCACTTTATCCAAACTGCAATGTCACATATGATAATCATTTCTAATAATGAAAAGTTACTAACATAGAGAAACATAGTGTTCAACATGTTTACATATTGTAACAAGAAAGGAAAACAAAATTAGGCTAATCGAAGCAAGGGATTCATCAAATGACACCCCACCAACACAAAGGCCTACTATGTATAAGTCCTCTATGCAAAATTACATGTCCAAACAAGGCTCTTCTTGGTATGACTCTTCACATGCAAACATCACCTCACCATCAATGTACAAATAAAGAATTAAACATCAGCTTAAGTGTTTGAGTATATTGTTATCATTAAGACATAGCATACGTAGACTAGACATAAATTAATCAAATTGACATAATGTAACGAAATACTTAATACTAGTCCAATAATTCTTTCTACTTTCATATTGCCTACATATTGAATAATTTACCCTCTATATAGGCCCCGAAGTTCACTCAATACACTACCATGCCTCTATGGCTTGAAAGCCCTTAATGCATTATTGTGCCTCTATGGTAGTAAACTATTAATTTACATTCTAGTATGTCAAGAAAACGTTCTATAAGGTTATCCTACATTCATTATCATTTCACATTATATTTCTTTCAGTCTAAACATTATCTCTTTAGTATTTCATTTATGTGCATGAAACCTAAAGAGGAACTCGTTCATTAAAATTGAACATTATTACTTTCTTATCTATTCATGATTTAATGTGGCACAATTAATGTAACATCCCTGACCTGGGATTAGGTCTAACCCTATTTGTTTGTCTTAAATAAGTTTCTTATAACTTAATATAATTCTCTAAAGTGTTTTGTTATCAGGTGACAAACTTATGTTTCAAGTTTGGTCCTGTTTGAATAATGTTTGAGCAATGTTCTCTTATTTTGGACCAAAATGCAATTTACCCAAGATGAGGGGTTATATTACAATATGTCACATGTTGAATGTGACTTAAGTGTTTTAGCATCGTAAGAGATAGAATGATGCTAAGTGGTCTAAAATTCCAAGTTTGAACTTGTTTGAATAATGTTAGTGCCATGTGCATCAATTTTGGTACAAATTGTAATTTACCCAAAATGTAGGGTTGATATGCAAACCACCACCTCTAGAGTGTCCCTACTCCATATTAGTATCATCTAGATGAGATATAAAGAAGGATACACCATGATTGAATTATTTTTGAGTAATGGTACTCTTGGTGATGGAAAAACCAAGAAAGGGTTGAATGTGAAACCCTAATTTGAGATTGTATCAGGTTGTCGAGTCCATATGAGAGTGCCTATCGGCCAAGGAGCCATAGAGGGAGTCTCATACCGGTTTTTGAACTCTTGGCATTGTCCATGACGATCTAAGAACCTCAAGGAGGTGAAGTGTATCGGTTTACAACTTCCTTGAAAAGTTGTATCGGGTTGTGAATAAAGTGGTGATTGAGTTGAGATATCTTATCCAACAAGATAAGTGATGGCCAAAATATTATCTCTATATTATCCTCAAGTGGTTTGAATATCAAAATAAATAAGAGTGCATGAATGTACATGTGTCAACCATACATGGACACGTGGCACCTAGTAGCTTAAAATGATGACACCTCATATACACTCTTTTTCATGAACCTCAACTATATATACCACTCCTTTCACCTATTAGTGGATTTTTTCAAAATATTACACTATCTTGCTCTTAGATATATTTCATAGTGTCTTGGTATCGTGCATAGGAAGATGGGTATCATGCATAGAGCCTTGTATCGGCCATAGCAAAGTGATATCGGCCAAGTGAAGGGATATCAGCCACAAGTGAGGGATATCAGCCACAAGTGGTGAGGTATCGTGCATAGTGCTGAGAGCTCAAGTCTTGGACCTTTTATAAGATCATATTCAACCTTGGTAATGTGAAGATTTGGATCTTGGAGATTTGAAGTTGTTGTTGAGGAAGGTTATATAACTTGAACTCAATTATGTTATTATTTACCATCAATCTTGCCATAGTTGATGATTTATTTTCAATTCCAATTTTCTTGCATAATTGATGAATCCATGAGTTCTATTAGTGACCTAGGACTATTTTCCATGAGCTAGAATAGTAAGAATAAGAGTCTGGAGGTTGATGATGATGAAATTATCATGGCCCAACCTGATATTGGGTTGAAGCACCTTTAACCCGATATGGTGAGGTAAACATACCTCTATCACGATACAATGAGGATGCATATATCTTATATATGATATAATGATGAAGTATATACCTTGTGCACGATATGGATTCAAGCATACACCTTGTTCACAATATGAGGTCAAGTATACACCTTATGCATGACATGGAGTCAAGTATATACTCAAACCCGATATAACAAACCCTAGATGATGAGTAACCCAATATGGTGATATGTATACACCACTATCACACTATAGTGATGAATGTATACCTCATGGATGATATGAGTGACACATATACACATCTTCTACATGATATGGGAACAAGCACACATCTTATACACGATATGGTGTTGAGTATACACCCTAACCCGATATGATGTTGAAACCCAACATGGTGTTGTGAAATCTGATATGCATTGGAACCCCACACCCCTATCAGTGTGTACACTTGAGCTAGTTGAGACTAATCATTTGTCTAGATTATCACTCATCACATGATTAAGGGTAGGACGATACCATGAAGGTTTTGATGGGATAAGAACATAAGGGTCAAACTCGATATGCAATCCCTAAAGGTTGAGTAACTTGATATGGATGCATGATATGGAGATAAGGATATATCTCATGCACGATATGGTGATGATGATACACCTCTATACCCGATATGGAAGCATACCTACACCTCTATAACCAATATGGAGGAAATATCTCAATCTAATACACTTGATTGAGTGACACATGTAGTGTGTTATGCCAAATGATACATTAAGACGTAAAAGAGTTAATGTATTTTGATAAATGTGGGCCAATGTACCTTGGGAGAAGGATTGAGCCAACCTAATGGAATATGATGTAATCAACATCCTAGTAAGGATGAAAGAGAAACTTATTTGTATAATAATCATGTAATGTGTATACATTGATGCTCCAAATTGGTGTGGAATATGAATTAGGGTTTTGATTCTTGATGAACGTACTGGAAACCCTAATCAGTTAATAGAGGGAAACCCTAAACCTAGAAAAGAAAGTTAATATGACTTGAAACCCTAATTAGTAAGAAAGGGAAACCCTAACCCTACTAATGGGAAGGTGGCATTTCTCTTGTATTGCATGGTGTTGATAAGTATTTGATATTGTTGTTATCATGAAATACTAACCATGTTGGTAATTATGAGATAATGAGCATAGCTAAGTATGAGCTATGATGTTTCATATAATACAAATTAAATGGGTCTTGTGAGTCATCTGAAATACTTGTACAACAAGTATAATGTTTATATAGGTCTTATGACCTAGAGATGGATGTTGCCTAGTGAGAGGTGACAAGATGTTTATAATAGTCTCATGATCTAGAAATTGATGTAAGAAATGGCAATGTTCAAAATAAACTAGGGAAATGGGAACCCCATAACATAATAATAATAATAAATGTTTATAATGGTAATAATGAAATCTTGGTCATACATGCATTATGGTTATAGCCAATCGAGGGATATAGTGTTTTGAATATGCTAAATTGAGATATGAGAAATACTTGTATACATAAAGGATGTGAATGGGTATGATGGCTTGACAGAGGTATAATGCCTAGTAAAGGTGATGTGGTATTAAATGATGAGTTTAAGGGATTGATATCCCATAATGAAAGTGAAAGGGTAACATAAAGGTATCCCAACTACTATGGAATCCTTAGCAATATGGCTATGATCTCACAAGATTGGTATAATCCAATACCTGGCTATAATCTTGTAGGATTGGTATAATCCAATACCTGAATGTAATCTCACAGGATTGGTATAATCCAATACCTAATTGTAATCTCACTGGATTGGTACAATCCAATACCTAGTTGTAATCTCACAGAATTGGTATAATCTAATACCTGGCTATGATCTCACAAGATTGGTACAATCCAATACCTGGCTATAATCTCACAGGATTGGTACAATCCAATACCTAGTTGTAATATCACAGGATTGGTATAATCCAATACTTGGCTAGAACATTATGATGTATATTCTCAAGATTGGTAGAAACCAATACCTAACTAGAAGAATGGTTGAGGCCAACAACTAGAAATGAGAATGATTCATGGATATCATACCATGATAATATTATCACAGGATAAGCTTGAGATGTTGGTATAGTATGATGGGTAAACGATACACATGTTCTTCATATTCCTTATAAATTGCATAGATGATTTACTGCTCTATCATAGATAGTTGCAATGCTTTGAAAGATGATAATGTCCTAATCTTCTTATCAACATTGATTAATCTTGCTTATTAATATAAAAGAACCTTTGCTCAGTTTTATATTTTTTACCTATGATAATAACATTGTTGGCTGAGAGTTATATCTCTTACTGAGACAATTGTCTCACCCCGTGGGATCCACAATTTTTAGGTGGACGTGCACGAGGAGGTAGCGGCCATTCTATAGAGGAAGGACAACAACAATAGGGACAGCAGTAACAACTCAGGTTGAGTATACTGTCTGTCGTATCTTGTAGATAGAAGTCTTATGTGTTGTCTATGTACTCTCGGGTTCTTGGATTTAGTACGTGATGGTTTTATAAACAATCTGAGATGTTGGATTGAGTTCCTCGAGGGTTTTATATTTCTTATGTATAGGGTTTGGCAAAGTAATTTTTATATGTTATCCTCAAGATGAGATGGTACAAAGTATGTATAATGTGATCCATGATGTATATAAAGTTTGGTTCTTTAAGAGTTTTCTTGGAAATGGATCTCTTTGAAAAATGGTTTTAATTTTTAGTGATTTTTTTAATCCACTGCTTATTATTATTCTGCAATTATTACTAGTGGAGATTTGGCTTGATTCGATGTCGGGTCATCACAAAATTTTGGTATTAGAGCCTAAGGTTTGTTGAGTCTACAGAGACATAGGACTAAGGTGTTGAGTCTATTCTAGTGTACTCAAGTATATCTTATAGTGACTTCTTCTTATGTAGATGAAGGGATATAGCTTAAAGATGCTTGGAGAACACGAGGAACACGTTGTTGAGAGAAATGTTGTTGCACCAATAGGAGGTGCAAGGGATCATGCAAGAGAGGAATTAGTGCCTGAGAATCCCCATTTTGGGGAAGCTATGCTAGAAAACCCAACCTTTCATGCTCTTTTTGGGAAATTAATGACCACAGTAATGCATATGGAAGACCAAATGCCAACACTTGCACCTAGGGTACCAGTTCCCAATGAGGAACATGGGTCTGGTAAGACTTTTGAACGGTTATGTCGTGTAGGAGCTATAGAATATGTTGGAACAACTGACCCAACAGATGCTGATCTATGGCTCACTGAGTTAGAAAAGGCATTTATGATCCTTAGTATCACAGACGTTGACAAAGTCAAACATGTCGTTTACCTTTTGAAAGGTAGTTCTGGCCACTGGTGGGCCATAGAAGAGGTAAAAAGTAATGATGAAGAGGTTAGTTGGGAGGAATTTTGTTGAGAATGCGTCAATAAGTATTTCCACAAACATAGATGAAAAGATCTCACAGTTTGAGAAGGTTCAACAGGGAACCATGCCAATTAATGAATATGAGGCTAGGTTTATGGAACTTTTGCGGTTTTGTCCTCAAATGGCTGCTACTGAGCAGGAGAAGATTCAGCATTTTGAGAAAGGACTGAATGATGAGGTGTCTATCTCAACAGCTGTGTTAGAAAGTAGAGAGAGATTCGCCACATTCGTGGAATCTGTCCAGAGGATAGAAAGGTCTGTGACAAAGAAACATGAGGCAAACCTTAAAAGGAGGTCTCCACAGTCACAGGAACAGTTGTTTGGTGGTATTAAACAGTTAAAATCTTTAGTATCACCGATTCAACCACAATATAGTACACCAATGTAGTGGTCACCAAGTGGGGTCTAAGCTTGCCATAAATGTGGGCAGATAGGACATCTGAGGTGGCAGTGTCTAAGAAGAAATAATAAGATGACCCAATAGTCAAGACACTAGATAACCCGTAAGAGGTAACATATTAGATAGAATTTTTCATTCTAAATTATCTTTCCTTTTTCTTCTCTCTGCCTATTAATTAAAAGAAAGGTAGTTGTTGTTGATCTTCCTTTAATTAGTCCTATGAGGACATGAGGAAGAGATAAAAGTATGAGAACCTATATTCAGTCCAATATTCTCTTATATGTTTTGAAATTTCTATCTTCATGTAGAAAGGAAAGAGATGTAAAAGAAACACCCAAATTTTTTTTGAGATACTAAGTAGTAAAAGTTAAAGAGATGTTAAAAGTAAAAAACATAATATAAAACAAATGCATACTACCTAATTTCAGTTCTTGCATACCCTAGCTAGGTATTCAACTATTGAAGGCAAGGTAAGTATGATACTCTTAGATTGCTATCTTTCTGATTACTCTGATCAAGTAGTCATTTTGAGACAATCTAAAGAGCATGATGAAATAGGAGATGTGGCATGGATATTTCGACCACATCCTAATTGATATATGAAGGAATCTGAATTAATCACAAATCAACTTATAAATAAAATAAAATGTTTAGTATAATGTACACCTTGGCCTAGGACCTAGAGGTAATAGTTACCTGATGAGAGGTGACAATGTTCAATGATGAACTAAGGGTTTGTATACCCATATCAAGTAATCATGATGATGATAATGCTAAGGGGTGATGACATGTAAGAATCTTTATAATTCCTATGCTGATGGCAAGGAACCTAAGATGAAACAAGATTGAATGACACATGAATAGTTGAAAGTTCATGTAGTAATCAAAAGAGGTGATAATCTCTTTTCTTTAATAAACAACCCTAGACAATGCAGGGCAATAAAAGGAATATGTTTCCTTGTGTTCTTTCCTTTCAGGGACATGACAATCAAGTAAGTCTTATGACACTTGATGTGCATGGATTAGAAGTAATCTATAGAAGGATACTTTGAATCGTATCAGCTACTCTTGGATTTTGGTTCCAAGACAAAGTTATATGTGATAACTAAATGTCTCAAGATGAAAGAAAGGTTTTATTATATATTTGGCTTTGGTAATAACAATAGAGGATGGAAATGATGAGGATGTGATGTGTTTTTGACACATGTAACTAATACCAAGGTAAGGAATTATAGTGTCCAAGAAGTTTTTTTAAGGTATGAGATAGTGAGGATATGACTCCTAATAAGATGATTATGTTGGTTACCTAGAAAGGCCAACTTTGAGATTAGTTTATTTACATACGATAGTATGGACATCATATGTTAGGGGTTTATGCTCTGCATAAACATAACATCGATAAGGATGTATTAATTGAAGGAACAATTGTAGAATCATCTTGGGAAAAGTTTATCAAGCTAAGATAACTTCTTAGAATATCCCAAACTAGATTTGTTAAGG
The DNA here is from genome assembly GCA_963693085.1 of Alisma plantago-aquatica. NCBI lineage: Eukaryota > Viridiplantae > Streptophyta > Magnoliopsida > Alismatales > Alismataceae > Alisma > Alisma plantago-aquatica. Next base: position 300,319,008 of record OY856411.1, on the reverse strand, counting down.
TAGCTTATACATGTAACATCTAGAGTCACCTCTGATATAGTTTTTCTTTGATAAGTAGCCTCTTCTTATGACAAAAAAATAATAGCTAACAGGATGGTTGGTACAAGTCAGAAGTGAGTTTAGTGTTGTTTCAACAGATTAGAGTGGCACAACATAAGAATGATAAGACTTGTAGTCCCAAATGGATGAAAAAATGTAATTATAGTCTTTCCTTGAAGGAGAAATGCTAAACTAACTGAGGGGTATGGAGGACTCCCAAGGTCAAGAATCTTATTACATAAAAGATGTAAATTAAGAAGGTGACAAAGCAATGAGGTTTGACAACCAAATTATTCAAAGTATGTATAGTACTTCTCCAACTAAGAAAGTGTTACCTGACACAGGATTGACACTACAGTCGTTAATGAAAAGGACAGTTGAGTATGTGTCCTATATGACAGATTCTATGATGACCCTGTATGGAAGAACTTTATGCTGGTCAAAGTTCTATGACATCTCCATGACATCAAGATATTATGTGGAGGCTTGATGATAGGATGCCTGAATAATAATTGTCTTCCTTCATCTGGGATTTCGAGGATGAAATCCTTATTAGGGGTTTATAACCTGTAACATCCCTGACCTGGGATTAGGGTTAACCCTATTTGTTTGGATTAAATAGGTTGCTTAGAACTTTAATATAATTCTATAAAGTGTTTTTTTATTAGGTGACAGACTTATGTTTCAAGTTTACAACTGTTTGAATAATGCTTGAGCAATGTTCTCTTGTTTTGGACCAAAATGCAATTTACCCAAGATGAGGGGTTACATTACAATATGTCACATTTTGAATGTGCCTTAAGTGTTTTAGCATCATAAGAGAGAGAATGATTCTAAGTGGTGGCTTGTGGAAAGCCTAAAATTCCAAGTTTGAACTTGTTTGAATAATGTTAGTGCCTTGTGCACCAATTTTGGTACAAATTGTAATTTACCCAAAATGTAGGGTTGATATGCAAATTACCACCTATAGAGTGTCCCTACTCCATCTTAGTATCATCTAGAGGAGAGAGAAAGAAGTATACACCATGTTTGAATCATTTTCTAGTAATGGTACTCTTGGTGATGGAAAAACCAAGAAAGGGTTGAATGTGAAACCCTAATTTGAGATTGTATCGGGTTGTAGAGTCCATATGAGAGTGCCTATCGGCCAAGGAGCCATATAGGGAGTCTCATATCGGTTTGTGAACTCTTGTCCTTGTCCATGACGAGATAAGCACCTCAAGGAGGTGAAGTGTATCAGTTTACAACTTCCTTGAAAAGTTGCATCGGGTTGTGAATAAAGTGGTGATTGAGTTGAGATATCTTATCCAACAAGATAAGTGATGGCCGAAATATCATCTCTAAATTATTTAAAAGCGCTTTGCATGTAAAGATAAATAAGAGTGCATGCATGTACATGTGTCAACCATGCATGGACATGTGGAACCTAGTAGCTTAAAATGATGACACCTCATATACACTCTTTTTCATGAACCTCAACTGTATATACCAAAAATTTTCAAAATATTACCACCCTCTTGCTATTAGATATCGTTCATAGTGTCTTTGTATCGTGCATAGGAAGAGGGGTATTGTGCATAGAGCCTTGTATCGACCATAACAAAGTGATATCGGCCAAGTGAAGGGATATCGACCACAAGTGAGGGATATCGGCCACAAGTGGTGAGGTATCGTGCATAGTGTTGAGGAGCTAAAGTCTTGGACATTTGATAAGCTCATCTTCAACCTTGGTAATGTGAATATTTGGAGCTTGGAGCTTTGAAGTTGCTCTTGATGTGGGTTATATAACTTGAACTCAATTATGTTATTATTTACCATCAATCTTGCCATAGTTGATGATTTACTTTCAATTTGAATTTTCTGGCATAATTGATTAATCCATGAGTTATATTAGTGACCTAGGACTATTTTCCATGAACTATAGCAGTAAGAACAAGAGTCTAGAGGTTGATTATGATGGCATTATCATGTCCCAACCCGATATTGGGTTGAAGCACCTCTAACCCGATATGGTGAGGTAAACATACCTCTATCACGATACAATGAGGATGCATATATCTTATACACGATATAATGATGAAGTATATACCTTGTGCATGATATGGAGTCAAGCATACACCATGTGCATGAAATTAGGTCAAGTATAGACCTTATGCATGACATGGAGTCAAGTATATACTCAAACCTGATATAACAAACCCTAGATGATGAGTAACTCGATATGGTTATATAAATACACCACTAGCACGATATAGTGATGAATGTATACCTCACGGACGATATGAGTGACACATATACACATCTTTTGCATGATATGGGAACAAGAACATACCTTATACATGATATGGTGTTGAGTATATACCCTAACCCGATATTATGTTGAAACCCAACATGGTGTTGTGAAATCTGATATGCATTGGAACCCCACACACCTATCAATTTGTACACTTGAGCTAGTTGAGACTAATCAATTGTCTAGCTTATCACTCATCACATGATGAAGGGTAGGACGATACCATAAAGGTTTTGATGGGATAAGATCATAAGGGTCAAACTCGATATGCAAACCCTAAAGGTTGAGTAACCCAATATGGATGCACGATATGGAGATAAGGATATATATCATGCATGATATACACCTCTATACCTGATATGGAATCATACCTACACCTCTATAACCGATATGGAGTAATTACCTCAATCTAATACACTTGATTGAGTGACACATGTAGTGTGTTATGTCAAATGATACATTAAGACATAAAAGAGTTAATGCATTTTGAAAAATGTGGGCCAATGTACCTTGGGAGAAGGATTGGGCCAACCTAATGGAATATGATGTAATCAACATCCTAGTAAGAATGAAAGAGAAACTTGTACTTGTATAATAATCATGTAATGAGTATACATTAGTACTCCTAATATGTGTGGAATATGAATTAGGGTTTTGATTCTTGATGAACGTACTGGAAACCCTAATCAGTTAGTAGAGGGAAACCCTAAACCTAGAAAAGAAAGTTGATATGACTTGAAACCCTAATCAGCAAGAAAGGGAAACCCTAACCCTAATGATGGGAAGGTGGAATTTTTCTTGTATTGCATGGTGATGATAAGTATTTGATATTGTTGTTATCATGAAATACTAACCATGTTGGTAATCATGAGATAATGAGCATAGCTAAGTATGAGCTATGATGTTTCATATAATACAGATTAAATGGGTCTTGTGAGTCATGTGAAATACTTCTACAACAAGTATGATGTTTATATAGGTCTTAAGACCTAGAGATGGATGTTTCCTAGTAAGAGGTGACAAGATGTTTATAATAGTCTCATGATCTAGAGATTGATGTACGAAATGGCAATGTTCAAAATAAACTAGGGAAATGGGAACCCCATAACATAATAATAATAATAAATGGTTATAATGATAATAATGAAATCTTAGTCATACATGCATTATGTTTATAGCCAAATGAGGGCTATAGTGTTTTGAATATGCTAAATTGAGATATGAGAAATACTTGTATCACATAAAGGTTGTGATTGGGTATGATGGATTGACAAAGGTATAATGCCTAGTAAAGGTGATGTGGTATTCAATGATGAGTTTAAGGGATTGATATCCCATAATGAAAGTGAAAGGGAAACATAAAGGTATCCCAACTACTATGGAATCCTTAGCAATATGGCCATGATCTCACAGGATTGGTATAATCCAATACCTGGCTATAATCTCACAGGATTGGTATAATCCAATACCTGGTTGTAATCTCACAGGATTGGTATAATCCAATACCTGGCTATAATCTCACAGGATTCCTACAATCCAATACCTGGCTATAATCGAACAGGATTGGTATAATCCAATACCTGGCTATGATCTCACAGGATTGGTACAATCCAATACCTGGCTGTAATCTGACAGGATTGGTACAATCCAAGACTTGGCTGTAATCTCACATGATTGGTATGATCCAATGCCTGGCTGGAACATAATGATGCATATTCATAGGATTGGTAGAAACCAATACCTAACTAGCAGAATGGCTGAGGCCAACGACTAGAAATGAGAATGATTCATGGATATCATACCATGATAATATTATCACACGATAAGCTTGAGATGTTGGTATAGTATGATGGGTAAATGATACACATGTTCTTCATATTCCTTATAAAGTGCATAGATGATTTACTTCTCTATCATAGACAGTTGCAATGCTTTAAAAGATGAGAATGTCCTAATCTAATTTTCAACAGTGATTAATCTTGCTTATTAATATAAAAGAACCTCTGCTCAGTTTTATACTATTTACCTGTGATAATAACATTGTTGGCAGAGAGTTATATCTTTCGATGGGACAATTGTCTCACCCATGGGATCCACCATTTTTAGGTGGAAGTGCACAAGGAGGTAGGGACCATTATATAGAGGAAGCACAACAACAACAGGGACAGCAGTAATAGCTCAGGTTGAGTGTACTATTTGTCATGTCTTGTAGATAGAAGTCCTATGTGTTGTCTCTGTACTCTCAGGTCCTTGGATTTAGTACGTGATGGTTTTATAAATGATCTGAGATGTTGGCTTGATTGCCTTGAGGGTTTTATGTTGCTTATGTATAGGTTTTAGCAAAGCAACTATTATATGTTATCCTCAAGATGAGATGGTACAAAGTATGTACAATGTGATCCATGATGTATATAAAGTTTGGTTCTTTAAGAGTTTTCCTGGAAATGGATATCTTTGCAAAATGGTTTTAATTTTTAGTGATTTTGTTAATCCACTACTTATGATTATTCTGCAATTATTACTGGTGGCGATTTGGCTTGATTTGATGTTGGGTCATCACAATTAAGAGACTAAACATGGAAAAACATTCAGAGTACTAAAGTGACCAATTAAGTGACTTCATTACATTGTAACAACATTAGCCACAAGTGATAAATGAACTTTACAAGAACTATAATACTTATTATTATTGAGTAATACTAACTAAATGCTAGGACATGACCCACTTACCTTGTTACAACCCTAATTTACTTATCTGGTAATGTTAATTTTATTGAAACCTACTCTTTGTTTACAACTTTACTTGTTATTTTATATGATTTTTGCTCAACTAATGATTCATTGTAGTTTATATAAATTTTTGTGAGGACCCATTCCATTGATCAATTCCCAAATGACCATTAGGACAATATTCAAACAAAATCCAACTTAAATTAACAATCACTTAAAATCAAGTAAAAAATCAAACAAGGTGATCCACATGAAGTCTGACTACAAGAAATTATCATAAAACCTAACATGATGTTGTATATAAGTGTATCACTTCACATTAGACCCACTCCAAGAGAAGACATGATATGAGAACAAAGTGAGACCTCTTTATTAACTTTGTAATATCAGATTATCAAATGGTTTGCATCCTTAAAGATACAACAATATCCCATGAAAACTCAAGTCCAGATGGTCTGGCCCATTCTCTGTTGTCAAAATCTACCCATCTGGGGTAATGGAAATTACCAGTGAAAAAATTGGTCCATTTAAAGTGACTGGACATAGAGTAAAAATATATTATAAAGACAAAGCTTTCGTAAGGAGATCAGAAGTGGACGTATAAGAACCACAATCAACACCAACAGAAGTTCCCTGAGAAGTCTTGTCAGAAAGTCAAGCTAAAGACTATAAATTAGTGCTTCTTGGGAGGAAACCCAAGGATTTACTACTTTGTTTAGTATTTGAAGGATTTCTTTTATCTCCATTAAGTATAGAGTGTTTACATATCTTTCGATCTTAATTTTTAACTTCTCTGATTTAAATAACCTCAAATTTCCCTTAAATAGGTTGCCAAGTTTAAAGTACCATCTCTGTTATTGCATTCTTTATTACTTTAAGATGAGAAAGGGTAGTGTTTAATTCAAAACTTGTATAATTGCTTTTAAAATCCTTATATCGACCAAATCACTTTCACTAGTTGTTTCGACTGATACCTTGTTCCCTAGACGTTGCGACTGTGACACGTTAGCATCTCTCAATATAGACACATCTCGACCACTACACCTTTACCGGTGTCATGACCGAGACTGTCTTGACTAAAACATAGTGTTAACAATGTTAGTTGCAAACCACCTAGAAGTAGCAGTCGAGACACCGTTCCCTTAAACCTAATATAAAAGGGGAGGATCCCAGAATAGTAACCTCCCTTTCTCTTCACTCTTTCCCTTGCAACAATGCTCTAATGAACCCTAGCGGAGAGGCGGTGAAGGATTGGTGAGTGAGAAAAGACAGAGTACAAGCACAAACAATGGAGATGGTGACTCTCCACAGTAGCAATGACCACTCAAGATCATCACTACTCACGCCACTGTGTTTCCCTTCTTCCCTCACTCTTTCCTTGCAATCCAAAAGGTATCAGCTCTCCTCTTTTCACCTTCACTTTAAACGATTGATGCTGACAGATTCATCCTTTTTTCCCTAAAATTGTTTCTTGAATCTCCTATTTCATGAATCATTCTACCCTAATTGTTCATTCAAACTCGATGCAAACCTCCCCTCTCATTTGCACATTTTGACCTATCATATTCTTGAACACCTGCTTGACGCCTCGGTCGTGACTCTCATCCCAGTCGCAATTCTCATCACAATTGCGACTCGCATCCCAATAGCGACTCTTATTTTGGTCTCGACATTAGTCTCGGTTGAAACACCCTAACTTTTATCTCGACCGCAACAAGAGTCCCCAACAATTCATACTCTTGACGTCTTTTGATTGTTTTGCCTGCTTGTCTCCCATCATTGACCCTCTAGTCCCTAGAAGGTGTTAGATCATATGATCATTACTCCTAGAAAATGTGACCCTCAAGTATGCAACTCTGTGCAGCACATGTTTAACGTCTCAATTGCAACATTGGTTTTGGTAGCGATAATTGTTTCGGTCGCGGCGCTTGTTTCAGTCGTGAAGCTTGTTTTGGTTGTGACACAACCATGGTTTTATTCAAGTGACTAACCCTGTCTTGACCGCTACTAGACACTATCTTGACCGTGACATGCAGAACCAGTTGCAGTCGCTACACTCCACAATTGATATAAGGTAAGCCTTGACCTATACACCCTAGGATCAGTGAAAAACACTGACCTTACACCAGACTTATTGTTATTATCATATACACTATCTGACATTCTCCTATTTTTGAAATTGCAGAATGTAAAATTCTACTTCGGATTCCTTGAATAGGTAGGAAACATCTCTACGAGGAGCACAACAAACACTGGAAGCAATAGAAAAAGAACTCAAGGATGACCAAAACATGACAAATTAGAAGAGAACCTGATTGTTGTTACTAAAAGAAAAGTACAAAGTCACTCAAGGACGTGTCACAGGAGAACACAAAAGGATCATAAGGTATAGAATAAGTGAAGACATAAAAATACATGCCATCGAAAGAGGAACACAAGCAAAGAATAAACAAAAATGACAAATACGAATGTCCAGAAAATGAAGAGAAAGTTGGTAGAGAAGACTGACTCAAGGGTTTTGAGACAAAAAGTAGTCTCTGATAAAATCAATAAGGATGCACAAGCAACACCAACAGGGCAATTAGTGACTTTCATACCCAGAGACAAAATACACCAATCAAACTTCAACATGATGTTGAGGACCAAAAGCTTCAAGCCAACAAGATACATAGACATTGAGGATTTCAAAAGATTGGGACTCTATGATAGAGTGATGGATTTTATAGGACTACTGATATTGTATCTCTGACGGACCTGAAAACTGAGTTTATGTCATCACTTGAGAAAGTAACAGTGAGTGATGAAGGACACAAAGGGGCAGGAGAGGAGTTCAAACTGCAAGTAAGAATGGGGGGCAAATATTACTATATCACTGAAGACATCCTGAACACAATCTTCACTGGAAGTGAAGAAGAAGCTCAAGCTTGCTCGAAAGTGCCCAATAAAAAGGAAACAATGGGATACAACAACTAAAAGATGTAGGAGAAGCTCACAGGAGAACCTGAAAATAGCCCAAAGAAGTCCAAAGCAACCCTCATCACTTCATGCTTTATCAGTGTAATTCAAAAGATAACATCAAACATAGTCCACGTGGTCTGAAATAGAGGGGTCACAAAGGGAGATCTATTTCTCATCTGGTCAATGCTGAATAAGAGACCAATGAATATTGGAAGGCTGCTAATAGACATATTTTCAGTGGCAGTAGGAGCAAAAGCAAAGAAAACCAAAGATTTCTGTATGAGGGGCCAAATAGCTCTAATTGCATCTTGTTTCTTGAAAGGTGAATAAATGCTAAAATATAAGCCTACTGAAGGACATATGAAGATTGACATCAAGTCCTTGGTAAACACTGGCATACTGGCCCAAAGAGGTAACAAGTGATTCTACAAGAAAAGCAATTCCAAACCGCTACTTCCTCTCCCAGAAATGGCATATTACAACACCAAAAAACTATGACCAAGTATAGATGAAGTGGATAAAATGAACTCAAGCACTGTCAGGAGGTTTGCAGACCCAAAATCACCTACTACCATCCCCGTTGTAGAGGATCAACCAGAAGAGGAACAACAACAAAAGACAAAGAAGAGAAAGAAATTAGTAATCCATCAATGCAAAGTTGAGGCATCAAGCATTCTATCAAGAAAAGTATAAGTTGAAAAACAACCATGTCCCTGGATGATGAACCAAGTCACAAGGATGATGGGTTCAATAATGCACCACCTTTCCCCCTTATTACAAACAAAGTACCAAAGGTACCAATCATAGAGAAAGGTGACATGACGAGTGCCCCACCTTCCAAACAAGAACATACTCCAGAGGCTGATAAGGGACCAAGCCACCATCTTGAGAACTCAAAATAGTCAACCATAGTACCTCCAAGTGGCACAATACCAATGATACCAGGTCAACCTTCGGCATCTAGCGTCAAACAAACAATGAATATAGAGTGTGAAAGTGGGTAGGAGAATCTCATGCAGCTAGCAAAAAAAGACCAACAACCCTCCTTTCAATAAGAACAACCAGTTGTGTTATCGTCTCAGCCAATGACTACAACAAGGAGAGCTGCAGATAGACAACAAAAACATATCCTGACATTTAGAGAAGAATTAGGACTTCGAGTCGATGCTCTCTTCCAACATATGCACAACTTTTTTTCACAAGCACATTTCTTTTCTCATAACCTATAGGCATTGACAATGCAGCTATCAAAGATAGATGAAAGGACCACCAACCTCCCAGAATTCATAAGGAACATGCTCTTCCACCAATGTGAGGTGATGCAAGCCATAAGGACAATGTCAGAAGAGATAGTAATCTTCAGAAAGAAAGGAAAATAATACACATCGAGAAAGAAATGATGTGCAAGGGATACAAAGAAGCAATTAAAGAACTGTAAGAGGAGTGCAAACAAATGGAGGAATGGAGATCCAAGCAAGTATCTAAATCTAAAACCAACCCCTCACCATCCTGAGCATGTTCTAGTCCCTCAAATGATGATGAACAAAAGGAGGATAAAGCTACAAGCGCACCACCGTCAAATAAATAAGAAAGTGTGAATGTACCCAAAGATCAGTCAGAAGAGGATGCAGAGCAAAAAGAGCAACCATGTCTTGAGAATCCAAATACCAACAAGGGGATGAACAATGTCGTATAAGACTTTGACTTAAACTCTCAGCTGACAGAGGATGAAGAGAACCTAAGAGAGTGACCAATAGGAACTACCGTTGGTAAGGAGAAAGCAAGTGCTAAAATATTGTCATCATGCGACATGAAAACATTTAACAAATTCCTACATGAAATGAATATCAACATGGACATTTTTGACATTTACCTCCAGGAGCCTGCCCACAATGAGTACAATGATGTTGTATACGACGATAAGATGGTTGCCACTATAGAAACACTCAATGAAGTTGTACTCAAAACATCGTCTACTGCAAACGAACATGTAGAAGAGGATGTTGGAACAGACACGGGCGAAGCCCAGGTCGAATAAGAACCAAAAAAGATTATAGAAGATCATGCTCCCACCTACACCCACATTACTATTACACCAGCCTTAAATGCACATCAGGATGGTGAAGGGACATCAAATGATGATGATGGTTCCCTAGCCACATTCTTTGCCAGTGCACCATAAAGGGGACAGAGTCCATCGGTGGAGGAAATTGAAGTAGAAACAACACCGTCACTTCCATGCAAGCTGGTTGGGATGGATATGTCATCGGTCTCTAGAATAACCTGTAGAAATGTCCATGTCCTGGTTGACATCCTTGATGGAAAACCTTCCAGGAACAGACGTCCTTTACCACCACAATGGGAGGTCCCTGACTAGGGAACATTTCTGTGGAATATTCTTGAAATGAGCACGAGTGCATACGTGGCTATTCAAGGTACTCTATGCAACACTGCTTGAAATATTTCTTCATCCTAATAAAATACAACCAGTATTCAATGGTACAACGCATCTGGAAAGAATGGTTTATGAGGAGAAATATAAGTCAGAGGTTGTCAAGGAGTTACAAGATGTTGTGGAGAGGACATAAACATGTTATGTTACACTACCTATCAGGACAGTCAAACACTAGTACTAATAGTTGCAAATCTTTATGAGTGCCACATCACGATCTATAACTGTTGTGCTGCTGAACTACCTAGCGCATTGCTGATTTTAAGAATAAGGAAGTAAGAGACATCTTGAAAGTGCCAATCCATATTCAAAGAGCCATACAAGGGGCAGGCAACCGTCATAAGTCAAAATGGAAAAACTTATCAATTGCCACCAAATGTCCTCAAGAACAAGAGGGGATAGGAGATTGCGCCTTCATTGCACTCAGAATGATGGAAGCAATAAACAAGGGCATTCCAACAGAAGACTTGTTTTTTGAAAACATGCATGGTTTATGTGGCACCTACACCATGGAAGTTATCTATGATAGGCACTCTTCAAAGACCCCATGATACCTCCTGATGTTGTGCCATGCAGATATATACAAGTGCCCCTCTGCCAGAAAAAAGACATAGCGAGAGAAGTTGAAGAATTTATGGGTTGATCCTAGTGAGCTAGCTCGAGATTCTGCTTGGAAGGCAGGGTGGACACCCGACAATCAACCAAACAACATCACATAGAACAAGGAGCAAAATCCTCAAGCTGTTAAAAAGCTAGAAGTCACCCCCACAGAAGAAAAAGAATAAGAGGAACCTATTGAGCAACCAGAAGAGGGAGAATTTAATGAAGATGATCTGCATGAAATATGACCAGATGGGTCATCATGGACCATAGAACCAACTTTCCATGACTTTGACAAATGGGCATGTGAAGACATATCTTAGGATTCACTGATGTTGATTATGGATAGACTGAGGGAGGGTGATATAGTGGGGAAGTCATTTTCCAACGGGGCGGAATTTGTGTGATCAAAGACGGCCTCTGTGATACATTGAAGATAAGAGGATACCTAGTCATAAGTGTCATGTCTGCATATCAATCCCTGCTAGGCGATGATATGCCTCATGTGTACATGGCCTACTTCTTGCTTGTTGATGACATATTAAAAGACAAGAAGTGAGGAGAAAAAGAATGTTTGTAGCTGCGTCTAATAAACTCCCTCCCTGATTTCATTTTCTTACCAATATTGAATGATAATCACTGGACCCTTCTTGTAGTCAACATCAAGGCAAAGACTGCCATTCTATACAATAGTTCAGACTCGGCCTTCACACAAAACAAGTATACCAACATGACAACGCTAAAAATTTCAACTGAAGAAAAGGTAGTAACATGCATTGAAGGGATAATTGAAATGATCTGCAAACTTGACAAGGGGTACAAAATATGTAAAAAGAAAAGACTTCAAGAAGACACAATTATGTCATAGAAGTCCCTAGCAGATGCCTTTATCCAATGACTATGGTTTCTACTGTCTAGCATGGATGACAGACCTGGGCCTAAAGGATGCAAAGGTTAAAAGCCTGCAGCACCAACGTTATCACACACTCTGAGGAGGGTATGTTAGCATGATGCTATAATCTAAATGGGTGGTTGTTGAACATCAACATCAATAAAGCAAGCCTGTTTATACCTAAACCTTCACCTTTGACACTCCAGGACGGAGTGAATGATAAGTTTGGGGGGTATAAATGGGTATGAGAGATACAATTTTTCCACTTAATTTGGATTCCAACTTTGAAGTCCAATTTCCAGAGTCTTGTATTTACTTTTACCCCTACATTGTAGGATTTTTTTTTGAAATTTTTTGATATCTACAATTCCAAGAATTACTCAATTACCCCTGTCTCAGAATAGTTTGTCCTCATGCTATCTTTCAGCATAGTCAATTCAAGAGTGGTGTAAATGAGCTACTAATTTACATAAAAGGTAATGACACAATCTTCTTGCATTCTTACAGCAAAATATTGTGTAAAGCGGAAGAAGACTCCTGAACCTAGGAAATCCCTGGAACTAAGGAGGACCTAGTTAGCCACACTTCCAACCAATCACCCTATCTCATGGTACTAGTTAGAAAGTATACACTTCCAAGCAAGATGGAAATAGCTACCCCCACTAGTTTTAAATACCCCCGCATAGGAATCAAAAGAGGCTTGGCCACCTAGAAAACCCTTACCAATCCTTTTCCCAAGCCAATGAGCAAAATAAAAAGCCAAAAGTGAGATAAAATCATGAGAGTTGTGCTCGGAAAGATGTTGAAGGGTTTTATATGGTCAGTGTATTGCTACACTCAAGAATGCAGATATGTCATTCTCAGAAGTGGAATCTGGAAGCCAAATTCTAACCCACCTACATTTTGAAGCAGACCTCACTTGACCACCTGACACTACATCAAAACCCAATTGAGTGACACTGTCTTATGACATTACTATGGTTGAGGTAAATTGAGAAATGTAGGAAAAAACTTAAAGCCTAACCTTTCCCAACACAATAGTTTAGACAACCAAAATAAAGGTAGGGTATGAAAGCTACCCCTTGAGGGAATCATTTATGAGTATTGCTACAAACCAAGGAAAGGAGGATATTTCTAGGTAGAGTACTTTACTACAAAAAAGCAGTGTATAATGCATAAAAGTCATGCAACTCTGGAAATATAGGGAAGGAATAGGATCTCAGTACGTGAACCAAGCCTGTCACAAAAAGTTTTTTTGTAAGGATGAAGTAATTTTGTAGTGTGTATATCTTAAAGAAAATAACTTGGGTTCGACACTCAATGCTTTGATTCTATCTATTATCCTGATGACAAGCTAAATTCTAATTTTAGGGGAGTTGATAATATGTCATTTTGTGAACATTTTGCACTTACTTTATTTCTATAGTGACACCCCTTTTGTGAATTTTCCTATTTGCTTTTAATATCCTTGAACAAAAGTCAGATTCAAATACCTAAGCTAATACCCCTTCTTACTTCATGCATATTCATCATCGGTCACTACTGCAACAGCTTCATTGCAGTTGTAACAGGTGCACTCAGACAAGTATCTCGACCACAAGGATCCATCGGGCTTCTCGACCAAGATAGATCTAATGATAAGCAGTCTCCTGTCTCGACCGCAATTTTACATCAGTGGTCTCGACCACTACTAAGGTTTCGATCGTAAACAATGCTTACAAACTACAACAACAACCGCGACTATAACATCATCGCCACTGAGACATCATCTTGACCAAGACTTGGTTTCAACCGAGACAATCATCATGACCTCTACAAGGGTCATGACCATGACAATAGTTTCAGTCGAGACATGAGTATCAAATGCTACACACTTCTTAAGTCAGTGGGATGCACCTATAAATAGACCCCAACTTCACCATGCACAACATCATTATCAAGAGATGATTAAGTGTTTCCACACTCCACACTCACTCATTAGCCTCTCCATTAATCTTGGATCTTTGAAGATGAAAGTTGGAGGATAGAGAAGATCTACCATCACCTTCTTTAAAAGGAGGAGTTGCCATCCATCCTCTACACCAATGCTAGATCCAGATCTAAAGGAGTATTGTCGGTGTATCACCTTCTTCTCTCTTTAGATTTGTCATTTCCCTCTATGTTGTTCATCCTCCCCTTTGCATACATTGATGTATCTTCACCCTTATAATCTCATAATGTTTCTCATGAGAATGAGTGGCTAAACACATAGCTTGGGTTGGGATTAGCCTCTAAGGCTCTCCCAGCATGTATATACTTACATCCTTTTGAATATATATGCTCTTAATCAAAGGTTATCTCCATTCGTTTGATATTAATGCTTCACTTGTATGATTAGCTACATCTTCTGATGTTTGATTGTTGGTGTCTCAAAAGAATATCATTAACCTTATCTAAGTGTTTTGGAGTTGCATGAATGCCTGCGAATCTGAATGCTAAAGCTAATGATCATATAGTTATGTTTGTGGTTGTTTGTTTGCCATCTCAAGAGAAACCTTTTAATCTAGATCTATCCTAAACTCGAGAGAGGAGTGAATAGACATATATGATTATTGCTTGTAATATTGCTAAGGGTATACAAATGGGTGTGAGTATTGCATGTTGGTGAGAGATCTTAGTAGGTGAAACCCAATCTGAGGTCCCATCCATTTCTTATTACCACATGTTTGTTTACTTTTGTTCTCTTTATCTTTCCTTTTCTTGTTTTGCTTTGTTTGGATTAATACCATTTTGGTAAGAACACCTTTTAAACCTACCCATTCCTAATTTGTGTATTTGAGATAACATTCTATGTTATTAACACTTTACCACCCTTGTCCCAGTGGATCAACCCCAATTACTACATCAGACCGCATATAATAGTTGTGGGGGCCTAATAGTCGGGTTACAAATTTAAGAGTCCAACTACTCTAGAATCTCTCCGTATTGGACATGTGATTTAGATCAGTCACAAATGAAGAAGGTAATTACCACAATAACAAAATTTATAGGAACATGATACCATCCTTTTTCAAAACTAACATTGGATTGAGACCCTCAAAGTTTCTTCTTATTCGCTTTGTGAATTACCCTTGTGGTGTGTTTTATGCACGTTCATATAATTATACTTCTTGGTTCATAATTACTTTTAGCTTCATTAATAAATTAGTTCAGTGTGTACAACTTTGAGATGTATAATATGGGTCATATTATAAATTAAAGTATTCTGTAGGGCACAAACCACCAACAGTGGCCATGAATGGGATAATTTCACCATATAAGGCCATATTAAGTCAAAGATCTTGTAGGAATATCATAACAACCTGAAAATTTGGATCCCACTTCATACCATAGTAGTATACCATCATTGAAAATTTAGCTTTAATTAAAAGCATGTGGAAGTTTTACCAATTACAAGAATGCACATAATGCACATAAAAGGACTATCTTTATGCATAGATGAGCTACTTTGAGATATTATGTATATTTTAAATGAAACTACCACATTATAAAAGGTAAAGGAAAGCCTTAAAAACATTATAGATCAACTTTAAAATAATAAGAATATCATGTATCTAACATACCAAAATATATGATCTTCACTCTAGATAACCCTAATCCCTTGGATGTGATGCTTGTATGCTTATACCCTCAGTTTTGACCAAAGAAGGTTATATATAAACCCTAAGACACTTGTTTGTAATCCTAATGAACATTTGAAGCACATATAATGAGAAACTCTATTGTAAACCTAAGCTAAGATTGCATGAGGTTGTAATCATACCATGAATCTATAAACCCTTATAAGGTGATGAAATGAATGTATGGAACCTAAACCCTAATTTATAATTGGATAAATTAAACTACCTATGTTTTGTATCACATATGATGCATTATCATCATTAGGAGTCATACTACCATAAAGTATCTTAATAAGCATAAAATTAGACACAATAAACTAAGTCATGCTTAGTATGTAGTAATCCCTATCATAAGTGATATATCCTTCTTCTTCCACTAATGCATGCAGACTAAAATATGACTAATCAGAGGTATAATGTAATTAATATATGAAATGGAATAACAACTAGATATTTCATGTAAATATATATGAATAATGTTACATTATATAATTTAATGTTTAAATTAATGGGCTAATCAGTTAAATAAGTAAAATATGGAAATTTGTGGAATATAATACACCATAAGTCTTTTTATAAATATATGAGGATAAAAATAGTTTAAATATTAAAATTTGATGATAATTGAATAATATAATAATAAACACTGAGATAAAAGAGATAAATCATAATTATATTGGAACTCAAAAAATAAAGTATCAAAAGTCAAAACTATTTTCAAAATCAGATTCCTCACCCCTCAATAATATAAACTACCAAATTTAGGATTAAATGGATAGCATATTCACCCTTAGTTTAATAAGAAAATAATTTGATATAGTTAAACTAAAGTTTTCTAGATATTTAATGAACTTTCACTTTGGTTTTCCTTATTTTGTTAAGCGGTCGTGTAAAGAGTCGAACCCAAAAGGGGGTCAATTCAAATGGTATAATATAAAAGCCATGTAATAGTAAGGCAATGGAAACAAAACTATTACAAAGTTACATTATGATTCATTTACAATTGTTCCTCACCATAAAAGATGGTATAGAAATGTAAAAAGATATACATCTAATAAATATAATCATGTGCAAGACCTGTTGCAGAGGGCAACCCGACCATTCCAATCTATCATTAGGTATAAAAGCATGTATACAGTATTTGTGCATCCTTGTCTTGTAATATACTTACACCTGGGTGGATGGGAACATCACCAAAAACATAGGAAACAATGTATAGGTTAGCAAAGGCTGAATATGTACATATAATAAACACTTTGGGCATCATATCGTGTTAAAGGAGCAAAAATATATGTTCCCACAAGAAGGGGGCTATTTGCAATTACATAAGAAAATAATTATAACCAGAGAAATTAGGTATATTAAAATTCGAGTATAAGCATGAGAATAAAAGTGTCCTGCCATAACAGTTATCAAAGATTCAATATGAAATAATAACTTTTGCATGCATAACAATATAGACTAAATATACCAAAAATAGGGCCATAATACCATAGAATCATGGCAAAAAAGATATAAGGATGGAAACGCACACCCCAGGAGGAACACACACGCCCTTTATAGGTATGGTTGTACATAAGTACCACTATTCTAGATATTGTAGCCAAACATGTAGCATGCAATAATAGAGTGATAAGACTAGTCTTTTAGTCGATTTCACATAAAATAGCAATCATAGCAGCAGGGGTCCAGAGACCCATTATAACAGAGTAATTCAACAATTACAAGAATGTATATGAATCCAAATCAAGAAATATGAATGTCCAACAATTGATTTCAAGTAGATTTGATATCCAGGAGATGCCTCATTAAATGCATTAGGTTTAAGTCAAGTAATTCCCAAAATTAAATAGAGGATGTACATACCCAGTCTTCCCAAATAACCCTACTTCTAAGGGGACTTGCAATTTGTCTTTGCCCACCTAGAAGTGTTATATGTATACACACATTAGTCTACCTAAATATTCTTTGAAGTAAGATCACTTAATCAAAGAATTTACTAAAGTTGTTTCAATTTTGAACTCGTGACTTATTAATTGATGTTGAATTTCCTAAAATATCTTTACTACACACTTATAGGTGTTCATTTTCCCATAGATTAATATATAATTATGTAGATATATAGCCATTATAAGCTACCAAAATTGTATATCTCTTTTCAATCACAATCAAACAACTTAGGTATACACATATGATTAGAACCTATCTTTCATTGATAAAAAAATGCATTCCTTATTACGTCTAGGTTTAAATTCAATTTAGTGGAAAGCATTATATGAAATATGATACGTATTGGGTGTATTGTATTATCCTTAGGGTCATGAATACTAAACATATATTTACTAGTTTACTATACACAAGTATATTATGATTGATACAATAATTAAATGATGCAATTCATCCACTGGTTTGTCATGCCATTCCAAATGAGTCTTGTATATAGATGGCACTCAATATTATCATTTAATTATCTAATATACAATTAGATGATGATATGGATTTACACTAACTAAATTACATGAAAACTCTACTCTTTTTCTTTGTATTGATAATACTGCTCTACTACATATATATGTATACCTATATGTATATGTTATAGGGTTTTATGAGTGAGACATATGATTACCTACATTACTCAAGGTATTTATTGGATCATTTTTGTACTTAGTCTTCTTAATTAGATCAATTGAAGAGTAAACTTTAGGGAGCAACATGCTACTATACCTACTTGTATCACTAATACATTAGTACATTTATGCATTCTATGGTGATAAGTATTACTATATATATAAATGTAAAGGACTCTACTAAGTTAACCAAGTTAACATTTTTAGATTTGTATCCATTCACTCGGGCTCAGATCTACTTATCATTTGAGTTCAAAAATCAAAATACAGGAAGTGAGGATAGACCTTGTTTTAAAGTCGACATCAACAAGTAGTCCTCGGTGAAGGCAAGATGATGGTGTTGTTTCATCCTTGCTTTTTGGGCTGGATCGAAAATGACTACACGTTGGAGACAATATTTTTTATATCAATGGTTACATCTAAACTTTTTGAACTACATGGATGAGGTTGGCAATGGCCAAGGTAGTGAGAGGGTTTGTTGGTTCATTTAGGAATAAGGAAGGAGAAGAGGAGGGGTGGGGAAGAAAGGTCTGGTCATGGCTGCAAACAAGGTGAGAAGAGGAGAAGTATCTCTGCATATGGGTGTAAGACGTTGATGAGGGTTGCCAATATGTGTAACATACCGGACCTTGGACCCTACCCTAGAACTTTGACCTTTTAGGTTTGACCAAACAAGGTTTAGGTTAGGCTGATCCTAATAATCTAATGCTTGAATAAGGTAATCTAATATGTCACATAATTTATTTGGTGATAATAAGATGATTAAGAACTTAATTGAATAAGTAATTAAGATAATGGACCAATAATGGGCCATATGGCATATCTCATAAAAATAAATCCAAAAAGTGAAATTTAAGTTTAAAATTGTGTTCCTTGGGTCCCAATTTCCTTGGTAATATAGTTTCACATTATTCACATAATAATAATTCATTTAATTCAAATTGGAAAAGAAGATGTGAAGTTTTCCCCCAAAATATCAAATAAAATAATAAATGACTCCAAAAGAGGAAAATAATCTTAGATTCATAATCTACATAATAAATATAGCCTTTGGATGAACTTTCATCCAATTTGGAGAAAGTTTGCTTAAAAGGTGAAATCAGGAGAGACAAAATGTGTAGAACCTTCAAAATATTAAATGAATATACAAACAACTCCAATATATAAAATTGATGATAAATTCGTATTTAACACATTAAATATGACTTGTGGGTCAAGTTTCATCAAATTTGGATAATCCTAATGCCATTAATGAAGGAGGAAAGAGAAAATTATATTTGATTTATTTAACACATTTAAAGTTTTCAAAAGGCAAATCAAATTGCATAATCAAAATATACATGCCTTATTTGGTGTATGTGCCAAATTTTACTTAATTTGGATAAAGTATGAACCCTTAATTGAAGAGAGAGAGAAAAAGGACATTAAATGCAATTATCGCTTTACTCTGATTTCGATTTGTATAAGTTTTCAAATTATTTCAATATCACACTGTTACACATGTATTCCTAAACTTAATGGATTTTGGTTTGATTCCTAGCTGACGGATCTTTGATCATGCGACTTTGGGGTTATCTCTTACCCCGAGCCAAAATAGGAAACAACCTGCTTATAAAAGCTACTGTAATTCCTAGTTTTCTCATTTTGTACTCCATCTTCGCCTGATCTTTCTTCTCCTTTGAATTCATCGAACCTTTCCATGCCAAATGATGCCTCACTCATGTTCTGCCGCCATGAATTGAAGATTTTCCCAACAAGCTTCTCTCTGCTTTAGTTCGCAACACCTTCATGGCCCTGTTTCGTTGCTATGTAAGTATACACAAGGCACCGCCGGTCTCCTCTCGAGCTTTTAGCACCATGAATTTCTTTTCATTACCTATGACTTGCCACCGTAGATAGTGAAACCAAATCCTCAATGTCGACTCCTTGGAGACTCCCTCTCACAAATGTTTTTTTGTAATTCAGACGACGAACCAGTTCGCGGGCTTCTGCTCTTCAGTCCAGCATTGTCACAATTGTACATGCCTAGCCGAAGCGATTTCCCCCAATTTCTCCACAAGTTGCTGGTTACTACTCATAGCCATGGCAACAGTTGCGGGAAGGGGGTGACCCCTTGTATTTTCTCAGTTCTACCCCTCCTCATCTCTTCTTTCACTTGCTACAAGGGTACAACGGTCTTTTCATGACCGGTTTGTTTTGTTTTTGCGCTAAGGATAAGTTTTTGAGGTGGCAGTGGGGCCGGATGAGTTGTCCACCTTTGTTGGGCCAGCTCAGTATGAGCACCCTCTCCCTCTCTCTATCTTTTCCTCTCCCAATGATTTTGCTGACGTGGAATTATTTGATTGGTCAGTTTTCAAAAATTCATAACTAATTATTTGCTAATCAGAAAAAATACAAATAAATAGTCATTGGATTGAGAAAAATAAAATCTATCTTTTGGTATTGGTTTTGGTGCCTAAATCCAATTTTGAAAATTCGTGATTTTAATGGATTAATCTAAGTAATAACTTGTAAAATTCATAACTAAATATATATAAGTTAGAAAAATATAATAAAATATGACTTGAACTCATAAAAATATAAACTAAAACATGCCATGGTTTTGATGACCTAATTCACATATAATAAAAAGGTGATTTTAAGGTTTTGAATAATTAATGTAAACCTAACCCTAATTCCACATATATGCATCATAGGTTCTTTGAAGGCCTAGGCTTGGACCTAGACTTGGCTTTGGACATAGTAGATTCTGAAGTCAAGGGATGTTGTATCCCCTATTCCTCTATGTTGAGAAATTAACCTATTTTATCATTCTTTTGACTTTGACCTACACATATGTCTTTTCTCTTGGATATCATGGTTCTTGTGAACTACCTTAATTTTTATTGATCTTATGATCATGGATATTCTCTTGGACTCTTTTTCTTATGCCTTGGTGCAAGTTGGACCTATTTGATTATATGTGCCCACTTTGAGGTGGATGTTTATTTGATGACATATGATGTATTTTTCCCACTTATGAGGTAGATGTATATGTAGGTCACTTATGTGGTGACTAGTATTATATAATCTAACTATACTTTCTACTTGCCTCTACATTTAACATGCTATGTGATTCAGTAGCACTAGAGTAGTGTAATTGCATTGGTTTTTGTTTATGGCAGATGTGTTATTTCCTACTGAGAAGATGTGATATTTCCTGCTATTTTGGGATGGAAAGGAACCTCATACCCAGGGCAAGATGTGTGATTCTTGGCCCATATTTTATATATTTAGGAGATTGGTAGTATTCCTTTCTCTATCAGGTTTCAAGTTTATGAGACTTGGCCGCCTTTGTCTTTATATTGTTCTAGGGATATGTTTATCTCACATGCATGCAAGATATTGATGATGATTGTGGGGTGTGTGCCCTACTTGTGCTTCATTTCCCACCATGGTAGTGGATGTATATATGGCACAATCTTTTTATGTTGTTTTATGGCAAGTAGCATTCTTGTTGTGATTCTTTTCTCTTGATACCCATTTGGGTGGTACTTTTCTCTTCTATGGGAAGCTTCTTATTATTTGATGTCATTATTTCCTTATATTTCTCATTTTACTTTTTAGTATGCACATACTATCATTTGTTGATGTCTTCTATTTTCTCTTCTTGTTGGGGTATGCTTCCAACCCTAAGTGGAGGACTTGGATGGCAAGGCATGTTAACCTGGACTTAGATTGAGAAGTTGAAAGCTTGGAGACAAACTTGAGGTAGTTTAGATTTCCTCTACATGGATCCTTTTGATGTAAGTTAATATGGTACCTTGTTTTATAATTGAATATAGTCATGTTTTATTTTGCTGCTACACTTTGGTTGTTTTGTATACCATTAATAAAGATTTGAAAATTTTACACCCACTCCAAGATTACCTTTGAAGTGTGTTTGGATTGGAGGTTTGATTCTTCAAATTTTTAGTAGGGAGTGGTTCCCCTCTGGAATCCCACTCCTTACAACATGGTATCAGAGCCCATGGTAGTTGGAATCTGACTCTTTCAATTTTGTCTCCCTATTAGAACCCTTGACTTGACTAATTATCTATAGGTGAGAAGTTCACCCTAGATTTGATCAATGATGATCTTTTATGCAATAAGGTTTGATATGAGGATGAAATTAGGTTATGTGGTGTAGTTATGCAAATTGTTACTTGGTTTTTGCATTGATTTTGGTACCATATTTGTTTTATCTCCAATGTTTCGTATCGACAAAAATTATTAAATATACAACAATTCCCTGATTTTGTCGAGGTTTTTTTGAACTAAGTCACAATGAAGAGGTTCTATAGTGAAACCCTGAATTAGTTGAAATAAATACCCTAACCCTAGTTTTTGTGACTAGGATTGATATAAAGGTATATTTGACCTACCCTACAACTTTTGATGTTCATATAGGGTTGATAGGTTAGAGATACAAGGACCTAAAACTCAACCCTAGATGGTGACTTGATAGTTGGATACATGAGAAACATAAATCTATAAAACTTTCACAACTAAGAGATGTGGGTAGCTCTAAAAAGTTGTTTAGTTTGACTTGTTAGGTTGAACCCTTTAAGGGGTGGAGAGTAGTTGGTGGTTCATGTTTGAATCTATATAATTCGAGGACAAAATCCTTTTAAGGGGTGGAGTGTTGTAACATACTGGATCTTGGACCCTACCCTAGAACTTTAACCTTTTGGGTTTGACCAAACAAAGTTGAGGTTAGAATGACCCTAATAATCTAATTCATGAATAAGGTAATCTAATATGTCGCAAAATTCATTTGGTGATAATAAGATGATAAAAAACTTAACTGAATAAGTAATTAAGATAATGGTCCGTATGACATATCTCATAAAAAGAAATACCAAAAGTGAAATCTAAGTTTGAAATCGTGTTCCTTGGGTCCCAATTGCCTTGGGAGTCAAGTTTCACATTATTCACATAATAATAATTCATTTAATTCAAATTGGAAAAGAAGATGTGAAGTTTTCCCCCAAAATATCAAATAAAATAATAAATGACTCCAAAAGAGGAAAATAATCTTAGATTCATAATCTACATAATAAATATAGCCTTTGGGTGAATGTTCATCCAATTTGGAGAAAGTTTGCTTAAAAGGTGAAATCAGGAGAGACAAAGTGTGTAGAACCTTCAAAATATTAAATAAATATACAAACAACTCCAATATGTAAAATTGATGGAAAATTCGTATCCAACACATTAAATATGACTTGTGGGTCAAGTTTCATCAAATTTGGATAATCCTAATTCCACTAATGAAGAAGGAAACAAACAATGAGATTTGATTTATTTAACACATTAAAAGTTTTCAAAAGGCAAATCTAATTGCATAATTGAAATCTGCATGCCTTATTTGGCCTCTATGCCAAATTTCACTTAATTTGGATAAAATATGAACCCTTAATTGAAGAGAGACAAAAAGGACATTAAATGCAATTATCACTTTACTCCGATTTTGATTTGTATAAGTTTTCGAATTATTTCAATATCACATTATCACGCATGTATTCATAAACTTAATGGATTTTAGTTTGATTCCTAGTCGATGGATCTTTGATTGTGCGACTCTGGGGTTATCTCCTACCCCAAGCCAAAACGGGAAACAACATGCTTATAAAAGCTACTATAAATCCTAGTTTTCTCATTCTGTACCCCACCTCCGCATAATTTTTCTTCTCCTTTGAATTCATCAAACCTTTCTATGTTGAACGAGGCCTCACTCATGGTCTACTGCCATGCATTGAAGATTCACCCAACAAGCTTCTCTCCGCTCGAGTTCGCAACACCTTCATGGCCCTGCTTCGTTGCTATGTAAGTATACACAAGGCACCACCAGTCTCCTCTCGAGCTTTCAACACCATAAATTTCTTTTGATTTCCTGTGATTTGTCGTCATGGATAGTGGAACTAAACCCTCGATGCTGGCTCCTTGGATTCTCCCTCTCACAAATTTTTTCACACAATTCAGACGAGGAACCAGTTCGCGGGCTTCGGCTCTTCAGTTCCGCATTGTCACAATTGTACAAGCCTAGCCGAAGCGGTTTCCCCCAATTTCTCTGCAAGTTGTTGGTTGCTACTCGCATCCATGGCAACAGTTGCGGGAAGGGGGTGACCCCTTGTATTTTCTTAGTTCTACCCCTCCTCGTCTCTTCTTTCGCTTTTGTTTTGCTATAAGGGTAAAGTGGTCTTTTCACGATCGGTTCGTTTTGTTTTTGCACTGAGGATAAGTTTTTGAGGTGACAGTGGGGCCGGTTGAGTTGGCTACCTTTGATTGGGCTAGCTCAGTACGAGCGCCATCTCCCCCTCTCTTTTCCTCTCCCAACGATTTTGCTGATGTGGAATTATTTGATTGGTCAGTTTTCAAAAATTCATAACTAATTATTTTCTAATAAGAATAATACAAATAAATAGTTTTTGGATTTAGAACAATAAGATCTATCTTTTAGTATTGGTTTTGGTGCCTAAATCCAATGTTGAAAATTCGTGATTTTAATGGATTAATCTAAATAAGTAATAACTTGTAAAATTCATAACTAAATATATATAAGTCAGAAAAATATAATAAAATATATTTTGAACTCATAAAAATATAAACTAAAACATGGTGTGGTTTTGATGACCTAATTCACATATAATAAAAGGTGATTTTTAGGGGTTTGAATAATTAATGGAAACCTAACCCTAATTCAACATATATGCATCATAGGTTCTTTGAAGGCCTAGGCTTGGACCTAGACTTGGATTTGGATAGAGTTGATTCTAAAGTCGAGGTATGTTGTATCCCCTATTCCTCTATGTTGAGAAATTAACCTATCTTATCATTCTTTTGACTTTGGCCTACACATATGTCTTTTCTCTTGGATATCATGGTTCATGTGAACTACTTTAATTGTTATTGATCTTGTGATCATGGATATTCTCTTGGACTCTTTTTCTTATGCCTTGGTGCAAGTTGGACTTATTTGATTATTTGTGCCCACTTTGAGGTGGATGTTTATTTGGTGACATATGATGTCTTTTTCCCACTTATGAGGTGGACATATATGTAGGTCACTTATGTGGTGACTAGTATTGTATAATCTGACTATAATTTCTACTTGCCTCTACATTTAACATGCTATGTGATTCAATAGCACTAGAGTAGTGTAATTGCATTGATTTTTGTTTATGGCAGATGTGTTATTTCCTACCAAGTAGATGTGATATTTCTTGCTCTTTTGGGATGGAAAGTAACCTCATACCCAGGGCAATATGTGTGATTCTTGGCCCATGTTTTATATATTTGGGAGATTGGCAGTATCCCTTTCTCTATTAGATTTCAAGTTTATGAGACTTAGTCACCTTTGTCTTTATATTATTCTAGGGATATTTTTATCTCGCATGCATGCATAATATTGATGATGATTGTGGGGTGCTTGCCCTACTTGTGCTTCATTTCCCACCATGGTAGTGTATGTATATAAGGCACAATCTTTTTATGTTGTTTTATGGCAAGTATTGTTCTTATTGTGATTATTTTCTCTTGATACCCATTTGGGTGGTACTTTTCTCTTCTATGGGAAGCTTCTTATTATTTGATGTCCTTATTTCCTTATATTGCTCATTTTACTTTTTAATATGCACATACTAGCCTTTGTTGATGTCTTCTATTTTCTCTTCTTGCTGGGGTATGCTTCCAAGCCTAGGTGGAGGACTTGGATGGCAAGGCATGTTGACCTGGACTTAGATTGAGAAGTTTAAAGCTTGGAGACAAACTTGAGGTGGTTTATATTTCCTTTACATGGATCCTTTTTTATGTAAGTTTAAGATGTTACCTTATTTTATAATTGAATATAGTCATGTTTTTATTCCACTGCTACACTTTGGTTGTTTTTTATACCGTTAATAAAGATTTGAAAATTTAACACCCACTCAAGCTTACCTTTGAAATGTGTTTGGATTGGTGGTTTGATTCTTCAAATTTTTAGTAGGGAGTGGTTCCCCTCTGGGATCCCACTCCTTACAATATGATTCATGCTATTTCCTATGGCTAGCAGTGCCATCATCTTCCATGAGCTACATATGGCTAGCTGAGTTGTCAGTCATCATGGGAGCATCTTGTCATTATCGTGGTGGTCGTGGCACAAGGGGAGAGTTAATAGTGGAAATTTGCAGGTTTATTAAGAAAAATCAGGTTGTGCATCCATGTTGGGAAAGAGAAGCCTCCATGTTGCGATCGTGTGATCATGATAGGGGAGATAACGAATGCCCCATAATGAGCGACAGTGGCATCTCGATGTTGCTACAATGGCTGAGCGCAAGGGGGATACAAGGAGCATGGCCGCTAGGGTTTAGTTTGGTATGGAAGGCAAGAAGAAGAAGAGGAATGAGAGAGGTAGAGATGAAGCAGAGGGGGAATGGTGGTTGGTCATAGATATGTGGCAAGAAGACTGGATAGCAACACCACTTTTTCTTGTGTTGCAGGTTGTCAATGGTCATGGAGTTTATATGAAGTAATGTATGGGGGTGCTGGTCAAGAGAGGATGGTAATGGAATATGCTATCTATGGTTCTAAGCTAGTTGTGTATGAGTGAGAGATAGGGGATCACTATGGTAGGGTCAAGGGTGTGGCTGCTAGCTTCCCCGGTGGTGACGATAGTGTGTTGTCGGTGTGCTGCAAAGGGCGGACAATAAGGTGGGAGGGGTAGAAGATAGGTGGATAGTGTTTACAAAACTCCGGGAAAGAAGAGGGCTGGAAATGAGGAGCAAAATTTGAGGAAGAGAGGTGGTAATGATAAGGTAAGGAGAAGAAGAAGGGGAGGCGGAGAGAAGGAACCAGTCACGGTGGTCTGCAGACATTTTGTGATCTGCATGTGTAAGAGGCATGACCTTGCTTTTTGGATGAACATGCTTGCTTATCATAATTTTATTCTTAAAACCTTTATTAGACCTTAAGATGTACTTTTATATCATTTGACAAGATTAAGTTTCAAGTTTGGTCCAGTTTGTACATTGTTTGAGCAAGTTATGCAATTATATGCTTGTTTTTTTAGATTTAATGCAATTTACCCATATCTAGGGATTTTCTTGAAATTTTCACATGATTGGTGTTCCTCACATGTTTATAATCATTCTTGAGTTATTTTTGCCTTGGGGAGCCTTTTTACACCTTGGTTTGATTTTGAAACCCATCTAGGGTTGAGTTTGGGGTTTGCTCTCATGGATGAGCTACCTTGGGGGCCAGAATTTGGTGGTTCTCCTTGTGAGTTGGGATCCAAAGGTGTTGGGATCCTATGTTGATCCCTTTAGGTGTGAGTTTTTATGGTTTCCTCTCTATAAGCTCCTTGGATTGATGGTTCACCAAGTAGAGGTGCAAACCAATGGTGGAGCTAGGATTTTCACCCTTGTGATCAAAGGATCAACATCTGATGGTTCCCCTCTATTGTAGGTCGATGGTTGGCTTGGGAATCAATACTATATGGCTCCCCTAGCTTCCAAAACTAATGAACATGCTGCTTTGGATGGATGTGATGCTTTAGTCCATGGATACATGGCAAGTATGGTAGGATACCCTAACCCTCTCTTCTCTTTCACCCATAGCTTTATAAATGTTCCTCCTTCCATGCAACGGTGGTTTCACTTGGGTTTTGGATATGTTTTTCCAACTGTTGACAACTACCAATATCTTCATTAGGTTCCACACTCGATGGTCCCTTTAGGTCATCAACCAATGGCTTCATTGGGTTTCGCACTCGATGGCCCCTTTAGGTCATGAACCAATGGTTCTTTTGGTTTCAAACTCGATGGCTATTCTGACTCTTTGGTCGATGGTCCACAATTGATGGTGGCACCAGATGCCACAACCAATGGTGGCACTGGATGTTGCAACTGATGGTGGCATCGGATGCCACAACTAATTATGGCATCAGATGCCACAACTGATGTTGACACTGGATGCGACATCAGATGGTGGATCATATGCATCGATAACCAATGGCTTCACTAGGTCATGTGTGATGAATCTTCTAGGTCATAACTTGATGATTTCCCTAGATGAATGGTTCAAGGTTTTAACTTGTATTTCATTCTATGGTTTTGCTTATCCAACATCCGATGGTCTTATGTGAAGCCCATGATTTGATGGTTTGGTTTTCATGATGCAGAATCGTTGGTTCTATGCCCATAACTATGTACTCTTACCTTTGATCTCATATGCATGTAAACTAATAGTCACCGTAATGAGTTTGTGTAACACTAATCTATCTTGTCTTATTACACCTAACCCTAATGTAATCAAATGATGGTGATTTATCATACTTAGCTTTTTTGTATGATTAGTATGATGAAGGAATACTCCCTCAATATAGTGATAATCATAGTGTGTTACTTGGTGATCATCATAGTTCCTTAATGCAATGTTATGTTAAACCTATGTACCTCATGAATGGTGATGGTTTGTTGAGCCTTCTTATATGGTATGGAAATATAATGATGTTCTTATAGGGAATGATGTGATGGTCTTAATGACCTTTGGTCATTGTTTGAGACGTAATGGAGGTGTAATCCTCTTATTGATGTAATAAGGATTGGTACCATCTAATGATGTGATAAGAATTATATCTCATACATTTTTTATCTTCTGGAGTTGTTACATACTAATGTTTTTATATAACTCTTTTACGGTTTGCTTGTAACTTGATTGATGCAGTTAAAAGGCACTCAATTGACATTAAGTAATCAAGTTAAATCCTAATTATGTAGTGCCCTATGTCGTAGATCCATTCTAGTGTTAGGACTTGCTAGGTGGTGAAACGATTATTCCTCTAATGGAAGCTCGAAGTCATATAATATTGAGCATATGCATGCTTTTGAGGATGGATGTGGTCATAACTCGAAAGGAGAACGACTACTGTCATATCTCAGGTACTTATATATGTTTGAGTACAACTGTTGTTGTACGTCGGATGGTAGGGTTTGTATACCCTGGTTACTAGTGCCATGACCTATTTACCAAGGGCGGACTAGGCTATTTTGCAGCTTGACTTATATGTCATTGTAGCGAACTGGTACTGATTGAGGGCATATGAGATCTTAGGATTATGGATCTACTAGATCTTATACGGAACTGAATAGCACTTTGTAGTGGTCAGTTAGAGTCTGAGTGGTATACCTCACTCTCCTAAGGGCTTAATAAAAGATGTAATCTAGCATGTAGTGTATCTATTTAGGGATAAACACACCTCACATTGGTTGTTACCCCTTTTCCTTGTTTCTTATACTCCTACTTGTTATATAGTGCAGTAAGAGTAGTCAATTGTTAGTAAATGATAGTTTTATATGTTCCTTTATATATCTTGTTTATGATACATGTTTCTATGCCTACCTGTTTAACTTTCTTAATCAGTTAATCTTCTTAATCTATTTAACTTATTTAAATTAAGATAACCTATTGTAATCAATAACCATTATTGAGAGTTATATCTATCGTTGGGACATGGGTCTCACCTTGTGGGTCACCACATCTTTTTAGGTGGTCGTCAATGATGTGGTCAGCTTCATGGATGTGAAGAAGAACATCTTAGAGATAAGTAGGAGCAAAAGTTTGTCTAGTAGTTAATCATGTCCTAGAGTCATCCATGTACTCTCAAGTTTGGGCAGGGGATGTTTTGTAGATGATACATATATCGACTCAAGCTTTTGGCAGTATTTGATGTTTGTATATGGCATGTATATGTGGAATACATATTTTGTATATAGGTTGTGGCCTCGGCCACTGGACACATATGTAAATACCTGATATGGTAGGTGCTTATATGTAGGTTGTTGGACTCATATGTAAATGTTTTCTGAACTTGTTAGGGATGTTTAAATCAGTTTTAATTTTTTTCTCTATTTTGGCTATGTGGTTAATTAGTATTTGATTATGTGTTTAGTTATGAGTAAACCTTGATTAGAATGACAGTGTGTTACAACATGAGAGGGAGGCATGGATCACGTCAAAGAGAGGGGAAACATGTCATGATACATGGACACATAATGACACCCAAAGTAATAATTCAATATATTTATGCATATTAAGTATAGGATTATTAATCACTTAAATTAAACATCAAACTAAAGTTGTACTGACACAAAAATTGATGGGTCGGCTGACTAAGGTGTGGGAACTCAACTTTGGCATCAATTTCATATTTCAAAATGTTTGATAATACATTTCATTAATTGTATATTCATCATTCATTAAATGTATTTAATCTTCCTATTTTGATTATGGTGACACACTATATCCTAGTAAATGAATTTCTTTTATATTTTAATCCTTGAAGAGAGTAAAATTAGAGTCAAACATATTAATTGGTGTATTCATATATCAAATTTGCTATTAACTTAGTTTAACTATGTCATTCTAATATCACATATTAAAGGATTTTAAAATGATATTTTTTTATTTGAATTTAAATTATCATAATACATCTTAAATTAGGAAAAAAATCTACATATAAACATAATCATAAGTGGCCTAGAAAAATGGAGGGCTAATCCATAAACCTATATTCGAGTATGTTACAATACTCGACCCCTCAAAGGAGATTTTGTCTCCAAAATCTATCCAATTATAGCCAGGTATACATACTCAGTTATGCTTCCCAACCAAAACATAGTTGTCTAGTCCACATAATATAGTAAATCATTGTACATCACCTCATATCACACTTACTGTCCAATCCCAAGATGAAACTATATCACTCCATGTCTAAAATTTCCTGTAAGATTCTCATATAAGATTTTGAGCTAGGAAAGTTACACCAAAACCTAATGTTATCAAAACCGTAATTCTATTCATTATTAAGGTGATTTCACTTGCCACTTATCATGTTTTTTTTTCTCTTAATAAAAACATGTAAGGAGGCGAGATCACCCCTCACTAAAATTTAATGGAAAATACACAACATCCATAGCTTATGAGAAATTTAGATTATAAAGGATGCATGCATAATGATTGCATTTAAATAAGCATGATCCAGATATAAAAAATGTCAATAGTAGTAGTAGAAAGAAAAGACTAGGTTATTACATTGCCTTTGAACTCAGTTCACTACATGAGTTTCATGAAACATAAACTAGAAAGGAAACTAATAGGATCTAGAAGTAGAAAACTAGACATCTCAGCAAAAAAAATCACTTGAGTCTACTCCTGAATGGGTCCTCCTTTCTCTTGTTTTACTCCTTGATCTAGACATGGGTGGTTGGGATCACCCAGTAAGAGAAAGAAACAAGGAGTGTGTCAAAATAAAGAACAAGAACAAGATAATATCAACAAAGGATAACAAAGGGTGTATGTTCATCAAGAACAAAGAAAGTCAGGAGTATGAGGCACATATCAAAAGAATCTTGCCTTGTAACTAAGTAGGGTTGAGGCACCTACCAGACCCCAACCAAATAGGTGAGGGGAGAGTAAACACATTCCCAGTCACCTATAAAATATTTATATATGGGGGAGATTAACGCATTCCCTAGGGTGAAATAACACATGTCCAAACTATGGGTGGTTGTACATAAGTACCACTACATTAGCAAATAAGTCAAAACATATCATCATGCTAAAAGAAATATTATGGCAAGCTGAAATAATAGGAATAATGTAGGTGGGGGTTCAAAACCCAAGCAAATAATGTAGATTGTGCTAAAAAGATCAATAATGTAAATAAAGGTTTTCATGCCTCATTTGGAAATTAGGGTTGGATAACAATAATGCCAACTAAAAGGGATAAGATTGCACATACCTCAACTCAGAGTCCTAGTTAACTATTTTTCACCAACTTAGTTGATTCCAAGATCTTCTTTGCCTAATTCAAGTTTTTCATATAGATTAGGGTTTGTATTTCATAGATTTATAAAGAAAAAATTAACTTTAGACATTTGGAAAATCTTGAATTTTGATCACAAAACCTAGACCAAATGATTTATTTGATTCTCCTAATCAAGAAAACACATTTTATTATAAATTTGGAGTTATTGTGATTAAGCTGCAATTTTTATGAATTTTACACTCTTATTTCCTTTCTCATAAATAATCCTTCGAAAAATATGGAAATAAGGATTTGAAACTATTATATTAGAAAGATCATAATTTTCTAATTCCAAAACATATTTATTTTTTAATTTTGGACCAATAGATTAAAAGATATGATTTATAAAATCTGCCAATAGGGAAATCCTAAAATTCCACATAAGCAAGTAATCTCATGAGAAAAGGATAAGAGAGGATGAGCCCATATGATTTGGCCCAATCACATGTGGTCAAGTCACCAATCCATACCCGTGTGGCTTCGATCAAAGCGAAAAACAAAAATAGGGGCAAAAAAACCAAACTACCCACGCACGAGAAAATAAGAAAGAAAGAAGAAGGGGAAAATGAGTAAAAGCACAAGGGGGGATCATCCCTCCCATTCTTGTACGAGCCATGGCTGCATGAAGCAGCTTGCTTCTTTGACCGAATTGGGTAAAATGCAATAACACGACCAAACAAGAAACCAAGAACGGAGAAAGGGAGTGGGAGTTTTGAGGAATTTTCAGCTAGGAGCAATTGACCAGAGAAGGCAATAAGAAGAATCTCTGGCCACTACAAACTCTGATCCAAAACTTAATCATCAGCAGCACACACGAGAGCACAGGAGCAATTGGCGCGAGAGGAGAGTCAATCAAGGAGAGATGAATGCTTGGGTGATATTTATAGATGGGGGTCCAAAAAATAGAGAGTAGATAAGGCGGATGAGATGCTTGGTCCCAAGAATTGGATGTTTCCCAAATTCTTAACAAAATAGCACAAGTGTAGAATCGGTGAATGTGGAATTGAATAAGGAATTTGTTGGAGAAATAATCCTAGACAATGATTAAGTGAGTAGAGAGAAATCACAAAAATATATATCAGCTCTATAGTTGTCTATTTCCTGATCAAATGCAAGAAAGAGGATGAGTGTGAGCCTTCCAATTTTCCATTCAACATCCTCACTATGCATGAAATTAAAAATAAAAAATAGATTGTGTGACATGTAAAATGCATTCCTAAATCGAACTGGACTAAAGTTTTATTTAAATTATTTTCCTTTTTTCTCTTTATTTGAGGGTGCAAACAAGCTCCAAAATTAATTAAAATTGATATCTAGACTATTTTTGATATGTAGAATCTGAATATGGCATTAGTTTTCACATTTGAGGACTCTAGATATTTTATTTAATTCTTTTAAAGTAATTCATATTTTCTCTCTCTTAATGCATTAGAGACTTTTGGAATTAACCAATTTTGGTGAAACTTCATCCTCAAGAAAACTTAAGCATATGGAACATGAATTTGCCATCAATTTTTTCCTTTGGTTTTATGAAACACATTATTCAATATTCTATGCTTTATTTTCACTTTCTCTTTCCTAAACATATTAGAACATTAAAGATTGTCTAAATTTGTTGAAAATGTACCTAAAGGCTAATTTTAATATGTAGATTACAAATCTAATATTGTTTTCTCTTTTGGGGTCATTAATTGTTTTTATTTCATATTTTGGAGGATAATCACCTTTTCTTTTCAAAATAAAATAGATATGGTTATTATTATTCCAAATTTGTGAAACTTGGCTTCCAAGCCAAATCAAACCCAAAGAAAATGAATCTGAAGTAATTTTTAACCAATTAGTTTTCCTTTTATGAGTTTTGGCCTATTATCTAGTATCACCACAAGTTCCTATATTAATAATTCAATATCATTTTGTCTTTCTTAAAGAGTTAATATTTATCTTTTCATCTCTTCCTTGTTCCAAAAGGCTACTGAAAATTCTAGAATGAAATTATTTTATCATTATCTCACTTAAAAGGCATATTTGCATTTTAGACCCTAATTGAAACATTCACTCAGGTATTTGTGCGTAAACCAAAATATTGGCATAGATAGTGATCAAATTCATTCCAAATTACTAATATTTCCCATTAATCAACATCAAGGACAAAAGAGACACAAAGGAAAAGGGAAACTTAGGAAAAGGGCTAGATTAAAATTATACATAGATTTTGGGTCATTACAGCACTCCATCCATTAAAAAAAGGATTTTGTCCCCGAAATATCAAACAAAAAGAGAAGGGTAAGTACATAACATCTCATCTCTAAGCTCCCAAGTGGTTTCTACCAAACCATGGTATTGCCATAAGACTTTCACTAGCTCAATATCCTTGTTCTTCAACTGCTTAACACGTGAGTCATGAATCTTCACAGGTAACTCCTCGTAGGTCAGGTTCTCCTGAATCTCAAAGGTTCTATTGTAAGTACATGAGAAGGGTCTTTCACATACTTCTTTAGTGCAGATACATGGAACACATTATGGATCTTGTCATAGGCAGGAGGTAGAGCTAAATGGTATGCAAAGTCTCCAACCCTATCCAAGATCTCAAATGGTCCAACATAGTGGGGACTAAGCTTGCCTTTAACTTTAGATCGTGTAATAGAACATATAGGCTTGATATTTAGTAACACATGGTCACCCACTAAGAAACTCCATCAGACCTCTTGTCTGTGGACATCTTATGTCAATCTTGTGCAAATTTTATACACTCCGTAATCAACTGAACCTTCTCTATCATCACTTTCATATCATTAATCTTCACCAGAGCAAGTTCTCCCACATCATCCTAGTGGAATGGAGAACGACAAGATCTTCCATACAAAGCTTCATAAGGTGGCATACCAATACTAGCTTGGTAGCTATTATTGTAAGCAAACTCAGCTAGTGGAAGAACTTATCCCATGCATCTCCCCAATCCATAACACAAGCATGAAGAAAATCTTCCAAAATTTACACTATTCTTTTGGACTGACCATCAGTTTGTGGATGATAAGTTTTACTAAAACGTAAGTCATTTCCCATTTCTTCCTGAATCTGACTCCATAACTGAGATGTAAACTTTGAGTCACGATCACATACTATCACCTTAGGAATACCATTAAGATGAGTGATCCAATCCACATACAACTGAACCATCTCATCAACCTTGTAAGTGGATTTTAAAGGCAAGAAGTGGGCTGACTTTGAAAGTCAATCAATCACTACCCACATTGCATCATAACCTTTCATGGTCTTAAGGAAACCAGTAAAAAAGTTTGTAATCATATTCTCCCATTTCCATTCTGGAATGTCAAGCAGGTGAATAAGATCACCAGGTCGTTGATGCTCTATCTTGACTTGTTGGAAGGTCAAACACTTTGCCACAGACAAAGCAACATCCTTCTTCAAATTCTTCCACTAGAAACTTTATTGCAGGCATTTGTACATCTTAGTTGTACCAGGGTTTATAATGTACTTAGACCCATGGGCTTTTCTCAGAACTTTCTATCACAGATCACCAACTTTAGAGATCCACAACCTATGTCAGAAGCGGACATCACCATCCACTCCAACTGAGAAGTCAGATTGTGGTTTCTTTGCTAAGGTCTTCATCTCTTCAAGCTCAGAACTTTCTAACTAGGCAGCAACAACTTTTGAGATCCAAGATGGTATAATGGATAATATATCCATGTCAACACACAACTTATCGGCAGCTTCTTCATTGATTTCATCAACAGGTTGTGGTTGCCAACCAGAAACATACTCCATATTCTTCCACATAGAACAACTCAAGGCACCACAAACTCCATCTTTCTTTCGACTCAAGGCATCAACAACTACATTCACTTTACTGGGATGATAAGTGATGGTAAACTCATAGTCCTTAAGGTATTCCATCCATCTTTGCTATTCAAATTCTTCTACGTCAGAAGATACTTCAAACTTTTATGATATGAGAAGACTTCAAACTTAACTCCATACAGATAGTGGCACCAGATCTTTAGGTCATGCACAATAGCGACAAGCTATAAATCATGCGTAGGCCAATTCTCTTCATTAGGTTTCAACTAGCGTGAAGCATAGGTGATCACTCGATCTTCTAGAATCAAGACACACCCTAATTCTTGCTTAGAAGCATTAGTGTAGATGATATAAAGTTTGCCTTCAACATGTAACGCAAGAACAGGAGCAGATGTCAAACATCCTTTCAGCTTCTAAAAACTATCCTCACATTCTAGTCTCCACACAAATTTGGCTTCTTTTTGTGTCAACTTTATCAGAGGGACGGCTAAGTTGGAGAAGCTCTTGATAAACCTCCAATACTAACCTGCTAAACTGAGGAAATTGCATATCTCAGACGGAGTCTTCAGAGCTTTCCACTTGGTCACAGTTTCTACCTTTATAGGATCAACATCAATATGTCCAGCAAAAATCACATGACCTAAAAACATCACTTCTATTATCCAGAATTCACACTTTGAGAATTTAGCATAGAGTTGATTTTCTCTCAGTGTGTTCAACACAATTTGCAAATGTTCACGATGTTTTTCCTCAGACTCGAAGTAGACCAAAACATCATCCATGAACACCACCATGAACTGATCAAGAAAAGGGAAGAACACTCGATTCATCAAGTCCATGAAAGAAACAGGAGCATTCGTCAAGCCGAAAGGCATGACCAGAAACTCATAATGCCCATATCAAGTTTTGAAAGTTGTCTTTAGAACATCTTCATCTTTCACCCGGATCTGATAGTAACCACTTTGCAGATCCATCTTTGAAAACATAGTGTCTGACTTCAGCTATTCGAACATGTCATCAATGTGTGATAAGGGATAAGGGTTCTTTAGCATCATTTGGTTAAGAATATGGGAATAGCTTATGCACATCCGCAACGAACCATCCTTCTTTTTTATGAAAAAGACAAGGGTTCCCCAAGGTGAAACACTAGGGCAAATAAAACCCATTTTGAGAAGCTCCTAAAGTTTCTTCTTAAGATCGGCAAGTTCAACATGGGCCAAGTGCTAAGGCAAATTTGAGATTGGAAAAGTTCCAAGCGCAAGCTCGATGGAAAAATCCACCTCGTGAGCTGGGGGAAAATCGAGAAACTCCTCAATAAAACCATAAGGAAAGTCCTTCACCACATCTATATGATCTAGAGAAGGAGGTTTGGCATCAATAATGATAGAAGATAAATATGTTATACACCCTTACGAGACAAGCTTTCCGGCTTTGATAGCGGAGATAAAGAAATTTTGATCCTCTGGCTTCCTACCCTTGATACACATCCTTCCTTCCTCAGGATGTAACAAACTAACTTTTGATTCTTCACTGAATAAAACTACCTTATACTTCTTCAACCAATCCATTCCCGGAATAACATCAAAGACAGACATATCAAGTAGGATGTCTCCCCGAGATACAAAGGTCTAAGATTGGGAGTTTAAGATAAGAAGAGTAGATTCTTTCACTAGGGGTTTTAACGTCTAACACATGATCCATGTCTTCAAATTCTATCTCTATCATTGAAGCAAGATGAGTATATATGAAGGTATTTGATGATCCAGAATCAAAAAGTGCTTTGATAGGATGCATATTAAGATGTAAAGTACCTCGATAACTTCATTATCTTCTCCAACTTCTTCAGCATTAAGAGTAAAAACTCTCCCATTCTGCCTTTCCATAGGAGGTCAATGACCATGCTGGTTCTTGTTGTTGTTGTTCCTTGGAGGCAAGATTCTATCACTACTATGACTGTTGAGCAGGTTGTTGAGATGGGGCTTGTCCACATTGAAACTTAGGACAACTAGGTCAGATATGTCCAGCTTGGCCGCACTCATGGCAGATAGGTATAGGTTAACCATCTCTCTGAGCCGGGGCATTGTTTGTAGGACACTTCCCAGTAGGATGAAATCGAGAATATTTGTTGCACTTCTCCCAACCTCAGTTGTCACTTTGGTTCTTCCGCTTGCCATTGTTGTTCTTGGAAGACTAGAACCCGTGATAGGACTCGATCATCAGCACTTTGTCCACCATTTTTTGAAAATTAAGAGGTAGTTGGGGAACAAGACTACATCCAACATTGTAGCTAAGTCCTTCAAGGAAAAGGGTTGATCTTCGTTCAGATTCGAGATCAATGGCATAATGCTCCAGAAGCAAGAAATGTTGAACGTATTCAGAACTGCTCATGTTTCCTTGTCGCACGTTGTAGAACTCAACCTCCTTCCTTTTTAGATAGGCGGAGTATATATACTTCTCATGGAAAAGCTTGAGGAACTGCTCCCAGGTCATTCTTGAGGTGTCACGGGTACGAGCCATACCATTCCACCAGACTCATGCTGCCCGTCTAGCACATAAGTTGCAAAGAAGACCTTCTGATGAGGAGGACATGCCATGCCCTTGAAAGTACGCTCTAGGGGCAACACTCAATCATTAGCCTTATCTACCATGTTTGGATCAATCTCACTCTTGAAGTATATTGGTTTCATCTTGATGAAGTCCGTCATAGTGAACTCCTTAAGCTTGCTTGCAATGGTTGCAACATTGGAGAGTTTTCCCACCAGGGTAGTCGAGAGTAATTGGCCCAACATGGTCAACTCTTATTCAGGGGTCAAGACTGGTGTGCCTACAGGAGGAGTATGGGTCATCCCATTGTTTTGGGGAGTCATTGGGGTGTCCCGATTGTCAGTGTTGCTAGAAGAAGCACCCTTGGACGAGTTGTTCATGCCCCCAAACAAATCACCCCTCCTGAAAGACAATGGTATAACATAAGATTTCTAGGAATAGACAACAGAGATATCTATTGCTACTATTGCCTATGGGCATGCTATTTCGGATAGTTAGTATCATCTCAAGCCAGACAGGTATCATACAGATCAGAGAGTCCTCGTAAACCAGGCTAGTGGCACGGAGGAAAATCTTGCAATCCCCCAAACCCTGATTCTTTCAAGACACCCTTGCTTTCAACTTATGTCCTTGACCTAGTAGTTTCCCAACAGGATCTGATACAATAATTTGACCCTCAAATGAGATTTCGTCCCCAAAATCCATGCATTTACAGCCAGGTATACATACTGAGTTATGCTTCCCAACCAAAACATAGTTGTCTAGTCTACATAATATAGTGAGTCATTCTACTTCACCTCATATCACACTTATAGTCCAATACCAAGATGAAACTATATCACTCCATGTCTAAAATTTCATGTAATCTTCTCATATAAGATGTTGAGCTAGGGAAGTTACACCAAAACCTAATGTTATCATAATCATCATTGTATTTATTATTAAGATGATTTCACTTGCCACTTATCATGGTTTTTTCTTAATAACTTACTGTAAGGAGGAAAGATCACCCCTTACTAAAATTTAACAACATCCTGCTCTTATGAAATTTAGATTATGAAGGATGCATGAATAATGATTCCATTTAAATAAGCATGATCCAGATACAAAAAATGTCAATAGTAGTAGTGGAAAGAAAAGAAAAGGTTATTACATTATCTTTGAACTCAGTTCGCTACATGAGTTTCATGAAACATAAACTAGAAAGGAAACTAATAGTATCTAGAAGTAGCAACCTAGACATCTCAACAATAGTCACTTGAGTCTACTCCTGAACGGGTCCTCCTTGCTCTTATTCCACTCCTTGATCTAGACCTGGGTGGTTGGGATCACCCAGTAAGAGAAAGAAACAAGGTATGTGTCAAAATAAAGAACAAGAACAAGGTAATATCAAAAAAGGATAATAAAGGGAGTATGTTCATCAAGAACAAAGAAAGTCAAGATTATGAGGCACATATCAAAAGAATCTTTCCATGTCAAATAATAAGAAATTCTATATGAATGATTAAGTTAGATGAAATTGACTAAGTAGGGTTGATGCACCTACTGCATTCCAGCCAAATAGGTGAGGGGAGAGTAAACACATTCCCAGTCATCTACAAAAATATTTATGTATGGGGGAGAGTAAACACATTCCCCGGGGTGAAATAACACATGTCAAAACTATGGGTGGTTGTACATAAGTACCACTACATTAGAAAATAAGTCAAAACATATCATCATGCTAAAGGAAATATTATGGCAAGATGAAATAATAGAAATAATATAGGTGGGGTTCAAAACCCAAGCAAATAATGTAGATTGTGCCAAAAACATCAATAATAGAAATAAAGATTTTAGTCCATGCCTCATTGGGAAATTAGGGTTGGATAACAATTATGCCCAACTAAAAGAGATAACATTTCACATACCTCAACTCAGAGTCCTAGTTAATTATTTTTCACCAACTTTGTTGATTCCAAGATATTCTTTGCTTAATTCAAGTTATTGACACAGATTAGGGTTTGTATTTCATATATGTATAAAGAAAACCCTAATTTTAGACCTATTTGGAAAACCTCATATTTTGGTCACAAAACCTAGACCAAATGATTTATTAGATTCTCCTGATCAAGAAAACATATTTTATGTTAAATTTTGGAGTTATTGTGATTAAGTTGCAATTTTTATGAAATTTACACACTTATTTTCTTTCTCAAAAATCATCCTTCAAAAAACATGGAAATCAGGCTTAAAAACTACTTTATTAGAAAGATCATAATTTGTTGATTCCAAAAACATATTTATTTGTTAATTTTGGACCACCAGATTGAAAGATATGATTTTTATAAAACCAGCATATCAAAAAATCCCAAAATTACACGTAAGCAAGTAATCTCACAAGAAAAGGATAAGAGAGGATGGGCCCATATGACTTGGCCCAATCATAGGTGGCCAAGTCACCAGTGCATACCCGCATGGCTTTTACCAAAGCAAAAAATAAAAATAGGGCCGAAAAGAGCAAACTACCCATGTGTAAGAAAACAAGAAAGAAAGAAGAAGGGGTGAATGAGTAAAAGCACAAGAGGGAATCATCCCTCCCATGTTTTCATGAGCCATGGCTACATGGAGCAGCTTGCTTCTTTGGCTTAATTGGCAAAATGTGATAACATGACCAAACAAGAAACCAAGAATGGAGAAAGGGAGTGGGAGTTCCGAGGAACTTATAGCCAAAAGAAGTTGACCGGAGAAGGCAAGAAGAAGAATCTCTAGCCATCACAAACTCTGATCCAAAACTCAATCACCGGTGGTACACACGAGAGCACAGGGCAATTGGTGCGAGAGGAGAGTCAAGCAAGGAGAGATGAAGGCTTGGGGTGATATTTATGGATGGGGGTCCAATAAATAGAGAGTAGATAAGGCGACCGAGTTGCTTGGTGCCCAAGAATTAGGCATTTCCCAAATTATTAACAAAACGGTGCAAGTATAAGATCGTTGGATGTGGAATCGAATAAGGAATTCATAGAAGAAATAATCATGGGCAATGATTAAGTGAGTAGACAGAAATCACAAAAATACATATCAACTGTATAGTTGTCTATTTTCCAATCTGGCACAAGGAAGAGAACGAGCGTGAAGCATCCAATTTTCCATCTGATGGTCCTCATTGCACATGAAACTAAAAATAAAAATTGACTGCGTGACATGTAAAATTCATTCCTAAATTGAGTTGGACTAAAGTTCTATTTAAATTATTTTCCTTTTTCTCTCTTTATTTGAGGGGGCAAACAAGCTCCAAAATTAATGAAATTTGACATCTAGTCTATTTTGGACATGTAGAATCCAAATATGGAATTATTTTTTGCTTTTGTGGACTCTAGATATTTTATTTAATTTTTTAAAGTAATTCATATTTTCTCTCTCCTAATGCATTAGAGACTTCTCGAATTACCCAATTTTGGTAAAACTTCATCCTCAAGCAAACTTAAGCATATGGAATGCAAATTTGTCATAAATTATGTCCCTTAGTATTATTTAACACATTATTTATTATTTTAGGCTTTATTTACACTTTCCCTCTCCTAAACATATTAGAACATTAATCATTGTCCAAATTTGTTTAAAATTTACCCAAAGGCTAATTTTAATATGTAGATTACTAATCTAATATGAGTTTTCTCTTTTGGGGTCATTAATTGTTTTATTTCATATTTTGGAGGAAAATCACCTTTTCTTTTCAAAATAAAATAGATATGGTTATTATTATTCCAAATTTGTGAAACTTGGCTCCCAAGCCAAATCAAACCCAAAGAAAATGAATCCGAAGTTATTTTTAACCAATTAGTCTTTCATTTATGAGTTTTGGCCTATTATCTATTATTACCACAATTTCCTATATTAATAATTCAATATCACCTTATCTTGCTTAAAGAGTTATTATTTATCTTTTTATCTCTTC
This sequence comes from Alisma plantago-aquatica, assembly GCA_963693085.1. NCBI lineage: Eukaryota > Viridiplantae > Streptophyta > Magnoliopsida > Alismatales > Alismataceae > Alisma > Alisma plantago-aquatica. The sequence goes on along the minus strand of OY856411.1, from coordinate 300,276,591 downwards.
CTAGTTCCAAAAGGCTATAGAAATATCTAGAACGAGTTTATTTTATCATTGTCTCACTGAAAAGGCAAATTTGCATTTTAGACCCTAATTGAAACATTTTTTCAGGGAAACATGAAGTTTCATTGAGAGGTCATGCATATAGCATGGAATAGTTTACAAGAGTAGGATATGAAATCCCATCGGACCCTAGTTGAAACACTCACTGAGGTATTTGTGCATAAACCCAAATATTGGCATAAATAGTGATTAAATTCAATCTGAACCACTAATATTTCCCATTAATCAACATCAAGGACAAAAGGGACACAAAGGAAAAGAGAAACTTAGAAAAGGGCTAGATTAAGATTGTAATAGATTTCATATCATTACACTTGCCCCACAAAGCTATACCAGTTCATATATGTTAAGAAAATATTTTAAGTCTTATTTTAATTATCGAAACATTCATTGACATTCATTGTAAGAAAATTGGAAATATCCGATTATGTGGTAGCTAAGAATTACTTATTTCAACCTATATTTAGTTCATTTAGTCCTTAAAATAAGTTATACTCCGATTGATTATAGTGTACAAGACTCCACTCTATAAAAGGATAAATCAATACGCTATTTATTCATCCAGAGGGGTAACAAGGATACTGTGAGAACCTATTACACTAAACGATATTACTCAAAACATAAAACACAATCACTCACCGCTTAATCACATATCCAAAAATATGGGTAAATTTAAATCGATTTCAATATCAACACCAGCTCAAAAACATGTGCATAAGAGCCCAACATCTTTCTTGTATCCATACTATGTCTAGAATTTGATACAAATTGGTCTATCGCCTGAGCCACAACATATATACACAGGAGAACAATATTTGTATATGTCACACAAATAAGCATTAACATGCTAACAAAATTCTGATTCGTTTGAAACACCATATACAAACTTTTCCAGCCCAGACCTGAGAGTACATGGATGACTCTAGGACACATTAGACATTTAATCAACTTTCTCAAAAATTCATTACTATAGATCCTCTTTGCTGCAACAGGTTTGTTTTTGTCACTTCAGATTACCTAAAAAGATGTGGTGAACCACAAGGGTGAGACCCATGTCCCAGCAAAAGAAATAACCTCCAACAACGCTTATTGATTACAACATTTTAAATAGTAGATAACTAGGCAGTTGGAGTATTTAATAATCAATTGAACATATTGAACAATTCAAGTATGCTAAATAGATTAAGCAATTAATCTTAGCAACATGTATGATCATCAATGCATACATAGATAACAAATAAATCCATTTCTTTGGATAGATATCTATTCAAATATCATCAAATTGCATCTAATAACTATCATTATCATTAATCTGACTATCATCATATTCCTTGCTAATAGTACAAGCAAAGTAGTAGCATAAGCATCCCTGACATCATGAATATGTCTAGTAATATAACATGGCTATCAATATTAGCATCTCAAATAAAGGGAACAAATCTATATCATAAGTATAACTAACATCATAACACAATGAACTACATAGGAATGATTAGTAGATTAAGCATTTCTAATTACATAGGCATGGCTAGCAATATTAAACATAGCTAGCAGCATCATCTTAACCATCAGTGTCAGTATATTTGACAACATAAGCATGTTTACAACATGAGCAAAACTACAACATAAGCATATCTATTATCTCTTAGTGTACTATACATGATCTCAGTGAAAAGAAAGCAAACACGGGTTATCATCGAATATGAAGTGTTGTGTATAACCCTAAATAGATATGCTACACGGCTGTCTTACATCTTTTACTATGCCCTGGGAATTTTAATCATACCATCCAAAGTCCAACTGACCCCTACGAAGGGCTATTCGGTTCCATATAAGATCTAGGAGTCCCAGTATCCTAATATCTCTTCCCCCCGGTCGGTATGAGTAAAAATGTTGTGACATATCACTCAAAGATGCCACCACAATGACATATAGTCAAGCTACTAACTACTAGTCCGCCCTTGGTACAGGTCACGTCACTAGAAACCATGGTATACAAAACCCTCTAATCCGAGGTACAACCACAGTTGTCCTCAATCACATCAGATGTACAAGGCATGACCATAGCCATCCTCCACAACCTACATTGTGGATGACAAGGATATATCCTCAACTTGCCACCCCCACATACTCAACAGTATGCGCTCTGAGTTTCCCTTAGGAATACTCATTTCACCATTCAGCAAGTTCTAACACTGAAGATGGCTCTACGGCACAAGGCACTACATGATTAGAGTTGCACTTGATTAGTTATGCCAATTGGTAGAATTAAGGTTGCATCAAACAAGTGGACATACAAACCCTAATTCACTTCTAGCAAGCATATAAATATCACAACTTTTAAAAGATATAAAATGTGTGGAGCATAATTTCTCATCTCATCATCACATGGTAATATTCACTTGCCATTCATAAGACCACACTAGTCATCATACTATCACAAGATATAAATCCTTTTCACAATATCACAGGGTATCAACCCCTATCAACACAAGAGGATTACACCTCATTCAGGGCTCAACCATGCCCAAAGATCATTAAGACCATCATACTAACACAGGATATAAATACTTTTCACAATATCACAGGGTATCAACCCTTATCAACACAAGAGGATTACACCTCATTTAGGGATCAACCATGCCCAAAGGTCATTAAGACCATCATACTATTCCCTGTAAGATCATCATTATCTTTGCATGCCTTATAATAAGGCTCAACAACATCACTTACATATAATACATCAGATCAAAGCAATATTGCATTAGTGAGCTAGGAGATATTCATAAACAATCATAGCAGGGTTATATTAACATTAAGAACATTCCTTTATTACATCAACATGCAAGGAATCTAGATATGATTAACCCTCATCATATTCATAATGCACATGTTTAGCATATGAAAGTATCAACCATGTGGCTATGATAACCACCATTAACATATTTAGGTTATGATCATATTAAGGAGGTTATTCCACCATCATTCCATCATATAAGAATGTTAAACATGAATACTTATCTTTATCTATTTGCGTTAGAGTTAGGTTCAACAAGATAAATTATATTAATGTTACTAATCAACACTTATACCCAAACCTTAACTCATGACATCCCCATTGGATCATGGATGCATAAGGTGAAGCATCACCATCACATTCCATACTATTTTCAAATATGAACCCACACATAAATCAAGGTGTAACCATCGGGTTACAACATACTAGGGTTTCAACAATAGTAATAGAGTACTCCATGATTGTATTATTCATTCAAGGACTATTCATACCAAATTACCATCATTTAGTTATATTAAAGCTAGGTATAACAAGCTATACCTCATTAAGGTTGCCCATTAATTCATTATGGTGATTATAAATCATAATCATACGAAGGAAAGGGTAACACTACAAGTTTAAGGCATTGAACCATCAAATTATCATCATTAGAATCATAACATTACACTACACACTTCACCCAAAACAATGGGAATATTGAGGCATCAACTTCTAACCAAGAAATGTTGAAAAGGTAAAGCCATTGGTCATTTACATAACACCTTGAATGAATCATCTATAATTTTATTGAGTTTTGATCTATAAAAATCACCATTTAATCCTAGACATCCTTTGATTAACAACAATAAGGGTTCTGTTGAGAGCACAGTAAAACCCACAATCGACTATTCATTTAAAACAAGCCATCCATTGTCAACAAGTAAGCTCCTTCAGTTAATCATATAAAGGAAACAATATCAATCACATTATTAGGACCAAAATATTACATTAGAAATAATTCCACTTTATTGGAGGAATAAACATTAGATATTGACCATTGGGTCAAGTTCATATGTTAAAACCATCAATTACAGTATAGGTCCGACCATTGTATCAAGTGACCCAAGAAACCATTGGTCTATGTCTTAATTGATTCTACAAATATACGATTAACTCACCATAGGTTGTGGGTACCTGATCCACCATCACTAGTGACCATTAAGTCACCATAGGTTGTTAGATCAACACTATATTTATTAATCACCATCGAATATCAAGCTAATGTCACCATAGATTGATAGCATCATTAGGGTACTTAGTTGTTGATCATTAATCTTATAATTAGGCCAAAACATGACCTAAGGGGTGAATGTCAGTTGACAACCTTGGTCACCACCATCAGTTGTCATGAAGACAACACCATAGGGTAGTTGCAATGGTACCATCATCGGGCCATGGGTTTGTAGAAGAAATCAGCTTAAAACCCTAAAATTGACCATTGGTTGATAGGTGTTTAGCACCATCAGTTGTCAAACAAACCTGATCCAAATCATAGTATACCTTAGGAATAATGTACAAATGATCACAAGTTCATATAGAAGTGAAACCAGAATAGGGAACATTATAAAAATCAAAATCCAAGTCAAGCATAGCTTTTTAGTGCATGGATCATCATTTAAAAGCAAGAACATGAGCTAGCAAGCTTATGGTAAGAAATAAATGTGGATAAAGTTATAAAACGTGCCTCTAATTAGAAGATAAACTCTCAAATAGAAGAAAACATGAGCAAGTAGGGTAGGAAATTCAAGCATAAGTTGTGAACTCGTCCATCTAGCACCTTTCTTCATCAAATGAGTAAACCCTAAGCATAAGGAGCAAGAAAGGTAGGGTTTTAGAGATTTAGAACAATTTCTACCATGGAATAGCAAGGTTTAGACCTTGAGGAAGGTATAAGGAAGGATAAAAAAGAAATAAACAGAGGAAAGAAGGGGATTCTTACTCTTTTAGGTCAAGATCACTAGAAGTAAGCTTTTTAAACCCTAAAAGGAAGTCTATTGCAACCCTAGATTTTTTTCCAAGAAGATCCCCTCTTCCTTCTTCCTTGGACAGGAAATTTGTAAGCATAGAGGGAGAAAGAGGTTTGTATAAGGAGAGAATTAGTGGAGAGAAAATGTCTTTTTTGGGTGCTTAGGGATAAGTATATGAAACTTTAAGATAAAGAAAAAGAAAAGGTTGAAGTTCTAGTATCTTTCTAAGTGTCCATGGCCTTAAACTATTAAGAATATACAAGCACACACACAAGCAGATCCCCCAGTTTCCATATAGACCTTCTTATCTTTCGTTTTCCAAATTTCCAATCCAATCAAATAATTCATTAGTTGATAGCTATTAAAGGTAGCTCATCCATGAAGGGGTAAACCCTAAAATACCCTTGGAGAAAACACCTTCAAACTAAGGTTTAAATAGGTTCCCCATGGATCAACAAGCTCAAGAATGATGACATAATATCCAAGTAACATAATGCAAGTGATGAATTGCAAATAAAACTTATAAATTGGGTAAATTGTAGAAAAGTCCAAAATGTGCATAAAATTGCATAACTTGCTCAAACAGTGTCCAAATTGGACCAAATTTGAAACGTAAGCTTGTATTATGATTTCAAAGCATATCATAAGGTTGTATTACAGTTATAAGAATTCAATTATGATATTTAATCATGTTCAACACTTTAAGCAAGGTTAGGGGTCTCACAACCATAAACCCCTAACAGGGATTTTGCCCCCGAAATCCAAGGTACACATAGATGGACACTTCTCGTGCATGTCACCCTCAATATTACACATGGTTACTTCCATATTATGGTAATGTCACATCGCTCTTATAGAGGTCATGTTCTTCTCTTTCAATTCATACATATCTTATCTTGGGTCAGCACAAAAAACCCCCACATAAGAAGACATTTGCAAATTTGGAACATAGAAACTTGTTGTGCCACCTGTACAAATCTAATAGTAACTTTCAACTTTAAATTCTAGCTATCATCCTAAAATTATATCTACTGTATCAACACATTACTCAAAAGTCATACTCGATGGCTCTTATCAAACATAGAACATTATGTATCTCTTATCATATGTAACTTTATAAGGTCTCATATCTATGCTCCTTTAATGGTTGTTGTAATTAACAACTCCATAAACCATGTAGGCATCCCCTAATATTCAAGAACTATGAGGAATATGTTTTTAGAGGATTCTCCAATCATCTCCATGGTGGACTGACCATATGTTTGGTTGAAGAATCATACACTTGTCTATAACTGTTAACAAATATAACTTTCTGATTGACATTGTCAGGGGAAGACAAATGACATTGTATTCATCTTATCAGGATTCACATAACATTCTTAACAGAGGTATCATAACTCAAAGAGGATACTTTATTCAACCCCCAACTCATTCTTGCTATACTTGTCACACATGAGTACAGTTGCTTCAACATTCTTAAGGTTTAGCAAAGATGTTAACCATGTTAATGACCATCTCTGAAATACGTTGAGATTTCATCATTCAAATCTTGCTACAACTTGTAAGACATGACCTGAACACTCTGGTTCTCCTATTCATAAATTCAACTGGTAAATTGGTTAATCTAAAGGACATAATCCTAAAATCATCATGGTCATGTAACTTGTTTCATCCACTCTAACTCTTATGTCTAAAGGATATTTTATCTTAAAGGAATATGATAGCGCATGTCTACTGATCAACAAACCATCTATCCTTGATAGTGGTCTTGCCCAGCTATCACTAAACCATACACAACATTATGGAATCACTTTTGTTTTTCCTTCCAAACAACATTTATAGTGTCATCATTAACTCTCTCTCTCTAAGGGAGAGGAATACTTGGAATGTTCATTTAATAAACATCTCCAATCTTCACATACTTTGCATACTATTGATACATCTTGGATACTAGGATTTATTACCTTAGTATCCAACTCATGTGCTATAAGGAACTCACATCCTTATCTCATACACTTTTATCAACATAACAAATATCAAGACATGTAAGAGGAGTCTTCCTAATTATTAAAAGGCTCAAAAGCAAACTCATCACGAAATTTAAGATCTTGGAACCATAGTCCAAACAACCTTATGCTATAATAAGATATCCACCCTCATGTTTACAATGAATCCACACATATAAAGTGGCAATGATCCACTTGAAAGTTGTGTCCTGGAAAAGAAAGGCACAAAGGGAAACACACTTCCCACATCATAGCAACATTGTTCAAGGGTCACTTAGCAAAAATGTAACCAATTCTATTTTCATTATGCAGGTTACAACTTCTTATGTATCATTTTACCTTTTTCATTTCGGGTTCCTTGCCATTAACATAGGAATAATCATGATTAACATGTCTCATTACTCCTTCCTTGATGACTATTTATAACACTTGGGTATGTTCTCTTATTTTATTATGTTTTTCAGCCACTTATCAACAGGTAAATCATCATATTCCACATTTTCTTCATTAAACATGGATCATCTATGTTAATTTCTTTCAAACACCATGCTTATTTTACATTAACACTTTCTTACACACATAGGTTGGTCTGAGATTAACTCAGGTTCCACCTTATTCCTTTGTCATTGCTCTCATTTATCTTCTCATTTTATACTTATCATTGGAGTTCTCTCCATCTTATGTGGATTTCATACCTTGAATCACTTTATAAGCATAGACTTATCTGTCTTTTACTTTATTATCTTCTTGAATCACATCTTCAAGAACTCCTCTTTTGCTTATTTGTATTCAGATTTAGATTTCATGGTGTTATATCTTTCTCCTATAGTTACCAAACATTCGAGTTTTGATAGATAATGATGCAATTCTCATCTTCTTTAAGGTAGGATTGACATATTCACACCATGATTTCTTATTATTTATGTTCTTTAGATTATCTCAAAATGACTACTTGATCAGAGTAATCAAAAAGATAACAATCTAGTAGTTCCATACTTATTGTTTCTTCAATAATTGAATACCTGATTGGGGCACCTAAGTATTGAGATTAGGTCGTATGCACCATCTTTATATGTCATGTTCCTAACTTAGACATCATCCTAGTCATAAGTCCTAGTGTCGCTATAGACTCAGCGAACCTAAAGATCTGATACCAACTTGTGAAAACCCTTTACACTAAATGAGATTAATCAAAACATAAAACACAACCAATCACTAATTAATCACATACCCAAAAATATGGGTAAATTTAAATCGATTTCAACATCAACACCCGCTCAAAAATATTTACATAAGAGCCCAACATCTTTCGTGTATCCATACTATGCCAAGAATTTGATACAAATTGGTCTATCGCCTAAGCCACAACATATATACAAAGGAGAACAATATTCGTATATGTCACACAAACAAGAATTAACATGCTAACAAAATTTTGATTTGTTTGAAACACCATATACAAATTTTTTCCAGCCCGGACCTGAGAGTACAGGGATGACTCTAGGACACACTAGACATCTAATCAACTTTCTCAAAGATTCATTACTATAGCTCCTCTTTGTAGCCACAGATTTGTTTTTGTCACTTCAGATTACCTAAAAAGATGTGGCAAACCACATTCCACTTTATTGGAGTAATAAACATTAGATCTTGACCATTGGGTCAAGTTCATATGTTAAAACCATCTATTATAGTATAGGTCCAACCATTGCATCAAGTGGCCCAAGAAACCATTGGTCTAAGGCTTAATTGATGCTAAAACTATACGATTAACTTACCATAGGTTGTGGAGACCTCATACACCATCACTAGTGACCATTAAGTCACCATAGGTTGTTAGATCAGCACTATATTTATTAATCACCATCGAATATCAAGCTAATGTCACCATTAATTGATAGCATCATTAGGGTACTTAGTTGTTGATCATTAAGCTTATAATTAGGCCAAAACATGACCTAAGGGGTGAAAGTCAGTTGACACCCTTGGTCACCACCATAAGTTGTCATGAAGACAACACCATAGGGTTGTTGCAATGGTACCATCATGGGGTCATGGGTTTATAGAAGAAATCAGCTTAAAAACCTAAAATTGACCGTTGGTTGATAGGTGTTTAGCACCATCGGTTTTCAAGACAACCTAATCCAAGTCATATTATACCTTAGGAGCAATGTACACATGATCATAGTTCATCTAGAACTCAAATCAGAATAGGGAACATTATAAAAATTGAAATCCAAGTCAAGCATAGCTTTTTAATGCATGGATCATCATTTAAAAGCAAGAACATGAGCTAGCAAACTTATGGTAAGCAATAATATGGAGAAAGTTATAAAACTTTCCTATAATTAGAAGATAAACTCCCAAATAGAAGAAAACATCAGTAGGTAGGATAGGAAATCCAAGCATAAGTTGTGAACTCATCCATCTAGCACCTTTCTTCATCATTTGAGAAAACCCTAAGCATAAGGAGCAAGAAAGGTAGGATTTTAGATCTTTAGAGAAATTTCTACCATGGAATAGCAAGGTTCTGACCTGGAGGAAGGTCTAAGGAAGGATAACAAAGAAATAAACGGAGGAAAGAAGGGGGTTCTTACTCTTTTAGGCCAAGATCACTAGAAGGAAGCTTTTTAAACCCTAAAAGGAAGTCAATTGCAACCCTAGATTCTTTTTCCATGAAGATCCCCTCTTTCTTCTTCCTTGGATAGGAAATTCATAACAGAACCGAGGGAGAACGAATTTTGTAGAAGGAGAGAAGTGGTGGAGAGAAAATGGCTTGTTTGGGTGCTTAGGGATAAGTATATAAAACTTTAAGATAAAGAAAAAGAAAAGGTTGAAATTCTAGTATCTTTCCAAGTGTCCATGGCCTTAAACTATTAAGAATATACAAGAACACACACAAGAAGCTCTCCCACTTTCCATATATACCTTCTTATATTTCCTTTGTCTAATTTCCAAGCCAATCAAATAATTCATTAGTCGATAGCTACTAAAGGTAGCTCATCCATGAAGGGGTAACCCTAAAATACCCTTGGAGAAAACACCTTTAAACTAAGGTTTAAATAGGTTCCCCATGGCTCAAAAAGGTCAAGAATGATGAGAGAACATCCAAGGAACATAATATAAGTGATAAATTGCAAAGAAAACCTCTCAATTGGGTAAATTGCAAAAAAGTCCAAAATGAGCATAAAATTGCATAACTTGCACAAACATGTCCAAATTGGACCAAATTTGAAACTTAAGCTTGTATTATGATTTCAAAGCATATAACAAGGTTATATTAGGGTTATAAGAATTAAATTATGAAAATTAAGCTTGTTCAACACTTTAAGCAAGGTTAGGGGTCTCACAGATACATCCTTTAGATCATGTATATCTAAAACTTCGTCTTCACACTCTGTACACAACATTTAGGCATAGGGACTGAGATTGATCATGCCAGTCAGGTGTTATTCACTAATGAGTTTATCTACTACCAAAACTTTCTTGTTTTGGTGACTTGGCTCCAAAAATCATCAATAAAGATCTGAAAATATTTTTTGTGCATATAACTTAATAACAAAAATAAGTTCATTGATAAGACCTTTGTGATGTAAATCCAAAATTGGTGCCAACAATTGATATGAGAACCAATTCATACACCACAACACACTACACATACACTACCACTCCATTTCACATATCATGTAGTTGCCCAGGCCATAGATCCATTTGGTGTCAGGATTTGCTGAATGATGAAATGAGTTTAACTCAGAGTGCATATTTTTGAATACATGGGGGTGACGAATGAATATATCCTTACATACAACTAGGTAATTATGTGCGATCTCCTGAGGAATACTAGGTTTGCCATGTGGTCTCCCTGATGAAAATGTACCGGGGAGATATATAGGGTTTTCCATGTGATCCCTCTGATGAAAATGTATCAGGGATTGATGTGTGATCTCCCCGAAGAGAGTGCACGTTGTGGCTGTATCTCTATGGTGAAGATGCCGCTATACCCCAAAAAGCTATTTGTAGTTTGACATGATGTCACTACTAGTGGTCTCGTACTGACCGAGATGGGTGAGGTCTTGGCAGCCAGCTCTTCTATTGACCTTGTATGGTACCAATTTTGACTAAGCAGTGGTCAGTTGGAGCATGAGTGGTATACCTCTTCTCCTTTGGGCATAAGTGTGATTGTAAATATGTAATGATCAGCCATGTAGCGTATCTGCTTAAGGATTGAATACGGGAACATTGGTTGATGTTACATTACTTTTATACATATTAAATAGATAGATGTTATATGTGTTCTTTGTATTCCTTAGAAAGTGAATAGATGATTTATTGCTCTATCTTAGATAGCTGCAATGCTTTAAAAGATGATATTGCTTTGTTCTGCTTTTAAACAATGATTAATCCTGATTATTAATATAAAAGATCATCTGCTCAGTTTTATATTATTTACTTGTGATAATAATATTGTTGGTGGAGAGTTATATCTCTCACTGGGTCTTTTTCCTCACCCTGTTGGTCCCAACATTTTTAGGTGGATGTGGACGAGGAGGTAGAGATTGTACTATAGAGGGAGGAGAACATCAATAGAGATAGAAGTAACAGCTCAGGTTGAGTGTGTTGTCTGTTGTGTCTTGTAGATAGAAGTCCTATGTGTCGTCTCTGTACTCTCAGGTTCTTGGGAGTTAGTACGTAATGGTTTTATAAACAATCTGAGATTTTGTCTTGTATGCCTCGAGGTTTTATGTTGCGTATGTATATGTTTGGGCAAAGCAACTAATATATGATATCCTTGAGATAAGATGGTACAATGTATGTATAATATGAACCATGATGTATATATTGCCTTGGTTCTTTCTTTAAGAGTTTCTTGGAAATGGATCTCTTTGCAAAATGGTTTTAATTTTTAGTGATTTTTGTGAATCCATTGCCAATGGTTATTTCATGTAATTACTGGTGGTGATTCGTCTGTCGGGCCATCACAAAGTTTTTGTATCAGAGCCTAAGGTTCATTGAATCTACAGATACATAGGATTAAGGTTGTTGAGTCTATTCTAGTGTCCTCCAGTTTATCTTATAGTGACTTCTGCTCATATAGGAGAAGAAGTAAAGCTGAAAGATGGCTGGAGAACATGAAGAACATGTTGTTGAGAGCAGTGTTGTTGCACCAGGAGGAGGTGTAAGGGATTAGGATAGAGAGGAATCAGTGCCTGAGAATCCCCATCTTGATCAAACCATGCTAGAAAACCCAGCCTTTCATGCTCTTTTCGGGCAGTTCATGACCACAATGATGCATATGGCAGATTGGATGCCAGCACCATCACCTAGGGCACCAGTTCCCAATGATGGACATGGATCTGGTAAGACCTTTGAGTAGTTACACTGGGTAGGAGCCACCGAATATGCCGGTATAGTTGACCCAGCAGACACAGATTTATGACTCACTGAGCTGGAAAAATCCTTTGGAATCCTTAGCATCCCAGAAACTGATAAAGTTAGGCATGCTATCTACCTTTTAAAAGGAAGTGTTGGCCATTGGTGGGGCATTGAAGAAGAGAAAAGACTTGGTGTTGAGGTCAGATGGTAGGAATTCTGACATGAGTTTGTCAGTAGATACTTTCCCAAGACTTATCTGGATGAGAAAATCTCACAGTTTGAGCAGATTAAATAAGGACCAATGAAGATTAGTGAGTATGAAGCTAAGTTTATGGAGCTTCTACAATTTTGTCCACACATGGCTACTATGGATGAGGAGACGATTCGACATTTTGAGAAGGGTCTGAACACTGAGTTAATCACACCTGTAGCTGCTCTAGAGAATAGAGAGAGGTTTGCCACCTTTTTGGAATCAATTAGGAGGATAGAAAGGTCTATGATTGAGAAACATGAGGCAAATAGTAGGAAAGGACCTACCCAGCTCCAGTGATAGAGGTCTGGAAGTTTCAAGAAACTAAGGTTTCCTGCACCATTAGCACTAGAGAGGTTCAATGCACAGACACAATGGATGTCAAGCAAGGGAAGAGGCCATATTTTTCTACCAAGGGGAGCCCATATTATGGCATCAATGTCAGTAACATGACCATCTAGACCACAGCAGGACATAAACTGCTTCAAGTGTGGGAAGACAGGACATATGATGAGAGAATGTCTAGTTAGAGACATCGAGGTAACCCAACCATCGAGACAGAGTCAACAAGGCTCTCAAAGACAATAGTTTAGCAGTGGCACACGAGGATGTAGATAGGCATCCCAAGCAGGTTCATTTGCACCAAACAACATAGCACAGAGTTGGCAACAGGCAACGACAAGATTGTATGCTATGAATCAGCTAGAGGCAGTAGTCAATCCATGAGTCGTGATACGTCAGATGGAATTATTTCATTATGATATGTCTTCATCCTGCTTCGTATCTATTTTGATTGATTTGGGTGCTATACATTCCTTTATCACTCAAGAAGTGATTCATGACTACAATATGACTGTCAGCCATAGAGCAGATAATATGTTATTAGAAACTTCGTTAGTCAGATATGTAGTGTTGTGGGAGGTATGTTCTCCCTGTGTTCTTTCTTTTTCAAAATACATCATTCAGGTGGATCTTATACCACTTGAGATGTATGGGTTTGGTGTAATTCTTGGGATGGATACCCTAGAAAAGTATAAGGTTGTCTTGGATTGTGGTTCCAAGCAAGCTATGTTTGCAAACAGTGAAGAGACATGGGTCTTTCAGGGGGACAGAAAGATTCTTTCAACATGTCTAGCGTCAGCAATGGTAGATGAGAGATTGATGCGACAAGGATGTGAAGCATTCTTGGCACATGTGGTAGACACCAAAGCAGAGAGTTCTAATCTTTTTGAAGTTCTTGTTGTCAGGGAATTCAAGAATGTGTTTTCTGAAGAATTTTGAGATATTCCTCCACCTCAAGAGATTGATTTTGAGATTAATCTAATTCTGGGTACGCAGCCCATATCCCAAACACCATATAGGATGGCGCATGTTGAAATAGAAGAACTCAAGAAATAGTTATAGGAGTTTCTTGAGAAAGGTTTCATTCGACCGAGTACTTTGCCATGGGGTGCTCCAGTTCTTTTTGTTAAAAAGAAGGATGGGTCTATGAGATTATGCATAGACTATAGACAGCTTAACATGGTGACTATAAAAAACAAATATCCTATGCCAAGGATATATGATCTATTTGACCAGTTGCATGGTGCAACAATGTTCTCTAAGATAGATCTAGGGTTAGGATATCATTAGTTACATATCAAGGAGGATGACATACCTAAGTCAGCCTTTAGGACAAGGTATGGTCATTATGAGTTTGTAGTTATGTCGTTTGGACTAACTAATGCACCAGTTGCATTCATGGAGCTGATGAATAGAATCTTCCAGCCATTCCTTGATCAGTTCATAGTGGTCTTCGTAGATGACATCCTGATATATAGTAGAGATAGTCAACAACATGAACAACACCTTCGTCAAGCCTTGACTTTGTTGAGACAACACCAGCTATATGCTAAGTATAGCAAGTGTGAGTTATGGTTGTCAGAAGTGTCTTTTCTAGGACACATTATATCTGGTTCAGGTATTTGTGTTGATTCTAAGAAAGTGGAGTCTGTTGTAGAGTGGGAACAACATAAGACACCAATTAAGATTCGCAGTTTCCTAGGTCTGGCAGGTTACTATAGAAGGTTTATTAAAGACTTCAATTCTATAGCATTACCCCTAACTAGGTTGACCAGGAAGGAGGTTCCTTTTATCTAGAATGACAAGTGTCAGCGTTCTTTCCAGTTGTTGAAGGAAAGGTTGACTAGTGCACCTGTGTTTATTTTACTTGAGCAAGGAAAGGGATACATTATTTTCAGTGATGCCTCTAAGAATGGTCTAGGATGTGTGCTGATGCAGAGTGATCATGTAGTTTTTTTGCTTCCCGATAGCTTAAGAAACACGAGGAGAATTATCCGACGCATGATCTAGAATCAGCTACAGTGGTCCACACGTTGAAGATTTGGAGGCATTATTTGTATGAAGAAACATGTCAGATTTTCATAAACCATAAAAACTTAAAGTACATCTTCTCACAACACGAGCTGAATATGAGACAACACTGCTGGATGGAATTAATCAAGGACTACAATTGTACAATTGATTATCATCCAGGAAAAGCTAATGTAGTGGCAGATGCACTAAGTAGAAAATCTTCATCTCCAACCATAGATAAAGCACAGTTGAATTCTTTAATGTGCTTTAAATGGGACATGTTTGTCTCTTTTAGACAAATAAATATATAGGTAAAAGTATCTTTGTTAGCTGGAGTACTGGCCGAGATACATGTGAACCCTACTTTGAGGCAACAGATTAAAGAGGCACAATAGGCTAAAATTATGATTCTGCAGATCATATCAGAGTATGGTAGTGAGAAACAGGATGGTTTCCATGAGTCAGACGATGAGGTAGTTTGTTACCATGGTAGGATGGTAGTACCTGATGCCAATGAATTAAGAACGATAGTTATGGAGGAAGCTTATTCATCCATGTATGCAATGCATCTAGGGAGTACTAAAATGTATCATAACTTAAAAGATATGTATTGGTGGCCTAGTTTGAAGAAGGATGTAGCTGAGTTTGTTATGTGATGTCCAGTGTGTCAACAAGTTAAAGCAGAACACCAGAAGCTTGTAGGAATATTACAATCCTTACCTATACCGTAGTGGAAATGGGATCACTTGACAATGGACTTTAGTAATTAAGACTCAAGGAAAGTTTAATTTCCAATTTTGAGCTTATTTGCAAACTGTTTGTGCATTATATGATAGTTTGGGTGTAATTTGCAATTTAACCAAGATGAGGGGTTATATTGCAATATGTCACATTTCAAACATGCTTCAAGTGCTTTAGAATAATAAGAGAGAGAATGATGCTAAGGGGTGGCTTGTGGAAAGCCTAAGTTCCAAGTTGGAGCTTGTTTGAATAATGCTTGTGCCTTGTGTACCAATTTTGGTGCAATTTGCAATTTACCCAAAATGTAGGGTTGATATGCAAATTAACACCTCTAGAGTGTACGCACTCTCTCTTAGCATCATCCAGAGGATAAAGAAAGAAAGATTCACCATGTTTGAATCATTTTTGAGTGATGGTATTCTTGGTAATGAAAAGACCAAGAAGAGTTGTATAGTTGAAACTCTAATTGAGTTGTATCGAATTGTAGAGCTTATATGGGAGTGTCTATCATCCAAGGATCCATAGAGGAGGTCCCATATTGGTTTTTCAACTCTTGGCCTTTACCATTATGGGTTAATCACCTCAATTAGGGGATGAATATCGGTTTACAACTTTCCTTGGAAAAAGTGTATCGATTTGTGAATAAAGTGATATTGAGTTGAAATATCTTGCTCAACAAGACAACTAATGGCCGAAATCTTATCCCTAGATTATCCTCAAGAGTTTTTCATGTCAATATAAATATGTTTGAATGCATGGATACATGTCAACCATGAATGGGTATGTCTCACCTGTAGTATAAGGTGATGACACCTCTTATACACTCTCTCTCATGAGCCTCAATTATATATACCACTCCTTTCACCTACTAGTGAAACTTTTCGAATCCTACAACCCTATTTCTATTAGATATCATGCATATTAGTTGAGGATCAAGGAGGAGCTCGATCCTTAAGCGTAAGGTGAAGCCATGGTCATCTTCAACCTTAGTTGAAGCATGAATCTCGGGTTGTGATTCTTCCTTTATTTTCTTCTTCACTAAGTTCTTATCTATGGTGATTCTTTGCATATAGAGGAGTTGTGAACAAGTCTTGGATCTTTGATAAGTTTATATTCAACCTTGTAAATGTGAAGCTTTGGAGCTTGGAGCTTTAAAGTTGTTCTTGAGGTGGGTTATATAACTTGAACCCAATGATGTTATTATTCACCTTCAATCTTGCTATATTTGTTGATCTACTTTCAATTTCGAGTTTTCCTGAATAAATGTTGAATCCATGAGTTCTAATAGTTGCATAGGACTGTTGTCCATGAACTAGGATAGTAAGGAACGAAAGTCTAGAGCTTGATGATGATGACATCATCATGGCAAAAACCAATATCAGTTTGAAGCACCTCCAACACGATATGATGATGAAACCTGATATGGTGTGAAGTACACACACACACCTCTTGCCCGATATGGTGTGAAGAGAACACACACCTCTTGCCTAATATGTTGTGAAGCACACACACACCTCTTCCCGATATGGTGTAAGCACACACCTCTTGCCCAATATGGTAAGCAAGCATACACCTCTTTCCTGATATGGTAAGAAAGCATACACCTCTTGCCCGATATGGTAAGAAAGCATACACCTCTTGTCTGATATGGTAAGGAAACATACACCTATTGCCCAATATGTTAAGAAAACATACACCTCTTACCCGATATGGAGGTAAGCACCTCCAATCCGATCTACTTGATTGAGTAACACATGAAGTGTGTTATGTCAAATGATACATTAAGATGTAAATAGTTTAATGTATTTTGATAAGTGTAGGCCAATGTACCTTTAGAAAAGGGTTGAGCCAACTTAATAAAGTATGATATAATCAATAAAGTATGATGTAATCAATATGGTGTTAAGCACACACACACCTCTTGCCCGATATGGTGTAAGCACATACCTCTTGCCCGATATGGTAAGCAAGCATACACCTCTTGCCCGATATGGTAAGCAAGCATACACCTCTTGCCCGATATGGTAAGCAAGCATACACCTCTTGCCCGATATGGTAAGCAAGCATACACCTCTTTCCCAATATGGTAAGCAAGAATACACCTCTTGCCCAATATGGTAAGCAAACATACACCTCTTGCCTGATATGATAAGCAAACATACACCTCTTTCCTGATATGGAGGTAAGCACCTCCAATCCGATCTACTTGATTGAGTAACACATGAAGTGTGTTATGCCAAATGATACATTAAGATGTAAAGAGTTTAATGTATTTTGATAAGTGTAGGCCAATTTTCCTTGAGAAAAGGGTTGAACCAACTTAATAAAGTATGATGCGGTCAATATCCTAGTGAGGATGAGAGAGAAACTCATACTTTGTGGGATAATCATTTAATGAGCATATATTGATGCTCCTAATATGTGTGGAGCTATGAATCAGGGTTTATATTCTTGATATAATGAACTTGAAATCCTAATCAGATTGAAACCCTAATTGGCTTGAAACCCTAATCGGTTTGCAAGGGAAACCCTAACCCTAATAATGGGAAGGTTGTTTTTCTCTTGTATTACATGGTGATGTTATGTACTTGATATTGTTTTTATCATGAAATACTAACCATGCAGGTATCATGAGATGATGAGTGTAGCCAGTTATGAGCTATGATGTTTCATATGATACAGATTAAATGGGCCTTGTGAGCCATGTGGAATACTTGTGCAATAAGTATAAAGTAAACCTGGTCTGAGGACCTAGAGGTAATAGTTACCTGATAAGAGGTGACAATGTTCAGTAATGAACTAAGGGTTTGAATACCCAAATCTAGCAATCATGATGATGATAATGTTAAGGGATGAGAATTCCCAGTAATGTGATAAGGGACTAAGATCCTGAGTGTTATGCATTTCATGTGTTCCAAAGATTATGAAAGTATTTGATAAATGTATTACACCTTTCTTTGTAGCATATGTTATAATTCATGCTTGTAACTTGGTTGATGCTAAAAGATATTGCAATGCACCTAGTTAATCAAGTGGAACCTTATCATGTAGTTGCCCAGGCCATAAATCCATTCGGTGTCAAGATTTACTGAATGGTGAAATGAGTTTAACAGAGTACATATTTTTGAATATGTGGGGGTGACGGATGAACATATCCTTACGTCTAGATAGGGATTTATGTGCGATCTCCTGAGGAATACCAGGGTTGCCATGTGATCGCCCTGATGAAAATGTATCAGGGATTGATGTATGATATCCCCGAAGAGAGTGCATGTTGTGGTTGTAGCTCTATAGAGAAGATGTCACTGTACCCCGGTAATCTAGTTGCAGTTTGACATGCTGTCACTGCCTGTGGTCTCGTACTAACTGAGATGGGTGAGGTCTTGATATTTGGCTCTTCCATTGACCTTATATGGTACCGATTTCAACTAAGTGGTGGTCGGTTGGAACATGAGCAGTATACCTCATCTCCTCTGGGCATAAGTGTGATTGTAAATATGTAATCAACAATGTAGTGTATCTTCTTAAGGATTGAATACAGGAACATTGGTTGATGTTACATTACTTTTATACATATTAAATAGATAGATGTTATATGTGTTTTTTGTATACCTTATAAAGTGAATAGATGATTTATTTCTCTATCTTAGATAGTTAAAATGCTTTAAAATATGATATTGCATTATTCTACTTTTAAACTGTGATTAATCTCGATTATTAATATAAAAGATCCTCTGCTCAGTTTTATATTGTTTACTTGTGATAATAATATTGTTGGTAGAGAGTTATATCTCTCACTGGGACTTTTGTCTCACCCTGTTGGTCCCAACATTTTTAGGTGGACACAGACGAGGAGGTAGAGACCATACTGTAGAGGGAGGAGAACAACAACAGGGACAGTAGTAATAGCTTAGTTTGAGTGTGTTGTCTATCGTGTCTTGTAGATAGAAGTCCTATGTGTCATCTATGTATTCTTAGGTCCTTGGGAGTTAATACGTAATGGTTTTATAAACGATCTAAGATTTTGGCTTGTGTGCCTCGAGGTTTTATGTTGCTTATATATATATATATATATATATATATATATATATATATATATATATATATATATATATATATATATATATATATATATATATATATATGTTTGGGAAAAGCAACTGGTATATGATATCCTCGAGATAAGATGGTACAATGTATGTATGACATGAACCATGATGTATATATTGCCTTGGTTCTTTCTTTAAGAGTTTCCTAGTAGTGGATCTCTTTGCAAAATGGTTTTAATTTATAGTGATTTTTGTTAATCCACTACTAATGGTTATTCCATGTAATTACTGGTGGTGATTCAGCTATCGGGTCATCACAATAACGATCTTCTGGATTATTCTGATGAAGCAGGAAGGACATGTGTTGCCTTTAATGCTCTCCGTTTGTGGTTGGCTTCCCTTGTCAGCCTCTCCTAGGTCTTGTTGTTGTTGAACCCGATGGCATCTCTATCATACCTTACTTCCATGGTGGCCTTGGCTTGTTCTTCTATTTCATAGAATATTGCATTCAGTATTTTCTCTGTTAAAAAGTAGCCATTTCCCATCATACAAACATTCAGCTTGAATTCTTCCCATGCATCCTCTTTTGCCGCATCTTCTAAAGCCACATTTTTCAAAGATGACATAAATTTGGTAGTGAGGTAGGTGTAAGAGTGTTGAGCATCTGTGCAGATGATATGAAGGTTTGCTCCCTTCAAGAATTCCATGACCCATTTAGAAATTCCCAACTCAAAATACATATGTGTAGATGATATGAAGGTCATATTTGTCCATGTATTGAGTTGGTTTCAAGGTCTTAGTTTTTAAGAACAATTCATACTTGGTCTTGTGTTCCTTGTCTCTAGGCTGAAAGACATCTTCTGGTTGTTTCTGTTTGCTATATGTGACATATCAGTCTTGGTAACAACGATCAGGCTTATTGTAGTCTCTATTGTTGTTGTTGATGGTGTGGCTCCTCTACCTTCTAACTTAGCCTTCTTCCCTACTCTTGTCTCTTTGGGCAATGGGTTTTCCAGGTCGATCCTTGTCACCTTCCACATTCCCTTGGTCTTGGTTTCTTCCTCAGAAGGAGCATACTCAGAAGTGTCCGTTGCTACAGATGGTTGTGATTCTTCTTCTGACTTAGGTGATTCATGCCCTATCAAGAGTTCATATTGTTTTTTCCCACAATTTTAGTTTCACCCTCTTATCTTAAGACATGTCTAGATGTTCATCTAAGACTTTGGTGATGATCTTAATCACTTCCTCAGTCCCATCCAGGGATATGGTCTTCTTATTCAGGGAGTCTTAAGAGGCAGACAACATCCTGTAGACTTATATGAATGTGTTTATTAGTAGTGGAAGATTTGTTGCTATCAATCGATCAAAATAATGTGGTTGAAGTTAGTAATCAGTACTACATGGGTGGGTGGAAGGGAAGTAGACTTGACAATTTATGAAAATTGTCTTCCAGCGTTCATTGAGAAATTTAGCTTAAGCTAACAATCTTCAGAGGCTATTGAAAATGTCGTAAATCTTGGCAGTTGCTGAGATATTTAGAAACTCGAAGGTTGCTGAGAATTTTTCTTATGCTAAAAATCTTTAGTGTTTGCCAAATAATATGCCTTAATTGATGAATTCAAGTGGTCACTTGAAAACTTAAAACATCGACGGTCGTCAAAGATGAAAAATTCTAAAAAAACCAGTGGCTACTGAGAATCCAAGAAATTTCAAGGATCGCTGAAAATCTATGAAATCTCACAGAGAACTAGAGGAGTCTCGTGATACAATCGTTCGCCCCAAGAACGAAAGCAAGGGGGTTTGGCCATTAAATCTGATGTCAGAGAAACTAGAAAAGAAGAAATCTACATCAAAACCCTAATTGCTTACGACGAAGGCTGTGTTCGACACGGGAGAGTGAGTCAGAAAGAGAGTGAGGAAAATAGGGGTATCATCTGATGGTAAATGCCTCATCGGCTAGGTAGCAACACTACATATGCCCTTCACTCATTCACCTTTGTCGGTTGTAGGTCGGGGTAGTTGGTTTGGATGGTGGTGACCTAACACTTTGACAGAGATGGAGGTGTTGTATGCGATGGCTGGTTCCTTACTTCGTTGTCTGGGGTTCTCTCTAGTTGTTATTGAAATTTGCTAGAGCTTCATTAGTAGTTCAAGTTAGATTGGAATTGTTGTTCTAACAATAGGTTTATATACTCTTGGAATCTTGAAGGTCGTTGATGTTTCTCAAATGTCAACGGTAGCTAATATTTTAGATGGTTCAACAGTCCCTGATAATTGGGGTCTTGAAGGTCACTGACGTGTGAGGGAAATTTTCTACAGTCGTTAAAAATCCTAGGAATCTCGGCAGCCTTTGAGATTGCCTGCGGCTATTTTATCCCTTCACCTTCTAAGAGTTCGACAATCAATGGGAAATGTGATTCTCAGTGACTAAACAGGTTTTATCCAAACGTTCACTTGATTTGGTCCCTGAAATCAAGGCACATGTTTGAAATTCATCTCCAACTTTATTCTATATACACTAGAAATTAAGAATCAAAATAAATTTCCCAAAACTATGATGAAATTTTAAAACTTAGGAAAATATAATTATTAAAAAATTAAACAAATTAAACATTAAGAGAACATGTCAAAGAATCCTTGGGTTGCCTCCCAAGAAGTGCTAGTTTATAGTCTTTAGCTTGACTTTATTTGGTTGGCTTCATCAAACTTCCTCTGATGGTGTAGGTGGTTGTTCTTCTAATTGGATCTCTACCCTTCTTGTGAATGCTTCATCTTCAAAATATCGCTTAACCCTATGTCCATTTACCTTAAAGGTCAAAGTCTTGTCACTGCTAATTTTCATCATTCTTGATGGGTATATCTTTGTCACTGTGAAAGGTACAGACCATCTTGACCTCAGTTTTCCTGGCAAGAGCCTGATACTTGAACTAAACAAGAGGACTTTGTCCCCTTCTGACACATCCTTTCTCTTGAAGTGGGCATCATGCCACACTTTTGTCCTTTGCTTATAGGTTTTGGCATTTTCATAGGCATGTAGCCTCATGTAACATCCCAGGATTTGAGACCTCGGATAACATGATCTTAAAAGGAATGATTGGACTACCCATATCACCAAGGCGCACCTCCTTTTTCAGGAGCCCATCACTAATAACTCCATAGTTAAGCGTGCTCAACTTGGAGTAGTACTGGGATGGGTGACCTGTCGGGAAGTTGATCCTGGCATGCGCGTGAGTGAGGACAAAGTACGCAGTTAAGGCTAGTGGTGGTCTGTGGGGCCAGTCATCATTTCTGAAACTCTACTAGAGCCTTGGGCAGTGGGCCCGAGTGTTACAAATGGTATCAGAGCCAATTCCCCTCTAGTAGGTGGGCCCCACATGGGCATGGCATGCCAGTCTTGAGTTATACGGTCCAGGCATGTAGGAAAGGGTTGTCCATGGTTGACGTAGCCACCCTTGCACTGGTATTCTGTGATCAGGAGCTGGGTGTCCATGGGTCATTGTGGGTCTGCACTGAAATGGGGAAGAGATTATGAGGCCTTATAGTTGAGCCTTGACGAGGACGTCAAGAGTATAAGTGGGGGAGATTGTAACATCCCAGGATTTGAGACCTCAGATAACATGATCTTAAAAGGAATTATTGGACTACCCATATCACCAAGGTGCACCTCCTTTTACGGGTGCCCATCACTAAGAACTCCATAGTTAAGCGTGCTCAGCTTGGAGTAGTACTGGGATGGGTGACCTGTCAGGAAGTTGATCATGGCATGCGCGTGAGTGAGGACAAAGCGCGCAATTAAGGCTAGTGGTGGTCTGTGGGGCCAGTCATCATTCCTATTCTCTTCCAATTATAGTAGTTGTAGGAATCTTTTCTTGCCAGAAAGGTTTGGATCCATATTAAGGAATTTGATCGCCCAGAAGGTTTTATGTTCTAATTCAAATGGCAAATGACAGGATTTCCCATTGGTAAATCCAGATTGAGAGACCTTTGATGTTGTTCTTTCTCCGCTAAGATTTCCACCGTACGATGAAGGATGGTGTTTGTAGAGTATCTTGGGTACTTATTCTTATGGGACACATCTATGGTATAGGTTTTTAGCACATCTCCTAAAGAGGAGAGGATCAACCTAGTAGTAGTTCTTCAAATCAAAAAGTAGTTTTTTTCTTTCTTTCGATTGTAAGTGATGTTGAGAGGTAATTTTTGGCATGCTAAGTAATTGTAGATGTTGGTAAACCATGGTAAGGTGGTTTCAACTTCCCACACCATCATTAGGGATTCATTGGCATAATTGTCATTAATGTGTAAAGGGTCTTTTTCAGTAACTATGATTCTTGACTAGTGGTTGGAAACAACATTTTATGTCCCTTTCTTGTCTATGATTTCATGATCAAATTCTTGCAATAACAGAGCCCGCCGTAGGAGTCTGGGCTTGGTGTCCTTTTTATGCACTAAGTATTTGATGGCACCACGGTTTGTGTACACCTTAACCTTCAATCCTATCAGACATGACCTTAATTTGTCAAAAGTGAATACTATTGCTAGCATCTCTTTTTTTGTGGTGGTGTAATTGACTTGGGCTTCATCTAGGGTTTTGTTGGCATAGTATATTGCATGGTGTTTCTTATCCTCTCTTTGTCCAAGAACTGCTCCAATAGCATAGTCACTTGCATTGCGTGCTATCTAAAAAGGTAGTTCCCAATCTGGAGCTTGCAAAATTGGAGCTGTTGCTAAAACAAATTTTAGAGTCTTGAAAGCTTCAAGACATTCATCTGTGAAGTCAAACACAATGCCTTTCACAAGAAAACTAGATAGGGGTTTTGCAATCTTAGATAAGTCATGGGTAAATCATTTGTATTAAGTTATGTGCCACAGAAAACTTCTCACTCCAATCACTAATTTAGGGGGTGAGAGTTTGGACACGACGTCTACCTTGCTCTGATACACTTTGATCCCTTTTTCGCAAATGTTGTGTCCAAGAACAATGCCTGCACCATGAGGTGACACTTTTCCCAGCCCATCACTAGTTGCTTCTCTTGACATATTTTTAGAACTTGGGATAAGTTCCTTAAACAATTGTCAAAATCACTCCCATAGACGGAGAAGTCGTCCATTAAAACTCCCATGATGTCTTCCAAGAAATCATGAAAGAGCGAAATCATGCACCTTTGGAATGTCACAGGCATGTTGCATAAGTGGAATGGCATTCGTCAAAAGGCATAAGTACCACAGATGCAAGTAAAGGTAGTTTTCTCATCCGAGTAGATAGGAACTTGGTAGAATCTTGAGTATCCATCTAGAAAGTAGAAATATGAATTGTGAGCTAGCCGTTCCAAGACTTGGTCTATGAACAATAGTGGAAAATGGTCCTTCTTGGTGGTGGCATTGAGATTTCTATAATATATGCACATTCACCACCCGACCACAGTTTGTTTAGCTAATTCATTTCCCTGTTCACCTTTCACCACTGTCATTCCTATTTTTTTAGGTACTACATGTATCAGGCTTACCCAATTGCTCTCGCTAATTGGGTATATAATATCTGCATCACGTAGTTTTATCACCTCCTTCTTGACCACCTCTCTTAACATCTGATTAAGCTTTCTTTTAGGTTGGGCCAGAGGTTTAGTAGTTTCTTCCAAGTTTATTCTATGCATAAAAATGGCTGGGCTTAGGTCTTTGATGTCCTCGATAGAGTACCCTATATCTTTTCCTTGGGATTGAGTTCATTCAATAATTTCTCTTGTTGTCCCTCTATCAAGGAAGAGTTTACAATCACTGGATTTCTCTCTTTCATTGTCCAGAAATGTGTACTCCTTTGTGAAGTTACTTTAGTTCCAATTTGGGCTTGGGTGCTTCTTTTTCCTTTGGAGTTTGCTCAAGAGAGGCATATTTTATAGTCTCACAACTTTCATATTCTTCATCACTACAATTCTCCTCTGGTTGATTCAAATAATCAAGAATCTCAACAACTTCATGATCGTCGACATTGGGATCGTCGAACCTATTTTGGTCACGGGTCGCAGAGAGGTGATGTCACGGAGAGGCGGAAGGGGAGGTCGAGGTTGCGGGAGGGGGACTGACCCTAGGGGCGGCGCAAATCCAGGGACGGAGATACAATCACCAGAACATGTATTGGTTCCTCCTAAGAGCTCAAGCGAGGCTGAAGGAGTGTGAGGGACCCCGTCACCCCAGATCGTCATCAATACTACGACATCGTCCTCCTTAGTAAAATCCGTAGCCTCACCTGCTTCTACGACTCGACCGCCAAAGGAGTGTGGGGCCTCATCAGCAAGCTGCAAAGTGATCGACTGGCTGTCCACCAGTAGATCAGGGGTACCTTGCAAAGTTGCTCCTACGATTGACTTCATCGAGCCGGAAGTCATCGATGGGGTCAAATGTTTTTCCATCTCGAGTGAGGATGAACCCTTCCCTTCGTGGCAGGAGTACGCCTCGATTAGATTCACAGGGAGGAAACCTTTCCGTAGTCAGCTCTATGGTTGGATCCGCCGCCAGTGGAAGCCCAGTGGTGCGTTCGACATCATTGCAGAGGAAACGGAGGGATTCATCGTGAAGTTGCCGACGGCCAAGGAAAGGGGTAGGATCCTCGGTGAGGCACTGTGGATGATGGGCGGGTCTCTCGTCATCATCCAGGCTTGGGAGTCGGGTCTTCCGCTCCAGGCTCTTTCCTTCCCCAAACTCCCTATGTGGATCACGCTCGAGAATTCGGGGATGCACTGGACTGTGAAGAGACTCAGCGGTGTTGCGAGTTTAGTTGGCAAGCCCCTTGACATTGAAGACGCTAGCCTCTATGTCCATTGCCTGGGCGACACCACTGTATATGTGGAGATTGCAGCCAGCTCCGATTTCCCACAGAACGTTAAGGTCAGAGTCGATGGTAGTCACAGAAACCTAAAGGTCAGCTATGAGACAAAGCCTCAAGTTTGCTCTGGCTGCTCTCAGTTCGGCCACCATCTTCCCTCTTGTCCTAGTGCCACAGGGAGCAGGTCGATGCCAAGTCAACTGCAGTTAAGAGTCGGGAAGAGTGCAAGGAGGCAAGGTGCTCGATGCCCTGTTGAGGAGAACATCCCCTTCTGTGAAGATGATCCTAGGATTCTCCAAGAATCTGAGCAAAAGGTAGATGAAGCTCCCTATTATGTGCAGCCGGAACCAGATATGAAGAGCAGGTCTCCTGCAGAGAGTGAGGGCACTCTGAATTTGGACTGGGAGCTTTCTTATTCCAAGTCGATTGCTACCCCTCCCTGTTTGAAGCAACTTGCACATGATACAGGAATTGCTTTGGAATATCACTAGAAATACTCTTGGAATTCTGATGATGGATCCTTGATCAGTTCTGATGATCTTGACCCGGAGGTGTTAGAGGATTTTAGGGTGAACAAGGAACCAAGGTCAAATAAAAAGAAGAAGAAACACATGAGGACTGGAACTAAAGAGATTCCTATGATAGACTTCTCTGGGTCCGTTTAGAATCCCTTTTTTTGTTCCTTCCATGGTTGGTTGTGCCGGTATCTTATCAAGTGTAACACTCAGACTGAAGTGAGCTTGCTTTTCTGTTGATAAGCCTGGTCTGTAAGTGGCAGGTTGGACTCTTTTCGTGCAACACAACTATGTGGGTGTGCAGACTGTCAGTGTTCATGGATTGACGATGGATGGACGCTGAAGATCTAGGTTTTGTCCTGGATGGGGTTCCATTAGTCTGTAATGTTGCCTGAATAGTTACCTATCTTGTATGGAGCTGGGTTAGAAGTGGCAGATCACCTACCTCCAGGGAGTTTGCATGAAGTGGCAGGTCATGCATTTCTCATCTACTCCTTGTGCATCTCTCAACTATCAGCCAACTCAAGTTGCGGATTAAGATGTGTATGGCGAATGGTTTCTAGTTAATTAGCTAGGAGAATCATATAGGTATTTTTGTGGGTGTGACTAATGTTCCTATGTGATCTTCTTCTTCTTTTCTAATTTTGTTCTTCCTGATAGGTTTCTATGATGCTCTTAGTTTTCGGATATCTGAGGTTTTTTTTTCCTGGTTCTGATTTGATGTGCTCTTCCTGCGTGGAGGCACATAGATCTAGTTTTATTTTGAGGCACTTATGTACCTAAAGTTTTTTGGTTTTATAGTAACATGATTTTTTGCCGACAAAAAAAATGATTGTTTAAGGATCTCATGAATGGATCAAATATAACATTCTCCCCTTGGACCTCTTCACAAAACTGGTGGTAGTTGTTTAGGAAGTAGATTGACTTGAAGAGAGATGGCCCCCTCATGGAGTCTTGAACATGAAAATCGATGTGATCCTTTCATCCTCTAGTTGTAATGATCCTAAATTTGACATCTATCAATGTTGTCCCAGTGGAGAGAAATGGCCTTCCAAAAATCATTGGGCACATCGGGTTTTCTACCGTATCAATCATGACTATGTTGCATGGTATAAAAAATCATCCTAGTCAAATTGGGACATCTTCTACAATTCCTACATGTTTCTTAAAAGTGTGTTCAACTAATTGAATTCTTATTCCTAATTTGACCATACCAGTTAGTCCTAGCCTCTGAGCTAGAGAAAGGGGCATAAGACTGATGCTTGCTCTAAGATCTGCCAATCCTAGTCTTTTTTTGTTGTCTCCCTTATTGAATGGGATCACGAAGGCTCCTGTATTTTCTTATTAGCTGGCATCTTTGTCTGAATGAAGGCGGTGGACATCTTTACAAGCCTTACAGTTTCCACATGGTCTCCGCTTATTCTTTTCGTAGTCAGATCTTTGAAAAACTTTGCATATGTTGACATTTACTCAACGACATCAAGAAACATAATATCTATGTGCAACTTCTTCACAGCTTCCATAAACTTTTCATACCTTTGTTTCAAGTGAGCTTTGACCAACTTATATGGAAATGGAACTCTTGGTGAATAGGGATCTTGTTTACTAAGGTCTTCTCAGCTGATCATATTTCCTCTCTTTTGCAATCTTCTTTCCCTTGCCCTTCTCTTTTTCCTTGACCTTATTAGTACATACTTCCACTTTAAGTTCTTCTTCTATTATAAAAAGGTTCAGACTAGGATTCAACATTTGAGCTGCCTTCTTGGATGGTCCAATTTTTTGGTTCCTCTAAAACTTTTCTGGAATGGAGAGTGAACATTTTTGCATTCTCAATGTTAGAAGGCATCTTTCCTTACGGGTTCATCATCAACTCTAAAAGCTATGACAGTTGTTGATCGATTTGTTTCTAGTGGGTGTGCATGTCAGCCATCTGACTTGTTATGCCCCCAAGTTGTGTTTCGATTGTGCTTAACACTAGTGTTGGTAATAGCACTTTGAGTTAGATGCTCATTCACCAATGCTTGCCTCTATGCTAATTCATATAGTTTAGACATCATATCTGGTTGATTGTCATTTTTGTTTTGGCTTTACTCTTGTCTTGTCCCACTTGAATTCTATTTTGATTCCAGCCTTGGCCTTGATAGTTGTTTCTATTTTGTTGGTAAGTTGTGTTGCGGGTGAACAAAGTTGGTCTTGCACCTCTTTCAGAATATGGTGGTCTTTTAGGTGGGTTGTTCAACTGATGAGCATTTTTAGTAGTGTCCTTGTTCCCATAGGAGAAACTGGGATGATCCGGTCTCTTGAAGTTAGCATAAGATACATTTACAATTTCTTCTTCATCATCATCCTCTTCGTGTTGGATGTAGATGCAATTGTCAATACCATGCCCCTCTTCTCCACAGGTAACACATTTCATGACTTTTTTAGCTTTGCCCTTTCCCTTGGTTCTTGAATCCTTCAATTGTTTCACATCCAAAGTAATCTTCTATATTTGAGCAGGTATGGTGTCTAGAGCTTTAGACTCAACAATAGAGGTACACTCAGATGATACCTTTTTGGTTGTTCCTCTGTCATAATTTAGACCGGCTTGCAAGGCTTCCATATTATCAATGATCTTCATGGTATTCTTTGGGTTCTTACCAAGGGAGTTGTTTCCTACAACAACATTCACTGAAGTCCTTTTAGCTGAAGTAAGTCTGTCATAAAAGGTAGTGATTAGAAATCCCTTATCATTGTTATGGAGAGGGCTATCCCTCTGATACTATTGGAATATTTCCCATGATTCATACAAGTTCTAGTTTTTGTACAAATCCAGTGATCTCGAGCATGTTCCTGGGGGTTTTCTCAATTGGCTAGAAGTTGGTGACAAAAGCGTCAGCCAAGGGTGCCCATCCGTGAATGGTCTTGTCAGGAAGAGCAAGGTACCATGATAGTGCTTCGTTCCTCAAGGATAAGTTAAATACCTTACAGTAGATTACCTCTTGTTGAACCCTATTCATCTCAATGGTGTCACATATGTTTTTAAAGGCATCTAGGTGATGATAAGGGTTCTCATCTTGAGAATTTCCCCTGAAGGTTTTGTTCATGATCAAGGCAATAGCTGCTAGCTTGAATTTGAAGTTTGGAGCGTTGAACCTAGGGATGATGACTGGGCACCTGGATTCATTGACCCTGGTGGAAACCAATTCTTAGAGGGGAGGGCCTCTGTCATCACCGTTGTTGTCATTGTTGTAATGATTCCTTCAGTCCTTTTTGTGTCTATCATGACATCCTTCATCATGTTGTTCGTCATCACATCCCTCTTTGCGTTCCTCCTCATGGGGTTCTTCCTCGCGTTCTTTGTCATGACACTTCCATCATCGTGCTCCTCTTCACGTTCAAAATCATGATTGTCATTAAGGTGTTCCATCCTTAGGATCGGGATGACCACCCGATGAGGAGGCATGATCTTTTTGGCTGGTAGTTGTTACTGTTTCTTTATCTTCAGGCTTCCTAAAAAAATTTGCACAATCGAGTTAGAAACTAGATGTGTGAAAGAAAGTATTGGAGGCACTTAGAGTTATCAGACTTAAAAGTGTGCAGTCAAGTCTATTGCTAAACTTGAGGCATCAGTGTATGCTAAGTAGACTCAGATTCTCAATAGTATCGGTTACCTTCTCCCTGACAATGGTGCCAAAAAGTTGAACGACCTAAATCACATTTCCAAAATGGAGAGAATCTAGAGTAGTCAAACTCTTAAATTTATAACCTGACACTCAACCCCCCCCAACTATTATATAGGGTCCAATGTAGTAAATTAGGGTCGATCCATAGGGACAAGGGTGGTATGTGTTGAGATCATATATTCTTGTATTAGTTACACCAATCAAAAAGTGAGATAAATCGATGTGTTCCTTACACAATGACGATGCTTCCAACATATAAGAAAAGTAAAACAAGTACAGAAAAAAGAGCACGTAAAATCAAGGAATAAGATAATGAGTATGGATGGGGAACTTGGATTGGG
The DNA here is from genome assembly GCA_963693085.1 of Alisma plantago-aquatica. Taxonomy (NCBI): domain Eukaryota; kingdom Viridiplantae; phylum Streptophyta; class Magnoliopsida; order Alismatales; family Alismataceae; genus Alisma; species Alisma plantago-aquatica. The sequence goes on along the minus strand of OY856411.1, from coordinate 300,245,619 downwards.
TTTCACCATCTAAGGACTCTCACTAACATGCAATACTCACACTCATTTTATACCCTTAGAAAGTTTACAAGCACTCATCATAGATGTCTATTACCTCTACTCTAGAGTGTAGGATAGATCTAGATTATAAGGCTAACTCTCTATCTCTCGATATGGCAAATAAACAATCACAATAAAACCATATGATCACTAGCTTAAGCATTCCAACATCCTCATGCATTCATGCAACTCCATGACACTTAGATATGGTTAATACTACTCTTTAGAGGTACTAACAATCAAACATCACAAGATGGTATCTAAGCATACAAGTGAAGCATTAAGGCCAAGAGAATAGAGATATACTTTGCTAAGAGTAAATAATCAATAGATATAAGTAATTACATGTTGGGAGACCCTCAATGGATACCCCCAACCCAAGCTATATGTTTGGCCACTCATAGTGGTGAGTAGCATTACAAATTTACAAGTTTAATGAGACATGGAGAGGGGATGACAAAATGGATGAAGGAGGTGAAGGAGATGAACATATCTAGAAAAGAATAAGGGGGATACACCAATAGTAACCATGAACGATCAAGGTTGATGCACATATTCCTCATGTTTGAATCCAGTGATGATGTCAAATATGGTTGTGCCTTCTCTCTTGAAGATGGTTGGTGGTGCTTGGTGATGGCAAGGATCCTCTCCCTCCTTTGGACTCCTGTCTTTGGAGATCTTGGACCAATGGAATAGGTAGAGGGTGGCTGTGTAATGCGGTAAGACTTAGTCCTCCCTCTAAAGTCGTGACCCATTGGTAACGTTGAGGCAGTCAAGTATTTATAGGCGTGGCCTGTAGAGCAATTCCATCGACCGTCAGGATCTACGTTCAGTAGTCGTAGATGATGTATCTTGATCGGTCACTGGGATCCATGTCCAACATTTGTCAAGATGGTCCAAGCTATTGAGGTAGCATCTAGGTGATCACCAAAGTAGTTGAGTCTCGATGGTCGCTTAGGTTCTTGGCTCAATGGTTGTTGACCTTAGTTTTGATGATTGCTTAAGTGTGGGACTGTCAATGCTTATTGAGATAATCCAAGCCCAACGATCACTGATAATGCAAATCTAGGTGGACGTTGATAGCTCCAGGATTCACGATCATTAAGAATGCAACTCAAAGGTCACCAATGATATAAGGCCATAGGTCACCGATCCTCAAACTTCCTCTTGTGATATTTTGTGCAAATAAAAGATAAGGAGATGAAATTAGGTAGTTATTCCAAAAAGATAACAAAATAGATAGATTTATCAAAATAAAACATTGTTGACTCGATAATGTGAGGGTAAAGTAGGCATTCAAATATCCACAAATCGGATGTTATCAATAGAGAAGATAGAGTTAAGAAATTATACGTTATTATAATCTTATAAAGTAACTCCCTGGTATTAGTCTTGTGCTCATTTAACCATGCTTGGGTTGGAATATGAATTATACATGAAAATCTTACTAAAATGTTAATTTTATGGTGTTTTGGTACCATATGATGGAAAATCGGCATACATTGTAAGGTGGGACCCAACAGGAGATCCACTCCTTATTAAATCAAACAAGAGCCACCATACATAATAAACACACACCAAATTTTTAGGATGGATGATACTTTCATAATTGGATATCATAAAGATCAAAGTATAGTAGTAAAATATAATATAATGATTGTTTTAAATTTACAAGATACTTGATTATCTCCCACTTGAAGAATTACATGAAGGTATCAACTTTAAGATCTAAGTAGAGGGAAGTATGAGCTACATCAAGTCTATCTCCCACAAAGGTCAACTCTACTAGCCAAGTTCAGGCCATCATGTCAAATCTTACATGTCCATTACCTAAGGGGTTGGACGCATGCCCCACAAAAGAAGACTAAGCATAAGAATGGCGGTATGAGCATGTAAATAGGGATTGAGCCACATTATGGAAAAAGAATAACAATATATTTATCAAGGCTACCAATAAAAAGGGAAAGTGAACATCAGAATGGATATCAAAGAGAATAATTCAAAGTATATAAAAGATGCACTTTCCATATGTCAATACATAAACACATGCCACATAAGCACAAAAATAGATAAGGGCACACAACCCATAAAAATAATCAACAATTTAGCATGATAGTGAGATAAATACATCACTAGTAAAATATAAATAAACAATGCCATAACCCTAAAACCTGATAGAGAATGGCACATACCCAAAATCCCAAATATATAAAGGTGAGAAAAAACCTAGGTATGGAGCAAATAACCTCCATATCAAAATATAACATGGACACATATTCCAAAAATTCAAAGCATTTATATACCTCTAGGGTTACTGAATCAACAAGCATGCTATACTGTAGAGGAAAGTGAAAGTTTAGTTATAAGAAAGTTCCAATGATATTTCCATCACAAAAATGGATCATATTAGACATCCGCTACAAAAGTGGCAAAATAGTTCATCTCCACATTTAGGATTACAACATAAAAAAGGATGAACAATATACATCTTTAGAGTCCAATAGACATATCTAACAATTTTAGAAGATCAGAAGATCAACTTCAGAATAAAAACATTGACATGAGGCAACATCATATGACAGAGAAATTGTATAGGGTAATATCTCTCAAAGGACCAAGAGATAGAGTAACAGAGGTCATTACTCAATATAGTTAATAAGGGATGCAACATACATAAAGAGAGAGAAATATTAGATCAATTGATTAAAATGATTAAGGGGTACAACATAACTCAAAGACACACGTCAACAGTCAAGGTACAAATCCTACATCACATCAAGGTATTTCTTTCACCTAATATCACATTGAATATGCATATTAGTAAATAAGGTGTATATTATACACCCTAAAATATCAAGTTCTTTATTTCAATGAAATTAGGTTACGAAACGTATACATGTGGGTAGATTTTATTTTTCTGAATGAGTATTTATTTATAAATTTCTGATTTATACCAGCGAATAGAGTTTATTTTGTTGAACAAGTATTTATTTACAATTCCTAATGAATAAACAACAAGTTATGAATTTTAGAAGTTAAGTCAAGTTAATTTAATGAAATATTGAAATTATAAACCTTGTACAATCACCAATATACAACCTCATACGAGTGTTGGATCATATGTGTAATATGGCATATTATTACAATGCCATCAAATCCAAAGTTCACTTAATTTAAAAACATCAATGAAAGGATAAAAAATGAAAATTTCCATTACCACATGACAAAACCCATATGAAATTAAGGAATAAAAGCAAATAACTCATGTCAATGTTCAAACCAAACCCCAATCAAAGAATTAGCGATGATCAACACTAAAATAGGTGGAAGTCAAGAATCCAACTCACAAATTATTAAACCAAATCATTGGAAACAAATATCACAGGATCTAGTCAATCTCAAAGAATGTAAATAGAGGATCAAGTGACACCTAGAGCTCCCATATGCTGTTCTTTCGTGACTGGAAACAAGGAGCAGTACACGAGGCATAAATAAGTTGATCAAAATGGATAAGAAGCACAATGAGACCAAGAAAGTGCACAAGATGATCTTGCAAGGTCACAGAGAAGATAGTGGAGTGAATACTAAGCCAAAAGGGTGATAACAACATTGAAAATGCCAATATAGTTTCCGATGTCACAGAGAAGATAGGGGAGCAAATACCAAGATGAAAGGGTGATAACAACATTGAAAATGCCAATATAGTTTTCACAAAGTAGGGGTGACGAAGTCAAAGTTTGAATTCATAGATAGGCTAATTCATACTAGATAAATGTAAGATGGATTGAAATACGGGTATTAGAGGAAGCTTATAGCCAATTTGATTGGCTTTTGATGGTCAAAGAATCTCTGGGGAAAACAAGATGGTTAACGATGTAGATGGGGTTGGTGGCAGCAACACACGTCTCTTCTGACCCAATTGATGATGAAGAGAGGTTTTTCACAAGTTGGTGATGGTTCATGAATTCTTATATATATATATATATATATATATATATATATATATATATATATATATATATATATATATATATATGTGTGTGTGTGTGTGTGTGTGTGTGTGTGTGTGTGTGTATACACACACACACACACACACACACATATATATATATATATATATATATATATAAGTGTGAGTATTATGAGAGCTGTAAATCACATGAAGGAGAGACTGAAACCCTGAATTGGGCATTACCTAGTTTTGGGGAACAAGGATTTAAATAGGTATAGGTAGATGCTAAACTCAACTAGAAAAGCACTGGGAGAAAAATCACAAAGTTTTATGATCGGGAGAGGGAGAAATTGTTGAAGGAAAATCTTAGTAAACCAATGCACTATTAACAGTAGAAACTATCTTCTACCTATGGTGGGGGAAGAGTTGGGAACCATTAGATCTATATCTAACGACCAACACTCGACTTGTAATGCTCAGGCCCACAACCAAAGGCTCTAGTACAGTTTTAGGAATGACGACTGTCCCCATAGACCACCATTATCTTTAACGACCCACTTTGTCCTCACGCACAAGCCAGGATAAACTTCCCAACTCGTTACCTATCCTAGTACTACTATGGGCTGAGCACGCTTAACCAAATAGTTCTTTAGTGATGGGCTCCTTGAAAAGGAGGTGCACCTTGGTGATATGGGTAGTCTAATCATGTCTTTTAAGATTATTTTATCCAAGTCCTCAAATTCTGGGATGTTACAATGTCCCCCACTTAGACTATTGACGTCCTTGGCAAAGCTCAACTATACAGCCTCATAGTATTTTCCCATCTTAGTGCAGTCCCACAATGGCCCATAGACACCTAGTTCCTGATCACGTGATACCAGTGCAAGGATGGCATGCCCTATATAAGTATGGTTGTACATAAGTACCACTATTCTAGATATTCTAGTCAAACATTTAGCATGCAGTAATAGAGTGAAAATGCTAGTATTTTAGTCAATTTTTTATAATTGGCAATCATAGTAGCAGGGGTCCAGAGACCCATTATAACAGAGTAATTCAACCATCACAAGAATGTATATGAATCTGAATCAGGAAACATGAATGTCCAATAATTGAGTTCAAGTATATTTGATATTCAAGAGATGTCACATTAAATGAATTGGGTTTGAGTCAAATAATGCCCAAAATGAAATAGAGGATGTACGTACCTGACCTTCCCAACTAACCCTACTTCTAAGGAAACTTCCAATTTGTCTTTTTCCACCTAAAAGTGTTATATGTGTACACATGTTAGTCTACCAGAATATTCTTTAAAGTAAGATCACTTAATATTAAGTGATATTCTAAGCTAGATCAATTATGGTTATGCATGCCTTGCCTTCGACATGGAGTATATCAACATAGCTCTACCCATATCCATCTATCTATGCGATGAATACCATACTCATTGAGCTTGTTAAGCCTCATACATGAGATTAATTGAGGAAAGCTATAAGTTTTAGTGCATATCCTTAAGTGTTCATTTCTCTCATCTCCAATATTGTACGTAGTTTATCTAGTAATTGAGATGAGTAGGTTGACTATATAGGTTACATATTTTTTGAAGGCACTATGCTTGCAAACCAACTAGGATTGGGAGAACCATATATCTTCCTATAATGTTGGATAATCTGATGACTCCCTTAGGTGCCAATATGAGGCAGTGTGAATTATGTTAAGAGTGACATGGGGAATGGTGGTTATTGTTCCTTACTAAGGTTTGATAGAAGTTGTGAGTATGTGATAAGGAACCCTTCTCCCTCCTATACTTATGTATTAGAAATGCATTCCCATGGCCTTTTAGTTGCTTGAAGAGTAGACTCTTTTGTAAAATGGAGTGGTAGTGTATGTGTAGTGTTGTGGTGGCTGAATTGGTTATCAAATCATTTATTGTGCCAATTTTAGATTTACATCACAAAGGTTTTATCAATGAGATTATTTTCATTATTAATTTATATGTACAAAAAAAAGATTTTCAGATGTTTATTGATGATTTTTGGAACCAAGTCATCAAAACAAGAGAGTTTATTAGTAGGGAAACTCATTACTGAATAACACCTGACTAGCATGAACAACCTCTCACCCTAGGCCTAAATGTTATGTAGAGAGTGTGAAGATGAAGTTTCAGATATAGATTATCTAGTGGATGTATCCTTTTTGCCCCTCTAGATGGTTATATAGATTGATCCTTTTACATAGTGGAGTCTTGTATACCGTCATCAATTGGAGTTTAACTCATTTTAAGGACTAAATGAACTAAATATAGGTTAAAATAAGTAATACTTAGCTAACTCCTAACCAGATAAGTGGGTAAACCTTTCCAATTTTCTTACCATGAATGTTTCATTGATAATTCAAATAAGACTTAAAAATTTTCTTCACATATATGAACTGGTATAGCTTAGTGGGGTAAGTTATTAAAAAAATGATAAGCGGCAAGTTAAATCACCTTAATAATGAATACAATGATGATTATGATAACAACAGGTTTTGATGTAACTTCCCTAGCTCAACATCTTATATGAGAAGATTATAGGAAATTTTAGACATGGAGTGATATAGTGTCATTTTGGGATTGGACTATAAGTGTGATATGAGGTGATGTACAATGATTCACTATATTATGTAGACTAGACAACTATGCTTTGGTTGGGAAGCATAACTGAGTATGTATACCTTATTGTAAATGGATGGATTTCGGGGATGAAATCTCCTTTGAGGGGTGGAGTATTGTAACATACTTGAATCTAGGTTTTGTGACTTAGCCCTCCATTTTTCTAGGCCCCTTATAATTATGTTAATATCTGGATTTTTTCCTAATTTAAGATGTATTATAATAATTTAAATTCAAATAACATAATCTCGTTTAAAAATCCTTAAATATGTGATATTAGAATGACATAGCCAACCTAAGTTAATAGAAAATTTTGATATATGAATACACAAATTAATATGTTTGACTCTAATTTTACTCTCTTGAATTTTAGGATTATAATATAAAAGAAATTTATTTAATAGGATATAGTGTGTCACCATTGACAAAATAGGAAGATTAAATACATGTAATGAATGATGAATATACAATTAATGAAATGTATTATCAAACATTTTCAAAATATGAAATTGATGCCAAAGTTGAGTTACCACACCGTAATCAGCCTACCCATTAATTCTTGTATCAGTACGACTTTGGTTTGATGTTTAATTTAAGTGATTAATAATCCTAGACTTACATAAATATATTGAATTATTACTTTGGGTGCCATCGTGTGTCCATATAACATGACAAGTTTCTCCTCTCTTTGATGTTATCCTTGCCTCCCTTTCATGTTGTGACACACTATCATGATAATTGAGGTTTACTCAAAACAAAACACGCAATCAACTACTAATTAACCACATAGTCAGAAAAGAGGAAAAAAATTAAGTCAGTTTAAACATCACTAACAAGTTCAAAAGCCATTTACATATGAGTCCAATGACCTGCATATATGCACTTACCATATTAGGTATTTACATATATGTTCAGTGGCTGAGGCCACAACCTATATACAAAATATGTATTCCACATATACATGCCATATACACACATCAAATACTGCCAAAAACTCAAGTCAATATACATTTTATCTACAAAACATCCCTTGCCATTGATTTCCATTTGCAAGCAAGTTATAGAGCTTCCTATACCAAGGAAGGTTCGTACAAAAGGTTTAGTGTCCATCCAAGAAGATAAACTACTCAAGAATCATCACTTAATCTTAAACCCTAGACAAAGATAACATCTTTCCACTTGGAACTTCATTTTAGAGCAAGATCATGTGCATGCAAGGTATGCGTAAGAAATAAACATGGAGAAAGTTACATAACTCACCTATAGGATGAAGATGAAGCTCTAAATAGAAATTTATATTGAGGAAGGAGAGAAGAAAACCCTAGTTTGAGCACTCCTCTCAGCTAAGCTAGCTCCTTCTCAAAAGGCAAGCAAACCCTAGGTGAAGGAAGCAAGAAAGAGATGTTGTTCAAGCTCTAGAACATACTCCACCATGGATCTGAATAGGAAGATGGAAGAGGAAGGTGGGACAGAAAGGAAAACGAAATAAGGAAGGGAAATATCACTTACCTAGGCCAAAAAACCAAGCAAGGAAGCACCAAACGACCTCAACTAGGTTAGATCTAAACCCTAGGTGCACATGCAAGCAGATCGGCCACCTTATTCTACCTTGAGCTCCTTATTGTACACCATAAAAAAGGGGGAAGAGCTCTAAAAATCAAGTAAGAAGAAAGGTGGGTCCAAAGGGTTTGTTTGCATGGAAGGAGGAATGTTTCTAAAGCTATGGGTGAGAGAGAAGAGAGGGTTAAGGTAGCCTACCATGCTTGCATTGTGTGCATGGCCTAAAGAATCACGTTCATGAAAAGTAGTAGTTCCATATGTTTTAGAATCTATGGGATCCATATGGTATTGAATCCCAGGCCAACCATTGACCTACAACACAGGGGAACCATCGGATGTTGATCCTTTAGTCACAAGGGTGAAAACCCTAGATCCACCATCGGTTTGCACCTCTACTTGGTGAACCATTGATCCAAGGAGCTTCTAGAGAGGAAACCATCGAACCTCACACCTAAAGGGACCACCATAGGGTCCCAAAACCATCAGATCCCAACTCATAAGGATAACCATCGAGTTCTTCCCCCAAGGTAGCTCATCCATGAGAGCAAACCCCAAACTCAACCCTAAATAGGTGTCACCATCAAACCAATGTGTAAAAAGGATCCCCAATGCACAAAAAACTAAAGAATGATAAGAAAACATGTGAGGAACACCAATAATGTGACAAATTGCAAGAAAAACCATAGATATGGGTAAATTGCATAAAATCCCAAAATAAGCATTTAATTTCATAACTTGCTCAAACAATGTCCAAAGTGGACCAAACATGAAACTTAAGCTTGTCACATGATATCAAAGTACACATTAGGTTTAATAAAGGTTTTAGGAATACAATTATGATAATAAAGAATGTTCATCCCAAAAGCAAGGTCATGGGTCTTACACATGCATATCACAAAATGGCCGCAGACCATCGTGACTGGTTCCTTCTCTCCACCTCCCCTTCTTCTTCTCCCCCTATTCCTTAACTTCTCCCTAATACCTCTCTTACTCAACTTGTACTCCTCATTTTTGGCCCTCTTCTTTCCCAGAGTTCTGTAAACACTAGCCACCTATCTTCTACCCCTTTCACCTTGCTCTTCACCCTTTGCAGCACGTCGACAACACACTACCATCACCACCAGAGAAGCCAGCAGCCACACCCCTGATTGTACCATAGTGATACCCTATCTCTCGCTCGCCTATGACTAACCCAGAGTTTTAGCCATCATATTCCCTTCCTTGCCATCCTCTCTTCATCAACACCCCCATACATCAGTTCATATAAACTCCATGACCATCGACAACCTACAACACCAAAGAAAGTGGTGTTGCCATCCAGTCTTCTTGCCACATACATGTGACCACCCACCATACGCCCTCTCCTTACTCTCTGGCTCTCTCTCTCCTCTTCTTCTCCATGCCTTCTATACCCAAATAAACCCTAGTGGCCCTACTACTTGTATCCCCCCTGCGCTCAGCCACTGCGGCAATAGAGAGACACCACCATCGCTCATTATGGGGAAATTGTTAGCTCCCCAATCATGATCACATGATCACAACATTGAGGCTTCTCTTGCCCTACATGGATGCACAACCTGACCTTTCTTAATAAAATTGCAAATTGCCACCATTAACTCTCCCCTTGTGCCATGACAACCATGACAACGACAAGATGCTTCCATGATGATTGATGGCTCAGCTAGCCACTAGAAGTCAATGGAAGATGATGGCTATGCTAGTCGCGGGCAATGGCATACATTGTATTGACAACCCTCATCAATGTCTTGTACCCATATGTAGAGATACTTCTCCTCTTCTCACCTTGTCTGCAGCCACGACCAGACCTTTCTTCCCCACCCCTCCTCTTCTCTTTTTGTACCCCTAACTGAACCAAAAAACCCTCTCACTGCCTTGGCCATTACCGGCCTCATCCATGGAGTTCAAAAGGTTTAGATGTCACCATGGATAGAACAAATGTTGGCTTCAATGTGAAGTCATTATCGATCTAACCCAACAAGCAAGGATGAAACAACACCATCATCAAACCTTCATCGGGGACTACTTGTTGATATCGGCTATAAAACAAGGTTTGTTCTCACCTCTTGTATTCTGATTTTTAACTCAAATGATAAGTGGATCTAAGCCCGAGTGAATGCATACAAACACAAAAATGTTAACTTGGTTATCTTAGTAGAGTCCTTTACATTTATATGTATACTTATACATATCACCATAGAATGCATAATGTACTACTGTATTAGTGATACAAGTAGGTATAGTACCATGTTGCTCCCTAAAGTTTACTCTTCAATCGATCTAATTATGAAGACTAAGTACGACAATGATCCAATAAATACCTCGAGTAATTAGGTAATCGTATGTCTCACTCATAAAACTCTATAACATACACTTATAGGTAGAAACACACACACACACACAGATATATATATATATATATATATATATATATATATATATATATATATATATATATAGTAGAGCAGTATTATCAATACATAGAAAAAGAGTAGATTTTTCATGTAATTTAGTCAGTATAAATCCATATCATCATCTAATGACATATTAGGTAATCAAATGATAATAATGAGTGACATCTATATACAAGACTCATTCGGAATGGAACGACAAACTAGTGAATGAATTGCATCATTCAGTTATTGTATTAATGAGAGTATACTTGTGTATAGTAAACTGGTAATTATATGTGTAGAATTCATGAACCTAAGGATAATACAATACATCCAACATGTATCATATTTCATATAATTCTTGCAACTAAATTGAGTTCAAACCTAGCCATAATAAGGAATGGGTTTTTTGATCAATGAAACATAGGTTCTAATCATATGTGCATACCTAAGTTCTTTTGTGGTGATTGAAAAGAGATATACAATTTTGAGTAGCTTATAATGGTTATATCTCTACATAAATATATACTACTCTGTGGAAAATGAACACCTATAAATGAGTAGTAAAGATACTTTAGGAAATTCAACATCAATCAATAAGTCACAAGTTCAAAATTGAAACACCTTTAGTAAATTCTTTGATTAAGTGATCTCACTTCAAAGAATATTTTGTTAGACTAATGTGTCTATACATATAAAACTTTTAGGTGGACAAAGTTGAATTGGGAGTCCCCTTAGAAGTAGGGTTAGTTGGGAAGATCATGTATGTACATCCTCTAGTTTATTTGGAAATTATTTGACTTAAACCTAATTCATTTAATGAGGCATCTCTTGAATATAAAATCTACTTGAAATCAATTGTTGGACATTCATATTTCCTGATTTGGATCAATATACATTCTTGTAATTGTTGAATTACTCTGTTATAATGGGTCTTTGGATCCCTACTGCTATGATTGCCATTTTATGTGAAATTGACCGAAATACTAGTCTTGTCACTCTATTATTGCATGCTACATGTTTGTATAGAACATCTAGAATAGTGGTACTTATGTACAACCATACTTGTATAGGGTGTGTGTGTTCTGCCCAGGGTGTGTGTTTCCACCCTTATTTCTTTTTTGCCATGATCCTATGGTGTTATGGCCCTCTTTTTGGTATATTTAGTCTACATTGTTATACATGCAAAACTTATTGTTTCATATTGAATTTTTGATAACTGTTATGGTAAGAAACTTTAAGTCTCATGCTTATACTCTGATTTTAATATGCCTCATTTCTCTTGTTATAATTCTTTTCTTATGTAATTACAAATAGCCCCCTTCCTGTAGGAACATATATTTTTGCTCCTTTAACCTGATACAATGCTCAAATTGTTTATTATATGTACATAGTCAGCCTTTATTGATCTATACCTAGTTTCCTATGTTCTGGGTGATGTTCCCTTCCACTTAGTTGTAGGTATATTACAAGACAAGGATGCATGACTATTGTATATAGACTTTTAGACCTAAGGATGGATTGGAATGGTCGGGTTGCCCTCTGCAACGATTTCTGCATGTGATTATATTTATTAGATGTATATCTTTTTTACTTTTCTATACCACCTTTTATGGTGAGGAACAATTGTAAATGAATCATAATGTAACTTTATAATAGTTTTGTTTATGTTGCTTTATTATTACATGGCTTTTATATTATACCATTTGAATGGATACCCTTTTGGGTTCCACTCTTTACATAACCACTTAACAAAATAAGGAAAACCAAATTGGAAAATCTTTAAATATCCAGAAAACTTTAGTTAAAATGTATCAAATTCTTTCCTTGTTAAACTGAGGGTGAATATGCTATTCATTTAAGCCTAAATTTGGTCATTTATATAATTGAGGGGCGAGGAATCTGGTTCTAAAAATAGTTTTGAATTTTGAGACTTTCTTTTATGAGTTACTATATAATTATGATTTATCTCTTTTATCTTAGTATTTATTATTATATTATCCAATTATCATCAATTTTTAATATTTAAACTATTCTTATTCACATATTTATAAAAAGATTTATGGTGTATTATATTGCACGAATTTCCATTTTTTACTTATTTAACTGATTAGTCCATTACTTTCAACATTAACGTATATAATGGAACACTATTCATATCCATTTACATGAAATATTTAGTTGTTATTCCATTTGATATATTAATTACATTATACCTCTGATTAGTCATATTTTAGTCTGCCTACATTAGTGGACAAAGAAGCATATATCACTTATGATAGGGATTATCTACATACTAAGAATCACTTAGTTTATTATGTCTAATTTTATGCTTATTAAGGTATCTTATGTTAGTATGACTCCTAATGTTTCTAATGCATCATATGTGGTACCAAACATGGGTAGTTCAATTTAGCTAATTAAAAATTAGGGTTTAGGTTCCATACATTCATTTCATCACCTTATAATGGTTTATAGATCTAGGGAATGATTACAATCTCATGTAATCTTAGCTTAGGTTTACACTAGAGTTTCACATTATATGTGTAGCATTACAAACAAGTGTATTAGGGTTTATATATAACCTTGTTTGGCCAAAACTAAGCATATAAGCATACAAGCATCACATCCAAGGGATTAGGGTTATCTAGAGTCCAGATGATAGATTTAGGTATGTTAGATACATGCTATTCTTATTGTTTAAAAGTTGATCTATAATGTGTTTGAGGCTTTCATTTAACTATTTTATTGTTGTAGTTTCATTTAAAATAGACCTATTATCTCAAAGTAGCTCATCTACGCATAAAGATAGTCCTTTTATGTGCCTCCTTGTAATTGGTACAACTTCCACATGCTTTTTAATTAAAGCTAATTTTTTTATGATGGTATATTACTATAGTATGAAGTGTGGTCCAAAATTTTAGGTTGTTATGATATTCCTACAAGATATTTGACTTAATGTGGCCTTATATGGTGAAATTGTCCTGTTAATGGCTACTGTTGATGGTTTGTGCCCTGATGAGTACTTTAATTACATCTCAAAGTTGTACACACTGAATTGATTTATCAATGAAGCTAAAAGTAATTGTGAACCAAGAAGTATAATTATATGAACGTGCATAAAACACACCACAAGGGTAACTAACAAAGTAAATAAGAAGTAACTATGCGGGTCTCTTAATCCAATGTTAGTTTTAAAAAAGGATGCTATCATGTTCCTAACAAAGAATTTTATTGTGGTAATTACCTTCTTTATATGTCGATATGTATTACATATCTCCTCATTTTGTGATGTTCAAAGATTAATTAACAATATGATAAAATGTGACACTATAAGATGTACGAGATATACATGTAGGCTCAATGCCTTGATACCTTAAGAAAAATGATATGGGTGTCATCACTAAAATTATGGAAGGGACCAACGATTGAGGATAACCATATTTTAACATAGATATATTCAACCCTGAGTAAAATAGCCCATGTTCATGCCTTGTTTAAGGCTTTCGTTCCATAATTTATTGTTTTTGGTCCTTTTTGTGGCCGAGATTGGTACATTGGGCCTTATTGTTCCCTGATTTGATAAGTTGGACTCTGGTATGGACAAAGGTGGTTATGTGATACCCTGATTTGGGTGGTTGGTATATGTGAATACATTTTATATCTTTTGGAGTTTTTAGACTTGATTCATGTTGTGATTACATCTCTATGCCTCTTTTTTAACTTGTTTGGTGTAATCAAAATATGAGTAATTTGCTTAATTAAACAAGTTTAACAATCATGAAGTTCCCTGAGTCCATAGATCTATATCACGAGGTCAGTTGGGTTAATGGTGAAATGAGTTAATCTTGCAACAATTTGAGAACTGTGAGACGATTCTCAAAGTGTTGTGTTGGGATGCTTGTGTTTTGTACATCCTAACTTCTTTAAATCTTGTTGGGACTCGATCACAAATGATGGTCCAGTGATATGTGATGGAAATTGGTTTTATTTGTGTCTTGATATCATTGGGTTGTATGCCCTATTTTCTTTATGTTGCAAAATGTGTATCTACGATAGATATGTGATATATGTGGACCAACTTTAAGCAATTTACACTAGATCTGACCTTTTTGAACTCTACCTTTATTTAACCTTGCTTTGATCTAAGGTGTGTGAAGATCGATTGAAGTGCAGTAGTCCTTAGATCTTATAAAAGCTAGTTTGTACATCACATCCACTAGCTAGTAGTTCCAGCAGTACACCTCAAACTACACAAGGATTAATAAAACAAGTTACTCACTTGTGTATTATATATGTTTAGGTTGTTACTTACAAATTACAATGGGTGTAGTATTGTATTTCTTTAGTTCCTACGTATAATGTATTTGATTCATACTTTGTATATGTATTCATTCTATATATGCTTATTATTTTCCACTTGTTGAATGTAGTCTATAAAGATGATTAGTACTTGATGAAATATCATATATAAATATATTTGCATTACAACTCTTGGGCGTGGAGCGGTTGTCCCCCCCGAGCAGATCTGGTCGTCGGCAGATAGGGCGGTCCTCGGCTTGGAGTGAGATGGAGGCGGGGCGCAGCGCCGTTGCTAGATCCTAGGTCGCGCGGCAGCATCAACTTGTTGTTGACTCCACCTCGTTTATAGGGACGGGTGGAGAGGAGCCGCCCCTGTTGGATCCGATTTCGAGCACGGCTGCTTCACCCTCCCGTCCTCCTTCTCTAGCTCCTGCTTCCCGCGCTGGTCTTGGCAGACGGCCTAGGGACTCCGCTTTGTGGCGGAGCCTCTTGATCGGGGGTCATCACGCTGGAGTGCTGATGGGCGGTCGAGAAGACAAACTTGGCCGCGGGTGTCAGCGGAAGCCGGCGTCGTCGCCCTTGACAGCACGAGCTGCAGCAGCGCGATGCGCCGCAAGGTCTCTGTGACCTGGTGCTGTTGCGTCGCCGCGTTGAAGTTAGGGGGTCTTCTCCTCCTTCTTTGTTCGCACCTGCTCTGCGGTGCTTGAGGGCTCCTCCGGCTCGGCGGGTCTGTTCCTCGGCACCTCTGGTGGCAGTGCGGCTGACGTTCGTGTTGGGCGACGAGGGTCTGCCTTCCCCAACATGCGGATTCCTCGAGGTCAGCAACGTGGGTTCTAAGCTTCATCTTCTATGTGTGGCTCTTCGTAGCCGTGAGTTCGTTCGCCCTCAAGGTGTTCGACGAGGGGCCTCTGTGTAGGCAGGGACCTTAGGTGGGTTCGGATCCTGAGGGTGGCTTGTTGATCCTCTTCACCACCTTACCTTGCTGCTGCTGCGTGAAGTCAAGCCCTGCTGGGTTTGATCCTTCAGCTGATTGCCGATGATGAAGAGGGGATAGCTCTCTACTTGAATCCCACACATTCAGGGGATGTTTTCTAACGCCAGTGGGGGAATGGTGGTTGGCTATCTCAAGGACTTTTGGTTGTCAGCAAAAGGATGCACCCCGTCTGTATCTTGACTCCTCTGCTTCAGCTGGCTCAGAACTCCTTTAAGGTGTCGGAAGTTATGCTGTCAAGTGCATCACTATGGGTGGGCTTAAGAGGGGGGCTGATCCCTTTCTTTAGCCCGTTCTGATGTTGCATGCTGGTAATACCTTCGGGTGCTTGCTGTTATGGTAAAGGTCTTTTTGGGTTTTTGCCTGTGAGAGACCTGGTCTTGAGTAGTAAGAAGGTTAGGGACTTCATGGCTAGTTACAGGCAGGTTTGCTAGTTTTTGTTCTATGTCATTTTACTGTTACTTTTTGTGGGTACGTTGAATGCATGTAATAGTGACTTGTAATAGACTTCTCCTAGTAGGTTTGTCTGGTCCTAGCTTTCTAGTTGTTTAGTCTTCTTAGATTCGTTTTGGTTTAATTTCCTGAGTGTCCTCCTGCGTGGGGATCTTGACCCTAGTTGAACTTCTTAGCTGGGTACCCGGTGCCCAAAGCTTTTGGTATTAATAGTAACACGCTTTTTGACCGACCAAAAAAAAAAAACTTTTGCTATATCACATTGTTGGGACTTGGGGTCTCACCTATGTGCTTCTTTACATCTTTTAGGTATGTTGGAGTAGTGGAAATGACTTGTTAATCAATATTTAATAAGAAATAATGTAGTTATATCTAGAGTGTCCATGCACTCCCACTTTCCTTAGAGATGGATGGGTAGTTGATATGATATATGATAAGTTTCTTTACTAAATTTTCTCGTATGGTTACACGTTGTAAGTTGGTTTATACCTATTATATTGTTGTATATTTAAGGATGCAAATCATCATGTAATCCTATTTGATGAAGTTAATAAAGAGGTCTCACTTTCTTCTCATATCATGTCTTCTCTTGGAGTGGATCTAATGTGAAGTGATACACTTATATACAACATCGTGTGAGGTTTTATGAGAATTTCTTGTTGTCAGACTTCACGTGGATCAAGTTATTTGATTTTTTTACTTGATTTTAAGTGATTATTTTAAGATTTGTCCTAATGGTCATTTGGGAGTTGATCAATGGGATGATTCCTCACAAAAATTTATATGAACTACAATGAATCATTAGCTGAGCAAAAATCATACAAAATAACAAGTAAAGTTGTAAACAAAGAGTAGGTTTGAATAAAATTAACATTACCAAATAAGTAAATAAAGGTCGTAACAAGGTAAGTGGGTCTTGTCCTAGCATTTATTTAGTATGATTCAATAATAAGTATTATAGTTCTTGTAAAATATGATCTCTCACTTGTGGCTAATGTTGTTACAATGTAATGAAGTCACTTTGGTGCTCTGGATGTTTTTCTATGTTTAGTCCCTTAATTGTGTCACATTAAACCATCAATAGATAAGAAAGTAAAGATGTTCAATGTTAATGAACGAGTTCCTCTTTTTCTTTCATGCATATGAACGAAATACTAAAGAGATAATGCTTAGACTTAAATAAATATAATGTGAAATGATGACGAATGCAGGATAACCTTATAGAAAGTTTCCTTGAAATACTAGAATGGAAATTAATAGTATACTGCCATAGATGTGCAACTATACATTAAGGGCTTTCGAGCCGTAGATGCATGGTAGTGTATTGAATGTACTTCGGGGCCAATATAGAGGGTAATTTATTAAATATGCAGACACTATGAAAGTAGAAAGAATTATTGGACTAGTATTAACTATTTTGTTACATTATGTTAATTTATGTCTAGTCTATTTATGATATGTCTTAATAATAATAATATACTCAAGCACTTAAGATGATGTTTAATTCTTGATTTGTGCATTGATGGTGAGGTGATGTTTGCATGTGAAGAGTCATACCAAGAAGAGCCTTGTTTGGACATATAAGATTGCATAGAGGACTTATACATAGTAGGCCTTTGTGTTGGTGGGGTGTCATTTGATGAATCCCCTACTTTGATTAGCCTAATTTTGTTTTCTTTTCTTGTTGCAATTTTTAAACATGTTGAACACTATGTTTCTCCATGTTAGTAATTTTTTAATTATTGGAAGTGATTATTATATTTGACATTGCAGTTTGGATAAAAAACTTTATGATTCACTTATGGTGAAGGAGGTAAAGGAGGATGAACAGATCTAGAAAAGAAGAAGGGGGATACACCAACAATAACCATGAATGATCAAGGTTGATGCACGTCTTCCTCAGGTTTGAAATGGTGATGATGTCAAAGATGGCTATGCCTTCTCTTGAAGAAGATGGTCAGTGGTGCTTGGTGACGACATGGATCCTCTCCCTCATTTAGACTCTCATCTTTGGATATCTTGGACCAATGGAACTGGTAGAGGGTGGTTGTGCAACGCGACAACACTTCATCCTCCCTCTGATGTCGCGACCCCATGGTAATGTTAAAGCGGTTGGGTATTTATAGGCATGGATTTTGGAACAATTCCATTGACCACTAGGATTTACGTTCAGTGGTCGTTGACGACGTAGCTTGATCGGTCACAGGGATCCATGTCCAACAATTGTTGAGATGGCCCAAGTTGTTAAGGTGGCACCTAGGTGGTCGCTGAAGCTGTTGAGTCTCAGTGGTCGCTTAGGTTCCTGGATTAGTGGTAAATGACCTTAGTTTTGACGATTTCTTAAGTGTGGGAGTGTCAGAGGTCATTGAGATAATCCAAACTCAGCGATAATTGATAATGCAAAGCTAGGCGGACACTGATAGCTCCAAGATCAGCGGTCATTAAGAATACAAATAATAGGTCACTGATGATATAAGGTCATCGGTCACTGATCCTCAAACTTCCTCTTGTGATATTCTGTGCAAATAAAAGATAAGGAGATGAAATTAGGTATTTATTCCAAAAACATAACAAAATAGATAGATTTATCAAAATAAAACATTGTTGAGTCGATAATGTGAGGGTAAAGCAGACACTCAAATATCCACAAATTGGATGTTATAAATAGATAAGATCAAATTAAGAAATTATATGTTATTATAATCTTACAAAATAACTCCATGATATTAGTCTCGTTATCATTTAACCATGCTTGGGTTAGAATTCGAATTATATGTGATAATATTACTAAAATGTTATTTTTATGGTGTTTTGGTACCATATGATGGAAAATTGGCATACATTATAAGGTGGGACCGAAGAGGAGATCCACTCCTTATTAAATCAAATCAGAACCACCATACATAATAAACACACACCAAATTCTTAGTGTGGATGTTCACTTGATCTTTCATAATTGGATATCATAAAGATCAAAGTATAGCATTAAAATATAATACAATGGCTATTTTCAATTTACAAGATACATGATAATCTCCCACTTGAAGAATTACATGAAGGTAACAACTATCTAAGTAGAGGGAAGTCTAAGATACATCAAGTCTATCTCCCACAATGGTCAACTCCACTAGCCAAGTCCAGGTAATCATGTCACATCTTACATGTCCTTTACTTAAGGGGTTGGACGTATGCCCCCACAAAAGAGCACAGTATATATGGTGTCAGCATAAGAATTTCGATATGAGCATGTAAATAGGGATTGAGAAACATTATGGGAAAAGTATAACAATATATTTATCAAGGCTTCCAATAAAAAGGGAAAGTGAACATCTGAATGGATATCAAAGAGAACAATTCAAAGTATATAAAAGATGCACTTGCCATATACAGATATATAGACATATGCCACATAAGCACAACAAATAGATAAGGGCACACAACCCATCAAAATAATCAACAATTTAGCATGATGGTGAGATAAATACTTCACAATGAAATATAAACAAACAATGGCGGTTAGGGCACATGACCCTAAAACCTGATAGAGAATGACACATAACCAAAATCCCAAATATATAATGGTGAACAAAAACCCAAATATGGAGCACATAACCTCCATCCCAAAATATAACATGGACACATAACCCAAAACTTCAAAGCATTTATATACCTCTAGGGTTACTGAACCAACATGCATGTTATAATGTAGAGGAAAGTGAAAGTTTAGTCATAATAAAGTTCAAATGATATTTCCATCACAAAAATGGATCATATTATACATCCACTACAAAAGTGAAAAAATAGTTCATCTCCACATTTAGGGTTACAACATGAAACAAGGATGAACAATATACATCTTTAGAGTCCAACAAACATATCTAACAATTTTAGAAGATCAAAAGATCAACTTCAGAATATAAATACTCACACGAGGCAACATCATATGAGAGAGAAATTATATAGGGTGATATGTATCAAAGGACCAAGAGATAGAGTAACATAGGTGATGCGATGATTTTGAGTCGCATTTATAGACCTGTTTTATATGTGGTTTGTGCTCTTATTAGTCATTTTTATGGATAATATTGCATAATTCACTCATTTCAGTCTTTGCCATCATTTTATGTCAAATCCCCTTAGTTTTATCATTTCGAGCATTATTTATCACATTATCATAATTTGTGTGGATTTATTTGATCTGGTCTTTAAATTTCAGGAAAAACAAGTATCTGCTTCCGTCGATACCATCGACGGGAGTCGATACCATCGACTTGACCGCAGGTTGCCAGCCGAAAGGAGCAACAAAGAGTCGATACCATCGACGTTGATGTCGATGGTATCGAGACGTCTTCAGATTGCTGGCAAAGGAGCAGTCGATAGTATCGACACCAAGTCGATACCATCGACACATGGAGGTTACAGCGTCGCTTAATGACAGAACCGACGCCAAAAAGGGAGGGTCGATACCATCGACCCGCGTCGATGGTATCGACGCCGGCAGATATGCGTTGGATTCATTTCGATCTCAATCGGACGGCTGGAGTTAATTGACGACCTAATTAGGGACTTATACCTAATGACGGCCGCCCAGACGAGATGATCATCTAATTTGTCATTGCACAAGTGTCGAGGAGCGGGAGAAAGGAGAAAGGAGGCCAGAAGTTCATCCATGTCGATCCGGACGCTGCCGAAGACGAATTTCACCACCGAGAGGCGGGAAAGCTCGTGTTCTACGCAAAGGATCCACCGGTTCTCCTCCATTCAGGGGTTTTCCCATTTGATTCACGTTTTTCATATGATTTCCCCTATTTCTACCATGTATTTGTGCAAGATGACCATGGGGGCTAATCCCCTCCATCTTTAGGACCGGGAGTAGCCCGGGAATGCATTGTATGACAGTTTTATATTAATAATTCATATTTTCTCTCTTAAATCCGTGGTATAGTTTCGTTTTCTCCATATATTGTTATGTTTGATCACCATAATAATAACTTAATGCCCTTAATCACTTCGACAGAAGGATTAACGGTTGAAAAAGAGACGAAACCTACATTAATCGATAAGTCCCTTGACAAAGGAGGTGTAAAATTAATGGTGGAAACTGAGAGATCGGTTGTAATGCGCTTAGTTTAGGGGAATGATTACTACGACGGTGGAATCAACCTAAACCTAAGTAGTGAATTACACCACGACAGTGGGTAATTCTGTTTTCAGGCCACTACCCGGCAAGAGAGAGAAGATTGAGGAGTTATATGAAACTTAATGCAATGTTGACCCGCGGTGAAACCGAAATCCTAAAGATATCCTTTTGAAATGATTAAATTAACCTTTAATCCATTGTTTGCTTTGTTTTATTTTTATTTTCTTTTAATTTCGACAACAAACCCTACTTTGTTATCCGGCTTAGCTGATCGCAAATAGTTAGTAGAAGTCTCCAATAATTCAACGTATCCCTGTGTTCGACTCGGGCCTCACAAAGGCCTATATTACTCGACGCGTACACTTGCGTTTTTAGCGCGTAGGAAAATACACGTCAAGTTTTTAGCGCCGTTGTCGGGGATACGGCGAAATTGTTGGCACTTCGAGTGCTACGAGCGGCCACTCTAGGCCACATTTTTTTTTATAATTTTCATTCAACTTCAAATATTTTCTTTCTATTGTTCGTTCATCTTTATACTCGTCAAAGCACTGTACTGAACTCGAATTTTCCTATTTCAGGTACTGTGTATAGTGCATACACATAGTACAGACTACGACAATCGCACACCCGAGGTTCCGTTTCCGGGACCTGGAGACGAGGAGCATTCTGAGCACGAGTACCAAGAAGAGATAGACTCTGAATCTGAAGCAGAAGACATGGCCGAGCCATAGACAATATGGGAGAAGATCAAAGCTTCTTCCTCATCAGCTTCAAAGGGGCCTATAAAAAAGCAGGCGATCAACATACCGACATACAAGATCGATCCAGCGTTGATTAACTTGGTAAAATCAAATGAATTTCATGGGTTGAAGAATGAGGATCCTGTTGCACATATCAGCCAGTTCGTCGAAAACTGTGACATGGTGAAGATAGACAGGTTTCCACAAGATGCTTTGTACCTCAAGTTGTTCCCAAGTTCCTTGGCAGGAGCAGCAAGAGAATGGCTACATAACCTCGATGACGAATTTGTGGAGTCTTGGGATCATATGGTGGAGGTTTTCTTCGAGAGGTTTTTTCCTCCTGAGAAGACCAATGACATGATTAGGAAGATTCACAATTTTACCCAACAGGCGGGTGAAACATATTCTGAGACCTGGGAGCGATTTCAGGTTATGTTGAGGAGATGTCCGCATCATGGTTTGGACAAAGAAACACAAGTGAAAATCTTTTATTTTGCTCCCTCCGAGCATGATAGGAGTAATTTGGACTCAGCCGGGTCGGGATTTTTCCTAAATAACACTGACAATAGATGCTGGGAAATACTCAAGAACATGGCTAGGAAACAGTCATGGGGTGACAGAGGTGCCGTGGAACAGGTCAAGGCTGCTGGCAAATCTAGAATAGTTAGAGAGCTGAATGATAAGTTAGATCTTCTAGCCAAGAAGCTGCTAACTAAGGAAGATGCATCTGAAGATGAGGAGGCCCAAGTGAAATTTATGCAACAACAGGGCTATAGAAACAAGGACTACTCATGGAGAAAGGACAAAAAGTTTTCATGGAAGGATCCGAATAATTTTCTGCAGGATCCGGATGCCAAGCCACAGTAGAGAGTCGAGGATAAGAACACTGAATTACTAAGTCAAATGGTACAGAAAAGCCAAGAGATGATGGCCATGTTTGGTAAGCAATTGCAATCCCAAGGTGATATTCTAACCAAGTTTGGGCAGACGCTGCAAAGTCATGGAGCACAAATGCGGGCATTAGAGACCACCGTGGCACAGATTTCGAGTGAAGTGGCGGCCATCAAGCACACCAATCAACAGAAACCAGCCGAGAATGCAAATGTGGCCCAAGCACACCATCAGGTCAAGTATATGTTTGTGGTAAACAGTGAGGAGGAACCTCAGGTGCAAGAAGCTGTAGAAGAAAGAAGAATGACGTGTAATACGCATGCGACACCGGCGATACCGTATCCACGCACTTACTACGGATTGCCGGGCGGAAACCCTTTCTTCAGGAAATCACAGCGAGTTGTGAGTATGGTATCTCCATCTAGGCAAGAGGAACAAGTGCAGGTTGTTTGTGCACATGCGGAGACATCTAAGGCGAGAGAGGAACCACAACAAGCTGCTACTATTGAGAATGTCTCGCCAAAGCCCACGTCGGAGGGAGTGATTGAAGCAAGCTTAGGGGAGGTACCCCCGAAAAGCTCATATGTGCCACCTCACAGGCGTGTTGATGCAGCAGATGTTTCAAATTCGATCAATACTAAGACAAAGAAAGAGCATCGTCATTTTAAGAAATTCTTGGAGATATTCCAAAAACTCCACATCAATATTCCATTAGTGGAGATGATCGAGAAGGTGCCCACCTATGGGAGGTTCATCAAGGAAATCATCAATAAGAAGAGGCGGATAAAAGACGATGATATTTGTCCGATGAATGAGACGGTGAGCTCTATGATTCACGGGAGTTCACCAAAGAAGAGAAAGGACCCATGAGGTTTTTACATTCCGTGCTCAATAGGTGGTCAACATTTTCCTAAAGCACAATGTGATTCCGGCACTAGCATAAATCTCATGCCTTTGGCGACATTTCAAAAGTTGGGGTTAAAAGAGATAAAGAGATCAGCCGCAACAATTGAATTAGCAGATGGGTCTATCGTGAGACCTTATGGAGTATGTGAAGATGTTCTCGTCAAAGTGGATAGATTCATATATCCGGTGGACTTTGTCGTCATGGATATGCCACCGCTCCAAAGTTGTGAAATTCTTCTAGGAAGACCTTTTCAAGCAACGGCAGACGTCGTGACTGCCTTAGGGAGAGGTACTTTGTCCTTAGGAATTGGAGGAGATCGAGTTGAATTCAAATCACCGCATGATCCTCTAAGCGCAATCTCCAATGTGAAAAGATGATGAGCTTCATACTGTCTAGCCTAAGTCGTTAAATAAGGGTGCTTGTTGGGAGGCAACCCAACCATCGGTACATTAGGATAGTTTAATTATAGTCATAGATTGCTTTCATTTCGTTTAAATTTTGATGTAAAGAAGATACCTTGATCCGTTTGTTCTTTGTGCAGGCTGAGGCAGGGTCGATACCATCGACACACTGGTCGATGGTATCGACATAGGTTCAAGTTGACAACTGCAAGGTTCGTTCTGAGTCGATACTATCGACGGTCTCGTCGATGGTATCGACACACCTACAGGCAGGTCGCAAAACAACTGTCGATAGTATCGACACAGCAGTCGATACCATCGAGATCTTTGGAGAAGTTCAGAGCAATTTGTCTCAGTCAACTCGATACCATCGACGGTCGTGTCGATGGTATCGACATGGTCACAGGTTGAAGTGAAAAAGTGGCGGTGTCGCAATGAAGCCAAGTCGATACCATCGACTCCTATCGATGGTATCGACCAGCCATGTCACCGATCCGGGCAACGACATCGACGGCGATCGCGAAGTCCACGCCAGCGATCCGGGTGCTGCGTCGATACTATCGACTCGCATCGATGGT
The DNA here is from genome assembly GCA_963693085.1 of Alisma plantago-aquatica. Classification (NCBI taxonomy): domain Eukaryota; kingdom Viridiplantae; phylum Streptophyta; class Magnoliopsida; order Alismatales; family Alismataceae; genus Alisma; species Alisma plantago-aquatica. The sequence goes on along the minus strand of OY856411.1, from coordinate 300,220,601 downwards.
ATCGACAGGTCAGCAATCTGGGTTTCACGATCCAGCAATCGTCAGCCGTCGATACTCGCGAGGGAGGCGAATAGCATCGAGACGTGTCGATACCATCGACCCGCGTCGATGGTATCGACGGGTCAACAGTAGCGCCAGCCAAGTCTATATAAGGAGAGTTATTACGTCATTTGACGTCACACCTTCAGAGTGAACTTCCTCCTTTGCGCCGAGTACTTCCCCGAGCCCTCCAAGATCGAAGAGCAGCAACATCGAGCAAGGATCTTCACCGAGCGGAGAATCACTTCTCCATCTTCCCCGAGCTCTTCTTCGTCTAATCCCATCCTTCTCGCAACAATGGTGCATGTCGCCGGAGCGTCGTCCTCTCGCGCGAATCCTATGGAGATCGCAGAGTTTGTGCCACCGCCTACTGCTTCAGTCTCACATCCGCGCCTGGTTCACCCTTCCGCGGAGGTGAAGAAGGTCTATGAGGAGATCATGAAGCGGAAGATCGAGCCGACCCGGTATGTGGACCGGGGAATGATCCAAGAGCTGGGATTCGAGGCCAATTTGGCCTATGTGCTGGCAGGACAAGCACGTCACACCAGCAGACAGGACGACGAGTTGGAGTATAATGCAGATGGGCAGCCATTTTTCGGAGAATGGCCCACCTACAAAGAGCTGGTGGCGGAGTTCATGGCGTCCCTTGACGTCTGCGTCGTGCCCAGCGACGTAGTTGCTTCTGATCGTGAGTGGATCAAGGGTCGGGTGTCATTCCAGCTGTTCAACATCAACTACAACATCACGCTTGAGCAGTTCAATGACATCTTCAACTGGAACCATTCTCAACACGATCACCGGCGCCCGGATTCCCGCACCGACTATGACAAGATCTTCGCCGAGCTAGTGACAGTGCCGGCAGGAAAGACAGTGAGCTACCACAATGTTGCGGTAGCGGATTTCGAGCATCCTTTCGTCCGGGTCCTACACCGGATGTTCAGTTTCACTTTCTTTGCTCGTGGCGATATAGCATTGAGCAAGTTTCAGGAGAGCGACCTTTTCTTTCTGTACATGCTCCTGAAGCGACAAGAATGCAACTGGGGTGCGTTCTTCCTGCATCGCGTCCTGGCAGTCAAAAGGAGTACGAGGAAAGCGCCGATTCACTTCGGTGGGCTCATAACCAAGTTGGCGCACTACCTCGGGCTCAACTTCTCCACCATGACCCCGCTTTCCACGAGGAGTAAGGTGAATGTGCAACATCTACACCATTCCAACCTGATTCTTCTACGGGATGGGTTGGCGTACGCACACTGCCACGTCAACCACGCTTACCAGGAATGCGCATTGCCGGACCCCGTCTTCAACATCGAGGGTGCACAGCACTTCCGATGGCCGATCATAGCCATCGATTCCGATGATGAAGAAGGCGGCAACGACGGACAAGAAGGCGAGGCTGAGGAGGAAGAGGAGGCATTCACACCTCTTCGTGCACGGGTAGCACCCCGGAAGCGTCCTTGGATGCATCCGGGTGCGTCTTCATCATCACAGCCCCCGCCGCCATCACCACAGCCCTCGCAGTCGAGCGAGGATACCTACTCCATGCAAGGCATGTACACGATGCTGCAGGACATCCATCAGACACAGCAACAGCATCTAGAGATGTATACCGGTATTCAGGATACTACGAACCGGTTACTTGACAACCAAAGGGCGATGTTCGAGAATGAACGTCTCCTTCTCGACAACCAACAGCAGATACACAATCGGTTGCAACGGATGGAGATGCAACAGGAGCCCTTCTACGACCACTACTGGAGTCAGAGCTACTTTGGAGGCTATCCACAGCCTCCGCCGAGGACCCATTATGATCTGAGCTTCCAAGGGGAGTATCCTTCTTGGGATCCTACGGCCCCACAGTACCCACCTCCGCCTCCACAAGACTGATCGGGTATCTATGTTCCACTCTTAAGTTTGTTTTTGACTATGAGGCCATAGTCGAATTCAAGCTTAGGGAGGTAGTTGGAACAGCTCTATCTTTTATTATTTTAGTTTTTAGCATTGTTATTTGTTTCTTGCATCTTTAGTTTTTGTAGTATCCACGTGCTATCTAGTGTAAATGTGGATGTCGTAAACGTGTGTCATCTTGCTGTTAATTCATGGGAAATTTAAGGAAAATTTAAAAATTTTTGTGTCTTTGGATAGCTTGCTTTGGTTGACCTTGGGGAACACATCCTACGAAAATGATTGATTATGTCAACTTTAAAACAACATTTCACACATGTACTCCTATGGATTCATGCAAAGTGGACAGTAATGGTTGTTTGAGCCTAACCTAACCAAATGGTAATGAGACCTTAATTGGATGTAAGAGAGAGAACCCTCTAAACCACTACACAGGTCAGTAAGGAGGGACACATAATATCTTTCTAAGGTTCAGTCATTTAATCTTGTGATCATTCCACTTCATTTTCCCATAATCCACCTAAGAATTGGAAGTAAAGTGCAGTTTTAATTCCTTCTTGTGTGCATAGCATTTAGATAGGACTCACATTGATATTTCTCCATACTTGTGCATAAAAAGAAAAAAATATAGGGATGCATGCACATTACCTTTAGGTGCATGCCATGTAGTTGCACTCATGATATTCATGCATAAAATACACCATGTATCTCAATTTTTCCTCAAAGGTGAATTTAACTGTTCCATACCTTCTAAATATTGCAAAGATTTCCCAGCATGAAGAAAATAGCCCAATAAACTTGTCCTTAAGCAATTATGGATATGTGGGCTAAAGAAAGAAAAAAAAATTTGAAAATCTGAAATTAAAAATAAAAATAAAAAAAGAGAGAATTCAGAAGGAAGTGAAATAAGAGGGAGAAAGGAACAGGATATCACTCGCATTATAGGAAATTGAGTACATTATGTAATTTGATTAGACGTCCATCTCATTTTGAGGTGGAAGGTTAGTGCATGCATCATTTCACCCAATTTTAGGCATTAGGATATTTTCAATATGCATTGGCATCATTTAGGACATTTTTGTATTATGCATGTTGAAACTGTACAATACTTCCAAGTTCTTCCAGGAGCCACCCATTTTCGTCCACCCGTTGCTCGGATTGGTAGGCCACCGTGAATTTCTCCTCACTAATGAATATCAGGAGAACTGCTTCCATGTAGATGGTAGTTAGGGCGAGCAACGTAGTATAGGCGATCACAAGATGCACCAATGTTGAATTGGTGAATTTTATTGTGTTAACTGCCTTATGTGATAGTGTTCATCGGTTTGGAGGTAAATTTCTTTTATTGATGATTATTGTCACCTTTAGGGTAATTACTGTTATGTGGTTAGAGAAGGCTGGTTTGAGAACGTTCAGTGGGAGTCACATGGGATGTTGGGTTGGTGTGTTGATTTTCAGTTGACATCTGCAATTCTATTCTAAGGATTCGTTGCTCGAGGGCAAGCAACGTTCAAGCTTAGGGGAGTTTGATGCGATGATTTTGAGTCGCATTTATAGACCTATTTTATATGTGGTTTGTGCTCTTATTAGTCATTTTTATGGATAATATTGCATAATTCACTCATTTCGGTCTTTGCCATCATTTTATGTCAAATCCCCTTAGTTTTATCATTTCGAGCATTATTTATCACATTATCATAATTTTTGTGGATTTATTTGATCTGGTCTTTAAATTTCAGGAAAAACAAGTATCTGCTTTCGTCGATACCATCGACGGGAGTCGATACCATCGACTTGACCGCAGGTTGCCAGCCGAAAGGAGCAGCAAAGAGTCGATACCATCGACGCTGATGTCGATGGTATCGAGACGTCTTCAGATTGCTGGCGAAGGAGCAGTCGATAGTATCGACACCAAGTCGATACCATCGACACATGGAGGTTACAGCGTCGCTTAATGACAGAACCGACGCCAAAAAGGGAGGGTCGATACCATTGACCCGCGTCGATGGTATCGACGCCGGCAGATATGCGTTGGATTCATTTCGATCTCAATCGGACGGCTGGAGTTAATTGACGACCTAATTATGGACTTATACCTAATGACGGCCGCCCAGACGAGATGATCATCTAATTTGTCATTACACAAGTGCCGAGGAGCGGGAAAAAGGAGAAAGGAGGCCAGAAGTTCATCCCTGTCGATCCGGACGCTGCTGAAGACAAATTTCACCACTGAGAGGCGGGAAAGCTCGTGTTCTACGCAAAGGATCCACCGGTTCTCCTCCATTCAGGGGTTTTCCCATTTGATTCACGTTTTTCATATGATTTCCCCTATTTCTACCATGTATTTGTGCAAGATGACCATGCGGGGCTAATCCCCTCCATCTTTAGGACCGGGAGTAGCCCAGGAATGCATTGTATGACAGTTTTATATTAATAATTCATATTTTCTCTCTTAAATCCATGGTATAGTTTCGTTTTCTCCATATATTGTTATGCTTGATCACCATAATAATAACTTAATGCCCTTAATCACTTCGACAGAAGGATTAACGGTTGAAAAAGAGACGAAACCTACATTAATCGATAAATCCCTTGACAAAGGAGGTGTAAAATTAATGGTGGAAACTGAGAGATCGGTTGTAATGCTCTTAGTTTAGGGGAATGATTACTACGAAGGTGGAATCAACCTAAACCTAAGTAGTGAATTACACCACGACAGTGGGTAATTCTGTTTTCAGGCCACTACCCGGAAAGAGAGAGAAGATTGAGGAGTTATATGAAACTAAATGCAATGTTGACCCACGGTGAAACAGAAATCCTAAAGATATCCTTTTGAATCGATTAAATTAACCTTTAATCGATTGTTTGCTTTGTTTTATTTTTTTTTTCTTTTAATTTCGACAACAAACCCTACTTTCACTACTACAGAAATAGCATTCAGTGACACTTTTCTGGGCGTCGGTTATTAAGGAAAACCGACGCCTTCTATGTTAGGCGTCAGTTGTTTACGAAAACCGACGTCTACATTCGAAGACCAGCCAGACACGGGTACCGCTTTGTCTTCAGCGTCGGTTGTTTATAACAAACCGATGCTTAAATTCGCCCGCGAAATCCAAATTTCGATGAAAAAAAATAGTGTCATTAGCAGCGTCGGTTATTTAGGTAGAAACCGACGCCTATGTGCGATGAAAATTTGCGCGAAAAGTGTCACCTTCAGCGTCGGTTATTCAAGGATAACCGACGCTGAAGGTGGTTCCCGCCAAACAATTTCATGAAAATATCGTCCAATTGGACGTTGGTTTTTTCAAACAACCGACGCTAAAGATGTTTAGGCGTCGGTTGTTTTAAACAACCGACGCTATTTGGGAACTTCATAACCCTCGATCGCCCGACTCTTCCCCTTTCTTCTGTTTCATTGCGAGTGATTTCCCTATTTCTTCTTCAGCTCCCCTTCTCCGGCGATTTCTTCTTCAGCTCCCTTTCTCCGGCGCCCCCTTCTCCGCCACCACTCCTGCTCGTCGCCGCTCCTGCCGCCATTGGACACCAGCTCTGCGTCGCCGCCACCGCCGCCGCCTGCTCGCCGCCACTCCTGCTCCTGCTGCTGCGCTCTGAAGTCTCCTGCTCCGTCGCCTGCTCGCCACCGCCTGCTCGCCTGCACCGCCGCCGCCTGCTCGCCGCCGCGCACTGCTGCTCTCCTCGCCGCGCACAGTTGCTCTCCTCTCCTCGCCGCCGGTGGCTTCTTTAGGGTAGGTCTCTGCTCAGGCCACGCCGCTGCTCTCTAGGCCAGGCATTCTTCCTATTCCCTCAAGGTACTGCTTTCTTCCTCCTTCCTTCCTTCCTCCACGCCGCTGCTCAGGCCAACTAGGGGAAGTAACATTTGTCTGCATCAAAGACACCTCCTTGGGCTTTATTCTCAACAATTCTTAGAACAAGTAATAAATCACAAGCATATATACATATATGGGTTCCCTTTAGGTCTTCATAATGTATTTATATTCAGTTTATAGTTACCATTGCATACATTGTTGTTTGAGCCTTATGATGGACTTTTGGATTGCAAATGATTGGGATTTTCCTAGTGAATGTTCTAAATTTGTAGGCCCAATCTAGATTAAATTGAGAGCTCATTCTCTCCTTATATTGGCAAGGTGAGGCAAAAATAATTCCACAAGTGATTCAAATCTCCTATCCCACACTTTACCCATTTTTGTCATGCCTCATTACCAGGGTTAGTGTCATGCTAATCCATTGATATTCATATACGGAGTGACCCTGAGTTTATTGAAATATATCACGAGATTGTGGGTCATCTATGAAGATACCCTTGTGGTGCATTATGTGTGATTTTATAGCAAACAATTATATAAGATTTTATTCTAGATTTAATCAAACCCATTGTGCAATAATCATTCCCCGCGAGCATACATGTCTTATTGCAATATATTTTTAGGATCAAACCCTGAGTACAACATTTTTAAGTATATTGGTTACCATACCCAATCCAAGTCAAGATAAATATTTAAAATCAAATGGTTTGATGGTTTATTAATCTAATTACGAAAATTTAAATCAAAATGAAAAGGGGTATGAACTTATATATAAAAAACACCAGGATGAATTAGGTTTCAGTGTTACTAACTATAACATTATAGGTTTTGAGTCCTTAAATAGAATGATTTTAAAATTAGCTCAAATGAGTGAATTGCTTGATTTTCTGAAAGCTCTAGTTATACATCTTATATTTTAATGTGATGTACTCTATGCATGTTTCATGTTTGGTACACGATTAGGCGCCGCCTGGTGCTCCTCCACCGCCGTCGCTGCTAGCTACTTCTCCAGCCAGAGCCACCGGAGCCTCTGCCTTCTTCCCGACAAGGTTGGTCTTCCCACTGCTGCTAGCTGCTCTGCTTTTTTTTTGCAACATATATATATTCTGTGATCCCAACATTCTTTATATTCTGCTCTGCTCTGCTTGATTCTTCTATATATTCTGATGTCATTATATAATTATGTGATCCCAACATATTAAATTGAATTAGAATGATTTCATGAATTATAGGGTTTTAAAGTTGATAAACATGTACATGCGGAAATAGGGTTATTAAACCAATGGTTATAACATAGTATGATCTTAATCTGATCTGGATGTTCATAATAATGTAGTATGTTAAATATGATGATTAGGGATACATATAATGTCTAGTAAAGATTCCTAGACCTTTTGTTTGAAACTATTGATTTCTTGATTTATTATTTAATAATGCTCTATTGATTAGGATTAACCATGTTGCCTGTAGTTTATAGACAATTATTATATATAAGAATAACAACACATGTATTTGTTGGCCTAGAAACCCGTCCAAGATTTACTCATTAGGAGTAAATCTTGGATAGTCCCCGGTTTGGGACTGTTCTTGAACACCTAATCTCACTTAGGATGTAAGTGTATAATGTGTATTGGGTTTTTGAGAAACTTTCACTAGCATTTCCCCGTTTGTTCTCTAAGTACATATGTACTTAGAGAACAGCGGGGAAATGCTGCCGAAATTTTCTTGAAAACCAAATACGCATTATACACTTACTAGTGAGATTAGGTGTTCAAGGATGGGATAGGTGGTACACATTTATTATATATAAGAATGACATCAAATGTGTTTGTTGGCCTAGAAACCCGTCCAAGATTGACTCATTAGGAGTAAATCTTGGATAGTCCCCGGTTTGGGACTGTTCTTGAACACCTAATCTCACTTAGGATGTAAGTGTATAATGTGTATTGGGTTTTCGAGAAAATTTTGGTAGCATTTCCCCGTTTGTTCTCTAAGTACATATGTACTTAGAGAACAGCGGGGAAATGCTGCCAAAATTTTCTCGAAAACCCAATACACATTATACACTTACTAGTGAGATTAGGTGTTCAAGGATGGGATAGGTGGTACACATTTATTATATATAAGAATGACATCACATGTGTTTGTTGGCCTAGAATGTGAACAATCATTGTTTTTTATATTACTTGTACATTGGTATAAATTAGAATGAACAATCACTAAATTATATACTGTTTGTATGGAATCCGGCTTCATTGTAGATATCTATTATTGTTGGCCTAGAAACCCGTCCAAGATTGACTCATTAGGAGTAAATCTTGGATAGTCCCCGGTTTGGGACTGTTCTTGAACACCTAATCTCATTTAGGATGTAAGTGTATAATGTGTATTGGGTTTTTGAGAAAATTTTGGTAGCATTTCCCCGTTTGTTCTCTAAGTACATATGTACTTAGAGAACAGCGGGGAAATGCTGCCGAAATTTTCTCGAAAACCCAATACACATTATACACTTACATCCTAAGTGAGATTAGGTGTTCAAAGATGGGATAGGTGGTACACATTTATTATATACTAGGGAAATGCTGCCTAATCTTTTCCTAATATATACTTGTTTCCTAATATATACTTGTTTTCTCTGATCATAGAATGGATAGATCATGGATGTCCATTCGTAATCGTTGCACCCCAGAGTTTATATCTGGTCTTGATCAGTTTATTAGATTTGCCGAGTAACATAGGAAAAAACCTACAGATAGGTTCTACTGTCCATGTAGGCATTGCGGTAACAACTTGAAAGTCAACACTGGTGAGGAAATCAAAAGTCATGTCATGTGCAACGGGATTGTACAAGGCTATACATAATGGCACTGGCATGGAGAGATTTCAAAATCGAAACCAGTAGATGTCGATAGCAGTGCTTGGGTGGAAGAAGAAATTGCCTCTGATGACGTAAATGTGAACGAACCAGTTCCAGCAGACATCGTTGATGCGATGTTGGATAGTTGTAGGGTAGAGCACACCGATCCACCTCCTATCTTTACAAACATTGTGCATGATGCTGAGATACCGTTATACATAGGCTGTGCTATGTTTACGAAGCTTAGCGCTGTGTTGAGATTGTATAAGTTGAAAGCTAACAATAGATGGAGTGACAAAACTTCACTTCATTGTTGACTTTGTTGAAAGAAATTCTTCCTGAAGGAAACGAGCTTCCAATCTCAACATACCAGGTAAAGAAAATGTTGTGCCCAATGGGAATGGAGGCCAAGAAGATACACGCATGCCCGAATGATTGTGTATTATTTCAAAAGGACTATGTAGATTTGAAAGATTGTCCAAAATGTGGTGCGTCACGGTATAAATTGACGACTTCGGGGGAGTCCAAAACTGGTTCTCCTGCCAAGGTGTTGTGGTATCTACCTATAATATCACGGTTTCAACGCTTGTTTGCAAATCTGAAAGATGCGAAGAATTTGAGGTGGCATGCAGATGTTAAGTAAAATAATGATGGGATCCTACGACATGCGTCTGATTCCCCACAGTGGAAGAAGATTGATCTATTGTACCCTAAATTTGGTGAAGAAGATAGGAATCTAAGACTTGGGCTTTGTACAGATGGGATGAATCCGTACGGTACATTGAGCAGCCAACATAGCACTTGGCCAGTCATGCTTGTTATATACAATCTTCCTCCCTGGATGTGTATGAAAAATAAGTACGTTATGTTGTCATTGTTGATATCGGGCCCTAAACAACCCGGAAATGATATCGATGTTTATCTTGAACCTTTGATTGATGACTTAAAGAAACTTTGGGCTGAAGGTGTGATGACCTATGATGCTTCAGCAAGAGAGACATTTCGTTTGCACGCTATGTTGTTTTGCACTATTAATGACTTTCCAGCATATGGGAATTTGTCTGGATATAGTGTCAAAGGAGCTAAAGCGTGTCCTATATGTGAAGCAAACACTGATTCAATAAGACTAAAACATGGCGGCAAGACTGTATATCTTGGTCATCGAAGGTTTCTTTCAAAATTCCATCTGTATCGTAGGAAGCGCAAAGCATTCAATGGATGGAATGATGAACGGAGTGCACCTAAACCTATACCAGGGGATGTTGTTTATGAAAGAGTAAAATACATTGTCAATGAATTTGGTAAGAAATCACAATGTAGTATGGCCACACGGAGTGACAATTCTTCATTCAAGAAGAAGTCAATATTTTGGGATCTTCCTTATTGGAGTTCTTTGACAGTCAGGCATTGTATCGATGTAATGCAAGTTGAGAAAAATGGCTGTGATAGCATCATTGGTACTCTATTAAATATACCAGGTAAGACTAAAGATGGGATAAAATCCAGACTGGACCTACGTGAAATGGGAATAAGGTCAGAATTAACAGAATTACGTGAAATGGGTAATAAAAGAACATACTTACCTCCCGCTTGTTACACGTTGTCTAGAAAGGAGAAGAAAACTTTTTGTGAATGCTTGGTAAATGTTAAGGTGCCACATGGTTACTCATCCAACATCCGTAGATTGGTATCAATGAAAGATCTGAAGTTGATAGGTCTTAAATCTCATGATTGTCACACTCTAATGCAACAAATATTGCCCGTGGCAATTCGATCTATATTGCCGAAGCATGTAAGGTTTGCAATTACCAGACTTTGTTTCTTTTTCAACAGTCTATGCAGCAAAGTTATTGACCCTGATACTCTCGATAATTTGCAAAGAGAAGTGGTTGTTACCCTATGTCAACTTGAGATGTATTTCCCTCCTTCGTTCTTTGATATCATGGTACATCTTGTTGTCCACTTGACTAGGGAAGTGAAAATGTTGGGACCAGTTTTCTTGCATTGGATGTATCCCTTTGAACGATACATGAGCATTTTTAAAGGTGATGTTCGAAACCGTTATCGGCCTGAAGGGAGTATTATTGAAGGTTATGTGGCGAGAGAGGTTATGGATTTTTGTAATGACTTTCTCAGTGGTAATGACACTCCTGATAATGACAAGAATATTGAGGAGGGCAAAGGAATTTTGGGATCACGGGTGAAAGTAATCAGCCGTGAGCAGTTGGAACAAGCTCACTTGTATATTTTACACAATATGGACGAAGTGAGTGTTTATATCGAGGAACATACCAATTTCATAAAGAGACAACATCCTCGAGCAAGTTCAATGTGGCTTGATAGAGAGCATAATAAGACTTTTACTAAGTGGTTTGAAGATAAAGTCTTACATCAACTATCTCAAACACCAAATGATATTACAAAAACTATCAAATGCCTCGCCTTTAAACCAAAACCGAATGTTATGTCTTATGAAGGGTTTGACATTAATGGATTCACATATTACACAAAGCGCCAAGATGATAAGAGTGTCGTCCAAAATAGTGGGGTCACTCTTCAAGCGTCGACTATGTACTTTGTAAGTGCAAAGGATAAGAGTCCACGTGAAGCTAAAATGTCATATTACGGTGTCATTGAGGACATTTGGGAGTTTGACTACATAGATTTCAAAATTCCGCTCTTTAAATGTAATTGGGTTGATAACACCAAAGGAGTTATAGTGGATGAATTGGGTTTCACTTTGGTGAACTTTGAAAAGATTGGCGAGAAGGGTGAACCATTCATATTGGCATCACAGGCGAAACAAATATTCTATATCGATGATCCTGTGAATGATAAATGGTCGGTTGTTCTTCATGGTAAAAGATAGTTCATTGAAGATCCTATAGATGAAGAAGAGTACTATGATAAGTATGATGACTCCGGTCCATTCTCAGTTGGGTTGCCAACTCCACAAAATATTGAAGCTAATGATGACTTATATGTGCGCGGAGATCACAATGAAGGATTGTTAATTGATAAAAGATCACAATTTTAGAGACATGTATGTTTATACAAATGCTAAATGTTTTCCTTTTTCTAGTTAATACAAATGCTAAATGTTTGCCTTTTTCTAGTTAATACAAATGCTAAATGTTTGCCTTTTTCTAGTTAATAGAAATGCTAAATGTTTGCCTTTTTAATGACATTTTCAGATGGCTGACCATGATGAGCATGATGTCCATGATGAGCATGAAGTCCATGATGAGCATGCTGTCCATGACGAGCATGGCGAGGATACTAATGTAAGTTCTAAAAACATATCCTGTATTTCTATAAAATTCATTATCTTCTAGTTATGTCATATATCCTATATTTCTATATTGGGCTAAGTTAGTGTGTTTTATTTTTGTCAAATTTTAGGTTGATGCACCTGTACCCATTGAAGCACTGGAGCAACTTGATGCGCAACACCAGACACTTAACAAGAAAAGGGGCATCACTCTGTTGAAGAAGTTATTAGCGCTAAGTGATAGTGGATCCAAATTGGTGGTGGAGTTTGATAATGGAGGAAATCCAATTGGAGTGAACCGCAATAATTTTGTGAACTATCTTGGGTGTACCACTCGGAGCCATTGTGGTGTTAAGTATGACAATTGGCATAAAGTTCCTCAAGGGAAAAAAGACTTGATATGGAAGGATTTATGCGTGAGTTATTATTATTTGCAATTCTATTTTGTAGATTACAAATTCTATTATTTGCAATTCTATTTTGGATACTAGTTAATAAAATTTCTATTTTACAGAATCTGTTTGCATTGGATGAGAAGTTGCATCGTAAAAATGTGATGCAACGCGCTGGAAAGATGCTTAGGAATTATAGGACAAATCTGAACAGAGAATACATAAAAGAGGGTGATAAGAAGAAGAAGTCAGCCCTTGAACAATGGAACTTCTTGGATAAAGAAGATTGGGACAATTTTGTTGCTTCAAGAAAATCTGAAGAATTCAAGGTATTAGGCGTCACTCCTAATTTAATTAATATACATTGTATTCACCTATTCAAGATTAGCATTTAGTGCTACTAACCAAATCATTAATGTGCATACTAACTAGGCCCTCAGTGACGCACAAAAAGCAAGGCGTGCACTGAATGTGCATGACCACACTATGGGTCCAAAAGGCTATGCAAGCGTTCGCCAAAGACTACAGGCGGAGTCTGCGGCTACTCAGGAGTCTGCTCCTACTCAGGAGTCTGCCACACCCATGCCTCGCCATGATATCTGGATAGCTGGCAGGCAAAACAAGAAGGGTGAAATAAAGAAGCCTGTAACTGCTGAGGCGGCTGCAAAAATGGTAAAATACAACTCTTAGAGAAATCGTTTGAATATTGATTATTTGTGGTGTTAACTTACCAATTTCTGTTTATGGTGATTAGCGGGAGATGCACGAGCAGAGGAAACAAGGCACGTTCATCCCTCAGGGCACAAGGGATGAATTGACAGTTGCTCTGGGTAACCCAGAGCATCCTGGACGTGTTAGAGGTGCTGGCGCTGGTGTTGGCATCAAAGCATTCTTTGGGCCATCCCAGCGCAAACCCAGAGCGGGACTTTCTCAAGAAGAGGTAACCTATTCTTTTTTTAGAATGTTACTGCAAAAGGAAATTCATTAATAAGAAGCTAATGTTTCTTTTATCCATGTATAGGAGAATAAGAGAGTTGAGGATTTAGTTGCTAAGAAGATCAACGATGTAGTTGCTGAGAAGGTCAAGGAAGAATTGCTGCGGTGGTAGGCATCTCAGGCTTCCAATACGCCTATGGCGACCCACTCTTCTCCTGATGCACAGACTGCGAGTAATCCTGGAGACCCATCGCCTAGCACGTCTGCTGTAAGTATTGTTTATGGCATTGTAGTTAGTCTTTTCAAGTTGTTATGTTTTCAAGATGATATGTATATATGTATAATATTCTTTACGTAAATTTGTAGGCATTGAAGCCATGCCGCTTAAGAATGCAAGACTACGTTGTTGCAGAGGCGCAAGCTTACCCGTCCCTTCCTGGGGAAAGGTTTCACGGGACTCCAATGCCACAGGGCTATGTTCGTGTGGGCCCATTACGTGTGTTACCCGATTGGAGGGAAGTTGCGTTGCCATATGCCCACCCAGATATTGATACACTTGGTGAGGCAGAAGGCGGGGTGATATTGTGGCCCAAAGCAGATGTCGTCTACACGACTGAAATTGTAAGATAAATTTACATTGATTTAGACTGTTAATGTGTATATATGATGTCAACTGATCTGAAATTATATGTACAGGTTAAAAAGAAGACACCATGAGCACCTAGGCCTCCACTTCCACTTCCCGCATTACCCGATTGGGTTCCAACTGACTGAACATACCCGTTAGGTCCTTCTTGTAGGGGAATGGCATGTTGGCTACGGGCACATAATGTACATTGCCCTATAATTATTTCTTTAGATGCAGATTATGCAGGTCAATCATACGATAGCTCTTTATTTATACAAGATATTATTGAGCTATTTATGTATGATTGGCTGAATACATCAATGATAGAGACATGGATAAGGTGAGATCTTGTTTATACATCCATATACCTTGTGTAAGATCCGGTGATCTGGTTTCTTATATATTAATGCATACGCCTATATGTTTTGCAGCTACCTAGTCGAAGATCATTGCAAACAATTTGCATTTGATCATGTGGGATTTTTGATTCCATCATTGATTAGTTTGGTAGCTAAAGACCCTGATAATGTTCAACAATACTGTATAGATGCTTTTACAATTTTTGGTCAGCAAAAGAAGACGATAATAATAGCTCCATTCAATGTCAAGTAAGTTTACTTTATTTATAATTTGGACTTAAGAAAATTCCATTTTTATTTTGTATTTTCAGTTATTAATTGTTAACTTCTTACTTCTAGCGGTAGACATTGGGAGTTACTAGTTATTGTCCCCGGGACATTCACTGTTTATTATCTAGATCCTGCGGGGAGTACATTGAACACTAAAATTGGACACGTAATGAGAATGCCATTATTCTGGTGAGAAATATTTCATTTTTATATCCGTTAACATCTTTTATTACATTACTATTTACTTATGCAATTTATTGTGTTATATTAACATGTAGGGGTTTAGATGCATTCAAAAAGGCTGGAGGAACGGTCCCAAGGAAAAAGAACCAGCCAATAAATTGGCAGAACGTACAAGTAAGTTCCCGACTCGAATATATTGATGTGAATTGTGCTTAGTTGTATTATTTTGTATGTTTCAATTTATAGTGTGCTACACAAGACAATGGCTGGGCATGCGCATACTATGTGATGCGATTTATGCAGATGATTATCAAATATGCCGCATTGGACATCGATACCATACATGAGGTATTATATATACTCTCATTAGTTAGTATGCAATATATCAATCTTATCTTATTTTTATATTATTACTTATATATACATCATTCTCTTTGCAGGTGTTTAAAACTTGCAACACTACAGGTAAACGCTTAAAAAATATACATGCTCCATATACGATGGAAGAATTAAATGAAGTAAGAGAAGAATGGGCAAAAGCCATACAAGCAGTGGCAACTGTAAGATATAATTGGGATGTTGATAGCGATAATGAATGATACTTTGTAAATGAATATTTCTGAATGTTAATACATGTATTTGAATGTTTCTATATGTGTGAATGTGAGAATTGAATTTATGTCTGAATGTATGTACTTGTGTGAAATTTTGCTTATGACTTTTGCAGGTTTGCGGCCTGTTTGTAGGTTGATATCAATGGATGTCGTAAACCTGCAGTTCAGTTACTGAACTGCAGGTTCTCATCCTGCTGACCAGCCACAGCAGGCCTGCAAACTGATATGAAAAAAAATAGGCGTCGGTTATTTATAAAAACCATCAGCAAAGATCTACAGCGTCGGTTATTTATAGATAACTGACGCCTGATGTGGCCAAAGCAGTCCTGGAAATGGCGTCAGATATTCGTATCGAACCGACGCCTATTTAAATTAGAGGCGTCGGTCTTTTGGTATATAACCGACGCCAAAAGTGTTCGCGCCACAAAAAATGGCGTCATTTAGGACACTTTATGCGTCGGTTATCTACTAAAAGACCGACGCTATAAGTAGTATAGGCGTCGGTCCGTTAGTAAATAACCGACGCAGAAAGTGCCCTAGCTGACGCCGTTTTATGTGGCGCGAACCCCTTTGGCGTCGGTTATCGACTAAACGACCGACGCCGATAGTTTAAATAGGCGTCGGTTAAACAACCGACGCCGAAGTGTTCGACCTTTAGCGGCGCCCACATAGGCGTCGGTCGAAAACCGACGCCAAATGGGGTTAAACGACCGACGCCAAAGGCCACTTCTGTAGTAGTGTTTGTTATCCGGCTTAGCTGATCGCAAATAGTTAGTAGAAGTCTCCAATAATTCAACGTATCCCTGTGTTCGACTCGGGCCTCACAAAGGCCTATATTACTCGACGCGTACACTTGCGTTTTTAGCGCGTAGGAAAATACACGTCAATAGGCCATTACTCAGTATAGTTAAGAAGGGATGCAACATACATAAAGAGAGAAAATTATTAGATCAACTAATTAAAATGATTCAGGGGTACAACATCCCTCAAAGACACACATCAACAATCAAGGTCAAAACCCTACATCACATCAAGGTACACCTAATACCACATTGAATATGCATATTAGTAAATAAGGTGTATATTATACACCCTAAAATATTGAGTTCTTTATTTAAGTGAAATTAGGTTATGAAACTTATACCAGTGGATAGAGTTTGTTTTTCTAAATGAGTATTTATTTATAACTTTCTCATTTATACCAGTGAATAGAGTTTATTTTTCTAAATAAGTATTTATTTACAATTCTTGATGAACAAACAATAAGTTATGATTTTAGAAGTTAAGCTAAGTTAATTTAATGAAATATTGAAATGATAAACCTTGAACAATCACCAATATACGACCTTATATGAATTGAGGATCATATGTGTAACATGGCATATTGTTACAATGCCACCAAACCCAACATTTAGTTAATATAAAAACATTAACGACAGGATAAAAGATGAATTTTTCCATGACAACATGACAAAACCCAAATGAAATTGAGACATAAAAGCAAATAACTCATGTCAATGTTCAAATCAAAACCCCAATCAAAGAATTAGCAACGATCAACACTGAAATAGGTGGAAGTCAGAATCCAACTCACATTTTCTTGAACCAAATCATTGGAAATAAATACCAACAAATATTATAGGATCTAGTCAATCTCAATGAGTGTAAATAGAGGGTTAGGAGACACCTAGAGCTCTCATATGTCGTTCTTCCATGACTGGAAGCAAGGACAATAGGTGAGGTACAAATAAGTTGATCAAAATGGATATGAAGCACTAAGAGACTAAGAAAGTACACGATATAATCTTGCGAGCTCATAGAGAAGATAGGGGAGCAAACACAAAGCCAAAAGGGTGATAACAACATTGAAAAAGCCAATATAGTTTTGCAAAATAGGGGTGACCAAGTCAAAGTTTGAAATCATAGATAGGCTAATTCGTACTAGGAAAATGCAAGATGGATTGAAAGACGGGGATTGGAGGAAGTTTACAACCAATTCGATTGGCTTTTGATGGTTGAAGACTCTCTGGGGAAGATAAGATGGCTAACGATGTAGATGGGATTGGCAGCAACAACACATGTCTCTTCTGACTTAATTGATGATGAAGAGAGGTCTTTCACGAGTTGGTGATGGTTAATGAAGGGTAATGTATATATATTAGTGTGAGTGTTGTAAAATCTATAAATCACATGAAGGGGAGACCAAAACCCCAAATTGGGCATTTCCTAGTTTTGGGGAACTCAGATTCAAATATGTATAGGTAGATGTTGAACTCAACAAGAAAACCAGCGGTAGAAAAATCACAAAGTTCTGTGATAGGGAGAGGGAGAAATTATTGAAGGAAAATCGTAGTAAACTGACACACCATTGACAGTAGCAGTTGTCTTATACATGTGGTGGGGGATGAGTTGGGAAGCATTAGATCTATATCTAACGGCCAACACTTGACATGTAGTGCTCAGGCCCACAGCCAAAGGCTCTAGTAGAATTTTAGGAATGACGATTGTCCCCACAGACTACCATTATCTTTAACTACACACTTTGTACTCACACACAAGCCGAGATAAACTTTTTGACTGGTCACCCATCCTAGTACTACTATGGGCTGAGCACGCTTGACCGCATAGTCTTTAGTGATGGGCTCCCTAAAAAGGAGGTGCACCTTGGTGATATGGGTAGTCCAATCATATCTAAGGCCTCAAATCTTGAGAGTCGCGATGTCTCCCACTTAGACTCTTGACGGCCTCATCAAGACTCAACTATATGGCCTCATAGTATTTTTCCATCTTAGTGCAGACCCAGAATGTCCCATAGACACCCAGTTCCCGATCACGAAATACCAGCACAAGGGTAGATACATCACCAGGGACAACCCTTCCCAACATGCATGGACCGCACGACTCAAGACTAGCTTACCACATGCCCATGTGGGCCCCACCTACTGGAGGGATTATGGCTCTAATACCGTTTGTAAAGAATGGAATCTAAAAGGGGATCCATTCAAATGGTATAATATAAAATCCATGTAATAATAAAGCAACAAAAGCAAAACTATTACAAAGTTACATCATGATTCATTTACAATTGTTTCTCACCATAAAAGGTGGTATATAAAAGTAAAAAGGTATACATCTAATAAATCTAATCATGTGCAAGAGATGTTGCAGAGGGAAACGTGACCATTCTGATCGACCTTTAGGTCCAGAAGCTTGTATATAGTATTTGTGCATCCTTGTCTTGTAATATACCTACACTTGGGTGGAAGGGAACATCACTCATAACATAGAAAATAAGGTATAGGTCAGCAACTTTGGGTATTATATTGGGTTAAAGAAGCAAAAAGAGATGTTCCCACAAGAAGGGGGCTATTTGCAATTAGGTAAGTTCAAAAGAATTATAACAAGATAAATGAGGCATATTAAAATTGAAGTATAAACATGAGAATAAAAGAGTCTTGCCATAACAGTTATCAACAATTCAATACAAAACAATAACTTTTGCATGCATAAAAATCTAGACTAAATATATGTAAAATAGGGCCATAACAACATAGGATCATGGCCAAAAAGAAATAAGGGTGGAAACACACATCCCTAGGAGGAAAACACACGCCCTATATAAGTACGGCAGTACATAAGTATAGGGGTGAGCAAATAATGGTCCAGACCGCAAAACCAGACCAGACTGCTCAATTCGGTCTGGTCCGGTCCGGTCCATTTTGAGTTCGGTCTGATCCACGATCCGAGAATTTCGATGAGTTCGGTCTTCGGTCAGGTCCGGTCCGGTCCGGACCGCAGACCGACTTTTATATAAAATTCATGTATATTTGAAGGTGTATTCTATAATAACTACAAATAAAGTACATATATAAGCACTACTAGTATAAATGTTTGATACTAAAGTTATATAATTGTTAGAAGTGACTAAGATTATCAACTTTGTACAATTAATTAAGTTGTAAAACATATAAAAAAAGTTGATTACGGTCCAAACGATCCGGTCCTAGCACAAAATGGTCCGGTCCCGATCCGGTCCTACCTCAAAACGGTCCGGTCTGCGGTCCATATATTTGTCCAAATCCGGTCCGCGGTCCGGTTCTGGACCGATGCTCGGCCCTACATAAGTACCACTATTCTAGATATTCTAGTCAAAAATTTAGCATGCAATAATATATAGGAAAGACTAGTGTTTTAGTCAATTTCACATAAAATGGCAATCATCGTAGGAGGGGTTCAAAGACCCATTACAACATAGTAATTCAACAATCACAAGAATATATATGAATCCAAATAAAGAAATATGAATGTCCAAAAATTGAGTTCAAGTAGATTTGATATTCAAGAGATGCCTCATTAAATGAATTAGTTTGAGTCAAAAAATGCCTAAAGTAAAATAGTGGATGTATATACCTAATCTTACCAACTAACCCTACTTCTAAGGGGACTTCCAATTTGTCTTTGTCCACCTAAAAGTGTTATATGTATACACACATTAGTCTACCAGAATATTTTTTGAAGTAAGATCATTTAATATTAAGTGATATTCTAAGATAGCTCAACTATGATTATGCATGCCTTACCTTCGACATGGAGTATCTCAAAACAGCTCTACCCATATCTATCTATCTAAGGGATGAATATCATCCTCATTGAGCTTGTTAAGCCTCATACATGAGATTGGTTGAGGAAAGCTATAAGTTTCAGTAGGTGTTCTTAAGTGTTCACTTCTTTCATCTCCAATATTGTACATAGTTTATCTAGTAATTGAGATGAGTGGGTTGACTATATAGTTTACATATCTTGTTAAGGCACTATGGTTGCAAACCAACTAGTATTGGGAGCACCCTATCTCTTCCTATAATGTTGGATAATCTGATGACTCCCTTAGGTGTCAAGATGAGGCAGTGTGAATTATGTTAAGAGCGACATGGGGAATGATGGTTATTGTTCCTTATTAAGGTTTGATAGAAGTTGTGAATATGTGATAAGGAACCCTTCTCCCTCCTATATTTATGTATTAGAAATGCATCCAAATGCCCTTTTAATTGTTTGAAGAGTAGACTCTTTTTTTTTAGGGAAGTCAGGAAGCTATTTTATTCATCTTGCCTTCCTCGTACAAGCCGATTTGAAAAACTATTATAGTTCATACTACTAGCAACGTGATTAAATTTGGAAGTACTACTACCGTTACATGAATCTAGTTGGATAATGCCTGCCACACTAGGAGGAGGGTTAACATAGTCGTACAAATGATGTTTGGTTTTGAGGTGGTGTTTTGCCAGAGTATCAGGTTTTTGATCTGTGGCCATGTTGTATCCTCCATTCACTTCTCATCAACTTTTTGATCTTGAGTGTCCACGTAGCAAGCTTCGGGTTACTGTCAGCGTCGCCCTCAATACTCAGTACGGCATTCTTACATTCAGTTTCGAAGCATGCGTTCACTATTTGGTGCTCGTCTGCGTACTTCCTCGCGTCAAGGATACCAGCCAGCTCTGCTTCTAGCGCATTGGACATATCCAGTAACCTTCCGCTTCCACATATCCATTTGCCCTGACAGTCTCTCCCAATGAAAACTGATGCCTCTATGTTCTTTCTCGTTGCCGCATGCGTGTTGAATTTTATGTACCCTTGCTCAGGCTTGTTCCATTTTAGCTTCTCTTTGGCCGCTGGAAGCTCCAGGGATGTCTCCCATACTTTCAACGTTAGCATAATGTCTTTCTAAATCTGCCCAACCTAACGGTCTGCTGGCCATTGCACGTACTACATCTTCTTAGAATCTGAAGCGAAACCAAGAGAATTCTTCGCCATTTCTTCTTCCCGTAGGAGTCGCACAAAAGACCGCTTCTTTGATTCCATGAGAAAGCAAGCACTCAAACCTTCCGCGCACTGTGAAGCAATTGCCCCCGGAAGAGGAGGCGAGAAAGGGCGTTTACGACGCTTCCAAAGGTGCCATCATGTGATAAGGAACCGTACTTGCACTTCATGTGATTTTCCAAGATAGAGTTTAATCCATTCCTTCACGTCTATCAGATTGAGTAGTTCTATCAGATCAACTTGCTCCAACATCCGCTCTCATACTGGCCTTGCATGAGTACAGTCCCGCAGAACATGGAGTATAGCCTCCTCATGTCCAACGCATGGACTGCAGGTATTATCTTCTGTGATATTTCTGGCCTTCCTTCTGGCGTTAGTGAGAAGAGCTCCATGAACGACGATCCAAAGGAAAAGCTTAATTCGGTTAGATACTTTCAGCTTCCAAATGCTATTCCAGTCCCCACTAACTTCAATGTTCTTGTTTTTTCTCAGAATGTCATAAGCAGAGCTCGTAGTAAATTGGCCGTTTCCAGTTGGACACCAAGTCCAGATATCCCTGTGATGAGTGTTAAACGGAGGTTGTATGCAAATAATGTCCTTGATGTCCTCTGCTTGGAACCAGTCCTCCAAGAACTCCGAGTCCCATTCTCCATTTTCCGTAACCACACTAGCTACCTTTAAATCCTTCAAGTCCTCTGGGATCGATTTAGTAGTGCGTGCTTTGAGCTTGAGTTCGCGTTTCACCCAACAATCGGTCCAGAAGTTCGTGGTGGTACCGCTTAGCGGTTCAATCCTGACATTTTGCATCACACATTCCTTTCCTTCAAACACAGCTTTCTTTAGTCTAGATCCTGCCGTCACTCTTTGTCCTGTAAAGCTCATGAATTTCTTATGCATACCACTGCACCAAACAGTCTTCATATCGCATAGGGTGTTCCATGCATAGCGCAAAAGTAAGGCTTCGTTCCATTCTCGCATGGCCTTGATTCCAAGTCCACCTCCGTGTTTTGGACTGGTCACCTTGTTGCAAGCAACGAGGGACATTGGGTGAACCTTGTGACCTCCCCCCAGATGAAACGTCTGATCAGACCATCATTCTATCACATAAGCTAATTCGGAGGACTCGGTTTGCATCACATACGTTGGCATAGCAGCCAAAGTGCTCTTAGCAAGGCATACCCGACCTGTCATGGACAGACAACGGGCTGACCATGCAGGCATTGACTCTTGCATCAAAGCTTAAGAAGAATGTATGAATATGTATTCCGGTTTACTTTTGAGTGGAGTATGGGTACTCCTAAATACCTTCCCAGATCTTCGGTCACTTGGAAACCGCTAAGTATTTCAATTCTTCTCCTCACCGTTCTGTCCACACTGCGTGAGAAAAAAACTCTGGTCTTGGTTGCAGAAATGGATTGGCCTGAAGCTCTACCGAACTGCTCGAAACATTCCAAGATGTGTTTCATTTGGGCTACACTAGCTTCAGCAAATAAGATTAGATCGTTCGTGAAGCAAACGTGGGACACAGCCGGTCCACTTGCCCCCAACTTCACGGACTTCCACCTCTTCTCTTGAACATTCTGATTTATAAGTTGTGTTAGTCGTTCTAGGCATAAGACGAACAGGTATGGTGACAACGGGTCGCCTTGTCTGAGTCCTCTACTGGCTTTGAATTCCTTTGAGTGCTCGCCATTCCGGATGACAGATATGGATCCCCCAGTTATAGAGTTCATTATATAAATCCGGAGATCGTTTGGTATATCGAGTTTGTTTATGGTATCCTCTATAAATTGCCAAGACATCATGTCATAAGCTTTTGTTAAGTCCACTTTAACAGCCATAGCTTTGCTACTCATCCTTCTCCTCATATTGTATATGATTTCCTGAACAAGTATGATGTTGTCAGTCCGGCACGAAGCTACTCTATTCTTTAGAGATCCAAGCTGACATAAACTTCTTTAGTCTTTCCACCACTACTTTTTGTGTAAGTTTCAGCACGATATTGTTTAGTGAGATAGGTCTAAGCTGCTCGCATTTCTCTGGTTTAGCAACTTTAGGGATCAACACAATTTTTACGTTACACAGATCCTGACTAATCGTATGTCCATCCAGCGCATTCCTCACTATTTGGTACACTGAGTTACCCACTCGAGCCCATTCTTTCTGGATAAAGAGTGTTCTAACTCTGTCAGGTCCCCCGCTTTGTGTGGGTTTGAACCTTTTAGGATGTTGTAGACCTCTTCCTTGGATGGCGCAGCCGTAAGAAATTTATTCTGGTTATCATTTGCGAAGCTGAAGTACCCAGGGACACGAATGATGTGTCTTTGTCTATCTTCTCTAGTATTAGTCAGAACTTCCTGAAAGTGGGATACCACCATTGACATTAGTTCCTATTTGTTTGAGATTCACTCTCCTCGTTTATTCTTTAGCATCGTTATCATGTTCCCTCACTGTCTCTGGTTCACCCATGCATGGTAGAAACTAGAGTTATTGTCTCCATTCTTTATCCATTCCATATGGGCCTTCTGTTTCCAGTCATCTTCTTCTTTCCTCATAATTTCATCTAGCCCTATTTGCATCTGGTTGCATAGATTATTTGTGACTGTATCGTAATGGATTGTGATGTTTGTCTGTAGGGTGTTTATATTCTGTATTAGTCTATCTTTGTTCCGCCTCCTATCCTTCAGAGTCTGTGGATCCCATTTTGATATGTTCCCTTAGCTGCTTGTAAAGCCTCTTCAAAGGATACAATGTTATTCCATGCCTTGCTGAGTATATCAAAAAATTGTTTTTCCTTATGCCAGGAAGCCCTCGTGCAAAATCTTCTCTCGCCTCTTATAGGTGAATTTGATTTTAGGAATATTGGGCAGTGGTCAGAATTTATCTGAGGTAGATGCTCTAGAAACATGTTTGACAATTTCTGAATGAACTCATTATTTGCCACAACTTTGTTGAGCCGTTCCTAGAGGGTGCCATGTTTGTATGTGTATTGCATGCATGTGAATCCCAGGTCTATTAAGCCGACTTCCATCACGGTATCACTGAAATCCCTTGCTTCACTATTGTAAAAGTTATTGCTTCCAATATTTCATTGGGGTACAACATAGCATTCAAATCCCCTAATGCCACCCAGGGCTCCTTTATATAACGTCCCATATTGATGAGATGTTTCCAAAAAAAATTCCGAATAGAAGGATGTGGGCTAGAATATAAGACAGTGACCAAAAGTTGATTATTAATGTGACAATGAATAAACTATTTGTGACTGTTGATCACCTTTAGTTTGCAGAGTAACAGATCCCATCCAATCCAAATTCCTCCTACAAAATCTATTGCCTCAACCCTATAGGTTTTCTACAGTCCAAGCTTTTTTATTGCAGTTGCTACTTGTTGACCACTGATCAAAAACCATGATTCATAGCTCCACACATATTAGGAGCATCAATATATGCTCATTAAATGATTATCCCACAAAGTATGAGTTTCTCTCTCATCCTCACTAGGATATTGATTGCATCATACTTTATTAAGTTGGCTCAACCCTTTTCTCAAGGTACATTGGCCTACACTTATCAAAATACATTAAACTCGTTACATCTTAATGTATCATTTGGCATAACACACTTCATGTGTTACTCAATCAAGTAGATCGGATTGGAGGTGCTTACCTCCGTATCGGGAAAGAGGTGTATGTTTGCTTACCATATAGGGCAAGAGGTATATGTTTGCTTACCATATCGGGCAAGAGGTGTATGCTTTCTTACCATATCGGGCAAGAGGTGTATGCTTGCTTACCATATCGGGCAAGAGGTGTGTTCTTACACCATATCGGGCAAGAGGTGTGTGTGTGCTTCACACCATATCGGGCAAGAGGTGTGTGTGTGCTTCACACCATATCGAGCAAGAGATGTGTGCGCTTCACACCATGTCAGGTTTCATCATCTAATCGGGTTGGAGGTGCTTCAACCCGATATCGGTTTGTGCCATGATGATGTCATCATCATCAAGCTCTAGACTTTCATTCCTTAATGTCCTAGTTCATGTACAATAGTCCTATGCAACTATTAGAACTCATGGATTCAACAATTATTCAAGTAAACTTGAAATTTGAAAGTATATCAACAAATATAGAAAGATTGAAGGTGAATAATAACATGATTGGGTTCAAGTTATATAACCCACCTCAAGAACAACTTCAAAGCTCCAAGCTCCAAAGCTTCACGTTCCCAAGGTTGAAGATGAACTTATCAAAGATCCAAGACTTGTTCACAACTCCTCTATATGCAAAGAATCACCATAGATAAGAACTTGGTGAAGAAGAAAAGAAAGGAAGAATCACAACCCGAGATTCATGCTTCAACCAAGGTTGAAGATGACCATGGCTTCACCTTAAGCTTAAGTCTCGAGATACTCCTTGCTCCTCAACTACTATGCATGATATCTAAGAGAAAGAGGGTTGTAGGATTTGAAAATTTTCACTAATAGATGAAAGGAGTGGTATATATAATTGAGGCTCATGAGAGAGAGTGTATAAGAGGTGACATCACCTTATACTACTAGGTGCCACGTATCCATGCATGGTTGACACGTGTCCATGCATGCACACATATTTATCTTGACATGCAAAACTCTTAAGGATAATCTAGAGATAAGATTTCGGCCATTAAATATCTTATTGAGCAAGATATTTCAACTCAACATCACTTTATTCACAAACCGATACACTTTTTCCAAGGAAAGTTGTAATCTGATGTCCATTACATTCTTAAGGTACTTAACCCATCATGGAAAAGGCCAAGAGTTGACAAAATGATATGGGACCTCCTCTATGGCTCTTTGGCCTATAGGCACTCCCATACAAGCTCTACAACTCGATACAACTCAATTAGAGTTTCAACTATACAACTCTTCTTGGTCTTTTCATCACCAAGAATACCATCACTCAAAAATGATTCAAACATGGTGCATCTTTCTTTCTCTCTCCTCTAGATGATGCTAAGAGAGAGTAAGGACACTCTAGAGATATTAATTTGCATATCAACCCTACATTTTGGGTAAATTGCAAATTGTACCAAAATTGGTACACAAGGCACAAGCATTATTCAAACAAGCTCCAACTTGGAACTTAGGCTTTCCACAAGACACCCCTTAGTATCAGTCTCTCTCTTACGATGCTAAAGCACTTGAAGCATGTTCAAAATGTGAGATATTGCAATATAACCCCTCATCTTGGGTAAATTGCAAATTACACCCAAACTATCATATAATGCACAAACAGTTTGTAAATAAGCTCAAACTTGAGAATTAAACTTTCCTTGAGTCTTAATTACTTTTCAAAAGATTAAAACAAGTTTATAAATAACTTACTTAAGAAAAACTTCTAGGTTTATGCCATAACCTAGGTCAGGGATGTTACATTTTCCAACATGGTCTTCGGGAGATCAAAAACTAGAAACATGACCAGAGGGGATCTTTTCCTCATCTGGTCCATGCTCGAAAAGAGGCCAATCTATATTGGACGGATACTAATTAACAAGCTATCTACCGCATACAACCCATAAGGGCCCAAAGAATTCTACATGGGAGGACACATCACCCTAATAGAATTTTTTATCTCCACCTAGATGAACTTAAGAATCGAGGAGAGTAAAGGAAGTAGGTTCCTAGATATTATATATCTCCTCATAGCTGGGATAATTGCACAAAAGGGAGAAAATGCTTTTATAAGCTAACAAAATCAGACATTCTACTTCCTCTCCTGGAGATGAGCCACTATGATGCTCACAATTTAATCATCTCTAGATACGATTTAGACAAGATGGTGTCTAGTACTATTAAGACTTGGGGATGAACCCACTCGTCCTATGAAGGAAACAGTCCATGAATTATAGAAAGTTGTACAACCAACATGGAGAGAGAAATTGGCAATCAAACCCTGCAAGGTAGCTCTAAAATATCCACGACCAAGATTGGAATCTACCACTCCACAAGAGAATGGTGTTGCGAGAATAGAGCAACTGGTGCCACTAGAAAAAAACTATCCTCAACATCGAGCATAATGAAGATGTGGTCGACGCCTCCACTCTCCAACTACCTATGGACACAAAACAATCAGGAGTACCTGCCCAAGAGACAAGGGAATAACCAACACATGAACAGGGTGAAGCCATGAAGGATACAATACTAGATGAGCAGGTGAAAGCGCCAACAGCATCAGCCAATGCAGTGAATGTTCCTGGAGCAAAATAACCAACACATGAACCAATACCAACAGTAGAAGCGACAACTGGTAGAGAAGGAACATCTGGTGAGGATAAGGGTAGCCTCGCCTCCTTCTTTCTGGGTGCACCACCCAGGGAACCTCCACCCCTAGAAGAGACATCACAAGGCCTGACGCCCCCTCCGCTTTGTTGTAAACTGGCAGGAATGGACATGGGGTATGTATCCTGAACATTGTACAGAGACGTTCACATCCTTGCAGATGTCCTAGATGAAGGTCTACCTGGCATAAAAATAATATACAATGACTATGGGAAGACCTTGACTAGAGAACAGTTAGGAGGGATTTTATTGAAGAGAGTGAGAGTCCATAAAAGTTTATTCAAAGTACTCTATGCAACCATTCTGGAGGATTTCTTGCACGCTGACAAAGTATAGCATGTCTTTAATGGTACAACCATTTTAGCAAAGTGAATGTACAAGAACAATTTTGACTATGCACCTATTAAAGAGCTTCATGCAGCTGTGGCAAGATGAGAAGCAAGATCCGTCACTTTGCCCATTTGAATAGTCAAACATTGGGCGCTAACAATAGTCAATATTTATAAACGGCACATGATGATCTATAAATGTTGTAGTGTCAAGCTACCATGCACCACCCTTGTCTTCAAAAATAAATAGGCACATGATATCCAAAAAGTCCCTATCCGAATTTAGCATGCCATTCAACAGGCAGGTGGCCACCACACCAGCAACTGGAAAAACTTTGTCATCAACACTAAAGTTCCCCAAGAAGAGCCAGAATCAGGGGAATGTGCATTCATTATCTTGTGTCTGATGGGGGCGATGAACAAGAATATCCCATTCTAGGACATCTTCCCAGAAGACCTCCACAGACTATGAGGAGACTATGCAATGAATGTCATATACGATCGTCTCTTCTTGAACGACCCGACAATGCCTCTAGATGTAGTACTATGCCGACTCTATATGGGAATGATACTTCCTGAAAAAGTACCATGGTGAGAGCAGATGATGATAATTTTAAAGATGAATCCTTCAAAATCAGAAGACGCATCGACATGGAAAGAAGGTTGGCCGGCTAAAGAGAAAAACAACAACAAGAACGATTCTCCAACACATATAACAGGTAACAACATGCGCATTTTCCAGCAAAGAACCCAGAGGCATCACAACCTACAACCATTCCAGAACCAACTACACACACAACAGAAATGTCAGAAGAGGGGGAGATAGATGAAGATGAGTTGTAGGAATCTAGGCATAAGGGACCAGTTGGGACCATCCAAGCCAACTTCCCAAATTTTTACAGATGCTCATGTGAGGATCTATCTCTGGATTTCCTACTATTAATCACGAAAAGGCTGAAGGCAAATGATGACCTTGGAAGTTGTCTTTAAAAGAGACGACATATGTGTAACATTCCAAAAAAAAAATCAATGCAAAAGAAAATAATTACAATTGATCTCTTCACAAATTTTGCACTAAATAAATTAAATTTGTTGGACCTCAATGCAAATAACCCAATTAAATGATTGTAAATTTCAATATTTCAAATATGAGTAACACAATTGCTCTCTGAGCCTTTCAATAATGATTTCAATAAATGTCCTTTGATCTTGAGGAATATTCAAATAAACCAAAGCTTCAATATAATGTACTTTCTCTCTCCTTAATGTTGCTTCATCACCATATGTGCTCTAATAGGTCTAAGTTCATCAAATTAGATTCAATACAACTAAGCTAAACCCTTAGTGACCTTTAAGGGAAAGCCATATCACAATCATAATCCATCAAATATACAAAAGCAATAATGATCATTTCCTAGTAATAGGTCATCGTCTGATCATCAAGTTTGGAAACTACCATATAATATTGTTTTAGATCCTTTGATTGACTAGTAGACCAAATTTGGAATGAAAAGAACCTTGTTTGACCCCTCAAATCAACTTAGAAAGAAAGTATAAGTCTTAATGCATTAATATTATTAATTTGATTTATGGGATCAAGGGAACTATAGGGACTAATATTCTATCAAGCTCACGCGGCATCACGCGCAGGCTAACGCGCGGGTGAAACTGCTGCCCAACTTGCCACCACGTGGCAGTTGGTGATTGGGCCATTTTCTTGGAATTATGTAAAAGGCAAATAAATTTGTTTCTCTTATAACTTTTAAACTGTAATGAATTTTTTAATGAAACAAAAACCGTTGGTTTGGTTATGAAAAATGCAATCTAACAAACCTAATATTGACATATTTTTTAGATAAAAAATAAAAAATGATATATATAGGTTAATTAACAACCAACTATGGTGCTCATACCCATAAATTGATATTAACACCCAAAAATAGTTAATTGACGTCCAAAATAATACATTTACACCCA
Organism: Alisma plantago-aquatica; assembly: GCA_963693085.1. Classification (NCBI taxonomy): domain Eukaryota; kingdom Viridiplantae; phylum Streptophyta; class Magnoliopsida; order Alismatales; family Alismataceae; genus Alisma; species Alisma plantago-aquatica. Next base: position 300,190,882 of record OY856411.1, on the reverse strand, counting down.
AAAGTATAAAGATAGTGCCCACATAAGCTAATGACACCCATAAATGGCTAATGACGCCCAATATGGTTATTTGACGCCTAAAATAGTTCACTGACATCTAAAATTATAACGACGCCCACAAATGACTAATGACACCCATAAATGACTAATGACACCCAAATATGGTTATTTGACGCCTAAAATGGCTCAATGACACCTAAAATTATAACGACGCTCACAAATGACTAATGACACTCATAAATGGCTAATGACACCCAAATATGGTTATTTGACGTCTAAAATGGTTTACTGACACCTAAAATTATAACGACGCCCACAAATGGCTAATGACACCCATAAATAATAAATGACACCCAAATATGGTTATTTGACGCCTAAAATAGTTCACTGACACCTAAAATTATAATGACGCCCACAAATAGTTAACGACACCCAAATAAGATAATTGACGCTCAAAATAGTTCATTGATAACCATAAATTTAAAATGACGCTCAAATAAAGTATCAAAAATCAAAATAACATAATGACACCCAAATAACTTATTGACACCCATAAATGGCTAATGACACTCAAAAATGATTAATTGACGTGTAAAATAATTCATTGACATCAAGAATAACCGATTCATATCATTTTTATATTTTTTTGTTAAAAATATATCAATATTAGTCTTGTTGGAATGCATTTTTCATAACGAATCTAACGGTTTTTGTTTCGTCAAAAAATCTATCACGGTTCAAAAGTTATAAACAAAACAAATTTATTTGCATATTACTCAACCTCTACCAGTCCATTCAATTAAAATCTGCCACGTGAAACTATTTTCGGGAACTATAGTCTCTGCGAATTTCTCACTATCACGTGTAGTTTCCCAAGTTTTCCATGTACACGGTTTTGAGCTGAGCCGATGAATGACTCCTACGTCTAACTAGACTCCAAGGAACATAAACACAAGGTTTCCAAACTCTTAATCTCTCCGGTTTTCTCGTAGTCCAATGGATTTCTCCATTGGATTCAAGAGAGAATCACAGACATCAACTTCTGATTCAAACCCTAGAACTTAACATATAAAAGATGCCCAATTTTACGCCGCCTATATCTCTTGTGCGATCATCACCATTGTTATCCATCACAACACCACCCCCCTTCAATTAATTGTTGCTACACCATCTCTCAGTCCCGTGAAACCTGCCCCCCACATTCATTTCTTGATGCGATGACCTGGTGTCCTCAACCCACAAGACCCGTCAACAATGAGTTAGAGCCTTTCCGTCAAGAAACTCCAGGCATGTTCCGCTATTCAGGGAGACATGGAAAAGAACATCAGAGTCTTCAGTAGCTTCTTCAACTCCAACTGAATCACGGCAAGCGTGTAGAGCTTGATAATAGGGACATCTAGTATGTGCGGGATTTTGGAAAGACAACAATGAAGCCAGCAAATAACCAACACAACTTCTTAGACCCTTGGTCGTGCACCACCATGAATGGATCCAGCCGCCGTCCTCTCTTGCACAGGTGCTCAAACTCAAAAAGGCAAAAAATAGATGAAGGAGCTGGGCCGGCTAGGTTGGGCGGAGGACTAGGCATCTTAAAGGCCTGATCATGGAGCAAGATCTCGAGCCGTCTTTGCTTGGAGTATCATGGAGGTGTCCCCGACCTAGTACTCTGTAAAATAGAGGAAATAGAGGGGAAGGCCTCCTCTTCGTGAACTGGGGACGAAGCGGGACCAGAGAACGGGTTAAGCGGATCATGGATCCCGCCCCCTCCCCATTTAATTCCTCCCAAGGTAACACATGTTTCCGTTCAATTAAATAATGTTCCAATCTTGTATAAATCCTAGAAATTAGTCCATGTGTCAGAAAAATGCAAACCATATATGTATTTTGATCATTTTTTTTCAAGACCTAGCCAATGGTAAGGACCTAGGACCTGTTTTGATTTGGTTCTCACAAATTTCCATACCTATGGTAACTAGGATTTTGAGATCCTAATCTAGGGTTCGGGCTTTGTAATGCAGGTAGATTGAAGACGGGAAGATGAAGGAGATCTTAGGGGCTTGTTCCTACTGACCTAGGTAAGTGGTTCATGCCCATGAGTACTCATATTTGAAGTATGTATGTTTACATGATTCTTTATAAGACTTTCATAATTTATGTGGTTCAATGTTGGAAGATTTTAATGTTAAGCTATGTCAATAAGATTTTCCTCATGGTTCTATGATTATGTAAATTCTTATGCCCAAAATCCCAAATAGAGATATGTTGCCCACAATGTTTGTGATTCATGGACCATGTCCATGAGTAAAATAATGAATCATGTTCCTACAAGATTTCTTAGCAATGTCTTAAATTAATGAATAAGATTATAAGATAAAGATATGCAAATAGTATAGGCATACCTAGCTAGTGATTTGGGATAACTTTGTATTGAGATTTTAAGTATAGGTATGTTATTAAGATGCCTCATGTTTAAGGATATAGCCATGTATTGAGGTTGCAAGTAGAAATGTGCTACCAAGATTTCTTACATAAGTATACATCTAAGAACTAAGAAGTTGATTAGAATTCTTAGAATGTTTAATGTGAGGATGTAAGTTTTGAATATATTAAGACATAATCTTATTTTCACAATAATCGTGTTATTGGGGATCATAATGCATTGTAAAATGAGTTTATAATAAGTTGAGGATGTATCAAGCTATGATTAATTTACAAGATTCCTTTTTTAGAATTGAACTTTTAAGATGTGAGTTCATATGAAAAACATTAAGACCCGGGGTAAGTTCAGATTTAATAAGAATTTATAGAGATTGAATCCTCTTGTTAGAAAGCACAATTTTAGATATTTTATACTTAATTTACTCCCATATACTTCATGAAAGTTACTATTGTATACTTAAAGTTTAGATATTAAGATCAAATCCTTTTCCCCTACGCCGTTAGACTCAGTGGTCATATTCCAAAAATCAAGATTCAATGAAGTCACTCTATCAAACCAAAGTTTCAGATTAAAGTTTATCCATATAATAAAGATATTATATTTAGATTAAGACTTAGACTACTCATTGAGTGAATAGCCATATTTTGAATGTACATGATAAGGGTTATAGACCTAGTCTCAATAATGTAGTAATTGAGACATATATTGACATTTAGATATAGATTCAGTTCAGAATTTAAGAGTAGAGTTTCAGATTTAGAATTCAGTATATGTTCAGTACTCAGTTTCAAATAAGTTCAGATTCAAAGTTTAGTAAGACTAGACTTAAGATAATTAATTCAAAACCTTCATATAATACATTATATGATAAGTCCTCATTCAGAGAGTCATGGGACGATTCAAAGGCATCTATTGCCAATTCAGAGGAGTGTTTACTCCATTTCATAGGGCACGTTGTGCCAACAGAGGGTGTGTTGCACCATAGAGGACACTTTAGTGTCAGTAGAGGGCACATTGTGCCAACAGAGGGTGTGTTGCACCATAGAGGACACTTCGGTGTCAACAGAGGAGGACTTATTGTATAATGTTGGCCACAATCAGATAAAATTCATAAATAAAAGGTGTCTTAGTTCAGAGAATGTACATAATTTCATTTACAAGTATAATGAAAGATATTCATATTAGAGAGACATGACTCAGGCCCTTTGTGCAAGTCATGTGGCCCAGGCACCAGAGTGCAGGCCAATTCAGAGACATAACCCAGGCCCAGAGTGCAAGTTATGTGACTGAGGCACCTTAGTGCTGGTCATGAGACCCAGGTACCAGAGTATAGGTCTCCAGAGAAAGATAAGATAAAGTAAAAAGATAAGAACTAAGTTAAAGTAAGAAGAGATATTTATGTTTTAGATTTTGTAATGCTTTTAATGTTAGTTCTCAGTATATAATGTTTAAGAATATTTTCTAGTATCTTATTTCATCAAGTAATGTATATGTTAGAATGCTCATGTCACTTACGCTAACAACCATTTTTCCAATGCATGACTGGGGACGAGATGTCCACAGGTGAGATGCAGGAGTGAAGTAGATTCCAGAGAATCAAGAACAAGGGTAGAGACATGACTCAATCTGGTGGGACGCCAACTATAAGATGATCCTCAGGTTTATAGATTCACCTATATGTTCCCATGTTTAGAACTTTAAAATAGAGACTTTGTCTCAAGATGAAATATAAGTTCTCCATGTAATAACATTTATGTTCCTTTTGTAAGAACAATCATGAGAATATTTTAATAATTCAGTTTGTGTGATTGATTATAATGTTGTTATGTATGCCAGTTTTATGTAATGTCCCTTTGAGTGTACGAGTTATGGATAACGTAGTGTTTCTTCCTCTATGTGCATGTGTGTTCTTAGGGAGGGCATTACAATATGGTATCAGAGCAACATTGTAGTTGGCCACCAGATGAGTTCTCATGTTCTTACTTAAGATCACCCTATAAGAACTTAAGTTAGAGTAGAGTACCAATTTAGAAAGATAACTAGTAGCCCTATGTATAGAAGAGGTAAGTGAAAGACATTAGAAATCAAAGTAGAGCTCTAGATAATAGACAAAAGTTTAGATAAGGATTAGGGTTATGCTCCTAGATGTTTTACACTTTTTATGTTAACACTATAGTTGTATATAACATTCTCTCTCTTTTTCTCATATGTTTGTGGTATGGGACACATGCTTATGGGGTTTGCAGAGAATATGTTATGTTCATAATCATACTTGTCTTGTCCTTTCAAGTGCATGTGGCATGGGACATGTGCGCGAGGAAGTGCCAAGATAAGTGTGATCTGACATGTCACCTCTGAATATATGATCGGCCGACATGTATCCAAGGGTGACAAAGAAAACAAGTGTTGGCATTAAAAGTTTGAGACATATAGTCACCTAAGCCCTAATCCAGTCTAAAAAAAAGGAGGCATTATAGAGTCCTTTCTAGTGTAGGTGGTGAAGGTATAATTTAGATTTCAAGATTCATTAGTAATATATCAACATGTTTTCTTGATAATGATGCTAAATATATGTGTTTAACCATGAGAGAAGACTACACTTAGAGTATGTAAATGAGCCTTTATAATAAGATTAGAAATATAGTATGCATAGCATATGTGAAATCTTAAGGTGGGTAGACTAATCAAATTTCGAGGACGAAATTTATTTAAGGTGGGTAGAATTGTAACATCCCAAAAAAATCAATGCAAAAGAAAATAATTACATTTGAGCTCTTCACAAATTTTGCACTAAATAAATTAAATTTGTTGGACCTCAATGCAAATAACCCAACTAAATGATTGTGAATTTCAATATTTCAAATATGAGTAACATAATTTCTCTATGAGCCTTTCAATAATGATTTCAATAAATGTCCTTTGATCTTGAGGAATATTCAAATAAACCAAAGCTTCAATATGATGTACTTTCTCTCTCCTTAATGTTGCTTCATCACCATATGCACTCTAATAGGCCTAAGTTCATCAAATTAGATTCAATACAACTAAGCTAAACCCTTAGTGACCTTTAAGGGAAAGCCATATCACTTGTGCATCAATCATAATCCATCAAATATACAAAAGCAATAATGATCATATCCTAGTAATAGGTCATCGTCTGATCATTAGGTTTGGAAACTATCACATAGTATTGTTCTAGATCCTCTGATTGACTAGTAGACCAAATTTGGAGTGAAAAGAACCTTGTTTGACCCCTCAAATCAACTTAGAAAGAAAGTATGTCTTAATGCATTAATATTATTAATTTGACTTATGGGATCAAGGGAACAATAGTCTCTGTGAATTCCTCACTGTCACGCGTAGTTTCCCAAGTTTTCCCTGTATGCAGTTTTGAGCTGAGCTGACGGATTACTCCTGCGTCTGACCAGACTCCAAGGAATAGAAACCCAAGGTTTCCAAACTCTTAATCTCTCCGGTTTTCTCACAGTCTTGGGTTTTAGAAATGGATTTTTCAGTTGGATTCAAGAGAGAATCGCAAACATCAACTTCTGACTCAAACCCTAGGCCCATGTTTGGGAACGGACTGGGATTTCGTAGTCTGGACTGGATTAGACGGGGTTAGTCAGGATTCAGTCTGATTCTGTTTGGCAACCCAGTCTGATTCTGTTTGGCAACCCAGTCTGATTCTGGTCAGCTGGTCTGATTTGAGTCTGATTGTAGTCTGATTCTGTTTGGCTACTAGGTTGGATTCAGTCTGATTTTGTTTGGCAACGTAGTCAGTATCTGCTGATTCTGTCCTGATGTTGTAGAACTGTTATAACAAGAGTAAGGAATGTGTAGTTGTGCTGCCGCTTAAGCAGAAGTTGGCCAAAGTGTATTATATACTAAATAACAAATAAATAATATATATAATGCATAATTTATGTATTTAAATTAAATAGTAGCAAACGTGCGTAGCATGTCTGTAGCAGAACGTAATACCACATAAATAAAAAGATAATATTTTATTGGTTCCCGGGCAAATACATATGTAACATACAAACTGAAACGAGAGGTCTGCCCTGGACCTAGACAAAGACAAAGCTACACAATCTAATAAGTTGGTGAGCAAGCAGCCAACTTCATGCCTCGTCGGACTCGTCGGCCAACTTCATGGCCTCGTCATACTCGTCCCACGACACCGGACAACCTTCGTCCAATAACTGATTTGTTTCCTGTTTGCTGGCGTCTTTTGGCCACTCGAACAGCAACGGCAGATGGTGAATATGAGTAACACCCTTGGCTTGTTCGTCTCTCTCATTTGGGCCCTCATGGTGTGTAGGCTCGCAGTATTGTTTCTTGCAAACAAGGTTTTCTAATACATATTTTTTAATTTTCGACGGAGACATCAATAGTTTTTCAAATTTTGTCCTTGCCTTTGACCGTGACCGCGATGATGACATCTATAGTTAATAAATAAATATAAGTATTAGCAAATATCAATAATAGTAAGATAAATGTGACAATATTGAATACAAATAAATGCTCCAAACAAACTTAGCTACAAACAAGTAAGAACGTGATGTATGCATTCAATATATAACAATAAAGCTCAAAACAAACTTAGCTACATACAAATAAATGTTGCGAGGTAAACACAAACAACTACAAATTCGTGGAAATATATTACAAGTTAATGTGTTATTTTCACCGTCTAACGTGGTTGTTTGATTCACTCATCGGTGTTAATAAGGTATTCAGCAACCCCAGGTGGGTAAATGTGACGAGTCGTCATGAAGTTGTGTTACACGGCCAATGGCGGGGGAGGCAATAAATCTCCCAAAATGAAAAGATTGTCTCTTATGAACTCTCTCCTTATGTGTTGTCATCTCATCTGCAACTCAGTCAAAGATATGTAAGGCCCCCCAGTTATGTTTCGGAAGTCACGCCATGCCTCCATCCAAGCTTGTGTAGTATATACTCCATTAACACATCTCCCCAACTCATATTGGTTTCTCATCATACCTCTGAGAACCATATCAAGCTATGTACACCACATAAAAGAAGGCATCCTTGGAGGCCCAGCCATATTACAGATTTTGTAAGTAATATGTTTTAGACGTAAGTGTGTACCGCACAATTAAGGGAATATAAAATGCATATTCAGTTCTAACTAACATTTATGAACATCACGGTGAAAAAACATACACCCTCCATAAAACATACACCAACATTATGATAAATAACAAAAGCCTGTTAATGTCGGATGAATTCAGGAAAATTTAATGTTAAAAACATCGAATGGTTGACAATGTAAATCGACACACCAAACTAAATGTAGCTCTCTGCCATTAAACATTATGGCGTCACCGTGGGTGAAGGAATGTCTACAAGAAGACTGCATTCTTCCTCCAGACTGGCAACGTAGCGTTCTAGACCCTCATGCTCATACTTTTTTGGGTGTATATATCATCGTAGTTGTGATGAATTTCAAGAAAGTCCTTCATGTTCATTGCCTGGCCCCACATTGACTTGCACTCGACAGTTAGTAACATAATCTCAGCTTTCAAAGAATCAATTGTTGGGAGGAGATCGACTTCCCAACGGAAGTATCTGCACCGATCTTTTCCCTACAATGTATTATCAAGTTTAATGAATGAAAAAGAATGTGCAGCATACACAAAGCCAACCTATTATGTATGTATTTACTAGTACACCTCATGAGAAGGACATATGTAATACATTTCGCCCGGCCTTTCATTCAGAATGCCAAAATCATACAACCCTGCATCCTCTGTGTTAAGCCGCAAGGCTGCATCTAACCCACAATCACACCTCGGAACTTCATATGGATCCATTGACATCTAAAACATAATTGAGGTAATTGAGGATTAGTAAAAATAATGTCGGATTCTGAACATAGATTTCAAATACAACTTTCCGAACATAAAATAGGCCTAACTGCTTGTTCTACATCTATGATGTATTGTATTCGTCCTCGTTTGAAGAGTCGTTACTGGTCGTGATGTGAAGTCGTTGGCGAAGATATTGGCACCTCTCACGTAGAGTGGAAATATCTTGTTCGAGCCTATCGGTGTCTGCTCTTGTCGAACTGACAAAGTCACATTGTTCAGACCATAGCTTGCGTTCGTTGCGTGCATATGCAAGTTGTGTTACCATAGCATCCCTAACTGCAGTAAGTGTGGCAACTGTGGGTGGTACACGTTGTGCGGGCAATCTCATCTGGCATCTGTTCGAAACAAGCCCCCTACCACATGTAAAATACGGTCTGTGGGGGTTGTTATTTTCAAAACGTCCATTTGCCGCGTCCGCGTCATCCATATACACACGTACAGTGCATTGAAGGCCGCATGTACAGCAAGGCATTGCATTCTCCATTTGAAGACAACCTACCGATTCATTATGTCATGTATATTATTAGGATCCAGTAAAAAGTTCATAAAAAAACAAGTAAAGGCTACAAAGTTTTGTCGTGGACAATTTTTCAAATGATGTCGAAGACTATTACAGATACAATTGTACGTCAACGGGCATCCCATAGCAAATTAGAAATGGATTCACGTAAACAGTTGCCCTCCCTTGAATCGGCCTGAGTTGTTTGTTGGAGGGAACTCAGGTCAACCCCAGCAGGGGGAACGACATATGTTGAAATGTCATCTGGGAGTTCGTCCATGATATTGTCGCCATCATGTTGGCGGCGTATGAAATTGTGGAGGATACAACAAGCCATTATGAGGCGACATTGTGAATGTATGGGATATGTCGCCCCCTTTTTAAGGTAGGCAAACCGCCACTTCAGCACCCCAAATGCTCTTTCTACAACATTACGTAATTGTGTGTGGCGGTGGTTGAACATCTCCTTCTTGTTGGTGTAGGCATGTCTGTTTCCTCGGTACTCCTAAATATGGTAAGCTGTGTTGCGATACGGTGCAAGGAATTGCCGAGTGTTGGCATACCCTGCATCAACTAGGTAAAACTTTTCCGGCGGAACTTTAAACCCGCCCGTAGTCGTCGCTGACTGTAGGACCCTTTGGTCAGCAGCCGAACCCTCCCACCCAGTTAGGACATATGAAAACTCCATGGAGAAGTCAACTACAGCCAAGACATTAAGAGAGACATTCCCTTTTCTGTCTCGGTAGCGATTTTTCTTATCTCGTTTAACCAAGACGGGGATGTGTGTTCCGTCAATTGCCCTGATGGCATTCTATAACACCAAAATAGGTTGTAAACATACAAAATATTTCCAAATGATTAAAGATTGTAGGGGCTAACTATTACCTTGAAGTACGGGTAGAACCTTGGGGTCTCCAATATATGAGAATGTGTTGTCGTGCATGTCGCTGCAGTTTGCATGACAATGTACTCATTGGACAACGAACACACAGCGTCTAAGACTTCATTGAACTTTCTACTAATGGTCTCACCAGAGTGAATGTAGTCCTCAGCCAAAGCACGATTTGTATGTCCATGGCCAACTATTTGTAGGAAGTAGCACACAGCGTCAACCGAACTGACGCCTCTAGTGCTTCGTAACAAGGCCCGACTCTCAAGCTTGTCCACAAGGGCCATTATAGAATGTGGTCTCATTCGATATAGGTCATAAGCCCTTTGTTCATGACCGTTTAAATTTTCTAAGACCTTCTGGTGGCCACTCCTAATGCTAACTAACCTAGGTATTGTAGGTGGTATGTCGGAAATGTCGTCAATGATGGAGTTTGCTATGGACTCACCTATTGTATCAGCAATGTGATTAGCTGGACCAGACAATGTATGTAGAATGTGTGTGAGGAGGTCAGGTGTTTCTGTTTGGTCAGTGGTTGACATTATGCCTACAAGTGGAAGCATAGCAAGGTTGTCATGGCAACGACAAGGAAAATAACTACTCAACAATCATATGTAACTGTGGACATGATAAATAATGGCTTGCAGGATACATAGCGAATTAGATTGAATGCAAAATAAAAGCATGGCACTGAAATAAAATATTACAACAGTTAATCAATTTAGTTTGTGCGGTAAAATAATGTCTGGACGGGAATAAAAATATTACAACAATTAAGCAAATTAGATTATGCCCAAAGAAAATGTTTGGATGGGAGATATATTATTACAACAATGAAAGAACTTTCTACTGATTTGCTGAGTTAAATGTCTGAATGTTAATGCTTGGTGATCCGGAAGGGCCAGCATCATTGGACGAAGGAAAAAATGCACAGTGAGATGACACAAACGACGATGGCATACTTGGTCTGTTGTTGAAGTTGGGTGTTGGGGATTGCGGGAAAAATGCATGGTGAGATGGCATAAACGAGGATGGCATTGAAGGTGTTGTTGTTGCATTGGCAGCTTGGGACCTTTCCCAAAGGTCTTGCAACCATATGGTTTATCTTTTGAGGTGTGTCTATAAGGCTGAGGTAGATGATGCGGTTTGTTGAGTCCTTGATGGCGTTCACAAGTGTTGTAAACACAGTAGTGGGGGCATCTGGGTAAGTGTCCTGGAAATGTTGTAAGATGTTTGTAAACTCTTTCTTTTCAAAGGCTCTAGTTGCCACACCACTGCCTAACTCGTGAACCTTTGTATAAACCTGTGTGAATTCAGATAACACTTCATTTGAAAACCCACATCGGTCTTGAGCCATTGATGGCCGCTTCTTGCGCCTAACGACAGGAGGCCTCCCGCCAACACTCGGTGTATCTGTTCCGCCTCCCCCGTTGTCTCCCTCACTTTGCATCCCATATGCGCCCATATTAGCTTCCCATGATTGGCTTCCAGTGTTCATGGGTGTGTCTGGGCCATCTAAGTCGACACTGACATCATCCTCGGAGGCAACGTCAGAAGGGATTTGTGTGTCCGTTGAAGACATTGCATGATGTCCTCTAGCAATGTTCCTCCCCGCCATCATCTCGATGTCATAGTAGTGGGGAAACGGCTTGTTAAGCAACCTAGCAAGGTCCTTGTTTGCCTAAGTATACAAAAAATTTGTATTAGGAAATTAAAGTGTAAATATATGACATTATTTTTTTAATTAAGGGACTGGTTATTGGATATACCGCAAGGCACTCCCTCCATTCAGGGTTGTCGGGCAGCGTGGGCTTATGCCTAGTGTCATCCCATCCAACGCCGCTCTTATTCGTCACAAGCTTCAAAGCGGCATAGTCCCTCCTCAAGTTCTTCCACCGAGTTTTCAGCTGGTCTATATTGCAGGCCGTCTTCCCCATCCTATTTTGCATTTCCAGAGTTGCCTCCCTCCAAGCCTCCCTAGTAAAATGACCATCGACACACCTGCCTAGGTCATATTGTCTGCGCAATGCAGATACTAGAACGGCATCAGAATCTCTTGCCCAAACAATACGAAACTTGGGGTCAGCGGAAGACATACCCCCGTAAGTGCTGCAATATATTATGATACACAAATCGTTATATCTTTTATCTTTTCAGAGAAAGTATTTACTTAGATAGTGGCGTCTAAGCTGCAATTACAATATGAAATTACCTTGTGCATCAGTTGCATATATTTTCTCTATATTATTTAGGCAACATTAATATTTAGGCATGTATAGTTTATTTAATATTATAATGATATGAGAACAATTGTGTCATATAAAATTGAGGTGAAACATCCATAAAAATACACCGAAAAAAATCAGCAACAAATGAAGAACCCGCCTCTTCTTTTATAAGGTCTTCAGATCTAATATTGGCACTCCAGCATCAGATGATAGAAGGTATTGTCCTTTTAGTATCTAAAGCAAGCCGGAACAGTGTACTAAAACTTTAATGAGAGCATTATACGAATTTCCATCTTATTCAATAATCCCATGAGCTCAAAAGAGATATAAGATAAGTGGATTAGGATAGAAGAAAAGCGAGTAGACTAGCACACAAGAAGGCCATCAGGGTAAAATAGACATGTACAGTCTCAGTGAATATTGATTAAGAAATTTCAGCAAACCAATGTTCTGTTTCATGCCCCTATGCAGCAATACAGAGAAACCAAAACATAGTTTCAAGTTGGATTTCTAGCAAGGATGTATGAGATATACTTTATGTTTGCCTCAAACATGTCAAGATGTAGTTACTGAGCACTCAGGTGACATATAAAAGTTTGACAATAGATACACTCACACAACTGATAGAAAGTAACATGTAACATATGGGTAAAATGGTGATATATTGTAGTATGTTTTTTCTAATATGGGTAAAAGACCAATATGCAGAACATTTGGATCAAAGAAAACTTGAGGAAGTATATGAACCTATTTATATATGTTTTATACATTGTACATGCGATGACATGCTTGCTAGTATCTACCCAGCAAACTTGCTCTAGATTTTATAAAATTGGACATGAATGTGTTCACCTCCCCATACACAGATTGCAACCATAATGACAAAATTGTTGTTCATCAAAGTAAACTGCAACAATGAAAGATCAATAAGATATGTCATATTGATGACCAAAATAAAGATACGTCATGCATAGTACAAAAAATTATTTATATTGCAAGATTTCGAACTGATTTGTATATAGATATGTCGTTAACACAAAAAAGAACCAAAAGATGGGTCAAGTGAAACAAGATCCAAAAATCAGTACCCACACACACCATGAGGATGAAAACCAAAAATCTCAACATTTTGGTGGATTTACTTGTTTTAGGAATAGCAATTTTCAAGTAAGAATTACCTTTGGGTGCTAGACAGAATTCTCTAGCTGAAAAGTAAGAATTGTAGGAAGTTCATGGTGTTCAATGCATTGAGTAGATTCAGCATGCTAACCACAATGCCACATTATTCATAAAAGTGATTTCCATCTAGATTTTCTAACCTAACATAGTGCATGATAGTCACTAAAATAAATTAAGCAAATCGTATTTGTATAAGTGAAGCTCACAGTGGTAAGAGCCTTGAATAAACCATAGCATTGATGAATAGGTCAGAGTATGCCAGTGTAAAAAGAGCAAAAACTCAATGGTTATAGAGCTTGGGTGGTGTGTATCACATCACAACTGAGGTCACGAATGAAGTTGTTTCTGCAACTTTAACTTTATATAAGAAGGATCCATCTGAACTAGACAATAGCTTTGCAAAATGGTGATATATTGTAGTATGTTTTTTCTAGTATGGGTAAAAGACCAATATGCAGAACATTTGGATCAAAGAAAACTTGAGAAAGTATATGAACCTATTTATATATGTTTTATACATTGTACATGCGATGACATGCTTGCTAGTATCTACCCAGCAAACTTGCTCTATATTTTATAAAATTGGACATCAATGTGTTCACCTCCCCATACACAGATTGCAACCATAATGACAAAATTGTTGCTCATCAAAGTAAGTGAAAGATCAATAAGATATGTCATATTGATGACCAAAATAAAGATATGTCATACATAGTACAAAAAATTCTCAACATGAGGATGAAAACTAATTTGTATATAGATATGTCGTTAACACAAAAAAGAACCAAAAGATGGGTCAAGTGAAACAAGATCCAAAAATCAGTACCTAACATAGTGATTTCCATCTAGATTTTCTAACCTAACATAGTGCATGATAGTCACTAATAAATTAAGAAAATCGTATTTGTATAAGTGAAGCTCACAGTGGTAAGAGCCTTGAATAAACCATAGCATTGATCAATAGGTCAGAGTATGCCAGTGTAAAAAGAGCAAAAACTCAATGGTTATAGAGCTTGGGTGGTGTGTATCTGAGCAAGAAATTGTAACAACCCTTCCTCATTGAAAATGTAGGATCCAACTGAACTAGACAATAGCTTTGCAAAATTCCACGAACCACCACTTAAGATAAATGCAATAGCTTTGCAAAATGCCAGGAAGCACTTATCAATAGAAGACAGCTAGCCATCTAAACAGATTTGAAATGGCTTAGCCTTCACATTTCATACATAAAAGGAAAGGATCCACGGATGAAAAATAGTATGGAACATCATTGTATCAATCTAAAACACACACAGGGGATCCAACACACACCATGGAACACGGGGAACACCTTTGCATAATGATTCAGTACAAAAAATAGGCCTAACTATTCATCATCACCAACCTATTCAGAAGTGGTCAACAACGAGCAGCAACTACGGAATCGACGGGATGAGCAGCACCGCTGGAGAACCAGGGACGAAGAAGTGGTCGACAACGAGCAGCAACTGCGGAATCGACGGGATGAGCAGCACCGCCGGAGAACCAGGGATGAACACCAGCTTCCTCCAAGATGCGTAGGTGGATGTGAAGAACCTCAATACACAAGGTGATCAATATGAAGGAACACGGACACTGCTTGCCCTTGCTAGGGTTTGTCCTGTGCGTCGACAAATGAGACGATGACTACTCAACCTGAGTCAGGTGGACGGTGCATATAATCGATGGTCAGATGGACAGGACAGGGCATTGGTACCTTGCCTTTGCAGGATGTAGTCGCCCCAGTAGACCGGCGGTCGCAGATGGCCGCATTGAATCACCAGGCAGCAAACGCTCCGCCCGACGACTGCTGCCCTCCATCCGCGAGCTGCTCGAGGTAGCAGACCTCGCTTTAACTCACGGACCATCAGTGAGCCGGTAGTTACATGGAGAGGGGAAACCAGCAGCGAACGAGAGGGGCGAGAGGGAGAGGGCCGAGAGGAAGGAAGAGGGAGGGGCGCGAGTGAGAAGGAGGGGAGCGAGGGAGTCGGGGTCGAGGGGGTGTCGGGGGGCTCGAGAACCGGACTGGGATTTGCAATCCCGCCTATACCGGGACTGGGTTAGTCCGGATTATGGGATTCCGTTATCCCAAAACGGAGTCGAATGGGGTTGCGAACCAAACAACATTTTCGCCCAAACCGGACCGGGTTACGCCGACCTGGCGCTAGACGACAGCTCTTAATCCGGATCGGGTACATTCCCAAACAGGGGCTAGAGCTTAACATAATTTTGTGCCACCTGAATCTCCTGTACGATCATCACCATTGTTATCCATCACAACACTACCCCCTTCAATCCATTATTGCTACACCATCTCTCGGTCCCGTGAAACCTCCCCCCCCCCCCCCTGTACTCAACCCACAAGACCCGCCAACAATGGGTTGGAGCCTTTCCGCCGAGAAACTCCAGGCATGTGCCGCCATTTAGGGAGACATGGAAAAGAACATCAGAGTCTTCTGTAGCTTCTTCGACTCCAACTGAATCACGGCAAGCGTGTAGAGGTTGATAATAGGGACCTCTGGTATGTGTGAGATTCTGGAAAGACGACGACGAAGCCAGCAAATAACCACCGCAGCTTCTTAGACCCTTGGTCGTGCGCTGCCATGAATGGATCCAGCCGTCGTCCTCTCTTGCACTGGTGCTCAGACTCAAAAAGGCAGAAAATAGATGAAAGAGTTGGGTCGGCTAGGTTGGGCGGAGGACTAGGCATCTCGAAGGCCTGATCATGGGGCAAGATCTTGATCTTTCTTTGCTTGGAGCATCGTGGAGGTGTCCCCGACCTAGTACTCTGTAAAACAGAGGAAACAGAGGGGGCGGCCTCCTCTTTGCGAACTGGGAATGAAGCGGGACCAGAGAACCGGTTAAGCGGATCCTGGATCCCACCCCGCCCCATTTAATGCCTCCCAAGGTAACACATGTTTCCATTCAATTAAATAATGTTCCAATCTTGTATAAATCCTAGAAATTAGTCCATGTGTCAGAAAAATGCAAAACATATATGTATTTGGATCTTTTTTTTTCAAGACCTAGCCAATGGTCAAGGAACCTAGGACCTGTTTTGGTTTGGTTCTCACGAATTTCCATACCTATGGTAACTAGGATTTGGAGATCCTAATCTAAGGTTCGGGCTTTGTAATACAGGTAAATTGAAGACGGGAAGATGAAGAAGATCTTAGGGGCTTGTTCCTACTGACCTAGGTAAGTGGTTCATGCCCATGAGTACTCATATTTGAAGTTTGTATGTTTACATGATTCTTTATAAGACTTTCATGATTTATGTGGTTCAATGTTGGAAGATTTTAATGTTAAGCTATGTGAATAAGATTTTCCTCATGGTTCTATGATTATGTAAATTTTGATGCCCAAAATCCCAAATAGAGATATGTTGCCCAAAATTTTTGTGATTCATGGGCCATGTCCATGAGTAAAATAATGAATCATGTTCCTACAAGATTTATTAGCAATGACTTAAATTAATGAATAAGATTATAAGATAAAGATGTGCAAATAGTATAGGAATACCTAGCTAGTGATTAGGGATAACTTTGTATTGAGATTTTAAGTATAGGTATGCTATTAGGATTCCTCATGTTTAAGGATATAGCCATGTATTGAGGTTGCATGTAGAAATGTGCTACAAATATTTTGTACATAAGTATACATCTAAGAACTAAGAAGTTAATTAGAATTCTTAGAATGTTTAATGTGAGGATGTAAGTTTTGAAGATATTAAGACATAATCTTGTTTTCACAATAATCGTGCTATTGGGGATCATAATGCATTGTAAAATGAGTTTATAATAAGTTGAGGATGCATTAAGCTATGATTAATTTACAAGATTCCTTTTTAAGAATTGAACATTTAAGATATGAGTTCATATGAAAAACATTAAGACCCAGGGTAAGATCATATTTAATAAGAATTTATAGAGATTGAATCATCTTGTTAGAAAGCACAATTTTAGATATTTTATACTTAATTTACTCTCATATACTTCATGAAAGTTATCGTTGTATACTTACAGTTTAGATATTAAGATCAAATCCTTTTCCCCTACGCCTTTAGACTCAGTGGTCATATGCCAAAAATCAAGATTTAATGAAGTCACTCTATCAAACCAAAGTTTCAGATTAAAGTTTATCCAGATAATAAATATATTTAGACTTAGATTAAGACTTAGACTACTCATTGAGTGAATAGCCATATTTTGAATGTACATGATAAGGGTTATAGACCTAGTCTCAATTATGTAGTAACTTAGACATATATTCACATTTAGATATAGATTCAGTTCAGAATTTAAGAGTAGAGTTTCAGATTCAGAATTCAGTACATGTTCAGTACTTAGTTTCAGATGAATTCAAATTCAGAGTTTAGTAAGACTAGACTTAAGATAATTGATTTAAAACCTTCATATAATACATGGTACCACGAAGATGTTTAAGGACTTGCAGTGATACTTTTGGTGGTTAGGCATGAAGAGACACATAGCCTCGTAAGTCCTCATTGAGAGAGTCACGGGACGATTCAGAGGCATCTATTACCAATTAAGAGGAGTGTTTACTCCATTTCAGAGGGCACGTTGTGCCAACAGAGGGTGTGTTTCACCATAGAGGACACTTCAGTGTCAACAGAGGGCACGTTGTGCCAACAGAGGGTGTGTTGCACCATAGAGAACACTTCGGTGTCAACAGAGGAGGACTTATTGTATAATGGTGGCCACAATCAAATAAAAGTCATAAATAAAATGTGCCTTAGTTTAGAGAATGTACATAATTTCATTTACAAGTATAATGAAAGAGATTCAGATAAGAGAGACATGAATCAGGCCCTTTGTGCAAGTCATGTGGCCCATGCACCAGAGTGCAGGCTAATTCGGAGACATAACCCAGGCCCAGAGTGCAGGCTATGTGACCCAGGCACCTTAGTGCAGGTCATGAAACTTAGGTACCAGAGTACAGGTCTCCAAAGAAAGATAAGGTAAAGTAAAAAGATAAGAACTAAGTTAAAGTAAGAAGAGATATTTATGTTTCAGATTTTGTAATGTTTTATTGTTAGTTCTCAGTATACAATATTTAAGAATATTTTCCAGTATCTTATTTCATCAAGTAATGTATATGTTAGAATGCTCATGCCACTTACGCTAACAATCATTTTTCCGATGCATGACTGGGGACAAGATGTCCGCAGGTGAGACGTATGAGCGAAGTAGATTCTAGAGAATCAAGCACAAGGATAGAGACATGACTCGATCTGGTGGGATGCCAACTATAAGATGATCCTTAGGTTTATAGATTCACCTATATGCTTCCATGTTTAGAACTTTAAAATAGAAACTTTGTCTCAAGATGAAATATAAGTTCTCCATGTAATAACATTTATGTTCCTTTTGTAAGAACAATCATAAGAATATTAATAATCTCCATGGAGTCCTATCCCCTTCTTCACATTTCTTTTATATTTTCTTTGAGCATGTCTAGCTAACCCGCTAGTGGTGGGTTGTTTGTCATTGATTATAATGTTGTTATGTATGCCAATTTTATGTAATGTCCCTTTCAGTGCATGAGTTATGGATAACTCAGTGTTGCTTCCTCTATGTGCAGGTGTGTGCTTAGGGAGGGCATTACAATATGCGTCTTAAAAGACAATCTCTGAGAAATTCTGAGACCAAATAGATACATGACTTTGAGTGTAATGTCAGCTTACCAGACCCTGCTCAAGGATGGTATGCCCAATAAACACATGGAATGCTACCTATTGTTGGAAGACATCATCCATAAGAAGAATTTAGGAGAAAAAAGAGTGTCTAATAAAATGTCTACAAAACTTCCTACATGAGTTCATTTTCTTACCGATCCTACACGATAACCAACGTACACTCTTGGTGGTCAATGTCAAGGCAAAGATCACAGTCCTACACAACAACTGTGATGTGGCCTTCACTTGGAAGAAGCATATAAATATGACAAAACCAAAGAGTGTCACAGAAGGAAAAGCACAGACTTGTGCTGACAAAATCATCGTGATGATACAAGAGGATGACAAGGGATACCAGTTCATACCTAACAAAGACTTCAAAAAGCCACAGTTCTACCACAGAAGCCCCCAGCATATTCAACAATCCAACAACTGTGGTTTTCGCTGCCTATATTGGATGACAACTTTAGCCGAGTGGGGTGCTAAAGTTGAAAGTTTGCAGCATGAGCATCACGATACACTCTATGGAGTCTACACTGACATGTTTCTGCGCTCATGCTTGGGAATCAAAGGACTTCCAAATGAAGAGAAAACTCCATCCATTTATATCCAACCTCTATCTTTGACATTCTAAGACAGAGTGTATGATAAGTTTGGGAGGGGGTATAAACGGGTGTGGGAGGTACTACTATCATACCCTCTACTCATTCAAATTTTTATGCATCAACCTTTTTTATTGCCTAAACTATCAAACTTTTGATTTTGCAAATAAAAGCCCAAATTGGGAATTTTTAAATTTTTTGGAAAACCTGAACAAAAACTAGTACTTTTTGCTAATTTCAAAAGAATCTGTGCCACAAGAGAGTTTTGAATCCAATTTTCCTTAATTAGTCATAAATTTTAGTCTTAGACTTTCTTGTCTTCAGGCTAACTCTCAGTGTAATTTATTTCAAGAATGGTGAACTTGGGCTATCTAATCCACCTAAAACTCAAGTGTGATAATGTTTTTATGTCGACCTTATCCCAGGATACTATAAAATGCAAAAAAATGTATGTTATTCCAAGATGAATCCTCAATGTAAGGAGGACTCAGTCTGATATGCTCCTGATTGACCACCCTAGATCTCAAGTATGGGTAGGAAATCACATAACCCTAGCAAAAAATAAACAACCACCCCTCTTGATACTTAAAATTTGTGCTTTGGGATCAAAAAGAGGCTTGGCGGCCCAAAACATATTGAAATCCTATTACCCCCTAGCCTACGAATAAGAATAAAATTCAAGTGGAATCAAATCATGAGAGTTGTGCCTGAGAAGATGCCAAAATATTCTGCCTGACCAGTGTATTGCTACACTCAAGGATACAAATATGTTGTGACCGGTAACGGAGTCTAGGAGTCAAACATTTACACACCTATCTTTCGACAATTGTCTCGAATAACCACCTAAAAATACATAAGTTGGGTAACACTGCCTTACAACAATACTCATGGTTGAGCATGCCTTAGAAAGACATGAAAGACAAGCAACCTTGGCCTACCCCAGCATAGTAGCTAGGATCTCCCTAAAATAAAAGTTGGGTGTGAAAGCTTCCTCTAACTAGAATCGTGCACAAGTATGGCTAGGAAAGGGGTTATTAGTGAATCACGAAAGAGAAATCCTTCCTTAGAAGAAGGTTGTAGTAGAAAATAAGAGTAATGCAACTAATGGTATGAGAGTAGAGTCTATGGATTAGCAAAATTTAGCCATAATATACATTTTGGAGTAAGGCTGACATAAAGGTATTTTTCACACTCTAAAAACACTAATCTAATAAAGCCCTCTGAAGTTGTTTGATGCCTTAATTCTATTTGTTATCCCGAGGACGTGATATATCCTAAGTTTGGGGTGTTGATAACATACAATTATGTGGATATTTGAGTGCCTACTTTACCGTCACATTATGAACTCAGCAATGTTTTAGTTTGATAAATCTATATGTTTTGTTACCTTTTTGGAATAAATACATAATTTCATCTCCTTATCTTTTATTTGCACAAAATATCACAAGAGGAAGATTTGAGGATTGGCGACTGATGGCCCTGTATCATCAGTGAAATCTAAGTTGCATTCTTAATGATAGTTGATTCTGGAGCTATCAACGTCTTCCTAGCATTGTGTTATCAACTATCACTGAGGTTGGATCATCTCAGTGACCGTTGACACCCACACTTAAGCGATCGTCAAAATTAAGGTCAGTTACCACCGATCCAGGAACCTAAGCGACCACCAAGGCTCAACAGTTTTGGCAATCACCAGGAAGCTACCTCAATAGCTTGGACCATCTCAGCATAGCTGGGCATGGATCCCAGTGGCTGATGAAGCTACATCGTCAATGACTATTGAACATAGATCTCGATAGTCAATGGAATTGCTCCATAGGCCACGCCTAAGATACTTGACCACCTTAATGTTACTAGGAGGTTGTGACATCAGAAGTAAGAAGAACTGCTTCCACATTGCACATCATTTATCTACCAGTTTCATTAGTCCAAGATCTCTGAAGACGAGAGTCGAGAGGGAGAGGATCCATGACATCACCAGGCACCACTGACCATTTTCTTTGACAGAAGACACATCCATCTTCGACGTCATCACCGGATTGAGACATGAGGAAGATGTGCATCAGACTTGATTATTTGTGGTTACTATTGGTGTATCCCCCTTCTTCTTATTCTCTAGATCTATCTGCTTCATCTCCTTCACCCATTTCACTGTACCCTCTCCATGTCTCATTACACTTGTAAATCTGTAGTGCTACATGCCTCCATGAGTGGCTAAACATATAACTTGGGTTGGGGGTAGCCACTGAGGCTCTCCCAACATGTAATTACTTATATCCATTGAATATATACTCTTAGTAATGTTTATCTTTATGCTCTAGGTCTTAAAGCTTCACTTGTATGCTTAGCTACCATCTTGTGATGTTTGATTTTTAGTACCTCGAAAGAGTAGTAATAACCATATCTAAGTGTCACAGAGTTTCATGAATGCATGAGGATGTTGGAATGCTTAATCTAATGATCATATGGTTTTATTGTGGTTGTTTGTTTTCCATCTCGAGAGAGAAACAACCTTATAATCTAGATCTACCCTATGCTCGAGAGAGGAGAGAACTGACATCTATGATGATTACTTGTAAACTTACTAAGGGTATACATTGAGTGTGAGTATTGCATGTTGGTGAGAGTCTTATATGGTGAAACCCAATCCAAGTTTCCCATCCATACTTGTTATGTTATTCCTTGATTTTACGTGCTCTCTTGTTTTGTTTCTTATTTTGTTTTACTTGTTTTACTTTTCTTGTTTGTTTGAATCATCATCATTCCATAAGGAACATAGAGTTTTATCTCACTATTTGGTTGGTGCAACTAATACAAGACTCTACATTCTTAAAGAATACCACACTTGTCTGTGTAGATCGACCCCGATTAACTACATGGGATCTTGTATAATAGTTGTGGGGGTCTGAGTGCCCGGTTATAAATTTAAGAGTCTGACTACTCTAGATAAGCTCCATTTTGTACATGTGATTTAGGTTGGTAACCTATCCAAAATAGTTCACAAGAAATCATCTTTTATCATATTATGGGAATATAAAGTAAGACTAGGACATCTTAGAACATCAATGCACTAATTTCAAAATCTTTGTCGATATGCATTTAAGAGGGCAGTTCATTATGATCAACAAATAGTATTGAGAGTTAAGTAAGGCAAAAAAATCACAATCATATCATAGAAGAAAAATAGTCCCTTAGGATTCAACTATCTAGTATGTTAATCATGTTTTAGTGAAAGTTTGGAGATTTGCATGAATAAGTTGGCAAAAGAACCTAGCAAAAGCCATATCAATTGCCTCCAAGGGTAATGATCATGAGGTCCACATGAGAGAGTTAGGAACAAACTCCAAGATCCTAAGTCATCCATTCAAAATCTCCAAAATTGAATATCCATGCAAGATCTAACTTCCCCTAGGATAAGGTGAGAGAAAATGAGGGTTCTTTAGCTATAGGGGTAGATTCTGCCATGGAACTCTGTGGGGATCAGACAAAGGAAGAATATTAGTTGAGTAAAATAAATAAAACAAATATTAGAATATCGATGTTACATGGTTAGGGTTGGAAACAAATCTAGGATGTTGGATAACACCTTATAGAAGATTGATCAACAACATGCATCCACGTGCATGAACATGCATGCCTCCATCCATGGCCATCAACCTCCGTAGATCTATCATCAACCACATAGCCCCTCCACATTTCCAGAAGCACTTGGGTGTCAAATAAAATCATATGTCAATTTGGGAGGATTTTCCATAAACTAGAATGGGTGCAAATATCAACATTGCTCATAATTGGTCTCTATAACTCCCATAGGTCAACACAAGACTTTTTTTGGTCAAGACAACCATCCCATTTATCATCCTAGCACCCTAATCGAGATCATTATCATATATGTACTCAATATTCAAGTCAATGTAATACTTCCAGTGACCAGAAAGTCCATTTGTTGGCACTCTAATCGGCCAACATGCTCATTGGTTGACACTGTAATCGATCCCCCTTCAGCATTGCAGAACCATCGATCTAAATACTAGAATTCCATAGGTTATTCATCTAATACATCACATTTCTACACATTCATATACATTGTCAGTGGGAAACTATAACTCCATGAGTTTGGGCACATGGAAACTTCATCGGTTCACATGTCTAGATTTCTCATCGGTTGACAGCTTAGAAGCCTAATTGTTCTCAAGCCTACCTTCTCATCAATTTTCATCCTAGGAATTCCATCATTTTATAGGTCAAGGATCTCATTAGTTGAGAGATTCAAGACTCTCATTGGTTGTCAACCTAGAATCTTCATCGGTTGATGGAGTCCATCTTCCAACACTCAACCACCACTACCACTACACACTAGGAGAGGGTTAGGGAGCAAGGGATGGAACCCTAACCCAGTAAGTTCAAAAGCATACAAAGGTTTACAAAATAATAATGATTACAAATGACAACATGATCTAAGATAATGTATACTTGGTTTATAATTAAATCCTAAATTCTGGTGGAATTGTATTTTAGTCCACAAATGTACATGAAATTGCAATTTCAAGGCAACTAAGGTTCAGTTGAAGTCAACTATAGCTATCTTTTAGCCAATTTATTTTAGGGATTAAATAAGAATGAATATTAATTATGAGACAAGTTTATATATATTTGTCACAATCTGCAATTAGGTTCTCACTTTACAATTAATTTGCAATGAAGTCCACAAATTGCTGAAATAGGGGAAACATTTCAAATTGAGCAAATTAAGTATTTCTCCTAATAAAATGATCTCAAAACTTAATCAAGCATACAAGTATGATATAAAATAATATTAGAGAGAGATTAACGTGAAGTTCATGTCTTATAATCTTGGCCAAGTCTCAATTTTTTTCTATGTATATGTTGAAGTTAAGCTTAAGAAGAGGGGGAAATGATATAGAGAAAGTTTGCACATGCATGTTGGGAAAAGGATTATAGACTAAAAAATGTATGTATTGATGATGCAAGAGTGGAATCGATCAATGAGTGCTCTAGATTTAAGAAAGGGGTCTATTTGGGTTGTTTTGAGTAGGATGTGTCGATCATCTGCTTTGATTCAAAGTTGTGTCACATCAACTAGGCCACTCGATCAAAGAACAAAATTTCTATCATGACAATTTGTTGTAGTTGACCGCCTATATCAAACCGCTATGACTGAAGTACGGTAGGCCATCGGTCATATTTTTGAATCTTTGACCCATTTAGCATGTGTTAACCCTTCCAACAATTGATGTGAACCTAAGACTAAGTGTTTTGAGGTACATTGAGCATGGTTACCAACACTAGTGTTTAATGTGGTTATTATTGGTGCCACCCATATAGAAAATAATGAATATACAAATATCATGAGCTATACTTAATGAACTACAATAAAACGGAAATATACCTTCATAATATAAGTAAATAGATGCACAAATCCCTAAATAGAAGGCAATTTGGGGTGAGAAAGAGGTAAACATCAAGAACAACTTAAGAATCTAGATAAGATCCTTTGAGTTAAACCTTTATTAGTCATTTATTCTTCTTTCCTCTACCTCTTTCATGGCTAGAATTAGCTCTATATTATGATTTGAGCTTATCTCTTTCCTTTCCTATCTTCCTCCAACTCCGCAATAGGCTATCTTTGAAATTACCGATTTCATTTTAACTAGCTAATTAGGATTTACTTGGATGATTATATGTTTTACAAGATTGATCCTTGTTTAAGCCTGATTAATAGAAGGTAGTCTAATTATGATAAGTTTAACTTGACATGATTTGGAAATATATTTTAGTTTTAAGTAGTTATTATTTGGCAAGTGAAAACTCTAATAAGTTGAATTCAGGATTTTTGGCATATATGAACTAAAATAAATCTGATAAAACATTTTCTAATGAGCATAGTTGTGTAGTAAATAATTTTTAGTATTTTATCTATAGCTCAAATTAACTTTAAATTTTATTGCAAATGAAATAACTCCATTATCGGTGTTTTTGTGAAAATTAAAATTTTGGGTTTCTATGGACCTATTGATCGATCAATATTTTCTAAGGATAAAACTCAGTCAATCATGTTTCATAGGCTGTAGAATAGCAGTACGATATCTGATTTTTAGTTATTTATTGGTAAATAAAAATGACCTTAAATTTTGACTATAGTTTAGAGATTAGATTTTAGACAACTAATTGAACTTTAATAAATTTTTGAAGGTATTATGATAGAATAATTCCTCATTCAACACAAAAATTCAGCCAATGATGCATGTTGCTGAAATTAAAAAAAAAGTAAAATGTAAGACTTGTGCTAATTGTTCCAAGGACCTGAACTGGTTTATATTGGTAACCTAACACCCTAATAGCTCCTATAATTTGTCTTTCATCCCAAGTATATGAAATTTTAGATAGAGAGGAAGAATTTGGGGAGAAGAAAAAGTGGAAATGTTTATTTGAGAACTTCCCAAAGCTTGTGAAATGTCTAAAATTGGTCATTCCTGTGATTTTATTCAAAAGTATATAAGACACCATATTTCCTCATCCTTCATGTCCAATTCTTCATTTCTAGGGTTCTAGAGTTGAAAGGAGAAAGAAAAGGAGTTGATTAGGAGAACTTGAATGGGTTTTAAAATTTCAATTATTAGGCTATGATATTGAGGTATTGGACATCTTAGGTGAATGGTTAGGTACTTATTAAGATATTTAAACATCATGAAAGCTTAGATCTATCTGAAAAATGATTAAGGTCATTTCTTATATTTTTTTGCAGTTGGATGATCAGTTTAGAGAATTCTTGGAAAAATTTAGTACCTCCTGATTTAGATTCATTTTTAATGAATTATATTTGTTTAGATCCTAATACATAAACTGAAATTCTATTGAAAAGTTGATGGCAAAAGAACTACCTTTTTATGCTAATATTGCCTAAAATTAGCCTAATGGATAATATGTTGGGAAATTGGATGGACGTGGATAGAATGTTATGTGAACTGAATAAGCATCAATTATCTAGCTTTATCACTAAATATTTGGTGTACTTAAATATGTTATAGAGTTTTTAAGTAGAGATTTCCCCTGTTTGGGGTTACTATCAAGGTATCACTCAAAAGAACCAAAAAATCATGTATAATTGTAATTAATAGATGGATTGTGTGGAAATGAAAACTAGGGCTTTCATGTGTCACTAATAGTATTAATGAACCTATTTATACCCTGATGAGATTCGTGAATAGTAAGGTTCTTATGATGATGAAATTGAGTTGACTACTTGAAAAATTATAAATCTACTATTGAATGGAAAATGAAAGATAAAGCCTTGATTTCAAGATGATCTTACAAAATGTGATGTTATTTATTAGATGTTATTACATGGATTGAATGCAAGAGGTCTTGTAAAAATGTTATAACCTACACATCTCTTGTAACATCCCAAGATTTGAAGCCTCGGATAAGTTGATCTTAAAAGGAATGATTGGACTACCCATATCGTGCACCTCCTTTTCTGGGAGCCCATCTCTAAAGAACTCCATAGTTAAGCGTGCTCAGCTTGGAGTAGTACTAGGATGGGTGACCAGTCGGGAAGTTGATCCTGGCTTGCGCGTCAGTGTGGACAAAGTGCGCAGTTAAGGCTAGTGGTGGTCTGTGGGGCCAGTCGTCATTCCTGAAACTCTCCTAGAGCCTAGGGCAGTGGGCCCAGACGTTACAAATGGTATCAGAGCCAATTCCCCTCCAGTAGGTGGGGCCTACATGGACATGGCATGCCAGTCTTGAGCCGTGCGGTCCAAGCATGTAGGAAAGCGTTGTCCATGGTTGACGTAGCCACCCTTGCGCTGGTATTCCGTGATCGGGAGCTAGGTGTCCATGGGCCATTGTGGGTCTGCACTGAAATGGGGAAGAGATTATGAGGCCATATAGTTCAGACTTGACGAGGACGTCAAGAGTCTAAGTGGGGGAGATTGTAACATCCCAGGATTTGAGGCCTCGGATAAGTTGATCTTAAAAGGAATGATTGGGCTACCCATATCACCAAGGTGCACCTCCTTTTCCGGGAGCCCATCTCTAAAGAACTCCATAGTTAAGCGTGCTCTACTTGGAGTAGTACTAGGATGGGTGACCAGTCGGGAAGTTGATCCTGGCTTGCGCGTCAGTGTGGACAAAGTGCGCAGTTAAGGCTAGTGGTGGTCTGTGGGGCCAGTCGTCATTCCTGGCTTGCGCGTCAGTGTGGACAAAGTGCGCAGTTAAGGCTAGTGGTGGTCTTTGGGGCCAGTCGTCATTCCTGAAACTCTACTAGGGCCTAGGGCAGTGGGCCCAGACGTTACATCTCTTTTATGGTATGTCTTAAAGGTTGTGTGGACAAAGATTTTCATTAGTACAAATTATCATATGTAGGACATGATGAGCTAAGACGGAATAATCCTTGAGATGTTAGTAAAACTAATTTTTGCATATGAAGATTCTTAAATATCATTTTGTAGAAAATAAGAAAGTGTATGTGTTTATTAAAATGCCAATGGAAGCTAATGATAATGATTATAGAAACCAAACAGTAAGAAAGCAAGTAGATTAAGTGAATTGAGTTGAAAATGAATGAGTAATATTGTAAATATGGTGAATTGTATAAAGAAGTAAAAGGATGGATGTAAGAACCTAACCCGAACCCTAAAATGATGAGTTATGTAATAATAATGAATGACATTCTAGAATGTGGATTAAAGAGTTTAGATAATTACCTTGGTTGAATTCAATTAAAAGATGAAGATAAAGGATGTGAATGGATTCATAAGAATGTCTTCTTGTACTGTAATTGTGTGCTAGAATACATGTGTTCTGATAGTGGTCTATTTTGATGCATTTTAAATGATATAAGATTTGTGTTGAGTGGTAACCCTAATCGAAGCATGGTAAATAGTATAAAACAAGGAATAAGTGTTTATTCATTAATTGTGTTTCTTTATAACTATGTAAACACAAATGGAATAAGTATATGTTGTATAATAAATTTGATGTTAGCATGATGAGTAACAAAGGATGTTTATACCATCATATTTGTTGATGATGATATTGTCTGTGACGAAGTGGGTTTTCTGGCTTAATTTCGAGGACGAAATATCTTGTAAGGTGTGTAGGATGTGATGGAGTGGATTTTTGAAATCCATAAATCTCAAATAACATATTAGAATCCATATCTTGAGTTACAATGAGAGTTCCAAGTGTTTTGGTAAAGTTGGAATGTTGATTGAGATTTATATAATGATTAAGACCTCTCTTTTTATGCCTCCTTGAGGAATTTAATTGGATGGTCAAACAATTCAGTTTTGGCACCAAATTCAAGTACAAGGTACCTTGAATAGTGAGGAAGCTATGGTTAAAATTTGGTGACAAGTGGAGTATCCTAGAGAGAGTTATGGAGGCTTAAAATTGGGGAAATAATGTGGGTTATTAGTGTTTAATGGACCTAAGTGTTAAGTTTCTAAGCCTAAGCTAGGCTGTCACGCGCCCATTTTTTTGGGTGGGATGCATGGAGGCTTTATAGCCTTGGATCTCAGATCCAGCGGTTGTGGGATTTAAGAAGAAGTGTCGCGGATCCTGCTTTGCATGGCCCCTTCATAGCCGTTGGATGCACCTTGACGGTCAGATCATCACCCCCTACCTCCGACCGATCTGGTGATCGTGGGGTTACAGCGAGTGAGAAGCCTAGCCTCGCCCCACGTCGTGGTCGTGGCCTAAGAAGGGACAATGTGCGGGTCGTTCTCTTTGCCCCTCCATGACCTATCGGATGACCCCTCTTTTTGGGTGAACGATCATCTGAGGAGGGAGTTTGAACTCCCGCTCCTTTCCACCTCTCAGCTGTGTGAGAAGATCAAGACCAAAGGAAGGAAATTGTTATAACCTCAATTTTCCAAGCTATGTAATGACTTTTGTAAATATCATTTAAGGATAAATGAATTTGCTTGATTGATGTGATGTGGTTTGGAATGGATTCCATGATTGATTGAAATGTATTTCATAGATGATTGGTTGCATGGATCTTATTGGGCCTTGCTTTATTGGAAGCCCAAATTGACATTAATAAAGAAATACATAAAGAATCCCCTAAAATAAGGAAAAGGATTTGGCATATTTCCCTAAAAATAAGAATTCGAGTTGATTGATACCTTGGAGAGCAAGGAACTCAAAATCAGTGAATAATAATGAAAGAATTATTAAAAGATGGGAAAATGTGAATAATATAATGATGACTTGCATTACAAGAAAAGGAATCGAAGTAATATCATTATGAAACCAAATTTGGAGGAGTGGGGGATAATACAATATCCGAGTTTCCCTCAAAATTTGGGAAAGAAATGTTAATCCAATTGGGAGTTATTGAATTTCTAAGTTTCCATTGGAAATAAGCTTAATTGGATAATTTAGGAAATATTTTCCTAATTGGTTTTGAACGCGGTTAACCCGGATCGTTGGATCTGAATCCGACGATGAGCGGTCATCGTCCAGAGTCCCAAAAGGACTCGGACTGTAGCGCACCCCAGAGCTACTTTTCCATCGATTTCCTGATCGATTTAGAGGACGAGCACTCTGGATTAGAGTGTCTGTGAGTTCGGGAATCCAAACCGAAGTGGATGGACCCTGGTTTGTTAGGGTTTCATCGAGTATCTCAGAAACGCCCAAATTAGGTTAAAATCACAGTTGGAGTTGGATTGGGAAACCTCACGAGGGGTCTTCGCACTATATATATATGGGGTCATCTAGTCGAGGGAGTCCTCACGAACACAAACGGCTAGTTTTAAGAGCTCGAAGCCCGTTGCGTCCTCCAATTGCTCTAGCTCCGGCGAGCTTCGACGCGGCGCCACCGCACCTCGAAGTCAGATCGAAGAGTAGCAGGTTGCGTTGGATCCTGATCGAACGGCTCGGTCGGGATAAGGCGGTAGCCCTTAGATCGGGATCCACCGTGGTTCAGGGAGATCTAGCGGTCGGCTCGGAGAGGCGCGGCTTTGCCAAGCCACGTCGGCCACAACCGTTCGATTGTGATCGAACGCTGAGATCAAAAGTAGACGGAGACGGTTAGATCGTGGACTACCTTGGACCAGCGAGATCCGACGGCTCCAGGGCAAGGCGCGTAAGTGGAGAGGAGGCACGCGCGAGGATCGTCCGATCGAAGCGCGGACCACGGGACTACCAATCGAACGATCGACGCATTTCTGGTAATTTCCTCTCTGTGACAATAATCAGGAAAATGCCTTTTCTTGCTAAATTCATAATAATAGCTAGGAATATCAGATGAGAAAACTTAATATATGAAAGTTGTATAGAAAAATGCAAGGAACATGATAAAAATAATTACAGAACCTAAATCTGCCTGGTTTTACAAAAGTACTTTATTTGGCTAATAAAGTTTATTAAAATTGGATAAGAAACCCTAATTGGATGATAAAAGGGTATTTTGGTAATCTAGCAAGTCAAATCGTTAAGGTTGACCCTGATAATGTTAATGGCAGTTTATTTTGCTATTTAATTGCAAAAATGCTTAACTTGGAAGGATATTTTGTATGGAAATCCTAATTTGAGATAAACCATAATTTTATGAAATAAGGAAATCAGTTGTTTAATAAAGGAAATTGAATGAGAAATTAGGAGTTTTATGAGAATTGACAAATTAAGAATGTTAATGATGAAAGAAGAAGAAAAAAAACCCTAATTCCTAAAAGAAACCCTAATTATGGAATTGGAATCCTAATTGGAATAAATGGAAGTGGATAAATATTAATAAAAGGAAACTGTCCTCTTATTTCAGGTTTTGCTTGTTGATTGGGTTTCTCTTTCTATCTTGAAAAGTGCAATTAAAAGGTATGTGGTTACGCTTATGAATAATCGCTTTAGTTTCGCGGCGATTTCCGAAGGATTTATCGGTTGCTTGAAATAACTGTTGAATGTCTATTTATTTCATGCAACTGTAAAGTGAATATGACTATCACATAATGTATATGCCATCTAGCTCAATTCCTTGATCCTCTCTGTGTCGTAATGGCGGACCTGGTACATAGGCTACCTAGAGGGTAGATCCACCAGGTCGAGAAAGACTTTGGCTGCCTAGAGGGTAAGTCCAACAAGTCACCTTAGAGAGGTTTCCATATAAGTCCTTATAGGGACAACACAGAGTTGTGGATAAGTATGGATTGAGTAGTTTGGCTTAAAATGTAATCTTGATTGTTAAAAAGATTAACTGCTTGATTACATTGTTAGCATAATTGCTTGATTATTGTTTCCTCCACATACCGACTGACCGTTGTTTTGTTTGTCGGCGATTTAGGTACATAATCCAAAGCACAAAACAGTAAGGTGACACATTGTGAATTCAAGAATTAAAGAATAAGGAGGAACTAGTTAGAGTAGTTCATCTGTGGTTAGAAGTTTAGTACTCCCAACTTTTCAAAGGTATGATAAAGAAAAATTTTATTACCATTTTCAGTATAGTCTGTTAGAATTTAATAATTGTTATTGGTTATATGTTGAACCTTTGATCCGAAATTTTATGGGTGCGGCTTCAACCTCTCGGTCTCCCTTAATTGGGGGTTATCGGAAGGTGGGGTCGTAACATTTGGTATCAGAGCCTGGGTTCCTCATGTAACCATTAATAATTATTAAATTTTACAAACTCCATAGAACCCAAGGGAGTTATTAGAGGAGTATCTGAAAGACGGAGGTGTCTAGAAAGGGATCACGACCGGGGGCTGGCAAGATTTTCCTCCGCACCGCTAGTCGGAATACGAGGACTCCCGGACCCGTGTGACCGCCTGGCCAAAGTCTTAGGGTATGAATCGAAATAAGATACCTTTAGGACTTCTCATCTTATTCATCCCTTCTCATCACAAAAATTCTGTTAAGGACCCTAAGGATTAGGGTTTTCTCTCTTTTCCTCACCCTCTTGAGGTATGGGTAAGGTTAATAAGGTTTAAGGAATCCTCCATCAAATTAATGAAAAGTATGTAAATAAGATGTCATGGACATAAGCTTAATAGATTAAGCGCAACTAAATGATAGATACATGCTTAGGTCGTATGACATAAGTTATCGTGACCTCAGAAGAGACCTGAGGCTAGACCTTCTTGTCTGGAGGATAAGTTAGTTTTGGAGATAGAGATCTCCATGATAAGTAGAAACATGGCTACGAGGATGATGTTAACCCTAACCCTAAGTGAAGGATATATAGAGATATGGCATGATAAGTTAGACCAGATGTTTGGATGGATGTGTCTGGGATGCCATATGAGCCATGAGAGGTTGGATGACCGAGTACCTTTGGCCACCCAAATCTTAGATAGAAGATGAGTCTGTTTATACCTTCGTATAGATGACAAACCCTAGAGAAGTATAGTAAGAAGTTTTGAGGCCTTGTACCTTGTTGATGGTCCTTGAAGAGGACTCAACCCTAAAGGGTTGTTCAAGGGAAGGATGACAGGAGTACATGTCATGCTTTTTACAAGCTTGGTGCATGGTTAAGAAATATGCAGTTGGTGAACCTAAGGTTCTTAGGCCTAAGAGGGAATGTGGTATACCTAATACTCATGATGAGGATTAAGTTGCTATAGTTTCGAGTATGGTGCTCCACATGCATAAAGGAAAGGGAAAACCTTTTAAGTTAAAGGTAGGTTTGGTGAACCCCTCACAGCTAGGTTGAGGATAAAGGAAGATATGATCTTGATCCAACATTGAGGAAAGAGGACAAGTATAACCTAGCATGATTCACTGGGTGATCTTCTTATACCTTAATAGCTTGCTAGGGTTAAGTAGCCTCATGTGGTTGTAAACCCTAGACCTAAGAGCTTTTGTGACCTCGTGGTCAAGGGATAGTTTTCCTCCCATCCTGGGAGAGGGACCCCTTTGGTGGGGTGCATATCAGTTTTGTTAGTTTAAAAGAGGTCTCATAGAATCTTGAGAAGTTAAGTGAAGAGTACATGGTATGAGAATGAACCTGTAGACCCATAGATAGTCATGTCTAAGTGCATGTAGATGTGTTACCATGGAAGTAACCGGTATGGGGTTATCGGAAGGTGGGGTCGTAACATTTGGTATCAGAGCTCTTAAAACGGGCTTCGAGCTCTTAAAACTAGCTGTTTGGTCCTTCATCCAAGTCTTCTGCATTCCGGTTATAATTAAGAGAGGAAATGGAGATAGAGGGGGGGTTATAGCTGTAGGTGAGGATGAATGAAGCTAGGCCGAAGCCAAGAGAGAAGTATGTGAGCCTTTTTCCGTAGTTGAGGTGGAGGTTCCATGGCGGATGGACCTAACCTGACCGGAAGTGATGGCAAGCTCGGGGAGCTGTGGGGAGAGGTTCTCGTCACAAGAGAAGGTTGAAAATGGACTTGTGGAGGCGGTGCGAAGCTCTTGGAAGCCTCATCTTGGCGCGAGGATGACCTGAGGCAAGACGCCTCTTTTGCCCCTCCGCAGCGGGGCCGACGCCGGAGATCCCGTCGGTCTAGAACGGTAGAGGCATAGCTCCTGAGTTGAGTGGCCGCGGAGATGCGGAGGCATGCGTCGAAGGTGAGGGTGGCTTTTGTAGACGACGAGGACCACTCCAACTGCGTTGGTTGCTCGCCGGAGGAGGGCTCATGCGGCGGAGCTCTGTTTCGCAGAGGAAACAGAGTCCTCGCGTGCGAGATCACGAGCAAGGGGGGAAGCCCGCCCCGGGTTATCGGGTCCAGGGGTTCGTAGATCCCACACCAGATCCGGACCGGTTCCCAGCGAGCAGAGCTAGAGTTGCGCCAACCCTAAAGACACGTGGCGCATGGCGATTGGACGAAAAAGGTAAATGATCTAGTAAATGCTTATATCTTCAAAAATTCATAGAAAATAGCCCGCATGTCAGAAAAATGCAAATAAGATACCAAAATTCTCATAAAAATGCGTAGAACAACCTGGAACTATAATATCAGGCTTTTGATGCTCAAATCTTAGATATATCAAGAAAAATGTGCAATGCTTGTTTAAAGGATAATAATTAGCAAACGATGACATAAAATTATGGAAAAACGTCAGTAACTCCATAATAATGTTTATAATGCACCTGATGTTATATATGGTCAGGTTGATGTACAAAATCATGCAAATGACTGAGAATGGCTAATTAGGGATAATAATCCCAAATAAAATGTATTAAATACATACATGCTCAAGAATTGATAAAATTCACAGAGTAAGCTCATATCAGCATATGGAACCTCAGTTTTCATTATGAGATCATAATGATGAACGATATCTATATTATATGAATATGAACCTTAATACATGTTATAAAACCCTAATCTCGGTTAATGGTGTAACCTAGGGTTAATTAATGTGCACAAAAATGCTATGGAAGATAATATTCAGATAATGAACCATAATCTGGAAAATGACATCAGTATGATAATTCTTAGACAAGAATGCAAGTAATAATGAGAATATCCTAAAAAGATAAGCTAAACCCTAATGAACACAATTAGGGTTAAGATGAGATATAAGAAGATGAGAACCTGATGATAGTATATGGTCTTGTTTTGATCAGGGATGACCAAGATGTAGATGATATGAGGATATGATGTTTAGGTTTCTCTTTGGAAGGTACGCCATTACCTCTTACTTGGCTTATTATACAATATGCTTGTGTTATATGCGTAGTAAAATACTTGGCATATGGTATTGATTGAAATGAATGTTCTGGTATGATATGTTGCATGATTTTCCATACTTATTTCTATGAACACATGAAACATAATATATCTGTTCCATTATATCTAAGCACTTCAACTCTTTGGTAGTAAAGTGCTGGAAATAAGTACTTCAACTCTTTGGTAGTAAAGTACTTGGAAGTGATCCAACTCTTTGGTAGTAGATCACATTGTGAAATGATCCAACTCCTTGGTAGTAGATCATAAAGGCCTTAATGCATTCAACTCTCAGGTAGTAAATGCATGGATGATATAATGGAAAATGTGCTTAAAAGATGTGTTCTCTTTTGTTAATGAATATCTCGTGCAAGTATATGCTTTTCTATATTCTTCTGTTACTGCCAAGTATATTAGTTTTATCTTATTGCCAAGATATGATGAGAGGTAAATAAAAGACACGTAGGCGTACTCAGTACAATATTCATGAAATATTGTGCTGACGTGTACCGCATGTAATCTTTTGTATAGGTTATGGTTATGCTTTTGAAGATCCAGGATAGTGAGAGTTGTATGGCGAGCTGATGTACAGGTGGACCTGTTGTCTTAAGATCCTGTTGTTTAGCTGTAGCTCATGTATATGTATAGTTTGCTGTTCAATATGTAATATCAAATGTTGTAACAATTCATGTTGTAATTATATGTTGAATGGTGAACATGTGTGTATGGTTTTATTATTGTTCATGTACATGTGCTACTGATTGTTTCCTTCTGACTCCCTTTATTTTCTTCTTCTTAGCCTGGTGTGGGGCGTTTAAATTGGGATTCTCACTGAGGTGAGGGTTCAATTTGGACGTCACACATCATATTAAGTTTTAGAAAATTCGGGGATGTCACAGGTGGTATCAGAGCATGAACAATAGCAAAGCCTAACCTTTGCTCATTATGCAACTCAAAACTAAAGAACCTTGAACGTAATAATCTTTTAGGGTTAGATTAGTCGTCTTTTAGAGACTAGATCTGACCTAGCCTCTAGGTTAGAACCTAAATGTCCGAGAACTAGGTTTAGACTGGTGCTTGTTAAGTAGCAAGTCCTTAGATGTCGTCCCTTCCTTGTAGTGCAGCGGTATGGGATGTTGCACTATTTGGAAATGACGTGCATCAAGGGAAGAGAAACCCTAGACATATTGCGCACGTTGTCTAGAGTAGCTACACTAGTCTACACCAGGTTCTCACCCTTTTCACTAGTTTTCATGACACTGGACTCTCTACTATGTGTGGGACACTCGTTTTCAGGATTTGGTTTTTGATTCCAAACGGATCGAACCTTGATAGTTTTCTCTGACGCTTGTTTTATCGGAGAAAAACTATATAATATTTTATTATGTATATGTATTACAAAAATGTGTCCCCACACATGTACGAGTAGGAGGTGGTCATGCAACCTAGGTGAAAGTGATGACATCAGTCTAGAAGAGAGAATAGTTCTATATTAGATGTCTAGAGCCTTGTTGGAATATATGTGATAGATGGAATAGATGAAATAAGTTTTGATGATATGATGTAAGTTTCATATAGATGATATAAGATGGTTTATGATGATCTATGTTTGTCTTCGAGGACTTAAGTTCAATTTTGAGGATTTGAGATAAGTTTTGATGATGCAAGTATGCATTCTTTTATGAGATAAGATATGTTAAGATGAGACAAAGTTATGAGTCAGCATGAGCCTCAAGCTCTTTTATAAAGGAGGACCTCTAGTGTTGGGACCAGTTTCAGGGTTAACTCCAGAGAGAGTGAGACCCATTGGGAGAAGGTCAGAGAACCTAAACTCCAAGATATGAGAATTATGAGATATGTGATATGTCCTAAACTAGACTACTCCCGAGTGAATGAGTTGAGTTCCCTAATGCATGATTCCTATAGTTTTGTTGAACCCTAGATGTCCTTGGGAGGACCAAACCCTAGAGTCAGAGAGAGGCTGGATATATGTGCATGTGAACATGAATATGAGTGTCTGCCATCTGGGTGAGGGAGAGAGCCCAAGACCCTGGAGGAGGTAGCTATGTTAGCTTCTGTGAAGCCTCATGCTCGGGTTGGTGGTTTCCCACATAGGAATCTAGTGGTGTATATAAGAGAGTTTTGGGTAAGCATGTTTCATGGGTAGAGACCTATGAAGAGAATATCATTGCATGTTTTGGTTTGTGCTTACGTGGCTAGAGCTATTAAGCTATCTTTAGTGCCAATGAGGTAATCCGATAACCCTAGATCACAGAGCAAGGATAAAGTATATGCTTAAAGTTGAGTTGGCTCAGAGAGAATGAGCATGGAACTACCCTCATGATATGGGTCAGGATAACCTCAATTGGGCTAGATGATGTTTTGGTATGTGTTTGTTTATCCACTCACATAAGTTGTTTAACACAACCATGATATAAAATGTGTAAGGATGTGATCTAATCTTGACATGTGATATATAGATGTGACATGGTGGAAAACCTAGTTTGGTTTGATAACTGTTTATGTATAAATGGTTAACCATATACACGAATAATGATGATAATGTGAAATTGTTGGCTAAGCTTATGATGAAATCACTAGTAAATGTTGAAATTTAGTATGAGCAATGAAATAAGATCATATGAATGAAACATGTTACATGAGGTGTTAATCTTAGTGCTTAACAAAGATGAAATATATAATTTGACAGTTAGCACAACATAATGCTTTTGACACCTTGATATGATCCAGTTGGACAAAGAGAGTTAATTATAGTTAACTCCCTCCTAAAAGGCATATGTAATGATGAACATGTTCTAACAATGAGCTAAATAAAATGTCGATAACACCTTGATATAATGAGTTAATCTTTAGTTAACTCCTTTAGAGCACATGAATATGATGATGGAACCCTAATGCATGGATAAAGTTAAGGATGCAATGTAACATATGAGATATGTAATGACATAATCTGAGTTTCTAAACCCTGAGTTTAACCTTGAATGGAGTGCTTGTGCACCAAGATGGTTGTAAAACCTCCTAATAGTGCTTCGGATACATGGTTCTAGGTAACCTTTGTGGATATGTTACACCTAGAATAGTGCCTACATGTTGATGAAGACCTGGTAGTTTTCCTTGGAGTACGAGTATGGTTGACTTTCGAGGACGAAAGTTCTTTTAAGATGTATATGATGTGACGAAGTGGGTTTTCTGGCTTAATTTCGAGGACGAAATATCTTGTAAGGTGTGTAGGATGTGATGGAGTGGATTTTTGAAATCCATAAATCTCAAATAACATATTAGAATCCATATCTTGAGTTACAATGAGAGTTCCAAGTGTTTTGGTAAAGTTGGAATGTTGATTGAGATTTATATAATGATTAAGACCTCTCTTTTTATGCCTCCTTGAGGAATTTAATTGGATGGTCAAACAATTCAGTTTTGGCACCAAATTCAAGTACAAGGTACCTTGAATAGTGAGTAAGCTATGGTTAAAATTTGGTGACAAGTGGAGTATCCTAGAGAGAGTTATGGAGGCTTAAAATTGGGGAAATAATGTGGGTTATTAGTGTTTAATGGACCTAAGTGTTAAGTTTCTAAGCCTAAGCTAGGCTGTCACGCGCCCCTTTTTTTGGGTGGGATGCATGGAGGCTTTATAGCCTTGGATCTCAGATCCAGCGGTTGTGGGATTTAAGAAGAAGTGTCGCGGATCCTGCTTTGCATGGCCCCTTCATAGCCGTTGGATGCACCTTGACGGTCAGATCATCACCCCCTACCTCCGACCGATCTGGTGATCGTGGGGTTACAGCGAGTGAGAAGCCTAGCCTCGCCCCACGTCGTGGTCGTGGCCTAAGAAGGGACAATGTGCGGGTCGTTCTCTTTGCCCCTCCATGACCTATCGGATGACCCCTCTTTTTGGGTGAACGATCATCTGAGGAGGGAGTTTGAACTCCCGCTCCTTTCCACCTCTCAGCTGTGTGAGAAGATCAAGACCAAAGGAAGGAAATGGAGATAGAGGGGGGGTTATAGCTGTAGGTGAGGATGAATGAAGCTAGGCCGAAGCCAAGAGAGAAGTATGTGAGCCTTTTTCCGTAGTTGAGGTGGAGGTTCCATGGCGGATGGACCTAACCTGATCGGAAGTGATGGCAAGCTCGGGGAGCTGTGGGGAGAGGTTCTCGTCACAAGAGAAGGTTGAAAATGGACTTGTGGAGGCGGTGCGAAGCTCTTGGAAGCCTCATCTTGGCGCGAGGATGACCTGAGGCAAGACGCCTCTTTTGCCCCTCCGCAGCGGGGCCAACGCCGGAGATCCCGCCGATCTAGAACGGTAGAGGCATAGCTCCTGAGTTGAGTGGCCGCGGAGATGCGGAGGCATGCGTCGAAGGTGAGGGTGGCTTTTGTAGATGACGAGGACCACTCCAACTGCGTTGGTTGCTCGCCGGAGGAGGGCTCATGCGGCGGAGCTCTGTTTCGCAGAGGAAACAGAGTCCTCGCGTGCGAGATCGCGAGCAAGGGGGGAAGCCCGCCCCGGGTTATCGGGTCCAGGGGTTCGTGGATCCCACACCAGATCCGGACCGGTTCCCAGCGAGCAGAGCTAGAGTTGCGCCAACCCTAAAGACACGTGGCGCATGGCGATTGGACGAAAAAGGTAAATGATCTAGTAAATGCTTATATCTTCAAAAATTCATAGAAAATAGCCCGCATGTCAGAAAAATGCAAATAAGATACCAAAATTCTCATAAAAATGCGTAGAACAACCTGGAACTATAATATCAGGCTTTTGATGCTCAAATCTTAGATATATCAAGAAAAATGTGTAATGCTTGTTTAAAGGATAATAATTAGCAAACGATGACATAAAATTATGGAAAAACGTCAGTAACTCCATAATAATGTTTATAATGCACCTGATGTTATATATGGTCAGGTTGATGTACAAAATCATGCAAATGACTGAGAATGGCTAATTAGGGATAATAATCCCAAATAAAATGTATTAAATACATACATGCTCAAGAATTGATAAAATTCACAGAGTAAGCTCATATCAGCATATGGAACCTCAGTTTTCATTATGAGATCATAATGATGAACGATATCTATATTATATGAATATGAACCTTAATACATGTTATAAAACCCTAATCTCGGTTAATGGTGTAACCTAGGGTTAATTAATGTGCACAAAAATGCTATGGAAGATAATATTCAGATAATGAACCATAATCTGGAAAATGACATCAGTATGATAATTCTTAGACAAGAATGCAAGTAATAATGAGAATATCCTAAAAAGATAAGCTAAACCCTAATGAACACAATTAGGGTTAAGATGAGATATAAGAAGATGAGAACCTGATGATAGTATATGGTCTTGTTTTGATCAGGGATGACCAAGATGTAGATGATATGAGGATATGATGTTTAGGTTTCTCTTTGGAAGGTACGCCATTACCTCTTACTTGGCTTATTATACAATATGCTTGTGTTATATGCGTAGTAAAATACTTGGCATATGGTATTGATTGAAATGAATGTTCTGGTATGATATGTTGCATGATTTTCCATACTTATTTCTATGAACACATGAAACATAATATATCTGTTCCATTATATCTAAGCACTTCAACTCTTTGGTAGTAAAGTGCTGGAAATAAGTACTTCAACTCTTTGGTAGTAAAGTACTTGGAAGTGATCCAACTCTTTGGTAGTAGATCACATTGTGAAATGATCCAACTCCTTGGTAGTAGATCATAAAGGCCTTAATGCATTCAACTCTCAGGTAGTAAATGCATGGATGATATAATGGAAAATGTGCTTAAAAGATGTGTTCTCTTTTGTTAATGAATATCTCGTGCAAGTATATGCTTTTCTATATTCTTATGTTACTGCCAAGTATATTAGTTTTATCTTATTGCCAAGATATGATGAGAGGTAAATAAAAGACACGTAGGCGTACTCAGTACAATATTCATGAAATATTGTGCTGACGTGTACCGCATGTAATCTTTTGTATAGGTTATGGTTATGCTTTTGAAGATCCAGGATAGTGAGAGTTGTATGGCGAGCTGATGTACAGGTGGACCTGTTGTCTTAAGATCCTGTTGTTTAGCTGTAGCTCATGTATATGTATAGTTTGCTGTTCAATATGTAATATCAAATGTTGTAACAATTCATGTTGTAATTATATGTTGAATGGTGAACATGTGTGTATGGTTTTATTATTGTTCATGTACATGTGCTACTGATTGTTTCCTTCTGACTCCCTTTATTTTCTTCTTCTTAGCCTGGTGTGGGGCGTTTAAATTGGGATTCTCGCTGAGGTGAGGTTTCAATTTGGACGTCACACATCATATTAAGTTTTAGAAAATCCGGGGATGTCACATTGTCTCTATGAAGATTTGCTAAAAATGTATGATATAGAATGAAAGTATAAGAAATGTGTTGGGACTAAACTATCAGGTATTGTTGTATTTGAAAAACCCTAATTAGGGTAAATACTTTGTAACTAGATCATAACTTAGGATGATAAGCACTAATAATGATTCATTTGAAATGATGTGCAATGGGAACGAAACATATATGTTGCAAATTATATATTATAGTGCTACTTGTTATAATTATTGTCTTTCTTGTTAACCCTAATCCAATTCATGTCATTATAGTTGCATGAGCATACACACACGATAAATGATGAATTGAAATCTCTTTAATGTGAGCAACATGATTAAATAATAAGTGAAATGATGAATACATCTAGCTAGGTGTCTTGAACATTATTAGTTTCCCATGAGGCCCATACTAGGAAAATGAAATAGATATCCTTGTAGTAATCAAAGGACTACGAGAAGAATTTCCACAGAGTCATTGGATGCCTTGAATGTTAGACCACTGTGATTTAGGGGTCAGTCACGTGATATGATGTTGATCCTCAATGCTTTGTTGTCAAAATCTATGTCTACATTGAAGAATCTAATAAAATTGTAAAATGCAAAGCATGAGAAATGTTATGATATGTGATATTCTTTCTAATTTATTCCTATTGTGTTTATCTGATAGAGGACTTGATGGAAAGAGAATGAGAGCCCTACCTTATCCTCTTTAGGCAACATTGTGGTGGACTAGGGCGTCATTGTAGCTATATTAGGGAGTTTGACTAAACCCTAAGATAAAGATGGTGAGTAATTGACATGAGCATCTGGAGTGGTAACCTCTACTTGGTGAGGTATGAGATAGTTAGTTTTTGGAAAATGAACAAAAGATGACAAGCCGTGTAGAATATGAGATGAATGTTTCTTATATTCCTTCTATTGCTAGTTGATAAATCTATTATACTTCAATAAATTTCTAATTTGTGGAAATTAATTATTCTTTTATGAATTATTTTATTTTCTCATTATTATCTCCCTTTATGGAATATGATCATAAATTTGAAATCTAGTATATGGTGGATTGTATATCTACTTTTGTTAATGTTTTAGTTTTAGTTTTTATTTTAACAATTCTATTTGGTAGACATATCTTACGTGGACACCAGTTTCAAGATTCTAGAATGTGTTTGTGGTCCAGCTAGTTGGGTGTAACAAATACGTTCATATTATTACCTAATTATTATTAGTTAATTATAAGTGTTTATACCTAGACTTTTTGTATTCAAATATCATATCACTCTTATAAGAGAATTGTAGTTCTAAAAGCATTTTCTAGTCCATAAAACATATACCGTCAAGATGTTTTAGAAGTTGGGATATAATTTAACTAAAGGAATTTTTATTAGAATGAAGACATGAAATGCTAGAAATAGCTCTTTTTGTCTTCTCAATGTATGTAAGTTTATTTTAAGTCAATATATTTAACATGATGTTGATGCAGGTTACTTGGATGAGTGAAAAAGATTTCAATCACCGCGGCTGTATATGAGTCTCATGAGGTTTTTTGACATATTTTAGGCATGATGACATTCAACGGATATGTAGTGAAAAAGAATATCCAAATAAACTAATTTAGTATAGAATGTCCTTGTAGTCTCACTTTTATATTAAAATTTTCTTTTCATGTGCATGTAATATGATGTCAACTGAGAAATATATGAATGATAAATCTCATCTTGGTTTTAGCAAAGTTGAATGAGATTTTTGATATCTGAACATGTTGGTCCTTTGAAGTGGCATAGTTTTTTTATGAAAAAAGGAGAAAAAATGGGTGTTACTTGTATACTATTTTAATCATGTTTGTTGAGAAGCTAGTGTTTTGTTTCTCAACCCGGGTTTAGGATCATGGATTCTCTATAATGGTTGGTATTTATGTTAATAAAAAGGAAGGCCCTACAGCATGTTACCATAGCCTAGGTTAGATGAGCCTATAAGTAAAATAGTATCTAGGGATAAAGGTTAATATTGATGCTAAACATAGACCAAACGATATGGATACTGATTGAATTCAACATTTGGTTACTCTAGTCAAGTATTAGGGTATTGGGATAAGCTAGTATGAAGTTGCTTACTATTATTCTTTCAGATATCCTGACCAATAATCCATATGAAGAGAGTTTGGGAGTATACTAAGATGTAAGTAAAAGATAGATTGAGAAAGACAAAGAATATATAATTAAATATGGGGCCTAAGCCAAGATGGAAAAATTGTGTGGAAAGATGAATGAGTCTAAAGCCTATGAAGACAATTCCTAATGAATTTGAATCTGAATATGAACCTAAAATCATATGATAAGATGAGAATTGAACATGATGCCTTATTAAAATAATCTTACTTATGATACTAGCCAATGGATTTGGATGATCATAAAGAATGATTTATGATCATGATTCATGAGATGTATAACCAAATTTGATAAGAATATGAAAGATGATGGGAGCCACACTTTACAAATGATGTACTAGTACCATTTGAAAGTAACAACTATAATACTCAAAAAGTGATATGATGATAGGAACCAAAATATCCATATAATACTAGTAAATTTAGATTTTAATGTAAAAGATCTAAGAAGCAAGAAAATAATGTAATCAAAAGAACAACCATGCACGTTCCTAACCCTACCTACCACAGTCGCGCTACCACCTAACCCTAATTATTCCTTGTATCATTTTACCACTTTACCCCCACTTAACCCTAGACCCTTAGGACACTATATATACACTAGTGGTGGTTGGGAGTCCAAGCTTAGCTAACCTAGTCATCATATCTGCCACCCACTCCCACCTACCTTCATTTACTCCATTCCTTACACCTACCTCAAAACACTAGTTTTCTAGGGTTTTGACCATATTCCTTCCATCTTTCATGTCATTCCATCCAATTGGAGAGGATACCAGGTTTGAAGCTATTGGATGTGAAGATTGGAGCTTCTCAAGCCATGTTCATGGATTTTCTACCTTATTATCCCATTTTGTTTATTATTTCTTTGATCATGAGTAGATTGCCCCCCCCCCCTTTATGGGCTACTTGAGGGCAAATATATGCAACTATGATACTATGTTGAGAAATATTTATTCATCATACTTTGATTTACTTTTCTAATACTATATTATTGCTTGTTCTCCTTTCCTACATGTTTCTATGGTTTTTTGAGCTATAGAATCACCTAAGGCATAGAGAAAGGAGTGATCTTGGGATTTGTGGTGTGAAAACTCCTAAGTTCCCTAGAGGAACCTTAGTTTGTTCCCCCCTTCTCCCTTTATCCCTCCATTCCTCTAGCTCTAGGTGAGAGAGACTAGTGTGCTCGTCCATATACACTTGGCAAAAAGTTTTGTCTATTGGTTAGATGAGGATAGTGGGATCTGAAACACCCTTACATGTACCCCACATCATTCCTTACCCCTAAGTATATTAG
Organism: Alisma plantago-aquatica; assembly: GCA_963693085.1. Classification (NCBI taxonomy): domain Eukaryota; kingdom Viridiplantae; phylum Streptophyta; class Magnoliopsida; order Alismatales; family Alismataceae; genus Alisma; species Alisma plantago-aquatica. The sequence continues at coordinate 300,145,950 of OY856411.1, read as the reverse complement.
GATAACCATGCCTTCAAAACCCAAACTTGGATAATCTAAATGCATGTCTACATATACCCTAGTTAATTGAGCCTCTAAGGGTGGATGGGAAGTGATAGGGGCTAGTTCCTCATTACACCACCATGCCACCCATAGACAATCGATATGGTAGGATGCATACTCTACATTGTTCCTTATTGTTTGATCTGATATCTTACTTATTGGATGTTTGTGCATGAGTACGACCCTATTGCATGGTTGATGGTTGCATATTTACCCAAGCATCCCACTACCCCATTTACTTGATGGAACCCTAATTTTCTCCCTTTATTTCCAGTAATCTTTTGCTTGCTTAGTCTACTTGTTTGTTTGTGCTAGTCCATTCTTTGTACAGTAATTTCTTGTCCTTAGTTGCTTGTGTTGGATCAAGGGCTCTAGAGGGGGGTGAATAGAGCTTCACAAATCTCACAAAATAGATTAGACCTTCAAATTATATTAAGTGCAAAATCTTAAGCATACAGCCAATTTGAAGTCCTAACTAACAAGCATAGCAAGGATGAGAGACAAGGATAGCATACACTTGGACAAAGTGGTTTAAAGTGGTTCCACACTTCAAAATAGAAGTGAGTCAATACACTACCTAGAGGTGGTTAGTCTCTAGGACTTTGCAATCTTGATGCTCTTATATTCATTCATAAGATTACAAAACAAAACCACATTCATCCAAGAATTTAATACCTCAAGCAAGGATCTTCAACCTACCGAAGGAACTTACCCACTTGAGCAAGGAGTCTTCATCCTTCAACAAGGAATTACCCACTCCATCTTCAAGTCTTTGGCCTTCCAAGAATTACCTATCCTTCTTGAAAATCCGCCTTGCCTATCTCCTTCACTCAGAGATCTGGATCACCATGCTTTCTTCAACCTTGAAGAACAACAACTCCTTCTCCTTCACTCAGAGAGAATCTTCAAGCCTTTTCTTTAATAAGGAAAGGGGGTAGGAATATGGAGGTGGAGAGATTTACATGGATACAAGGGATAGCTCTCTTACAAAGGATCCTAACTCACTCATACTCACGGATTTGACTTGAGAGTAGAGAGAGAAAGGGGCTCAAAGGGGTGCAACACTCTCAACTAAGCTAGGACCAAGCATATAGTGAATGAGCAACCTTGGAATGAACTCCAAGTGGTCCTATTTATAGCTGGGGGTGCCCCTTTGAGTCGAGGAACACTTAGGGTCAAATTATAGCCATTTTTACACAAGGCAACATATCTATTTTCGTCCAAACAAGTCACCAACAGTTAGAATCACTTTTTCTACATTTTCTGTACAGTACATTCGGTCGAGATTCAATAAAGGTAACTCGACTAATCAGGTAAAAGACAAACCCAATTTTCAAACCATCAGTCGAGTTTGTCCTGGGGAAACTCGACCAAGCAATGAAAATAGCATTTGGTCAGTAACCCGATCAGTCGAGTTCTGTGAATGTACAACTCGACTGATGCACTCTCTAGAAAATGGAACCAGTGGATCGGTTGAGATTGTAACTCGACCGATCAACAGCCTGTGATCGATTTTATAAAGTACTTAAAAAGTGATTAAAACTTGGTACTAAGTATCCCACATAATTTTCTCATCTTAGTTACAAGTCATATCATCAATACAAGTGATTACAAAATTCTTCTAAGGTCATTTATAAAGATTTCCTAATTAGCACACTTGCATTGCTTTTGACTTGAACTTTGACAAGCCAGGGCTTGTGTAATTTGATCCTTTTCATGTACCTAACATCTAAAATCAATCTTTAATACACATATTAGATACATATGAATGGAATGGTTAAGTCATTATCAAAATATGGACAATGTATAACCTCTAGGTCAACATTCTCCCCCTTTTTGACAATGACAAACCATTCCTCAAACATATTGAAAAGGATATAGAAATTATACCTTTGCCTTGTGAATTAGGGGGATTCAAGATTTGAACAGTGTGAATTGTTCCCCCTCAATCTATGCTTATTTTAACCTACATAGTTAGTTTATCTACACAAAGCAATTATAGCATGCATGTACTATATGGTCCTTTGCAAGTCACATGATAAAGCATATAATGAACAAGAAAAGGATCTCATAAGCAATAAGAAGCATTATGATAAAGAATAGCAATATGATTGAGTTTTAAGACATTGAAGTTTTCTCCCCCTTTTGACATTATCAAAAAGTGAGGAGGGTAGAAGAGCATATAATTAGGTCTTATCCAAACACAATCAAGCAGATAATCATACATGCTATCTCATATCATATATCAACTAGAGATGAAAGAAGCACACAAGCTAAGTCATAATCAAAATATGGTGAAATATGACACCAATTCATAGGATATAACTGATCAAAGAGCAAGAGTGCACATAGCATATATTACAACTCAGAAGCATGTTCTCATAAAAGCAGCTACAAGTGAGAAGTGATGAAAACTGAAGATAAAATAGTACATCTCAGATAATGTGCCCAGATGTTTCTAATACAAAAATAGCCTAGAAAGATATATATGATCAGCAAACTAGACTAAAAACTAAGAAAAAACTAGACATCTAGACTATCTATGTCCATAGCATCATCATCATCATCAGCTCCAGGCTCGTAGTCCTCGTCTCCATCTGAAGGTACAGTAGTAGTGCCTTCATCACTAGAAGCAGCACCAGAGCCATCACCATCATCAGAAGCATCCTCACCATCACCATCGTCATCAGCAGCAACAGTCTCAGCATCAGCCTAGTCAGGCATCTCCTCGTCCACAGAAGGACCAAAACCACGACCGGGCCAATGAGCATTCTTCTCATCCCAAGTCATACCAAGAGCATAGAGCTCACTGGCTTGAGGGAAGGAAGGAGCAGAATTGCCAAGACTGGCAAGCAGAGTGGCCAAGGGGCCAGCAGTCAACGCCAGGTAGACGAGAGTAGGACCACCAGCAGCAGAGGGTGTGGGAGCAGCAGTGGAAGGCTCAGGTGTAGGGTAGTAATGATGATATGCATAGGAAGCATAATCACTACCAGGGAAAGGTTGTTAGGTGGGGTATGGGTGTGCACAAGATAAGTTCATGTTTGACATGATTGAACATAAATCCCAGTGTAGGTGCTCCTAAACTTGGAGGTTGTATGCATGTTGGTGCATCATGTAGCCCATGAGGGTTTCATTGGACACACAAAATGAGGCACGGCTAGGTCGAGGTGGCTGAGGAGGTGGAGCTCGGGTAGAGGTAGACGCAGGTGCAGCAAAGGCAGAGGCTGAGGGTGAAGCACCGGGTGTGGTGGAGGCAAATACATGCATGGACTTCTGAATTGTAGTCTCATTGATACACACACCCTTCTTGGCAAGCTTGTAATGGAAGTCAGAAAAGAGTGATTTCTCAATGGCGAATTGAAACAGACCATAGATCAGGGCTGGATAAGGTGGATGGGTGTCTCGGGTGTTCTTGCCAGAGTCAAAATAGGTCATATGGTGGAGAATGTATCTTGACCATTTGACTCCGACATTCCCTAGAATGCAGTACATTATGACCGTAGTGTTCTCTGCAATATCAGTTTGATTTTTCTTTGGATGGATGTTGTAGTTGACCACTAGGGCTAATATACACTTTGTGAGATCAAGGGAGGAGGAGGGTAGGGTGTTCTTCTTCTTGTAAGTAACATTGGGTTTCTTCAGGTAGTGATGGATATCATGAAGAGTGATCTTATTCTTCCTGTAGAAACCCTCAGGATCTAAAAGATCAAAATACTCCCCGTAATCCTTATGGCAGGTGTCATTCTCATCGTCTCCTGAAAAGAAAACTGTAACATCCCTGACCTGGGTTATGTACTAACCCTAGGTGTTTTGCTTAATTAAGTTGATTAGATGTTTATTTTTATACTTTGAAAAGTAATTAAAATTTTTGAGGAACTTATATTTCAATTTCAGTCCTTTTTTAATAATGTTGAAACATTGTTTTGTTAACTTTGGACTAAAGTGCAAATTACCCAAGTAGAGGGGTGAACTTGCAAATTCCACATGATAAGATGTTACTCTAATGTTGAGACATCATAATAATGTATATGATGTGGTGGTATGGATTCCATAAGCTTGGACATCAAGATAAAGCTTGTAGAGCAATCCTTGTGCATTAAAACCTAATTTTGGTGTAATGTGCAATTTACCCCAAACCTAGGGTTCAACATGAAAAATAACACTTGTAGAGGGTCTGTCGTGTTTCTTGGCATCAATTATAACAAAGAAAATGAGAAGGGCACCTCATTTGAATTATCATGGAAGAGAGAGAATCTTGATATTGAAATAATTAAGATTTAAGCACAAATGGCTCTTTAATACAACTTAATGTAAAAAAGAAATAAAATAATTATGGAGCCCTTCAACCAAAAGTTGGAGGATGTTTTTTCAATAGTTTGGACAAGATTTTTCCATGCTTGGGAACCAACAAGATCATTGGTTGAAGCGGAAGCTATTCACATTAATATAATATAAAGCAATATCCACTAAAAGATGGATATTAACACATAACTCTTTAAGGTGCTTAGTTCTTTTCCATTATCCTTGGATAATGGAGAAGTTTTGAAAGATAGTAGAAGTTGGCCACGTATCCAATAAGTGGAAGGGGACTTGGTGGATATAATTGGGAGATAAAAGGAAATAATCCTCTTTTTCCATTTTCCTTGAAAACCCATAAATATATATATATAAGTATACTTTTTCCAAAACACCAAAGGATCGTCTCCTTAGTTTCTTTTCTTCACAAACTTGCTTTGGCTGACCAAGGGAGAGCTCTGTACCAGAGGAAGGATGACCAAACTATCTTGGTAAGTTTTGATCATCATCTACCTCGAATTCATGGTGGAAACCATAAAACAAGGTTAAATTCATGGTTTTCTTCACTTGGTTTCCTTTTCTAGCCATCTTGTTCATCCAAATATTGAAGAACGAACCTTGGAAAAATGCTGGAGCTCAATCCACCATTAAAGCTACGGAGCTTAGAGCTCTGGATCAGTTCTAGAGGTGGGTTTTATAACTCTAACCCTTAAGCATTGCTAATGCATCCATCTCTCTAATAATCATTGGCTATTTTTCTTCTTTGGTATTCTTTTGGTTAATTTCTATAACTTCCATGAATAACAACAACAGTTCTTGGTTATTCGCAGGAAGAAGATGATGATGTTAACTTTGATGACTATCCAAAGAAAAACACTTTACCAAACGGTTTGGTTTTGTGCTCAAATGGTTTCCCAAACCGTTTGGGAGCAAACAGTTTCATCCAAACCGCATAGAAGCAAACGGTCCAAGACCGTTTGGTGGCGTTGAACAAGTGTTGAATGTTTGGAGGACTGTTGAGAATAATGTATACTAATCACCTATTAAAAATTATCAATTAACTCCAAGTGGTTCACCAATTAAAGGTCCAACAATCATGAAAACCCTAAATCATGTTAATTGTTGATTTGATAATTAAATAAGGTTGAAGTTTGGGTTGAGTGACCCAAACGGCTTCAAAACTGTTTGGGGATCACCCAAACAGTATCAAGACCGTTTGGTGATCACCCAAGACCGTTTGGAGGTCTAGGGTTAAGTATAGTTGACCATTTGAAGATCCAAAGGTTCTAAGTTTCAATTGTTGATATGGTGATCAATCCAATGGACCAAACCCTAATTGGTTGACTTGGTTTTTGGTGTTGACTTGGGAAAATGGTCTCAAGACCATTTGGAGGTCATCCAAATGATCCCAAGACCGTTTGGGGTCAGGGCATGTCCAAATTGGATGATGGTTCAATGGTTTCAAATCAATTAGACTCACGTTGATTAATGTTGAAGGGTCATCGATTCCAAACCCTAATTCAATTGATTCAAGCCCTAATTGGTGACCAATTGAGGGTCAATTGAGGGTCAAATCAGTTGAATATTGACCTAATTAACTCAATTGAATGATGGTGATAGGTCCAATTGATTATTGAATACATATATACAACTGTTGAAGGAACCAACAATGGAAACCCTAATTCAATTTGACTTGTTGAGACCATACTTGGTCCATGCGGTTTTGAGGGGGTTTGGACCAAACGGTCTCAAGAACGTTTGGGACCAAACGATCCCAAATCATTTAGGGTTCATGCGGTTTCAAAATCGGTTGTGTCCATGCAGTTTCAAAACTGATTGTGTCCATGCAGTTTCAAAAGTCAAACTTGGGCAAACGGTCTTCACCTCCCACTTTAGCAAACGGTCTTGAATGTGCAACTTTACCAAATGGTCTCAAAGATAGTCCAAGACCATATGAGGGTCCAAATGGTCTTAGACCGTTTGGAGGTTTAGTATGCAAGACCGTTTGAGGTCTGAGTTAGTCAAGATCGTTTGGGGCCTTAGTGGACAAGATCGTTTGGTGGATGTTTAACCTAAACCTCGTGGGTACTTAAAGTGATTAAAGGACAAAGTGATTAGTTAATTAATACATGATGTAATCAAAGGTGATCATGGTACTTGTACCTTAATGGGATAGTGTGATTGAAACCCATGAAGTAATTAAGTTCTAATGATTACAATGGTAATGATATAAACCATGAAGTCAATTCTCTTTCATGATTGAGTTACTTAACCTAATCGAGGCAGAAGTAAACATCATCCTATAGAGGATGAGAGGGAGAAGACTCCTTTTATGAATGTTAATCAAGTATTGGACTTCTAATATGAATGAATATCTATTTAGGGTATGATCCTTCATAGTGAGATCATGAAACCCTAATTATAATGGTTAATGAATCTTAACTCTAATTGAGGGTAATAATGGAAGTATTCCTAATACATGATGAAGGTATGATCTTAATTCATAATGATGACATAATAAACCCTAACCTAGGGTGATGTAATGTGAATAGTAAACCTTAACCTAGGGTGATGTAATGTGAATAGTAAACCCTAATTCAGGTTATGTTGAATATGACCCTTAATCAAGAACGATGCAATGTGAATAGTAAACCCTAATTCCAAATAAGGTAAATCAAAGTGTGAAACCCTAATTTTGGGTTATGCCTTATGGCATAAAGATCTATGATTAAATAATGAAATGAGGAATCACTACTCCTATTTGAGCTAAAGGGGTTGGTTAACTCTAATTGAATTGAAAAGGGAAACCCTAACCCTAGTAAGGGCATAGTGGTGTAACCCTTGAATAGTAAAGTTATCTTTGTTTTGCATTGTGCTGATATAGAAATAATGTGTCTGTTACCATTTGTACTAGTTATGCAGGTTTTTATGATATAGTGAGCATATTCAAGTAAGAGCTATGATGCTATATTCATTGAAAGCACTTTATAAGCTTTGAAAGCAATGATATGCTATGTTGCCTAGTGAGAGGTAACAAAAGAGATTGATATGTTGTATGAGTCATGTGAAATATCTGCATTGTCACTATTATGTTTACACTGTTTAAATGACTTAATGGCATTAAGTTAACTGTTAAAGTGATAACAAGTGATTTGATGATCTAAGGGTTTGAAAACCCATATTCTTGGATCATGATGATGAATTGATAGGGGAGTAGATGTGAAATGAACTTGATACAAATAGTACTCTTTCTTTATAGCAATTGTTTTAATGGTTTATGTTTGAAAACATGCCTGGTGCTAAAAGAATGTTATAATGTACTTAAATAATCAAGTATAATGATATCATGTAGCGCCCTGACCATAGATCCATCTTCGTCATAAGCTAGATGATGGTGAAATAGGTTTTCCTAAGGGAACTCCTGGAGAGCATACTTTTGAGTATGTGGGGGTTATGGACGCAAATATCATTACGTTCTAATGAAGGAATTGATGTGAGATAAACATTAAATCCCTCAATCCTTCATTATATGTATATGTCGGGATGATGTATCACTAATCTCCCGATGTTGATATTAATGCCGCATCGATGTGAGATAAATAAGAAATCCCTCGATGGCAAAGAGAGTACAGCATGCCACTGTCACTCTAATAGCAAAGTTGCCAGAATACCCTGGAAAGCTATTTTAGCAGAGACACAAGATGACCTGCATGTTGTTCCTCACACTAACTGAGGATGATGAGGTCATAGAAATCTGGCTATTTTGATGACCTATGTATGGTACCGATTTCGATTTCACAATGGCCGGTTGGAGTATGAGCGGTATACCTCATCTCCTCAGGGCATAAGTATGTTTGTAAAATGTAATCAGCTGTGTAGCATAATTTCTTAGGTTGAACTATGAGAAACAATGATTGATGATACATTGTTTAATTAAGTCCTAGTTGGACAAATAATATACATGTTCTTCATATTCCTTATTGATTAAATGACTTGCTATTCAATCAAGTTATAATTGAAATGAATGCATAAAGAATAATGCTTTATTTAGTTATTTAATGATTTGCCTGTTGTTGAGTATTTATAATCCTACTGCTTAGTGTCATCCTATTATTTGCAATAACAATGTTTCTGGCTGAGAGTTATAACTCTCGCTGGGACAATTTTCAATTGTCTCACCCCCGTGGGATTCAACTTTTTAGGTAGACGCCGAGGAAGAAGAAACCCATCAGTGGGTGAGCAGCAACAGCAGTAGCAACAACAACATCAAGGACAGCAGTGATCCATAGGTGGAGTCAATGTCTGTTAGGTATTGTATATAGAGAGTCCTATGTGTCGTCTCTGTACTCTCAGGTCCTAGGAGTCCGTAGATGGTTTGATATAGATCTGATATTTTGGCTTAATGCCTCGAGATTTTTTTATACTACTTATGTATAGTTTAACAGGGCAGTTGATGCTTGTGACTCTCGAGATGAGATAATACAGAGATGTACTGATGAATAAGCTTGTAAATAACTTACCTTGTTTCTTTATGGAAGAGTTTTACAGTTTGTGGATCTCTTTACAAAAAGTTTTAATTTTTAGTGATTTTAAGTAATTTCGCTGCTAATAATTCGCTTCCGCATTCGTTGATCTCATTTTTCAAGACAGACGTCACAATTTAGTGGTATCAGAGCTCTAGGTTCGCTAAGTCTATAGAGATATAGGACTAGGATTGTAGAGTCTATTCTAGTGTCTTCCAGTATAATTGATAGTGTCTTCTGCTCATATAGGAGGAGAAGATAAAACTAAATATGTCTGGATCACATGAGGAACATGTTGCAGAAAGTTGTGTCGCTGCACCTAGAGGAGGTGCAAGAGACCAAGAAAGGGAGGATCATGTGCTTGAACCACCCCAGTTCAACCCAACTGACATGGGGAATCCAACCTTCCAAGCCATGTTTGGGCAGTTCATGACTGCCATGACACACATGACTGATAGGATGCCTATACCTGTACCTAGGGCACCTACCCATCTAGAAGGACAAGGATCTAGCAAGACGTTTGAACGACTTCGCCGAGTTGGATCCACGGAGTATGCTGGAACAGCTGACCCAACAGATGCTGACTTGTGGCTAACTGAACTAGAGAAGGCCTTTAGAATCCTGAACATCCTAGAAGCAGAGAAGGTTAGACATGTTGTGTACCTTCTCAAGGGGAGTGCTGGTCACTGGTGGACCATAGAGGAGGGGAAAAGGTCAGGTGTGGTGATCAAATGGGAAGTATTTCGATGAGAATTTGTCAACAGATACTTTCCTAAGACGTTACTGGATGAGAAAATCTCTTAGTTTGAGATATTAAGACAAGGACCGATGAACATTAGCGAATACGAGGCTAAGTTCATGGACCTATTGCGGTTCTGTCCGCATATGGTAGCTACAGATGAAGAAAGGATTTGGCATTTTGAGAAGTGATTAAATGTTGAGTTGACTACCCATGTATCTACTCTGGAGAACAGGGAAAGGTTTGCTACCTTTGTAGTGTCGGTCAGGAGAATAGAGAGGTATGTATCAGAGAAGATGTATCCTCAGTTTCAAGGATCCTCATCCAAAGGTTTCAAGAGACCAAGGTTTTCTGTGCCTACACCACCACCTAGATTCAGTACCCAGACGCAGTGGACGTCAAATAGGGGTAGAGGACGAAGTTTACCACCAGAAGGAGCTTGTAGCTCAGCATCTGTGTCCATTACAGGACCAACCAGACCACAACAAGGGGTCATAAGTTGTTATATATGTGGAAAGGTGGGACATCTGATGAAGGATTGTAGAGCCAGATAGGTAAGTGTGACTCAACCTCAAAGGCAGAGTCAGCAAGGTTCTCAAAGGAGATCGTTTTCAGGAAGTGTTAGAGGATGTGGACAAGCATCCCAAGCTGGATCATCGACACCTATTCATCGAGCACCGAATCAACCACAGGCGATAGTGAGATTCTACGTGATGAATCCACCTGATGCAATGATCAACCCTCGGGTTGTGACAGGTCAGATGGAGTTGTTTTATTCTAATATATCTACATCTTGCATCGTATCTGTTTTAATTGATTCGGGTGCTATGCATTCCTTTATCACTCTAAGAGTGATTCTTGACTGCAATATGACGGTTAGTCATAGGGCAGAGAGTTTGAAGTTGGAGACTCCTTTGATGGGATCTGCTGTGTTGCGGGAGGTATATTCTCCCTTCATTCTCTTCTTTTTTGAACGTCGCATTCAAGTGGATCTTATACCACTCGAGATGCACAGATTCGATGTAATCCTTGGGATGGATACCTTGGAAAGGTATAAGGTTGTCTTGGATTGTGAGTCCAAGCAAGCTGTGTTCACATATGATAGTGACACATGGATCTTTCAAGGAGAAAGAAAGATTCTCCTGACCTGTCTTGTGTCAGCTATGGTTGCTGAGAAGCTGATGAGGCAAGGATGTTTTGCATTCTTGGCCCATGTGGTAGATACCACCATGGAGAGTTCTAATCCTGCTGAAGTTCATGTAGTCAGGGAATTTGAAGATGTATTTCCCGAAGAACTTCCAGGTATACCTCCACCCCGAGAGATTGATTTTGAGATTAATCTAATCCCGGACACGCAACTGATAGCACAAACACTGTATAGGATGGTGCCTGCTGAGATGGCAGAACTCAAGAAACAGCTACAAGAGTTGCTTGAGAAGGGTTTCATCCGACCGAGTACTTCACCTTGGGGTGCTCCAGTCCTCTTTGTTAAAAAGAAAGATGGGTCGATGCAGTTGTGCATTGATTATAGACAGTTAAATAAAGTAACAATAAAGAATAAGTATCCTCTACCGAGGATTGATGATCTCTTTGACCAGTTGCGTGGTGCAACTGTTTTCTCAAAGATAGATTTAAGGTCAGGATATCACCAACTATGTATTAAGGAAGGTGACATACCTAAGTTTGCCTTCAAGACAAGGTATGGTCACCATGAGTTCACAGGTATGTCATTTGGAATAACTGATGCACCAACTGCATTTATGGAACTCATGAATAGAATTTTCTGACCTTTTCTCGATCAGTGTGTTGTTGTCTTCATAGATGACATCCTGATCTATAGCAGAGATGCTCAGCAACATGAGCAACATCTTCTTCAGGCTCTAACTTTGCTACGAGAGCATGAGTTATATGCTAAGTTTAGCAAGTGTGAGTTCTAGTTACCAGAAGTTTCTTTTCTTGGACACGTAATATCTGCCTCAGGCATTCGTGTTGACCCTAAAAAGGTAGAATTTGTCCTACAATGGGAGCAGCCAAAGACACCGACGGAGATTCGTAGTTTCTTAGGGTTGGCAGGATATTACAGGAGGTTCATTAAGAACTTTAGTTCCATAGCTTTACCCTTGACTAAGTTGACTAGGAAGAATGTTCCTTTTACCTGGAGTGACAAGTGTCAGCAATCGTTTCAGTTGTTGAAGGAAAGGCTGACAAGTGCACCTGCACTTGTGTTACCTGAGCAAGGGAAAGGGTATATAGTTTTTTGTGATGCCTCTAAGAATGGACTAGGATGTGTGTTGATGCAGGATAAGCAAGTGATTTCTTTTTCTTCTCGACAGCTTAAGAAACACGAGGAGAATTATCCGACACACGATTTAGAACTAGCTGTTGTAGTCCATGCCTTGAAGATCTGGAGACATTATCTTTATGGAGAGATGTTCCAGATTTTCACAGACCATAAGAACCTAAAGTATATCTTCTCTCAGCATGAACTAAACATGAGGCAATGCCGCTAGATGGAATTAATCAAGGACTATGAGTGTACAATTGATTACCATCCAGGGAAGGCCAATGTGGTTGTTGATGCTTTGAGTAGGAAATCAACAACACCAGCCTTAGACAGAGCACAATTGAATTCTTTGGTGTGCTCTAGGAGGGATATGCATATCTCTTTAAGGTAAGATAATGTACAATTAAAAGTATCGTTGTTATCTGGATTGCTAGTTGAGATGCATATAAAACCTACCCTGAAACAGCAGATTAAGGAGGCACAGCAAGTTGATGTTGTAGTTCAACAGATTAGATCAGAGTATGGTAATGAGAAATGATATGGTTTCCATGACTCAGATGATCAGGTAGCCTGTTATCATGGTAGAATGATAGTGTCAGATGTGGATAATTTGAGGAAGTTAGTCATGGAAGAAGCTCATTCTTCGATGTATGCTATGCATCTAGGAATCACCAAGATGTATCATAACTTGAAAGATATGTATTGGTGGCCTGGTCTGAAGAAGGATGTTGCTAAGTTCGTTATGCGGTGTCCTGTGTGTCAGCAAGTTAAAGTTGAACACCAAAATCCTACAGGAACAATGCAGCCTTTACCCATACCACAATGGAAGTGGGATCATGTAACCATGGACTTTGTGGTTGGTTTACCCAGAACAGCCAAAGGTCATGATTCCATTTGGGTAATAGTTAATAGGTTGACAAAGACAGCACATTTCTTACCTGTCAAAACAACCTATTCTGCTGAGAAGCTGGCATAGTTATATGTAGATGAGATAGTGTGGCTGCATGGGGTCCCAGTTACCATTGTTTCTGACAGAGGTCCCTAGTTTATGAGTCATTTTTGGGAGCGAATTCATAAAGCCTTAGGCACACAGTTAAGGTTTAGTACAACCTTTCATCCTCAGACTGATGGACAGTCAGAAAGGACTATACAGACCTTGGAAGACTTGCTTAGAGCATGTGCCCTTCAGTTTACAGGAAGTTGGGATCTGCATCTAAGTTTGATAGAGTTTGCTTACAACAATAACTATCAACATAGCATTGATATGGAACCTTATGAAGCTTTGTATGGTAGACATTGTAGATCTCCCTTATGTTGGTATGAAATCGGTGAATATCAACTTTTAGGTCCTGATCTTGTGCAGCAGACCACCGAGAAGATTAAAATAATACAACAACAGTTGAAGACTGCACAGGATAGGCAAAAATCTTATGCTGATAAGCGTCATAGACCTTTAGAATTCCAGGTTGGAGACAGAGTGTACCTTAAGGTCTCACCCTGGAAGGGAGTTCTTAGATTTGTAAGGAAAGGAAAGTTAGCTCCTAGGTTTATGGGGCCTTATCCAATCATTGAACGGATTGGAAAGGTAGCTTATAAGCTAGAGTTACCACCAGATTTGCAGAAGTTACACCCAGTGTTCCACATTTCCATGCTAAAGAAATGTCATCCTGACACATAATCAGTTCTGCAACCTATGGAAGTAGAATTGAATGATGATATATCTTATATAGAAGGATCTGTGTTGATTCTTGGTAGAAGGACCAAGAAGTTGAAAAAGAAAGACATAAGTCTTGTGAAAGTCCTCTAGAATCACTGTGGAGTTGAAGAAGCTACATGAGAACTAGAGGAAGAAATGAGGAGGAAATACCCAGCTCATTTCTCTTAATATGTTTTTGTAATGATTTCGGGGATGAAATCCTTGTAAGGGGTGGATAATTTGTAACATCCCTGACCTGGGTTATGTACTAACCCTAGGTGTTTTGCTTAATTAAGTTGATTAGATGTTTGTTTTTATACTTTGAAAAGTAATAAAGATTTTTGAGGAACTTATATTCCAATTTCAGTCCTTTTTGAATAATGTTGAAACATTGTTTTGTTAACTTTGGACTAAAGTGCAAATTACCCAAGTAGAGGGTTTAACTTGCAAATTCCACATGATAAGATGTTCCTCTGATGTTGAGACATCATAAGAATGTATATGATGTGGTGGTATGGATTCCACAAGCTTGGACATCAAGATAAAGCTTGTAGAGCAATCCTTGTGCATTAAAACTTAGTTTTGGTGTAATGTGCAATTTACCACAAACCTAGGGTTCAACATGAAAAATAACACCTATAGAGGGTCTCTCATGTTTCTTGGCATCAAGTAGAACAAAGAAAATGAGAAGGGCGCCTCATTTGAATTATCATGGAAGAGAGAGAATCTTGATATTGAAATAATCAAGATTTAAGCACAAATGGCTCTTTAATACAACTTAATGTAAAAAGAAATAAAATAATTATGGAGCCCTTCAACCAAAAGTTGGAGGATGTGTTTTCAATAGTTTGTACAAGCTTGTGCCATGCTTGGGTACCAACAAGATCATTTGTTGAAGTGGAAGCTATTCACATTAATATAATATAAAGTAATATCCACTTAAAGATGGATATTAACACATAACTCTTTAAGGTGCTTAGTTCTTTTCCATTATCATTGGATAATGGAGAAGTTTTGAAAGATAGTAGAAGGTGGCCACGTAGACAATAAGTGGAATGGGACTTGGTGGATATAATTGGGAAATAAAAGGAAATAATCCTCTTTTTCCATTTTCCTTGAAAACCCATAAATATATATATATATAAGTATCCTTTTTCCAAAACACCAAAGGATCGTCTCCTTAGTTTCTTTTCTTCCCAAACTTGCTTTGGCCTACCAAGGGAGATCTCTGGACCAGAGGAAGGATGGCCAAACTAGCTTGGTAAGTTTTGATCATCATCTACCTCGAATTCATGGTGGAAACCATAAAACAAGGTTAGATTCATGGTTTTCTTCACTTGGTTTCCTTTTCTAGATATCTTGTTCATCCAAAGATTGAAGAACAAACCTTGGACAACTTCTGGAGCTCAATACACCATTAAAGCTATGGAGCTTTGAGCTCTGGATCAGTTCTAGAGGCGGGTTTTATAACTCTAACCCTTAAGCATTGCTAATGCATCCATCTCTCTAATAATCGTTGGCTATTTTTCTTCTTTGGTATTCTTTTGGTTAATTGCTATAACTTCCATGAAGAACAGCAACAGTTCTTGGTTGTTCGTAAGAAAAAGATGATGATGTTAACTTTGATGATTATCCAAAGAAAAACACTTTACCAAACGGTTTGGTTTTGTGCTCAAACGGTTTCCCAAACCGTTTGGGAGCAAACAGTTTCATCCAAACCGCATAGAAGCAAATGGTCCAAGACCGTTTGGTGGCGTTGACCAAGAGTTGACCATTTGGAGGAATGTTGAGAATAATTTAGACTAATCACCTATTAAAAATTATCAATTAACTCCAAGTTTTTCACCTATTAAAGGTCCAACAATCATGAAAACCCTAAATCGGGTTAATTGCTGATTTGATAATTAAATAAGGTTGAAGTTTGGGTTGAGTGACCCAAATGGTTTCAAAGCCATTTGGGGATCACCCAAACGGTCTCAAGAATGTTTGGTGATCACCCAAGACTGTTTGGAGGTCTAGGGTTAAGTATAGTTGACCATTTGAAGATCCAAAGGTTCTAAGTTGAAGTACAATCGATTGTTGATACGGTGATCGATCCAATGGACCAAACCCTAATTGGTTGACTTGGTTTTGGTGTTGACTTGGGCAAACGGTCTCAAGACCGTTTGGAGGTCATCCAAGCGATCCCAAGACCGTTTGGGGTCAGGGCATGTCCAAATTGGATGATGGTTCAATGGTTTCAAATCAATTAGACTCACATTGATTAATGTTGAAGGGTCATCGATTCCAAACTCTAATTCAATTGATTCAAGCCCTAATTGATGACCAATTGAGGGTCAATTGAGGGTCAAATCAGTTGAAGGTTGACCTAATTAACTCAATTGAATGATGGTGATATGTCCAATTGATGATTGAATACATATATACAACTTTTGAAGGAACCAACAATGGAAACCCTAATTCAATTTGACTTGTTGAGACCATACTTGGTCCATGCGGTTTTAAGGGGGTTTGGACCAAGCGGTCTCAAGACCGTGTGGGACCAAACGATCCCAAACCATTTAGGGTTCATGCAGTTTCAAAACAGATTGTGTCTGTGTGGTTTCAAAACCGATTGTGTCCATGCGGTTTCAAAAGTCAAACTTGGGCAAACGGTCTTCACCTCCCACTTTAGCAAACGGTTTTGAGTGTGCAACTTTACCAAACGGTCTCAAAGATAGTCCAAGACCGCATGAGGGTCCAAATGGTCTTAGACCGTTTGGAGGTTCAATATGCAAGACCGTTTGAGGTATGAGTTAGTCATGTTCGTTTGGGGCCTTAGTGGCCAAGATCGTTTGGTGGATGTTTAACCTAAACCTCATGGGTACTTAAAGTGATTAAAGGACAAAGTGATTAGTTAATTAATACATGATGTAATCAAAGGTGATCATGGTACTTGTACCTTAATGGGATAGTGTGATTGAAACCCATGAAGTAATTAAGTTCTAATGATTACAATGGTAATGATATAAACCATGAAGTCAATTCTCTTTCATGATTGAGTTACTGAACCAAATCAAGGCTGAAGTAAACATCATCCTATAGTGGATGAGAGAGAGAAGACTCCTTTTATGAATGTTAATCAAGTATTGGACTTCCAATATGAATGAATATCTATTTAGGGTATGATCCTTCATAGTGAGATCATGAAACCCTAATTATAATGGTTAATGAATCTTAACTCTAATTGAGGGTAATAATGGAAGTATTCTTAATACATGATGAAGGTATGATCTTAATTCATAATGATGACATAATAAACCCTAACCTAGGGTGATGTAATGTGAATAGTAAACCCTAATTCAGGTTATGTTGAATATGAACCTTAATCAAGAATGATGCAATGTGAATAGTAAACCCTAATTCCAAATAAGGTAAATCAAAGTGTGAAACCCTAATTCTGGGTTATGCCTTATGGCATAAAGCTCTATGATTAAATAATGAAATGAGGAATCACTACTCCTATTTGAGCTAAAGGGGTTGGTTAACTCTAATTGAATTTAAAAGGGAAACCCTAACCCTAGTAAGGGCATAGTGGTGTAACCCTTGAATAGTAAAGTTATATTTGTTTTGCATTGTGTTAATATAGAAATAATGTGCATGTTATCATTTGTACTAGTTATGCAGGTTTTTATGATATAGTGAGCATAGTCATGTAAGAGCTATGATGATATATTCATTGAAAGCACTTTATAAGCTTTGAAAGCAATGATATGCTATGTTGCCTAGTGAGAGGTAACAAAAGAGATTGATAGGCTGTATGAGTCATGTGAAATATCTGCATTGTCACTATTATGTTTACACTGTTTAAATGACTTAATGGCATTAAGTTAACTGTTAAAGTGGTAACAAGTGATTTGATGATCTAAGGGTGTGAAAACCCATATTCTTGGATCATGATGATGAATTGATAGGGGAGTGAGATCCCAATGTTAACAAGATGTGAAATGAACTTGATACAAATAGTACTCTTTCTTTATAGCAATTGTTTTAATGGTTTATGTTTGAAAACATTCCTGGTGCTAAACTAATGCTATAATGTACTTAAATAATCAAGTATAATGATATCATGTAGATCCATGACCATAGATCCATCTTCGTCAGAAGCTAGATGATGGTGAAACATGTTTTCCTAAGGGAACTCTTGGAGAGCATACTTTTGAGTATGTGGGGGTTATGGACGTGAATATCCTTATGTCCTAATGAAGGAATTGATGTGAGATAAACATTAAATCCCTCAATCCTTCATTATATGTATATGTCGGGATGATGTATCACTAATCTCCTGATGATGATGTTAATGCCGCATCGATGTGAGATAAACAAGAAATCCCTCGATGGCGAAGAGAGTACAACATGCCACTGTAACTCTAATAGCGAAGTTGCCAGAATACCCTGGAAAGATATTTTAGCAGAGACACAAGATGTCCTACATGTTGTTCCTCACACTAACTGAGGATGATGAGGACATAGAAATCTGGCTCTTCTGATGACCTATGTATGGTACCGATTTCGATTTTGCAATGGTCGGTTGGAGTATGAGCGGTATACCTCATCTCCTCAGGGCATAAGTATGTTTGTAAAATTTAATCAGCCGTGTAGCATAATTGCTTAGTTTGAACTATGAGAAATAATGATTGTTGATACATTGTTTAATTAAGTCCTAGTTGGACAAATAATATACATGTTCTTCATATTCCTTATTGATTAAATGACTTGCTATTCAATCAAGTTATAATTGAAATGAATGCATAAAGAATAATGCTTTATTTAGTTATTTAATGATTTACCTATTGTTGAGTATTTATAATCCTATTGTTCAGTGTCATCCTATTATTTGCAATAACAATGTTTCTGGCTGAGAGTTATAACTCTCGTTGGGACAATTTTCAATTGTCTCACCCCCGTGGGATTCAACTTTTTAGGTAGACGTCGAGGAAGAAGAAACCCGTCATTGGGTGAGCAGTAATAGTAGTAGCAGCAACAACATCAAGGACAGCAGTGATCCACAGGTGGAGTCACTATCTATTAGGTCTTGTATATAGAGAGTCCTATGTGTCGTCTCTGTACTCTCAAGTCCTAGGAGTCAGTAGATGGTTTGATATATATGAGATTTTGGCTTAATGCCTCGAGATTTTTGTATACTGCTTATGTATAGTTTAATAGGGAAGTTGATGCTTATGACTCTCGGGATGAGATAATACAGAGATGTACTGATGAATAAGCTTGTAAATAACTTACCTTGTTTCTTTATGGAAGAGTTTTACAGTTTGTGGATCTCTTTACAAAAAGTTTTAATTTTTAGTGATTTTAAGTAATTTTGTTGCTAATAATTCGCTTCTGCATTCGTTGATCTCATTTTCCGAGACAGAAGTCACAAAAACATTCAGGATATCTTCAGAGATTTGGAATCTCTTCCTGACGATCATGGATGTAAGGATCACTTGAGTATTTGGCGGGGCTACAAAGGAGTCATAATTCCAACGCAAGTTTGCATAGAATTTGTGAACTACTTTTGTGCTTGTCATAGAATTATGAAAGCAATCACACTCGACAGCCAGGGTTGATAGGTGATGAACGGATAACAACTTTGCCACTTGGTCGATGACGGCTTGACACCTAGGGCTAGGCGCAAAGAAGGCTCTAAATGGAAAAGGACTCCTAGGAAGAAGGTCCTTATACCTATTTACAGCCTCTATCGAGACAAAGGAGGTATCATCAAAAGGAACTAAGTGATATGATGAAGAGGATGATGGAGCATTGCTAGGGGCGGGTCTCTTTCTTCTATGAGAATCCATGGAGGTAAAAAGAAGGAGAAGAAGAGAGCAAACGCACAAAGCAAACCACCAAAACCGTCCACACACCAAGGAAGAGCAAGAGGGAAGGTTTAGGGTAGCCTATCTAGGTCAGAAAAGGGCTAGGATAGGGAAGGTAAGGGTTGGGGTTGAGAGTTTAGGGCTATAAGAAGGGGAATTGGTCGACTATTCTCTAGTTGAGAGGGAGAATAGTCGACCGAACCCAACTTAAGTTGGCTTCAGCCCGCTGATCGGTTGAGTTCTGAGAGTCAGAAACTCGACCGATTGGTCCATTTCAGAACAGTTCTCGGCCACAGATTGGTCGAGTTTGTCCTGGGGGAAACTTGACCGATGGTCAACCTGACCTAAAACCATCAAACTTAATTTCTAGCCATTTGAATGCTAATTAAATTTATTTTTCAAGTTTATTATGTATATTGAACATACTTAGGCACATATCACTCATCATTGGGTACTATTTAGCGATAAAAACCTGAAATTTGAGAAATGCCCAAAAACAAGTGAAACTAAGCATGACAACAAGCAAATTTTAGCAATTTTAGGCAAGCAAGGTGATATAAGTATGAGTAAGACATATAGAATAAAAGAAACTAGCTAGATAACATGGCAATATCATCTAAAGCAATTATGAGCATTTTAGATCTAATGAAGTTAAATTGCTCTCTAGCTAAAGGTTTGGTGAAAATGACCGCCAACTGATTTTCTGTGTCCACATGCGTGATATAAATATCCTTTTTGGCAATGTGATCGCAAAGAAAATGATGACAAACCTCTATATGTTTAGCTCTACTATGCAATATAGGATTATAAGATAGATTGATTGCACTAGCATTATCACAATAGATAGGAGAAGCATCAAAATGAATGTTAAAGTCTTGGAGCATTTGCTTCATCCATAGGACCTGGGCACAACAACTTCCGGCTGCAATGTACTCATCCTCGGTAGCTGATAATGCCACGGTGCTCTGTTTCTTGGAAAACTAAGACACCAAGTATGGTCCTAGGAGAAAGCAAGTGCCACTTGTGCACTTTCTATCAATCAAACAACCCGCATAATCAACATCACTATATGCTACAAGAGTAAAGTCTCTTGACTTAGGGTACCATAGTCCAAAGTTTTCAGTTTTGGCTAAGTACCCCAAAATCCTCTTAACAGCAATAAGATGTGATTTCCTAGGACTTGATTTAAAGCGAGCACACAAGCCAACACTAAACATTATGTCAGGTCTAGAGGCATTTAAGTAAAGTAAACTTCCAATCATACCTCTATAGAGCTTCTCATCTACCTTCTCACCTTCTTCATCTCTATCAAGTTTGGCGGTGTTGGACTTGGGTGTGTCCATCGGCTTCATGTTCTCCATTCCAAAGCGTATGAGTAGCTCATTGGTGTACTTGCCTTGGTTGATGAAGTTTCCATCTTTGGTTTGCTTGATTTGGAAGCCGGGGAAGAAAGTAAGCTCACCCATCATGCTCATCTCAAACTCATTCTGCATAAGAGAACTAAACTCCTTGCAAAGATCAAGATTAGTTCCGCCAAATATGATATCATCAACATAAATTTGAATGATAAGAAAATTGCTAGAAGTGTGTTTTAGAAATAGAGTAGAATCAACTTTACCCATGACATAGCCATTGTCTAACAAAAAGTTCTTTAATTTCTCATACCAAGATCAAGGTGCTTGTTTGAGTCCATAGAGAGCTTTTTGTAGCAAATAAACATGGTTAGGTAGATTGTCATTTTCAAAGTCGGGAGGTTGAGCAAAAAATACTTCCTCCTCGATTGTACCATTCAAAAATGCACTTTTAACATCCATTTGATATAGCAAGAAATTCTTATAACTAGCAAAAGCAAGTAGCATTCTAATAGATTCAAGTCTAGTAACAGGAGCATAAGTTTCATCAAAATCAATATCTTCCTGCTTATTGTAGCCTTGAGCCACTAACCTTGATTTGTTCCTTACCACCTTGCCATTTTTGTCAAGCTTGTTGCGGTAGACCCACTTAGTGCCAATGATTTTTCCATCACTTGGTCTTGGCACTAGAGTCCACACTCGGTTCTTCTTGAACTGCTCTAGTTCCTCCTGCATGGCTAGGATCCACTCGTCATCTCTAAGAGCTTCCTTGATGTTCTTTGGCTCCAGCTGTGAGATGAAGGTATTGTTTGCTTATTCTTTGTTGTAGGCAACTTGTATCTTCACTCTCTTGAATGGATTGCCAATGATTAGCTCTTTGGGATGATTCTTTGCAAAGCGAGGAGTGGGATCCTTCTTCTCTTCATCTTCTACTTCAACCACCTGCTTACCTTTGTTGTCAATGTAGAGGTCCTTTAAGATTGGAATTAAGTCATCTGCAACATCATTATCAATAACATTATTTCCAATAGCATGGTTAGATTCAATAAACTTTACATTAATGGACTCTTCAATTTTAGACAGTTCAATATTGAAAACTCTATAAGCCCTACTTGTAGTGTTATAGCCTAGGAAGAAAGCCTTGTCCAATTTCAAATCAAACTTGTCGACATAATCCTTTGTGTTCAAAACAAAACAACGACATCCAAAAATGTGAAAGAAGTTGATGGATGGCTTTCTACCACGCCATAACTTATAGGGGGTTTTCTTCAAAGATGGATGCATAAAAACTCAGTTCTGCACAAAACATGAGGTGCTAACAACTTCAGCCCAAAACTTCTTTGGAATGTCATATTTTAGAAGCATGGTCCTAGCCATCTCCTGTAGTGACCTATTCTTTCTCTCTACTACCCCATTTTGTTGAGGTGTACGAGGAGGAGAAATTGTGCAAGTAACCAAATTTTTCACAAAATCACTCAAAAAAATCATTTTCAAACTCTCCCCCATGGTCACCACGGATAGAAACAATCCGGCAAGAAGCTTCATTTTCAACCCCTTTACAAAAGCTCGAGAAAACATCTGGAGTATCACTTTTAGAAATGAGAAAGAATGTCCAAGTATAGCGAGAGAAATCATCGACAATCACAAGATAATACTTGGAACCATGAAGCGTTTGAGTTCTCATAGGTCCGAATAGATCAATATGAAGAAGTTCAAGAGATTTTTTGGTACTAAGGACTCCTTTGGATTTGAAGGAGGACTTGGTTTGCTTTCCTTGTTTGCAAGGTTGGCATTCCTCATCCTTTTCAAAATCCAATTTAGGAAGTCCCCTAACCAGTTCCTTTTTGCTCAATTTCTTCATTTGATGCATATTCACATGACCCAACCGGCGATGCCAAAGAGACATATCATTTTTATCCACAACTAAGTATCTATCAAGTACGGGCTTTAGAGCATCAAGTACAATAACATATAGATTACCATTTCTAGTTCCCTTATATATAACATTGTAAGTGAGGGAATCTATAAGCAAACATTCTAAAGAAGTAAATAAAACAAGATAACCATTATCACAAAGTTGGCTTGCACTTATCAAATTGTGATGTAGACCATCAACAAGAAAAAAAATTAATACAAAGCTCGTTGCCTATATCACCCTCACCTATTACCTTACCCTTTTTGTTGTCCCCGAAGGTCACCAATCATCCTTTCTTCTTTATGAATATGTTGAAATGGCTGATTTCACCTGTCATATGTTTTGAGCAGCCACTATCAACAATCCACCTTCTTTTGACCTACATGAAAGAAGGATGTCGGTGCCCAACTCAAACTTTGGGATCCAGAGTTAGCTTGGGGACCTATTTCATCTTTGGATTAGTTTCCTTTGGCTTGTAAGGATAATGAGTAGAATAGTGATCATCACATTTACAATGAGCACATACCATTGGGTTCTTAGAGCCGGAAGTCTCTCCATGTAAGAAAGGAGGTTCCAAACTCTTCTTCTTACCCTTACTCTTGTTCTTGTTCTTACCCTTAGGACCAGTCCCATCATATCCTAAACTACTAGTACCAATTTGTTTGGTAGAATGTTCTAGGATAGAATTAAGAGATTTCTTTCCCGTAAGAAACTCTTGCAAAGAAGCTCTCAATTTAGCATTATCATCACTAAGACTAATGATAGTAGAAGATAAGATAGCATGATCATCTCTAGCATGCAAAAAATTTGCCTCTAAACATAGGGCTTTAGTATAAAAAGAATCACATTCTAGAGTAGTGCTAGCTACTTTGTTATTGGCAAGATAGGTCTAGAGGATAGATCATTTATTTGATCAAGCAACTTAGCATTTTTAGATTTGAGCAATTGAATTTCTCTTTGATAAGCATGAGATTCTTGTTTCCTAGCTTCATCAATGAGGTTAAGTTCTACATTTTTAGTTTTAAGAACATCAATCTCATCTTGGCATTTTTGGCTCTCTTCCTTAAGAGTAGTAATGGTCTTAAGGTAGACACCATTCTCAACTTCAACTCCATTGTATTGGAGCTCAAGATCAAGAAATTGCCCTTGCAAAGTATCAATACTATCAAGATGTAGCTTTTCATTTTGATCCAGAATCTCAATCTTAGCATAAAGATCATCTATAATCTTTTCTAACCTTTTCTTTATAGCTTTGCATTTAGTAAAAGATGACCGGATAGCATTAAGCATATCAATAAGAGTTTCTTTAGACAGTTCATGCAAATTAACTTCACCTACCTCACTTACCTCACCTACATCATCACTTGTAGAGGCCATGAGAGCAAGGTGGCATTCTCCATCTTTGAAGCTAGAAGAACTTGACAAAGACTCCTCCCAAGCTGCATGAGCTGCATCCTTGCTTCTTCTTTCTTTCTTTTCATTTCTCTTGTATTTGCCTTCCTTCTTATACTCCTTGTCCTTCTTGTGGCTGCTCTTGTGGTGGCTCTTCTTGTCCTTGGGGCACTCACTCTTGTAATGTCCTTTTTGGCCACATTCATAGCACCTAGGAGTAGATGAAGAAGACTTCCCTTTGAAGTGCTTGCCCTTGGAGTAGTTAGCTTCATGCTCATTTGGGCAATCATCTTCACTTGAGGAAGGAGTAGGGGACTTGAGTGAAAGTTGTTGTTGCTGAACCATCTATTCAATTTGAGCTTTGAAGGTTGTGTCCTTGATTTTCTTAGACTCCTTCTCTTCTCTCTTTTCTTCTTCTTCTTGCTTGTCAAGTCTTGACTCATGAGCTTGAAGGTTTCCAACCAGCTCCTCGGTTGACAATTCACCAAGCTTGTACACTTCTTTAATGCAGGTCACCTTGGGCTCCCATCTCTTTGGAAGAGATCTCAAGATCTTTGATTTGATTGTGCCTTTGTCCATCACACTACCAAGATCTGACAATCCATTGATGATGACATGAAGCCTTGTGTACATGCCCACCACTCTTTCATTCTTACCCATCTTGAAGTTCTCAAGGAGACCACCAAGAATGTAGATCTTTGCTTCCTTTACTTGCTCCGCTCCCTCATAGGTGACACATAGCTTGTTCCAAATCTCATGTGCGGTGTCCCATGAGAAGATCCAGTTGAACTTTGATGGGTGAGGGCTGCATAGATGATTCTCACGGCTTTGGCATTGAGCTGAGCTTGCTTCATTTGGGCTTTCGTCCATGTGGAAGTTTCCCCCTTTGGATCTTCATACTTTAGGTGCACCACCTTCCACATCTCGTAGCTTACTCCTTGGAGGTAGAACTACATTCTTCTCTTCCAATAGAGGAAGTTGGTGTCGTCGAAGACCGGAGGTCGCATGAAGAAGCTTCCCTCCAAGTTGAGAGATCCAAGTGCTAAATCACCCATCTTCTCCTACTTGTGGAAAATACCACTTGTTGGATCAAGGGATCTAGAGGGGGGTGAATAGAGCTTCACAAATCTCACAAAATAGATTAGACCTTCAAATTATATTAAGTGCAAAAGCTTAAGCATACAACCAATTTGAAGTCCTAACTAACAATCATAGCAAGGATGAGAGACAAGGATATCATACACTTAGACAAAGTGGTTTAGAGTGGTTCCACACTTCAAACTAGAAGTGAGTCAGTCCACTACCTAGAGGTGGTTAGTCTTTAGAACTTTGCAATCTTGATGCTCTTATATTCATTCATAAGATTACAAGATAAAACCACATTCATCCAAGGACTTAATACCTCAAGCAAGGATCTTTAACCTACCGAAGGAACTTACCCACTTGAGCAAGGAGTCTTCAGCCTTCAACAAGGACTTACCCACTCCATCTTCAAGTCTTTGGCCTTCTAGGAATTACCTATCCTTCTTGAACGTCTACCTTACCTATCTTCTTCACTCGGAGATCTGGATCACCATGATTTCTTCAACCTTGAAGAACAACAACTCCTTCTCTTTCACTCGGAGAAGATCTTCAAGCCTTTTCTTCAATAAGGAAATGGGGTAGGAAGATGAAGGTGGAGAGCTTTACATGGATACAAGGGATAGCTCTCTTACAAAGGATCCTAACTCATTCATACTCACAGATTTGACTTGAAAGTAGAGAGAGAAAGGGGCTCAAAGGGGTGAAACACTCTCAACTAAGCTAGGACCAAATGAGAAACCTTGGAATGAACTCCAAGTGGTCCTATTTATAGTTGGGGGTGCCCCTTTGAGTTGGGGAACACTTAGGGTCGAATTATAGCCATTTTTGCATAAGGCAACGGATCTATTTTTATCCAAACAAGTCACCAACGGTTAGAATCACTTTTTATGCTTTTTTCGTACAGTACATTCGGTCAAGATTCAATAAAGGTAACTCGACCAATCAGGTAAAAGACAAACTCAATTTTTAAACCATCGGTCGAGTTTGTTTTGGGGAAACTCTACTGACCAATGAAAATAGCATTTGGTCAGTAACTTGATTGGACGAGTTCTATGAATGCACAACTCGACCGATGCACTCTCTAGAAAATGGATCTAGTAGATCGGTTGAGATTGTAACTCGATTCATCAATAGCCTATGATCAATTTTTTAAAGTGCTTAAAAGTGATTAAAACTTGGTACTAAGTGTCCCACATAATTTTCTCATC
The DNA here is from genome assembly GCA_963693085.1 of Alisma plantago-aquatica. Lineage (NCBI taxonomy): Eukaryota > Viridiplantae > Streptophyta > Magnoliopsida > Alismatales > Alismataceae > Alisma > Alisma plantago-aquatica. Next base: position 300,119,565 of record OY856411.1, on the reverse strand, counting down.
TTAGTTACAGGTCATATCATCAATACAAGTGATTAAAAAATTCTTCTAAGGTCACTTACATGGATTTCCTAATTAGCACACTTGCATTGCTTTTGACTTGAACTTTGACAAGCTAGGTCTTGTGTAATTTGATCCTTTTCATGTACCTAACACTTGAAATCAATCTTTAATGCACATATTAGATACATATGAATGGAATGGTTAAGTCATTATCAAAATATGGACAATGTATAACCTCTAGGTCAACAGCTTGCGCTACATTTTTCTAATTCATTACTTAGTGTAGTCTTTGCTTGTTGTGTAATTTCTAGTCTCGTATAGATAGTTCCTATCTTTTGTTGTTGCTAGTCTAATTTATTTTTATTATCCTCCCAGCTTGTTAGTTAGCTTTCATTATGTAGGGTTAACTTAGGTTAGATTCTTGTATTTCCTCCTTGCATGTCCACTGTATTTTAACCAAAAAACTCGATTAGCCATTGAAACCCTACAGTCCGCTCTAGAAACCTAAAGAAACAACCTAGCTACCTAGTGTCCCATTTCACACTCCCTGAGGATTGATCTCGGCTTCCATTTTTCCTATACTACATCTCAAGCCCATGCACTTGTAGATCGTTGTGTATAAGAGTGTGTCGTGATTTTAGGTAAGTTTTTTAGCTAGTGTGCACCCGATGACGACGAATCGTGGCTGTTTTATGTGAATTTTGTGGATAAGTGGTTGACAATTTTATCTTGTGCATTTTCTTATGTTTTGGTTAAAAATGTTGATTAATGTTGTTCAATGTTTTTCAGGTTGTTACAACTAAGATCGTGTGATATATATGATTAGTGTGGAGATGAGGACTAGTGTATTCTGATCAGAGCCCCATTCGTTCCCTTTGTAATCAAAGGTAGATGACAAATGATGATTGATGGATCCCAACCTGAGGGTAGTGCTTACCCAGTCATCAAATGATCGGATTGCCTAATACCTGATATATAGTTGACTACATTATATATTTCCTTGGTTGATAAATCAATTTTAAAAAAATCCAAAATCAATCAACCTTTAGTCAATTGCACTACTAATGTCCATTATAAACCTTTTTTCTTCAAATCTTATAACTTCCACGCCAAAACTCCAAATGCAATGATATTTTGACAAGGATTACTCATAGTAAAAACTAACACAGCCAAAAAGGATGCAAAATTGGGGAAGATTTTAACACCAATTAATTACTCTTTAATGACACATATTCATTTGACTTCATGTTCACAGATACATAAGATACCAAATGATTTCCAAATATCATCAAATTATCACATCAACTCTGGATCATAGATAAATATATTTACAATTAAGTTGACTTTATTCCATGGTTTAAATAACTAAATATCTTATCAAATAAAATCAATTCCTCATTTAATGGTAGCCACATGGACATTTGGTTATACAAGTCATAAAAATGCTTTGGTTTCATGATCTTACTTCACATTTGCCAATATGTATCTATTATTTATCATATAATGATTTATCTTCTCAAAACATGATTTCATATTGCCATATAGGGTATTTCTCCTCATATTTAGTATTTTCTTTATTAGTGTCAAATTGGAAGTTGAACTATGAAACTTTAGGATTTATACTAGGAAGTATATGATGGGCTACATCTTCTTCCAAAACTGTGGTATAGTGTATATTGATGATTTAATTTATAAATGAATACTATCATGTTAATGAAGTTGTAACTACTTCAATAATAATGACAAAATATCACAACATGTAAGCACCTACACATACTCGTAGGTGTCAAGGTATGAATTGACAACTAGATACACATGTATTGTGACCAAAAGACTAGCTCCTAGACTATATACATCTCATGTATAGGATATAGATTTGTGAAAGTCATTTGACATGTACTTGGTTAGTGTAATTTGAATATATAATATATACTATGCAGTCATATAAATAACCCACGGTCTCTATTTTAGTACTAGTTATAATAAAATTTTAGTTGTGGCATAATGTTAGACGAATGAATAGTTTTGAAACCAACTTACTCACAAGTTTTATAAGACAATATGTGTGAAATTGAGGTATAATGGTACATGAAAAGGGATGTTCATTTATTGAGCATAAACCTATATGACTCATATCTTAATTGATACATATATGAAAATGTTTAAGTTGAGAGTCGACAAGAATTGCTAAATTATTACTATAGTTTTCGGGCTATGTGAGAAAATGTTGATGGCATTATCGATTTAGCATGTTTATTTTATTTTATTTATTCATCTAATATTGTTCATGAAAGGTTGCATCAATTGAGATTGAAGTAATATCTCATAATTATTATTTCGTCATGATGAACGGAGACAAAAAAAAATGTTTTATATAGACTTCCATAAAAGAATTCATTAAGAGAGGGAAACTGACGTACATATGATGTGAAATGTTCCTATCTATGCTTTCATTCTGGGTATTTTCTTCTATGTTCATTTGAATTCAAAATTATTATTTGTGTCATGTTGTGTTGCATGGTACATCACATCCATGTTGAGCATTCAAACCAAAAGGATAAGCAAGAACACCAAGATTGATGACCTGGACCAAAAAAACCGACAGGGGCTTCTGTTAGCACATGTTGAGCACAATCTTAGCCGTAAAAATGACATATTTCATACATCTTTGGGTCATATTCTTGTGGACGACCCAAATTTATGCGGGGCATTTTCAAAAACTAAAAAAGTGCATTCCAACTAGACGTGGAAAATAGATGCAGTGTATGATTATTATTATTATTATTATTATTATTATTATTATTATTATTATAATATATATATTCTCATGTTGCTAGATGAGAAGGTGGTTGTATATTAATAGTAAAAGTGTTTGGCCCTCCAGTGAGAGGTTTTGAAATCAAAACTAGAAACAAGGAGGGGGTAAAGGAAGAAGTAGAAGAAAAGGGACAAGATTTGCAGAGGGGGAGAAAAGATACATGAGGAGAAAAAAAAGAACAATGTTGCTTTGAAAAGGAACAAATAGAAGGGCAACAAGAATAAAGAGGGAGAAAAAGGAACAAAGCTGTTGAAACAAGAAACATGAAAGGGGATAGCATGAACAAGAAGGGGGAGAAAAGGAACAAAGAAGATAAAAAAAGGGGACAACAGAAACAAGTAGGGGAGAAATAAAAGGAGGAGGACAATAGAAATAACAAGGGGGAGAAAAGAAACACAAGGAGAAAAAAAGAACAAAGTTGCAGAGAAAAGGAAGTAATAGAAGGACAACTTGAGTAAAGAGGGGGAAAAAAGAAACAAGAGGGAGAGAAAAGGAACAAGAATATTTCAGTTTTGCGGAAAGTGGTAATGGAAGAAGGAGATGAGAATGAACAAGATTTGTAGAGGGGAAGAAAAGAAACACAAGAAGAAAAAAGAACAAAGTTGCGGAGAAAAGGAATAAATAGAAGGACAACAAGAACAGAGAGGGGGAGAAAATGAACAAATATGTGAAAAAAAAGAAACAAGGAGAGGGATAAGATGAACAAGAAGGGAGACTAAAGGAACAAACAAGAGAAAAAAGGAGAGGACAACAAAAACAAGTAGGGGAGAAATAGAACAAGGAGGACAATAGAAACAATGAGGGGGGAAAGAAACATGAGGAGAAAAAAATAACAAAGTTGCGAAGAAAAGGAACAAATAGAATGACAACATGAATAAAGAGGGGGAAAAAGGGACAATAGGGGGAGAAAAGAAACAAGAATATTCCAGCTTCTGAATGTCGAAAGGATACTCTAGTATCCAATCTAGATGTCATCATTACGGTGCTTGCAACTGATGCCTTCTTGAAAGAGTTTGTCATCTCATCATCATGAAGGCTCGGTCAATCTGTCATTTCTGCCATCAGTGCATACATGCACGAAAAAATATGTGAATAAATAACTAGGAAAATTATTAATACAACACCAGTTCCACCAAAGGCTACACCCGTACCTCGAGAATCTGCACATAACATTGTTAGCACAATGTGTCACATTTTTTCAAGTGTCCATAATGACCTTGTGGCTGGAGAGAGATAGGATAATATACATTAGTGGATGGAGAGAGAGTGAAATAAAAAAGGAGATAGTAGATGAAGAGAGATTATGTAATTAATGGAAAGGTGAAGATAGTGAATAGAGAGAGTTTGTGTAATAAATACAATGAAAAAAGTAGTGGATAGAGAGAGTTTGTGTAATAAATAGAAAGAATGAGATAGTGTATGGAGAGAGAGGGTGCACTAAATACAAAGATAGAGGTAGTGGATGGAGAGAGAACGTGACATAATAAATGGTACATGTATTTTTAGCATTGTTCAAGTGGAAACCAAGTGATGTAGTACTTGTGAATGAGCATTGTTTATTTTAAGAATACATATTATACTTGTATTACTTATTTATGAATGGTATTTAATTTTTTTTGAAAATATTAGATATATAAATATATAATACATAAGTATTATTTAAAATATGTAGAAATGTATTGACAAAATTTGTTATAAATATATATATATATATATATATATATATATATATGTATATGTATATACATCTGACATTGTTTAATACTTATATTGGTCCAGTTTTAATTTTAAATTCGTAATGTTCTTAATGATTTTTATCACTGATAATAAGTACTTATATATTTTTCCTTCTCTCGCATGTCTCAAAACTTTTTGACTTCAAGTATTGTATGAAAAAAAAATTCTATACAGAGTTAAGAGTCATTTTGTATTCTAGATTTTGCATAAATCAAGGTTAGGGTGTAAGGTTTGGTATAAGAAGTGTGCTCTATATTAGTACTCAATATTGCCACATATCCCATGGCAAATATGAAATAGGTGAATATGCGGTTTTCCATTAACAGTGTTATGATATCAACTGCACCACATTGATGACAATAACCCTCATGTCAACGTGTAGTAGGACTTTACAGATTATTTTTTGAGATCTGCTATAGGGACCAAATTTGGGACCATTTTTGTCCCTTTGCTTGCTATAGATCAAAATAGAGGAGGGAAGTTAGTTACTTACCTCCTTTATTTTGTTCTATAGCAAGTAAAGGGACAAAAATGGTCCCAAATCTGGTCCAAGTATCATATTCCTTCTTTTTTTGAGAGAACGTGGACTGCACCATCATGTCATGATGTCGAATCAACGTCCAAGAGGCAACATGGAAGTGGTACATATTTCTCTTCACAGTAAGATAGAGCCAAGCTCAGCAGGCAGGCATGCAAGTACCACTCTCGTCCAGTTGGGGAAGTGATCCCTTCTCGGATGTCGTGGTGAGCAAACAATGACTATGGTGGTAGGTAGGCAGACTGCCATTCATGATCGACTACCCTAGCATTTGTCACAATCATCAGCCACCACAGTCGCATGACTGATCATCATGTATGGCACAACTTTATTGCATCATCAAATAAGTAGGAGATGAGGCCAGGGCTACAAGGTGGGTTATTTGGGCACTAAAATGGTGATGGCATGATCCGTTTTTTGCTCAATACTGAAGCTGAAAGAGTTGATGGTGGCTCGAGGAAGTAGGAGGTGATCAGAGATGATGCAATTTTGGGAAAAACTAGGGTTAAATTTTCTTCACGCATGACGGGCCATATGTGTGTTTCACGCACTAACTATACTGCTTGCCTACCCCACTATATCGCCTGACAGCCTCAGAATTCCAACCTGTCTCTATCCTCCTCTCAGCTTCCAAATCTCACATCAGCCTCTGAATCGTAGACAGTCTCAAAATTAGCCTCCGAATTGCAAACTAAAAATTCAAAATTTTGCCCCCAAAATATTGTCCGTGATTTTGTATTTCCCCCCAAAACAACCCCATCCCCCACCATTCTTCACCCCTGTGCATTCTCTTCTCCCCCTAGTTCTACTGCTCCTGCTCTCTCCTTGCTTGTTCTCACACATCCAGTCTCCTCCCTTCCCGCACCTACTTTTCTCGCCCCTGCTTCTTCTAACGTGGTTGCTCTCCTCCCCGTGCCTGTTTTTCTCACTGGTTGCTTCTTCAGACATGGTTGCGCTCCTCCCACTGCCTACTCTTCTCCCCTCTACGCCTGGTTCAGTACATGGTGCGAGATTCTCCAATGGTAGGATCAAACTCCAATGATGATTTTCAGCTACGAAAAACCCTGCTTTCCAGTGATCGGCGGTTGAATGTGTGCTCCTCAAAAGAGGGGTACAATGAAAGCGGGGTGCAAGACAAAAAAACAAAAGCTTCATCATCAACAACAACTCCAAAACCATTAACAACAGTTCCAATTACTCATAGGAAGAAAGTCGAGTGTGATGGCAAAAATCCAGCTAGAAAGAGTGATATGTGAGGTAGCAAACTACCTCCAAACCCCACACGTGGAACAACTCTTGGTCGGCCTGCAAAAGCAAAGAAGAGTGACAGGAGGAAGAAAATTGAAGCAACAACAATGATGGTGAAGGTGGACGAAGAACACAACGTTGGGAAGGTGGACGAAGAACACAACAAGGCCGCAACATCTGACGCAGACAAGCAACAACGAGTGAAGTTCAAGTGTTCATGGAAAATCTTCAAAGACATATACAACACATTCAATGCATAAGAACAAGATATCTTAAAAAATACACCATTAAATGATCTTATGGGCATCCAACGATACTAGTAAATGACACGAATCTTATAGAGGATCTTGCTTCTAGTTACAACAACGAAGATAGGATGTTTGAATTTGGTGCGAAGACATTGGACTTCTCTGCAAATGAAATAAATGAGCTCCTACCGCTTCCAGAGAGAGGTACTATAGACTTCTTAGTCATTTGTGCATCGTTTCTGATTCTAACCACCCTATTTATGTTGCAATGTGCCCAACAAATAGACCATTGGCATGATTTTGCCCGATATACAATTAGGAAATTAGCCTAATTGTAGTGCAATGTGTCCATTAAATTAGTTAATGCACTCTTCTCCATCATTAAACACGATGCGCCCTTTTTGTATTGCAATGTGCCTTTCGAACTGCAACATGCCCAGTTAGTACTACAATATTCCTGTAAATGTATGTAATGCACTCTTCTGAATCAGTAATACACAATGAACCTATTTATAATGCATTGTAAAATAATGCTCTCAATACGCTATTGCATATGACTATTTAGTGTTCCTAGGTGCCTCTAAATGTTTAATGTACCAATAAGGCTGTTTGTATTGCAATGCACCTATTTAATGTAGCAAGGCACCCTTTTGTGGGATTATTGTGCCCCCTTGTACGGTTTGAGTGCCCCCATTTTTAAATCAGCCTTTTGAAGACAACCTTTTAGATTGTGAATTAATTCACTACAATGTGGACATCTTGTACTAAATGCACCCACTTATTACTGCAATGCGCCTATACAACCAATCCTATTGATGAATTAACTCACAAATGCGCCTATTTGGTTTTGCAAGATGCCCTTTTGTGGAAGTATTGTGCCCCCTTGTACAGATTGAATGTGCCCATCTTTTAGTATAATGTGTCCACTTATTATTGTAGTGTGCCACTTAAAACAAATCCTTTTTGCGCCTACTTAGTACCTGCATGCGCACCACCTTTACCACAATACGCCCATGTATGACTGCAAATATGTCCATTTATATTGCAATGCGCCCATGTACGAATGCAAATGTGTCCATTTATATTGCAATGTGCCCATGTATGAATGCAAATGTGTACATTTATATTGCAATGCGCCCACAATACACCTTTCATGTGATGCATTGTACCCCCTTGTATAACAAGACGCTCAATACACCTTGTTTATATTACAATGCGACTATTTAGTGTTGTGAAGTGCCTCTTTATAATTAACGTAACAACATGGTTTTTTGTGTTGCAATGCGCTTATTTAGTGTTGCAAGGTGCCCTTTTGAGGAATTATTGTGCCCACTTATTAATGCAATGCACAACTTAAAATAGCCTTTTTGCACCTACTTAATACATGCATGCACACCACCTTTACCACAATGTGCATAAGTAGTTCTACAATGCACCCATTATCAGTGAAATGCGTCCAAGTATGACTGTAATTGTTCCTATTTTGGGCTTACTGATTGTTGCTTTCTGTGATGTATTGTGCCTCTTTATACTGCAATGCACCCTATTTGCATTGTGGTGCTCCCTATTATTACTGAATGCGACTAGTTATTAATTTAAGTAGTAAAATTTGTAATTGTAATGCACCCAATAATCAAACAATTATTTGTGTAGTGATACAAATGGTAGGGTCACTTCAAAGAAAATAGTGTCCAAGTCAAATGCTCATCACAAATATTTTGGTGGCGAGGACTCAAGGTTGATATCAATTGTGGAGAAGATCAACAGTCTTTCACCTACAAATACATATGAGTTAAGAAGGGATCGAGTGAAGATGTTGGTGGTTGTATTATTTGGTCACTTCTTGTTCCCCTCTGGCTCAAGTCGTATCATGAATCGCTTGTACCCACTTGTCAAAGATTTGGATAACCTTGATAGTTACAACTGGGGCGTCATAGTACATTAACTACTAATCTAGGGATTTGAGCTTGTGAAGGAACGGAAGGATGGAGGCATATAGATGAAAGGATGCACACTGGTCCTAACGATACTATTTTATTACCGTGTCAAATTTGTCAGTAAATTTTTGTTAATGTATTATAGTCGGATTTCATGTTTTGTCCCAACCTTGGTTATTGAAGATTGGCAACTTCATTCCGCCTGAGTACCCCAACAAACCTCTTGTCATAAATGGATGGTCTTACCCATAAGGTTGTCCTCAATACTATGACAATGAAAGTTGAAATTAGATTTGTTGCCAGGTAAAATTTTCAAGGCTCTGATGTGTCAAACTAGAGTATTATGTACAACACTTTCCCATCCAATTCCTGATGAACATGGTCTATTCAAAATCAAGATGGAAGCTCTGATAGTAAAAAAAATGAGTCGCTCAAGACTGAGCTGAAACTTGATAAATGAATTTCTTTGGAAATCGAGAAAAAATAAAAACTTTTTCATAAGGATGCAAAAAGATCTAGACAATCTCCATGACTAATGCGATGAGCTGCACACTACAAACATGGTGTACAAGCAAAGACTCTCCAAAATTGACAACTGCATGTGGCCTTATCTGCTGCACTAGATAGATCATGCGAAGATGAATAAGCGCTAAATGTACATATGGGAAGAAGACTCCTCACAACAACAACAAAACCTAGAAGGAGAAGTGAAGAGTGCTCATCACTATCTCCAACCCAAATTGGCGAACCATGTGTGGGTGAAAAGGAAGGTATTGCATTATCATGTTTGAGTTGTTTAGCTAATTTTGGAATATAATGTTGCCAATATTGTCTTATAATGATTTTTTACAACTCTTTTTAAGATTCCACACATCAACAAGAAAAAGATGGGAGGAGAGAAGAACAGTCCACAATATCTCCACTCTTGAATGATGAACCATGTGGAGGTAAGAAATAAGGTATTCCTTATCATAATTTTTACAATTATACCTGGTTGAACGTATTGCTTGTAAAAATTGTTACATTTGAAACTTGTTAAAATGGACTATAATATTAAAATGTTGGCAATATTGTCGAAAAAAATGTAGGCAATCCACATCCCATAAGTCTCCTCCTACAACAATGGACCTATTGGAACACTCACCCAAAGTCATGGACAATCTACAACCGCATCTTAAAATTTTGCTAGACAAGACAACAATGGAACACAAGACAATAGTGGAACACCTAAATGATGAGGACCAGAAGTTTCTAAAGTGGGTGATATCAACTCATTCCTCTGGTCAAACCTTGTGGCTACATGGAGATATTGGGGTGTTGGTGGAGGACTTGATTCCAAGCCTTGAATATCAATCTGTTGTCTCTGAAATGGTAAGGAACGTCTTAATTATCAATGCATCCACTTATTTATCAATGCACCCAAATAGGTTATCAACTGAAATGGTTATAATATGAATATGACCACCTTGCCATAGAATGCACCACTTCATTACCAAGTGGCCCCTATTTTATTATGTATGCTCCCATCTAGTTATAATTGTGCCCACACTCCTCGCAATTGTGCCCATTTAGTTATCATTGCGCCTATATTGTCTGTGAATACACTCATTTTCACCAACATTGTTTGTGAATGCTCTAATATTTTTTAACCACTGCTCCATTTTTCTATGCATAGTAGATACAATCCATCTGCAACATGTACCAAGACAAGTATACCGCAAGCATTGATTGGAAAATGCTCCTTATATTTCATGTGAATACATGTCGTTTAATACTGAGTGGTGATGAAGGCTACATACAAATGTATTCACAAGATGATTGAATGAAACAAAGTCAAGTGATAAACTTATAATGGTGCTTCACTCAAAAGACCATTGGCATTGTTGGAAATTTGCATGACAACAAAATTGATCTATCACTACAACAACTTGTGCTTAACCTATGTCAAAAAGAACAGAATGCATCATTTTCCAAGGGACGACCATGAGAAGCTAGCATCCAGTAGTAAGACACTAAACATCCTAACAACTCATCTACTTGACTTATGATTTCTTTAAAAACCTTATAATTCAATTCATATGGCAGGCTAGGTGGCTAAAAGATTTCTTCACAACTAGTTTGGGTCGCGATGCAAAAGAATGGAAGGTGCACTACTTAGGGATTGTCCACAATAAGCAATGGGTAGCAGTGATTGTGGATTGTTCATTATACATTGGATCAAAAGATTATTGGATAGAGAGACATTTATAGGGGAGGTCACTGCTATTGAAGACATCCATAGGTTGAGAGGGACATTTGTGCAACAAATATTGAGGGACAAGTTTAGCCTGGTCAAGACATATGTTCAATGATCACTTTGACTTGTGGGTGTTTATCTAAATACAGGAACTGGTATCTAATGTGGGTGTTAATGTAATATTTTTGAATAGGTGGAACTGGTATCTAATGTGCCTAAGGTATTTGTTTAATACTGTACAAGAACTGGTAATATTTTGCAATGTGCAATGCTTGAGTTACAAACACAATGTGCACACCATGTTATGTGTGATTTTTGTCAATTGTGAATCATTTCTTCACATGCCCATCATTTACAAAATGTGTGGCACAATAGGGCATTAAGTTGTGCCTATCTGATGTGTAAGGCACCCAATTTATGTTGTCAATGCATAATGTTATGTTAACGCCACTACATTGGGTTCTATGGCGTTTATTTTTTTGTAATGCACCCATCATTTTCGTAACCCACACAAATGTGCTTTAGTTGCACCTAATATATGTGTAGTTGTGCCCACTTGTCATTTCCCTTTATTCTTGTTGTAAGCGTAATGCAACCACCTATCTCCTTTGTTGCGCCTGATAAATGTTTCGTGCGCCGACAAATCTAGTTAAAGCATCTACTTTTGAGTCAATTATGCCTAACTTTTACATTTACGCACACATTTATTAATGTTTATCAATGCACCTTTATGGAATACGCCCATTTTATGTCATCAATGCACAATGTCCTATTAACGCCACTACATTGGGTTCTATGGCGTTTAATTTTTTGTAATGCGCCCATCATTTTCGTAACACACACAAATATGTTTTAGTTTTGCCTAATATATGTGTAGTTGTGCCCACTTGTGGTTCCCCTTTGTGCCTGTTGTAAGTGTAATGCAGCCACATATCCCCTTTGGTGCGCCCAACAAATGTTTTGCGTGCCAAAAAATTGATTAGAGTGCCTAATATTGAGTCAATTACACCTAATTGTTACCTTTACGCACACGTTTATGAATATTTATTAACACACATTATGCAATACACGTGATTTTAAATCAATGCACCCATCTTTTGTCGTCAATGCACAATGTTATGTTAATGCCACTACATTGGGTTCTATGGCGTTTGATTTTTTGTAATGAACCCATCACTTATATAAACACGCATAAATATATTTTAGTTGCACCTAATATGTGTGTGATACACTTACATATTACCTTATCGCGTCTGCTTATCGCTCCCCTTTGTGCCTGATGTAAGTGTAGTGTTGCCACCTATCCCCTTTGGTGTGCCCGATAAATACTTCGCACACCAACAAATTCACTCAAAGCACCTAACATTGAGTCCATTGCACCTACATGTGATTGGGCATTTTTTAATAGTTAAGGATTTAGTTCAATTACAACAAAAGCATTGTTGCATTTTCATACAACAAAATGTGATGCCTTACATACAAAATATGAATGCCACATTCACAATAACTACAAAATATGATTGACTTTCCTACAAACATTTTGAATAACACATAATTATTATTCATTGTTTATGACTTTTTGGCATTCTCTCATCATATGACAAAATATGAATGTCACATTCACAATAACTACAAAATATGATTGACTTTCCTACAAACACTTTGAATAACACACTACTTGTTATTCATCGTTTGTGACTTTTTGGCATTCTCTCATCATATGACTTGAACCTTTTTTTCTGCGGTCGGCCAACTTGACCAGAAATGATTGGATTCTAAATGTCCTCAACACCCTGTGGTTGGAAGACCTATAAAAATAAAAAATTATAACAATACTGAAATTATAAAAATTGAACAATGATAATTGGGTAGGGAATCTCTTGATGAGATATAATACTTACAATGTTTGATAGACCGATGTCCCTTTCTATTTTCTCCAAACCTTGCATAATTGTATCAAATTTAACCCGAGACATTGTAGCCGCCTCACCTGGTGATTGGAGATTTTGTAGAACAACATCATGCCTCTTAACTGGGTTAGTATAGTCAATTGAATATATAATATCTAGTTTGCTAACAATTCATTTCACATCCTTCCTCCATATGTCAACCAAGTGATATTGCTCATTCAACTTGTCAAACCCAAGGAATACATACACAACAAACATGTGTTTACATATAATGCCCGATGTATCAAACATCAAACAATGAAACATAGCTTCGTGTTTTGTATTGCTATGGACCACTTGAAATGACTTTACGCGTCGCACATAGATGTTAGTATCAAATTGTATCCTCTTCCTTTCAACAACCTCAAGGAAAAACCATTCTCCACTTGTAATTTTATGAATCGTGTTGCAATGCATGAGTCCCTGAAGCTCTCTTTGAAACTTCTTAAAAATGTCCAATGTATACCATTCACCAAGATATTGTTCCATTCCAAAAGTAGTCTTCATTATAGGAATTTTATGAATGCACTCATAGTCCACTTCAGATTCTTTTTTTAACTTCACACTTAGAGAAAATTCAAATTGTTCAACAAAATCCTTCAATGTCATTCTTTCTCTAAAATATCCTTTAAAGAAAGCATTGATTGATTTACTCCTTTGTGTTGTTGACATTCCAACCCAAAATGCCGATTTCAAGTAACATGGAACCCACATTTGTCAGATAGGGTACATCCGTTGAACCCATCTATTTTGTTGTAAGTTTTGCAAGTTTACCAAATCAATCCACCTACCTTCAAAATCAATTGTAGTCACAGAGTCATATACAAATCCTTTTATAGCCATATGTGCTCCTTTATAATTTTCACATATGTGGTAGTTTCTTCATTATGCACCACAAACACAATCTATGCTTGCTATTGGGATATACTTCAACAACAACATTGGTTATTGATTGAGCTTGGTCTATGATTATGCCTTTAGGATGGACGCCTGAAAGACATATATAGGTCAGTACATCCACAATACATCAAGTTAAATATTGAAATTGAGATTATTATGTTTACCTTTCATGCATGACAACCAAGTTTTGAATAACCATACATAATTTTGTGTTGTCTCTTCACATAAAATTCCACATCCGAGCAAGGTTGTCTGACCATGCTAGTTGATGCTGACAAAAGGAGCAAATGGCATCTTGTATTTGTTAGTCAGATATGTACTGTCAAAAGATATAACATCACCAGAGTATATGTAGGAGGACTGAGCTCTTGAATCAGCCCATAAAACATTCCTTATAACACCACTATCATCTACATCCATGACATAGTAAAAATTGTAATGGGCACTCTGTACTTTTTTGAAGTACACCTGCATGGATTTGTTGTCTCCTTTCCCAAGGTTAAGTCTCCTAGACCAGGTTAATAGATTTTGTGCATCCCTCTCTGTAAATGTTAGGTTGTTTAACCCACCAGCTTCAATAGCAAGTGCAACCATTTAATGTGATGTCAATATGCCAACCTGGTCATTAATAAGAACCCTTCTCTATTGGATAAGTGAGACACTCCTCATGGACAATAAAAATTGTACACGGTCTGCTCCAAGCATAACATGGTTGTGCTCATTAGTATAGTGATCAATTGTATATGCCCCATTGTTGAGATGGATAACCATGTGAGCATGACAGTTCACTCTAGAACTACATCTTTGGTTATCATTAATCCGTAGAGTCTCCCCCTCTTTCACACAAACTATTTTCATCCTAGTGATTTCACCCTTTTGTTCTTACCAGAAGAGGTAACTCTAACACCAAAGCCATGGGAAATACCAAACCTTTTATAAAATTCTTTGAGTTATTCAATATTGGGGAACATCATTCCAACAAAGGGGGTATTCGAATCTACAATAATAAAACAACATAAGATAAGATTACAACAGTGTAACAAAATCTTATTATGCGCCCATTTGTATAGTACAGTCCAATGTTGGTGACATTGTGCCCACTTTGTATAATAGAACATATTTTGAATCCAATGTTCATGCAAAACATCCATAATGAACCCACTATGCGACAATGCACCCATATTTTTTTTCTAAGCATCTACTTCCTATTCCAACATGCCCAATTAGAGTGGCACCACACCCAATGTTCATGTAAGTTCACCTGGTAATGTACACAATTAATACCTCGCGCGCCTAGTTAGTGTTAATTCACCCAATATTAGTGGGGAACAAATTTCCAACATGAACTTGTTAAGTGCCCAATTTGTATAATAATGTTCCCAAAGTTCATGGAACTACGCCCAGTAGGTGGCAAAATACTAGTAATATACCCAATTATGTATCAGTTTG
Source organism: Alisma plantago-aquatica (assembly GCA_963693085.1). Taxonomy (NCBI): domain Eukaryota; kingdom Viridiplantae; phylum Streptophyta; class Magnoliopsida; order Alismatales; family Alismataceae; genus Alisma; species Alisma plantago-aquatica. The sequence continues at coordinate 300,104,505 of OY856411.1, read as the reverse complement.
TACTTATGATAACGTGACCACTATTGTGTGACAGTGCGCCCATTTTTTTCTAAGCATCCACTTAATGTTCCAATACGCCCAGTTAGAGTATCAAAATGCCCACTATTATAGCCATACATCACATAATACATCTATTGTTAACACACCCAGTTTGAGTGGCATCATGACCAGGTCAGGTTCCAATACGCCCAATACCCACTTAGTTCGTTACTGCTTCGCATTTGTATGATAACACGCCCACTATGTGACAGTGTGGCCAATTTTTTTTGTGTCCGAGTTTATATTTTTTTAAGCGCCTACTTCCTGTTCCAATACTCCCAGTTAGAGTGTCAAAATACCAACTATTATAGCCCTATAGCGCACAATACAACTGTTGTTGATGCACCCAATGGCACCACGACTAGTTTGCAAATGTTGTGTGGCAAAACGCCCCTAATGTAGCTGATTACTACATGTTCCATTGATCATGATTCATGAATATTGATTGCATCCAATTTTTTTCTAAGCACCCACTTCATGTTCCAATATGCCCAGTCTGTGTGAAAAAACACCCATAATGTGCTCACCTTAGTTTGTTATTGTGCCAAGTTTGTATGATAACACACCCACTATGTGACAGTACGCCTGGTTTTTTCGTGCCCGAACTCATATTTTTTCTAAACACCTACTTTGTATTCAAATATGCCTAGTTAGAGTGGCACTGCGACTAGTTTGCGAATGTTGTGTGTGGCAAAACGCCCCTGATGTAGCCAATTACTACATGTTCCATTGATCATGATTCATGAGTATTGATTGTTCCCCACATAATCTCTCATGCAGCCAGTTATTGTTGCATGTGTTGTTCATCCACAATAACTAGGCAAAACACCTAGTTATTTTTATGCACCCAGTGAATGTGGCAACGCACACAACTGTATAGTATTATGCATCCAGTTTGCAATGTTGTGCCAATAACATTGAATGACGAATGGTTAGATGTTGGTTGTTACACTAACTAGTTTCAATCTTAAGAAAGATCTTTTACTCAACTAACCAATTCTCACAAGTATATGGAAGTATTTGTAGTCGATATTGAACACAAGGAGCTTTAGCAATCAATTAAATGCAAAAATGCTAAGGTTCAACAATCTAGACCGTTTTAAAGGTGATTTGGTTGATTAATCTACAAATTTCATAATTAAGCAAATAGTAAATGGATTATTAAAGAGGTTAAATTTCAGATATAGAAGTATCTTGGACTTAGGATTTCACCAACATATCATAGCATAAAATAGGAGAATGAAATTTAAACATACTAAGCACTTGTTTCAAAGGAGAGTTGTATGTTGCACTTCACCTCTCGGTGCAAGAACAACGATCCTAACTCAATTCAACATTCCCATGTATAAATTTCATTTTGGATCACAAACCTACTCCTCAACTCCATAATTTCCACTCTCGTGGTAAAGAAGGAGTTTCCAAGAGAGTACCTCCTTACTCTCCTACCTATCTTCTCAGATCAAGCAAAAGAGCATAAAACATGCACATAAAGTGACCAACCATACATGCAAGAAGAAAGAAACCGATACTCACAAGGTGAAAAAACAAGCAACTTAGCATTTAGTACAAAATTATTATGTTCCATACATGCTATGACATGGGAGATACTCTCCCATGTCCAAGAAAAGGAGTCTACTCATCCATAATGTTGTACAACAGAAAATGTGCAAAAATTCAGAGTTCAACATGATTTAGAGAAGGAGAAGCTAAGAGAACCAAAGGTGTAACCAAATAAGAGTAGAATTCCAGCTTGGGGATAAAATTCCATTCCTATAGCTGCTCCAAACTGGACAAACTTCCCTCCCGAGAAGCTTTGTAGAGTGAAGAAGCTTTGATACACCTCCGGATAAGAAAATGGAGAAGAAAAGAGGAAGAATGGGGGTTCTTTGGAAAGAAACCACCTTCTTCCCTCCTTGCTTTAGCCTTGCTCTTGGACGAAAGAGTTTCAAATTATGACAAAAGATAACTGCTCCATAGGGTAATCTTGTCTTTAAAATGAGCAAAGTCATATTTCAAAAATTGCTGAAACTAATAGGCACACGACGTGTATTTCTTTGGACATGTCGTGTCCTGTCTCCAATAGTTGTTCTGAGTGTAAAGCACACGGCATGTCTGAATTAATACACACTGTGTACGTTACTAGAAAGGTAAAACTCAGTTCTGAATTCCCAGATACACATCGTGTCTGTGGAGGGCACGCTGTGTACTTTTCTTCTACATCAAAAGTATTAGGCCATCTGGAAATGCACACGCCGTGTCTTAAATAAGACACGTTGTGTGCATTACTGTTTCAGTAGAATTAAAGTTCTGAACGTATGCAGGGCATGAAGAAGTCTCAATGATGATGAATTTGAGTTGGGCTATCTCCAATTTGATCCTTTTGTAGCATATCTGCAATACACATCATGTGATAAGAAAAATAACAAAAAGGTGGCAAGAATGATATGAATAGAGGCTAAATGAGAATAAGATGAGCTGAATTTGTGTGTGAAATCATGTGAAAAGTTGATGTGGAAACCACATAACAAATCCCCCTAAGCTTGAACCATTGCTTGTCCTCAAGCAAAAAAAAAGAGCATGGCCACACAAATGAAGGAATGTTCGAATTCATGCATGGATTAAATGAAATGAAGATACGTGATAGACTCAACCAACCATGTACATTAGGTTTATTTTCATAGCCATCATCTCAATTTAAACATCAAAGATAGAGAAGTTTTAGTTCAGCAATGGTGGTCACAAATTAAGCAAAAAAATCAACTAAACAACACTAAATATGATTTGGATAATCAAACCAAACAACTAGTGGATGTACAGTACAAAATTTTCAGCTATTATGGATGTAAAGGATGAAATCTTAGTGAACTTTGACAATATCAGTTGAGCTCTCTTCTAAAAAAGATATGACAATTGATTTTTTTGGGATTCCAGCACTTGGCTGCTAATTTAGGCTTACGCGCATGTGGAGTGCCGGTTGGGGTGTTATCTTTACCCTCTTTTGATTTCATACCACCTAACCATCATTGTCGGATCGGACTCACACTAGGCTAGCATGATATGTGGGTTGTTTGCCATCTTTTATTGGGTAAAGTGAGAAAATGATCAAAGTGATTTTTGCACAACACAAGAGAGTCAACTAGAAAGTTAAGTTAACAAGATTCCATTCATTGTTTTGCAAATTTTTCACTAAAAAATTGATTGTATATGCACGAAGGGTTTGGCAAGAGTATCCTCTATTCTAAATAGTGTTGTAGAGTTGATTTATTTGCTAAAATTTGAGACTGTTACATGTATTTAGCAATCAAAGATGTGGAAATTGAGAGTTCAGGTTACAATTACAAACCAAGATCATGTACATGGGGAGTTTCATTTTCCATTTGATTCATGCATGCTCTTTACTAATTCTTTCATATGGCCAAAAGAAATACAAGGTACAAGATAGTTCAAGCATACAAGGTACAAAAGTTCATTCCATCACAATAGCCTCATTTCTTACTAAACTTACCATGAAGGGAAAATACAGAACATGAAAGAGGGTGAAATAAAAGACTAAAATAAAAGACTAACATGACCAACAAAGGCAAATGATGAAAGCAAATGATACATTACGGGCCGGTTGCACCCCCCCCCCCAAGCTTGAAGTCTACAGTGTCCTCACTGCATCAATTGAACTCATGGAGGTAACAACCAGATACCTGGCATGGGTGAAATCAACAAGAGGGGTCGGCGCCCCCATGATCAGTCAGAAAGAACTGGCTGACAAGATCATCTTCTGGAACATCCATCGGCGTGGGTTGCGGGACAGACTCAAGCTGTTGAGGTGGTGGTGGCTGATATGGTTGTGGGATGGAGTAGTGGCCCTATGAAATGTGCCACGAATCCATGCGGTGGACCATGTCGTGCATCGCAGTATACTACGTACCCATCTAATCCAGACGACCATTGATGTGATCGAACTGTTGTTGCACGTAGCCATACAGATGTCTGACATCAGGCATCGCCTGGGAGTACTCCGTCTGAGTGCTGGTGGAGGGAGGTGGTGGAGAAGAAGGAGGCACCCTGGTATCATCAGTAGCTCTAGCTACCTCTACCTCTTCATCAGTGTTCAATACGACTTTCCAGTTGTCCTTGTTTTCTAAAGTGATATGCTCAGGATCTGGAATGTCGATGTACTAATAATCATCGAAGAATTGCCGAAACTTGGTGTCACTATTGACAACTTTTGAGAGCAACCCTGCAGAGAGAAGGTACTGGATGTCTACCAGGTTTTTACCTGGTGCTGCCTCTAAACCTATCAAATCAACATCTAGCTTCTATGCAATCAGAGTAATCAAACCACCACACATGATGTCGTCGGCATCCCTCTTCTTCACCTTCTTAATGTCTAGGAAATTTGTAAGAATGTAATAAAGCAGCATTAATCGGGTGCTCATACATCATCCCCCATAAGAAGAAAAGATCTTGCTTTCCCACAACCCCTTGGGTTTCCTTCTTGGCAAACACTCCAGTACTAAGAAGGCGGTGAATGTATCGGAAGATAGGATTATGGATAGTGGATGCTTTGGATTGCTTTTCCTCATGGTGTTCCTCATCAGATATCTCAAACCAAAACTTGTCGTTGTGAAAAACCGGCGGGTAACTAATCTCCCGTCATAATGGCACTCCAACAACTCACAAAAATGCCTAAATGTGAGCTTAAAAGCACGACCCAAAATCCTAAAATGAATAATATCATAGGGCTCAAGCTTCTTCTGTGGGTCTTGCTCAGTGGTTAGTGTCGTCAAAAACTCATAGACTAGGCAGGGGTAAGTATGTGATACCGTAAGGCAGATGTAGCTTAACCCCAAGTCCTATAGGCGCATGAGAACTTCATCCTTGAAGCCCAGAGTCACCATTGTCTGCTGGCAAGCAAACCTAGTCAGAAGTATCCTCCTTGCAATAAGGAACTGGTATGTTGGGTCCTCTTCAGGGGTGACCCAGAATTGAGCAGTTGAGGCATACGCTGGTGCTTGGGAGGAACTGGCACCATGCTTGCGATTGTTGGTTTGCTTGAAAGGTGTCATTCTTTCTGCTGACGGATGAGATACATCGTGTGCGTGGATGAACATGATGTGTGGCTGAGGTAGAATTTCGGCAGAGACAGCGACACACATGGTGTGTTTTGAAATGTACACGACGTGTGTCTGGAGCAGTTCCACAATTTTTAGGTGTGGATGGTTGTTGTTTTGGGGGAAGAAGATGGAGGAAATCTTAGGCAACGCTTGGTGTCGAACCTTGCGTTGTTGAGGAGATTTGTGGCACTTCTTCTTAGCGTCGATGATGGCATTTGGAGATGAGGAAGGCGAGCCCTTACTCACTTTCTCATCGGAGAAGATGGTGGTGGTGGAAGCAGTAGCATGAGGTAGAAGAAGATGTTGGCAGTGTGAGCTTGACAAAGAGTAGTCATCGATCTAGTGGTTGGAGATGGGGACGGCGGCTGGAGCTTGACAGTGGAAGCACCTCCTTGTTCTAGGGCACACGATGGCGGTGGAGGCGATCTGCTTGAACTTGAAGATGACACACCGTGAACAAGGGAACATGGCGGTGGTGGCTAGGTGTTCTAGGGCACACAGAGGCTCTAGAAGCAAGGGCTAGGGTGCACAAAAACTCCGAGGTCTCACACGACTCGAACGAAGGCGTGAGTGAGAGGGGCAGAGGTGTGCTAGGTTAAGAACCCACATTTTTTACAAAAGACACGACATGTATAAATAAAGACACATCGCGTGTCTTATCAGAACTCCCTTTCTGCAATAAAAAACATGTCGTGTTTCATAAAGTACACGTCGTGTACCAATTCAAAAATTCAAAATGCCCATTTTCACTGATAACTACACGGCGTGTTCAAATAAAGACACATCGTGTACTATTCTAGATAACTTGATCTTTTCTTTTCTTCTTGGGAACATGTCGTGTCTAAATAAATACATGTCATTTTTGTATTCCAAATTTCTCATGCCTCCATTATCTGCTTGGGAACACATCGTGTCTAAATTAGAACATGTCGTGTATCTTTCCATGTCAAGGAGAACTTTGTATCAACTGGACAATGACACACCGTGTGTTTTTCTGACACGTCATGTACCTGGAAATGTAGCTCAGTTGATGTATTCTGGAAGTAAAGACATGTCATTTCTTAATTAGGACATGTCGTGTCTTCTATAGTTTCTGTAGAAAATAGCTTTTTGTCAGCACAAAATTAATAACAGGTATGGCAATAGAATTGTCTAAATTATTACATTCATCCATGACAAGCTTATTTACAAAACTAAAGAGAGTTCTTGACTCAAATAACTTGAAAAGAAATCTATCCTAATGTGAATTCAACTCCCATGAGGTCCTCCATTTAAAGTTCGGAGTGAGACTCTTCAACTTGTCCATCATGCATCTTGAAGGGAGCAAGAGGCTCCCTTGTGAACTTCATCTCCCGAGGTATATAGCTTGCAACGTTGCCCGTTTACTTTGAAAGCTCCATATTTGCCTTGTAACTCAACAACTCCATAAGGAAAATCTTCAATACAAGAAAAGGGACGGACCACTTTGACTTCAGTTTTCCAGGGAATAGCTTGAATCTTGAGTTGAATAATAACACTTTGTATCCTTCTTTGAAGTCTTTCCTCAAGATTCTTTTGTCATGCCAAACCTTGGTTCTTTCTTTGTAGAGACTTGCATTTTCATATGCATCTAGTCGGAGTTCCTCCAATTCTTACAGCTACAATATATGCTTTTCACCAGCTTTCTTCGTGTCAAAGTTTAAGAACTTGATGGCCCATAGAGCGTGGTGTTCTAGCTCCAACAGAAGATGACAAGATTTACCATATATCAACTTAAATGGAGTTGTGCCTATGATGGTTTTATAAGCTATCAGGTATACCCATAATGCATCATCTATCTTCAATGCCCAATCTTTCCTTGAGCTAGACATTGTCTTCTCTAGAATGCCTTTTAGTTGCCGGTTGGAGACCTCTACTTGCCCAGAAGTTTGAGGATGGTAGGGCGTAGAGACTTTATGAGTGATTCCATACTTAGATAGAAGGTTGTTGAATTATTTCTCAACAAAATGTGTGCCTCCATCAGAGATTACAGCTCTAGGGAATCCAAACCGAGGGAAAATGATTTTCTGAAATAGCTTGACCTCAGATTTCGCATCCGGTGCTTGGGTTGGGATGGCCTCAACCCACTTAGAGACATACTCACAAGCAACTAGGATATATTGGTAGCTACATGAAGATGGGAATGGTCCCATGTAATCAACTCCCCATACATTAAATACCTCAATCTCCAAGATAGAGTTAAGAGGCATGTCATCGCGTCTAGAGATTCCTCCGGTCCTTTGGCATTTATCACAAGCTTTGACAAACAAATTGACATCTTTAAACAATGTTGGCCAATAGAAACTGTCCTAGAGAATCTTTGATGTAGTCTTCTCTCCTCCAAAGTGACCTCGATAAGGAGAGGCATGGCATTCAGAAATAATAGTGGCAATCTCTTCTTCAGCAACACACCTCCAGATGAGGCCATCACTCCCATGTTTGAACAATAAGGGGTTGTCCCAATAGTAGAACTTTACATCATGGAAGAATTTCTTCTTCTACTGGTATGTCAAATCCGGTGGCAGTTGTCCAGTAGCAAGAAAGTTCACGATGTCCACAAGCCAAGGTACTTGTGTGGATTATAATGCATAAAGTTTCTCAATAGGCAAATGGTCCTCAATAGGCAATAAGTCTCCAGCATCTGTGGTCAACCTAGAAAGATGATCAATGACATTGTTCTATGTCCCCTTCTTATCCTAATTTTCAAGGTCAAACTCTTGTAGAAGCAGTATCCAACAGATGAGATGAGGTTTTGCATCCTTCTTGTTGAGCAAATACTTTATGGTAGCATGATCTGTATATACAATTACCTTAGATCCCACCAAATACTGTCAAAATTTGTCAAAGGCGTATACTATAGCAAGCATCTCCTTCTCAGTGGTTGTGTAATTGATTTGTGCTTCATCTAGGGTCTTGCTTGCATAGTATATGGCATGAAGCTTCTTATCTTTCCTTTGTCCCAGAACTGCCCCTACGGCATAGTCGCTTGCCTCACATATCAATTCCAAAGGTGCGTTTGAGTCCAGTAGTTGAATGATTAGTGCAGAAATAAGAGCTTCCTTAAGCTTGGTGAAGGGTGTACCGCAGTCATCATTGAATATAAATTCAACATCCTTTGCAAGTGAGGAACATAATGGCTTTGCGATTTTGGAGAAGTCTTTAATGAATCTTCAATAGAATCATGCATGACCAAGGAAATAGCGGATGTCTTTGACTGAAGAAGGAGTAGACATCTTCTCAATAGATTCCACCTTGGCCCTGTCAACCTCAATACCCTTGTTAGATACAGCATGGCCTAATACTACACCAGATTGTACCATGAAATGGCACTTCTCCCAGTTTAGTACTAGGTTAACCTCTTTACATCGGGCTAAGACTAATGACAAGTTGCATAAACATTGATCAAATGAATCTCCATATACGCTAAAAGCATCCATAAAAAATTCCATTATATTTCAATGAAATCAGAAAAAATAGCCATCATGCATCGTTGGAATGTCGCATGAGCATTGCAAAGGCCAAAGGGCATGCGACGATAAGCATAAGTTCCATACGTGCATGTAAAAGTAGTTTTCTCTTAGTCAGGAGGGTAGATAGGAATATGGAAAAAACCGTAATACCCGTCCAAATAACAAAAATAAGAATGTTTTGCAAGACATTCAAGCATCAAGTCGATAAACGACAATGGAAAATGATCCTTGAGTCGCTTTGTTTAAACGCCGGTACTCAATACACATACGCCAACCCGTGACTATATGTATTTGTATCAACTCATCATTATCTCCTTTTATGACAGTTGTGCCCCCCTTCTTAGGCACCACATGGATGGCACTAACCCAAGGGCTGTCACTTATAGGATAAATGATACCGGCATCAACCAACTTAAAGATTTCCTTTTTAACCACCTCAAGCATATTTTGATTTAAACGTCTAGGCAGTTCAATGGTGGGTTTAGCATCATCCTCCATGTTTATTCTATGCATATAAATGGAGAGATGAATGCCTTTCAAATCATCGATAGAGTAACCAATGACGTCTTTATACAAACACAACTCGGCAAGCAATTTATTTTATTGTTCATTGGTCAACTTATCATTTATTATGACAGGAGAAGTAGAGTTATAATCAAGGAATGCATACCTCAGCCATGGTGGAAGGGCTTTGAGTTCTACCTTTCTTCCCGCTACATTTTCTTTGTCTTTGTCATCAACAAGTAGAGTATATTCTTCAGTAGCATCTGGTTTAGCAATAGAAAATACCCCAACATTCTCATATCCATTATTTATACCTTCATCATCATCACAGTAGTTCAATATCAAATTGACAACATCATGATCTTCTTCTACAACAGAATCAATAGAGTCCATAAAACATATTTCTTCTACACATGATGGTGCTTTCATGGCATCATATACAGAAAACTCCATGGCTTCCTCGCCAACTCAGAGTGTGAGTTTGCCTTTGTGAACATCAACTAGGCATCCAACAGTTCTCAAGAAAGGTCACCCAAAAAGAATGGTATTGGAAGGAACTTCTACCATATCTAGTACAACAAAATCACAAGGAATATAGAGTTTACCAATTTGCACTAGCACATATTCCACGATACCTTTGGGGTATTTGATGGAATGATCGGCCAGTTCAATGGCCATCTTTGTAGGCTTCAGATCTCCAAGATCTAGATCTTGCCACAGGGTAGATGGGATGAGACTAATACTAGATCCAAGGTCTACAAGACCTTTGTCAAACGTGGTGTTCTTGTTCTTTCATGGTAGAGTAAAATCTCCCAAGTCATCTAGCTTTTCAGGAAGTCTGTTTTGAATGATAGAATTGATTCTTTCAGAAAGCATTATGGTTTCCACTTGGTCCACCTTCCTTCTCTTGGTGAGGATGTCTTTAAGAAACTTAGCATATGATGACATCTCTCCAATAACTTCAGCTAGCATAAGGTTGACATGGAGTTTGTTTAGAATGTCCATAAACTTCCTAAACTTTGAGTCATCCTTCGTATTTACAAGTCTTTGTGGAAATGGTGCATTTGCTTTAATAGAGAGTGGTACTTCAGTTGTATCTTTACCTTTGTCACCCAAAGGGTGTCAAGCTTCTCTTCATCAGCGATATCTGCAATCTTCTCCTCGGGTGGAGAAGGTATGTGGATTTCAGCTCCACTTCTTAAGGTGATGGCATTTGCTTATTGTCTTGGATTCACCTCTGGTTGGCTTAGAAGAGAACTGGATTGGGTGTTCTTTTGTTGCATCAAGGCTTGCTGGGAAATTTGATTTTTTCCAACATCCTTGTATGAGTGGAAATGCCATCCACTTTGGTGGAGAGTTGGGCAATCACATCCTTCAAGAGCTTGTCATTGCCCCTTAACTCTTCATTCTACTGCATCTGCGTGGAGATAAATTTTTCCATCATGGCCTCCAAGGAAGAACTTTGGGGTTGTTGTTGCTATTGGTAACCCCTATTGTTGTTGAATCCCGGCTGATTCTCATTGTTTTTCCGGCTGAAGTGTTGTTTTTTTATGCGGTTGTTGTTGTCCATGTTGGAGTTTTGAGTATTGCTTGTGTTCTGGTAGGAGAAATTAGGATGACCTCTCCATATTGGATTGTAGGTGTTGGAATAGGGATTGTATTGCTTGTTCCCCTGCATCCCAATGACATTGACTTGTTCTATGCTCCATTCATTTGCATTAGGAGCAAAGCATGAAGAAGTACGTCCGAAATTCCCACATGCTTCACATATCACTTCAGCTAATTGGATTTGCAATGTAGTCATCTTCTCGAACTTTTATGTAAGAACATCAAGTTTAGCAGCAATTAGATCAACGATATCAACAGTATGCTTCCCTCCTTGCTTCCTGGTTGAAGAACTAGTTGTAGAGGATGATTGAGCCTTCCTATCCGACCCCCATTGGCAATGGTTAAGTGTTGTGTCTTCAATGATGTCATAAGCCTCCCTATAAGACTTATTCATCAATGCTCCATTTGTTGCAGCATCCAGTGTCATGCGGGTGTTGTAGAACAGTCCATTATAGAACTTTTGGAGTAACAGTCAATTGGTCAATCCATGGTGAGGGCAAAGGCGTTGCAGGTCATTAAACAACTCCCATGTATTTTATAGAGTTTCTCCATCAGATTGAGAGAAGTTGGTGAGCTGGTTCATTAGTTGGGTTGTCTTTCTCGGCGGGAAATACTTTGCAAGGAAAGCATTTAGGAGTTGATCCTAGCTTTTGATAGAATTCTTAGGAAGATATAAAAGTCAGCCTTGGCTCTATCTCTCAAGGTGAAAGGGAATAGCAACAACCTTACTCCATTGGCGGAACCCCATTGATTTTGAAAGTATTCATGTACTCCAAAAAATCAGCCACATGAAGATTTAGATCTTCATTGACGGTACCCCCGAAGTGGTTCTGCTGGATCATCTACATCATAGAGGGATCAATAGAGAAATTTTTCACTTCCATTGCAGGCAAATCAATGGCTCCACAAATGTTTGTGGCAACCGGCATGGCGAAATCCTTCAAAGGATGGTCATCCTCTGTGGTTGGATCTTCTTGTGCGGCTTCTTCAAAAGACAAAGAATATGGTGATGATGGTGGAACACCTCCTAGCAGTGGTTGATCTACTCTTCTTGCTCTTCTTAAGCTTGAAAGAGTACGCTCGATCTCAAGGTCTAGCAACGCTGATGTTTGAAGACCCCTTTGCGAGCGACGCATACAACCTGAAAAATAGCAAGAGAATTTGAGAACACAACTAAAAGGTATATGGAAATTCAAAAATGGAATTGATGATCTAGTCTCGAATACTAATTAGCACTTGTTACTCTAATTAGATTAACTGTAGCTCCCCGACAAAGGTGCCAAAAGCTTGTTGGTTGTTACACTAACGAGTTTCAATCTTAAGAAAGATCTTTTACTCAACTAACCAATTCCCACAAGTATGCAGAAGTAATTGTAGTCAATATTGAATACAAGGAGCTTTAGCAATCAATTAAACGTAAGAGTGCAAAGGTTCAACAATCTAGACCATTTTAAAGGTGATTTGGTTGATTAATCTAAAAATTTCAGAATCAAGCAAATAGTAAATGGATTACTAAAAGAGGTTAAATTTTAGATATGGAAGTATCTTGGACTTAGGATTTCACCAACATATCATAGCATAAAATAAGAGCATGAAATTTAAACACAACACTTGTTTTAAAGGAGAGTTGTATGTTGCACTTCACCTCTCGATGCAAGAACAATGATCCTAACTCAATTCAACATTCTCATGTATAAATTTCATTTTGGATCATAAACCTACTCCTCAACTCCATAATTTCCACTCTCATGGTAAAGAAGGAGTTGCCAAGAGAGTACCTCCTTACTCTCCTACCTATCTTCTCATACCAAGCAAAAGAGCATAAAACATGCACATAAAGTGGCCAACCATACATGTAAGAAGAAAGAAACTGGTACTCACAAGGTGGAAAAATAAGCAACTTAGCATTTAGTATGAAATTATCATGTTCTATACATGTTACGACATGGGAGCTACTCTCCCATGTCCAAGAAAAGGAATCTACTCGTCCATAATGTTGTACAACATAAAATGTGTAGAAATTTTAGAGTTCAACATTATTTAGAGAAGCAGAAGATAAGAGAACCAAAGGTGTAACCAAAGAAGAGTAGAATTCTGGATTGGGGACAAAATTCCACTCCTACAGCTACTCCAAACCAGACAAACTTCCCTCCTGAGAAGCTTTGTGGAGTGAAGAAGCTCTACTGCACCTCCAGAGAAGAAAATGGAGAAGAAAAGAGTAAGCATGGGGGTTCTTTGGCAAGAAACCACCTTCTTCCACCCCAAAATCTCCCTCCTTGCTTTATCCTTGCTCTTGGACAAAAGAGTTTTGAATTATGATAAAATATAACTGCTCCATAGGGTGGTCTTGTCTTTAAAACGAGCATATTCGTATTTCAAAAATTGCTAAAACTGACAGGCACACAGCGTGTCTCTCTTTGGACACGCTGTGTCCTGTCTCTGATAGTGGTTCTGAGTGTAAAGTACACAGCGTGTCTAAATTAATACACGTCGTGTACATTACCAGAAAGGTAAAACTTGGTTCTGAATTCCCAGGTACAAGACGTGTCTATGGAGGACACTGTGACACCCCGCCATCACACAGACAATGAGATGACACGCGAAAACGTGCAGAACCTCATATTACCGAAAACACAGGTTAATTAAAACTGATTGCAGAAAGCATACATGAGAGAACTTTTACATCCAGATCATGCAGAAAGACATATTATATAAACATTCACAAGCCATGTTATAGGTCCACAACTTATCAGAACCAGGTGTACTTGTCAACACCAGAGTTCAACACCTATTTATACATTCATAACGGCCACATACGGCTAGCAACAGGATATATAAAAATTACAACAACCAGCATCATGAAACATCGTCAAACACCTCCAAGGACCTGAGTGTATAGGGATGACTCTAGGAATCTACTACTAAACCACCAAAACAGCAGCATGTCCATCTCTTGCCTTCTAGTGCTCTTCTTACTGCTCGGCCGCAACCTCACGACCACCACAACGTCTAGAACGATCACCTAAAAAGGGTGTAAACCAGCGAGGTGAGACACACAGTCCCAGTGAGAAACATAACTCCCCGCCGAAACTATAAAACCTCAAAAAGGTTAAAGTAGATAACTGATAAAGCGTATAATAAGAGCAGCATACTGAGCAAAGCTATTATTACCATCAGGCTTACCAAGATATCTGGGGGACATATAACCAAGTATTTCTTTATGGAACATGATTGAAAAGATAAGCCTTATAAGAACTCATCACAAGATATAAGGATTGTATGCACAACTGCATAGTTCAACTAGATCATCTATATAAGCAAGGCATCAATCAATGTTCCATATTTTGCTCTAAGCAAGATATACTTATTCGACTGGATTACATTTTATTATGCCCTAAGGAAGTGTGCCTTCCCTACTCAAATTCAACCATTGGCTGCAAAGCCCAATCCGGTGCCATACAAGGTCTAAGGAGATCTGGACTCCATGACCTCACCTTCTCGTGGTCAGTACACGAATCATCAAGTAAGACTGCAGTCTTATGCTTATAGGGCCTCAACCCTCTGGGTCAGCTCCGCAAGCTACCCATATCTTTAGCTCACCTCATCATAGGTGCTAGTGCATACATCTGAGCCATGAATGCATCATTCTCATCATCACATATCCTGAGCTATGGGTTTGTTCACCATGCTCCATATATCCCGAGTCTGCAACCATATTTGCACTCAAACCCTCCTATTTTTAGGCTAGGGGAAACCTCGCATATTCAACAATATGCGCTCCAGGTAATCCCATAGGATAAACATGTTTCACCATCACCAAATACTGACGGTAATGGATCTATGGCCAGGGCAAACTACATGATATGTTCATCTATAATTGATTAGTATATTTTAAGCCAATTGTTGAGGCAAAATAAAGTATAAGCACAACCTTATAGGATTACATCATCATACTTTCCTGGGACCTAAATCCATTATTATAACAACCACTGCCTCTCAAGGCATCATAATCATGTATCAGCATCCTGGGAACACATCCCTTATATCATCATCAGAGGATAACACCTCACTAGGCACTCAGCCTTATATCAGGTCCTCGGACCTATCAACTTGTCGCCATATTACCACATGGTGCTATTCCAGCACATATGTCTCATAGCTCTTACTAGGCTATGAATCCACATGAAATACCTGCATGGTTAGTATACACATTCATAGAGATAACTGAAGCCATCATGGATTAACAGAATGATCATGCTATCAATTATAGAGCAACATCTATGATTATAAGCTTTATCATTCATGGTATTATTATCAATCATGAGCATATATTATGCCTTATACCTATGACCATAGGCATGGGTCACATCATCATGTGAAGCAACTTCATATGCTTCCAAGCTTCCTGGTTCACAACCTATCATTATATCTCTTCATCATATTTGCAGGATTCAAGGTGATTACACCATATCACTTGTTTTATCATTATAAGCTATATACATTCCGAGTTATCAAAACCCTCACCAAAACTCTTACAACCCTCATGATAGGTAGCATCAGGCAGGGTGACTACCCTCACCTAATCCTATCAGCCAAGGGAGTATAACGCCCAAGGCGCCTCTAAGTGCAACCATCTGCATGTCGTCCAAGAGTCCTTCATATCAACCAGGGCACCCTATCACCCAAGATGCCATATCGCGCATGGACCAGCTGGATAAACAAGCAGCATCTCTACCAACTCCACTAGGGGTGCGTCGGGCAACACAACCCCACTACTCATATCGGCCACCACTAAGGCACCATCTAGGGTTCTATATACAACCATCATATCGGGCATCACAAGAATACTTCATATTGCCCAACACAAGAAAAGCTATTAGACATCATATCGGTCAAAGCACATCCAAGACAAAGGTCATCTCAGCCAAGGCATACCGGGCATCAAGCCACCAAGGCTCAACAAAGCATATCAGCCAAGATCAACACAAGGCAAGGGAGGGAAGCATCGTGCAACCTTACTTCAGAGTGTGTCATTCAGAGCACAAGCTCAAGGTATAACGCCCAAGCTCCATCTCCACTAAGTATCGACCAAGGGAACCATATCGAGCACCAACTAAACCCAACTAGGTGTAACAACCAAGGTTACCACCCAAGACAAGAAGGTTATCGGGCAGCATTACTCTAAGGCATATCGTGCAAGGCACAACCCCACAAGGTCATCTTCAACCTCAAGCACAAGGGCGCCAAACCCTAATTGATCAAGAAGATCGGCTCACCTCTCAACAACCAAGAGAGAGGGGTTTTGCACAACCTCTATCACAAATTGGGCAACCACAAGGATCCACCTCAACATAGGTCATCATCTATTCAAAAGCTGACCTCTCAAATCCATGGTGAGAGGAGGGTGTCACCCAAGCAACTAGAATGTAGACTCACCTCTCAACTAAAACGAGAGAGTGGTATTGCCTACATCACTAGAGCTTAAACTCACTTCTCTAGACCAAGGAGGGAAAAGGGGTATTGCTCAATAAGGAAACCCTAAACCATGGTTCAGCCAACTAGGTGTAAAGGCATATAAACCATCATCACTATCAACAACATATACTAGAGCAAGAAACATAACATGCAAGGGCCGATCATCAACATATATGAAATATGCAACATAGAGAAGGTAGTGTAGCTAGGGTTAGAAGTTATGTAACCCGCCTTAAGCAAACTCCTCAAGCTCCAAAGCTCCAAGCTTCTAGCTCCTAGCTCCAAGCTCACCACTTTCAGCCACCTCAAGAAAAGGAACAAGAACCATAACCACCATGGCCGAAGAGTATGCAAGATGGAGAAGAAGATGCTAAGGAGAGAGGGAAGATGCTTACCAAAGGAAAAGACCCACCTAGGGTTCGGCCACCAAGCTAGAGGAAGAAGAAGATATCTCCACCAAGGGGAAAGGATCGGCCACCAAGCTCTCCAAGGAAGGTGTGTCGTGCACACAAGTAGGGGAGAGCAACAAAAGAGCTAAAGGGTTCCCAAGGAAGAGAAAGGCAAGGCATATATAGATGAGGGTCAAGGTGTCACCTTACCAAGGGACACTTGTCCATATGTTTTACCACCTTGCAAAACACATACACATGCCATGCCACCACTCAACCAAGGTTCAGCCACATGTCCAAGCTAGGGTGACACAACCAAAGCAAGGAGGTCAAACAAAGGTCAAAGACCGACACACTCCATCCATGGCCGACACCCTCATGGGTGACACAAAACATCCTTGCCCGATACAGGGCTCAACCAAGCAAGGCAAGGCCCAAACAAGGGAAAACAAGGCCCAAAAGAGCTCAACCAAGCCCAAGACAACTCAAGGCACGATCCCAAACCTTCCTCTCAACTCTAGAGGAAGCAAAGAGGGAGAAAGACATCTCTCAAGGTGACAAACTTGCTCTCCAACCCTAAATTAGGTTATTTTGCAAGTAGCACCTCCAACTCTCAACTAAACACAGGCAAACCCTAATCATCACTAAAGATTATTAGTAAGCAATCAAGCACAAGGTTTAAGCAAAACAAATAGGGTAAGCCCAAAATGAAGGTCAGGGTCCTTACAAGCCATAAACCTCTATAAAGGGATTTTGTCCCCGAAATCTAAAGAGAAAAGCGAGGGATACTTCCTCCTCATCTCTTCCTCAAGCTCCCACGTGGCTTCCTCAACACCACGATGATACCAAAGAACCTTCACAAGAACCAAGTCCTTCCTCTTTAGCTTCTTTATTCTTCTATCAAGGATCGCCACCAGACCTTCCTCATAGGTCACGTCTTCATCAAGCTCAACCTCAACTGGATGTATCATTGTCCCTATGTCTGGATGACTTTTCTTTAGCATACTGACATGGAACACTGGATGCAACCTGTGCAACTCTGGCGGCAGCTCTAACTTGTAAGCTACCTTGCCAACACGTGTTATCACCGGGTATGGCCCCATATACCTGGGTGCCATCTTACCTTTCTGACCAAAACTTAGCACACCTTTCCAAGGTGAGACCTTGTGATACACTTTGTCTCCCACTTGGAACTCTAAAGGTCGTCAGCGATTGACTGCATAAGAATTTTGTCTGTCCTGTGCTGCTTTCAACTTTTGTTGTATCACTCTGATCTTTTTTGTTGTCTGTTGTACCAACTCAGGACCCAAAAGCTGATATTCACCAGACTCATACCAGCATAAAGGGGATCTGCACTTCCTGCCATATAGAGCCTCGTAAGGTGCCATGTCAATGCTCCATTGGTAACTGTTATTGTAAGCAAACTCTATCAAACTGAGATACATGTCCCAACTTCCCAGGGACTGAAAAACACAAGCTCAGAGAAGATCTTCCAAAGTCTGAATGGTCCTTTCAGACTGTCCATCCGTGTGGGGGTGGAAGGCAGTACTAAACCTCAATTGCATTCCCAACACTTTGTGCAACTGTTCCCATAAATGACTTGTGAATTGAGGACCTCTGTCGGAGACTATCGTTGTTGGTACACCATGTAAGCACACTATCTCATCTACATACACCTGAGCAAGCTTCTATGTTGTATATGTCATTTTTACCGGTATGAAACGAGCAGATTTTGTCAACATGTCCACTATTACCCAAATGGAATCGTGATTCCTAGCTGTCTTTGGTAGACCAACTAGGAAGTTCATGGTTATATGATCCCATTTCCATTGTGGTATCGTCATGGATTGCAACGTACCTGCCGGCTTTTGATGCTCAGCTTTAACTTGCTGACATACTGCGCACTTAGACACAAACTCAGCTACATCCTTCTTCAAGCCAAACCACCAATACAGGTCCTTCAGATTATGATACATCTTGGTGACTCCTGGATGCATAGCGTACATTGATGTGTGTGCTTCCTCGAGCACTAGCTTTCTTAGATTATCACCATCGGGGACCACCATTCTATCATGATAGCAAACTAGTCCATCCTCGGACTCATGGAACCCATCACACTTTTCGCTGCCAAGCTCTGACCTGATCAACTGCACTGTATCATCTACCTGTTGTGCATCTTTGATCTGCTGTCTCAGTGTAGGCTTAACTTGTATATGTGCCAACAGTCCTGCCAATAAGGAAACTTCCAATTGTACATTCATCTGTCACAAGGAGACAAACATGTCTCGCCTATGACATACCAAGGAACTCAATTGTGCTTTCTTCGTGGAGAGAGAAGAAGACTTTCTACTAAGCGCATCAGCTACCACATTTGCCTTACCAGGATGATACTAAATGGTGCAATCATAATCATTGATTAGCTCCATCCAACGACATTGTCGCATATTCAACTCACTCTGTGAAAAGATATACTTCAAGTTCTTGTGATTTGTAAAGATCTGACACACCTCCCCATAAAGATAGTGTCTCTAAACCTTTAACGCATGGACTACCACTGCCAACTCCAAATCATGTGTCAGATAGTTCTCCTCGTGTTTCTTAAGTTGTCGTGAAGCAAAAGAAACTACATGATCCTCCTGCATCAACACGCAACCTAAGCCTTTCTTGGAAACATCGCAGAAAACAACATAGCCCTTCCCAGGCTCTGGCAGCACTAGCAGTGGAGCACTAGTTAACTTCTCCTTCAAGCATTGGAAATCTTGTTGACAATGATCATCCCAGATAAAAAGTACATCCTTCCTAGTCAACTTTGTCATTGGAAACACGATTGTACTGAAGTCCTTGATAAACCTCCGGTAATATCCTGCCAAACCCAGAAAACTACAAACTTCTGTCAGCGTCTTTGGTTGCTCCCAATATGCAACTAACTCCACCTTCCTAGGGTCCATTCTGACTCCTTCTATAGATATCACGTGTCCCAAGAAAGTCACTTCCTTCAACCAGAACTCGCATTTGCTGAACTTGGCATACAACTGATGTTGGCGAAGAAGAGTCAACGCTTGTCGAAGATGTTGTTCATGCTCTTGCCTGTCCCGGCTATAGATCAAGATGTCATCTATGAAACCTACAACAAACTGATCTAGAAACGGATGGAACACCCTATTCATCAGATCCATGAAAGCAGCAGGTGCATTGGTTAGCCCAAACGGCATAACCACAAACTCAAAGTGACCATACCTCATCCTAAATGCTGACTTTGGTATGTCATCTACCTTAATCCTCAACTGATGATATCCATACTATAGATCGATCTTTGAGAACACTGTAACACCACACAACTGGTCAAACAGATCGTCTATCCTCAACAACGGGTACTTATTCTTGACCATGACTTTGTTCAACTGCCGGTAATCTATACATAACCGCATTGACCCGTCCTTCTTCTTAACGAACAACACTGGAGCACCCCAAGGCGACGTGATCGGTCGGATGAAACCTTTCTCCAACAACTCCTATAACTGCTTCTTCAACTCTGCCATCTCTACTGGAGCCATCCTATATGGTGTCTGTGCAACTGGTTGTGTTCCTGGTACCAGATTGATCTCAAAATCAATCTCTCGGGGTGGAGGTATACCAGGGAACTCATCAGGAAACACATTTGCAAACTCTCAGACAACCGTCACCTCCTCGAGGCTAGGACCCTTCGCCTTGGTATCCACGATGTGAGCTAAGAATGCTTTACAACCTTGTCACAACAACTTCTCTGCCACCATTGTTGACACTAGACATGTCAGAAGAATCTTCCTATCTCCTTGGAAGATCCACTTCTCTCCACCGTCATCAAACATTGCCTGCTTGGAACCACAGTCCAACACAACCTTATACTTCTCTAAGGTATCCATTCCAAGGATCACATCTAATCCATGCATATCAAGTGGTATAAGATCCAGTTGTATACCGTATCTTGAGAAAAACAGAACACAAGACGGACACTCTTCTCAAAGTATTGAAGAACCATCAAGAGGGGTTTCTAACAACATGCTATCTTTCTTACAACTAACACGTAAAGGACAACTATCAAGCAGACTATGTGCGATAAAAGAGTACGTAGCACTGGGGTCAACCAAAATAGATATAAAGCAAGAAGAAGACAAATCAGAATGAAATAACTCCATCCGACTTGTCACCACTCGCGGATTGACTATCGCCTTTGGTTGACTCATAGCATAGAATCGAGTTGTTGCTTGTCCACGTCCTCTGCTCCCTTGAGCAAACGATCCTGCCTGCGATGCTTGACCGCGTCCTTACCCTCTGCTACCACTGGGTTGTGGTGTGTCTGACCCTTATTGATTCTGTCTCAGCTGTTGTGTTACTTCAACATATCTCTTTGGGAAATTTGACCTCAAGTGCCCAGTCTGTCCACAATGATAACATGACTTGCCTTCTGTCTGTGGCCTAGATGGCACTGTCACTGCCACAAAAGCTATACTATGCGCCTTTGATGGCGAAGAACCATAACCTCTTCCCTTACTCGGAGACCACTGAGATGGTGTACGAGAATTTTGTATTATGGAAGGTGCTGAAAACCTTGGCTTCTTGAAGTCACCAAACCTCTATCCCAGGAACTGAGCATGCCTTTTCCTGGTCATGGACTCCCTTTTCTCCTTAACAGATCATTCAATCCTGTGGACAAACTCCACGAACGTGGCAAATTTCTCCCGATTCTCTAAAGCAGTAGCAGGTGTCGACAGCTCAACACTCAAACCTTTCTCAAACCGCCTGATCCGCTCGTCATCTGTCACCGCCATGTAAGGACAAAACCTTAGCAAGTCCATGAACTTGGCTTCATACTCAGTGATGCTTATCAATCCTTGGCGTAGATGCTCAAACTGGTTGATCTTCTTGTCCAGATACGTCTACGGAAAGTATCTGCTGACGAACTCTCGCCGGAAAACCTCCCAACTGATCTCCTCACCGGGTCGCTTCTCCTCCCTGATGGCCCACCAGTGGCCATAACTACCTTTCAGAAGGTAGACAATGTGCTTGACTTTGTCTGCTTCAGGGATGTCGAGCATCTGGAAGCCTTCTCGAGACCTGTCAGCCACAGATCAGCATCCGCAGGATCAGTCATTCCAACATAATTTGAAGCTCCGACTCGGCAAAGCCGCTCAAAGGTCTTCCCAATACCCAATGCTTCACCATGGGGAGCCTGTGGTCTTGTCTAAGGCACTGGCACTCTTTCCACCATGTGATTCATCGTAGCCATCAACTGCCCTGTAAGTTGTTGGTAGGCAGGATTTTCGAGAATGGCTGGGTCAAGTTGGGGGACCTCAGGCACCTGATCTTCATGTGCCTGCCCTCCTGCTCCATCAATTGATGCAGCATCGCTGCTCTCGGCAGCATGTTATTTGTGGTTTCCAGACATCTTTAAGCTTTATCTTCTGCTGAGGGCAGAAGGTTATTGTAAGAAAATCTGTAAAACTCACACGAACAGATGAAAACCTAGTCCTAGATCCCTGTAGACTCAGTGAAACCTAGAGCTCTGATACCAAACCAACTGTGACACCGCGCCATCACACAGACAATGAGATGACACGTAAAAACGTGTGGAACCTCATATTACCGAAAACACAGGTTAATTAAAACCGATTGCGGAAAGCATACATGAGAGAACTTTTGCATCCAGATCCTGTAGAAAGACATGTTATATAAACATTCACAAGCCATGTTATAGGTCCACAACTTATCGGAACCAACTGTACTTGTCAGCACCAGAGTTCAACACCTGTTTATACATTCATAACGGCCACGTACGGCCAGCAGCATGATATATAAAAATTACAACAACCATCATCGTGAAACATCGTCAAACACCTCCAAGGACCTGAGTGTACATGGATGACTCTAGGACTGTACTACTAAACCACAAAAATAGCAACATGTCCATCTCTTGCCTTCTACCGCTCTTCTTGCTGCTCGGTCGCAACCTCACGACCACCACCACGTCTAGAACGATCACCTAAAAAGGGTGTAAACCAGCGGGGTGAGACACACAGTCCCAGCGAGAAACATAACTCCCCACCAAAACTATAAAACCTCAAAAAGGTTAAAGCAGATAACAACAGATAACTGATAAAGCGTATAACAAGAGAAGCATACTGAGCAAAGCTATTATTACCATCAGGCTTACCAAGATATCTGGGGGACATATAACCAAGTATTTCTTTATGGAACATGATTGACAAGATAAGCCTTATAAGAACTTATCACAAGATATAAGGATCGTACACACAACTGCATAGTTCAACTAGATCTGTGATATAAGCAAGGCATCAATCAATGTTCTGTATTTTGCTCTAAGTAAGATATACTTATTCGGATGGATTACATTTTATTATGCCCTGAGGAAGTGAGCCTTCCCTACTCAAATATAACCATTGGATGCGAAGCCCAATCTGGTGCCATATAAGGTCTAAGGAGATCCAGACTCCATGACCTCACCTTCTCGTGTTCAGTACACAAATCATCAAGCAAGACCGCAATCTTATGCTTATATGGCCTCAACCTCTGGGTCAGCTCCGCAAGCTACCCATATCTTTAGCTCACCTCATCATAGGTGCTAGTGCATACATCCGAGCCATGAACGCATCATGCTCATCATCACATATCCTGAGCCATGGGTCTGTTCACCATGCTCCATATATTCCGAGTCTGCAACCACAGTTGCACTCAAACCCTCCTATTTTTAGGCTAGGGGAAACCTCACATATTCAACAATATGTGCTCCAGGTAATCCCGCAGGATAAACCTGTTTCACCATCACCAAATACTTACAGTAATGGATCTATGGCCATGGCAAACTACATGATATGTTCATCTATAATTGATTAGTATATTTTAAGCCAATTGTTGAGGCAAAAAAAAGTATAAACACAGCCTTATAGGATTACATCATCATTGCCATCATCATACTGTTATGGGACCTCAATCCCTTGTTATAACAACCACTGCCTCTCAAGGCATCATAATCATGTATCAGCATCCTGGGAATGCATCCCTTATATCATCATCAGAGGATAACACCTCACTAGGTACTCAACCTTATATCAGGTCCTCAGACCTATCAACTTGTTGCCATATTACCACATGGTGTTATTCCAGCACATATGTCTCGTAGCTCTTACCAGGCTATGAATCCACATGAAATACTTGCATGGTTAGTATACACATTCATAGAGATAACTGAAGCCATCATGGATTAATAGAATGATCATGCTATCAAGTATAGAGCAACATCTATGATTATAAGCTTTATCATTCATGGTATTATTATCAATCATGAGCATATATTATGCCTTATACCTGTGACCATAAGCATGGGTCACATCATCATGTGAAGCGACTTCATATGCTTCCAAGCTTCCTAGTTCACAACCTATCATTATATCTCATCATCATATTTGTAGGATTCAAGGTGATTACACCATATCACTTGTTTTATCATTATAAGCCATATACATTCTGAGTTATCAAAACCCTCACGAAAACTCCTGCAACCCTCACGATAGGTAGCATTGGGTAGGGTGACTACCCTCACCTAAGCCTATCGGCCAATGGAGTATAACGCCCAAGGCGCCTCTAAGCGCAACCATCTCCATGTCGTCCAAGAGTCCTTCATATCGACCAGGGCACCCTATCGCCCAAGATGCCATATCGTGCATGGACCAGCTGGATAAACAAGCAGCATCTCTACCAACTCCACTAGGGGTGCGTCGGGCAACACAACCCCATGTCCGGCACAGACCTAACGTCCATCTAGGTCAAGCTACTCATATCGGCCACCACTAAGGCACCATCCAAGGTTCTCTATACAACCATCATATCGGGCATCACAAAATACTTCATATTTCCCAACACAAGAAAATCTATTAGACATCATATCAGTCAAAGCACATCCAAGACAAAGGTCATCTCGATCAAGGCATACCGGGCATCAAGCCACCAAGGCTCAACAAAGCATATCAGCCAAGATCAACACAAGGCAAGGGGGGAAGCATCATGCAACCTTACTTCAGAGTGTGTCATTCAAAGCACAAGCTCAAGGTGTAACGCCCAAGCTCCATCTCCACTAAGTATCGACCAAGGGAACCATATCGAGCACCAACTAAACCCAATTAGGTGTAACGGCCAAGGTTACCACCCAAGACAAGAAGGTTGTCGGGCATCATTACTCCAAGGCATATCGTGCAAGGCACAACCCCACAAGGTCATCTTCAACCTCAAGCACAAGGGCACTAAACCCTAATTGATCAAGAAGACCGGTTCACCTCTCAACAACCAAGAGAGAGGGGTTTTGCACAACCTCTATCACAAATTGGGCAACCACAAGGATCCACCTCAACATAGGTCATCATCTATTCAAAAGCTCACCTCTCAAATCCATGGTGAGAGGAGGGTGTCGCCCAAGCAACTAGAATGTAGACTCACCTCTCAACTAAAATGAGAGAGGGGTATTGACTACATCACTAGAGCTCAAACTCACTTCTCTATACCAAGGAGGGAAAAGGGGTATTGCTCAATAAGGAAACCCTGAACCATGGTTCGGCCAACTAGGTGTAAAGGCATATAAACCATCATCACTATCAACAACATATACTAGAGCAAGAAACATAACATGCAAGGGCCGATCATCAACATATATGAAATATGCAACATAGAGAAGGTAGTGTAGCTAGGGTTAGAAGTTATGTAACCCGCCTTAAGCAAACTCATCAAGCTCAAAAGCTCCAAGCTTCTAGCTCCTAGCTCCAAGCTCACCACTTTCGGCCACCTCAAGAAAAGGAACAAGAACCATAACCACCATGGCCGAAGAGTAGGTAAGATGGAGAAGAAGATGCTAAGGAGAGAGGGAAGATGCTTACCAAAGGACAAGACCCACCTAGGGTTCAGCCACCAAGCTAGAGGAAGAAGAAGATATCTCCACCAAGGGGAAAGGATCAACCACCAAGCTCTCCAAGGAAGGTGTGTCATGCACACAAAGAGGGGAGAGCAACAAAAGAGCTAAAGGGTTCCCAAGGAAGAGAAAGGCAAGGCATATATAGATGAGGGTCAAGGTTAAACCAAGGCAAGGTGTCACCTTACCAAGGGACACTTGTCCATACGTTTTACCACCTTGCAAAACACATGCACATGCCATGCCACCACTCAACCAAGGTTCGACCACATGTCCAAGCTAGGATGACACAACCAAATCAAGGAGGTCAAACAAAGGTCAAAGGCCGACACACTCCATCCATGCCGACACCCTCATGGGAGACACAAAACATCCTTGCCCAATACAGGGCTCAACCAAGCAAGGCAAGGCCCAAACAAGGGAAAATAAGGCCCAAAAGAGCTCAACCAAGCCCAAGACAACTCAAGGCACAAGCCCAAACCTTCCTATCAACTCTACAGGAAGCAAAGAGAGAGAAAGACATCTATCAAGGTGACAAACTTGCTCTCCAACCCTAACTTAGGTTATTTTGCAAGTAGCACCTCCAGCTCTCAACTAAACACAGGAAAACCCTAATCATCACTAAAGATGATTAGCAAGCAATCAAGCACAAGGTTTAAGCAAAACAAATAGGGTAAGACCAAGACGAAGTTCAGGGTCCTTACAGACACGCTGTGTACTTTTCTTCTACATCTGAAGTATTAGGCCATCTGGAAATGCGCACACCGTCTTAAATAAGACACGTCTTGGGCATTGTTATTTCAGTAGAATTAAAGTTATAAATGTCTGCAAGGTGTGGAGAAGTCTCAATGATGATGAATTTGAGTTGGGATATCTCCAATTTGATTCTTTTGAAGCATATCTGCAATACACATCATGTGATAAACAAAATAACAAAAAGGTGGCAAGAATGATATGAATAGAGGCTAAATGAGAACAAGATGAATTGAATTTGTGTGTGAAATTGTGTGAAAAGTTGATGTGGAAACCACACAACATTAGATTACTAACATGGATCCATATGGGAGACCTCTTGGAAATCTTCTACCTCTCGGATGACCAACGTTAAGATCAAATTGTGCTACATCCTCTTCAACATGTACTTGTTGTATGTGTTCTTCATCTTCAATGTCTTCTTCGTCATTGCTATGATTACTTTGTTCCTCTGAATAACTTTACTCATAATCACTACCCAATTCAACATCTACTTCAAATTTCAAAGAGAAAATAAAGAAGTGGATGAGTAGGAAGGAGATATATTGCATGAATATACAACATGAATGTTTAAAGAATCAATAAACAACATACCTACTTGGTAGTCCATTCGAAAGTAAGTTGTATACCAATAATAAATGAGGTGGAGGAGTAAAATGAAGATGGGTAGGAGTTAATACATTCCTTCAAACTTCCGTTATCAAACGATGAGGAGGATTCAATGAGGATGATGGATTTGTTGTTATCAAAGAACAATAACAACAATGAGGTGTTCTCAATGGACGAGTAGGAGTCAATGCAGTGGTGTAGTCCCTCCATTTTACCAAAGTAGTCCCCAAAAATTCCGTTTCCCACCATTACCCATTTCTCTCCACAAATTCTTATACTTTTTCTCTTAAAAATGTCATTACATGCATTAAATGTTACATAAAATCAATCAACGCAACATTTTCCTCCACACGTTTTTATAATTTTCCTCTTAAAAATGTCATTGGATGCGTTAAATGCTGCAGCAAATCCATCAACACAACATTTACTCTCTCAGTCGGCTTGGCCCGTTTCTCTCCTCTGCCTCCAGCAAATCTCGTTTTCCCACTACAAAATGTCATGATTGCATTAAATGTAGCATGTTGTGCGCCTGCAAATGGGGTTGTTTGCCTACCAAAGTTATCGTCCAAACCGTCAACAACACGGGCCCGCCAGTTGAAAACCAATCACAGATGCACGTGAAACGCACGTTATCTCGGGTGAGCTCGTGAAACACCCATTTTCGAAAGCAGTCCCACAACTGAGTATATATTTTAAACTATCGGGCCTAAAAGAAATAAAACATGCAATCAAAAGGAACCAAAAGCAAGCAAACATACTTAACACATCTGTTTTCCCACTCTAAAATTGTAACATCCCAGGATTTGAGGCCTCGGATAAGTTGATCTTAAAAGGAATGATTGGACTACCCATATCACCAAGGTGCACCTCTTTTTCCGGGAGCCCATTACTAAGAACTTCATAGTTAAGCGTGCTCAACTTGGAGTAGTACTGGGATGGGTGACCTGTCGGGAAGTTGATCCTGGCATGCGCGTGAGTGAGGTCAAAGTGCGCAGTTAAGGCTAGTGGTGGTTTGTGGGGCCAGTCGTAATTTCTGAAACTCTACTAAAGCCTTAGGCAGTGGGCCCAGGCATTACAAATGGTATCAGAGCCATAACCCCTCCAGTGGGTGGGGCCCACATGGGCATGTGGCATGCCAGTCTTGAGTCATGCGGTCCAGGCATGTAGGAAAGGGTTGTCAATGGTTGATGTAGCTACCCTTGCGCTGGTATTCCGTGATTGGGAGCTGGGTGTCCATGGGCCATTGTGGGTCTGCACTGAAATGGGGTTAGATTATGAGGCCGTATAGTTGAGCCTTGATAAGGACGTCAAGAGTCTAAGTGGGGGAGATTGTAACATCCCAGGATTTGAGGCCTCGGATAAGTTGATCTTAAAAGGATATCACCAAGGTGCACCTCCTTTTCCGGGAGCCCATCACTAAGAACTCAATAGTTAAGCGTGCTCAACTTGGAGTAGTACTGGGATGGGTGACCTGTCGGGAAGTTGATCTTGGCATGAGCGTGAGTGAGGACAAAGTGCGCAGTTAAGGCTAGTGGTTGTTTGTGGGGCCAGTCGTCATTCCTGAAACTCTACTAAAGCCTTGGGACGTGGGCCCAGACGTTACAAAAATATCATGATTGCATTATATGTAGCCTATTGTGCGCCTGCAAATGGGGTTGTCCACCTGCCAAAGCTGATCGTCCAAATTGCCAACAACACGGGCCCACCGGTTGAAAACCAGTCACAGATGCGCATGAAATGCGTGTTATCTTGGGTGAGCACGTAAAACACTCATTTTCAAAAGTAGTACCACAACCAAGTATATATTGTAAACTATTGGGCCTAAAAGAAATAAAGCAGACACTCAAACAGGAACCAAAAGCAAACAAAAGGACTTGACACCTCTGTTTATTCATAGGGTATATATAAGTAGATAGAATAGTAGACATAGGGTAGTAGACACCAAATTAATAGCGATGTTGTGTTTATTATATTATATATCTATACTACTATAAAAAGAGGGAGTTTTTCTATTTATTTACAAACCAGCCATTCAAGACCCCTTTCACCGATATGAACCAATATTTTGAGTTGGCGTTCTCTCCTTCATTCAATCAATGCTCACACTTTTTTTCTCACTTTTTTTCCTATTTTAATTGCTTGTAGTTTACTCATTCTCAAACCTAATAAAAAATGAATATCTCTTCCATAACTACACTCTCTCACCACATTCCTAACAACTCCTCAACTCACTCTCCCACTCCAATTATCTCTCTTGTACCACTATAAACGAACTTCTACCCTCCTCTTACGCACCCATTAACTCAATAGTAATCACTTCCTACTCTCATCGCCCTCATCTTCCGCAGTATACATCCCTTCCTATTCCATTCTCTAACAACCTTCAATACTATATCCCCACAATTCCCAACTTCACGTTCTCCACTCACAGTTTAAATCATTTTAAAAAAATGATGTAAATGTAAGTTCAACATATTTCTTATTTCACGGGCATGTGTTTGTGTGGGTTGGCTAGTGTATCTACCCTATTAAAAAGACGGTATGTCCAACCTGTTTGATAGCTTTTCGTACCTCTGTGTGTGCTTGGTTCATTGCGGTCATCATTCTACTTTATCTATGGCCCACTGTTAGCTTTCTGTACGTGTAAACATGCTTGCTTCATGCTGGAGTGATTTTACTTTGTCTAGCTAATTTGTATATCTTTTAACAATGTTTTTTTAATTATTTCTAGTTTACTTCAAATACTAAATACTGAAAATTAGGCCAACGACTTATTCTTATTCTTCTGCCACATGACTTTTTAGAATTTGTGCGGTTGTATGTCCGATCCGTATGTTTATATGCTTTAGAGCACATCTATGATTTTTGTTTGCATACTTCATGAACATATTTACGTGCTTCACCGCATGTGTATGTAGTTTGGAGTCCCTCAATCGGTTGTAGTCAAGTGTGTTTATGCTTACCGCTTTTTGAGCAGAGCTAATTTTAATAATTACATACTATAGGTTGGAGGAGTCAACTGACAATCGATTGAACCGTTCTCTATGTAAATAGTATGCGTTCATAAATAATATATTAATCATAAATGGTAAGATTCATAATGTCATACTAATGGTCAAAGGGAGTCAACTGTCAATTAGTTATGTTCTTCTAATTTGACAGATAATATGTAAATGATTTCGAATACTAATTACATAATTTTATAAAACAAAGTTAATTGTGGTAGTCAACTAACAATGAATCTAATCGTGCTCTTTTATCAGGTTGTATATAAATAATTGTGATTACTAATAATATATTCATTATAACATACATCAGTTTCATAAGTAACCACATGCAATTTTGATACACTATATATATGATGTTTCAGAATGGAGATAATTTTGTTAATCACAAGCTACATGTTAGAGGGAGTTAAATGATAGTTAACAAAGTTGTTCAATTTTAGTAAGTTATATGTTAAATATTGTGAGTACTAATTATATGTTAAACATCAACAAACACATACGCAAGAAAGGAAGTTTATTCGATTTTAGTAATGATACAACTATAATTTAGAGAGAGGTTTAGTTGACAATCAGTTTAGTTATTCTTTTTTATTAAGTTGTATGTAAATTATTTTAAGTATAAACTATATATATATATTAGCTGTCAGTAGAAACGTACCATAAAAGATACAACAAGTAATTTTAATAATGATACACTACTGTTTGCACTGACTATTTAATTTTTCTTTGTGTTTAATGTGGTGACAATGTAATAGTTGTAATCAACTGTTTGTTTGATCTAATTTTTTATTTATTTTCTAGAGTAATTTTTTTTGTCTATAATGTGTGTGTTTGTTTTTTATTCCAATATGCTTACTGGTTTGTATTTTTCTTAATTGTCACCAATTATGTGTTTATTTGGCACGAGTTGTTTAGGATTTTGTGTGTGTGTTGTATCAGTAATATACTAGTTATCAGTAGTTGGTTGGTTGATCTAATAGCTGCCTTCTAAAAAAAAAATTCATGTGGTGTGTATGTGGTTTCGTTCCAAAAATATGACAAAGTGAAATTAAGTGTGCAATTAATGTATATGTCAGTACAATACTGATTGTGAATCTCATTCGATCAAAAAAAAAATCAACTTTAATTGATTGTATTATACAAATATAATTTGTCAAGAATAATTCAATTATATATCACGTGTTATCTGCTCGTATATATAATGAATGCAGCCGCACGCGCCTTATTTTTCCCAGTCCTCTCCCAGCCATTTTCCCGCTCAAACGTTCACCAACGCCAGTGGCGGCGCCAATTCGCATTTTTTCCTATCATCGGCGATGCATGGGCCGGTGGCTTCCGTCGAGAGAACGCAGATTAGCCGCATCATTGAGCCCATAGACGTGACGAAAGTCTGGGGAATCTACTTCCCGGAGGAGGAGTTCTCTGAGCTGGATCGGCGGTTCAAACTCGCAAGGCAGCTAGCGGATTTCTTCTCGACGACGGACGGGGAGCCTTTTCTCTCACAGGCGAGCCCTTTAGTCTCAGTATCCTATTATTGTCACTTTCTCTTCAATGTTAGGGTTTGCTGGTAGGTGCTAGTGGGGTTGAGACGGAACCTGGCGCTGGGGGAGCGGCTACCAATGGCGGGCGGAATTACTCCCATAGGTCCTTGGAAAACCCGGCAATAACAACCAAAATAAGAAAAAAGGCAACAATTCAACATTTCCTCATGCTAAGTTTACTCTTAATAAGATGATGATGCATACAAGGCACCATTTATTATCTGTCGCGCCATATGAGCAGCCACTACTTAGTGGAATTATAAGGCATATCAGCGGAATGTCGGGCCTGCTTGGCAGGACAGCCTGTCATTCATAAGGTCGGGCCAAGTTGGAAGAGTTTCCGGTATAGCATCCAATCAACTTCCTCGGCTGGGTGGTCCACCGAAGCATAAGGACCCCGGAAGCAACATGAAACTTGTAGCAGAAGGTCCAGGATGCTGTCTTAGAAATTTATGAGTAGTCATTGAGTAGGAGGTCCATAGGATGCGCAGCTGAGGGGAGCCATGGCTCCCTTTCAGTTTGGACAATTGAAAATTGGCTGAATCTTTGAGGTTGTGCCCACCATTCTTGTTTGGGGTAGGGGCCGGTAGTAACAGGACGTGTGACTGAGGGTTGATGACGAGGTAGGATCTTCAGGATGTCCTGATTTCACCCAGTATTTGTTGGCATGCTGCTGCATACAGTTTTGGACTCAAAGAAGGAAATGTTTTCAGCAGAGCCAAAGATGCATCTCTAGCTTGAAGCGGATCACCAATGCAGACATTTTTGTTGTGCCTTTAACATAAGTTATGATAGACAGCTATGATCAATTTTAGACTATCTGGAAAGGATTGGCGTTAGTGGTAGAGTGCTAATCAGTGTCATACCAAATTTCTGCCCAAGGAAGGCAAGTAAGCCACTCCTCTGGGGTTGAGTTGTTCTAGCTACAAAGGTATTTTTATAGAGATATATTAGCTATTGGAAAGTAAAATATAGACCTGTTAGCTATTGGAAAGTATTGTATGGATACAATATTCACTTCAGTCTTTGTACATCGCTTGGTATTATGTAAACGAGATTATAGTTGCTATGACCGTTGAACGGTCCGATAACCAGGATCTGAAGAGAATATTTTAGTGCTCGACTTGTGAAACTTTGTGGAGAGGATCCCCTGCCTATGTGCAGATGCTGCCGCAGATGTTTTGAAGATGCTCCCGTGTTTCTGTTGTTGCTGCTAGTCATGCGTTAAACCATGGCTTGACCTCCCCACCCCCACAACCGGGGCGCTCTGAAGGAGTATGCTATAGTTTGTTTCGAAAAAATCCGAATCGAGGCCAAGGAAGTGCTTTAGTCATGACATAAGCCACTTAGTTATTATGAAGCCAAGTGGCATAAGCTGGGTTGGGTGGTGGGTTACTGGGATCACCATCATAGAAGAGACTAAAGAGTGCTGGACATGGATTGGAGCCGCCAATGAATCCAATGAGATCACACATGTATAGAAGAGGAAGTAGTTGTGTTTCCAAAGAAGGTAATCATCGTTCTCAAGGCATTTAGGCGGCAGCCAAATTTGGCTGAGTTCCTACGGCCAACCCTCTAAATAAGTTGTAATAGATGTAAATAGACCAGTTGAAGATTAAACTAAAGTCAACTAGAAGTTAAGAAAGAAAGGCTCATGTTCTAGTGCATACCTTATAAATCCAATAATCCTTGGAAGTTGTAATTTTCTAACCAAAATACTAAATTGAAAAATAGAGCATACAAACAAAAAGAGATGTAATTGTACTTTTCCAATAATAATAATAAGAAACACATGACATAATGGATAAAGAGAATGTTTATCATTCCACATTTCCATTGCTATGAAAACCCAAAATGCTGTATAGAGTTGATTGCCCCAATTCCCAACCACAAATGATAATTTTAAATGCCAAAATAGTATATAATCGCTCCACATAATCAAAAGATATGACATGGGCCGTTGTATTTGGCTCTTACTTCGGCCTGTCCAAAAAAAGAAGGCGCTTAATGAGGAGTATGTTTTCCAGAACCAACCCGGAGGTCAACGTGGAAAAATTTCTATTGAGAATTCGTCTCTAATTCAGCCGCTGGGTTGACCTAGTTGACCAGATGACGTCATCATCACACCATATCTACAAGATCAATTTATATAGACATGTACATGCATGTGTGTGTATACATATAATATGTATATGTGCATATATGCAGGTATTCAAGTGTGTATATATATGCATATAATCTACTGTATGAAAGAATCAAATCATGGATTATGGAACATCAAACATATGAAACCAAGCATCTATTCATAAAGAAGCAAACAATTGGTTTTGCAATGTGTAAAACAAGTTACAAATTACTTAATAAGTGAATATATCAATATATGGAACTGTTGGGGTTGTGTGTAAGGACGTTAAACTTAGTCAAATGGTCATGTTGGGAAGGAAATAAAAAATTAGTAGAACCTAGCGGGATCTTTGACCTAAGGGCTGGGCCACCGAGTTGGCGGTCAAACCAGCTGGCTCACCGGGTCAACTATGAGTCTTGATCAAAGACGTGTTTCAACCCCACCCAACCCGCTAAACCTAATGGGTGGCGGTTCAACCATGCATGTTGGGTTGGGTTTTAAAATTCTGTGAGGCAAACACCGGTCTAGGCATCCAATGAGGTTGACACTTGTCTCCATGTCCTGCTTAGCCGTCCAAGTGCTCAAGGTGCTCACCAATTTGAACCCATAAGTTGGACGTCTAGCTAGGCAACCCCCTTAGGCGCCTAGTCGACTAGGTGGCGTCTAGACGAGCACCTCAACAACTATAGGCAACTAATTGGTGGGAGTGAGTTGTAATGAGAGATAATGAGGGATTTGGATAATGTTGGGAAGGACTTGATTTATATTGGCTATTTGGTAAGAGGAAACAATGGAGATAGAGGAGGAGGTTGCTTCCTCCATGTTGTTGATACTGTTGTCACTACAATCATTGCACATGGCACAATATTATATACACGAGATTACAACTGTTGTTGTTGTTGCAAGATCTGATAAACTAGGATATGAAGGGAACATCCTAGTTCTCCACTTGTAAGGCGTTATAGAGAGGCTCCCATGTCCGCATGCCGGATAATATCAAATCATGGATTATGGAACATCAAACATATGAAACCAAGCATCTATTCATAAAGAAGCAAACAATTGGTTTTGCAATGTGTAAAACAAGTTACAAATTACTTAATAAGTGAATATATCAATATATGGAACTGTTGGGGTTGTGTGTAAGGACGTTAAACTTAGTCAAATGGTCATGTTGGGAAGGAAATAAAAAATTAGTAGAACCTAGCGGGATCTTTGACCTAAGGGCTGGGCCACTGAGTTGGCGGTCAAACCAGCTGGCTCACCAGGTCAACTATGAGTCTTGATCAAAGACGTGTTTCAACCCCACCCAACCCGCTAAGCCTAATGGGTGGCGGTTCAACCATGCATGTTGGGTTGGGTTTTAAAATTCTGTGAGGCAAACACCGGTCTAGGCATCCAATGAGGTTGGCACTTGTCTCCATGTCCTGCTTAGCCGTCCAAGTGCTCAAGGTGCTCACCAATTTGAACCCATAAGTTGGACGTCTAGCTAGGCAACCCCCTTAGGCGCCTAGTCGACTAGGTGGCGTCTAGACGAGCACCTCAACAACTATAGGCAACTAATTGGTGGGAGTGAGTTGTAATGAGAGATAACGAGGGATTTGGATAATGTTGGGAAGGACTTAATTTATATTGGCTATTTGGAAAGAGGAAACAATGGAGATAGAGGAGGAGGTTGCTTCCTCCATGTTGTTGATACTGTTGTCACTACAATCATTGCACATGGCACAATATTATATACACGAGATTACAACTGTTGTTGTTGTTGCAAGATCTGATAAACTAGGATATGAAGGGAACATCCTAGTTCTCCACTTGTAAGGCGTTATAGAGAGGCTCCCATGTCCGCATGCCGGATAATGTGGAGATGCTCTTGAAGATGTGGAGATGCTCCTGTCAATCTGTCATTGTTTTCGAGTCATGCGTGGGACCATGGCTTGACGTTAGTGACCTTCGTTAGGTTGTTATACAGGGAGTGGTAGGCTAAATTGAAGTTTTGAAACTCATGAGGTGGAAGAGTTCGCGCCAAAAGGTTCTTAGGAAGACTCTATCTCTGCCACTATCAAGGGCACTATGTGGAGCTTGACAACATTGACAATGAAGGCTTCAACTACATGTCATTGTGGACTTCAAGGGGAACAAAGTGAGCATCTTCGTTAGGCCATCCATGACAACTAGAATTTTGGAGATGACAAGGACCGACGTGATCTCCTCGACAAACGAAATGCTAATCTCTTCCCATATTTTCTCGGTCTATGGGGAAGGGTTGCAGAACCCTGATGGTGATGCCACAACATACATTTGGCACTAGAAAAGGTCACACTCCTTCACAAGGAGCTCAACGTCTCTTTAGAGGCTTTGTAGATGGAAGCCATTTTAGATGCGGTGGAGTGTCTCACTGTAGATCATGGTTATCATGTATGATGGCCTCTTTGAGGGAGTTGTACATGCTAAGGAGGATGTGTTCCTTGTAGAATAGGAACCCATCAACGAGGCTATACCTCGCTTGATCCAAAGATCCCTTCTGACACTTGAAAAAATTTCCTAGATGTTGTAGTCGTTTCTCGCCTCTAATTTTGTCACCTCCAATAACTGGGATTAAAACATGTGACGTGAAACAA
The DNA here is from genome assembly GCA_963693085.1 of Alisma plantago-aquatica. Lineage (NCBI taxonomy): Eukaryota > Viridiplantae > Streptophyta > Magnoliopsida > Alismatales > Alismataceae > Alisma > Alisma plantago-aquatica. The sequence continues at coordinate 300,068,281 of OY856411.1, read as the reverse complement.
GTTATTGAAGGTGGTTGACGAGATAGAGCGTTGACTGAGTGACTGCCTCACTCTATCAAACCCCAAAAGATTGCTTAATGAACATTGTTAGATTGAGGCATAAATGTGCTACTCAGGAAAGTGTTAAATGCTTTGGTGGTTTGTCTAGATGATGAAGCGAGCTTCTAGGTGTTTTTGCCATTCGTAAACAAAAAAGCACAATGGACAAAAATTCCCTTTTCTAGGTGCACAACCACTGCGAATGAGATGAAAGCTGATGAGTGATGACTAAGGAGCACACTGCAGAATTGGTTGGTCACATTGCGTCAAGAAAATGAAACTAAAGCATGATGCATCACCCTCCACGACGAAAGACACTAAAGAGTTAAGAAGATGGCAAATCGGAGGCTCAATGACGGTCTTGAGGTTGTGGTAGGAAGAGTTCATCGACGTAGACCATGAAAACCTAACTTTTTTTGAGGGTAATTAGATCAATTTAATTACTCATCAGCCATATACATCTACACAAATGAGAAGATACTCCCAAAGAACACATACCAACCACATACAAGACAAATTGCCACCAAAACTCATATCAGGACAAATATAAGGTAAATCTTTATAGATCTCTCTACAATGATGCTGACTAAGGCAGCTTTCCATGAGCGATACCTTCAACTTGAGCTTTCCATGAGCGATACCTTCAACTTGAGCATGCATAGTAGTAGAAAGGCTGCCCCAAACCAGTGCTCCAACATGAGGTTACTTCCACACAAATAACCATATGACCAAGCAACAAAATTAATGAAGACAATTCACAACTTAGAAGAATCTAGGAAGCACACCACTCTCAGGAAGGAGAGGGGAATCAACCCTACAAAAGAGAGATAAAAGGCATTAGTTCCAAACAAAAGAAACCAATAGAAGAGCCCAAGCAACAACTAGATGAAAACATGACAGAGGCATAGAATAGCTGCTGTTGCAAGGCCCGCTTTTAAGGGGAACAACCACCAACTACACAAAGCAAATGACAAGTAAACACCAATCCGGAGTTCTGACCACGTAACCACCATCACACTCTTTGTCCTAAATGCCCACCATAAAGCAACGTGTGGTTCCGAGGACCTGCCACCCATCGTTGACGACTAGAGATGCTGTTAGTGTAGAGGTTGAAGCCGCCGCTCCTCAGACAAATACCACCATCGCAGAGTGAGGATGAGGCCTAGGGGGAGTGGGGTGGCACACCCTGATCGCCAAACACCCTCCCCCAAGTGTTGATTGTCGCTCGTCAGGGAAGCCCTAGATCATCCTCACAATTATCAGAAGCACCGAGAAATATCAAAACTGTAAGTTAAGAAAAGTTGATTTAGTGCAATAGGTGTAGCAACATCACTAGATGGTGACTGTGGCAAATAAACTTGCAACAGTTCATTAAATCGGGAAATCTAGATAACTCCTTGATGGTTAAAGGTCACGACCAGTTAGCAACAACAAACAACTGGAGATTTGTTAAACGCCCTTGCCTGAGAGATGTAACCGAGATACATGACCTTAGGTATGAGAAAGGCACACCTCCTGAGATGGACATGGAGTTGAGCTCCTTGCAAGGTGGAACACGTCGCGTAAAGGTGGCAGAAATGTTGTATCATCGATTTGCTTACATAGCCTGTTATTTGTTTTGTTATTTCTCTTTTATATATGGACCTCTATGTAATTCTCTCAATATTATATATATGAGGGTGCACACATTGTGCAACCCTGAGCTTTATGAAAACCCTGACTTTGTCACATGGTATCGCAGCAGCAGCTCGCCGGCTGCACTGCTGGCCGCCGCCGCCTAGCGCCGCTGGGGCAGCAGGTGCCGCCGCCCACGCAGGGGCCGCCCGCCGCCCGTTCGCCGCTCGTGGCTTCGTCTAGCCTCCTGGCTCGGTGTGCCGCTAGTGCTTGAGCAACATAACCAATTTTTTGGTAGTTGTTCGCACAGCAGGTGCACTGCCGGGTGGCCGTCTTCTATGGGACCACTGAGCCGCCTGTAGATCTGGACTAGTTTCGTCTTCAGGGGGAGATCGGAGAGTTGTTCGTCTGAGGGACAACTTTCAGTTCGTGTTCGTCTGTGCCTGCCTGCCCGTGTAGGCTTCGGCCTCCGGGTTTCATGCTACGCTTAGGCGTAGTTCGTATGTGAGAGGTCCGTGGTGATTTTGTGCCTGCTTCTGCCTGTATGACGACATAGTCCGTCTCCTGCCTGTGCCTGCCTTCCTGCCTGTCCTCATGGCGTCTTCTGGAGAGACTCACGCCGTCAAGTTACCATTGTTAAACTTGACGGGCGCAATTACCAGCTTTGGGTGTGCTCCTTTATGATATATGCCAAATCACAAGGGAAGTACTCTCATCTGATTCGCACTGGTCCGCCTCAGCCTGCAGAGAACGCGGATGCAGAGGACGTCAAAGCTTTTGATGATTGGGTCCGTGACGACTCGAATGTGATGACATGGATTCTCAACAACGCCGTTGAGAAGATCAGTGCCACTTTACTTCGGCTACCTACGGGGAAGCAGATGTGGGATCAGCTCGCCAGTACCTACTCTCACAGTCAGAATCCCAAGAAGGTCTTCGACATAACCAGTGTTTTGAAAAGCGTCCCAGGCGCCCGCCTGAGCGGCCAAGAGGCCCAACCGCCTGGTTAAGGCTTTGAGCGGCCACTCAGGCGGCAACCCATTAAGTGGCCGCCTAAACCCGCTTTAACCCGCCTATGCGCCCGCCTGATTCCTTGTTTTGGGCGCCCGCTTTTGGCCGCCTAATTTTTGGGTGCTGGATTTTGGTATCGTTGCTTTCATTTTTCATTTTTTTGTAATCAAATGTTGTTGCTGCTACTATATATTGACTTGCCTAGTATCTATGTATGTGCATGAGTGATTGTATTAGCATGTAATATAATATACAATACTATAAGTCTGTAATAATATAATACATTGTTGTTGTACATTGTTTAATATGAAACGTTACTGTATGATACATTTAATAATGCACCAATACATACATAAATATCTACTGCATATTGTATTTATGTACCCTTCTACCTTATATAATATAATGTACTAATACATTTTATCGTGTAATATATATTCTACTGTTTACTGGATATTGATAATAAAGCATTCTATATATTCTAATTGTTTACTGCATAATCTACATTAATACATTATATATCTTCTACTGCTTACTGCATTTTAGTACATATAATCAGAATATATTCACTGCAGTGAAAGTAAACTATTTGGGTATTAGTAGTACCCAAATACCATATTACAACTGTGTTAAAAACTATCCGGGTGCTTTATTTTTTTGTGTAGGCTGTCTAAATAAGTATAAAAGTTCCTTATAAATATATTACTTATATACAAATATGTATATATTTTCTATTAAATTATAGAAGAATTTAGGTACCCGCTTTTTCAAAAAGCGCCCGCCTGAGCGGCCGCCTGGCGCTCAAGCGGCCACAAGGTGCTCTCCGCACGCCTCCCGCTTCCCGCTTTCTAAAACATTGGACATAACCAAGCAACTGGGGTGACTCCAATTCACGGGATCTGACATCTCAGATTACTTCTCCACCTTCACCGGCCTATGGGGTGAGTTGAAGACTTACCACCCGCTGTCTACTGATCTGGCGACTATGCAGAAACAACGGGCGGAACTACAACTGATACAGTTTCTAAGTGGCTTGCCAGAGTCCTATACTGGTGTTGTGGATCAGATCTTGGCGAGTGATCCGTTCCCTACTCTGCAGAGTGCCTACCAGCGTTTCCAGCGCCTTTTTTCATCGACACCGCCTCCTCATACTGAGACTGAAGATTCGACTGCCCTGGCTGCTTGGGCCGGGCGTGGCCGTGGTCGTGGCCGTGGCCGTTCCACTGATGGCCGTCCTCCCCTGGGTGTAGGACAGGGACGTGGACCTATTGCTGGACGAGGAGCCCCTCCTGCTGCTGCGCGTCCTCAACAAGGACAACGCGTGTGTACCTTCTGTGGCCGGTCTAACCATATTGAAGAAAAGTGCTGGGAAAAGTATGGTAAACCGACTTGGGACAATGCTGCTGCAGATTCATCTTCTACTACTTCTGAGGGTGTTACTCAGATGCCTGCGCCAGAGACTGCGGGAGCGACCGCAGACTACATTCGTGCTGAGGTGGAACGCCTCCTTCTTGAGCGTGCTGGCTCTTCGTCTGCTGCTTCTACTAGTGGAGCACATGTTGCATACTCTGGTTATGATACTGCATTCCTGAGTTCCTCCTCACCTTCTACTTCTGGTAATGCAAAATGGGTGATAGATTCTGGTGCCTATGTACATATATCTGGCAATAGATCTTTGTTTAAAACTCTATCTAAACCTGCCCGTAACTCATCTGTTATGCTTGCTGATGGCTCAAAGTCTTCGGTTTTTGGAGTAGGCGACATTATTTCTCAGTTTTGGCTCAAGTCTGCCTTATATGTGCCTAGATTTCCTCTGAACTTGTTATCAGTCAACAAAATTTTACGAAGTTTAAAATGTAGCCTGACATTTATTCCTGGTTCATGCGTTTTTCAGGACCTTCGCACGAGGACGAAGATTGGTGGGGGTATGAAGGTGCTGATGGACTATATTACTTGGACCAGTTACCGAGATCAGAGAAAGCTGCTGTGGTATCTGCTATATCGACTTCTGTTTCTGCACTGCAGTGGCACTACAGGCTGGGACATCCATCGTCAGAGAAGCTGCGTCATTTAGTTTCTGATATTGGCCGTTGTAATTTTCAGTGTGAATCTTGTCAGCTGGGAAAACAAACTCGTACTGTGTATCCTAGACGTAGTACTGTGAGCAGTCAAATTTTTTTTGATTTAGTTCACTCTGATGTATGGGGCCCATGTCATGTACCGACTTTGTCTGGTTACAAGTATTTCATTCTATTTATTGATGACTTTTCTAGGACTACTTGGTTGTTTCTATTAAAAAGTAGGTCCGAAGTGTTGTCTACTATCAAGTACTTTTTTGCTGAAATAAAGATGCAGTTTGGTTTGCCTGTTAAAGTTTTCCGCACCGATAATGCTTTAGAATTTGTTAAGCAAGAAGTGGAGATTTTCTGTAAATCTGTTGGTACGCTACACCAGACTTCATGTGCCTATACCCCACAACAAAATGGTGTCGCTGAGCGGAAAAATAGACACTTATTAGAAGTTGCCAGGACTATCCTGATGCATTCTCATGTGCCCCGCTCCTATTGGCCTGAGGCTATTTTGACTGCGTGTTTTCTGATTAATAGAATGCCATCGTCTGTTATTGGAAATAAGATTCCTATACAGGTTCTGCAACCTGAGACTTCTTTGTTTGCTGTGCCTCCTAGAATTTTTGGGTGTACCTGCTTTGTCAGATTACTTGGACCCACTTCTGATAAGTTGTCTCCTCGAGCTGCTAAATACATTTTTCTGGGCTATTCTAGAACTCAAAAGGGTTACAAGTGTTATAATCCCAGTACGAGGAAATGGTTTACTAGTAGTGAAATCGTCTTTTTTGAAGATACACCATATTATTCTTCAGCAGGAGACAGTTTGCAGACAGACATTTTTGCCTCTCCTTTGCCTGTTATTTCTGACTGTGTGCCTGACATTACTGACACTGTGTATTAGTAGATAGACTTTGCTGTGTTTTTCTCTTTTACACTTAGTCTATTTTCTATTTTTCTTTTCCTTTACACTTATGTTTTATCCCACATGGGTTATCTCTAGACCCTGTGGTTCTTTTGTGTATTATATAGAGACTCTTGTATATTCTTTTATTATCGAATAATACAAGACCTTTTTCCGCATTATCCAGATGGTATCAGAGCAACAAGATCCACCCTAATTCTTTTTCCCCCCTCCTTACCCTAACCTACCTCTGCGCCGTCAACCACCACACCGCCGCCGCCCCCCCTGCGGTTTTCTCCCTGCCGCCGCCGTCCTTCTTCCTCCTCCTCCCTTCCTTCCTTACCCTACCACCACCGCAGCCCTTCTCTTCTCTTTCCCTGCCCACCGCCCCATCTCCTTTCTTCCCGCTGCTACAGTACCGCGACTGTTACAGTACCGCGGCTGCTACAGTACCGCGGCGCTACAGTACTTGCTGTCCGCCACCACCAACCACCACCACCACCAATTTCCCGGCCCCTACACCACCCACAACCCTCCACCACACCCCCACATCCTCACCATCTCTATCCTTGTGGCCTAGACAACCACAAGTTCCCTTTTCGGTCTCCGTTCATTTTCTAAATCCGTTACGTACAGCCCCGACACTTTCCAGTTCTGGCACGTTGAGGGTCTAAACGCTACATCCGGATCTGCCTGCCTGCGCCACATGGTGGAGTAATTGTTTCTCCATGTTGGCGTAGGTTCTACTTCTTTATCTCTGCCCCGTGAGGGTTTCTGAGGTCCATGATCGGATCTCCTATCTGCTGCTGCTGGTCCATGTGTTGGACACTTCCTGCTGCCTACTGATTCTACTGTCTGCCCTGCGCTCGTGCTGTTAAGTTGGATGGCTCCAACTATCACCTATGGGCTGCTTCATTCGAACTCTACGTGAAAGCACACGGGCGCCACTCGCACCTGACTACCAAGGGTCCTGCTGTACCTGCTGCTACTGCTGATGACACGACTAAGCAAGCTTATGATCTCTGGTCCAAGGAGGATTATGGGGTTATGGCCTGGCTGGTCAACAACGTTGATGCTAAGATCAACCACTCTCTGCTTCGCCTTCAGACTGCTAAGGAAATGTGGGATCACCAATCCCATGTTTACTCTCATCAACAAAACCCCAAGAAGGTGTTTGAAATTTTCAAGAAGCTTGCGAAACAAGACTTCTCGACATCTGACTCTGTGGAAGACTACTACAACTCGTGCTGTGCTCTGTGGGACGAGTTTCAGGTTTATCATCCTCTGACTGCGAATCTTGAAGAACTACATCGTCAGCGGAATGAGCTCATGCTTGTTCAGTTCCTGGCTGGCCTTCCTACTTCGTTTGCTGGGGTCGTGGATCAGATCCTCTCCAGTGACCCGTTACCTACTGATCGTCATACTTGGACTCTTGTTGATCCTCCTACTGATTGCTCGCCAGTTGGGTGTCGCTGGGTCTTCACAGTGAAATATCAGCCTGATGGTACGGTCGAGTGCCTGAAAGCCAGACTGGTTGCTAAAGGATACACTCAGACCTATGGGGTTGACTATTTTGAAACCTTCTCTCCTGTGGCACGACTTAATTCTGTAAGGATTCTGATCTCTGTTGCTGTTAATTCTGATTGGCCGTTATACCAGCTCGATGTGAAAAATGCCTTTCTCTATGGCGATCTACATGAAGAAGTCTACATGTCTCATCCCCCCGGCTTTATCTGTGAGGGGGAGCCATCTAAAGTCTGTCGTTTAAAAAAAGCTATCTATGGCCTCAAACAGAGTCCACGTGCGTGGTTTGACAAACTTAACACTATTCTCCAGGATTATTCTTTTCGCCGCTCTCAGTCGGACCACTCTGTTTTTGTTAAACAATCCACAGCTGGCATTATTATTCTTATTGTGTATGTTGATGATATTATACTCTCTGGGAGTGATGCAGCAGGTATTCAGGCAACTAAGCGGTATCTTGAAAAACACTTTGTTACTAAAGACCTCGGTTCTTTACGCTACTTTCTTGGGATAGAGGTCTCTCGCTCTTCTGCAGGACTGTGTCTTTCTCAGCGGAAGTATGTTCTGGACTTGTTATCTGAGACTGGACTCCAAGGTGCTAAGCCTGCTAGCACCCCTCTTGATCCTAACACTGATTGGGATGATCAAGCCTCTCCTGCATATCCTGACACTCATCAGTACAGACGAATGGTCGGGAAGCTTATCTACCTCACAGTCACACGAGCTGACATTACTGCTGCTGTCGGATTGGTTAGTCGCTACCTTGACAAACCCCGACAATGTCATTGGGATGCTGTTTGCCATATTCTGCGCTATTTGAAGAACTCTTCTGGAAAAGGGCTTCTCTACAAAAAACATGGGCATTGTAAGATATTGGGCTACTCAGATTCTGATTATGCTGGGAGCAAGGTTGATCGCCGCTCCACTTCTGGATACTGTACTTTTGTTGGGGGCAATTTAGTCACATGGAGGAGCAAAAAACAGGCTGTGGTTGCCCGCTCTAGTGCTGAAGCTGAATATCGCGCCATGGCACATACTACCTGCGAGCTCTTCTGGATTCGAAGCCTTCTGACAGATTTTGGTTTTTCAGACTTGGCGCCCATTCCTATGTTCTATGATAATAAAGCAGCCACTTTAGCAACCCTACCTTCCATGAGCGCACGAAGCATATTGAAGTGGACTGTCACTTTGTTCGTGAGGCGGTTCTATCTGGTCAGATTTCTACCCCTTACATTCATACTTGATGAGCAGATTGCTGATATCTTCACAAAGATTCTTCCGAAGAAGCGCTTCACTGATATGACATCCAAGCTGGGCATGATTGACATCTATGCTCCAGCTTGAGGGGGAGTATTAGTAGATAGACTTTGCTGTGTTTTTCTCTTTTACACTTAGTCTATTTTCTATTTTTCTTTTCCTTTACACTTATGTTTTATCCCACATGGGTTATCTCTAAACCCTGTGGTTCTTTTGTGTATTATATAGAGACTCTTGTATATTCTTTTATTATCGAATAATACAAGACCTTTTTCCGTATTATCCAGACTGTGAACACTGAAAATCAAGATCCTCCACTTATTGTTTATCAGCGTAGGAATAGAGCACCTTCTACACAAGTACCCCCCCAGAAAACCAATCTTCTCCTCCAGAAGGTTCTGCTGCACCTGAGGTACATTCTGACCTTGACATACCTATTGCACTCAGAAAGGGTACTCGTTCCTGCACTTCTCATAGCATTGCTCAGTTTGTATCTACTGCTCATCTGAATACTCAATCTAGCAATTTTGTATATGCCTTATCTGCTGTGGCTGTACCTAAGAATGTTCAGGATGCATTGAAAAGTCTGCTTGGACATCTGCTATGAAAAAAGAAATGATTGCTCTTACTGACGGAAACACTTGGGAGCTGGTGGATCCACCTCCTCAGTGTAAGCCTGTGGGCTGCAAGTGGGTATATGCCGTAAAATATCAACCTGATGGTACGGTTGAGAGGTTGAAAGCACGGTTAGTTGCAAAGGGCTATACTCAGACATATGGCATTGATTATTTTGAGACTTTTTCTCCTGTTGCTCGCCTTAACTCTGTCAGGATTCTCCTATATGTTGCTGTGAATCTGAACTGGCCTCTTCTGCAGCTTGATGTGAAAAATGCTTTTCTGTATGGTGACTTGCAGGAAGAGGTGTATATGGAGCAACCTCGTGGGTTTGTTGCTCAGGGGGAGTCTCACAAAGTATGCATGCTTAAGAAGTCTATCTATGGGCTCAAGCAGAGTCCTCGTGCCTGGTTTGATAAGCTGAGCAGGATCATGATTGATTTTGATTTTCTGAGGTCACAGGTTGACCACTCTGTGTTCACAAAAAAGACTTCAGCAGGTATTACTGTTCTGATTGTATATGTTGATGACATTATTATTTCTGGCAACGACTCTCTTGGTATTCAGGCTACCAAAGATCATCTGGGCAAGCACTTTGCTACAAAAGATTTGGGCAGACTTCGGTATTTTCTTGGCATAGAGGTCTCTAGAAACTCTAATGCCCTGGTGCTTTCTCAGAGAAAGTATGTTCTTGATATTCTGCAGGAGACTGGTATGCTTGGAGCAAGACCTGCGGATACTCCTCTAGATCCCAATGTGAATTGGGATGATGATTCCTCTTCTGTGTTTGCTGATCATAAAAAATTCAGGAGGTTGATTGGTAAATTGATTTATTTGACTGTTACTCGTCCTGATATTGCTACTGCAGTGGGTCTTCTTAGCAGGTACCTTGACAAACCTAAACAGTGTCACTGGGATGCTGTATGTAACATTCTGAGATACTTAAAAAAGTCGCCTGGCAAGGGACTTCATTATAAAAAGAATGGGCACTGTGTTCTTGAAGGGTATTCTGATTCTGATTATGCAGGCAGCAAAATTGATAGAAAATCTACCTCCGGTTACTGTACGTTTGTAGGAGGCAATCTTGTTACCTGGAGGAGCAAGAAACAAAATGTCGTTGCCAGATCTAGTGCTGAAGCTGAGTACAGGGCCATGGCCCATACTGCCTGTGAGTTACTGTGGGTGCGTTCTCTTTTGAAAGAGTTTGGGATTGAGTCTTCTTCGGCCATTCCTATGCACTGTGATAACAAAGCTGCCATCTTCATTGCAAATAATCCTGTCTATCATGAGCGCACCAAACACATTGAAGTTGACTGCCACTTCATCAGAGAATCTATTCTTGCTGGCAAGATATGCACTCCATTCACGAGGTCAGAAGATCAAGTTGCTGATATTTTCACCAAGCTGCTGGCTAAGAAACAGTTCTGCACACTGATGGACAAGTTGGGCATGATTGACATCTATGCTCCAACTTGAGGGGGAGTGTTACATTATATATTTCCTGTTTTACATAGCCTGTTATTTGTTTTGTTATTTCTCTTTTATATATGGACCTCTCTGCAATTCTCTCAGTATTATATATATGAGGGTGCACACATTGTGCAACCCTGAGCTTTCTGAAAACCCTGACTTTGTCACAGCTATTTATCAATACATCATAAAAAAGCCCAGATGATGTTGTGAAGGTACGGTAAAAAAAACCTTATTAATAAGGCTTGAAAAGTTGATGGCACATTGTAAAGCCAAATGGCGTCACACTGAATTTGTAATCTGCCTTGTGGGTCTGGAAGGCACTTTTTATGGTATATGTTTTGGCCAGAAAATTTGGTGGTGGCCAAAATATGAGCTCAAGTTTGGAGAAGACTGTGCATTGGGTATTTATTGGAGGTCTCTAGAGGGGGAGGGGTAAATTCAATTCAAAACTTCAAACAAGCATGTTATTAGCAAAATGTAGAATGTATGATAAGAAAGGATTACAGACAAAGTTCTTAGTTGGCCCCAAGAAGTTGATCTGTGCACCAACACCTAGTGGTCAAGCCCACCTGCAAATCTAGCAATTCTTTATTCAGTGCATGAAAAGATACAAAGCCTCCCATTTGTACCAAAAGAGTAATAAAAGTTTATCAACTGCATTGTGTGTTATCTATGACTCACTAATATAATAGTTACTAAGTATTATTACTGTTTAGAAGTACTTTTTATCATACTTCTCAAGGCGTCTAGGTGGTGGGTTTAAGCCAAGGGGAGCCTAGCCCGTCTGGGCAGACGCCTAGGCTTTTCTGAGCGTTTTTTTAAAATTTTTTTCCAGTTACATATCTAAATGTTTGTACACATGATACTATATGTGATAATATAATTGTATATTCATTAAATGTTTTTTTTTTTTGATCTAGGAGAGTGGTGTTTCGCCTGGGAGATGGGAGATACTTCAGATTTTAGAGGAATAGTTTGCATACACAAAGCATATCAGCACAAATTCACACATCAGTGAGTAACCTTAAACACAGTAATCATACCCAAATTCCCAATCCAACACATCAGAACAGCATCAAGCATGCAGCAATAGTGTGAGTACATCCCATCGCTACACATGATTCCACTTTATTTTACCAACATCCCTCAGTCTGAATTGCGTCATGCATCTAGATAATAACACACAGATTACCTACACATGCGCTCAACGCAGGCGCCCGATGACGGGGTACTTGGCCTTGAACTTCTTCTCCCAGTCCTCAAGCACGCCTACTTCCTTCTCAGTCAGACCGGACAGGTCGCCGTTCACATCCGCCGGATCCTTGCTCATCTTGCCCAGGGCACGGCTCGCTTCCTTCCCGGCGAACACGGCGTAGGAACCACCTGGGCCGTAGAACCCCTTCCCGGACGAGACGTCGTAGATGGCGCCCCTCACCGACAGGTAGATCGGCTTCGACTCGTCCGTCCCGTTGAACGCCTTCAGCTGCTCCGCCGTTAGCTCCATTGGACCACTTCTCGCTCGGTCACTCCGCCGTTAGCTCCATTAAATAATATTCATTAAATGTTATTTAATTCTAATTTGAATTGATAAATATAGAGAGTCAGGGGCAAGAGAATTAACGGGAAGAAAAGGAAACAACAATAGGAGGAAGATAAGTAGGAATTGGAGAGAGAAAATGGGATAAAAAGAAACATGCAAATGGTAGGAATTGTGCAGGAAGAAGTTGGAATAAGATAAACACAAGGGCAGTAAAACTGTAAAAGTAGATTGAAAGAGGAGGAAGAATTCAAGAAAACAAAATAAAAACAGCAGTTGCAGGTGCTGAAATAAAAAATATAGAGGAAGGAAGAATAGGTCAGTAAAATAAATGGAAACATACAAACAACAATAGCTTTAAGTGAAGATTTAGGAGGAAGAAATCAGAAAAAGAAAACAAATATATGCAAATAGTAGTAAATCTGAAATAAGAAATATGCACATACTCACATAGCAGTGGGAGGGGATATAGGAGGAATAACTCTACAAGAAAACGTAGTAGCAGTAGGATTTAGGAATAAAATGCAGGAGAAAGGATAAAAAAAGAAAAGAAAAAGAAGCAAGAATAACAAACACATGAGGAAGTAGATTTTTTTTAACAAATATCACTGTGAGGACTTACCAATTTGGCCCAAATCAGACCTAATTTCCTCAAATCAGACCTGTTTTCCCCCAGATCAGACCTAATTTGCCAAAATTTGACCTGATTTGGCCTAAATCAAACCTATTTCAGCCATAAAATGACTCAAGGTGATCTGATTTGACCAAATCTCGACTCATTTCATGCTAATTTAGCCTTTTAATGGCTTAATTTGGGCCTAAAAGGCCTTGGACGCCCACTTAATGCACTTAATAGGCTGGGCGCCTAGTTTGAGGAGCCTAGGCGACGCCTAGGCGAGCGACTTGATACCTAAGCTTTTTAGACCTATTACATAGTACAAATTAAGTAGTATTGCTTGTTACATATATTACCTTTTTAGTAGTATTACCTATTAATTATGTGACGATTATAACAATTACTAGCTTTCAAGTGTTGTACTAGTACAAGTGTTAGTTCTACTAATTATTAGTTTTAATACCCGGCCAGTGTGGCTCATGTGGTTCGGTTCGGCTTGTCCTCCCTGGGGGACCCGGGTTCAAATCCCCCTCAGCGCACTGTAATTACCAACTCCTTGGGTCATCTGGGCTTTGGCACCTGTTTGAGGAGGAGGGGGAGCGGGGTCTCCCTAAGACTCAAAAAAAAAATTATTAGTTTTAATGTCATGTTGGACTATGTATTTTAAACTATTAAATTGGGTTGAAATATGTATTATTGATGTTTATACTATGTATTTTGACCATATAATATGATAAATCAACACAAGTCCAAAATACCGTAGACAGTTTAAGTTTACTGTTAATTCTAGGGTAAACCAAACTGCCATACCAGAGCCAGAGCATACCAAACTGACTAGTTTACAGAGGTTATATGGTCTGGTCTGGTTCCAAAACTTTTTCGACTAAGTCTTAGTGGTCTAGTTTTAGTTTGAGGGACTAGTCTGACCATTCACAGTATAATTGACTAATATCTAATAATAATATAACAATGTATTATTTGTATATGTGTATGTATATTAATATTAGTATAATGATATATCATTGATATATAATATAACTAAAGCACTGCCTTACATATAAGTGTTGTCTAAGTCAATAAACAACTAAACATTAGAATGCAATCATAACTAAATAAAAATTCATTTGAGCATTCAAACTAAATTTAATAAACTAATCTAACTAGGAAAGTAAGTTGGTACGATTTCTGCTGTTGCACGTATGGTATGAACATAGTATTATGTGCAGCATACCGTAGTGCAGACTGGGAAGTTGTTTTTAAGATTCACACAATCATTACAATCTGAATCTAATACTTTTCTGATATGGATAAGTATATACCTTCTAGATTTACTCCACAGTTATGGTTGCATTTACTCTTCATTTTTTAATATATTCACAACTTATTTGTGTAAATACTTAAGATACTTGACTAGTATCTGTAGTTCTGTATCATGGTCTCAAATTGCAACACTTATATTTAACTATCACCAGCAATCTATCACCAAATTTAAATAATATTGAATCATTGTATGAAAATGACCTATCTTTTCGTGTGCCAGTAGGTTATACTTTGAGTATGGATCTGATCTGCAAAATTTCCAAAATACTAGGTGTGATATGGTGTGTAGTTTTAGGCCTAGACTAGACGGACCATGCCACCCCTAGTTAGTTCCATATGAAACATCCCAGTTCAAAATACATACCACTAGATGTTCAGACTCAATAAGTGTGGAAAACCAAAATAGTGGAGAAATTTGCCCGTATGTTTTCTTATGAATAGATGCAGATAACCAAGATAGTGGGGAAATTTGCCTATGTTGCCGCTCAAGCTAGGTCTCGCGATTCTGTGTTGCCGCTCGCCACCACCGCTGTTGCTGCTGTGGAGAGGAGCTCGCCGCCGCCATTTGAGAACTTGCATCGATGTAACTTTTAAATTCAAACTCTTCCTTATTGCCATAATCTAGGAATCAATCCTAAGTGCTTCTCAAGTACTAATGGATGTTCTTTATGGCATTCCAATAACCTTCATTGAAATCTGACTAACGTCATATTGTCATGTCCAATACATAGAAGATAATGGGATGAGTAAATTATATTGCATACATGATAGATCCAACTGCAAATGCATATGGCATCTCATTCATCTTTTTCCATTCTTCATAAGAATTGGTATACATGGTTCTTGAGAGACTAACCCCATGTATCATGGATAGATTCTCTCGCATTGAATCCTTCATGCTAAACCTTTTTAGATTCTTGTCAATATATATGCTCATACTTATTGATAGATGCGACAACCCCTCTCCTATATATAGGAGAGGGGGCAAGTACATGGAAGCGGGCAAAACCCTAATGGGCTAGGAGTCTTGCTACTAATGGGCCAGATAAATTTAGACCCATATACAAAATAAATAAGTTCAAGTTGATGAAACATATATAACTTAATTGCTTGCTTTATTTGAAGTGCCCGCCTAGGCCTCGACTGTTTGCCTTTGGCTTTATGTTTTTCAATAAGTTGTGGTAATGACATCAATCTCCAACATTAGGACAATCACCGCTCCCTTGTTCACAGGTGAAAGAGCAAACCTATCCAACCACCTTGTTTATGAAGTAGGTACATGCCTCACCTGCAATGATCACTTCCACTCTGATGGGAAGAGGAGTACCCACCAATTAATAGCCAATGTCGCTGTTGGATTTCAAGAAACACCTACAAAGAATGGGTAAGGGAGAAGGAGAACCTGCTACAAGCTTTTTGTACTAGAATAACACAAACTATCATAAAAGACAAGCTCAGTTAAGGCACATGGTTCACCAATCAAGTTGCCGATACACTTGATGAAATTTTCCCTCACAAGGAATTCATTCGGTTGAAAGCTTGAAGGTGAGGAATTGATCTGGTAGAACTTTGCTTGATGTAATTACTTGAATCAATTCGTCGGAAAGGAAACTAGAGGGTACTATCGATAGTCCATCTAGACTTTTAAGTTATTGCTTCAATATTCCTAAAAAAGTTACTGTTGACCAATTAATTGAGATCAGGTTCATTTTAAATTAATTGGGAGGCTATATCTATATCTGACCTGAACGAACTTCCATTAGGTTTCGAAAAAAGGATGTGATGACTGATAGATACATTGCATTTGAGATACCATGCTCCTATATATAGGGGAGGGGGAAACATATCGACTTAGACAAAACCCTAGTGGGCCAAGACACACTTGTAACTATATTACAAACTAGAAAATAAATAATTCATAAACTAAATAACTATCAACACTCCCTTGCAAGTTGGAGCATGGGTGAAACACATGCCCAACTCGCTAAGACAAACTCAGACGGAAAATATACGAGATAGTGAAAAACTCCATAGAAAATATACTGTCCCCGTGAATCTCATAATACAAATACTCAAACACCTCAGCGAGAAGTTAACACAAAAACAATAGCAAGCAAATTTTCTCGTCCCTTACATGGATTGTGTGAAGGTCGTAGTAGATATGCTGTTTTCCCCTGAAGTACATAGTAGTAAAGCAAGCAACATGAAAAAAAATATTGTGCCAAGGTATATAGTAGAAGTGCCTCCCATGTATTTAAAGTAGCATATGGAGCAATATTTAGCAAGACCTGTGTGCAGTGGTGTTCATCTCAGTCATTGACGTCGCAATCCAGAGGATGCTAGGTTATAGTTCCCAAATAGTGTTGGACCGCAGACGTGAAGTAGTGTTGGCTTGCATATAAGCACTGCCAAGCAAAGAGTCAATGTGCAAATAAAGCATGGACAAGCAGAGACTGTTAGAATACAAAGTAAGTAGTCTACATGTGTACAAAGTACGGACATGCCAAAGAGTGTTGAAACATGCAACAGAGACTCGATGTGCATAAGAAATCACAGACATGTAGGAGAAAAGTAGAGACGACGCAGTCAAGAACAACAACATGCACAAATCAATATGTAGCAAACAAACTTCAAGACATGGAAACATAAATGAAACTCCAAATACCAAGCTATCCAAGAAGTATACATAACCCTCTCTTCATCTCATCTTTCCTCTATTTCTCCCCTCACATCAACCGTAGAAAATAACAGTGGGTGTGGTGGACAATGGTAAAGAGAAAAGTGATCAATGGAGGAAAAATATTACCTTTTTTGTTCAATAAGATATTTGGAAAATTGGTCATAGCACTACTTGGGGTTTCGGGGCACAACCCCCCAATTAGGGGGTCCCGTCGTTGTCAGCGGGCGGGAGTCGGGGGGGGGGGGTTGCAGGGGCTCGGGGGTAGAGGCCCTAAAAAAGGTCTATAATGCTTTCAAAGGAAAAAATCAAGTGCAAATCAAGTGCATATATTACATATAGGCAAGGGAAAAATTAAGTGCAGATCTTATACGAGTGTAGGGTAGCATGTTGTTTGGTTAGGGGAAGATAGCGACAGGTAGCAGGACTACGGGAGTGGTTTCTTTGGCAACAGGTAGTGGAATGGGTGGCAGCGGGATGGTAGGGGCTGGGAGTGGAATACCTTCGAGTGGAAGAGGGGCAATGAGAGGCGACAAGTTGGACATGGGCTTGAAGCAACAGTGGGTTGTGTAGGTGCCGTGAGCGGACGACACATGCAAACATATAAACAACAAAACCAGCGATGGCATCCATTGGAAGTGAGATTTTTCTTTCTTTCTTCTTCTAGGGCTAAGTTCTGATATCGTGTCAAAAAGGAAGTGATGGCTAAGAAATATATTGCATTAGAGAAAATCTTGCTCCTATATAGAGGAAAGGGGGGCGCGTACAAACCTTGACAAAACCCTAATGGGCCAAGACACACTTGGGCCCATATTACAAACTAAAAAATAGTTAATTCATAAACTAAATAGCTCTCAAAAAGGTTAAATTGAGTATAACTGTGCTTGAGTTTGATTGAATGGTCTTTGACCTAAAATTAAACAATTTATTAATTGTGGCTAAACATACTCAACTTAATTTGGCTCTAATATTCTTCTTCTAGGGCTAAGTTCTGATATCGTGTCAAAAAGGAAGTGATGGCTAATAGATATATTCATTAGAGAAAATCTTGCTCCTATATAGAGGAAAGGGGGGCGCGTACAAACCTTGACAAAACCCTAATGGGCCAAGACACACTTGGGCCCATATTACAAACTAAAAAACAGTTAATTCATAAACTAAATAGCTCTAAAAAAGGTTAAATTGAGTATAACTGTGCTTGAGTTTGATTGAATGGTCTTTGACCTAAAATTAAACAATTTATTAATTGTGGCTAAACATAACTTAATTTGGCTCCAATATTTGATTTTTGAGCAACACTATCTTCTTGAACTTACTTCGACCAAGTTGGGTGTCAATCGAGATAATTCTGATTGAGAGAGTTGATAATTCTGATTGAGAGAGTTGTTGTTCCAACATATGAACAACAAGCAATTTCATCAAAGTTATAGTCTAACCATACCAATCTTGATCCAATTTGCTTCAAACAACATACATATTGACAAGTGTGAATATAATATCAAATGGGCTTAGAAAATAGTTTTAAAAGAGGTTGATGGGCTTAATCTAATTATGATAGTTGTTAAAATATCAATTAGGCTATTGTTGAGATGATCTAATACATTTGTTCGACTACGTTATAAAAAATAAACCACTATTTTTTCCTGATATCGAGTATATCACACTAAACAATTTTCTAAAACATAGTATGCACATGTAAGTAACAAATGTGAAGTGCTTGCAATAAGAATATATGTGTTAGGCCTACAATTAGCACCATGAGCTCATCAATAAGGGAATAAGGGAAATGACTAGATGGTCTTCTTGTTGGAGGCTTTCTAATCAATTAGTTACTAATTTCCTTTACCCTTATAGACCATTAAGGCCAGCGGTGAAGAGGGGTTGGTATTGCACCTAATATATCATTGTTTGAGCAAGAAGATCATGTGGCGTTTGAGTACCTCCTTTTGTAAGTGAGGCAACCGATAAGGATGGAGTAGATAGCCTTTGATTTGTTGTTGTGGGGGACCCTGTGGTCTTATAGCACAACTAGAGGGAGAGACCGACTTGTAGAAGACATCCTTGAACTCTTCTAGCAACTTGTGGGCTTCAGGCAAGGCCCTGTGTAAAGGTACTCCTGCGATGACGAAGCATTGCTTGATTGTGTGTTTGGTTTAGAAGATGGTGGCCCCATCTTTGAGTTATCCAACTTCCATCATGATGCTACATAAGCCGAAAGGGGGGAATAACTTTTCCAAAGAAGAATGTCTAATTGGCAAAATTCCAGTCGATGCCCCCTATTGCTCAAGCGATTGGAATCATATGATTATACGATTACAATGTAGGTGTCGATGAAGGGGCTTCACCCCTATGGAAAGATATGCTGTAGCTGGAGGACCTTAGAGAACCTCCACTTGCGACCTGAATGGGCATCAATTGCTTCACATTGGAGGCCATAGTCACAAGTTCGGTATTCGGCAATCATTCGGCGAGGCTGAAAAATTCGGCATTCGGGAATTATGCGGAAAATTCGGATAAAATTCGGTAAAAATTCGATAAAAGTTCGGTCAACTATTCGGGAAAAATTCAGAAAAAATTCGGATATATATATATATAACATGATATACATTTTGATCCAATGACAACGTCCCAATAACCAAGTCAAATAACATGCTCTAAATCTAAAAAAGGAATTAGATATTAAGTATGATGATATGATGTCTGAATATGATAAAAGTAATTGGCCACATGATCATAGAGGAACTGGCCACAAAAATAACTGCGGAACTAAATGTCACCAAAATATTTAGAATGCAAGGTCATTCTTCGTCATCTAAATCTAAATCAAGGTCATTTGAATCATCATTTGTCTCTAAATCATCACCCAAACCAGCATCAGTATCATCTTCATCTAGTTCTTCATCTTCAAAATCTCCACGTGCATCCTCGATGTTACCCACAAATGCATCAATTTTGTCAAGATCAATGGGTTTGGTATCTGCAACTTCCTTTGCCTTGGAAGTTTTCATCAAATGCATGTTCATCCTTATAAATACCAAAATTTCCAACCTTTTTGGATCAAGCCCGTTCCTCTTTTTTGTATGTGCTGCATCAAAGGCACTCCAATTCCTTTCACATCCAGATGCACTACAAGGTTGGCTTAATATACGAATAGCGACCTTCTACAAAATCTTAAGCTGACCTCCATACATGTCTCACCACATCCATGTGAATTCAAAATATCATACATTAATTTAGTAGAAACATATAGTACCAAATTTGAACAAAGAATTGAGACTTACTAGGATGTGTATCTTGTAAAGCTGCGATGGCTAGTGAATCAAATATCTCAGGATTCATAGCATGATAGTCACGTAGTTCTTGGGTGACTAGAACAATATCATCAGCATCAGGGACCAATCTTTGAACCACCTTTGAGACCCCTCTTCTTACCTCAACGTCCATCCTCACTCTCTTTTCATAATGGAATTTTGGGTTGAGATAGCCAACAGCAGCATGAATATTATTATGCAAGTTCTTTGCCCACCTTTCATCAATAATCTTCCAGAAAGGAGAATATTGAGCATGATCTCCACTAAACATATCTTTCATTGTTTCTTTTACTCTGTCCATGGCCTCATAGATATATCCATTAGTAGATCCATCACCATCTACCATCCTAAGAACCTTCATAAGAGGCTCCATTACTTGAGTCAAACCAACAACATAATGCCAAAAGTATTGTCTTGAATGATTTCCTGTACATCAATACCATCCTCAGCTTTTGATTGAGGTAAGCCCTCCAATCAGAAGAAGCCACCATAAAGCGCAAGCCCTGCTCCACATCCAACAAAGATTGTAAGCATAAAAATGAGTGGCGAACCGTGTGACACCAGGTTTCTTCAACTCTCTTCCCTTAGTATGCTTTCTCATCAAATCAAGAATGTGTTGATACTTATACATGAACTTCACAATTCTCCTTGCATTCTCCATGATTGGGTGGACATGTTCCAACTTATCAAAGCCCTGAAACATCAAATTAATACAATGTGCTGCACAACTAACTTTGAATATCGTCAGGTACTTTATTTCCAACAATGTGGCTGCACCAAGAAAGTTAAGAGCATTATCAGAAACAAACTGGACAACATTAGAGGGGCCTATTTCTTCAATTGCAGAGGAGACAAAATCACATATATATTGTGCATCCTTTTTGTGCCCAACAGTGCAAATTGATTTTAAGAACATGACACCCTTTGGAGAAGCAGCCAGGAGATTTATATGTGAACGACTTCTAGCATCCTTCCATCCATCAGACATCAAAGTGCAACCAGAAAATGACCAACTTTCCTTGATGGACTTGATATACTCATCAACATCACCTCTCAGTTCCTCCAATAGCCTAGTCCTTGCTGTCTCACTGCTAGGTGGTACATACCCAGCACCACATCTAGCAATAGCTGCACATGCCTCCTTAAATTCAGGAGTCCTCAATAAATTGAAAGTGAGGTTATTGGCAACAACACACTTCATTATAGCTTTATCAGCCAACTTCTTCTCCTCCTTCGTCAGATCATGCAACGTTTGTTGCTTTTGGATATCACCCTGTAATCTGTCCACATCAATGTAACTCATATTGCTTTGTGTGGCAAGACAAGCAAATGATGTGTTTGAGCTAGAAGAAGAGCCTGTTGTCCAAAATGCGGAGAGCTTTTGCTTCTTGGCCTTGTTTTGGATCTCATCGATAGATTTTAAAGCAGGATCACGCACATGATCAAGAACTGAAGCACAAGGATTGATATCTTTCCCAGTTATTTTCCCAAGATGATATCTAATTCGTGTGATCCCAGCATGAAATTCTATTTGACAATATTTACATTTTACTTTCGACCCTACTTGTTCAGTATGTTCCCATAATGGATCCTTTCCATGCGACATTGTTCAAGCTCAAATGTCACAGCCCAACCTCACACTGTTAAAATAGAATTAACAAAAGTAAATCAAATAGTTACATATTGATATTTTGGGAGCAATACAACATGTATAGATAAGTGTTGTAGACAGATTTCTGCTAAAGACCGCACACCCAACTCGGGTGGGAGAAATACAAGACGTATCGTATATAAAAACCAACTATAGCTTAAGAGAATCATAAATCTATGGCTGATCGTATCTTTAAGGAAAAGCAATTTTAACTACTAATTTTTGTATATATAATCTGCTCTTCTGTTTTAGTCATTAGTATAATAGGGGGACATCCAATTATATATACAACACAAAATCTGATCTTCTGTTACATATCCGAAATTGTTGTGTTGCATTAGTTTTAAATGGTGACTACTGCCTGCTGGGATCTCAGATGAACTCATCCAAACTCAAGCAAATAAATTCGAGCTAAACAACTCTATTGTAAAAAAAAAGGAAAAAAATACTGATTATCGGCAGATTGCAGAATAGGAATACCTGGCTGGCTGGTTACTGGTTTGGGCCGTTTGGCTCTTATTTCTTGCCGGATGGCAAACGTTGATCAGTCGGTGGCGATCTCACCCTAAATATACATCAAAAGAAGAACCAAGATCGAGTACTTGAGGACCCGGCACCAACGAGATATGAGAAACCAACCAGAATAAGCAAGTTTCCGCCCCACAGGTCATTCAAAGGTTAAACCAATATGCTGCCTCTGGTCTCCGATGGAACGTCCGGTGTCTGCCGCTTGCAGCCTGCTCAATCGCTCACTGCCGCCCGCCGAGTTGCCGACTGTGCTTGCTCCACTGGAGATCCTTGCAGCGGCCGCCGACGTTGCTTGCTCCTGTCCCTGCAGCGGCCGACGTCGTTGCTGTAGGAGGCCGGGGCATGCGTTGGCTTGGCCCTCGTTAGCGACGCTACGTCGGGGAGACCGGAGACTGCCAAGCGGAACGGGAAGTCGAGCGGAAGCCGAACGCGGAAACGAGGGTTCGTCCGTGTGAAAACTGAATATAGAGCCCTAAGTGGGCTGCCAACTATTGGGCCGTATTTTTTTAGAAAAATTCGGAAATTGTTCACAAGATTGCATTAAATACGTGTTTTATACGGGTACGCCAAATTATACGCGAATTAAACGTATTATTCGGGAACGGTTCGGATTTCTTACGTAATTCGGCCGTTACATTCGTCCAGTGTTTAGTTCGCGTATTATTCGCGAATTATTCAATAACTCGGCGAATTATGTGACTATGTTGGAGGCTAGATCTCCTCATGCAATTTTATTGAGTTTATGAAATTTTGAGAATTCCACATAATTAGGCATCACCAACACTCTTTTCGGTCAAAGTAAGCCCCAAATCGCGATGTTGTTGTTTTGCCATGGATAGAGGACAAGATGGCTGAGACTTTGTCGGAGGCCAGAGTTAGCTGTTTGGCTTTGTTGCATATAGGATTGCCCTCATTGGTCACCAACACTCTTTTCGGTTTAAGTAAGCCCCAAATCGTGATGGTGTTGTTGTCTCGCCATTGAAGAGGACAAGATGGACGGGACTTTGTCAGGGGCCAGAGTTGGCTCATTGGCATTGCTGCATGTAGGATAGCCTTCATTGGTTTCATCATCATTTAAGATAACAAGGAAGAACACTGACTTCTTATAGTTGTGGTTGAGAAAGTACTTATTTCAATAGTTGTATCATAGGTTATTGGCACAATATCTCGACAGTTCAACTTTGGTTAACTGTAAAATAGGAGATAGGGCTTATGATGCTGTATAGGAACCCCTACAAGCTTCAAGTTGGTCAAGCAAGAGAATCCTGCACATGCTTTTAGATGTGTGGAATTGACCCTCTAAAATGTTTGTTTGTTTGGTGATTTGTTACGAGGATTTGTATAGATAACACCTCGCCTGCGAAGTTCACGTTAGGTATTCTCTTGAAGTCATGTGTCGAGGTATCCTTGGATTCTTAGTAGAATTTTCTATTGCCTCGAATTCATTTGGAATTGACATATTAGTTTGGTCAAGACGACTGAGGTGTCCCCTTAGTCCCTTGTTTTCAATAGATCTCACATAGGGGAAGAAACATCCTTGAGGTGCTTGTTATCTTCGTGCTAAAGGCGGATGAATCTTACAAAATACGGTGGTGAGCTTGCTTAAGAGTGCCCTAACTTAACAAGAAGCCTCAATAATTTGATGGGTGTACACTTTCCTTGGTGTGAATTGTGGTGTATATCCATGACGGGGCTAGGGTATGTGGTGTTAATATAAGGGTGGGAGGGGTAGGGAGTGTGATTGGGTGTATGGCTTTAATGTACCAAGATGGTAGGTACTAGAGGGTGGAGACATAATTAAGGTGTTGGAGGAGGAAACAACAACCAATGGTGGAGAATATTTCCCCACATGTGGTGGAGTCTTGAAAATCACATGAGGAGCCCCACTCCTCACACACCCAATATGAAATGTTATTGCATATTTGAGTAGATCTACACTAGTAGATCGTTCTGGTAAAACTTTGCTAAATAATTTAATCATTTGGTCGTCGTAATGCCATGAATGAATCTGTCAAAATTTTCGTCGAAATTCGTCGAAATTCTGTTTCTGTAGCTATCGAAACGGCGTCAAAATCGGACATTTTCTTCCTTGTGATGTATCTTGGTTATCATCAAACAATTCGAATTACTATTTTGTAAATGGTATTAGAGCAGGAGCCCTAGGAATCCTGCTTCCTCCCCTTTCTCTTCTCTAGCTCCTACCGTTGCTGCCGTTACCATTGCCGTTTTTCTCATTGCTAGCGCCCACTCCCTCCTTTCTTATCTCTGCTCCAGTAGTCTCTTCTTGTTCTCCATAGCCTACGATCTTCCCAATTACCATCATGTCCTAGAGTTATTCCTTTGGAAGCTTAAGAACTTTATCCTCTTGGTGACTCATTGCCATGCACATTATAGGACGTCCTTTGATGTTCGGCGACTAGATGGGGCTCTAGATGATTTCGTTATTTTGGCCCCACCCCACTTTATTTGCTTTTGCCCTCTGTTGCCAATTTTCCCATCACACGTGTAATCTTCGATCACATGTGTGATCGGGCTCTGTGTTTCCACCTTGACTTTTACACAGTGTGACCAATTATGCGGTGGACACTCCATGTACCAATACTGCATGGCTCATACTATTGCTCCTGCCTCGACTGTACATGATGTGTGTACCATTACACATCGTGTAACTTGAACTTCACTACTTGTTGCATCGAACACATTGTTGCTTTTTGTACACGACATGTTCCTCTATGTCTCCCCTTTCCTTACATGCCGTGCATATATCCTACACGATTTGTGGCTTCCCACACAATGCGCACCTATTACACATGCCATGTGCTCTCTTCTGTTGCCTCTTCTCCTATGATGATGTCTTTGTTTTCTTATTGCCTTCGTTCATGGCTTCTGCTCGAGATCCCCCTCGCCATTGAAGTTACTACTGTCTGCCTATATGGGAAAAATTCATCTAAAATGGTGTCACTTCAAGGGAGATCTATGTCACTTCTCATGACGTGGTTACTCATATGACCGATAAATCTCCTACCCAACCTGTTATTGATGCTAAGGCCTAGGTGAAGAATGACTATGCTTCATGGGTTAAGAATGACTGTCGTTATGCATTGGATCCTCAACACCGTCGGTAGAACCTCATTTCAATGCATCTCTTCTCCGTCTAAGACTATTAAATACATGTGGGAGCAAGTTGCATGTGTCAATGCCTACAAGCAGAGCCCTAAGAAAGTCTATGACATCCAATAGTTAATATTTTGCCTAAAAAGGCAAAATTTTGTCAAAATTTTTGGTGCCGATGGCAATAGGATACCGAAACGTACTGACCATCGATTCTTTTTACTATTTAATGTACTACATATTACGTAGAGCATAATTTCTTTGCACAATTTGTGTCTTTAAGTTCATATATTTTACTTGCAAACTAGAATGACTTAGTTCATCATTTCACGATTGAAAATGACATCAAAATTCCCCATCAAAATGCCCATCAAAACAGTTCAACTTCCTTCACTCACACATGAGGAGACCTCCCACATATCCAATATGAAATATTATTGCATATTTGAGAAGATCTACACTAGTAGATCGTTCTCGTAAAATTTCATAAGATTATTTTGTTCATTTGGCTGTCGAAACACCATGAACGCATGTCAAATTTGTCAGAATCAGACATTTTTCTTCCTTGATGACATCTATTGGAATCTGATCAAACTCAAATTTGCTCCTAGAACTGGTATGGACGATCACTACACGTATTTCAAAGGCCTATGTAATGATGATCTTGAGATGCATCACCCTCTCACATATGATGTGTATGATCTTAAAATGCAGTGCTAGGAGCTTCCACTTGTCCCATTTTTGGCTAGTGTTCCTAAAAGTGTCTTAAGTGTTTTGGATTAGATTTTTAGGATTGAATCTTTTGTTTCTCTTCTTAGTAATTTTGACGAGGCTGTAGGTATAGTCGTGGCTACTCAGGTGGAAGTTGTCTGTGGTCGTGCTCTCACTTTTGACCCACATCAATGCATATTTTGTAGGAGGAATAATTACACTGAAGATGGCTTTCAAACTTCGGGTCAATCTATAAATCACTGAAGAAAGCCAGGTGCTATCTACTGCTTTGACATATGATCTTCCTAGCCTTACTTGCCAAGAGCTTATTAGCCTTCTTCATGATTCTCTTCTTTCACTCATCTCGGATCATCCAGCCTACCGACTCCGGAAGGTAGTCAAACCTTTCTCACAACTGCTTCCCCTAGTACTCATTGCTGCATTCTTAAATTTGGTGCATCTTCTCATATATGAGGAAATAATCCCTTGTTTAACATTTCACTAAATCTTCAAGTATCCAATGATAGTGCTTGAAGGATTTAGTATCCCACACCTCTATCTTAACATTAGACTTTTCCTTTTGGTACCAAAAATTTTGCTTAACCATTATCTAGTCGGCAAGATGGTACAACATATGCAGTGTTCCTTGACTTTCTCAGCGATTCTTGCATTTTGTAGGATCTTCGTAAGAAGACAACGATTAGTTGGGGGGGGGTTTAGGTCCCATACCTTTATTATCTCGATACGATCATTTTAAGAATCTTGTTGCCATGCCAATAGCTTCTTCAACATTAGAGAACATTGGTGTCCACAGCTGGGCCATCCTACGACTTCCAAATTACAACATTTGTTATCTACATTTTCATCGTGCCATTGAATGTAGCTCTTGATAGCCAACAAACAACCTTGAGTATATTTTCCCTGTAATACAAAACCTACCTAGTAATAGTGCATTTTGATGTATGGGCCCTTGCAAAATTCTGTGTCTCTTGCTACAAGTACTTCATCTCCTTTATCAATGTTTTCTCACGCACTATCTGGATCTTCGTATTGAAGGATGGATTACATATTTTGTCCACCACCAAGATGTTTTTTGCGAGATCAAAAGTCAGCTCTTCTTACCAATCAAATGTCTTCAAACTGACAGTGTGCTTCAATTTATTCAACAACTTCAGCCTGCCTTTTGCATGGAACTTGGTACCATTCACCACTGCACATACACACCTTGCAATAATGGAGTTGCAAAATGCAAAAAACTGTCATCACCTTCTCGACATTGCCCGAGTTATCATGATAAATTTCCACCTTCTCGAATAATTTTGGCTGGAGGCATTGCTGATGCTTGCTTCCTTATGAACAACATACCGTCTTCTACTATTCACGATTTGATTCCTATGCAACCAAGTTTTGTCCCTTTTCCTCTACCACCTCGGATGATTGGCCGCACATGCTTCACTTAATATCTGCGCTCTCAACATGATGAATTTTTACCATGTGCTATTAAATGTATCTTTCTTGGGTATAGAACACAAAAGGGGTATAGTTTTTATGTTTCTATTGGCCATAAATAGCTTGTTAGTTCAAATGCGTTCTTTTTTACACTATTTTTACTCATTGGATGAATATTCTCTCTCTTCCGACTTACTTGTAGCACCTGGGCCCTTTCCCCTGCCTTTTCTTGAGCAACCCAAGAATAAAGAAGATGAAACTCTACAAGTGTACCAATGGACGGTGCATCTTGTGCAACCTACCAACTCACTCAGTCTTATAGAAATTCCACATTTTCAAACTCAAGTTAGCTTTGTTTCTGATTCTATTTTCTTTGACTTAGATAAAACTACCGTTGATTAGGAAGGCAAACACTCACTTGTCTCATGATATTGCCAAGTACTATTCTCATAAGCTTATGAATAGTTTGTTCTTATGCTTCACTATTGCTATCTTTGCTATTACGTTCCCTAACACTACTTCTGAAGTCTTAGTACACAATGGCT
Organism: Alisma plantago-aquatica; assembly: GCA_963693085.1. Taxonomy (NCBI): domain Eukaryota; kingdom Viridiplantae; phylum Streptophyta; class Magnoliopsida; order Alismatales; family Alismataceae; genus Alisma; species Alisma plantago-aquatica. The sequence continues at coordinate 300,040,322 of OY856411.1, read as the reverse complement.
AATTCAAGGCTATGAAACAAAAGATACTCTATATGAGAGGCACACTTAGGATCTAGTCGATCCCCCAATCAGATGCAAACTGGTTGGCTGTCTAGGTCTTCTTTGTAAAATGCTGTCCCAATGGCACTATTAATCGCCTCAAGACCAGATTTGTAGCAGAAAGGTACACTCAAATATATGGTGTTGACTATTTTGAGATCTCTCTAGTCACCATGTAAAACTTTGTCTAGATTTTAATCTCTATTACTGCAAATTTAGATTTGTCCGCTTTTATAGTTGGATTTTAAAGATGCATTTTTATTTTATTCATGATTCTCAATGAAATTGTTTTTAGAAAGAAACCGCCTGGCTTCGTTGCTCTAGGGGAGTGTTCTCAAGTGTGTTGATTGTGAAAAGCTATTTATGGCCCAAAGCAGAGTACTCGAGTCTGACTCAAAAAATTGAGTCAAATATGCTCACAATAGGTTTTCTTTGTTCTCATGCTGATCACCCTCTCTTTATCTAAAAGAGCACCACATGCATTGTTGTCTTGTATATGTCGATGACATCATTGTTTTTGGGACTGACTTTGGTGGTATTCAAGCTCTAGAAGTCGGCAACGAGATTGCTTATTATTGGATGATTAAACAGAGTACAGGGGCTCTCTTTTATAAGACAAGAGAGTACACATGGTATAGAGATAACCCATGTGGGATAAAGAGTACACAATAGAAATAGAGAAAAAGCATAAAGCAAAATACACTAAGTATAAAAAAGCAGTAAAGTGTATATACTAATACTCCCCCTCAAGCTGGTGCGTAGATGTCAATCATGCCCAGCTTGGATGTCATAGTAGCAAATCTCGTCTTTGGAAGAATCTTTGTGAAGATGTCAGCCACCTCATCAGAAGTATGGATGTAGGGAGTGGATATCTGGCCATATAATACAGCTTCACGAACAAAATGGCAGTCCACCTCAATGTGTTTAGTCCGCTCATGAAAAGTGGGATTATTGGCGATAAACGTAGCAGCTTTGTTATCACAATACATCGAAATAGGAGAGGAGTCAGAAACACCAAAATCCTTCAGTAGGCTTCGAATTCAGAAAAGCTCACAAGTAGTATGCGTCATGGCACGATATTCAGTTTCTGCACTTGAGCGAGCAACCACAGTCTGTTTCTTGCTTCGCCAAGTAACAAGGTTTCCTCCCACAAATGTACAGTAGCCAGAAGTGGAGCGTCGGTCGAGCTTGCTCCCAACATAGTCAGAATCAGAATAGCCAAGGAGTTTACAGTGACCATGTTTCTTATATAGCAGGCCTTTCCCAGGAAAGCTCTTCAAATATTTAAGAATGTGGCAAACAACATCCCAGTGACATTGCCGAGGTTTATCCAGGTATCTACTAACAAGCCCGACAACAGAAGTAATATCATCTCGTGTGACGGTCAGATAAATAAGCTTACCAACCATGCGTCGGTACTGATGATGGTCAGGATAGGCAGGAGAGTTCTCATCATCCCAGTCAGTATTTGGATCCAGAGGTGTGCTAGTAGGCTTAGCACCTAGAAGTCCAGTTTCAGAAAGCAGATCCAGAACATATTTGCGTTGAGACAAACAAAGACTAGAAGAGGACCGAGAAACTTCAATCCCAAGAAAGTACCGCAGAGAGCCAAGATCTTTGGTAACAAAGTGTTTCTCCAGATAGCACTTGGTAGCCTGAATGGCTGCAGGATCACTCCCTGAGAGAATGATATCATCAACATATACAATAAGGATAACAATGCCAGCAGTAGTATTTTTGACAAAAACAGAGTGATCTGACTGGGAGCGTCTAAAAGAGAATTTCTGAAGAATAGTACTCAGTTTATCAAACCAAGCACGGGGACTCTGTTTTAAACCATAATTCGCCTTCCTCAGCCTGCAGACTTTAGAGGACTCCCCCTGAAGCACAAATCTCGGGGGTTGTTCCATGTAGACCTCCTCATGTAGATCCCCATACAGAAAAGCATTCTTCACATCAAGTTGATACAAGAGCCAATCAGAATTAATAGCAACAGAAATAAGAATCCGTATAGAGTTCAACCGAGCCACAGGAGAGAAAGTCTCAAAATAATCGACCCCATAAGTTTGTGTATAGCGGCTATAGCCTTTAGCAAATAGTCTCGCTTGCATTCAGTAAGAGCCTGCATTTCAGCTTCCATAGCTTGACGCCAAGCAGGATGTTTAAGAGCCTGAGAAGCATTTTTAGGAATAGATATAACAGAAAGAGTAGCAGTAAAGTTAGCAAAATTCGTCCCCAGTTGATCAGTAGTATAGAAATTTCCAATAGGATGTTTCGTGCAAGTTCTAGTTCCTTTCCTCAAGCTGATAGGAACATGAAGATCAGAGAATACCTGCGGTGGTGTTTGATCTGGCACGGAGGATGAAGACGTTGGAGGGGCCATAGAGGGAGTTGCTGTCTTCTGTCTTCTTTGATATACATTTAGAGGCGGCTTTTCAGTAGTAGTATAAGCAATATTAGTAATATCAGCGGTATCATCCATGACAGGTAAAGGTGTATCCAGTAATAAATCCGATGTAAGAGTCGACTCGACAAAAGAGTAAAAGGGCATGTGCTCAAAGAAAACATCAGCAGATACAAACCATTTCTTTGACACAGGATCATAGCAACGGTACCCTTTCTGAGTGCGCGAGTACCCTAGGAAGACACACTTAGTCGCTCTGGGATCAAGTTTGGTGAGACCGGGACGAAGGTTTTTGACAAAGCAGGTGCTCCCAAAGATACGAGGAGGCACAGTAAAAAGGGGCGCATCCAGAAACAGAATATGATATGGAACTTGATTCCCAAGCACAGAAGAGAGCATTCAATTAATTAGGTAACAAGCAATATAGATAGCCTTAGGCCAAAAACACTAGGGAACATGATAATGAAAAAGTAAAGTGCGGGCAACTTCAAGAAGATGGCGATTTTTGCGTTCAACGACTCCATTTTGTTGTGGTGTGTAAGCACAGGAAATTTGGTGTATGGTGCCTTGTTTTCGACAAAAGTTGCTGACAGAGGCTTGCACAAATTCTAAGGCATTATCAGTGCGAAAAATTTTAATGGGTTTAGCAAACTGGGTCCGAATCTCGGCAAAGAAAGCCGTGATACTGTCAAGAATGGTAGACCTGTCTTTAAGCAAAAACAACCAGGCGGTTCTAGAAAAATCATTAATAAAACTCAAGAAATATCTAAATCCAGAAGTACTCGACACAGAACAGGGCCCCCAAACATCAACATGAATAATGTCAAATGGCTGTTTAGAACTAATACATGATTTTTTTGAAAAAGATGCTCGGGTCTGTTTGCCCAGTTGGCAAGTCTCACAATGAAAAACAGAGTCTAATACATCAGGTAATAATTGTTTCAGCTTTGCTGCAGAAGGATGTCCTAAGTGATAGTGCCACTGGATGCCTGTCACAGAAGATGTCAAGTATGCTGTGGTCTTCGGAACGTCCAGGTAGTATAGCCCGTCTGGTCCCTCATGGTCTGAACCAATCGTCGTCCTCGTGCGCAGATCCTAAAAAATAACACCATTCAGGTCAAACGTAATCGAGCAATGAAGGCTCTTCACAGTTCTATTTACAGATAGCAGATTAATAGGAAACTTAGGAACATAAAGTGTAGACCGCAGAGGCAGGCAACCAGTAGTACAAATATCACCAATCCCAGTAACAGGTGTCTTAGAGCCATCAGCCAGTGTAACAGGAGGTATAATAGAAGTATTGTGCAGTTTAGAAAATAAAGCAGGATTTCCAGAAATATGAGATGTCCCACCAGAATCAATCACCCATGAGTTTTTAATAGACTGTGTCAGGAGGGCGGTGCTACCATCAGTAGAAGCTTCAGCAGAGGAAGCAAGACGAGCCTGGAGCAACTTTTTGAATTCAGACCGTATCCAGTCAGTAGAGGGCGGAGCAGAGGTAGTAGCAGTCTCAGTCTGATCCGTCGTGACCTGATTCGCCCAGGCTGGCTTGCCATGCTTGATCCAGCATCAATCTTCATTATGGTTTGTCCGCTTGCAGAAAGTGCAGTAAATAGGCTCAGTAGAGTCAGCGCCAGAGTATGAGCCACGTCCAGGTGCAGTAGAACGTCCGCGTCCACGGCCCCGACCACGACCACGACCACAACCACGACCACGAAAGGAATCTCCAGTGCGAACATCGAGGGCTGCTCCATCAGAAATAACAGAAAGGTGTTGCGAAACTGATGGCAGACGCTGAACCCTTTTGAGAACATCCCGAAGGGTAGACAGAGGATCACTGGATAGGATCTAATCCACAACTCCAGCGAAGGAAGATGGCAAACCAGCGAGGAACTGAACAAGCATAAGTTCGTTCCGTTGACGCTGAACTTCAGTGATGTCGGCAGAAAGCGGATGATACACCTGAAATTCATCCCAAAGAGCACAACAGGTGGTGTAGTAGTCCTCAATAGAATCAGTGGCAGAAAATTCGTGTTTGGCAAGTTGCTTGAAGATGTCAAAAACCTTCTTAGGATTTTGCTGATGAGAGTATACATGAGAGAGCTGCTCCCACATTTCCTTCGCAGTCTGGAGGTGAAGAAGTGACTGACTGATCTTGGGCTCGACGTTGTTGACCATCCATGTCATAACGCCGTAGTCCTCCTTGGACCAAAGATCGTAGGCCTGCTTAGTCTTTTCATCAGCATCAGTAGCGGGGACCGCCGGTCCTTTAGTAGTCAGATGAGAATAGCGCCCTTGTACTTTAACATATAGCTCGAAGGAAGCCGCCCAAAGGTGATAGTTGGAGTTATCCAACTTCACAGTAGTGACACACAAGTTACGTGGAAGGTCAGGTGTCGCCATTGGAAGGGGCAGAAGCACGGGCGCAGAGAGGAGCAGAAGTCATCAACAGCAGAAAGCAGCAGAAGTCCAATACATGGACTAGTAGTAGTAGATAGAAGATCCACGCATGGATCTTAGAAAACCCACGTAGGGCAGTAGATAGAGATAAAAACCTACGCCAACATGGAGGATCAGTCACTCCACCATGAGGCGCAGGCAGAAAGAGAGAGAAACTCCGTTTACGCCGTCAACGTGCCAGAACTGGAAAACGTCGGGGCTGTCCAGAGATTTTGGAAATAGAAACAGAGCTAGACGGAGGGGCCTGTGATAGATTAGGCCACAAAAGCGGGTGTAGATAGGAGGTTGGTGGACGACGGTACTGTAGCGGCGGCGGTACTGTAACAGCGTCAGAAAAAAAGAGAGGGGGGTGGCGGCGGTTAGGGTTGGTGGAGAAGATGGCGGCTAGGGTTGGGGTGAGAGAGGGATTAGGTTTAAGGTGGATCAACCCGCTCTGATAGCATCTAGAAGTCGGCAACGAGATTGCTTATTATTGGATGATTAAACAGAGTACAGGGGGCTCTCTTTTATAAGACAAGAGAGTACACATGGTATAGAGATAACCCATGTGGGATAAAGGGTACACAATAGAAAAAGAGAAAAAGCATAAAGCAAAATACACTAAGTATAGAAAAGCAGTAAAGTGTATATACTAATACAAAAAACCACACAATGCTTGTGCAAACACTTTGTCACCAAAGATCTTGGAAAGTTGACATATTTCCTTCAAATTGGAGTTTCCCACACCTCCTTTGCTTTTACCTATCTGGTATGATATACACTCTCGATCCTCTTGATGACACTAACATGCTAGGTGCAAAAGCAGCTGGCATTCCACCATAGTTGTCTAGGCGGTGAGGCAGTGCTTTTTTTCCGAAGGGGAGCCTTGGTACCTGGGCGAGAACCTAGTTGTTTCTAGACGTTTTTGCTATTTATTTATATTTTTACATATATATAGTAAGATTTACATATACATCTAGCTATCTTCAAATAGATACATTGCTATGTATGTTTCTAATTGTTATATCAAGTTGTAAAAATCATATTTGACCTAAATCACACTGAACATGACCTAAACTAGACCTGATTGGCCCTAATTTGACCCATCTTGGTCTAAATTGGACCTAACCTGACCTAATTTGATCAAAATGTAACGTAATTTTGCATGGCATAAACTTCTTAGACCTTTACTTTCCCTAACTTGCCCTATATTTACCTAAATGAGACCTAATTTGGCCAAATGAGACAAAATTTCCCCAAGGCAGACCTATTTCCCTCAAATTAAACATGTTTTCCCCAAATCAAACCTAATTTGCTAAAATATAACCTGGTTTGGCCTACATCAGACCTAATTTTGCATAACATACCTAAACAGATCTTACTTCCCCAAAATATACTGACCTAAATGAGATCGGAATATGGCAAAATCAGACCTAATTTCCAAAAATCAAATGTATTCCCCCCAAATTACCTGATTTTCCCAAATTTGACATGGTTTGGCATAATTAGACTTGATATTGCATAGCATGACCTAATCATACCCTACTTCCCCTAATTTACCCTAGACTTAAATGAGACCCAATTTGACCAAATCAGACCTCATTTCCCCAAATCAGACGTATTTTCCCCAAATCAGACCTACTTTGTCAAAATTTGATCTGGTTTGGCTTAAACCAGAACTATTTCAGCCATAAACTGACTTAAGGTGATCTAATTTGACTAAATCCAGACCCAATTCATGCTAAGTTAGCCTATACATGGCTTAATTTGGGCCTAAAAGGCCGTAGACACCCACTTTATAGGCTGGCGCCTAGGGTGTGCCTAGTCGCCGCCTAGGCTGGCACCTTGATAACAAAGCACTCTACTAGATACTAATGATGCTTGGGGTAATGATTTATCACAAGCTTTTCTTGACATTCAAAGGTATCGTAGGGCCATGGGCAAATTAATATACGTAGTTGTCACACATTTGGATACAGTTGCTATTATAGTGTCATTGGGTGCAACGGGTCATATCTCCGCCATCTCATATGTTGTCCTAGAAAAGGACTATGCAACCACAAACATCGAAAGTGTGATGTTACTTCATTTACAGATTCCAAGTATGCTGGCAGTCAAGCTGCTAGGAAGTCAATTTCAAGAATTGTACCTCTGTTAGCTAGAACTCCGCCTATGTTTTTGTACATTTTGTGCAAATGTAGCTGGTCCCAAGTCCGGGTAGAGGAGGGTTGGTGGTAGGTTGACAACCAGCCATAAAAACTTTATCACTCTTTCTATGGCATGGATCCTTATAAAAATTTACTTGGAGCGTCCTTACCTAGCAACGCGCTGCATCTGCACCCGGGTGCAGTGATAAATATGCAAGGGGTTTCGACAGAACGACGTTCGGTTGTGTTGAAGGACAGACAAGGGTTTTCATATCTTGGACGAGTGTGGGTAAAGAAACTAGTCCCACTGCATCATTGTCCGGATGTAGTGAAAAATGTGCAAGGGTTTCCACATCTTGGACGGTTGTGGGGAAAGAAGCTAGTCCCGCCGCATCATTGCCCGGATGTAGTGAAAAATGTGCAAGGACAACATTTTTGACGAAGGCAGGTAAAGAAGCAAGTTCAACATAAAAGGATTAGAGTTGGATCTTGGAATATCGACTCTTTGACAGGAAAATCTTTAGAGACAATGGATGCCATGATGAGAAGAAAAGTCAATATAGCTTGCTTGCAGGAAACCAAGTGGATAGGGGAACGTTGTAGAGAGATTGGAGACACACGATACAAAATCTGGTATACAAGTATTGATAAACATAGAAATGGCATGGGTTGTTGTTGATAAGATGTTGAAGGGTGATGTTGTCAGGATCACAAGGATGGGTGATAGAATCATAGCTATCAAGGTTGTTCTTGGGGGAAATATTTTTAACATTATTAGCGCTTATGCCCCCCAAGTTGGCCTTAGGGAGGAAGCTTAGAAGGATTTTTGGGATGATATGGATGAATTGATGCAGGGAATACCGACAGAGGAGAAGATAATTATTGGGAGTGATTTAAATGGCCATGTGGGGAGTAGCAATGCTAGATGTGAGAGAGTTCTTGGCGGTTTTGGATATGGCAGCAGAAATGGAGGAGAGGATATTAGATTTTGCAGTTGCATGTGATATGATTTTGGCAAACACCCATTTCAAGAAAAGAGAATCTTATATGATTACTTTCAAGAGTGGGCACAATTATAGACAAATTGATTACCTCCTTACGAGGCGGGTAGATCGTAAAATATGCAAGGATTGTAAAGTGATTCCTGGTGAAGAACTCATGACCCATCATAGGTTGGTGGTTTTGGATATTAACACAAAAATCAATAAAGGCTAGCATAACAGAAACCAAGATCGCAGGATCAAGTGGTGGAATCTTAAAGGAGAAAAGAAATTGACTTTTTACGGGAACGCGGAACTTGGAGTCTGATGTTAACACTATGTGGCATAACATGAGCTCCTGCGTAACAAAAATTACCAAAGAGGTTTCTAGGGAGTCCAAAGGTTGTGGACCTCCACAGAAAGAGACTTGATGGTGGAATGATGAAGTACATAAGGCTATTAAATTGAAAAGGGAGATCTATAGGAGCTTGCCCAAATCTCGAGATGATGCGAAATTCCAGAGATACAAGCAAGCAAAGAAAGAAGCTAAAAAGGTTGTTCAGGAGGCAAAGTCTAGATACTTTGATGATATTTATAAGAAGCTGGACACAATAGAAGGGGAAAAGTATATATGAAATGGCTCGTATTAGAGAAAGGAAAGGAAAGGAATATACTTGAGTCAAGTAAAATGCATTAAGAATGAAGATGGTAGAGTGCTGGTGAAGGATGATGATACCAAGAACCAATGGAGAAATTACTTCCATAAGCTTTTCAATGGAGATACTGCAAATAATGTTAGAGACCCGTGTGACATGAATATAAGAGATATCATTTACACACGACGAGTTTCATTATTTGAGGTCAAGAATGCTTTGAAAAAGATGAAAATGAGAAAGACATGCGGACCAGACGATATTCCCATCGATGTATGGATGAGTATGGGGATGGAGTTATGTGGTTAACAAAGTTCTTTAACAAGATCATGAAGACCAATAAGATGCCGGATGAGTGGAGAATAGTACTATAGTCCCCATCTACAAGAACAAAGGTGATGTTCAGAGCTGCACAAATTACAGAGGTATCAAGTTGATGAGTCACACAATGAAGCTTTGGGAGAGGATTATTGAGCAGAGGCTAAGATCTATAACACAGATATCAAACAACCAATTTGGTTTCATGCCTGGAAGATCAACAACAAATACTATTTTTCTGATAAGGAGGCTTATGGAGAAGTATAGAGAAAGCAAAAGAGATCTTCATATGATGTTTATTGATTTGAAAAAGACTTTTGATCGAGTACCCATAGAAGTGTTGTGGATGGCTTTGAAGAAAAAGGATGTGCCAATCTAATACATTGACTTGATTAAAGACATGTATAATAGCTCTAATGCAAGTGTGAAGACTCTTGGAGGGGAGACATCAACTTTTCCTATCATAGTTGGGGTACACCAAGGATCCACACTCAAGCCATATATGTTCGTTCTTGTTATGGATGAGTTCACAAAGAATGTTCATGATGATATTCCTTGGTGTATGTTATTTGCAGATGATATCGTATTGATTGACGAAACTAAAGATGGATCGAATGATAAAGTTGAACTTTAGAGAAATACATTAGAATCAAATGGATTGATAATTAGTAGGAGCAAAACTGAGTATATGCTTTACAATTTCAACCAATCTCGCAGTGTGAAATGGTGGAGCCAAGTTGGACGGAGTAGATATACCAAAATGTGATAAAGTTCGTTACTTGGGCTCTATTATTCACATAGATGGGGATGTCCAAGATGCGTTTGTCACGAGTATTATGTGATCGGAAGATCCCTCTCAGGTTAAAAAGTAAGTTTTATAGAACAGCTATACGGCCAGCCGTGCTCTATAGGAGTGAATGTTGGTCGGTGAAGCAAGGTCTCAACAAGATGAACGTGGCTGAAATGCGTATGCTGAGATGGATGTGTGGGAAGACAAGAAAAGACCGCTTGAGAAATGATTATATCGGGACTAAAGTGGGGGTGGCGAGCATTAAGGACAAGTTGTGCGAGGGCCGACTCAGATAGTATCTTAGTTATCAAGGCGCCCGCCTAAGCGCCCCAAACTAGGCGTAGCCTATTACATGCTTTATGTGGGCATCTAAGGCCTTTTCGGGTCAAATTAACCCATTTAACGGTTAAATTAGCATGGTTCAAATTTGGATTTGGTCAAATTAGACCATCTTGAGTCAATTTATGGTTGAAACAGGTCTGATTTAGGCAAAATCAGGTCAAATTTTGGAAAATTAGGGGAAAACAGCTCTGATTTGGGTCAAATTGGTAAGTCATCATAGCTTGTTTGTTAAAAAAAATTACTACCTTATATGTCTGTTGTTCTTGCCTCTTTTTCTCTTCTTTTTTATCCTTTCTCCTGCATTTTATTCTTAAATCCTACTGCTGCTGCGTTTTTTTTTGGTGAGTTATTTCTCCTATATCCCCTCCTAAATCTTACTACTGCTGTTTTTTTATTATTATAAATTCTGTTTTCTTCTAATCCTCTTTTACATCACCTATGCTTCGAAATGTTGCTGATGTTGTACTTTCTATTTTCCTCTTTTACATCACCTGTTCCTCATGATGTTCCTGCTGTTGTTAATAATTCTTTTCTTTTCTTTCCCATCCTCTGTTTCCTCTCTATTGAGTTACAACCTCTTCCGACCCTCTTTTTCCTATTTTCTTTTATTTCTTTTCTACATCTCCTGCTCCAATTGTTGTTGCAGGCTTGTTGATATTACTTCCCTTTTTTCTTCCTACTACATCTCCTGCTACTGCTGTCATAGCCTCATTCTGCCCTCTTTTTATGTTTCCAATATGGTATTATATGTAGTATATATGTATAATAAGAAGCAAATTATCATACTGAAAAAAGTACAAAAATAAAAAAACGCCCAGAACAGCCTAGGCGGGCTAGGCGCCCCTTGGGACATGCTGACCGCCTAGCTGCCTTGACAACTATGGATGATATGGACATGTGCAACGCAGACCGTCTAATGTGCCTATACGAAACAATGCTATTGAGTCAAGCACAGTTAATAGAAGAAGAGGAAGGCCTAAATTAACATGGGATGAGCTTATAAAGAGAGATTTTGAATCTCTACATCTCGACCAGAATATGACCCATGATAGAGCTGAATGGAAACAAAGGATCCATGTAGCCGACCCCAACATAGTTGAGACTGAGGCTTAGATGATGATCATGATGTTTAGTTCTGTATTGTGTAATCAGGGAGTTGTGCTTCTCTCTACTTCCTGTATTGTTAGTTTGTATGATGTCCATTTAACATTAAGTAGTAAAAATTATAATCTAAACCACAATAAACTGCATTCTATTTTTGTTTTATGCAGAAACAATGTAAAACTAACCATGCCTAAACTGGATACATCTGGTTTTTGTACCAAATATTTTATCTCTAACCAAACAAGCCCTCAAAGACTCAGACTCTGTTACTACTAAGAGAACGTTTGAAGTTACCGTCTTGCATCGGATGCAATTGCAAGCTTGTCTCCATTTGATTTCACCAATTGGCACGTGATGAACAGAACGAAGAGCTGACTAGAAAATACATGCACAGACTGTCTTCCCTTTTCTAGAGCTCTTATCTGGATATTCTAAATTAGTAACGGCCAGGTTTTTCTTAATGTTTCTTTTGGACTGTACTGCTTCAGGTCCAAAACGATGATGGAGCTGTCTTCTTCCCTATAGATCACCAGCTCTTCAATAAAAAATGTGCATTTCTGGATACAAGCAAAGAATTGGAGGCAGCACTACAAGCAGCACCTAAGGAAGCCCTCCTTTGCATTGGTGCTGCAGTTCAAACGGCACGTTATTGGTTTTTCCTTTTCTGATGATTTCCTCAGAGTTGCATGTTTATGTTGGAATAACCCCTGGAGCTTCTTCTCTGTGCCACAGGTTCTGTTGCTGACTGGAAAATCTTCAGAGCTAGAAAATGGCCAAAAGATAAATGTTCGATTGTACAACTGCCCAGATTCACTGATCACCTTGAAGAGTTTAAAAGCTGCCTCTATTGGTAACCTCGTTGCTAAGTTTCACTGCAATAACTTCATAGAAATGACTGATTATGGAAATATGATTGCAGGCAGGTTGGTATCTGTTCGTGGGACTGTAGTCAAAGTCAGCACAGTGAAGCCTTTAGTAACCCAAATGGATTTTGCTTGTGGAAAATGTCGCACTACCATCAGTCGCACATTTCCAGATGGAAAATATTCTCCACCAACAGCGTGTGCTTTTCAGAGTTGTAAAAGCAAGACTTTTGCTCCAATTAGGTCTACTGCCCGGCCTATTGATTTTCAAAAGATAAGGAAGGGTCTCACATTTAAAGCTTATCTCTAAGAGTCATGTACATTTATTGCACTGTGAAAAATTATAGCTAATTACCATTTCTTATCATAGGTTGCAGGAGCTATTGAAAGCTGAATCTCATGAAGAAGGACGAGTACCTCGCACTGTGGAATGTGAACTGACAGAAGACCTTGTTGATTCCTGCATACCGGGTGACGTCGTAACTGTTATAGGTGTTGTAAAAGTGATAAACAACTATATGGATGTTGGAGGAGGTATCATAATTCTCTTTTAGTTATGGCACTTTCTGTTAATATTTAGTGCGACATAATCCTTTTACGTCTTGTTTCTCGTGTTGTATGCATAAAAGCTTTATCCTACCACGTCTCGCAACCTTGGAAGCCTTTTATTCGCATTCTATACTTATAAGTATAGACCCATAAAGGGGCACGACCTGTTTGGTGGAGTGTGGCCACATTCCGTGTTTTTAGAGTGTTAACAAAAGAACTGCACCCAAAATTGCACGTGCTGATTTATCTCATGTATTACACGGTTCAGTATAAATATTACGAACGAACTACATCATTGTAATTACAAACGCATCCAAACAAAACGTTTAGTCATGAATTCATTCCAACCAAACAAAGCCCAGGAACAAGCACACGTTGATTTCGTACTCTTAAACGTTGGACATCAAATGAAGTTTTGAACACTCACATGGCAGCTTCAAATTATATTTTGAATTCTGTCATGGTTCAGTAGTTTTTTGCAGTGTTTTAAAAAGCGTCCTAGGCGGCCGCTTAAGCGGCCGCTTAACCGCCACAAGGTGATGGCCGATGAAAATGTGCCATAAGCGCCGCTTGAGTGGATTTGAGAAAAGCGGCCGCTTTTTGCCCGCTTAACCCGCTTTTTGCCTGCTTTTCTAAAAAACTGTTGTAAGCATATAACATTAAGTACATTATGTGCCCCGATTAATATTGACTATAATATATTAAATTAGCATACATTAAATGTTCTATGATATACCTAGTTCCAATTTAGAATGCATACTTTGTATGTAAGCTGTAATGATATGGTACTTTTGTGATGTATCCAAGTATATTATAGGTAACGATTTTCTAATTTAGAATGCATACTTTGATTAAATGTACTGCTGTAATGTATGACTATTTGATGATGTGCAAATGTAACAATATGTTTGTAAGCTAGCTATGATAGGTTTATTGTTTACTGTTTTGCTATGTAAACATGTGATACAAAATTGTTGTTGCATCTTGTATATACACTAATTATTTTATGTGTAGGGTGCTTTATCTATGACAAATATATTGTTTACTATATTATATAGATACAATCATTGTTGTATTGTTGTGTTATAAACTATTTGGGTGTTTTATTTTGTCTTGTACAATGTTTAGATATGTATAAAAAATTCAAAAATATAATATTTATATACATATGTATCTAATTTTGCATAAAAGTTTATAGGAATTGGAAATCCGCTTTTCTAAAAAGCGCCCGCTTAATCGCCCGCGTGGCGATTAATCGGCTACAAGGTCTCGTCCGCACGCTTCCCGCTTTGCGCTTTTTAAAACCTTGGTTTTTGTAGGAATTCCAAATGAGGGTTTACATGTTGGACATGTAGAAGAGAGTCATTGTTCATAGAGTAATGAATTTGTCAAATGGATATAGTATTGACCCTAAAAGGAAGAAATTTGGCATACAGGAGAAAGGAGGAATTAAGCTCCCAATAAATATGGCCAACAACAGAAAGACTTTTATTATCAACTACTCCCGAAAGGATCATATTTGCTTTTAAAGTGGAAGTACAGAAGAGTGTCACTGTTCATAGAGTAATAAATCAGTCAATTGCATATAAGGTTTGACCCTAAAAGGAAGAAATTTCCCATGTAGGATTATACTGCCAAATGCCAATAGAGAATGCGATCACTCATACAGTAGAAAGCCATTCCCATGAAAGTTATTAGTCATGCTTCATAACAAAGATAGTAGCATGTAATGGTCTATTAGCCAAATAGATACAAAGGGTGTGGTAGCCAAAAAAAAAGTGTATTCAAGATGAAACATGAACCCAACCCAAGAGAAGACATAGAACCAAGTACACATCTACAAAGAAAGGCATATGGGAGATGAACCCAGAGACTGAACGTCAAGGCGAGAAGGTTTGGAAAAGTATTTATAAGAAAATAGTAACCTATAAATGATATACATGCCAAATAGATACATAGTTGTCGTAGCCAAAAAATGTATATTCAAGAAGAAACATGTGCCTAACTCAAGAGAAGACATAGAACCAAATAGACATCCACATAAAAGTCCAAAAGCGCATAAAAATGAACGTAGAAAAGAAGAAAATTTCGAGAGAAGGTTCTAACAACCCCTCACCAACCTCAAGGATACACTATTTCGGTATTATCCATAAGTGATATTTATGGCGGACCTAGTCTTCTTACTCTACTTAAATTAAGGATATGTATTACTATAGTTATGGTAATGAAAAAATCCTTAAGATTGAAAAAATGTACATATTGAATAGAAGACAAAACTAAAAATGTGAGCGCATCTGAGTGCGGGATAAGTCAATGAAAAATGAGTGTAATGAAATAGTGTGTTGATAGTATGTCTTAAACTCTCTGTGAAGAAAAGAATTAGGGTACTGCTATGCAACGTGTGTGAGAGGAGGAATATGCTACCTCTCCTTTTATAATAACTCAATTGGGAAATTTACATAAGAGTCCAACAGTAAAGATAAATGACATAATGAAATACTAAGAATATAAAACAACTATATTAACACTCTCCCTCAAGTTGGAGTGTCTACATCATGTATGCCCAGCTTGCAACTAAGACTCCAAAACATAGCTGGACCCAGCGGCTTTGTAAGAACATCAACGAGTTGATTTTCAGATCTGACATGAGGAGTCACCACTTTCCCATTCTCCATTTGATCTGTGATAGCATGACAATCAACTTCTATATGTTTAGTGCGTCCATGGAAAATCGAATTTTTGGCAATATAGATAGCTGCTTCATTATCACATTCTGAGCTCTATAGGAGATGTCACAGGAATTTGAAATTCAGAAAACACAGACTGGGCCCACTGTAAATCACAACAAGCACGAGCCATTGCTCTGTACTCAAATTCCGTGCTAGAACGAGCCACAACATTTTGCTTCTTGCTCTTCCAGGTGATAAAATGATTTCCTAGAAAAGTACAATACCCATATACAGACCTCCTGCCATTTAGGTTACCAGCCCAATTTGCATATGCATAGTCAGTAAGAACCATAGTAGATGGAGGAGTTTTAGGTCTATTGTATGTGATACCTTTTCCATGAGCTCCTTTCAGATACCTCAAAATGCGACAGACTGCTGTCCAACGTGAGTACTTTGGTAAGCTCATATGCTGACTCACCACTCCTACTGCAAATGAAATGTTAGGACGAGTCACTGTCAAATATATCAACTTACCAACAATCTTCGTATAATATCCTGGATCAGAATAATCAATATAATCAACATTTTTCTTTACATGATAGTCCATAGGAGTAGACATAGGCTTGGATGCACGCTTCCCTGTCTCATGAAGTAGATCCAGTTAATATTTTCTTTGAGGCAAATTAGTACCTATATGAGAGCGAAGTACTTCAATGCCTAGAAAATATCTCAATTTCCCCAGTTTTTGTATGAAAGTGCTTATGCAATCCATCCTTCACATTAGATATGCCTACTGAATCACTACCAGTGATAACAATATCATCAAAGGAATGGTCGATCACAGAACGTGAGAAGCCCATTTGTAAAAAAATAGCACTGAACTTGTCAAACCAGGCTTGAGGAGACTGCTTCAACCCATAAATGACTTTCTTCAATCTACACACCTTCTGACACTCCCCCTGAGCAGCAAAACCTGGAGGTTGCTCCATATATACTTCTTCCTGTAGATCACCATGTAGAAAGGCATTTTTGACATCAAGTTGAAAAAGTGGCCAGTCAAAGGTGGTAGCCAGAGAGATAATAATTCTCAAAGAATTAAGACGAGCCATAGGTGAGAAGGTTTCAAAGAAATCAACACCATATGTCTGAGTTTATCCTTTCGCCACCAATCTAGCTTGAATTGGAACACATCCGACCAAAATCTCTTAAGAACATTGGATTGGAGCATGATCGTCCTGGTAATATCAAGAAGATGACGATTTTTCCTCTTAGCTATCCCATTCTGTTGAGGGGTATGAGGACAGGACGTACGATGTACCATTCCAACTGAACTACAAAAACCAGCCATAGCATGTTGAACATATTCCAAAGCATTATTAGGCTAGAGAATTTTAATATTGCAATCAAATTGAACCTTTATTTCTTGATGAAAATGTTTGATAATAAACAACATTGACTCATGACTCTTCAACAGATAGATCCATGTCATACGAGAAAAATCATCGACGAAAAAAGTAAAATATCAAAAACCATTATAACTGCTTTCTTTTATAGGACCCCAGACATCACTGTAAACTAAATAAAAGGGACGAAGAGCCCACTTATTGACACGACTTGGGTAAGACATCCTATGATGTTTCCCAAATTGACAGGACTGACACTCTAAAGAGGACACTTATGATAAATTTGGTTCTAACTTTCGCAGACTCTCCAGAGAAGGATGACCATATATGTAGCGCCACAGTAAGGGAAAACCGCTCAACAAGAGAGCAGGAGCCGGAGTAGCAGGTACTTGACGAGGCAGACTTGCACCATGAAAAAGGTAGAGATCACCTTTCCTAGGCCCCCACCAATCTTCCTGATACTCTTGAGATCCTGTAATACAAAACAAGAAGGACCGAACGTCACTGCACATTTCACAGTATCAATTAATTTTGCTACAGTAAGAAGATTGAATGGAAATTCAGGCACAAAATGTAGAGATCTAAGGTCAATCTTAGGAGTAAGAGAAACAGATCTACTGGCTAATACTTTCAGCAGCGATCCATCAACTAATGTCACAGGATGATGCGGGGTATCCGAGTCAATTGAGTGAAGCAGTTTCCTCATACCAGTCATATGCTGCGAAGCTCCAGAATCAACCACCTAGGAAGGAGAAGAACTGGAAGCCAGCTAAAGAAGAAGCTGGATTACCAGTTGTAGAGGCCAAGTTAGCTGAAGGATGCTCCCATGTTCAGATAATGAGTGGACAAAATAATCTGTCATATTCTTCCTTCGTGAGAGTGATTCCAGAGGCTCCAGAAGTAGATGCATAATTAGTAGTGGTAGCAGGAGGTTCAGACGAGTCATTGCCTCTAGTAAAGTAGGCTGTCCCAGCAGGTGGCACAACTGGTCTTCCATGTTTCTTCCAACACTTCTCAACCGTATGTCCCGGACGACCACAAAAGGTACATTTGGGCATGGTGGACCCTCCTCGTCCAACACATGTATGTCTCTAACTGCAACAACAATGGATGCTTGAGACTCACCAAAGGAAGGAGCCACAGTGGCTTGCACATGTTCAAAGTTGGATTGCATAATCCTGGAGTAGGCTTCCTCCAAGCTAGGAAGTTTATCAACAACTAGAATAACACTTCGTCCAGAACTGAAAGGACTTAGCCCAGATAAGAATTTGGCAGTAACCAGGTCATCTCCATCTTTGATCTGCTCCTGAATAATAATCAGATGATAAAAGCTCAACTCTTGAGCAATAGACTGAATTATCCCAAAGTATTCCTCTAATAATCTGTCTCCCTGTCGCTCTGCAAAGAGACAATCATATATCATGAATTGACGCATGACATTCTTCTCTTCAGAGTAGTGCTTCTTAACAACATCCCAAATTTCTTTCGCAGTGGAGTAGAACATGAACCTAGCATCAATACCAGGTTCCATACTCCCCCACAACCATGTTTTTACTAGGCTGTTATTACGCTTCCACTTTGTGCAAAGAGACGATAATATATCATGAATTGATGCAGGACATTCTTTTTTTGAGAGTAGTGCTTCTTAACAACATCCCAGATTTCTCTCACAGTGGAGTAGAACATGAACCTAGCGGCAATACCAGGCTCCATACTCCCCCACAACCATGTTTTTACCAGGCTTTTATTACGCTTCCACTCTGCATACCCCTTGTCAGTGGCGGCTGGAAGATCGGAATCCACATGCTTTGCCTTATCTCTGGATTCTAACACTGTGTCGACAACATTCATCCATAACAGAAAATTCTTCCCATTCTGCTTGATAGAAGGAATTAGTGACACCTTGTTGTAGACGAAAGAAGCTTTATTGCCCTCCATTATTCAGCTGTGATAAGGAGACAGAGACATACACGTCCCGCAGAGGAAGGATGTGACGGGAAGATATGCAATCACGTTGAGGAAGGGGTGACAGAGAGATACATGTCACCCAAATATAGATGAGATGATACGTTTCTGACGCATCAACAACCTCCAAGCGAATATTTCCTAATCACACACGGAGGAGATGTGGTCAGGAAATTTCTACGTAGATGCGGACTGCTCGACTTGGACTTTTAGAATTCCGTCGTAGAGATCCGAAGTTGCCCGCTCCTTCTGGCTGAAAATCCGGCCTCATGCAACCTCCCCCTGCCTAAAGGAGGGCTGCCCAGCGGCTGTCGGCCGACTGCCTGGAGGCGGCACCCTGCTGCCCGACGACGGTCTGCTGTCGGCTACAGTTCGTTGGTGGCGGCGGCCTGCCCTGGTTAGGGTTAGGGCCGACAGCGTGAATTAGGGTGCTGCTATGCGGCGTGCGTGAGAGGAGCAATATGCTACCTCTCCTTTTATAATAACTCACTTGGGAAATTTACATAAGAGTCCAACAGTAACGATAAATGCAATGTTTTAAAAAACGTTAAGCGGTAAGCGTACAGTAAGCGGGCGATTTTGAAAAAACGGGTTTCAATTTTCTATGTACTTTATGCAAAATTACACATATGTATACAAATATTATATTTTTAGGAAATTTTATATATATCTAAACACCTACAGAATAATATAAAACACCCAAATAGTTTATAACACAAGTAAAAAATTATGATTGAACAAATACAAATAAATTACATAAATTTAAGACATTAAACAATAGACTTATTGTATGTTTACATAGCTCAACTTTAAACAATTGACTTATCATATCAGTAGACACAGGCTACAACAATATTCTGATCATCAAAATCAGCAATAGATTAGTGTTTAATACAAGAGAAGTAAGATATTAGGTGATTGATGAACATAAACGTAGTTACACAGTACTTCAGAGCATAACTCATTACAAAAAAGTCTCACAAAAACAAAATACATACTTGTAGAAGATATAGATTATGCAAACAACAAATAATGACATACATAACTATATACAACCAGGGATATGACTATTATACCTCAATTTACAGACTTTAGCATACATATAGATAGGTAGAAAAGTCGATTAGGAACAAGTCCAGTAAATTATGGGCCTTTTTGGGGTCCAGCTGGACGTTTTTTTCCTTTCCAAAAAGGGGTTAAAGCGGGCGATTTTTATCCCCTCTAAGCGGCTGATTAATCGGGAAAATCAGGCATTAAGCGGGAGATTTAATCTAAAACGTGTAACCAACGATTTTGGGGAAATCGAGCGGCCGGAGTGCTGGGCCGATTAAGTGGCCACTCAGGCCAATTTTCATTTCACTGGATAAATGACATAATGAAATACTAAAAATGTAAAACAACTATATTAACACTCTCAAAGGCTTTGTTGATGATTTAAATGTCTACACCGAGCCTCGACATTGTTGGGATGCATTTTGGGCACCTACAAGTGCATTTACAGTCATACACCAGATCATATACACTATGCTTGGACTGTATTTGGTAAGGGGAAACACATGGGTATTTACGGTCCAACTGGACCGTAAATGTTGCTGCAATAATTTTTACATATTATCTAGGGACTGTATACACTCTAGTAGGACCCTAAACACAGCTGAAAAAGAATTATATGACTTTAGATATGGGTCCTATTCTTATAAACAAACCCCAACTCACCCGCAGTTTGAAGAGCAACAAAGAGACATCAACAGACTTCGATTTTCGAAGACCCAAAGCCATAGACGGAGGGCTTCCCTTAGGGTTTCAAGCCTCTAAGAGCTCCTCTCCCAAGCATCATTCTTCTTCCACGACTGGCTTTTGGTTGTCAAACGGGATTGGGTTCTTCTCTCTTGTGTAATCATCCTCTTTGTAGTTCTCTCCATCAATAATATCATCTTTGCCAGTGAATGTACTCTCTTACATTGGGAATTAGCCATACCACTATAAATCTTATCTTTGTGGGTGCTTGCTTGCTTCGTCGTTGATCTTCGTCATATGTTTTTGGATTGGATTACTTGTTCTCACGCTTCCGCATACCCGCAACAAGCTCGTTGGGCCTTGTAGTTTGGGTCTCCCTTCACCACCATATCCCACAAATGGTAGGCGAGCAAGTTAAACCATCGGGTCTCTACCATGACGTCGAAGTACTGCATTGAGAAGTTCAATCACTTGAAGAGCTTCTCTCTTTGGCAAGGCAAGTGTGAATTACTCACACTAGTAGTCCAAAAAGCTCTTCTTGGAAAGGAGAAGAAAATCCAAGACGAATGACCAAGTGGGAGGAGATTGATCAAAAGGCTTGTACATTTATCTTCCTCTGCTTAAGAGGATGAAGTCCTCCATGAGGTCTCTATATTTAGACCGCCAAAGAAGTTTGGGATGAACTCAAAGCACTTTACATGAAGTCCATCACCAATGAGCTTGCGCTAAAAAAGCGCCTTTTCATGCTTTGCACGGAAGAAGACTGTTCCCTGACGACTCTTCTCAATGAGTTCAATGAAATCATCCACAACCTTGGGCAAATTAATGTGAATACAAAGGACAAGGAACGAAGGTACTGATCCGAGTATTGGCGGTTCTACGTACATAGGGAGGGGTTCAGAGGGGGGGAAGGGGAGGGTAAGCCGACAATTTTGTTGCTTTGCACCCTTCCACCATCCTACAAGAATTTTTGGGATATGATGATATTTTGGAAGTCAAAGACTCTCACTGCATGAAGTGAAAATGGCTTTGACGTCTCAATCAAAATTAGTGAAGGATCTTACCTCATTAAAAGTAGTAGGTGAAGCGTTGGTCGCTAAAGGACGGGAGTGTCCAGTCCACGTGACAAAGACCTTGAAAGTTCAAAGCCAAAGTAGAACAAGTCAAAGTCATGTCAAACAAAAAGGCGCAACTTCGCAAAAAAACATGTCATATCCGGGATGAATGCTACATGTTGAAAAAAAGCAAAAGCCTGAGAATTCAAATAACTCATGCAAAGGTGGCTCACATAGGTTCTGAAAATGGCGACTACGTTCTTGATTCATCGTCGTCCTAAGACTACAAGAAGGATTGGGTTCTTGATACCAAGGAATGAGGTTTCGGCGAAATCACCGAAATTTCGCCCCAAAATACCGATTTCAGTAGCATCTGGTACCGAAACATGCGACTATACCGATTTCAATCGAAACTGGCAACAAGATTGCATTTATCGAAATTTCGACAAAAAATTCGACGGTTTCGATGAATTTCGCCAATTTCGAGGTTTTTTGTACACAAATTGAAAAATTTCGATGGAAATTTTGATGGAAGTTTCGATAATTGCAATCCTTTATGTTATTGTTGTTTTTTGAATAGGACTAAAGGGGGATTGGGGTTATTTCACCATTTATTACTCATGCATAGCATATACCTATAATATATCATAATTACATTGCATTCCCTAATATTTGCTACTCAAATTATCAAATACTAATACGATGCATGCTTTATGCTATATTTTATTTTCTTCAATGCGGACAACATGTATCCTAGTGGTGGTTTATTAGACAATGAGGGTCCTAGGAAGCCAAATACACCAAAAAATAATGATTTTACTTGGAAACATTGCATTAATGTTCTTAGGGCCAATGAAATGGTTGACTGTCGAGTCAATATCAACAACAAACTATCAACCCAAGTAAAATGTGTGGGGGACGCCCTACATATCAAATATGTGATGTTATAGCACAAATAAGTACATGCATGTATATAGCTCATAACTGCAAAATTACATAACTTAATTCCTACATTTTGTCATCGAAATCCTTCATCGAAATCCTCAATAAACAGGACAGTTCCCTTACCTCCCACATGAAGGACCCCTCCCTAACCTACCCCCACATAAAATTTTATTGCATAAAACAATGCATTTAGGTGTAGAGATCACGCCTGTAAAATTTCATAAATTAATTCGTTCATTTTGGCGTCGAAACGGGCACAATTGCATTTATCGAAATTTTTGTCGAAATTTCCATAAATTTCGGTTTCCGTGCTGTCGAAACGGTATCGAAATCGGATACCTTATTCCTTGCTTGATACTACACGACTGAGTGTAAGGATTATTTATGTTGAGAATGATAAGATGGGGAAATAACCTTGTATGTGTTATAGTAGAATAACAACCCTCTCCTATAAATAGAATAAGGGAGAAGAGCACAGACCTAAGTAAAACCCTATGGGACAAGACACACTTGGGCCCATATATAAACAGGCTCAAATAACTGTCAACTAGACTCTCTTATACCCCATAAGCTGGAGCTTAGGAGAATCCCGAGTCATCTTGCAAACAAACAAACTAAATGTAGCGGAAAAAGGATAAATCGACCCCACACAAGAATAACTCAAACACTCAAGTACTCCCCTTCAAGTAAATAATCCGAAGTAGGTCGAAGACAGGTCACAAACATGTAGTAGAAGCTTCTTGATCAAAAGGATATGGCATATGAAGTAGTAAACAACAACTGGTAGGCCTTAGTGTCTTCATCATAGTCGCTATCCTCGCAGCTCAGAGAGTGCTGAGTCATAACAGTAGTAGTCAACATGCATAAGAAGCACGGACAGGTCAACGTGCAAACAGAGCACGAACAAGCTAGAGAGTGCTATTACACAACAACGAAATGTCGACATGCAAATAAAGCAAGAACGAATAACAAAATAGTAGAGACGACGTAGCATGATAGAAGACCACATGCAGAAATCACTAAGCAACAACAAACTTCAAAATATGTATAGTAGCAAAAATGAAGCTCTATAGACAAAGCTCTCTAAAAGCATGCAACAATAGAAGGATTCATATAGCAACAAAACCAACACCACTTAATAGCAAAAATAGCATAGAAATCCATATAGATAGCAATAGAAACAAATTCTTTTTTTCTTCATCTCTCCTCCATCTCATTTCTTCCCTCGACTCATCTTCTGTATTCTCCCCTTCCATGTCAACCACGAAAAGAATCAAGAGAGTGTTGGAGTGGAAAATCATTTACAATGGTAGAGGTAAGGATATTTAGGCAAATATGTGAAGGAGAGCGACCGATAAATTGAGTGGAAGTGGTACATGACCCGATTACATATATTCGGATAGGGAAATAAATGGTTCTTTGTGCGACCTGAAAAGGCAGATTTATTCGATCCTTAGGGTAAAAAATCGGATCCGATTAGCAAAAGGCATATTATATGTAGGGAGTCGAAATATTGAGGGAGAAAACTATATTATGTAGGGATGTCCGTAGCAACAAATAGCAGTGGGGAGCTGAAATTAAGGTGGGAAGCAGTGGGCAGAGAGGTGTGTAATGGCAGGTTTGTGAGTGGAATAGAGACTGTTGGCTGTTGTGGTGGGTAGCAAGGAAGGAGGGAGGGTGGTGGCGACCGCAGGAGAGAGTAGGTGGCGACAACGACAAGTAGTAAGGAGTAGGTAGCACTGACGGCGGATGGTTGGCAGGTAGCAAGCAGTGGTGATGGCTGTGAAATGGGGCAAGGCAAGGTTCAAACAGGGGTCAAGGGTGATTATAGCCGGGTTCATCAGTCACGTAGGGCGCATGGGCAACTATATCTAGGAGGGAAAAAGGAAACGCTAAGGGGGCATCATCAGTCAGAGGTCAGGGCGGGGGGCGGGCATCCAGGGCCCAGTGGCAGTGGCAGAAAGACGCCAGGGAGGCGGACTAGTGATTGTTGAGCAGGGAGTTATGTGATTGAGAGCCGCAGACGGCAGTCCCTGCGGGTAGCCAAGTACCACCACTGGCGTCGTCCGCCCGCAAGGGGCGCTCCTTTCTGTTCTCGTTCTCATGTAGGGTGGCGCGGGACCGACTGCTTTGATACCTTGTTGAGAAAGATATAATGGGGAAATACCCCTTTGTGTGTTATGATAGAAGAACAACTCCCTCTCTTATAAATAGGATAAGGGGGAAGCGAACAAACTCAAGTAAAACCCTAATGGGCCAAGACACACTTGGACTAGACCTGTCAAGCAGGTGGGTGAGTTGAATTTTGGTTGGGTAATTGCGGGTGCGAGTTATAAAAACTCAATGTTAAACGGGTCGAGCAATAGCACAACCAAACTTGATCCAGCAGGTTGCAAGTCGACCTACGAGTGCCGTATAATGTGTGCAATAGAAAAATATTGCTAGTTGCTGCTCTACAATAAAATGCAGAATGGTTCATTAATTTTTTTAGTGCAAATATAGGTAAAAGAGCAAGAATCCATTCTTTTTGGTGTGGAACACAACGTAATACTTGTTTCTTTGTTTGAACATAAAATTGTAAGAGAAAAAAAGAAAACAAACCAACTCTGCAATGTCAAATCAAACAAATAAATGATATAGATGTTGCACATAGCATAATATATCACCATAGCAACACTATTTTTATCGAATGTTAGAAATTCTTAATATATTTTGTGCTTAGGACTATCTAGTGCAAAAAGTGAATATGAAGAGAATATAATTGTTGCGGTTGAATATAAAACATGCAACACAATATAAGTTCATTAACAAAACAACAATATAGAACATAACTATTTTGTTTCCATTAGCTTAACAATTAGCAAAACATATCAATCATGCCCTTTAAGACTTTGTCGTTTTATACTACATACATTACACACCATCCATTTAGTTGCTTGATATATGTGTGGGTGTGGCATGTCTGAAGAGTCATACAAGTACTATTTATATTAATATATTTATTTTAGTTAATTGGATCACTTGTGGGTGCGCGCGGGTCACCTGTGAAACCTGCTAACTAAATGTGTGGCTATGGGTTTGGGTGAGTTCTAGCGAGTGGCATATTTCATCACCCAAACCTAACTTACATGTGTCGACCCGTGGGTGCTCACGGATTTTGATCCAATTTGATAGGTCTAACATGAGCCCATATATAAATAAACTCAAATAATCTCATTGACAAGACTTTAATTATTTCTTTACCATGAGTCTCATCAAGATGAATATATCCTTATGGGTGATAATCATCTTTGTAAGACGATTGGTGTTGGGTGTTGGCAGTGAAGACCAAGATGTTTGGGATGAAGGGAGTGAGAATTTCACACAAACTATACATCTTGTAATGTTCCACTATATTGAGCTTTGCAACAGTTACAACTTAATCTAAAGACACCACAAGGCTTTGGCATTCACGTTTGGGACACATGTCTGAGAAAGGGATGGTGTTTCTAAGAAAGAGAAGGTTGTTGTATGGTAAAAACATTAGAAAGTTAGATTTTTGCGAGCATTATGTTATGGGAAAGGCCATATGCAATAACTTTGACACGACAATTCACTCTTCCAGAGATGCTCTAATTAATGTTTACATGATCTATGGCTCCCCTCTTGTGTTTCTTTTGAAGGTGGTTCTAGATTCATGATCACCTTCATTGACAATTGCACAATGAATGTCTAGGTTTATTTTCTTAAAAGCAACGACAAGGCATTCTCTACTTTCAAGCAGTCGAAGGCTCTTTTTGAGAATCAAACCGATAAGAGCATAAAGACTTTTGGGACTAATAACGGCTTAGAGTTCTGTTCTAAGGAATTCAATAATTTCCACTGTGATCATGGGATCAAAAGACACGTACAATGCGTCACACGTCTTAGCAGAACGATGTAGCAGACAGAATGAACAAGACTTTGGAAAAGGCCCGATGCATGCTTCTCAGTATAGGCATGGATCGATTTTTTGAACTGAAGCTATATCAACCTTGTGTTATTTGGTGAACAACTCTTCATCATCTTCTATTAACTTCAAGATCCCTGAAGAAGCTTGGTATGGTAAGTTGTTGACTATTCGAATTTGCGTATATTCGATTGCCTTTCTTATGCTCATTCTAATACTAGCAAATTAGAACTTAGAGCTATCAACTGCATATTCCTTGTAATGCTTCTAGGGTGAAAGGATACCATCTTTAGTGCAATGTTCCTTTTTCACCAAATCTCTTAGTAGAGCACAACATTACTTTTGACAAATTTGCCATGGTGTCTGCTGTGCAAGATACTAATAACTCTTCTACAGGTTCTCTACAAGGCGTCTCATAATAGGTGGAGACCAAAGAAGGTGATAGTTCACATGTTGATGAACAAGGTTCTTCTTCTATGCCAGATTATTAAGTGCTTACTGAAGACAAAGGAGACTCCAGAGAGTTTCTATAATGTAGGAAAAGGCAAAGGCAAATAGAATGTCAAACCACTCCATCACTATGGCTTTGGGGATTCGATGATGATCTATGCCCTGTCCAACGCCGTTGATGTAACGTCCTAGGATTTGAGACCTCAGATAAAATGATCTTAAAAGGAATGGTTGGACTACCCATACTACCAAGGTGAACCTCCTTTTCACGGAGCCCATCACTAAATAACTTTGTGGTTAAGCGTGCTAAGCCCAGAGTAGTACTAGGATGGGTGACCAATCGAGAAGTTTTTCCTGGCTTGCGCGTGAGTGAGGACAAAACGCGTAATTAAGGCTAGTGGTGATCGGTGGGGCCATTCGTCATTCTTGAAACTCTACTATAGCCTTGGGCAGTGGGCCCGAGCATTACAAATGGTATCAGAGCCATAACCCCTATGGTAGGTTATTTTGTGATAGGGAGCTGGGTGTCCATAGACCATTCTGGGCCTGCGCTGAAATGGGGCAATATTATGAGGCCATATAGTTGAGCCTTGATGGGGACGTCAAGAGTCTAAGTGGGGGGAAATTTTAACGTCCTAGGATTTGAGGCCTTTGGACTACCTATACCACCAAGGTGCACCTCCTTTTCAGGGAGCCTATGACTAAAGAACTCTGTGGTTAAGTGTGCTCAACCCAGAGTAGTACTGGGATGGGTGACCAGTCGGGAAGTTTTTCTTGGCTTGCGCGTGAATGAGGACAAAGCGTGCAATTAAGGCTAGTGGTTATTTGTGGGGCTAGTCATTATCCTGAAACTCTACTAGAGCCTTGGGCAGTGGGCTCGGGCATTACAATTGATGTGGATATTAGTGACGAGTCCGTTAATTTCTGTGATGCAATCACATGTAAAAATGCTCCACAATGGATTTGTACAACGAAGGAAGAGATGGAATCTCTTCAAAAGTATCAAACTTGGGAATTGGTGTACCCCCGGAGGCAAGAAAGTAGTGGGCTACAATTGGGTCTATAAGAAGAAAGAAGGTGAAAGATACAAGGCATGCGTTGTTGCAAAAAGCTACAATCAGATTTGTGAACGTATGCTGCAAAGATGCTTGCAATGTAGCGTGTGTGAGGGTTCAAGACCTCTCACCCTTTTATTAATAGAAACTGGAGAAACTACATAGAGGTCCAGCAATATAGAGAAATTACAAATAATAGAATATAAAGAGATATATTAACACTCCCCCTCAAGCTGGAGTTTACACATCGTGTATTTCCAGCTTGTTGCAAAAGCTCTGAAATGTTGCTGGACTCAATGGCTTTGTGAGGACATCTGCAAGTTGATCTTCAGATTTGACATGCGGAGTCACCACATTGCCATTCTTGATCTGATCTCTGATTAAGTGGCAGTCAACCTCTATATGCTTAGTGCGTTCATGGAAGACGAGATTCTTGGCAATGTAGATAGCAGCATGATTGTCACATCTGAGCTCTATGGGAGATGAAACAGAAATCTTTAACTCAGAAAGCACATATTGAACCCACTGCAACTCGCAACTGGAATGAGCCATTGCTCGATACTCAGCCTCCGTGCTTGATCTAGCCACAATATTCTGCTTTTTACTTTTCCAGATGATAAGGTGATTTTCAGAAACGTGCAATACCTAGAAGTAGACCTCCTGTCATTCAGATTACCAGCGCAGTCTGCATCGGCATAACTAGTAAGAATAAGAGTAGATACAGGAGTCTTGGGTCTATAGTAGGCGATCCCCTTACCGGGTGCACCCTTCAAATATCTCAGAATACGGCATACTGCCATCCAGTGTGACTGTAGTGGTGAGCTCATATGCTGACTCACCACACCTACAACAAAAGAAATGTCAGGGCAAGTAACTGTCAGATATATCCGTTTCCCAACAATTTTCATGTAGTATCCTTGGATCTGGATAAGCAGTATCATTAGTCATCTCCTTCACATGATAGTCCATAGGAGTAGACACCGGCTTGGATTCACTCATGCCAGCTTCCTGTAGTAAATCCAACACATATTTCCTCTGAGACAAATTAGTACCTGCATGAGATCTAAGTACTTCAATACCCAAAAAATATCTTAGTTTGCCCAGATCCTTTGTATGAAAGTGCCTCTACAATCCTTCCTTCACACGTGATATGTCTGTAGAATCACTGCCAGTGATGACTATATCATCAACATATACAACATTAATGATGGATCCAACAGAAGAGCTAGAATAAAATAAGGAGTGATCAGTCACAGAATGAGAGAAGCCCATCTGTAGTACAACATCACTGAACTTGTCAAACCAAGTTCTAGGAGATTGTTTCAATCCATAGATGGCTTTCTTCAATCTACACACTTTCTGACACTCCCCCTGAGCAACAAAATTAGGAGGTTTCTTCATGTACCTCTTCTTGTAGATCACCATGGAGAAAGGCATTCTTGACATCAAGCTGAAATAAAGGCCAGTCAAAAGTAGTAGCCAGAGAAATAAGAATCTACACTGCGTTCAGACGAGCCACTGGTGAAAAGGTCTCAAAGAAATCAACTCCATATGTCTGAGTATAACCCTTTGCCACCAGTCTAGCCTTCAACCTCTCAATTGAACCATCTATATTATGTTTTACTGTGAATACCCATTTGCAGCCCACAACATTTTTCCCAGGAGGTAAGTCAATAAGATCCCATGCGTTGTTTTGTAGAAGAGCAGACATTTCCATGTGCATTGCCTGTTTCCATCCAGTATCTTTCATAGCATCAAGATGAGTTCTTAGAATGACCACAAAATCAATCCCAAGAGCAAATGACCGGGCCTGCTTGGATAATTTTGACAAACAACACACATTTGCAATAGGATGTTTAATAGTACAGGAGCGAGTACCTTTGTGAACAACAATGGGAACATCAAGGTCAGATGGTTCTACAGAAATCTCTTGAGTAGAGGAAGATGGGGAAGACTCAAAGAGTGGAGTCGCTACCTCCTTTGGATCCTGCCTGCCTCGTCTACTATAAACATGTTGATATTGTTGAATTAATGTATCACCTGCTGACTGCTCTTCCTGAATTATAGTATAGTCAGGAATGATAGGTGGCACTCTCTCACTGATGTCTGTTGGTGGCACTCTCTCACTTTCACACAATTGCTCCCCCTTACTGGGAACACTCGAGAAATATGGTGTGGATTCATGGAAAGTTACATCCTGAGACACAAACATACAACGGAGACTGGGACAATAGCACTTGTATCCTTTGCTAGTGTTGGAGTACCCAAGAAAAAGAGTCCTAATTGACCTAGGGGATGACTTATCAGCCTTAGGATCAAAATTGTGGACAAATGAAGTACAACCAAACACTCTGAGAGGAACAAGGAAAGGCTGATCTTTTGGACGTAAGACAGAAAATGGAGTACATCCTTGAAGCACCAAAGAGGGTTGCCTGTTGATCAGGAAACATGCAGTAAGTAAAACATCAGACCAGAACCTCTTAGGGACATTGGATTGAAACATAATAGTCCTGGTAAAATCAAGAAGATGAAGATTTTTACGCTCAGCTACCCCATTTTTTTGAGTGTGAGGACATGATGTACGATGAATCATCCCAACGGAGCTACAAAAATCAGCCATAGCACTTTGAACATATTCCAAGGCACTATCAGATTGAAGAATTTTAATATTGCAATCGAATCGAACTTTTATTTCTTAATGAAAATGCTTGACAATGGATAACACATACTCTCGACTCTTTAATAAATAAATCCATGTCATGCGAGAAAAGTCATCCACAAAGGAAATGAAATAGCGAAAACCATTATAACTATTGGTCTTTACAGGACCCCAAACATCACCGTGGACTAACTCAAAGGGACAAGATGCCCGTTTATTGACATGACTGGGATAAGACATTCTATGATGTTTTCACAACTGACATGACTGACACTCTAATGAAGACATTTGAGATAATTCGGGTTCTAACTTTCTCAAGCTCTCCAACGACGGATGTCCATATCTGTAGTGCCACAGTAAGGGAGAACTGCTCAAAAGGATAGTCGGAGCAGGAGCAGATACTTGTCGAGGCAGACTGTCACCATGGAAGAGGTAGAGATCACCTTTCCTAAGCCCCTCCACCAATCGTCCTTATACTCTTGAAATCCTGTAATACAAAGCAAGAAGGCCCAAACGTCACTGTACAGTTCACAATATCAATTAATTTTGCAACAGAGAGAAGATTAAAGGGAAATGCAGGCAATATAGTGAACATATTTGAGATCAATTTTAGGGGTCAGAGAAACAGATCCACTTGCTAACACTCTCCTCACTGAACCATTTGCTATGGTCACAGATTTGTGAGGAATATGTGAGTCAATGGATGAAGTAGTCTCCTCATACCAGTCATATGTTGTGACGCTCCAAAATCAATCACCCATGAAGAAGTTGAACCAGAAGCCAGTAAAGAGGTAGCCTGATTACCAGTGGTAGATGCTAGATTTGCTGAGGAAGAAGATCCCACACTCAGATGCTGTCTAGCCAGAATAAATCTATCATATTCTTCCTTTGTGAATGTGATGCCAGAAGAACCAGAACTTGATGCAGACGACTCAGAAGACTCAACAGTACTCGCATAGTTTGCTGCCCCTACAGGTGGTGCAGCATGTCTACCATGCTTCTTCCAGCATTTCTCAACAGTGTGTCCATGTTTGTTATAGAAGGTGCACTTGGGATGTGCTCCATGTCCTCGTCCCATACCTGTACGACCTCCTCTAACTACAACGGGTACAGATGAATGAGAATCCCCAGAAGGCGAGAATGTTGTAGAATCAACTGGTTCAAAATTTGATTGTAAAATTCTCGAGTAGGCTTCTTCTAGGCTGGGAAGTTTTTCAGATGCGAGGATGATACTACAGGCTGAACTGCATGACGAATTCAGACCAGATAAAAACTTTGCAGTAATCAAGTCATCTCTGTCTTTGACTTTTTTTTTAAAAAATTGGCCATTCTATTCATCCCGTGGCCTGGGCTCGATCCTGGGACCTCTCGCTAACAAACCGAGTGTCTAACCATCTTGGTGTCTTCTATTAGACAGTCACTGTCTTTGACTTGTTCTTGGACAGTCACTGGATGATAGAAGCTCAGTTCCTGAGCAATACCTTGGATCACTCTGAAATATTCTTCTAAAGGCTTGTCTCCCTGTCGTTCGGCGAAGAGGTGATCATATATCATAAACTGACGAAGAGCATTCTTTTCTTGAGAGTAATGCTTCTTCATTGCATCCCATATGTCTTTGGCAGTAGTATAGAATATGAACCTAGTCGCAATACCAAGTTCCATGCTCCCCCATAGCCATGTCTTTACCAGACTATTATGACGCTTCCATTCAACATAGCCTTTGTCAGTAGAAGCAGGAGGATCAGAGTCAACATGCCTTGCCTTATCTCGGGATTCTAACACTGTATGGACAACATTCATCCACAAGAGATAATTTTTCCCGTTAAGCTTGATGGAGGGGATAGGTGACATCTCGTTGTAGATGGTAGATGCCTTGGTGTCCTTCATGATTCAACGGGGCGATAGGGTGACAGAGAGATACACGTCACATAAGGATAGAGAGTGACAGAGAGATACACATCACGTCAAATGATTAGATGCGTTTCTGACGCATCCACAACCCCCAATTGAAAAATTCCCTAATCACACATGGAGGAGATGTGATTAGGAATTTCCTACGTACGGACAGAGCCTCCGGTATGAATTTAATGAGCCGTTTTACGTAAACGCTGCCTTCAGAGTCAACTGGAGGAACTGGGGACTACTGGCAGGCGGTGGGTTTGCTCGGAGCCGAGGGCTACGACGTTGCCCTGATCGACGATTGTTGCGGCCGCACCGCGACAGCTGCCCTCCTAGGCGCCGGCGGCGGCTGTTGCCCGACGGCGGCGGTATGAAAGGAGAGGAGAGAGGGGGGGCGACGCCCTAGATGAACCCTAGGGGCAACCTTGCTTTGATACCATGTGAACGTATGCCGCAAAGCAAAGCTTCTTGCAATGCAGCGCGTCTGAGGTTTCAAGACCTCTGACCTTTTTATTAATAGAAACTAAAAAAATGACATAGAGGTCCAACAATATAGAGAAATTACAAATAATAGAATATAAAGAGATATATTAACAAGATTGAATGCATACATTATAACAAAGTCTTGTCACTAGTAGTCAAGCATAGTTCCATACGGGTGCTTCTTTCCTCGGTAGCCATTGAAGACCTAGACCTGCAATAGCTAGATGTAAAGACAACTTGTTTGCTTAGTGAACTAGAATAAAAGATCTACATGTAACAACAGAGGGTTTTAAAGACAATGAGAGCCATTTGTGCTTGCTCAAGAGGTCACTCTATGAGATGAAGCAATCTCCCAGACAACGTTGTAGGAATTGACTCTTTCATGACGCACAATGGATTTTCCTGGAGTAGCTATTGACACTTGTGTCTACTACAAAGGGCTGGATGGCAATTCCTTTATCTACCTACTGCTAGATGTTGATGATATGTTGATCGCTTCTAGACACACATCTAAGATTGCTAAGGTGAAATGTCTTCTAGGTGGAGAATTTGATATGAAAGACCTATGTGAAGCTAAGAAGATTCTTGGTCTGGAGATTCAAATGGACCGAAAAGATAGAAGGCTTATTCTGACGTTGGAACACTATCGAAAAGGTTCTTCACAAATTCCACATGTTAGATGTGAATCCTGTTTCACCTCCACTAGCCACTCACTTTAGGCTATAGGCTTGCAGTCTCCGCAGTTTGATGAAGAAGAGAGAGATGGCGCATGTACCTTACTCCAATGCCATTGGTAGCACCATGTATGCTATGGTTTGCACTATACTAGAAATCGTTTCCGTAGTCAGTGTGGTTAGTTGTTACATGGCTCATCCCGACAAGGCTCATTGGCGAGCAGTAAAGTGGGTTCTCAGGTATATAAAGGGCAATTTAAACACCTTTAGCCTTTCGTGGAGCTCAAGTCATCACAACAGGGTACATGGATCCAAATTATGCAGGTGACCTCAACAAGAGGAGATCTTAGTTTACATGTTAAGAGTGGGATCAACGACTATTAGTTGGAAAGACACTACGAAGTACTACTGCTCTATCCACTACTAAAGCAGAGTCCACGACAGCCGTGGAAGCCGTGAAGGAAGCTTTATGGCTCAAGGGTTTGAGGAATCAATTGGGCATGAATTAAGAACAAGTCATTGTTCATTGCGACAATCAAAGTGCTATACATCTTAGCAAAGATCAAATGCTCCACGAGTGAATGAAGCACATTGATATATATGGTGGACCTAGTCTCTTTACTCTACTTAAATTAAGGAAATGTATCATGATAGTTCTAGTAATGAAAAATCCTTAAGATTTAAAAGATGTACACATTGAATAATGAACTTAACTAAAAATGTGGGCGCATAATCTGAGTGCTGGATTAAAAGTCAACGAAAAGTGAGGCTAATCAATAGTATGTTGACTGAGTGTTTTAAACTCTCTAGAAAAGCTTTGTTGAATATCCAGACGTCTACCCCAAGACTTAACATCTTTGTGATGCGTTTTGGGCACCTACTAGTCCATTTACGATCATACACCCGATCATATATGATCTGCTTGGACTGTATTTGGTAAGGGGCAATAACATGACTATTTACAGTCCAGCTTGACGGTAAATGTTGCTGCAATGTTTTTTGCAAAATTAGCTAGGGACCATATAAGATCCAATCCGACTGTAAACACGGTCGGAAAAGAATTTGATGACTTTGGGACTTTGGATATGGGTCCTATTGCTATAAATAGCCCCCCCCCCCCACAAAAAAAAAAAAAAAACTCATCCCATTTATGAAGAGCAATGAAAAGACCTTAAGAGACATCATTTTCTGGAGACCTAAAGCGACAGATGGACCTAGGGCTTCAAGCCTCCAAGAGCTCCTCTTCAAGCAACAATTTTCTTCCACGATTGCATTTTGGGTGTTATAGGGGATTGGGTCCTTCTCTCATTGTGTAATCATCCTTTCTGTAATTCTCTCCATTAATATATCGTCTTTGCCAGTGGATGTAGGCTCCTGCACTGGGAATTTTCAGTACCACTGTAACTCTTGTCTTTGTGGTTGCTTGCTTTGCCGTTGTACCTTTGGTGGCCACAAAAACCGTATTGAGGGCCATTGCTATGCCAAGCATTGTTCCTCAGCTTGAGCTAACCATGTCATGGCGGAGGATAGTCCAACACCTACTGCTTCAATATGACTCTGTATTGCGGCAACAAGAGCTTAAACACCTACTTCAATAATGACTTGCTGCTTTGTCCATTTTAACTGCTGCTAACACTTCAACCTCGGAAGACAGCTTAACCTTGTTTGCTGTTGCATGGTCATCTGGAAATTCTCTCTATATTATTGATTGTGGCGCATCTTCTCATATTTGTGATAACACATTTTTTTAACTACCCGTTTGTCACGCTTGTGGATGGCTCACAAACAATAATTGAAGGCTTAGGGATGGCTCGTGCCTCTATACTACAAAATAGGTCCAATACCCTTTCCAATAACATATCGGATTCTAGACTCCTTGGATATGCCTACTACTTATTGGATACTTCTCTAGACGTATGTAGATTTCTTTTTTCATTTTCAAAGGGTGGATACTTTGTGGATACTACTTAGATACAACCCAACCCATTTATAAAGAGATGCATACATATATATGATTTAGTTTGTTGGTATGTGCATATTGTTACGGTTAGTTCTATATTTTTTTAGTTTTTTAGTCTTGGCTCTCAAACGAAACTTGAGAGTTTTGGAACTACCGCAAAATCAATGTGTATTGTAATTATGGACCAATACAAAATTATAACATAAACCTAGTTGACATTCTACTAAACCTATTGTTAGTTTTTTTAATGACAATGCTTCTTCATGTTAGTAACTTATCATTAGTTCCTAATCATTGATTTATTAGTACGATTATTTTAGTAACTTATCAAAAATTAACTTAGAAGTTGGAACTACCATGAAATCAATTTGAATGTTAATTATAGGGTTGTAGATGTAATATGTTGTAATTCTAGTTGTTATTAAAATATGCCCCTTCTAGACTATTGATCAAATGTACAGCCAACGATATTCAGTTGATGATATCAATTTATTAGGCTGCTTGTTGGGATTTAGATCCATTCTATGCTAATTTGATTTCTTGTTATTGAATATCTCTTATAGTCATACTCTTGACAAAATTTCTAGATCTTTTTTAGCTTAGTTCTTAGGGTTTTATCATGTAAGTCATATAATACAAGTCGTGGAACTGTATCCTTGTTTCTGCCTTATGGCATCGAATCTACACTAATCATTCTGTCTCTATTATCTAATCTTTATCTCTCTTATTAAAGGACACACGTCTCAATTGAGTGTGATGATCATGCACCTCTGTGGAAATATACAAGTATGTTGTTGGAAGCATGAATTGGTGGCAATTGTCAATGTTGTTATAACTATGTAAACAAAGAGTACATGAGATCATGTACAAGGGCAAAAGGGCACTTGCTAAAGATATCACGCAATGGGATCAAAATTTTCCCATACCTCACCAAGGAACACCTAAGTGAGTTGCAAAAGGCTATTAATGAGGCCGAACAATGATTAAAAGATGTATGTTCAATAAGATCCTTCTCTTTATTTGTATCTTGAGATATAATTCGTTGGTCTTAATTTGCAAATTTTTGAATAAAAATATTGGTATAAATTTAATTTGAAATAATATTTTTTGACACTACCGTACCTATATCTGGTATTTTAAAATCACTATATCCATGTCCATACCCATATTCATTTCTATTTCCGTATCTGTATCCGTCCTACCCGTATTCTTATCTATTTCTGTATCTGTATCCGTCCTTCATAGCTCTTCTCTGAGTTTGCAGTCTGCTTTGTTTGTTCTCAAGTTTTTGCCTTATTTATTCTCTATCAGCAAATTCTTATGGAAACTACAAAGTTTGCTGATGTATCTTCTAGATAGTTGCATCTTACATGACCTTTGTTCGAAGATCACCATTGGTAGGGGACATGTCAGTTTGGATGATCTATACAAATGATCTATACTACCTTAATGGTCAGGCCAAAGCTCTTGCTGTTTGCATGAGGCTAGGCACTATTTTAGGCAAGTGTTTGGATAGGTTCACATATTTTGAAATTTTGGTGGGCATACCCCCAAGTTTGTCAATTTAGTGCAAATTGCACCATTTACTCCAGAAACCAGTTGAAACCCTTGAAATGCCAACAAAGATAATGTTTGTTGCGAGCTTGCCTGCTGTTGCTACTTGGAAGGAGAAAAAGGTGCATTTGGACTATTTTCGGTGATTAGAGCTCAAATCAACCCAAATCGAGGTACGTTTAACCAATGTTGTTAGGATTGAACCCGTCATCATACCAATGAGGCTAATGGTTCTTGCTAAATCGGCCAGACTTGTGGTCACGCCGCTTCAATCGGTGACATAAAAGATTATGCAATATATATGTTAATCTGCTAAAATTTTAAACAAAATATGTCACTTTTACTATGTAAAACGAAAACTGAAAGATCATACCACCCACAAAAACTAGGGATGATATCATACATCACACAAATTTTAGTGTCCTAACATTGACAGGCAAAATGAAAATCGCTTACTCAATTAGATATGCAAATCAAATTCTAACTGAGTTACTTCTAACACTCATCATTATCATCATCATTATCATTATCATCTAAGCCTCAATTGCAACCATGTTGCCGTCTGCTACATGGATCCTTCTATTCCAATCAGCTCTGTTATGGGTTATATTATGATTAAGATGTAAGGATTCAAAATCTCTCTTTATAAGCTCTTCCCAAGTTAATTTACGCCTGCCTCTACTTCTTTTAATTGTGCTTGACTTCTAATACTCCAAAACCTAATAAGAAAGCATCAATGCCAGATGCGGATGATTGTGTTTGTGGACTATAATTGGTATTTTCCCCTATAATTGGTACTTTAGCAGTTCTAGTATGCAACATGACATTACAATTTACAACATGGACTAGTTGCTTAATTCAAATATATTGAGTGACCATAGTAGTATTGCCATGTAATGGCATGATCATTAACAACCTATTTGCATCAAATAATAACAAAAAGTAACATGTATCAATGAATATTTGGATCCAGGGTGTTAGGGATGTTTCAAGTTCCCACAATGCCTATCATTTGGGCAGAAACCCTGTATCACATAGACCCAGCTGGTTTGGCTACCTAGTGTGTTGAAGGTGGAGAATTAGGGAGAACAAAAGAAGAGGGGGTTATTTGGAAGGAGGAAGGAAGAGGTGGTCGGTGGAGGTGAAAGCTATGAAAATAGGGAGGAGGATGAGGAAGGGGGAGGGGACAAAGAGCGGAATACCTGGTCATCACCATAGAGGTCATCGTCCGCTGTAATGGGGAGTGCCACCCTCCACTGCTCCTCTTCACATGGTCTTCAACATGAAGGTCGCCGTCCGACATCCACCATCATGAGAATGCCTCCCTCCATTGCTTGGAGTCGAGGGTTTAAAAAAGGTTTTGAAGAGCTGTATTCAGCATAATTTTTTTAGGGTATTAACGTTAAAAATATATCATGTGATTGTCATTTTGACTACAGTTTAGGATACTAATATATTTTCCACCTCATTGCTGATGTTACTGATTGAAACGCTCCAAGTACTGGTTGGACCGATTATTGAGAGCCGGTAGCCTCGTAGGTTGGATGACTGGTCCGGTCTTAATAACATTGTTTTAAGGTAGAAGAAAGTTGGATGGAGGCACATGTTCGAACATTTCTTATGTATTCATCTTCTTAAGGGACAAAGGAGTGGGGAATGTAGTAATGTAAGGTAGTAAGTAGATGTTTCATACCCTATCGCCAGAATCTAGAATCCAAATGGAATGTTCAACGAGCATAGAGGACCCAACCTGACCATACTGGATGGCTGGAAGGTGGGTGATGATGGAGCTGTATGTGGAAAAACCTAGTCACCAATCTTTCATCTGATTGTGTCAAGTTTGCAGAGGACTTGGCGGACTGAGAGTGTAGAGGAGTGTCGTTGACTTGATGCGAGGCTTGGTGAAGATAATCATATGCTTCAGTTGTAAGAGAGACATTAGAAAAACTACCTGTTGATGAGCCAAGAGTAGCTGCGGCAACAAGTGTAGTTTTGGGCCAAATGTGCAGTGCCTTGGCCACAACCTCGACCAAAATGTGGAAGGTTGCCTTGGTTGGAATGTGATCTTCAGTGTGGCCAAATTTTTGTAGTAGGTACATTTGGGGCGTTGCCCTGTTTCGTGTTCATGGCCTTGTATCGCTGCGACTGCAACTACCTGAGTTTAAGAAGGCTCAATGTGGGTGATGCAGGATTGCGACATGTTGGACTGAGAGATCCATGGAGGACATATTTGTTCCTCCCACAAGCAGTGGGTTTGATGGCAACATCATGTGCGTGGAGCCTGTTCAGAAACCTCCCTAAAATGATAGTCACACTCCTTGGTGACTCGGTTGTTGTAAAAGTGGAGAAGTAATTGAGTTGGTTCGCCATGGCTTTCATGGGTTGAAGTAGGGTTCAAGGGGCCGCTCACCTTGTTGCTCAGAGAAAAGTTTATCCATGATGTTATATAGGTGAAGACATTATTCCCTTCTTTATATGCTCCAACATGACTTTAGCATTGCAGTGACACACATATTTGACTATGACATGGGTCTCCATGCCCCCCAGAGTCAGTGAGGAAGCTGGCTGTTTCTGCTAGTCCATGTTGTGTCGTCTTTTGGTTTGCTGGTGGGTCATCTTTGAGAAAACTGAGTTTGCTTCATTACTCAAAAAGCGTGTGGATGACATTCATCTAGACGAGGTAATTGCTGCTATCAAGTTTGATAACAAAAGTAGAAGGCATGTAATGCATATGACTGTAGAAGAAGAGAAGGATTTATCTGACATGAGAACAAATATGGTTTACTGGAGTGTAGCAGGGTAAAAAGAAAGAAAACGCTACTCATATAGAAGCACGATAGAAGAAGCAAACAAAGAACAAAAGTTGCGCAACCGGCAAGGAAATCAGTAGACAAAGAAATGGAAGAACTACTCGTATTGATGGCATGGTAGGAAAAGATCACAGGAATGTAGCACTGAGATGTAAGAACATACAAGCTCCATAGTCAATACAACATGCACTCACCCATGCCTTTAGCCTGCGTTTGGCACAGGACTGGGATTCTGGAATCTAGACTGGGTTAGTCGGGGTTAGTCTGGATTCCGGTGCTGGGGCAGTCAGGATGCAGTCTGATTTTGTTTGGCAACGCAGTCTGTTTCTGGTCAGCTGGTCTGATTTGAGTCTGTGTGCAGTCTGAATCTGTTTGGCTGCAAGTCTGATTCTGTTTGGCAGCGTAGTCAGTATCTGCTTATTCTGTCATGTTCTTGCAATATTGTTTGAACAAGTACACAGAATGTGTATCTGTGAAGTGACTTCAACCTAAGTTTAGAATATATTAAAAAATTATTTTATTTGTGTTGTGTGGGTGTTATTTTGTATATTTAGAATAGTGCAAATAAGATATGATAATGCTAATTTTTACGTGGCGATTAAAAATTAATGAAACGTTACTGTCGTCTGGAATGCCATTTGCATGTGGTATATATGTAATGTTGAACATAGTTAATTGTCGTCATTAGTGTAACAAATTACATTATCGTCAGTAACAGTGAAGCTACATGAAATATGAAATTGGCCTAATATATTTTGTTCATAACATAAACAAATAACATTATCGTCAGTAAAAGCAACTGATAATAATCATATTGTCGTCATTAGTTAAACATAAACGATCACTGATAATAAAACAATTGTTTATGGGGAGAAGGACAAAAATGGGAGCAATAAACAACCAAACAAAAGCTAAGATTTTGATAAGGCACTTTGGGGGGACATGGTTGGATGTGGATCTTGATTAAAATTGGCCAACGTTATGGCCTCATCGTACTCGTCCCATGACACTGGGCATTGTTCCTGCACCGGCTGCTTGTTTTGTTGTTTGATGTCGTGTTTTGGTCAATCAAACAACAATGGCAAATGAGGAACATGCCGACTGACTCGGCCCTTGACTTGATCATCGGTCCCAATTTTGCCCTCCTCCTTTGTGTGATTGCAACATGGTTTTGTGCATAAAAGGTTATCTTCAACATATTTTTGAATTTTTTCCGGTGACATCAACAGTCTTTCAAATTTTGCCCTTGCCCTTGCCTTTGCACGTGATGTCGACATCTAAAATTAATAAAAACAAAGGTATGAACAAATAACAGAATTCGTAAAGTAACTGTGGCAATAACATGATAATGAAGTAGGAAATTTGATCACATTATGGTAGCAACATATAATATTGTAACACATAAGTAGAGCATGTAAAATGTTGCGATGCAAAAAACACAACTACAACATTTAGCACATATGTTACAAATTCATTTGTTTATTTCAATCGTCCGTGCCAAAAAAAATCCCTGGTGGGTAAGTGCGACGCGTCGTCAAAAAGTTGCGTTCAATGCCTTGTTGTGCGGCCAATGTGGGGGGAGGCAATAAATCTCCCAATATGAACATATTGTCTCTTACAAACTCTCTCTTGATGTATTTCCATCGCATTTGCAACTCAGCCAATGAAATATAAGGGCCTCCTGTTATGTATAGGAACTGGTGCCATGCCTCCATCCAAGCCTGTGTAGAGTATACTCCACTTACACATCTACCCACGTGATATTAGGTTCTCATCAAACCCCTGAGAACCATATCAAGCTTGGTAGACCAGATAAAAGATGGTGTCGGCGGTTGGCCAGCCATATAACAGATTCTGTAAGTAATATATTTTTCAAAAGTAAGGGTGTATATCACAATTAATTGTATTATTTGGTTTGACCTAACGTTAAGCAAAATTTCGATTAATAACATACATCATTAATAAAACATTCACCAACATGAAGAAAAATTTCATAACACTTATAATGTAATACGACGTTTATAAAAGTCCCTAAATTAAACAAGTGTATGATGTTCATAACATCCATTGATAGTCATTCTAAATAGAGAAGACAATGTAAATGTATTTGCCATTCAACGTTATGGAGTCATTTGAGGTGAAGGGATGTCCAGAAGCAGACGACAATCTTCCTCCAGACTGGCGACATTGCGTTCTAAAACCTCATGCTCATACTTTTTGTTAGTGTATAATTCATCGTAGTTGTGATGAATTTCAACGAAGTCCTTCATGTTCATCGCCTGACCCCACACTGACTTGCACTCAACAGTTAGTAACATAATCTCCGCTTTCAATGAATCAATTGTTGGGGGGAGATCGACTGCCCAATGGAAGTATCTGCATCAGTCTTTTCCCTAAAATGTAGTACCAAGTTCAAGTTAATGGCAAAGAATGCGGAGCCTCGACAAGGGCAGTCTATTATTTATTGATGTACTATCGCACCTCACGAGTAGGGCATATGTAATACATTTCGCCCGGCCTTTGACTCAGAATGGCAAAGTCATATAACCCTGCATCCTCTGTGTTAAGCCGTAAGGCTGCATTTAGCCCACAATCACACCTCAGAACTTCAGATGGAGTCATCGACATCTAATAAAACAAAATTGACGATTAATAGAAAAATGTCGGGTTCATGACATAGTTTTCAAAGATAATATGAAGACCATTTGTTCAGGAGTAGCTAATTGTTGCAACAGACAAGTGCAATTCATTTGGACATATCATAATATAGTATATCTATGACGTATTGTATCCATCTTCTTCTGTTGAAGAGTCATTATCGCTCGTTATTTGAAGTCGGTGGCGAAGATATCGACACCTCTCCCGCATACTTGAAATTTCTTCTTGTAACCTATCGGTGTCTGCTCTTGTTGAACAGACAAAGGCACAATGTTCTGACCAGAACTTGCGTTCGCTATGTGCATATGCGAGCTGTGATACCATTGCATCCCTAATTGCAGTCAGCGTAGCCAGTGTAGGTTGTACTTGCTGCGCGGGCAACCTCGTATGGCATCTGGTTGGTACAAGACCCCTACCACATGTAAAATATGGCCTGTGGGGATTGTTGTCTTCAAACCGTCCATTTGCCGCATCTGTGGCATCCATGTACACTCGTACGGTGCACTGCAGACCACATGGGCACAACGGCATGTCATTGTCCATTTCTAGACAGAAAACCTAATGAGACATAATTTCACATTGTTTATAAGTAGGCAAAATTGTAGTCAACAATAGAGTTTGAGAACAAAAGTTGGCCGTTAAGTTACAAAAATAAATTGGAAAAGGGAGTAAGTGAAACATGTTGTAGAACATGTTTCAATGTCTGCAAGTTAGAAAACAAATGTATAAATCACTGATTTGCCCACATAGAATTGGCAACAGTTTCACGCAAAACATCTCCCTCTCTAGCATCGGCCTGGCTTGTTTGTTGGAGAGAACTCAATTCGTTCAAGATGTCAGTGGTAGTATGAGGCTCATCCAAGTTTTCGTCCATCGTAGGATCACCATCATTTTGGCGCCGGATAAAAGTGTGAACGATACAACAAGCCATTACAATCCGAGACTGAGACTGCACGGTAAAAGTCGCTCCTTTACGAAAGTAGGAAAACCTCTTCTTCAACACACCAAAGGCTCGCTCAACAACGTTACGTAGTTGAGCATGTCGGTGGTTGAACATTTCCTTTTTGCTTGTGTATGAGCCTCTGTTACCCCGATACTCTGCTATATGGTAAGCAACATTTCGATATGGTGCAGGCTGGTGTTGGCGTACCCTGCATCAACAAGATAGTACTTCCCAGCGGGTACTTTGAACCCGCCTGTGGTTGTAGCTGCGTGAAGTACCCTTAGGTCAGCAGCAGATCCCTCCCAACCAGTCATGATATATGTAAACTCCATTGAGAAGTCTACTACAGCCATGACATTCATAGAAAATTCCCTTTTGTATTCCTATATCGGTTCTGCTTATCACGCTTCACCAAAACAGGGATGTGTGTCCCGTCAATTGCCCCAATGGCATCCTAAGACAAGTATATAAGAAATACGCAAGTAAATATCAAACTCAAGGATGGCGATAGTGGTTATATTAACAATGGAATGGACAATGGTCAACTAAGTGATGGTCATACCTTGAAGTAAGGGTAAAATCTTGAACTCTCGGCGATGCGGCGGTGCGGAGTTGTGGATGCAGTTGGCATGGCAATATATTCGTTGCACAAAGTACACACTGCATCCAACACCTCGTTAAACTTTCTACTTATGGTCTCACCGCTGTGAATGTAGTCCTCAGCCAGAACACGGTTGGTATGGCCATGCCCAACCATTTGAAGGAAGTAGCAAACTGCCTCCACTGATGACACACCTCTGGTACTTTTCAACAAACCTCGGTCCTCAAGTTTGTCAACAAAGGCTAAAACCGTGTTGGGTAGCATACGGTACAGATCGTACACCCTCCTTTCATGGCCGGTTATTATTTCTAAAACCTTTTGATGGCCACTCCTAATACTAACCGATCTCGGTATTGGTTGGTGTGTGGTTGCGGCGTCTGAATTTTGCATGATATTGTGGATATTTGGTCAGCTATTTGGTAGGATATTGCGTTAGCAATGTCATTAGCCGGACCAGACATAAGATCCAGTAGTTGTAGAATGTCATCAGTTGTTTCATATGGATGAATACCGACCATCACGTTTAGAATTAAAAGCGATTATCCGCATCAGAAAAATATCGAGATATTGCAGAAATGAAACTAGGGCTATAGCGACAAAATAGCAAATACTGACCAAATAGCAAATAACAAGATAAACCATTACATAGTACCATAGTTCAGAGATTGTTCCCAACGGAATAAAATAGTACAACAACAACTTCTGATAAAGTTCATCAAATAAAAGGCAGGATACTGATATACTTCTTAAATTAGACAACCTCAAAAGTATGGTGGAGATTGTGGCGTGAAGGTGATTGTGATGCAGAAGCTGTATTCTTCATTTCCCACAAGTCTTGCAACCAAATGGTAATTTTTTGTGGGGTGTCCATAAGGCTTAGGTAAA
Source organism: Alisma plantago-aquatica (assembly GCA_963693085.1). NCBI lineage: Eukaryota > Viridiplantae > Streptophyta > Magnoliopsida > Alismatales > Alismataceae > Alisma > Alisma plantago-aquatica. The sequence continues at coordinate 299,995,361 of OY856411.1, read as the reverse complement.
TGTTACGGTTAGCTGGATCTTTTATAGCGTGCACAAGAGTGGTAAAAACTGGGACAGGGGCGTCAGGGTAGCTTGCATGAAAGTGGTGCAAAATGGTTTGGTATTCGTCTTTATCATTAGACCTAGCAGCAATTCCGATGCCCATGTCATGTACCTTGGAAAACACCTTTGTGAATTCGGACACAACATCATTAGACAAGACACAACTATCCTGTGAGCTTGACACTCGCTTCCTACGTCTGATCGTGGTGGGAGTCCTTACACCAACACCTTGGTTGTGTGATCCGCCGTTGGTGTCCTCACTTTGCGTCCCAGAATTAACCATGTCTTCAGTGAAACCGGTTGGACCGGTCGGTTCTGGGCTGACAAATGAATCAGATGCATCTAGGTCAACAACAACATAATCTTCAGATGCAACATCAGAAGGAGGCTGTCTATCGGTTGAGGACATTGCATGATGGCCCCTAGCTATGTTCCTCCCCCCCATCAGCTCGACGTCGTGGTAGTGGTAGAATGGTCTGTTGATCAATCTCGCTAGTTCCCTGTTTGCCTAAAATAGGGGACAACTACTGATCATGTCAATATTAACAAGTTTAATTTAATATATAATAGTCAGGGGAGTATATATTATTAGACATACCGCAAGTGCCTCCCTCCACTCCGGGGTGTCAGGCAATATTGGCTTGTGCCTACTGTCATCCCATCCAACACCACTTTTGTTGGTCACCAGTTTTATCTTTGCATAGTCTCTCCTGAGGTTCTTCCACCGAGTTTTTAACTGATCCAATGTACCCTCGTTCCTCCCCATCCTGATATGCCAATCGCGTAGCGTCTCCCTCCACGCGTCCCTAGTAAATATTCCATCAACGCACCTACCCATGTCATATTGTCTCCTCAATGCCGCAACTAGAGCCTCATCCAACTCTTTCGACCATACAATATGGAACCTCGGGTCGGGTGCAGCCATAGTAGCAATGACACTGCAATATATCACTTTAGTGTGGGTGTTTAAACGAAACCGTTATACGAACCTAGTATGAGACTACGCAGCTGAAAGCAATAACTTGTATTGAAGTAAAGTAGTCTAAGACAAGATCCATTAGCCGGACTAGACATAAGATCCAAAATGTGTACAACAAATTTGAAATTGTTGTTAAATTTGAAATGGTTGTAGCAAACACATCATCCAATATGTTCATTACAGGAAAACTACATAAATAGCAAGCATTCAACATGGCATTCACATTAAACGTGTTCGTATTGCTCATGAGATATACCTGGTAAGCCGAAATTGAAGGTTGAAGAGAGTTGCACGACCAGCGACAGGGTCAGGGACGGTACATACAAGAAATTCAGAGGGAATACAGATTAGCCGAAATAGTTGGATTATTTGCAATATAATCAACAAAATACTAATGGGTGTACATTTTGGTCTACATGAAAAATAAAATCATTCATTCAAGCTAACATTAAAATCATTCATTCAAGCTAACATATATCACAAAGCATAATTGTTTCACAACAGAACTGACATTTGAAGTATATATCCCTATACTAACATATATCACAAAATTCCTATACTAACTGGTAAAAAATTACTAACCTCACAACACAACTGGCATTTGAAGTATATATCCCTATACTAACTATATATCCCTACACTAACATATATCACAAAATTACCCATACTAATTATAATTTCAGGTGTATATATATTTTTATTATAAAGATGATCATGATTTTTTCTTGGAAATAGAGATGATACGATTCATGACATAACCTCATAAATTTGACCCAAACCTGGTTGACAGAGACTCGACTAAATTTTCACATGTCTTTCAGTATGTGGTAATGACCACATTTCAACAAGTTGTGTATGTGCTTATTGGTTCGAATTGTATGTTTGTTCCACCAGTCTGTCTATGTCCCAGGTGGCAGGATGAATGAAGTCTGTGCAATTGACCACAAGTCCATCTTTCACAAAGTAAAATATTTACAGGTACAATTACAGGTAAGAATTAGAAAATATTGATATATGTCTGCTATATCAATAGTGTATACAATAGTAACATTGAAAAAATGTTGATATATGTCTGCTATATCAATAGTGTGTACAATAGTAACATTGAAAAAATATTGATATATGTCTGCTATATCAATCACGTAAAAATATTTGAGCTTAAGAGGATGTGTACAATAGTAACATTGTTCATAGTTAGAAAAGGGCTATAATATGTGGGTAAGCTGAACAGAAAGTAAGATAACAAAAACCACCTCATAAAGTCCATCTTACACAAAGTAAACATTTTTTCTTTTGTCTCTTTTTTGGATTGGATATGAACATTATCATCAGATATCTTCTGAAACATCACCTCATAAACAGGGGAAAAATCCTTGAGACAAACATCATATTTGTATTACAAATATTGTTGCTGAAAACACAACGGTAGTTTGTCATTTGTTATGAAAAGCCCTTCTACATTCGCAATTCGCAATATTGCTCTTCCTCACAAGCCTTGTTGTACCAAGTAACCATAATTCATGTACGTATAATGCAGACAACAGTGCAGTTTCTTTCTGTATGTGCTACTCATATTTAGAGAAATGAAAGGACATGTTGATGTCATTTGTTTCTCGTGATGAAAACTGACTTCACTGAACAATTTGTATAGGAGGGAGGGTAAGGATTTATGTGGAGTGGCGTTTTAGAATAAATCAACCAAGTTTTCTTGCCATCATTTCCTTATGCACAACTACATTGAATGTTGCAAAAAAATATTTGCTTAAATGTGAGCCACATGTATGAGTTGTGGCAGATGACGTTCACAAGAATTTTTACAATTCAGGAAGGATATGAATTAAATCTAGTGAATATGTGACATGGATAAGACAATATTTTCTACTTAACATAGTGAATGATTATTTTCCAAATACGGAGATTCTAGTGGATAATTGCAAATACAACACTGCAGACCTTGGCCAATCATGTAGACGGATTAATAGTGGCACACACATGGATCAGGTTGGAATGCACGCATCATTTTGCAGACTCCAACCCCAGTTCTTGTTCTTCTTTGATTGAAACTAAAAAGATATGTACTCCCTTAACTCCCTAACTAATAAAAATGTGACAAGGCCACCTTTGAAATTATGTTCTGTAGTTTGTGAATACTTGAGCTTTGAGGAAGATATGCTGAAGTGCATATGGAATGAAGAAGATCATTATAAATATAGTATATGATAAAATTAACGAGACTATGCCATAGTCATTGGAATGGAATTTATGATTGAAATAAGTGAAAATAGCGCATCCACCTTTGTAGTGTTTGAGGTATCTTCAAACACATATAATGAGGTCATTATGTCTATCATTCTAGAGCCAAATTTAGTGTGACTCTTGGGGGGTTGATGGAAATGAAAGAAACCACATCAAGGATAGCCCAAGTAGATGACTACAAGAACCATCTTTCCATCTCAGAACCAAAACAGGCATCATTGAGAATACATGAAATAAATGTGTTATGAATCATCAACCTTGCAAGTGTAGTATATGTAGACTACATATTGATGAATTTGTTAAAAGTAACCATTCATCTCATGACATGCAGCGATATTGTGACAAGGTCAACAACAATAGGAACAAGATGCTAGAATAAGCACAAAAAGATCTGGCCTAGTGTGTTACAATGTGGTAGAATAAGCACAAAAAAAACTCCCTTACAAAATTAGACCTAGACAATGCATACAAATTTGTGTTGAGAATATTATTGACAACCCCCATTTATTGGATGCTTGCCTCTTGTAATGTTGTTTATTGGTGACACATAAAAAAGAATCAATAAATATATCAATGGTTGGAGTAAAGTGCCTTTGGCTAATGAACATGTATTGCAAAAAACAAGACGAGTGTTTTCCTTGTGGACAATGGTAAATTTTTTAATTACAGTTGTTCTTTAGTATGTTATCAATAATATTTAACATTAGGCCAACAGAAGAAAAGAGCACGATGGTCTCCTGTGCAGTACTTGGAGTGTCGACAATGTTACAAGAATAGAGAGTTCAAATACAAGGGGCATACAAACAATAATTCGTGTTTTCCTGGTAACTGACCAACAAAACTGAGCCCTACTTGTTACTCGTGTACAATACAACAACAATATCATGTCGATAATACAATACCCAACAACCATGTGATTATACAACATCCCAATAACCCCTGTTACTCGTGGACATAATACAACAACAATATTGTCCGAATCAAGCAAGCAGGCAACCAGAATAGGAGAAAACGTGTGTTGTTGTTTGATAAGAACAAATACCTGCTCAGCCGAGATGACGAAAACAGGAGCACGGCCAGACATTGCCAGGGACGAAACATGTGACAAGAAATTGAGAGAGAAATACACATTAGTTTACTGATTAAATCATCTATCGTTATAAGAGTAAAGATAGGAGGCTAGCAAACAGAAAGAAAGAAAAGGGTCGGCGGAGACAAACCTTGCAAGCAGGTCGACGACTTCCCACAAAAGGGGCTCGACAGCGGCGGCGGAACAGAAGACTGTGTGGAGGGTTCGAAGGTGAAAAGCGAGGAGATCGCTGATGAAGTGCATAACTATATAGCAGCCGTGACAGTGCTTGCCCTTGCTAGGGTTTACTGCACGGCTTGTACACGGTGAAATGGGGCGCTTTGATGGGAGATGACAACTCGGGAGGGTTCCTTGTCCGCGTGTAGACTGCCGGTGTAGCTCGGCGCTTGCAGACGAGCCCCCACACCCATACATCCGCTTGATTGACCTGGTATTCCGTCTACTCCACTGGGCAGGGTTTGCCGTACGCCAGTCGCCTGCCATGGCTTTGCCGCTGGAAACGATGGGTCAGCTTTAACTCACGGATAATAGTAATGGCGAGGTCGTCTCGAGGTCTCGGGAGAAGAGGTCTCGAGAGAGAAGAGAACACAGACCACAGAGCAGAAGATAGAGCAGGTAGAGGGGAAAGACGAAGAATGTCGGGATGGGTGTGGGGCGAGGAGAGGATCAGATCGCGAAAACCGGTTTGTGAACCGGAATCCCGTCCCTCGTGGGACTGGGAGAACCCGGGTTAGGGGGGTTCCGTTATCCCATAACGGAGGTTTTTCAGGGTTGCGAACCAAACACAAATCAGCCTCAAACCGACACTTGTTTGGCAGGGTTGGCACTAAAAGACAACACCAAACCGCGTTTCGGTCCCGTGCCAAACGCAGGCTTAGGTGATCCACATGGGGAGAAGAAATTAACAATCCTTTGCCCCCTCTTTGTTTTTGTTTTATAGGGGTCTTTAGTTTCTCCTCTTTTTTCTTAAAATTATATTACAATTTCATTTTGTTTAAGATCATGAACAACATAAGGGAGAAAGGGAGACAGACATCAGGAGGGCTGGGAGTTGTTGTAGCAGTTGCTTCTGGCGAGAGGTCTAGCTGTTTCTGCTGGCCAATTGGCTGTTGTGTGGCTGGTGGCTGCTACGGTGGCAGCAGGGCCCGTCGGGGCCGGGGGGGGCATGGAGGGGCGGGGAAAAAGTTGGAGAAGAGAGGAAAGGGTGATTAGGTATGCTCTGATACCAAGTTAAAGTTGTTAGGAATTCTCTTTAGTTAAAAGGTGATTGGTCTATCTCATATAGAGCCTATATTTCCCATATATAGGATCCGAAGGAGTTACATGTACACCCAGGTGGTAAACAGATCCTTACTTATTTATATTGAAAAGAGAGATTCATAAGTGGGCCTAGCATAAATACGCTAAAACAACAACTTAAAACTCCTGGACCACATGTTTGTCTTTTTTACTAAGCAAGAAAAGTATCATTCTACCCCAACAATTAGACAATTAAGTTTCAACTCTGAACTTTGGCTCAAGTTTTGTAGTGTTAAGTTGCTCAGGCAATGGTATTTTATGAGTCTTTTTCTCCCCTCTGTGACACACAATCACGTGAACATGCTTTTCTAGATTTTAGCTCTTGACACAATTGTGAGTGTGATCCACATTTTCACCTGACAAAGCCATGTACTAGAAATACATCTCTCTTCTTCGTTTCTTTTGCTTATTTTATTCATGATACTGCCTTCTGATGCTTGTAAGATTGTCTCTCTGATCCTCATGCTTCTTTAGTGATTTAAGTAAATGAAATGTCATTTTGATGAATTCTCATGAATGATCTATAAATCTCCAGGAAAATCAAAAAACAAACACCAGGGGCTCTACTATTTGTATCTAGAAGCTGTTTCAGTAAGCAATTCAAAGTCTCAGTCAGCATTTGACAATAATCAAGTTCTTAACACTGATGCAAGAGCAACGGCCTTGTTTGATCTGTTTGCATTTTCCCCAAGAGATCTTGAATTCATTGTAAAATTTTCCGAGGAGTATGGCTCAGATATATTCCGTCAAATACTCCAATCACTTTGTCCTTCCATCTATGGACATGAACTTGTGAAAGGTGATTATGACTGAAAGACCGACCGCCTTCAATTGTTCTGCTTATGTTATAGTTCTTAAAAATGCAGATTGGAAGCTCTGGATATTTGTTGGCATCTCTATGGTCTATGGATAGGAAGTAGTTTTGTACATGCCTACACTTACAGTCAACTAGTCACTGTATGGCACTTGATGCTTGCGTTTGTTTTTTCTTTGTTTGCTATAATAGTCTGTTATAAGAAGAGTTTTCATTTATTATCTTCCACGGCTATCTGCTATTACTTAATTTCAGCTGAGTTGCACTATGGTTGACATACCATAGATCACTATTTGTGTTATCATCAATCTTGTCCAGGTAGGGGTTTTATCTCTCTCTCTCTCTCTCTCTCTCTATATATATATATATATATATATATATATATATATATATAAACTGATGTGTATACGAAGCTCAGCTACATCTACTGCATTTTCCTAAATATTTTATCTTGAATCTTGATTGATTTGCAGGCTTGTCACCTATATTGGCAAATGGAATAACTCAGGCCAAGATTGATGTTTCGGGCTGGTCACGTAAAGACACTGTGGAAAGTAACGAGGATACTGATGCAAACCCCCTCTTTACATTGGAAAGGGGGACACAATTGTAGACTTGGCCAAACCCTGATAGGCCTACAGAGTTTGGGCCTATTCAATAAAAGACCCATGTACTTAAGAACTATTATCTATACTACTATAAAAAGAGCGAGTTTGATGCTGCGCTCTCCTTGATTCACTCTCTTCTCTCATTTTTTCAAGGAATTTTGCTCCTACAAATATTTATTCTCACACTCTCCTATTAACTTTTATTACCTTTAATTCTATATTTATCTCTCCATCCCACGGAAACGGTTCCTTGATTCTCTCCTTTCAAACAACCAACACAAATATCTTTTACCGTAGGAACCTTTCACGGACGAATCCTCTCCCCGTATATTTCCAACAAATTTTATATGTCACGTGCATGTGCACGTGTGCGTTCACTAGTAACTTTTAACACACTCAGTTTAGAGATAGATGCTACGAAATGTTGTTGTTTAGATTAACTGAGAATTGAACATTTTGTGTGAAAACTGGTGTCATCTAAACGGTTGAGTTGCTGTACATGCTCCAGTGAACCCTTTCTATATAGTGAAACAGGTCAAGGGAAATATATAAAATATCAAAATAGAAATGGGTTTTTTTTTCCTTCTAACACTCTTTTTTTTTTTTGGTCAGCGAAAATCCTGTTACTATTGTGATATACCAAAACTTTAGGTACAAGAAACTGCACCCCCTAGTCCTCTGAGAGGATTACCAAACATAGCAAAATAATACTACCGGTCTTGCGCAGAAGACCCATTCTGATAGAGGAATACTCCGCTAAAGAACAAACATCAAAAGCGTTCATACAAGCATAAGCAAATATTTCTAAAACCTACTCTGATGAGGAGCTCCACTAACAATACGCCCATCCACAAAGAGTGCAGACTCATCATCATAGGCTGGAGAGTATCAGCCAAAGCAAGTACTCGATCCTTTAATGGAGTTCAGAGGCAAAGACTCATCTAGCTTCATCAGCTACCTCAACTTAACCGTTGGTGGCCCCTTCCTGTGATCCTGGCAGTTCAACAAGAGAGCTTTGATATCTGAATCAGCTGTGTCGATAACCAAGAGAAGAATCTAGGAACTCCCTTCACACATGCATTATCCACACTCACAAAAATAGTGGAAGAAAAAACCAGAAAATAGCTCCCAGCCATCGGACAGCAGAAACCGAAAACTCGGCATCAATTGCCACTCAAACCAGGTACCAGGAAACAAGAAGGAAGGACGGAAGTCATCCATCTTTCTTCCTCGCAGAATCTTCTGTTTGCACAGAAGCAACCGTCGAGTACCTGAGGGGTGTCCCTTAACGCAGCAGCAAAGGCCAATAGGGGATTGCCGAGCAGGTCAGAGGAACCACCCAGAGAAAGCCCAACAGTCGAGCATCAGGAGCAACAAATTACACCGTGCATCAACTGACTAAAGGCTCTGTTATCGGTGAGTCCCCGTGGAGGGGACTGAAGCATCCGTAAAGGAAGATCATCACAGCAAGATTAACAGCGGAGGGGCCACGGCGCAGCCTGATCTATTGTTCTCATCAGCTTATCATCGAACACCTAAAGTGTCCCAGCTAGCAGCAACAGAGAATGCCAAAGAAGAGAAGAATAAGGCAGTGATGCACATCTTCATCTCAGTCTGCCCTCCTAAACCCAACGGCCGGAGAGGACGAACCATCATAGGTGAAGGCGTTCAGGCCCGCTGATGTGCCGCCGACGCCAGGGTCGTCTACTGCGGGGAATGGCGGTGAGGATTGCGATGCCGACGATGAGGAACAACAACAACAACACCACCAGCAGATGCAGCACCATTGGTTGATTACCCCCATAATGCCGCGTCAACGACATCGGGGACGGATGCAGCCACGACTATTTCTGCGCCGACGCCGTATGACAACACGAACCACACTCCCGCTGGCCTGCTCTCCCCGCCGCGCTGGCCGGAGTGGTGGACTCGGCGTCGAGGCAGCACTCTAACGAGGAGCCCGAAGGGAGTCCATGGTGTGCCAGCCCAAGCGACCCAGGCAGCGTCGAGGGACTTGACCTGGACGGATCTGCCGCGAACGGGTTCGGCTGAAGCATGGCATTAAGGCCAGCTGTGGGATTACATGGACTACGCCATCGTGACCTATGACTCCCTGACCGGGAAGTGGGCGCGGCTGCAACGAGGCACGACATGGCAACCAGACCGCAACCACAGAGTCACGCCGCCTCAGCGTAGCGCACCCATCTCTGGATCTATCCAGCGCCACCCAGGATGGCCATCACTCGGAGACGGAAGGGAGGTGCTGGCAATGGTGGGGAAAGCCCACCACACCTGCGCGATGGAGTACTCCACGAACCAGATCAACTAGGAGCGGCTCTCTCCAGCCACCTCACTTAAACGGCATGGAGTCGTCTAGACGAAATGCCAGCTCCGGCCCTGACGATGAGGTTCACGGCGCAACTTCATCTCCTCACCAGTCTTCACAACCGAGACTACTACAAAGTCCCACCAACACCCTAACTCCAGAGAACCATCACAACCCTCAACCGTAAGCAACACCCAGCCCCGTTGGAGGCCAGGGGGAGGGTCGCGCAGAAGAGGCGAACCCTCCCCCCAGCGGCAGCCACCGGGAAGGGGTTAGAGAGAAGGCAGACTGGAACCCTAGAGAGAAGGCGGACTGCCGAATTAGACAACTTCCTTCCAACACTCTTACTTAGGCTGGAACATTTTTCACCCGGCAAACTCTAATTGTCCAGCGATACACAAAATGATAATTGGCTGGAGGCAAAGTCAAGATATCTACACATTGATCCTCAGATTTGAAACGGGGAGCAAGTTCACACCTCCTTAGTGTGGCGTTATGCACAAATGTGAGTTAATTTCCATACGATCTGTCCTCTGTCGAAAACATGATATTAATGATTGACAAACGTTCTTGTCAGAAAACTTAGAGCTATAATTGGTGACGCCAAAGTCTTGCATATCCATAAACCATAACACAACACAAGCGGTGTGGGCAATGACATGATATTCATCTTCAACAGTGGACTTGGCCACCACGTAAATTTTCATGCTTCTCTAAGTCACAATATCACCTCTTACAAAGGTGTAATACCTATAAAAATGGATGTCCTGTCAATGCGAGTCATTGTAAAATAACCAAGATCCTTAGGTTCCATGATTTTCTATACAACCCTCCACTCCCACGTAAACTTTTTAGACATCTCAAGACGTGAGATACTATGTTTTTAGTGGCGGATGTGCATGCCAAGATATCTAATCACCGGACCTACTGCAGTAATAATACTTTTTTTGGGTCCACTATTGCAATAGTACTACTTGTCCTAACACAAATAGATATTATTTAGTCTAAAAAATTAGAAACTTGCATCCTTTTGGTGGGGTAAAGGAGGATATTTTCTCATCAACTCATGGAACAAAGCACATGTCAAATGGACAAATAAAAGTATTAAACACAATCTTTTTCTTATATCTGTAATCGGTAGAGCAAAGTCAGAGAATCCCTCAGATCAATCGTACAGTTGGGGTACTCTATATTTATACACTGCATACTTTCTTTTCAGTTAGGTTCCTGACCATTTCCCCACTAATACATATAGATCCATGACTCCATGTGCATATCTTAACACTCTCCCTCAAGCTTGTTACATATATATTGAACCCAACAACCATTAGGGACTTTGTAAACACATCAACTAGATGATCGCATGAGCTAACTAGTAACATATGGATCAACTTCTCTTGAATCTAATCTCATAGAAAGTGACAATCAACTTCAATGTGTTTAGTACTTTCATGAAAGACATGTATTTGGGCAATGCAGACAGTATCCTGATTGTCAGACTTCAAGTCCATATGAGCTTCTTTAATGAAACCAAGCTCCTTGTTAGAAAATAGTTTCTTTTTATGTACTTCCTTATTTCCTTCATCTGTTGGGTCTATCGTGTAAATGTTCACACCTTATATATTAAATTACAACCCGCTCCATCGAGATATTGTTTTGGTCCAACACTTTCACATGGTATCAGAGCAAGTTCTGGGGTTGTAACCCTAGCCGCCAACCTCCCTCCTCTCTCTCTTTATCTCCTCTCTGCTCCGCTCCATTCGTCACCGCCGTCGGGCGCCGCTGTCACCGTCACCCAGGTTTAGGTTCTCGCCGTCCGGTCTCCCTCCATCTCCACCACGATGGCTACTTGATGGAAAGGAGGGGAACCACTCATTCTATCCCGAAGAGAGGAGCAACTTCCTTCCCATCTTCTTTCCTCTCCACATAGTCCCCGTACGTGGATGAGTGCTTAAGTCTTTAGGGTCTGCAGATGTGTCAGATGTGTATCCTTAATTGACGAGCGACGGTGCTAATTCCCGTCACCTCCCGACGCGTCTTTCGTGGTCATCTCTCTCCAGTGCGTCTTCGTAAAGTCAAATATCTCTTTGACGGAGCCACTTCCCATCAAGATCCTTCACCCGCCGCTACACATGGCGCGTCACCAAGCAACACGACATGTTGCTCCCCATGGTTTGTTCTAACGGCGCAGTTCTCCATCCTATTTGCAAGTAACACGACGTGTCCTTAGATGACACAACATGTCACTACTACTGGAGTTTACACCTCTGACAGAGTACACAGCGTGCCATTGGACGACACGACGTGTCACAACTATTGGAGTTTACGCTTTTGACGGAGTACGCGACGCGTCCCATTAGTGACACAAAGTGTGCAAAAGGTTTAGACGTTTTGTCCTATATCGTCACCAACTAACACGACATGTACGGAGTTCAACACAACGTGTTGAGGATAGTCAAAAAGTCCGTCTCTCGTCTTCTCCAACTGACACGACGTGTTTGCATCTCAACACGACGTGTTGATCGGAGTCTGTGATTCACCCCTGAGACAATCTTACACGGTTGTGTTGGTTTTTCGACACAACGTGTCAGCCAAGGTCTGTTTCACACATGTGACATCTTACACGGCGTGTCCGTCCTTCACACGGCATGTCAACTACTCACATGACGTTTTGCCGACATTTTGTCTCAACTTCTGCTGCTCCAATCATTCTGATGCAATTCACTATGGGAAACAAAAAGCCAGCTAGTTCTGCTGTAAAAGTCTATAATGATCAATCAATTTCTGTGAAGCTCACCTTGCAGAATTATTCGTTTTGGATGAATGCCATCTATATCGTTCTTGAATTTGGCAGGAGCATGGATATTACTATCTCTGACGAGGAGTATGACCGTCTTCTTCAGGCCACTCAATAAGCTTCCCTTGGCTCTTCTGTCAATTTGGTCTTAGATACAAGTAACCATGGGACTTTGCTTATTACCTCCCAACCATCTTCTACATGGATGGTGGATTCTGGGGCCTCTCAGCATGACATGTATACGATCTATGCTTCTCTCTCCTGGCTCGTATATCTGACATTATTTTGTGACACTTGCTGACGGATCTATCAGGCGAGTCTAGGCTGTGGGACTGACAAACATCATCTGATTTGACTCTAAAGTCTGTAAATTATGTACTACACTTTCCTTTTAACTTAATGTCCATTGCTAAGCTAGTTGAATCTTTGAAATGCTTGGTGATATTTGGAGACTCTTTCTTTGTATTACAGGATCCTAGGAGTTGGAAGATGATTGGTGGGGAATCTAGGAAATATGATCTCTACTTCTTCAAAGGTGGTTGCCCAACTCGCTAGATTCCATCTACCGCATCTACTGTTTTCATCTGCTCTCCCTTACTATGATAGTGTCTCTATGGACATCCCTCCTTGAAGAGTCTTCAAAAACTTGTTCCTAGCTTATCTTCGGTACAGTCTATTGAATGTCAGTCTTGTCAACTATGCAAGCATCATCATGTTTCTTTCCCTAGTCATACTATAAACGACCTTTTGATCTTATTCACAGTGATGTCTGGGCCCTGTTAAAGAACCAAGCTACAATGGCTTCCGTTACTTTCTTTCTTTTATTGATGATTTCTCCTGAATGACTTGGCTATACTTAAGTCTCAAGATGAAGTTTTGTCAGTTATCCAACCGTTTCATCAATTGATAAGAGTTTAGTTTGATACTCATATAAAGTTCTTTGTACTAATAATGCCTTACAGTATGTTCAAAAAGCTGTCTCTAGTTGATTCTGTTGGCATGATTCATCAAAAGACTTGTCTTCATACACCTTAAAAAACATGTGGTAGCTGAGTGCAAAAATTGTCATTTACTTGATGTAGCCCGTACACTACTTTTTCAGATGTCTATGCCAAAGAAGTTCTGGTCTAATGCTCTTCTCACTGCATGTTTCCTGATTAATCGTCAGCCATCTTCTGTCCTGCACGGGGCCACCCCCTTTTTCTGTTTTACGACTAGACGAGCAAGCTTTTCCTATACCCCTCCGTGTCTTTGATTGCACTGCGTTTATTCATGTGTTTTGATCCCCGTGTCGACAAGTTGTCTCCTCGCACAGTCCGCAATGTCGTTTTGGGATATTATCCCACACAAAAGGTGTACAAATGTTATTGTCCTCGTCTTCACCGTATGTTTGTGTCGGCTGACGTGACTTTTCATGAGTTTGCTCCGTTCTTTAGTGACTCTGTCCAGCGTGAGGAGGGGGGGTAAAATCCTGAGAGTGACCATATATTTGAGCGTGCGAGAGAGCCACCACCACTTCTTGTGCCGTGTGAAGAGAGTGTCCTAGATACCACTCACTTTATACCACCACCATCACCTCCACCTCCACCTATTGAACCTTTTCCACTGGTTCACACTAGGCAAATAAGGCATCACCAAGAGGATGTAGCGTCACTAGACCTGTAAATGCATCAAATACGAGCGGATACTGCTATATCCGATATCTGAATCTGAAAATCTTTTTGATCCGAAATCCGACGGGTATCATGTAATAATATCCGAATCCGATCCAAACAAAAATCATAAATTTATTGTTAATAAATATAATATATATAGAAAATATAGATATTACTACGAATATAGATTATCAAATATCTATATTTTATATTTTATATTTAGATAATATATATTTAATAATATATGTATATATTTGTCGGATTCAGATTTTTCGGAGTTGATACAACCATATCCGATATCCTATCCAAAATTTTTGGATCTGAAATTTGATTATCTACATCCAATCCGGATTATGTGGATGTCGGATTTTTTTTTCAAAATTTCGGACTCGAATCCGGATTGAATGTGTGGATTCCGAATGTCCATTTACATGCCTAAGCGTCACCAGTCCAACAGATTGACTCCTCATTGTTGGACACTCCTGAGGTATTTGTTCCTACTGAGAGTTCTCTTGATGCTTATGTTTCAGACTTACACCTTTCAGTTGCAGCTAATAAAGGTATTAGATCTTGCACTATACGTCACCCGCTCTCGAGTGCTTGTTGCTTGTCTCATCTGTCACCAACAACTCACACATTTGCTCTTCAACATGATTCTTTGGCTGTTCCTCGCTCCTATACAGAAGCAACCCGACATGATGGATGGATCCAAGCTATGGATAGTGAGATGGCCGCTCTTTATGAAAACTCCACCGAGATTTGGTGGATCTTCCTCTTGGGAAGTCAGTTATCGGCTGCCGCTGAGTTTATGCTGTTAAATAGAAACCTGATGGTTCTATTGACCGCTTGAAGGCTCGTTTGGTGGCAGACGGGTACACTTAGACACATGGTGTCGACTTCTTTGAGACTTTCTCCCCTGTTGCCAAGCTCAATCTATGCGAATGCCTATCTCTGTTGCTACTCATTATGACTGGCCTCTTCTTCAGCTCGATGTCAAAAATGCGTTTCTTCATGATGATTTTCTTGAGGAGGTATACATGGAGCAACCTCCTAGATATGTTGCTCAGGGGGAGTGTCAGAAAATGTGCAAACTAACGAAAGCCTTGTATGGCCTGAAGCAATCACCATTGGCATGGTTTGATAAATTTAGTGCCACACTTATACAGTTTGGGTTCAAGCAGTCCTGTTATGATCATTCTTTGTTTGTGTACAAATCGTCAAGTGGCACCATTATTCTGGCTGTCTATGTAGATGATGTTGTCATCACAAGTGATGACTCTACTAGCATTTCATAGCTCAAGGAATGGCTACAAACACAATTTCAGACAAAAGATTTGGACAATCTCTGCTATTTCCTTGGAACAAAAGTTTTGCGTTCCAAGAAGGGCACAAATATCTCTCAACGGAAGTATGTTCTAGACCTTCTTGTAGAGACAAGTCTCCACGCCTATGGGTTATGACACTAAGGCATCTATTTCTGATCACTCCAACAAAGTATAGAAGGATTGTTGTGAAACGAATTTACTTGACAGTTTCTTGTCCTGACATCTCATATGCTGTGGGAGTTGTTAGCAAGTTCATGAGTGCGCCTAAGATGTCACATTGGATGGCAGTCACCCAGATCCTGTGTTATGTTAAAGGTACGCCATGGAATAGACTCACTTCACAGGGAAAGGCCGTGCACACACCTCGTTGAAGCTTAATGGATATACTAATGCTGATTGGGTAGGTGATGTTGGAGATAGACGGTCTACCTCTAGATATTGTCTGTTTCTTGGGTCACACTTGGTGACTTGGAGGAGTAAGAAACAAAATGTGGTAGCACCGTCCAACACCGAGGATGAGTATCGAGCAATGGCACATGCTTGTTGTGAGCTACAGTCGGTTATGCCTAGACTGTCTGAAATTAGTGTCTGTTGAGACACCAGTCTCTCTCATGTGTGATAACCAGACAACCATTCACATTGCCATCAATCCTGTGTTCCATGAGCGGACTAAGCACATTGAAGTGGATTGTCATTTTGTTCGTGATCTAGTGCTCTATAAGAGATCCAGACTCATGTTCGCACTGGACAACAAGTGGCATGCATTTTCACCAAACCACTTATAACTTCAACTTTTATCCACATGAGTACCAAGCTGGGCATACATGATGTGTGTGCTCCAACTTGAGGGGGAGTGTTAGAAAATAGTTTCTATTTATGAACTTTCTTAATTCCTTCATCTGTTGGGTCTATCATGTAAATGTTCACACCTTATATGATAAAAGACAACCCACTCCAGCAGGATATTGTTTTGGTCCAACACTTTCACACTCTAACAAATGACGAATCCCTAGCAATGAAAATCACATGTTGCTAGGTGCATAGCTCTATACTCTGATTGTGCATTGGATCTTGCTACAACAATATGCTTTTTGCTCTTCCAAGACGCAATGTTTCCTCCCACAAACATAGTTTTAGAAATAGACCTCATGTCGATACTAGATCTAACCCAATCAACACTTGAGAACGCATGTACTTGCCAATTTCCATTATTCTAATTTGGGAGACTTCTTGAGAAACCTCAGAATGAGCATCACAACTTCCATATAACTTATGCATTGGTTATTTGTAAACTAACTAACAACACTGTTGGCAAAGGCTATGTCGGACTGAGTGACAATTAAATATATCAACTTCCCAACATGTCTTATATATCTCCATTGATCATCAAGTAACTTGTGTTTGATGATAATTTGACTTTAGGACGCATAAGAGTATCAGGAGGTTTGGTGCCAAGCATCCCTGTCTTAGTGTGAAGATCTAAGACATACCTCCTCTCAGAAATTAATTTCCTAGACTTAGACTTGGAAACTTTAGTCCCTAGATTTTCTGAAGACTGCCCAAGTCCTCTGTCTGAAATTGGCCCTACAAAAGCTTTAATTGTGCATTGCCATGCTTATCATCCCCAAGAAATCACAATGTCATGAACACACACCATTGGAATAATGCTTCCATAATTCTGTCGTTAGTAGAAGAGTAAATGATCCATGGTAATCTCTGAAGTTCGAACTCACAAACGAGCATTTCTCAATTTACCAAACTAGGTACGAGGCAACTGCTTCAAACCAAGGGCCTTGTTTGGTTCATTAGAAATGATTTAGGTGGGACACTTAGAAGGATTGGCTGATATGGTATATGAGAAGGTTTGGGTTTGTGTGTACCGTGTCACATTTGGAAGCAACAAAGGAAGAGTTTCTAGAGGACGAAGCAGAAGCACGTGATCCAGAAGGGTTGGAGAGAAGAAAATTAGGTTTGGTAGAGTTGGGTGGAGGTTGGGCACGAGGTGGGTGGAGGCCAACGTTAGGAAGTGTCTGTGATAGAAGGAAGGTAGAGAACAATTGTGGTATCGTTGGAAGAGGTAACTATAGGGATACAAATAGGAAGATGGAGCACGACAATGGTGGGGGCAAGCAACATTGAAAAGGTGAAGCTAAGTGTGACCTCTAGAAATGGAGGTAGAAAAGTGGAAGCTAAGGAACAAATGTGGAGGTTAAAAGGTGGGAAGGCTCGTGCAACAATGGTGAAGACAATAGGGATAGTAGGTCATTGTCAAACAACTGCTATCGGGAGTTGAAGGGGCGTGGTAGGCTATACCTCTGTAGTACCATGCGTGTGTGCGGTTTGGAGGAGTCCCACAATAAGAGGGCTCTGCTCCCACAGTTGTCCAATCCTACATCACATGTAACACAAACAAACATTGGTTTGGATTTTTAGTCGGATTTAGTCCAATCCCATGTACGACATGTGGTTAACAAGGACTTGTGAACCCTGCATACTAGATCTGACTCTCCCTGAACAACAAAACCAGGTGCTTTCTCCATATAAAGTTCCTCATCCTAGTCACCATGGTCCATGTATTTTTAATATAAGTGCATAGACCATGAGTGAATAGTAGCCAGAGACAAGAAAATGCGAACATATGCCATCTCTGCCATAGGAGAGGTGTCCGAGTAATCCTCACCATAGACCTAAATGTAGCCCTTGGCTACCAAACACACCTTGACCAATCAACACAACCAACTACACCCACTTTGACATTGTAAACCCAGAAACAACCAACAACATACTTGTCATGTGGGTATGAAACAAGAGATCGTGTCTTGTTCAGGTTATGGAGAAAGCACCTGGTTTTGTTGCTTAGGGAGAGTCAGATCTAGTATGCAGGGTTCACAAGTCCCTGTTAAGAACGTGTGGTACATGGGAGAAACATGGTGATCAAGTGCAATTGGAAAAACAGAGGTATAGAGACAAAGGATATAGAAGAAATAAATGCATTATGTGAAGGTGAAAGGTGGCTCTATGAGATCGAGTTAGAACTAGGGTGGTGAACATTTTGAGGGTGTAAGATCTAAAACCTTTTCTCAAGGCAATGAGAAGATCCTACACACAAAGCAAATGTCCTGCTTCTACTTGACTTCTAGACAAGGAGGCATCTGGAGAAGGAGCTGAACTGGCAGGAGCTTCTGTTTCACCTACATTGGCACTTGATGTGGACAATCCACCTGCAATTATACGACGAGTGTAGGCCTAAGTGATTGAGGGCTTATCAAAGGTGGGAGGAGCGCCATCATGAATATTTTCACTAAAGGACTCGGAACATACTATTCAATGACAATAGGAAGTGATAAGAGCCCCTCCATGGCTATTGGTGTCATTGAAGAACTATAATCGAAGGACTTGTCTTAAAAGAAGGTGATATCAGCAGACAAAAAGAAGAGCAAGGTAGGACTATAACACTTATTCCCCGTTAGGAGCTGAGATAACCTAAGAAAACACACTTGACAGACTTTGGACTCAACTTGTTTGCACTTGGCTGAGATAGTGAACAAAACATGTACACCCAAAAATTTTAGGTGGAAAGTGGTACAATGGCTTCGTAGGATGAAGAACCTGAACATGTATGCGGTTTTGGAGGATGGATGATGTCACGGGGTTAATGAGGTAGCTGACGATGAAAATTGCATCCCCCTAGAATTCATCATCCCCCTAGAATTTTCTAAGAAATTGCATATGGTCTCAACCATATGTCGAATCTTCCTTTCAACCACCCCATTTTGTTGAGTATGCGGGAAAGAGGACTGGTGAATGATAATATTAGTGAATGTGAAATAGGAAAAATGATGGTTGAAGTATTTTTTTGGCATTATTTAAGTGAAGGATGCAAATTTTCTTTTTAATCTGAGTTTCCAGTTTTGCACAAAAGGATTTAAATACAAACAATTTATGAATTGTTCTTTCATCAAGTAAATCCATGGAACATGGGAGTAATCAATCGAAAAAATAACAAAATATCTATAATAAATTTAGAAGTAACACAACTCGATCCCACGTCAAAATGTACCCACTCAAAACTGGACTATGTTCTTTGACGCTCCCTAGACAGAAAACATATTTTATGCTTCCTCAATTGATTAATTCACATTGCAAGCTCTCTAAGTTGGACAAACCTAGAATTGAGACCTTGAGCCTTTCTATAGACGCATGACCAAGATCACTATGCACCACCAAAGGAGAAGAAATGACATGTTGTAGGCAACCTCTGCAAGTAGTAAAGTTCGGCCAATTCATATCCTTTACCAATTGTCTTCCTCTCAAATCCTGTATAACACAAGTCTTTCGTAAGAAAGTGGCATAGGCTTGAAGAAACGAGTTATTTGGCTAATAAATAACAAATTAAAAGGAAAATTGAGGGATGAACAAAGTGGACAGAAGGAACATTGGTGGAGTAGGTGAAACTATCCCACTTCCCTTAACATAGGCAATAGAACCATCTACAAGGGTAACACTGGGTACGTTGGGCTTGTATAAGTGGTGAACAACTCAGTTTACCCCGTGATGTGATCAATTGTACCTGAATTAAGGACCCAGTCTGACTTGGACGATGATGCCTTTGATGCTTGAGAGATGTAAACTGACACACTATATCTCTTTGTAAGAGAAGCATCTAAAGATGTAGTCTGCTGATACGTGCGAAGGTGCATCAATGAAGTACTCATCTTCAAACAAGGACACATGATGAGTTACCTCCTCTAAAGAACCCTCTATGGCCACCATGTTGTCATACTTAGTAGGAAATCCATGTCGTTCATAACAAAAATCCTTAGTGTGCCCTTTCTTTCCATAGTGGGCACACTCAGGATGTTCACAAGATGCTCCACGACCAGTACCAGATTCTCCTCTTCAGATGATGCCTCTTCCGTAACAATGTCTTGTGAATGAAGTGTCTTTACCAGACTGAGTGACCAAGACTAACTTGTCACCCTGTGATTGAGTGACAGGGATTGCATCATGCTCTATGAAAGCGCATGACACCCTAGAGGTCTCAGCCAAAGAAGGAAACTCGTCTTCAAACAAAATCTAACTGTAGGCACCCTAATGCTCACGAAGAAGTCCAACCAAGAACTTGTTCACTCTGTCATCCAATGTTTTAGAAAGCGCGAAGCGGGAAGCGAGCAGACAAGACCTTGTAGTTGCTTAAGTGCCAGACGGGCTATTAAGCGGGCACTTTTCTAAAAATGCGTTAGTTTTAGTATATTTTTTATGAATTACACACACATATCATATATGCATGTACATATATGTGTATATAATCATATATTGTGAACTTTAGACTTGTAAACCAAGTATATATATAACTTTGAACCGATTATACTTAGTATAAATTTCTATAATAATATAATGTGACCATGTTAGCATTAATTTACCCGACGTGTGTAGCGCGGATGGTTCAGCACGGTAGGTCCTCCCCGCGGGACCCGGGTTTGAACCTCCCGTAGCACACATTATTTACCACCCTTGCGGTCATCCAGGCTCTGGCACGCTCTTTGAGGGAGGGGAGAGACTAATGTTAGCATTAATATTGCGATATGTAAGTAATAATCAACTAGAGTATTCCTAATACTTAGTTCTGTACGACAATAATAATATTCTTTTTGAGTCTTAGGGAGACCCCGCTCCCCCTCCTCCTCAAACAGGTGCCAGAGCCCGGATTAATAATACACTATTCATGTCACTGGTATAGTATATAATTAGTAACCACTAGCCAGTAGCTATGCAATTCATAATAAAGAAAAATAAAGCTATTAACTTAGTACACAAAATATTATATAATACTAAATAGGTTACTATAAACTATTATATTATCAGCAACAAATCAGGAATGGTAGTTGTAATTGCATATATTAGTGACAGAAGAATCCATGATTTGTACTTCATGTAATGTGTGTAAGTTCATATATAAACAATATTCATATATTAATATACAATTTTTATTTCTTATCTATATATATTTTTGTATATATTCGTATATGAAGTAGAAATTACTAACTCAACATGTTTCAATGTTGTTTTTTACCAAACAGGGATGAAAGCTGGAAATATTGCAAAAAGTGGCCCCTTATAGTGGCAAAAAGCGGGTCCATTAAGCAGCCTATCAAGCGGCAGGCGGGAAAATCCAGGCGCTTAATGGCAGCCGCTTAACTGGGTGATTAATGGCAAATTGAGCGCCCAGGTGCCTTGGCCGCTCAAGTGACCGCCTGGGATGCTTTTTAAAACATTGGTGTCATCTGATCATACTGCTGTTGCTTCTTTTGATTGTCAGTAGAGAGAGCAAGCAGATTGTGCAAATCATCACCCAAGGGAGTCACTTTGCCAAAGTACCGCTTAGATGACTTATTTCCCTATAGCAACCCATATAGTTTCATATCGTACATGAAAAAATGTTGTTTGAAGATATAAGTTGAAGATGATCCCACATTTCCTTGCACATGTCAAAGTGGTTTGTAACTGCCATGTGCGGCTCCATGTTATTCGACAACATATTCAGTAGATCCGCATCATGTTGTTCCCATTGCTTCAACACATTAGGATCTTTGGATAGCTCTACTTTATGCGTTCTTGGCTACATTCATCGTAATTCTTCTCATTAAGGTTCCAGGTAGGAGTTATCTGCTTTGAACTGTAAAAGTTCAGTTAGGACCGTCTCTTTTTCAGCATCAAAACAAATGCGCAGAGAGAAAATTTGAGGACGAGAATCCTTAAGAGGTTGTTGGACAACATAAAATAGCAATTGAACAAAGGCACTCTGACACCACACTCAAACGGGCTTTGTGTGTGCAGATACAACTACTGCCATAGTAATCCACAGTCAATAGTTGGAGGAAGAAGAGATCTATGACCACCAAAGCTGTTGTCAATGGGTTTTAATGACTCCAAGGGAGGTTCATGGGGTCAAGGGCGCCTCTCTAGGACCTATTTTGGAGGGAGGGGCCCACCCTATCTCCCCCTATTTGGGCTGCAAAATGAGCAACAATCAAAAGGGATGATGGATGGCCCCATTTAGGTATATGTGACTGGAGAACACCTCCTCATGGACGATGGAGTTGAGGAAGATCCACCCTAAGAGAGTCCTCTCGTAGATCCTTGCAGACTAAGGAGCAAAGTCCTCTACGGTGAGCATCGGTGCTACATGTTGTAATGTAGCAGCACTGCAACAACCAAAGAACAAAGTGAGGGGGAATCAAGGATGATGACTTGTATTCTCTAGACTGTGTAGGGATTTAAACCCTATGATGCCATGTGATCGCTGGAGCAATGTGGGTGAATCTCTCAACTCAATCGTACTACCGGGGTATTGTATTTTATACACAAAATACTTTACATTGTTTACAATTAGGTCCCAAATAATTCCTCATTAATACACATAGGTCCATGTACATATATTAACAATATTTTACTTCTCAAGTAGGTAATTCATCTTCATTGAACTACAATGATGCTCCATTTAAAAAAGACTACAACATCTTTTGATGAAATAAGGTTGATATCAACAAAAAAACTAATGTGCCACTGGAGTATATGCATTGTGGGACCACCCTTTCCATTGTCCAATCCATACAAATTTGGTATTTGAGATACATTAGATCTATAGTTGAAACATTTAGACTCTGAAAATGATGCAAAGAATTTGCATAAAAAAGGTCAACCTACGATAAAGTACGATCAACTATTAGGGAAGAAGTTGGGGAAAAGTAGACACACACATGGACACATATACAAGTGCGTAATTTAGGAAGCATAAAAAAAGATGGTGAGCAAATCAAGGTGCTACAAATGAAAATTAAAGTTTACAACAAATTGGCTTACAAAAGAAGGCGTCTTAGGACTTAGGAGTTAGGGGTACTAATCCATTACAATAACATCACATACTAAACAAACTTAAGTATACTACATAAGCCAAAGTCAAGTGTGTATGCCTTAGATTAAAAAAAAATGTATTAGCCACATTCTGATTTCGATGGTCCTATCCGTGTTCCTCGTCTGATTCATTATCTTCAGTATTCAGAGAACCATCACTGATGTCACAGACAAAAACATGTATATTCTTTAAGTCAATAGGAAGGGTGCTCCTATGCTATTGAAATCTTCAATCAAATGTGAATATATTTGGATGAAAAACAAAGTTTCCAACCTCTTTGGGTCAAAGCGATTGCACTTTTTGGTACGTGCAACATCAAAGCTACTCCAATTGTGCTTATAAGAAGAATCACTACAAGTTTGGTTTAAGATGCCGATGGCTGATTTTTGCAATAATCAGAAATGTACACCCTACACATCCCACCACCTTCTAGAATATATGAAACTATAAAAGTCAACCAAATTCATGCTGAAACATTAAGAATGTACATAAATGGCGTTTTGAGTTCTAATTTGGTGAGTGGTAGTAAGAAAATCAACGCTTAAAGGAAAGAAGACCTGAGGACATTTTGCACGATAATCAAGTTACTCCTTGGCTATGAATGTCCTGCTACTTGCATCTAGCGTCATCTTCATCGCAATTATTTTAATGACTTCTTTTATCTCAACATTCATAGTGACTCTCTTTTGATAGTCCAACATAGGAATCGAGTAACAACAATGCGAAGGGGACTATGCAAGTTTTTGTCTTGTCTGTGATCAATTAATATTAGAGCATATATTCAACCCTTTCAAATGTATTTTGTTGCCTCTTTTGCTCTTTCACTTCATACAAGTGTCCAAGAGTAAATCATTCACTATCATCTGTTTCTTAGAATTCTATTTAATGGCTCTATAACACGAATAACCATTTTGTCCGAGTCATCAAAAAGATTGTCTTGAGTAATGTCATAGATTTCAATTCCATCCTCACTCTTAGATTGTGTCAAATCTTTCCAACTCAAAGATGCAACCATGTCTCTTTGCCCTGCTCCTGTGTAAGTACGCATTACATATATAAATAATGAGTAACAAGGTTAACGAAACCTGGTATCTACAATTTCCCACTCTCTGTGTCTTCTCATCAAATCCAACACATGTTGACGCTTGTACCCATCCTCATTCTTACTAGGTTTGTACCATGAGGTGCAGAGTTGGTGTTGAAAATTTGAGGATGTTTTTCTTGTAATCATGCTCATGCACTACCATAGTTCGTTGCGTATCAGACAAAAGGTGCACGATGGTCACCAATCTCCTCAATGGCTGATGAGACATAATCAAATATAAGGTACCATCTCTAATATTGCCAATTGGGTACAATAATTTATCGGTCATTACGCTTTTTGGGCATTTAACCTACAAGTTAATGTGAGACATACTCATATTTTTCTAACCATGAGGCATGCTTGTGCAACCAAAAAATTGCCAACTTTATTTCACAGAGTTGACATATACATCCACTTAAGCCTTCATCTTATCTAGATGTGTCCAAACCGTTTCACTAGTAGGTATTTTATAACCAGGACCTGCATTTGTAGTAGCAACACATGCTTCCTTGAATACAAGAGTCCTACGATCATTAAAAACAATATTGCTAGCAATCAAAAACTTGAAAAGATCTTTTTCTACATCTTTTTTCATCCCGTTATTCGTTATCGATATAAAGTCTACGACCACACATCTTTCTCGTACCTGTCAACATCAACATATTCAATAATCAATTCACCTTGTGGGCTGGAACAATAAGAACTAGCCACTTCATCCTGCATTCAAATTTCCACTTGATTGAGAAGCATCTTCAGACACAAAAGGACAATGTCTTATATCCTTTCCAATGCTTTAAAATGGGAAAGCAAGAAACGGACGGATAGAACGTTGTGGCCGCTTTGAACACTCAAGTGGTCATTTTTTGAAAAACATATGATCAGAATTTTATGCCTTTTTCTTATAATTTCAACATCAATACATTTATAAATGGTACAACTTATTAAATGATAAATAACAACGACTATTACACTATTGAGTGCGTATGGTTACATTCTTAACACATACAAAATGTATGCAAATATATATATGTCTAGTTTAAATCTACAACAATATATTGTTGTACATTAGATATGATTTCATATACAATTACATATGGTATATACATTAGGTATGCTTGCATATACAATTACATATTGTACATTAGATATGATTGTATACACAATACATTTTTACCATGCATACAAAAAGCCGTCTTTAAGATTATATATTATATAATATAATGATGAATTACACATACTAAGCTATACCATAAGGACTGAATTCTACATATATAGTATATATAGAACTACATTTATAGTTATACACCACTTTCCAAAAAGTGGCCCATGAAGCTACCTAAGCTAGATGGTCAATTAAGTGACAAATTAAGCGGGATGGGATAAAAAGCAGGCACTCAATTGCAACCGCCTAGACAGGCGCCTGAAGCCTAAGAGGCAGCCCTGGGCCGCTTTAAAACGCTGACCCTTTCGTGAACTTTGCGAAAGTGATAGCCCGGAAGTGTGGTACCTGCACTGTAAACTTTATGAGAAGACTTGCACTTGTTTTTACCATCAGGTTGTTGCTCTACATGCTCCATATTAGGGTCTTTGGTTCTTAGCATTTTGATCCATTTATATTAGTCCAAAAAACTCTAATGAAGTTTAAAACCCTAAATAAAGTTGCTACAAGTAGGCAATTAAGTAGAGTGCCAACCACCAAATAATCAACCAATACATGTAAATGTTAAACCCTAACCACGAAGCAGGAAGTGAGCGGCCAACCATCCCTAGGCGTTCAAGCATGAAGCGGCCAATTAAGCAGACACTTTTTGAAAAAACGGACAATGTGGCAAAATGTATAGATAAGTATATCTAGTAGTATACATGACTAAAACAACCACTTAGTAACCAGGCTATAAAAATCATAGTCATCATACTAGGGTAAGTTAAAGTATATATTTTAAAATTCATACCACATTACTCAAATGATCACTTAATAACCAAGCTGTAGAAATGATAATCATCATATTAGGGTAAGTAAAAGTATATATTTAAAAATTCACACTTACGATAGTTTCATAAGCTTTACATTACAAGCACATTATGATTCTGGCATATTGTTTTGTTAATTATTAAATGTAATTAGGATATCCAACAATAAATTCTACCAGTCAATCTAATACATAATATACTACAGTTTATACTATATATTATAGCTGAACACAATACAATATTGTACATATATATATTATAATTTATATGATTTACATAATACTCTTATAGATTTCCAATACTATATAGTGCTTATGTGATACTTATGCGTATTAGCTTCATGTTATTTACATAATAATCTTATATAGTGAAACCTATATGATATTATCAAATAGATATATAATGTTGTGTTTAGAGTAGGAGATGGCGACAAGAAATGTAAAATATTAGCATACGAGTTCAACATAGGTGGAAGAACACTATATGATGATCATCTTCTTATACATCCATAGCATGTGATACATACAAGGCGTTGACCGTTTGCTATAATATATGTATTCTTGTTGGACCAACCCATGCCTTGTTTAATTAAGCGGCCCTAAGCGATGGATTAAACAGGTGAACCAAAGTGAGATAAAGCCTTGAAGCGGAAAGAAATGTCCCCTTAAGAACAAAACATTTCAGTCACTTAAGCAAGTTCTTAAGCGACTAAAGCAACAATTTTTAAATCAATGGTTAGACCCTAGCATTTCAATATCAAATTGATGACATAAATATAAATAGATGATTGTATTGATAACACTAATATTTAAGGACCAAACGAATGATATAAACCTAAGTTGATAATCATATTAATCTAAGATGATTCTTATGAAATGTGGTGCCGCAATGCAACGTGCAATGCAGTGTTGAGAGAGGCCATAGGCCTTCTCCCTTTTTATTAATAAGAAAAACTGGATAATTTACATAGAGGTCCATCAGGATATAGAAATTATAAATTAGAATAAATATGAAATATATTAACACTCCCCCTCAAGCTGGAGTGTACACATCATGTAGACCCAGCTTGTTGCAAAAACTCTGGGAAGCTGCTGGACTCAATGGCTTCGTAAGAACATTTGCAAGTTGATCTTCAGACTTGACATGTGGAGTCACAACAATTCCATTCTTGATCTGATCTCTGATAAAGTGGCAGTCAACTTCAATGTGCTTAGTACGTTCATGGAAGACTGGATTCTTAGCAATGTATATGGCCGTTTGATTGTCACATCTGAGTTCTATAGGAGAAAAAACATGAATCTTTAATCCAGAAAGTACATATTGAACCCACTGCAACTCACAACATGCATGTGCCATTGCTCTATACTCAACTTCCGTGCTAGATCTTGCCACAACATTTTGCTTTTTGCTTTTCCAAGTAATAAGATGATTCCCCAGAAATGTGCAATATCCAGACGTAGACCTCCCATCATTCAGATTACCAGCCCAATCTGCATCTGCATAACCAGTAAGAGACATTGTGGATACATGAGTCTTCGGCCTATAATAGGTGATTCCCTTACCAGGTGCACCTTTCAGATATCTCAAAATACGATAGACAGATGTCCAATGAGACTGTTTTGGAGAGCTCATATGCTGACTCACCACTCCTACAACAAAAGAAATGTCAGGACGTGTGACTGTCAAATATATCAATTTTCCCACAATTTTCCTGTAATATCCTAGATCTAGATAATCATTATCATCAGTCATCTCCTTCACATGATAGTCCATAGGAGTAAACTCAGGATTGGACTCACTCATACTAATTTTCTGTAGTAAATCCAGCACATATTTTCTCTGAGACAAATTGGTACCTGCATGAGATCTAAGTACTTCAATGCCGAGAAAATATCTTAGTTTTCCCAGATCCTTTGTGTGAAAGTGCCCCTGCAAGCCCGCTTTCACACGAGATATGCCTGTGGAATCACTACCAGTGATAACAATATCATCAACATACACAACAATAATAATAGATCCACCAGAAGAAGTAGAATAAAATAAAGAGTGATCAGTAACAGAACGAGAAAAACCCATCTTTAGTACAACATCACTGAACTTGTCAAACCAAGCTCTAGGAGATTGTTTCAATCCATAGATGGCTTTCTTCAACCTACACACCTTTTGACACTCCCCCTAAGCAACAAAACCAGGTGGTTGCTCTATGTATACCTCCTCTTGTAGATCACCATGAAGGAAGGCATTCTTTACATCGAGTTGAAATAGAGGCCAGTCAAATGTAGTAGCCAGAGAAATAAGGATACACACAGATTTCAGATGAGCCACTGGTGAGAAGGTCTCAAAGAAATCAACCCCATATGTCTGAGTGTACCCTTTTGCAACCAATCTAGCTTTCAATCTCTCCACAGAACCATCTGGATTATGTTTTACTGTAAATACCCATCTGCATCCCACAACATTTTTATCTGGAGGTAAGTCAACAAGTTCCCAGGTGTTGTTCTGTAACAGAGCAAACATCTCAACATGCATAGCCTGTTTCCAGCCAATATCCTTCATCGCATCAAGATGATTTCTTTGAATGACCACATAATCAATCCCAAGAGCAAAAGAGTGAGCCTGCTGAGATAACTTGGACAAACAACATACATTTGTAATAGGATGCCGAATGGTACAGGAACATGTACCTTTGCGAACAACAATGGGAACATCAAGGTCAGATGGTTCTTCAGGAATCCCTTGAGTAGAGGAAGATGGGGAGGGCTCAGAGACTGGAGTCGCTACCTCCTCTGGATCTTGTCTGCCTCGTCTGCTATAAACATGTGAATATTGCTGAATTTGTAGACCATCTGCTAGTTGCTCTTCCTGAATGATAGTATAGTCAGGAATGATAGGTGGCACTCTCTCACTCTGATGTGGTGGTGTCGCTCTCCCACTAGCATCTGATGGTGGCACTCTCTCACACAATTGCTCCCCCTTACTGGGAATACTAGAGAAATATGGAGTGGATTCATGAAAAGTCACATCTCTAGACACAAACATATGACGAAGACTTGGACAATAACACTTGTACCCTTTGCTAGTGTTGGAGTACCCAAGAAAGAGAGTCCTAATTGACCTAGGAGATAACTTATCAGTCTTAGGATCAAAATTGTGGACAAAAGTACAACCAAACACTCTAAGAGGAACAAGGAATGGTTGATCCTTGGGACGTAAGACAGAGAAAGGAGTACGTCCTTGAAGCACAGAAGAAGGTTGCCTGTTGATAAGAAAACATGCAGTAAGGAGAGCGTCAGACCAGAACCGCTTAGGAACATTAGATTGAAACATGATTGTCCTGGTAATATCAAGAAGATGACGATTTTTCCTCTCTGCTACCCCATTCTGTTGAGGGGTGTGAGGACAGGATGTACGATGTATCATCCCAACAGAACTACAAAAATCAGTCATGGCATTTTGAACATACTCCAAAGCATTATCAGATTGAAGAACTTTAATATTACAATCAAACTGAACTTTTATTTCTTGATGAAAATGTTTGACAATAGATAGCACAAACTCTCGACTTTTCAACAAATAAATCCAAGTCATATGCGAAAAGTCATCCACAAAGGAGATAAAATAACGAAAACCATTATTATTATGGTATTTTACAAGACCCCAAACATCACTATGGACCAACTCAAAAGGACATGACGCCCGTTTATTGACACGACCGGGATAAGACATTCTATGATGTTTCCCCAGTTGACAGGACTGACACTCTAAAGATGATACTTGAGACAATTCTGGTTCTAACTTTCTCAGGCTCTCTAATGAAGGATGTCCATATCTGTAGTGCCACAGTAAGGGAGAGCCACTCAACAAGACAGTTGGAGCACGAGCAGAAACTTGGCGAGGCAAACTATCACCGTGGAAATGGTAGAGATCACCTTTCCTAGACCCCCCACCAATTGTCCTCATACTCTTGAGATCCTGTAACACAAAATAAGGACTAAAGGTTACCGTACATTTCACAGTATCAATCAACTTAGCAACAGACAGAAGATTAAAAGGAAAAACATGCACATAATGTACGGATTTAAGATCAATTCCAGGAGTCAGAGAAACAGATCCACTGGCTAACACTCTCCTCACTGAACCATCTGCTATTGTTATAGATTTGTGAGGGATATGTGAGTCAATGGAGTGAAGAAGTCTCCTCATACCAGTCATATGTTGTGATAACACTGCGGGCTGAACTACACGAAGAACTCAAACCAGACAAGAATTTTGCTGTAATCAAGTCATCTCTGTCTTTGACTTGCTCCTGGACAGTTGCTGGATGGTAGAAACTCAACTCTTGTACAATACCTTGAATCACTCCAAAGTATTCTTCTAAAGGTTTGTCTCCCTATTGTTCTGCAAACAGGTGATCATATATCGTGAACTGACGACACACATTCTTCTCTTGATAATAATGTTTCTTTACTGCATCCCAGATCTCTTTGGTGGTAGTGTAGAACATGAACCTTGAGGCAATCCCAGGTTCCATGCTCCCCCACAACCAGGTCTTCACTAGACTGTTATGACGCTTCCATTCAGCATAACCTTTGTCAGTAAGTGCAGGAGGATCAGAATCAACGTGTCTCGCCTTGTCGCGTGACTCCAATACAATATAAACAACATTCATCCATAAGAGATAATTCTTCCCATTCAGCTTGATGGAGGGGATAGGAGACATCTCACTGTAGATGGTAGATGCCTTGATGTCCTCCATGATTTGACGAGAAGAAGAGTGACGGATTGATACACATCACAAGAAGATATGGGTGAGAGGGAGATACACGTCACATCACAAGATTAGATGCGTATCTAACGCATCCACAACCCTCAATTGAAATTCCCTAATCACACATGGAGGAGATGTGATTAGGAATTTCTTACGTACCGACGGACCCTCCGGTTTGGGATTTAGAAATCCGTTGGATCAACCGAAGGACCCGACGATCCAGAGATAGAAGAGAAGGGGAGATGACGGCTACAACGCCTGGCCTGGGAGATGGCTGCTCCGCCCGCTTTGGGCCGGCGGCACGGTGGTCGGGGAAGGCTGACAACGTGCTTTGTTCACGCAGGAATTACTGCTCACTCCGCCGTACTGTTCACCGCCGGAGTCACTGTTCACGCTGGCGGCCGGTCGATCGGCGACGGCGCTGGGTTGTGACGGCTGGGTAGGGTTAAGTTAGGAACCTTGCTCTGATACCATGTGAAATGTGGTGCCGCAATGCAACGTGCAATGCAACCTTGAGAGAGGCCATATGCCTTCTCCCTTTTTATTAATAAGAGAAACTGGATAGTTTACATAGAGGTCCAACAGGATATAGAAATTACAAAATAGAATAAATATGAAATATATTAACAATTATTATATTTAAATATCAATTAATATATAGATCTATCACAATAATCACAGCTGATGAACTCATTATAAATTGAATTGCATTTAAGAAAAGAAAAAATAAAGGAAGAAGTATTACCATGTTAGTGGTTGCTGTAGAGGGTTGACAAACTTTGTTAGAGAGTCTATATTAGCCTATTTAGTTAATAGGTTAATTAGTTAGTGGGCTTTTGTATCTCAGCCCGTTTAGATTACTTGCGTCCTAAGTCTTAGGGCGTCTCCCCTCTCTTATATAAAGGAGAGAGCATCTAGTCTTGTATTCATCCCATTCAATTCAATATAATATTATTTTTAACATGGTATCAGAGCGGTGAACAATATCGACGACATGAACAGAACGGTGAACAGTGACATCGACGTGAACAGTAACTCTGGCGTGAACAGTACGCGACGTGAACAATATTCCTACGTGAACACGTTCACTCCTGAGGGAAACCTAGCTGCCGCCCTTCCTCCCTCTCCTTTCCGGTGCACACGCAACCCTAACCGCCGCTCGTCTTTTCCAGTGAGCAACCAAGGAGAAGAATCCCCGCCTGCGGGTGGCCGTCGCCGTTGCCATGGCTTAGGCCGGCTGCCCGCTAGGCAATTCCGGCCTCCATGGCTCTCCTTCCACTTTCACATAGATCAGTACGTCGGCGCTAATTCCCGACCTGCGATCTATGTTTTCCAAATCCAAACCTTAAAGCCGGCGATCTCCTTTCCGGCCATCACATATCCACTGCCATCGTTGCATCATTATCCGCCGCCTTCCACCTTTGCTGCCCGTATTCCACGAACAGCAGCAGTGCCGCTATATTCCCAGTGCCTCCGATCGTCATCCGTCCAGCAGCCATAACCGCCGGCCTCCAAGCAGCCATCTCCGCGCCTTCTCCGCCTATCGACGCCACTATCAATATCTAGCAGTAGCATCATAAGTGCCGCCAACCGCAGAAGCAACAACCATAATCGCCATCAAGCAGCAATCAACAGCCGTCAACCTGCTACCCGCCGCCTAGAAATATCTCGCTACTACCGACATCAATTTGGTAGTACCGAACTCGGTACAGGCGCAATTATCGACAACAACATCAACTCGGTAGTACCGAGTTCTGCACAGGCCATCTCCTGACGTCCTCAACATCAGCCTTCATCGTCGCTCGTGGAGAGGCTCCGCCCTTG
Organism: Alisma plantago-aquatica; assembly: GCA_963693085.1. Classification (NCBI taxonomy): domain Eukaryota; kingdom Viridiplantae; phylum Streptophyta; class Magnoliopsida; order Alismatales; family Alismataceae; genus Alisma; species Alisma plantago-aquatica. The sequence goes on along the minus strand of OY856411.1, from coordinate 299,962,608 downwards.
GCTCCGCATGCATCCTCTTGGCATGCAATATCTCTGGAGTCATGCAGGAGACCCTTTGTCATCTCCTCCGTTACGACCAAGTGCTACATCAACTGAGTGACATAATCCGACCATTTTGTTTTGCTACATCGCGCAAGCTGTTGCTCTTCATCACCTTCCCGACTATCTTCATCACTCAACCATCACCTCCCATCTATGTCTACTCCAGTTATTAATTCCCCCCATATTCATTATGCCTATTCTGATCTTACATTGACCCATTTAGCATATTCTCTCCGGTTATCGGTTTCATTCTCCACATATTGCACATCTCCATATCACAAAATCCTCTCAAATCCGCTGATTCCTCTCCCACCCACCCATATCATGTGTGTATCCCTTTCCACAGTGCGGGGGGGGGGGGTCATATATCCATTTCTCCACCCCAAACACTCACTCTCGTCGTATTTGGTGTGCGGAGGGGATAGAGAGGAGAGGAAGAGATGAGATGAGAGAGAGTGTGTGAGAGAATATGTATGAGAGAGAGTATGAGAAGAGATGATATATGTATTCAGGCTATATATGTTCCACGCTATTATCTTCATGGAGCTTCGCATTATTCAGCACATCCGTTCTCTACTTCCAGACATCATTGAAGGATCTTCATTCAACACCGAGCTATCCGCATTCGTACCGCGTTATGTACGTCAGGTGTTGATCACCCTCGTTGAGCTTGAAGGTTGTGTGACTTGTGTTAAATTGCACCTCTAGTGACCACAACCTTGAGTTGCAAAAGAAAACAAGGGGAAAACTAGGGATGGGGATGTTGGATGGTAGATGGTTGATGAAGGGGAAGAAGTGGAACAGGAAGAAGTGGAAACAGGGCTGGGATGGGAGGAATGGGAATGAAGATGCTAAAGGGGAATATAGAAGAAAGGGGAAATCATGCAGGAACGAGGAGGATATAGAAGGTGGGGAGCAAAGAGGAAGGAGGATGATGTAATGTAAAGAGGAGGAAGTGGAAATAGTTGTCTAAAATGGAAGGAAAAAGAAGAAAGAAGGAAATTTGGAATCGAGTGAAGAGGGAGGAGGAAGGAGAATATAGGGAAGTGGGAGGATGATAAAGAAGAAATAGGAGGAGCGGAATGAGTTGAAGATGAAGGTTTGTAGAGAGGAGAAAAGGGATAGATGCACTAATAGAGAGGAGAAGAGAAGAGGAAGAAGAGGTGGAATGTGGAAGATGGAAGAGGGGACAATGGACGAGAAAGGGACAAGTCTAAGCAAGAAGTAGGAAGAAAAAAATGTTTTGAAGGAAGAGCGGGCAGTGGAGGAGGAAGGGGAAGAAGCATAAGGTATCTATAGAAGAAGCTCATCGTCAAAAGATGACCACTAAAGTCGTTGTTGTGAAGATTTGCTGCCGCCAAGATATAAACCGCTGTAACTCCTCCAGGATTGGTCGTCGCGGGATTCACCTCCTTTTTGGCTTCGGGTCTATCAAGGACTTGAGGAGGGCATAAGGGTTTAATGGAACCCTACTACAAATAAAATTGTGAAAAAATAAATGTGAAGGAGGTGCACAAAACCTTACAAATGGTAAAAATGTAAATGCAAATCACGTGAAACTCATAACATGCATTATTTAGTTATGAAGTTTCTAATAGGCATCACATACTGTAGGTAAAACTGCATTCTAAACGCTTCTTTTCACATAAAACCGACTATTGTAACTAAGTTCTAATCTATAGCTTGTTGCATGCAAACCTTTTCTACATCTGCTATTCTTGTTCATCATTATTTTTCATAAGAGGGGAGAGGTAGTGGTCACACTATTGAGGTTGATGCAAGGAGTTTGGGAGTCTCTCTTTGCCCTATATTTGCCGAAGGTCTAAGAAGTCATATATCTAAGTAGACAACGTCCTTTGCTCCGTTGCAAACATGTGCTACATCCTTTGCCATGTTGTACATGTGAGATGCATGATCAATCATTTTGTTTGCATCCTCAAGCCACATCATTCGCTTGTGAGGTAATATTCATGGTTATTTGATTGCCTTTGAAGGCGACATAGAAAGTTGGGTGGAGGCTCCAAAATAACACGTAGCTATTAATGGGATGTCACCTTAGGAGGAGGATGTGTTCAATGGAGATGAGGGTAGGGAATAGAGGGGCGATTTTGTAATTTGCAGTCAGGCTGATATATACCAATCACGCCATTTAGGTTATATTTTACACAATGCTAATTTTAGGGTTTCTAGTATCTGTTTTACTAATATAACCTTTAGTAATGACTGGATGGGTATGGGAAAACCTTCTCTTGTAACCGTGTTGGTATTTATGTGCCCTAGGAGCCAATCATGGGATAACTATACTTTATTATTGCTTTGTTTTTGGAATTAGTTTATGATCATAACAAAGGTCCATGAGTGTATGGTTTAATGTCATAAAACTTCAGAGTGTGTGGCTTTGAACTTGAGATCTTATGAATACTGAGAGTGAGTACCAATATACCAATATATCCCTAGTGAAGTATATTTTGGAACTGGGGCAATCATAATACGTGAGAGACTAGTATTATTGTGAATGATGAATCTTGTGAATTATTGTGAGTGATGTAGCTAGAATTTGTCCCTCCTATATAATGGGATATACATACTTGGTTACTTGACAAGTGAGACTATGAAATGCATGGCCATGCTCATGAGAGTTCATTGGGAGATATAAAGCTTGACCGTCCCATCAGTATTCTACTTAGAGACCAAGGAAATGTATTTGATGAGGACGACATGTATTAAGAGAAAGAAGCAAAACTATAATTTTTTTTTTTGTAAATTTTAGGCACTTTCCTGTTGTTAATCGTTTTAAACAGTTCTAGATAGCTGGTCCCACATAGTCTTTGCACTGGAAAGGTACATCAGGATGTTGCTAATCTGTTTTCAACAATCTTATGGAGCTAGGACTGGAAACTGAACCACCACAAACCTATATATTGAATGCCTGCATGACTTCAAATGGACACCATTTTTCTGTCAAATGGCTTCTTCGGTGGATCATCAAGCACACGGTTGTATTTACCTTGGGACTCAACATAAATATGAAGGATCCATTAAAGTTCCAACACGATTTTTTAGTGAATTGCACACCTTTAAAGATAAATTAATGTATTTAGAGACAACAACGTAGATTGCAAAAAAGAACTGTGGGAATGCTGCATTCTTAATCATAGAAACACATACTTTTACTATTGATGAGAGGCTGAATGTAAGCAGGCTATGTTGCCTTGTCAATGTTACTGGACCAGGATATAGTGCAATCCGTGGATCCTTCATTCTGATCATTTAAGTTGCCATACCGGGTTTGGTACAGTCTATAGACCTTTCAATTTGACATGTTTTTACTATAACTAGGGTATGGTGCAATCAGCAGATCCTTCAACTTGGTCTATTGCACCTCCAACATTTAGTAGTCGTCAGTCTTTTCAAGTGCTGTATTCAGAGTCTGTTTCTTCGTAGAATCCAGAGCCAATATTTAGAGCCTTGCTTGTCTATTTTGGGATGTTATGATATGTTAGCAGTTAATGCCTGTGGGTGAATTGACATGTCCGTGGATGAAGTGATATGCATGCATAAATGTAAACATTGGCTAGCAGGCTTCATTTCCCATTTGAATTATTTATATCTACCACACATTTTACATTCATTTTTTCATATTTATTCATTTCCAGAATGTCTTATCTCAAAAAATCTGCTGCTTTCTTTAGCTGTTTTTTTTGGAACCTAGATAGATAATTTGCTCAAGTCTGTTAACAGCTGGAATAACTCTGGCTTTATTTGGAGGTGCCCAGAAGCATTCATCTGATCAAAACAAGGTTCCTGTTCGAGGAGATATTCATGTCATTATAGTTGGTAAGGACATAAACTCTGCCTTATAAATAAATGTGATTCCACCTGTCAGGTTTTTTGGCTTCTCGATTTTCATTTTGATATCATGCTATTGTTTCACACACTTGTATAAATTTAAAAGCTGGTAATTTTATAACATTGTGCCGCTTTTAAAGGTGATCCTGGACTTGGTAAGAGCCAACTATTGCAAGCAGCAGCAGCCGTTTCTCCTAGAGGCATCTATGTTTGTGGAAATGCCACAACAAATGCTGGGCTTACTGTTGCTGTTGTAAAGGATTCTGTGACAAGCGATTATGCTTTTGAGGCAGGTAAACATTCCTGCAGCAGCATAGCATCTCCTTGGTGCAATGTGTATGATTAACATTACACAGTAAAGAATGCTATAATGCCTACTTCATATAGACCACCATAGAGAAACTTTTATCATCCTTCCGAGAGAGCCATCTCACCTTATAGCCTTCTTGAGTTCCTTCTCATCTTTTTTATTTATATGTTTATATTTTTGGAGATAAGCCACCCCCTTTGCCAGAAAGTCCACTTATTATCACTTTCCCATAAACTTTCATGTCATCTCTACTTTTCTGTTCCACAAATAACTATTAACTAATCACCTTTTCTATTCCATATTTATTCTATCGTAGCAATCCACTGGAAAATAAAAGGAGAGAATTTTATTTCCTGTTTTGTTACCCTACCTGCTGCAGATCTCACATATTTCTCATCAACGAAGTGAAAGGATTTGCCATTTATATTAGACTTCCAAATATTTTAAATTATGTATCAAAATCAGTTCAAGAATCTATATTACTGAGTTTTCAATTTTCATATTTAATCTTGTTATTCTCTACGTTTATCCAACACACACTCCACTTTCATGTTTTTCGATTTTCATATTTAATATTTTCATGACTCTCAAATCTTTTCTTGATATTACACATCAAAGTTTTGATACTTCTGCCTATAATCTAGGATTAGGTATTTGAACTGTGCTCGTGATGTTGGCCTCTATGCTGACCTCTTTTTAGATACAATTTCGTCTAAGGTCTTTCTAGGCCCAAGTTAAGCCATTTTAAAGGCTAAATTAGCATGTATTGGGTCTGGATTTGGTCAAATGAGATCACCTTGAGTCATTTTATGGTTAAAATAGTTTGATTTAGGTCTAATCAGATCAAATTTTGGCAAATTAGGTCTAATTTGGGAATTTGTTTTCTGATTTGGGGGAAATACATCTGGTTTGGCCAAATTGGGTGTCATTTAATTCAATATAGGGTAAATTAGGGGAAGTAAGGTCTGATTAGATCATATATGCATAATTAGGTCTATGTTATGCGAAATCAGGTCAAATTTGGGAAAATTAGGTTTGATTTGGGGAAAACAAGTCTGACTTGGGGGGGGGTACATGTGCTTTGGGAAAATTAGGTAAGATTTGGGCAAACTTGGGTCGCATCTTGACCAATACGGGATAAATTAGGGGGAGTAACGCCTGTTTAGGTCATGTTATGCAAAATTAGGTCTTATTTAGGCCTGATTAGGGGAATAAGGCATGTTTAGGTCATTTTATGCAAAATTAGGCCTTATTTAGGCCAAATCAGGTCAAATTTGAGCAAATTTAGGTCTGATTTGAGGAAAACATGTTTGATTTAAGGAAATATCTATGCTTTGGAGAATTTTGTTCTGATTTGGCCAAATTAGGTATCATTTAGGTAAGTATTGGGTAAATTGGGGAAAGATCAGGTCTAAGAAGTTTATGCTATGAAAAATTACAGAATCTAAAGAATTCGCTTTTCAAAATAGTACCCGCCTAGTGCTCAAGCTGCTAAACCCATGGAATAGTGTAAATTTAATGTCTATAGTTGAAATAATATTACGATGGTTCATAGTAATATACATATACTTCAGGTATTATAGTAACATAACAGTTGGTAATATAGTCTTGTAGCTGCTGTTAATAGATGTATTGCATATTATAATAGTGATATCACAGTACTAGTGTAGATAATGCAAATACATGTATAATTACAAACTTACAGTACCAACTTAGATAATCAATCATTATTTAGTACTGTTATAGTAATCATATAAATTGTACACTGATATAACAGTCCGCAATACCATTGAATGCTGTTGTAATACATATGTAACAACTAGATATTACCTACTATTCAGTTATAATACATAGTAGTAGTACATATCAATGTAGTACTACACAATACCATATATAATAGTAGATATTACCTACTACTCAATAATAATACATAGTACACAGATAGTAGTATAATATATTATACAAGAGCTTTACTTATTGTAACAGTAAATACATGAATATCATATTATATGCTAGTATAAATGTCTATAAGTACAAATGGAAATGACTTACAGATTTAGAAGAAATAGATTGTGAATTACCGGAGTATTGCTAGTAATATATTTGTTTATAATTATTCCTTTATTTTGTCCAATCTTTAGCATGGTTGTATAGGTGGCTAGGCGACCAGGCGTTGCCTGGGGATGCCCAGGCCGCCTAGGCGCCCAGGCGGAGGCTCAGGCGTTTCTAGGCATTTTTATATATATAGATTATAGATTAATTTAATGGATACATGTAAAATTCATGAAAAATAAAGTTAAATCAGTAGATGGTTAAATAATATCAAAATCAGTACATAAATAAACACAAATCAGTAGATAACTAAATAAAAATAGTATCTAAATAAATACAAATAAGTAGATGAGTAAATACAACTAAGTGGATAAATAAATAAATACAAATCAGTCGATGATTATATAATTTCAAAATCAGTACATAAATAAATTTAAATGAGTAGATAACTAAATTAAAAACAGTAGACGAATAAATTCAGTAGATGAATAAATACAATAAGTAGATGAATAAATACAAATCAGTTGATAAACTAATATAAATCAGTAGATGATTAAATAATACCTAAATCAGCACATAAATAAATACAAATAGTAGATGAATAATTACATTAAATACAAATCAGTTGATAAACTAATATAAATCAGTAGATGATTAAATAATTCCTAAATCAGCAAATAAATAAATACAAATAGTAGATGAATAATTACATTAAATACAAATCAGTTGATAAACTAATATAAATCAGTAGATGATTAAATAATTCCTAAATCAGCACATAAATAAATACAAATAGTAGATGAATAAAATACAATAAACACAAATCAGTTGATAAATAGAGTTAAATCAGTAGATGATTAAATGATATCAAAATTAGTACATAAATAAACACAAATCAATAGATAACTAAATAAAAACAGTAATAAATAAAAACAAATAAGTAGATGAATAAATACATAAGTGGAAAAGTAAATACGAATCAGTTGATAAATAAAGTACATCAGTAGATTCTTACATAATTTCAGAAGCAGTATAAATAAATTCAAATGAGTAGATAGCTAAATAAAAAACAGTAGATGAATAAATTCAGTAGATGAATAAATACAAATAAGTAGATGAATAAATACAAATCAGTTGATTAACTAATATAAATCAGTGATGATTAATCAATTCTCAAATCAGTACATAAATAAATACAAATAGTAGATGAATAAATATAATATATACAAATCAGTTGATAAATAAAGTTAAACAGTTGATAACTAAAGTTAAATCAGTAGATGATTAAATAGTATCAAAATCAATACATAAATAAACACAAATCAGTTGATAAATAAAGTTAAACAGTTGATAACTAAAGTTAAATCAGTAGATGATTAAATAGTATCAAAATCAATACATAAATAAACACAAATAAGTAGATAACCAAATAAAAACAGTAGATAGATAAATACAAATAAGCATATGAGTAAATACAATTAAGTAGCGCCTGGGCGGGTCGCCTAGCCCGCCTGGGCGGACGCCTAGCCCGCCTGGCATAGCCTTTGATGCTGGGCGCCCAGATATGGAGACCCCATTGGCCGCCTGGGCGCCCGCCCGTACAACACAACTCTTTAGTGTTTTGTCTTTTATCCTGTTAGAATATAGCCTATTTAGTTAATAGGTTATTAGTCTATTGTCTACATGGGCCTGTTGCCCATGGCCTATTAGGGTTAAGTCGCTTCCTTTGTGCCTCATTGTAATAGCCTCCTTTCCTATATATAGGATAGGGATGTACATATCAATACATGCTTGAAGATGCATATTGATTTCGGTTATCGGTTTTCATGCCGAGAAACCATTCCGGCAGTGCCACTTCTCCCCCTACCGAGCAAAATTCCGGTACTGTATCACCTCTTTCTACTGATGTTTCCATACTGATGTTTCCATACTACACCTCTCATTTGACCTTTTCCTTTCTAATGCCTATCTACGAAATTAATGAAGAAATACTGCTAAAGACTAAAAGGGAATAATTCTCATTCATCAACTGTGTCTCTACATGGACGTAGATAGAGCCTTTACATAGGCTTCTAAAAGAAAGACTAAACAGGCGGTAGCCAATGTGGGACTAAACCACTTGACTTTATAAGAGCCCAAAATCGAGAAAAAAGGGCATAATAAAATAAAGCATGCTAATAAAGCCTAACTAATAACACGGCGACGCCTACGCTCATAAGTGCGTAAAAGTGGGGCCTGCCCTACATCAACTCCCCTCGGCTGCAAAAGACTCGACTCCGTCGAGTCAGTACTGAGGTAGAGCTCAAGAAGATCTGCATCAATGCGACAGAATTCCTCTTCAGTGATCCAAGTGGCGTCCGCTGAAGAATGACCTCTCCAGCGAACCAAGAAACGATGTACGGTGCCCTGGCTGGTGAGGACGGTCTGGTCATCCTAGACGGTGTCAATGCGTTCGGGCGGTTGTTGAGGAAATCGAGGTAGAGATAGTATCGTTGTTGAAGACGGAGGAGCATAGTGACGATCTGAAGAAGCTGTTGCTGGTGGTGGAGGGGGCTCGAATGTACCACGATAAGGAGAAAGATCCTCCACATTGAATACTGCACTAATGCCCCAATCTGCCGGCAAATCCAGTACATAAGCATTGGTCCCTGTCGACTAAGTATTTGGAACGGTCTTAACGCTCTGGCGTGAAGCTTCTTGAAGGAATTTTTGGGGTAGCGTTCAGGACACACACGTACTAACACATAATCTCCCACATTAAATTCTTGAAACCTGTGGTGTGCATCTGCAGAAAGCTTATAGTTTTCATAGGACAGTAATTTTTCGGCGAATGTTGGCATGCAAATCATGAATGTGCTGGGAAAATGTCTCAACACTGTGGGAAGTACGATCATTAGTGGACAGAGGTAAAAGATCTATAGGTTGGCGAGGTTTGTATCCATTAACAACTTCAAATTGACTTTTTCCTGTGGATCGATTGGCAGAACTGTTGTAAGCAAATTCAGCAGTAGGTAGCAATAAATCCCAATTGCCTAAACGCTCACCAACAAGACATCGCAGGAGGTTTGACCACCTCAGTTTGACCATCAGTTTGAGGGTGAAAGGCAGAAGAGAATTTGAGGTTGGTACCAAAGATTTTCCATAAGGTCTTCCAAAAGTAGCTAACAAACTTAACATCACGATCAGAGACTATGGTGGTGGGGAATCCATGTAGCTTGACTACCTCATTAAAAAAAAGGCGAGCGATATGTGATGCGTCAGAAGTCTTACTACATGCAATGAAGTGGGCCATCTTTGAAAACCGATCAACAACCACAAACATAGAATCATGGCCACGAGAAGTGCGGGGAAGACCTAAAATAAAATCCATACTTAGATCCTTCCAAGGCTAATGGGGAATAGGGAGGGGAGTGTACAGACTCATATTTTGTCTTTTGGCCAATTGACAAGTACGACACTAAGACACTATGCGAGCTACATCACGTCGTAAGGAAGGCCAATAAAATCCGTCTGTCACTAGAGCAGTGGTCTTATCTCTACCAAAATGGCCAGCGAGGCCACCAACATGCAATTCTCAAATGAGAAAATCTTGAACTGAAGTAGAAAGGATACATAACTGCGTGCTGCGAAAAAGAAATCCATCTTGTAGAATAAAATCACAAGCATGGCCAGGTGTACTATTGAGAAGGTCAGAATGAATAGTCGTGAAGTCAGGACAGGTGGAATATTGCTCTTTCAGACGGTCGAAGCCCACAACTTCAACGCTCATAGACTGTAGGGTGGTCAAGCAATGACTGAGAGCGTATGCGACCTTGTTCTCAACACCTGAGCGATGTTTGAGAACAAAAGTGTACTACTAAAGAAACTCACACCACTTGGCGTGACACATACTTAAATTCTTCTGGGAATTTAGAAAGCGAAGGGCCTGATGATCATACCAAAGGATGAATTCCTGATGGAGAAGGTAGTGCCTCCAATGACGCAGGGATTGCACAACAACGTAGAATTCTTTATCGTAAGTGGAATATTTACGCTTTGCGTCATTGAGTTTCTCACTGAAAAAGGCAAAAGGGTGACTGTCTTGACTAAGAACGCTTCCAATGCTAACACCGGAAGCGTCACAAGATACTTCAAACGGAAGTGAGAAATCAGGAAGGCGAAGAACCGGGGCTTCAGTCTACTTAGTTTTGACAACCTCAAAAGCACGTCTTGCAGATGGCGTTCACTCGAATTTGTCACACTTCATTAACTCAGTGAGAGGAGCCATAATGGTGCTAAATCCTCGAACAAAACGACGATAAAAATAGCCAGCCCGTGAAAGCTACGAAGCTCAGAAATCAAAGTGAGCTGGGGCCAATCAGTGATGGCTTTGACTTTGGCTGGGTCAAAGTTTTCAGACCCGACCCGAAGGTCGACCCGACAAAGCTCCTGGGTCACGGGTCTCTGGTTCAACCGTTGGGTCGACCAGGTTGACCCGGTGACGTCAGCATGACACTATGTACATATTATTATTATATACATACAAGTATATGCTTGGATGTTACAGTAATATGTATGTCCGTACATTTATTACTATATAAGTGTGTATATATTTGTACATAATCTATAGTATGGAACCATGATATAATGGATTATGAAACACCAAACATACAAAACCAACTATCTATTCATAAAGAAGCAAAAAAATGGTCTTGCAATACTTAAAACAAGTGAAAAAATACAAATAAGTGAATATATCAATGCATGGAAAATTGGGGTTGCATGAAAGGACATGAAAATCAGTCAATGGTCATTTAGGGAAGGAAAACTAAAACCAACAAAACCTGATCGGGTTTTTGACCCGAGGTCCGGGTCATCGGGTTGGCGGTTGTACCGACCAGGTCACCGGGTCAACTCCGGATCTTGGCCAAAAATGGGTTTTAGCCCCACCCGACCCGTAAAACTTGCCGGGTAGAGGTCTAACCGGTTCAACCGGCCGAGTCGGGTTGGGTTTCAAAACTATGGGCTGGGTCAGCCTCAATGCCGGTAGCAGATACAAAGTAGCCAAGGAATATGACTTTATCTTGAAGGAACGAGCACTTCTTTAGATTGACATATAGTTTCTCAGTTCGAAGTGTCTGGAAGATAAGCCGGAGACGATTTAGGTGTTCGTCCTTGGTCTTACTAAAAATCAGAATGCCATCAAAGTAGACCACTAATTTTTTTCCAATGAATGGCCGTAACACATGGTTCATGACTCACATGAAGGTGCTGGGTGCGTTGGATAGGCCAAAAGACATGACTAGCCACTCATATAATCTGTCTGGGGTTTTGAAGGCAGTCTTCCATTCATGGGACTCCTTAACATGGATCTGGTGATAATCGCTACGGAGATCAATCTTGGAGAAATAGTGAGATCCCGTCAATAGATCAAGCATGTCGTCAAGGCGTGGTATAGGGAAACGATATTTCACAGTGATCTTATTGATGGGTCGACAATCTAAGCACATTCTCCAGCTACCATCCTTCTTGGGGGCAAGGAGAGTAGGAACTGAACAAGGACTCTTGCTCTCTCAAATGAATCATTTGAGGAGGAGGGAATCAACTTGCTTCTTTTGCATGAGTCGTGGATCAAATCCTATCTAGTGATCCACTTTCGAAGCTTCGGGATGTTCTCAAACAGGTTCAGTGGTTGCCTTCAGTCTCGTCTTCTCATGTTGGATCCACAGAGGCATGAACTCTTGCAATTCGTTCTGGCGACACTGGTCGTGGCAAAGGCCGTGGCCGTGGAAGAGGCCGTGGTCGTTTTGGCTCGTCAGAACCTGGATGCGGTCAACCATCTACTGGACCAGGACATGGTCAACCCTCTGCTGGACCACACAGCGCCCCTCCAATCGGACCTCGTCACTGCAACTACTGCGGTCGTGACAATCACAATGAGAATCAATGCTACGTGAAAATGGCTACCCCAACACATGGGCCAATCAAGCTTCTACTAACTACACCGAGGATGCCCCGACCCAACCCTCCACTGCTTCTACAGATTGGATCTGAGCGGTAATCGAAAAGCTTTTCCAAGAACGACTCTAGATTTTGGCATCGACTCCACGGTCGGATGGTGATTCTGCCTTCCTTGCATCCTTGGCTCCTTACGGTAAAAACAAATGGGTCATCAACTTTGGTACTTCTACCCATATTTTTGGAAATATGAAATTATTCTCTAAATTGACTACTTCGTCTTCTATTCTGGCTGTAACTGTTGCTGATGGCAATCGAGCCCCTAGTTTGTGGGGTTGGTCACATTCAAACTCCAAATAACTTCTTGCTTAGATCGACATTATATGTCCCTCGCTTTCTTCTGAATCTTCTTTCAGTCGGCAAAACGCTCAAGAAACATTAGTGTTCTATTACTTTTGACCCTGATGGATGTGTTTTTCAGGATCTCCACACGAGAATGAGGATTGGTTCGGGCCATGAGGGACTAGATGACTTATACTACCTGGATGCTCCAAAACATGCGACTCTTCTATCCTTGATGGTTTTAGGACTTCAATGGCACTACAGACTTGGACATCCATCAACACCAAACTCAAACATTTGATTCTGACTGTTTCTGAAAATTTGTCTAAATGTGAAACTTGTCAATATGGAAAGCAAACTCGATGTGTATTCCGTAAAAATGACTATGTCTTCAATTTCTATTTTTGTTCTTGTTCATGCTGATATTTGGGGGCTGTGTTCTGTCACTAGTATGGCTGGATTTTGGTACTTTATGCCATTTATCTATGACTTTTCTGGAACCACTTGGTTATTCTTACATAAAGACAAGGCACATGTTGTTGATACTATTACGACTTTCTTTGCTGAGATTAAAACTCAATTTGATAAATCCAAAAAAAATCTTTAGGATAGACAATGCTCTTGAATTTATGAAACAATATGTCAGTAATTTCCATAAACACCTTGGCACCATTCATCAAACATCTTGTTCTTACACCCCTCAACAAATTAGAGTTGTTGAGCGTATGAATTGGCATCTCCTTGAAGTTATCAATTTCATTGTAATGTACATGAACCTTTTTGGGCCAATGCTGTCTCCACTACCTATTTTTAGATCAATAGAATGCCGTCCTCTGTCTTAAAAAATCAAGTCCCATTTAATTTTTTGTACCCCAGAGCTCCCATGTTTTATGTACTACATAGGATTTTTGGTAGCACATGTTTTGCCAAAAAATTTCAGACTGGTTTAAGTAAACTTGACTCCACATCCATCAACTGTATCTTCTTGGGATACTTACACACTCAAAAAGGGTACATATGTTATGATTTGATATCCAAGAAGTGGTTTGTTAGCGCGGATATCGTCTTTTTTGAAGATACTCCGTATTTTTTTGTTATGGGTTCGACCTTGTTGTCGGATCTTCTTGCCACTCCTCTTCCTATTCATGTTGAACCACTATCTTCTAAATATGTTGGTCTTGAGGTACCTCTCAAAGTGTATCAAAGACGCCACATGACTACAACTCCCTCTATTGTCCCTCCCTCAACCAATCCTTCATCCTCGTCGGCAAATTAAGACACTCCTCAGGTATATTATGACTTGAATACGCCACATGACTACAACTCTTGTACTTTCCATCCTATCATCAACTATTGTTCTGATGCTAATCTTGGTTCAAGTTTTGCAAATTTCACTGTTGCCGTTTCCTCTATTTGTGTTCCTAAAAATGTGGCTGAGGCCCTCATACATCCTGCCTGACGACGTGCCATGGAAGTCGAGATGGAAGCCCTCCATTGCAGACTTGAAAGTTGGTGGATCCTCTTGCTCATGTTTCACCTGTAGGTTGCCGCTGGATCTTCACTGTGAAGTATCAACCAGATGAAACAATTGAACGCCTTAAAGCCCGTCTTATTGCTAAGGGGTACACTCAAACCTATGTTGTAGATTATTTTGAAACTTTTTTGCCTGTTGCGTGACTTAATTTTGTTCGCATTCTTATTTCTGTTGTTGTCAATAAGCGGTGCCCCCTATTCTAGTTGGATGTTAAAAATGCTTTCTTATATGGTAACATGCATGAGGAAGTACATATGGAGCAACCTCCCAGATTTGTTGCTCTGGAGGAGTGCTATAATCTACCGTCTTAAGAAGGCTATTTATGGACTAAAACAGAGTCCAAGAGCATGGTTCAATAAACTTATTCAGACGCTCACATTCTGATAATTCTGACTTTGTTCAAAAAACCTCTAAGGGTTTTATTATTCTGATTTTGTATGCAGATGATATCATCCTTTCTGAAAGTAACCACTAGGGTATCCGGGAAACCAATTTTTTTTTTACAAAAACACTTAATTACTAAAGATATCAGATGCTATTTTCAGGGAATTGAAGTATCTCATTTTTCCTCAGGAGTTTGTTTATCTCAACACATGTAATTGATCTTCTGTAAGAGGCTGATATGTTTGGTGCCAAGCCAGTCAATACTCCTCTAGATCCGAATACCTATCAGGATGACGATTCTTCTCCTTACCCTGACAACAAACAATATAAGACTTGTGGGCAAACTTATCTACATGACGGTTACACGAGCAGACATCACTTCCCCAGTTAGACTTGTTAGCATGTATCTTGATAAACCTCGACAATGTCATTGGGATGTTGTGTGCCATATTCTCAAATACTTAAAAAGCTCACCTGGAAAGGGTCTTCTTTATATTAAAATGAGTCATCAAGGAGACTTCCTCTCTCCGATCCCTCATTGACCTGTGGAGGCCTGACACAGGAGGAGTATCGTAAACCAAGTGTGCAACCCATCAGTTTCGGTGCAAACCATGTCAGACATAAATCCCAATTTATTCGTCCCCATTAGATTTGAACTTGAGACCTCTGTTTGTGGTCACGGTACGATCACCAGTGAGAAACACCCTTGCGGGCGTCTGCTTTATATAAGAACGATGGGCACTGTAAGATTTTTAGTTTTTCGGACTCAGATATGCTGGCAGTCGGGCTGATTGTAAATCTACTTCGGGTTATTGCACCTTTTTAGGTGATAACCTTATAATTTGGAAAAGCAAAAAGCAGGCTGTCGTGACGAGATCCGGTGCTGAAGCTGAATATCGTGCAATGGCACATACCACATGTGAGCTGATGTGGGTTCAAGGACTTTTAAAGGACTTTGGTGTCTCTGACTCTGCTCCTATTCCTATGTATTGTGACAATAAAGAAGCTTCTTTATTGCAAGTAATCCTACTTTTCTTGAGCACACCAAACATATTGAGGTAGATTGTCACTTTGTTTGAGGATCCATTCCATCCAAGCACATAGCCACTCCATACATCAAGATTGAGGATCGACTCACAGACATCTTTACAAACTAACTACCAAAGACAAGTATAGAAAGAATAGGAATTGTATATTCGATGATTAAAAAGGTGTACAACACAGTTTCTTATATAGGAGAAGAGAGGAGAGACTAAAACAGAGATGAGCAATATGGGACTAAACTACTGAAGTAAAAACTTAAGTGAGGCACATGCTAGGCACATGATACTCAGTAAAACATAGCATATCTCGATACTCCCCTTCAAGTTGGAGCGTAGATGTCGAACATGCCCAACTTGTCCACTAGAGTCTGAAAACGAGCTTTTGGAAGAATTTTGGTGAAGATATCCGCTACTTGCTTTTCAGTGCTGAGATATGGAGTGCAAATGCGGCCAGAAAGAACTGTATCACGAACAAAGTGAAAGTCGACCTCAATATGTTCTGTCCTTTCATGAAATGTGGGGTTGCTCGCAATAAAAATGGAGGCCTTGTCATAAAACATCGGTATAGGGCTGAAATAGGATATGTCAAACTCCTGGAGGAGACTCTGGACCCACAGAAGTTCACATGCAGTATGAGCCATGGCTCGATATTCTGCCTCTGCACTGGATCTGGCTACGACAGTCTACTTTTTGCTTCGCCAGGTAACTAGATTGCCGCCCACAAATGTACAATAGCCCGATGTTGATTTACGATCAGAGCGACTTCCTGCATAGTCAGAGTATGAAAAACCAGAGAGATTACAGTGGCCATGCTTCTTATATAACAAGCCTTTGCATGGAGAGCTTTTGAGATTGCGTAGGATGTGACATATAGCATCCCAATGACATTGCCGTGGTTTATCAAGATACCTGCTGATGAATTCTACAACGGCAATGAGGTCAGCTCTTGTGACCGTAAGATAAATAAGCTTGCCAACCAACCTTTTGAACTGGTGGTGATCAACATGAGGGGAGTTTTCATCGTCCCAATCCATATTTGGGTCAAGAGGGGTGTTGTTTGGTTTACAACCAAGTAAACCCGTTTCCTATAAGAGATCAAGTACATATTTCGTTGAGAGAGACAACCCTGCAGATGATTTGGATACCTCGATGCCTAAGAAATATCTCAATTTTCTGAGATCTTTGCTGACAAAATGCTTTTCTTAGTAGGTTTCAGTTGCCTGTATGCCCAAGGTATCACTGCCAGATAAATTAATATCGTCAACATAGACAATAAGAATGACTAGCCTAGCCACTGATTTGCGGATAAAAACCGAATGATCTGAGTGGGAACGATGAAAGCCAAAAGTAACTAAGATCTGACTGAGTTTGTCGAACCAAGCACGCGGGCTCTGTTTGAGACCGTAGATGGCTTTTTTTAGTTTACAGACCTTTGAAGCAGACTCCCCCTGAGCAACAAATCTCGGTGGTTGCTCCATGTAAACTTCCTCCTGTAGATCTCCATAAAGAAACACATTTTTAACATCCAACTGAAATAGGGGCCATTCTTTGTTGACATCAACAGAAATCAGAATGCGAACAGAATTTAACCGTGCTACTGGAGAAAAGGTTTCAAAATAGTCCACATCATATGTTTGTGTATACCCCTTTGCCACTAGACGAGCTTTCAGGTGCTCAATTGTACTGTCAGGTTGATACTTAATTGTGAAGACCCATCAACATCCAACAGTAGGGCAGGAAGGAGGACGATCCACAAGTTCCCACGTCTTGCGATCACATAGTGCCTGCATTTCATGGTCCATCGCCCGTTTCAATGCAGGAATAAGAAGAGCTTCTGCAGTAGTCTTTGGAATAGTGACGACAGAAATTGTAGAAGTGAAGCATGCAAAACTGTTATTCAGGTTAGCAGATGAGCAGAAATGACTAATAGGATGTTTGGTGCAGGAACGAACACCTTTGCGCTGACTGATAGGTAGATGTAAGTCAGAAGATACCTCAGTGGTTGTATGATCATCCGCAGATGGAGGAATTGGTTGTGGAGGGGCCATGGAAGGAGTCCTTGTCTTGGTCCGTCGTTTGTATACTTGCAAAGGGCGACCTTCAGGCAGGTCTGAAGATGGCAAAACCTCAACAACATCTGGCAGTGGCGTCGGTGCCAACATATCACTGGAGAGTGATGCCCCATCATCAGAGAAATATGACATGCTAAAAAAAGATCACATCCGCACTGATAAACCATTGCTTTAGAACAGGATCAAAGCAGTGATAACCTTTCTGGGTTCTAGAATATCCCAAACAGATGCATTTAGTGGAGCGAGGATCAAGCTTTGTTAGCCCTGGGCGTAGATTTTTGACAAAATATATACACCCAAAAATATGAGGGGGAACAAAGAACAGTTGAGCATCAGGGAAGAGAATGGTGTAAGGTATGCGATTGTGTAAAACAGAGGATGGCATGCGATTGATAAGATAACATGCTGTAGAAACAACTTCATGCCAGAATCAATGAGGTACTTTATAATGAAGAAGTAGAGTGCGAGCAACCTCTAACAAGTGGTGATTTTTACGTTCAGCAACGCCATTTTGTTGTGGAGTGTAGGGGCAAGTTGTTTGATCGATGGTACCATGAACAAAACAAAAAGATGTGACAGATTTTTGCATAAACTCAAGAGCATTATCGGTACGGAAATTCTTAATGGGTTTGTTGAACTGGGTCTGTATTTCAGAAAAGAAAACACTGATATTATCCAAAACTGTGCTGCGATCCTTCAGTAAAAAAAGCCAAGTAGCATGGGAATAATCATCAATAAAAGTCGAAAAGTATTTAACTCCAGAGTGACTAGGAACAGAACACGGCATGAACAATATCAAAAAGTGCTTTAGAACCAATTTATGTTTTAGCGGGAAATACAGACCACATTTGTTTACCCAACAAACAAGATGAACAAGAAAAAGTTTTTTCAAAAAATGCTGAAAATAAATGTTTCAGCTTTGTTGCAGAAGGATGACCAAGCCGGTAGTGCCACTGGAGTCCTGTGACTGATGTAGACAGAAGAACAGATGCTGCGGGTGGTCCATCCAGATAGTAGAGTCCGTCTGGTCCTTCATGGCCCGAACCAATCCTCGTCTTCGTGCAGAGATCCTTCAAAACACAACCAGAAGGATCAAATTTAGTGGAACATTGAAGTTGTTTTACAGTTTTACTGACAGATAGTAAATTAACAGGAGATTGCGGGATGTATAAAACAGATTGCAGGTGCAACTTTCGAGATAAGGGAATAGTGCCGATGCCGTGAACAGGAGTCTTAGAGCCATTTGCTATAGTGACAGACGGAATATTGGTGGTTTTAGTCAGAGCAGAAAATAAGTTGACATCGCCAGCCATATGGACAAATGCACCAGAATCAATACACCATTTATTGTTACCAGCAGAAGGAGAGGCAAGCATGGCGGAGGAACCAACGGTAGATGTAGAGGGAAGCTGAGTCATGTGCTCTTGAAAAAATTTCTGAAACTCCGAGCAAAGCCACTCAGTAGACGGCATAGCAGATGGCTGGTCAGATGCAGTATCAATGGAGGTCTCTGTAGAAGCTTGGTTTGCCCAAGCCGGTTTACCGTGCTTGATCCAACACCGATCTTCGTTGTGATAATCACGACCACACTAGTTGCAGAAGCGAGGGCCAGCAGGTTGGTCTCGACCAGGAGTAGTAGAAGAACTGCATCCACCAGTAGGAGGCAGACGTCCTCCACGACCACGACCTCGACCTCGGCCACATCTAGATTCAGTAGTGCGAACGGGCAGAGTAGATTGCTCAATGGCAGGGGTGGAGGTCATCGACGGAAGTCTTTGAACTCGTTTAAGGACGTCGCGAAGAGTAGGCAAAGGGTCACTAGACAGAACTGATCGACCACGCCAGAGAAGGAAGCAGGAAGAGCAGCCAGAAATTGGACCAATTGGAGTTCATTGCGCTGCTTCTGGGCTTCTTTGATGTCGACCGTCAAGGGGTGATAAATTTCATACTCATTCCAGAGAGCCGAGCACTGGTTGTAGAAGTCCTCCACAGAAGTGTAAGAAGAAAACTCCTTCTTGGCCAAGGTTTTGAAAATTTCAAGAACACGCTTAGGCATCTGCTGATGAGACTAGACGTGAGATAGTTGATCGCACATGGCCTTAGCATCATGAAGACACAACAATGATTGACTGATCCGCGGCTTGGTGCTATTAAGAAGCCAGGACATAACACCAGAATCGTCTTTGGACCATTGTGCATAGGTTTGCTTGCTTTTTTCATCCGCAACAGCAATAGGGGCAGCAGGAGGATCAATAGTGAGGTGTGAATAACGACCTTGTGCTTTGATGTATAGAACAAAGGACACCGACCATAGATGATAGTTGGAGCCATTAAGTTTGACGGTGGTAACACAGAGAATGAGGCGGCTCAACAGAGGCCATGGTGAGCAGAGACGGAGCAACAAGAAAAAGGGCGACACAGTAGCAGCAGTAGTCAGCAGATAAGGAACCCGCTATGGGGCAGTAGAGCAGCACCAGAGATCTAAAGCATCAGATCAGAAGAGACCCGCTAAGGGCAGATTGACTGATAAAGGAACCTACACCGTCATGAGGAAGATCAAAATTCTGTCATGAGGCGCAGGCAGAAGAACCCAAAGAGTCGGAGAGACTCTCAATGTGCACGAGTTATGGCTGTCGGGAAAACGTCAAGCACGTAAAGAGGTGGAGAAAGAAGAAAGGTATTAGAGGAGCAGAGGGAGGGGTGTGAGGACAGCAGGAGGAGGGAGCGGCGTCAGGAAGGTGGGAGGGGCAGTGGAGGCTGCGGCTGGGTGAACAGGGTGCTGCGGTGGCGGGGGGGGTCTAGGGCATGGGGGTAGGGTGGGAATTTGCACGGAAAAAAATTGGACCTGCTCTTGATACTATATAGAAAGAATAGGAATTGTATATTGATGATTAAAAAGGTGTACAATACAGTTTCTTATATAGGAGAATAGAGGAGAGACTAAAACAGAGATGAGCAATATGGGACTAAACTACTGAAGTAAAAACATTAGTGAGGCACATGCCAGGCACATGACACTCAATAAAACATAACATATCTCTATAACGAGATTTCAATCTATGGTGGACAAGATGGACATGCACGAATCATGATATCCATGCTCACCTTGAGGGGGAGTATTAATATCAGTGTTATTAAAATCTGGTTCGACCTTCCGGTCTGACTGGTCGGACCTTGAACCGACACCCCTACCAGTTCGGTTATTGCAAAAACCCGGTAATGTCGGTCCAACTAGTCAGACGCCGGTCGAACCTATCAGACCTGACCGGTTCACCGGTTAAACCTACTGCACCGGTTTGATTAACTAGAGCTTTTGTCTCAACCAATGAGTAGGTGACTATAATTTCCTCTTCACCTCTCAACACGTGAACTATTTTTGGGCCCTGACTTTCCCAACCTCGACTCGTACGAGAACTTAGGGGTCGAATTATGCTTAAAACTGTATTCTGTTATTGAACTTTGGATTTTAAAGTATCATTTTGTATGAAACATTAGCATGTTGCGAGGTATGAGATTATGACTTTATTGTGAGTTTTAAAAATTGTAATTACACCTTCGTCATAGTTGGACTATTTCATATTTTGCCTATATTTTCTATATTTTTAATATATTGATATTATTGTTTATACATTGTTGATATTACCGATTGAACCGGTTCAACCGCAGGTCGAATCGGTTAACCGGAAACCAGTAGCCTCACCGGTTTGATGACTGGTCTGGTCCTGATAACATTGATTAATATATTTGTTTATAATTATTCCTTTATTTTGTGCACTCTGTAGTGTCTTGTCTTTTACCCCATATTGGTGAGCTCTGTAATGAGGGATTCCTCCTATCCTATATAAGGAGGGTGCCTATGCTTGTATTAGTTACACAATTACTGATATCCTATTAGAATTTACAATTACTTTAGGCAGCCTTAGGCAGGCACCTAAGCGCTGCCTTTTGGCGGTCTTTTAAGAGGGAAAAGGGAGGGGGGAAACAAGCGCCTAATGTAAGGACACAAAAGCTTAGTTATCAAGGTGCCCATTTAGGTGCCTCCTTGGTGCACTAGCTGCTAGGCAAGGTGCCTCAAACTAGGCGCCCAACCGATTAAGTGTACTAAGTGGGCGACCAAGGTCTTTTAGACCCAAATTAAGCCATTTTAAAGGCTAAATCAACATGTATTGGGTTTGGATTCGGTCAAATGAGATCAGCTTGAGTCATTTTATGGTTGAAATAGGTCTGATTTAGGTCAAATCAGGTCAAATTTTGGCAAATTAGGTCTAATTTGGGGAAAACATTTTTGATTTGAGGGAAATGCGTTTGATTTGGGGGGGAAGTAGGTCTGATTTGGCCAAATTGAGTCTCATTTAAGTTAATATAGGGTAAATTAGAGGAAGTAAGGTCTGATTAGGTCATGATATGCATAATTAGGTTTAATCTAGGCCAAATCAGTTCAAATTTGGTAAAATTAGGTTTGATTTGGGAAAACAAGTCTGATTTAGGGAAAATATATGTGCTTTGAGGAAATCAGGTAAGATTTGGGCAAACTTGGGTCTCGTCTAGACCAATATAGGATAATTAGGGGAAGGCCCGTTTAGATCATGTTAATTAGGCCTGCTTTGGGGAAAACATGTTTGATTTCAGGAAATAGGTCTGCTTTGGGGAAATTTGGTTCGATTTGGCCAAATTAGTTCCCATTTAGGTAAGTATAGGGTAAATTTGAGAAAGATCAGGTCTAAGAAGTTTATGCTATGAAAATTTCAGTTAGATTTAGGTCACATTCGGTTTGATTAAGATCAAGATAGGTCAAATCAGGGCAAATCAGGTTTAGTTTAGGTAATATATTTAGGTCAAATTATAATTGTTATAACTTGATATAACCATTCGAAATATACATAGTAGTGTATCTATTTGAATATAGCGATATATATATATATATATATATATATATATATATATATATATATATATATATATATATAAATGTTGCTATATATCATCATCGTCGTCATCATCATCATCATCATCATCATCATCATAACAACCGTGTTGGGGTCGGCTACATGGATCCTTCTTTTCCAATCAGCTCTTATATGGGTCATACTTTGTGCAAGATGTAAAGATTCAGAATTTCTCTTTGTAAGCTCTTCCCAAATTAATTTAGGTCTGCCTTTACTTTATTTATTTGTGCTTGACTTATAGAAATACTGTGTTATTTACTTATTCTGCTATGTTATTTCTTATACTGCTCTATTGTATTAGTCCCATATTGCTCGCTTGTGTATATGTCTCAACTCTATGTAGCTATATAAGAGAGTACCCTGTACACCTTTTTATTCACTGAATAAACAATTCCCTTCCTATCTATATGATATCAAGAGCAGGTTCACCGTTTCCCCGCCCACCCATCCACCCATGACGTAAGTCAACCCAACCCCCCCCCCCCCCATGCCCGCCGCCATCTCCCCCCCCCCTGACGTAAGTCCAACGCCTGCCGTCCATGACTCCTACGCCTGCTGTTGAGCATCCTGCGATTATTTCTCGCTCTGCTGATTCTGGCCGCGGTCGTGGCTGTAGCGGTCGCCCTCCTCCTTAAGGAGGTCGAGGCACATCTACTCCTGGACGTGGTACTGCTCCCGGACCTCGCTACTGCAACTGGTGTGGCCGGAACAATCATACTGAAGATCGCTGCTGGATTAAGCACGACAAGCCCGCTTGGGCTAACCAGGCCGCTACAGACACTGCTGCTGATTCTACCACTGACGCACCTGCTGCTCCTGCTAACACAGAATGGTTACGATCGGAGTTCGAGAAGATGTTCCGGGAACGTCTCGCACAAATGCCATCCTCGTCTACACCAGGACCCTCTGCCATGCTCGCCTCTCCATCATCTGGTAACAAACAGTGGTGCATTGACTCCGGTGCATCCACTCATATGGCTGGTGATCTTCGCCTTTTCTCTATTATCAATAAAACTGCTCCTATATCATCTGTTACTGTTGCAAATGGGTCCAAAACTGCTGTTCATGGCACTGGCATGGTTCCTCTTTCACCAAAAATACAGTTGCATTCTGTTTTATATATTCCAAAGTTTCCTGTTAATCTATTGTCAGTCAGTAAGATGATCAAACAACTCAACTGCTCTATTAAATTTGATCATTCTGGCTGTATTTTGAAGGATCTCCGCACGAAGACGAGGATTGGTTCGGGCCGTGAAGGACCAGATGGGCTGTATTATCTGGATGGACCTCCTACTGCTTCTGCTATGCTATCTACTTCAGTGACGGGACTACAGTGACACTTTCGTCTGGGGCATCCATCTGCTGCCAAATTAAAGCATTTATTCCCTACTTTATCTGAGAACAGTTTTACCTGTGAAACTTGTGTTTTAGGCAAACAAAATCGATCTGTTTTTCCTGCTAAGAACGTTATTGCTTCTAAAGAAATTTTTGACCTTGTTCATGCTGATATTTGGGGACCGTGCTCCGTATCAAGTCACTCGGGTGTGAAATATTTTATGACATTTATTGATGATTATTCTCGCGCCACATGGTTGTTTCTGCTTAAAGGTTGAGATACTGTGTTAGATACTATTCACACCTTTGCTGAAATTCACACTCAATTTAATCGACCTATTAAAATTTTTCGTACTGATAATGCATTGGAGTTCATGCAACACTCTGTTACATCCTTTTGTGCTGCCCGTGGAACCATACATAAGACCACTTGCCCATACACTCCTCAACAAAATGGCCTCGCTGAAAGAAAAAACCGTCACCTACTTGAGGTTGCTCGCACCCTTCTCATACACTACAAAGTACCCTATCACTTCTGGCTTGAAGCTGTCTCTACGACGTGCTATCTCATCAATCGCATGCCTTCCTCTGTTTTGAAAAATCAGGTCCCGTACGCCATTTTGTTTCCTGATAAACCCTTATTTTCTCTGCCTCCTCGCATTTTTGGGAGTACTTGTTTTGTGAAAAATCTTCGTCCTGGTCTCACTAAACTTGATGCCCGCTCAGTCAAATGTATTTTTCTGGGATATTCCCGTGCACAGAAAGGCTACCGCTGTTTTGATCCTATTAAAAAACAGTGGCTTGTTAGTGCGGATGCGACCTTTTTTGAGCATATGCCTTACTATTCTACTGGTGGCAAAAAGTTGTCAGCTGATATTATGGCTACCACGCCGTTACCATTAGTTCTTGAGGAATTACCAGCTTCTGATGTGCCTTAAGAACGCCCATTGCAAGTCTATCGGCGCCAGTCAAAAATCATCAATGCTTCTGAAGCCCCGGCCGAACCAAATCCTGCATCTGCGGTTGATCCCCCATTCACTGAGGTATTTTCTGACCTGGATCTTCCTATCAGGTTAAGGAAAGGTGTTCGATCATGTACTCAACATCCTATCAGTAATTTCTGTTCATCTGATAATCTCTGTGGTATCTTTGCTTGCTTCAATTCTGTTTTGTCTGCTGTGACAATTCCTAAATCAGCCGAAGAGGCCCTTCACAATCCTGCCTGGAAACATGCTATGGAGCAGGAAATACATGCGCTATGTGATTGTCAGACATGGGATCTGGTTGACCGTCCCTCTTCATGCCATACTGTTGGCTGCCGCTGGATATTTACCATTAAATATCAACCAGATGGTACCATTGAACGCCTGAAAGCCCGATTAGTTGCGAAAGGGTATACTCAGACGTATGGAGTTGATTATTTTGAAACCTTTTCTCCAGTCGCACGCTTAAATTTTGTTCGTATTCTGATATCTATTGCTGTTAATAAAGACTGGCCTCTGTTTCAACTTGATGTCAAAAACGCCTTTCTATATGGAGATCTACATGGAGCAACCTCCGGGATTTGTTGCTCAGGGGGAGTCTTCTTCTAAAATCTGTAAACTCAGAAAGGCGATCTATGGTCTAAAACAAAGCCCACGCGCATGGTTTGACAAGCTCAGTCAGATCTTACTTACCTTTGGCTTTCGGCGTTCACAATCTGATCATTCTGTATTTATTCGTAAAACTGCAACAAGACTTGTCATCCTTATTGTGTATGTTGATGATATTGTCTTATCTGGCAGTGACAGTGCAGGAATACAGGCAACCAAAAAGTATTTAGCGCAGCACTTCATCACCGAAGACCTAGGGAAACTATGATATGTTCTAGGTATTGAGACTGCTAGATCTTCTGTAGGGCTATGCCTGTCACAGAGGAAATATGTTCTTGATCTTTTACAGGAGACAGGCATGCTGGGCTGCAAGCCAGCCAACACTCCTCTGGATCCCAATATGGATTGGGATAATGGTACTTCTCCTTTTGCTGATCGTCACCAGTTCAGGAGACTGGTTGGCAAGCTTATCTGTTTGACTGTCACTAGAGCTGACCTGGCAGCTGTTGTAGGATTCATAAGTCAGTATCTTGATATACCCCGACAATGCCACTGGGATGCTATTTGTCACATCTTACGATATCTCAAAAGCTCTCCAGGGAAAGGTCTTCTATACAAAAAGCATGGCCATTGCAATTTATCTGGCTTTTCTGATTCTGACTATGCAGGAAGTCGATCTGACAGGAAATCTACATCTGGATATTGCACTTTTGTGGGGGGAAATCTGGTTACTTGGCGCAGCAAAAAGCAGACAGTTGTTTCCCGATCTAGTGCAGAGGCAGAATATAGAGCCATGACTCATACTTCATGTGAGCTTCTGTGGGTCCGTGGTCTTCTGAACGAGTTTGATATTACCTCTCCCAGCCCCATTCCTATGTTTTGCTACAATAAGGCTTCCATTTTCATTGCGAGCAACCCACCTTTAATGAAAGAACAAAACATATTGAGGTTGATTGCCACTTTGTTTGGGAGAAAGTCCTATTTGGACACATTTGCACTCCATATCTCAGCACTGAGAAGCAGCTTGCAGACATCTTCACCAAAGTTCTCCCTAAAGCTCGCTTCCAGACTCTGATTGACAAGCTGGGCTTAATCGACATCTACGCTCCAGCTTGAGGGGGAGTATAGAAATACTGTGTTATTTACTTATTCTGCTGTGTTATTTCTTATACTGCTCTATTGTATTAGTCCCATATTGCTCGCTTGTGTATATGTCTCAACTCTCTGTAGCTATATAAGAGAGTACCCTGTACACCTTTTTACTCACTGAATATGTTTGTTTTATACAGTGAGTACAAGTCATTTGGGTTAATCCCAGTGCTATCATAACCGGACCGAACCGGCCGGTTCAACCGGGAATCGGTGACCAGACCAGTCCAGTTTGCTCCCAGACCCGGAAATCACTATGAACCGGCCAAGAACCGTTCAACCCGCCGGTTCAACCGATGAACCGGTCCGGTTTTTACTGAATCACCCGGTTACGTACTTCAACGCTGATTCACCCAACGTGCAATTCATGTGCAGCCAAAATGAAAATGGCATAAGATAAATCAGACCCTAACCCATATGTATGTTTATTTGTCTCCTTTTCAGCCACCATGCTGGGCTGGTTCATGCCACTGGAGCTGTAGCAGCCACCAACCAGTGCTGCTGCAGTCTCTAGCCAACCTTTTGCAGCCATTAGCCGATGTTGTTGCTGTTACTTTTGCTGAGCTTTTCTGCTGGTCTTTTCTTGCTGTTTGGGTCCTCTTTACAATTACTTGAGTGTCTCTGTTCTTTGCAAGGAATTAAATGACCGATACCGACGCCGTTTCGACAACTTGGGTATAGATATTTACAGGTATACCGACGGAAATATCGACAGATGCAATCCTGGCCATACCGACGCCAAAATGAACGAATTAAATCATGAAATTTTACAGGCGTGGTCTCAACACCTAGATGCAACGTTTTATGCAATAAAATTCTATATTGGGTATGTGGGGGGGGTTGTCCATCATGTGGGAGGTAGGGAACCTGTCCTGTTTTCTGCAGATTTCGATGACAAAATATTGGAATTAAGATTTGGAAATTTACTAGCACAATCCATAAACATAAACACTCATACTTATGCAATAATATCCAATTTACAACACATGAATAACATAGTAACTTACTAACTCATATCAGTTGTATGTCGAGTTACACACTGATTATCCATACAAGATTGAGTTGATATGATTGACTTATTGCTCCCCTGACATGTACATTATGTAAGGTTGGTGATATGAAGTTACATGTTGCTCAGACACGTGTACAATTAAGATTTGGAATTTTACTAGCACAATCCATAAACATAAACACATACACTTATGCAATAATATCCAATTTACAACACATGAATAACATGGTAACTTACTAACTCATATCAATTGTATGTCGAGTTACACACTGATTATCCATACAAGATTGAGTTGATATGGTTGACATATTGCTCCCATGACATGTACATTATGTAAGTTTGTTGATATGAAGTTACGTGTTGCTCAGACACGTCATGTACAATACTATATAAGTGTATAATACTCATTCGTATTATGTAATTAAACACGATATGTTTTAGAATTTCACAGTACTATGTCTCCATATGCATCATATTAGATTCTGAAAGAAAATATACACAAGGGCTTTCTATTGCTCTTCTTCAATGTGTGACTTTGACAATTAACTTCATGATTGTCAAGGAAGTTAAGCACCATCACTATTGTGACACCTTTTCTCCGCTGTTGTTTGTACCACATGATCTTGATGTGCGGTAGTGAGATTCTCCATGGATTATGCACAATAGAGGGATAAGTATAAAAGTCATTATTACCATGCCCATTATATGCATATCGTGGGGATGCGATAATATAAAAGTGTAGTTAATATGTCAACCATGTCCATGTTGTGCGATATATGTAGCAAGTGTCATATATCAACAAATATAAGACTAGAAAATTACAAAATCTATATTTTTTACAATATTTGTTTGTTATGTTGCGAAGTAGTACATTTTCTTACTTTGTATGATAAAAATACTAGTAAGAAGAACATATATATACAAATTAGCTTACTACTAAAAATGATAGCAAATTATACTGATATTTTGTGAATTATTTAGGTATATAACTATGATTATAATGTAGATTATGAGAAAGTGTTGTGGATCTAAGAACACATACAATCAGGAGGACATAAAAAAGCAGATGGTGAGATCTTTGCCAATTTAAGGCATTTTGGTATGAATTTACATTTAATTGAGATAGATGGTGTAAATGAGAGAAATGGTAGAAAACATAAAGGCATACCTTAGATTAGACTTATCTGAGCCCTAGTTGTCGAGATCCCTTTGCTCTAACATTTCCTCCTCTCAAACAACAGAAACTGACTCAAGCACACAAAAAATCGGTATTTCTGTCGGTATATCAGTACATTTCGTCGAAATTTGGCGAAATTTGGCGGTATTTGGCGGTATACCATCGGTATACCGATATTTGCAATCCCAGCGATACGTTTGTGTGAACCGATGACCGATGCCGTCGATATCGGTATACCGGTCGATATATCGACGATATCTCTTTCATTGGTTCTTTGTCTAATAGTAATGTTTCCATTTAGCTACAATATTATACCTACTTTTTTTCATTTTCCAGAAACTCCTAAGAAAGCAATGAGTATGCGAATGTCTAATGTTATTGTCTATGTTTCTTTTCCCAAGGTTTCGAGTTTCCTCATGACGAGTCTACTGCAGTATTGTGTTATGCTAATAAGAACCTTGATTGATTGATAATTTGATATAGGAAGTGCAGTTGCCAACTGCATGTGTGCGATGATGCACTTATCCTTATTATGCTACTTCCTCAGTTATCCATTATATGTTTACTTTCCCTTTTTTCATGCACATAATATTTTAAACTATTATTTACGATGTCATGTTGACGTCACTGGTTGAACCAGTGAACCGAGAATTGGAGGCCTCACCTGTTCGCTCACCGGTTCGGTTCTGATAACCTTGGTTAATCCCCTATAAATTTAGGATAGAACATGTTAATCTTATGCTCTCTCTTAAATTAAATAGCTGTATTAGGCCTTGCTTTTTAAATAGCAGCCCTTGCCTTTATTTCTTTTCTGGACAATGCAAAAAACCATTGCTTTCCTTCCATTTTGTAACACAGACATAAATCCTTTCAGGAGCAATGGTTCTTGCAGACCGTGGATTATGCTGTATTGATGAGTTTGATAAGATGTCTGCAGAACATCAGGTGTGCTTTCCTTATCCAATCAGTGTACAGTGCCGTCTTTCAGAAAGAGCAAGCACGATTTTCTAACATTAAATCTGTTGTTGTCTAAGCATCAAACTTGATTATAATTGTCTCTCATTAGCTCTGGATTATATCGATTTATTATTGACAAACTGCTTAAAAAAAGTATCAGTAGCCTGCATTTGAACGGTTCAGTGGCTCACATGACATGTCACTGTCCACAATATCGAACTTTAGGTCATTTTTGTGACTACATTCCCCCGACAGGGAAACACTTACTGCAGGGTCTGCACATCACCAAGCAAGAAGTTATGCATACAGTCATTATCACACTTCGACAAAAGTACAAAGTTTTTTCTAGTGAACTCATTATCTAAATAAACAAAAATTAAGATATTTTGAAAAAACCCTATAAGCCGTTCAACCTAATTTCTGTTCCCTTGCTACTTTTTCCCAGATATAATCAGGTGTTGATGAAAAAACGTTTTACATTAATGTAGTACACCAAAGCTGTCAACCAATGACTAAGCAGACTGATCCATATGTATACAGTTCTAACTAAAAGTAGCCTACCACTACGAGAGTGGGTCATGCAGTTGTCTGTTTTCCTATTAATTTGGTTGTTGAATTTGAACTCTTGCCTTCTATTTTCAGAGAATTGCAGGTTGGAGCGCCTAAGCTCTGAAAATCTGACGCACATAATGCAAAAAAGATTGAATTCAGTAGATTTCTAACTCAAGCTTGAATTTTAATGTAGGCTCTTCTTGAAGCCATGGAACAACAATGTGTTTCTGTTGCGAAGGCTGGATTAGTAGCAAGTTTATCTGCACGAACTTCTGTTTTGGCAGCAGCAAATCCAGTTGGTGGCCATTATAAGTGCGTTCTATTCATCCAGCTCAATTTCTTATGATATAGTTACAAGAGCTATGACTGATATGATCTGCTGTGATAATTAAAACTTGCATACTACACGCTTTGCAGTAACTCTGGAAGCATATGAAGTCTTTAAGAACACAGTTCAGTTCAGATGATCAAATGAAGATCCAAAGATTTTTGCTTCCAACATATGCTCTTAAGGCTGATGTTAGGTTAAGACAATGGACACCTGACACATGACCAATTGACCATAAATATAAGAGCAGTTCACATCTAAACTTTTGGGTACAAAAGGCAAGGAGCTCTAGACATCTAGTCTAGAAATGGCATTAAGTGTTGGATCCTCATCCAACAGATAAGCATCATCTTGTTTTATGAAACTGCCTACCATGCAAGTTGTCACATCATGAAGATTACAATGTAAGATCACCATCCATCCCATCACCTTGGGCACCACCTCAGTCACGCCAAGAAGACCCGACAAAGAGGGAGCCATTGCCAAATTACGCTCTCCATGAGTAGTGGCAACCATGACAAGTTTCAATCAAAATTTTGTTTTCTATGAGGAATAGATATAAAAATGCACGTAACCAGGGAGCTAGGGATGGGTATGTAATTTTGTAAAAAAATAAAAATATGGAAAAATTGAGAATTACTATGTACGGTATTATTGCATACAAGATAGAAGTTATAATATATTATTGCATAAGTATATTTCTATGTACAGATTGCATTGTTTCATGGTTGTCAAAATCGAACCGAATTGGCCATTAATTCTGGGAAAATTTGATTCTCTCAAAAACCTGCAAATGGCCTCAAACTGACAAAAACTGATCAACAAACGGTTGAACCAGTCTAACCAATAAACCTGTCCCGATTTTCTCCAAATGTCTGGTTCATGCCAATGTGTATATCTTGACCCCAAACCAATTTTATGTTTATTCCCACTTGCTCCTCCATGTTTCACCCCCTTTTATCTTCCAGTATAATTTGGCATAGGAAATGTAGTTTTTGATTAAAATTGTTGTTCATCTGCTATTTTATGATATTCTCCTTGACACCTTTATCTTTCCTTTATTTTCACATTGTTGAGAGTGTCTAAAACTCTCTAGAAAAGCTTCTTTGATGAACCTGATGTCTACACCAAGCCTTGACATCATTGGGATGCCTTTTAGACACCTACATATGCATTTACAATCTTATGTCTGACCATATATGGTCTGTGCCTGGATTGTATTTGTATTTACGATCTAGATGGACCATATACGGTCCAACACTGGACTGTAAATGTTTTGAAATGAAAATATAGTCCATGTTAGGGATTTTGTATAGTGTTGTTGGACCGTAAACGTGACTAGAAAGCAATTGTATGACTGTGGGACTTTGGCTATGGGTCCTATTCTTATAAATAGAACCCGGAATGAAGAGCAACGAAGAGACATCAAGATATCTCGTTTTTTGAAGACCTAAAGCCACTGGCGGACCTAGGGCTTCCCTTAGAGGTTCGTGCCTCCATGACCCCTCCAAGCAACAATCTTCTTCTACACTTGATTTTTGAGTGTAACATGGTATTGAGTTCTTCTCTCTTCTGTCATCAAAAAGAGCATGAAAACTTTTTGGACTGATAATGACTGGGACTTCTGTACTTAGGAATTCAAGAATTTCTGTAGTGATTATGGGTCAAAGACATCGTTTATTCAAGCCCGCATTGATATAGCTTCAGCCAGAAAGATTTATCCAAGCCCGCATTGAGAAGCATGCATCAGGTTTTTCTAACAATGTTATCGTTTATTCTTTCTGCTTTATTGTTCTGCTAGGTCAAAGAATGGTAGGCAGGGGTCTCATGGAGGTGTGGTGGACAAAATTTTATAGTAGGGTTAAGGTAGCTTTGTGGCACATTTCTAGGATTTGGTGGCATCCCATACCCCATAAAAGGTGCCGAGGTTTACCGGCCTGGAGTGTATGCGTTTGGCGAATAGTACGAAGCTCAGTCATGATTGTATTGATCACTTGGCCAAATGTATCGAGGGTAAATGCGGCTGTGAAGACTCAGGGGTTGCTTCCGAAGTGGGTTCTAAGACAGGGTTATTAGATCTACGGCCCGACATTATAATTTGCACAACGAGATAGGCAAAAACTATTGTGTCTGAAAAACTTAGTTCTGTAATGGACAACACAATATTTTTCAAGAAAACAATGTAGACGGATAATATGATAGTAAAGTGGCGCACAGAACAATGGAAAAACTTTTCATAAAAGTGAAACTTGGCAATATTCCGTTAGAGGAACCAAAACACCATGTGGACCCTTTTGCAAATGCACTAAATTTGTAGTATATAACCAAACACACAATAAACAATGAGAAGACCTTACCCAAATTGCTGACAATCAGTGCCTCCTTGACTTTGATATAGACGAAGGGAATACCTCGTGAGGAAGTAAGATATCTGCCCCTTGATCCGCGGATCCAACTTGTAAGCGGAAGAGACGAATGGAGCGTTGTTGCACACTGGCAACGTGAGAGACCCAATAGGGTTCTCCTCTCTATTTATAGTAAAGGGAAAATTACATGTAGGTACAACAGTAATATGAAATATGAAATAAACACAAAGTAAAGATATATTAACACTCCCCCTCAAGCTGGAGTGTACACATTGTGGATGCCCAGCTTGCCGCATAAATTCTGGAACACTGCTGGACCTAATGGCTTTGTCAAGATATCAGCTAGTTGATCTTCAGACTTGACATATGGCGTCACAACATTGCCATTCTTTATCTGATCTCTGATGAAATGACAGTCAACTTCTATATGCTTTGTGCGCTCATGGAAGACAGGATTCCTGGCAATATGTATAGCAGATTGATTGTCACACTTGAGAATCATGGGAGTTTGAATCAAAATCTTCAGCTCAGATAAGACAGATTTGATCCATTGTAGTTCACAGCATGCATGTGCCATAGCACGGTACTCAGCCTCAGTACTAGACCGTGCTACCACTTGTTGTTTCTTGCTTTTCCAAGTAATCAGATGATCACCAAGAAAGGTGCAGTAGCCAGATGTGGATCTTCTATCAACTTGATTACTAGCCCAATCTGCATCTGCATAACCTGTGAGAGTCAAAGAAGATAGAGGACTCTTTGGTTTATAATAAGTGATCCCCTTTCCAGGAGCACTTTTCAGATATCTCAGAATCCTGCATACAGCTGTCCAATGTGACTGTCGTGGTGTGCACATATGTTGACTTACTACTCCAACAGCAAAAGAAATATCAGGTCTTGTGACAGTTAGGTAAATCAACTTCCCAACTATTCTCCTGTAATGACCTGGATCTGAATATGCAATATCATCGTCCACCTCCTTGATGTGATAATCCATAGGAGTGGATACGGGCTTAGAATCAGTCATACCCGTTTCCTGTAGCAAGTCAAGCACATACTTCCTCTGGGAGAGATTTATACCTGCATGGGATCTAAGAACCTCAATCCCTAGAAAGTATCTCAGCTTCCCCAGGTCCTTCGTGTGAAAGTGTTGTTGTAGTCCTTCCTTCACACGTGATATGCCTGTAGAATCGCTGCCAGTAATCACAATATCATCAACATAGACAGCAATAATGATGGACCCACCAGAAGAATTTGAATAAAATAGAGAGTGATCAGTCATGGAACGAGAGAAGCCCATCTGTAAAACAACAGCACTGAACTTGTCAAACCAAGCTCGAGGAGATTGCTTTAACCCATAGATAGCCTTCTTCAATTTGCAGACTTTCTGACACTCCCCCTGAGCAACAAAACCTGGTGGTTGCTCCGTGTACACCTCTTCTTGAAGATCTCCATGAAGAAAGGCGTTCTTGACATCCAGCTGGAAAAGAGGCCAATCAAAGGTAGTAGCTAGAGATATAAGGATCCGCACAGAATTGAGACGAGCAACTGGAGAAAAAGTCTCAAAGAAGTCCACTCCATATGTCTGTGTGTAGCCTTTTGCTACCAATCTGGCCTTCAACCACTCAATCGATCCATCAGGGTTGTGTTTGACTGTAAAGACCCATCTACAGCCCACAAATTTCTTTCCCGCAGGTAAAGTAACAAGATCCCATGTGCCATTGTCAATCAGAGCAGAGATTTCCACCTGCATTGCCTGCTGCCACCCACTGTCCTTCAGAGCCTCTAAGTGGTTTCTTGGTATCTTAATGGAGTCCATCCCAACAGCAAATGCACGAGCCTGTGTAGATAAGTGCGACAAACAACATACATTTGATATGGGATGTCTAATAGTACATGAACGTATACCTTTCCGGACAGCAATAGGAAGATCAAGGTCAGAAGCCTCTGCAGGAATCTCTTGAGTAGAAGATGGCGAAGGAGGCTCATGGACTTGTGCCGCTACCTCATCTGGATCCTGTCTACCTCGCCTGTGATAAACCTGGTTATAGGGTTGAATGGTAGGTGGATCATGCGGTATGTCCTCAACAATAATAGGTGGCACTCCCTCACTTGGAATTGCAGGTGGCACTCCCTCACTCAATTGCTCCCCCTTGCTCATAGAATTTGCAAAATATGGACTGGTTTCATGAAAAGTGACATCCTTAGAAACAAACATACGACGCAAACTCGGGCAATAACACTTGTAACCTTTACTCGAACCAGAGTAACCAAGAAACAAGGTTTTCAAGGACCTAGGAGAGAGTTTGTCTTGTTTGGGATCAAAGTTATGAACGAAGGATGTACAACGAAAGACCCGAAGCGGAACATGAAACAGTTTATCCATAGGGCGTAAGACAGAGAAGGGAGTGCGTCCATGCAAAACAGAAGAGGGCTGCCGATTAATCAAAAAACAGGCAGTGAGAAGAGCTTCAGACCAGAAACGTTTAGGCACATTGGATTCAAACATGATAGACCTAGTGATATCCAAAAGATGGCGATTCTTTCTCTCAGCAACGCCATTCTGTATAGGAGTGTGAGGGCAAGAGGTGTGATGAATCATACCAACCGAACTGCAAAACTCATTCATCGCTTTCTGAACATACTCAAGGGCATTATCAGATTGAAAATTTTTGATATTGCAGTTAAATTGAACCTGAATTTGTTTATGAAAATGTTTGATAATTGAAAGCACAGATTCACGACTTTTTAAAAGATAAATCCATGTCATGCGAGAGTAATCGTCCACAAAGGAAATGAAATAGCTAAAACCATTATAACTCTGGTTTTTAACAGGACCCCAAACATCACTATGGACTAACTCAAACGGACTAGAAGCCCGATTATTGACACGAACAGGATATGATAACCGATGATGTTTGCCCAACTGACAGGACTGACACTCTAGAGAGGACACATGAGCTAGATCTGGTTCCAACTTCTTCAAGCTTTCTAAGGAAGGATGTCCATATCTGCAATGCCACAGCAAGGGGGAACCACTCAGCATGGCGGAGGAAACTGGAGCAGGAGGTGGATGGCGAGGTAGATAATCACCAGGAAAGAGGTAGAGATCACCTTTCCTAGGCCCCCCACCAATCATCTTCAAACTCTTGAGATCCTGTAAAACAAAGCAAGAGGGCCCGAATGTTACTGTGCATTTTACAGTGTCAATCATGTGGCAACACATCCCATTATCACACAGATAACGAGGTGTTACGCAAAAACGTGCGGAAAACACCATAACCACAGATTATCAAAAACACGGGTTAATTAAAGCCGATTGCGGAAAACTGATAAACTGAGAAACTATTACTTTCCAATCCTCATCCTGCACAGAAACATGTCATATGAATATGTACATACACAAGATCTAACACGTGTCCACAGCTCAGGAACAACTGTCCATCCATCACATGAGTTCACCACCTGTTCATATATACATAAAGGCCCACATCCGGCCAACAGCAGGATATATACAGATATCATCGAACGATCTTCGTGAAACATCGTCAAAACACTGCCAAGGACCTGAGAGTACAGGGATGACTCTAGACTCTACTACAAAACATCCAAAACAGCAGCATGTCCAACGCTTGCCTTCTACTGCTCCTCAAGCTGCTCGTCCGCAACTCCACTACCACGACCACGTCTACCTCGACCACCTAAAAAAGGGTGTAAACCAGCGGAGTGAGACAATTGAACAATTGTCCCAGCGGGAAACATAGCTCCCCATCGCAACTATAGAACCTCAGCAAGATAAACCATAGCAGCAGTTAACTAACAACAGGTATAACAAGAGCAGTTATATTATAGCAAGATTTACTCTTACCGGCAAGCATACCAGCTGTACCAAAGCATATAACCAGATGTCTTTCAAAAGAACATGATTATCAAGATAAGGTATATAACAGGATTATTAGAACATAATATAATGCCATATAACCTGATTATCAAGATAAGATAGATTACCACATGACCTGCAAGGTATAACGGAATATTACACAAATAAGGCCTCAACCAATGTTTCGTATTTGATATGACTAGTAAATACTAAACGGCTGTATTACATTTTATTATGCCCTGAGGATTTGAACCGTACCGTTCAAATCCAACCTTCGGTTACGAAACCCAAGACGGTGCCATACAAGGTCAATGGAAGAGCCGGACTCCACGACCTCCCACCTCATGGTCAGTACATGAGTACAACACAAGCAGGACCGCAGTCACATGCTGAAGTGGTCTAAGCCACAGGGTTAGCTCCATAGGCTACCCATTCTCTAGCCCGCCTTGGTACAGGTCACGGCGCTAGTAAAACTGAGCCACGGGCCTGATCACCGTGCTCTGAGCCATGAACGCATTCATGCTCCATACATCACATATCCTGAGCCATGGGCCTGTTCACCATGCTTCTACACACATATCTGAGTCTGCAACCGAAGTTACACTCTTACCTCCTCATTTTCAGGCTAGGAGCAACCTACACATATTCAACAATATGCGCTTCCAGGTTAACCCGTAGGAAAACCTGTTTCACCATCACCAGGTCCTGACGATGATGGATCTATGGCCAGGGCAAACTACATGATATATTTCACTGGGATTAATTAGTATCTTTTAGATGGATTGCAAGATTCAACCAAGTTGTTTGACATGCAAGGTATAACAGAAAGTAAAGAACATTATAGTATGATCTATTCATATCAACCTGATCCATCTTAAGGATCCAACATCACATGTTATCACTTGGCCTCTTGCCAACCATCCAGATCCATCTCAAGGATCATCACATACCACAGAGTCTCAACCCTTCATCATGTACCGTCACTGCCTCTTAAGGCTCACATCATCATCATGGGACCAACACATCACAT
The DNA here is from genome assembly GCA_963693085.1 of Alisma plantago-aquatica. NCBI lineage: Eukaryota > Viridiplantae > Streptophyta > Magnoliopsida > Alismatales > Alismataceae > Alisma > Alisma plantago-aquatica. The sequence goes on along the minus strand of OY856411.1, from coordinate 299,924,722 downwards.
ACATAATCTTATAGAGCAATTATCAAAGTAATGTTACTCATTACAAATGTCACGTAGCCCTTTCATGGCTAAGTCATCACCTGCAAGGTTAAGGTATGCAATAATTGTAGATTCAACATAAGGAATATGCTCACTATCATGAAATATCATTCAAGATAATCTACTTATCAATATGACACTTATTTGGTAACCAAGTGTGATAAGTACATCATTGACAAACCATACTGATGCTTACCCTAAACCTCAGGATTATACAAGCAATTGAGGTATATAGAAAACAGATTGAGTATACAGAATCAACACTATTATTAACAAGGTCATTACTATGCCATCAACGATAGTCATCTTTATCATGAGGCAACCTTTAACATAACTGTCACTTAGCATCTTTATTACCATCATTATTATCATTAAACAAACTACTAGAGTCGTTATCATCATCTTCTTTATCATTAACAATTAAGCATAACAGGTCACATCATGCATCTATTACATGAGGGCTATCCTCATATACATTACTATCATTAGCATCCTTATTATTTGCAAGGCAACATATTACATATTGATAGTATCACAGACACCACCATCATTTAATTAGTTAATGTATAAACATCCACTTCTATCACATAAGGGACCGTCACCAAAGAAACTCATACCCTCACTATAACCTCACAACCCTCATCTAAAGCCTATCACCCAACATAGGTATCAACTACCACACTATCCCTATCGGTCATCACACCATCAACCATATCGGCCAAAACCATCAACCATATCGGCCAACACATCCAGCACATGAGTAGGGTATCGCCCAACAGGGCTATCGGCCACAAGGGTATCGCCCACCATGGTGTCGGCCATCATGGTATCGGTCATCAGGGCACATAGCCTATCGTCCAACATGCCATGCCATGCTTGGCCCTAACTTCCACCACAAAGATCACCAAGATACTAAGGCCTATCGTTCAAGAGAAGAACAAGGGAACCATATCGCCCAACAGAGAGAGAGGGAGAGAGAGAGAGAGTATCGCTCATCTCCAAGGGCACTCACATATCGGCCAACAAAGGACATCACTATGTCTCCCTTCATATCGGCCAACCAAACCCTAGCTCACCCTATCGCCCACTCGTGGGTAAGGGTATCGGCCAACCTTCAAGAGCACAACATATCGTCCACCAAGGTGCCATGTCGGCCACCAAAGAGAGCACCATGTCGCCCAACATGGTCACCATATCGGCCAACACTCAAGCTAGGTCAACCTATCGACCTCCAACTCAAGGAACTCAAACCCTAAATCATCATATCGGCCAACACAAAGAACAAAGGTGTTGCTCAACCCAAGAACACTCATATCGTTCAACTCAAGGACAAGGGTGTCGCCCAACACTCCCACAAGGAAGGGGTATCGCCCAACCCTAGGTCACCTTCAACCCCCAACACAAGAGAGCACAAACCCTAAAAAAGCAAGGTATACAAGGAACCCTAAACCCAAGAGAGGGATATCGGCCACTAAGGTATATAAGCAAGGTGCACAAGAAAGGAACTAAGCTAGTCTACTAACATGTAACAAGGTTAAAGCTAGAGGTAAGAGAGTTAGGGTTAGAAACTATGCAACCCGTCTTAAGCTCCAAGGAAGAAGATGCACTTTGAGCTCCAAGGTTGTTGGCCACCAAAGCTCCAAAGCACTTCAGGGTCCAAAGCTATCGTCCACCAGGCTGCTCCAGGAAGGTGTATCGGCCACCACTTCAGCTCCAAGGAAGTGTATCGGCCAACACAAGCAAGATGGAGAGGGGTATCGTGCACCAAGGGTGGAGGGGAGACCAAAGGACCAAAGGAGACTAAGGCAAGGAGAAGAGCTACCTATATAGGAAGAAAGGGAGGAGAAACCAAGGTACAACCATGCTATGTGTCGCCCACCCAAGGGACACATGTCCACCAACTCAAGCCACTTCTCATGCAAGCCATAAGGCACTTGTCCAAGATGTGCACCATGTGTCCATCAACCAAGCCAAGCCATCTGGGCGACACAACAAGAGCTACTGGGCGACACACCAAGCAACTGGGCGACACACCACCTGCCCTGGGCGACACAAGGCTCAAGCAAGCCCAAACAAGGAACTCCAAGGCCCAAACAAGCTCAACTCAGGCCCAAAGGACTCAAACAACAAGTCCAAGCCTTCCTCTCAACCCTAGAGGAAGTAAAGAGGGAAAACATCTCACAAGATGGCAAACTTGCCCACAAAACCCAAAACTTGGGTTATTTGCAAGTAGCCCCTCGAACTCTCAACAAAGCTCAACAAAACCCTAATCACCACTTAAGGTGATTAGCAAGCACCAAAGCACCAAGATCAAGCAAAACAAACAGGGTAAACCCTAAACGCAGGTCAGGGTCCTTACAAATCAACTTGGCAACATAAAGCAAATTGAATGGAAATTCAGGTACAAAATGAACAGATTTCAAATCAATATCTGGTGTAAGGGACACAGAACCACTAGCTACCACCTTCCTCACAGAACCATCTGCCAAAGTAACAGATGGGTGAGGAATATATGAGTCAAGTGTGCGGAGCAATCGCCTCATACCAGTCATGTGCTGGGAGGCACCAGAGTCAACCACCCAGGGAGTTGCGGATCCAGAAGCCATAAAAGATGTAGCCTGATTACCCGCTGTAGATGCAAGGTTTGCTGTAGAAGCAGATGAGGCGCTCATACTCCAATGTTGAGTTGCCTGAATAAACCTGTCATACTCCTCCTGAGTAAGTGTGATGCCAGAGGAACTCGAGCTCGCAGTAGTAGAGTCTGAAGTAGCACAATTGGCACCTCCAACAGGTGGGGCGGCAGGTCGCCCATGTTTCTTCCAACATTTCTCGACAGTATGTCCAGGTTTGTCACAGAAAGTGCATCGAGGACGAGTCCCACGTCCTCTGCCCAAGCCAGGTCTGTCAGCTGGTGTAGGTGCAGGTCGTCCTCCGCGAACTGCTGCAGCAATGGAGGCATGAGAATCTCCAGAAGGAACAACAGGAGTAGGATCAACTGACTCAAAGGTGGACTGCTGAATCCTAGAGAAAGCTTCTGCAAGGCTCGGCAATTTATCGGACGCAAGTATCACACTTCTTGCTGAACCAAATGAGGAGCTAAGGCCAGATAGAAATTTAGCAGTGACAAGATCATCTCTATCTTTAATCTGCTCAACAACTTTCACTGGATGATAGTAGCTCAACTCCTGGGAGATAGCTTGAATCACACCGAAATACTCTTCAAGTGATCTATCACCTTGTTTCTCTGCAAACAGACGATCATAGATCATAAACTGGCAAAGAGCATTCTTCTCTTGAGCATAGTGCTGCTTAACGGCATCCCAAATCTCCTTAGCAGTGGAGTAGAACATGAACCTAGAAGCAATAGAAGGTTCCATGCTACCCCAAAGCCAAGTCTTCACTAGGCTGTCAAGACGTTTCCACTCGGCATAGTCTTTGTCAGTGCTAGTGAGAGGTGCAGAATCAACAAACTTTGCCCGATCGCGCGATTCCAAGACAGTATGAACCGCATTCATCCATAGCAAAAAGTTCTTCCCATTGAGCTTGATAGGAATAGGCGAGACCTCATAATAGGTCTTGTTCTCCATGATGTAACTGGGATATGTGTGACGGAGTGATACACGTCACAAAGAAGGCTGAGTGGACAGACAGATACGCGTCCCGTGACTGAGAGATACACGTCACAACAGAACCTGGAAAGAGGATGCGTTACTGACGCATCGACAGCCTTCAAACGAGAGGTTCCTAATCACACATGAAGGAGATGTGATTAGGAAAGCACTGTGGAAGAGACGAGACCTCCGGGTAGGGCTTTAGAAGGCCGTTGGATCAACCGGAGATCCCCAAGCAGCAGGGTCGGCGTCCGAAAAGGGACCGAAAGGTGCTGAAAAAGTTCCCGGAGACGTAGACGGAGCCTTTAGATCTTTGCGTCTGGACCTACGGCAGCATGAGATGGACTACCGAAGTCCAGCGGCGATGGACGGGCGGTGGGAACCCTCCCTTAGGCGGCTAGCAGCAGCGCCGCAGGGAGGCTCCTGCGCTCCTGCCGCGCGCCGGCGGCAAGGAGCAGCCGCTGCTGCGGGCGGCGGAGGCCGGCGGCTAGAAGGGACCGGCGGCGGCCGGCTAGGAGGGAGAAGAGAGGGGCGGGAGGGAGGGGCGGCGCCGAAGGAGAACGGGCGGGAGGGAGGGGCGGCGCTGGGCGGAGCGCTAACCTGCTCTTGATACCATGTAAGCGGAAGAGACGAATGGAGCGTTGTTGCACACTGGCAACGTGAGAGACCCAATAGGGTTCTCCTCTCTATATATAGTAAAGGGAAAATTACATGTAGGTACAGCAGTAATATGAAATATGAAATAAACACAAAGTAAAGATATATTAACACAACTGTTTTGGGGCTGCTTACTAGCGGTTTAGAGGTCTGTTGTTGGTGCGGGCTGGGGGCTAACTATTGTTGGTGGCAGTTGTCGGCGTGTGTCGGGGGCCAACTATTATTGGTGGCAGTTATCGGCGTGTGCCGGGAAGGAGGTTGCATGCGACGACGGCGACTGTCGGATCGGAGGGCGGCGACTGTCAGACTAGAGACGACGACCGTCGGTCTGGAGGCGGCGACAAGCAATAGACGGGTGGCGAAAGGGGCAATTGACGGTTGTTGGCGGGCAGAAATTGGTAGGGAAACAACCTACAGATGGCAGCAGATGCAGGGGAGGCGATAGACATGGCATCAAGTTGGGGGTCAGGATTGGTGCAAAACAACGACCATCACATGCATGACCTAACCCTAATGATTTAGGTTAGGCTCTGATACCACTTGATGTAAAACTAAGAACTAGTAAATGCAAAATAGTGGCTAAAATAGATTTTTTCTTATTCATCAAGTGTGTTACTACGTGGAAGCAAATAGATCCTTTATATAGGCTTCCAAAAACAAGACTAAAAAGGCGGTAACCAATGTGGGGCTAAACCACTCGACTTTACAAGAGCCTTGAAAAAGAAAAGAACATAATAAAATATAGCAAGCTAATATAACCTAACTAACGACACGACAAGGCGTGTGCTCATAGGTGCGTAAAGGCAGAGCCTGTCCTGCATAACATGTTCTCTACAGGGCATCTTACAATAGGAGACCAAAGAAATTGATGACTCACAAGTTAATGAACAAGGCCCCCCCTCTATGCCTGATGATTTAGTGTCTACTAAAGACAACAAGGAGAATCTAGTGAGTTCTTATAGTGTAGCCAAAGGCACAAGAAAACGGAACATCAAACCACTCCAGTGCTATGACTTTTGTGATTACATGGTGGCGTATGCCCTTTCCAACACCGTTGATGTAGATATCAGTGATGGGCCCACCAATTTTTGTGTTGTCGTTGCAGGTCATGATGTTCTGCAGTGGATTGCTGCACTGAAGGGAGAAATGGAATCTCTTCACAAGAATCAAACTCGGGAGTTTGGGGTACCTCCCAAAGGTAAGAAAGTAGTGGGATGCAAGTGGGTCTTTAAGAAGAAAGAATGTGATAGATACTAGGTACACATGGTTATAAAGGGCTATAGTTAGATTGAAGGTATTGATTATAGTGAAGTCTTGTCACCCATTGTCAAGCATAGCTCCCTACAGGTGGTTCTTTATTTGGTAGCCATTGAAGACCTAGAGCTACAACACTTACACGTAAAGACGACTTTTCTGTATGATAAATTAGAAGAAAAGATCTACATGCAACATTAAAGTCTCTTTTGTGTCCTTGCCTAAGAGGACAACTTTGCCTGTGTACATGTAGAGCTTGTGGAGGAGATGGTATTTGTAGAAGGTTGAAGAGAAATGTATTGGATGAGTAAAAAGGTTTACAGTGCATTCTCTTATATAGGATAAGAGAGGAGTTACAAAAACAGAGATGAGCAATATGTGACTAAACCACACAAGTAAAAACATAAGTGAGGCACATGCTAGGCATGACACTCAATGAAACATAAACATATCTCTATAGTATTCTTTCAGTTTCTGATATTCTAAAAGATTGCAAGTGCTTTTCTACTTCATCATTTTCAAGTTGAAGACAAGGTGGAGTGTGTTGAGAGAGTGTCTTAAACTGTCTAGAAAAGATTTTTTGATGAACCATACAACTACACCAAGCCTCGACATCGTCCAAATACGGTTTAGGCACCAACATGTGCATTTATGGTCATTCATCAGACCATACATGATCTGCATGGACTTTATTTGTATATATGGTCCAGATGAACCGTGTACAATCCAACATTGGACCATAAATGTTGCTGAAATGAAAATACAGTCCATGTTATGGACCGTATACTATCCAGTCAGATCGTAAACGCGACCGGAAATCAATTGTATGACTTTGGGACTTTGGCTATGGTGCCTATTGTTATAAATAGATCTCCCAATTTGTGCCAAGGATAAAGACAATGAAGAGACATCAAGAGACGTCGTTTGCCCGAAGACCTAACGCCACAAACAGACCTAGTGCTTCAGCCCTCTAAGAGCTCCTCTCCAAGCAACTGTCTTCTTCTATGGTTGGCTTCCAGATGTAAAAGGAGATTGGGTTCTTTTTCTCTTCTATAATCTTTTCTTTAATCACTCCATCAATTATATCATCTCTGCCAATGGATGTAGGCACCCACATTTGGATTTCGCCAAACCACTATAAATCTTGTTTTTGTGGTTGCTTGCTCTGCTGTTGATCTTCGTCGTACGATTTGGATTGGATTATTCAATCTCACGCTTCCTCATCTCCGCAACAAGCTCATTAGGCCTTGTTGTTCGGGTCTCCCATCACCACCATATCCCAACACAATATAAATATTTTTCAAATAATTTAAGACGTCATGTTGATGTCACTGGTTGAACCGATCTAACCACTAGCTGAAGCAATAACCGATAAACAGAAGCCTCCACAGTTTGCTCATTGGTTCGGTTTTAACAACTTTGTTGTGTTTCTTTTCACGAACACATGTGGAACCCCCCATATGAATAAATGACATCATTCAAATTGATGTATGTAGATCATCTGATTAAATTTTGTGACTTGATTCCTTTATTTGGTAGTCGAAATCTTGTGTCGATATGGATGGATTTGTCTTTTTTTTTTGTAAATTTGTGTTTCTTGACCATCGAAAACAACGTCAAAGTTGGACATTTTAAATTATGGTGGCAACCACACCTTTAGAAGGAACCACAATGCCTGTAAATGCCACTAATTGGTCCCTTGACGTGTTATATATTTGATTTTCTCTCGAGCACTACAAGATAGAGAACCCCTGACACCTACTACCAGACTCTTGGATGAAAAATCCCATAAGCTCTAACCTCATCATCACATACTATCCCTTATAAATAGAAATTAGTCTATGAAAACCTTTGCTTGCAAATCGGAATGAGAACTCAAGAGGACAAATGATGGGTTGTGTTGTTTGACACATGCCTATGAGGAAGCGCAACACCTACATCAGAGATTTAGGTATTTGAAGGAGCGATATGATGGGGGAAAATCCCATGTGTTTCTTATTGATAAAAGAGAAGACCCTCTCCTATAAATAGGAGATACATGAATGAGGACATAACCCTAATAGTAATGGGCCAAGATATAATTGGGCCTATAATACTATGGAAAATAAGATGGAGCTAATGAGACATTTCTTATTGAGAGAGACATACTCCTCTCTTATATATATGAAAGGAGGGTTGTACAAGACAATTAGGCCCATAACAAATGCCTTTTAACTAATAACACTTTCTAGCATCTAATACTTCCCCTCAAGCTGGAGTATGGGTGATACACACCCAACTTGGACTTACAAGGCTCAATAAGACGATACAACAAAATCGAAAATAAAAATGTCGCTCCCCATACAAGAAAATAAAAATGTCATGATATGCACGTGGGTTGGCTATTTGCACTAGAGAAATAAGTATCGTGTCATTGGAGAAGAGTTGCACCAATTATCACTAGAAGCACGATGCTTAGTGAGACTAAAGCGCCATAAAGACATTGGAAGATGGATGCATGTAATAATAATAAGCTCATGAAGATCATAATAGCCTGGACTAATACATATCATTTGTCTCTATATTTTCTCTCCTTCCCTCCTCATACTCTCTCCCTCCTATATATCCCCCCCTACCACCAATTACGAAGTACATGCGTGGTTGATGTTAAAAATGGACAATACTCCCTACACGTGGAAAGGGATGCATACATGAGGGGTGGTAGCGGGGGAATAAAATTGTCAGAGGAAAAAAATAGCATGGTGCTCATTTTTAGGTGCTTCATAAACTAGCATGAGGTCGTTTAGTTTTCCAATATGACATAGATATGACTGATAACGCAAGTTAATGTGCCACATTACCCGATTAGACTGATCCAAATAGAAATATAAATGGATTTTTGTGCGGCCCGAAAAGATACATTTGTGTATATGGGGCTGTTTGGTAGCAACGTGGAATGGTGGAGAATAGTAGGTGGCAGTGGGCAGTGATGGATAACTGCACTAGACAAGGAGGCAGTGGCGGAGCTAGAAGTGGGTGGCAGTTGCTTGATGCAGTCGGCGGCGAGTCAGTGTTGCCGCTGCTTGCAAAACAAGTCCATGTAGACAATAGACTAATTAACCTATTAACTAAATAGGCTAATATTCTAACAGTAAACGTGCAAAACAGGAGAAAGGTTTCAAAGTAGTCTACACCGTATGTTTGTGTATATCCCTTTGCCACAAGATGAGCTTTCAGCCGCTCGATTGCACGTTTGGTTGATATTTAATGGTGAAGACCCAATGACATCCAACAATAGGGCAGGAAGGAAGACGATCCACAAGCTCCCACGTCTTGCGATCAGAGAGTGTCTGCATTTCATGTTCCATCGCAAGTTTCCATGCAGGAATAAGAAGAGCTTCTGCAACAATCTTTGGAATTGAGACAACAGAGATAGTAGAAGTGAAGCACACAAAACTGTCATTCAGATTTGAAGATGAGTAGAAATGGCTAATAGGATGTTTCGTGCAGGAAAAAACACCTTTGCGCTGACTGTTAGGCAGTTGCAAGTCAGAAGTTACCTCAGTGGTTGTATGATCATTCGCAGGAGGAGGAATTGGTTGTAGAGGGGCCATGGAGGGAGTACTTGTCTTGTTTCTTTGCTTGTACACTTGCAGAGGTCGGGCTTCAGGCAGTTCAGAAGATGGCAAAATGTCAACAACATTAGGCAATGGTGTGGGTGCCAACATATCACTGGAGAATGATGCTCCATCATTAGAGTAATATGGCATATGCTAAAAAAATATTACATCAACACTCACAAACCATTGCTTCAGAATAGGATCAAATCAGCGATAACCTTTCCGGGTCCTAGAATATCCCAGAAAAATGCACTTGGTGGGGCGAGGATCAAGTTTTGTTAGCCCCGGGCGTAGGTTTTTGACAAACAAAATCAAGTCTTAACATCATCATCACAAAATATAAAAAGAAATAGTAAAATACTAAAGTTTCGATTCACACATAACATAAACTTAAAAAATAGCTAATAATTTGCAATTTTCATTAATCACTTACTGAAATTCAGTTTTTTTTGTAGTGCATTTTATCTTTCATAAACGCATGTTGCAATGAATGTTGATTAGTAGGTGTTGAGATAAACATGTAATACACATAGATGGCAAGAAATACATAGGGAAGCAAATAGTATACACAAAGGGAAGAAAACACAAAAGAAAAACACAACAAAACCATAGATAATACACTATACAGTTGGAGGGAAAGAAAAAAAAAGCAATTATGTAACTATAAACTCAAAAGATGGATAAATGGAAAAAACATAAAAAGATAAAATATAATATTATATGCGACAGAGGAAACTTAAAAAATACAGCAGTTGAAGGGGAGTAGGAGGTACATAAAACATTAAAAAGCACTTACAATTCAGCTGTTGTGAAAGTGCCAGCAGTAACCTGCCGATTCTGGCTGACCGAACCAATTCCAGCGGTTGTTTAGCCGGCTTTGGGGTGGCTGCCGGGTCTTGGGCCTGACCGGACCGTCTTGGTATTGGTGCCTGGTTCAACCGGTCCGACTGGCCGGTCCAACCCGGTTTTGATAACACTTTTCTCACGTAAGGCGACGTAGGACCGACTGCTCTGATATCACGTGGAGAAACCATATAAATGGGAAAGTCCCTTGCTTTCCTTATTGATTGAAGAGCAGACCATCTCTAATAAATAGGAGATACAGGTAAGTGGACATAACCCTAATGGTCAAAGACCATATTATAAATAGACTCAATAACTTAATTAACTAAATAGTTACTCTCTAACAAAGTTTAAGAGCCCCGCTTTAGCTTGGCTCCAATGAGCTCCTTATTTAAGAATGGGAACTTTGTGCAGAGGGTAAATTAGACCTATCCTGGCATAAGAAGTTGAATTTTGTAATGGTTTAATGTTAAGATAGTGGCTTTAGACACAATGCTGATATGGCACAAAAAGGTCATTCAATCCCACAATTGTGAGGCTAAGACTTTGTGTGTTGTGAGTTAGGATTAGGCTCTATGGACATATGTAATTCTATGATTCATATCTAACTGTTGAAAGAATTGAAAGGACACAATTTAAATTAGCTCTGTAGACATCCATGATCCATTGGTTGACCCACACAGGGCACTTGCATCCGAACACGTTCTTAACCGGCTACGTGGCACATTCTAGGCCATTGAATGCCAATCCAATGGTGGAATGACTTATGGTTTTCTAATGAAGTCCAAACCAAAATATGCCTTTAGCTATATAAATTCATAAAAAATCCAAGATTGTCTAGGCAGCCAGGCATTCCCTAGGGTCGCCTGGGAGTATAGAAGCCTAGGTGGAGGCCTAGGCGTTCGTAGGTATTTTGTTTACATTTATACATGTATTTATTTATAACCCTATGTGCACTTTATGTATCAGTATAATGCCTATACAAATGATAGGAGTGTAAGAGTAAGAAAAATGAATATGCAAGCAAGGAATATGCTGCTTGGTAGAGGAAATAGGGTAAAAATGAAATAATGTGATGGCGAAGAAACAACGTTTTCGCTTGATAGAGCAATTAGGCAAAAGCCGCAAAACAAAGAAATCATGTGATGTTGGGGGAGCAGTGTTGGTGCTTAGTAGAGCAATCGGGGAAAACGGAATAATGTGATAGTGGAGCAACAGTAAGTTGAAACTTAAACCATTAAAATGGTGGCATGTTGCTGCTTGGTTAAGCTTAGAAAAAAATGAAATATAAATAAAGTGAAAAGTGAAGGAGCTTGCAACAACAAAGTTCTGCTTGTGAACCATGAGAAAAGTGAAAAATAAGATTCTAGTTGAAGAATAAGAACGTAGGAAGCATGGACACTTCCCTGGGACTGCGGTACCCGTCCTAGACACGTGTCAGACATGGACATGGCGTGGACACGCGGTGGACATGGCTCAGAAGTGTCCAATTTTTTTTAAAGCATGGACATGGCTTGGACACATTGTGTACAACATGGACACAACTTGGACATGGCAGGCCCAAATCAAGTTCGTAGATAAAAGAAATATAAATTATGTACTCTCACCCTCTTATTCCAGCTTAATACCATTATGTCTCCTCCCCATCTTCTTCTAATTGTTATTATATGTTTATCTATTATACATCATATTTATAGATATGATTCATCACTCTTATAAAGAATATTCTAGGAATTTGACATACAGATTCATTGTAATTCATCATTCTTCATTCTTACATACCTGATTTCATATAGCTAATTTATTCTACATTAATTATGTTAGAATTATAAGTTATGTGGTCATATATGGGTCGAAGTTTGTAGGCCCATATAGAGTCGAGTCATATAGAGTCTCGTCTAGTCAAGTCTAGTTAGATTTGGAATCTCTAGTGTCATGAGTCATGTCCACCTTCTCCTATATAAAGGAGAGGACGGTCTCTCTTGTATCACATAATACAATACTGTGAATATATCTATTCTTTCCAATCAACATGGTATCCGAGCCTTCTTTCCAGGGACTCTAACCCTAGAGAGAAAGCAACGTTCCTCTGCCCGTGGGCAGCGGTCGCCGTCATGATCGACTGCCCACTGGGCCATTTCCATCATCCTCTTTAGAGGGTGATCTTCAACGTCTTCTCTCTCTGAAGGCCCTTCACCGCCTCCTTCATCATCCAGATCCAGATCTAAAAGTAAAGTCTTTATCGTCATCTATCTAGATCCAGATCTATATCTAGCATCCCCATATGTCCATCTTTCGTCTTCCCCAAACATAAGGTTCAACCGCTCCGTCCGTCAAGACAAAGTTCAGATTCAAGCCGTCATCAACAAGATCTGCAACGCATGGTGGTCTTCTCTAAGGTGGAAGTCATCTCTACCATTCATGTCGTCTTCTTCTCCAAGGTGGAAGTCATCTCCACCATCCACGTTGTCTTCTTCTCCAAGGTGGATTTCATCTCCACCATCCGGTTTGACATCCTCATAATGGTGGACGTCATCTCCACCACTTAGATTGTCGTCTCCATCATCATCGTCATCCACAATGAAAGTCATCTCCACCCAAATCGTCGTCTTCATCAACCAGATCGTCATCTAGGAGGCTTATTTCAAGAAGAGGAGTCATCCATGAAGTTAGGGTTACATGTTTCTAACGTTTTTCCACAAATTTTTCTTGGCGGCGCGAAACACGGCGTGCTTCACACTCTACACGCCGTGTGTTTTCATTAGGCAGTACAAATTTTCATCCAGTACACAGGTCACACGACGTGTTGATATCCAACACGCCGTGTTGATGGGAGGAAGAGTTACACCTTCGACATTGTACACACATTGTCCTTCACCGACACGTCGTGTTGTCCACATTTTATCAGAAATCTGCAATTTTTGTACACGGCGTGTCCATCAGCCAACACGTTGTGTCTCCGACAGTCAGTTCATACATCTTCACCATTAGGGTTTGCAACTCAATCAACGACGGCTACATCTTCAAAGTACGTGTCCCAGATTAGTTCTCCAAGCATCTTCAAAGCATAGATCAAAAGCTCCCCAACAAGAAAACATATAATTTTTTGACGGATGCAAAATTTGGGTTGAAATAATATTCATTTATTTCCTTCTTCGGGTTGAAATAATATCCATTTGTTTCCTTTTTGGATCTTGTAATCGAGTCACATACTACATTAAATTTGCTTATTGATTCTACTTCTCCGATGATATCAAGCCAATCCTTCTCCAGCCATTTCTTCCCACTCACCCCATGTCCCCTAATGTCACAGGGGAGTTTCTCTTTGTCTTTGTCCACCCCAACCACTTCCATCGTCTCTTCGTGGTTGGTGCGGGGAAGATATAGAGGAGATGAGAAGAGGAGGATGAGGAGAAGAGTTGAGGTGCCAATCTCAGAAGAGGAAAGAAGAAGAGCATTGTCGACATATGGAGTTATGAGTAAACTTGTTGTCCAGATCTCACCGTCCGGTTCAAGGCTAATGTTCATCCTTGTCATTCAGATTCGGAGTTGCCAAGCATTGATCTGTAATTCAAAATTCATCTTCTCGCATCATCATCAGCTGAAGAAGTTGATCTACAGATCAATTGGATGTCATCGGCGCTCTACATCAGGCGATTATGTTTCTTCATCGGCCATGTCTTGGTCATTCTACTTGAGCAACATTTCAAGTCTTCTAGTATTGGAGCATCTTGGATTATGCGGTTGTGTGTTGGTTCGACACACCTGTCTTTTGCAGAAGATCATTCAGTCGGCTATGTCAGATGTTTCCTTCTTGTTCGTCCGTGCTCTTTCAAACACGTTGATGCCCGTCAATGTCAAACACGTTGATGTTCGTCCATGCCCTGTCAAGCTTGTTGATGTTCGTCCGTGCCACACATGTTGATGTTCGTCCGTGCCACACATGTTGATGTTCGTCCGTCAAACACGTTGATGTCTGTCCATGCCATGTCAAGCATGTTGATGTTTGTCTGTGCAAGCACGTTGGCAATTGTCCGTGTCCATTAATGCACGTTGACCGTCTGCTACAACCCAGTCTTCCCGTCGTGTTTCCTTCTTGTTCGTCCGTGCTCTTTCAAACACGTTGATGCCCGTCAATGTCAAACACGTTGATGTTCGTCCATGCCCTGTCAAGCTTGTTGATGTTCGTCCGTGCCACACATGTTGATGTTCGTCCGTGTCCTATCAAACACATTGATGATCGTCCGTCAAACACGTTGATGTCTGTCCATGCCATGTCAAGCATGTTGATGTTTGTCTGTGCAAGCACGTTGGCAATTGTCCGTGTCCGTTAAAGCACGTTGACCGTCTGCTACAACCCAGTCTTCCCGTCGTGCATATCCTGGAAACTACTTCAGTGACAGTAGCAACTGAGTTCGTGAATCAGATGATCTTCGCATGTTCCTTCAGCCCACTCCAAGATACAACCTCCAACCTAGTCAAAGTTCCAGATGTTTCAAAGATTCAGTGTTGATCAATCTCTCTCAAAGATCAAGATCAAGGGAAGCTTCAAAGTCAAAGATGCCAAAGATATTAAAGTACGGGGGAGTGCACATGCCGTGCTAAGTCAAGGGGATATTTATCATGTCTTAGTCATAACTTTTTTTTCTTCTATGTCTTGTCTCTGTCTCTCATCCAATCTGGGCATGTGATTCTCCCATGCTCTGGGTTGCGGGGGAGTGCTATAATTATAAGTCATGTGGTCATATATGGGCCGGAGTTTGTAGGCCCATATAGAGTCTAGTCATATAGAGTCTCGTCTAGTCAAGTCTAGTTAGATCTAGAAGTCTCTAGAGTCATGAGTCATGTCCACCTTCTCCTATATAAAGGAGAGGAGGGTCTCTCTTGTATTAACATAACACAATAGTGTGAATATATATATTCTTCCAATCAACAAATTATTCTTCATCGATCATTTATAATCTCATAACATATACTTACTAGTGGTTTCTTATAAAGTCTGCATTCATATCGTAAGTGAATTTTGGGTTTGATTTTATATTTCTTTTAATTTATTTTTTTAAATCTCATATATTAGTTACTTTACAGATTTGGATACATGGTATTATATGTATTAACTCCATGTTATGTGTATGTATATGTATATTTGTGTACATGTATATGTATATGTATATATATGTATGTATATATGTATACTTGTACACATATGTATTTATGTAAAAACTTCGAATTGGGAGGGCGATCCTCCCGGTGAACTGACCGTACCCCAGACCGACACAGGTGAACAAGTAGAGTATACTAGGGCGCGTCGAGAGAACCATGTCGAAGGAACTCGGCAAAATGACCCCGTGTAAATATATATGTATATGTGGGTATGTTGTGTTCAACGCCGTGTCCGTGTCTTATATTTTTGAAAATCTCTGTGTCTCGTGTTCGTGACTGTATCCATGCCATATCCCATGTCTGTGTTTGTGCTTCCTAAATAAGAGCACATAACAAAAAGAACAACAAGGAGGTTGGGAAAGATGAGAAACAAAGAAAAAAAGGAAAAAGGGCCCATTAAAATAGGCCCATTTGACCCATCAACCGTCTAGACAGCCGCCCAGATGCCCAAACATGTTGCGCACCCATAATCAGTAGAAGTGTATAACAACAACCTCCCAACTTTGTTGCTGAGGAGGGGTGTTCTACCGAAGTTTGTTGCCTTCTCCGCTCTCTCTACGGGCTAAAGAATTCTCCTCATGCTTGGTTCAACAAGCTTAGTGTGGTTCTTGAACGTCTAGGAATCAAGAGATATGCCAACAACCATTATCTTATCTGCTCATTCACCTCGATGTCACATCCTTGTCTATAGATGTGATTGTAATCATCAAGCATGATGCCCAAGGTATATGTCACTTAAAAAGAGCTCTCAATCCTACTTTAATTCCAAATATTTTAGGAACCTTCAGTATTTTCTCGGCATAGAAGTACTAAGATCTACGTTTAGGATGAATCTCTCTCAGTGGCGATATGTTCTAGATCTGTTGAAAGAAACAGGGTGACTGATGCAAAATCTGTCTCTACACCTATGGATTACCATAGAAGCTTCAGAATGAGGGGGGGTATTTCTTGAAGCGAAAAATAACTACATGTTGTCAAGAAGTTAATCTATCTAATTACACAACTGAACATTTGATATGTTGTTGAAGTAGTTATTCATTACTCATCACATGAGATCTTCTTTATAGGTCTAGTGGAACATCATAGAAGACATCTTAGGTTTCTGGAGAGTGCTCCAAGAAAAGGTCATTTTGTGAATGACCTCAAGAGAAGACCATCTTAGTCTCTGGCTATGCAAATGCAGACTAGGCAAGTGATGCTCAAAATCAACGATCTACATTGGGATTTTATATCCTACTAAGTAAACATCATGTCAGCAGGAGTAAGTAGTCCGTTGTTACTAGGTCAAGCATGGAGGCTAAATGCAGGCTGATGGCACATGATTGTTGTGATCTACAGTGGGTGCAGTCCATACTCTCTAAGTTTGGAATTCCTTACCATCCCACAACCACAATTCGCTAACAAATAAGCATCCATTCACAATGCCAGTAATCTACTTTTCTATGAGCACAAGAAGCACATTGAGGTGGATTGCCACTTTGTATGTGATCTGGTGAAGCCAAAGAAGATTGTGGCACCACATGTCAAGACCGATGATCAAGTGAACATATCCTTACCACATGTCAACACCTTGTGATCACTTTTTCCAATAAGAAAACGATGTTGTGCCCAATGTTTTAAAAGCACGAAGCAGGAGGCGTGCGGACAACACCTTGTAGCCAATTAATCGCTAGGCGGATGATTAAACGGGCGTTTTTTGAAAAAGCGGGTTCCTATATTCTTATATATTTTTATACAAAATTACACATATTTATATATAAAAATATATTTCTATGGAACTTTTATACATATCTAATCAGCAAATCAGTAATTAAAACTAAGTATTAATCAATACTTTACTACTAATCAATATTTCTAATCATAAAAAAAACAATAATTGTAAATAGCCAATTATGAATTTATAATTAAACTCTAGACGACTAATCAGTAATACTAATAGGTAAAACAAGCAAACATATCAGTAAATCAGTATTTAATTAAGCATTTATCAATACTTACTACCAGACATTTCTAATCATCAGAAAGCAAATCAGTAATTGTAAATAACCAAGTCTGAATCAATTATTAAGAACTTTACTACTAATCTGTAATATTAATCAATAATCATTATTGTGCCAAAAAAGTAATACTAATCAGTAATCAGTGAAAGCAACAAGGAAATCAATAAAATTAATCATTCACTAGAAGTATAATAGAGTAATATCCATTCAAATATAAAATCAGCAAAGAAATTCCAGTATCATTGCTTTAGGAGCCGATTTTTACTTAAGCGGGTCAAAGCGGCTGCCTAAAACAGTTGTTGAATCGGCCACTTAGGCGGGCTGAGCGGCCCAAAAGCTGGCGCTTACTGGTAGGGGTGGCAACTCGGGTTTTCGGGTCAATTGCGGGTTTGATGTTCAGAAGTCATGAAATTAAATATTATGATGGAATCTACCAAAAAAAATAACTTCTGGTCATTTTGAGTCTTGGTAAAAAGTTGTACTGTTATCGGGTCTATCAGGTCAAGATTTGTCAGCTCTACTGACTGGCCCAAGCGTCAGGCGGACGCCTACTAGATTAGAACGGTCAGGACCTATCGACGCTTAAGCGGTCACCTGGGCCGTTTTCTAATACAGTGGTTGTGCCTTTCCCTCCAGCACCAAGAGCGGAGGGCTCGAACTGTCTTGAGATGGCCCAACCCTTGACAGTTCCAACATAAAATTTTCATTGGTTTTCACAGTGTTGGTCTATGCCAGTCACTGCTACTTTGAGGGCTACCAAGTCCTCTATGCATTCCTCTGTCCTAATTCTTTCTGCCCCACCATCATTATCGATGTCCATGGGTGTTGTTTCTTCCCACACTACTGCTCTTCTTCTTTTACTGTTTCTGCCATTCCCATTGGTGTTTTTAGCTACTATGTTTTCACCTCTCCCTTCAACCTCAGCTTGTTGCTTTCCTGCCTTTCTCCTTAAAATCAATTTTTAATCCTTGGCCTTGATCTTCTTCCCACCTTGTTGTTCATGGTTGTATATATTTTCTATATCTTTTGATTCCTCCCTTTCCTTTGCTGCACGTGGTCTAGGGCTTATGTAATATTCTATTGCGTCAGAGAGTTTCTGTCTCTTTAAGAATCTGTCGATCTGATGTGCTGCATCTCTCTGTCTAGCTTTTTTGGTCCCTTTTGCTGTTTCTTGTGACCAGGCTCCACTCCCAAGTGTGACAATTGCAAGTTAAGTCCTATCTCTTTGGCTGTTGGTTAGGATTAGTTGGAGTATTTCACTATGTGGACTCAGATCAGTAAGCTCACCTTCTTTAATGCTTCCACCCACTGCTATTAAAGCTACTGGTATCCCATTCAGCCCATCCTCTATAATTGTATTTCTATTTGTGCTTCCTGACATGTCTGATCCTTGCTTTATTTGCTACTCAGCACTCATGGAACAACTTTTCTTTTCTTTACCTTATTCAACTTCTCATTTTTGCTCAGGCTTACACCAAAACTGGAGTTGACGGCTGGCAGATTCGCTATATTGTCATCCATAAATGATGTCCTCCCTTTTTCTGCATTGGCACACTTTCATCCATTGCCCCCATCTTCTTTCCTCATTATCGTTTTCATTGTACTGGCAGTCCTGATCACTATGGCCAATCCTTCCACAGAGGTAGCATATGGCTGGGAGTCTTTCATATTTTATCTCTGTATCAATGACTTCCCCATTCCTCCCTATTATCTTCTGGATCCGTTTTAGTGGGTTTAGGACATTGATTTTGTCTCAGGCCCTGCTGGAATTATCCCGCCCTGATTCATCCAAATCCACTTTCAGGACCATATCTGTAACCTAATGGTAAGTTATTAAACCGGATCCAGAAAGGGCTAAATTTCATCTCAACTGTGAGGGTTGCAGGTCCTTGTTAAACTCGTCTAACATGAGAAGGTGATTATCAAAGGACCAGGGGGCTCCTTCCAAGATTTTTTGTTTGTCTCGCCAATGTAGGAACTGGACGATGAATGTCCTTCTCCAGTTGATGGAAAATCACATTCTTCGTCATGGACTAGATTGAGTTAGGACCCTTTTCATCGCCCCGAAGCTGTACTGGCAGTCTGTGAGAGCTTTGCCACCAGTGCAAGCTCCACTTGTTTCTAAATTTCTTCGCATACATCCCCATCTAGGGTGAGAATTTTCTCTTTATTCTCCGTTAATGATATCCTCTGCCATCATCAACTAGAACCCCAAGCATGACCTTTCTTGGATCGGCCAAGACTAACTTCTCATTACCTCCGCCTTCACTTCGGCAATCACCACAGGACTAGGGTGAAGTGCAGGAGCACCTTTCAGAAAATAACCTTAAATTTGCTCCCAAATCCCTAGTGTCATAGTAGTTGAAAATTTCTAGTTTGTTGCAAACCACAAACTTAGTAGGAGCGGAAAAGAAGCATTTGGTGGGTGCATGCATAAGTGAGAGATGGAGAAGGGAAGATGTAGGGGCAGTGGTATGGGTAGCTCCGGTGGCAGTACAAGTTGATGGTGGTCAGTGGGTGTGTAGATAGAATAGAGGCTCCATGAAAAGGTATTTAGTCAAGGTGTTTTTGGGTGTATGGACGGTTTGTTTGCTCAACACAACTTAATTGTTTGCTCAACACACTTGTGGTTTTTGATGATATTTATAAGAAGCTGGACACAAGAGAAGGGGAAAAAGATATATATATAAAATGGCTCGTATAAGAGAAAGGAAAAGAAGATACTTGAGTCAAGTGAAATGCATCAAGAATGAAGATGGCAAGGTGTTGGTGAAGGATGATGATATCAAGAACCAGTGGAGAAAATACTTCCATAAGCTTTTCAATGGAGATACTGCAAATAATGTTAGAGTCTCGCATGACATAAATACAAGAGACATCATCTACACACGACGAGTTTCACCATTTGAGGTCAAGAATGCTTTGAAGAAGATGAAAATGAGAAAGGCATGCGGACCAGACGGTATTCCCATTGATATATGGAAGAGTATGAGGGATGAAGGAGTTATGTGGTTAACAAAGTTCTTTAACAAGATCATGAAGACCAATAAGATGTTGGATGAATGGAGAAATAATACAATATTCCCCATCTACAAGAACAAAGGTGATGTTCAGAGCTGCACGGACTACAGAGGTATCAAGTTGATGAGTCACACAATAAAGCTTTGGGAGGGGATTATTGAGCAGAGGCTAAGATCTATAACACAGATATCGAACAACCAATTTGGTTTCATGTCTGGAAGATCAACAACTGATGCTATTTTTCTGATAAGGAGGCTTATGGAGAAATATAGAGCAAGGAATAAGGTATCCAATTTCGATACCGTTTCGACAGCATGGAAACCAAAATTTATGGAAATTTCGACAAAAATTTCGATAAATGCAACTGTGCCCGTTTCGACGCCAAAATGAACGAATTAATTTATTAAATTTTACAGGTGTGATCTCTACACCTAAATGCATCGTTTTATGCAATAAAATTTTATGTAGGGGTAGGTTAGGGAGGGGTCCTTCATGTGGGAGGTAAGGGAACTGTCCTATTTATTGAGGATTTCGATGACAAAATGTAGGAATTAAGTTATGTAATTTTGCAGTTATGAGCTATATACATGCATGTACTTATTTGTGCTATAACATCACATATTCGATATGTAGGGCGTCCCCCACACATTTTACTTGGGTTGATAGTTTGTTGTTGATATTGACTCGACAGTCAACCATTTCATTGGCCCTAAGAACATTAATGCAATGTTTCCAAGTAACATCATTATTTATTGGTGTATTTGGCTTCCTAGGACCCTCATTGTCTAATAAACCACCACTAGGATACATGTCGTCCGCATTGAAGAAAATAAAATATAGCATAAAGCATGCATCGTATTAGTGTTTGATAATTTGAGTAGCAAATATTAGGGAATGCAATGTAATTATGATATATTATAGGTATATGCTATGCATGAGTAATAAATGGTGAAATAACCCCAATCCCCCTTTAGTCCTATTCAAAAAACAACAATAACATAAAGGATTGCAATTATCGAAACTTCCATCGAAATTTCCATCGAAAATTTTCAATTTGTGTATAAAAAACCTCGAAATTGGCGAAATTCATCGAAACCGTCGAAATTTTTATTGAAATTTTGATAAATGCAATCTTGTTGCCAGTTTCGATTGAAATCGGTATAGTCGCATGTTTCGGTACCAGATGCTACCGAAATCGGTATTTTGGGGCGAAATTTCGGTGATTTCGCCGAAACCTCATTCCTTGATATAGAGAAAGCAAAAGCGATCTTCATATGGTGTTTATTGATTTGGAAAAGGCCTATGGTCGAGTACCCAGAGAAGTGTTGTGGATGGTTTTGAAGAAAAAGGGTGTGCCAATCCAATACATTGACTTGATCAAAGACATGTATGATAGCTGTACTGCAAGTGTGAAGACTCCTCGAGGAGAGACACCAACTTTTCCTATCACAGTTGGGGTTCACCAAGGATCCACACTCAGCCCATATCTGTTCTTTCTTGTTATGGATGAGCTGACAAAGAATGTTCAAGATGATATTCCTTGGTGTATGCTATTTGCTGATGATATTGTTTTGATCGACGAAACTAAAGATGGATTAAATGATAAAGTTGAACGGTGGAGAGAGGCATTCGAATCTAATGAATTGATGATTTGCAGGAGCAAAATTGAGTATATGCACTGCAATTTCAGCCAATCCCGCAGTGTGAATGATGGAGCCAAGTTGGACGGAGTAGATATACCAAAATGTGATAAATTTTGTTACTTGGGTTCTATTATTCAAATAGATGGGGATGTCCAAAATGATGTTTGTCACAGGACGACTGCAGGATGGTTGAAATGGAGGAGTGCAACTGAAGTTTTATGTGATCAAAAGATCCTTCTCAGGTTAAAAAGTAAGTTTTATAGAACAACTATACAACCAGTCATGCTTTATGGGAGTGAATGTTGGGCGGTGAAGAAACAAGGTCTCCACAAGATGAACGTGGCTGAAATGCGTATGTTGAGATGGATGTGTGGAAAGACAAGAAAAGATCACTTGAGAAATGATTATATCAGGAATAAAGTGGGGGTGGCGAGCATTGATGACAAGTTGCGTGAGGGCCGAATCAGATGGTACGAACATTTGCAACGCATATCGACTAATGCGCCTATACGAAGCAATGCTATTGAGTCAAGCACAATAAATAGAAAAAGAGGAAGGCCTAAATTAACATGGGATGAATGAAGCTGAACTATTTCAATGGGAATTTCGATGGGGATTTTGTGGTCAATCAAATGGAAAAATGAATGAATTAACTCATTATAGTTTACAAGCACAATATATAGACTTAAAGACACAAATTTATGGAAATATAACATGATCTAGGATGGTAGGACCTCTAGGTAGGATGACAATACATAGTACATAAACACTGTTGCAGCGGTATGTGAGTGAGTATTGAGGAAACATGAGACAACTATGGTTAATGTATCTAGTTGAACCATAATGGTTGTCATCCTCCTTGTTGATTATACCTATCAACATATCGACTCCCGTCTATTTTGTTTTATACATAGATGTGTCTCACTGTTAATCTCTGTATGCCTACTAGTGATACAATCCATATTCATGGATTAACTCAAGCTTTGTTCTTGGTCATGTGGTTTTGTAGCTAGAGCCTATAGGAGGCATGTAGTTAGTGGTGTGATTGATAACGGCATACATACAAAATATCTCTAGAGTTATGCTATTTTGCACACTATTAGCATAAATCATGTGACCTAAAAAATGGAAGTTAGCGGGTCATCACAGTCATAGATATCACTCCCACACATTTTTAAATATTTCCTTTGTAGATCTGTATAGAAGTGGGAGAAATAGGAGGGATAGGTAGAATTAGGCTAGGGGGAGAAGAAACATAACTTAGATTGCCCCTAACAAGCCTAAGGAATCATATACTAAAATATGCAGACATCGTATCCCATTTCTCAAAATAATACCTGTGTTTCCCAAAATTTTATCAAAATGTTGATGAAATGGGCCTTTTTTCATCAAAATATACCCAATTTCGTCGAAATTCGAAAAAATTGTCGAAAATTTAATTTTTTTCTGGCAAAATTTCCTACGTACAGACATGTAAGGCCATTTCTATGTAGCGAAATTTCGCCCAATTTTTGACAATTTTGAACATTGATACATCACATATGCTTATGTAGGAACTAGGAGAAGCACAACTCCCTAATTACACAATGTAGGACTAAGCATACTTAAGTTAAGTAAATTAGGCCCAAGAAATCCATTAAGACGATTGCTTTATTATATTCAACACTTGTCAGTTGTCACACTATGTTTGCCATTTGCATTGAACCAAAAGAAATGAGAGTTGGAATGGATATGTAAATCTAACTTCATCTTTTTACACGGGCTTCCCAACAAAACAAGCCCCAATTAAATTGCAGTTCAAACTGAATGCAAAATAGAGCACAATGACAACTAGATTACTAGACAAATGCAACATCTAACTGTTTGTGGCTCTCCTAGTTCTAATTAAGACTATTACACTGTAAATGGATATTTCATGTCCAGCTAGATGGGAGGAAATCAAAAGTCCATTATGATGTCAAGTACTTATTCCAACAGCATGGCACCATCATTATGGGATACGGCAAAGAGGAAAGTGTGAACAAAAAAATATTCTTATTGAAACAATATGGAAAGCAGGAAGCGATATTTGGATACTTGTTATAAAGAAAATGATGTGCCCATGGTTGCACGGACACGCTCCAGCATCATGGCACCCGAGGTCCCAACAGATATGGCCACCAAGGCCCACGAAGATCAGCAACCTATCACCATAACATATGCTCAGGCGCAACTCACTTGGGTTATATTTTTATGCATTTATGTTCCACTTAGGGTCGTTGCTCTTATGGTGGGACATATAATAGTTGCTGTTGTATATTGATATTTTTTGTAAGCCTATGTGGCCTAGAGTAATTATGAAATATATATATCCTTTTCTCACTTAGGAGTATCATATGTTGATATAGGATGGGGTGGCTCCTACATGATACATCTGTGAGTGAAACCATCCAAAACTGTTTGGATCGGGATCTCAGTAACATTTCCAATAACATAACGAAGGAGTTAAAATACAGATCACCACGTTAATAATCAATTTCAATTGATATAGCTTATGCTATATAGATCATCAAAAAATGAAAATACTAAACATGTTCTGAATATAGACATGAAAGAAATTATTGATAAAATGGGGACAACTTACTAAAATTAGTTGATACTAATAGTTTAGGATATTGAATATATCAATTAATACCTATAACTATATATTATTCCCATCAGTAGTAGATTTGATGTATGTAATTAAACATCATACATAACAATTCTAAATTGTGTTAGATTTTTTTATTCTAAGGTCTAAAATTAGATCTAATTAATATTGAAAGTATTACATAGTTGTAAATTATTTTATGAAAATCATCTCTAATATAAGATATTTATTTATAAATTCAAATTTTGCTAAGTGTTACAAACATTGAAGAAAAACTAAAAAAAATTCATTTGGAAATATTTTATCCATTCCCTTGACAAATGAGATATATATCAAGTTACATTTGTAAATAATTGTAGATATATGTAACTTATAACATAATTTCATAAATCTCCAAGTTTAATCAAGATAGATGGGGTTAGGGTGGAAGAAATGTATGTAGATGGGAAGGAGAGAGAGTAAACTTACCTTAGATCCGAAGAACAAAGCCTTCAAGCGCAAGAGAATGCAAAAAAAATCATCAAAGAAGTAACCCTCCAAGTGCAGCATGCTTTGGTCAGTTGTTTTTTTGAATTTCTAAACACATTTCGGTTGTGTTTCTGAAATGCATGCCCAAACTGGTCTTTTTCCACCGAAATTGCTGTATTTTGTTTTTGTCGAAATATCTCCCAAAGTTATCAAGGCTCCCGCCTTTCTCCCCTAGGCTCTAGGTGGATCACCTTAAATCGGGCCCCTAGGCTTTCAGATAACTTAAGTGAATGCCTAAGACCATCAGGCCCAAATCAAGACACTTAAAGACCATATCACCATGCATTTGGTCTGAATTTGGTCAAATTAGATCAAATTTAGTTATTTTAGGGAACAAAGAGATCTGTTTAAGCCAAATCAGATCTGATTTGGGCCGATTAAGTCTGATTTAGGGGGGAATGGGTCTGATTTGGTGAAAACATATCTTATTTGGGGGAAAGGTTTGATTTCGCAAATTATGGCTCATATAGGTCAATGTAGGACAAACTAGGGGAAGTTACGTCTGATTAGGTCATGTTTTGCAAAAATAGGTCTGTCTTAGGCCAAATTAGGCAGACCAAGTTATATTAGATCAAATTTAAAATACGTTAGGTCAAATTAAGCCCAAACAGGTCTATCTTAGGTCTTAACAGGTGTGCAGTAGGTGAAGTTATGCTTGATTAAGCTTAGGGATAACCAATACAAATGCACACAGTGATGTATTTATTTGAATATAGCTAAATGTATATGCAAAATCATTTTTATATATGTAATATATAAACAAATATGAAGAACGCCTAGAAACGCCTAGGCCTCCTAGGTTTCCTTGGGTGGGAAGGACCACCTAGCAGCCTAGACAAGTATTCACCCCCCTTTGCTAAATTTCAGGTAAAATTTTGAAATTTACTTACCTATTCCTGGGGTGGTGGTGCATTTCTATGTCTGATACCCGTCGAAATCAAAATTTCGACAGAAATTTGAAACCATGTATTCAGGAAAATGTTTCTTTACTTGGTTTGGGAAATATCCCATGTATTCCAGATCTTAAGTTTGCAGAGAATGGATCATAAGTTGAACAACATTTGTGTGCATCTACTCCCATATCCTTCAGTCATTCAAATCGTATCCCAAATATCTGTGATGATTCCCCATTAAAATTTGCTCTATTACCTTTTATTTCTTTATATGCCTATGAGGTTTAATGCCCTGCTATTTTTGCAGCCGGGCCAAGACTGTGAATGAAAATCTGAAAATGAGTGCTGCGCTGCTTTCAAGATTTGATCTAGTTTTTATTTTACTTGACAAACCTGATGAACTGCTGGACAAACAAGTATCTGAACACATAATGGCTGTAAGTTAGACATTCTACTATATCTTGGTTTACTATTTTTCTAAATTCTGAATGATTTTCTAGGTTCTGATTCAAAAAAGTTCATATCATTTATTAATATTTTTTTTGTCAATATTTCAACAACGTCAACCAAACCTGATTCTGGCATCCATTACTGTGGACTGTGCAGCTGCACAAGGGAAGCGGAGAATTCATTCCAAGAAAGAAACAATGTAGAGGTGTTGTTAAGTGTATTTGCCCCTTCTTCTTTGCATGACACCTGCAAAAGGATTCTAATTTTCAGTCATTAATGGTTCTTCCAGGTGACAGAGATATAGATTTCAATACTGGGAGTGGGTCTTTAGCATCAAAACTCAAAATTGATCCCAAGAAGGATAAGGATTTTGTCCCTTTACCTGTTCCACTTCTTCAGAAGTATATTGCATATGCAAGAACTTTTGTCTTTCCAAGGTTGATATTGTGTTATATCATATTAAATTTGTTGCCATATGGAATATGCTTGATGAGTTCTCTTGAGTTTTCAGGATGTCATGCTCAGCTGCTGAAATTTTACAAAAGTTTTATTTAAGATTGAGAGATCGTAGCATTTCAGCTGATGGGACACCAATCACAGCAAGACAGCTCGAGAGTCTAGTTCGGTTGGCAGAAGCCCGTGCCAGATTGGAACTTCGTGACGAGGTTACAATCCAAGATGCCTTGGTAAGAAAAATACATTCCTGTGCTCCATTTTATTTGAAGGTTGTTCTCGTCTTTGTTCCTAAGGAATACTGCATCTGCATATACCTTATAGGTGTCCCTTATTATATTTGCTTGTTTACTTGTGTTTGATTTACGCATGCTAGGAACCAAGGAAACTATGATGTTCGGTACATCCTGAGATTCACGATTTCTTGCCACTTTTCGTGTTCTACTAAGGCTTATCAGTGCAGGGTGAACTTATATGCCAACCGGAAAACCCTCATATATATCAACCCGATTGTATGAATTGGTTTTGCTGCTTAGTGAAAGCTTATAGGACTCCACATAAATTGTCA
This sequence comes from Alisma plantago-aquatica, assembly GCA_963693085.1. NCBI lineage: Eukaryota > Viridiplantae > Streptophyta > Magnoliopsida > Alismatales > Alismataceae > Alisma > Alisma plantago-aquatica. The sequence goes on along the minus strand of OY856411.1, from coordinate 299,897,371 downwards.
GCTCAGGCTGGCTGTATCAGGTTTGACCTGATCAAACATGTGAAGGTTATGTTTACCATTGGGTTGGCAGGTTAGTTAGAGTTGATAGCACTATCTAGATTTTGGTGGGTGTTTTGCGCTTAACCAAATAAACTTTTGTTGACTCACTGATTGATCTTGCTAATTTTGTTCAATGTAAAAAATCAAGAATTCTTGCAATAGCTTTATGCCATCATTCTGATATGTACTAGTTACTATCATTTTAGTGAACTGTGTTTCGAGGGCGTTCTCCCTTTGTTTCTTGTCAGTAGCATAATTCACAAAATTTAGAGTTTTCTGTTATAAAGATGGATCTCTTACCTCATTAATTTTTTCTTTTAGGATGTTGTAGAGATAATGAAAGAATCTCTGTACAATAAGTATGTAGATGAGCATGGGGTTGTGGACTTTGGTCGCAGTGGTGGCATGAGCCAACAGAAAGAAGCCAAACGATTCTTAAGTGCTCTACACAAACAATCCGAACTACAGCAAAAAGACTGTTTTTCGATATCTGTAAGCAACCCCCCCCCCCCCCCCCCCCCCACACACACACACACACACAAACACAAAAAGTGGTCAAACTTATACCGGTTATTGTCATTTGTAGGAATTGTTAATTTCTCAGATGGGGTACTATAATTATAAATGTTTGCTTACAGGAAATTTACAGCTTGGCCGATAGGATTAGCTTACGAGTTCCTGATCTCGATACATTTGTTGAAAACCTCAACAGCGTCGGTTATTTGCTTAAGAAGGGGCCTAGAACATATCAGGTCAATTCGATGGAGGGACTTTATCTACACAGGATATCTTCCTTAACAAGAATGAATAGTTCTTTATTGTCAGTGCAGATGGAACCAGTAACTTATATTCAATTAACTAATAATTACTTGCATTTTGATATCCTGTAGGTTCTTTCATCATCATATTCCCGCAGTCAATCCATGAGACAAAAGGGTTGATTGCGCTTTTACACTTTTAACAACCTTGTAAGTTGAATACCTTTTCCAGCCCACACTTTATAGAATGTAGGAAGTGCTAGTTGCAGTTACTAATCAAATAAATGCTATTTGGAATTGCAGACTAATTATGACTATACTTAACCAGTTCTTCCCTCCTTCCCGTACAGTTACATTGAGGTATGGGTTTGAATGGTCGATGTTATGAAATTCAAAAATTCAACTATCTATGTCGTAGTATAACTTTATTTGTCTTCCAGATAAATGCAGAATACGGCCTGAGGTTTCTCATCTCCTTGAGATGTTACGGTGTCCAGATTACGTGTGGATGTGGGGCAACACGATGAATTGAAAATATGTTTCTTCTAGCTATTAGCGAGCATGTCGTGTTACCTTTTGTGTATAGCTAAAGCTCAATGTACGACTAGTAATCTAAACCGTTTATTTTCTAAAACTATGTTCCTAACTGTACAAAAACTTATGTGACGGCGTCATATGGTTTTGGTTCATTGTACTTGAAAATTTGATGCCAATGAAAATGGCGGGAGGAAAGGCAGTTGTGCTCTTGTGCAGACCAACCGATCGTTACAAGTTGACTTGTTAATTGGGGATGGGGGAATCACATGACTGAGTGTGTTTGGAGCCTTGAGTTTTTGCATAAAGCATCACCACATGATGGGTCAGTCCTGCCGTCTTATTAATACTGTTACTCAACCCCACATGTACAAAACCCCTCGATCCTGTGCACTTTGGGTACATGTCAAGCTGGGGATCACCTACCTTGAAAGGGATTGCTCTTGCTGCCAATGTAGGCTTGGGCGACTTTAATTGCACTGCAATCTTGGGCAGTTGACTGCTACATGGCTAAGTTCGTCTTAAAGTATCCATCAATTTCTTAGGGCGCCGTATTCTAGTATGAACTAGGTCGGGATGCCTTCCATTGATTATTCAATAAATTTAATTTGTACCCCACCAGTTGGCGAGCGAGTGTTCCAGCCAGCCTTTTGTTTCGCTGCCTCATAACGATACTGAATATTGTGAAGGTATACCGTACTATGTTTGTTAAGAATAAATTTAAGACTTAGCTGGGAAGAATTAAAACCTCTAAGATGCAGGGTTAGGTTGTAGGGCTGAAGGTCGCCATCAAGTGGTTAGTGCCCTTTTTAAAACGAAAGTAGTGTAGCTAACTGTAACTTTAATATTTCTCCTTAAGGGCAATGGAGTTTCTTCTACCGAAGGATTTCCTGTGGTAAAATCCGTTTTCACCTCGTATAGTGAATTTTTTAATGTGCCACTTTCTATTTGGCTAGGCTCAAATTGAAAAGTTCATATTGAATTTATGTTATCCTAATATCTTTATTATTTTTTCTATCACAACCTGAACCCACAACATAGGATCGTATACATTATATTCTTAAAGTACAGGAATTAGCTTATTATTAGCTTCGAATACCCTATTGTTTTGAACCTAAATCAACAAAAACATTTTACCTCTAGTAAAACAAGCTTTTAGCTGGACGTTGGTTAAATAGGTTATAATTGCAATTGATATTCACATTAGAATGATATATACTTCTTTATGTGTGTATCTTATTTTGCAATAAGAAGATACATAATTATAACTAGATGACCAAGATCGTAATAAAAAACTCATTTTGTAAATGCAGTGGGAATTTCTTTTGGTTACCATCAAAAACGTGAAAAAAAAATAATATTTTCATGTTGTAACTACAACTTGTTCGTTTTGTTGCAATTTTGTCCATTTAATTACAATTTTAACTGTCTCATCGCATTCTTGTTACAAAGATGATCCACATGTAATAAAAATTTGTTACTCACATGTTTACGAATATATATATATATATATATATATATATATATATATATATATATATATATATATATATAGAGAGAGAGAGAGAGAGAGAGAGAGAGAGAGAGAGTCAAGTTAGAATACACTTGAGTGTATAGATCGCACGGTATAATCTGGTAAGGTTTGCATATCAAGATTATTTTTGGCAAAATGTAAACCATTGATCTTCATTGCCATACTATAATTACGCTACATATAAATTTTGAGCCCATTTGGATAAGTGTAAGTCACTCATCTGAGGACAACAAAATCGATGCATGAAACTAATTTGAAATGCATTATTTTTGTGTCTTTTATAACATGACCTATAAATGTCCAAATAGGCTCAAATTTTATATATGAACTATTTAAAAGATGTTTAAGAAGATCAACATATTATATTTAAAAAAAATTACATCATGAAAAACTACTTGAGTGTATTATATATATATATATATATATATATATATATATATATATATAGAGAGAGAGAGAGAGAGAGAGAGAGAAAGAGAGAGAGAGTCAGGCTAGTGTACACTCGAGTGTATCAGAGGCACATTACACCTCAGTCATTTTTAAAGATGCAATAACTTTTTGAAAAATCTAAACCGTTGATTTTCTTAAATATCTTAAGAACATACCATATAATAAATTTTAGCTCATTTGAACACTTATAGGTCGTGCATCTAAAGGATGCAAAAATCAGGCATTTCAAATTAGTTTTGTGCATCGATTTTGTTGCCCTTGGATGAATGACTTACACTCATCCAAATGAGCTCAAATTTTGTATGTGGTCTATTATTATTGTAACCATTAAGATCAATGGATTAGATTTTAGAAAAACATGGTCTAGATAGGAAAACACTATTGGGGTGTACAGTGTGATTTGTACACTCGATGTATTCTAGCCTGACTATATATATATATATATATATATATATATATATATATATATATATATATATATATATATATATATATAGTCAGGCTAGAATACACTCGAGTGTACGGATCGCACGAATACACTCAAGTGTGTTTACATATCATGACTGTTTTTTGCAAAATGTAACCCGTTGATCTTCACCTTCATACTATAACTAGGCTACATACAAATTTTGAGCCCATTTGGATGAGTGTAAGTCACTCATCTAAGGGCAACAAAATCGACGCGCGAAACTAATTTGAAATACATAATTTTTGCGGTCTTCATAACATGAGCTATACATATCCAAATGTGTTCAAATTTTGCGTATGAGTTGTTCACGAGATGTTTAAGAAGATTAACAGATTAGATTTTCAAAAAAATATTGCATCATGAAAAACTACTTGAGTGTATTCCGCTCCGGATACACTCGAGTGTATTCTAGCCTGACTCTCTCTCTCTCTCTCTCTCTCTCTCTCTCTCTCTCTCTCTCTCTCTCTCTCTCTCTATATATATATATATATATAATACACTCGAGTGTACGGATCACACACTACACTCAACTTGTGCTTGCATATCAAGATTACTTTTTTATAAAAATGTAAACCATTGACCTTCATTGCCATATTATAATTAGCCTACACAAGAATTTTGAGCCCATTTGGATGAGTGTAAGTCACTCATCCGAGGGCAACAAAATTGACGCACGAAACTAATTTGAAATGTATAATTTTTGTAGTCTTCATAACATGACCTATAAATATCCAAATGGGCTCAAATTTTATATGAGTTATGTAAAAGATGTTTAAGATGATCAACAAATTAAATTTTTGAAAAAGATATTGCATCATGAAAAACTACTTGAATGTATTTTGCTCTGAATATACTCGAGTGTATATATATATATATATATATAGAGAGAGAGAGAGAGAGAGAGAGAGAGAGTCAGGCTAGAATACACTCAAGTGTGTTTGCATATCAAGACTAGTTTTTGCAAAATGTTAACCATTGATCTTCACCGTCATACTATAACTAGGCTACATATAAATTTTGAGCCCATTTGGATGAGTGTAAGTCACTCATCCAAGGGAAATAAAATCAACGTGTGAAACTAATTTAAAATGTATAATTTTTGCGGTCTTTATAACATGACCTATAAATGTCCAAATGTGCTCAAATTTTGTGTATGAGCTATTCACAACATGTTTAAGAAGATCAACGCATTAGATTTAAAAAAAATATTGCATCATGAAAAACTACTTAAGTGTATTCTGCTCTGAATACACTTGAGTGTATTGTAGCATGACTCTCTCTCTCTCTCTCTCTCTATATATATATATATATATATATATATATATATATATATATATATATATATATATATATATATATATATATATATATATATATATATATATATATATATATATATATAGAAAGAGAGAGAGAGAGTCATGCTAGAATACACTCAAGTGTACATATCGCATGCCACACTTAAGTGGTATTTACGTATCCAGACTATTTTTTGGCAAATTTAATCATTTGATATTCACTGTTATCACAAATACATGCTACGTGTAAAATTTGAGCTCATTTCAATTATTCTAAGTCACTCTTACATGACCTACAAAATCAACGCATAAAACTAATTTGAATTGTATCATTTTTATCTTCTTTAGATGTATGACCTTCAAGTGTCCAAATAGCCTCAAATTTTATATATAGTATGTTCATAACATATCTAAAAAGATCAATAGTTTGGATTTTCAAAATAGATGTTGCATGATGAAAAATGACTTGAGTGTATTTGGTCTTCACTACACTCGTGTATTAGAAGAAAATATGGAGGCTCGTAGTTATGCACACAGAGTGGAAGGGGTACTTCAATTGTCAAAGTTGTAGCATCACATGTTCTGAACCACATATTAGGTTAGTATGCCAAATTTTATGTGTAGCAACCTTCAATAATTATCAACAACATATCGTATATGGTTTCCATCGCTCTAAAACATATGTAATATGTAACTCCCTTTTTCATGTGATGGTTTACAAGCCCAAAATGTGATTAGTCATAAGAAGTTTCTCTATACCCAAGAGTAACAACACCAACTAGAATATTCAGAGTCTCAATCTTTCCTTTTCTTTTAGATATTGACATCGTATACATTTCTTTTATAGGGTAGGTATAATACATCTATATCTTGATCATATATTTTATTATCAATATATATGTATATCCTCAAGTTAATATTATGACCTCAACCCAATATTTCAATCTTAACTCAAGTCTTACTGTATAAGGGTAAACTAGTTTCTAGCTTGCAAGAATGACTTAAATCTCATTGTATATATCATACAACATCCATAGATCATGTAAGACCTCTATATCATCATGTTTGAGGTAAAGCATGACTTATATCTATGAATCTCATCTCTCCCTCATCACAAATATATTGTTTCATGTTTGATCTCACACACAACTTAGGTTGAGCCCCTCATGCTCATGCCACTCAAGCTAGGATCTACCCAAAAAAGGCATGGCTATCTTTTCATAGGTACTCTACCCATGATCATCTATATAACCTAGCTCTCTTTGGTATAATCACTAGATTCCAAATAGGCTACCACCAACGCGAGCTTGAGGATTATCAAAGCAGGATCTTTGGATTTTCCTCACCTAGGTAAAAGGTTGATCGTACATGTACCTAAGGTCATCTTTCCTCTATGTATTGGGTTAGGTGTGTGTGTGTGTCTATTATATATATATATATATATATATATATATATATATATATATATATATATATATATATATATATATATATATATATATATAGAGAGAGAGAGAGAGAGAGAGAGAGAGTTAGGCTAGAATACACTCAAGTGTACAGATCATGCCGTACACCCCAATGGTGTTTTCCTATCTAGACCATATTTTTCTAAAATCTAATCCATTGATCTTCATGGTTACAATAATAATAGGTCACATACAAAATTTGAACTCATTTGGATGGGTGTAAGTCACTCATCCAAGGAAAACAAAATCGACACACAAAACTAATTTGAAATACATGATTTTTGCCTCCTTTAGATGCACGACCTATATATGTCCAAATGAGCTAAAATTTATTATATAGTATATTCTTATTATAATTAAGAAGATCAACAGTTTAGATTTTTCAAAAATTTATTGCATCTTCAAAAATGACTGAGGTGTACGGTGCCTCCGGTACACTCAGAGTGTACACTAGCCTGACTATATATATATATATATATATATATATATATATATATATATATATATATATATATATATATATATATATATATATATATATATATATATATATATAGAGAGAGAGAGAGAGAGAGAGAGAGAGAGAGTCAGGCTAGAATACACTCGAGTGTATCCGGAGCGGAATACACTCAAGTAGTTTTTCATGATGCAATATTTTTTTTGAAAATCTAATCCGTTGATTTTCTTAAACATCTCGTGAACAACTCATACGCAAAATTTGAGCACATTTGGATATGTATAGCTCATGTTATGAAGACCGCAAAAATTATGCATTTCAAATTAGTTTCGCACGTCGATTTTGTTGCCCTTGGATAAGTGACTTACACTCATCCAAATGGGCTCAAAATTTGTATGTAGCCTAGTTATAGTATGACGGTGAAGATCAATAGTTTACATTTTGCAAAAAATAGTCTTGATATGCAAACACACTTGAGTGTATTCGTGTGATCCGTACACTCGAGTGTATTCTAGCCTGACTCTCTCTCTCTCTCTTATATATATATATATATATATATATATATATATATATATATATATATATATATATATATGGGACTGATCGTATGAGGCATTTTACAATGCTATTATGTGAGCCTTCACTCCTCACCATTCATTATCTGTCAGACTCTCTTGGCACTTGAAAATACATGTTCTAAACTTGAAATTGTTACAATGAATTCAGTAGTCATTTCAACCACCTCATCGGTATTGTCACTACTTATGTCAATTAATATAATATTTGACAGGGCCTAAACCCTCCACTTCGTGTACCAACTGTGAACATTAGTTTATTTTTAAAGATCAATCATCTAATTAACACTCTTTCTCCCGTCCATATCATTTTCCTTTTAAGTGTTAATTTAAAAAGATTATCAAGGTGATTTTCAGTGTTTTTTATATTTTTGAACAATTCTCTCATTTACTTTCTATCGTTACCAACATTTGATTTCCATTTATATAAATGGAAAACATAGTCACAAAATTCACGAGCTCGCGGGATTGATTTTGTCATCATTGGATATGCCTATGATCATGGTATGATAAAAGAATACTAGCCCCTTTTCTATGCATGTATCAATAGGAGTCTAGTTATAGTTAAATATTAGATAGAAGTTTATGATTGCTAGTTCAATTATAAAGTATGTCGTATCTTATACCATAGGTTGTTAGTTGATTCACTATAGTATATTTGGCACGCTTTGTTGTCAAATACAATCATATTATATCATTATCAGGCATGTTTGGTTGTCAAATATAGTTAAATTGGATTCTATTCTCGAATCCATCTCCACAAATATGTTTGGTTAGTGAAAGAGGGAAATGGAACTAATTCTTAGATTTTTAGACATGATGAGAATCCCACATTTTGATCTCTCTCAAAATAATTTCGGATGAAAATGTTCAAGTCTAACTGATATGCTTAGAGGAATTATGTGAAACTTTCTAATAAAAATAATAATATGCTTATATAGGGGTGGGGATTAGCTTTAGGCGTACTAGCAACTTCCCCCTAAACAATGGCGGTCATGGACCTTAGGTTAAAATGGAGAAAATTGTATTACAGCACCAGACTGCCCTCAAGAGGGAACTAAGTGTGTGGAATTAGAAAAGGAATTCAATGGGAAGAAATTCATGGAGAGTGGTTGAGTAGAGAGAGAGAGAGAGAGAGAGCATAGAATAGGAGAAATTGAGGCAACAACAATTATTGTATATAGAATAGGGCTCTCCTACCCGAGGTAGGATATGGACTCCATGTTGTTCGATTAGGATTGGATCGTTTGAGATGGGGCCGCGCTAGACAATACACAAGAATAATCTAGTGTGACATTGATCAAAACATTAAATGCATTGAATTATACAAACATATTTATAAAGTTTATATTTTTCTTTTCTTGTCAAATTTAGTGGGCATTTAAAACATAATTTAATTTAAAATAGGGTAGATTAGCTAATTGATGGGTGAAAATCCAAATTCGAAGTTAGTTTTACTTTTGAAACTTTTAAGTATTCAAATCATGACTTGAATGTTAACTTTAGATCCCCAAATTTCGATTTTGACTCTTCCTTTCCCTTATCTAACCATAGAAACATTCTAGAAAGCCCATTTTAAACTTCTATTATCAAAATGGTACAATTGTAGAATAGCCCTGAATTGTGTTATTATCTCAATTTCTTACACTTAAGCCTCAAATAAGTTGTTTACTAACTAAAATTCTATAATTCTAGATTCATAAGATCCTAATACACTCTAACTTGGGAAAGTGGTACCTAAATATATATTATCTCATGTATGTCTATTTAGTCAAGTCCAAGCATTATCACTTATTTATAGTACTATATTTCTAAGAAACGTCGATCATGGTGATTAATCAATGATACTCGATTGGTAGGTCGATCGGTAGATCTTGGCCATTTTTGTTCATTGCACAGAGCTCGATTATTTCACAATACTTGTATTTTTTCGACTTCAAGTTCTATGACTACCTAATGGGTTGTATATGGTTTTTGGGATGTAAGATGATTTGTTATGGATTAAAGGTATGAAATGAATGTTTGGGTCTCCTTTAGTCACTTCTAATCCTGAACGTTAAAATCATGCTTATACATGAGATATGTTGAATGTGAATGAACTATGTTAATCCCTATGTATAGAATAATCATTCAATCAAGCATTTAGTCCACTATTAACAATTATTCAAAAGAATATTTTAATTAGTCAATATAATAAAAAACAAGTATGTATAAGAGAAACATAGAACCAGAGAATATAGTTGTGATATCTGCCTTAAACACTATATAACTCATCCATGGAGGTTTGCATCGGAAGGGGAAAGACGGACATTGGATTATCAAATATAGGAGGGAGCCCAAATGCAAATAGAAGGCACCCGTCACCAATCAGGAATCGATTGCGATACTCGACTCAAGGTCTAAGTGCCATATAATATGATTTTTCAATTTTTTATCTAGATGAGTACTATCCGAACTTGAATAATTATGCAATCCAAATCAGAAATTATTTTTCTACGAAAAATCTTTCAAAACTAATACATAATTATTAATTTAAATTTATATGGCTAACTACTATTAATTTTTGTGTATATGTTATATTTTTAAAAGTAAAAAAATATATTTAGTTTTTTTTAGTCAAATACAGTACAACCAAAATTGAAGATGATATATTTGAGTAAAAAAGCAGTCTGCTACGAACTTGCCTAATTTTGAATTTGTTCTATAATTGTGTATGTGAATACGATAGTAAATCAAACATTTAGATTATGGACATGTAATCAATCTAAAATTATTCCAACCGCAAGGTGATATCTAAAATGACCAAAATCCTCTCAGTTTTTTTTTATTTTGAATATCTGTTTTAAGACATGCCCGCTACAAATGAACAAAGCAAAAATGCTACTGAAAAGCCTCGTGTGAACTTCAGCTTGATGAATGAGCTCCTAATTAGCATTGCCTTCTCATGTCCCGATTGGAGAGCAATTGATAAGTCATATATATCAACCATATCTTCTCTTGATAGGTGCATTTTTGTAACACGATTTTCTTGTAATCATCACACCTAGCAGACACACTCATGTTTATTGGATATGCAGCAAAGTATGAAAAATGGTTTGGGTAGGGGGTGGTCCATGCACTCGAGTAGGGGAGTTAACGGAGCGGACAGGAAAAAGTTTTATGTGATTATTATATTAGTTTATATGAGAACGGGAATGAGAACCGCAAGGATACAAGTCAGAAAGGATACGATCTTCTTTTATATATATACGAGCGGAAGACGCGAAACACGGTTAAATCAATATAATATGCATAATGAGTTGATCGACATTTATTCTTGTTTGCTTTAACAATTGTTAGATAAGTTTTTTTATGTGAGTTTGAAAGTGTATGTTGATGATTAATATATAGTTAGTATTCAAATAAGATACTACACGCTAAAAGAGGGACCAGTTTGTAATTCTAAAAAATAATGAAGAAAAGTTGATTTAGCCTCCTTCACGGGCTTTCTCATATTGTGTAGACGAGTCTCTTTATACAACATGAAATTTTAAAAAGAGAAGACAAAAGTGTAGTATACACCCATAGCGATCGGTTTGTAATTCCAAAAAAAGGGAAAAAATTACATTTATCCCCCTCTGTGGACTTTCTTATATAATATAAATGAGTTTCCTTATACAATATAAACTTTTGAAAAGAAAAAATAAAAGTTTAGTGTACACACTCAAGGACCGGTTATAATATAAACGAGTCTCCTTATACAATGTAAATGAGTCTCCTTATGCAATATAAACTTTTGTAATTGATTACATGTCAATTATTTTATCAAAAAAAAACATCTTATATCTAGAAATCTCTATATCAAATTTATCTTATTCGGACAAGGCAATATCATGATATTAAACATTCAAAATTATAGAAATAATGTAAATGACTTCAATCATTAAGTAAGTTCGATTATAATTCTCGTGTAATTAACTTGAACCATCCAACAAGATCCAATTGGTGAAAACTTAACCCAAGCTTCAATATCATAAGAAAAACTCTTCCACCAAGTAATCCCAAGATAAATATTTAGCCATCCAACTAAAATATCACCAAAAATTACCATTTTTGGTCCATATGAATTTATTATTATTTAATTGATATCTAAAAATTATTAAATCTTTGCCAGAACTCTTTTTTTGAAAAAAAAAATCTAGAGCTTAAATATTATTGATCTTGTGCTCTAGATCAGGCCAGATTAAAGATAGAGTTTCATGGACGTTACATTTGAGCCATAGTGTCGGGACATGTGAAGAGAAACCAAGTGTAGTTCTAACTAGGTGTTTGGAGATTAAATCACCCGTTACGCAAAGATTTATGGGGATGTGAATCTTTATTAGAACTCTAACTCATCAATATAAGCTTTATGGCCAACCTTTTGGTTATTTTGTTACACTGAAACCTCAAATTATAAAATGACCTAAGATTGGCTCCTGATCACACATTTATTGCATTATCACAAATTTGTCCCACCTATTTTGGTCCATATATATGTAAAATTCATTGAAATATCATTAGTTACTCGTCATTTAGGGCATAAATCGCATAAGTGGAAAAACCTCAAAGACATATATTGGGTTATAAAACCCTAAAAATTGAGGTTGTCAGACCCTTCCCACCTTGAAAGAAATTCCATCCTCAAAATTAACTATCGGCTACCAACCAATAGGGTTCTGATTTAGCTATATAGGGTCCTTAGATTAATGTATACCTCAAATTCATATAACATCCTATCTTTTGATTTCCTTTGTATGAAAATACATAGGCTCGTAGTTATGCACATAGAGTGGAAGGGTGCTACAATGGACCAAGTTGTAGCATCACACGTTCTGAACCACGTCTAAGGTTAGTATGCCAAATTTTATGTATAGCGCCCTTAAAAAATTATCAATAGCATACCATATATGGTTTCCATCGCTCTAAAACATATGTAATTTGAAATTCCCTTTTCCATGTGACGGTCTAAAATCCCAAAAACGTGATTGGTCATAAGAAGTTTCTCCATACCCAGAGTAACAACACCAACTAGAATATTCAGATTCTCTATGTTTCCTTTTCTTTCAGATATTGGCATTGTATACACTTCTTTTTTATAGTAGGGATGATACATCTATACTCTTGATTATATATTTTATGATCAATATATATGTATATCCTCAAGTTAATATTATGACCTCAACCCAAGATTTCAATCTTAACTCAAAACCTACTATATAAGGGTAAACTAGTTTCTAGCTTGCAAGAATGACTTAAATCTTATTGTATATATCATACAACATTCGTAGATCATGTGGGACCTCTATATTATCATGTTTACATTGAGGGAAAGCATGACTGATATCTATAAATCTCATCTCTCCCTCATCACAAGCATATGGTTTCATGTTTGATCTCACACATAACTTAGGTTGAGCCCCTCATGCTCATGCCACTCAAGCTATGAACCACCCAAAAAAAGGCATGGCTATCTTTTTATAGGTGCTCTACCCATGATCATCTATATAACCTAGCTCTCTTTGGTATAATCACTAGATTCCTAATAGGTAAGAACCAACAACCAACACGAGCTTGAGGATTATCAAACTAGGATCTTTGGATTTTCCTCACCCAGGTAAAAGGTTGATCGTACATGTACCTAAGGTCATCTTTCCTCTATGTATTGGGTTAGGTCCCTCTAGGGAATCTGGGGTTGCTTAAACACTATAGACAAGACAAGCTCATTCAAATCATCTGCTTTGGAGTAGTCTTAGGATAAGACTCACAAATCTCATATTTAATATGTCTCTAGAGGTTAGTCTCTCTTGCCTCAATCCCTGGCCCCAGAGGTGAAGAACATTCTCCTCTTTGTGTATGTCCCACTCACGGGCTCATCAACTTTTGTCCCTATCCTAGATAAACTCCCTTGTAGAGAGTTCAAGTCTCATGTTGGTCCTCACATATCTATCTTATATTATATCCTATGTACTTGCATGCCTAGGTACCACTATATACATGCAATGAATGCAACTAATGATTTTTGTTTTCCAACACATACAAATTTAGTTTGTTAAACATAGATGATGTTGACTATCTAGAGTCTGCATGACCATCTAAACTCAAAACCTAAAAATGGATTTATCATCATCATTATAAACCTTAAACCTAAATCATTTTTATGTCATCTCGATCAAGCTTGCATCATCTGGGTTACCTATCTACCCAAACATTTCCTTTTTTGGTTCCAAACTTAGATCTAAATCTAATATCTATAGGCCTCTCATCTAGACTGATGTCACACCATTTTTATAAGATCTCATGGAGACCCTCTTCCTTTTTGTTTGCAGTAACATTTTTCATATGTACACACACACACACACACACACACACACACACACACATATATATATATATATATAATTTTTCTTTGTCAATAGAATAGGCACTTGAAAACCACCATGCTCCTGATCGACAAATGAAAACTGAGTTATCCACACACATTTGACAGAATGGTTCCATGAAACCTAGAGAAATAATAACCGTTGGATAAATATTAGATTAGCTTCGCTAACCCACAACGTAGCAATCCTATGCCCCGTAACACATGACACTAAATAAAGAAGTATAAGAATCTACAAGAACAATCTTACACCTAATGCTCAGACATCTAGATTCTAACATAGAAGCTAAGTTGGAGCTAGTATCTAAGATACAACTCATTAGATTTATAGGGTTTATATTTCAAGATTTTTACATTTGTGTTGTCTATTGAGAAATTTTTAGATGTGTCTATTGTTGATTGTTTGATACCACCTATAACGATGCTAGATTCTAGCCGCCTTAGGGATTGAACCTCTAGATCATTATTCTAGTATATCACATACATTTTTAAGTGTTGAAGCAAGAAAATATTATTCACATACATGAACAATCTTGATGCAAACACCAGAATACAGACTTTATGCACAACAATACATTTATTAAAATAATATTTACAATAATTTATAGTTAAAATTTTGACATTTACCGTAGAAGTGTACATGGGTGCTACCTAGAAGGACCTTGAATAGGTACAAGATAAACAACTGCTTACATATTCATCTTCACGACCTTGATATACTTTGAACCTAAAACATATGTGAAATAAGATGAACAACACCGAAGGTGTTGGTACATGTGTACACAAACACATATATTTAAGATCTTTGTAACTTAAGAAGGTTTTTTGAAGGAAAGAAAGAACATCATAGAAACCATTTTTTGATAAACAAAATACGTCAACTGTAGTCATTTTTATAGATGAGTTGTATTACTAAGGTGGACTATGATGAATCTCTATCCATTGTCTTTTAGTTGCATTTCTATAATTAGTTTTGTATGTTTCTATTGGATTTCACTTCATGTTTTGCTTGTTTTAGATTTTCGATAGTTTATGTAGTTTGTTTGATATTTGGTATTTTTTATTTATATTTTGATGCAAGTAGAAGAGAGAAGAAATTATCCGTCTATTAAAATCTCAAAAAAATGACAAAATATTGCATATCCTCACTCCCCAACTCTGACAACTGGAGTGAGATTCAGTATAGTTGTCAACAAAGTGGATTTATCTTTTGCATTCTAACGCCTGATTGAGTGATTCAAAAACAATTATACGTATAATTCAATTATCTACAAAAAATATATATACTGATACAGAACAGTCAACTGACTTTCTGTTGACTTTCTTCTCAAGTCGGTCGACCAATTTGTGAAAATATCAAATGGAAATCCACAAACTTTTGATACCGCGACACTAAAATGACTCTGGATTCTACATCTGATTAAAAAAATGGATGATTCAAGTTCATTTAGAAGAAAATTTCAATTATATACACAACAATTTTTTTTAGTCACTTGAATAGAATGTGATGTAAATCATTAAAATGTCCACAACATATGAATTAATCCTTATCTATTTGAAACCCTATGAATTGCATAAAATCACTTAAGGGACATCTAAGGAAATTGACTATGACTTATCCAGTCCCCCGTATAAAACCCTATCCTTCATGAAGAGAGTTGAAGCCAAACATCAATGGCTTGACGTTGAGGAATTCTTTGTCAAAGTACATGATTGGAGACTACATCTATCATTCGGGTGTGGTGATGAGCCAACTGAGCTTTGCCTCTAAGCCACTACTCTCTCCATGAACTTATTGTTATCTCTTTTCTATTGTGACATGAACATGAATAGAAAGTAGATCTTTTACTGGGTTACGGGGATTAACCATGCTGGTTGTACTCTATTTCTTCATTATTAACTGTTATTTTTATGAACTTCTAGATTGATAATAGAATGTTAAGTACATGCCTTATAGCTTGATCATCTATCATGCATAGAATGTTATAATCCTAGTTGTAGAGATCTTGAATAAAACCAAATGATATCATTGAATCCCAGATGAGACCACAGAAGGTCATTCTCTAGGGCGACAGATTAAAGATCCATAGGTAACAAGACCTCAAGTCTATGGGGCGATCATTCCATGTGGATTTCATACTTCAAAGGATATGATATCCCCTAGTCACAATGTAGTAGTCATATGAATGAATGATGCAATGCTTAGAACAATTGCAGAGGCAATGATGGTAAAACCTGTTGTCCTAGTAATTTTATCATATTATAAAAATCATGTCCTAGTTAGTTAATTTAGTTTTCTTGTTTAGATAATTTAATGAACCAAACAAAAATCATCCATCTATCATTGTTAATTATTATTTTTCTTAATTAGGATAAAGATATGAGTTGTTCTTTAACAATTTTTCTTTGGATTTTATCCTAAAGTTATACAATGATAAGACTCATTTACTTATAGGTGATGATAGTTGCATCTTAGATTTGGTAAAAACTTGGGTATATATTTCCAAGTGCTATAATATATCATTTCAAATTTGGGCACCACTACTAGGGACAACACGACATTTTTCTTTCTTAGTTTGTTATTGTAACTTTTTGTTTGGTTTTATAATTTAATTTTTTTTTATTATCTATTAGTTTAATTTGTAACTTTTAGTTTAATTTTATTTTTTATCTTATTTTTGTAGTTTTTAGTTTTATTTATTTTTAGTTTTGCTATGCAATTCCTTCAGCCAACTTAAATTTCTTTAGTTGTTTAGTCTCTTAGATTTTCATAGTTTACATTTCCCCATATTTTAAAAAGGAGAAGAAAAAATGCATTTGCATTCAGTGGACTATTTTTCTCTTGATCCACTCAAATCTCTCTATTTTAAGGCATCATATTCAAATGGAGTGGTCAACACCACAAACACAATATAGGAGTGTTGATCCTTCAATCATGATATATACGACTTCCCTAAAGTGACTCCATAAAGTAAAGCAGCCATGTAGAGGCTCAACATTGAGTATAATGTCAGACTCCTTAAAAGCAAATATGTAGCAAACTTTAATAAAAAGATTCAAGGGTTATTATGAGGATCCATGCTATGAATATCAATACCATGGTGAGTTAGGTTAAAACATCAATATTGTGGAAGCTACGGTAAAGAGTCATATTATGCATATAAATATCCACCTAACATGTATGGGAGGATGGATGCCCTCCAAAAGATGTTAGATAACCAACGAGAAATGCTAGCCGATGGAGAACAATGGGTAAAAAGAATGGAGGAAAAACTAGACTAGATGAAATAACAACACTCTTAGTCAACCATGTCATGTGAGGGTCAATAAGAGAGATCCCTAGGGAAGATGGATCAGCCCACATTCTTGATCGATGATGAGAATGATGTGTGTGTCGTCTTAGAGACAACAATGGGTGATAGGGAATACCTTACATGGCCTGAAGAATTTGATCCAGAGTTTCACATGTACTATGACACTTGCTAAACGAGATTACTCAAAACAAAACACACGAGCAACTATTAATTATCCACATAACTAGAAATGAGTGTAAATGAAAATCGATTTCAACATTACCATCATGTTTAGAAACATTTACATAAGGGTCCAAAAACCTGCTTATCAACACATACCACATCAAGTATTTACATGTATGACTAGTAGCATCAGCCACAACCTATATACAAAAGATATGTTCCTCATATACATGCCATATACAAACATTGGCATATTGCTATAAATCTCGAGTCAAAGTACATATTAACTACAAAACATCCTTTTCCCAGACCTGAGAGTATAGGAACAACTCTAGGACTCAAAACTACTATCCAACCTTCTGCTTCTACTATTCTTCAGACTGTTCTTCTTCTCTATCACGATCCTGACGACGTCACTAATGACCACCTAAAAAGATGTGGTGACCCACGAGGTGAGACCAATGTCCCAGTGAGAGATATAACTCTCAACCAACAATTATTGATTATAGCAGGTAACATTATCACTAAATAAATTAATCATGCTAAACTAATTAAGCAAGTTCAACATATTAAACACACTAAGCCAGTTGAACAAATAGGCATAGAAACAGGCATGACTAGCAAGTATATGAAGGAACAGGTAAAACTATCATCTACTAAATAGTTAATATCTCTTACTGTGTTATATAACAACTAGGTAGTATAAGAAACAAGGCAAGGGTTATCAACCAATGTGAATCGTGTTTAAACCGAAGCAGATATACTACACATATGTCTTTTATTAAGCCATGAGGAGTTGAGGTATGCCACTCAACTCCAAATGACCACTGCTATGTCAAAATTAGTTCCATATAAGATCTAGGAGAGTTAGACTCCTAAGATCTCAACCACCCTCGGTCGTCAGTCGTAGTGACATATATAGTTTAGCTACAAAATAGCCTAGTCCTCCCTTGGTATATAGGTCATGGCGCTAGTAACCAGGGTATACAAAACCCTATCATCTGAGGCACAACCATAGTTGTCCTCTATCTCATCAATATATACAAATTCCTGAGATATGACAACAATCATTCTCCTACTGAGGTAGTATTGCAGTCATCCTCCATAACCTTAGAATCAGGATGACATGGACACATGATCTCATGCACCCCACATACTCAATAGTATGCGCTCTAAGTTTCCCTTAGGAATACTCATTTGACCATCATGCAAGTCCTAGAATTTGAATGGATCTATGGCACAAGGCACTACATGATTAGGGTTTCACTTGATTAGTTAATGTCAATTGGATGAGTTAAGGCTGCATCAATCAAGTTACATATAAGCCCTAAAAGAGTTCTACAAAATCATCAGTGGATTGCAACTTTAGAAGATATAAACATTTGAGATATAATGTTTATCACACCATCACATGGTACTACTTCATTGCCATACATGAGACCATACTCATCATCATACCATCATAGGATCAAATCCTTGTCACATCATGAAGAGGATAACACCTCAATTAGGGCACATACCATGCCCAAGGGTCCTTAAGCTATCATTTCTTGTAAGAACATCATTATCTTGTCATGCCTTACCAAAATCTCATCATACCATCAACATACATGTGATATACAGTTGGACATAACATTACTTATAACATCTTATAATGTTCATGTGGCAATAACTTAGGGTTACAATAGCATAGAGAGAGAGCATTCTTTCATCATATCAACATACAAGGGAACTAGGCACGATTATCCACGATCATGTAATTACATTAGGATTATGTTAGACATGGTAGATTAAGTTGATGTTATAAATCATCCCTCAACTAACTATTGGTGCATATACTTACTTAGGTTCAAACACAAACCATCATATAGTCAGGAGAACGTAGAGACCACTAGGGCCAAGAACTTCATCGTTCACTAGGGTGTGTACCCTTGGCAACCGCTAGGGTTAGGGTTCACTTTGGCAACCACTAGGGTTAGCCACTCCAGCGGCCACTAGGGTTAGAGACATCAGTGACCACTAGGATTAGGGTTATAGTGCTTGGAGACCAATAAACTTCAAGTCTCATCGACCAACATGAAATCAGAACTTGGCGACCACATAAGAGTTCAAAACCTCAACGACCACATAAGGTAAAAATCTAACAGTCACATAGGTGAAACCTTGAAGACCATATAGATCAGATCTCATCGACCATCTAGAGTTCAAACCTTGGCGACCATATAGGTTAGAATCTTAGAAACCTCAAGAGTGAAATCTTGGTGAACAACGAGGATGAAATCTCATCAACCACTTTGAAACACAATTCTTGGCTACCAATCATGAGTCCAAAAACATTGGCGACCATCATGGGTTAAAACCATTGGCGACCACATAAGATACAAAATAGCAACAAAGTCAGTGCCATGGGTTGGAACATGGAAATCAAGTAACTGAACCAAAACCAAACCATCGATTACCAATTCAAGGAGGAAAGATGGAGCTTGAAACCCTATAAATGAACCATCATTTGGGAGAGAAAAATCCAACGTTTTCCACATGCAAGCAAAGTCTAGGGTCACCACTTCCATCAAGAGAATCATGCAGAAGGTATGGGTTCATCCAAGATGATAAACTACTCAAGAACTATACCCTAAGTTCAAACCCTAGGAAAAGGTAGATCTTCTTGCTTAGAACTTCATTTAAGAGCGAGAGCATGTACATGCAGGGTAAGAGTAAAAATAATCATGGAGAAAGTTATATATATCTCCTTAGAGATGATGTAGAAACTCCAAATAGCAAGGTAGATTGTAGAAAATAAAGTTAGAAACCCTAGCTTGAGCACTCCTCTCAGCCAAGCTAGCTCCTCCACCAAAAAGGAAGCAAACCCTAGGTTGAAGAGGCAAGAAAGAGAGTGTCTCCAACCTCTAGGTCAAGCTTCACCATGGATCCAACCAAGACGAAGAGAGGGGTTGATACAACATCAAAGAAAACAAAGACAAAGAGATAGATCTCACTTACCAAGATCAAGAAGAATAACAAGGTAGCACCAAACAACCTCAAGAAGGGTAGATCCAACCCTAGGTCAACATGCAAGGTAGGTCAGCCTCCTTCTTCAACCTTGAGCTCCTCCTTCACCACCAATCAAGAGGGGACAAGATCTAAAACAAGAAGAGATAAAAAGGGTTCAAAGGGTTTAGTTGAATGATAGGAGGGAGGTATATATGTCTATGGGTGAGAGGAAAGAGAAGATAGAGGTGTCTAGCCAAGTTTGCCATGTGTCCAAGGTCAATGCATCTCATCCATGCAAGCCTCTCACACATGTCACTGGGTCAAACACAAACCAGGAGACCCAACCAAGAAAAATCAACGAACAAGAGGCATTTGAAAACATAGTGACCAAGGTGATCAGAAACGATATCGACCACATAGCATACATAGTGATCAAAGTGGTCAGAATACCAAACAGTCGCTAACCCTAGGATTGTTGGCGACCAAGAGAGGTACAACTCTCATTGACTGCTAACACTAGGTAGCTCACAAGAAACCATGTCGACTTCCAACCCTAGAGATCACACATAAAACTTTGGTGACCGCCAATACAAGGTGATCATTGGGTCCAATGTCAACCATGAGTTAGAGCATCCATGCAACCCTAATCTCAACATAAGATGTCACCACTCATACCAAGGTGTGACAAGGCACCCCAAAGCACAACTATATAAAATATTATGTGAAAACATGTGAGGCAAAACAAGCATGTGAAAAATTTCAAGAAAAACCCTAGATATGGGTAAATTGCAATTAGGTCCAAAACAAGCACATATATGCATAACTAGCTCAAACAGTGTCCAAACTGGACCAAACTTGAAACTAAAGCTTTTTACATGATATCAAAGCACATCATAAGGTTTGATAAGGTTTTAAGCATCCAATTATGATAAGAAATCATGTTCAACCATAAAGCAAGGTCAAGGGTCTTACATGTACACTTGTATTCCATCATTCTCTTTATTAAGAATCTTGAAATGTCAAAATAAAAAGAGTTAGCAAGAGAGTGACCAAGACATGGAAGAAAAAGTTGAGGCACCACCACCCTTTGATTTTGTAGGATCACATCCAACTGGTTACAATGATCAACCAACCTTAGTTGAGTGTATTTTGGATATAAACAACCAAATTTTGTTGCATGCTCACTTATTTTAGACGATGAGATGTAGCTCCAGCAAGAAGATTTTGAGGACAATGTTGAGATTGTGAAGGAACCCACTGTCCCCATTGACCCCAATGTTGACTGGATGATCTACTAGGAGGATGCACGTCTGTATAAAAATATTTACTAAGCTAATTTCACTATTGAGATAGTCCCTTCTAGGCCAACACCATTTCTTCTATATCCATATATAGATGAGAAGAAAAAGGCAGAATTAGATCCTCCACCAAATTTAGCATATTTGGTGGCACAAGTTACTTATTTTTTACATACTACCTTGGCCACAAAAGAAGGTGGGTCTGCATCCAGTCTTCATAGATGAGCAGATCATGAGGCCATCATAAAGACACCATTCCTACATTGTACCACTTCTTCCTGGCCAACACACAACTGCCACACTACCTATATTGATTGAGGAGTATTGGTGGATAAAACATGATAGATTGTGTGGTGAATGAATATTATTTCAAGCATCTGAATAATACTTTTGAGCTACCACATCCACATGATCATATATTGCACCATGCAGCTCACACGGTTAAGGTGTCGTTCATATTTCTTTTCATTAGACCTTCTTCCAATTTCCAGTGTCACCTAGATCTGTGCCTAGGATTTCTTTCCATCCATCTTGAGTTTAGTGTTTGCTTAGGTATGAACACATTTCTAAGCTTAGGTGGAGGTTGGGTGGTACGTACTCCTTTCCACCAGCACATATTTGTTTTAAATTCTTCTTTTTTTGCATGTAGTGTTGTATGTTTTATTTGTATTTAGTTTACTCACATTCCATGTAGCTTAAAACAAGTCTCATTTAGTTCTTAGTTCTTATAATGTTAGTTGAAGCAATTATCTAGTCGGCTTAGCTTACATTCATTTTTGCATTGCACTTAGAATTTGTCATGCAGCCCCTTTGTTCAAAGAAAATTCTTTATGCTTACTATTTTAAAAACATGTCAATGGTTATAAATCACCTATTGTAGCCAATGAGTATTACATCATGCTCCATAAAAAAGTTGACAGGTGTTAGAGAAACTAATAGGGATAAAACATGACATTCTTTCCATAGATTAGTGAATCACATATTTGAATTTGCCATGCATCTCCTTATGTCATTATTTGGGTGAGTAAATTATAGGAATAATGGTTATGTATTTGATAATAAAAACAAGTGTTGCACATAATCCAAACCCTCTTGTGCACTTCTTTCATCTTCTTATCTTCCATCCACCAAAATGAGACAAAAATCATGAAGTATGTCAAACCATGAGCTTAGGGTGGCACACTGCACTTCTTTCTATAACTTCTTACCACTCTCTATGTAATAGGAGTGTATCACCAAAAATATATAAAAATACCAATGTGTACAAAAAATGCAATATATGTATTTGCATAAATAAAATGCAATCTCAAGTCAAATAGAGGATTGATATGTATTCTTCCTTCCATACCTCCATTTACTCCGATATCCACGTAGGGGGTTATTACATGCTCTAAATATCCAATTGACGAATCTCGGTGTTGGATTATGCACATACTTGTGATTTTTTTTATTCCTCAATTTTTCATGAAAACCTTAGATATGTGTGGTATTGGGGACAGTGGTGAGGAAGTTGTGTTGTAAAACTAAGTTGAGAACAATTATATGGCAAGTCGTGTTTTGTGATCTTAGGAGGTTGCGTTGCTTGGGCATGTTGGTGGTAGGGATTCAAACATGATGTGCATATGAGGCATGTATATTGGTTGTAAATATTTTGTTGGAGAGTATTTGGAGTTTAAGTTACTATAGAACAAACAAATTTCATGATTGGATTTGTTTTATTAATATCTACTCATCATATTTTTAGTTACATTTTATAATTAGTTGTGCATGTTTCTATTGCATTTCACTCATATTTCATTTGTTTTAGGTTCTAGTAGTTTATGCAAAAAAAATTATATTAAATATATTTTTCTTTATTTGTAGTTTGATGCAAGTAGTAGATAAAAGAAATTATATGTCTATGAAAATCCCAAGAAATGACCAAAGATTGCATATCCTCACATTCCATCTCCAACAATTGAAATGGGATCATAAAACCATAGATGGTCGATAAAATGGCTCAAAATTTTGCATCCAAACTCATAATTGAATGATTAAAAACTATTAGAGGAAACATTCCATTAAGTACAAAATAGATAGATATAATTACACCAAAGTCAATTGACTCTCCCTGACTTGCTTTTCAAGTCGGTCTACCGGTTCGAGAAAAACATCATTGGGAAATCCATGAACTTTTGATACCATGTCACTATGATGGCTCTAGATTCCACATCCACTATCAAAATTGGATGATTTAAAATGTCTTGGAAGTCAATTCAATAATGTATGCAATGCTTACATTTAGTGATCATTTCTGACCAACCTACCGACCCTCCAACCACCCAAATTACTTGTGATGGAAATCTATAATAAACTATCCACAACCGTTGTTTTAATTTAAGTCAAATTGAAACCCTAGGATATGACATTTGTACGTGACCTATACAACCCTCATACCAAACCGTATCCATCATGGGGAGCACCAGAGAGAAATGTCGATGGCTGACATGGATCCAAGTTCCTCTAGAGGATGAGATCATGAAATGCAACTATCATTTGGGAGTGGTGCGGCACCACTAAGATTCTCCTCTATGCCACTACTTTATCCATGTGATTCTTCTTATATATTTTCTCTTTTATCATGAACATCAGTAGAGAGTCCATCTCTTTCTAGGGTATAAGGACAAGCCCTGCTGCCCACACTCTATTTTTGCATTGTTAATTATTATTTGTATAAACTTGTATATTAATAATCAATTTTTAATACTTACTTATATCATGATCATCTATCTTTTTATTTTTATAATACTAGAGGTAAAGATCTTGGAGTTTGATCATTGAATCCTAGATGAGACCATAGAATGTCACTGTCTAGGGCGACTCACTAAAAATCCATATATAATAAGACATTGAGCCTACATGGAGATTAGTCCATGTGGATTTTATATTTTAAAAGGATTGAAATCTCCAGGACTCAATCTATTAGTCATATGAATGAATGATTACATACTTAAATCAGTTACGAGAGTGGCAGTGAAAATTGTCATCTTGGCAATTTTATCATAGTATCAAAATCATTTCCTACTTATTAATTTATTTTCCTTACTTAGTTGATTTAGTTAACCAAATAACAAGAATCAATCTATCCTTCTTATTAATTTTTTAAATTAGTCTAATAATATGAATTATTCTTAAAAATATTGTCATTTGGGTTTGATCCTAAAGATATGTTGTGATAAGACCCATCATGTTGTTGGTGGTGATAATGGCATGTTAGATCAGGTAAAAACTTGAGGAGTATTCCTAAGTGAATTTCTTGTTCTAAAATCTATCAAATCAGACTAGTACTAAAACATAAATATTGGGCCCAACCCCATGTACAAAGTACTCTAGGGTCTTTCCCCATGTAGCTCATATCTAAGAAACTCCTCTTACGCCTTGTTATCTAGGAATGTGTATTAGTTAACATTAGTTCATTCCTCGTGTGGTGATGATTGAACATCGCAATAAGTATAAATATCTGTCTATAATTTATATTTTCAAGTGAAAAACAATCAAGTGCTATAGAGTAATATTGCATGCTAATATCTACAAATAGAAGAGCATACATACATATCATGACTCAACCAAGAAATCATAATCACATCATTAAATAAAACTTAATTTAGAGTCATATCATAACCTCATGGAGTCAAGTAGACTCAGTTATTCCTACAAAAGGCAAAATAACCACAACATATATTAGAAACATCTTTATTTTGATTTAACCTAGTTAGATTGTAGTGTAATTAGGTCAAACTTACCCCATCTCATGATCATGGTCCACATATTACTTATCAAAGGGTCCATATTCACATTGTGCATGTTTCTTTTCTTAAATGTCATATTAATATTTTTCTAGCATTATACTAACATCAAGGTTACAACATTGTATTTCATGTACACATGCATATGCCCTTATGTTAATAAGCTCACATATGTGACCATTATCATTAAAATACAAGATCATGGTAATGTCAAGAACATCATAACATAATTGTATGATAAATTTCATGAGGATAAGATGCTCCTATGATTATATATTATCTAAATTGTGAATATCCTCCATTAGACAATATAACCAGTTAAACACCCTAAATACCAAATTTATAATCTTTGTAGTGTTCTACTCTTCAATATGATTTCATTTAGTATCTATATCTATAAAGTGAATAATTGATTGATTTTCTATAAATTTTCATATATTACATACTTTTCTACTTTTTTGATGTGTGTTACTAGGTCCTAATAGATGTCTCCATACAGGGGGACAAAAAATAGCCTCTCGAATGCAGTCAGAGCTTACGATGCCTCCTGTGGGTTCTCCTAGTCATGCACCACCATTGGTTTCCCTCCTCTCCATAATCCTACCTCCTCCTCATCCTCATCTCTCAGTCACTACTAGCTTTGGCCACAGGTGGCTACTGCACACGCCTACCTCCATCATCATCACTAGTTGTTGATGTCATTGTGGTGTGAAACCTCAATGGAAATCCACTATGAGGCAATCATAAAACTCATGGGGGTCTATCAATCTTTTTCATATAGTATTTTTGGAGAATAAGGATAGAATAGGGGTGTGGAGCCACATGTTATAGATTTTGTGAATCCAAGTCTAGAGGTTGAAGAAGACCTCCATGTGTAGCAGTTTTGAGTAGCCGTCATGCACCCAATGTGGTGGCAGTCAAACAAAATCAAATGTCCACCACACTTAGTTTGAGTTTTTTATATAAGGGTCTATAGAAGTCTTGATTTAGTTTAGCCAAAAAATACGTAAGTAATTAATACAAATCCCATATATTTGCTAATTTATATTAATATAATTCACAATTAAATACATATTAACTATTTTATAAAAAAATATCAATAAATTACAAAATTCCATATTATCTCAAAAAGCTTCATATCAAATTTTCTATCATACGAAGAAGGCAACCTCATGATATTAAACATTCATCATAGTACGAAAATAATTTAAATGTCTCCAATAGTTAAATACGTTCGACTATAGTTTTTGTGTGATTTATTTGAACAATCAAACAAGTTTTGATTGATCTTAATCTTAAAAACAAGATTCAATATCATATTAAAATTCTCCCATTAAGTTTCACTCCAAATATAACAAGTTTTATCCATCCCCACTAAAATATTACCAAAATTATCATTTTTGGCATATATGAATCTTATTATTCAAATGATCTTTAAAAATTCTAAATCAGTATGAGGGTTATAACTCATTATTATAAGCGCCTTGGACAACTTCTTGATCATTTAAATACATCAAATCTTAAAACTCATAAAATGACTTAAGATTCACTTATTTTTACCGTATACTACATCATCACAGATCTCTCTCTCTTAATTTGGTCCATATATCTATATTATTCCTTGAAATACCCTTAGTTGGTCATCATCTAGGACCTAGAGCCCATAAGTGGGGAAAATCATAGAGACATATACATGAAACCCTAAAGTTTGAGGTTGTTACAATCCTTGTCAAAATTCTAGCATTTGTTTGATATTTAATGTGCTCATAAGAATAGAACCATGTGTTTTATGTATCTTTATATATAGACTACTTCATACGAGCAAGCCACATTTGTTACAAGTGTGATGCATATGTTTTTATGCACACAAATAGTTTCTCAATATATGCATAATGACATGATCTTAGCAGTTTGGAAATTGCATCCATAAATATGAAATAAATCAACCATGTGATCTTATATTCACTTCTAAAATAAAAAAAAATTGTTATTCTCTAAGTTATATGATAATTTCTTAAATATGTATGTAATCCTTTATATCAATTCTTAGGAAAAGTAATATCAAACATACTTTAAAAACAATATTTTTTCACTAAAGTACATTATATATTATAAATCTTTCAAACTTGTATGAGGATTATTATAATAATCTTGTGAAATTGATAAACACATTTTGGTATTTTTGAAGATGTATTAAGAATATATAATAAATAATATATTTTGAGAATATTTAATTAATTCACATATATTTATATTGTTCATTGTTCATATCACTATTGGTGTTTTTTATTAGATATAGATGGACTATTTGATAAAACAAGAGAAAATATAGAATAAATTTTTAATAATACATGTTTAAATTGCCTACTTTCTTTTAAAAATTGTACTCTACTCTGGTTGAGTAGGTTTTGATAAAATGTTAATCCTTTATTTATATATAAACATTGCATTAATGTATCACATTCTTATAGACATTGTGGACATTTTGACGTAAATGTACATCTCAATTGTGCTATCTGTATAAATAAAATTGAGATAAGATTTTTATTTGTGTCTTTTATCAAATAAATATTTGTAATAGAAGTTCTGAACACATAGCTCATATTTACTCAAAATGTATATGACATTCATTTTGAAAATTATTGTTTCAATATTAGGATAATTATTTTTATTTAAGAATTTGAATTCTTCGTCCAACAAAACATGTGGAAAACATGTCTTATTATTTATCTTATATAAAAATTGTTTCTTCGTGCTTTTCTTTGAAATGATTTTATAGCATATGCTTAAAATTGTGTACATTTGTGTTTACTTAGCTAAATTTTGTGAACAGAGTATACATCATAGTTCTCCAAAAGGAAAAGATATAGATTTAACTGTCATAACAAGGAAATTATTTAATGTATAATCTGTAAACAATTCTAAAGATATTGTACAAACTGTGTAGACACATGTGCATACTATACCACTATTGTTTGCACAAGTGAGTGGCATATTTGAGATATGAAGATCTTACAACAAACATGAATATTCTTAAACATTGTTAGTAAAGGGATTGATTAACATCTTAAGAAAAGGTAAATCAAACTCAATTTTCAATTACATGAGAAAAACATATATCATCGATTATTTTATGCTTCAACGACTCCTTTTTATTAACAACTACCAGAAACACATTCTTCGTTAAGATTAATTTAATGCATTTTTGTTGTGGAAATGGTTTTTGCAACAATATCACTTTTCTTACTCGTTGGTATATATATTTTTTATTATGAAAAATAATTATTAGGTAATTGTCTTTTAGCCCGAATTGATTTTGATCTTTTGGTAGCTATTTTAGTTTAGTATATGCTTTGTCTTACTTATTAACATAATAATTAGCATGATCATGTTAATTGTACCAAAAGATCAAACTAGTAATTTCAATGGTCTAGTAGTCCAATGGTATCATGTATTCTAGTAATGAAATCATTTTTATTATGTTTTTCTTACAGAAACTTCATCATGTAGATACAATTATTGTCCCAAGTGAAGCATAATAATAGCATGATCTCTTTTAGTACAATAATCACTATTTTTGTTGGGAAATGGTCACTCTTGTATAGAGTTTGAAAAATATGAACATGGAACATGCTTGATATCTTTATCACAATTGCATGATATGGCAAAATGAGCAAGTAAACCTTCATATTATTAGCAAACTACCATTTGAATGGTTTATGATGGCTAAAAATGCAAAGTCTATATATATATATATATATATATATATATGCACACACACACATAGGGCATTCATTCACTACCCGTGCGGGTAACTAAGGTTAGATTCCCTTACATATATTTTCTAATAAGAAGGCATATGTTTGTAATGAGACAACCAACGTGATAATGAGGTGACCAAAAATGTAATAGAGAGACACGTTTTGTAATACTACGTAAACTGCTGTCATAAATATCATTTTTTCTTACATTAAAATGGACAATAGAATGTTCACGTTGTATTTACAAAATGAGTTTTTTGTATTATAATTTTAGTTGTCTCATTGCAATTAGGTGCCTTTCGATTACAAGACAGATCCATAGGTAATAGAAGTTAGTTACCCGTGTGGATAGTATATATATATATATATATATATATGTGTGTGTGTGTGTGTGTGTGTCTATTCATTCACTACCCGTGCAAGTAACTAAGGTTAGTTACCAGTGCATCTATTTTTTAATAGGAAGACATATTTGTAATGAGACAACCAATATTGTAGTGAGATGACCAAAATTATAATAGAAAGACTCATTTTGTAATATTATGTAAGTTGATGTTATAAATATCATTTTTATTATTTTCATAGGGAGAACAATAATTTCACGTTGTATTTACAAAATGAGTCTTTGTATTACAATTTTGGTTTTCTCATAACAATTAGGTGTCTTCCTGTTACAAAATAGATCCATGGGTAACAAAAGTTAGTTACCCACACAGACAATGAATATATACCCTATATATGTGTATATATATGTATATATATCCTTCTTATGGTTAGAAACCTACAATTTGATTGGTTTATGATGAATAACAATGCAAACTGTGTGGATATACATATATACATTTATATATATGTATATATAGAGAGAGATATAGAGATAGAGATATAGATAGAGAGAGATAAAGAGTTAGGCTAGAATGTACTCAAGCATAGAGAAATAATATAGTCAAGTCATTTTGAACCATCCAATCTTTATTTTAAGAATCCAAACCATTAATCTTATTAAAAATAATATGAACATATGAACAGAATAAAAACAAGATCATTTTGAAACTTTGGCCATGCACTTAAAGACACAAATGATGCATGTGAAAACTTTACATGCGTCATTTTTTTTGCTTTTGGTCGAGTGACATAAAAACATCCAAATGAGCTAAAAATTTTGTACTATCTATATTTATCATAACAATGCATAGCACTAAATTGGATTTTTTTAATAAATGGCTCTTCATATGTAAATAAACTTAAGTGTACTACACGATCCTTATACTTGAGTGTAATCTAGCATGATAGTGTTGATACACACACATACACACACACACATATATAGAGAGACATAGATATTATGTTTTTGTGTGTGTAATTATGTCTTGGAGGAGCTAAGTTCAAAGTTCAAGATTTGATATAAGTTTTAATGATGCAAGTATGCATGCTTTCCTATGTTAAGACAAGGATCGTAATCAACACAACCCTAAATCTCTCTTACAAAGAAGAACCTTTAGTGTTAGGACCAGCTTTAAGGTAAACTCTAGATAGGGTGAGACCCATAGGGAAAATGTCATAGAGCCTAACATCTGTTATGTGATATGATATAACCTAAACTATATCATTCTTGAGTGGATGAGTTGAGTTTCTCTATGCATGATTCATATAGTTGTTAACTTGTTATGCACTCTAGATGTTCTAGAGAAGGACAAACCCTAGAGACAGAAATAGATTTCTTATGTATATGTGAACACAAATACAAACACTTGCCATCTATGTTATATAAAGAGAGTCCCAAGATCATGGAGGATGTGAGAAATGTTAATATATTGCAAAGGTACATGATCAGATTGGTGTCTCCTTATAGGAATCTAGCGATTTTATATAAGAGAGAGAGTTGGGTAAGCATATATAATGGGTAGAGAACATGTGAAGATATTTATATCATGTTTGGCATGGTGTGTGCTTAAGTGGACAAAGCTTGTGAAGCTAGTTACCAGTGCCAATGTAGTGGACCTAATAACCCAAGACTAAAGAGAGAATATAGTGTTAGTGCATATGTTATTCGTAACATTTAGTTAGCTTAGAGAGACTGAGTATGTCATTAACCTTCTTGGGATAAATTTAGGATAGTCTCTTTTTGGAGGATTAAGTTTTAATATATGTTTTTATTAGACTTGTGTATTCATTTTTTATCACAACCCTTACATATATATGTTTTTGGTATAAGCTCTAGATGTAATATGATATGAAGGTAAAAATATTGATGGTTTTATGGATCTCTATTTGTAGATGGTTCAGTATGTACGTGAGTAATATTGATGATATATTCTAGTTAGTTAACCAAGTGATGAAATGTCTAATAAATGATGGAATACAATATGAAAGTGAAATAAGATAAAAAATGACATATGTTTGATGAGGTATTAGTCTTGGCGCTTAATAAACATTTTTGATATTGTTCAACAAAATGAGGATCATATGTTAATTTTATCAAGATGGGCTTAGTGATTTAATATAATTAGATCTTTCTAGATATGATAAATGGAATGATGGAACTCTACTTCTTAGGGAAAATAGGGATGCAAATACTAAAACATGAAAGGTGTCATGACATAGCCAAAGTCTCTAAATTCTTATTCCAACCTTAAATGTTGGATAACTCACCCTAGATGCTTTAAATAATCTCCTAGGAATGGTTTGTTTAACGGTCTACAACTCTTGCTTGTGAATATGTTGCACCTAGAGTGGTTCCCTACATTTGGACAAAGATCTTTGAGTTTTCTTGGATTAATTTGAATATGAAATTTTTCTATAGTCTGGGGATATGATGAAGTGAACTTTTGGATTCTTTAGATATAATAATGAGATAAGTAATATATGAGATTGAGGATCTGAATGGTTTGGAGTCTATATGCATCTATGATGATGATAGCTTTGTTTTTCCTTATTTATTTGTGTTTATGAGACTGACTGTGAAATTTAGAGTATTTCATGCTTTTTACTATATAATAATGGATATTGATGTTCAAGTTCAAATAAAATTATATATATATATATATTGATTTGGTGGAGTTTTGATATTATTCAAATAGTTATATGAAGTTAAATACCCTTAAATATGTGCCGTTTTGAATATTTTATTGGATGATCAACTAGTAACCAAAACAAAAACTGGAAGAAATGTATCTTAAGTTATGAGGTAAATATGGTCAACTTTCCATAATGTTTGGAGGTACCTACAGGAAGTTACTAGATACTTAATTTTATGAACTAATTTGATGAG
Organism: Alisma plantago-aquatica; assembly: GCA_963693085.1. Taxonomy (NCBI): domain Eukaryota; kingdom Viridiplantae; phylum Streptophyta; class Magnoliopsida; order Alismatales; family Alismataceae; genus Alisma; species Alisma plantago-aquatica. Next base: position 299,864,809 of record OY856411.1, on the reverse strand, counting down.
TATTATTCGAGGAAGTTTGATGAGAAACAATGTTATGCATCTCACCTACTTGATAAGTTGTGGATTGAAAGTGTGGATCTAACAATAGGATGGGTCAAATTGAATGACTCCTAGTCATCTCATACCTTGCAACTAGAGCAAGGTACTGGGGATACTTGAGCTACACCCTTCCCATGATTCCACGTCATGCTTGAGAGGGTTATGGGTGAGGATGATTGGGTAGATGCCTTTTCCTCATTGTTGACTATCTTCCAACCCCTTTTACATGGATTCTACTAGAGTGTAGAGTGATAATAAGATCTTGTTATATGTGCTTGTCCAATGTGTTTTTGGGTGGTGTCCAGAGGATAGAGAAGAGATTTGAGGGGTTTTTAAAGGAAGTTAATAGAGAAAAAGAGATCCCATGGTTAGAGATGTTGAATTCTATTAACATGGGCTTCCATTGAGGCTACCATGACCGATAGAGTAAGCCACTCCAAAGGACAAGGGGTTAAGAGGTGTAGGTGATTTTCTTAGCAAATAAGGTTTGTGGCATGCTACAGGGAGACATGACCATCGTGTTGGTCGTCTCAAATTTTGGAGAGAATGATTTGATGCTTTTTCTCCTTTTTTGCCATTATGAAAGAAACATGAACTAGAAAGCTCCTTTAGCTCATGATAGGGTTCCTCGAATGGAAATATGAGTAGTTGTAAGTATGAGAAAAGCCTTTTGATGGAAACTGAGGCTAGAAGCAAGAAGGAGAAACAACACATCATAGATTCCTTGTTGTGGTCGAATGGTGCAGAGAAAGTCATGCATGGTGGAGAAGAGTTCTATAGTTGACCATCATTTTGAGGACATACTAAATAAGATAAATGATGATAGAGAGGAGTGAACCCCCCCCCATCCACTTGTCCTAGAGTGCTCCATGTAGTGGACCAGCCAATTCACCTAACCCAGTCAACACCCAAATAAACTGAAAAAACCTTATAAGGTAAATATATATTTAGTTAACAAAATATATCCAAACCTTGAACGAATGATATGAAGTAGCCTAATTATCCAAACAATATGATCAAGCTGTTCCGATATGTAGAAAGCATTTAGAACACAACACAAAATGAATAAAATCATGTAACACATAAAATGATTACAACATATATTATTGATACTCAAATATAACCAAATATTCTACATATACTTACAGAACTACATGAGTATGTATTTAACTCATCCTAGGTCTATAATAATGATGTTGATGTATATAATCACGTAATTTGATGATAACACAAAATAAAATGTAATCAACATTTTTTTGGTCAATAATGAAGGAGTTTCATGAAAAATTCATATTACTATTTGTAGTCTAATATGTAAGTCTGACATTACCTAATTCATATTATATGTTGTTGCTAACCCTTAATATGATATAAACCCTTAATAAGATTAATGCATCTAATGCTAGGGTTAATTCATAATGATGACATGGAAACTAACGTCCATAGTACTAATACTATTTTGGAATGTAACCTCGATAACCTTATTGAAAGATAACGACACAAGTAAATGTAACCTTAATAACCTATTTCAATGGTAATGAGACAAGTAATAATGATCACATTGTAATGACATATATAATTAAGATTAATCATGATCAGAAGATGATGATGATATTTGGATACTTGACTCAAGGAATGTATGTTTTAGATTATTTGGATTCAAAGAACACTTACCTCTTCCTTGACTAGATATGTAATATGGATGTATTAAATGTGTACACATGACTTGGCATATGATGTTGGACGAAACAAATGTTCTTATATGTTTCTATTATTGATCTTATTTATATATCATTGTGAACAAATGAAACATAGGATATTACTCCATTATATAATCTTAATTTTCTCTATACATATTTATAGCATAGTGCCAATTTTCACTATATCTCTAGTAGAATATTTCTAGTGAGTGACTTATCCCAGCATAGGCAAGTCATCATGATCTATCTCGTGGTAGATGTGTCATGTAATAAAGCATTTATCAATTTGTTTAGTGAATTATATGATGATATATAAAATGTATGATACAATATGTTTAAGTTTTAATTAAAAGATGTTTCATAACTTATTTTTATTATATATTACTAAAAGATCTAGAGGGAGGTTGAATAGAGCTTTTGATACTTTAAAATTCAATTGAAAACTTAAAGCAAAGAATGAGGAGTAAACAAAGAAGACACTTCAATTTAGAGTGATTCCAACCTTTGAATCAAAGGTTATCAGTCCACTACCCAATTGTCTCCAATTGGGATTTTGAAAGTGATTTATTTTATTTACCTCACAAGGATGTTACAACAAAATACAATCACCTTCCACCTCCTTGAAGTATCCTTCACCTTTAAGTAGCCTCAACCTCTTTGAAGCAGCCTTCTTGAAGCAACCTCAAGACTTTGGAGCATCCTTCACCAGTTGAAGTAGCTCCACCACCTTGAGGTAGACTCCACCTAGAAGTAGCTCCAGCCTCCTTTGAAGCAACCTTCTTGAAGTAACCTCAATCCCTTGGATTAGCCTTTACCACCTTAAACTAACTCCACCACCTTGAGGTAGCCTTCACCTAGAAGTAGCTCCAACCTCCTTTGAAGTGGCCTTCTTGAAGTAACCTCAAGCAATTAGAGCAGCCTTCACCTTGAAGTAGCTCCGATCACCTCCTTCAAATAGCCTCCAACCCTAGTAGTAGTTAAGGAGAACACTTATCCAATGAAGTACATCATCTTGATTTCTATATCAAGTGTATAGATCTCCTATCCACTGAAGATGGACATTTATATGTGGTGGCTAGGATATTGTATCTATAGGACACAAATTTAGATCTTTTGGAAGAAGATAACAAGTGATTCTCAGGTTTGTTGCTCTCTAGAATGAATGCTCACGTGTAGCTTGTGTATTGTTGTAAGCAAGTGATGCTTTTTGTGTCCTAAGGCCTCTCCTATATATAGGAATGGTTTACAAGTGATTAGGGATGTTGTAGGAAGTCTCTGGAGTGTTATTAGTGCTTAACTAGTCATTAGGTAGAAATTAGTTGGGTTGCAATGGCTAAAATGTTTGAGTTTAGAAGAACAATCCAAAACCCAGTCTGCTCGATAAGTTTTTTGATCGACCATGTCTCGGTCGAGAATTTCTTTGACCAAGCCTGAGTTGAATGAAAGTGTATTCCAACGGTTATCCTCAACTCCCAACCACTCAATCTAACGGTCATATGATTTGAACTGAGGATGTGTTCAGTCAACAATAATTTTGATCAAAGTTGACTTAGAGCATAAATGTGTATGATTTCCACTGGTGCTCTGAGTCCTCGATCGATGTGGTTCTCAGTCGACAATATTTTCGGCCAAGAGTGTCATTGGTGCAAATTTTTGAACCACCTCTTAAATGATTGTTCTGACGAAGGATAATGACTCTAATCTCTAGGGGGATCCTAACTAAGGGTTATGAGTGAATAGAGGAGATCCAACGCTTGATTTACATGATATCTAAGTACTTGTACATTATATACTTGTACAAGTTTTTACATTGAGTACAATCATGAAAATATTAAGCATTTAAGTGCATTGATCTTCAATTATCCACATGATATGATCTCCTTATCTTCTAGAACCCTAAAATACTCAAGTAGCACGTTAGATCCAAAAGAATGAAATGTTGTCATCATCAAAAAAATAGAGGATAAGGTAATGTCCAATTTAGCCAACAATCTCCCCCTTTTTGAAGATGGCAAAAATTTCCAAATGTAAAAAAAATATTATAAAGATGAATTTCATACCTAAGAAGAACAAATCCTTGATTGGCATGAAAATGTGTGCTAGTATGCTTAGAGAGATATGGAACATTATATCCATCTCATAAATCAATTTAACATCAAATTTATTTTTCCCAACATAATAAAACTATGTAACCATATTGAAGCTCAATGAATATTTTGCTTTATATTTTATTTATCCCCCTTTGTCATCTCAAAAAGATAGCCAAAAAATAAAATAGCTCCCCCTGAATGGGATACTCCCCCTTAATGAAGTACCCAAGAAAAAAGAACATGAATGTCCAATGAAAGACACCAATTTAAGTTGTACGTTAGAAACCAAATCAATGCAACTAGCACACATACTCTAAATCAATGGTATGGAGTGTTAAGTCCAGCATGATATAGAGATAACATGGAGACCAAAATATGAAGACTGGTTTTGTCAACCATTTCCAAGGGATGTTAAGCCCAAAAATGATTCGAGAATCCTTTCAGCTTAGAATGAAATCAACAAAGATATCTTTAAACCAAATATAAAGGATGTTAAGACCGTATAGGTGTAGAGAGTCCAATTAAGAGAAAGATAAGAAAAAATATGCACATTATATCCAAGAACTTTATGAGATCCCCCTAAAACTCGCAAAAGTGAGCTAAAAAATGTTAACATATTTTAAATCATAACCAGCTATAACATCAATTGATCTAAGAGTCAAATTTTTATAATCTTTAAGCAATTTTCTTTCTTGCACAATTTTTAATTGGAAATTTCTCTCATTAAAAACATTTGTAATCAATTCACATGATGAGCAATTTACAGGCTTAATATATTAATGGTATATACAAAATAATTTGATTTACAAATAAGGGTTTCTGTCAAGCTTATTTTCAGTTGACTAGAGCGCCCCTCAATCAAACTCCTGGTCGGTCGAGAGGCAGTTCTATAGAATTTCAAAGAATACAACTTATCTAGAATGATCAAGATATAACATTTTCTCCTATATTAGCATAAGTGACCAATCAACTTTCTTTTTGTATGCATGTTCAATATTGTTTCAAGTCATGGGTTTAAGCAACATAGATTTCTTCTCTTATGATTTTATTAAGAAAACAATTTTTACATCCATTTGAAGAGTTTAATGTCCTTATGAGTGGATATAGTTAAATAGCATATGAATGGCCTCAATTCTATCCATAGATTCATAAGCCATATCAAAGTCTATTTCCTCTCATTATATCCTAGCTTTATTTAGTTTATATCATCATGTCCATTTAGTTCCAATGAATGTTTTGCCTTCAGGTCTAGGAACTGAATCTTATACATTATTCTTGGTAAGCTCATATAGAAATTGTCCAATAATCAAGTCTTTTAGGATATATGACTAAGTCTTGAATTTTTTGTGTATAATCATCTTTTATTCTTCAACTCTCTTAGGCGTAGGCATATAAATTGTAGGTGCATTGCTAGATGTTGAATATTCCAAGATAAATCCTTTTTATGACTTAAGATTGAGTTAGTCTCTATCATCTTTTGTTGATTAGAAGACAACATCCTTTGCCGCAAATAGATAAATTCACATAGGACCAAATAAATTTATGTGAATGAGTTCTAATGATCTAGTAAGCAAAGTTTTGGTTTTGAAAAGACATCTTAATTTTCTTGCTTAGAATACACAAATATCATATTTATCAAAAGGAGGTTTAGGTAATGATCATATTCTTAGAAACTTTCTCGCATGAGCAATCCTTCTATGCCATAAACAATTCATTATTTGCAAATAGTATCCATAGAATTAAGAGGTTTATAATTATTTTTCCTTTATCAACAACATTGATGTTTTCTTATGAATCATAACCATTGTATTAAGACTTATGATGTAGTTTTTTTATATATAGAATATTTAAAATTTGTACCAACATTACCTATGCCAATAGTTTTACCTTTGAAATTTTCTCCGTCTGTGACCAACAATTTTACCTTTTCTCCCAAAAAATTCCTTATTTTTTGTCATAGACCATCCAAACTTGCACATCATGAAAGTTTTGGTACCCATATAGTGGTCCTTTTGGTTATGAATGATTTTCATTATATGAATAAGAATGAAAGTCGTTTTACAGCTACCAAGTATTGATTTTTAAGTAAATGACTTCAATAACATCAATTTCTGACATATTTGTTTTTAGTTAAATTTGTTTTTTGACTGATAAGCATCTCGTATGAGATTCTTGTCAACCAAATATAGTTCTATAGATTTTTCAAAACATGTACCACTTCTAGTATGAACATGATATTTCTTATTCCATTTGTTTTAATCCAAATAACACATTTAATCAATCCACTTATCAAATATATACAAGTTGGGGCTTATTTTGGTTGAGATAAGACATTATGGATTTTAAAATGAGGGTTAGGTCAAATCTCAACTAATATGTCCAACATTTCTAAGTTGGAGGTTTTGGAACCCAAACCGAGTCAACATCCTTCTTTTTTGTATGGATAAGAAAATAAATAATGACTAAAATGTAAACAGTAACCACAACAAATAAAATCAATTTCATTTCTCTTCTTAACATTATGGTCATGAGCTAGATTGTCTTTAGGCACATACATGACCTTGGTCTTAGGCACTTATGTCTTTGGCACTTATGTCTTTCTAGATCTAGGCTTTTGATAGGATTTATCTTTGGGTACATAACCTAGGCCTCTCTTTCCAACTTGTCCAATGGAATATTCTAAGATTTTATCAAGAATATCATTATTCTTCAAGCCATTAATATACTTTTGGAACTTAAAAAATTCATTCATTTTCTTTGTAATATCTAAATTTACTTGATCCAAGCTAGAAAGAAAGTTATCTATTTCTTTAACAACAAAAACATAGTCTGAATGAGTACATAGAACAGGTTGAGTTGGAAAATTATTTATCTTAGCAAGCAATTCAACCTATTCTTGAGAAAGAAGATTATTGTTGGTTTCTAGAGTAAGCAACTTGATATTGTAATCATTAATAGATGATTTATATGTATCTTTTTCAGACCTAAGGATTTCATTTTCAAGAGTAAGATCATTCAGTTTAGCATACAAATCATCATTAGTTTTTGTAAGCTTCTTATATTTTCTTTTACAATCAACATATTTATCGTGTAGTTCTTCAAGACTAGTGACTAGCTCTTCTTTAGATAAATCAAGAAGACTTACCTCATTTTCTTCTTCATCATTGCAATGAAATGACTTACCTTGTCTTCTTTACTCTCACTTTATTTTCCCCTTGTAGCTTTGTGGAACTTTTCTCCTTTCTTCTTCTTTAGACAATCGAGTGTCGAGTGGCCTCTTACTTCAACATTCAAAGAACCATCTACGGTCTTGGTCACTTGTTGATGGTCATATCTTGTGCATCCTTTCCATGTTGAGGTTGCTAAAAACACCATCCCCCATTACTTCAAGACTTGTTAGAGCTCCTTGAAGACCTAATTTGATACCAATGGAAAGATGTAGAGAGGGGTGAATAAAGCTTTTGATACTTTAAAAATCAATTGAAAACTTAAAGTAAAGAAAAAGGAGGAACAAGGAAGACATTTTTATTTGGAGTAGTTTCAACATTTGAATTAAAGGTTGTCAGTACACTACCCAATTGTCTCCAATTGGGATTTTGAAAGTCATCTATATTATTTACCTCGTAAAGATGTTACAACAAAATACAATCACCTTCCACCTCCTTGAAGTAGCCTCAACCTCTTTGAAGAAGTCTTCTTGAAGTAACCTCAAGCCCTTAGAGCATCCTTCACCACCTTGAAGTAGCTCCACCACCTTGAGGTATCCTTCACTTAGAAGTAACTCCAACCTCCTTTAAAGCAACCTTCTTGAAGTAACCTCAAGCCCTTGGAGCAGCCTTCACCACCTTGAAGTAGCTCCACCACCTTGAGGTAGCCTTCACCTAGAAGTATCTCCAACCTCCTTTGAAACAGCCTTCTTGTAGTAACCTCAAGCACTTGGAGCAGCCTTCACCTTGAAGTATCTCCAATCACCTCCTTCAAACAACCTCCAACCCTAGGAGTAGTTAAGGAGAACAATAATACAATACAAAAGAAATATATTGGATGAAAGAAACACTTATCCAATGGAGTACAACATCTTGATTCCTATATCAAGAATCAAGATCTCCTATCCACTTAATATGGATGTTTATATGTGGTGTCTAGGAGATTATAGCTATAGGATACAACTTTAGAGCTTAAGAAAGAGGATAGCAAGTGATTCTCAACTTTGCTGCTCTCTAGAAAGAAGGCTCATGTGTAACTTGTGTATTGTTGTATGCAAGTGATGATTTGGGTGTCCTAAGGCCTCTCCTATATATAGGAATGGTTTATAAGTGATTAGAGATGTTGTAGGAAGTCTCTAGTGTTCTTAGTGCTTACTAGTGGTTAGGTAGAAAATAGTTCGGTTGAAATGGCTAAAATGTTTGAGTTTAGAAGACAATCTAGAATCTGGTTCGGTCGACAAGTTTTTTGACCGGCCATGTCTCCGTCAAAAAATTCTTTGACCAAGCCTGAAGTTGAATGCAAGTGTATTCCAACATCTGTCCTCAACTCCCAACCAATCAATCTAATGGTCATATGATTTGGACCAAGGATCAGTTTGGTTGATAATAATTTCGATTGAAGTTGCCTTAGAGAACAAATGTGTACGATTTCAACTGGTGCTCTGAGTTCTCGACTGAGGTGCTTCTCGGTCAATAATATTTTTGACCGAGAGTGTCACTGGTGCAAGTTTTTGAACCACCTATTAAATGATTGTTATGATGAAGGATAATGACTCTAATATCTAGGGGGATCCTAACTAAGGGTTATGAGTGGATAGAGGAGATCTAACGCTTGATTTACATGATATCTAAGTAATTGTACATTATATTCTTGTACAAGTTTTTACATCGAGTACAATCATGAAAATATTAAGCATTTAAGCGCATTGATCTTCAATTATCCACATGGTATGATCTTCTCATCTTCTTGAACCCAAAAATACTCAAGTAGCATGTTAGATCCAAAAGAATAAATGTTTATCATCATCAAAAAATAGAGGATAAGTTAATGTCCAATTTAGCCAACAATTACTACCAAGTCTTAGAATAATTATTTCTTTACGGATTTCTTTGATGAATACTCAATACAAGTGTGCTAAATTATAACATTGTATTTGAGTTTATGTGATTGTTCTATATGTACATGATGATAGATTGTAGCAGTTGTGTCGAGAAAAAATGTGCATTTTGACCTATTTTTTAGAAGATCATGTATAATGCATTATCTATATGAGAAAGTTTATCATTCAATGTATAATATATCCAAGTTTGTTTCAATATTGTTAGTAATTATATGTTGAATGTTGTTAAATGGTTACAGTTTGCTTTTGTTCATGTGCATTTTAAAATTGACTTATCTCTACTTTCTTCATCTTGGCTTAGTGTGTGGTGTTTTGAACTTATATTCTCACTTGGTGAGGTTTTAACTTGTATGTCACAAATGTGATCAAGGTTTAGAATCTGGGAATGTTAGAAGTAGTATGATAGCATGAACAATAGAAGAACATGGTGTCTGGTCATTATGTGACTAAAAAAAAGTAAACCTTGAAGTTGAAACCATTGGAGTTATATTATTCATATTCAGAGAATAGATCTAACCTAGCCTCTAGGTTAAAACCTAGATGTTCGAGAACTAGTGTAGACTAGTTCTTGTAATAATAACAAATCATGTAATGATATTCACCCTATATGATATAGAAGTATGTGATATTAATTTTTTCAGAGATGACGAGCATCTCATTAGAGAGACATTTGAGATATGAGCAAGACATGTCTCTAAGAGAATTCTACTAGTATACACATTTACTCACATTTTTCACTAGGTGAATTGGTACTTGACTATCTACTATAGGTGAAACACTCATTTTGATTATTTAGTTTTCTTTCCATTTGAAGTTTTATCTATCATCTATTTTATCTACATAAAATATATATAATCTTTAATTATATGTGATTACATATAGAATTGTATCAACAGAGTAGGAGGTAGTCATGTAACCTAAGTGAAATAGAATGACATCAATCTAAAAGAGAGATGATCTCTAGATAATATGTCTAGATCTAGATCAAATATGGATCAAAAAATAGATTATACAAGTTTGGATAATATGGTCTAAGATTTATATATGGTATAATTTGGTGTGATGATCTATCTTTGGTTTTGAGGAACTAAGTTTAGTTTTTAAGATTTTAAATAAGTTTTTATGATGCAAGTGATTTTCTATGTCAACATAAGATAAGTAAATAAAAGGATATGAATTTTCATGAGTCTCGGTCTCTTTTAGAAAGCATGACCTCTACTATTAGGTTTATATATAGAGTAAACTCTATGAAGGGTGAGACCCACATGGAGAATACTAAAGAGAATGACCTCCAAGATATGAGAAATATGATAAATACATGATTTGATATCTGCTAAATTAGAGTAATCCTGAGTGAATGAGTTGAGTTGCTTTATGCATGATTCAAATAGTTTTTAAGAACCCTAGGTGTACTAGGGTGGGAAAACCCTAGAGACAAATATATGCTACTTATGTATATGTCAATATTAATATGAAAACCTTCCATCTAGATAAGGGGTAGAGAATCCTAAAATATCAGAGGATGTCAGTAATGCTAGAATGTTTTTTAACCTCACACTTGAGTTGGTAGATCCTTATATAAATGTAGTGATTGTACATATAAGATAGAAAGATATAGATAGAGAGTTATGTGAGCATGTATCATGGGTAGAAAAATTGTGGAGAATATCATCTAATATTTGGTATGGTTTGTGCTTAAGTGGCCAAGGCTTGTGAATCTAGTCATAGTACCATATGTACACCTAAGAACCCTAGTCTAAAGAGGGAAGATATAGTTAGTGCATATGGTACTAAAAACATTTAGTGAGATTAGAGAAACTGAGCATGTAACTACCCTCGTGATAAAAGTTAGGAGAACTTTTTTGGGTTGGTTGGAGTTTTATTTATGTGTGATGGGCTACATGTATATGTTTCTCTAGCACACCCTTCAAATATATATGTTTGTATTCTAACCTAGAGTGTTCTATGAGGATTTTATACCATGGAAACCCTAGAGATGGTATATATATATATATATATATATATATAGTTAAATTACACATGACCAATACCGATGATGTAATATAGTTGGTTAATCATGTAATTATATCTCTAATAGAGGTTGAAACTTAATATGTAAGTGACATAACATCACAATAATGATATATGTATCTTGGTGATTAATAAAGATATTACACATGAATTAATAATTGGAACAATAAAATGAAGATCACACCTTAATTTGATCTAGATGGATAAATTAGGTTAACACAATTAACTCTTTCAAGAAATGATAAAGTGATGTTGGAACTTGAATGTTTAGTAAAATAAGTATGTAAATCCTAAAAACATAAAAGACGTAATGACATAACCTTTGTCTCTAAATCCTTGATTTAACCTTATATGGTGGATGACTCACCCTAGATGCATAAAGAAACTCCTTAGACTGGTTCAAAGTTATGGAAATCTTTCTTGTAGAGATATTTCACTTAGCTGCCCTAAATGTGGATTATGATAGTTAGTTTTCCTTAGAGTAGGGGAATGGCTTGATTTTGAGGATGAAATTTGTGTATGGTATGTTGGATGTGATGTCATGAATTTTTGGAGTCTTTGGATATACATTAATATAAGTGATTTGAAGGTTTGAAACTATTGTCTAGAGTATAATACTAGTATGGATCATTACCTCACAACCCAATTAAAAGATTATGAGACAAGTAATAGTGAACAAACTTATTGACCTAAGGTAAACCCTAACATGGTTCTAAATAGGGTTCATGATGATAAGAATCTAATGATGGTATAGGTAAATTCTCTTAGTTGGAGTTTGATCAAAGTATAGTTGACTCTCAAAATATGCGATAAGGATTATCTCTATTCAAAATTGTGCTTACCTCTTACTTGGCTTACTAAATAGTGTGGATGTATTGTTTGTGTGCAAAAGACTTGGAACATGATATTGGATGAAATAAGTGTTCTTATATGTTAATATACTTGGTATTTTAATATATATAGTTTTGAACATATGATACATGAAATTTTCTTAGTTTTATGCTATATCATTTTATAGAATAATGCCCATTTTCCACAATATGTCTTGGTAGGATAGTGCTAGAGAGTGACGTATCCTATAGCCCACTATGACCAATCCAATGGTAGATGAATCAAATATAAATCATTTATCCCTTTGGTTGGAAAAATTCTATGATGATATATATAATGGTAAATGCATGACAAAAAATTATTATCTTATGTAACACAATATGTTCAATTAATAACTACTTATTTAGATATTATTGCTAAGTCCTAGATCAGCAACTTCTTTACAAATTTACTTGATGCCTACTCATCGCTATTGTTCCAGTATGTACCACCATTTATGATTTTTAGTTGTAACAAGAGGGCCCACTTCCCAAGGCTCTAATAGAGTTTCAAGAATGACATTTGGCCCCACAGACCACCATTAGCCTTAATTATGTGCTTTGTCCTCACTCACGCACAAGTTGGGATCAAGTTTCTGACTGGTCACCCATCCTAGTACTAGTACGGGTTGAGCATGCTTAACTAGAAAGTTTGTAGTGATGGGCTCTTTGAAAAGGAGTTGCAACTTGGTGATATGGATAGTCCAATCATTCCTTTTAAAGGTAATTTTATCTAAGGACTCAAATCTTGGGATGTTATAGTTTCTCCCATTCAGACTCTTGACATCCTTGTCAAGGATCAACTATAAGGCCTCATAATATTTCCCCATTTCAGTGCAGATTCGGAATATCCTATGGACACCCAGCTCTCAATCGTAGCTACTAGAGTAAGGGTGGCTACATCACCATGGTCATCCCTTTCCAAGATGTCTAGACCACACGACTCAAGACTGGTGTGCCACATTCTCATCTTGTCCCCACCTACTGGAGGGGTTACGACTCTAATACCATTTGTGACACAATGGCTCATTGTCCAAGACTCTAGTAGAGTTTCATGAATGACGAATGGCACCATAGACCACCACTAGACTTAACTGGGCACTTGTCCTCACTCATGCACAAGTCAGATTAACTTCTCGATTGTTTACCCATTCTAGTCCTAATCTAGGTTGAGCATGTTTAACCATAGAGTTCTTAGTGATGTCTCCCTGAAAAGGAGGTGCACCTTGGTGATATGGATAGTCCAATCATTCCTAGTTAAATCATTTTATTTGTGGCCTAAAATCCTGGGACGTTACATTGATGGTCCATCTTTATGTGATGGATCATGAGAGTTGCATGGTAAGCAGATGTACATGTTGATCTATTGTCTAGAAGATCATGTACAGTGTTGTATATGTATATGTAGAAGTTTATCATTCAATATGTAATCAAAGTTTGTAATAGTGCTTCTTGGAACTATGTGTTGAATAGTGAGTTTGTGGTTATGGTTTGTCTTTGTTCAGGTGCATGTTCTACTTTTTATCCATATGAATTTCTATAATTTTCTTCTTCTTGGCCTCATGTGATGTGTTTGAATCTGCAATGATATCTTGGATAAGTATTCTAATCTGGATGCCACATGTTTGGTTGACGTCTAGAAAATCTAGTGACATCACATTAAGCACCTATTTTAATAAATGACATTTTTTTTCATTTGTGTTGTTTACAAGTAATCTACTTAGTCTTTCAAGAATGATCAGTTAGACAACATATAAGTGGATTACATTTGAAGGATCACAAATTTATTACTGTCTTATTCTCAATGCAATGTAACTCTTATAAAGGTCCTTTTATTCATTAACTTGTAAAAGGACATATGACATTGAGGTTTCAACCCATATTGTTCTTAGTTTGGACCATATGGAACCGTGGATAACGATAACTGTGCTAGATATTTGTTTATTGCCAAACATTTTTTTGGTGAGTTTCAAGTTAGGGATATTTTTGTAAAGCTCTTAGTTTGACCGAGATGCAGCTTGTCTAAACTAATAGTTCATCCAAGAGATTAGCATAGCGTCATTAGTCTCAAGGATAACTCTCAATTAAACTTGTAGTTTGAGGGAGAAAACATTGTGGCTAAAATCCTAGTTTGATAGATGGGTATTCAAACTAAACACTAATTTCATTTCTAGGAATTGTGCACATGTGTTACACCTTCCTAAGTGATTGATCAAAGTCACAATTCAACATGCATAATGGCAACTAGTATAATGTGCAGTTATGTTATAGATATGGTTTTTGAGTCACCGTGACGAATCTACTAATCCTTGACCATCCAAAGTTAGTCAAACCTTGATGCTCCAAAAACCCTTTTAAGTTTTTTACATTTGCTCTCCCAAGATGCATGATGCACATCAAATATTGTGTTTTCTCAAGCATCGTTCTGCTCAGTTGATCGTGCTTAGGAGACAGACATTTGACCATTAACAAGTGGAATCTCTCCCACTAGTTTGTTAGACTCTCACGCTGCAATATGGCTATAAGGATCTATCATCTACACTTTTGAAATTATAGTCTCAATAAAGGTTTTATCTGTAACTTGGCTAAAAGTGAACCTGATGAAGATACTTTCATATGTAGATTCATCTATCTAAGGGATTACTATTTTCTTCTATTATGAACTAATGAAAACAATTGAGCAGTGGTGCAAGAAGAAGATAAAGATGTCCTACTCAAGTCATCTAGAAACATGTTGGATTTTTTGTGATGATAATCGACCATTAAACCAAAATTCAATTATCAACTCCAACCATCATTATTTTCTCACATTAAGTTATCTTAAATGATGTACTACATATTTCTATGACTGGTGAATATTTGCATTGTTCCTTGAATAGTTAACGTTTTTCGGTCATCAAGGCTAAGATCACCTCTTCCAAGTTGAGGTTATGAGTTGGATGGCTCTTCTCGTGTTTCTTCAATAGTCTATTTGCATCGAAAATTACCTTCCATATTGCATCAACACGCAACCAAGACATTTCCTTAAGGCATAATAGAAAGTACATACCTTGTATATTTTATAGTAGGGTAAGCATTGATGTTATTTTCAAATTCAACATGAAAAGATAAAAATTAATTATAACATTGATATGCTAAAGACATTATCCTCCTTCCTGGTAAGCCTAGTGAGTGGCATAGTTATGTCACTATAATAACAAATAAATCATCTATAATATCCTACCAACCTAGGACCATGAAAATTTCAATTGGCGTCCTCTACTACTCCCACCAGAGAACATGGTCAATCATCATGGTATGTACAAAAATGCCATTTCTATACATCATATATCCAAGAAAGGAAACATTTTCCATCCTTAACTAGCACTTTTTTTAGCATAGAAGTGGTGTTTCGGCAAAAATTACAGAGTCGGTCTTGAATGTTTCTTGTCTTGTTCAAAGTTAGGTGGTAAGACAAAAAATATTTTTAGTAAGGCTATAATAAACTGGTGTGGGACAAACTGCATGATCATTCTTTTCATTAGATCCATCAAAGCACCATGTGCTTTGGTTATCCCAAACACATCTTATATGTTGTTTCTTAGTTGGAAATATCCAAATTTTAGACTATGTTTGAAAACATTGTAGAACCCCTTTCACTAACCAAAGAGGTATGTAGTTATGTTAGTGTATACTTCTTCTTCATTGTTACCTTTTTCAACTACAAATAGTCTATACACATATACATTATGCCATCCTTCTTCATAAACAATATTGTAGAACCTCAAGACGATGTGCATTTTGGGATAAAACTTTTATTCTACAGATCTTGCGACTACTTCTTCAACTTACTTAGATAAACAAGTGAAATTCTATATTGTTCATGTCCTATGCTTGAAAGCCTAGTTGAAAATTGAACTAAAAATTAACATCCCAAATAAGTAGAAACTATAAAGATCATTGGGAAAAACATTATGAAAATCTAGAACCACCATAACACCATATAAGCTAAGGCATACCTCTACAATACCTACTACATGAGAAAGATAAATTATAACCTTGTCTCTTCATCATTTATATAACTATTGTATAATCTAGGAATGTAGGAAAATCATGTTATCTCTAGGGATGATTATACACTTACTTGAATTAGAAAACTCAACTTCTTGAACACAACCAGTTCTCACCATATATTTATACAAGAAATATGTCGTTGAGGTCACCTAAAAGATATGCATATAAAGTGGAAACATACTTAAATATGATGCCCATAGAATCTACAAAGTCATCATGGGAAAACCATGTTCATCAATATAGATATTTTCAAATTATCTTCAATGAGATACACAAGGAATTTATCTCATTTTCATTTGTAACTAAGGAAATATCTTGGGTAGCATACATGTATTCAGACCTAGGTTTATCAAAAGAGGAGTTAAAATTGTAGATATATATAAAATTAAAAGCTCTAAAGGACATGTGATTAACTCAAGTATTGTCTGCCTATAATGGTATTAGAACGCATACACATTTCCTTTACACGTGTATACCCTTCCATGTCCTCATTCCTTTGGGGGTGTACAACTAGTATGTAAATATTGTCCTCAACCTCAACCAATTTGTTTCTATACATTGTGTCTAAGACAAATGTCTCGATATCAATCCATTTATTTTCTACTAGAAATCTTACCTTTAGAACTAGACTAATCCCACATAAACATCCTCACAAACTATGCTCTAACTAACTCCATAGTGTTGCCTCCTATACAAAGAACATAAGTTATCTCTATGGTGACCTCGTCATGATGGCATACTAGTTCAATTTACTTCATAATGATGCCTCACAATTTGTGTAGAACATATATCTATGATTATATAGTCCATGTTGTCATGATGGTCCTATCACAAGTACAAAATCCATGTATGTTGTTCATCCCTACTACAAAGCATGGCCTCTCATATTGTCTTGTGTTGTACAAAAAGTAATCATATGTCAAGCTCCATATTTGTGTATGCCCAATTGTTTAAGCTGCATTGGCACTGCTCTCTAGCTCTTCGGATTTGGCTACCTATACAAACTTCTAGGTTACCCCATCAGCCTCTTGTGAGTCTCAATATAAAACAACACATTGATCATCCTCTCAATTTTCCTTGTTGTATCTAGAAAAGTAAAGAACTTGTCATTCATCTCCATGTATGTCAGGCAAGCTTGCATCTCCATTGTAGGATCCACTTTCAAAATGCCAATTATTTTTCATCTATCACTATAGTTTTGTTGGGGGGTTCACAAATGAACCATGAATACAACCTCATGTTCATTCACAATCATCATGAACTAGCATAGGTTTTCAATCTGGTAGATATTCCATCTAACAAATTACTAGGGAAAGTTCTAAATAAGAAACCATAAAAATAAATGAATAACCTCTTCATCTCCTGTAAACTCCACCAATGGGTATATCCAAGGTACTTTGAGTGTGGAAACCTCTTTTCCATAGGTATATTCAATATTATGAAATATTTCTCCAAATATGTCAGTCAAAGGCCAGTGTTAAGTTGTTGAAAGGAAAAATCATCACCTGTGTAGATGTTGTCCGTACCTTGCTTTTTCATATGCATGTCTCAAAAAGCATTAGTAGGTAAGCGTTCCACAAAGTGCTTGCATGATGTGAATACCATTGATCTCCTCATATGTCACTCATGTGATAAACCATCATCACAAAGTCAATAGTGTCAACTCCTCAAAGATTCTTAAAGATCTTACCCATACATTGAGAAAACTTAGAAACAATTGGTGTTGCGCCGGTGCCTAATGTATTAACTTTTTTCATCAACCAAAGCATCCACCATCATGTTATATGGGACATTAAACAAGCCATTGGGAAATCTTCTGAACTCTAGGATTTATAGGAAATTGAGAACTCTTCTCTTGTGACACCTCGGCCTCACCAACAATTTATGACACAAGCCTACTCTCACTTTAGTATCTCATCATGGGGTTAGTTTTTATCTTATTTCATTCATGTAATTGCTATTTGTTTGTTAATAAATTTCTAATAACATGTTGTTATTTTGAAATACTAAAATTGAGAAAAAAATGACTAATTTGAAACGAGAAGCATGAATTATTAATGTTTATTTGTTGATAGATGTGACATTACATTGTTGAATATTCTAGTTGTGTGTGAAACCACAAAACCAATAAAGCCCAATATGATAATAGAACTGTAGATTTAACTTAATCCATAGTATATCAACTTTATAAATGTTTCTATAATGGTTTTGTGATTTATGTGTTAGTATGGTGGTTTTGGGATTTTTTTCCAATTTATATAATATTCTCCAAGTGTATGGTTGTCTGTGTAGTTTGAAGTCTCTTGATGTAATATTTACCTTAGGTCTGTATGAGATGTGAGTAGAAGCTACAAAAGTTACCTAGGGTTATATTTTAATTATTTTGGCTTGCCCATGGTCGTAGGTCAGATGATTTCTCTCAGAGGTCGAAAACTCTTAAGTGGTTGGCAACCCATGTTTTCAACATGAAGACTATGCAAATTATGAGAAAATAATCTAGAGCTTAGTTAAATCTCTTACAAGGTCGGTCCAACATTTTGAGATCATTGGTAATGCTCGTTGGTGATCCTATGGTCTCTTGGGAGGGCCCATTGTTGAGAAGTTAGGATGACTAGGAGGTTAACCCACCTTGAGGATCTGATACATAATTTTCTATTTAGGGTTTTTAGTCTTTCCCACAGGACATTATCACCCTTATATCCCAAGTTGTGAGTTAATCTATATTTTACCATCTTCTACCCTAGCAATGTTTGTGACAATTTAAAGGATTCTAGTGTTCTTGGTAGTGTTCTTTCTTCCTTCATATAGCTTGAAGTCACAAGGTGTTTGAAGTTAGTCATTCACTCCTTAATGGTTCTTCTTTGTCTCCTTGATTCCTTGATATACATGGCCAAAATGGAGTAGGTATGGACTAGCGGGTGTCAATTATCTCTATTCTATGTATTCTTCTTCCACATTAAGAATTCTAGACCTTGCTTGATCTTGGAATGTTATTGTTGGTGGAGTATTTATTTTTGGTTGGTCTTTTTTTTTGTTAATCTTTAGATGATGTGGGACGTGGAACATGGTATATGCTTATGGTTCGTGGTGAGTATATACTTAACCCTGTGTAGTTAAACACAAGTATGAGAATTCCATTTGTCTATATAAGTTATAAGAGTCAAACTATTCTTAATTGGAATTAAATTAATGTTATTAGACAATTAGTTCAAGTATTGGTTCTTCGTGATATTTCCTAAATAATACCTTACCTACTCTTATACCTTATACATGTCTCAATTGGGATCACTTATGATTTGTGCCTTTATACGTTATTATGTTCTATTACGTGAGTTATGTGAATCATGTGTGAAGCTTAACTCTAATTGATGTTTCTGAAAGGATATGAATTTATAAAAGTCACTAACTAGAGATTTTTCTTAATGATAATCATGTCTTGATATCAATTGTATAGTTAGACCTTAATTGCTTACAAAATAAAATTCGCAATGCACATATAATGCTTGAATTTTTTGGTGATTCCCTAGTTATCCAAGTTGAGGTTTATGTTGTCTAAATTAGTTACATGTACTTAAGTAGTGGCATTAATTAGTATTAGTGATTGATGATGAGGTGATACCATGATATGATGATGTAGTTCAAAATAAGAAGAATGAGACTATGATGGCTAACATATGTAATGGGATTTTGTCATGATGAACATGGTATTACAAAGTTATACCCTAATTTCAAAATAAAAATTATGTATCTCATTGTTTTTTGTAATTGTTGTGTGATAAGTCATGGGTCTTGAGCATTACCCTTAGTTTTAATTTTATTTGGAGGATGATATGACCTTGACCACATATCACAACTTAAGTTTTCATAAGAGATGATGGGGCTCAAATTTTTTATATGCACTATAAGGAGAGGATAGGATAAGCCATAACTTTCATAGTTGAGGGATTTTATTGACGCTCTACATAATCCTAGATGCTCGGAATGGGGTATTCATCTTGGCTACAACCCATTCACACAAAGGCATTAATCCATGGCAACAAGTCTAATGTGGTTTTATGGGTGATGCTTGAGGATAGATGTTGGGCCCTGTTAGCAACTTTTTCTCTACTTATTGTATTGTAAGCATGAAAGATAATATATGTACAAGAATGTATATAAGAGATGAATGATGTAATTAAATGTATAAGTTTGTATATCTAGTTGTGCCCACATGTTTATGTTATACATTATTGGTTAAGCACATTATTTGGTTATTTAATCTTACTTATATGCCTAGTTTCTTTAATTAAAATATATGCTTATATGAAATGCACCAAAACCATTTTTTCTTAGTTAAAGAACCTAGTTAATATAACTTCCTCTACCATGTTAATTTCAAATCTTATTTCTGATGGGAAATACCCAATCACTATAATAGAAAACTCATATAATTTGCTACCATTTTTCAAGTACACTTTTGTAAAAGTATCTTGTGGTTGAGACTTTAGTGTTATCTAATCTTAAATAAATTTTGACACACATATCTCAGAAGTTAGGTGTGTTCCCAGATTGGTGTCTTACTAGTTGTTCTTTCTTTATATCTTATAGTGGATATATGTTCAAATTGAATCTTATTTTATAATATATAATATAGTATGTTGTGACTCATGTTTTTATAAATGGATCTAGTTACTAAACTCCACTTTTGCAATCATATGCAAACTTGCCATGTGTAATGCTTGTTTAACTTCAAAAAATACTTAAATATGTTATTTGTGTGTTTATTTTAGCCTATTTATCTACTTTTTTGATTGATTTCATGTCATTATGTCTATGTTTTAGCTGTATTTAGCCATCTTTGTGATCATTTTGCATTAGGATTGTGAGATATGCTTCTAAGCTGAGAAGGGTGACACATTGGTGTTGTTTTCTATTGATTTCATATGGTTTGAGTTATGCGGACCTCTTGGTTTGAGGTTAGATTTTTGGTTGCCTATGTCACTCCAAGTTGATCACCTTATCATGATTGTTATGTTTTGAGATAATACATATTGCATGTGACATAGTCATGGCATCAGAGGTTATATTTTTCCATGAGTGTGTAGGGACATTCAGACTAGATTGGTGGTTTCTTGATAGTCATTTATATATATTATTATCTCTTTTTTATATGAATATTTGAAGAGGATCTCAGATTGGGGATCGTTCTTGATGTTCATGAAGGAACCCGATCAAAAGTCCAGTTTAAGAAAAATATGTGCTTGAGGAAGGTTAGCAATTTCATCTTATATAGCGAATATGGTCATGGATGCTTAGACACATACAACTAAAATAAATTTGTCCATTTCTTTATGTCAGTGTGGATCTAGTTATAAATGTCAACAAGTCCTACAAGTGACTTCTATTTTTGTAGGATACAAATTTTGTAGGTATTATATATCATGTTAGAAGAGGTAAATATGAGGATAATAAGATTGGAGAAGGTATTTTGCAGTTTGAAAATAGTAGAAAAGGTTAGGATATGTCATGTGAATAGCCTGTTGAAGGGAAGTGTATGCCATTGGTGGTATGTGGAAGAGGGGAAGCAATCTAGCGAGTATTTGACATGGTCAGACTTCAAGGAGGGGTTTGAGGCTCTCTACTTCCTAATGTATTATATCTTGGAGCAGATTTGACAACTTGAGAAACTAAAGAAGTTGATGATTGTGGTGAGTGATTACAAATCATAATGTCTTGGTCTTCTTTACATTTTCCCTTATTTAGTGTCATGCAAGGAGTTCGCGCTTAAGTGTTCTAAGGATGGATTTTCAACATAGATCCATGAGATAAGACCTCGTATAGTACGCAATTAAGTTTATTTGTATCTAGATGTTGTTGGGATGATGATGAATGTATATTCATCTATCTTTTTGTATATTTTTCATAATCCTTTTATTAAATTTTATCTCTTTTTCAGTAGTTTTTAAGAAAATTTGCAATTTTCCCACTTCTTGATTCAATTTTGCAAATATTTATCTACTTTCTCAATTTTTGTAGGGTTTTTTGCTAAAGGTGATTTCTGACCCACTGAGCCTACGAGACGTCCGTATCACAAGGCCAAACGGTCGTGTCACCCCGAGAGATCCCATGATTCAAGATCCAAACAGCCACCTTGGCCTCGGCTCAACCAACCCATTCTACACGCCAGACGGGCGTCTCGATTCAGTGAGACGGTCATCTCATGGACCCAAACGAGCATTCAAGCAAGCCCAGACGGCTACATCACTTGACGTAGAATCAAATCCTTTTGAAAAGAGTGCCACCACTTTATTGGGGTTGCATACCTTTGATCACGTACACAGTAGCACAAAATGGGCCTCCCACATCACCCAAACGACCGTCTTGAACATTGCTTCGAGCCCAAGTTTGCTACCAAATGGTGCCTCCAGCACCCTCCTTAGGGTTTTGCTCCAAAGATTCTAGATCCAAGCCACATCATCGCCAAATGGCCGTCTCACCTAGTGAGATGGCAGTTTTGTGACGTATGAGCAGCAAATTCCAACAGTCACCATTCTTTTGTTCTCTTCCCCTATTCAGGGTTTTTCACCCTTCCTTCCCCTATAAAAGGACGGGGAACTCAACTAAGAAAAGGGTCCCCAAAAAATCATACTTGCATTTTAGTTGAAGCTCTATAACATTCATTCTTAGCGTAATCTTTACATTCAAGCATTAAAATTAGTTTTTTTTCTTCTATGTATGGATTTTTTAATTTCTTGTTCTTTCTTCTCATTCTTTCTCTTGGAGCGGGAGGTTAAGACATCAAGCCATTTCATTGTCACCACCTTTGGTCTCCTTGGAGATTTTGGATTTGTTGTCTATGGCTTCCTGTCTTTTTCTCCTTGTTTCTCTCTTCCTTGTTATGACTAGCGAGTAGTTTCCTTATCGAGGCAAGGGGAGTAGCCCCTTAGCCATGTCTTAATCGGATCGGGTTTTACGTGATTATTTTAGACATATGGTTTTTGGTTTAGAAATTATCAATTTAAACGAAGAAATTAATCGTTTTAATCACTTGTTAATCCCAGTGGATGCGGATTTTGAACCCAGGATTTAGAATCCCTAAACCGATTTCACAAGGATTTGGATGCAATTGTGGAAAATTCCTCTTTAGAATGAATAACAAGGATACGTGAATACTAGGACCAATGGATTCACATAGGGTTTATCTTTTTCATTTTGTTTACGAATAAATCACATACATGCTTCTATCTTATTTTTGTGTATCACTTGATCATGTTTTCACAAGGACTAAGGTGGTAAAACCCCTAAGCCTTGTTGCCTTCCTTCCTGATTTCAAACCATTTCTTCAACACTTATTTTCAATTTGCCTTTTTAATTTCAGCACTTTACTTTATGTTTAGATAATCTTGTGTGCTAACAATTTTCTTTCTTTACCTTCTTGTCTTAGAATAATCTTTTCCTTTATTTGTATTAGTGTAATCTTTTATTTTCTGGCACTTTTAAGTTCTCTTTCTAGTGTAATCAAACAACCCCCAATCAAAAATCATCTTTTATTCCTTATTTAAAAATACCAAAAGGAAACAATTTCAAAAATCAATCGGGATTAAAAGAGAAAAATCTTCAAAATGTTATCCTATGGGGTCGACCCTTCTATACTAGCCTTAACTAGAAAGTAAAAAGGGATTAAACTCTAGGATAATTATTCTAGTGAATTGGTGTGCTCTTTGACGCGTATCAATTTTGATGTCGTTGTCGGGGATAACATATTGTGTTCTCGAACCCTGAAAACTTTTTTATAAACTTTTTCATTTTTCATGCCTTTTGAGTAACATTTTGTAAGTGTTGTCTCCTCTTTCTACTGAGTTTCCATTCTAACAGTATGATTTTTCTACACTCGATTATTATCTGTCAATATAAATGTGCATGTACTGCCCGCCACACTCTGATTCTGTGTTGCCGGTTTTTGATCTCGAGCCAGAGAGAGTGTTCCATCATTTGAATAGACAAAATAGACTTAGGATAGATGAGGAAGAGGTTGCCCGTAGGATTGAGCTGGCACTTTCCGCTCAAAGAGAGGCCATGATGATCAAGTGTGCGACTCAAGAAGCCATTTTGCAAGCTACTTACATAGCCGAATAAGAAGTTGTAGCAGTCGCTCAAAGGGAGACTGAAAGACAAAAAAACACTTAAAAGATTTTTCTACACCTATAACTGGATATGCACAACATCCTGTTGTGCCACCTACTATAACAGCCCCCCAATTTGAGATTCACACACAATGGATCACTATGCTTCAAGCTAACCCATTTTCTGAGAACAAGGATGAGAGTTTTCAAAATCACCTCCAACGCTTCACTGACCTTTTTCTTTGACCAATATCCCAGGTGTTTCTGAAGATGCCATTAGACTTAGGCATTTCAAATACTCTCTTTTAGGGCAAACCAACAGTTGGCACAATACCATGGAGACTGAAGACCACGTCACCACTTGAGAAGCTCTTCAAACCAAGTTTCTAGATAAATTCCTCCCCCTTCCCTCACCTAAAAAATTATTGGATAGATCTTTCTCTTTTCCATGGTCCCAGGAGAAACTTTAGGAGCTTGGGAAAGATTCAGGGAATTCCTACATCACTACCCCCATCATGACATATCCCAATCTCAACTCATTGAGATATTTGATCGTGGTGTTGATGATGACACCAAGAAATTCCTTGAATCCTCATTTGGAGGAAATTTTATGTTCTGAAGTCTAAAAGAAGCATGGGGAGTAGTGAAGTGTTCCTCTGAAAACCAAGCTAGATGAGGAACTAGTGGGGTCCTCCAGGTTGCTAAGGTGGAGGTAAATGTAGATATCCATACCATTGTCGAAGCCCATAAATTGATCTCTTTGAAATAGGATCACTTAGAGTCCTCATTCAATGATTATGAGAGGCAGCCCCAGCAAGTCAGAGTCATAAAATCTCTCTGTGGAATTTGCCAAGGGTATGATCATGTCACCCTCCAATGACAATACCTCTACAATAATAATAAGTAGCTTCATGTTGGCGAACAAGTGGAGGACCTTAACTCAATCCATAGTATCCTGAGATAGGCTTACAATGCAAACCAAGCCAGAAACCATCTCTGATTTCAATATGAAAACCCTTCGGGAGATGAAAACTCATCTCAACTTCCCCCTCCACAAAGACCCCCACAACCCCAAGCCAACTACCGTCCACCACCAGGCTTCCCATACAATAACAATCAAAGGAATTTTCGAAACCAAGGGAACTATAGGAGTAATATCCAAAATCATGGACCTTACCAAGGACAACAATATCAAAATCTTCATCAACCACCACCTCAACATAATGTCCCCACTCATGTACATGATGATAGGATTTCTACCTTAGAGAAAATCATAATAGCACATCAAAAGTCAATTGATACTCAGTTTTCCCATCTCTTTGCCCAAAAAAACCCCCTCCAGGTACCTGAAAGATCTAGAGGGGGTGAATAGATCTTTATGATACTTTAAAAATAATTAAACACTCAACCAAAGAAGGAGGAGGAAATAAGGAAGATACTTCGATTTAGAGTGGTTCGAACCTCTGAATCAAAGGTTTTCAGTACAATACCCAATTATTTCCAATTGGGATTTTAAAAGTGATTTATTTTATTTACCTCACAAGGATGTTACAACAAAATACAATCACCTTCCACTCAAAGTAGCCATCACCTTGAAGTAGCCTCAACCTCCTTGAAGCATCCTTCTTGAAGTAACCACAAGCAACCTTGGAGCAGCCTTCACCACCTTGAAGTAGCTCCACCACCTTGATATAGCCTTCACCTAGAAGTAGCTCCAACCTCCTTTGAAGCGACCTTCTTGAAGTAACCTCAAACAATCTTGGAACAGCCTTCACTTCCTTGAAGTAGCTCCATCACCTTGAGATAGCCTTCATGTAGAAGTAGCTTCAACCTCCTTTGAAGCAGCCTTCTTGAAGTAACCTCAAGCACACATTGGAGCAGCCTTCACTTTGTTGAAGTAGCACCAAGCAATATCCTTTCAATAGCCTCCAACCCTAGGAGTAGTCAAGGAGAACAAAGTACAATATAAAAGAAATAGATTGGAAGAAAGAAATACTTAACCAATGAAATACAACACCTTGATTCCTATATCAAATGTTTAGATATTCTTATTTAATTAAGATGGATGTTTCTATGTAGTGTCTAGGAGATAGTATCTATAGGACACAACTTTAGAGCACAAGGAAGAAGATAGCAAGTGAATCTCAGCTTTGTTGCTCTCTAAAATGGATGCTCGAGTGTAGCTTGCGTGTTTTGGGTGTCCTAAGGATTCTCCTATTAATAGGAATGGTTTGCAAGTGTTTAGGGACGTTCTAGGGAGTCTCTAGAGTGCTCTTGGTGATTAAATATCCTTTAGGTAGAAAGTAGTTGGGTTGCAACGACTAAAATGTTCATTGAATGTGAAGTTTCCAGAACTTTTCTCGATTGACAATGTTTTCGACCGCATGACTCTCAATCCAAAATATTTTCAACCGGATGACTGTCTGGGTTCAGGTGGCTATATGTCTGTTTCTCTCTTGTTTAAACCTATTACAATGGCTATATCTCGGTCCACAATATTGTCGACCGAGAAGGACTTTTTGGAAGGTTTTGCAATGCATGTGAGGTCCTATTGATGACTCATATGAAACCTATCAACCCTAAAGTCTTTGTGTGAGTGTAAGATAGGGTTTTGGGTGGATAGAGAAAATATAATGCTTTATTTACATGATATAAAAGTACTTGTACATTATATACTTGCAAGTTTTTACATTGAGTACAATCATGAAAATATTAAACATTTAAGCACATTGATCTTAAATTTGTATTGAACTTCAATTATCCACTCAGTATGATCTCCTTATTTCCTTGAACACTGAAATACTCAAGTAGCATGTTAGATCCACAAGAATGAAATGTTTGTCATCATCAAAACAAAGGGTATGCTAATGTCCAATTTGGCCAACAATCTCTCCTTTTTTGAAGATGACAAACATTCCTAAAATATCAGCAAAATATTTGAAATGAAATGAGTTTCATACCTATGATGTACCTGAGATGAATAGATTCTTTTTATCTCATAAAATGTGTTCTAATATATATATGTAACATTATATCCATCTCATAAGGCAATGTAGCACCAATTAATGTCAAGCCAAGAGATCATGAAAACTCAAGATAATATTTTACTTTATTTTGATTCATTTTATTTCTCCCCCTTTGTCATTTCAAAAAGATAATCATATGTGTAAGTCAATAAGACTCCCCCTTAATTGATTGCTCCCCCTTAATTGTTTACTTCAAAAAGAATGTCACATTTAGCCATGATTCAAAAACCTAGATTAATTTCTCAACCATTTGCAAGGGATGTTAAGACCTAAAATGATATGAGACTCCTTTAGGCTCATGGTGGGATCACTGAATTTATTTTTATATTAATTTCTCAATCATTTAGAAGGGGTGTTTAGCCCTAAAATGATATGAGATTCCTTTAGGCTCATAGTGGAATCAATAAATGTATCTCTAACCAAATATAAGGGATGTTAAGCCCAAATTGGTGTAGAGAATCCAATTAAGAGCAATATATGCACATTATATCCTAGAATTGTGTGAGCTCCCCCTTAATATCATAACAAAAGTGAGCTCAAAAATGTTAAAGTATTTCAAATCATAACCAGATTTAAAATCAACCGATCAAGTAAGACTATGGGTCAATTTTTATGATCTTTAAGCGATCTATTTTCTTGCACTATTTTGATTTAGAAATTTCTCTCATTGTAAGTATTTAACATGATGAGCAAAATATAGATTTAACATACCAATGTTGGGTGCAAGTGAATGATTTGATTTACAAATAAGTATTTTTCCTGGATTATTTTCGATCGACCATGACTTCGACTGGGGTGTCCTTGGTCAAACTCTTTGTCGGATGAGAGGCAGTTGTGCAGACTTTCAAAATCTACAGCTTATCATGATATAACATTTTCTTCTATATCATCATAATTGTCCAATAAGCTTTCTTTATTGCATTTTATTTCATGGGTTTAAGCTACATAGATATCTTCTTTTATAACTTTATCAAGAACATAATTTTTGCATTTCATTTGATGAGTTTGATGTCTGTATGAGTGCTAGAGTTAAATGGCATATTAGACCTCAAGTATTAGCCATTAATACATGATTCATATCAAAGTATATTTCTTCTCATTATATCCTAGCTTTATTTAGTTTATTTCATCATTTATTTGTCAACTCTCTTAGATAAATCCTAGTGCTTTGCTAAATGTAGAATATTCCAGGATAGAGCATTTTTGTTACTTAAGATTGAATTTGTCTCTACTATCTTTTGTTGAAGAATAGACAACATAAAATTCATATAGAACCAATAGATTTATGTTAATAAGCTCTAGTGAGTAAAGTTTTAATTTTGAAATGAGATCTTACTTTTGCTTGCTAGAATACACAAATCACAAAAGTTTGGGGAGTAATTTTCTTGTATCAACAATAATTACATGTTGGCAAATAGTGTCCTTAGAGTTTAATAGCTTTACAACAACTTTGATGTTTTCCTATCAATCATAACCATTGCCATAGCACTTATGATATAGTTTTTAGCACATTTAAAATTTGTATCAACATCATCTATGCTAATAGTTTTACCTTTGAAATTTTCTCCAAATGTGGCCAACAACTTTATCTTTTCTCCAAGTAGGGGTGTAAACAGTGCGGGTACGGTGTGGGTCTGGCCATACCCATACCTATACCCAATTTAATTCAGCGGGTCCGGTTCCAGTTTTGGACCCGCATAATAAAAATATGGACCCGTACCCGTAATAATAGCGGGTTTGCAGTGCAGGTATATGGGTAAGTAGTTCTATATAAACATCATATTTTTATGTAAAAAATTAATATTATGTTCTATATATTCTAATACAACAAGATATTGCTAATATATAAGATATAAACATACAATAGTTTTATTAAATAATGTAATATTTTTAGATTGAAGATTAGTTGAGTTAATTATTTACATATATGTAGTAATTGTCATAGTGTTTTAATTATGTATCATATCATGTAACCATTTTGATTTTATGTTTAGGTATATTACTCATGATTGTAATTAGAATAGTTAATTCTCAGTTAGATTACTAGCATTAACCTTATTACAGTTAGAGTCATATGTAATATCAAGTATCATATGAATTAGACTAGTAAAGTATATGATATAATCACAAATTATTTAAGTAGTTATTTATGTATAACGGATATGCGGCTCTACGGGTCTGGTTCCAAGCATACCCATTAGTGGACCCTCTTATATGTGGGTCTAAGGGTATGTGGATCCACATTTTTGCAGGTCTAAAAATTTAGACCCGTGATGGGTTTTTAAAGGGTCTGAATTTGCGGGTCTATAGGTCTACCTATACCCATTTACAGCCCTATCTCCAAGTGTATAAAAATCTTCTTATTTTCGGTCATATACCTTTTAGAGAAATTTTTATAGACCATCCAAACCTAAAATGTATGAAAGTTTTAGTGCGCGTAAGTGGTCCTTTTGGTTAAGATAATTATTGACAATATTTTATCATTTCAAATATTTAGAACAATCTAATATGAAGATTTCATTACAGATTTGAGTCACCTAAGTTAATTGTAGGTGAACAATTTTATTCTTAATAAACATTTCTGATAGAACTACCTTTGGTCAAAGTTTTCTCTGATCGGAAGATTTCTCGATCGAACTATTTGTCGACTGAAAATATTTTCTAGTAAAAACAATTTTGATAGAACTACCTTTGGTCTAACTTTTCTTTGACCGGAAGAGGTCTCATTTGAGCTCTTTGTCGACCAAGATGAAGTTATGTGCATTTTTAGTAAATTCTACATTTCTCATATAAACAAATCATGTTATTATTTTTGGATAACACAATTAAGCAATCAAAACATACAAGTTAAAGCTTATTTTAGTTGAGATAATACATGAATTTCAAAATGAAGTCTAGGTCAAATCTCATCTAAGTGTCTAATATTTCTAAGTTGGAGGTTTTGGAACCCAAACTAAATCCTTGTCCTTATTTTTCTTGTAATTTCATGAAAATAAGTAATGTCTAAGATGTAAATAGTAATGACAACAAATGAAATCAATTTCATTTCTCTTCTTAGCATTGTGGTAATGAGCTAGATTGTCTTTAGGTACATACATGAACTTGATCTTGGGTTTTTGTGTTTTTCTAGTTCTAGGCTTTTGGTAGGATTTCTCTTTAGGTAAATAGCCTAGACCACTTCTTCCAACTTGTCCAATAGAGTTTTTCAAGATTTTATCAAGGATATTATTACTCTTTAGACTATCAACAAGTTTTTGTAACCTATCAATTTCATCAATTTTCTTTGCAATATCTAGTTTTGTTTGATCTAAACTTGAAATCAAGGAATCTCTTTCTCTAACAATGATATCATAATTTGAATGAGAACATAGAATAGGTTGAGTATGATAATTATTTATATTAGCAAGCAATTCAACCTTTTCTTGAGAAAGAAGATTATTGTTGGTTTCTAGAGCAAGCAACTTTATATTGTAATCATTAATAGATGATTTCAAAGTATCTTTTTCAGACATAAGGCTTTCTTTTCCAAAATTAAGATCATTCAATTTAGCATATAAATCATCATTAGTTTTTGTAAGCTTCTTTAATTTCCCTTTACAATCAACGTATTTATGATGTAGTTCTTCAATACTAGTGACTAGCAATTGTTTAGATAAATCAATAAGACTTACCTCATTTTCTGGTTCATTGGTTGTTGCAATGAAACAACTTACATTGTCTTCTTTAGTCATGAGACATTCTACTTCTTCTTCTCCACTCTCTCTATCATTGCTAGAATCATCCCAAGCTGCTTTGTAGGCCTTTTCTTTCTTCTTGGAGAGGATTTATTTCCCTTCTTGACTTTAGGACACTCATTTTTTAAATGTCCCTTCTTGCCACATTCAAAGCACCTAAGAGAAGAGTAGGAAGAAACACAAGAGTTTTTGTTAGATTTAAATCTTCTATATTGCTTACCATTTACAATGAGTGTATCCTCTTCATTTTCCTCTCCACTTGTCTCATCACTTTCTTGAGTGATGACTTGTGCTTTGGTTGACGCTTTAAATGTTATGCCCTTCTTTCTTCCCTTTTGAAGCTCCAACTCCAATCTTTTTTCTTCTTCAAGAGTAACTTCATGAGCTTCTAGATTGTTGATGAGTTGCTCCATTCTCAATGTGGTGAGATCATTTGCTTCTTCAATGACCGTCACATTTGGCTTGTACTTTAGAGGCAAGGATCTAAGAATCTTGGACACTTGATCTTCCTCACTTGTATACTTACCCAAGGCACTCAAGTTCCTAACAATAGAAGAAAACCTTGCTTACATTTCACTAATAGATTCATTTGGTTGCATGTAGAATTGTTCAAACATTTTTTTATGCATATTAATCTTGGTATTGTTAACTTGAGTTGTACCTTCATGTGTAATTGAAATTTCATGCCATATTTCATAAGCAGTTTCACATGAAGATATCATATTAACCTCACTAATAGAAATAGAACAATATAATATGCTTACCTCTTTTGCATATAATTGAACTTGCCTTACTGTATCGAGATTCCATGTTGCATATTCAGTAGTAGGAAGTGCATAAGGTAAAGATACCATCCTCCAAAGATCTAGGTTGATCCCTTGGAAGTAGAATTACATTCTTCTTTTCCAATAGGTGTAGTTTCTTCCATCAAAGGGTGGTGGCCAGCTCACGTAAGTTCCTTCAAGGTTGAGGTTGTGAAGCAAGTTGTCCCCCATTTTTCAAGACTTGTTCGAGCTCCTTGAAGACCTTCTCTGATACCAATTGAAAGATCTAGAGGGGGTGAATAGATCTTTTTGATACACTAAAAATAATTAAACACTCAACCAAAGAAGGAGTAGGAAACAAGGAAGACACTTTGATATAGAGTGGTTCCAACCATTGAATAAATGGTTGTCAGTCCACTATCCAATTGTTTCCAATTGGGATTTTGAAAGGATTTATTTTATTTACCTCACAAGGATGTTACATCAAAATACAATCACCTTCCAATCAAAGTAGCCTTCACCTTGAAGTAGCCTCAACCTCCTTGAATCATCCTTCTTAAAGTAACCTCAAGAAACCTTGCAGCAGCCTTCACCACCTTGAAATAGCTCCACCACCTTGAGATATCCTTCACCTAGAAGTATCTCCAACCTTCTTTGAAGCAGCCTTCTTGAAGTAACCTCAAGCAATCTTGGAGCAGCCTTCACTTCCTTGAAGTAGCTCCATCACCTTGAGATAGACTTCATGTAGAAGTAGCTCCAACCTCCTTTGAAGTTGCCTTCTTAAAGTAACCTCAAGAACACCTTGGAGAAGCCTTCACATTATTGAAGTAGCACCAAGCAACCTCCTTTCAAAAGCCTCCAACCCTAGGAGTAGTCAAGGAGAACAAAGTATAATATAAAAGAGATATTTGGAAGAAAGAAATACTTAACCAATGAAGTACAACGCCTTGATTCCTATATCAAGTGTTTAGATCTCCTTATCCACTTAAGATGGACGTTTCTATGTGGTGGATAGGAGATAGTAGCTATAGGACACAACTTTAGAGCACAAGGAAGAAGATAGTAAGTGAATCTCAACTTTTTTGCTCTCTAGAATGGATGCTCAAGTGTAGCTTGTGTGTTTTGGATGTCCTAAGGCTTCTCCTATTTATAGGAATGCTTTGCAAGTGTTTAGGGACGTTCTAGGGAGTCTCTAGTGTGTTCTTAGTGCTTAACTAGTTGTTAGGTAGAAAGTAGTTGGGTTGCAACGGCTAAAATGTTCATTAGATGTGAAGTTTCCATAACACTGAAATACTCAAGTAGCACGTTAGATCCACAAAAATAAAATGTTTGTCATCATCAAAACAAATATATTCTAATGTCCAGTTTAACCAACAATCTTCCCCCTTTTTGAAGATGACAAAGAGTCATAAAATATAAGCAAAATATCTAAAATGAAATGAGTTGCATACATGTGATGTACCTGAGATGAATAGGCTATTTTGATCTCATAAATGTGTGTGAATATACCTAAATATATATGGAACATGATATCCATCTCTTCAGGAAATGTAGCACCAATTAATGTCAAGCCAAGAGATCATGAAAACTCAAGATAATATTTTATTTTATTTTGCTTCATTTTATTTCTCCCCCTTTGTCATTTCAAAAAGAAAATCATATGTGTAAGTCAATAAGACTCCCCCTTAATTGATTACTCCCCCATACTTGTTTACTTCAAAAAGAATTTCAAATTTAGCCACAATTCAAAAACCAAGATTAATTTCTCAACCATTTGCAAGGGATGTTAAGAGCTGAAATGATATGAGACTCCTTTAGGCTCATTGTGGGATCAATAAATGTATGTTTATATTAATTTATCAACCATTTAAAAAGGATGTTAAGCCCTAAAATGATATGAGATTCATTTAGGCTCATAGTGGAATCAATAAATGTATCTCTAACCAAATATAAGGGATATTAAGCCCAAATTGGTGTAGAGAATCCAACTAAGAGCAAGATATGCACATTATATCCTAGAATTGTGTGAGCTAGCCCTTAATATCATAACAAAAGTGTGCTCAAAAATGTTAAAGTATTTCAAATCATAACCATCTTTAAAATCAATTGATCAAGTAAGACTATGAGTCAATTTTTATGATCTTTAACCAATCTTGTTTCTGGCACTATTTTGATTTGATTTAGAAATTTCTCTCATTGAAAGTATATAACATGATGATCAAAATATAGATTTAACATACTAATGTTGGGTGCAAGTGAATGATTTGATTAACAAATAAGAATTTTTGTCAGGTTTATTTTTGGTCGACCATGACTTCGACTGGGGTGTCCCTCATTCGAAATCTTTGTCGGTGGAGAGGTAGTTGTGCAGATTTTCAAAATATGCAGCTTATCATGATATAAAATTTTCTTCTATATTATCATAATTGTCTAATAATATTTATTTATTGTGTTTCAATTCATGGGTTTAAGCTACATAGATATCTTCTTTTATAATTTTATCAAGAACACAATTTTTAAATTTCATTTGATGAGTTTGATGTCCTTATGAGTAGCTAGACTTAAATGACATATTAGACGTCAAGTCTTATCCATTAATACATGATTCATATCAAAGTAAATTTCTTCTCATTATATCCTAGATTTATTTAGTTTATTTCATCATTTATTTGTCAACTCTCTTAGATAAATCCTAGTGCTTTGCTAGATGTTGAATATTCCAAGATAGAGCCTTTTTGTTACTTAACATTGAATTTGTATCTACAATCTTTTGTTGAAGAATAGACAACATCAAATTCATATAGAATCAATATATTTGTGTGAATAAGTTCTAGAGAGTAAAGTTTTAATTTTGAAATGAGATCTTACTTTTGCCTGCTAGAATACACAAATCACAAAAGTTTGGGTAGCAATTTTCTTGTATCAACAATAATTCCTTGTTTGCAGATAGTGTCCATAGAGTTTAATGGGTTTACAACAAATTTGATGTTTTCCTTTCAATCATTACCATTGTCATAGAACTTATGATATAGTTCATAGCACATTAAAAATTTGTATCAACATCATCTATGCTAATAGTTTTACCTTTGAAATTTTCTCCAAATGTGGCCAATAAATTTAACTTTTCTCCTAGTGTATGAAAATCTTCTTGTTTTCGGTCATATACCTTTTAGAGAAATTTTCATAGACCATCCAAACCTACAAAGTATGAAAGTTTTGGTCCCCTTATATTGGTCCTTTTGGTTAGGATAATTATTGGCAATATTTTATCATTTAAAATATTTAGAACAATCTAATATGAAGAGTTCATTACAGATTTGAGTCACATAAGTTAATTGCAAGTGAATGATTTTATTCTTAATAAATAGTTTTAATAGAACTACATTTGGTTGAACTTTTCTTCGACTGGAAGATTTCTCGGTCGAACTATTTGTCAACCAAAAAGATTTGCCAGTAAAAATAATTTTGACAGAACTACCTTTGGTCTAACTTTTCTTAGATTGGAAGAGGTCTCGGAGCTCTTTGTTGACCAAGATGAAGTTATGTGCATTTTTAGTAAATTCAACATTTGTAATATAAAAAAAAAATCATGCTATTATTTTTAGTTAACACAATTAAGCAATAAAAACATACAAGTTAAACCTTATTTTAGTTGAGACAAGACATGAATTTCAAAATGAAGTCTAGGTCAAATCTCAACAAAGTGTCCAACATTTCTAAGTTGGAGGTTTTGGAACCCAAACTAAATCCTTGTCCTTATGTTTCTTGTAATTGCATGAAAATGAGTAATGTCCAAGACATAAATAGTAATGACCACAAATAAAATCAATTTCATTTCTCTTCTTAGCATTGTGGTCATGAGCTAGATTATATTTAGGTACATACATGAACTTTGTCTTGGGTTTTTGTGTTTTTTGAGTTCTAGGCTTTTGGCAAGATTTCACTTTAGGTACATAGCATGTACCTCTTCTTCCAACTTGTCCAACATAATTTTTCAAGATTTTATCAAGAATATTGTTACTCTTTAGACTATCAACATGTTTTTGTAACTTAGCAATTTCATCAATTTTCTTTGCAATATCTAGTTTTTCTTGATCTAAACTTGAAAGCAAGGAATATCTTTCTCTAACAATGATATCATAATTTTAATGAGAACATAGAACAGGTTGATTTTGATAATTATTTATCTTAGCAAGCAATTCAACCTATTCTTGAGAAAGAAGATTATAGTTGGCTTCTAGAGTAAGCAACTTGATATTGTAATAATAAATAGATGATTTCAAAGTAACTTTTTTATACATAAGGCTTTCTTTTTCAAAAGTAAGAGCATTCAATTCAGCATACAAATCATCATTAGTTTTTGTAAGCTTCTTTAATTTCCTTTTACGATCAACGTATTTATCATGTAGTTCTTCAATACTAGTGAATAGCTCTTCTTTAGATAAATCAAGAAGATTTACCTCATTTTATTCTTCATTATTTGTTGCAATGAAACAACTTACCTTGTCTTCTTTAGTCATGAGACATTCTACTTCTTCTTCCCCACTCTCGTTATCGTCGCTTAAATCATCCCAAGTTGCTTTGTAGGCCTTTTCTTTCTTCTTGAGAAAGGATATCTTTTCCTTCTTGACTTTATGACACTCATTTTTTAAATGTCCCTTCTTGCCACATTCAAAGCACCTAAGGGAGGAGGAAGAGGAAACATGAGAGTTTTTGTTAGATTTAGATCTTCTATATTGCTTACCATTTACAATGAGTGTATCCTCTTCATTTTCCTCTCCACTTGTCTCGTCACTTTCTTGAGTGATGACTTGTGCTTTGGTTGATTCTTTAAATGCTAATTCCTTCTTTCTTCCCTTTTGAAGCTCCAGCTCCAATCTTTGTTCTTCTTCAAGAGTAACTTTATGAGATTCTAGATTGTCGATGAGTTGCTCCATTCTACTTGTGGTGAGATCATTTGCTTCTTCAATGGTCATCACCTTTGGCTTGTACTTTAGAGGCAAGCATCTAAGAATTTTGGACACTTGATCTTCCTCACTTGTATATGTACCCAAGGCATTCAAGTTGTTAACAATAGAAGAAAGCCTTGCATACATTTCACTAATAAACTCATTAGGTTGCATGCAGAATTGTTCAAACTTTTTTTAAGCATATTAATCTTGGTATTTTTAACTTGAGTTGTACCTTCATGTTTAATTGAAATTTTATGCCATATTTCATAATCAGTTTCACATGAAGATATCCTATTAAACTCACTAATAGAAATAGAACAATATAATATGCTTACTGCTTTTGCATATAATTGAACTTGCCTTACTATATCGGGATTGCATGTTGCATATTTAGTAGTAGAAAGTGCATAAGTAAAGATACCATCCTCCAAAGCTCTAGGATGATCCCTTGGAAGTAGAATTGTATTCTTCTTTTCCAATAGGTGTAGTTGCTTCCATCAAAGGGTGGTGATTGGCTCACATAAGTTCCTTCAAGGTTGAGGTTGTGAAGCAAGTTGTCCCCCATTTTTCAAGACCTGTTAGGACTCCTTGAAGACCTGCTCTGATACCAATTGAAAGATCTAGAGGGGGTGAATATATTTTTTTGATATTTTAAAAATAAATAAACACTCAACCAAAGGATGAGGAAACAAGGAAGACACTTTTATTTAGAGTGGTTCCAACCTTTGAATCAAAGGTTGTCAGTCCACTACCCAATTGTTTCCAATTAGGATTTTGAAAGTGATTTATTTTATTTACCTCGCAAGGATGTTACAACAAAATACAATCACCTTCCACTCGAAGTAGCCTTCACCTTGAAGTGGCCTCAACCTCTTTAAAGCATCCTTCTTGAAGTAACCTCAAGCAACCTTGGAGCAAGCTTCATCACCTTGAAATAGATCCACCACCTTGATATAGCCTTCACCTAGAAGTATCTCCAACCTCCTTTGAAGTATCCTTCTTGAAGTAACCTAAAGCAATCTTAGAGCAGCCTTCACTTCCTTGAAGTAGCTCCACCACCTTGAGATAGCCTTCACGTAGAAGTAGCTCCAACCTCCTTTGAAGCAGCCTTCTTGAAGTAACCTCAAGCACACCTTGGATAAGCCTTCACTTTGTTGAAGTAGCACCAAGAAACCTCCTTTCAATAGTCTCCAACCCAACGAGTAGTCAAGGAGAACAAAGTACAATATAAAAGTAATAGATTGGAAGAAAGAAAAACTTAACTAATGAAGTACAGTGCCTTGATTCCTATATCAAGTGTTTAGATCTCCTTATACACTTAAGATTGATGTTCCTATGTGGTAGCTAGGAGATAGTAGATATAGGACACAACTTTAGAGCAGAAGGAAGAAGAGAGCAAGTGAATCTCAGCTTTGTTGCTCTCTATAATAGATGCTCCAATGTAGCTTGTGTGTTTTGGGTGTCCTATGGCTTCTCCTGTTTATAGGAATGGTTTTCAAATGTTTAGAGATGTTCTATGGAGTCTCTAGAGTGTTATTAGTGCTTAACTAGTCGTTAGATACAAAGTAGTTGGGTTGCAATGGATAAAATGTTCATTAAATGTGAAGTTTTCATAATTTTTCTCGATTGACAATATTTTTGACCGGATGACTCTCGATCCACAATATTGTCGATCGGATGATTGTCTGGGATCATCTGGCTATATTTCTATTTCTGTCTTGTTTAAACCTATTACAACGGCTATATCTCGGTCCACAATATTGTCAACCGAGAAGGACTTTTTGCAAGGTTTTGCCATGTATGTGAGGTCCTATTGATGAAACATATGAAACATATCAACTCAAAAGTCTTCGTGTGAGTATAAGATAGGGTTTTGAGTGGATGGGGAAAATATAACACTTGATTTACATGATATCTAAGTACTTGTACATTATATACTTGTGCAAGTTTATACATTGAGTACAATCATGAAAATATTAAACATTTAAGCGCATTGATCTTCAATTTGTATTGATCTTCAATTATCCACTTAGTATGATCTCCTTATTTCCTTGAACACTGAAATACTCAAGTAGCGTGCTAGACCCACAAGAATGAAATTTTTGTCATTATCAAAACAAAGGGTTTGCTAATTTCCAATTTAGCCAACAATCTCCCCTTTTTGAAGATGACAAACATTCCTAAAATATAAGCTAAATATTTGAAATGAAATGAGTTTCATACATATGATGTACCTAAGTTGAATATATTCTTTTGATCTCATAAAATATGTGCTAATATACCTAAAGAGATATGGAACATGATATCCATCTCTTAAGGCAATGTAGCACCAATTAATGTCAAGCCAAAAGATCATGAAAGTTCAACATAATATTTTACTTTATTTTGCTTCATTTTATTCCCCCCCCCCTTTGTCATTTCAAAAAGATAATCATGTGTAAGTCAATAAGACTCCCCTTTAATTTTTTACTTCAAAAAGAATGTCAAATTTAGCCACAATTCAAAAACCAATATTAATTTCTCAACCATTTGCAAGGGATGTTAAGACTTGAAATGATATGAGACTCCTTTAGGCTCATGGTGGGATCAATCAATGTATTTTTGTATTAATTTCTCAACCATTTACAAGGGATGTTAAGGTCTGAAATGATATGAGATTCCTTTAGGCTCATAGTGGAATCAATACATGTATCTCTAACAAAATATAAGGGATGTTAAGCCCAAATTGGTGTTAAGAGCAAGATATGCATATTATATCCTAGAATTGTGTGTGCTCCCCCTTAATATCATAACAAAAGTGAGCTCAAAATGTTAAAGTATTTCAAATCATAACCAACTCTAAAATCAATTGATCAAGTAAGACTATGAGTTAATTTTTATGATCTTTAAGAAATCCTATTTCTTGCACTATTTTGATTTATAAATTTCTCTCATTGTAAGTATTTAACATGATGAGAAAATTACATATTTAACATACCAATCTTGGGTGCAAGTGAATGATTTGATTTACAAATAAGCATTTCTATCAGGCTTATTTTTGGTCAACCATGACTTTGACCTGGGTGTCCCTCGGTCGAACTCTTTGTCTGCCGAGAGGCGATTTTACAAACTTTCAAAATCTACAGCTTATCATTATATATAACATTTTCTTCTATATTATCATAATTGTCCAATAAGCTTTCTTTATTGTGTTTCAATTCATGGTTTTAAGCTACATAGATATAATCTTTTATAATTTTATCAAGAACACAATTTTTACATTTCATTTGATGAGTTTTATGTTCTTATGAGTAGCTAGAGTTAAATGGCATATTGGACCTCAAGTCTTAGCCACTAATACATGATTCATATCAAAGTATATTTATTCTCATTATATCCTAGCTTTATTTAGTTTATTTCATCATTTATTTGTCGATTCTCTTAGATAAATCCTAGTGCTTTGCTAGATGTTGAATATTCAAGGATAGAAACTTTTAGATACTTAAGATTGAATTTGTCTCTACTATCTTTTATTAAAGAATAGACAACATAAATTTCATATAGAACCAATATATTTATGTGAATAAGTTCTAGTGAGCAAAGTTCTAATTTTGAAATGAGATCTTACTTTTACTTGCTAGAATACAAAAAATCACAAAAGTTTGGGTAGCAATTTCTTGTATAAACAATGATTCCTTGTTTGCAAATAGTGTCCATAGAGTTTAATAGGTTTATAACACCTTTGATGTTTTCCTATCAATCATAACCATTGTCATAGTACTTATGATGTAGTTCTTAGCACATTAAAAAACTATATCAACATCATCTATGCTAATAGTTTTACCTTTGACATTTTCTCCAAATGTGGCCAATAATTTGACCTTCTCTAAGTGTATGAAAATCTTCTTGTTTTTGGTCATATACCTTTTAGAGAAATTTCCATAGACCATCCAAACATGCAAAGTATGAAAGTTTTGGTCCCCGTATAGTGGTCTTTTTGGTTAGGATAATTATTGACAATATTTTATCATTTCAAATATATAGAACAATCTAATATGAAGAGTTCATTACAGATATTTGTCACCTAAGTTAATTGCAAATGAACGATTTTATTCTTAATAAATAGTTCTAATAGAACTACCTTCGGTCGAACTTTTCTTTGACTGGAAGATTTCTTGGTGGAATTATTTTTCGACCGAAAAGATTGCCCAGTAAAAATAATTTTTCCAGAACTACCTTCGGTCTAACTTTTCTTTGATCAAAAAAGGTCTCAGTTGAGTTCTTTGTCAACCTTGATGAAGTTTTGTGCATTTTCATAAAATTCAACATTTCTAATATAAACAAATCATACTATTATTTTTGGGTAACACATTTAAGCAATCAAAACATACAAGTTAAAGCTTATTTTAGTTGAGATAAGACATATGAATTTCAAAATGAAGTCTAGGTCAAATCTCAACTGTGTCCAACATTTCTGAGTTGGAGGTTTTGGAACCCAAACTAAATCCTTGTCCTTATTTTTCTTACAATTGGATGAAAGTGAGTAATGTCTAAGACGTAAACAGTTATGATAACAAATGAAATCAATTTCATTTCTATTCTTAGCATTGTGGTCATGAGCTAGATTGTCTTTAGGTATATACATGATCTTGGTCTTGGGTTTTTGTGTTTTTCTAGTTCTAGGCTTTTGGTAGGATTTCTCTTTATGTACATAGCCTAGACCTCTTCTTCCAACTTGTCCAACAAAGTTTTTTAATATTTTATCAAGAATATTATTACTCTTTAGACTATCAACATGTTTTCGTAACTTAGAAATTTCATCAATTTTCTTTGCAATATCTAGTTTTCCTTGATCTAAACTTGAAAGCAAGGAATATCTTTCTTTAACAATGATATCATAATTTTAATGAGAACATGGAACATGTTGAGTTTGATAATTATTTATCTTATCAAGCAATTCAACCTTTTCTTGAGAAAGAAGATTATTGTTGGTTTCTAGAGCAAGCAACTTGATATTATAATCATTAATAGATGATTTCAAAGTATCTTCTTCAGACATAAGGCTCTCTTTTTCAAAATTAAGATCATTCATTTTAGTATACAAGTCATCATTATTTTTTGTAAGGTTCTTTAATTTCCTTTTACAATCAAGTTATTTATCATGTAGTTCTTCAATACTAGTGACTAGCTATTCTTTAGATAAATCAAGAAGACTTACCTCATT
Source organism: Alisma plantago-aquatica (assembly GCA_963693085.1). Lineage (NCBI taxonomy): Eukaryota > Viridiplantae > Streptophyta > Magnoliopsida > Alismatales > Alismataceae > Alisma > Alisma plantago-aquatica. The sequence goes on along the minus strand of OY856411.1, from coordinate 299,823,139 downwards.
TTCTTCTTCATTGGTTGTTGCAATGAAACAACTTACCTTGTCTTCTTTAGTCATGAGACATTCTACTTCTTGTTCTCCACTCTCGCTATTGTCCCTTAAATCATCCCAAGCTACTTTGTAGGCCTTTTATTTCTTCTTGAGAGAGGATTTCTTTCCCTTCTTGACTTTAGGACACTCATTTTTTTAATCTCCCTTCTTGCCACATTCAATGAACCTAAGGGAAGAGGAGGAAGAAACATGAGAGTTTTTGTTAGATTTAAATCTTATATATTTCTTACCATTTACAATGAGTGTATCCTCTTCATTTTCCTCTCCACTTGTCTCATTGAGTGATGACTTGTGCTTTAGTTGACGCTTTAAATGCTACGTTCTTCTTTCTTCTCTTTTGAATCTTCAACTCCAATATTTGTTCTTCTTCAAGAGTAACTTCATGAGCTTATATATTGTTGATGAGTTTCTTCATTCTCAATGTGGTGAGATCATTTCTTATTCAATGGTCGTCACCTTTGGCTTGTACTTTGCAGGCAAGGATCTAAGAATCTTGGATACTTGATCTTCCTTACTTGTATACACTTACCCAAGGCACTCAAGCTTATAACAATAGAGGAAAACCTTGCATACATTTCACTAATAGACTCATTAGGTTGCATGTGGAATTGTTCAAACTTTTGTTTAAGCATATTAATCTTTGTATTCTTAACTTGAGTTGTACCTTCATGTGTAATTGAAATTTTATGCCATATTTCATATGCAGTTTCACATGAAGATATCCTATTAAACTCACTAACATAAATAGAACAATATAATATTCCTACCACTTTTGCATTTAATTGAACTTGCTTTATTGTATTGGGATTCCATGTTTCATATTCAGTAGTAGGAAGTGCATAAGGTAAAGATAGAATCCTCCAAAGCTCTAGGATGATCCCCTGGAAGTAGAATTGCATTCTTCTTTTCTAATAGGTGCAGTTGTTGGTATGTATGCCCAGAGAGCCAACCATATGACGATTCCAAGGGCATAACATATAAATGATTTGATTAATAACAAAGGCAAGCTTCCAATTTATTTTATATATTCAGTTATGAGATAATGAATAACATAATAAATGTCTAGAGAATATTATTACTTGATGATGTATGTCTTCAAGTATTAGACTTGGAAGAAATGAGATCATACATATGTTAAGAGTACATATACATATTCTCATTATGTCCCTGATCGGTTGTCAATGTGGAAGGTTGATAGACAACAATGACACATAAGATCAGAGTGTGAGTTGGTTGATGACTGAATCTCATTGGTCGTCATATGGCCATATCAAACCAAGCACATAGATACATGTTAGAGAATAGTGTATCAGACAGACCCACTGTGAAACTGACACATGGAATCCATCATCATGGAAGTCACAGTCAGCTCTCACAGTGATGGTGGTGCTTGTGGTTCTTAGACTTGAAATCACTGCACTCATCACATGTCGTTGGGTACACTTTGACATCATCAAATGCACTCCTGAAACATGGGTTGTTATAACGGTGATGATTGGGTGACTGGTACATGGGGATTGACTATGAGTGATAGATATGGAATTTGTCCCTCTAACAGGAGTATGATATCCAAGGCCTCTTGATTAGCGAGACTGAGAAAAGTATGGCCATACGCATGTGAGTCAATATGTGGTATTGAGCTTACATATATCTCATGCAGTCTTCTTTAGTTCAAGGAAAAAGATTGAATAATAATGAGGATGACTACTCCATGCCTCTAGTTCAATCTAGATATTAGTGACAAAGGAACTATACAAACACTGTAACACCATACACAGATTGTAGGTTGAAGTTGCTCCCCAATTTTTCACTCACTTGGGTAGCAATGATGTGCGACTAGGCACAACTCTTTGCTTGTGATGTCATAAGCTAGTTATGGACATTCACTGCCAATGTGATATGGGACCTATAGGGTCATACACGTAGGAACTCATCTAGAAGAGGAGTTTGATCTTGAATGATAATTGAATTAAGTACTAAAGTGTTTAGGTACTCAATTCACACAATAGATCGACAGATAGGCTGACTGAATTGCCAAACGACCATCTCACTGGGTGAGACGACTGTTTGGGCAGCCAAACGGGTGTCTCAAGTGTTGAGATGGCCGTTTGGGTTGTCAGTCAGATCATAAATTGAATTGGCTTAGTTCTGCCCTATGAACCGACCGGTTCAAGCTGTTGAACCGATAGGCTTGACTCAAACTCACCAGACAGCCGTCTGGGTGAGTGAGATGGGCATCTCGCTTGTATGAGATGGCCCGATTGGGACAAACGAAGGTTCTGGAGTTTTTCCAAACTCATTTCAATTGCACATACTTGGGGTGCACGTAAACTAATGTATGACATTAATTAGGAAACAATTTACCAATTCATATCTGACTGGGAAAGTGCAAAACGACCATCTCGCATCCTAGATGACCATTTCTTTTAGAAAAATGACCGTCTTGCATGCAAGATGACCGTCTCGCTGGGAGAGACGACCGTTTCATCGCACGCATATTGTGAAACTTCCGGAATTATTGCAAAAATTCAAGATCTTTTCATCTTTTCCACTCCCACTTTAATCCCACATTAGTCAGGGATTGGGAACCCTGAACCTAACCCCTCCTATATATAGAGGGGTACTATGGGCTTCCCAGAGCACAAATACTACACAGACAATTGAGAATCAGTTGCTCTGACAATTGTTGTCTTCTTTGGTTGTGGCAACCACGAGAGCCCAGGAAAGTCCTACTCGATTAGGGAGGGATAGCCATGGGAGAGAAACAATTAAGGATCGTTGTTGTGGGAGAGCATGTTGGTGACTAGTACACCAACAGGAGGGACAACTCCTTCCTATCCATTCATGTAGGATGATGGGAGTTCTAGTTGGTCTGTGTGGACTAATCTAGAGGCAGGAGTCTGTTGGCTACTGCTAGGAGGGCAATGTCAACTCACAGTCTATGGTGAGATATGAGGAGCTACTGCAGCAGTTGTCTGAGCTTGATGTCTATGGAGGAGCAATCATACGAGTCAGAGTGTGACTAGGAGTTGCACAACCACTGTCTAAGATAGAGTGTGCATCTACATCAATGAGGATTGTCATTGAACTTGCTCCAGGACCAGGTATATCTTCGTGAAACCATCCTTCACATTGCATAGTTATTGATTCGATCTGTTGGATAATGGGAAATATGTCAGTACTTTTTTTTGTTTGTGCTGCCTATCTGATTCTATATTTCCCTATAGTAGTTGCTTCCATCAAAGGGTGGTGTTCATCTCATGTAAGTTCCTTCAAGGTTGAGGTTTTGAAGCAAGTTGTCCCCTATTTTTCAAGACTTGTTAGGGCTGCTTGAAGACCCTATTGACCAAGAAGTACCACACTGATGAGCATGAGATGGTAATGCTTGCTAGGACCACCTCTGATATTATCCAAAGCAAGATGCTTGAAAAGAAGAAAGATATTGGTTCCTTTGGGATTGGGTGCTACCTAGGTGATAACGCTTGCAGGAAGGGTCTTGTAGATTTGGGAGCTAGTATTTCTATCATGCCCTATAGTCTTTGCAAGATGTTAGGCTTTGTTGACATGCTTCCTATAGCCATGAGGCTAGAATCATCTTCTTATACCTAGAAAACAAACCCTAAAGTTTAGGGTATTTGAAAGTAGGCGCGGACCAAGCCTCCAAGAAGAGGTCTATCCCCTTGATTGTATTGAGAAGATGCAACTGTTGAGATGAGAATGGGAACTAGTTGAGGATCCCCTCCAAAATTCTCTTATGACCCCTATTTATTGTGGATTTGATGATGAGAAATTGGAGAAATATAGACATCATATCGACACCTTTGAGGAGATCCATGATGAAGAGTTTGAGGATCTCAAAATGGTCTCTTTTGTAGATGCAAAACCTAAACCCCCCAAAGCACCCGACATGAAACCCCTCCCTGAAGGTCTTAAGTATGTCTTCCTTGATGATCAAGAACTTTATGCTATTATCATTAACTCTCATCTCACCTATGAATAGGAAACCAAGTTCATGAGTGATCTTAGGAAGAGGAAATCTACCTTAGGATACAAAATGGCTTATTTGACATGAATAGATCAAGCCATTTGCATGCATGAAATTCCTATGGTAGAAGAGTACAAACCTTCTAGAGACCCTCAAAGGAAACTAAATCCTAACATGAAAGAGGTTGTGCGTCTAGAGGTTATCAAGCTTTTGATTTTAGAAATCATCTACCCCATCTTCGACTCTCCCTGGGTTAGTCATGTCCAGGTCGTCCCCAATAAAGAGGGCACCACTGTCGTGAAAAATGACATTGATGATCTTATTTCCACTCGTACTATCACAGGGTGGAGGATGTGTATTGACTATAGAAAATTGAATAAGGCCACTAGGAAAGATCATCTCCCCCTTCCCTTTCTGGATCAAGTACTAGAGTGCCTCACCCGTCAACAATATTTCTGTTATATTGATGGCTATTCATATTTCTATCAGATTCCCATTCATTCGGATGACCAAGAGAAAATGACTGTTATTTTCCCATTTGGCACTTATGCTTTTAGGAGAATGCCATTTGGGTTGTGCAATGCTCTGGTCACTTTTCAACGATGCATATCCGCTATCTTTTTTGGATTGACCGAGACCATTATGGAGGTGTTTATGGATGATTTCTCCATCTATGGAGATAGTTTTGACTCTTGCCTCCATCATTTATCTCTTGTTTTGGAAAAACGTGAGGAAGCACAATTGATCCTCAATTGGGAAAAGTGTCAATTTATGGTGATTGAAGGGATTGTCTTAGGCCATAGGGTGAGAAACCATGGCATTGAAGCTGATAGAGCCAAGATTGAGGTCATCTCAAAACTACCACCCCCTTCTTCTGTCAATGTTTGTGCCTTCCTTAGGAATGCGGGTTTTTAATGGTGTTTTATCCGTGACTTTTCTAAGATCATCAAACCTTTGACCAAACTCCTCAAAAAGACACCTCTTTAATTGTGTTTGATAAAGATTGCATGGCCGATTTTCTTTATTTGAAAGATGCCCTCATTTCTACTCCCATCATTAGGGCCCCTGAATGGTGTTTTCCTTTTGAGTTAATGGGTGACACAAGTGATTACGTTGTTGGTGCTATTCTTAGACAACGTGTTGATAAAAAGTACCATGTAATTTATTATTCATCCAAAACTCTTGATGATGCCCAGTGGAACTACACAATTATGGAAAGGGAAATGCTTGCCATAGTATATGCCTTTGACAAATTATGCTCATATTTGGTAGGGTCCAAAGACATTGTTTACATGGACTATGCGGCCATTAGATACTTCATGAATAAAAAGGATGTCAAACCCCACCTTCTTTGTTGGGTCCTTTTACTTCAGGCATTTACCCTAGAAATCCTAGACAAAAAGGGATGCAAGAATGTTGTTGTTTACCATCTTAGTCGCCTTGATTTTTTCGATGATGACGGCATCTCCATAAATGTAACATCCCTGACCTGGGTTATTCTTTAACCCTAGATGTTTTGTTTAATAAGGTTAAATATATGATTGCTTTTATCTTTTGAAAAGTAATTAAGGCTCAAGAGGAACTTATGTTTCATTTTAGTCCTTTTTGAATAATGTTGAAATAAATGTTTTGTTTGTTTTGGACTAAAGTGAAAATTACCCAAGTTGAGGGGTTAACTTTCAAATGTTACATGTTAAAATGTTCCTAAAGTGTATAAGCATCATAAGAATGAAAATGACGCAGAGTTATGGCTACCACAAGCCTGAGCACCAAGAAAGAGCTTTTTGAGTAATGTTTGTGCATTAAAATCTAGTTTTGGTGTAATGTGCAATTTACCCAAAACCTAGGGTTCAATATGCAAAATACCACCTCTAGAGAGTCCCTCATTTTTCTTGGCATCATGTAGAGAAAATAAAATGAGAGGGGCGTCTCATTTGAATCTCTTTGGAGGAGAGAGAATCTTGATATTAAAATAATCAAGATTTAAGCATAATTGAAACCCTAATTCAATTTAATGCAAAAATAAATATATTAATGGAAGTGCCCTTCAACCAAAAATGAGATGGTTGAATTTGCATAAGTGTGAACGTCCTTGTGCCTTGCAAAGGCCACGAAATATCTAAAGTGAGTGGAGAGCCCACTCACATTAGTTAACTAAAAAGTAATATCCACTCAATTTTGGATATTATTATTATATTGATTAAGGTGCTTAATTCGTTTTCTTTTAATTCATGGATAATGAAGAGGAATTACAATGTGGGAGAGATGGCTTCGTATTCAAGGGATGGAGGGGAATATGTGGCACCAATTTTGGGAGTTGAAGGAATTAATTATCACTTTCTCTCTCGTTGAAATTTCCTTATAAACATCCCATTTTCAACCCACATGAAAGGCTTTTTCGATCCCTTTTTCTTTCCTTGCTTTGACTGTACACAAAGGAGCTTAGGAGAAACAGGAGGACGTGCCCCAACCTGTAGGTAAGCTCCATAGTCATCTTCAACCTTGATTTCATGGTGGAAATCGAAATTCAATGTTGAATTTCTTCTTTTCTTCATTCAATCTTCAACCTTAGCCATTCATTTCACTCAAAGACTTGAGAACGGGCCTTGGACAGTTGAGAGAGCTTCATTCACCATTGAAGACGTGGATCTTGAAGCTTGGATTCAATTTTAAAGGTGGGTTATATAACTTGAACTCTTAAATGTCATTATTGCTTGCAATTTATTCACTATGTGTTGAACCTTTCTTCTTTCTCGATTTCCTTTTGATTAATTGTTGAAATCACCATAAGAATCACAACTAATTTTGAAGGTTTAAAGCTTGAAGATGATGATGTCATATTAATCACACACCTCAACAAAGTAAGGGGAAAATGGTTTTCAAAACTGATTGAGCTAATTCAGTTTCAAAACTGAATGAGTTGATTCGGTTTCAAGATCGAATGGGCAATAGGACGCAAGACTGAATGGGCAATTGAACCCAAGACCGAATGGGCAATTGAACCCAAGAACAAATGGGAAATTGGACCCAAGATCGAATGGGTAATTTACTTCAAACTGAATGGGTAATTTAGTAAAAGACCGATTGGGTAATTAACTACAAGATCGAATGGGTAATTGAGTTTAAAACTGAATGGGTAATGGATCTCAAGACATAATGGATAAATTGAACTTCAAAACCATATGGGGTTAATTTCTAATGTGATTTATTAAGATCCAATGACTCAAATTGATTTTATTATAATTAATTCTAGAATGAATGATCCATGGATTGTAAACCCTAATCGATTGATTGAAGAAATCCTAATTGAATTAGATCATTTTCTTTGTTGATGGTCCAAACAGTCTCAAGACCGTTTGGAGGCAAATGGTCTCAAGACCGTTTGGAGTTCAAGGGATATGATAGATGATTGGAGATCTAAGGGATGTAATTGGATGTACTCTCAATGGTTCAATTGATGATCGATTCAATAAAGCAAACCCTAAAATCAATTGATTGATTGGAGGAAACCCTAATTGGTCTAATCGGTTTCAAGATGGTTTGGACCAAACGGTCTTGAGACCGTTTGAGTCCAAATGGTCTCAAGACCATTTGGGATCAAACGGTCTTCAGACCATTTAGAGGGAAAACGGTCTCAAATCGTTTGATGATTCAATTGGTTTCAATGAATAGTTGCTAATTCGGTTTCAAAACCGATTGGTATTATTTATATTTTATTCAAACAGTCTCAAACCATTTAGGGACTTTGAAATCAAGACTGTTTGATGGTCTAATGGTCTTAAGACCGATTGAAGGTGTGGTTCAGGACCGTTTAAAGATCAAAGAATATCAAGACTGATTGAAGGTCAAAATACTTCAAGACTTTTTGAAGGTCTAATACCTCAAAACCGTTTGAAGGTTTAATTGATTCAAATCGTGTAAGTACAATCAACCCCATGATTGTTAATGACGTTTATCAAAGGTAATTACAATGGTTGTACCTTTAAGGTACTAGGGTGATTAGTGCCCTTTGAGGGGTTAACTTTTGATGCTTATGGAAGCAACATCTCAACACACTAAGCTAACCCTAAGTGTGTATACTTAAATAAGGGGTTGACCTAATCTAATAAAGTTTGAAGTGACTGACAAAAAAAAAGTTTGAAGTGATCAACATCCTAGTGAGGATAAGAGAGAGAGAGGAATTCATACATGATCAAGTAACTGGTTAAAGCCTCTACACTGTCAATATGAATAAAACATGTAATTAGGGTATGATCCTTGATAAAGAAATCATGAAACCCTAATTGAGAAGGTTGATGAACCCTAACCTTAATTTAGGGCAATGCTACATTAAACCCTAATTAAGGGTGATGTCATGTGAAATCCTAATCAAGGGTGATGCCATGTGAAACCCTAATGCAGAGAGGTAATGTGAAACCCTAATCAAGGGTGATGTCAAGTGAAACCCTAATGCAGAGAGGTAATGTGAAACCCTAATCAAGGGTGATGTCAAGTGAAACCCTAATACAGAGATGTGATGTGAAATTCAATTCAGGATGATGATATGTAATTCTATATGAAACCATATCCTAATATAGGGTGAAGGTATGTGAAATCCTAATTTTGGGATATAATGCATGAAACCCTAATGTTGGGTAATATGATGATAGACCATAACCCTAATTTTGGGAAATGGGATGAGTATCCATAATTGATATGAAATTTGGAAATCTTAACCCTAATAAGGGAATAGTGATGCTACTCTTACATTGCATAGTGCTAATATGTAATTGATATAACTGTTATCATGTGCACTAATCATGCAGGTATCATGAGATGTTGAACATAGCCAGGTATGAGTTGTGATATTTTATTATTGAAATTGTTTTATGGGCCTTGTGAGCCATAATATGCTTTGTTGCCTAATAAGAGGTGACAAAAGAATAATGGGATTTAAGAGCCATGTGAAATGCCCGTATTGCAAGTATCATGTTTACCTTGGTCAAATGAACTGAAGGTGTTAGTTACTTGATAAGTGGTAATAAGTGTTCTTGATGAATTGAGGGTTTGAATACCCATATTCCATAATCTTAATGGTGAGATGTTAAGGGATGAGAATGCTCTTGATGTGACAAGGGATTGAGATCCTAATGTTTCATAAAGCTTGAAAAGTACTTGATAGAAGTATTACTTATTCTGAGTAGCAATGGTTATAATGATTTATGTTTGAAAACATGACTGATGCTAAAAGAATATGGTAATGTACTTAATTCATCAAGTGAAATCTTATCATGTAGATCCCTGGCCATAGATCCATCATCGTCAGTAATTGGTGATGGTGAAATAGGTTTTCCTACGAGAACTCCTGGAGGGCATACTATTGAGTATGTGGGGGTTATAGGTGTGAATATCCTTATGCCCTAATGGAGGAATTGATGTGAGATAAACATTAAATCTATCAATCCTTCATTATATATGTTAGGATGGATGTATCACTAATCTCCCGAATGCCGGGATGGATGTATCACTAATCTCCCAATGATGTTAATGCCGGATCGATATGAGATAAACATGAAATCTCTCGATTGCGAAGAGAGTATAGCATACCAGTGTAACTCTATAGCGAAGTTGCCAGTATACCCTAGAAAGCTATTTAGCAGAGACACAAGATGTCCTGCATTTGGGTCCTCACACTGACTGAGGAAGTTGAGGTCATGGGAATCTGGCTCTTCCATTGACCTATGTATGGTACCGATTTCAATTTCGCAATGGTTGGTTGGAGAATGAGCGGTATACCTCATCTCCTCAGGGCTTAAGTATGACTGTAAAATGTAATCAGCTGTGTAGCGTATTTGCTTAAGGTTGAAATACGAGAATCATTGGTTGATGATATCTTGCTTAGTATGTTTTAAATGAATAAATGTTATACATGTTCTTCATATTCCTTATTGGATAAATGGCATACTATTTTATCAAGTTACAAGTTGAAATGCTTTGAATAAGAACATTGTTCTTATATGCTCAGACAATTGATTTATCTGCTATTGAATACTTATGATTCTTCTGCTCAGTTTTATTCCATTAATTTGCAATAATAATATTTCTGGCAGAGAGTTGTATCTCTCGCTGGGACAATTTCAATTGTCTCACCCCCGTGGGATCCAACTTTTTAGGTAGACGCAGAAGAAGAGGCAGAAACCCTTTAGTAGGGGAAGAGCAGTAGCAGCAGCAATAGGGACAGCAATAATATTCCAGGTGGAGACACTAGTTGTCATGTCTGTATAGAAAGTCCTATGTGTCGTCTCTGTACTCTCAGGTCCTCAGAGTCATTTGTTAGTATAATAAATCGATCTGAGATTTTGGCTTGATGCCTCAAGGTTCTTATGCTGCATATGTACAGTTTTAACAGGGCAGTTGATGTATGTAATCCTCGAGAAGAGATGGCACAAGATATGTACTTGTGATACATAATGTAATTAAATTACTTTGGTTCTTTTTGAAAGAATTCTCCTGTGTTTGGATCTCTTTGAAAATGGTTTTAATTTTTAGTGATTTTTAGTATTCCGCTATTGACGTTCACTTCCACTTAGTTAATAATGTTTTATCCGAACGGCGTATAACAATAAATGACTCCCTTCATGATGACAAATTGTTAAAGATGGAATCTCAACATCCTTGGTTTGTTGATTATGTAAATTTTCTAGCCGCATGTGTGTTGCACCTTGAATATAAGGGACATTCTAAGGCTAAGTTCTAGCATGATGTGGAACACTATTATTGGGATGCCCCACATATTTTTAGATTGTGTTTAAACAGACTTTACCATAGGTGTGTCAGTGAAGATGAGGCTCATGAAATTCTTGAGAAGTTCCATTCTGGCCCCATTGGAGGGCACATGAGCTCTCTGAAAGCTGCTTGAAAGGTCTTACAATTTGGTTTTTTTCTGGCCTACTCTATTTAAAGACTCATACCATTTTGTCCTTGCTTGTGATGAATGTTAAAGGATCAGCAATATATCTAAGAGAGACCAAATGCCCATGACTTCTTGGCAAGATATTGATATCATTGATGTGTGGGGAGTAGATTATATGGGCATGTTTCATTCTTCTTGAGGGTACAAATATATCTTGGTGGCTGTTGACTATGTTTCTAAATGGGTTGAAGCCATCCCCACTAAAACCTGTGATTTCAAACCTGTGAAGAAACTCTTCAAAGATATTATTTTTCCTCAATTTGGGGTACCTCGTACCTTAGTTTCTGATGGAGGTTCCCATTTTCTAGAGAAGAGTTTTGAGTCCTTGTTGAAATGATATGGAGTCCATCATAAAGTTGCCACCCCTTACCACCCTCAAACTAGTGGTCAAGTTGAGGTGTCAAGCAGGAAAATAGCAATAAACTGCACTAGGACCAATTGGGCTTTGAAACTTAATGATACCTTGTGGGCATATAAAACTGCCTACGAAACCCCCATAGGCACCACTCCACTCAAATTGATTTATGGAAAATCATGCCATCTGCCCATAGAATTAGAATATAAGTCCAATCGGTCCATCAAAACTCTTAATTTTGACTTATCTCCTATAGGTGAAAATCATTTTTTGCAAATGCAAGAGTTAGATGAGCTCTGAATGAGGGCATATGAAAATGCTAGAATTTACAAAGACAAAACCAAATTATGGCATGATGGCCACATTAGGAGAAAAGACATTAGGAGGGCGATTGAGTTTTAATGTACAATTCGAGGTTGAGGCTTTTTCCAAGAAAAATTAAATCCATATGGTATGGGACCTATCTTGTCAAGCATGCCTACCCTCATGGAACTTTTCTTCTTTGGGATAAGGTGTTAGGGGAGTTTAAGGTTAATGGACATAGGCTTAAATGGTACATCATCATTGAGGACTTTCTATCTTCTGAGGCATATCAACTCTCCTTACTTGAAGACCTTGACCTAGCACAAACCCCCACCTCTCCCTCCTGAGCTTGAAATGACTCCATGATCTAGCTTTGTCTGGCTTTCGACATTAAAGTAGGTACTTATTGGGAGGCCACCCAATCTTTTAAGTTATTGTGATTTTCTTCTATATTTTTCTTAGCTAACACATGTGTTTCAATTTCAAATAGTTCTTGTTTCAAAAAAAAATACACATGTCATTCAAATAGATGAAGACAAAGATTTCTAGCATCTAGATGACCATCTGGTGAACCCAAAACAGTTGCCATATCATCAAAAGTGATCATTTGAAATTAGAAATTATAAAGGCATCATGACCCAGCCAGATGACTGTTTGGGTATGCCGAGACAGCCGTCTCATACCTCAGATGGTGCATTTATGAGAATTTCAAATTTTGTTGTCGTTTGCGGCCATTTTGAAATTTGAAACACCCCTTTGACCACCCAAATCGCCAAGCAGACATTTGGGCTATCCCAGATGGGCATCTCACTATCCACTTTGTTGATAAATCAATCCAACCCGAAAGGGTGTTCACACATCCACCCTACATATCTCCTACCTCAAAGAACTATGCTTAGTTTGTCAGCACCACACACTATGCCAAGTTCAAGGAGACTACTTTGATTGGCATCTCTCTTCCTCATTGGGCCTATGGCATCACCCTTGATGCACTTGCCATTTGGGAGGCAGTAGACAACATCTTGAGGAAGAATCATATATTCATTTTTCATATCATGTCACTCCAGTGTATAGTGTTCTCACATTGGAGTTCATCACTACCTACTTTTGGGACCACAATTCATGGGGCAAATCTAGCTATAAGGCCTAAGTCTTTGGCAAATATTTTGAAATCTCCGCCAGGAAACTGACATCCATGATACTTGATGGAGGCGATGATTACTGGCTCACCAGATGCATTGAGCGTCGCCACGACATCCATCCTGACAACTACAATGCAGAAAAGTCCTGGCCGGACATCACGGAACTTCCACCCAAACTACCTGGCTGTATGAAGGCATCTAGCATCCACAACTCGTTAGTATGATACCTCCATCGCATCTTGGCCTGCTCTTTCTTTCGCAGGGAAGGTACTTAGGGCGCCATTACCCTTTTTAAGATGTATGTGTTATGGTGTCTTCGGAACAACGAGCCATATAATTGGGGATGTGCCATGATTGACCATATCAACTAGAAGGCCACTTGCACTACCTCATCCTCCTATTGCATCAGCCATGTAGTCACTTATACTGTACTTTTTCTGGGCTACACTCATATCCCATTCCAGACACAGACCCAGAAGCATTACCTAATTGACATGGAATACTTAAAGGGGTGCAAGTTTCTCTATCTGGGTACCAATGGAGTCTACTACTTGCTTTTCAAAGACTCTCAGGTCATCCACGAGCTTCTACGCCATGCTAGGTTTACAGCCACCAACCTAGTTTTTCACTTGTCAGATCTACTAGCGCATATTGGGAAATTTCTTATGGATAATCCTGATGCAAACGACGTCTTGAGCCCACAGCCCATAGGAGGAATGTTTCCTTAGAGGCACATGATGATGAGACTAGACCACCACCTCCTCCTTCTTGACGTCTCACTAGGAGACGCACGGCCACTGAGGAAGGCCCCGAGGAGGCTTATGGATTCTACGAGATTCGAGATCAGTTGGAGGAGATCCAGCGTGAGTAGTAGTATCAAGGCCACCAGCTTAATCACATGTACTTGATTCAGTGCTCCCATGAGTCCTAGCATGTGCACCAGGGCCACTACAATGCCAGAAGACCTTAGTATGAGGAGTATGGGGGCCATCATGCATACCCTGACCCCAACTCTCCTTATTGGGGAAACTACTACTACAACCCTCCATCATCTTCACACTTTCCACCACCATAGTGATTTTCTTCCCTCCAAATCTGATTTAGGTTTTTCTAGGGATGAGAAAAAGTCTAAGTCCAGAGTGGAGTTGGGTGGTACAATTCTATTTCACCCCCTATATTTTCCCTTAATTGCTTTATTTTGCTTTTTTATTGTTTTGCATGTATTTCTTTTAGTTCATGACCTTTATCTAGTTGGCCATCCCTTTCTATTTTCCTTAGTTATAGAAAGGACATTATCTAGTCGGCCCATTGAGTAGACATCTATCATTGTACTCCAAATTGAATTTAGTAAATCTTTTTGCAAAATCTATTACAAATTTCCCTGTCTGAAACCATCATGTCACCTAGGACCCCTAATAGCATCACTCCTTGGAATAATTGGCAAGTCATATGGAATCAATCAAAACCAAGTATAATTTTTTCCTATATTTAAACAAATGGATTATCTTGTTATAAAATTGCATGATGTGATTTATAGGAATACTCTAACTGAGCAATGACACTCTCTGGAAAAAAAATTATTATGAAAAAAAGGAAAAAAAATATTGAAGTTATAAGCACAAGAACATGTCTTCCTTCCCTCTACTTTTATTCTAAAAAAGAGAAGCAAAGAATCATCGACGGACAAAAATCAAGTCTGGGTTTTCATGCTTCCCAAATAAATATTCCATACCCCACAAAGGGGCATACCATTAAAAGATGCTAAAACTAAACATGAAAAAAAATTGACCAATGTAGCCACAACTCCACAAATTCATATCCTGAGTCAAATAGAGAAGGGATCAATATTTTTCATCACTTCCTTCATTGTTTTCACACTCCCCCCCCCCTTCATCCTTCTCTTGTAAAACAACTTACAAAAATAAAAAATAAAAATTGAGAGTGTCAAAGTGAAAGTAAGATGAAGCCTATTTTTCTACCAATTCTCATTTTAGAAGCAAGATTTGATAATTGTTTTGATAGGGAATATAAAACTTTATGCTATGTGGTTCTAAGATATTGGGTCACTTGGCCAAAATTTGGAGGTAAGGATTATAGTGATGTTACAAAGGTGATGATGACATTTTGGGAGTATAAATTGGACTTTAATTGTAATTTAATTTGCTCAGGATGAACAAAGATTCAAGTTTGGGGTATTTTGATTAAGGCATATTCATCATCTTTTTGTATATTTTTCATAATCCTTTTTATTAGATTTTATCTCTATTTTAGTAATTTCTAGTAAATTTGTAATTTACCCACTTCTTGATTCACTTTTGCAAATACTTATCTACTTTCTCAATTTTTGTATGGTTTTTCTCCAAAGATGATTTTTGACCCGCTGAGCCTACGAGATGGCCATCTCACAAGGCCCAGACGGTCGTCTCACCCCCAAAGATCCCACAATTCAGGAGACAAATGGCCACCTTGGCGTTGGCTCAACCAACCAATTCTACACGCCAGACGAGCATCTCGATTTAACGAGACAGCCATCTCATGGACCCAAATGAGCATTCAAGCGAGCCCAGATGGCTTGGTCACTTGACCTAGAATCAAATCCTTTCACAAAGAGAGCCACCATTTCATTAGGGTTCCATACCCTTGATCATGTGCATAGCGATGCGAAACGGACATCACACAAATGAATGTCTCAGACATTGCTTTAAGCCCAAGTTTGCTACTAAATTAGCAGTGTTGCCAGCACCCTCCCTAGGGTTTCACTCTGAAGATTCTAGATCCAAGCCACATCATTTCCAAACAACCATCTCACCTAGAGAGATGGACATTTCACTACGTGTGAGTAGCAAATTCCAACAGCGCCATTCTTTTGTTCTCTTCCCCCTTTCAGGGTTTTCCACATGTCCTTCCCCTATAAAAGGAGAGGGACTCCACTAAGAAAAGGATCCCAAAAAAATTATACTTGCATTTTAGTTGAAGCTCTGTTATTTTTATTCTTAGTGTAATCTTTACATTCAAGTGATAAAATTATTTCCTCTCTTCTACATATGTATTTCCTTTATTTGTCGTTCTTTCTTCTTGTTCTTTCTCTTGGAGTGGGAGATTAAGACATCAAGCCATTTAATTGTCACCACCTTTGGTCTCCTCACAAATTCTGGATTTGTGGTCTATGGCTTCTTATGTTTTTCTCCTTATTTCTCCCTTCGTCACAATGACTAGTGAGTAGTTTCCTTGTTGAGGTGAGGGAAGTAGCTTTTTAGCCATGTGCTAATCAGATCAGGTTTTACACAATTGTTTTAGACATATGGTTTTTAGTTTAGAAATTATCGATTCAAACAAAGTAATTAATCATTTTAATCACTTGTTAATCATGGAGGATGTGACTATGGAACTTGGGATTTAGAATGCCTAAATCAATTTCATGAGGATTTGAATGTGATCGTGAAAAAATCCTCTTTAGGATGAACAACAAGGATATGTGAATACTAGGACCAAGGGGTTCATGTGGAGTTCATCTCTTGCATTTTTTATGAATAAATCACATACTTTCTTCTATCTTATTGTCATGTATCGCTTGATCCTATTTTCACAAGGGCTAAGGTGGTGAAACCCCTAAGCCTTGATGCCTTCCTTTCTGATTTGAAATTGTTTCTTCAACACTTATTTTCAATCCGCCTTTTTAATTTCAGCACTTTACTTTTTTTTAGATAATCTTGTGTGCTAACAATTTTCTTCCTTTACTTTCTTATATTATAATAATCTTTTCCTTTCTTTATATTAGTGTAATCTTTTACTTTTGGGCACTTTTAATTTCCCATTCTAG
Source organism: Alisma plantago-aquatica (assembly GCA_963693085.1). NCBI lineage: Eukaryota > Viridiplantae > Streptophyta > Magnoliopsida > Alismatales > Alismataceae > Alisma > Alisma plantago-aquatica. The sequence goes on along the minus strand of OY856411.1, from coordinate 299,806,534 downwards.
TGTAATCAAACAATCTCCAACCAAAATTTATTTTCTATTCCTTATTTAAAAATATCAAAAAGAAATAATTTCAAAAATCAACCAAGATTAAAAGAGAAAAATCTTAAAAATATTGTCATGTGGGATCGACCCTTCTATACTAGCCTTAACTAGAAATTAAAAAAGGATTAAACTCTAGGATAATTATTCTAGTGAATTAGCATGCTCTTCGACGCGTATCAGATGATATAGAGTGTTGTGCATAATAAATTTAAGATCATGGTTGAGGATTATGATGTGTATTTTTTAGTTCCTACTAGGAGCAGAGTTCATGTGATGTTTGGTGCTAGGTATGTGTCGATGGTGGTAGACCATAGCAAAGGTAGTGGTCCAAGATTGGTTGATGGTTCTACAAATGTTTGTAATATTTCTTTTCCTTTTTGTTATTCTAAAGAACAAACATTGTTGTGTGTGTGGATTCAGGCATGAATGGAAATGTTAAGGTATTGGTGTCGGTGCTTATTTCTTCCACTATGTACAGTGTCATTTTAGGACATATTGTTTTCATATATTCTTCTCTAAGATAAGGTCAAGTGGAGAGTTTTAGAATTTTTCCTTTTTTTAATTTTGGTGACAAAACATTTAAAGTGGGAGTGAATTTGAAATGCAACATCTAAGTGGTAGTTATTTTCATATGTTAATAATTATTGTTATTGTTTTTGTGATTATTATATGCTATTATTGATTTAATATCCTAATTCTAACCTTTAAATTATTAATGTGCGTAGAGAAACCCTAAGCATTGATGCTTTCTTGTTTTTAACTATAATCCCTAAATTGTTGATGTTTCTAGTTGTATGTAATGAAATCTGGTGAATGTAAATTCATCAAATGTTTAGTTGCACTCCATGTTTAGTTTTGCATATTTATATTGCATTTCAAATATGCTTTCATTTATCTTAGAATTTTGGTAATTTCATCATTTTATTGGTATATAATTAGTTTTATGTCTTCAAATATTGATGCAATGTAAAGAGATAAATAATTATTACTCCATCAAAAGTTAAAAAAAATAAAAAAAATATTGTATATCCTCACTGCCAAAATTTTGGCAGTTAGATTGACAATCAATACATGACATCAACTGATCAGCTAGCACTGCTAGCTGGCTAGCTATCCAAACACAAAAATAAAGCATCAAGACAGGCTACTTGATGATCGACTAGATTAGATATTATGTTGATACAATGATCAAGAAAATCATAGCACTTCAAAGAAATATATAATTGATTGGCTAATGAGATTAGTCGATCTGCTAAAAATTTCTCATTAAGTCAAGCAAAGCAGCTTAGTTGAGCAGTTAAATATGCTATCTAGATAAAAGTCATACTAACAAACATACATGGCATCATCCTAGTTGACCAAATGTCATTTCCAGTCATTCTACTACCACATTCAAACGACATCACTACCCCACTTTTTGACTAGGTACCCAATCCAGACAATCAGTTGGAAAGCATACCATGTCAAAGAAATGGATTTTGATTGCACATTCAAATTCCAAATTGAGTGATTCAAATGTTTATGGTCGTGTAACTTAATTTTCTATGGCAAAATATATGTTTGGATATTTACACCAGATGACAACAAGTGAGAGTATCATTGAAGATTCTTTTGATCATTCAAAGAAGTGGGATTGACTTAAATCATGTGAAATTATATTTAAGTATTGGATGACATCCAAAAATAGTATTATTATCCATAAAACCTCATTTGCAACCTCGTCTGCAATTGAGGATCCCCAAATACAAACAATGATATATCAATGTGGAGGCGTACACTCATTGACATGATTGGATATTGTAGTATCCATTTGAAGAGTAGATTTGTGTAACACAAAGCTTCTCCTCCATATGTTACTTCATCCATGAGCCATACATTCTCTCTCTTTTTATATATCATGAACTTGAGTAGAGAAATTTTTTATTTACTGGGACGCAAGGAGTAGCTTTGCTACCTGAACATTTTCTCATGCAGCTTGTTGTTTGGTTATTTTATGATTAACCTTTTATTTTAGAATATATTCTAACTATATGTTTCATTATTGATCACCATTTTTATATGTCACTTATGTTTTTTTAACATTAGATGCCTAAGTTAAGTAAAAACTAAGATTTTCTTATCCTAGTGTTGTTCCTGACTCAATAAATCGTATGGATCCTATGGTCATTGAAACAACAAAAAAGGAGACTATAAATTGATAAATATCAGAGTCTCCACCTGGTTATATTCATAAAATAAGGAAAAATGGAGGTGGGTTTTAATCTGCATGATTATACAAAAAGCCTGATTTTTACTCCACCCATTGGCAGATGAGAAACGTATGCACTAATTCATAGATTGGACTCGTCGATCCTGTTATGAGTGTACAATGTGTTAGAAGCACCATCTCGAGCGATAAATTGTATACATCCTTAGTCATCTCGGTTAAAAATAGTGGTGATCAAGGTTGTTGTTATAGAAAATAGTGTAAAATGATTAAAAAAAGCATTTGTATGTTGCAGGACTTTCTGGACTAAAGATGGTCGTGGTCTTCCCATCATTTCACTTAAGGTCCTAATTTTTAGGTGTGTTGCGGTCCCAATCTCCTGAGGACCTCCCACGACAGAGATCAATCACTAGCAGTCAGGATTGATGTGTAGGAAGAGAGAGGGGTAAGAGACATTTAGTAGAGAAGATCTTAGATCTTAGAAATGGTTTGCAAATATTAGTAGTTTTGAATCAAACAACACCAGCGGAGATGAGAAAGTAGTTAATTAATAGCCTACCGGCTTTAATAGATAAGTTGGTGTTAGAGGTCATACAATCACATGCAGACAATAAGAGGGGGAGGTAGTTCTCGTTGGATTTAGGAGAGACAAAAGAGGCCCAAAATACACAGGATGTGGAGGTCTATTTAAAGGTGGATTTTAGGATTCGGGGTTCCAACTAGAAGGATCTTGTGGCACCTCTCATGCCACAAGCGATGTGATAACCCAAAACTAATCATGGAAACAAGCTTAAACAAACAGATTGTCGGAAAACACTAGAAATTAAAACCATTTTCATTCAGATCCAAATAGAAAAAACCTTTACATATGAGTCCTTTCATATCACAGGATACTTCTGATGCATGCCACCATCCTGTTACAAGGAAACCTATTCCGAACATATATACATACGTATCCACATGTGTCCATATGTAAAAAGGGTTACAAAAGACAAAACATGTATCAAAACTCATCCACAAAACACACCCAACAACCATCCCAAAGATCTGAGTGTACAGGGATGACTCTAGGACTCTAATAGCAAAAGAACCACCAGAAATGCTTCCAACCTTGTCATCTACTGTCCTTCTTGTTGCTACTCAACCTCTGATGCACGATCTCTCCCTCCTCGTGTACATCCACCTAAAAGGATGTGGGGAACCCACGGTGTGAGATCCCAAATCTCAGTGGGAGATATAACTCTCCACCAACACTATTATAAGCACAAATAAGATGGTTAAAGTAAGGAAGTAAAGCTACAACCATGATAAGAAGGTAATCGTTACTATTAGATTATGAAACATCTTAACATCATAAAAGGAATATAAAGAACATGTATATTCACTACTAATTATTATGCACAAAAGTAAGCAAGGCCTCATCCAATGTTTTAATATTTGATCCTATACAAGTATGCTACACTGTTGTTTATATATTATATTATGTTCTAAGGATTTGAGTCATACCACCCAAATCCAACCGACCACTAGGTCGAAATCGGTTCCATACAAGATCTAGTGGAAGAGTCAGAATCCATGACCTCAACCCCTCGGTCAGTACAAGTGAACTTGCAGTGACATCATCAGTCAGACTACTACCAGCGATATATAGTCCAGCTATACAAACCCTGTCTGCCTTGGTATAGGTCATAGCGCTAGTAAAACTGAGCTATAGCCCACAGCCACACTCCTCCAAGGGTATGGCTCACAACCAATCATGTATCACATATCACTGAGCTACGACCTGATGTCGCACTCCTACTAGGGTATGGCCCGTAGCCAATCCTATATCACATATCATGTACATAAGGGGATATTTGTCCTCACCCCCGCATATTCATAAATATGCGCTCTGAGTTAAACTCATTTCACCATTTAGCAAATGTTGACACAGGAATGGATCTATGGCATAGGGCAAAGCTAGATGATTGGATTCCACTTGATTAGTTAGGTCATTTAAATGTCTTTTAGCATCAATCAAGCTACAATGTATAAAATCATAATAAATTCTACCAAGATAAGGGCATAGCATTCTTCCCGCAGATATGACATATAGGGTGTGAATTTGTCACTCTGTCACCACATGACACCTATATCATTTCCATTCACAGCATCGTCAACAAAGTCACATACCATGGGTTATCAATCCCTCAACTCTATCTATAGGAAACATCCTTTCATGTCAAAACAATAACCATTTTTTGGTCATAAGGCCCAACCACCATATTCCTGTATCACCTGCATAATCTGCATGCCACACAAGGGCATATTCAATCCTTGTCTCACATCATAGCCATCATAGCACACACTAGCTATGATAATCGATTACACAGCACCTACATGGTTATTAGATCACAATCAAGAGAGAGAGATAATCACATAGCATCATAGTCGTCCATGATAAAGGTATAAGAAAGACTTATTCACTTTTAGGGTTTAGGGTTTTCACTTTTGCCGATTAGGGTCCACAAGGTTAGGGTCAACCAATACCCTAGAACCACCAACATGGAGTGTGTCGGGATTAAGCATCGTAATTAGAAAAGATTTAAGATCATACAAAATAGCACAAGACATATGTATACATGATCAACATTAGATGTTCATATATGTTTCACAACCACCCACCATCACCACGTGTTAACCAATTAGGCACATGGGTCGTGGCCGCCCTCCATAGTATGTCACGACCACGGCATACCCCATGGTACCTTGACCTTCACTCTCACATCATGGTGTGACCCTCTTCTACATGTCGCGTGCGTGACATTAGGGTTAGGGTCTCTCTTCACCCTTCAACCATGTGTTGCGGCCAAGATCCTCTAGCACCTCTATGTCGCGACCGTAATGCCTCATCACCACCTTGTCGTGACCACCACTCCAAGGGTTGTGTCCACCAAGCTAAGGCAAGAAGCTAAGGGTTTCAAGGTTGCTAGGATCCAAAAGTTTCAACCCAACGTCTCTAGGTCAAACACCACCACAAGAAGGGACACCTAGACCAAGGACAACAAGGTCGTGCCCATCCCAATGGGCTATGTTGCGACAACGACACCCATACCCATGCCTTGACCACCAAACCTCCTAGGTTGCGATCACACCAAGGGGTAAGCACCCAGGTCACTAAAACATGTCCAAAACTAATAAAGAACCATGATCACTATGAAAGGAGACTCAAACAAACCAATCTCCATAAGCCCTAAGGCAAGGATCCAAGAAAAGCATGACTAAAGGAAGAGAAACCATAGCCAAGATGACTAAAACCAGAACTAGCCTCTCACTTACTTCTAGGCATACAAACACCAAGCATGGGGCTAGATCAAGGGTCAAACGTGAGGAAAGAGACCCCATATCATCACCTCTATCCAAAACTAATACAAGAAGATTAGGGTTCCAGGTTACTCCCAAACCAAGCATGATAACTCTTCCCAATGAGTTCTAGGGTTAAGCTTCATGTGCTAGCATGATAGAGGAACAACTTAAAGAGAGAAAACAACAATACAACATATCAAAAGGTACAATAATAGAGAAGGTTTTCTATTATATAACCCACCTTAAGAAGATCGCCACCAAATCTCCAAGCTCCAAGACTAAGAGCTCCAAGCACACAATCAAAGGGTAGAAGAAGCTCCACTCTTGGCTACAAGAGCACCTTGAGAAGGGAGAAACACTAAGGTCAAAGGTTAGCTCAAGAAGAGAGACAGAAAAACCCCAAAACTAAACCAAAGAAAGAAGGGAGAAAAGAGAAAAGAAACTCTCTCTCTTTCTCTCACTCCATAGCATCACCTTGGCAAAACATGGCCCAAGGCCAAGAAGAAGGAAGAAAATAAGGTAGAAGATCTGAAGGAACACCAAAGAAAGAAGATAAAACACTCACCAGAGCTGGAGATGGCCAAGGATCACCACTATCACTGCATGTAAGGGATGATCCACCTTCAAGGCACCAAGAGCACACCTACTTGCTCCACCAAGCTCCATGGGAGAGCATACGAGAAGGGAGGAAGAAGATGGCCGAAAAGAACCACTTGCATGGAGAGTAGAGGGTTCATATAAAAAAGGAGGAGGGAGGTAAGGCAAAGTATGAGGTGTTAACAAGATAGAGCTCCAAAGGAACACTTGTACACTAAAAGGACCAACATGCAGCCACATGGAACCACATAAGGTCCACATGCAAGAGATGGTGATACTCCCTAGGAAGGATCTTGACCATCCAAGCAACTGACCCTATGTAGCGACTGCGACACACCTAGGGTCCCAAGGTCACGACACCAAGACCACCCCAAAGGTCTAGGTTGAAACACACCTCACTAACCTCCACCTCAACCAATGACAACTGTGGGCTCTACATTATACTTGATTAGTTAAGTACATTCAGTATTCTTTAACAGCATACATTGTTCTGCAAACAATAACATTAGCATAGCAGCTATAAAAGAAGAATACTAAATGTAACAGGCCTAACTCATATCAATCATCATTTCTCATTCTCCTCATCACAAGTCATCTCTAAGGCATGACCTTGATGGTATTTATGGCTCTCATAGCCCAGTATCAGCATAGGATGCCACTGGCAAGGCATCAGATTACTTTACTTATTCATAAGGCTAACAACATGCCTTTAATGAATATAACATCAACATCCATACCTGGATATGATTACCTTCATATCAGAACCTGCATGGTTAATACATCTGATAAAGGTAATGCAACAATAAGGAATGTACTTCCTACTCTTGTCATAAGAGTTAAATCTCTAATTCAAATCAAATAGAGTTTAATACTCAAAAGCATGCCATTACCCTTGAATTAGGGTTTACTATTCACATTACATGTCATCACCCTTGAATTAGGGTTTACTATTCACATTACATGTCATCACCCTTGAATTAGGGTTTACTATTCACATCGAGGTGAATTAAACTCATAACATCATCATGTATGAGTAACATCTTCATTAATGCTCTTGGATTGGTTAAAGGTTCATCATTTATCATAATTAGGGTTTCTATGACCTCACACAGGTGGATCATACCCTAATTATACTCACTCATGTGCATTGGAGATGCTTTAGTTGAGTTTGCACTTTAAAAAGGGTACTTTCTCTTTCTAGAAGTACTTTCTCTCTCTAGAAGTACTTTCTCTCTCATCATAATGTTAGGTGATGTCAACATCACTCTAAAATAGGTTAGATTGAGTCATCATAGGCTAACATAGCCAAAAGCATCATCATTATGTGATTAGAGTTACTTTCTCTCTCTAGGGTACTTTCTCTTTCTAGAGTACTTTCTCTCTCTAAAGTACTCTCTCTTTCATCATACTCATGGTTGATGATAACATTAGACTAGATCAAGTTGGATAGAGTCATTATGACTAAAAACATCATTCTCATGTAATTAGGGTTTGAATTGAGCAAGGTATAACTCAATTGACCCTTCAGGGGTATATTGGTAATTCACCCCTTTGATCATCATCATGGTCAAAACCCTTAGCCAAATAACCCCTTACTTATCTTCGATTATCATTAGAGTTTGATTTGAGCAACATTGAACCATTTACATCATCAAATGATTGAATGTGGTCAACCTTGAATCACATTGATTAATTTCAATCATTAATCATTAATTGAATTGAGATCGGTTGAAAGTGTTGACCGTTTGCCCACTTTGACTTTCCAAGACCGCGAGCCTCCTTCTAGCTCCAAGACCGCGAGCCTCTTTAAGGGTTCAAGACCGCGAAGCCTCCCATTGGTTCAAGTTAATGTTGAGACCGCGAAGACCAATTTGAGTTGAGACCGCGAGGGTCATGAAGACCGTTTGCCCTTCTTTGACCTCAGGACCGCGAGGCCCTTCGCGGTCTTGAGACCGCGAGCCTCCTCTCGGTCTTGAGACTGTGAGCCCCCTCACGGTCTTGAGACCGCGAGCCCTCTCACGGTCTTGAGACCGCGAGGCTCTCATGGTCTCAGCCGCTTGGTCCTTCAACAAGGCTCAAAGGTGCAACCGATAATGTCAACCCATGTTGAAGCCCTCAAATGGTCAAAGCTATGTTGACCACTTATAGATTTAGTCAATTACGATTATGCTTGATCACTTGGTCATTCAATTGACCCATAATGGTTAACCAATTATGGTTGAAATCGATTCAATTAGGGTCTATCAATGTTCACCCATTAACACTCAACAGTGTGTATCAACACAAGGTTGAACCCTTCAATTGAGCTCCAATTGGGCCCAAACTTGGCCCAAACGGTCTTGAGGTCATGTGGGTGGACCCCACATGGTCTTAAGACCGTTTGCCCAAGATTTTATCAAAGTCTAAGGTGATTTGATAGGGGTTGAACCATGATTGAACCACAAAACATAATTTTGATTAAATTAATAACTTATTTGCAATTGGGTCCTCAATTGGTCAAATTACTCAACCCTAGACCTTCAAACGGTCTTGGGTGATTGTCCTCTCGGTCTTGTGACCGTTTGGATGAGTTCCAAACGGTCTTGAGACCGTTTGCCCATCCAAATTTTGGATTCTAGTGCAGATTCATCAAGGTCTGACCCATTGAGTTGATGATCATGTCAATATTTAATTGCAATGTAATTTGATGTAATTGTACCTTCAATTGGTCAACAAATCTTGACCCCAGACCTCCAAACGGTCTTGGTTGATTGCCCTCGCGGTCTTGAGACCGTTTGGTGACCCCCAAACGGTCTTGAGACCGTTTGCCCAAAAAGGCAATTTCAGACCGTTTGAAAATCAGCAATTAATTCATTTAAAGTTGTGACTTAAAAAGGTCATATCTCCCGATTCCTTTGGAGTTAATCTCCCAAATTTTGAGGGTAATTAGCCTATATAATTAGGAACATATTTCTTATACGGTCCACGCTCGGTCAACGGGGCCAAACGGTCTTAAGACCGTTTGCTCTGTCGCGGTCTCGAGACCGTTTGCTCACCTCGCGGTCTTGAGTCCGAGAGAGCAAACTGTTAGGACCGTTTAAGGAAAAGAAAAGCGGTGGGTTTTTCTTGGAAATCACGCCTTCATCTTCTAGATCAAGAACAGTACAGATATCCCACGGGTTTGCTTGCAAAATATCAGGGAAAAGTAGGGAAATACTAAGAGCTATCATCAAATCGCATATAAAGATGCACATAGTAAAGCATGGGTTTAGAGTTATAAAACCCGCCTAAAGCTTGCTTCTTGAGCTCCAAGCTTTCAAGCTCCAAGCTCTAATGGCGTCCTTGAGTTCCCACAGGTTGGCCAAGGTGAAAACTCCAAGGAAGGATGAAAAGAGACGGCTAGAAAGGTAGGGTTTCAAGAATTAGCCATGAAGCTGACCTTGAATTCGAATTCTAACCATGGAATTAGGCAAGAAGAGGGGTTTAGACCTACCTTGCACCCCTTGGTCGTCCTCCTTAGCTCCAAGGCAGTCCTTGGTCGTCTTTGGTGAAATGAAACAGTAAGGGAACGAAGGTGAGTTCCCTTGCAACTAAGGGAAGGAGAGCTTATATACATGGGGTAGGATTTTCAACATTAGTTCATAAGTTTCCCTTAATTACAACTAAGTCCTTCCTTTATTACTTGCTCGTCCCTTCCTCTTTATTCTAAGGACAAACCTTAACTTAAGTTATAGAAAAGAAGGCAAGGAAGAACAATCTAATAATAAAGTTCATACTTACAAGGGACATTGCACATATACCCTGATTATTCAATCACAAAGCCTATTTCTTAACTTGATAACTCAATTGAGGTGAATTCCTCATCATTTCTTCTCTAAATGATGGCAAGAGTCTAAAAAGATACTTTAGATGACATTCTTTACAAATTGCATCCCTTTATTTGGGTAAATTGCATTTTACCCCAAATTAGGGTTTCAAGCCCTGGGATTGCTTCCACAGCTGCACCTTGGTGCTCTAGCTTGGGAAATCCCTCAAACTTTTCCAAAGAGATTCTCATGATGTCTCAACATCAGAGGAACATCTCATCATGTGCAAATTGCAAGCTAACCCTTTCAACTGGGTAAATTGCACATAGATCCCTGTATATCAAAACAATGCTACAACTTTAAAATAAAAAGGAGCAAATACTGAAATATACGTTTCTGAGAAACTTAATTACATGCTCAGAGTTAATCACAAAGATTTAATTACATATTTAGGCAAAACACCTAGGGTTAACTCATAACCCAGGTCAGGGATGTTACAACAACCTTGGTCGCGATGGCGACACCCCACAACAGGCTCTAGGCCGTGACCTAGGTCAAGGCAAAACAACAAGGTCACAAGGCTAAGGCACACAAACCCTAGAAAACCCTAATCTCCACTAAGGGTGATACTACTCAACTAAGAGCCAAACAAGGCACCCCCAAAGCACCACACTCTCCCTCAATAAGCCATGAGAGAGAACGAACACTCTAGAGGTGGAAAATTGCACATCAACCCCCTATATTGGGTAAATTGCAACTTGCACCAAAACTAGCACAAAAAGCACAAACATCAACCAAACAAGCTCACACAGGAGACTTAACCTCTCCACAAGCCTAATCACATCTCAAAAGATTAGAGAAAAGTTCTGAGAATAAAATCAAGCCAAAACAAATAGGTTTACCCCAGAACTCAGGTTAGGGTTCTTACAAGCCATAAACCCCTAAAATGTTGCCCTGAAATCCTAAGAGAAAAGAGAGGAGTACTTCCTCTACATCTCTTCCTCAAGATCCCACGTGGCTTACTCAACACGATGCTGATGTCATAGAACCTTCACAAGCACTATGTCCTTCTTCTTCAGCTTCTTCACTCTTCTGTCAAAGATCAACACTGGATCTTCAACATAGGACATGTCCTCATCAAGTTCCACCTCCACAGGTTGTAACATCAACTCTGTATCCGGATGGCACTTTCTCAACATACTCAAATGAAACACTTGGTGCAACCTGTACACCTCAAGTAGCAACTCCCGTCTGTAGTTCACCTTCCCAACACGTGCCACTACTGGTAAGGTCCCATAAACCTGGGAGCCAACTTACCCTTCTTCCCAAACCTCAGAATACCTTTCCAAGGAGAGACCTTGAGGTACACTCTATCTCCCAGTTGGAACTCTAAGGGTATATGGAGGTTATCTATATATGACTTCTATTTGTCCTGTGCAGCCTTCAACTATTGCTAGATCACTTTGAGCTTTTCTATCGTCTGTTACACAAGCTCGGGACCAAGAAGCTGGTATTCTCCTGTCTCATACCAACACAATGGAGACCTGCAACACCTCCCATACAAAACTTCATATGGTGCCATGTCGATGCTACTCTGATAACTGTTGTTGTAGGTGAACTCTATCAAACTAAGATGTATGTCCCAACTGCCCAAAAACTAAAGAACACAAGCTCTCAACAGACTCTCCAAGGTTTGAATGATCCTCTCAGAATGTCCATCTGTCTGTGGGTGAAAGGCTGTGTGTAACCTCAACTGTGGCAGTCACTCCCAAAAGCAACTTGTAAACTGAGGCCTCTTGTTCCAACAAACACACAATCTCACATAGATCTGAGCAAGCTTCTCAATTGTATACATTGTCTTCACAGGAAGAAAATGTGCTGACTTGGTCAACCTATCAATGGTCACTCAGATGGAATCATGACCTTTGGATGTCCAAGGCAGACCATTCACAAATTCCATAGTCATATGATCCCATTTCCACTGAGGTATAGGTAACGGTTGCAACATCCCTGCAGGCTTTTGATGTTTATCTTTAACCTGTTGGCACACAGTGCATATTGCCACGAACTCAGCCACATCTCTCTTTAAGACAAGCCACCAATACATATCCTTTATATTGTGATACATCTTGGTGCTACCTGGGTGCATAGCATACATGGATGAGTGAGCCTCTTCCATCACCATCTTCCTTTAGGCCATTAGCATCAGGTACCACTACTCGACCATGGTAACAGACCGCCCCATAATTTGACTCGTGGAAGCCATCATATTTCTCACTACCAAACTTTGATCTAATCTATTGTATCATGGTATCAACATGTTGTGCTTCTTTGATCTGCTATCTCAGTTTGGGTTTCACCTGTAACTGTGCTAACAATCCTGCTAGCAAAGAAACTTTTAGCTTAACATTCATCTGACGTAAGGAGATTAACATGTCGCACTTGTGGCACACAAAAGAACTCAACTAGACTATATCCATAGGCAAAGATGAAGACTTCCTACTCAATGCATTTGCCACAACATTCGCCTTCCCTGGATGGTAATCAATCGTGCAGTTGTAATCCTTGGTTAACTCCATCCAGCATCATTGCCTCATGTCCAACTCCTATTGTGAAAAGATTTACTTCAAGTTCTTGTGACCCATGAAGATCTGAAACTTCTCACCGTAAAGGTACTGTCTCCAGATCCTCAAAGCATGGACCACGACAGTCAGCTCCAAATCATGGGTTGGGTAATTATCCTCATGTTTCTTAAGTTGTCGAGAAGCAAAAGAAACAACTTGCTTGTCCTGCATCAGCACACAACCCAAACCATGTCTAGACACATCACAGAAGACATTGTATCCCTTTCCTTACTTAGGTAAGACTAGAACCGGTGCACTTGTCAACTTTTCCTTCAACATATGAAAAGTATGTTGGCATCTATCATCCTAGATGAATGGTACATCCTTCCTTGTCAACTTTGTTAGAGGCAAAGTGATAGCACTGAAGTCCTTGATGAACCCCCTATAATAGCCTGCCAAACTAGAAAATTGTGCACTTCTGTCGATGTCTTTGGCTGCTCCCACTCTATCATCGACTCAACCTTATTAGGATCCACACGACTCCCTCGACAAATATAACATGCCCCAAGAAAGCTACCTCCTTTAACCAGATGTCGCACTTGCTAAACTTGGCATAAAGATGATGCTCAGCACGGTCAACGCCTGACAAAGATGTTGTTCATGTTTTTTATTATTACAACTATATATCAGGATGTCATCTATAAAGACAATCACAAACTGGTCAAGAAACAGCCAAAACACTCTATTCATCGAGTCCATGAGCGTTGTCAGTGCATTGGTCATCCTGAACGGCATAACCATGAACTCATAGTGACCATACCTCATCCTAAAAGACAACTTAGGTTTGTCATCTTCCTTGATCCTCAACTGGTGATATCCTAACCTTAGGTCTATCTTCGAGAACACTTTCGCACCATGTAACCCATCAAATAGATCATCTATCCTTGGCAAGGGGTATTTGTTCTTTATCATCACCTTGTTCAACTATTTGTAGTCTATGCACAGCCTCATAGACCCATCCTTCTTCTTTACAAATAGCACTAGAGCACCCCGCGGAGACGTACTTGTCCTGATGAAACCTTTGTCAAGTAGCTCTTTCAATTGTCTCTTCAACTCTGCCATCTTTGTCGGAGCCATCCTATACAGTGTTTGAGCTATCGGTTGCATGCCAGGAACCATATTGATCTCGAAATCAATCTCTCAGGTGGGGGAACACTTGGAAACTCCTCAGGAAATACATCCTCAAACTCTCTGACAAATGATACCTCCTAAATACTAGGACTCCTCACCTCAGTATCCAGCACATGTGCCAAAATTGCCTCACAACCCGGTCACAACAGCTTACATGCCACCATCATTGATACCAGAGATGTCAGAAGAATCTTCCTGTCTCCTTGGAAGATCCACACCTTACCACCATCTATAAACTTCGCCTTCTTGGAACTACAATCCAAGACCACTCTATACTTCTCTAAGGTGTCCATTCCCAGGATTACATCAAACACGTGCATGTCAAGTGGTATGAGATCAACTTGAATGTTGTGTCCTGAAAAGGAGAGGACACAAGAAGGGCACACCTCCTGCAACACTGTAGAACCAACTAATGGGGTTTCTAACAACAAGCTATCCCTCGTATGACTAATAGGCAAAAGACAACTATCAAGCACTTTGTGAGTGATAAAATAGTACATTGCATGCGGGCCAACCAAAATAGATACAAAGTAAGAAGAAGACAAATCAGAATGAAATAACTCCATCTAACCTATCACCACTCACAAGTTGACCACCGCCTCTGACTGACTCATAGCGTAGAATCTAGTCATTGCTTGTTGTTTCCCTTGTCTTCTACTTCCTTGAGCAGATGATCTAACCTATAATGCTTGGCCACGTCGTCGTCCTCCTGCACCGCTATACTACTATCTCTAAGAGCCATGTTGGCTCTACCATGGTTGTTGGGTCACTTCATCATCCCTCACTAGACACTCCCACTTCAGATGTCTTGTCTGCTCATACTTGTAGCAAACTTGGGTCTCAAACTACATCCTAGTTGGTCCCGTCACTGACACTGATGCTATGATGTGAGATCCAATAGGTGGAAAGCTACGGCCTCTACCTTTAATCGATGACCACTATGTGGCAGCACTAAACTTTTGCGATCATGGCAGTCTAGAAAACCTCATCTTCTTAAATCCTCCTGGTGGCTGCCCCTAGAATTGTGCAGACCTCAACCTGGAACTCATCTCCCATTTCTCTATCATGGGTTTCTCTATCCTTCAGACAGACTCCACAAATGTGTCAAACCTTTCTCAATTTTCCAAAGCAGTTGTCGGGGTGGACAACTCAACGTTGAACCCCCTTCTCAAAACATCAAATCCGCTCATCCGCCAAAGTAGCCATGTGAGGACAGAATCAAAGAAGCTCCATAAACTTATCCTCATACTCGTTGATCGTCATGGGTTCTTGCCAGATATGCTCAAACTGACTGATCTTCTCATCCAAATAGGTCTGTGGAAAGTACCGACTGACAAACTCATGTTGGAACTCCTCCCAACCTACAACCACTCCAGGACTCTTCTCCTCTTCTATAGCCCACCAATGGCCAGCACTCTCTTTCAGAAGGTACACCACATGCTTAACCTTATTCGTCTCTAGGATGATGAGGATCTTGAAGGTCTTCTCAACTCAGTAAGCCACAGATCAGCATCCGTCATATCAGTCATCCTAGCATACTCCACCACCCCAACATGGCGAAGTCACTCAAAGGTCTTCCAAGTCCCCAAAGATTCCACATTGGGAACTGGTGCCTTATGTTGAGGTGCAGGCATCCTCTCTGCCATATGCATCATCGTAGCCATAAACTTCCCAAAAAGAGATTGAAAGGTAGGATTTTCAATCATAGCTGGGTCAAACTAGGGAGCCTCTAACACCCAATCTTCTCGTGCCTGGTTCCTTACACCACCACCTAGTGCACCAACACTGCTCTCAGCAATGTGTTCTTCATGTTCTCTAGACATCTTTAGGTTTTTCTACTTCTTCTACATAAGTAGGAATCTCTATAAGATATACTGGAGGACACAAGAATAGACACAACCCTAGTCCTAGGTTCCTGTAGACTCAACAAACCTAAAGCTCTAATACCAACCTCTCATGTAACACCTCATGCGCCACAAGCCACGTGATAACCCAAAACTAATCGTGGAAACAAGATTAAACAAACAAATTGTCAGAAAACACTAGAAACTAAAATCATTTTCATTCATATCCAAACAGTAAGAACCTTTACATATGAGTCATTTCATATCATAAGATATTTTGCATGCATGCCATCAGCCTGTTACAAGGAAACATATTACGAACATATATACATACATATCCACATGTGTCCATACATAAAAAGGGTTACAAAAGCCAAAACACATATCAAAACTCATCCACAAAACACACCCAACAACCATCCCAAAGACTTGAGTGTACATGGATGACTCTAGGACTCTAACAACAAAATAACCACCAGCATCACTTCTAACCTAGTTAGCTATTGTCCTTCTTACTACTGCTCAACCTTTGTTGCACGATCTCTGCCTCCTCATGTGTGTCCACCTAAATAGATGTGGGGAACCCATGGGGTGATATTTCAAATCTCAGTGGGAGATACAACTCTCCACCAACACTATTACAAGCATGAATAGGATGGTTAAAGCAAGTTAGTAAAGATACAACCATGATAAGCACATAATTATTACTATTAGATTATGAAACATCTTAACATCATAAAAGGAATATGAAGAACATGTATATTCACTACCAATTAAACTGTACAAAAGCAGCAAGGCCTCATCCAATGTTTATGTATTTGATCCTATACAAGTATGCTACATGGGTATTTACGTATTTTATTATGTCCCAAGGATTTGAGTCGTACCACCCAAATCCAACCGACCACTACTAAGTCAAACACCACCACAAGAAGGGACACCTCGACCAAGGACAACAAGGTTGCAGCCATCCCAATGGGCTATGTCACGACTACAACACCCATATCCATGCCTCGACCACCAAACCTCGCAAATTGCGACCACACCAAGGGGTAAGCACCTAGGTGGTGTGTCTACCAGAGGTGTGCACACCAAGCCAATTAGATTTGACTGGATGCACCTCATAAGATCGAAACACACGGTAGATTAAACTTTCAAAATTTATAATGACCTAGACTTAAACACACCTATGTCTACCAAGACACTATCCCACAAGTACACGGGGTCGTGTCATAGTATAGGAGGGAGGTAAGTATAGGGTCAATCCGTAGGGAGAAAAGAGGGCACTAGATCTAGGTTGGTTTTGCTAGGTTCCTACTGTAGAGACTAGGGTCAAGGGTTTGAAGGTGATTTGATTGTTAAACTAAGTTAAGCAAGAAAGAAAGGAAAGCAAGAACAAAACCTAAGTTAACCCTAGACTAGATTAAGACTATTTAAGCAAGAAAAGACTAAGCTAGGTGTGAAAAGGCAATTTACAGTAAGGCAAGCAAGAGAAAGGCACAAGAGAAAGTAAAGAGCTAAACTAGAAAGAGCAAGGAAAAAATAGGGCAAGAAGCTATCTAAGCAAGAAAAGAGCCAACTAAGCTAACACTAGCTAAGCAAGATGAAAATTAGGGTTTTAAAGCAATTAAGGAAGACATGGGCTATTTAGGGGATGCAATTATCACTCAAGTTGGGGGTGACATATGAAGATTATGATTCCATTTAGATTATCTAAACCAAACAACAAGTTGGAGCCTACTGAATTTACCTAAGATACTAACTGGCCATGGATATGCTAGGTTGTGTATAGGGGAACTAGTCCCTAACACTCCCTACTACCCTTACGAGGCTCAATTGGGTTAGGGATTAGGTTCAATTCAATTAGAGTCTAGTCAAGTGTAGGTTTCTAGATTATACATTCCTAGGGAAATTAGGAGCCGAGGGTAGTAATGGGGAGGTGAAATTAGGGTTTTGGACCCCAATTCCCCCACATTCTAGCCTTGAGAAGGCTCCATGTTAATTGTAATAGAATCACCTAAACTAGCTACTTAGATCTCTCACTTAGTCTTAGGGAGATTGATTAGGATGTAGGAAGATGGGAGGCAGCCTAGGGATCTAAGAATTGGACCTAGGGGCAAATCGCAAAATTCACACATATAAGCAATTTCCCAAAATTCCTAGGTGATTTCACACACAAACCAACAAGCAATTCATGGAGAATAAGATGAAAATAGAACATAATCATTAGCCAATGGAATTACAAAGTTTACATGTCATTTTCCCCCAACATGGTATCAAAGTAACATTTTACACCCCAAATAGCCCACCCAAGAGGGCTTAGCTACTCATGGAAATGGAAAATACAAAAAGAAAGGAGAAAGAGGTAGAAGAAGCCATGGAGCTCGGTGTAGATGGATAAATCCTCCTCTCCAACTACTGTAAGACATCCTCCTCTCTCCTCCAAGGTGCAAGGATGTGGAATGAAGGGGATTATGGGTAGAAACTAGGATAAACTAGTGTTTTGGTGGTGGAAATGGTGAAATGGGGTGGAATGGAGTGGAATGGTTAATGGGAAAAAATGGGGAGCTAGGAGGTGGTAGAAGGTAGATAACCCCATGTTGGAGCCACCACCTAGGTATATATAGGTGTGGGAGAAGCACTAGGTCAAATAGGGGTAGTATGGGAAAAATAGTGTAGAAGTAGCTAGGTTTTGTGAGTAGCACAGCCGTGGTGGATCACCACAACTGTGGTGCATAGGGGAGAGCATGGTCATGGTGGGGCAGAACGATCGTGTGAATTAAAATGTGAAAATCATAGGTTGAGGGTCACTTATGTATTGAAGCTGGCACGGATGTGGTGGTCACCACGGCCGTGGTGGGGCTAGGGTAGCACGGCCGTGGTGGTCACCACAGTCGTGGGGGGGATAGAATGAATAGGGGAATTTTGGGTTTCTGGGACTGGTAGCACGACTGTTCTGGGAACTCCCAAAATGGCCATTCTTGATAGCACAGCCGTTCTGGCCAACTGGGTCAATTTTTGAAGATTCTATTGATTGAGGCATGTCCCAGAACGGCCATTCCATGGTAGCACGGCCGTTTTGGGGTCCTTCCCCTGCATTTGACTCTTGAACTTGGCAATCCATAAAGGTTATTGCTTCAATACATTCTTTGACCACTTGGAGTAGGTTGGGAGTGTTTTGGCCTCATTTTGGGCTCCTCCAAGCCTAGGGAAACCCTAGATTCAACTGTCTTCTCTCCATTCCATCAAGTAGTGGCCAAAGTACCTATAAAACATGCAAAAACATCCATAAGTGCATTTTACACAAATATGCATATTAGGGGAAATAACATGTAATCTAGCAGTTGTAGATGTGATTGAAGTGCAATATGATAGAAGATGAAGCCCTAAAATGGGGCTGCATCACTAGGTCACTAAAACATGTCCAAAACTAAGCAAGAACCATGATCGCTATGGAAGGAGACTCAAAAAAACCAATCTCCACAAGCCCTAAGGCAAGGGTCCAAGAAAACCATGACTAAAGGAAGAGAAACCATAGCTAAGATGACCAAAACTAGAACTAGCCTCTCACTTACTTCTAGGTGTACAAACACCAAGCATGGGGCTAGATCAAGGGTCAAACGTGAGGAAAGAGACCCCATATCATCACCTCTATCCAAAACTGATACAAGAAGATTAGGGTTTCGGGTTACTCCCAAACCAAGCATGATAACTCTTCCCAACGAGTTCTAGGGTTAAGCTTCACGTGCTAGCGTGATAGAGGAACATCTTAAAGAGAGAAAACAACAATACAACATATCAAAAGGTGCAATAATAGAGACAATTTTGTGTTACATAACCTGCCTTAAAAAGATCGCCACCAAAGCTCCAAGCTCCAAGACCAAGAGCTCCAAGCACACAATCCAAGGGTAGAAGAAGCTCCATCAAAAACTCCACTCTCAGCCTCAAGAGCACCTCAAGAAGGGAGAAACACCAAGGATAAAGGATAGCTCAAGAAGAGAGAGAGCAAAACCCCAAAACTGAACCAAAGAAAGAAGGGAGAAAAGAGAAAAGAAACTCTCACACACATACACCAGAGTGTAACCTTAGCAAAACATGGCCCTAGGATGAGAAGAAGGAAAAAATAAGGTAGAAGATCCAAAGGAACACCAAAGAAAGAAGATAAAACACTCACTAGAGCTAGAGATGGCCATGGATTACCACTATCACTACATGCAAGGGATGAGCCACCTCCAAGGCACCAAGAGCACACCTACTTTCTCCACCAAGCTCTAAGGGCAAGCACAAGAGAAGGGAGGAAGAAGATGGCCGAAAAGAACCACTTGCATGGAGAGAAGAGGGTTCATATGGCAAAGTAGGAGGGAGGTAAGGCAAAGGATGAGGTGTCAACAAGATAGAGCTCTAAAGGAACACTTGTCTACTAAAAGGACTAGCATGCAGCCACATTCAACAACATAAGGTCCACATGTAAGAGATGGTGATACTCCTTGGGTAAGATCTCAACCATCCAAGCAACCGACCCTATGTCGCAATCACGACACACCTAGGGTCCCAAGGAACCAACACCGAAATTACCCCAAAAAGTCTACGTCGAAACACACTTCACCAACCTCCACCTCAATCTACAAAAAACATGGTTGCAACCAACACACCAAGGGGGAAGTGTCGCGACTACGACACCCCACAATAGGCTCTAGGTCGTGACCTAGGTCAAGGTAAAACAACAAGGTCACAAGGCTAAGCACACAAACCCTAGAAAACCCTATCTCCACTAAGGGTGATACTACTCAACCAAGATCCAAACAAGGGGCCCCAAATCACCACACTCTCCCTCAAGAAGCCATGACAGAGAAGGAACACTCTAGAGGTGGAAAATTGCACATCAACCCCCTATATTGGGTAAATCACAACTTGCACCAAAACTAGCATAGAAAGCACAAATATCAAACAAACAAGCTCAAACTGGAGACTTAACCTCTCCACAAGCCCTAATCACATATCAAAAGATTAGAGCAAGGTTCTAAGCACAAGACAAGCCAAAAACAAATATTGTTACCCCAAAGCTCAGGTCAGGGTCCTTACAGTTCTGGACAAGCGACACATTGTGATAATGCACCACGGTGTGGGGTACGAGGATTGAGGTAATCCGCCACATGGCACCAATAAATTGCTTTGATCTGCCATGTAGCCCAAGGCTAGATAATACTGGTTTTCCAATTTTATGCATATTTATAAAATGTTCTAAAGAAAATTAGAGATAAGGCGGATTTTGAGTAGGAGTTAATAAAATAATGAAGGAGGGGAAAATATATTAATTCAGTATTATCTTTCATTATTATCCTAAATGAATGTATTTTTTGTGTGGATACATAAAATTGAATTATCTGTATGGAAATAGGGAATATTTTATTTGGGATAATTTAACGAAGCAATTTATGAAAACGGTTTATAAAAAGCATGATTGATGGAAAATTGAACTTAAGTCCAAATAATACATTTTATTTGCATAGAGCTCCAAAGTGGGTAAAATGGAAAATTGATGGAACAAATAAGTAAAAAATGTGAGAAAATATGGAAAAATATAAAATGTGGAAATGTAGAAAAGGTGAAAAATAAGTAAAATATGAAAGAATGGAAAATGTGGGGAAAAAGTTGAAAAGGCGAAAAAGGATAAAATGTGGAAAATGGGATGAACTCATTAACAGCCAGAGAATCAACACTTTAGCATGAATTTTTTCTAAGTGACAAAAATGGGGTGTCAACAGTTTGTCCCTCTCAATGCAAGGTTTGAGATAATAGTAAGAACTGTAGGCCTGAGCCAAGTTGGACCCTAACTTGTGGTCACGAAAGGCCAAAAAGTTTGGAATCATCAAGGATGACCTGACAAACCTTGGAGGGTGGAAAGAATAAGTGGTGTCTTATCCTTCTATGGTTGGATTAATGAGGATAAGACTGGTCATAAATGATTTCTCCATAATAAGGGTAACCATTGACTAAGGCACTTAACTATATCTAACCAATCATTTATTCCCCTGGAATTCTGATGAGCCATAAGTGGTTTCTGGAAGTAAAAACTCTCGTCGTTGATTTAGTTCATAAACCAGATACATCTTATTCCCCCACTAACTCAAGCCTTAGTGAGATCAGATATTATTTGTGGTTTGTCATATATATTAGGAAAATGAGTCTGTGTAAAATATTTATCTATAGTACCTCAAAAATCTTATTTGGTGTTCTCTTTTCAATGGATAAAGTTCAAATAAGGTGAATCAAATCAAGAGAGATAATAGAATTCAATGCAAAATCATATAAGCATGACAATTAAACTGTAAATCATTCAACATGGAAGTTGTTTAGATAATGAAAACTATAAATAAAATAAACCATTCATATGTCTTTAAGTCCATTTAATGTTCCCTGGACCCACATGAGGTGTACCATAACATGTGAAAGCATCACAGTAAGCCATGATCTCACTGTACAACACTTAGAAGCATGTGTGTGATCTTAAGTCTTTAATATCAACAACCCCATCTGTAGTGGGTTTATCCACATCTGACTCTTGACAGCTAATGGGAGTGGCCAAATATCTAGAATCCTCCTCTAAACCTGAGTACTCAGTAGAGAGTTAAAGCACTCTATCTTACTCTACATCAGTGGTCCTATCAAAGATGACCACTGGCCAACAACATAGATACTACTAGCATTCGTGGTTGGTGTTGGGTACCATTCTACAAAAAGAGTCTTCCCTCACTGGCCTAGACTCCCACACCCTGATTCTATGAGTTTCAGGTAACTCGATCTAGACTGATCCTCCAATCAGTAGCATGATTTCACTTCATAGTGCATGCCTCATGTGAAAGATTCTATTGTGTCCAGAGCATCTAACATCTAATGATATATATTTGTCTAGATAATGTCTTTTCCGTTTCAAATATTACCTTATATTTGTCAGTTGATCATTTAGCATAAAGTTACTATAGTAAAGTGGCAAAAAGAACAATCAAAATTCTTACAAAACATGATTTCATTATTTGAATCTAGGATCATGGAAAACTTTCTGATACTCGTAAACCCACCATTTCATTATGATATTTCATAAAAAAATTGCATAATAATTGAACTTATAGTATCATGACATAAAATATATTGAATAACATATTTCTTCTACTGAAGTCTATTGTGCACATACAATAATTTTGCAACAATAATTTCTGAACAAAAGTTAACATAGAAGAAACATTATTTTCGATTTATTCACTTTAAAGGAAGATTAGAAGTGTAATTTCCCACTTAGATGGACCCCACACTAGGTCACTAATCTCGGATCTAATCTTGCAAGTCCATATTTTGGTCTATAGATCTTGGAGTCGGGGTAAAAGCCTCCAAAAACATCTTCTATTGCTCTAAAACTGGCTGGATGGAGGAAGAAGATGAATAGGGGAGGAGGAACAAGACCTTCGATGAGTCGAGTGGAAGTTCTCGACCAAGAAAGGAATTAAGATAGAAGAGAACTACTAATTCAAACTACTTAGAATAATTGATTCATGGATAGCTTGTCAGTTTTCCCTTAATCTTCACATTCCTCCCAAAAACTACACTATATATCATATCTCTAGAAACCACTTGAGTGGTTTAGGGTTCTATTTGTGTGGAAAATTTATACATGAATCTAGCAAGAAAAATTTCATTTGATTCAGACATATATAGTAAAAGTTATGGTCATTTGAATGAGTAGCTATCCTAGGAGGCTTTGCAGCTCATTCCATCAGTCTATGTGGCCCCCATTTTGAGTGGCTTGTCAGCCTACATGGCTCGTTAGTCTTTGTGATTGTCAGTCTATGTGGTTGTTGTTCTGTGTGGTCTGTAGGCCTGCATGATCATCGTTTGTGTGGCCATCAGAGTGTGTTGCCATAGGTATATGCGGCCCATCGTTCTGCATGGTTTTCGGTCTGTGTGGCCCATCATTTATGTGTTCGTCAATTTGTGTGGCCTATAGGTACAACGAAAAGTAGACTAAATCCAACTATGTGCATATTTACTAAAACTACCATAACTCTCCCATTTTAACTGCACTTTGGTTGATTCTTTTTTTATTGGATTTGTAATTGAGTTCTTTATAATCATAGAGTTTTAATTTGATGGAATTATCAAATGATATTTTCTTTATTAGTTATTTCTTCAAGTATTATATATTCTATTCCTACATAGGTGTGTAGGCTATCTCTATATCAACTAATGCTCAGATTTCATAGTATGCTCATGTCACAATTTTGATTGACAAATCATAACATTAAAATAATATAAGGTTGAGTTAAGACACAAGGTAATGAAAGAACTAACAAAGACATAATTAACACTAAGATTGTCTTTCACTCTAAGACATCCAGTAAATCAAGAAGTGGGTTGTAACAACCCCCCCCAATAAAAATTTTATTTGAAATTCCTATAAGAGGAAAGGATACTTGTTACACATCTATGACTCTACTATACACCACGATTCTTCTAAAGGACCTTAAGTAGGAATATCTTCCTCTTTTTAAGTTTATAAATTCTGCAATCCAAATTTGAATAGGACCTTCAACAAAGGAGATCTCTTCTCTTAGCTATACGGATTCTGGATATATGATCTTCTTAGTACCTAGATGGCACTTCTTCAACATAGATACATGAAATATGTCATGTAGATTGGCTAGCTCAGGAGGAAACTCAAGCTTGTAAGCTAGTGGTCCAATCATCTAAATGATTGGATAGGGAACCATAAATCTAGGAGTTATTTTACCTCTCTTCACAAACATCAGTACACCTTTCCATGGTGAGACCTTCAAGTAAACCTCATCTCCAACCTCAAACTGAAGTGGTCTACACCTTTTCTTTGTATAGCTTATTTGTCTATCATGTGCATCCTTCAACTGTTGTCTAATCACATATATATTTTCTATTGTTTCTTCCACCAAGTATCAACCTAGAATTTTTCTCTCTTCAACTTCATACCAAAAAATGGGAGACTTGCACTTCCTTCCATATAAAGCTTCATAACGGGCCAAATATAATCTAGAATGATAGCTCTTATCATAATCAAACTCCATAAGACTAAGGTGATCATCCCAACTGTCATTGAACTGCACAACACATGCTCTTAGCATGTCCATTAGTGTTTGAATGGTTAATTCTGATGTCATAGGTATGAGGGTGAAATGTTGTGGTAAACTTCAATCTTGTTTCAAAGGAACGATGAAACAAATTCCATAATCTTGATGTGAATTTGTGATCTCTATGGATGTTATAGAAATGGGTACCCCATGTAGTCTGACTATCCCATCTATATAGAGATTCTCTAACTTTGGGATATCCCATTTTGTCTTAATTGGTGAAAAGTGAGAAGAATTGATTTGTCTATCTACTGTTATCCATGTAGAGTAAAATCCATACGGTGTCTTAGGTAACCCAACCACGGAATCCATAATAATATGCTCCCACTTCCATTCAAGGATAAGAAATAATTGTAGAGTACCTTCTGGATTTTGATGTTCAGCTGTGACATGCTGACGTACACCACACTTAGCTACATACTTAGCCACATATTTTTTCATACCTGACCACCAATACAATTCTATAAGGTTTATGTATATCTTTTTGTTGCCTGGATGCATTGTATACATAGAATATGTGCTTCCTTGAGAATATGTTGTCGTAATTGTGGATCTGTAAAGAGGCGAGATCACCTCCTTACTAAAATTTAAAGTAATTACAAAACATCCATCTTTTTAGAAAGACAAAAGATACTGAGGGATGCATGTATAATATTCCAAGTAAATAAGCATGCACCAGATACATTACAAAATGTCAATAGTAGTGGAAATAAAAGTACTAAGCCTATTACATGGCTTTCATTGTTCATTACATGATTGTTCTCAAAAGAACAAGATAAGAGAAAAGGATCAAGCTATAGCAACCTAGACATCCTTTCAGATAGCTTGAGATCTACTCCTGAGATGAATTCCTTCAAACTTGTCCTTCTCCTTGCTCAGAACCAACACCTGGGTGGTTGGGAAAGCACCCAGCAAAAGGGGAAAGAAAACAAGGTATGTGTCAAAAAACTAATCTAGGATAACAAGATAAGTAAAGCAAATATGAACAGGCTAGGGTTCGTCATAAGATGAAGATAACAAGAGTATGAGGCTATATTCAAAATAAACTTACCATTAACAATTATATCAAAAAGGATTTGCATGTAAGATAATTATGTCTACCTAACTAAGTAGGGTTGAGGCACCTACCAGACCTCTAACCTATAGGTGAGGGGAGAATAAGACATTCCCAGCCAAATACACAATTATATAGGGGAGAATAAAAATATTCCCCAGGGCGATTAAATACATGCCCTTTGTGGGTAGTTGTACATAAGTACCGCTACTTTAAATTAAATAGAACATAAATCCACATGCTAGAAAAAGTAGTCATGGCAAGAATAATCATATGAATCAATAGCATAGGAGTGGGGTACCAAGACCAAAGAATAATGTTCCAAAACTGATTTATAAGTGTAGCAAAAGATTCAAGAGTATATGAAATAGGGTTTAATAAAGCCTCATTATAGAAAAGTAGGTTAAGGCACAATTATTACCAACTTAAGGTTTAAATGCACATAACACTCTTACTTATATCAATTACTAACTTTCACCACTTTAATTGATTCCAAGTTCCACTTTGCCTATTTTCAATGTATTAACATGAATTAGAGTACATAGTGCACATTAATATATAGAAACCCTAATTTTAGAACTATTTATAAAAATTCATATTTAGCTTTTGAAAATATTACCAATGAACTTATTAGGTTCTCCTAATTAAGAAAACATATTTTTATGTTAATTTTGGAGTTATGATGATTAAGATGTAATTTTTATGGATTTTATGCATTAAATTCGTTTTACAAAAATCACCCTTCATCAAACCATGAAATCATACCTTGAAAATATTTTTATTAGATATATATTAATTTTCCAATTACAAAACAGATTTATTTGTCAAATTTGGATAAGCGGATTAGAAGATATGAATTTTTCAATATTGACCAATAGGAAATTGCCACATCATCAAACCGATCGAGATAATTAAAGAGAGAGGGAGAGGGAGAAAACACCATTTGACCCAAGATCAGGTTTGAAGTTTCTTATATAACCAAACTAGAGATTCTATAGAAGATAAAATAGCAAGAAACCAAATCCTTAGAAGAACATGGTAAAAATAGATGGAAATCATCGATTATCAACATAGAAGCATGGGTTTTAAGCATGTACTAAGCAATATATGAGAAGGGGGTTACCAAAACTTGCCTCTAGGAATTTAAGAAGGTCCAAACAGAAATGATCCCGAGATTATAAGGTATGCTTTCTCCAAGCTAAGCTCATTTCTTGAGCAAAGATCACCTTCTCCACTTTAGAGGTGCAAACCCTAGCAAAAGAGCATGGAGATGAGATGTTTTAGGGTTTTAGGTGGATTTTTACCATGTATGGTCATGGTTCTAACCTAGAAGAAGGTTTAAGGAAGACTAATAGTATGAAAATAGGGAATGAAGGGAGGAAACTTACTATTTTTGGTCGAAATTACCAAGGAGGAGCTTTAGAAACCCTAATAGAGCAATTTGGAAGCCCTAAGAGCCTTCTTCACCAAGGTAGGCTCCCTCTGTTAACTTGGGACAGCAACTTCATGGCCAAATATAGAAGGAACTATTATCTAAGCTGGAGGAAAGAAAAGGAGAGCAAGAGTTTTTGAATTGTGAGTTGGGAAGGGGTATACATGGCTATATAAAGAAAGAGGTGAAGCATGAGGTGTCTAAGGGACTTTCCATGTGTCTTGAGTTTAGGGCTTGATGGCCATGCAAGAGGACAGCTCATGGACTCTTCTTGGATATCAAAATTCGGTCCTAATATCCCATAGATACTTCTAGGCCATCCCCACCATTTTTCAAGAAAGAAATAACCTCATTAGTTGATAGCTTTTAAAGATAAGCACCTTTATAAAGAGGGTAATCCCTATAATGCCCTTGGAAAGAAATACCATCAAACCAAGGTGAAACTAGGTTCTCCAATGGTTTAAAATCTCGTTAATGGTAAGGGAATATCTAAGGATTAAAATTCAGTTGATAATTTGCAAAGAAAACTTTGGGTAAATTGCATAAAAGTCCATAATGTACCTAAAATTACATAACTTGCACAAACAACATCCAAATCGAACCAAATTTGAAACTTAGGATCATTTTATGTTTTCAAATCATATCAAAAAGTTATATTAAGGTTTAGAACACTTAATTATGGTAATTAAGATTTTACTGAGGTATTTGTGCATAAACCCTTATATTGGTACAATTAGTGAATAAATGTTCACTACTATAAATTCCACTAATTAAACATAAATGACATAAAGGATAGAAATGAGAGGGAAACTTGGGAAAAAGATTTACATGGAGATTACATCTAAGATTCATTATGTTACAGCACTCCACCCCTTTAAAAGGATTTTGTCCTCAAAATTTCAAGCAAAAAGAGAAGGGTGAGTACGTAACATTTCATCTCTCAACTCCCAAGTGGTTTCTTCCAGACAATGATATTTCCACAAAACTTTTACCAGCTCAATCTCTTTGTTATTTAGCTTCTTTACTCGGGAGTCAAGAATCTTCACAGGTAGCTCTTCATAGGTCAGATTCTCATGTATCTCCAAAGGCTCAATAGCAAGAACATGAGAAGAGTCCTTCACATACTTCTTCAGTACAAAGACATGGAACACATTATGAATCTTATCATAGGAAGGAGGTAAACCTAATTGATATGCACAGTCTCCAACCTTATCTAAGATTTCAAATGGTCCAACATAGTGGGGACTCAAGTTGCCTTTAACTTTAGATCTAGTAATAGAACGGATAGGCTTGATCTTTAGAAATGCATAGTCACCCACTAGGAAGTTAACATCGAACCTCTTCTTGTAAGCATACATCTTTTGTCGGTCTTGAGCAGCTTTCATGCATTTCTTTATCAACTGCACTTTTTCTATCATCATTTGCATGTCATCGATCTTCACTAGAGAATTTTTACCGACATCATCCCAATGCAAAGGTGAACGACATGGTCGACCATAGAGAGCTTCAAAAGGTGGCATACCAATACTAGCTTGGTAGCTACTATTGTAAGCAAACTCAGCTAATGGTAGATACCGATCCCATGCACCACCCCAATCCATCACACAAGCACAAAGCAAGTCCTCTAGAATCTGAACTATTCTCTCAGATTGACCATCAGTTTGTGGGTGGTAAGTAGTACTAAAACGCAAGTCAGTACCCATATCCTCCTGATTTGGAGATATGAAGAGCAGATCTTACCACTAGGGGTTTTTACATCTAATATATGATCCATATACTCAGATTCTATTTCTAACATAGAAGCAAGCTAACATGATATGAAGGTATTAGATGAGCCATAATCAAACAGTGCTTTTATAGGATGCATATTAAGATGCATATTATCTTCGCCTGCTTCATCAACATTGAGAGCAAACACTCTCCCATTCCTCCTCTCCACTGGCAGTCGCCTCAGGTTCTGGTTGTTGTTGTTGTTATTATTCCGCAGAGGCGGATTCTTCCTTGGCTGCTGTGGCAGCTGGGCATTATTTTGTCCTTGCTGGAAACGGGGGCAGAGTGGTCAGATATGCCCAACTTGGCCACACTCGTGGCAAGTCAGAGGGTGCCAGTTGTCTCTATGACCAGGTGCATTGTTGACAGGACATCTCCCTGGAGGATGGTGGCGAGAGCACCTATTGCACCGATCACGTCCATGATTCTCAATCTGGGTAGGGTTCTTCCTCTTGTTATTGCTATAGCCATTATTGTGTCTATAGGATTGGAATCATGGGTAGGACTCGATGGCCAGGGCCTTATCCACCATCTGTTGGAAGGTGAGTGGAAGTTGTGGAATAAGACTTTGACCCACTTGGTAGTTTAGGCCCTCCAAGAACAATGTTGCCCTTCTTTCAGCTCCAAGGTCAGTGGCATAGTGTTCCAGAAGTAGGAATTGTTGGATGTAGTCGGCCACACTCATGCTTCCCTACCTAAGGCTGTAGAACTCGGCTTCCTTCTTCCTCAGGAAGGCAGGACAGATGTACTTCTCCCTGAAGAGCTTCAGGAATTGGTCCCACTCCATGGTAGAGGTGTCTCGAGTGTGGGCGACACCATTCCACCAAACACGCGCCAGTCCATCCAGCACATATGTCGCGAACCGAACTTTCTGGTGAGGAGGGCATGCCATACTCTTGAAGGTCCAATCCAAAGCCAACACCCAATCATCAGCTTTGTCCACCATGTTGTGTTCACTTTCACCCTTGAAGTAGGGTGGCTGCATCTTTATGAAGTCAGTGAGGGTGAACTCCCTTGGCTTGTTGGCATTGGCAGCCACTGTGTGGAGCTGTCCCATCATGGTGGAGAGCAACTAGTGCAGTGATGCAAGGGTTTTGAGTCGCTTTTATAGGCTAGTTTTATAATTGTTTTGTGCGTGTATTGGTCATATTTGTGGTTAATATCGCATGATTCATTTCCTTTAACCTACAATCTCATTATGCATCAAATTTGTCTTATTTCATCTTATTTTGTATAAAATATCATATTTCTCGTATTCGATTGGTGCTCTTCCCTTTATTTCAGGGAATTTGCATATCTGAGGTCGTCGATACCATCGACATGGCCACAGCAACAAGCCGGAGAAAGAGCAAAACCAATCGATGGTATCGAGATAGTGTCAGCATGCCAAAGGTAAACAAGTCGATACCATCGATGTGTCTGGTCGATGGTATCGAGCTGCCATCAGAGAGAATGCCATAAATCAACAAGTTTCGATACCCTACAGGGGTCGATACCATCGACCCACCGTCGATGGTATCGACACCATCAGATCAGGAAACAGCCCAAATCGATCTAAATCGAACGACCATGATATTTTGTCGGCCGTAAGTGATCCCTATACCTAGGAAAGACGGCCCAAGCCGTACTATTATGTCATTAGTCACCACACAAGTATCGGAAGAGGAGAGGATGAAGAACGAAGACCAAAGCTATGCCCCAGACATTTCTAGAGCTACAGATGGAGTTTTCTACCGCCAGAAGGCTGCAGAACGCCCATCCCGCACCGAGAATCGTCTGATTCTCCTTCGTTCAGGGGTTACACCATCTACGTCCAAGTTTCTCCTATGTTTTCTTCTCCTTTCTTTGTGTTTCTCATTGAGATGAACATGCGGGCCTAATCCCCTTTGTCTTTAGGACCGGGAGTAGCTCGGATAATCGTTGTATGACACTTTTTACATAGTTAACTGTAATTTGTCTCTCAAATCCGTGGTATGATATTGTTTTCTCAATTGTATCATTGTGCTTGATCACCATAGTGGTAATTTAATACCTTTAATTGCTTTTGACGATGAATTAACAGTTGAAAATACGCAATAATCACATTAACTTATAAATCCTTTGGAAAAGGCGATGTACGGTTAATGGTGGAAACCTAGAGATATGTTTTTTATGCACCTAATTTATGGTATAGGTTACTACTGATGTGGAACCGATCTAAATTAAGGTAGTGAATTGTATCGCGGAAGCAAAAAATTCTATTCATAGGCCACTACTCGGGATAGGAGACAAGTTGTGATAATTATGTAGGATATAGTGCAATGAGAATCCGTGGTGAAACTGCAATCCTAAATATTCCATTTTAATTGATTAAACCAACCATTTAATCGATTGCTTTGCTTTCTTTTGTTTTTATTTTCTTTTTCAAAACAACTCTCAAACTTTTATAATCGGTCTAGATGATTGCAAATAGTTAGTAGTAGGTTACCAAAATTACGTTCCCTGAGTTTGACTCAGGCCTCACAAAGGTCTATATTACATTGACGCGTGCACTTGCATTTTACGTAGGGTTTAATCGTGTCAAGTTTTTGGCATCGTTGTCAGGGAACGACAATTTTCGGCACTACTAGTGCTGCGAGCGGCCACACTAGGCCACTTTTTATATAATTCTTAAAATTTTAAATTTAATTTCACATCTTTCACTTACTTATTTCTTTTTAGCACTGTACTGAAATAATTTCCATCTTTTCAGGTGCTAGTTGATGGTAAAGACGCATAGCACATACTACACAGAATTACTAGAAAGTCCTCCATTGGGTGAAGAAGTCGAGTTGATAAATCCACCAATTGAGGAAATTGAATAAGAACAGGAAGCAATGGCTGAGGAACAGACAATATGGGAGAAGATCAAGGCTTAGTCTTCATCTGCGTCAAAAGGGCCAATCAAAAGGTAAGAAATCAACATTCCAACATACAAGATTGATCCTGCACTGATTAATTTGGTCAAGTCCAATGCATTTCATGGACTGAAGAATGAAGATCCAGTGGCTCAATTCAGCCAATTTGTGGAAAACTGTGATATGATAAAGATTAACAAGTTTCCGCAAGAGGCACTTTACTTGAAGCTTTTTCCCGTGTCTCTAGTGGGAAATGCACGAGAATGGCTGCACAACCTTGATGACGAGTATGTCGAGTCTTGGGACCAGATGATAGAGGTCTTCTTCGAGAGATTATTCCCGTGAGAGAAGACGAATGACCTCATGAGAAAGATACACAATTTTAGTCAAAAGGTCAGCGAGATTTATTCAGAGATTTGGGAGCACTTCCAGATAATGCTGAGGAAGTGTCCACATCATGGGCTGGACAAGGAAAAACAAGTAAAAAATTTCTACTTTGCTCTCAATGAGCATGATAGAAGCAACTTGGATTCAGCAGGCTCGGGTTTCTTCTTGAACAACACAGGCACAAGGTGTTGGGAGATATTGAAGAACATGGCCAAGAAACAGTCCTGGGGTGATAGAGATGCACCAGAACAAGTTAGAGTTGTAGGGGAATCAAAGGCAATTAAAGGGCTAAATGAGAAGATGGACCTGATAGCAAAGATATTGCTAGCAAAAGAGGATGAAGGATCTAATGATGAGGCACAGGTTAAATTTATGTGCCAACAAGGGAGAAAAAATAATGATTACTCTTGGAGGAAGGACAAAAAGTTCTCATGGAAGGATCCAAATAATAACCTGTAGGATCCGGATGCCAAGACAGCCCACTGCGGAGGAAAAGAGCAATGAGTTGCTCAATCGAGTGATAAAGCAAAATCAGGATTTAATGAGCACATTTGGCCAACAAATTAAATCACAAGGTGAATTCATGAATCAATTTGGCCAAACTCTCCAAAGTCATGGGGCACAGATGAGGACTATTGAGACATCTATAGCACAGATGGTAGTTGAAATAGCCAGTCTAAAGAAGCCCACAGTGCAAGGTTTTCTAGGAAATACAAATGTTCCAGGGGGAACCATCAAGCCAAGGTGATTTTGTTGAGGAGCGGAAAGAAAATTTTAAATTCCAAGGCCGATGAACCAAGCACAACACATGTAGAAGCAACTGGTGAGGCCGCAGAGGATGTGCTAGTTCCAAAGACAGAGGAGGAGGATGCAGAGAAGGCTACAGATGAGCCCATTGTAGAGGAAAAAACTGAGAAGAGGACGCCCTATGTGCTACCACATCAGAGAGCACAGACCGTCCCAATTCCTTATCCCAATAGTCTGAAATCAAAGAAAGTGGATGCACAGTTCAAAAAGTTCTTAGATAGCTTTAGGAAACTTTCGGTTAACATCCCCTTCATAGAAGTCATTGAGCAGATACCCTCCTATGGTAAGTTCTTGAAATATATAATTACCAAGAAGAGGAAGGTTCCTGACATAGAGGTGGTAGTCCTTAAGGATCAGGCTAGCGCCTTTATTCTAGGTAAATTGCCACCAAAGCGACAAGATCCGGGCTGCTTCAATATTTCATGCTACATAGGAAAAGTGAAATTTGGCGAAGCACTATGTGATTCTAGGGCAAGTATAAACTTGATGCCCCTCTCAACATTTAAAAAGCTTGGTCTCAAGGAATCTAGACAAAGCAACATGACGATTCAACTTGCGGACAACTCTGTGGTACGGCCATATGGGATATGCGAGGATGTCCTCATCAAAGTTGATAGATTTGTATTTCCAGCTGATTTTGTCGTCATGGAGATGCAAGATGAGCAAGGGAATGAGATTCTCCTAGGAAGACCCTTCCAAGCCACTGCTGATATGATACTGGAGATGGGTAGAGGCCGGTTGACAATGGGTATAGCTGATGATAGATTCGAGATACTCATGCCACCGAATTCAAAGAAGTTACAAGCGAATGAGAAATGTCACAAAGTGAACCACTTTGATCATAACATCTCGCTTTGTTTAGGGAAGCCTTTTCTTGATATGGCTTACGTCATGACAAAGGTAGATAAGGGAACACTTGCTATGGACATCATGGAACAAATAAAGGTGATTTCTCTTATTAAAGTTGTGGGTTATCCCAATGATGATGAAGAGGAAGTCTCACCATCTACTAAGGATGATGCTATAGCAGTCTCTATGCTTGACTCATACCCGCAATTACCTCTTGAAGCATGTCTGTTCAATATCATGGATGATTGGATGAGAAGCACATCATTACACGAATGCGTAAAGATGCTTCAAGTGCTTCCTTGCTACTATGCCAAGCACTATGAAGATCTAGGACCGCTACCACCACCGCTTCATTCTTCTTTGGTCAGCCCGCTAGATTTAGAGCTTAAACTGCTACCCCCTCACTTGAAGTGTGTCTTCTTAGTGGATAATGAAAAGATACTGGTAATAATTTCAGCATATCTGAGTGCCGATGAAGAAGAGCAGTCGATGATTGTGTTGAAGAACCACCGTGGTGCGTTCGGGTGGTCGGTTTCTGACATTAAGGGGATTTCCCCTACCCTTTGCCAACACAAGATCCGGCTCATTGAAGGAGCCAATCTAGTGATTCAGCTGCAACATCAACTCAACCCTAGCATGATGGAGGTCGTCAAGAAGGAGGTGATCAAGCTTCTTTCTACGGGCATCATTTATGCTATTTCAGACTCGACATGGGTGAGTCCAACACAGGTAGTCCCTAAAAAGGGGGGAATTACGACAGAATCTTTTAAATGAGCCTGTCACCACCCAATTGGTAACCGGGTGGTGTGTTTGCATTGATTATCGTCGCCTAAATTCTGCCACTTTGAAAGATCATTTTCCTCTCCCATTTATTGATCAGATCTTAGAGCAGCTGGTTGGCCGCTCTCACTTTTGCTTTTTAGATGGTTATTCTGGCTACAATCATATTTCCATAGACCCTAAGGATCAAGAGAAGTCTACCTTCACTTGCCCTTATGGGACTTTTGCATATTGTCGTATGTCGTTCGGTTTGTGCAATGCACCAGCCACTTTCCAACGCTGCATGTTAGCTATTTTTTCAGATATGGTGGAGCATTGTCTTGAGGTTTCTATGGACGATTTTTCTATCTACGGTGCATCTTTTGATGAGTGTTTGTATAATTTAGATAAATTTTTACAGAGATGTGAGGACACGCATTTAGTCCTCAATTGGGAGAAATGTCATATGATGGTTAGCAAAGGTATCATTCTTGGACACAAGGTGTCTAGTAAGGGACTGGAGGTAGATCCAGTAAAGATTGAGGTTATTTCCAAACTACCTCTACCGAACTCGGTGAAAGGGGTTAGGAGTTTCCTTGGTCATGCGGGGTTTTAATGTCGGTTTATCAAGGATTTTTCTAAAATCGCTAAACCGTTGTCTGAATTGATTGAAAAGGATTCTATTTTTTATTTCAATGATAAATGTATGCATGCCTTTGAGGTGCTTAAGCAAAAGTTGATTTCGACACCGATTGTTCAAATGCCAGATTGGACTAAACCCTTTAAGCTTATGTGTGATGCGTCGGATTTTGTCGTGGGGGTCGTTCTTGGGAAGCGTTTTGAGAACAAACCCACAACGATTTTTTATGCGTCTAAAACTTTGAATGATGCCCAACTCAATTACACCACAATAGAGAAAGAATTGCTTGCCATGGTTTTTGCATTCAAAAAATTTAGGCAATATTTAGTGGGGTCTAAAGTTGTGGTTTGGACGGACCATGCTGCCATAAAATACTTAATGGAAAAGAAAGATGCTAAACCTAGACTCATTAGGTGGATCTTACTTTTGAAAGAATTTGACATTGAAATTGAGGATAAGGCAGGTGTTGAGAATGTGGTTGCGGACCACTTGTCTCGGTTGGAGAGGGTAGATGAGAGAGATACTAACATACCCATTACCAAGACTTTTCTGGATGAGCAAATCCTTTCAATGCAATCTAAGGATCTGTGGTTTTCATATATTGTAAATTAACTTGCATGTAAGGAAATCCCGAATGATTGGACTTATCAAGAGAAAAAGAGATTTTTCCATTCTTTGAGATATTATTTCTGGGATGATCCTATTTTGTTGAGACAGTGTAGGGATGGCATTTTGCACAGGTGTGTACCCGAATATGAATATGAAAGTGTGGTTAGTCACTGTCATGCATTACCCACCGGCGGTCATCATTCAAGTACAAGGACGGCGGCTAAGGTGCTAGAAAGTGGCCTTTATTGGCCTACGCTCTTCAGGGACGCCTATGACTATGTGAGGAGGTGTGATTCATGTCAAAGGGCATGTAACATCTCAAAGCGGCAAGAGATGCCCCTCAATATATTTTAAGAGGCTGTGGTATTTGATTTTTGTGGGGTATTGATTTCATGGGACCTTTTGTGTCCTCTAATTCCAATTTATACATCTTTCTTGTTGTTGATTATGTATCAAAGTGGGTAGAGGAAATACCCACAAGGACTAATGATGTTGCAGTCGTGTGCAGGTTTGTGAAGGAGCATATTTTTTGTAGGTTTGGTGTGCCACGGATGATTATTAGTGACGGAGGCACCCACTTCACGAACAGGAAATTCATTGCATTATTGAGTAAATATGGGGTTAAACATAATGTAGGTACCCCATATCACCCGCAGACGTAAGTCCAGGTGGAGGTGTCAAATAGAGAGATTAAGAAGATATTGGAGCGCATGGTGGCCTCTTCTAGGAAGATATGGAGTACACTACTACCGGATACACTATGGGCGTATAGGACCACATTTAAGACACCTATAGGCACCACACCTTTTAGGTTGGCTTACAGACGGGCTTGTCATTTGCCGGTAGAATTAGAGCATAAGGCGCACTGGGCGCTAAGGAAGCTGAACTTGAATATAGATGAGGCAGGGAAGAAGCGAATGTTAGAGCTCAATGAGTTGGATGAGCTAAGGATGAATGCATATGAGAACTCAAGGATCTACAAAGAGCGGACAAAGCAAATACATGATCGCCACATTCACATGCGAGTGTTCAAGAAGGGTGAGAGTGGGTTATTATTCAATTCAAGGTTAAAGTTGCATCCTGGGAAATTGAGATCCCGATGGAGTGGCCCGTTTGTGATAGAGGAGGTGCGACCCCATGGTGCTATCTTGGTTAAAGATGGTGATAGAGCATTCTTAGTGAATGGTCAAAGGTTGAAGCATTATTATGGGGAAGATTACAACAGGAAAGTGCATGAGGTTAAACTAATGGCATAAAAGAGGAATGAAATGCATAATTGCATCTAGCCTAAGACGTTAAAGTAGGGCGCTTGTTGGGAGGCAACCCAACTTTGGTAGTGTACATGTTTGTTTCTTTAACTTTTGTTCGCATTCTTAGGTAATTTTCACTATTGTAGCTTTTAGTCTTTAAAAATGATACGTTGATTAGTTTGCTAAGTGTGCAGAACTGTGTGGAAGTCGATACCATCGACCTTTGTGTCGATGGTAGCGATGAGGGTGATGAGCAGCAGCTATAAAAAATTTGCTCCGTCGATACTATCGATGGCCTCGTCGATACTATCGACCACCCAACAGGTTGATCGACTCAAATTCTGGAGCAAGTCGATAGCATCGACCGCAAGGTCGATGCTCGTGAGATCTCTGGAGATGTTCAGATGATTTCTTCTCAGAGAAGTTGATGCCATCGACCATCAAGTCAATGGTATCAACCCAGCTTCAGGGAAATTCAGCACCAAGGCCTCGCGAGGATAAAGGATGCATACAGAAGTCGATGCCATTGACTTTTGTATGCATCCTTTATCCTCGCGAGGCCTTGTGCTAAATTTCCCTTAAGCTGGGTTGATACAATCGACCATCGACGCCCGTCGATGGTATCGAGGGGCCACATCAGCGATCTGTGAGTCGCCATCAACGAAGCGCGCCAAATCAGAGAGGTCGATCTGTGGTATGGGTCGATACCATCGACCCTCATCGATAGTATCAATGTGTCACTGATCTGGGCCCCGACATCCAGCAATCGATGACCGTCGATACCAACGAAGAAACGGATCATGCTGTAGAGGTCGATACCATCGACAATTTGTCAATGGTGTCGACGGGTTGCATAGGATGGAGATGCAGCAACAGCCTTTCTATGACCACTATTGGAGTCGGGACTATTTTGGAGGCTACCCACAGCCACCTCTGATGCCCCCATCTGATCCTTCATTTTAGGGGCAATATCCTACATGGGATCCCAGTGGTCAACAATACCCATAGTACCCGCCACCTGAGCAGTAGCAGGGTATCACTATTCCACCTTCTGAGTTTGTTCTTGACTATGAGGCCATAGTTGAATTCAAGCTTAGGGGGGATGGAACAGTTTCTATCTTAGTTTTATTTCATTTTCTTTCATTTTAGCATTTTTCTTAGCTTTTTGTAATTTTTCTTCTAGTTGTGCAATTTCTTTATTTACAGCATTCTAGGATCCACTTTCTATCTAGTGTAATCAGTGGATGTCTAAATGTAAATTGTATGTCATCTCAATGCTTTTCATATGGGGGTAATGGGTGCAATTGTCTGAAATTTGAGCATTAGTGAAAATTTTCCAGAAATTATAAGTTGGACTTGTTTGAAATTGTGCACATAACTTATGAAAATAATTGGGTAGGTCAACTTTAAAACATATGATCATAAATGTACATCCTTATGGTTCAAGAAATGTGGACGGATTTGGATGTTGAACCTAAACTAACCAAACGGTAATGAGACTTTAATCAAAAGTGAGAGAGAGAAACCCGTTGATTGATTGGTACACATGTCAGTAAGGAGGGACATATAATATTTTCCAATGGTTCTGTCAATTAGTCTTGTGATCTATCCACCCCACTTCATTCACACTCTACCATAAGAATTGAGAGCACATTACATTTTTTCATTTCTTGATTGCATGTCAACTAGATATGATTGCATTATAGCTAGATTTTGCATTAAAAATGAAAAATGAAAAGAGATTTGTAGATTAGTCACGCATGCACACATTCTAGAGTGCATGCCATTGTAGTTGCATAATTATTGTCATATAGTTGCATTTTTGCATACTCTTGAGCATATAGGACATTATGTGCCTTACTTATTCTGAAAAATAAGAAATGTGGGGAACTTGTTCTATACTCTCTGAGAAGTGAATTGTAATGCACCAATTGTGGCAGTTATGTGAAAATAAGCCTGATATATATATATATATATATATATATATATATATATGTTTCTCTAGTCAAAATTGAGAAGAAGAAGGGCTTGAAAAAAAGAGAGAAAAAAATTTGAAGAAGAAATTAGAGGGAGAAAAGAACTTGTTTCATCTATATATTAAAAAGAATAAGCACATGATGTAGTTTTGTAGACATTCCATCTCACATTGAGACGGAACAGTAGAGCATGCATCATTCCACTAAAATGTAGCCATTAGGTCATTTCCATAAGCATATGCATCATCTAGGTCATTTTTATTATTTTTTGCATGTTAAACTATATTGTGCTTCCTCTTCTTCCACATCCGCCCATTTCATCCACCTGTTGCTCAAAACCGTAGGCCACCCATGATTATCTCTTCATTCTTGTATATCAGGAGATCTGCTTCCATGTAGATGGTAGTTAGGATATGAGCAACGTAGATAGGAGATCACAAGATGCACCAAGCCTGAACTGGAGGAATTTATTATATCAACTGCCTTATTTGATAGTGTTCGTTGGTCTTAGGGTGGGCATCTCATGGACGATTATTGTCAACTTTAGGGTAGTTACCATTCCGTGGTCAGTGAGGGCCGGTATGTGCCTTGCATGAGGGAATCATTCTGAGATGTGTTTATGCTAATATGTTCTTTAGTTGACCCTCACAATTATATTATTTAGTTTTGTTGCTCGAGGACGAGCAAAGTTCAAGCGTAGGGGAGTTTGATGCAAGGGTTTTGAGTCACTTTTATAGGCTAGTTTTATAATCATTTTTTGTGTGTATTGGTCATATTTGTGGTTAATATCACATGATTCATTTCCTTTAGCCTACAATCTCATTATGCATCAAATTTTTCTTATTTCATCTTATTTTGTATAAAAGATCATATTTCTCATATTTGATTGGTGTTCTTCCCTTTATTTTAGGGAATTTGCATATTTGAGGCCATAGATACCATCGACATGGTCACAACAACAAGCCAAAGAAAGACTAGAACCAGTCGATACCATCGACAAGACGGTCGATGGTATCGAGATAGCGTCAGCGTGCCAAAGGTCAACAAGTCGATATCATCGACGTGTCTGGTTGATGGTATCGAGCTGCCATCAAAGTGAACGCCAGAAATCAAGGAGTGTCGATACCCTACGGGGGTCGATACCATCGACCCGCCGTCGATGGTATCGACACCGTCAGATCAAGAAACAACCCAAATCGATCTAAATCGAACGGCTGTGATATTTTGTCGGACATAAGTGATCCCAATACCTAGGAAAGATGGCCCAAGCCATACTATGACGTATTTAGCCTCCGCACAAGTCTCAGAAGAGGAGAGGACAAAGAACGAAGACTAGAGCTATGCCTTGGACGTTTCCAGAGCTGCAGACAGAGTTTTCTACCGCCGGAAGGCTGCAGAACACCCATCATGCGCCGAGAATCATCCAGTTCTCCTTCGTTCAGGGGTTACACCATCACTGTCCACGTTTCTCCTATGTTTTCTTCTCCTTTCTTCGTGTTTCTCATTGAGATGAACATGCGGGGCTAATCCCCTTTGTCTTTAGGACCAGGAGTAGCCCAGATAATCGTTGTATGACACTTTTTACATAGTTAACCATAATTTGTCTCTCAAATCTATGGTATGATATTATTTTCTCAATTGTATCATTGTGCTTGATCACCATAATGGTAATATAATACCTTTAATTGCTTTTGACGAAGAATTAACAGTTGAAAAGATGCAATAATCACATTAACTTATAAATCCTTTGGAAAAGGTGATGTACGGTTAATGGTGGAAACCTAGAGATATGTTTTTCATGCACATAATTTAGGGTATAGGTTACTACTGACGTGGAACCGATCTAAATTAAGGTAGTGAATTGTATCGCGGAAGCGAACAATTCTATTCACAGGACACTACCTGGGATAGGAGACAAGTTGTGATAATTATGTAGGAATTAGTACAACGAGAATTCGTGGTGAAACCGAAATCCTAAATATTCCATTTTAATTTATTAAACCAACCATTTAATTGATTGCTTTGCTTTCTTTTATTTTTATTTTCTTTTTCAAAACAACTCTCAAACTTTTATAATCGGTCTAGCTAATTGCAAGTAGTTAGTAGTATTCTACCGAAATTACATTCCCTGAGTTCGACTTGGGCCTCACAAAGGCCTATATTACATTGACGTGTGCACTTGCATTTTACGCATGGTTTAATCGTGTCATGCAGCATTGCCAGCTCTTGCTCCGGTGTGAAGGAGGGGGTAGCCGGAGTAGCAGAGTTGACCACACTATGGCCGACAAGAGTCACAGGAGTGATTCCCACATTGGAGTCATTAGGGTTTGACTCCTTTCCCTTGTTCCTACTGTCAAACAAGTCACCTATCCTAAAAGGTAGGGTTAATATGTTAAGTTCCCAGGAGTATTTGAATCATAGATGAAAAAAGGAATAGAAGCATATATGAGAAAAGAATATCTAGAATGATATTGCCTAAAAGCATACTATTTTGGACAATTCGTATCATCTCAGGCTAGGCCGGTATCATATGGGCACGGGAGTCCTCGTAAACTAAGATAGTGGTGTAGAGGAAAATATTTCCAGCCCCCGAAACCCTGATCCATTCTAAACACCTTTGCTTCAACTTCATGTCCTAATAGTTACCTAAAGGCTCTGATACCATGCAGTAAAGAGGCGAGATCACCTCCTTACTAAAATTTAAAGTAAGTACAAAACATCCATCTTTTAAGAAAGATAAAAGATACTGAGGGATGCATGTATAATATTCCAAGTAAATAAGCATGCACCAGATACATTACAAAATGTCAATAGAAGTGGAAATAAAAGTACTAAGCCTATTACATGGCTTTCATTGTTCATTACATGATTGTTCTCAAAAGAAAAAGATAAGAGAAAAGGATCTAGCTATAGCAACCTAGACATCCTTTCAGATAGCTTGAGATCTACTCATGAGATGAATTCCTTCAAACTTATCCTTCTCCTTGCTCAGCACCAGCACCTGGGTGGTTGGGAAAGCACCTAGCAAAAGGGGAAAGAAAACATGGTATGTGTCACAAAACTAATCTAGGATAACAAGATAAGTAAAGCAAATAAGAACAAGCTAGGGTTCATCATAAGATGAAGATAACAAGAGTATGAGGCTATATTCAAAAGAAACTTGCCTTAACAATTATATCAAAAAGGATTTGCATGTATGATAATTATGCCTACCTAACTAAGTAGGGTTGAGGTACCTACCATAACTCTAACCTATCGGTGAGGGGAGAATAAGACATTCCCAGTCACCTACACAATTATATAGGGGAGGAAAAACATTCCCTAGGGCGATTAAATACATGCCCTCTATGGGTAGTTGTACATAAGTACCGCTACTTTAAATTAAATAGAACATAAATCCACATGCTAGAAAAAGTAGTCATGGCAAGAATAATCATATGAATCAATAGCATAGGAGTGGGGTACCAAGACCCAAGAATAATGTTCCAAAATTGATTTATAAGTATAGGAAAATATTCAAGAGTATATGAAATACGGTTTAATAAAGCCTCATTATAGAAAAATAGGTTAAGGCACAATTATTCCCAACTTAAGGTGTAAATTCACATACCTCTCTTATTGATATCAATTACTAACTTTCACCACTTTAATTGAGTTCAAGTTCCACTTTGCCTATTTTCAATTCATTAACATGTATTAGAGTACATAGTGCACATTAATATATAGAAACCCTAATTTTAGAACTTTTTGGCAAAATTCTGATTTAACTTTTGAAAATATCACCAATGAACTTATTAGGTTCTCCTGATTAAGAAAACATATTTTTATGTTAATTTTGGAGTTATGATGATTAAGATGTAATTTTTATGGATTTTATGCATTAAATTCGTTTTACAAAAATCACCCTTAATAAAACCATGAAATCAGACCTTTAAAATATTTTTATTAGATATATATTAATTTTACAATTCCAAAACATATTTATTTGTCAAATTTGGATAAGCGGTCAAGAAGATATGAATTTTTCAATATTGACCAATAGGAAATTGCCACATCATCAAACTGGTCGAGATAATTAAAGAGAGAGGGAGAGGGAGAAAACACCATTTGACCAAAGATCAGGTTTGAAGTTTCTTAGATAACCAAACTAGAGATTCTAGAGAAGATAAAATAGCAAGAAACCAAATCCTTAGAAGAACATGGTAAAAAGAGATGGAAATCATCGATTATCAACATAGAAGAATGGGTTTTAAGCATGTACTAAGCAATATATGAGAAGTGGGTTAACAAAACTTTCCTCTAGGAATGTAATAAGGTCCAAATAGAAATGATCCTGAGATTATAAGGTATGTTTGCTCCAAGCTAAGCTCATTTCTTGAGAAAGATCGCCTTCTCCACTTTAGAGGTGCAAACCCTAGCAAAAGAGCATGGAGATGAGATGTTTTAGGGTTTTAGGTGGAGTTTTACCATGTATGGTCATGGTTCCGACCTAGAAGAAGGTGTAAGGAAGACTAACCGTATGAAAATAGGGAAGGAAGGGAGGAAACTTACTAGTTTTGGTCAAAATTACCAAGGAGGAGCTTTAGAAACCATAATAGAGCAATTTGGAAGCCCTAGGAGCCTTCTTCACCAAGGTAGGCTCCCTCTATTACCTTGGGACAGCAACTTCGTGGCCAAATACAGATGGAACTATTATCTAAGCTAGATGAAAGAAAAGGAGAGCAAGATTTTTCGAATTGTGGGTTTGGAAGGGGTATACATGGCTATATAAAGAAAGAGGTGAAGCATGAGGTGTCTAAGGGACTTTCCATGTGTCTTGAGTCTAGGGCTTGATGGCCATGCAAGAGGACAGCTCATGGACTCTTCTTGGATATCAAAATTCGGTCCTAAGAGCCCATAGATCCTTCTAGGCCATCCCCACCGTTTTTCAAGAAAGAAATAACCTCATTGGTTGATAGCTTTTAAAGATAAGCACCTTTATAAAGAGGGTAATCCCTATAATGCCCTTGGAAAGAAATACCATCAAACCAAGGTGAAAATAGGTTCTCCAATGGTTTAAAATCTCGTTAATGGTAAGGGAATATCTA
Source organism: Alisma plantago-aquatica (assembly GCA_963693085.1). Classification (NCBI taxonomy): domain Eukaryota; kingdom Viridiplantae; phylum Streptophyta; class Magnoliopsida; order Alismatales; family Alismataceae; genus Alisma; species Alisma plantago-aquatica. Next base: position 299,762,312 of record OY856411.1, on the reverse strand, counting down.
AGGATTAAAATTCAGTTGATAATTTGCAAAGAAAACTTTGGGTAAATTGCATAAAAGTCCAGAATGTACCTAAAATTGCATAACTTGCACAAACAATATCCAAATTGAACCAAATTTGAAACTTAGGATCATTTTATGTTTTCAAATCATATAAAAAAGTTATATTAAGGTTTAGAACACTTAATTATGGTAATTAAGCTTTTACTGAGGTATTTGTGCATACACCCTTATATTGGTACAATTAGTGAATAAATGTTCACTAAACCACTACAAATTCCACTAATTAAACATAAATGACATAAAGGATAGAAATGAGAGGGAAACTTGGGGAAAAGGTTTACATGGAGATTACATGTAAGATTCATTATGTTACAGGATCACTTGGCACACATAATCTATTTCACTGATACAACATCATGTCATCTGGATATCTGAATTATACTCTCTTACCATGTTCCATATTATGCATAATCTATTGTAGATCATTGTCAATTTGTTGAAGTTCCTTAACCTGATCAGAGAACATAGGTTTAACTTACATTTTTGCAATCAACCCTCCTTGATTGGACACTATCAAATATAAATTTATCTCTCTCATTTTGACCAATAAGTATCTTTTTACACATACTATATAAAACATATTCGTAGATGATGTTGACTCCCTACTCGGAGCATCTGCTACAACATTGGCCTTCCCATGGTGGTAGTCAATGTTAACATCATAGTCCTTTATAAGCCCTAACCACATGCGGTGTCTCAGTTTGAGATCCTTTTGTATGAAAATTGATTGTAGACTCTTATGATCAATATAGACATGACATGACTCACTATAGAGATAATGATGCCATCTCTTTAGGCATGTACTACTGTTGCAAGATCAAGATCATGTGTAGGATAATTATCTTCATTCTTCTTGAGTTGTCTAGAAGCATAGGCCAAAACGTTCCCTTCTTGCATCAGAACACATCCTAAACCTCCCTCAGATGCATGACAGAACACCACATATCCTTCTTTTTGCCTCTAGTGAGATCAAAACTTTTGTTGTGGTTATTTCTTATTTAGTGTTTGAAAACTCTTCTCATATGTTTTAGACCAAATGAAAGGCACATCCTTCCTTTTCAAATGTGTAAGAGGTGTTTATAAGACACTGAAGTTCCTTATGAACCTCCTATAATATCCATCTAACCCTACAAAACTTCTGATCTCGATAGGAGCAGTGGGTTGCTCCCACCAAAGATCAGATTCCACCTTCCTAGGGTCTACATTGGCTCCTTCTCGTGATATGGCATGTTCAAGAAAGGAAACATATGATAACCAGAACTCACATTTAATGAACTTAACATAAAGTTGATGATGTCTTAACAAGTATAGGGCTATCCTCAGATTTTGTTCATGTTATTTTGTATCTCTAGAATATAAAAGAATGTTGCCTATGAACACTACTATAAACTGATCTAGGTAGTGTTTCAAAATTCTATTCATCATATCCATAAAAGTTGATGGGGCATTCATCAACTTAAAAGACATGACTACAAACTCATAATTCCCATACCATGTTCTGCATGTTGACTTAGGTACATTTGATGCCTCTATCCTTAACCAATGACAACCTGACCTTACATCTATCTTTGAAAATATTGTTACTTCCAGTTGATCAAAATGGTCATCAATCCTAGGTAGATGATATATATTCTTAATGGTTATCTTATTCAATTGTCAATAGTCTATACACAACTGCATAGTTCCATCCTTCTTCACAAATAGTATTGCGTCTTCCCACGGTGATGTACTAGGTTGAATAAATCCCTTATTGCTTTTTTAATTTGTTTAACTATACATGTTACATTCTATATGTATGTAATACTATTGGGTGACTACCAAGTAAAATATGTCAAGGCTATTGGGTGACATACAACTGGAACATTGTCAATATCATTTGTCCTTTTCTCTATCCTAGCATCTACCACATGTGCTAGAAAGGCCTCATACCCCTTTCTCATCATCTTATCATCCACAACAACTAATGTTATACATGTGGGTAAGATTTTTTTTCCACCATTAAAGACACAGAGAAATCCATCTTGTTGAAATATAGCTTCCTTCTTCCAACAATCCAATTGAACATGGTATGTATCAAGGAATTCCATACCCAATATAATTTTGAAATAGTTAATATCTATGGGTATGAGATTAGCTTCTATTTTATACACACTAAAACTCAACAAACATCTAGGATAAACTTAGCTCTCTTAACATCAATATATAAGGTAAATCCTAGATCGAACGATTTGATACACTAACCAATGAGCTATGAATAAAAAAATAATTCTGACCAGGATCTATCAAAATTGTAATTATAATACTATTAAAGAGAAGCATCTCACATGTGGAAATTTTAGGCAAGATTACACCTTCATATGGTGTCATTGAGAAAAAGCATCTTGTAGCACTCCCTCTACCATGTTGTCTTTGTTGTCCACTACTGATACTAGGTGCTCCCTTTCTAGATCCTGAGGCTACTAAAGAACTTTCCCCTCTAACTGGAGCATGTCTTTGAGGTGAATAAAATTGCAATTGCGAACTTTGTTAAGGTATAAGGTGAAGCTTTGGGAAATCTTTCTTAAGATGTCCTATCTGTCTATAGTAATAACATGTTTGAGTAATGACTAGAATATGTCCTAGTCACAGTTGTCACATGCATTTGTGTCTTGTCTTTGTGGACCCGTAACTGACAATGATTACCTTGAAGGCCTTGATGAAGGTGCTTGACTAGGTATTGTATTCCATCAACTGGAACTGGACCTTCCTCCACTTTGTGAAGAACTAGATCATTGTCTTCCTAAACAACCAAGACCTCGTCTGATCTTGGAAAAGAAACCACCACATCCTCTATATCCACTATTGATTTGTCCTCCTCAATCAAAATCTCTAGATCTTTTCTTGCTCTCAGTGTGCTTATCGGCATTAACTGATTTTTTGATGTGTCTTGTTGCTTCTACAAACTCTTCAAATTTTTCTTTATATCTTATCTTGATGGCTGATATGGTATATCTTATCTCCAATCTTAAACCTCCTTGGAATATCCTACATTTCTCTACATCATCTAGTACAAGATAAGGACAAAAGTTATCTAACCTTATGAAATATGACTCATATATGCCAAGTTACATGCTACCCTTTCTAATACTTTCCAACTATTTGATCTTGTCACTTAATAAGGTAGGAGGAAAATCTTCAAGGTGAAACTCATCTACAAAGTCCCTCCATATCAACATTGTATTCCTCCTCTTATCTTCCACTTAACTCCACCACAACTCAACATCTCCTTTGAGTGGATAGACATCATGGTTGATATGCTTATCCTCTAGTAACCTTTTCCAGCTATTGGAGCCACACATCCACCACAGTTGGGTCTATTGTTATAGAAAACTCAGTTCCACCAAGCTTCTTCACCAACACATAAGATCTCATCAAGTCCTTATTAGAAGATGGAGACTTCCTTTCCATCTTATATTTTTCCATTTTCTCTAGAAAGATACGGTACATACAAGTCGCGTCATCCCTATTTTTCCTTGTTGGGTCGGTGCTTGATGGTCAAGGCCATAGTGTTTCTCGGCTTGTTCCTCACCAAGTCCACATCCTCTTCCTATCATCTCTGTATCCATAATAAAAACATATTTGTTAGCAAATAGCAGTTTAAAGAGAAAGGCACTCTAATGATGTTGGTCTATTATTGGCTCTTTCCCAAACTTAAGTTCTCACTTAAGCTTAACCTATGCTCTGACACCAAAAAGTTGACATGAACCAAACCCAATAACCAAGTTCATGTCCTCCAAAGAGGTATTAAGACTAACCATCAATTTACAATTTCCATGAATTGTCTTAACTTGTTATTTTCTCAAATCATAAAAAACTTGTGGGAAACATTAGTGTATCAGAACTGACAACATAAGATTATACAAATATCAGAGATTACATTAGAGTTTGACTTTTATATGAAACAAGGAGTTGTTCCATAACTTACAGCAATACCACATATTACAAACTTCTTTCATCTCACTCTGTCCTCTTACCAGAATCTAGAGGAAGGATAAGAGACTGACTAACTATTATAACTAGTTCTTTACAAGATCTCTACTTTATTCTTGATAAAATTTGGCTTCTTCCTCTTCTATAAGAGATGATCCTTTACCTGAAAAATGTTTCATTAGGTTAGTGAGCTGCTAGCTCAGTGAGTAGAAAATCAACATGTAACTATGATGTTTTTGGTATTACAGATAATAGAAAACCTACTTTCTTATGAGTACGAGGTTTATTCGAATATGAAATCTAATTCTGGAAATATAGCATTCTGCTTTTTTTTACTACACAAGGCTTCGAGACATTTCGAAATCGAGTAAGTACAAAAGCATGTAAGCATGGAAACTAAATTGTAAATCATTAGCCAAAGTAGTGGCACCCGATTGATAAAGTTGATGTTGTATGACCAAGAGGTTACAAGTTCAAACCCCCTGGCAATGGCATGAATGAAACCATATTTATATATATATATATATATATATATATATATATATATAAATCATCTAACATGGTAGTTGCTCTGATAATGACAAAAACAAAATAATTAAACCATTCATATGTTTTTTAGTCCATTTAATGTGTCCTGGACCCACATGAGGTGTACCACAACATGTGAAAGCATCACAACAAGCCACAATCTCATTATACAAGACTTAGAAGCATGCCCAGGATCCTAAGTATTTAATCTCAACAGTCCGATATGTAGTGGGTTTTGTCACGTCTGACTCTCAATGGATAATGGGAGTGTCTGGATATCTAGAATCCTCCTGTAAGCTTGGGTACTCATGTGAAAAGTTAGAGCACTCTAGCTTACTCCGCATGATAGTCCTACCTAAGATGACCAATGACCAACAACAAGGGTACCACTAGCATCCCCAATTTGTGTTGGGTATCAAAATATAATAAAGAGTTTTCCCTAACTAGCCTAGACCCCTACACTGTATTCCAGCATGTTCTAGCTAATTGGATCTAGATTGATCCTCTAGTCGATAGAACATTTCCTCACAGCACAGGCCTTCTATGAAGGACTGTACAGTTTCCTGAGCATATAACATCTAATGATATATAATTTGTCCATATAAAATCTTTACCAATGCTAATATTATCCTATCTTTGTCAACTAAGAATTAGCATAAAATTCTTGTATCATCTGAAAAATAGAACTATCAGAGTTCTTACAAAACACAGTTCCATTCCTTAAATTCAAGATTAGGGCTAACCCGAGGTCTCTAATGCCTCTAAATCCACCCTTTCATTTACTGTATTGCATACAGACTCACATAATAATTGAATGTATAGTATCATGGTGTAAAATATAGTAAATAACAAATATCTTCTACTGAAATCTACTATGCACATACAATTATCTTGTAACAATGATTTTTTTAATAAAAATTAACATAGAAGCAACATGATTTCTATTTTATTTTCTTTTAATCAAGGTATGAAGGTTATTTTCCACTCAGTGGATCCAACCCTAGGTTACTAATCTCGAATCTAAGCTTGTAAGTCTAGATTTTGGTCTATAAATCTTGGATTATAAGTAAAAGCCTCCAAAAGCATATTCTAATGGTCTAACCTCAGTTCTGTTGTTGCAAAAGTGGTCTAAACTAATTGTGGTAAATAGTTTGAATCTATTTCAAACTGATTACCACAGTTTCTTCATGTCTAGGTTGTTGGTTTCCCCTTGTTATTCGTGTTCCTCCCAAATATCACCCTATAAATGGTCTCTCTCTTGACCACTTGAGCGATTTAGGGCTATGGTTGTGTGGAAAATTGAAATACAATTCCTAAAAGGTAACTTTTATCATATTCATATATGTATAGCAAACATTATGGTCATTTTATTGATCGGTAGTCTTGTGCAGTTGTGTAGTTCATTTTTGTCAATCTAAGTGGCCCGTCGGCCTATGTGGTTGTCTATATGTGTGGACATCGGTCAACATGGTCTTTGTCTGTGTGGACATCAGTCTGTGTATCCTGTCAGTCTGCATGGCTATCGAATTGTGTGTCCTTTTGTCCTATGTGGATATTGGTCTACATGGTTGTCAGTATGTGTGGCCGTCAGTATGTGTGGTCCGTCAGTCTAATGAGAAGCATACTAAAGGCAACTTTGCACATGTTTACTAAATATTCCATAACTCTCTCATTTTAAATCCAATTTGGTTCATTCTTTTTGTGTTGGATTTTTAATTGAATTCTCCATGATTATAGAGTATTAGCTTAATAATAATATGAAACGGTTATATATTTATTAGTAATTTTCTCATGTATCATTGATTCTCTTCTGATGTATATGTGTGGGCTATCTCTATGTCAAGTACAACTCATATCTCATGGCATGCTCATATCATGATTTTGATTGCCAAAACATCATGTTAAAAAAAACTAGGCAAACTTAAGTTACAAGGTAATTAATTAATAACAAAAGACTAATTATGTGACGCTCTGCGCCACACAAAGCGAGATTACTCAAAACCAATGCGGAAATAAGCACTAAGCAAATATATTACCGAAAAAAACTAAAAATTAAAACTGATTTCGTAAGAGCACCACAATCTAAAAACCTTCACATATAAGTCCTTCTCAGGACACATGTACCACATATATATACATGTACAACGGCCAAGAATGTACAACAATAGGCACACATGCCAAAAATCTAGTGACGATAACATGACTACACGCACATTGAAAACACCCCCAAAACCTGAGAATACATGGACGAATCAAGGACTGAGACTAGTAATACTTCCAACCTGATTAATTACTACCCTTGTTGCTGCTCTTCCTCTATTGCACGATCTCCACCACGTCATGCACGACCACCTAAAAGATGTGGAAACCCACGGGGTGAGACCAAACGTCCCATGGAGAGACATAACTCTCTGCCAACGTCTATTAAAAGCACATATAAACTAATGCAGGTAGATATCATGATTACCAACTGTACAGATTCAACTAAACGATATGTATCCAACAGATAAAGCAGGTTAAGAAATTATCACTGAGTAGTAGAACAATTAATATTTTAAGAAGGAATATGAAGAACATGTATATCATTTATCAAATAAACTGTACAAAAGCAACGCAAGACTTTAAGCAAGTTCATTCGCATTTGTCCCTATGAAATTACATTATACGGTTGTATTACATAGTTTATTATGCCCTGAGGAGATGAGGTATACCACTCATACTCCAATTGGCCACTACTAAGTCGAAATCAGTGTCATACAATGTCTATGGAAGATCTAGAATCCACAACCTCTCCACACCTCTCGGTCAGCACGAGAGAAACACCGCAGTTGCATAAAATATGAGTCATCTGCAAAACAACCTAGCATGCCTTGGTATATAGGCATAACACTAGTGAAACTGAGCTACGACCCAAAGTCACACTCCTGCCAGGGTATGGCCCGCAACCAATCATGTGAAAGTATATCCTGAATCACATCACTGAGCTACAACCGGTAGCCGCACTCCTACCAGGGTATGTCCCACAACCAATCCTGTGAATGCATATACTCAATAGTATATGACTCCGAGCTACCACTAAAGGAGAACTCATTTCACCATCCAACAATAAGACTGACACTGGAATGGATCTATGGTACATGGAACCTACATGATTAGGTTTCACTTGATTAATTAAGCCAATTAGATATCTTTAGCATCAATGAAGTTACAATGCATGAAGCCATAACAAATTCTACAAGAATAATATCATAATACAACTTTATAAGATATAAAATGTATAAGGTGTGAACTCATCACATCATCACATAGCATTGTAGCACTGCCATTCACTAGGCCATCATCACTGTTACACAACCACACGAGGCTAACACCAAAGTCACATCATTGTGGGATATCAATCCCTCAACCATATCACTAGAGGATAAGTCACCTTACATTAGGCATAAGCCTCTGCCATGTTACATGACCCTAGTCACATCATTCATGTATCACATATGTCTCGTCATGTCTCATCAGAGCTCATTCAACCTGTAGCACATCATAGTCACCATAGCATACACTAGCCATGATATTTAAGCATGTATCATCTGCATGGTTAGATGTTCATAAGAAAGAAAGAGAAATCATCATAATATTGTAGCCATTCCAAGAAAGAGAAGCAATACATCAATATCTCTAGATTAGGGCTAGGGCTCCATGCTCAGCCGATTATGGTTTGTAGTTATATATCATCACCAACCCTAGATACACCATTTCCCCATATCCTTATAACACTTTAGGGTTGAGCAACATGATAATGGTTGATTAAACCATCATCTAAATAGCACTAGACATAGATCAATCATTACTCATATACACGTGTTAAACATGTGTGCAAACATGGGTCCCAACTAGCCATCATTTAAGAGTATCTACCACCGAACACACATGGGTCACGAACCACCACCCATCAAGGCATGTCGCGACCACCACCCATGTCAGTCATGACCACACACCAAGCACATGTCGCGACCACCAACTCTATGGATCGCAACCACCCACTCTCAAGGTGTCTCGACCACCTACAACCATGGTGTCTTGACCTCAACAACAAGATCATGACTCGACCCAAAACCAAGGTTGTCTTGACCTCAAGGCTAGGCCATGTCACGACCACAAACACCAAGGCATGTCATGATTCTCCACCTATTAGGGTTAGGTCACTGGCGCCACACTAGGTCATGCATCTCGACCCAAAACCAAACCAAGCACCAAGGTGTCTCGACCCAAAGAGGAACAAGGTATAGTGACCACCAACAATCAAAATACCCCCAAGGCAAAGGACCAACATCCAATAGGGATTAAACATGATCATAGAGAATATCTCCATGAATAAAATAGAAGGTAAAACCAAAAGTCCATCATCCACATGAAGGAGAAAACCTCAAGCAAAATGGTCACCAGAACCCTAAAACTTGAGTTATGAAAACCTCATGAAAGACCCTTGTGTGTGAGAGAGAAAACTAAGTTTGACACCATCCAAACAGAACCTAAACTTCATAGAACATCAAGATACTCATCCATATGCATGTGATAAAAACCAAGATCAAGAGATGGGGAAAATCGCCATTACACCATAATCACCAAAATGGGTATTCAAAGTAGGGTTTCAGATTATTTTCAAAACAAGCATGGTTTTAACATCAAACAAGTCCTAGGCTTAGAATCATCCATTTGAATGTTAAGGAAACTTTTACAGAGAGAAAACATCAATCATGCATATAGTAAAAGTGCATTAATAAAGGAGGTTAAGAGTTATATAACCCGCCTTAAGGAAGATCACTCCAAGGATCAAGCTCCAAGCATACGATCACCAAGGGAGAAAGAAGTTCCACCAAAGTTCCACTCTCGAACAGAAAGCACATCAATAAACAAAAGACATCAAGGTCAAATATGGCATAAGAAAAAGGGCAAGGAAGAACCCTAGGCCATTCTAAAGAAGAAAGGAGAAAAGAGAGGAGAAACTCCCTCTCACTTGGGTGTCACCTTGTCAAAACATGGCCTATTACCCTTCTGATGAGGAGCTATCTTCTCAAGAACGACCACCATGTCAAAGCACAGTCTATGGCCAAGGAAGGAGAAGAAGATGGGGTAGGGGATCCAAGGAAAACGTTGCACAAGAAAGGTATGAACTTACTAGGGTTGAAGATCACCAAGGATCACCACAAACACCACATGCAAGGAAAGTTCGGCCACCAAGAGCTCCAAGACCAAGCTTCCTTGCTCCACCAAGCTCCAAGGATGAGAAAAATAGAAGAAAGAAGAAGGAAGGCCAAAAGGGGTCACTTGAACAGAGAGATGAGGGGTTATATAGAAAAAGAGGAGGGAAGTAGGGTGGAGATGAGGTGTCAACATCCTAAAGCACCAAAGGGACACTTGTCCACCCAAGAAACCAACATGCAACCACCTTATACATACATGCACAAGATGGTGATACACTCTGTGTTGGGTTTCAACCTACTTAGGTCACCCCCAACATGGTCACGATCGTGACCCACTATGGAACACCATTCATGATCATGATAAAGCACCAACCACCACTAGGTCAAGACAAGAGGTCACCACACAACCTAGGTCGAGACATAAGAAGACAAACTATCTTGAACTCCACCTCACACCCTTGGTCAAAACCAACATGATCAAGAGAAGTGTCTTTGTTGAGACGCACCAAAAAAACCACCTAGGTCGTGACATAGATAGCAACATGGGTCGCTACACCGATCCATGTGCACTTGGTCATGACACAACAAACCTTCGAAACCCTAATCACCACTAAGGATGTCACTCCTCAACTAAGGTTCAAACAAGGTACCCACTTATTTTTCTCTACAATTTCAAGAAAGAGAAGGAAAACTATAGAGGTGACAATTACACATTCACCCCCTGTTTTGGGTAAATTACAATTTGCACCAAAACTAGCAAACAAAGCAAAAACATCATCCAAACATGCTCAAACTTGAAACTTAAGCTCTTCACAAGCTCTACGATAATATCAAATGATTAGAGCAAGGTTCTAAGCACATCATCAAGACAAAGAAAGTAGGTTTAAACCAAAACCCAGGTTAGGGGTCCTACAAGCCATAAACCTCTAATAGGGATTTCACCCCCGAAATCCTCAAGGAAAAGAGATGGGTACTACCTCAAACTCCTACTTGGGTTAACCAAAATGGATATAAAATGGTGTAGACATATAAAAATAAAACAAATTCATTTGACTTGTCTTTACATGTGTGTTGACCTCTCCTTCTAGTTGACTCAAGGCATAAAGCCTAGATGTCGCCTGTCCAGATGAACCAACCTGCACCGTATGTCCATGTCCTCATCCTCCACCACTGCTAAATTGTTGTCTATGTGAGCCCTACTGGATCTGCCTCGATTGTTGGGTCACCTCATCACCTTTCACTAGACACTCCTGCCTCAGATGCCCTACTTGCCCACACTTATGGCAAGTCCTGGTCTCATACTGTAGCCTAGACAGCCTTATCACTGACACTGATGATGTGTTGCGGGCTCCATCATGCAGTAAATTATGGCTTCTGCCCTTACTTTGTGACCACTGTGTCAGTGCACTAGACCTCTACTATGATGTTGGTGATGAGAACCTAGGCTCCTTAAAGCCACCTAATGATTGTTTTTGGTACTAAGCCTATCTCTTTTTGGCACCTTTCTCATGCTTCTCCACTACATACCTTTCTATTCTCCTAACATACTCCACAAACGTGGAAAAAATCTCTATGTTCTCTAAGGATATTGTCGACGTCGTCAATTCGGCACTTAACCCCTTCTCAAAATGTCTGATCTTCTCATGATCTATAGCGGTCATGTGAGGACAAAACCTCAACAACTCCATAAACTTTGCCTCATATTTGTTGATTGACATGGATCCCTATCGGATCCTCTCAAACTGGTTGATCTTCTCATCAAGGTACGTCTGAGAAAAGTACTGATTGACGAACTCACATCAGAACTCCTCCCAGCTGCTAGCAACACCTAGCCTCTTCTCCTCTTATATGGCCCACCAATGGCCAACACTCCCCTTCAAAAGGTACACAACATGTCTTGCCTTGTCTACTTCGGGGATGTTGAGGATCTTGAAGGCCTTCTCTAATCCCTTTAACCAAAGATCTACATCTTTTGGATCTTCCGTACGAGCATATTCCACAACTCCAACACGCCTTAACCGCTCAAAGGTCTTCCCCAAGATTGGAAATTCCACATTGGGGACCACTGCTCTCGTTTGAGAAATGGACATTATGTCTGCCATATGTGTAATCGTGGCCATAAACTGTCCAAAAATGGACTAAAACGCAGGATTGGCCACCACTACATGGTCTATCTGGGGCATCTCAGGCACCCTCTCCTTAACATCCTGCCTCCTTACACCTCCACCTAGTGCAGCAACACCACTCTCAGTAATGTGTTCTTCGTGTTCTCTAGCCATCTTTTCTACTAGTCTTCTTCTATACAAGCAGAAGTCATTATAAGATAGACTGGAGCACACTAGAACAGAATCAAACCCTAGTCCTAGGTCCATGTAGACTCAGTGAACCTAAAGCTCTCCACACAAAGTGAGATTACTCAAAACCAACGAAATTAACACTAAGCAAACGCATTACCAAAAAAAATTGAAAATTAAAATCGATATTGCAAGAGCACCACAAGTTGAAAACTTTCACATATAAGTCCTTAGTAGGACACTTGTACCACATATATATACATGTACAACTGTGAAGACTGTACAACAACATGCACACATGCCAAAAACCTTGTGACAATAACATAACCACACACACATCAAAAACAACCCCAAGACCTGAGTGTACACGGATGACTCAATGACTCTAACACTAAAAGATTAGCAACACTTCCCACCTACATGATCAACTACTACTCTTGATGTTGTTCTTTCTCTGTTGCACAATCTCCACCATGTCATGCACAACCACCTAAAAGATGTGGAAACCCACGGGGTGAGGCCAAACGTCCCAGTGAGAGATATAAGTCTCTGCCAACGTCTATTAAAAGCACATATAAACTAATGCAGGTAGATATCATGATTACCAACTGAGCATATTCAACTAAACAATATGCATCCAACAGATAAAGCAGGTTAACGAATACCAGGTAATTATCACTGAGTAGTAGAACAATTAATATTCTAAGAAGGAATATGAAGAACATGTATATCATTTATCAACTAAATTGTACAAAAGCAAGGCAAGGATTCAACCAAGGTTGTCTGCATTTGTCCATATGCAAATATGTTTGTATTACATATTTTATTATACCCTTAGGAGATGAGGTATACTACTCATACTCCAACTGACCACTGCTAAGTCGAAATTAGTTCCATACAAGGTCTATGGAATAGGAGGAATCTACGACCTCTCCACACCTTCCGGTCATCACGAGAGAAACATTGTAGTGACATAATATACGAGTCATATGCAAAATAGTCTATCTTGCCTTGATATATAGGCACAACACTAGTGAAACCGAGGTATGGCCCAAAGTCGCTCTCCTTCTAGGATATGGCGTGCAACCAATACTATGAAAGTATATCCTGAGTCAAATCACTGAGCTATGACCTGTAGTTGCACTCCTACCAGGGTATGGCCCGCAACCAATCTTGTGAATGAATATACTCAACAATATATGACTTCTAGCTCCCACTAAAGGAGAACTCATTTCACCATCTAGCACTAAGACTGACATTGGAATGGATCTATGGCATGTGGCACCTACATGATTAGGTTTCACTTGATTAATTAAGACAATTGGATATCTTTTAGCATCAATCAAGTTGCAACATATGAAGCCATTAAAAACACTACAAGAATAAGAGCATAGTACAACTTCAGAAGATATAAAATGCATAAGGTGTGAACTCATCGCATCATCACATAACATTGTAGCACTACCATTCACAAGGACATCATCACTCTTAAACAACCACACAAGGCTACCACCAAAGTCACATCATTGTAGGATATCAATCCCTCAACCATATCACTAGAGGATAAGTCACCTCACATTAGGCATAAACCTCTACCACATCACATGACCCTAGTCACATCATTCATGTATCACATGTGTCTCGTCATGCCTCATCAGGGCTCATTCAACATGTAGCACATCATAGTCACCATAGAATACACTAGCCATGATATTTAAGCATGTATCATCTACATCGTTAGAAGTTCATAAGTAGGAAAGAGAAATCATCATAACATTATAGCCATTCCAAGAAAGAGAAGCAACACATCAATATCTCTAGATTAGGGCTAGGGCTCCATACTTGGCTGATTAGGGTCTATAGTTATATCACTATTCTGGAAATCGGTCTGCACGGCCGCATATACTCCCGCATATACCTATTCAGTCACCCTACTGTACCGCATATTATTAATCGGTCCACTAAGCGGTCATGGGCCGCATATACTCCCGCTTGACCGATTAAGCGGACGATTAAACTCCACTTTTCAAAAAGCCCACAATGAATGTTCATACATTCTGTACATACATGCATATATATACACACATTTCATTATATATTTAAACTGAGATATATATTCTTTGAAGTATATGTATACATTGTAATACATATAAAATTTTTCCACATGCATTTGTACATTTATTCGGATACCTTTTGATTTATTTACATGTACACTGATTTACCTACATTTTAGCAATTGTACATATATTACAAACACATTCTATATATTGACATATATACATATATAAGCATATCATACATTGTACATGCATATTAATATGTTTATAAGTAAATAGATGTACGTGCCTACTCTATATATTTTAATTTATGATCTCACTATATTATTTTATATATATTTAGTTTATTAAAATAAAAAAATCCAAAACCGCATATACTCCCGTATATACTCCCACATACCGCATATACTCTATGTAGTACCCTCTCTGCCCGTACACCGCATACCTCTTTCCTGAACCATGAGTTATATCTCATCACCAACCCTAGGTACACCATCTCCCCATATCCTTAGAACACTTTAGGGTAAAGAAACATGATTAAGGTTGATTAAACCATCATCTAAACAAAACTAGACATAGATCAATCATTACTCGTATACACATGGTAAACATGTGTGCACAAATGGGTCCCAACTAACCATCATCCAAGAGTAGCTACCACCCAACACACATGGGTCGTGACCACCACCCATCAAGGCACGTCACAACCACCATCCATGTGGGTCACGACCACCCGCTAAGCACATGTCACAACCACCCACTCTCAAGGAGTCAAGACCACCTACAACCATGGTGACTCGACCTCAAGAAAAAGATCATGACTCGACCCCAAACCAAGGTTGTCTCAACCTCAAGACCAGGACATGTCATGACCACAAACAGCAAAGCATGTCGCGACCCTCCACCTATTAGGGTTAGGTCATGGGCATGACACTAGGTCATGCATCTTGACCCAAAACCAAACCAAGCACCAAGGTGTCTCAACCCAAAGAGGAACAAGGTATAGTGACTACCAACGATCAAACTACCCCCAAGGCAAAGGACCAACGTCCAACATAGATTAAACATGATCAAATAGAAGATCTCCATGACCAAAATAGAAGGTAAAACCAAAAGAATCCATCATCCACATGGAGGAGAAAATTGTTGACCTAGAGGTTATACATTGCCTATATTTTGATAATGACTTAACCATTCCATTCATATGTATCTAATATGTGTGTTTAAGATTGTTTGCATGCATTAGGTACATGAAAAGGATCCAAAATCCAAAGCCCTAGAATGGGTCAAGTTCAAGTCAAAATAGCTACAAGTGTGCATTTTGGGATTTCTATGTAAATGACCTTAGAACATATTTGTAATCACTTGTAATGATGAATTGACTTGTAACTAAGGTGAGAAAATTGATTGGGACATAAAACACCAATGTTAGATCACTTTTAGATGCAATTTAGAAAATTGATTTCAGGCACTTGTTCGGTCGAATTTCCCAGCCTTAAAACTCGACTGATCATCCTTAAGTCAATTTTCTGAAGATAGCATCGGTCGAGTTGTGTTTACACAGAACTCGGCCGATCAAGTGGATGACCAAAACGATCTTCAGGGATTGGTCGAGTTTCCCCAAGACAAACTTGACCGACTGGTTGAATATCGATTTTATCTTTTACTTGATCGGTCGAGTTACCTTTATTGAAACTCGACCGATTGCATTGTACGGAATTTGTAGAAAAAAGTGATGTGACCATTGGTGGGTTATTTGATCGCAAATAGAGACGTTTTCTTGAAGGAAAATAGCTATATTTCGGCCCAAGAGTTCACCTAACTCAAAGCAACACCCTCAGCCATAAATAGGACACTTGGAATTCATTCGAAGGCTTCTCTTTCATTGCAAACTTAGTTCTACCATAGCTGAGAGTGTTCTAAGCCTTTGAGCCCCTTTCTCTCTCTACCTTCAAGTCAAATTCGTGAGTATGAGTGAGATAGGTTCTTGTGTAAGAGAGCTACTCCATGTGTTGATGTAAAATCTCTCCTCCTCCATCTTCCAACCTCCATTCCTTTGAATATAGTTGAAGATCCCTCTCCAAGTGAAGGAGAAGGTGGTGCTGTTCTTCAAGGTTGAAGAAGGAAAGTTGCTCCAGGTCTCCAAGTGAAGGAGATAGGTGCTCCAGATCTCCAAGTGAAGGAGAGAAGCAAGGCAACGCTCAAGGAAGATAGGTAATCCCTTGAAGGCAGAAGACTTGAAGAAAGGAGTGAGTAAGTCCATGTTGATGGCTGAAGACTCCATGCTTCAAGTGGGCAAGCTCCTTCTATAGGTTGAAGATCTTTGCTTGAGATACTAAGCCCTTGGATGTGTGGTTGTTGTATCTTGTAATCTTATTGTGTAATATAAGAGTACCAAGATTAAAAATCCTAGAGACTAACCCACTCTAGGTAGTAGACTGACATTGCTCCTAAGTTTAGGACATGGAACCACTCTAAACCACCTATCCAAGTGCTTGCTCTTCCTTGTCTCTCATCCTTGTTGTGCAAGTTAGATTAAGTCATCAAATTGCTGCTTGTTGAAGTTTCTACAATTAATATAATTTGGTGGTTTTAATCAATCTTGTGAGAATTGTGAAGCTCTATTCAACCCCCCTTCTAGATCCCATTGATCCAACAAGTGGTATCAGAGCCGGTCTTCTCCAAGCTACTTCAACAAGTAGGAGAAGATGGGCGATTCGACACTTGGTTTTCTTAACCTAGAAGGAAGCTTCTCCATGAGACCTTCGGTCTTCGACGATACCAACTTCCTCTATTGGAAGATAAGGATGCAGTTCTACCTTCAAGGTGTGAGCTATGAAATGTGGAAGATAGTCCACCTCAAATATGAAGATCCAAAGGGGGACATCACCACATGGACTGAAGTTGAAATGAAGAATGCTCAACTCAACGCCAAAGCTGTGAGCATCATCTACACCACCCTCACTCCATCCAAGTTCAACCGGATCTCCTCATGGGACACCACACATGAGATATGACACAAATTGTGTATCACTTATGAAGGAACCGAGCAAGTGAAGGAAGCCAAGATCTACATGCTTGGTGGTCTTCTAGAGAACTTCAAGATGGGTAAGAATGAGAGAGTGGTTGATATGTACACTAGGCTCAATGTCATCTTAAATGGTTTGGCAGCCCTTGGGAGTGTGATGGATAGAGGTACTATCAACTCTAAGATTTTGAGATCTCTTCCTAGGAGATGGGAGTTTAAGGTTACTTCAATTGAAGAGGTGTACAAGCTAAGTGAGTTTCAACCGAGGAGCTGGTTGGTAACCTCCAAGCCCATGAACCTAGGCTTGACATGCAAGAAGAGGAAGAGAGGAGAGAAGAAAAAGAGTCCAAGAAGATAAAGGACACAGCCTTCAAAGCACAAATTGAAGAAATAGTGTGACAACAACAACTTGCTTTGAAGTCCCCCAGCCCTTCCTCAAGTGAAGATGAAGGTTCTAATGAGCATGAGGCAAATTACTCAAAGGGCAAACACTTTAAGAGCAAGCCCTCCTCTTCAACTCCAAGGTGCTATGAGTGTGGTAAAAAAGGCCACTACAAGAGTGAGTTCCCCAAGGCCAAGAAGAGCCACCACAAGAGAAGCCACAAGAAAGATAAGGTGCACAAGAGAGAAGGCAAGTATAAGAGGAAAGACAAGAAAGAAAGAAGATTAAGAGATGCAACCCATGTAGCTTGGGAGGAGTCTTCTTCAAGCTCATCAAGCTCCAAATATGGAGAATGCCATCTTGCTCTCATGACCTCTACTAGTGAAGATGTATGTGAGGTAAGCAAGGTAAGTGAAGTAAATTTGCTAGAGCTGCCTAAAGAAACTATCATTGATATGCTAAATGAATGTCAATCATCCTTTACTAAATGTAAATCTAAAAGGAAAAGGTTAGGCAAGATAGTTGATGATCTTTATGCTAAAATTGATATCCTTGATAAAAATGAAAAAGTTCTCCTTGATAGCATAGACTCTTTGCAAGGGCAATTTCTTGACCTTGAGCATCAACACAATGGAGTAGAGGTTGAGAATGGTGTATATCTTAAAAACATAGAAGATCTTAATATAGAAAACCAAAAGTGCCTAGATGAGCTTGATGTTCTTAAAACAAAAAATATGGAATTCAAACTCATGGATGATGCTAGGAAAAATGAAGTTTATGCTTATCAAAGAGAAATTATTTTGCTTAAATTTGAAAATGTCAAATTGCTTGCTCAAGTAAATGACTTATCTTCTAGACCTATTTTGAAAATTAATGAAGTTGCTAGCATAGCTTTAGAAAGAGATTCCTTTCATACTAAATCCATTTGTCTTGAGTTCGACCTATTGCATGCTAGAGATGATCTTGCTAGTCTTTCTACTACTGTCATTAACCTTAGTGATGATAATTCCAAGTTAAGATCTTCTTTGCAAAAGTTTCTCTCGGGAAAGAAATCCCTCAATGATGTCCTAGAACACTCTACCAAACATGTTGGTACTAGTGGTTTGGGATATGATGGGACTGCTCCAAAAGGTAAGAAAAAGAGAAAGAACAAAGGTAAGAAGAAGAGTGTGGAACCTCCTATTTTCCATGGAGAGACTTCCAGCTCTAAGAACCCTATGGTTTGTGTTCATTGTAAATGTGATGACCATTACTCCACTTATTGTCCTTACAAGCCCAAGGGGGGCAACCCAAAGATGAAATGGGTCCCCAAGCTAACCCTAGATCCCAAAGTTTGAGTTGGGTTCTGACATCCTTCTTTTTTGCAGGTTAAAAAGAGATGGATTGTTGATAGTGGTTTCTCTAAGCACATGACTGGAGAAATCAGCCATTTCAACAAGTTTGTGAAAAATAAAGGAGGATCGGTAACATTCGGGGACAACAAGAAGGGTAAGGTCATAGGTGAGGGTGATGTGGGAAATGAGCTATGTATTAAAAGTGTGTTTCTTGTTGATGACCTACATCATAATTTGATTAGTGTTAGTCAATTTTGTGACAATAGATATCTTGTGTTGTTTACTTCTTTAGAATACTTGCTTCTAGATTCCCTCTCCTACAATGTTATATATAAGGGAACTAGAGATGGTAATCTTTATGTTATTGTTCTTGATGCTCTTAAGCCCATACTAAATAGATGCTTGGTAGTGGATAAAAATGATATTTCTCTTTGGCATCGCCGTTTGGGTCATGTGAATATGCATCAAATGAAGAAATTGAGCAAAAAGGACTTGGTTAAAGGACTTCCCAAATTGGATTTTGAAAAGGATGAGGAATGCCAACCTTGTACACAAGGGAAACAAACCGAATCCTCCTTCAAATCCAAAGGAGCCATGAGTACCAAGAGAGTTCTTGAACCTCTTCATATTGATCTATTCGGACCAATGAAAACGCAAACGCTTCGTGGTTCCAAGTATTGTCTTATTATTTTTGATGATTTCTCTAGATATACTTAGACCTTCTTTCTCATTTCTAAAAGCGATACTCTTGTTGTTCTCTCAAGCTTTTGTAAATGGGATAAAAATGAAGCTTCTTGCCAAATTGTTTCTATCCATAGTGATCATGGGGGAGAATTTGAAAATTATCTTTTTGAGAGTTTTTGTGAAAAATCTGGTTATTCGCACAATTTCTCTTCTCCTCGTACGCCTCAACAAAATGGGGTTGTAGAGAGAAAGAACAGGTCACTACAAGAGATGGCTAGGACCATGCTTCTTGAGTATGACACTCCTAAGAAGTTTTGGGATGAAGCTGTTAGCACCTCATGCTTTGTGCAAAATTGAGTTTTTACACATCCTTCTTTAAAGAAAACCCCCATGAACTATGGCGTGGTAGAAAGTCGTCTATTGATTTCTTTCATGTTTTTAGATGTCCTTGTTTTGTTTTAAACACGAAGGATTCTCTTGACAAGTTTGATTTGAAATCTTATAAGACTTTCTTCCTAGGCTATAGCACTACTAGCAGGGCATATAGAGTATTCAACATTGAATTGTCTAAAATTGAAGAATCTATCAATGTTAAGTTTATTGAAACTAACCCTGTTGTTGGAAAGCATGTTGTTGATAATGATGTTAGAGATGATTTGATTCCTATCTTAAAAGACCTCAACATCGAAAATAAAGGTAAGCAGGTGACAGAAGAAGAAGAAGAAGAAGAAGAAGAAGAAGAAGAAAAGAAGGATCCCACTCCCCACTTTGCAAAGAATCATACCAAGGAGTTGATCATTGGCAACCCATTCGAGAGAGTGAGGACATGAGCTTCTCACAAAAAAGAACAAGCAAATAGTGCCTTCATCTCCCAACTAGAGCCAAAGAACATCAAAGAAGCCCTTGGTGATGATGAGTGGATCCTAGCCATGCAAGAAGAGTTAGAGCAATTTGAGAAGAATCGTGTGTGGACTCTAGTGCCAAGACCGAGTGATAGAAAAATCATTGGCACCAAATGGGTCTACCACAACAAGCTATATGAGCAAGGAAAAGTGGTAAGAAACAAATCAAGGTTAGTAGCACAAGGTTACAACCAACATGAAGGTATTGACTTTGACGAAACTTATGCTCCTGTTGCTAGATTAGAATCTATTCATATGTTACTTGCCTTTGCTAGTTACAAAAAATTCTTTTTATATCAAATGGATGTTAAAAGTGCATTTTTGAATGGTACAATCGAGGAGGAAGTATTTGTTTCTCAACCTCCAGGCTTTGAAAATGACAAGTTACCCAATCGTGTTTATTTGTTGCAAAAAGTTCTCTATGGACTCAAACAAGCACCTCGAGCTTGGTATGAGAAATTAAAGAACTTTTTGTTAGATTACGAGTATGTCATGGGCAAAGTTGATTCTACCTTGTTCCTAAAACACACTTCTAACCATTTTCTTATAATTCAAATTTATGTTGATGATATCATTTTTGGCGGGACTGATCTTGATCTTTGCAAAGAGTTTAGTTCTCTTATGCATAGTGAATTCGAAATGAGTATGATGGGTGAGTTGACTTTCTTCCTCGGCTTTCAAATCAAGCAAACAAAAGAAGGAAACTTCATCAACCAAGGCAAGTACACAAATGAACTGCTCAAGCGCTTTGGGATGGAGAACATGAAGCCTATGGATACACCCATGTCCAACACCGCCAAACTTGACAAAGATGAAGAAGGTGAGAAGGTAGATGAGAAGCTCTATAGAGGTATGATTGGGAGTTTACTCTATTTAACTGCCTCTAGACCTGATATTATGTTTAGTGTTGGCTTGTGTGCTCGCTTTCAATCTAGCCCTAATAAGTCACATCTTATTGTTGTTCAGAGGATTTTGAGGTACTTAGCCAAAACCCAAAATTTTAGACTATGGTATCCTAAATCAAGGGATTTTACTCTTAGAGCATATAGTGATGTGGATTACGTAGGGTGTTTGGTTGATAGAAAGTGCACAAGTGGCACTTGCTTCATTCTAGGACCATGCTTAGTATCTTGGTTCTCCAAGAAACAAAGTACAGTGGCATTATCAACTACCGAGGCTGAATATATTGCAGCCGAGAGCTGTTGTGCATAGGTCCTATGGATGAAGCAAATGCTCAAAGACTTCAACATATTATTTGATTCTTCTCCTATATTTTGTGACAATACTAGTGCAATTAATCTATCTTACAATCCTATATTGCATAGTAGAGACAAGCATATAGAGGTTCGCCATCACTTTCTCCGTGATCACATTGCCAAGAAGGATATTTATATCATGCATATGGACACGGAAAATCAATTGGCAGATATCTTTACAAAACCTCTAGCTAGATATCAATTTAACTTTATTCGATCTAAACTGCTTATTGTTGATTTGAATGATATTTCCATGTGATCTAGCTAGTTGTCTCTTTCCTATATGTTTTCTCATGTCTTTCTTCACCTTTTTTTGCTTATATATTCTTAAATGTGCCTAACTTGCTTGTAAACATGCTTAGTTTTTGCTTGTTTTTGGGTTTTTATCGAATTCCATGTTTTATCGCAAATAGTGCCCAATGATGAGCTAAATGTGCCTAAGTATGTTAATGATACATAATAGAATGGAAAAATAAATTTAATTGGCATGTATATGGCTAGAAACTAAGAATGTGACTTTTAGGTCAGGTTGACCTTCGGTCAAGTTTTCACCCTAAGAAACTCGACATATCAGGAGCCGAGAGCAAGTCTTTAGTGGATCGTTCGATCGAGTTTTCCATACACATAACTCGACCGATCCGCTGGCAGAGTCAACTTAAAAGTTAGGATCGGTCGTCTTTTTTCCCTCTCAACTAGAAAATAGATGACTGATTCCTCACCTCTTAACCCTAAGCTCTCAAACCCTACCCTAAACCTCCCGCTCCTAGCCCTAGATCGACCTAGAAACCTGATCTTGACCTCCTCGGGCGTCACTGGTGGTGTTTGAGGTTTTCCATTGCTTGTTTGTATGTTTTTCATCTCGTTTTCGTTCCCATGGCTTCTCATAGACGAAAATGTCTTGCTCCAAGCAATGCTCCTGCTTCCTCATCTAATAATCATTTGATTTCGTTTGATAATACCTCCTTTGTGTCGGTTGAAGCTGTAAACAGGTACAAGGACCTTCTTCCCTGAAGCCCTTTTCCTTTTCGTGCTTTGATCGATCCTTCCCCTAGGTATCAAGCGATTATTGCCTATGTTTCTCGCCTTCTCAACTCCCACCATTTGTCTGCCCTAGCAATCGAACGTGACTGCTTCCACAACTCCATGTCAAGCACTAAAGTTGTTCACGAGTTCTACGCCAACTTGCATTGGAACTACGATTCTCTCATCCCACCGCCGAATACTCAAGTAATTCTTACTTCTATGATCGCCGGTCGTCATTTTCAACTCTCTGAGGATACCTTAAATGTCTTTTTTGCCGGAGACGAGGAAAATGACACATGGCGTAAGGATTATGGAGAGTACTTCGATCTTCTTGACCCGAAAGGTTTTTACAAACACCATGAATTGACGTTGTCAAATGTTCATCGGTTTTTGAAGAAACATGTGGTATCCAACTCACATAAACATGATTAACTAAGCGGAAGCGTATCATCCACAGGGGATTACTAAAAATCACTAAAAATTAAAACCTTTTTTAGAGAGATCCAATCATAGGAAAAATTCTTTCAATAAGAACCAATGTATTACATTTACATCCTGGTTCATAAGTACACATCATGTAATGTCTCTTCTCGAGGATTACAATATCAACTGCCTTGTTAAAAGATAAAAACGGACAGCATAAAGACCTCGAGGCATTAAACCAAAATCTCAAATTGATTTGTTAAAAGCACTAACTATTAACTCTGAGGACCTGAGAGTACAGAGATGACACATAGGACTTCTATCTACAAACACGACAGACAGCACACTCCACCTGAGTTGTTGCTGCTGTACCTATTGCTGCTGAAGTTCTTCCCCTGCAAGATGTTCTCAGTCTCTTTCGTACTCATCCACCTAAAAATGTTGGTTCCCACGGGGGTGAGACAATTGAAAATTTGCCCCAGTGAGAGATATAACTCTCCGCCAGAAACATCATTATTGTAGTTTAATTAATATAAAACTGAGCAGAGGATAAGCAGTTTAGATCATTCTCATCTTTAAAGTATTACAACTATTTAGGATAAAACAGTAAATCATCTATTTTCTTTGTAAAGAATAGGAAGAAAATGTATATCATTTGTCTATCATACATTTTCAACATCTCAAACTTTGCTTATGACACTCATCACTCTGATGGGTCACTCATGATTCATTCTTGTTTACATCCATTGGCCTTAGCCAATCTGCTAAACAAATATTCAATTATGCCAGTCATGTGATTATATATCACCATATCTTATTCAGGTATTGGACTACGCCAATCCTGTATAAACATTTTAGATTAAGTCATTATCAATCTCATACAACCATTCCAGGTATTAGACTATGCCATACTTGTGCATCTATTTCAGGTATTGGACTATGTCAAACCTATGCATCTATTCCAGGTAGTGGACTATGCCAAACCTGTGCATCTATTCCATGTAGTGGACCATGCCAAACCTGTGCATCTATTCCAGGTAGTGGACTATGCCAAACATGTGCATCTATTCCAGGTAGTGGACTATGCCAAACATGTGCAGTTATTGCAGGTATTGGGATTTAACCAATCCTGTGATATTATTCCAGGTATTGGGATTTAACCAATCCTGTGTTATTATTCCAGGTATTGGGATTTAACCAATCCTGTGTTATTATTCCAGGTATTGGGATTTAACCAATCCTGTGATATTATTCCAGGTATTGGGATTTAACCAATCTTGTGATATTATTCCAGGTATTGGGATTTAACTAATCATGTGTTATCATTCCAGGTATTGGGATTTAACCAATCCTGTGTTATTATTCCAGGTATTGAGATTTAACCAATCTTGTGATATTATTCCAGGTATTGGGATTTAACCAATCCTGTGATATTATTCCAGGTATTGGGATTTAACTAATCTTGTGTTATTATTCTAGGTATTGGGATTTAACCAATCCTATGTTATTATTCCAGGTATTGGGATTTAACCAATCTTGTGATATTATTCCATGTATTGGGATTTAATCAATCCTGTGTTATTATTCCAGGTATTGGGATTTAACCAATCTTGTGTTATTATTCTAGGTATTGGGATTTATCCAATCCTATGATATTATTCCATGTATTGGGATTTAACCAATCATGTGATATTATTCTAGGTATTGGGATTTAACCAATCCTGTGTTATTATTCCAGGTATTGGGATTTAACCAATCCTGTGCAGTTATTCCAGGTATTGGGATTTAACCAATCCTGTGATATCTATTCCAGGTAATGGACTATGCCAATCTTGTGATATCTAATCCATGTTTGTTTACACAGCACTGGGTACCTCATTCTTCTACTGACATTTAAACTTTGACCATGCCATCATACTCAATCACATCCTTTATGTAATACAAGTATCCATCTCTTCTCCACACTTGTATAATCAAGGTTCCATCATTATTAATGTATCCTTTTATTATAATTATTATGTTGCTAAGTTTCCATTTTCTTGGTTTATTAAGAACATTATCATCTCTTACAGTGGACTTTTATAATTATCTTGGTACCTTTCACTAGGTATCAACTTACTCATGTGGTTCACAAGGCCTATTAAAATATCTTGTTACCTCTCACTAGGTAACAACTAATCTCATGGCTCATAAAGCACATTTAACATCTTGTTACCTTTCACTAGGGAACAACCATTCTCATGGTATATAAAACACATTACATCTTGATGTAATGATTAGGATAACACTCTTTATATGTTACTCATCCAAATATGTTGGATTTAAGATGCATCAAGGAATATCATTCTTAAAGAGATGGATGTGATATCTATGATGTCTTGATATATCACTTCCCTCAGCACTTTAAACTTTCTTGGGTTTATCAATTTATATTGTATTAAGGTATTTCCCATCTTAACACTTCCATATACTAACCTATCACCTTTATTGTGAAGTGCATAGGTCATAGAACACACATAAGGATTGTCCAACTATCTTCAATGATAGGGACTTATCTCATATTAAGGCATTGCTTGCTATAAGGTTACATGTAATCAATCACTTTAGGTATTTCCCTTATCAATGTATTAGTCATCATTCCATTATTAGGATTAGGGTCTCCCATACCATCACCCTTTATTAGGGTTTAGGGCTTCACATACTATCATACTTCATTAGGGTTAGGATTTCACATACCATCTCCCTTCATTAGGGTTAGGATTGCATATAACATCACTCTTTATTAAGCTTTCACATCACATTGCCCATAATTAGGGTTTACTACTCATCCCAACTAAGGTATCTCATGGCATCACCCTCAATTAGGGTTTCTCATGGAATCAACCTCAATTAGAGTTTCTCAAGGAATCAACCTCAATTAGGGATTCTCATGGATTCACCCTCAATTAGAGTTTCTCCATTCATATCAATACTTCAGGGTTTTTCATCACATTAACCTAGTTTAGGGTTTCATGCACTTTACCATAAAATTAGGGTTTCTTATTCATCTCTCCATAATTAGGATTTACTATTCATCCCAACTAGGGTTTCACTCTCTAATCCCATAATTGGGGTTTTACCTTATGTTGCCCAGAATTAGGGTTAGGGTTCATTAACCTTCTGGATTAGGGTTTCATGATCTCTTTACTAAGGATCATAACCTAATCACCACATAAATAATACTCATGTATGAATTCCTTTCTATCGTCATTTCAACTTGATTAGGTTCACATCAACCCTTTAATCAAGTACATACATCTATGATTAACATAGTGTACTAAGTCATTGCTTACTTAAGCTTCAAGGATTATCAATCACTTAGTATCTTAAAGGTACAACTCTAGTGATTATCTTTGAGATAGATCATTAACAATTATAGAGTCAATTGGTCCTTCATCACAATAAGTTTCCAATTGATATGATCACATTGAATTACTAAACGACCTTGACCCTTACTTTCTAAACGGTTTGAAACCGTTTGGGCAAAAAGTGTATTGAAACCGAATGGACTTGGGTCTCCAAATGGTTTGAGATCGTTTAGACCCAAATGGTCTTGAGACCGTTTGGACCCAAACGGTCTTGAGACCGTTTGGTCCAAACCCTCTCAAAACCGAATGGACCAAAAAGGTCTTTCAATACTTAGTCAATTCAAGGTTTCCCTCAATGAACCGACTATCAATGGAATCCTTGATTCATTCATCAATTGAACTATTGAATCATCCTTCAATTGGACCATCAATTAGGGTTTTGAACCCAATTGAACTAGGATTTAAAATCAAGAAACCTTTAATTAGGGTTTTGAAATCGAGGAACCTTCAATGATTAACATTGTGGAACTGATTCAATTGAAATCAATGAATAATCATCAAAGTATGATATGACCTGACCTCAAACGGTCTTGAGGTCGTTTGGATGTCCTCCAAACGGTCTTGAGACCGTTTGCCCCATCTCATCATTGAAATTTGTAAAATTCAATTAGGGTTTAGATCATTAGATTGATCACCAATTGAACAATTGATTGCATTTCAATTTACCATCTCTGGTCCTTCAATTACTCAACCATACTCAACCCTAATCCTCCAAATGGTCTTAATTGACCTCCAAACAGTCTTGATACCGTTTGGGTGATCTCCAAATGGTCTTGGGACCGTTTGGGTTAATCAACCCAAAGTTTTAAATCAACTAATTGCAAATTCAGCACTTAACCCGATTAGGGTTTCTAATTGGAGGATTATCCATATATTGATTCAATCAATTGGATCCATTAGATCATCATCCAACATATACTAGGGTCCTGACCTCAAATGGTCAACCCATCCAAACGGTCAACCCATCTAAACGGTTTGGGTTTCAAAACTCCAAACAGTTTGCAAACTGATTGGTCTCCAAACGGTTTGCTGAAATAGTTTGGACCATATTATTGAAACTGTTTGCAATAGATATTTGGGGAGGTGTGTGCTTATGATGATGTCATCATCATCAATCTCTAAACCCACGAAAATTTCTGTGATTTTCATGGAGATTGCATCAATTAACCAAATCAAATTTTGAGAATGAAGAAAGGATCAACACTTGATAAGGAATTGAATGCAATAACAATATTAAGGGTTCAAGTTATAAAACCCACCTCCAATTGAGCTTCAAAGCTCCAAGCTCCACGTATTTAATGGTTTAATAAGCTTTCTCAGCTATCCCAATCTCGTCCTCAAGCTTTTGAGTGAAAAGAAATGGCTAGGATAGAAGATTGCATGGAGAAAAGAAGAAATCCATCATTTATTTTCGATTTCCACCATGAAATCATGGTGAAAGAAGGTCAAGAAGCTTACCAACAGGTTGGAGGTCGTCCTCCTGTTGCTCCAAGCTCCCTTGGTCGTTTTTGCAAGTAAGAAATGAAAGTGGATACGAAATTCCCTTTCCAAGCTATGGATAAAGGAGCATATATGCATTTTATTAAAATTCATTTTAGGAGAGAGAAAGTAGGGATTATCTCCTCCATATCCTTGCCACTTTCCCCCTTCCCTTCCTTAGTTACTAGGTAGAAACCCGTGCTATGCACGAGCTATCACCAAATGCATTAATTTTAGAAGAAATTTTAGAAGAAATTAGAAGCAAATCAACATGCTAAATCAGATATCTTAAGGAATACACGTTCAAATGTGCAACTGTAACGTAGGTTTGGTTCACCACAAAAGCATGGAATATGATGATATGTAGCGTATTTGGTTAACCAATGACGACATTCTCCAGCGAGAGTCGGTGTTACATCGGGCTGTTTCAATCATTAATTACATGATGGCCTCCATTATGAAGACTTAAAATGCTTTCGTAGATTGAAAAGATTTCCAGTTTTTATTTATACACTTGGCATATAAATCACAATGACATGCTCATGACCACTTATTCTGTCCAGGTGTTCACTCCATAAAAATTTTGGAAATCTACTCAATATATGACTTTACATTAAGATGTATATGACTATATAAAATATGGGATCTTAACTTTTCGATCTTGGAAAAACATATATTTTGATGCCTGAGAAAGTTGTATTCTTATCCGCATGACTATATATCTTTATCATGCATAATGTATAAGATGCCAAAAATGAAATACTGGATGAGTGGAGCCAAAAGTGAAAAGCAAAACCATCTCATTTGTATTTGGTAAGATGCAACAGAGGATGTTGCGGACATTTTCATTAGAGGTCGCAATTTTGTCATTCTATTTGTGGGATGTGCTAGCTCCTCTTATAATAATATGATAAAGAGAGAAACTGAGTACAAAAATTTTATCTGATGTTCACATATACTGTTATATATAAGATAAGAAATTATGTACAAAGGACACTACTGTTGACACCATTTATCTTTATGTTTATAAAGTTTTCTAAACATTACCCTGCATTACAATAGTAGTTTAGTTGCAATGTTCAAACACCAAGTACTGAATTTGAAGCCGCATCTGAATGAGTGTAATCTGTGTTCTACCAGTAAGAACTGTTTTTCTTGTGAAACTACATCATAACATGGAGAGCTCTGGACAATATATCATTTTATAGATTATACATGCAGTAAAGTAAATTTCTTAATAACAATGGTACTTTCGATACATTTAAAAGGGATTATATGAGCAGCCAGGATATACATATGACGAGAAGATGATACTTTTATATAAGAGTAGATGCCAGAAATTAGGAAGGAAAAATGATGCTGCAAGCTTTCATGTTGGGAATAGGACGTCCGATAACTATAACTGACCCAGTTGGCTGATACAGGAAATTGAAGTTGTAGATGGATTGCCATAGGCTGCTTCATAATAGTGAAAATATAGATTTACATATACAACTTTATAATATTAGAAATATATATTCTATTGCTTTGCATTACATAGAGATAAAAGTAAAGCGAAATGTCAGCTGCTATTAGATAATCACTGATCAACAACCGATACAGGTTGTGGTATTATAGTTTCATGTGGAGTGGATTGATTTTTGAATCTTTTAGTTTGTTGCAGTTTCATCTTCAAAAAGATGTTGGCAAAAATCTGCATTCCTGCATGAGATTAGGCGAATATCTGAGCAGTTATACCAAATAAGCATATCAACATGTTACCAAGTAATATATATGATTTCAAATTTAATACATGCCGAGGTTTTTTGCTGCTAAGAAATTCATCACATGTCCATTCTGATACACATGTAAGGAGCTAATAGCAGGAGTTTGCAGCACATTAGCATGGAGGCACACAATGTGTTATGATCTAAGCATATCAATAAGATACTGTCATTGAAATGACCAGATTAGTCCTTGTGAAAGTTCATTTCAAAATTAAAATCTTAGTTTAGAAAAGTAAATGTGATAGTAGCACAAAAAATAAAACAACATGAAGACAAGATATCAAATGTAATAAATTGATAGGATAATGTAACAAATGGCAAATATAACAGAACAAAATATAATATGTTCCCCATATGAGGGACTAAATAGAAAGTAATTTGTTATGTGAAGGTCATATTGAAGATTCATCTACTGATCTACCTCGTTTTTTTTTCAGTAAACAATATATTTACTAATTTATCTACTATATGGAATGCTACTTATCCGACTTAAGTCTTCTTGGCTATGAAAGTTCTTGTACTAATCTGCACCAGTCTCAATTTTAACGATTTCTTTTGTTACTTAGTACCATGCAACCTCTAATGTAGTCCGTGCAATAGGAAAACAAATTAGCATAATGGACAAATACATTGTATCATCATCATGCTCAATTGAGATATTAATTCCGCTTGTCAAACCACCTATTGATTCACATATTTCAAAACATTCATTTAGATATCATTTTATTCTCTTACAAATGTTTGTTAAGATATATTCTAGAGAGACAAGCTACTGGTTGTTCATCTTATTTGTTTTTCATGTTGACTAATCGTGAAATAAAGGCAAACATAAGGAGTAATGATTTTAGAAAAATTTCATATAGGAAGGTGCACTGCAAGTAAAATCAATCATACAATGGCATCACCTATTAGAAGCATCATAAATGGGGAAATACCATGTAAACATAGTGACAAAGATGAAGGCTTCTGATTTTCTCTTGACTGATGGTCATAAAGACCAGCTGTATAAGGACATTTATGCATAAAATAATTTAGAGTTCAGTTTACGCATATCAATGGAGAGCGAATAAGGACTGGAAGGCAGAGCATTTAAGCTAAGTTGTTAATCAATAAGCTCTATAGTCAAAGAAGTGGTTAGAACTATTGCAAATGTATAGAAGTTGGGATGGCAGAGATTAGACGACTACACATTTATTATTTTAAGATCTGTATTAAAACCCATTTATTGTTGAGTCCAAGGGAAGATGTAAATATTCTCAAAAGGAAATCAAGTACATGAAGCATGATGGCCATAAGAAAGAAAGGCAAAGAATTAACTCATAGAAATGAAATAGGTTATGAATTAACTCAAAGGGAAGGAATAGGCCAGAACACTACGGCCAGCTTCTAAGAACCCTTCCATCTGACTATCAATGTAGGATAAGGGAACTAAGATTGGGATGAAGTTTCGTAGTAATTTTAGCTTGGCTGAAGTTTGTCCCTTTTTAGTTCCTATTTGCAAGTATCAAAATATTTCTAAAATATAGACTCCTCGTGTGACGAACATATACAACTTCTCTAAGCCCCCATTCCATTTAGGATTCATAGTAAGATGAGATATAATGTGAACTAACATTGGTACATAGTGAGAAGTAAGCTTCCTTGTTTTTGGCAACCGGTTCCATATGAAATGATATCATCGTTAGTAATGCCTTCACTGCACCGTAGATTACTAAAACATGTAGTAAATAAATCAAATTAATATATGTATTTTGCACCATATTAAATCTCATATAAACATCAATAAAATAAAACAAAGTCACATACCTTTCCAGAGTGGGATTGGTGAAACATGATGCTACTCAGTTTGTTGTTCTCCTATTGAGCTGGACTGGAAACTATCATCAGAATCAGAAAATAGAAGAAGAGAAGAAAAATTACAGACTGATACCTGATAAGCCTCCAGATCTGTTGTTTCGTATTGCTGTGACAGTTGTTGTTGCATTTCATCTGAAATTTCCATTCACCCCAAAGACCCACCCCTAAAAGAAATAAATAGGTGTTTAAATGGTAGATTAGATGCAACACCCCCGCAACAGCCTTTTCGTAACAACGAATTTGGACTAAACTGATAATAGCAGTAGAAATCGGACCGTCAACCTCATCCCCTTTTTAAGGACACCTATATAGAGTCACTCTATATTAATTCTAATCCACTTGCAAAGAAGAAAATGGCATAGTATACGCCCCCCTTCCCCCACACAGCCAATAGGAAGAAAAAAGAGAAGAACAAAATGATCGACATTGAAAAGGGATCGGGGAATCTGTAGTTGTTTTAGTCTCGAGATGAAATACAAATGGAACAAAGGCATCGAGAACGAAAGTATCGAAGAGGGCTACCTACTTGTCGTTGTGGTCGACACCCCTGACCATCCTCCTGCATTGTGCCATGGTAGCGCGCTCCTCAATCCAGGCCAACATGTGTGTTAGTTCCTCTGAGGCCCGTCCCTCTCGGTACAGGTGGAAAACTGCAAACGCGTTGTTGTTGGAACCTACTTCTGCCATCATCCGCCTCAGCTCCTCATCCTTCAGGTGCCCCCTGAGACTCGTGAAGACAGCTGCAAGCTCTTCCACAGAGATGTTTTCGTCCCGTTCGTCTTGCGGAACATGCACTCCAGCTCCACTGCGAAGGGGGATGGGCGTTAAGACACAGGGACGGGGAGAACATCAACGCCGTCTTAGGAAGAGACGGATGCCAGTTGTATAGATAGAAATCTGAATTATCGAAGCGGCAACTGCTAGTTGGTTTCTCCCAGTGACAGCCCAACTGGCTACTCCAACCTGGCGGCTGCAATGCTCCTTCCAGGCGACCGTGTCTAGGAAAAGGGGGGTTACAGGCGGGGAAAACGGTTGTGAGAAGAATCGAGATTCGACCCCTCTTTCCAAAACTATAATTATTACAAATAACCAGAACTTTTTTTTTCAAATAGAAGGACCACTTTGTAATTTAGAAAAATGCGTGTGAATATTGTATGGAGCCCCCTCCTCGCACTTTCCTGTATAGTATAGATGAGGCTATATTCTTTGCCTCTTATTCCTCTCAATTATCCATAATTTAAAGAAAAGCAAATTAAGCACCTTAGATCATATTATAATAATATCCATAAGTGAGTGGATATTTCTTTTTCTTATAATAATGTGAGTGAGTTATCCACTTCCCTTAGATATTTTCATGCCTTTGCAAGGCACATGGTCGTACACATATATGGATTTCAACCATTTCAATTTTGGTTGAAGGGCACTTCAATTAATATATTTATTTTTGCATTAAATTGAATTAGGGTTTCAATTATGCTTAAATCTTGATTATTTTAATATCAAGATTCTCTCTCCTCCAAAATGATACAAATGAGATGCCCCTCTCATTTTCTTTGTTCTACATGATGCCAAGAAACATTAGGGACTATTCTGAAGTGATAATTTGCATATTGAACCCTGGGTTTTGGGTAAATTGCACATTACACCAAAACTAGGTTTTAATGCATAAACATTGCTTTATCAGCTCTTTCTTGGTATTCAGGCTACCACAAGCCATACCTTTGCATCATCTTCATTCTCATGAGGATTCAACACATGAGGAACATCTAATCATATAACATTTGCAATTTAACCCCTCAACTTGGGTAATTTGCATTTTAGTGCAAAACAAGCAAACCAATGTTTCAACATTATTTGAAAAGGACTAAAATTGAAACATAAGTTCCTCTTAAACCTTAATTACTTTTCAAGAAATAAGAGTAAGAATATAATTAACTTTATTAAGAAAAACATCTAGGGTTAAGGCATAACCCAGGTCAGGGATGTTACAAAACTTGACGTGGCCTATAAGAAGAAGTCCACCCTGCCCTCCTCCTCTCTTAACCTAAAGAGGCACATTCTGGATTTAGTGATTAACTGTAATGTCCATCCAAAGTGAAATCAAACAGACATTTCCGAAAATGCCGCAGTCATTATGTATTGTTTGTTAAACAATATCGGTGTCAAGTGGGCCAGGTATATCTTACATCACATGACCTGCTTTGACACTGGCAAGAACACCAAAGGCACCCACCCACCATACCCAACTTTGATCTGTGGTTTTTTCAAGTTCACCACTAACAAATGTCTCTTTTCTGACTTCCATTATCTGGTCGCCAGAAAGGGTGTTTGTATGAGTGAAACCACCCTTCAAAAGTCTGATCCTGTATTTTCCTCTGCCTCTAGTGCTTCTGCCTCTACAGTCGCTTCAGCTACCCCATCCTCCTCCACCCAAGCTCCACCACCGTAGCCACCTCCTCGACCCAGCCGTGCGTCTTTTCATGTGTCAAATGAAACCCTTATGGGTTATATGATGCAACAACAAGCGTACAATCAATAGGTTCAGGACCACCTACACCAGGATATGTGTTCCATAATGTCTCACATGAACCTATCCTGTGCATCACCCTACCCCACCTACCAGCCATACCCTGGTAGTGCCTATGCTTCATATGTATATGAGCATTACTATCCTACTGTCGAGCCTTCCGCTACTGCTCCACCACCTTTTGATGTTGGTAGTTCCGTTCCTGCTGTTCTGCCATTACCAGCTGCCCCCCTGGCCACTCTGCTAGCCTCTTTGGGTGACTATGCTCTGTCCTTTCCATAGGCCAATGAGCTTCACGCTCTTGGTATGCCTTGGGCTGAGCAGAATGCCCACTGGCCCGGTTGTTCTTTTGACCCTCATGCTGATGAGGAGATGCCAGACCAGGCCGAGGATGATGATGTTGATGTTGATGATGGTGATGACGAGGATGCTTCATACGACGGTGATGGTGATGGTGCTGGTTTTGATGCTGGCACTGCTGCTCCGCCTTCTAACGGGGATGAGGATTACACTCCTGGCAATGAGGACGTTGTTGATATAGATAGCCTAGATGTTTAGGTGGTTTCTTCATTTGTAGTCTAGCATGCTTATTATATACATCTTTCTAGACTCTTTTGTATTAGAAACATCTTGGCACATTCTTCTGAGTTGTACTATTTATTATCTTTGTTTTATCGCTTTTGTGTTTGTAGTTGCTCGTATGTGGACGTATATCTGTGTTGTACTATCTTTGATGTGCACTATGGCTATTTCCTATGGTTTATCCTATGCGTTGGTGCCATCTTGAGTTATATTTTGATCATGACTTGGATTGTATGTCATCTTTTATCTGTGTGTGATATATGCCTTTAAATTGTTGTTTAATCCTTTGCATCCATGTTTGGTTGAGTTTTGGAGAAGACCTGGCTTTTGCTCTTCTAACCCCCCTACCTTTTTGATAATGTCAAAAGGGGGAGAGATATTTCAAGTAATAGCTCATGTCTTGAAACTCAATCATATTGGTTTTCTTTGCTATAATATTGCTTTTACTTGTGAGATCCTTTTCTTGTTCAATTCACTGTCCTTTATGTGAACTTGCAAAGGACTACACATTACATGTATATTGGTATTGCTATGTGTAGAGAAACTAACCATGCAGGTTAGAGGAAGCATAGATTGAGGGGGAGCAATTCACATTGTTCGTATCATGAATCCCCCTAATTCACAAGGCAAATGTATAACTTTCATATCCTTTTCAATATGCTTGAGGAATGGTTTGTCATTGTCAAAAAGGGGAAGAATGTTGACCTAGAGGTTATACATTGCCTATATTTTGATAATGACTTAACCATTCCATTCATATGTATCGAATATGTGTGTTTAAGATTGTTTGCAAGCATTAGGTACATGAAAAGGATCCAAAATCCAAAGCCCTAGAATGGCTCAAGTTCAAGTCAAAATAGCTACAAGTGTGCATTTTGGGATTTCTATGTAAATGACCTTAGAACATATTTGTAATCACTTGTAATGATGAATTGCCTTGTAACTAAGGTGAGAAAATTGATTGGGACATAAAACACCAATGTTAGATCACTTTTAGATGCAATTTAGAAAATTGATTTCAGGCACTTGGTCGGTCGAGTTTCCCAGTCTTAAAACTCGACTGATCATCCTTAAGTCAATTTTTTGAAGATAGCATCGGTCGAGTTGTGTTTACATAGAACTCGACCGATCAAGTGGATGACCAAAATGATCTTCAGGGATTGGTCAAGTTTCCCTAGGACAAACTCGACCGACCGTTTGAATATCGGTTTTGTCTTTTACTTGATCGGTCGAGTTACCTTTATTGAAACTCGACCGATTGCACTGTACGGAATTTGTGAAAAAAGTGATGTGACCGTTGGTGGGTTATTTGATCACAAATAGAGACGTTTTCTTGAAGGAAAAAGACTATATTTTGGCCCAAGAGTTCACCTAACTCAAAGCAACACCCTCATCTATATATAGGACACTTGGAGTTCATTCCAAGGCTTCTCTTTCATTGCAAACTTAGTTCTACCATAGCTGAGAGTGTTCTAAGAATTTGAGCCCCTTTCTCTCTCTACCTTCAAGTCAAATTCATGAGTATGAGTGAGATAGGTTCCTGTGTAAGAGAGCTACTCCATGTGTTGATGTAAAAGCTCTCCTCCTCCATCTTCCAACCTCCATTCCTTTGAAGATAGTTGAAGATCCCTCTCCAAGTGAAGGAGAAGGTGGTGTTGTTCTTCAAGGTTGAAGAAGGCAAGCTGCTCTAGGTCTCCAAGTGAAGGAGATAGGTGCTCCAGATCTCCAAGTGAAGGAGAGAAGCAAGGCAATGCTCAAGGAAGATAGGTGTGGCATCCCCGAATTTTCTAAAACTTAATCTGATGTGTGACATCCAAATTGAAACCCTCACCTCAGCGAGAATCCCAATTTAAACATCCCACACTAGGCTAAGAAGAAGAAACTCAAGGGAGTCAGAAGGAGCATACATCAGTAGCACATGTACATGAACAATAATAAAACCATACACACATGTTCACCATTCAACATATAATTACAACATGAATTTTTACAACATTTGATATTACATATTGAACAACAAACTACTAACATATACATGTACTACAACTAAACTACAGGATCTTAAGACAACAGGTCCACCTGTACATCAGTTCGCCATACAACTCTCAACTATCGTGGATCTTCAAGAGCATAACCACAACCTAAACAAAAAGATTACATGCGGTACACGTCAGCACAATATTCAAGAATATTGTACTGAGTACGCCTACGTGTCTTTTATTTACCTCTCATCATATCTTGGCAATAAGATAAAACTAATATACTTGGTAGTAATAGAAGAATATAAGAAAAGCATATACTTGCACAAGGATATTCATTAACAAAAGAGAACACATATTTTAAGCTTATTTTCCATTATATCTCAAGGCCTTTATGATCACTACCAAAGAGTTGGATCATATGTACACTGTGACCACTACCAAAGAGTTAGGTCTGACCACTACCAAAGAGTTAGGTCATATGTACAATGTGACCACTACCAAAGAGTTAGGTCACTTCCAAGCACACTGCCAAAGAGTTAGTGCTTCCAATATAATGGAACATATATATCATGTTTGATGTGTTCATAGCAGTAATCATGGAAAATCATGCAACATATCATACAAGAACAATCATTTCATCCAACATCATATGCCAAGTATTTTACTACACATATAACACAAGCATATTGTATAATAAGCCAAGTAAGAGGTAATGGCGTACCTTAGATCAAGATATCCTAATCATCACATATACTTCTGATGTCAACTATATCCTTGGTCAACCCTGATTAAGATAAGATCACATACTATCATCAGGTTCTCATCTTCTTACATCTCATCTGAACCCTATTCATGTTCATTAGGGCTTATCTTATCTCATTAGGATATACTCATTATTATTTCTTGTCTATCTCTTCTTGTTATCTAAGATTGACATTACTGATGTTGTATTCCATATTATGATCAATAATCTGATTATTTGATTACATATGATTATGTGTACATATTAACTCTAGATCATATTCATTTAGCATATTAGGGTTTTATATCACATGAAGAGTCATTATCATGTTTCTATAAATTTCATATATATAACTGATCTCAGAGTTACATATTATCTTCTAATTACTGATATGAGCTTACTCTGTAAATTTTGTCATTTATTGAGCATGCATGTATTTATTACATTTTCTTTAGGGTGATTAGCCCTAATTAGACATTCTAAGAAAATTAAATGCTTTCATACATCAACATGGCCATATCTGACATCATATGAATTCTAAACGTGATTACAACTTTAGTGACATATTCTCATAATTTTAAGCCATTGTTTACTATTTATTATCCGTGAAACAACTGTATAACATCTTACATGATATTGCTAAGATTAGTGCATCAAAAGACTGATATGATGGTTCTATTGTGTTCTACGCATTTTTATGAACGTTTTGGTATATTATACTTATTTTTCTGATGCTCGAGCTATTTTCTATGATTTAATGAAGAACTGCTCATTTACTGAATTATTACCTCTATTGGCCAATCGGCCGCTGACACGTGGCCATCTTGGGTGCGACTCCTAACTCACGCTGAGCCGGCCAGTTTAGCTGGTTCTCAAAGATTGGACCTGGTTCCTCCCTTCTTCTTTCTTTCTCCGCTCGACATGTCCAGAACCCGCACGCCTCTGTTTGCGCAGGGCACCGCCGTTGGGTCCTGCTCCGGCGAGGCGTGGCAGTTGGTCCATGGATCCTTGTGTGGATTTCAAGGCTCCATCAGATTCGCAACCCCCTATAGAACCTCCACGGCTCCTCGTCATCTCATCTGCGGCTCCAAAAGCTCCTCCTCCACATGCTCTCCGCCGATGGTGTCTGCTGCGGTGGAGCAGAAGAGGGGTCTGACCTTTGATCGTCCTCGCATTCTGGCATCTGTGGTAGTTGTTCTTTTGGGCATGAGCCACCCTCGTTTCCACGACTCTCCTCTGTGAGGACTCAGTCACCGGTCCCGTTTTCCTCTCTACTACTTTGCTAAGTTTGTAGTTAGGATGGAACTCGGCATGAGAGGGCTCTCGTTCTCACTGTTCTCATCGCTGATGGGCACGGTCAAGGACTTAAGTAAGTAGTCCACGATTACAACTACTCAGGTGAGGTCGTGAGATAAATCATAATTGTGGGCGTGGTGGTCTTCTCTTATGCAAACGGAACTGCCACCCTCGCGTTTCAGTTGGGCAGATATTGAGGATGATATCCAGGTCATCGTAGGGCCAAAAAAACATCCACATTACTAATCTGTGGCCTAAATGGTCTGGAGGTGTGCGTGACACCTGAACGCCTTGACTTAAAAGCATGTACATAATTAAAACCTTAGTTCCACTAATACCATTAACTTTGTTCTGAAGTCACCAAAATACTAATTATCTCAGCATATTGAAACCTAGATATTTCCTTCTGGGAACCTTGAAATAATCTGAAGCTTTGAGCATAGTTTTATCATATCTCAAGCTATATTCCAACCAACTTTGGTGTCGAGATTCACTCATTTAATAATACACTTAAATGCTTCAAAAGGCATAAGCTTAAAGATCCTAATCATGATATACTTATCATTTGTCCTCGAAATTAAGCCAGAAAACCCACTCTGTCACAATAGGTAATCCCTTGAAGGCAGAAGACTTGAAGAAAGGAGTGGGTAAGTCCATGTTGATGGCTGAAGACTCCATGCTTCAAGTGGGTAAGCTCCTTCTATAGGTTGAAGATATTTGCTTGAGGTACTAAGCCCTTGGATGTGTGGTTGTTGTATCTTGTAATCTTATTGTGGATTATAAGAGTATCGAGATTACAAATCCTAGAGACTAACTCACTCTAGGTAGTGGACTGACATTGCTCCTAAGTTTAGGACATGGAACCACTCTAAACCACCTGTCCAAGTGCTTTCTCTTCCTTGTCTCTCATCCTTGTTGTGCATGTTAGATTAAGCCATCAAATTGCTGCTTGTTTAAGTTTCTGCAATTAATATAATTTGGTGGTCTAATCAATCTTGTGAGAATTGTGAAGCTCTATTCAACCCCCCCTTCTAGAGCCCATTGATCCAACAAAAACCTCATGCAAAATGGTCACCAGAAAGAGAAGACATCAAGGTAAAACAGCTACAAATGACCTCAAGAAAGAGAAGGCATTAAGGTCAAATATGGGACAAGAAAAATGGCAAGGAAGAAACCTAGGCTGATCCAAAGAAGAAAGGATAAAAGAGAGGATAAACTCCCTCTCACTTAGGTGTCGACTTGTTAAAACATGGCCTAATACCCTTATTATGAGGAGCTCTCTTCTCAAGAATGGCCACCGTGTCAAAACACGATCTATGGCCAAGGAAGGAGAAGAGGATGGGGTATAGGATCCAAGGAAAACTGAAAAAGAAAGGTATGAACTTACTGGGGTTGAAGATTACCAAGGATCACCACAAGCACCACATGCAAGGAAAGTTTGGCCACCAAGAGCTCCAAGACCAAGCTTCCAGATCCACCAAGATCAAAGGATGAGCAAAATAGAAGGAGGAAGAAGGAAGGATGAAAGGGGTCACTTACATGGAGAGATAAGGGGTTATATAGAAAAATAGGATGGAAGTAGGGTGGAGATGAGGTGTCAACATCCTAAAGTGCCAAAGGGACACTTGTCCACCCAAGAAACCAACATGCAACCACCTTAGCTATACATGAACAAAATGGTGATACACTTTATGTTGGGTCTTGACCTACTTGGGTCACCCCCAACATGGTCGTGACTGTGATCCACCATCGAACATCATCTGTGGTTGCGACAAAGCACCAAATACTACTAGGTTGAGACAAGAGGTCACCACACAACCTAGGTCGAGACACAAGAAGACAAACTGCCTCGACCTCCACCTCACACCCTTGGTCAAAAACAACATGATCAAGATAAGTGTCTTGATCGATACACACCCAAAAACCACCTAGGTCGTGACATAGGTCGCAACATGGTTCACTACACCCATCCATGTGCATGTGGTTGAGACACAACAAACCTTAGAAACCCTAATCACCACACTAAGGATGTCACTCCTCAACTAAGGGTTCAAACAAGGTGCCCAATTCTTTCTCTTTCCTATAGATGATGTAAAGAAAGAGAAGTAACACTCTAGAGGTGACAATTACACATTCACCCCTACTTTTGGTAAA
Organism: Alisma plantago-aquatica; assembly: GCA_963693085.1. Classification (NCBI taxonomy): domain Eukaryota; kingdom Viridiplantae; phylum Streptophyta; class Magnoliopsida; order Alismatales; family Alismataceae; genus Alisma; species Alisma plantago-aquatica. The sequence goes on along the minus strand of OY856411.1, from coordinate 299,721,379 downwards.
TTATAATTTTCACCAAGACTAGCACACAAAGCACAAACATCATCCAAACAAGCTCAAACTTGAAACTTAAGCTATCCACAAGCTCTAAGATCATCTCAAATGATTAGAGAAAGGTTCTAAGCACATCATCAAGTCAAAGCAAATAGGGTTAACCCAAAACCCAGGTCAGGGGTATTACAAATTAACACTAAGATTTTTGTAACCCTAAGATTACCATTAAAACAAGAAGTGTGTTGTAACATGTTTATCCTCAGTCACCTAGAGTGTCAATGAGAAATTATCCCGGAATTTCTATTTATCACTTGATTCGATCAACCCTCCTTTGAACTACATCCTCATTAGCAATGGTTTTTTCATGATTTTTTTAGATTTGAAGATATAAGGCTCTCGTTAAATTATTTGAAAATTTGTCAAAAAAATGGAAATAAGAGCCCATGATCATTTCAATGCTCCTATCAGATGTAGGAATCAACATAGTATCATCATGTCATTTGGTGAGTTCCAAGTTGCTTGTTAGGACCTTAAAGTATAGTCTCATCTTCTCTGCATCTATAAGAGTGTTCAAGATGGATACATTGGGTTCATACAATTATTTGTATATAAGGTAGCCTTCATGGCTAGTGACTATATTGATTAATTGTCTAATCCTTATAGCATATTCCTGTAATAATGGGACTAATAAAAGTGATATGTATGATAAGATTGGTAAGATTTGATTGGGCTCCAAACAATTTTCAAGATTGAAGGCGACCTTCATGACTAGTTATTGTATCGATCAGTTTTCTATTCCTTAAAGCCTTTCTAATTTTCTAAAAGTTCTCAAGATATATAAGGTTGGATAGCAAACAAGTTTCTAGATTTAAGGTGTCCTTTACGACTAGTGAATATATTGGAAAAACTTCTTCTCCCTAGAGCATCTCTTAAATCAATAAAATAGGTCAACATGATAAGAATGGGATTTTCCTACTGGATGTAGGGATTTGATTGAGATGTATATGTGTTAATATGGATTTTGTAAGGAGTGATTGCTCAAATGTAGGGCTCTATCAGGTGTGTCTATCTATATTTAGGGCTTGAGTTCAAGAAGGAACCTATTCATGATGGTGCTTGAATGTGGATGCCTATTTAGGATAGGACTTGGTTTATGAAGAATTCCTATTTGAGATAGGACTTATAAATTTTGTCAAAGTCAGTCGATGTATGCCCATTCAGAAAAGGGTTTTATTGTAGGTTCCTATCTGAGTATAGGGCTCAATATTTAATGCCTACCTATACGTAAAGATTTGTGGTTGTAAGGAAAGGCGTCTCTTCAGGATAGGGCTTGTGGTCTAGTTTAAAGTACTAGTCCATGAACTAAAAGGGATTGGCAAATAAATCACATGATTTATCCAATTTTAGCTCATGGTTTAGGATGCAAAAGAGATTTGTAGATAAGAACATGATTGGTCTAGTTTTAGGTCATAGTCCAGAACCCAAAATATTTAGAAAGTGAAGTTGGATTAGTTTAAGGTCATAGTTTGGGACCTAAAAATATTTGCAGTTGAAGTGTGTGATTGGTCCAGTTTTAGGACATTATCCGTGACCAAAAAAGGGTTTGGAAGTCTGATCACGGGTTTGGTTCAATTTTAGGTCATGATCTAGGACCATAAAAGGATTTTAAAATATCACTATGGGCTTGGTTCTATTTTAGGTCATGATCTAGGACCATACAAAGACTGGAAGTGAGCATAAGAAGCAGTGGTCATGATTGAGGTTGCCTAGAAGAATGTAGGACTTTTAAATCAAGGAAAAAGCTCAAGTAGATGTGCTTCCACCAATCACATGGTTGATGACTCTAGGTCATTCTTTATCTGTGAGGTTTGATGTAGGTTTTATTGACTTTTAGATTCCTTAATTTCAATTGTTCAGGAGGTAAGGAATATCATTGCAAAAGTTTTATGTAGGTTTTATTGAATTTTAGATTCCTTAATTTCAATTGTTCAAGGGGTAAGGAATATCATTGCAAAAGTTCTAATGATGGTAGGTAGTGAGAGAATAATTGTAGGTAGTGAGAATATAATCGTGTTTGTGATGCAATGAGAGAATAACTGTAGGTAGTGGTGGTGAAACCTATTCACCCTAGTGTATCCATCCATTTGGTAATCTTAGATTTTATTTTAGTCTTTTATTTCTGCACATTAGTTGTAATAAACCAAATCCACCTTTTGTGCTAAATACTCTTCCTAGTCAAGGTTAAATCGATCAACCAATTCTTAAAAATGTTGTCCTTTGGGTTCAATCCTTGACTATACTACGATAAGACCCATCCACTTGTTGGTTGTGATTATTGTACTTTGTTCAAGGTAAAGTCTAGGAATTTCACCCCTAGTGAATTTGTTAGTGCAATATCACACATGCTAGATAACTATACAAGTAATGCTATACAACTTGATTTACATTCATATCATGAAGCCATGGGTAGTTGGGATGTACCACCTAAACTACTGGCTAGTGATTATGAAGTCCCTCCACCTTAATCATAAATGTGTCCTAGGTACTCATGTCATGATGCCATATAAACTCATATCATTTGACATTACTGACATATAACAACGCAATATATGCTTTCCAACTATATTGACAAATCATTATATACAATGGGTGATACAACCTAGACCACACTCATAAATACATGTGACCTTAGGTCATCAAGGGCCCCATAAGTCATATGGATATTCGATAATCCACACATATATTTTGTAATACAAAACCATAAATACCTTCTCACAATCTCTAAATTGCTACAAGGATACTCTTCTTACTTTCCTACATTGGGAAAGTTATACAATCAGATGGCAATTGTATGAAGTTGGGTTTCACTTATTAATTATCCCATTTACTCATCTTTGATTGAACAAGAAGGTAGAATTTAAAATGACATGCAAAAGTATGAACAATGAAATCACTAGATATCACAAAATCATGATTGATATCCAACATGCATAAGAATACCTAACAATTTTCCAAATTAGGTCACACATATGTAATATATTAAGTGGGTTTGATATTCTACTTACAAAAATTGTAACATCATCTCATAATAAAAAATAAATGACTCTGAAAAATTTCATGAAGATACACCATCGTATAAGTATAATATGCCGGATGTAGTTGAAATAGTCTAAGTTAAGCATTTAAGGGAGTTTTAAGTAAAGATCATAGCTTTCAAAAATTGAAATGAAAGAGACATAATTTCTCCTATATCATCAAGCTATAGAAAAAATGGTGATATACCTATATTTACCATAGTTTTAGCCAAAGCAATACATAAAAATCCATCTTAAACTTGTTTTTCATGCATTTAATGAAGATTAGTGGTTATATGTAGGAATTGCATCACAAAGATTACTGACAGAGGCTAAATCACTCACACTATATATATCAAGTTAAAGAAAGTGCATGCATGGACACTAGCTCCAAAGCTCATCGAAGCAGTCCATAACATCCACTTTTCATGCATTAGCTCCAACATGGTAAAATATGAGGAAATGAGAAACATTCTAGGTAGAGAAGCAATATTTCTAATAAAAATCTTTGCCAAGAGCACATGGAGGAGTTAAAATGGTATTAAATATGAGAATATTGGAAGAAACTTACATGGATTTAAGCTAAACTAGCTTAGGAAAATGATTCCATGCTTTGTTCTTCAAAAATCTTGACAATGACCAACCAGTAAGAGTTTTTCCTCCAAAAACACCTCTCTCTAGCTCTAGTAGAATATCTCCATATCTAAAATGAATGGACATGGTTATAGAGTCAAAGGGAACTCATATATATAGACACATAAGGGAGGAAAATTACAATTCATCCATTTTGACCCAAAAATACTTATTTCAACCTCAAAAGTTGGTTGAAGTGCCTTTAAAGCACCCTCTTGAATCACTCCCAACATGCATCAATCTGTCGTAGAATGCATCAACCTCAAAACTTGGTCAAAGTTGCCCAAAATCACCCATTTTGACCCATTACTCAACATGCTTTGACCAAATCTGTGACGTCCCCGGATTTTCTAAAACTTAATCTGATGTGTGACGTCCAAATTGAAACTCTCACCTCAGCGAGAATCACAATTTAAATGTCACACATCAGATTAAGTTTTAGAAAATTCGGGGACGTCACAGGTGGTATCAGAGCATGAACAATAGCAAAGCCTGACATTTGCTCATTATGCAACTCAAAACTAAAGAACCTTGAACTTAATAATCTTTTAGGGTTAGATTAGTTGTCTTTTAGAGACTAGATCTGACCTAGCCTCTAGGTTAGCACCTAGATGTCCGAGAACTAGGTCTAGACTGGTGCTTGTTGAGTAGCAAGTCCTTAGATGTCATTCTTTCCTTGTAGTGCAGTGGTATGGGACGTTGCACTATTTGGAAATGGCGTGCATCAAGGGAAGAGAAACCCTAGACATATTGCGCACGTTGTCTAGAGTATCTACACTAGTCTACACCATGTTCTCACCCTTTTCACTAGTTTTCATGACACTGTACTCTCTACTATGTGTGGGACACTCATTTTCTGGATTTGGTTTCTGATTCCAATCGGATCGAACCTTGGTAGTTTTCTCTGACACTTGTTTTATCGGAGAAAAACTATATAATATTTATTATATATATGTATTACAAAAATGTGTCCCCACACATGTACGAGTAGGAGGTGGTCATGCAACCTAAGTGAAAGTGAATGACATTAGTCTAGAAGAGAGAGTAGTTCTAGATTAGATGTCTAGAGCCTTGTTGGAATATGTGATAGATATGATGAGAGGTATATAAAAAGACACGTAGGCGTACTCAGTACAATATTCTTGAAATATTGTGCTGACGTGTACCGCATGTAATCTTTTGTTTAGGTTGTGGTTATGCTCTTGAAGATCCAGGATAGTTGAGAGTTGTATGGTGAGCTGATGTACAAGTGGACCTGTTGTCTTAAGATCCTATAGTTTAGTGGTAGTACATGTATATGTATAGTTTTCTGTTCAATATGTAATATCAAATGTTGTAACAATTCATGTTGTAATTATATGTTGAATGGTGAACATATGTGTATGGTTTTATTATTGTTCATGTGCATGTGCTACTGATTGTTTCCTTCTGACTCCCTTGATTTTCTTCTTCTTAGCCTTATGTGGGATGTTTAAATTTTGATTCTCACTGAGGTGAGGGTTTCAATTTGGACGTCACACATCAGATTAAGTTTTAGAAAATCCGGGGACGTCACAAAATCCCAACCACATCCATGTCAATCCAAATTGACCCAACCTAGGCACGTATTGATAATATGGGGTAGTTAAAGAAACTAACCTAGTCCGCTTAGGACAACCCAAAGGGATCAAAATAGTCAACTACAAGCCCAATCCAAATGGAACTACACCCAACTCATCGATAGATCCAATCGATTGATGCAACATATAAGGTATTTTTTGAATTATGGAACTTCAAAATGTTCTTGGAACAAATTTTTTACCATAGATACTCCCCAATTAAAACATATATGGATATTAGTACACATTATGATTTACATATTTCATTTAAATTAAACCCATATTAAATCACATAAATCATGCAATTAAGGCAAACAAAGCAAACCAAGGTGTAATATCTCATGATCAACCCAAATAGGGTTTCTCAAGATTGAAAGAAATAAATCGTTTACCCATTACAACATGAGGCCCTAAAATCAATAAATGTGTCAACTAAGTCTCAATCCATCCAATTGTGTGAGGTCTAACAACTCACTTTGTGTTCCACCCTAATTATAGGCATGCCATCAATGATCTTGGGTAACTTGTCATAATACACCACACTACTGCAAGGATCACTTGTTGATCTCCCACATTGAATGAAGGAGAATAGACATGTGATCCTCATGTCTTTAACTCATCTAAGTAACCAATTTTTACTTGGCACATCTGTGTCTTATTTATTTTTCATCACCATCATCATTGCTTCACATGATGTAGAAAAATACTAAATAAATAATCAACATGGGTATGAATACCCTACTTTAACATCATTATCATAATTTCATTTCAATGCAGTCTTAATATGTGAAGTCTTGAATTAAACTCCAAATTAACATATCAAGATCAAGATCTATGTTTCTTACCACATAACAACTCAACTATTGACATCATACTTTCAAATCATCTTTAATGTATTGTTCTCAAGTAATCACACTGAATAAAGTATAAACTTCACATAATAGTTAGGAATACAACATGGATATTTCTTAGATTTGTAATTATACAAGTCTCCATAACCTTTTAGAGATCCTACATATTATTAAAAATTGAGGTATAATAGATACAAATGAATAATGCAAAGTTCATTGACAAATATTTCATATTTAACTCCGATATAAGTCAATCCCATTCAATTAACCCAAATTCAACATTTGTTACACATATTTGCTTATATTTTTTCACTTATAATCAAAACCTAGATTTAAACCCACTCAAATGTCAAGGTTGACTTATAAAAAATATCTTGATGGAAAATAAGGAAAGTTCATTAAGTCTTCATCATACCTCCATGTATTAACTTGTTCCACTGCTAGGCTACAAATCATTACAAATCAAGAGTAGAGGGAAGATTAGGGTTTTAATGAAAGAGATGAGATTATTGACATTTAAATGCAAGTGCAAAGATGAATAGAACAAGCTCCACATCAATTTATCCACAAATCTTCACCTGAACCAACTCTCAAAGCAAGGTAAGGTGAAAATCCACCAAGTTCCAAGCTCCTTCTCCCTTTAAACCCTAACTTTCATCTCCTTGGGTGTCTTCGTTGGTATAAAAGTTAGAATGAATAAAAGAGCTATATTACCATGTTTAGGAATACATACAATATTAAGGGGGTCTCTATCTTCTAGTTTTGTTATTTTTTCTTTGACCAAATTGACTTCCAAAGGTCAACCAGAGCCAACCTCAAATTGTCATGTCAGCTTTGACTAAAAAAGTTGTCCAATTTGTGAAAGAAATTGATATGAATTTAAAATTTGATCTCGACACACATTAATAACCTCGCCACGGATCAATCCTGGTCTATATAGACTAAAAGGTTAGTCACTTTAGGAAAAGTGAACTAGCTTTGCCTAAACAAGACCAAAATCATATGAATTTTTCTAAACAGACTCCAACCAATCTAGATATGATCTAACACATCCACAAATTCAACTAAAATATATACTACACCAATGTCATACTAATACATCATAATATATTTATTTTACGCTAATGATTGCATTAGCATTCATTATCAATATTTCACTAAATCAATCCCAAAAATTTGATTCAACCAAAACTGGGGTCTTCACTCACCAATCCTTTACATAATTGTTGTAAACATGATTCACACATTAAGTTATCAATATGTGCTAAATAAAAATAGGAGTTTAAACACACAAATCATGCATTCAGTTAGGTAACCCTAATTAGTTACCAAAATCAAATTGAATCCTCACACCTGCCATAAATAATAGTCTAGAAGGAGGTGTCTAATGAAAAACCACATATAGTGTCTCATAGAGCTAGCTACTTGTTCATTTATAATGTATTTGGAAATATAGTTAAATTCAAAATATAAAATCCCAATTCTGTGAATTAAATATGTTAAAACTTAGGTCACATAGATAAGGAAAATAATTTCTTCCTTTTTCAACAATTAGGTTTCATTAAATATGAATCTAACCAAATGGTTCCTCGTTTTTACAAGCTAATATTTCCTCATCAACTACCTAGTTTGACATTTCGCTAGTGTTTAATACTCAAGTTTATTTTCAATTAATTTTGCATATATTATTGGGTTATGTATGAATGAAGATTTGGCATCCTATCAGATGTTTGAATTATCACACTATAAATTCACCTCGGGAAGAGTCCCCAAATTTTTATCAAAACCACATGCAATAGTCACCACCTGTAAGAAAAGGGGTCTTATCATAGTATTGTTGAGGATCAAATCCCAAGGGAAAACCTTTTTAAGGGCACTTCTAGTTGTATCCAGTTTCAACTAAAACTAATATTTAGAACCAAGATTTGATTATGTTGAGTTAAACTAATTGCAATAAAAGTCAAAGTTTGAAGTGAAATCGGGTCAATATTAATGATGGAAAATACTAGGGTGTAATTGGGTCTCGCCCTCGCAATCCAAATCTGCACATTTATTTAAATCCAAATTTGTATGAAGATCTTAATTGGAGTTATGAAAAATTCCCTTTTAGTGTTAGAAATTTGCATGAGCGAATATCACTGTAAGCTCGATGTCTCTTTACTTATAGATCATATATCCACTACACTAGAGAGTTCTCATCAAAAGTTCTTGTGAGGGCATCAACCAAGGCTAATCGATATTCAAATTTAAAAAGTTGAAGTTCTCACGGTCTAAGATATAATAAATCATGTAAAGCAGGTGATCAATCCACAAAACATGTGCTAAACAATTAGCAAAGAATTATATGAGTTTGTAAAAGAACCAAAACAAGAATGAATTACAAAAAATAGGTAGCTGGGATAGTCTACACACCCATGTTATAGGACTACTCTCTCCTCATAGCAAGATTTTTCCAACTAGCTGAAGCAGAGGGGACAATCCCATACATCACTAAAGGCATGCAACAACTGGTTTGGTCCATTGTAGGAGGTCAATTGACATGATAGGCTGGAGGTCAATCATTTTCATTTGACGATGACATAGGGACAAAAACTTAACGAAGAGGTTGATCAATCTGGGAAAGAGGTCGATCACTCTTAGATCATTGAGGTCAATAACCAGAGGTAGATTCACAAAGAGGTTGAGCACCTAGAGGTCGATAGGTACATAGTTGTTGATGATCAATCATCATTGAACCGTCAAAGGTTGATTGCCCTTTTGAAAGAGAGGTTGATTTCTCAAGGCAAGAAAGTAGTCCAGTTCCTCTAAAACCTTAGAAGTCGATTACTCTCACTGGATAGGTTGACGAATCCAAGCAACAATGAGTGGAGAGCTTTTCCTCTCATGGAGAAACAAGTATGACTTGAATGCACAACCTCTGAGAGATATCCTTTGTGCTTGTACGATGGGTATTTATAGGACTTTGTACATGGGTGTTAGTAGTTGGGTTTGTGTCATGTGGATGATAGAGATCATTGCTTGGTGGTGAAGAAACTTGGGTGAGGTTGATAGGCGAATGGTTGATTGATTGTTGCTTGAGCTGAAGTCGAGCGTTGGAGGCTGATTGAGTTACTCGAGCTCTATCTTCTTTCATCTTGAGCCATTGACCTTAAATGTAAAGACCTGATCTTTATGATCAAATATTTACAAAATAATATCAAAAACATAAACAATCTTTATTACATTCATGCTTGTATATCATAGTTGTGGAAGCTTATAAATATGATTACGAGTTTAAAAATAAAAATGCATTCCTATCTAGTCTTCAATGGAGGACTACCCATGCACGTCTCTTCAAGGTCTTCCATCTACCACTTGTCCATGAGTTCCCAGAGGGAACGAAACCACACATGGACCCCATTAAAGGGAAATAAAGGGTTAGCAAAGCTGGTACTGAATCTAATCATTGAACTATGTATGAATTAGGATTTAGATGTATAATAAAAGTTAGGAAAGGACTATTTGGTGGACTAAAGGCTAACAAAAAGAAATTCCAATATCAACTTCAACATAGAAAATCTTTCACAAGAATATCATTAAGGAAGATTCAATAATTCAAGTATGCAAAATTTATCCAAGCTATTCACAAAGTATATCAATTTCAAGATATTCTATTTGACAAGTTTTGGCACCTTCCTATCATATCTTTTCTAGGGCTAAGTGCCTTGTGTTCTCACACTCTAGGAGAGAACGACACTAGTGCCTTATAAGCTATTCTAGTTAACTGGGGGACAACTAATCCCTATCCACTACGTAGGATTGTGGGGTACTTGGCCCACTCAAGTGAGCCAAAGCTCTATAAGGCCAAAGCTCAAGGGACTAAAGTCCATAGGGAGTCAAAACTCCAATAGATCAAGTCCGGTGCCAAGATTATTATCAACAATATTTCATCAATTACCAAATGAGAGTGGTGACCTTTCAAGAAGAAATAAAGGTTTCAAAACTATATGTAATTCATCACAAATCAAGATGTATGTGTATCCATCAAGAGGGAAAATAGTTCAACAATTAAATAGAAGATCTAGTACCTTCCACTCGAGATAAGATTTCATGATCCTTCACCACTCAATATTTGGTTGGACTCTGAACATGTAAGATATAGAAAGACAAGATATTTTGTCACTATATGATATTGGCTTGGAATCCAGTTACTTGTTCAATGTTTTCTATTATCTTTCCCATCTAGGGTTATTACTATTTCAAGATTCTTCCATTATCTCTCCTTTTAGGGTTCTAGTCAAATTGTACATATAATCAATTCCACTTTCAATCCATATTCCATATTTCTCCCATTATCATCATTCTAGGGTTTATAACTAGGCCCCACGTGATCAATGTTTTATATTTACATGTATCATATTCTCCTTATATTAGTTCCTCAATTATTATCATGTCTCTACTATGATATAATTCTATTTAGTAATTAGGGTCTATGATGTTTACTTTGTAAGATACTATATATCCAAATATTTGTATGGAAGTATCATCCAACATACATATACATATATATACTAGTCATACACTTGTATTTAGATCTCAATTTTATATATGTATATGAATAAAACATAGCACCTTTTCTTTATATGAATGAGGATAATATAGTCAAACCAACATGTCATTGTGAGCATAATTTTCCAAGTATAAAGTTGCACATGGAAGGATACCTACTCTTTCTCTCATACATCATTGAATTTGAATAAGTCGGTCTACATAGATCTATTTCCTAGATTCATATGTGTTTTTGATCCACTATATATAGATATGCATATGTGTTCATCCTTGGGCTATTGATTCATGAAAATAATCACATTAGCATACTGATTTCCATACTAGGGACTATAAAATTTTACTAGGTCATCGTATAACACATATTTATAAGAACCCATATATGTCAAGGTTAGTACTAATATAATATTTAGTAGGAAAGCCAACTTGTGACATATATTATTATTGTTATTGATTGTTATAGCCTAATTGCTATCTTAGGATTTGCTTTATTCGTATCACTATATAGTAACCACATATTTCTCATCTATCTCATGTACACATACATAGATATAGGCATACCCCAATGGGATGTATATATAGGAGTATAAGATATTTCTAAATTTTATACTATCGAGGTTATCTGATGGTATACCAAGTTTAGTTATGATAGTGATTATGTTGCTTGGATTGTCCAATATGAAATGTGGAATTAGAAAATTCACCTACCTATTCTGTTATTGGCTTGTGATACCCAGTGCATGATCAACCCTGTTCTGGTCGCCATCAAATTTCTCTAAGCTGCTGAAGTTCCATTGCTCCTGATTGATTAGTCTTTCAACCATCCCCCATAGCCAGTGGCCTATCGATCATCTTATCATGGGCCTTCCTTCATCCGGTCGGTGGTGAGCATGGAGTTAGTTGAAGTAGGTGTTCAACATGGTTGTCGGTCTGTTGGTGTGCAACATGCTTATAGGGTCAAAGTGTGATGTGCAGGATGGCGAGAAGATCTGAAATTTAGGAAGGTGGTAAGGCTAATGAAAACCCACCATTGAGGGCCAGTTTGGTTGCGGATGATGATCTGCATCTATCAATGGTGTTGTAGATGGTGAGGGACAGGCGATGAAGGTTTAGAGGTGGCTAAGAAGGTATGGTGCTAGTGGCTGGCAAGGCAAACTACAAGATGGACAGTGCAACAGGTGCAGGAGGAAGAAGGGATTCAGAGCCTCAGTTGTAGACTCCTTCAGACTCTGCAGTGTTGTCAGTTATGATAACGACAATGGTGTTTGCAGGCATTCGAAGTTGCGAGGGGCGTCAATAGGTGTATAGGTCGTCGGTGAGATGGTTGCAGGTCTAAACGAGGTTGGCGTCATAGAGACCAGGTGGAAGTGGGATCTTCAGTTCTGCTTGTGGTGTCATAGGTATTGGTTCTGTTACAGGTTTGGTGGATGGCGCAGGGTGGTGAGCCGGTCTGGGTGTCGTCCATAGGCATTGTGGCGATGGTGGTCGCGAGTCTGTTTCTTGCTGGCGAGGGAAGTGACCAAGTTACAGGTGGTGCTCGGTGATGGATCTGTGTTGTAGTGCACCGTCGATGTTGGTTTCCATGGTGGTCCAACGTGGTTGGTGCTGGCATCTATCCGTCACGATCGTTTTCTCTACCTGTCACCTCGGCGCACAATGGGGAAGGGTAGCATGGGTGGTACATGTGGCAAGATGCAAGAGGGAGAGGTAGGGGCGTCAAGGCTGACGATCTTATAGCCATTGTTGTTACTAACAATCTGTATATCTGTAGATGGCGTCGAGATTGATGATCTTGCAGCCATTATTGTTAACGACGATCTGTATATCTACAGACAGTGCCGAGGTTGAAGATGGGTGGAAGAGGTAGAGCGATCATTTGAGAAAGGTAGGAGGTGGCTCTGGTTTGCAGGTTGAGGGAGGGGCCATCTATAAAGGTCTTGGTTCTAGGGTTTTCATTCTGAGGTTGAGGTGACACCCCATGTTTGTTATGGGGAGGCGTACAACTTAGGTAACGACTCAACACTCATCAGCCGTTTCATCAACAACTCGTCGACCATTTAATGGCGAAGGTCATTTTTCCACACTGACTGCCTTTAGTGGATGAGGACTGGTGATAGAGAGGGATAGAGGGAGAGTAGTCGAGGTTAGGGGGAGTAGGATTTGAGGAGCGAGGGCTGAAGTCAGGGGTTGTTCCCCACTGGTTCTGTGTTGCAGCGGTAACAACCGCATCCCAGATGCGTGGGCGTGTGGTTTGGGTAGAAGACCTTGTTCTAAATGGAACCCAATCAAGCCCTTAATTAGGTTGCTAATAAACACTAGTAAATTGCCTTATGCAATGGTGTTACTACCACTATTTATTTCTCCTAATTCATTACTCCGTTTCTAGTGCAATTTTGAATGGTGGTTTAATAGCAATTGGTCTAATTACTAAAATATTTACTTTTCTAGTTTACTAGTCTAAAATAGTAAAAGAAATTATTTACTCTACGAATGAATGCTAAAATTCTTAGTACCATTTTATGTGATTCCAAAGCTAAGATATTTTAATGGAATTCAATTATTCACTTGTGGGTCCCAAGAGTGATGACTAGGCCGAATGAGGATAAATTGTATTCTAGAGTTTGGGTTTCAAGATATTTCCAATGGAAGACAAATGTGAGTGCAATCTAGGAAAAGGAAATCCAATTTTGAAGGATTATAAATCATAGTTAAAATTTTAATTTAGTCCCGAATTTCAGTATGTTACATTAAAGGTCAATAGGATGGTCGAACACTGAGGTCGATTGTCCTCTCAAGAGCACAGTGAAGTTTGATCAACCTAGAGGTTGATATTTGGAAGGTTGATCACTACAGCTTGATAGAGGATGATAATTTGAAGATCAATCGGCATGTGGATCAACATGTGGATTTATGGCTTTAGACACAAATGTTGATTGACCTACCTTATGGAAGTGCCCAAAATTCATTTTGGGATGGGGTGTTGCCCTGCACCTTGTGAGAGGAAGCCTCCCCTCGACCCCCTCCCACTATTGAAGGTCAACAGGACCCCTTAGGTTGCACTGGTTTGTCTGGTGTATATAGACCAAACATCCAATTCTTCAAAGAGAGTCAAGAAAAGTATCACAATTCTAACAAACCAACACAAAATCCAATTGGAATGATATGAGGCTATTTCAGATGAAATCTGAGAGATCTGAGTGAAAAACTCAACTAATAACTCGCACGAAAACTAGGATGAATATGCATTCATCTTTATCACAAATGAAGGTCCCATATTTTTTGAAAACATGAACACACAAATTACTATATTCTAGATGAACCTATATCTTACCAATAACTATGAATTTGTATTTTACCATGCTATGAGATCTAGTATAACAATAGACCCTCTTTGAATACTATAAAAAGTAGTTAAAGAGATAAAATTATGGTAATGGAAGGAAATCAGATTGATATTTACCTCACTCATAGGCAAGCTTGTTATATCAAACATGCACTTGGCTTAGAAGCTTCATTCTCTCTCCAGCTTAAATTTGACAACTATATTCGATAAAAATATAATTTAAGAAAAGAAATTAAGTTTTTCACTATTGGCCTCAATCTCTCTATTCAATTAAAGCTTTATATTTAATGTTTGTTAAATTTCATATGTTATGGGATTGAGAATGATGAGTGAGTGTGTGAGGATGATAGTTCCTGATGGGATGGGTGTGCTGGATCTTGCCGTCACAACAACAACATACATGACAGAGAGGGCTTTGGATTCCTGGGGGATGATGAGGAAGAGACGATTATGTTTGAAATAGAAGATCCTACGGTAACTGTTGAGGATTTAGGCATGGTACTCTATGAAAAGGCCCAAGTAGATAATGCCATGATGTTCAGATGGCTTTTACAATTCATAAAATATGGACGACATCAACGACAAACAACATCCATCAATTTACAACTCAATTGGGATCGATTAGCCTAACAACCAAAGAAACACTTGGTGAAAGGGGTGTGTAGGTTACAACTTCTACATCGAAGAGTTTTAGAGACATTACTATGTCCTTCCAAGGTACATGGTAACAACTCTTCCCTTGACAATGACTTGGAGTGTATTAAGGGAGATGATATCCTCCTTGCACATGAGCGCAATTACCCAAAAACTATTTATTACTCTTGAGGCCTATACAATACTCCATAAACCATAGTTATTTACAGTGGTTTCAAACTTCTTGGCAAGTCCATCAGCTGTCTAAGGTTGACAGATCGAATTCATTTGTTGTGGAAGTCAATTGCAAGATGGAAAATATATTAATTAAGCCTTAATCACTTTGTTGTTCAATTAACATGCAAACAAGACTGCCTTAAAGCGCGTACACAAGGACCGCACGTGGATTCTCAACATATGTGGGGGAATTTTATACCATATACATGAATTTCCCCACATATGTTGACTTGAGCAAGTGCTCTAGATCTCCGTATGCACTACTAAAAAAAGTTATCTTTGACACAATCATCTCAACCATAGGGAAATTAATTAGGGTTGATGATTGTAATTTGAATGTACTAGAGCTGTTTTGCAAGACTAGAGATTGAATCTAATACTTCCCTTCCTGTACATCTGGATGTGGTAATCAATGGATCTGACTTCAAAGTTGGGTATAAAATAATACCAAGCATTTTTCATAGATGCATCACAATGGGGCATGAATAAAGCACTTGTAATGTATCAACCCCACACCATTCTTCAGACAAGACAACTCAATGTGATGACAAATCTGGGTTAAATGGAATGAAGAAGATGAACGATAGTATACATAATATGGCCAAAAGATTCTCTCACTTCTTGAAGACTTGATTTTGCATTCAATACCCCCTTTCCTATAAGTTAAGGAACTTTCTTCACCCCCTCAAATCTCTTGATATGACCTTCTTCAAGAGTGTCCTTTCCCCAATGTCCAATCCTCTCTTCATCGGCTAACACAAATTACTATTGTTCTCAATTCAGATTAAATTGAGCCTATCTAGAGGACATATTGATATAATATTACGCAAGTTGAAGATGATTTAGGTTTGAATGATAATACAACAAAAACAACACAAATGCTTCACAATACATATGTAGGACAAAAAGTCTGGACACATAAACGTAGATAGTTAAATGATGATGATAATCTGTTAATGAAGGAGTTACATGAACAACCAGAAAGTTGGATTATTGATAGGGAATGAAATGATTGACATTAATAAGTTCAAAGATCAAGCCAAATAATTTGTCATCAACAACTATCTGGGAACAACATACAATAGTAAATCTAGACCTTGGCGAGGTCATCGTCCGCTCATTACAATAGCATGAAGAGGCTACATAATATAACTAAGAAGTGAATGACACTGTTCTAATTTATGCCATTCTTCCTAATGAAGTGGATAACACAGGGCAATCTGATTCTGAACACCTCTTGCGCAAGATAGGTTTTCAAGTAAGAAGTATTACCGAATGAATGAACTCAATTTTAATATCAAACAAGAAGCCATAGAAATAAGCAGACCCTCTTCTATAGAAGTTTTACTTGAAGTGATAGTAAGCACACATTTCAAGTCAGAATTCATAGCATGAACTATAGTGAAAATCCCTCAGGATATTCAAATATATGGACTTCAGTGGATTATGTACATGGAGATGATACATCATCATCACGTGACGACTATAAGAATTTATATTTCGTTATTTAAGTCTTTGTATGCTTCACGGCTTGTTGTAATGTGGTACAAAAATGTGCCTCCTTAATTGTTGTCATATAGCACTTTCTATTTCTTTCATACTTCGTTTGGCAAAGCGGTGACGATTGTCCGGACAACATTTAAATATTGCCGGGCAGGGGCAGTCTGTTTGTCAATCTCTTTTACCAAACGTCACGTTGACCACATGCTGGCCATTTGTTAGTTTTCACATTTAATGCAGTGGTGGACAACGTTTGCAGTTGTCATTTTTTCACAGAGAAAATTCACACGACCATCTATCTCATCACACCGGAGCGGTGGCTCACCAAACGCTTTGCCAAAAACTGCATAGGTAGTATCAATAAATGTTATCAACCTTTCCAAAAAAAGCTTTATATTGATCTTTTCATTATAACTTTTTAATTGGAATGAAGCACCATTGGAAAAGAAAACTCAACCAAATGCGACAAAAAAGTGAAACAGCTGACTACCAATAAAAACAAGAAAGGGAAGGACTCGTGTGGACCAGCGGAAACTACTTGATTGCTCTCCTTCAGCTGATGGCATATAGCTCCCAACTAGGGCCGGCAAAACCTGACCCGACCCACTCGACCCGACCCGACTAAAGCGGTTTCGGGTTTTGATTTTTTCGACCCGATCCGAAATGATCCGAACCCGAAAAACCCGAAATTATTTGCGGGCCGGGTCCGGGTTTGCAATTCTCGACCCGCAAAACCCGCTTGACCCGAAATTCTATCTTCGTATGTATATATTTTCCCATATTCTAGCCATATAAATTTTTAACACGTACAAACATAAATTTGTGATAGTTTATATAAGTCTTTGCTTGCAAAGCACTAATTAATTAGTAAATTCTGCAGCAATTTCGGGTCTAGCGAGTTTGAATTTTCGGGTTTTTCGGGTTTGCATTTTCGGATTTTTTGGGATTGCATATTATATAATATTTTTGGGTCCATCGGGTTCATCGGGTCAGACCCGTAAATATGAATTTCAGATTTGGGTCAAGCAGGTATGACCCGTAATTATTTTTGGGTCGGATTCAGGTCGAGTATATTTGATCTGACCCGAATTGACCCGAAATAGGACCCGCTCAGACTCGATTGCCAGCCCTACTCCCAACACATCAAAATTTCTTTAAGCAATCACACCAAACCAAATTCTAACAAACCTTCAACAATTTCGTTGGCGCATTTGATTTACTCATACCAGTAGTATCTGAAACACGACATATTATACGAATTATCAAGCACCTCAATTTGATACCAAGAAGCATTTTCACTATCATATTTTGCAAATTTAGTTTATTTTTACCCACACGTATCTACGGTTCAACTACATGACTAGGATAACTAGCATACGATGCCGGTCCAACTTGTACCAGCCGATTAATATCCCACTGAAACCTGATCTTGTTTATTAATCAGAGGGAGAAACTGATAACTCAAGACTCCACCTAACCATTATGAAAATCAACGGTTATTAAAATCCTAGGTGACAGATGGAGAGCGTTCGCTGACGACGCCAAGCGCAGGCTCAAGAGTATGAAGGGAGGACGAGCCTGAGAAAGCCGGGGGAGCGACAAAGAGCGGCAACGCATCTTCCATCCCTCCGTCCTCTTCCTCCGATTTCCCTCTCGCTCTCTTTCTCTTTCCCCACTCCCGCGGACGGCGTTGCCATCTCTCTCTATATTTATCATCCTCTATCTCTCCCTCACCTTCCTCCATTCTCTCTCATTGGCGTCATCTCCTCCTCGCCCCCGCCTCACCCCGTCGGATTTGACCCGTCGTTCCCGACAAATCTGGTGACCCCGTACATCAGATCCGGCCCTCTGCTGCGGCCGGCAATGCCTCCTCCCTTCCCCAGATCCGCGCCATCCCCGACCCTAGCCGCCCTCAATCCCTAACCCACGCGCCCGCCCGATCCCCACTCCCTCACCTTCCCGCGCGCGCGTCCAGGGAAGCGGCAGCCAGCCATGGAGAAGGCCGTCGGTGTCGGCGGCGTCGGGACCGGCACGGCTCCCGGTGCGCTGCGCGGCCGGATGTTCACAATCGGGTTGGTCTCCGCCTGGTACTCATCCAACATCGGCGTGCTCCTCCTCAACAAGTACCTCCTCAGCAACTACGGGTTCCGGTACCCCATCTTCCTCACCATGTGCCACATGACGGCTTGCTCGCTCTTCAGCTACGCGGCCATCGCCTGGCTCCGGATCGTGCCCATGCAGACTGTACGGTCCAGGGTGCAGCTCCTCAAGATATCCGCCCTCAGTCTCGTCTTCTGCGCCTCCGTCGTCAGTGGCAACGTGTCCCTCAAGTACCTCCCTGTTTCCTTCAACCAGGCAATCGGCGCCACAACGCCGTTCTTCACCGCCGTCTTCGCCTACATCATGACTGTCAAGAGGGAGGCATGGATCACCTACGTCACGCTCATCCCCGTTGTTACTGGTGTTATCATCGCCAGCGGGGTAATATATTTTTTTCATAGACTGCTCTTTTTTGTTTGTTTAATATATCTGATTTTGGTTCGTACGTGGCACTTAAAAAAATGCTTTCCTCCCAAAATTCTTCTCTCGTTTTAATTCCCTCGCTCGATACACGTTTGAGATTCACTCAAGTCAGAGAAGCAGAAGTGCTCACTTTCCTTTATTCTTGTACTTTTGTCAACACGAACCTCAAATATTGGTCCGTCACAGGCCTTTTTTTAATTAAAAAACTTATGTTTAGACCAATTCAGCACCTTTGGATCTGTTTTTATCCTTGTATTGTATTTTCTATTCTTCCTTTCAATTCGGATCAGAAATTAAGTGCTTTTCGCCTTATCCTATTTCTAAGAATGTTGACGGGAGTGTTTTTTGTAATAGTCATTGATAAATATCACGTGAATTAAGTCAATGATGTCAAATCTTATCGGGTTGTGCAAAGAATGTTGCGGACTCTGCTTGCTCTTTTCCAGGAAAAGAACCTGTCTCAATGTTTCCTTCTCATGTTCCATTGCAGGGAGAACCCAGTTTCCATTTGTTTGGATTTATTATGTGTGTGGGTGCAACAGCAGCAAGAGCGCTCAAAACCGTCTTGCAAGGGATTTTGCTCTCTTCAGAAGGGTAATTCACACGTCTTTCCCTTCGATGCTGTTATTTCACAGGGTTAGCTTTTAGAGGTTTTCCAATCTTTAGCCGTCTTTATATGACGGACGCCTCTACCCTGCACATGCTTTCTGCTTACCTACCACAGAATTCAGCCTTTTCTTCGGGTTCGAAAATTTAGTGGCGTGACAAATTCTTCATCTATACACACTTTGTGCACGGCTACCCTCACACTGGTTTTCCATTCTGGTTGGTTGAATTACATTAGTCCGAATTATGTGCTTCCAGTTATTATGACATGTCTATTCTTCTCAGGGAAAAGCTTAATTCGATGAATCTCCTCTTATACATGGCACCAGTGGCGGTTGTACTATTGCTACCCGCAACTCTTGTCATGGAGCGGAATGTAGTTGGAATCACATTAGCACTTGCTAGAGAAGACATGAAAATTGTTTGGTTGCTGCTTTTTAATTCTTCCTTGGCTTATTTCGTAAACCTGACCAATTTCTTGGTCACCAAGCACACCAGTGCTTTGACTCTCCAGGTACACTTTTGTTCTTTTTCTGAATACATATTTGACTAAGCTCTCCTATAATTGTTATATATATGAATCAAAATTAACATCTGGTTTGTCACTGACAATCTAACAATGTTGTGCATCAGTACTGACGATTTAGCTTCTGCAATACGTTTGATGGAATTTTTCTCGACAATGTAATTCCATTCTGTTGACTCGTTCTTCCATGATCTTGTATAGTCAAGATTATAAACCACATTCCGCTTGTTTTTCTTGGAACTACATGGAAAATATTAGCTATATCAACGTTGCAGAACCTGATCTAAAGTTAAACCTGTCTTAATGAATGAATAGTACTCAAACGAACCTAGGGTTTTCGTTTCTATGCCATGGATGAGGAAGTCTGCAGTCTACAATGTGTCTTTTACTTGCAATTTAATCTAGTAACTTAGAAGTTATAATGCACTCCAAGATTTAAAAACTAGTACCATCTTCTGCACCCGTACTTTTTATCATTAGGGAAAGGAGAAACGACACATTGAAAGATAGTCTCACTAATTTCAGTCTCTGGGCCTGCACAGGAAGAGATTACATATTCTGGCTACCAACTACACTCTATCTACTCCTGAGCCGTGTTAATCTCTTCTACCTGACGTGGAGTAAGGAATTATTATTATTATTAATATTATTATTATAAAGTGGTAAATGGAGCACGCCAATTACTTCACAATATGAGGCATCTGTCAAATAATTGACATATTGCCTACATGATTAAGGGCTAGGAAGCACGGACATGGAAACGGACGCGAAACACATCAATTTTTAAAAATTTAGGGCATGGACACAGCGGCGGACATGGCAATTTTTTATACACATATATATATGTGTGTATTTTTAATATATAAACATATCCAATCATGGACACGGAATTGTAGAATTCACGTTTCATTCACTTGATGCGCATACAATCATCCATGAATCCATAGTTTCAAGCAACCCTACAAAGCCAATACAATTAAATTTCAAGGCTTTAAACATTTTTTCAAATTCAGAATCTCAAAAAGATACATAATCGTGATAGAAGCATCACCTACACCTATACATATAACTACTCAGCCTAAAATAGAAACATCATCATCATTATCAACATCATTATAAAGTGGTAAACGACAAACCCTCCATCACAGGCTCATCAAGTGAGAGGTCAGCCACCTCAAGAAGTCCAGTGCCTGGAAATGTATCAAAGGCATCTCTAGCAATATCTGACATCTTTGTCTCCCCTTGAATGTACTCTTGCTTCTTCCTTGATAAGAGACAAAGATTGGAGTGGACAAGTGCTAGATCCTCTCCTCTTTTTGGAGTAATCTTGTTCCTTGTCAAAGTGTTGATGAATGAGTATGCACTCCTATTCCTCTCATTGCAAGAGCAAGAACATGGTTGCTAGAGTAATCTGTTTGCTAGTGTTTTAAGATGTGGGGCACTTCCTCCATGAACAAGCCACCATATATGTGGCTCCATTATCTCCCTATCAGTCAATGATTCAAATTCCCTACAAGCTTTAATAAGAGAGGAAAACTTAGCAAACTCAATGTTCACTAGGCGACGTTCCTCTAGATTAGGGAAAAATCTTTTCAAGCATCTTGCTCTTTCAGTTGAGATTTACAAATCTTGATGTGGAGCAACCTTAGTTTGATCCGCATTCAGCCAACTATGACTATAGTACCCGTAAGAGAATAGATAATACGAATGTAAGATAATTATAAATTATAACAAACAATATTCAACATAAATAACTTTAAGCAAAATATGTTTACATAAGGTTCAAAGAATGAGCCATATCACGGAGATGCGTGTTGCTTTTGTTCCATCTATCCACCAAGATGTTGTGAACAACAAAATAAAATCTAGACTCCTCTTTATGGCTTTTTCTCTCATGCTTGTAGATAATAACTGACTTTTTCAATCATAGTGTCCCACATGTCATACACCAAATGCAAGCACGGTTTATCAGGGTCAGTTGCCCTTAGCATGTCATACATGCTCAGTGAAAAACAAAATATAATCCACTTTATCCCACCAAATGTCATCTAAGGTTTTGTCTTTGATAGATTGGGCCTTAACAACATCATCCCCCCTAATTAGGGCCCACCTCTCACTTACTACCATGTTTCCAAGACCACCATTATGATGCTCAAATCTCTTGGGCATGACAATTGTTGAGGCAAATCACGTCTCTGCAATAGTAAGCATCTTCAATGCTATAAATTCATTAAATATAGCAAGTCTCATGGAATGGTTCATAATGAAATTGCGAATGAAAGACACATCCGTAGCAACCTCAGTAATCTCTGAACACTCTTCATACACCACATTATTTATTTCTTGTTGCACAAATGTTCTTCAAAGCAAGATTCAATGCGTGCACCACACACAAAGTCCAAAATACTTGAGGGTAATTAGCCTCTACAAGTAGGCCAACTGCCCTGCAAATAGGTGCATTATGTGATGATTTGAACTATATTTTGTGGTCCAACTTCTTGGATGCATTGTTTCATCAGATTTGCAATATACTATTTATCTTTGTATGCACCCTCACTGTTGACGACCTTCAAGAACATTGGCCCACTCTCAAACACTGCCATGAATTTAAATAAAGGCCTCCTTTGGGCATCGGTCCAACCATAAAAAACCGGACTCACACTTAAATTCTTCCAATTAGCCTTTATTGGCTCAAGCTGCCTCTCAAGCTTGGCCCTCTCCCGCTGCAATAGAGTGGTCCTCAATAAATTGTAACCAGGAGGAATATATCCAGGAATAGCATTATTAGCAAAAAATTAGAAAGCAACAACATAAAACATGCCTGCAATTTCAGAATGCAACTACTGTCTCTTCTCAAGGTTAAATGCTTTCTCATAATCGTGAACTTCCTATGCCCCTCCGCTTTTTAGGATTAACAACATTGCCTTCTTGCCTAAAAGATAGTCCTATTGTGGAGCTTGCACTCGCTGTGACTACCTTGACTTGAGAATGTGTCACTACCTGGCAATGGTACTTGCCTAGGAGCAGCTTGCTTCAATCTTGCCTCTGCCTCTTCACACACTCTTTGCATCTTAGACATATTTTCCATTGTAACCTTTGCGCAAACCATGATGCCACGATCAGGAGTTCTTAACAAGTGCGCCTTCAACCTAGAATACGACCCCTTAAAAGTAGTCATACAATAGTTGCATTGAAACAAATAGTTTCCCTTTTGCAGCCTTCTCCAACTTTGTGGCATATTGCCACAAAGGAGTGGTGTCATTCACCACTTTTGACTCCAAATTTATCGGATTCATTCTTAAATTAACCAACAACAAACGAACAAATACAACAAACCACAATCAAATTCATGCACAAACAAAAGATGACAAGTACAGACAATTAAATAGTAAACTCAAGTAAACAATGAACTTAATTCCATGCAAATGCGATCAGACCAACCAATTCTAGCAGTAGCTTAAATTTACGAATCAATTCCATGCAATAGATTAAATTGACCAATCAATTCCATGCAAACAGTAAACTTAATTGATTTTAAATGCAATCAGACCAATCATTAGTAAACTCTAATTTCGTCATTTTGAAAATTTACTGAAAATGAGGGGTCAGGGGGTATTAGGAGAATAGGAATGAGATCGGAAAGGGAAGAAAAAGATATGTGGAGAAGAATGACCAGTAAATTGGATGATGGTTGCAGGGGGTATAAGGAGAAGAGAAATGAGATGAGAAAGGAAAGAAAATTGGGGCAGCAGATTGAACAAGAGGGGGATCATGAAATAGGTTGTAGTGGAGGTAGATATTGGGGGAATAGGGAGTGGAGGAAGAAAATAGGGAGAATATGGAGTGGAGGAAATGGAGGAGGAAAATAGGTATGAAGTGCAGGAGGTTGGGAGAAAAAAACATTTCGTAGAAAGAAAACGTACATGAGGTTGGGAGATTAGAAAATAGATGGAAGTGGAGGAAGAAACCAACGAGAATTGGGAGTGGAGGAACTTAGGAATTAGAGAACGGGGACGAAGTGGAGGAAGTAAGGAGAAGAAACAAAGTAATGGAAGAAAAAAGGGGGAAAGGAGTACCTGACGTCAGAGGAGATGATTGGAGTGTGAAGGAGGTCTTTGCGACAGTGCGACAGCTGGGATTCCAGCGGCGCGACAGTTAGTCGACGACGGCAACAATGGCAGCTGTAGCTCCCCTTGCGGCTGCTTACATTTGCTGTTATCCTCACGACTGCTTGCTGTCGCTGCTCTCCTTGGGGGGCTGCTGTTGGAGGAGAAAGGCCGACAGTTACAGGAGGAGCGGCTGCTGGCGGTTGCAGGAGGAGTGGATGCTGACAACTGCGGTGGGAGGAGGCAGCTTCTTTGGCGGCAACGAGAGAATGAGCGATCTGGAAAGACTGGAGGAACAAAGAAAGAAGAGGGGTTTAGGGCCCGGGATGGGAATCGGGAGCAAGGGGGTTGGGTTTACACATATTTTTTCCTTAAGATACTTTACTGGGCTGTGTCTTTTAATGAGCCGGTGTGTCCATGCCGTGGCAGTCACATGTCCAAGTCTTAGAATAAAAAAAAGTTGGACACGCGTGTTCACCACATGTCTACGGTGTGTCCACCTCCGACACGGGGTGAGGACGGTCATAGAGGTCCTGGGAAGTGTTTGTGCTTCCTAGATTGAGAGGCGGTTTTGTCTAATACATGTTGAGCAATCCTAGGTGCATCCTTAATCCTTGGGAGACAAAATTATGCTGCATAGGTGAATGTACGTAGAAAGTCTCCCATTGGTAGACATCCACAAGCTCGGTTAGTGGAAGATCTAGAAAATTATATTGGTTGGGGGGGGTGGTGGTGGTGAATTCAATGTGTCTAAATGTAGTTTTGTTTTATCACATGGGCGGCTGAGTTAAAAAAGTTGTTGTCATTGAGAATGAACCCACACCACTAGCTCTCACAAAAATGTGTCTAAATGTAATTTTGTTTTATCACATGGGCGGCTGAGTTAAAAAAGTTGTTGTCATTGATAATCGAACCCACACCACCAGCTCTCACAAACATACCATCCACCACTCCAGTCAACTACTTTCTTTGTTAACTTTTACACAGTGAATGCATTTATATATATTTTGAGCTTTGTTTAATACTAAAAGATACTTACTTAGGATAACATTTTTTTTGGGGAGGGGGTGAAGCCCTGGTAGCTGGGTAGATGGGTATGTAATGGCATTCCCATTTAGTGGTGAAGATCTATGTTGTGAAATTTGGAAACTTAATGTTTTGGTCCACGTGTTCTCGTGGAATCGGTATAACTCATCAGATGATGTTAACAGATTCAAGTATGTCATAGTATGTTTGACCACACAGAGATGTGGACGTCATGTGGCAATACAATTGGAAAATGTGTAGTGTGTGTTCTTGTGACATGGGAAGCACTATTTCTACCCTATCTTAGTTTCATGTCCCATTCCATAAAAAGGAGAAAGTAATCATGTCATCAGATCAATTTAGCCACTTTCACCAATATGTTAGTGAATGCTAGCAAAGGTTTAGCCCATCCCGTTATATAGATATCCCAAGACCCTCTAAAAGAACAAAGGTTTATATATAAACAGTCTGTTGTGATCTATCGTGTTGGTCTTCATTATAGTATTATACTTCACTGAATAATATTGCTAGGATAACAGAGGGGATGCCAATTAAACCATTGAGCTTTCGAATTTGCGGTGGTGCATGACTGATAATAAAAGACAAGGGAGAAAATTCATAGCAAGGCCATCTTGAGGTCTGGAAGTTAATCTGAGGGAGCACTGGTTGAGGAAGAAATGTAAATTAAGGAAAGAGACAAAACGGAAAGGAGTAATCCAATGTTCTGAAAAGCAGTATGTGGTATGTGTTTGGCCATGGTGCCGTTTAGAGTATATGCGAAATGCGAGAGCACATATGAGGTTTTTGATTTTTTGTACTAAATTTAATTATATATGAGCATGAAGTTATATATTTAGTGTGTAAGATATGCCAATTATGTAATATGTAAACATATAGATATACATGTATAATATGCTATGCATATGTACAGATGTAGATGTGTTTTTGCGGATAAAGTGATTTAATATATAACTGAACAAGATTAATTGATATAAAATACCAACATATAGTCTATACAAAGAGTGGTCATATATGTCCATCATAATGGACTGCATAGCTAGATGTGGTGCAGATATGTGGCTGCACTGCATGTGGCCACATATGAGTACGCCGCAATGATATGCCGTTGATTGTGAAGGCCATGCCCCTCTGGTAAGGGGGCCAAAACTGAGAGAATATGGGCTTGGAAATTGAAAGCGACAAACTAGAAGAAAGGGAGTGGAAGGTAAATCAATTAGCAATGTTCCACAATTAGGGCAAAGGAATCTTTCCCAAATGAGGAGCCACCACCACTTGAAACTAAACATGATAGCTACCTGCACATGCGAACTGAGACAGCAGAAAGATCCAAGACTGACCTATTCCGCTAGTACATTTTTTTTAGAACTAGTAGTCCTCCCAACCTCCAATGCTGCAACTGTGACTATGGGAGGCGCAAAAAACCTATAATACTAACAGAGACAGTACTGAGAGCATATTTCTCTCTGAGTTAGTGTTTTTGGTGTATAAAGTCTATAATTGATTTTAGATTTTGGCTTGCAATTCTCACTAATACATATTGGAAACACATTATATATGCAATTTGATTTTAATATTCACATAGAAGACTATCTTGTGGACATATATTAGATATATCATCTTGCATGTTTGTACGGTTCTAAGACACATAATGTGGCCTTGCTGTGCAATTATGATGCTTGGATGTGCCTTCTGCTATTCTCTTTCGGATTTGTTTGTTCGACTGCCTCACTTGTTAAAGTATCTTGGATGTTTGAATAGTTCTTGTTTCATTGGAAAAAGAGGCGTTAATTAGAGTAGATATTTTTTTGGGGTTCAAGTATGAACATTAGCATTGCGTGCATCCTGTTACCGTGCCTTTCATGAACTTATTGTGATTTGCTTTGGGCGACAGGTATTGGGGAACGCAAAAGGTGCTGTGGCGGTGGTTGTGTCCATATTGATATTCAGGAACCCGGTATCAGTTACCGGAATGCTAGGCTACACACTCACAGTCATCGGAGTAATATTATACAGCGAAGCAAAAAAACGGAACAAATGAGTAGAGAGAACTCCCGTCAGTTGGGGCAAGCTAGCTGCTCTGACCTTGGATTGAAAGGAGGCTTCTCCTTAGCCTTGAGATTTTTGTTCACGTGACGGAAAGAGCCACAAAAAAAAGACTCGGAAACATCCTTTACTCCCAATTCGTTTACAGGAGGCTCCAGTTACAGTGAGCTCTCCTCTTGTATCAAGTTATTGTCAAGTTATTACCACCAACAGTTAGAGGGAAGATCCTCAATAACTGCGGCTTTTGCTTGGCGTGTAGGCATTTAGACTGAAATTATCTCTAGCGGAGGTGATATGATGATAAACATCACCTAGATTAAAGAGATTGGATACCGGGCCTGTTTTGTTTTGTTTTTTTTTCTTTCATTTTTACAATACTGTTACGGATGCTAATCACACTACCATATTATCCCTGTTCCATGAAACAAAAAATACTCAACAGTTTTTGTAATTCCTTGTTCTACTTCACCTGGTCAGGTTTATATTATTAGCGATCTCAGTACAAATACATGTCATGGATTTTGTTGAATCATGTTCTGCTTGCTTTTATTTTACCTTCTCCTCATCTGGCTTTGCGCCTTTGCCGTTTATTCCCTTCCATGATGGCTGCGACAATGGTTTACTTCGGACATGTGTGGTAACTGTGTAGCAATCAAATTACGGGTAGTTCTGTAGTTTCTCTCAACCAAATGATTGTGGGAAAAAACAAGGATTGTACAGTTTCTCTCAACCAATTGAATGTGGGAAAAAACAAGGATTTTGTGTTACGTTGTATCAAATGAATGGGAAGTAGAACAAAACAATTACTTTACCATGACTTGTTTTCGAAAACACAAAAACCCATCTGACCCCATCGTACCAAACATGGCCTAGGCAATGCAAGCTGATGGGCCTGTGCAACAGTTTTCTTGAAAGACCAAAGGCGGACTTTGTGTGCACCACACACTGGACATTGGTACTATCATGGTACTATATGTCATCGACATTGGGTGATATGTCAGCCGAAAGTGTGGCGACGTGGGCGACGTCGAATGCATGTAAACATCCCTATTCTATAGTGTCGTCGACATATTGGGTCAGTTCGACAATCTGGGCCCAAATGTTGCCGAAACAGGCCTCACCCAGTGTAAAAAGTCTAATTTGTTGTCGAACCTATCGACACAACGACACCTTGCCCGACACATTCTGGGATTTTGACGTCTTGACGTGAGGAAGAGGAAAGGAGCTGGAGTTTGGTGCTAGGTGATTTTGATATTTTTTTTACTTAACCTTGGCTAGTAGTAGTAGATTTATCCTTTCTATACTAGATCTACCTAGACCTGTAAATGGATCGAACACGAAGCGGATATTACTATATCTGATATTCAAATCCGAAAAAAAAAATCAATTCGATATTTGACGGATATCATGTAAAAATATTTGAATCTGATCCGACAAATAATGTCTAAATTTGAATAAATATCCGATCCGAACCAGAAATCATAAATGTATTATTATAAATATATTATACATTGAAAACATTGATATTACTATGCATATATATGATAAAATATCTATATTTTATATACAGATGATATATATTTATTAATATATGTATATATTCATCACATTGAGTTTTTTTCGGAGTTGATACAACCATATCCAATATCATATCTGAAATTCTTGGATATGAAATTTGATATCCTAAATCCAATTCAAATTAATGTAGATGTCGATTTTTTTTTTCAAAATTTCAAACTCAAATTCGGATCGGATATCCATTTACATGTCTAAATCTACTATAGATTTATGTAGATCTACAGATTCAACATATTTTTCATCTAGTTTCCTTCCCAAATTCATATTTTTATGATCTACTCACTATTTTTAGTATTTAACACCTAAAATTGGTACATCTATTTCCTCTCTACTAGACGTAACATATATTTACAAATTTGGTTTTGTAGATTTAATACCTAAAATTGGTACATCTATTCCCTCTCTACTAGACGTAACATATATTTACGAATTTGGTTTTGTACATCTACCACATTTTCCCTCTCCTACCCCTCCTAAACTCGTTTTTTTTATATTTTCATATTTTTTGGGATTTCACATATCATATAAATTACATTTATATAGATCTACACACCTATACTACTAAAAAGGCAAAATATTTTTAACATTGATTATAATCTACTGTTTATTATGAATTATGTAGTAAATGTTCAATAATAAGCTGGAATTTTATGAAAAAACATTAAAAACAATATCTAATAGAGAAATTAGTATAACTATTGTAAAATATGTTAGTTTAATTTGAGGTCTGATTTGTTTAGTAAATGTGAAATCTTTTGAACATAAAACTCAGATATCACATACACGTCCTATGTTCATAACTTCATATTAAGTATATTAGTCATTTAAATCAACAATTAATACACTTATATAGGTCTGGAATTAAAGATAAATACATATTTTTATATTTGATATATACATGTGTTTTGTAAAGTATTAACACTTGTATATCTCTTTTAATTTCAAAAAATGAGAGTGTGATTCAAGATGTCTACTTCAGTCTCTGGTTCTGAATATGAGGGTGTTAGGATGAGCCATGATGGGAGTGGGAGGGAGGAGCGTGGTGGTGGATCTAATATTGGGGGCAAAAGTTCCACGATGGGAGTATTGCCAAATGGTTGATGGCACTAAGCAGAAGATAAAATGCAACTATTGTAACAAGGCGCTTGGAAGTGGAGGTATTTTTAGGTTTAAAAAGCATCTAACATGAGGGGACAAGAATGTGAAACTTTGTGGCAAATGTCCTGATGAAATAAAGAAATACTTTAAAGATCTGACAAATCAAAAGAATATGAAGAAAATTGATGACACCGTTAGAGATAATAGATTCAAAGAAGTATTGTTTGGTCCTAGAGTCATCCATGTAGAAGATAATGATGATGATGACGATGATGACATTGACTACCCTAGTGATATTGATACACCAACCAAAAGAAAGCATGAAGCCCAATCATGAAAGAATCCGTGATTGAAAGGCATAAAAGAGATGCATTAGACAGTTCATAGAAATCTGAAAAGGGTTTGGTTCTTCTAATTATGAAGCAGGGGGTGGATTTAGTGTACCTCATACAACAAAAAGTCAATGTTTGAGCCCTACAATGGAGAATTTTAGATCCCATAGCATGAAATTCACATCTTCTGAGCCTACTTTCTATAAGAAGGATGCAAAGCTAAAAACAATACCTGGCATTTGGAAAAATGCCAAAGAGATGGTAGGTCAAGCTAATGATTTTTTTTTGCACATGGTATTGCTCCCAACATAGCATTTGGCCCATATATGCAACACATGATTGATGTATGTGCACAACATGGAAAAGGCACTGACGCCCCAACTCCACATGAGTTGATGAACAAGTACTTACATGTTGATAAGAAGGAAATAAATGAGTGGATAGATGAGTAGAGAAAAAAAGACTTGGCCTATCTTCGATGCTACTCTGATGTGTGATGGTTGGACGAATGGCA
Organism: Alisma plantago-aquatica; assembly: GCA_963693085.1. Classification (NCBI taxonomy): domain Eukaryota; kingdom Viridiplantae; phylum Streptophyta; class Magnoliopsida; order Alismatales; family Alismataceae; genus Alisma; species Alisma plantago-aquatica. Next base: position 299,690,601 of record OY856411.1, on the reverse strand, counting down.
CAAAGCAACAAATTATAATTTTTTTGGCATTTAATGAGGGAATCACCTACTTTCTAAAGTCTGTTGGTGCATCTACACATATAAAGGACCACACATATCTTGCTAAGTTAGGCTCCTATTGGTTTGGTGTAAGTCATAAGTTATGTGGAACTCATTTTTTGGGAACTCTAATTCAGTTTCTGGAAGTTAAGTTCCATCCACTTTCATGTGATTAGTTTGTTGTAAGTATAAATATGAAAATCATAAAAAACATTATTGATTTTTACTGTGTAATATATAATATGTAAGGGTGGCAAAGACATAAAAAAGAATCATGTCCATAAATAACTATGATATATTGTAACCATAACAAACACAATAAGTAGTCATGGTGTAACTGTTTCTCCTCTAAAAATATTTTACTATGGTATAATTATTATTTTAATACATATATTGTGGTTAAAATCCCATTGCAGTATATTTATTTCACTTAGTAGGTACAAAGTATTATAATGATATCTACATTTTATGTGTTAGTAAATATAAATTTTTATTTAACATTAGTTAACACAATGTACACTATTATATTTAGTATATTCTGTTGACTAAATTGAACATTATTATAATCCCTTTGCCCTTTGTTTTGATGATGACAAACATTTCATTCTTGTGGTTTTAACGTGCTACTTGAGTATTTCAGGAATAAACATAAAAGGTGGTGGATAGCAAAGATTTGGAAGATCCTTATGCTCAAATTTGCTTTATTTCCATGATTGTAATCAATGTAAAAACTTGTACAAGTTTATAATGTACAAGTACTTAGATATCATGTAAATCAAGCGTTTAGATCTTCCTATCCACTCACAACACTTAAATAGGTCATCCCCCAAGATAGTATCACAATTGCACTTTGATACACACACTTAGTACATATCTAGAACCACCAAAATAGGGACTATCTCGGTCGAACTATTTCTTGACCGAGAGAAAATTGGTCGAACATTTTATCAATCGAAAATGTCCTCAGTCTAATGAACGAACACCTTTGCATAACCTGCTCAATGCTATCACTGAGAAGGTTTCGGTCGAACTTTACTTCGATTGAGATTGAGTGTCTGCTAGGATCTATAGCCGTTAGACTTGGTGGGAAAGATGGTTAGGAGTTGAGTTGAACGTTGCAAATCCACTAACCTAAGTCTCCCACTCGGTCAAAGAAAAGTTCGACCGAGATCAACTCGGTCGACAAAGAGTTCGACCGAGCTACATTCTGGACTGCACTTTTTAGCATTAAACAAATAGTCATTGCAATACAATTAGTTGACACATAACGACTAGTTGAGTACTAAGAACACCTAGAAAGTGTCTAGAACGTCCCCAAGCATTAGCAAACCACTCCTATAAATAGGACAAGCTATAGGACACCCAAAGAATCACTTATGCATACAATTACACTTGAGATTCAATCTTTGTGAGCAACAAGCTGAGCTTCACTTGCAATCTATTCTACATTAGTGTCATATAGCTTAGTATCTCCTAGACACCACACTACCACGTTCATCCACAGTGGATAGGAGATCAATACGCTTGATATAGGATCAAAGTACTGTACTTAATCAGTAACATTGTTTCTTTCTTCCAATCTTGTTCCTTCTATTGTATTTTGTTCTCCTTTTCTACTCCTAGGTTGGAGGCTGTGGAAAGGAGGTTGTTGGAGCTTCTTCATGTGGAGAAGGTAGCTCGGCGGACTTTGGACTACTTCTAGAAGGTCTCAACGGGAAGCTACTTCAAGGAGGAAGGCTACTTCAAGGGGGAGCTTGAAGTTACTTCAAGTGAAGGCTGCTTCAATAGAATATCAAATTGTGAAACTGCATATGAAATATGGCATAGACTCTCTATTACTTATGAAGGAACTGTTCAAGTAAAGAATTCCAAAATTGGTATTCTTAAACAAAAGTTTGAACAATTTCATATGGAACCTAATGAGTCTATTAGTGAAATGTATGCAAAGTTTTCTTCTATTGTTAATGGTTTGAATGCATTAGGTAAAGTCATTAGTGAAGAGGATAAAGTGTCTAAAATTCTTAGGTCTCTTCCTCCCAAGTACAAGCCTAAGGTGATTGCAATTGAAGAAGCCAATGACCTCACTCGACTGAGGATGGAACAACTCATTGGCAACTTAGAAGCACATGAGGCAACCTTAGAGGAAGAAGAAAGACTAGCAGCTGAACACAAAAAGGAGAAAAGAAAGGACATTGCATTCAAAGCATCAACCAAGATTAGTCATGACATAAGTGAAGAAGGTAGTGAAGAAAAAACTCTCATTGTAAATGGTAAGCAGTATAGAAGTTTTAAAACTAACAAAACTTCTAGTGTTTCTTCCTCTAGGTGCTTTGAATGTGGCAAAAAGGGACATTTAAAAGGTGATTGTCCTAAACTTAAGAAGGGAAAGAAATTATCTCACAAGAAGAAAGAAAAAGCCTACAAAGCTGCATGGGATGATTCAAGTGATGGAGAAGAAGAAGTAGAGTGCCTTATTGCTACAACAAATGAAGAAGAAGATGAGTTAAGCCTTTTTGAGTTATCTAAAGAGGAGTTAGTTGCTAGCATTGAGGAATTACATGATAAATATATTGATTGTAAAAAGAAACTAAAAAGAGTTACTTAAACTAATAGGGATTTGTATTCTCAATTAAATGATCTTGCTTCTGCAAATGAAAGTATTATCTCTGAAAATTCTTCCTTGAAATCATCTTTTAATGATTGCAATACAAAGTTGCTTACTCTTGAAACGAATCATAATTTGCTTTGTCAAGAAAAGGTTGAATTGCTTGCAAAATTGAATGATCTTCAAACACAACCTATCCTGTGTACTCATATAGATTATGATGCTATTGTTAAGGAAAGAGATGCTTTATCATCTAATCTAGATCAAGCAAAGATAGATATCAAAAAGAAAATAGATGAGATTGCTAAGTTACAAAAAGAAGTTAGTAGCTTGAGAAATAATGGTATTCTTGATAAGATCCTAAAGAATTCTTCTGGTCACATTGGAAGAAGAGGTTTAGGATATGTTCTAAAGCTAATATCTTATCAACCTAAACCTAGGAGAACTCAAGCACCCAAGACCAAAATCATATTTGTACCCAAAAAGAGAAATGAAATTGATTCCATCTGTTATCACTATTGCTTGCGTCTTGGACATTATTCCTTCTCATGTCCTTACAAGAAAGAATTTACAGACACTCTCTCGGTCGACAAATAATTCGACCGAAACTAAGTCGGTCAAGACACTATTCGACCGACAAAGGCTCTGTATTGGACCTGAAATAACTGGCAAATCACTAAATCACTCGGTCGAAATATAGTTCGACCGAGAGATCAGTCGGTCAAAAATTTGTTGACCGAATCTAAAGCTGGTACAACCTGTACTCAACCTTTAAAAATCTGGATAAAAATAGTAACTTACTCGGTCAAAAAGAACTTAGACTGAAAGGAAATTGATCGAGAAAGAATTCGACCGATAAAGGGTCTGGAAAACTTGTTCAACTATTTCAATTTACTATCAATTTAGCAACAATGAAAAATTGATGTAATTGGAAATGTACAGAAATTGCCTCTCGGTCGAAATCAAGTTTGACCAAGGGGTGCCCAGGTCGAAGTCAAGGTCGACCTAAAATAAGCTTATTTGTGATATTAAATCATTTCTTTGCACTCAATCTTAGTATATTGATCCAAAACTTGTTCATCATGTTGAAAATATGATTTTAGTGCAAATATCTCATAAAAGGTTTGACTTGTTGTAATCAAACTTTAATGCTTGTTATTCTTAAAATATCTTGATTATAAGATTAAGGAGGAGCTCACAAAATTTGTAAACATTTTTTGATCAAATCAAAACTTCAAAAACTAGCTATGAACTTAGGATTATTGAATTATCTTGATCTTAAATGGACTCTCTATATCAATATGGGCTTAACATCCCTCATTATTGATTAGAGATATATTTCTTAATCTTACTATGCCATAAAGAAAATCTCATATCATTTTAGGGGTTAACATCCCTTGTAAAATGGATGAGAAACCAACACATATATCCATCATGAGTCTAAATGGATCTCATATCATTTCAGGGCTTAACATCCCTTGTAAATGATTGAGAAATCAAAACATAGATGCCATGAATATAAAAGGATCTCATATCATTTCAAGGTTTAACATCCTTTGCAAATGATTGAGAAATAAATTGTGGCTAAATTTGACATAAAAATAAGTGGTTTGCATTAAATTGTGTTAATTACCCTTACTTTAAAATTGAGCATCAAATTATCAAATAAAGGGGGAGAAATAACAATCATACTTAGTGTTTAGCTTGGTTATCTTTTTGAAATGACAAAGGGGGAGAAAAAATATAAAATAAATAACATAAAGTAAAATGAGTTTCATAATCTCTCGGCTAGCACACACTCTTGCATTCACAAACAAGAGAATGGCTACAAAAGGTAAACTTCAGGTATGAAACTCATATGATTTATATTGCCTCAATTTATATTTTGGAAATGTTTGTCATCTTCAAAAAGGGGGAGATTGTTGGCTAAATTGGACATTATTATAATCCATTTGCCCTTTGTTTTTATGATGACAAACATTTCATTCTTGTGGTTTTAACATGCTACTTGAGTATTTCAAGAATAAGCATAAAATGTGATGGATAGCAAAGATTTGTAAGATCCATATGCTCAAATTTGCTTTATTTTCATGATTGTAATCAATGTAAAAACTTGTACAAGTTTATAATGTACAAGAATTTAGATATCATGTAAATCAAATGTTTAGATCTTCCTATCCACTCACAACACTTAAATAGGTCATCCCCCCAAGATAGTATCACAATTGCACTTTGATACACAAACTTAGTACATATCTAGAACCACCAAAACATGGACTATCTCAGTCGAACTATTTCTTGACTAAGAGAAAATCAGTCAAACATTTTCTTGACTGAAAATGTCCTCACTCTAATGAACGAACACCTTTGCATAACCTGCTCAATGCTATCACTGAGAAGGTTTCGGTCGAACTTTACTTTGACCAAGATTGAGTGTCTGGCAGGATCTATAGCCGTTAGACTTGGTGGGAAAGGTGGTTGGGAGTTGAGTTGAACGTTGCAAATCGACTAACCTAAGTCTCCCACTCGGTCGAAGAAAAGTTTGACTGAGATCAACTCGGTCGACAAAGAGTTCGACCGAGCTACATTCTGGACTGCACTTTTCAACATTAAACAAATAGCCATTGGAATACAATTAGTGGACACATAACAACTAGTTAAGCACTAAGAACACCATAGAAGGTGTCTAGAATGTCTCCGAGCATTAGCAAACCACTCCTATAAATAGGATAAGCTATAAGACACCCAAGGAATCACTTATGCATACAATTACACTTGAGATTCAATCTTTGTGAGCAACAAGCTGAGCTTCACTTGCAATCTGTTCTACATTAGTGTCATGTAGCTTAGTATCTCCTAGCCACCACACTACCACGTTCATCCGTAGTGGATAGGAGATCAATACGATTGATATAGGATCAAAGAGTTGTACTTAATTGGTAACATTGTTTCTTTCTTCCAATCTTGTTCCTTTTATTGTATTTTGTTCTCATTTGCTACTCCTAAGTTGGATGCTGCGGAAAGGAGATTGTTGGAGCTTCTTCAGGTGGAGAAGGTAGCTCGACAGACTTTGGACTACTTCTAGAAGGTCTCAACGGGAAGCTACTTCAAGGAGGAAGGCTACTTCAAGGGGGAGCTTGAAGTTACTTCAAGTGAAGGCTGCTTCAAGGTTGGTGAGACGACTTCGGGGTGAAGGCTGTCCAAAGGGTTTTTGAAGGTAGTTGTATCTTATGTAACATCCTTGCAAGGTAATGAAATACAATTACTTTCAAAATCCCAGTTGGGAACAACCCGGTAGTGGACTGACTCCCTTAGTATTTGCTAAGGGTGGAACCACTCTAAACGTCTTGTCTCCTTCTCCAACATTTTGTGGTTGATTGGTTGAATTAATTTTAAAATTATCATAAAAATCTATTCACCCCCTCTAGTGTTTTTTAATTGGTATCAGAGTATGCTTCAAGGAACTTTAACAAGTTTTGAAGAAAATAGGTGATGGGTTACTAAACAACCTCAACTTGGAAGGAACACTTGTAGCTCAGCCTCCACCATTTGATGGCACCAACTACAACTATTGGAAGAGGAGGATGCAATTCTACTTTCAAGGGATTAGCTGGGATCTTTGGAGAATGGTCTCAAATGCCTACAATCTTCCTCAAATGGAGTATGCTACATGGGATGCAAATACGGTAAAATTAGCTTAATTGAATGCAAAAGCTGTAAGTATCCTTTATTGTTTAATTTCCGTAGGTGAATTCAATAGAATATCAAATTGTGAAACTGCATATGAAATATGGCATAGACTCTCTATTACTTATGAAGGAACTGTTCAAGTAAAGAATTCCAAAATTGGTATTCTTAAACAAAAGTTTGAACAATTTCATATGGAACCTAATGAGTCTATTAGTGAAATGTATGCAAAGTTTTCTTCTATTGTTAATGGTTTGAATGCATTAGGTAAAGCCATTAGTGAAGAGGATAAAGTGTCTAAAATTCTTAGGTCTCTTCCTCCCAAGTACAAGCCTAAGGTGACTGCAATTGAAGAAGCCAATGACCTCACTCGACTGAGGATGGAACAACTCATTGGCAACTTAGAAGCACATGAGTCAACCTTGGAGGAAGAAGAAAGATTGGCGGCTGAACACAAAAAGGAGAAAAGAAAGGACATTGCATTCAAAGCATCAACCAAGATTATTCATGACACAAGTGAAGAAGATAGTGAAGAGGAAACTCTCATTGTAAACGGTACGCAGTATAGAAGTTTTAAAACTAACAAAACTTCTAGTATTTCTTCCTCCAGGTACTTTGAATGTGGCAAAAAGGGACACTTAAAAGGTGATTGTCCTAAAATTAAGAAGGGAAAGAAATTATCTCACAAGAAGAAAGAAAAAGCCTACAAAGCTGCATGGGATGATTCAAGTGATGGAGAAGAAGAAGTAGAGTGCCTTATTGCTACAACAAATGAAGAAGAAGATGAGGTAAGCCTTTTTGAGTTATCTAAAGAGGAGTAAGTTGCTAGCATTGAGGAATTACATGATAAATATATTGATTGTAAAAAGAAACTAAAAAGAGTTAATAAAACTAATGAGGATTTGTATGCTCAATTAAATGATCTTGAAAAGGAAAGTATTATCTCTGAAAATTCTTCCTTGAAATCATCTTTTAATGATTGCAATACAAAGTTGCTTACTCTTGAAATGAATCATAATTTGCTTTGTCAAGAAAAGGTTGAATTGCTTGTAAAATTGAATGATCTTCAAACACAACCTATCTTGTGTACTCATCTAGATTATGATGCTATTGTTAAGGAAAGAGATGCTTTATCATTTGATCTAGATCAAGCAAAGATAGATATAAAAAAGAAAATAGATGAGATTGCTAAGTTACAAAAAGAAGTTAGTAGCTTGAGAAATAATGGTATTCTTGATAAGATCCTAAAGAATTCTTCTGGTCACATTGGAATAAGAGGTTTAGGATAAGTTCCAAAGCTAAACTCTTATCAACCTAAACCTAGGAGAACTCAAGCAACCAAGACCAAAATCATATTTGTACCCAAAAAGATAAATGAAATTGATTCCATCTATTGTCACTATTGCTTGTGTCTTGGATATTATTCCTTCTCATGTCCTTACAAGAAAAAGAATGTTGAGTTGGTATGGGTTCCAAAATCCCCAAACTAAATGAATAAAATTAAGTTGAGATATGACCAAAGACTCTAATTTGACTATCTTTATGTCTTATCTCAACTTAACATAAAGGTACAAGAAATGGACCAAAGTGATTTAAGCCATAACTTGAATAAACATATTTTTCTGAAAGAATTTACAGACACTCTCTCGGTCGACAAATAATTTGAACAAAAGTAAGTCGGTCGAGACACTATTTGACTAACAAAGGTTCTGTATTGGACCTGATATAACTAGAAAATCAATAAATAACTCAGTCAAAATATAGTTTGACCGAGAGACCAGTCGGTCAAAAATTTGTGGACCGAATCTAAAGCTGGTACAACCTGTAGTCAACCTATAAAAATCTAGATAAAAATAGTAACTTACTCGGTCAAAAAGAACTTCGACCGAAAGGAAATCGGTCGAGAAAGAATTCGACCGATAAAGGGTTTGGAAAACCTCTCAACTATTTCAATTTGCTATCAATTTAGTAACAATGAAAAATTGATTTAATTAGAAATCTACAAAAATTGCCTCTCGGTCGAAATCAAGTTTGACTAAGGGGCTCCCAGGTCGAAGTCAAGGTCGACCTAAAATAAGATTATTTGTGATATTAAATCATTTCTTTGCACTCAATCTTAGTATATTTATCCAAAACTTGTTCATCATGTTGAAAATAAGATTTTAGTGCAAATCTCGCATAAAAGGTTTGACTTATTGTAATCAAACTTTTATGCTTGTTATTCTTAAACTATCTTGATTCTAAGATTAAGGAGGAGCTCACAAAAATTTGTAAACATTTTTTGATCAAATCAAAACTTCAAAAACTAGCTATGACCTTAGGATTATTGAATTATCTTGATCTTAAATGGACTCTCTATATCAATATGGGCTTAACATCCCTCATTATTGATTAGAGATATATTTCTTGATCTAACTATTCCATAAAGAAAATCTCATATCATTTTTAGGGCTTAACATCCCTTGTAAAATGGATGAGAAACCAACACATATATCCATCATGAGCCTAAATGGATCTCATATCATTTCAGGGCTTAACATCCCTTGTAAATGATTGAGAAATCAAAACACATATGCAATAAATCTAAAAGGATCTCATATCATTTCAAGGTTTAACATCCTTTGCAAATGATTGAGAAATAAATTGTGGCAAAATTTGACATAAAAATAAGTAGTTTACATTAAATTTTGTTGATTACCCTTACTTTAAAATTGAGCATCAAATTATCAAATAAAGGGAGAGAAATAACAGTCATACTTAATGTTTAGCTTGGTGATCTTTTTGAAATGATAAAGGGGGAGAAATAATATAAAATCAATAACATAAAGTAAAATGAGTTTTATAATCTCTTGGCTAGCACACACACTTGCATTCACAAATAAGAGAATGGCTGTAAAAGGTAAACTTTAGGTACGAAACTCATATGATTTATATTGCCTCAATTTATATTTTGGAAATGTTTGTCATCTTCAAAAAGGGGGAGATTGTTGGCTAAATTGGACATTATTATAATCCCTTTGCCCTTTTTTGATGATGAAAAATATTTCATTCTTATGGTTTTAACGTGCTACTTGAGTATTTTAGGAATAAGCATAAAAGGTGGTGGATAGCAAAGATTTGGAAGATCCTTATGCTCAAATTTGCTTTATTTTCATGATTGTAATCAATGTAAAAACTTGTACAAGTTTATAATGTACAAGTACTTAGATATCATGTAAATCAAGTGTTTAGATCTTCCTATCCACTCACAACACTTAAATAGGTCATCCCCCTGAAAACCTCTAGAGGGGGGGGGTGAATAGAGTTTTATAGAGATTTTAAAATAATTTAAACTCAAGCAACCACAAAGAAAGATTGGACAAAGAGACACAAGGGTTTAGAGTGGTTCCTAGCCTTAGCAAATACTAAGGTAGTCAGTCCACTACCCGGTTGCTTACCCAACCGGGATTTGAAAAGAAATTATTTTATTACCTCGCAAGGACTTTACATAAAATACATTTCTTTTCCCTAAACCCTTCAAGCAGCCTTCACCTAGAAGTAATCGCCCAACTCGAAGCAGCCTTCCCTTGAAGTAGATGCACCAACACCCGTTGCACCAGCCTTCTGAAGTAGCTTCCCGTGCGATAGCCTTCTTGAAGTAGCTTGAAGTCCCCTTCTCCACCTGAGAAGTCCACCCTCTCCAATCCGCAGCCTCCAACCCTAGGAGTAGCAAGGAGAGTACAAGGAATAAATAGGAACAAGAAAGAAATACAGAAATTACAATACCGTTGTAAGCACAAGGCTTGATTTTCCTATATCAAGCGTTTGGATCTCCCATCCAAGATATATAGCAATGTGATTATTATGTGTAGGAGATCCTAGTCTATAGGACACGAAACGGTAGCAATATGAATGTATAACAAGTGTGGGAATTGCACTATTGCTCTAAACAGATTGCCAATGTAGTGTATGCTCAAAGATTGCACAATTGAGTATATAAGTATATTCTAGTGTCCTATGGCTTGTCCTATTTATAGGAATGGCCTAAGTATGCTTAAGGACGTTCTAGACAACTTCTAGGGGGTTCCTAGTGCTTAACTAGCCGTTAGGAATAAGTTAGGCGCATTAGCAACGGCTAGTTAATTAATTCTGCAGTTGCTGTCAGAGACCATCTCGGTCGAGGACTTGTCGACCGAGATGCCCGGTCGGTCGAGGATTTTTCGACCGACAGGCTCTCTGGATTAACGTTTATTTGCAACTGTCAACTGCTGTATCTAACGGCTACTTTTGGTCAATCTCGGTCGAGAAGTTTGTCGACCGAGAGTGTCTCGGTCGAGGAGTGTGGTCGACCGAGATTGACTCTGTTTTCAATCTTTCAATTAAGATACTAAGTGAGTGCATGAGTGTGCATTATGTGATCCTATTAGAAGGAGATGTCCTAACTAAGTGTAGTGTTTAGTTAGGGAGATCTAACGCTTGATTTACATGAAGTCTAAGTACTTGTACATTATATATTTGTACAAGTTTACATATGATTACATTGCATGACATTTATAAACATTCAAGCGTAAGGATTCCCTAGAACTTTGTCATCACCTTGTTCCTGCACACTTAAGTAGCTCGTTAGATTAATAAGAATGAAATGTTTGTCATCATCGAAACAAAGGGATTTATCATAATATCCAATTTATCCAACAATCTCCCCCTTTTTGAAGATGACAAACATTTCCTAAATATGAAATAAGGAAATATAAAGTATATGAGTTTCATACCTGAAAATTTACCTTTTGTAGCCATTTATGTTTTTCAAGTAAGTGCTGGCCAAGATGTGATGAAACTCTTTTATATATATTTTTATATTCTTTCTCCCCCTTTGTCATTTCAAAAATATCCAAGTTGAATGTTTTATTTTTCTTCTCCCCCTTAATATAATGCTCCCCCTTAATTAGATATCCTATTAGGAACATTGATTTTTTATCTAATTTATCCACAATTTGTTTCTCAATCATTCGCAAAGGATGTTAAGCCTTGAAATGAAATGAGATACCTTTAAGCATATGATGAAATGTATATGGATTTCTCATATATCAAAGGATGTTAAGCCCTAGATTAAATGAGAATCCTCTAAGCTTAGAGTACCTAAAAATGTCTCCATCCAAATGCAAGGGATGTTAAGCCCCATTTTGGGTAGAGAGTTCCTTCAAGTACAAGATACCAATTTCAATAAATTCATAACTTTCTTGAAAATATTCAGTTATACATAGTGATTTCAAAGTTTTTGTAAGCTTCTTTTAAACAATGATCAAAGTTTTAATGATCTCCCCCTTTTTCTTATGCTTTGCTCCCCCTTCGATAGATATCTCAAATGAAAGTTTGAATACTCAGCAAATATATAAAATGTCCAAGATTTTAACAAAGATGTATGCAATTATGTCAATCTGGAAAAACAGAAACCCAGTCGGTCGACAGTTGCTCGACCGACAATGTTCTCGGTCGACTAGTTGCTCGACCGAGAATGTTTCTGGAGAACTATTTTGTTATTTGAAAATTTAATTTTAATTTGTAATAGTTGCCTGTTTTAATTATTATTATTCCCTTATTTGTTATGCTCTACAATAATGAACTGATAACCCATATTTTGAAGATGTCATCATAAGCCAAACAAATAACCATGCAAATTTCATTCAATATCATGAAGAAGATTACAATCATATAGAATTTGACTAATCATTTGTATTACAACTATTACAACTCCAACACTTCACAGGAAAGATTTAAGAATTACATCGATGTCCGGATCTTTCCCAAGAAATGGCTCGGCTCCATAGTATTGGACCAGAGTTTTCCAATCCAAAGCACCAGTTGTAGTCAACGCATATGCTTCCAGGAAAGTGGGAACTCGGTCAAAACGGAAGTGAGCAGCTATGTCTTGCAATTGTATGGAAGAAAATTGAGTATGTGCAAGATCCATTGATGGTGAAGGTGGAGGTTGATAGTAGTTGTATGAGGGGTTAAATGGGTTGAGCATGCCAGGGTTTAAAGAATGCGGGTATTCATCGGTTTGGTTAGGAGAAAGGTTTTGCATTCTTTGATTTAAGTATGTCATGGCATGGTGATTGTAGTTTAATTGTCTACTAAGATGGTATTGGGAGCCAGCAATATAAGTAAGGGTATTTTGGATGGGATCAATGGAAAGGTTAGTAGGAGGAGGGGGTGGTATATCCTGATGTGATGACTCTCCTTCTACTCTTGCCCTTTTATGGCCAAAGTCAATTCCCATCTTCTCTACGGTGTTCTTACTTATCTTTGGTGGTCTACGCTCCCATATGTATCCCATATCTTCAATGTTTGACTTAAGAAAATGTTGAGTAATCTGGCATACAAAATCGGCATATGGTGGATTGCCAGAAAACTCAAGCATATTTTTAAGTATTATGCGAATGAAGTTGATGGGAATTTCTTTTATGATAGCATAAATTAGACACATACGGAAGATAGGAACCTCGGATTTATTGGCTCGTGGATGTATGTTGGTGGAAACAATGAGGTTTACTATTCTACATGCCGGTTTTAGGTTTATTGCATAATAGGTTCCCCTATCTTCATGACAAGTGGTATTGGCTTGAAATATGGCTCTTTTTATATCACTAAGACTAGTGGTGTGGTCATCATGGGAAAATAAATTTATTGGATTGCCGGTGGAAAGGTCAAGGAAATCTTGATATTCATCTATATCAATTTCAAGCATGTCAAGAATATCCCCTTCGGAAAATTTAAAACTATGCCCATTGACCATGGTGTAGAAGAATGTGGTGTTATTTTCGGTGTGGGATAGAAGATTGGCATAGAATTCGTTGACTACCTTAATGGAGTAGGAAGGAAAGGATGGATTGATGAAGTCCTTCAGCTTTTGTACTCCAAAGAGATGCTCCAGGTCGACTATGTTGATGAAGTCCATCACTTCGACCGGACGTCGGGGAAGAGGAGCTTTAGAGGAAAGCCGAAAGTATCTATCTCCAGCATCTCCGTCGACGAAGGCGATGTCATTGATGATCGTCAGTGGCGGAGTGGCTTCCCGATCTTCTCTTCTTTTTCTTCCGGCAACTTTCTTCTTCCCACGGACAGTTGATGATGAGTCCATTGTGTTTCTTGAGAGTGGAGAAGAAGCAAGGAAGATTTGAGGGTAAGAGTGCTGAAGGATTGCACGAAATTGCACTAGAGATGGACTATGGAAGCAAGGAAATGCAAGTGTGAGTAAGTGGCTCATTTTTGCACTTATTTATAGAATTCCAGCGACCCGGTCGGTCGACGACTCGTCGACCGATCGTCCGCAACGGTCGAGTTGCAGACGCGCCACTTGGTCCTCCAACGGTAAAGAAAACGGTCATAACGGTCGGGTCGTAACAGTCATATCCAACGGCTATTTCTCGGTCGAGCGCTTGTCGACCGACGTTGTCTCGGTCGAGCACTCGTCGACCGATAGTTCGTCCGATACTGAGTCTATTTAGAATTTGTCGGTCGAGTGAGATGGGCTGACCGAGTGATTCTCGGTCGACGAAGTCGTCGACCGACAGACTTACTGAGTTCAAATTTTTGACTGAATTTTAATGCAAATCATAGAACATTTTTGTAGAGCATATGTATATGTATATTCCAAGGGAGTAATAATATTTAAGGTTTCTAATTACCACAAATGATTTAACGTTTTGATTTAAAAATATGCTAAGATTAAGTTCAATAAAATAATGTTCAAATAAACAATTTTTATCAAAGTTTATTTTAGGTCGCCCTTGATTACGACCATGGCGCCCCTTGGTCAAATTTTATTTTAACCAAGAGGCATATTCTGCAGGTTTCCAGTATGAATCATTCATATGCGAAGTATGAGTTCTGCAGATAGCTTGCAAATATCAATTTGAGACTAATTATGAGAGCTTAATAAGGACATCAAATATGATGAAGCATATTCAAGAATAATATCCATTCATGAATTTAAGATTACTTTGGATAGACTAAAATAAGTGATGCTTAATATAAAAGCACACAAAAATTTATTTGAAACATTTTATTCATTGCAAGTATTTCTGAAAAAGAAATGTGCAATAAAAGAATGATTAAATAGAAATGTAAGCGTGATCAATTAATATTTATTCCATATAATCTTTCAAGAATAATTTTCACATACAATGTAAAGATTTACAGCAGTCTGAGAACAGTGATATGCTCGGTCGACAGTTGCTCGACCGAGGATTATTCGGTCGACAACTTCTCGACCGATCAAGTTTCTGGAAACTGTTTCAGAAATATATTTCAAGTGCAATATAGGCTGTATCTTATTCAATTATTTCAAAGATCAGTTTGAGATAAACATATGTGTATCAAGGTGCTATTAAATCTTTTAATTTTTGATTTTGTTATCCCTAAATGTTAAGTTGAGATAGACATAAGGATATACAAATTAAGGTCTTTGGTCATATCTCAACTTAGTCGAACCTATTTAATTTGGGGTTTTTGGAACCCATACCATCTCGACATGCTTTTTCTTGTATGGGCATGAAAAAGAATAATGTCCAAGGCGTGAGCAATAATGACAACAAATTGAATCAACCTCAAGCCTTTTTCTATGGTTTTGATCTAGGTTATTCTTGGGTATATACATTTTTGTGCCTCTAGGTATATAAGCAGATTGACTCGCTTGTGTTCTTCTAGGTTGTTGATGGGATTTCTCATTAGGCTTATAACCTAGTCCTCTTCTCCCTATTTGATGATAGGAATTTTCTAATATTCTATCAAGGATTCCATTGTTGCTTAACTTACTAACTTCTTGTTACAACTTAACGATCTCATCCATTCTTTTCTTGATATCTAATTTTGCTTGGTCTAGATTGGATGATAACATATTTCTTTCTTTCACTATATTGTCATAATCTACATGGGTGCACAATATAGGTTGTTTTTGAAAATCATTTAATTTTGTAAGCAATTCAGCTTTTTCTTGACATAGAAGATCATAGTTTGTTTCTAGAGTAAAGATCTTTACTTCACTGTTACTTAAAGATGATTTCAAGGTACGATTATCAGACATAATGCTGTCTTTTTCAAAACCAAGAGTATTCAATTTAGCATATAAATCGTCATTTTCGGATGTAAGAGCAAGAAGTCTAGCATTTAGATCATCATTTTCTTTACTGGATTTCTTTAACTTCTTTTTGCATTCAACATATTTATTATGTGTTTCTTCAATAATAGCAACTAACTCCTCCTTGGGTAAATCAAGCAAGCTTACCTCTTCTTCTTCTTCCTCACTTATTGTAGCAACGAAACACTCTTTATGTGCATCTCCTTTCTTTGACCTCCATGGACATTTAGACGTAGAGTGCTTTGTTCCTAAGCACCAATTGCAACTTGTCGAACTTTGGTCCATGTTCCTTTTCTTGTGGTTGTAGTCACCTCCTCCCTTTAACTCTTCAAGACCTTGTTAGGGCTCCTTGAAGCCTTCTCTGATACCAATTGAAAACCTCTAGAGGGGGGGGGGGTGAATAGAGTTTTATAGAGATTTTAAAATAATTTAAACTCAAGCAACCACAAAGAAAGATTGGACAAAGAGACACAAGGGTTTAGAGTGGTTCCTAGCCTTAGCAAATACTAAGGTAGTCAGTCCACTACCCGGTTGCTTACCCAACCGGGATTTGAAAAGAAATTATTTTATTACCTCGCAAGGACTTTACATAAAATACATTTCTTTTCCCTAAACCCTTCAAGCAGCCTTCACCTAGAAGTAATCGCCCAACTCGAAGCAGCCTTCCCTTGAAGTAGATGCACCAACACCCGTTGCACCAGCCTTCTGAAGTAGCTTCCCGTGCGATAGCCTTCTTGAAGTAGCTTGAAGTCCCCTTCTCCACCTGAGAAGTCCACCCTCTCCAATCCGCAGCCTCCAACCCTAGGAGTAGCAAGGAGAGTACAAGGAATAAATAGGAACAAGAAAGAAATACAGAAATTACAATACCGTTGTAAGCACAAGGCTTGGTTTTCCTATATCAAGCGTTTGGATCTCCCATCCAAGATATATAGCAATGTGATTATTATGTGTAGGAGATCCTAGTCTATAGGACACGAAACGGTAGCAATATGAATGTATAACAAGTGTGAGAATTGCACTATTGCTCTAAACAGATTGCCAATGTAGTGTATGCTCAAAGATTGCACAATTGAGTATATAAGTATATTCTAGTGTCCTATGGCTTGTCCTATTTATAGGAATGGCCTAAGTATGCTTAAGGACGTTCTAGACAACTTCTAGGGGGTTCCTAGTGCTTAACTAGCCGTTAGGAATAAGTTAGGCGCATTAGCAACGGCTAGTTAATTAATTCTGCAGTTGCTGTCAGAGACCATCTCGGTCGAGGACTTGTCGACCGAGATGCCCGGTCGGTCGAGGATTTTTCGACCGACAGGCTCTCTGGATTAACGTTTATTTGCAACTGTCAACTGCTGTATCTAACGGCTACTTTTGGTCAATCTCGGTCGAGAAGTTTGTCGACCGAGAGTGTCTCGGTCGAGGAGTGTGGTCGACCGAGATTGACTCTGTTTTCAATCTTTCAATTAAGATACTAAGTGAGTGCATGAGTGTGCATTATGTGATCCTATTAGAAGGAGATGTCCTAACTAAGTGTAGTGTTTAGTTAGGGAGATCTAACGCTTGATTTACATGAAGTCTAAGTACTTGTACATTATATATTTGTACAAGTTTACATATGATTACTTTGCATGACATTTATAAACATTCAAGCGTAAGGATTCCCTAGAACTTTGTCATCACCTTGTTCCTGCACACTTAAGTAGCTCGTTAGATTAATAAGAATGAAATGTTTGTCATCATCGAAACAAAGGGATTTATCATAATATCCAATTTATCCAACACCCCCAAGATAGTATCACAATTGCACTTTGATACACACACTTAGTACATATCTAGAACCACCAAAATAGGGACTATCTCGGTCGAACTATTTCTCGACCCAGAGAAAATTGGTCAAACATTTTCTCGACTGAAAATGTCCTCAGTCTAATGAACGAACACCTTTGCATAACCTGCTCAATGCTATCACTGAGAAGGTTTCGGTCGAACTTTACTTCGACAGAGATTGAGTGTCTGGCAGGATCTATAGCCGTTAGACTTGGTGGGAAAGGTGGTTGGGAGTTGAGTTGAATGTTGCAAATCCACTAACCTCAGTCTCCCACTCGGTCGAAGAAAAATTCAACCGAGATCAACTCGGTCGACAAAGAGTTCGACCGAGCTACATTCTGGACTGCACTTTTCAACATTAAACAAATAGCCATTGCAATACAATTAGTGGACACATAACAGCTAGTTGAGCACTAAGAACACCCTAGAAGGTGTCTAGAATGTCTCCAAGCATTAGCAGACCACTCCTATAATTAGGACAAGCTATAGGACACCCAAGGAATCACTTATGCATACAATTACACTTGAGATTCAATCTTTGTGAGAAACAAGCTGAGCTTCACTTGCAATCTGTACTACATTAGTGTCATATAGCTTAGTATCTCCTAGCCACCATACTACCACATTCATCCACAGTGGATAGGAGATCAATACGATTGATATAGGATCAAAGCGTTGTACTTAATTGGTAACATTGTTTCTTTCTTCCAATCTTGTTCCTTCTATTGTATTTTGTTCTCCTTTACTACTCCTAGGTTGGAAGCTGCGGAAAGGAGGTTGTTGGAGCTTCTTCAGGTGGAGAAGGTAGCTCGGCGGACTTTGGACTACTTCTAGAAGGTCTCAATGGGAAGCTACTTCAAGGAGGAAGGCTACTTCAAGGGGGAGCTTGAAGTTACTTCAAGTGAAGGCTGCTTCAAGGTTGGTGAGACGACTTCGGGGTGAAGGCTGTCCAAAGGGTTTGTGAAGGTAGTTGTATCTTATGTAATATTTTTGTGAGGTAATAAAATACAATTGCTTTCAAAATCCCGGTTGGGAACAACTGGGTAGTGGACTGACTCCCTTAGTATTTGCTAAGGGTGGAACCACTCTAAATGCCTTGTCTCCTTCTCCAACATTTTGTAGTTGATTGGTTGAATTAATTTTAAAATTATCATGAAACCCTATTCACCCCCCTCTAGTATTTTTCATATTCTTCACACAAAGTTATAGTTAATTATTATTTTTCACATCACATTATTAAATATGAAGAATAAAAATATGTTAGATAAATCATAATTTACATCGCAATGTGATTTTTTTTTTATAGTATTCATATGATTTTTATTTTATAAACAATACTGATAATTGGTGGTTAAAGTGTACAGTTTTAAATGGTGTGTTTATATTGTATACTATTTTGTCATTTTATGATTTTGGCGATAAATAATATTCACAGGCATAAATATGTTACATGTATCATTTTTGAAGAATATAATCGTGGGAGGAAATGTTGTTAGTTATTTCAGAACTCATTTTCTGCTCTTTTTAAGGGGGAACTCAGGAACTGTGTTTTGTATATAAGTCTGTAACTCACTGAAACTCAAGTTTCGGCAGTTACTTTAAACCAATCATGAAAAACTACTTAAAGAACTCCAATTCATAAGTTTTCCAGACCAGTTACGACAAACCAATCAGAGCCTTGATGGAGAGTGAAATTGCAGATATAGGAAAAGAGCTTGTGAATCAGATTGTGATGGACAATGGTGGCAATTTCAAGAAACTGGTAAACTTCTTGAAGATTCTAAAAAGTATTCTCTATATTGGACTCATTGTGCAACACATTCTATCGATCTAGTTCTTAAAGACTTTGGCAAAACTACTATATTCAATGAGGTGATGGTTAGTGTGAGGAGACTCACCAATTTCATATATAAACACTCTTTTCTTCTAGCAATGATGAGAATAAAGGAGTATTGTGATGGAGATTTGGTACACCTGACAATTACTCATTTTGCTAGTAATTTCATTGCATTGCAAAGTATAGAGGATAAGAAAAAAGGGCTTCTTAGGATGTTTTTATCTGAAAAGTGGGATCGTCATCCTGATAGTAAATCTGAGCAGGTAACAACAATAAGGAAAATTCTTAAGGATGACAATTTTTGAAGAAGACTATCAAGGTGTTTGAAGATAATGAGCCCAATTGTGCATGTTCTGCGGATGGTAGATGGAAACAAAAATGCCACCTTGCCTTATGTCTATGAGGCTATGCGCATGATGAGAGAACGTGTAGAAGAGGTAGCAAGACCAAAATCTTGTAAACAATTCCTTAAAGTAATTGATAAGAGATGGAAAAAAAATGCTTAGTCATCCTCTTCACAAAACTGGTAAAGATTTTGAATTAACTTTCAAGTCACAAATTACATTGTCAACTGTGTTGTCTTATTTATTTTTATAAATTTTACTCACTTCAATTATTTTCCGTACCCAACCTATTACCTCAATCCTAGGTTCTAATACAGTCTTGATCTAGGGTTGAAAGCAAACCTACAAATGGCGGTACATACAGTGATTGAGAAGTACAACGACAATGACAACAATAAGGCATTGCTAGTTGTGGTGCAAGTAAGTTATCAGTTATTAATTACTATAAAATATTAACAAGAATAACTTGATCATGTAGCATATCTTGATCTATAAATTTATATTATCTTCCCTTGAACAGATGAAGAAATTTAGGAAAGAACAAGGCATCTTTGGGATGAAAGGTGCTGTGTATGTAAGGGACAAGATGGCACCTGGTATTCGAATTTACATACTTACATTGTTGTACCATTTCTATACCATTCCTAAGGAGGATGAGATCAAGGAGGCAATCTGATCTATTGGTCCTAATAAACGTCTGGGACCGAATAGATTCAATGGTCTCTATTATTGACAAAATTAGGATCTTATTAAGAAATATCTTGATGAGGCCATTACTTGGTTCTTTGAATGTGGCAACATGGTACGCCAGATCAACCATGTTTTCATGGATTTAATCCCGAAGAAGGAAATAGTTTCATCTCCTTCCAGTTTCAGACCAATCTCCTGCTGTTCTATGCTATATAAGGTCATCACCAAGATTGGTATTAATCTTAGTCAACACTCATCAGACTCGACTCGAGTGGGTATTTTAGTTTGTATTAATTGGTATATTTGTTGAATTTTTTAGTTGCTATATACTTGTGTTATGCTATTAGTTGTAATTTGTAATATTTTTACATGTCTATTTGTCATAAACCTCTAGAAGAAATCCCCAGTCCAGAAATAGTTGCACTTGCATCACACATCTGTATGTAACCGTATGTTTTTCTACATCTACAAATCTACATGGATGATTATATGTAAACATATATTATGTTTATAAGCTAGGTTTGATAAAATCTACCAATTTTCATCACAATTCAGTATTTTTTAGTTTGATCTTTGTCAAAGTTGGGTCGAAGTTAGGTTGTAAAAATCCTCAATATTTTCTTGACATTTTCACAATTTTCCATGTCCAAACCTGTCACGATTTTGACGTCCTATTTCATGGTTACTATAATATTTCAAGACTTAACAGATTAAATGTTTGGGCCCTGTTTGATACAGCACAGTCGAACTGCAAATGATGCTTTATTATGCAAACTTCTTAAAAATCCAAGATTTAATCTGCAAACCGATTGTTTGGTACGGTGTAGCTCAAACTTGTTGAGCTTATTTTCATTTGTTTGGTTAGACTCTTCATTTCAGTGCAGTAGCGAAGCCAGGAATTGTGATTAGGGTGGGCATAATAACACTCTAAAAATATTTTTTAGATATTAAAATATATCAAAATATTAATATTGATATGAAGAGTTATGTAGATATCAACATTTGTAGATACAATGGGTCTATGTGAATGATGACCGATATTATGAATACACATACAATTATCCTTAACAAAATAAGAAAAACATACGTTGATTATTTTTTATAGTGTAAATGTACAGAAACAAGATATACAATTATCCTTACACGTGAATGATGACCGATAAATGTATCTAGATATCAACATTTACGCTGCCTGCGGGGGTTACAAAAGTGGCGCTCATGCGGGAATGGTTCCCTCGTCATAAAAAAAAATACTTATAGTTAATTCTAGGTAAATATAATGTAGAAGAAAACGTGAATATAATCAATACATCTATATAATGCTATTAGTTCTCAAATATTTTTAGATTATGTGGCGAACTATTTGCAAAGGATTAAAGTTCTCAGATGATAAGAGGGATCAATGTAATATTCCAGTCCGCAATGGAACAAACACAATTGTACAAGTATTACTTATAGAATTTTTGTTGTCCATAATGAGCAGCAATGTTGATCAACCTGTTTTATCGAGAACAGCCATCCATTTAATTATATGTCATACAGCGTGTTGATTCGTATTTATAACAAACTGTTCCATAAATATTTTAGATTGAGAACTGGAAAGCGTGATCAGTCATTAATAGAAGAATAACAAACGAACATGCCCTAAAGAAATTAAGAAAGGACAAAGGAAGTGTGCAAACCCGAGTGACTTGGTAGGGCACTACCGTTGTGATTTTTACTGGGATACCTATTCGTCTCTTTGACTGTTTCTGGGCACAGGCAGGTCGGGCACGTGCCAACCTGTGCCCAGACGTAGCTACGCCACTGTTTCGGTGCTGGTCATCTCTTTAAATATGCATTCCACATTTTGTATAGTCAATCGCGTATGTTCGTATGTGACGTGAAAACAATGACGAGCAATGATCAAATACCGGTCCCCACTTCATATCAATGAATCATCTCGTTTAAACATGGCAGGCGTACAATATTTTTTTTTTTTGAGACAACTACACCGACTGTTTCCCTTTCGACTTTTTTTGAGACAACTATACCATGGAGTTTAAGCTATTTCATTTGTTTAAATTTATGTAATACTTATAAGAAAAGTAAACAGAATTATATTTCATGAAATATATTCGGAGGATTTGATAAATTTTGACTACTTTTTGATTCATATATTTATAAGTTAGTAACCATGGAGATTTTGTTGAAAGAAAATGAAGCAACGTAGGTCCCCTCCCCTCCCCCAGATAGAGAGAGGGGTCCACATGGTTCTCTTCCATCTTAAATATTTTTTTTGATGAAAGATTCCGTATAAATAGATATTATATTAGCATACAACCACATGCTAATAGAGAGTCATAGTATAAACACCACCATGGGTTCCGTCTGTACTATGAGAAAAAACTTCAATTTTATAGCATAGTTGTTGATAGTGGGGTAGACACCCCTAAACAATAGGCCTCATAGATGAAGTAAACGACAAAACAATATAACAAAGCTAGAAATCACTAGTGTCAACAAGGATCTACTAATTAATAAAGCTCAGTACAACCTATTGCTATAAGGACATGAAAATCTATTAGGTGGTTGTTAGCCTCCGTGGGTGGCGTCGAGGGCGATCGGAGACGACGCGTCCCCTAGGAGTCGGGAGAGGACGGCCGGCGGTTGGGCGTCCCCTTGGGGCGCCGCCGTATCTCACTCTGGCTAGGCACCCCGCCTACCGGAGGCCACCAAACATCTGCGACTACATCGACCGGAGAAGATGCTGCCATCGCCGCTGCTTAGGAGGATGACAAGGCAGTTCTCGAGAAGCCTTGGGACGCAACAGGTGGTTGCGGACAAAAGGAGGAGGATGCAAGTGAACACGGTTTCGCAGGAAGACGTGATCCCGGATGTTAGGGTTCTGATGGGTAGCGTCGAGACAACCCCGAACCCGACGGCTAGGGTTTCGACAGATGGAGGAAGCAAAGACGCGACGGCAGGCGTTGGAGAGCCGAGGATAGAGACTCCTAGCGGCTTGCCGCATCTGTCGCCGCGGCAGTCCCAGGGGACGGAGGAGGAAATCTCAGTTCTGCAGTCATCGGAGGAGGGAGGGGTTATTCCTTCCAGAGCGGCCGACGCGGGTTGCCCACCGCTGGCCCAGGCGCACCCGGCATGGAAAGAAACCAATAACGGGAAGGACACTGCCGCTGCTAGCCTTACGGAGAAAACTGATACAACTACAAACGCTAGACCTAGTGCCCCAAAGCAGCCTGCGAAGATGAATTCCATTTACGGCATCCCCAAAGACACATGCTTCAGATGTCTAGGCAGAGGACATTGGCAGTCACAATGCAGAGGTCGGATGGTTTGCTACAAGTGCCGCAAGCCGGGTCATGTGGCGGCTAGATGCACGATGCCTGCACTGAGTCAGAGACCACCGAACGTTCATTCAAAGGAGGCCTTCCCTCCACTGCCATCGGGTATCCCGGCAAGGGGCGGTCCACAACATACCCCAAAAAGACTCACAGTGGACGTTAGAGAAGATGATGAGATGCGGACAGCAAAGATAAAGGCGTTGGAGAAGGCAGTGGAGATCTCGTGGCCGTATGGCATCCCATGGGCAGAGGTATCCTCGCGGCTGAAACTATTGTGGCCCAATACTGCAGATATATACAGGTTTGCGGATCGCAGGGCGGTGGCTTTCTTCTCTTGCAGTGAGGAAGCACAGGAGATGAAGAGGAAAGGTATGCCGGACATACGTGGAAGAAACATTACGGTGACACACATGACCGATGGAGGGCAGCACCAACGGAAGGAGGCGTTCTGGTTCTGGGTTACAGATATCCCCATCACATGCAGAGATGATGACACGATGGAGAAAATGATATCACCTTTCGGCAAACTGAGATTCATATCTGATTGGCAGAAGGAGAAAGACGACCTATCGGGCTTGATCATTATGGTGGAGGCCTTCAGTGAAGATATTCCTCAATTCATATCTCTTACCTACGGGCAGCGTCGGGCAACAGTGCAAATATGCATGGTGGCGAGAGGACAGGTGGGATCTAGCGTCACGCAGATGACTGAGTTTGGGAGAGAATCGGGGATACCTATGGAGGCTTTATCCCTACGTGAGAAATCGGCTACATCGAACGAGATGGTGAGTGTGGCAGACAAGACAGCAGAGGATAGAGTGACTACTCGGGTACGGAGCCCATCCCCAGTCAGACACAGTCATAATACTCATAGGAGGGTGATCGTGGATAGAGAAGGAAACAATAGGTTCTTGTCGAACAGTCGACTGGAGGATTTCTTTGTACCTGGCGACAGATATGATGATCTTAGAAGGCCGTTAGTGAGGCGAGCTAGTAGACACAGAAGGGTGGATGAAGGTAGGAGGGGTAACAACCGATATCGATCCAGGAGGAGGCACTCGGATGATGATGGTGAAATTTGGGATGGGTTTTGGACAGAGCAGGGAGATGGGGGGTATAGCCCCTAAGCGACTGGACCGTTGTTGGTGAAGACGTTTCTTTTATTTATGGATTTTGTCTCTTTATTCTGGAACATCAGAGGGGCTTCTAATAATCCTACGAGAAGAGTTCTTAGTAGAATGTGTGGCAAACACAGACCAAAGGTGGTTTGCTTATTCGAACCGTTTTTACATGCTGAGATGGCTGAGGAACTCATGGACATCATAAGGCTTGACTGGGCGGTGGATAATCAGGAGGAGGAAGGGAAGATATGGTTCTATGCAGACAAAGAAACAAATCCCACTGTTTTTAAAAAACATAAACAACATATCACGGTGCGCATGGAGGGCAGAGACGACACGAGTTTCTTCATTACAGCCATTTATGCAAGTTGTGACAGCTTGGAGAGGAGGATCTTATGGCAGGAGTTAATGACAATAGCTGAGCATACAACTGATATACCATGGATGATTGCGGGGGACTTTAACGTGATTCGGCATGCCAGTGAGAGAAGAAGCGGCAACGCACCGGGCTTTCAAGATTTGTTGGATTTCAACACTGTGATAGAAGATGTGGCGCTGATTGAAATTCCGTTTGCAGGGAGCCAGTTCACATGGGTGAACAAGCAGATTCTTACTCCTACTATGTGGCAGAGATTAGACAGAGTGTTGGTTAATGAGGCTTGGATGGAGGCTAGACCCGCAACGAATTCGGTTCACCTAACAAGAGATAGAGTTTCTGATCATAGTCCGATAGCGACGTACCCGGGCGAACATACTTTGGAGAGGCGGATGACACATTTCGCCTTCATGAAAGCATGGCTTGAACATGATGAATGCTTGCAGGTGATTGAACATGTATGGAGCGAACAAGTATCTGGGCATCCGTCTTTTATCTTCTGTCACAAACTTAAAAAAGTTAGATCAGCTTTGTGGAGGTGGAGTAAAGAATCTTTTGGGGCAATCAAACAACGTATCACCGATATGGAAGACGTGGTTTATACTACACAGATAGCTTTCGATGAAAATCCTACCACGGAGAATGAAGAAAATCTCAGGATGGATGAAAAAGAACTGACCGATCTGCTTGATATAGAAGAGGCGGTATGGAAAGAGAAAGTGAGGATTAACTGGCTTCATGACGGGGAGCATAATACAAAATTCTATCATGCCACGATCAAAGCAAGAAGAAAGCGTAGGAGCATCAACAATGTGGTGTTGCAGGATGGCTCAGATTTATCTGATCCGAAGAGAATTGCGGAGGAGGCAGCGGAAATATATAAACATCTCTTCAATGACGTGGTGGAGACAAACACACCAGATCTAGATTTCTTTCTACAAAACATTCCTGAGCTTGTTTCTATGGATGATAATTGTTCCCTTACCGCTGTCCCTACGGAGGCTGAAGTGATAAATGCTCTTCAGAATATGGTTTCCTATACAGCCCCTGGTCCGGATGGATTCACAGGGGTGTTTTACCGGGCCGCATGGCACATCATTGGTGCGGATTTTATGAAGATGACAGAAGAGTTCTTCAAAGGACAGCCTTGTTTTAGAAGTCTTTTCTGTTGCCGTATTCTGCTTATTCCGAAGGTGGATTTCCCAAAGAGACTGTCGGAGGACTTTAGGCCCATTGCTATCGAGAACGTCGCTCTACGTATTTTGGCCCGTATTCTTAATGATAGGATGGCCCCTATGATGCCGAGATTGATATCCGAGGTGCAAGGTGCTTTTGTAAAAGGTGCTGATATTACTCATCACGTGAGGCTTGCGAAGGAGCTTATGCATGACATCAATAAGGGAAGTGATACGCCTAATGTGATACTGAAATATGATATGTCGAAAGCATATGATAGAACTGATTGGAGCGTCCTTCGGAGAGTGTTGAACCGTTTTGGCTTTTCCACGGAGACCGTGAAGTTGTGCCTCAGTTTCTTTTCTAACACATGGGCTACCGTCACTATCGGAGATGAGACCGCAAGATTTTTCCAGATGACGAGAGGTCTTAAACAAGGGTGTGCCTTGTCCCCTTTCCTATTCATTCTGTTCGAGGAGATTCTTTGTAGAAAATTCCTAGAGCTACAGGAGGATGGATCCATAAAAAGATTCGAGATGCGAGAGCAGGCAAACCCGCCTACTATTCTTCTATATGCGGACAACATTGCTATTTTCTTTAATGCGGACCAGAGATCGATGGAGAAGGTGAGGAAGGTTTTTGAAACATATGAGAAAGCCACCGGACAAAGAATAAATAGAGACAAATTTGTTTGTGTAGTAGGCGGGAGAAATATGGAGATGATGAACAACGTGGCTGTTCATATGGATATGGGGGCAGCAAAAGATCAAATTATTTATCTGGGCATTCCTATCACCAAAGGAAGGATGAAACTTAATGATTTTGAGTTCCTCATGAAGAAAACTGTTGATAGATTCTCATCCTGGAGATCTAAACTTCTGTCTTTTGCGGGAAGAAAGCTGCTCATCGCTCATGTTCTTGCATCCATCCCTATGTACACGGCGGCGGCGGTTGGAGTCCCGGGAGGGATCACAGATCGGATTGAAAAGAAGATGTCACAATTTTTATGGGCAGGCAGAGATGATATCCATAGAAAAGCATGGATCAGCTGGCGCAGAGTCGCGAGACCTATTTCACAAGGTGGCCTTGGTTTTCCATCTCTTCGTCTAATAAATGAGGCTTTCGTCGGGAAGGCTTGTTGGGAGGTTTTGACAACAAACTCCCTATGGGCCAGGTTCTGCAGGAGGAAATATGCAAACAATATTCCTGGTCGTGATAATATTTATCCTGGATTTCTGAAACTGGGGTCTTCTCCTTCTCCGTTTTGGAAGCGTATTTGGGATATGATGCCACAGATCTTCCCGCGATGTAGATGGGTGATAGGGAGGGGTGATATCTCTTTTTGGGATGCAAGGTGGTGTAACCAACGGATGGCAGACTATGCTAATTTTGCAAGCGATAGAAGACAACCTTTTTTTGTTAAAGATTTTTGGGTGGATGGCCAAGGATGGGACTGGAATCTCCTGAGGATGATGGTTGACGAGAATGGTCTGGCTTTAATCCGTGATTCTAACTCTAGAATTGCGGATGTGGATGATAAGATGGTTTGGAGCCCGGTTGTGAGAGGAGATTTTTCCATGAGATCTTTCAAGAAGATACTGTTGGAGGATAGTAGTGAAGGCCCGGACGGGATGGAGATGGTATGGAAGGGATGCTTCCCCAAAGCGGCGACCTTCATTTGGAAGGCTATTAGAGGGGCCACCTCTACAGATGATAATATAAAAGATAAATGCTGTATTCCTATCGCATCTCGGTGCAATTGTTGCGAGGAGCCACAAGAGGAGAGTATTGGACATCTTCTCTTCCATGGACAGATGGCCGAATTCTTCTGGGATAAATTTACTAGGGTGACAGATATGCCTCCTCCTACTGACATGAACTCGTTACTAGATATATGTGTGTTGGGAAAGAGGAAGAGATTATCTGATTGGCTTGCCGGGAACATGGCGACTGTGATTCCTTATAGCATATGGCGTTTGAGGTGCCAAGCCAGATTCGAGGGGAGACATAGACTTCTTGCTACGGAGTAGAAATGGGCTATTGAGATACTAAATATTCAGATGAGAAAAAGATCTTTTGTGCTTGAATCTGATTGTGACATCTATACCCGGATGAGAGAGGCAGATATGGAGGAGCCGAGATTGTTGATGAGACAGATATCTTTAGTTAGATGGCAGCCCCCTAATTTGCATAATCTAAAACTCAACCTTACGATTGGAAGAGATAGAGATGGCCATGACATTTATCGATGGTGGGCGGCGGGCATCATTAGAAACCACAGGGCTAACATATGTCTTGTTTTCAGAACATGGCTCAGGAGTTCGGGCTACGTCCTTGCATACATGCAAGCCTGTGCGGTGGGGCTCAAGATAGCGAGAGACCATGCGATGGTCGTCTCGTGTTTGGAGATTGATGAGAGCTACGTGCATGATATCCTCTGGTGCCAAGGTAGAGAACCTTGGAACACGACTGCTTTTGCGAGGGAGCTGAGAGAGGAGATTGATTCTGCCATGGTGCTCGGATCTGTGGTTCACAAGGTTATCAACTCGATACCTCGTGAATTAGGGAGATGGGGCTGCAACTTGGGTGACATCTTCATAGCATCGGATTTTCTGAATATACCTCAGAGAATTAGAGGTATGGCGGCTATGGAGAAACGTAGAGTTCCTTACATAGTTGTTCGAAGGGGTGTTGTTTAATTTTGTTCTGTATTTCTTCCTGGTGGCTTTGTCTTTTACCTGCGCAGTTATAAGCAGGAGATGTAATTGTTTGGTTGATTGTGCTCACATGAGGGGTGTGGGATGAATAAAAACGACCCCTGGCTTAATAAAAAAAAACCTATTGCTATAAAGCAAAGAAGCGTCAAATACATCCAATAACACCCTACCAAACAAATGTCAAACTGGAAAACATAATATTTCAACTCCTTTCGTTCCCAAACAACATCCTAGTGTAGCCTTAATTTAACAATATTAGGGATTGACCATGACAACTCTCGTTTCGCTATACTGAATACTGTTGCACTATAACGCTAACTTTTTGTGAATCCTCTAAGACATGTTTCATGGGGCGGATGCGGTCTGATCAAGTCCCATGAAACTACATGTAGGCTATATACAACACTCTATGAATGTGTCAAATTTGTATAAAGGTCTAATTGATGACCAATTTAGTTTTGATGTCAAATTATTTGTGATATTGATTGAAGGTTTATATTTTACATCACAAAATATTATGATACTTTTCAGTTCAAGGGAATTTAAGGTTCATCACCATCATTGGTTACTAGCTTATCCATCCAAGTTTGTTCTCAACATATGACTTTAGCTTAGAACCAGGTCACTCTAACAAAGCAAAGGTTCTTTTTATGTCAATACATAATATAATGTTAATATATTGATTAAATAGAGCAAAATATTAGTAAAACTATGTAATTGAATAGTATATATCATCACACATATATTACACATCAATAAAGTTTGACCCATTTAGTCATCTGGTCACCTATACCATGACCATGTCATATCTGTTTATAGGAATCAAACAAGCTTGGCCACACTAGTCATCCAAACTAAACTGGAGTGATTGATATTGCAAAATTTTTATGCACAATTGTATTTAATTTTGTGCCCAACATAAACCATTCTAGTTATCTATCCAAACTAGCTTGTACATACAATTTCTATGTAGACGTTTAAATTTAACTACCCCCTAACACATGTGGCTTTGTTGTATAAATGCTTACTAAACTTCATGACTCTATTTGGATAGGGTTGCAACAAGTTTAAGATAAGATTTTGCTCTATCTTTTGTTCATAAATACAATAATGGTCACATGTAGCATTTGAAAAAAAACAAGATTGAAATCACAATGAAAGTGGAGCATGTTAGTCCCCTTTCATCCCATATTAGTCCCACATTCTAGACTAATTCCAAGAGCAAAATATTGTCCAGAATAGGATTTTGGCCCTTGTTTGGAAATCAGTTGGGATTTTGAAACCTTGAATATGCTAGTCAGGGTTAGTCCGAGTCTGGTCTAGTTTATTCTGATTCTATTTGATAACCCACTCCGATTCTGAGGTGGTTCTAATCTATATCTACTATTCTCTACATTGGTATATAACACAAGTTAGCATATAAGACAAGGTTTAGTATGGACTTGGATCTTGAAATCTAGCTGGGATGTAGAATGAGTTGGCCTAGGTTTTTGGGTAACAAAACCCAAAAATCTAAGAAACACATGCTTCTAATCTGATTTGGATGAGGCCCATGTGGCGCAAAATCCAACTAGGATGTAGACTGAGTTGGTCTAGGTTTTGGATGTTAATCCAATTGGGATGTAGATTAAGTTTGTTTAGGTTTTAGGATAATAGACTTGAGACTCCTAACCTTTCTTAAATGGTTGAACGTACTTAATCATCATCATAATTAAGATATTAAAACCTTAATTAAACCCTTTTAGGTGTTTTATATCTTATGACAAGGTTAAGTTTCAAATTTGGTCTAGTTTGGACACTGTTTGTGCAAGTTATGTAGTTTTATGCACATTTTGGAATTTTTTGCAATTTACCCAAATCTGAGGTTTTAATTGCAATTTATCACATGTTAGATGTTTTCTTATCATTCTTGATCTTGTTGATCCATGTGGTTCTTTATTGAACCTTGATTTGGTGGTGATTCTCTTCTATGGTGAATTAGGGCTTCACCCCTTCATAGATGAGCTACCTTTAGGAGCCATCAAACGATGATACCCCTGTTTGGTTAACATACGATGGTCATCAACTTGTGGTGACAACCGGTGATCTTCCTATAAGGCCTTAGGTTGATGTTTTTCTGGTTTTGGTTCACTTAAAAGAGGTGTCAAATGATGGTTCACCACCTTGTAACCTAGGGCATTAACAAACGATGGTCACAATGCCTCGACACTCGATGGTTGGCCTAGGAAGACAACAACCGATGGCCTATCAGATTCCCACAACTGATGGATCTTATTCTTTGCATGAGAAACATGTTTTAGGCCATGGACACATGCCAAACTTAATAAGACACCTCAAGCTTCTCTTCCTTCTTTTCCTTAGCTTTATATACCCTCCCTCTTACACCTGAACGAACCCTTTTGGACCCTTATCTCTCCCTTGCTGTTAGATCTTCATTTTCCCCTGATAGGGAAGAAAAGAAGGTTCCCAAGGTATAAGAAGATGGTCGAACTTCTTGCATGTATGGATAGAGCATGTATCTACCCTTTTTAGGGTTTGTAAAGCTTCCTTTGCTGTTTCCAACCTAAAGCAAGTAAGTTCCTTCCTTCTCTCCTTTGTTTCTCTTTCTGTTCTATTCCTCCTACCTTGTTCCTAGATGTAATTATGGTTTTCTATGGTAAATCTTTCTCTAGATCTCAAAGAACTCATATTTCTTGCTCCTTATGCCTAGGGTTTGCTTCCCTTGTGGAGAAAGAGCTTACTTGACCGAGTTTAGAGCTTAAATTAGAGTTTCCTATCTTCCTTGCTCAATTTTTCTTGCTATTTGGAGCTTTGTCTTCTTCCTAGAGGTGAGTTATATAATTTTCCTCACGTTTATTTCTTACTAACACCTTACATGCTCATGTTCTTGCTTAAAAACGAAGCTCTAAGCATAAAGAAGCTACCTTGCCTAGGGTTTAAGCTTATATGATGATCTTTAAGTAGTTTTCCTCTAGGAATGAACCTTAAACCTTGTGCACGTACCCTTCTTGGTATAAGAAACTCTGGACTTTGCTTTCACATGCACAAATGATGGTTTTTGCTTAACAAGTGATGGTCAAATTAGGGTTTGTGAGCTAATTACATTCCTTCCTTTGCAATCCAATGGTTTGGTTCCTTTGCTATTTTGCTTGGATTTAATGTGCCAAATGATGGTGGGTACCTTGGTGGTGTTTGAGCCCTCTTTGGTGCCTAGAACCTATGGCTATGTTTTCTCCAAGTGGGTGGCTTTAATGCTCTCCTCAAGTGGTTCTAGACGATGGGTTTACTTAGGCTTTCTATGGCTGATTTGTACCTTTTGTAACTCTTGATGGTGTGCCTTAGTGTAACAACCGATGGCCCTACTTTTTAGTGCTGTTTTGCTGGTGTTCTTCATGTCAACCAATGTCCCTAATTTAGGTTCTATTTTGGATCCTTTGGTGCTTAAGAATCGATGATCTAAGTACCCTTGAGTGAACTAAATCGATGGTCTTCCCTTCCATTCATCAAATGATGGTTTTGTCTTGTTTTTGCCTAGTTTTCTCACCTTTTGTTGACAACTGAAGGGGTTTGGAGTCCCACAACCGATGGCCAACCTAGGTCATCAACCAATGGTTGTTTTGGGTCTCAATTTTGATGGTTTCTTGGGCCCATGTTCCTATGATATGAACTGATGGTGGCAACTGGCACTGAGTGCCACAACCGATGGGAATTCTGACTCTATCAACCGATGGTGGGCTATACCCCCACATACCATGGTGCTTCTATGTGTGTAAAATGATGGTTTGCTAGATTCAGTGGTGACTCACATAGGTCACAATCCGATGGCTTTATCAGTGGTTTGTTCAAGGTGGTTGCTTGTGTTACAACCAATGGTTTTATCCTCCTCTCATCCAATGATTTTGGATTGATGCTTGTGGTATGTTGGTTTGGTTTAAATGGTGTTGAATCCAATGGAGGTTTTCCCTTAATCATGTAGTATTACCTTTGGCCTCATATGAATGAGAACTTATGATCACCATAATGAGATGATGTGTAATGCTAATCTAGCTTATCTTGATACACCAAACCCTAATACAACTAAGTGGTGATAGCTTATGCTTAGCTTTCTTGTGTGATTGATGTGGTGATGGAATATTCCTTTCAATATGGCGGTAACCCTAATGTGCTGTTATGTGAAAATCCTAATGCAAGGTTATGTTAAACATGTGTATCACAAGTAGGGTAATGGTGGTTGAGCCTTTGCTAAGGATGGAAAAATAATGACGTTCTTGCAGGTGATTATGATGTGATGGTCTTAATGACCCTTGGGCATGGTTGAGCCCTTTTAGAGGTATAACCCTCCTGTGTATGTGATAAGGGACTGGTATCCCATGCTGATGTGACAATGAGTGTGGATTAAATGATGGTAGTGAAATTATACCATGTGGGGATGTGACAAGATTTGTATTCCATACATTTTATATCTTTTGAAGTTTCTCTACTTTAATGATTGTTAGAAATGAATCAGGGTTTGTATGTCTACTTGTTTGGTGCAGCCTTAACTCTCCCAATCAACACAACTAATCAAGTGGAACCTTAAATCATGTAGTTGCCCTGTGCCATATATTCATCCTAGTGTCAAAACTTGCTGGGTGGTGAAACAAGTATTCCTAAAGGAAACTTGGAGCATACTATTGAGTATGCAAGGTGCAAGTGACTGTGTGTCCTTGTCATCTTGACACCATGTGTTTTGAGAGCGGCTGTAGTCATATCTTGATGATTATATATGTGATGAGATTTTGAGGACAACTACGGTTGTACCTTGGTGAGTTGAGGGTTTACCATGAGAACTAGTGTCGTGACCTGTACCAAGGTGGGATAGGTGTTTTCATCTTGACTATATGTCACAGTGGCAATTTGACTTATATGTCACTGCGGTGCACACTCATACTGATTGGGTGGTGTGGGGGAAGATCTTGGAGTTCGTCTCTTCCTAGATCTTGTATGGCACTGATTTTGACTTAGCAGTGGTCAGTTGGATTTGGGTGGCATAACTCAAATCCTCAGGACATTAATAAAAGATGTAATACATATATGTAGCATATCTGTTTAGGGTTATACACAACACTTCACATTGGATGGTAACCCTTGGTTGCACTTTTCACATATATATAAAGTATAGTGCAATAAGAGAAGTAGCCATGTTCTATTGTTAGATATACTGCTACAATTGGTTATTATGTCCACAACAATGGCAACAAACCCATGGCAACATGAAGGAGTTATGGCGATAGACCTTATTGAAGGCTGTCAAATGTCTAGTGCATCCTAGAGTTGTACCTATACTCTCAGGTCTAGGCGAGAAAGTTTGTGTATGATTTTTCAAATGAATCGAGCTTTGGTTAGCATTTGATACTTGTTTATGTGACATGTATGAATTATATTCTCCTGTGTATATATATGTGTGGCTGAGGCCGTGGAACAAATTGTATCAACTTGTTGGCATAGTATGGATACAAGCAAGATGTTGAAATGTTTCTAAGCATGTGGTGATGTTGAAATCGCTTTTAATTTACCCTCTTTTTTGATATGTGATTAATTAGTGATCGACCATGCTTTGTATTTTGAGTAAACTTGTTTAGTGAGATGGGTTCTCACAATAGAACCCAAAAATATAAGTGATACTTGCTTCTTATATGGACTGGATTAGGCCTATGTGGCACAAAACCCAGGTCCAACTCCATTCCAAATTCCATACTAAACAAGACCTTAGGTTTAAAACTCGATTAATGTTTCACCTTATGATATTGACATGACATGAAAAATGAAATTAATCATATTGAAATTAGACATAATCAAAATACTGTTCATCTAAATCCAAACAAAAGAACTATTCCACTATTAAGACCATTCTACTTTGAATGTCAATGTCATGATTTCTTCTAAAAAAGCATCATAATATAAAACCTATTTCATGATATACCATATATATATCCATTCATGAACATGATCAAAAATTAATATGATATGAATATTCCTTGCATGTTGAACTATGTAGGCTATATGTGCAACACTTTATGAGAGTTCCATTCCTGATGGGTTGTTTCACATGAACTAGTTTTTGGCCATCTGATTTATGTTTTATAATTGAGCAGTTGGATGGATGCAAATTTGGGACATTTTTTACTAAATCTTCCCATCCTACTCGACAGATAGATGGAATTGTTCCATTACTCTCTTCCTAAATATATAGTTTTTATCTCAACAACTTTCTCTTTTCCAAGAGAAGATCTCTAACTATAAACAACTCCATGAGGACTGGAATATCTGGTTTTTAGCTCAACCACTTTCCCTCTTCTGGTTAGGAGACCGCCAACTAGATAATTATGCTTTCCTACTATCTAGGTTGAAGATATTCACATCACCAACAAGTGGAGTTCTAGAGGAAAATGATCTTCAAAGAATAAATACCTATTGTCATCCTCTCTGACTAAAGGTAAAAAATGTGTGTAGCTCTTTCTCACAATTAGATCCTTACAAAATGTCATACTCCACTCCTATAATGAAGAAAATATATTCCTCATAAAAATGTTTGGCAACAGAAGGATGCTGAGAGGTGTCATGGCATGACCTAGTGTGTGCCCTACCTTCTTGAATCTTTCGAGGATCATTTAAATGATAAGATGTTGACCGGTAGAGTAAAAAATGTGAGGCGCATGACTAGCATGTGTCCTACCTTTTGAGCCTTCCATGTGCATTCAAATGGTGTTTCTTTGATCAATTAGAGTGTGAAATGAGGGGACACAAACTTAGTAGGTGAATTGCTTCCCCAATTCCTTGATTGAATCAAACAAGTAGAGCCACCATCTTAGTCATGGTGGGGTCATATCCCCAAAGAAGGACATGCACTTGGTAGATGCCCCACTCAACCTTAATTCTCATAGTAGTCTTGTCAAGATGCATTGATATGTGAGTCAAGATATGTTCAAGGATCATTTGGAGGTGCATATTTGGGAAGGCACAATTCATGCTGAGCTACATAGCTCTTTCAAGGTGACAAGTACCAGGTGGTGAAACTATCATGGGGTCGATGCCTTGGTGAGAACATCCTAGCAAGTAGTTTATAGCAACAATCCATCAATTGGGTGTCTATTCTGGTCAGAAACCTTCCCATGGTGGAAATTTGATGTTTGAATTGCACAAATATGATCTCTGATTTTGAGAGATTCTGGATCATTTTTAACTAATTTCAGTGACTGCCAATCACTTTGATCATTGAATAGTATTCAATTGATAATGGATCAATTCAAAATTTTGATTCGTTACATAAAATCATATTTTTGTGTCCCAAGGTCCCTTAGGATGTTACTCACAGACCTAAGATGTTTGTACTACTATATCTCACTCCATAATGACCTTGAGCATCTTTCTGCCCGATTTTGGGGACTATAGTTGCACCATAGTTTGTTGCCAAATCTATTTTTTATTTTGAAGTTTGTTCGCATATCTTGATTTGATTCGTTAATCATCTTGATTAACATCATCACAATTTCATTCTTTTGGAAACTAGATTTGACTAAAGCAATAATTGACCGTCGACAATTTGAGCCTCTTAAGATGAGACCCAAAGAATGGTTGGTGAACCCACCCATGATGAGGGTTGAAGTCTTGAGAGTGGCAATCAATCATTGTTGGTCATGTGTGTCAACTGGATGACACATGTCATAGCCCAAACTATGGGCACAATCATATTCACAATGGAGTATAACATAACTAGGAGCCATATTCTGCTCACATTTTTTAGTTAAGACAAGAGGTCATATTATTCAGCCTACCCTCCTTGTTTAGGAAAAATCAATCAACAAAACCCACATCTACAACAACCATCTTTGTTCATAAAATGCGGGAGGCACTCAATCTAGCAACAATCTACAACCTACAATTTTTTTTTCTCTATGGAGATCAACGAACATGACTCAAGAATAAAAAGTATACTAAGTATCTATCTAATTGGTATATATGTAAGGTGTGCCCTTTCTATCCAAAAAGAGTAAACCTCTAATTCTTATGGGAAAAAAATAGAGGGTTAGTGGTGTCAAATTGAGAATTTCTCTAGTCCCCCAACGACCAAACTCCATTACAACCATATTATCCACCCTTAAGATTACATGACTAATTGACCTCCTCCTCCTCTATCAAGGACTCAATCTCCTGATTAAGTATGTCATCCTCCAAGGTTTGACAGTCTTGCCCCAAGCTAAGGAGTGAATAAGGGGGATATCAATCTCAATTATAGCCACATTTAGGCTATAATTGTGAATACTCTTTAGAGCACCAATCATTTATTATGTACAAAATTACTTAAAGGACACGAAATTCATCCAATGCTAAAAGGCCAATACAATGAATCCCATTCTGCCACAGACTACCCCAGCCATCCATCTCCATAATTGACTAGAATGTCATACTCCTAGTTTAGCTTCAAGTTAGCTTCATTAGGACATTTCCATCTAACTAGGACGTATGTCTCAACCATGGGGTAGGGATCAAGCATCCAACATCTATTAGTATTCTCAAAATTTCTAGTTGGGTAGAAAGTTGAATGATCTATTCATAAGGGCAAGCTTCAAAAAGTTCATGGTCTCTAACCGATTTGTGCCCTATACGTCTCAACACCATTAAATGTTTCCTTACATCTATTACACCATATAGACTGGGAAATCATTAGGGGTAAGCAAGAAAACTACCACTGATCAAAATGTTTAAATGGGCTTTAGCACATCAGTTGTGGATCAAATCTTGAATTGGTATCTCCTACCAAACCTTAGTAGGTTGCATCAAGTAGGAAATTTTCTACCAAATAAAATTCACAGTGGTACCTGAGAAAAAAATTATGTGGATTGAAATCCGATGGCCTGATAGAATACACAATAGGAAGCAAGATGGACCCAACATTGCCTTACATAGTCATCCATAGGTAAGGTTTTATGCAAGCTCTTTCGTACAAAAAATTGGATCTAGATAGCACGTCATTCTTCTAAGTCCATTTCATAATAGGAAGATGACTTGGCCTTGACAAATAATGCATCTGGATGAAGCAAGAAAGAACCCTCCTAGATGAGATATGGTTCAATTACGTTTGTTTCTTCCTCTGATATTGAGAACTGAGAATCAATAATGAGATGAATGCCTTCTAAGGTAATAAAATTCATCAAGGCATCAAAATCCCAACCTTGGTTTACCACCCATAGTTTGCAACCTAAAAATCTAGTAGTTTATCCTCCTGGAGTCTCACATACAGAAGGATATATTTACCCCACCAATTACCTACCCAGAAGGAAATGTTATGTCTCCATACCATCCAACACCACTAATGTAGGACCTACAGAAAGAAGAGACAAAACTTTTTCCAACAAGGTGATGCAAAGCTACTCTCTTGAGGTAGCAAGGAAAGATCCCATGCCGGTGCTTGTAGGGGTTGTTGGACTTATTATGGAAGAACCAAGACCACAATGATTCCGCATTATGATCTCCCAACAATATTTAAACTAGAAATCCTTTGCTGTGAAGAGAGGGAGGAGATACCAAGGCCACCATCGTCAACATCCATCACAATATAATCCCAACCAACCCATGCCTTCTGTGCACTGCTATCTCTGGTGGACCACAAGAATGAAGACAACATTGAATTTATCCTCTTGAAGATGTTGGCTAGAACATTTATGATGGTTATCATGTAGATCATGATAGAGTACAACAAATATCTAATTAATATCCTCCTATCCATGAAGGACAATGATTTTCTCTTCAAAGATGCAACTTGAGATTTAACCCTATGAAGAGGGTGTCCAAATTGTGTTGCTTTCAAACGACCCTTAGAAATAGGATAACCTTAGTATAACACATAATTCATCATAATGGGGATCCCAAGACTGTACTATATGCACCTGAGAAGCCCTGTCATCTCACCACAAGTAAATTTAGATTTAGTTGACTTAGCGAGCAATTTCTATCTCATATGAGTTGAGTATGGAGGCGATACATCTTATAGGTGAAGGGGAGCTACAAGAAAAAACTTTGATGTTATCAACATACAACAAGTTGGGTGGATCTAATCCTTTGTCCTTATTGTAGAATATACAAATGTTCCCCTTTGTCATACTTTTTAAGATTCTACATAACATCTCTTCAAAGAGTATAAAAAGATAAGGGATAAATGATCCCCCTATTACAAACCTCTTAACATCTAAAAGAAGCCCACATCATAGTTTGTGAGGGATAGGGACATCCATGACTCTTCAAAGAAACTCAAAACTAGATTCATGATTTTTGAAATCAATCCAAAGCTCATCAACATATATATATGGACAAACCAGTCAATTTAGTCATAAGCCTTGTCCATGCCATATGTACTGACTAAATCTATGTGTCCCTTGGCCTAGTGGATGTCGTACATAAGCTCCTTAGTCACCGGATATTATGTATGATATCTTGACCTTATACAAACGTCCCATGTTCCTCAAATATGATTCTAGGAGGAACCATGAAACACTATTGTTGATCACACATGTGAAGATCCAAAGTGAGACATTATCAATGGAGAGAAGCCAAAAATCCAAATCAAGCATGCTAGCACATTCTACTTTGGGGACCAGGACCAAGTGATTGCATACCAAATCTTGTGACATGTGCAATCTTTAATTAAAACAAGGATAGGGACATGAAGTCATGCCCTATGATGTTCCAGTATGCTCTTTAGATTTGTGGAGAGAAATCATAGGGGTCTAACATTGAGGTATAATCCCTTTCCTTGATTTTATCAAACACCTCTTACTCCGTGGGAAGATACATCAAAGTAAAGTTACCATCCATCAAGAAAATCATCAGAATGAGGGAAATGAAAGGACCCAACTCATTAGGGTGAGTGTGAGAGGGAGGGCCATATACTTCAAGAAAGTATCCCAACGTATTGTCTTCCATAGAATCAACATCATGTAGGAGGGTACCATCCACAGAGTGTACCGTCCACCCTTTTCTAGGAATGCGACTATTTTGTGCCATGTTTGACCCTTCACTATGGAGAGAAAGAACCTTGTGTTACACTCACCTTCAACCAACCAATCAATCTTTGATTTTTCCTTCCATATCAACTCTTCTTGTTGTAGGAAAAACTCTAATTCCTGCTCAATATCAACAATAAGTTTCTGATTGATGGTTCTGGGTTAGGAATCAAAGTCTTGTTGAAGCATCAAAATCATATCCTCTAGATTCAACTTCTCTTGTTATACTTTCCCAAAAGTCTATGAGTTCCATTTCTTTAGACAAACTCACATATGTTTAAGCTTCTCAAAGAAATAGAAGGAGGGGTTCCCCAATCCCTCCATCCTACATCCATCAACAACAACTTCCAAGAAGGAAGGGTACATGATCCAGACCACAAGGAAAGAGAAGGGGAATTGGCACCACCGTTGTTGTTCACTACTCGAGATGAGGAGGGGACATTGATCTAATACTATGTATCAAGTCAGATATTTAATCATGGGAGATGAGTCCTCTACTATTAACGTATGATTGACGAATCCCCTATCAAGTCTATACCACGTGGTGGGAGTGTGGTACTATTTATTCACCCAAGTGTACATGCTCCTTCAAAACTTACATGGGTAAGAAGTCATTGTCTTGAACCCAAATGTTGAAGTCATCCATCCCAGTTTGATCAGAAGGATTGGGACCTTGAAGTTCTATAACATTCCTTACAATTGAAATCCCCTACAAGCTCCCATTTATATTCTCCCACGAGTGAAGCAACTCCAGCGAGGGATTACCATAGATCCTTCATCAAACATGTCAAACACTTAGCATAGATAACTATGATATAGAACCACTCAACTCTTTCATCTAAAATCTTAAATGTTAGGTGTTGTTGATGACACCACCACATTTGGTGTAAGAGAGTAGTCAACATATACCCAAACTTTAACCCACTTCATCCACATTGTGCGCAAACCAATCAAGTCATGTGATATCAAGGACATCACTCACCTTAGTGTAGAGAATCATGGGTTCAAACAATGCCACAAAACTATGTTTGTGCATCCTGCAAAAATATCCCAAAACCTTTTGTGCGGGAGAATTAGCTACTCCTCAAATGTTCCAAAAGAGGTGTTTAAACATGGGGGTTAAACACACTCATTCAGAAACTCTCATCCTGGGTAAATAAGACCCTCCTCTTCCATATTGCATCCATATGCAATAAGTGTCTAAGAAATGTTCTCTCCTCTCAAAGTCTTCATCATCCCTCCACTCCATATAATCTTTGTCATCCTCATAATAAGACCCACTATTCTCTCTTATATGCCTTGATATGCTACGTCCATACTTCCTTCTATTGTTCCACCAAACTTGTGGCCAAGATGGGAAGGAGGAACTTTTGGGGAGCCCACCTCACTATGGGTCATCCGACCTTCATGGCG
This sequence comes from Alisma plantago-aquatica, assembly GCA_963693085.1. Lineage (NCBI taxonomy): Eukaryota > Viridiplantae > Streptophyta > Magnoliopsida > Alismatales > Alismataceae > Alisma > Alisma plantago-aquatica. Next base: position 299,649,274 of record OY856411.1, on the reverse strand, counting down.
GAAACTATTGCCAACATTCATTGATGATACACAATATAATCTACAAGGTTCCAAAGGGGGATGATCTATATTTAACTGTTGCTATTTTGTACACGTTGAGACCTCTAAGCTAGCCCCTCTATGTAAGGGGGAGAAGGCTGACACCTAGGAGGGAGTGAGGCGCATGGGTGATCATAGATTGAAGGGAGGTCATTTACATCATCTAAGGCATTTTCTAGATGTAAAAGGTGAAGCATGGTCAGTAGTAACTCAAGATCCTTCCCAAGTTCAATGAGGTAAGGAGTGAAATATGACTCATGTAGCATTGATACCTCTTAGAGCTTCACTAGATATATACAATAATGATATATGATAAAAAGGACCTGACAAGCATAAAGACCATAACACCTTCATCATTAGTTCCTCTGCGCCAAATCAAAACACCCAGCAACTTCTTGAAGTGATATATTAGTACCTTCAGAGAGTCACAATCCTGGAAAGATACTGGGAGGTCCTCAATCCAGAACCATGCTCTATCCACATCATATCCTTAACTAAGGTAGTCCATCCATTTTACAAAGAGATTGGAGTTACAAAAGATAGGTGGAATATCATTGAGCACTCAGTGAGACTTAGAAATCCGAGGGAAAAAGATGACTGCTTCACAAGAGGCTAATAAGTAAAAATCTAGTGCAATCTACCATAGCAACTACATATGAGATTTAAGATTGCATTCCATGAGTCTAGTTTATTTCACTCCACTTCCACAACCATCTTCATATTTTCAAAATTCTTCATTTGTTCTTCATCTTCTGGGTTTAGGACCACCTGGATACTCTTTGGATACTTGCTAGGGGTTTCCGTGTGCTAAGATTGAGAGGTCCATGGTTTCAGATGGTGGTCTAAAAGAGAAGGGATCTGAAACTTAGAAGCCAAATGGGGGGATGTGAGTGATGATAAACTAGATTGGGGGGGAAGGGTTCCCAGCTACAGGGGACGAAGACCCCTCCGTGGGGTGAGTTCCTAGCTGATCACCAACAATCACCTACCATAAATCACCACATGCTAAATTTTTTCTTACTTTAGTAAGACTCTGGAATACATTCTTATTAGATTAAAGCTTGCATAATCATGCTTGTTTACTGCAAGGCTTTAGCAAATGACGGAATGGCTTGCATGATCTAGGCTCAAACTGAGTTGCTTATGAGATAACACTTTAAATTGGGTTTCTCACTTCAATGAGGTATGGAGTGAGGATTGGAGAAAAGGGGACAAGTTTGGAGATTGGGACATGTCCAGGATTTTGGGGGCCGAATGATGTAAAATACCTTAGTAAGGGCTTAAAATGTTGAAAATTTGTGTTTTGGTCATGAATATCCATCCTAGCCAGCCCACATGCGGTCAAACTGCTAACCTGACCAAGGGACTAGATTAGATACAGGACCACACACGGACCATGCCTTGTGTTGAGTAGAAGAACTAGGGTTTGGGGGAGATGGCAGGGTGCCACCATCCTATTTCCTGAACACGATAGTCAAAGGGGGTGCCTAGTAAGTGCTAACCCATCCACATTTGTATTTATAAGCATGCCTTTGTGATAGCTATTGTCTCATATCCCAAGAGGCTTACCCAATTAATGTTTCTACAACAAATGTTTTTATGTCTCCACTTGGTTTCAACAACCTATGAGGCCATTTGGTGATGTTCTTGATTTTGTTGTTGGGAAGACATTCTTTTACTAACCTAGGAAAAGTGTCAGAACACATACATCTAGCTATAGATGTAGTCACTGGGAGGAGAATGTATTTTCCCTTTGTTACTATCAAAACTATTATAGTGTTTGACATATGCCAAGTGCAGTGTGAACATAGAGGGTGAAGTTTTTATTCGTTTTTAGATCTAGTTGCCAATCTACCTTGGTTGTGAAAGGTTCATTCTGCCCTTCAAAAGGGATGCAAACATGGTGCATATGTACTATAAATGTAAGGAGAAGGAGTGGAACCCGAAATGGGATCCCCTCTTTATTAAATTAAATAGGAGTTATCATCCATAAAAGTACACATGAATTTTTGGCAATGGATGAAAACTATTATGTAGTCTTTTATAAATGGATATCATAAAGACCAATATGACAACAAAATAAAATATCAGAATATTTTCAATTTACAAGACTACATAATAGTCTTCCACTCCACCAAGAAAAATCCAAACTATCATGTCATGTTCTCCACATCCTCCATGTAAGGAGTTGGAAGCATACTCCACAAAAGAAGACATAGTGCATGTTGTCAGCATAAAAATGTAGGTATGAGTATATACATAAGGATTGAACAATATTAGGAGAAAATAAAAAAATAAACATAATCACGGCTTCCAATAAAGAGGAAAGTAGAATATCCAAGTAGATAGTAAAGAGAAATAATTTAAAGAAGATAATCAATAAGATAGTTTCTTTCCTTAATCAATGACACATCAATTAGACTACAAATGTAAATAGTTTCATATTGATTCTAAAATAGACCAACATATACTAAAAAGTAGGGTAGGAACCTGTATATTCCATACCAAGGGGCGGGAGGAATAAAACCTCACTGACAAATAAATATAAAATTTTGTAGAATGAATAAGACCTCAATGAATGGTAGGGGAATAAAACCCTATGAAAAATATCATATGTGATAAAGGAATAAAACCCAATGCCTAAAACATCATGAATGACAGAGGAATAAAACCCACTTCCTAGAATAAGGAGTTACCACTTCTAATTATGATTATTCAATTACACATGCAAATAGGACAAACAAGATCAAGTATAGTCACGCTCAAATAAGGGATGAGAACATCTAAATATTATCAAGTCGTATCAGAGCACCCATTAATAAGTTGTCAACCATATCCACAAATCAGACACATCATAAGATCAATGCCTCATATAGGTTCAAGCAAAAGAAATAAGAGAGTAATTGTTCAATATAACTCATGGGGAATGCAACATACCTCAGATCGAGTCTGTATATATCCATGGTCAACCCTAATTCCACATCAGTGTCACATGCTACCTATATGGAAAATTAAAGATCACAATGTTTCAACAAAATTGACACTAGATGACATGTTGATTTGGAATATAATGAATCACCTTGAAATACTTAAAACTTATGTAGATAAGATAATAATAGAAAGAAAATATGACTGATTTCAATAAAAATGATTATTGGAGAAATAATCAATTTTAGATTAAGAATATTAACAAAGAATAACTTATAATGTCAAAATGTAACCTTAGGTAATAATGAATACACATTTGAGTATTCATAAACCCTTAAATGACATTAGGTAACTGTTGGCTAAATTGGACAGTAACACACCCTTTTTTTTGATGATGAAACACATTTTATACTTGTGGATCTAACATGCTATTTGAGTATTTTATGGTTCAAGGTAATGAAGAGATCCTACTAAGTGGAAAGTTGAAGATCAATACAAATTGGAGATAAAATGCGCTTAATTGTTCACATTTTCATGATTGTAATCAAATTCAATCACTTGTACAAAGATATAATGTACAAGTACTTAGACATCATGTAAATCAAGTGTTATATCTTCCCTATCCACTTATAACCCTCAGTTAGGACCCGCCCTAGAGTTAGAGTCACTATCTACCATTAAAACACACACTTAATAGGTGGTTCGAAAGACTAAAATAGGGACATCCTCGGTCAATAAACTAGTTGACCGAGACACCCTCGGTCAAAGTTTTTTTCGACTGAGAAGCACCTCAGTTGAACATCTGAGAATTATTTAAAACCCTACTTATTTGTTCTCTAAAAAAGGTTTCAGTCAAAGATAATGTCGACTGAGCAAACCTCACTCCAAAGCTTGTGACCATTAGACTAAGTGGTTGGGAGTTGGGAGTTAGAAATATATGTTGATACAAATTGCCTTAAACCCAGGCTTAGTTGAAGAAATGCTCGACCAAGACACAGTTCAGCCGACAAATTTTTCGATCGAGCATGGTTTTGGAATGTTCTTTTAAGCACGAACAAATTAGTCATTGCTAGCCAACTATTGTATATCTAACAGATAGTTAAGCACTAAGAACACTCTAGAGACTCCCTAGACCGTCCCTAAGTATTTGCAAACTATTCCTATAAATAGGAGAGGCCTTAGGACACCGAAAGCACATAAGCTACACTTGAGAATCCATTCTAGTGAGAAACAAAGTTGAGCTAGACTTGCCATATTGTTCTTTAAGCTCCAAATTTGGGTCGTATATCCATAGCCTCTTAGCCACCATCAAGAAACGTCCATCCTAAGTGGTTTGAGAGATCTAATGCTTGATATAGGATCAAAGCACAATATGCTATTGGTGTACTTCCTTTCTTCCAATCCCCATTGACAGGTTAAAGCTACTTGTGCTCCTTGGCTACTCCAAGTTGTGGAGGCTTCTTGAGGGAGCTTGATTGGAGCTACTTCATGGTGGAGAAGGCTACTTGAAGGTGTTCTTGAGATCACTTTCAAGAAGGAGGCTTCAGGGGAAGTTGAATCTACTTCTAGGTGAAGGCTATCTCAAGGTGGTGGAGCTACTTCAAGGAGAAGAAGGCTGCTCCAAGGGCTTGGAGTTACTTCAAAGAAGGTTGCTTCAAGGATGTTGAGGCTACTTCTAGGAGAAGGCTACTTCAAGGAAGGTGATTGTATTTTATTGTAACATCCTTGAGATGTAAATAAAATTAATCACTTTCAAAATACCAATTGTAGACAATTGGGTAGTGGACTGACACACTTTGATTTAAAGGTTGGAACCACTATAAATCAAAGTGTCTTCCTGGTTTCCTCCTCCTTCTTTGGTTGAGTGTTTAATTATTTTTAAAGTATAAAAAATCTCTATTCACCCCACCTTTAGATCTTTCAATCACCAACACTAGTTTTTATACTTTTCCATTATGAATGGGTGATTGTTGACTTTGTGTTTATTGGACACTTTTAGGTTGAGAAGGATGAATGGTGAATTTTCAAACCTAGAAATATAGTTAGTCATGAAGGCCATGTATGTACTTCTCACTTGAGACATCTAGGTGTTTATATCCTTTCAATACCCTTCTTTCTTTTGCACCCTTGATCTTGAATGAGGCATACTCATTTAATTTATTAATTTCAAGTAATCTTTTGAAGATATCATTATATGTTCATCAGTTTTGATGTTTTTGAATCATTATTCATGTTATGACTTAATTTCTACTTTCTATGCTCTATTTTGTGAATAACAGTGACGCTTACCTAGTATTATGTAATGTATGAGTGCGGTATTTGGCCTTAGTTGTATACACTCTCAGAGCCTAGTCTCTAAATCTGGGGTATTTGACTATGGTTTTACATACTCCGTGGGTCTTAGTCCCTATATAGGCAGTATGTGGTGGTGCAACTACTGTTGTACATACTGTTAGAGATTATTAGTCCAAATGTTCATGTTATTGTTGCTTGTTTTATATTTATGAATTGTTGCAATTTATTATTGGCAAGTTAAAACAATTGACTAATTGAAATCCTCTTGAAATGCCTCATAATAAAAATTTTGCATTAATATTAATTGCATCTCTTACATTCTATTTGTTCTTATTTAATTTTATACCACTTGCCTCTTAAATTCTCTTCTAATTATTTTTTCCTATTCCCCAAATAACACTCTTAGTGCACATCAACATTTGCTGACGTCACTCTATTTCTTTTTTATCTTGGGTATACTCTTATACCCATTTCAAGATTATTTCAAGGACTAGGTGTGTAGGACCTGAAGATAGATTTTCCTAGATTACAGATGACACAGTCAAGTGTTGCCCTCTACTATTCATCTGGATTGATGTTATCACGTAATTCATATATATCATGTATTTCATACAACATATATAGTTGTTACCAAATTTTATCTGTGATTGTTGATGGCTTTTTATGATACCACATTAGTCATTCTGCTACATAGCACTCTAAGTTCCTAGGATCAAATTGTTAATATGATTAAATTAATTACTTAAATTAACTAAATAAATGAAAAAGAAATAGTGGGAGTTCTAATGCTTTATTGCAAAAAAGTAAAACCATGGATCCCAAAAACTTTGCTTTACAAATTCTCAAATTTCTTAGAAGTTGCACGTACCTCCAAATCATACCTAATTACTCAATAGTATTCTTGGGACCATGTTCAATATTTTTCAATACCTAATCACAATATATTTTATATGTATATGCATTGGGTTAATTTTTATTTCATTAAATTCATTAATTCCATATAGGGTCTTTAATGTAATCCCACACTTATGTCCTAAAATATCTCATTAAATCATTCATATTTTTCTAATATCAAACGTATGCACACACACACACACACACACATATATATATATATGGTCAACAATATTTAGTTATCATTTTTACAAATTAATCTAAGTTTAAATACTTAAAAAAATAGTGGGATGATTGATATGCCCTCACATATGATTATCAACTAAGCAGACAAGACATGACATATATGTCTTTGCACCACACCGAATCTCATGCGATTGTATAGATAAAAGGTCAAATGTCATGTATACCCCCAAGAGCAAAAAAAAAACTTTCAAGCTACTAGGGAAGGCAGGATATTTCACTAATGAAAAAATATGTTCAACCCACAACACTCACAAAAATTATAACATGACACGTGACGTCATGTCGACGTGCTGGGTTGGAGCAGTTTAGAGAGAAAAAAGTGGCATGGGGGGGAACAAGGAGGTTTGGGAGAGAAAAAAAGTGGGTGATGTAGCATGCAAATGACTTGTGGTAGGTAGTGGTGATGTGGGCTGATTGGAGTGATGTTTGGAGAGATGAAGGGAGGGAAAATGAGAGAGAAATTTGTTTTATTAGAACTTTTAATCGAGAATGTATTTATTGACGAATCAAAATAATTGTATTCGTCACAAAAAATACTTTCCAAAAAGACCAATGTTGTCATACTTTTAAGAAAATAATGTGAGGTATGAGGAGGGAAGTAAAGAAAGGGGATTGAATGGAGGAGAGCTGAGAAAGTGAGGAGGAAAGTAAAGGGAGGAGAGGAAAGAAGTGAGGAGATAGGTGATAAGTAAAAAGAGAGAGGACATAAGTAAAGAGAGGAAATTTAATGGAGGAAAGTTGAGGAAAATGAGGAGAGAAGTGATGAGTGAAGTAAAGGAAGGAAAGGAAAGAAGTGAGGAGAGAGGTGAGAAATAAAAAGGGGAGATGAGGGAAGTATAAAGAGTGGATCAAATAGAGGAGAGATGAGGGTAGTGAGGAGAGAAATGAAGATGAAGTAAAAGGATGAAAGGAAATAAGTGAGGAGAGAAATGAGAAGTAAAAAGAGAAGAGGGGGAAGTAAGAAAGGGGAGTAAATGAAAAAGAGATGAAGGAAGCAGAGGGAAGTCAATGAAGGAAAGAAAAGAAGTGAGGAGAGAGGTGAGAAGTAAAATAGGAGAGGAGGGATGTAAGGAGAGTAGAGTGAATAGAGTAGGCATGAATTGGACACATTGCCACCATTAGTAGGTGCATTACTACATGTAATGGCACAATAACATCACTATTGGGCACGTGATTACAAACATTGGGTGCATTTAATATCATAGTTAGTTATGCAACTAATCTGCATGTTACCTAATAATTGGGCACATTACCATCATAATTGGTGCATTAACAACATAATTGGTGTTTTACCATAAATATTAGCACATTATATTAAGATTTATGCTTATTAACTATTATGCGCTTACCCTAAGAATTGGACACACTACCACCAAATCTGGGAAAATTATGTTGATTACCAAAGGCAAGCAAGTTCTAAATAATTATTGTCTCAACTCATGAATCATCCGAAACTATATGAGATCAATTGTAGTCGAGGTCGAACCATAGGGATCTAGGCTAGTTAGTCACAAAATTGCTAATTTTCAACAATCTAAGTCGGTTTCAATGAAAAGGTTGGTTTGGATTAGATCCATTTTTGGATTTTAAATAAGAAAATTAAAAATAGTAATCACTTGGAGAATGATTAAAGATCAAATATGAAGAATCTTGAATATGGGATTTCACTTCTACATCACAACTCAATTAAGAACCACAAATCTCACTAATGTTAGTCAATCTATAACAGGTAGGTTGATTTTATATATTTTGGAATAAAATTGAGTAATAGAATCTTTCAAGAGTAACCCATGTACCAAAATTCATCATTTTGCTGAATCTGTGTCGACACAAAATTCTCAAGCATGCTTTCCAAGGTTGACTTAGGTTGAAGCTGATTGTAGTTCCTATTGTTGTTGAATCCCGATGGTTGGTTATTGTTTATGGGCTGGTGGTTGCCCACTTGTTGTTGATGATTCTGGCCTTGGTTATGCTGATTTTGATTTGATGATTGTTGGTTTTTAAGATTTTTGTTCTTATAAGAAAATTTGGATGATCTATCCATCCAAAATTATAGGTGTTCGATTAAGGGTTATAAAGCTTCTTGTTGGGAAAACTCCCGACTGCATTAGCTTGTTCCGGTGCCTCTGAAACACTCATATGAGGGGCAAAACAAGAAGAAGAGTCATGATTAGGGGCTCCACATGATTCACACACTTGCTCAACTGCTTGTATGGAGTGCATGCTCAACTTTTCAAACCTCTATGACAAAGCATCAAGTTTGGCCGCAATAAGATCAACTGCATCAATAATGTGTTTCCCACTTAACTTCTCAGTTGTGCCATTTGATGAGTAGAGTTGGGTGGTTCTTTTTGAGCTCCACTGACAATGATTATGTGCCATGTCCTCTATGATGTCATATGCCTCTCTGTAGTATTTGTTCATAAGTTCTCCATTTGCAGCGACATCCACAGTCATACGGGTGTTATATAATAACCTGTTGCAGAAGGTCCGTAGTAGCAGCCAGTTGGACAAACCATGGTGAGGAAAAAGGCATTGCAGGTCCTTAAATAACTCCCATTTATCATATAGTGTTTCACCTTTTTATTGCTTGAAGTTGGTGAGCTGGCTCCTCAGTTGAGCAGTCTTACTAGGACAAAATACTTGGTATGAAAAGTATTCAACAATTCATCTCAACTCTTGATGGATCACTTGGGTAAAGAGGAGAGCCACACCTTGTCTCTATCTTGTAGTGTAAATGAAAATAAGAGTAGACATACTCCTTCAACTGGAACACCATTAATCTTGAAGGTCATGTACTACAAAAACTCATCTATGTGAAGATTCATATCTTCCATAGGACTTCCTCCAAATGTATTTAGCTGAATCATCTACATAATGGTGGGGCTAATAGAGAAGTTGTTGGACTCAATAGCTGGATGATCAATGTCTCCACAAATGTTTATGGAAGCCGATACAACAAATTCCTTCAACAGGGGGTTGTCTTCCATCTCCAGTTCTTGATGGGGATCAGGAGAAGATGGTGGTGAAGGTGTTATATGGGGGCGATGATGGTTGTGATACCCCCAAGCTTGAAGCACTTTTCTTTGTTCTCCTTCAGATGCAAAAAGTTTACTCAATTTTCGGGTAGAAGAAAATAGATGTCTCAAGACCTCACTTAGAATGACGCATGTAACCTACAAAAGCAATTATTAAGTGAGAATTGCAAGACTAAAAGGTATAATAGTATGAATAATGGAAAATTATGACTTAGTATGGAATACTAATTCACACTTTTACTCTAACTAAAAATTACCATAGCTCCCCGACAACGGCGTCAAAAGCTTGTTGATTGCCAAAGGCAAGTGAGTTCTAAATAATTATTGTCTCAACTCGTTAATTAGTCGCAAGTATATGAGATCAGTTGTAGTCAAGTTCGAACCACATGGAGCTAGGCTAGTTAGGTGTAAAACTACTAATTTTCAATAATCTAAGTCATTTTCAATTAAAAGGTTGGTCTTGATCAAATCAATTTCAAAATTTTAACAAGAAAACAAAAAATAGTAATCACTTGGAGAATGATTAAAGATCAGTCCACGAGGATCTTGGATACATGATTTCATTTCCACATCATAAAAAATAAAGAACCATGAATCTCACTAATATTAGTCAATCTTCAAAGGTTAGATTGATTTCATCTAATACATTTCCCAATGATAAAAGATATTCCTAACCTTGTATATCATTCCCATGCATATACATGATTTTGAACTACAACCTAGAACCCTCAACATGATACAAGTTATTCCGATGATCAAGGAAATGTTGTCAAAATGGTTATCCCTACCTCTTAATATATCTTCCCAGAAATAATAAAGGGCATACAACATGTAGATATGGCGGCCAACCATGCATACAAGAAGATAAACACCATAAATCATTTTGAAATAGAAGATTAACTAATACCTAAAAATGAAATTTGTATCACGAGTTATGACATAGGAGCTATTCTCCCATGTCCAAGAAAAGGAGTTTACTCACTCATGGTGAGACAATACATGCATAAATGATATGTCATTGAAAGAAACATGAGTAGAGAGAGGAATAACAAATAAATCCGTGTGAGTGAAGAATAGAAGATCTTTGGCCAAAAGGTGGAGATCCCTCTATGAAAATTCTCCCCACTTCAGCAACCTCCTCTCTACAGCTTTGCAAAGGAAAAGAGAAGAGAAAAAGAGCCAAGGATTGGTTCTCTCCCGAGAAATCCTAGCTTTCTCTTCAAAATCACCCCTCCAATACTCTAAACTCATCTCTGGCCTCTAAATGCTTCAAATGGTATGTGGTACGCTTCCCAAGGGAAGTGGCTCATTATATCCAACAAATGAGAAATTGTTCTTTTAAAAATTTGTAGAAAATAAACATGACACACCGTGTTTGCAAGTCACACACCATGTCAGATCTAGTTTTTAGAATAAATCAAGCCACATTCGAAAGTAACACGTTGTGTGAGTGGATCACACATCGTAAGGAAACTTCTCTATCAAATTCTGGGCTTCTTTGGGTCACGTCGTGTCGTCAGGTCACACAATGTAAGGACACTTCTCTGTCGAATTTTGGGCTTCTTTGGGTCATGCCATGTCATCGGGTCACACACCATGACTACAATTGATTCAAGGGTCGACTGACTGAGGGTCACACAGCGTGTCTTCTATCCACACGCTGTGTTGACACTTTCCTGTAGGATTTGGGTTTTAAGACTTCGAGAAACTCTAGAAATGCCAAAAGGTCAGATTTTGGGTATTTTTCTTTCATTATGAGTGGAATGTGGTGTACCTGCATTTTAAACCGTGACATGATTAAAATCAACAAGAAACAAACAACTTAGAATGAATTGGAGCAGAATGCGGTTAAATAGATTGAAATGTGTGACTAAAATGGCTAAAAAAATATGATATGATTTGTGCACATCAAATACCCCAAGCTTGAACTATTGCTTATCCTAAAGCAAAAAAAAAGGATAAATGGCTGGAATAAACAGATGAAAAAAACCCAGATCCTATTGAATGTGAATTGATATACCTCAGAATGGTAATTTTCATCATTAGATATGTGACTGAACATGAAGTCAATTCTAACTCTCAAGATAAGATTTTAAGTTCAAATTGGTATTCAGTTTGCTTTGAAAGAAACAATTCGAGAGCAATTAGTAAAAACAAGATGATAGAGCTAAATATATAGTGATTTTCCACAAAGCTCACTGAAATAAAATTTTCTATTTTCCTGCAATGACATTATTATTCAAGAAAAAATTTTCAATTGGATCTAGTGTACAATACACGACTGCTAATATAGGCTTATTGGCATGGAATACCATATGGGGATTAATATCCCTCTTTTAGATGTTATCCCCAACCTTCATTGGGTTGGTGGAAATGTGGACGACTTAGCCATCTTTTGTGGGGTTTGGATCTTGATTTAAGAACACAATTCACCGTTTTTATGTGATTTGGGCTCCACTTTGGAACCACCTAATCCTATGCTAATTCACCCTTCATTATTTTGACCATGCAAGAAGATTTTCATTTTGTAAAAAATTTCAAGTACAATAGTGAAAAATGCATTATAAGATTGGCAAGGTCATTTTATTATTACTGAAAGCTCTAAAGTTGAGAATTCAAAGTATTTGAATGATTATATGGTTTAAGAACATGAGTGAGAGAATTGGAAATCATGTCAAATACCTAAATATGGAGATGAATATCCAAAAATATCAAAATTTTTCACATAGGATGATTTATGCCCAAATTTGTCATCACATAGCTATCTTCTTTGTGCAATCAGATGGTTCAAGAAGTAGGTAGAATTGATCAAAAAATTTCACTCAATAATCATGCAATGATTAAAAAAAATGCAAAACATGTAAGCATCAACCAAATGCAATAAGCAAATGACATGAAAAGTAAAAGTAAAACTAAAACCACCGGTCGGTTGTAACCCCCCAAGCTTGAAATTTGTAGTGTCCTCACTACTCATAAAAAACTCAAGAGATGTATAATTGGATACCTCAGGTGCGTCACAATGAGGTGTCAAAACCCTCATGTGAGGGATGGAGGTTCTCTGGGAAAAGGGTGGGATCAATGATGTCCATGGAGGAGGGTCCTATAGGTGGAGGTGGTTGTGGAGGATATCCATAATGACCCTGAGAGATGCGCCATGAATCAATTTTTGTCACCACAATGTGGATGTCTTTGACATTCTAGGATAGTCCAGTGTACAATTGATGAAGATGAGACATGCATGTGTCCTAATTATCAAATCTATACTGAACATATCCATAGAGATGCCTCATATCTGGGTACTTCCAAGTGAAATATGTCTGTGTACCCATGGAAGGAGGTTGTGGAATATCAGTCCTAGAAGAGGAAGACCTATACTATGCACCAATCCTACGCACAATCACACAACATAATGACAGATGCCAAGCCGTAATGGGCTAAGTATTGAGATTTTCTTTGTGAGTCTCACACATTGTAAGGTGGAGCATACACATTGTAATCATAGTTCCCTGTGAAATTTAACAACTTTTTCTCCCAAGATCCTAACGGCGTGGCCATTGATGACGCGGTTTAAGATTAGTTTCTTGTGAAATTATGATCTTCACAAAAATATTTCAACATGGTGTGTCATTGAAATTTTTGTAGCTTTGCATTTCTTCGATTTTTTCCACACTGTGTTGGCTTGGCACACACCATAAGGAACAATTCATGTGAAGTTTTATGAATTTGTGAAATTGTCTACATGTTGTGTGGGGTTGCCCGCACGTCATATTGCAGCACATTTTTTGCACAGTATTTGTCTCCTCGTTCAATCTAACAAAAATAGCTTCCATCTACAAAAATATGACTGATTACTTGATGTTCACACAAAAATTCAATAGTCTAGAACCATGAGGTCTTAGTTAGAAGTAGATGACTAACTTAGTAACATTAAATGAAATGAAACAAAAGAAACTATCTAAATGTGGAGACGTCTCCCACATAGGCCTTCTGTTTATAGTTAGGAAGTAGACTTCATCCTTTTTCAACACAGTTCACTGAGGGAGCATGAGGCTCCTAGTTCTATCTTCCGTCCTTCAGTGCAGAGCTTGTAGCATTGTCCATTAACCTTGAACATCGATTGCTTGCCTTGCAGATCTATTGTCCTATATGGAAAAACCTTCAAGACTAGGAAGGGTCCAAACCATATGGATCTAATCTTTACTATAAAAATCTTTAGTCTTGAATTTAACAACAACACCTGATCCTCCTTAAACAAAGTCTCTCCTTTTGATCTTTTTGTCATGCCATGCCATCGTCCACTCCTTATAGATCTTTACATTTCCATATGCGTCAAGCCTGAGTTCCTCAAGCTCCCAGAGTTGCAACAACTGTTTCTCACATGCTTTCTTCATGTCAAGATTAAGAAATTTGATAGCCCATAAAGCTTTATGTTCTATCTCTAAAGGAAGATGGCATGATTTGCCACAGATAAACCTGAATGGTGTGGTCCCAATGGTAGTTTTGTATGTTGTTCGGAATGCCCAAAGAGCATCATCTAGCTTGAGTGCCCAATCCTTCCTTGAGCTTGAAACTGTCTTATGAAGAATGTTCTTCAGTTGTCTATTTGATACTTCATCCTATACAAACATTTAGGGGTGATATGGGGTAGAAATTTTATGTGTCACCCCATATTTAATGAGAAGATTGTTGAACTATTTCTGACTCAAATGTCTCACCATCTGAAATCACGACTCTTGGAACTCTAAATCAAGGAAAAATAATCTTCTAAAACAACTTGAGTACAAACTTTGTATCAAGATCTTGGGTAGGGATGACCTTTACCCACTTTGATAGATAAGCGTAGGTGGCCAATATGTATTTATAACCAAAGGAGGAAGGGAAGGGGCCCATGTAGTCGACTCCCCATACATCAAACACCTCAATCTCCAGAATATCCAGAATAGATTTGAGGGGCATCTCATCTCATTTTGATATCCCACATGTCCTGTGGCATTTGCCACATGCTTTGACATAAGCACATGCATCTCTAAATAAGGTTGGCCAATAGAATCCAGCTCGAAGGATCTTCGTAGCTGTCTTTTCTCCCCCAAAGTGACCTCCGTACAAAGAAGAATGGCAATGATAAATGATGCTTGGTATCTCCTCTTCATCCACACATCTCTAGATCAGTCTGTCGGTTCCTTGTTTGAACAACATCAGGTTGTCCCAATAATAATATCTAACATCATGCAAAAATTTCTTCTTTTACTGATGAGTGAGATAAGGTGGAAGATGTCCCGTGGAAAGAAAATTAGTGATGTCTGCAAACCATGGTTCTTGCGGTGTATCAAAAACATACAATCTATCTACGAGGAGGTAATCATCAATAGGCAACACATCCTTTACACCTGTAGTCACCCTAGAAAGATGGTCAACACCATTATTTTTAGTTCCTTTTTTGTCTTTGATCGATATCAAATTCTTGAAGCAGCAAAATCCAGCCAATCAAGTGTGGTTTAGTGTCCTTCTTGTTCACCAAATACTTGATGGAAACATGATCAATATAAACCACAACCTTTTAAACCCACTATATATTGACAAAATTTGTTGAAGGCATATACTATGGGTAGCATCTCCTTCTCAGTTGTGATATAGTGTATATGGGCATCATCAAGCTTTTTCATGGCATAATGAATAGCATGAAGCTTGTTGTCCTTCCTTTGACCAAGGACTGTGTTGATGGCTTAGTCACTTGCATCACTCATCAACTTGAAGGTGCATCCCAATTTGGTGGTTGCATAATGGAAAACGAAATAAGTGCATCTTTAAGCTTTCTGAAAGCGGCTTGGCATTCATCATCAAGGACAAATTCATCATATTTGGCAAGAAATGAACATAGGGGTTTGGCTATCTTAGAAAAACTTTAAATGAATCTTCTATAAAATCTTGCATGGATAAGAAAGATTTGATCATCTTTGACATTTGATGGAGTAAACATTTTCTCTATTGCTTCCATTTTTTCCCTGTCAACTTCAATACCTTTGTTAGAAATCACATGGCCTAGTACTACTCTGGATTGTACCATGAAATGATACTTTTCTCAGTTTAGTACTAGGTTAACCTTCTTACAGTGCTGAAGGACTTTAGATATATTTGACAAACAATCATTAAAAGAGTTCCCATTGACGCTGAAATCATCCATACAAACTTCCATTATTTGTTCAATAAAATTAGAGAAGATAGCCATCATCCAACACTAAAAATTCATTGGTGCGTTGTAGAGACTGAACGACATACGTCTATAGGCGTATGTTCCATAGGTGCATGTAAAAGTTGTCTTTTCCCAATTCCACGGATAAATTGGAATTTGAAAAAATCTAGAATAACTGTCAAGATATAAGAAATAAAAATGATTGACTAATCTCTCAAACATTAAATCAATGAATGGCAGTGGAAAATGATCTTTATGACTTTCTTTGTTCAACCCCCTATAGTATACACATGCACCATCTTGTGGCTACATGGGTCTAAAGCAATTAACCATTATCCCCTTTGATAACAGTTGCACCCCCCTTTTGGGTACTACATGAATAACACTCACCCAAGGGCTGTCACTTTTGGGATAAATGATCCCTGCATCTTTCAACTTGAAAATTTCCTTTTTAACAACCTCATGCATATTATAATTTAAATGCCTAAGAGGTTCTACACAAGACTTAGTATTTTTCTCTAGCTTAATTCTATGCATGCAAATGGAGAGGTTGATTCCTTTCAAATCGTTGCCCGAGTTACCAGTTACTTCTTCATGCAAACACAAATCATTCAACAATTTGATTTCTTGTTCATCAGTTAAATCAACATTTATGATGACAAGAGATGCATAATTAGGGTCAAGAAAAGCATACTTTAGCCCCGATGGAAGGGGTTTGAGTTCTACCTTGTTCTTTTTGGCGGTCTTGAAAAAGTCATCCTTCAATGATGAAACATCTTTATGAGACAAATATGTCTAAAATTGGAAATGACATCTAAATTTCTATAGCCATGGCAGTGTTCAATTTACCATCCTCATAATAGTCAATAATGAAATTGAAAAAGTCTTCATCCTCCTCCTGAAACTTGTCAATACAATCAACTACACAAAAATTCTCTATCTTTTTTGGATCTTTCATTGTGTCTAGAATAGAAAATTCCATTATCTCCTCTCCTACTCTAAGGTGATCTTGCCTTCCCATAAATAAACTATGCAATCAACTTTGTGGAGGAATGGTCTTCCAAAGAGAATATGAACAGATGGAACCTCATTCATATCTATCTCAACAAAATCACTAGGGATAAATAACTTGCCCACTTGAACAAGTACATCTTCAAAAATTCATCTTGGATACTTGATGGTGTGATCTGCCAATTGAATGTCCATCTTGGTTGGCTTCAAGTCTCCAATGTCAAGCTTCTCCCACAATGTAAATAAAATAAGGCTTATGTTGGTCCCAAGGTCAACTAAACCTTTATCAAATGTTGTATCACCAATCTTGCATGGCAGTGTGAAAGTACCTTGATCAACAAGTTTCTCTGGTAGTCTATTTGGGGTGATGGAACTCATCTTTTCAGATAGTATGCCAATTTACACTTGATCTGTCCTCCTCCTCTTGGTTAAGAGGTCTTTCAGGAACTTTGCATAGGTAGGCATCTCAACAATGACTTCTGCTAAAGGAAGGTTGACATACAATTTGTTGAGAATATCCATGAAGTTGTGAAATTTTCCATGTCCTTTCTAGTGTGCAAACTGTTGAGGAACGGGGGTTGTAGGCTTGTAAGATGGTTGCTCTTCAGATGTATCTTTCTTCTTTATTTTTTCTCAACATCAACTTCTTTATCATCTATAAATTTCTTCTCATCAACTAGTGGGGCCTCTCAATAATGTTTCCACTCCTTAAAGAAATGGACATGAATTCATGTGGGTTCATCTCTGGTTCGCTTGGAAGTGAGCAAGAAGAGGCTCTTTGATTTGCTAGATCTTGCTGGGCAATTTGATTTTCTAGCATCTTCACATGATTAGCAATACCATTTACTCTGGAAGAAAGTTGAGTGATAGCATCTTTCAAGAGTAACCCATGTGTGAAAAATTCATTATTTTGCTGAATCTATGCTGACACAAAATTTTCAAATATTCTTTCCAAGGTTGAGTTAGGTTGAGGCTGATTGTAGTTCCTATTGTCGTTGAATCCTGACAGTTGGTTATTGTTTATGGGCTAGTGATTGCCCACTTGTTGTTGATGATTATGGCCTTAGTTATGCTGATGTTGATTTGATGATTTTTGGCTCTAAGTATTTTTATTCTTGTAAGAAAAATTTAGGTGATCTATCCATCCTGAATTATAGGTCTTGAAGTAAGGGTTGTAGAGCTACTTGTTGGGAAAACTCCCTACTGCATTAGCTTGCTCCAGCGCCTCTCCAACACTCATCTGTGGGGCAAAATAAGAAGAAGAGTCATGACCGGGGGCTCCACATGCTTCACACACTTTCTCAGCTTCTTAGATGGAGTGCACTCTTAGATTTTCAAACTTCTATGACAAAGCATCAAGTTTGGCTGCAACAAGATCAACTACGTCAATAGTATGATTCCCACTTGACTTATCAATTGTTCAGCTTGATGAGTAGGGTTGGATGGTTCTTTCTAAGATCCATTGATAATTATTAAGTTCCATTTCCTCCATGATGTCATATGCCTTTATGTAGGATTTGTTCATAAGCGCTCTATTTGCAGCGACATCCACAATCATATGGGTTTTATAGAATACCCTATTGTAGAAGGTTTGTTACAACAAGCAGCTGGTCAAACCATGGTGAGGACAAATGTGTTGTAGGTCCTTAAATCTTTCCCACATATCATAAAGTGTTTCACCTTCTTATTGCTTGAAGTTGGTGAGCTGGCTCATCAGTTGTGCAGTCTTGCTTGGAGGAAAGTACTTTGTAAGCATTAAACAATTCACCCAACTCTTGATGGATCGCTTGAGAAAAGAGGAGAGCCACACCTTGGCTTGGTCTCGTAGTGTAAATGAAAAAAAGAGTAGACATATTCCTTAAGTTGGAACACCATTAATCTTGAAGGTGTTCATGTACTGTAGAAACTCAACTTTGTGAAGATTCAAATCTTTCATAGGAGTTCCTCCAAATATGTTTTTCAAGATCATCAACATAATGGTGGGGCTGATAGAGAAGTTTTTGGCCTTAATAAATGGATGATCAATGGCTCCACAAATTTTTAGGGCAGCTGTTACAACAAATTATCTAGTGGGTGATTGTCTTACATCTCTGATTCTTGGTAGTAATCAGGCGAAGATGGTGGTGAAGGTGTTGAATGGGGCGATGATGGTTGTGATACTCCCAATCTTGAAGAGTTATCACTTTTCTCTACTCTCCTTCAGCTGCAAAAAGTTTGCTCAATTTCTAGGTCTAAGAAAATAGATGTCTAAAGACCTCTCTTAGAATGACACATGCAACCTACAAAAGAAATTCTTAAATGAGAATTGCAAGACTAACACAATATGAATAATGGAAAATGATGACTTAGTCTTGAATACTAATTAACACTTCTATCCTAACTAAAAATTATCATAGCTCCACGACAACGGTACCAAAAACTTGTTAATTGCCAAAGGCAAGTGAGTTCTAAATAATTGTAGTCTCAACTCACCAATCACCTACAAGTATACATGATCAATTGTAATTGAGGTCGAACCACATGGATCTAGTCTAGTTAGGTGTAAAACTGCTAATTTTCAACAATCTAAGTCGGTTTGAATTAAAAGGTTGGTTTGGATCAACAATTTAGAATTTTAAATAAGAAAATAAAAAACACTAATCACTTGGAGAATGATTAAAGATCAGATCATGAGAATCTTGAATATGGGATTTCACTTCCACATCATAACTCAATAAAGAACCACATATATTACTTATATTAGTCAACTTTCATAGGGTTGGCTGATTTCATCTAATACATTTCCCAATGATAAAAGATAGTCCTAACCTCGTACAACATTCCCATGCATATACATGATTTTTAACTACAACCTAGAACCCTCAACATGATCCAAGTGATTCCAATGATCAAGGACATATTTTCAAAACAATTATTCCTTATGTTTTAATATATCTTCCCAGAAATAATGAAATGCATAAAACATGTAAATATGGTGGCCAACCATGCATACAAGAAGATAAACACCATAACTAATTTTGAAACGGAAGATTACCAATACTTAAAAATGAAATTTAGATCGCATGATTTATGACATGGGAGATACTCTCCCATGTCCAAGAAAAGGAGTTCACTCACTAATGGTGAGAAAATAAAGGCATAAATGATATGTCATTGAAAGAAACATGAGTAGAGAGAGAGAGGAATAACAAATAAATCTGTGGGAGTAAAGAATAGAAGAAGATCTCCAGCTAGGAAGTGGAGATATATCTCTAAAAACACTCCTCGCTTCAACAACCTCCTCTCTACAACTTTACAAAGGAAAGGAGAAGAGAAAATGAACCAATGATTGGTTCTCTCCTAAGAAACCCTAGCTTTCTCTCCAAAATCATCTCTGGAAAGAATTAGACTCATCATTGGCCTCTAACTTATCCAAATGGTATGTGGTATTCTTCTCAAGGGAAGTGGCTCATTATATCAGACAAAAATGAGCTATTATTCTTTTAAAAATTTGTAGGAAATAAACACGACACATCATGTTTGCAAGTCACATGCCGTGTCATATATAGTTTTCAGAATAATTGGCCCACGGTCGCAAGTAACATGCCATGTGAGCGGATGAACAACGTAAGGGAACTTCTCTATTGAATTCTGGGCTTCTTTGGGTCATGATGTGGCTGCAATTGATTCAAGGGTCAGCTGAGTGAGAGTCACATGCCATGCCTACTATCCACACGCCGTGTTGACACTTTTCTATAGGATTTGAGCTTCAAGACTTGGGGAAACTCTAGAAATATAATGATTTGCCACAAAGCTCAATGAAACGAAATCTTCCATCTTCCTACAATGACATTGTCATTCAAGAAAAAAATTGCAATCATAATTCGATGTACGATACTAAGCTACTAATATAGGATTACACACACATGGTATACCTATTTGAGGATTAATTTCCCTATTTTAGACAATATCCCCAACCTTCACTGGGTTGGTATTTGCGGGAGTGAAGAATTAAAGAATATCTCTGGCCAAGAGGTGGAGTTCTGTCTCTAAAAATGCTCCTCGCTTCAACAACCTCTCTACAGCTTTGTAAAGGAAAAGAGAAGAGAAAAAGAGCCAAAGATTGTTTCTCTCTTTCTCTCCTGAGAAACCCTATCTTTCTCTAAAAAAACTCCCCTCTAAAGCTCTGGACTCATCTCTAGCCTCTAACTGCTTCAAATGGTATGTGGTACGCTTCCCAAGGGAAGTGGCTCGTTATATCCAACAAAAATGAGAAATTGTTCTTTTAAAAAATTTATAGAAAATAAACATGACACGTCGTGTTTGCAAGTCACATATCATGTCAGATCTAGTTTTTTGAATAAATCAGGACATGATCGGAAGTAACACATTGTGTGAGTGGATCAAACGGTGCAAGGACACTTCTCTGTTGAATTTTGAGCTTCTTTGGGTCACTCTGTGTCATCATGTCACATGGCGTAAGGACACTTCTCTGTCGAGTTTCGGGCTTGTTTGGGTCATGTGGTGTCATCGGGTCACACACTGTGACTACAGTTGATTTAAGGGTTGGATGACTGAGTGATACACATCATGTCTTCTATCCACATGCTCTATTAACACTTTCTTGTAGAATTTGAGCTTCAAGACTTGGGAAAACTTTGGAAATGCCAAAAGGTTGGATTTTGGGCATTTTTCTTTCATTACGAGTTGAATGTAGTGCACCTGCATTTCAAACCATGAAATGTGTAAAACCAACAAGAAGCAAACATCTTAGCATGATTTGGAGCAGAATGTGGTTAAATAGAGTGAAATGTGCGACTAAAATGGCTTGAAAATATGATATGATTTTTGCAAATCAAACCCCTCCTAAGCTTGAAACATTGCTTGTCCTAAAGCAAAAAGAACTGGATAAATGTCTAGAATAAACAAATGGGAAAAAATCAGATCCTATTGAATGTGAATTGATATATCTCAGAATGGAAATTTTCAACATTTATATATGTGACTGAAGATGAAGTCAATTCTAATTCTCAAGATAAGAATTTTAGTTCAAATAGGTATTCAGTTTGCTTTGAAAGAACCAACTAGAAAGCAATTAGTAAAATAAAATGACAAAGATGAATATATAGTGATTTTCCACAAAGCTCACTAAAATGAAATTTTCTATCTTCCTGCAATGAAATTGTTATTCAAGAAAAAGTTTCAATTGGATTTCAGTGTACAATACCCAACTGCTAATATAGGCTTACAGACATGTGGAATACCATTTGGAGATTAATATCCCTCTTTCAGATGTTATCCCCAACCTTCATTGGGTTGGTGGAAATGTGGACATCTTAGCCATCTTTTGTGGAGTTTGAGTCTGGATTTAAGAACATAATTTCCCCTTTTAAGTGATTTGGGATCCACTTTAGAACCACACAGTCCTATGCTAATTCACCCTTCATTATTTTGACCATGCAAGAAGATTTTTATTTTGTAAAAAATTTCCAATAGAGCAGTGAAAATGCATTATAATATTGGCAAGGTCATTTTTATTGTTATTGAAAGATCTAAATTTGAGAAATTCATAGTATTTGAATGATTACATGGTTTAAGAACATGAGTGAGAGAATTGGAAATCATGTTTATCCAAATACATAAATATGGAGATGAATAGACAAAAATTTCAAAACATTTCAATTAGGATGATTTATGCCCATGTTTTTTTAGATAGCCATCTACTTTGTACAATCAAAAGGTTCAAGAAGTAGGGTGAATTGACCAAATTTTTTCACTCAATAATCATGCAATGATTGAAAAGAAATGCAAAACATGTAAGCAACAACCAAATGACATAAGCCAATGACTGAAAGAAAATGACATGAAAAGTAAAACTAAAACTACTGGTCGATTGTACCCCAAGCTTGAAATTTGTAGTGTCCTCACTTCTCATAACAAACTTAAGAGATGTACAACCAGATACCTCATGTGCATCATAATGAGGGGTCAAAACCCTCATGTGCGGAATGGTTGTTCTCCAAGAAAAGTTTGGGATCAATGATGTCCATGGAGGAGGGTCCTGTAGGTGGAGGTGGTTGTGGAGGATTGGTGTGGTTTTGCACGCACATGTGGTCTTTTGATATTTATAATATTTTTCGTAACTAGGTTCACTCACAACACTAAAATAAGCTCCCGCAAGCGCACGAGGTCATGTTATAGTATAGGTGAGAGGCAAGTAAAGGGGGTCGAACCACAGGGATAGAGGGGAGACTAGAGCTTAGTCGGTGTTGGCTATGTTCCTAAAGGAGAGACTAGGTTGAAGGGTTTAAAAGGGGTTTTGGTTTGATTACACTAATCGAGAAAGCTAGTAAAGGAAGTATGACAACTAGATTACCAAAGAGTATATTATCCTAGGCAAGTTAGGTCTAAGCAACTAGATCAAGCAAGCAACTAAATAAGAGCAAGATGATCTACACTACTCTAACAAAACAATAATCAAATAAGAACTAAGCTAAACATTAAAGCAAGAAAGGATCTATATTAACCCTAACTAGAAAAACTAAGCAATTAATGAGAAGAAACAAAGACAATTAAGCTACACTAGCATTAACAAGCAAGAAGGTTAAGGTGGGTTTCAAGCAATGGATTAGGTAGGTGGGCCGTTTGGGAATGTGATTTGAAATTAGTTGGGGGGTGTCAACATGGCATGAAATTATCACAACTCAATCTAGATTACCAAACCAAAAAACAAGGAAAGTGCTATTAAAATGTAAACTATACTACTAGTTAGAGAACTAGGGTTAGGTGAAATTCTAGTAGGACTTTTCAAGTCTATGTTCCTAGGGTAAGTGGCATAGGGTAATTGGGAGCCAAGGGTAGGAATCGGAGTAGAGATGAGGGTTTTTCACCTCATGCTACTATCCATATAGCCTTTAGAAAGCTCTAGGCAATTGCACTAATCACACTTACACTAGTCACTTAGATCTCACACTCACTTGTAGAAGGAGGGATATGTATGTAGGAACAAAGGGAGCTAGCTAGGGATCCACTAATTGGACCTAGGAGCCATTCCTAAGATTACTACATACACTCCGATTCCTCCTAGAAGCTGTGTCATCAAACATCACAAAGCAAGCAATTTAAGTTTAAGAGCAAAAATCACATGTAAGATAATGGTAAATGAGATAGAAGCAAAGGCAATCATCATAGAATGAAATTATGTTCATTACAAATTATTCTCCCCCAACATGGTATCAAAGTCACATTTTTACCCTAAATAGCCCACCACTAGGGGCTTAGCTAGACATAATCAAAGAAAAGGCAAAAGAAATGATAAGAAGGGGATAGCACTCCATGGAGCTCAAAGTATATCCTCCTTCTTCACCTCCTAACTACTGTAGGGTGACCTCCTTCCTCCAAGATGGCTGATGGGCATGAAAATGGAGAGGGTTATGGCAAAAAACGTAGAAAACTAGGTTTCTATGGTGGAAATGGTGGGTGGAGAGCATTATTGCAAGGGGAATGAAATGAATGCTTAAGAGAGGGTGAGGACGAGTAATGGTAGATGGGGGAGTGTAATCTTCGTGCTCCAGCTGTCACCTACGTATATATAGGTGGTGGGGAAGCACTAGGGTAAGTAGGGGTAGAATAGGAAAAGTAGTGTAGAAAAATAGTAGGGTTGAGAGATCAACATGGCTGTGGTGGATGGCCACGACTATGTCAAGGGTTAGGTGGCATGGCCGTGGGTAGGGGACACGGTCGTGGTGGAGGAGGTTTTAGGTAGATTTGGCTAAGTGAGGTGGCACGGCCATGGAAGGGTGCCATGGTCATGGTGAAGAGTATGTGGCACAGCCGTACTGGGTAGTACGACCGTGGTGGGTAGGTCGAGCCACAATCGTAGTGTCCTTGGAGGCTGTTTTGTCTTCATCTTGCTAGGACCGTGGCCATTCAGGTGTAAAGTGGCCAAAGTTACTGTGATCTTGGCCAACTTGAGCAATTAATTCCGACGACCGTGGCAGGAGGCCACGACCGTGATGTCTTCAGCAGGCCACAGTCGTGCTCACGGCCGTGGCACTTTTAGTGCAAAAGTACTGACATCCCTATGATTCTTGGCTTTAATTCCCACGACTGTGGTGGATGCCCATGGCCGTGCTGGGCTTCTTGCTATTGATTCTAAACTTAGAAAATCTTCTGTTCATCTCTTCTTAGTTTGGGTTGATTCTTGTGCATCCATGGATAGCTTGGGGAAGATTGGGAGATGCTCCTTGAGATCAGGGACCTAAAGGACTCCTTCATCTCCTTCCTCGCATCAAAACATGCATCTACCCTGAAAAACATACAAGAGGATACATAAGCATATTTGACTTTGAATTCCAAATTAGGGAAATATGATTGTAATCTAACATGTTTGGATGTACATAAAGTGCAATATGACACAAGATGAAGCCCTAACATAGGGCTACATCACCACCCCAAACTTAAAACATACTTATCCTTAAGTATGCTTGAACTTAATCTCTCTCTTTAATTTCTTTCAATAAACAAGAGTGACAAATGCATAGCAAAAGATGATTATTGACTAAATGGTCTTGAAAGTGACTAAGTGCATGTGTTCCACCCCTCTCCTCTCCTCTATCACATACCAATCATGAAATGAGCATCGAGCATACAAGCCTCAAATATAGAGCATAAAAATAAACAAGCTTTCAATATGCCCTTCATGCAATTTTGGGTAAACCGTTTCATGTTGGCGTTAAGGAGTGTTGTTTCACTTTTATGCATTCAATCTTATGTCTCAAACCACACCAAATGACCCACATGGCTGTAGAAAGGGTAAAGTGAGCTAGATTCGATATTTTCTATCTCAATGGGTATGAAAATGGAAGAAAGGATTGCAAAAAGGCTTTTAGAGTGCTATAACATAGAACACTCATCTTTTCTTTATTTAGATGCTCTTAAACAGGAGCATCTTTTTATTTTCTTTTTTCTTTTTTCATCTTTTCTTTTCTTTTGCCCTTGGAGTAGATAGGGCATATGGTGGATAGAGTGAAGCGGGGAGATGTAGATATGGCCACCCCAAACTTTTGGAGGTGGTCAAAGCTAAATATGTGCTCTAAGGCATCCTTTGATGGGGAGGAGAGGTATGAAGATGGTGAGAGAAGAGTCGGTCCAAAGAGGTGTCATTAGTGTAGTCCTCAACATAATATTTCCTACATGAAAACTAATCCAACACTTCACCAAACAATATCACACCACATAATTGAAAAACATGAGATTCACATTTATTTCCTACGATTCCATAGGATCTAAGCGTTCATAGCTTGCTCAATTCATAATTCAACCAAAACATTCACAAACTTGAGAGAAGTGATGCACATGTAAAGAGTCAACAACCAAGACCATATATCAATAAACTCTAAGAAAACATCATGCATTTGTCAAAGATCAAAATTTTGAGCTCAAAACATCAAAGATTAAGTTAAAACATGCTTTTAACTTCAAGTGCAATATGACACAAGATGAAGCCCTAAAATAGGGTTACATCAAGGATATCCATAATGACCCTAAGAGATGTACTAAGAATCCATTTTGGTCACCACATTATGGATGCCTATGACATTTTGGGACAATCCATTGTATTGCTGATGAAGATGATAGATGCGGGCATCCTGATCATCAAATCTGTGCTGAACATATCCATAGAGTTGCCTCATGTCTGGGTACTTCCAAGTGAATTTTTTTTTGTGTACCCATGGGAAGAGGTGTTGGAATATCAGTTTTGGCATGGGAAGACCCAACTTGTGCACCTGTAGAAGGTCCCTCATTCTCAAAATACTTCGAGTTGGTCTTATCTTGAGAGTTGTGATGGTAGGGTCAGCCAACTAGATGTCACATGATTTGTTGTGAACCTTGTGGATGAGTTTTCCATTCTTATCTTTGCTCAAAAAGCTGACAGAGTAGAGACAATCATAATCAACATATTCCCCTCCATCGAGGGGATTGATAGTGGATAGATCAACCTTCAAAGCAATATCCAATATAGGGATAATGCCCCCTATCATAAAATCTACCTTTTCTTCTTTCGGGATCTTTACAACTCGTGACATAAAGTGGTACCCGATATTCACATTATAATTATGCATCATGGCCCACAGGAAAAAGAAATCAAGTTTACCCACTACACCTTGTGTTTCCTTCCTTGTGAAAACACCTATGCTGAGCGGTGGTGAATGTATCAAAAAATGAAGTTGTGAACACAAGACACTCTAGCTTTAGCAGGATCATAGGAGGTCTCCCCAGCAATTTGGCTCCAGAATGTGATAGTATCAAATTGTTGTGGCATGATAATACTACCATCATAATCGAATTCCAACAAGTTGCAAAACCATTTGAAAGTTAGTTTGAAAGGTTTGTTCATTAAAAGGAAAGAAATAAGTCCAAAGTGTTCATGTTTATCATATGGGTTCTCTACTACTTTGAGAGTTGTGAGAAACTCATAGGCCATACGGGGTAAGTGGAAACACAATCAAAGCAACAAATACCTAAGAAAAACAATGTACTCTTTAGCCTCATCTAGAATGCTTAGCCTTTCCATATCGTTATCATGTACAACCCTGGTCAGGACCACCCAACGAGAGGCAAGGTGGCGGTAGATGATGTCTTCCTTTGCATTCAATGTGAAGTACACCAAGGAGACATATAGAGCACCAGAGGAAGGTGCCTTGGGGTCTGGGCGGGATCTCTTCGCAAAAATCTTCATTCTAGGAATTATTCAACTTGTAGACAGATCAACACGGGGTAAGAGGTTGGTCACACGACGTGTTGTTGTCGTTTTTCTTCCACGCATTATTGAGAGTGACACAGAATAGAGGAGGCTCCCACGGTGTAAGACTCGTCGGTTACCTTCAACTTTTCACTGAGATGAACACAACATGAGGACGAGCTTTACATCATGTTGTGGCTATGTATCAATAGATCTAGCTATCTGACTATAGTGGGATGATGGGGTTGAGAGTGGTGGTTGTGTATTCCTTGCTTGGATATCCTATATCTGATCTCAGTGTGGAAGCACTTTGATATGTGGAGCAAGTGATGGAGGTCGGCTTCCTTGCTTCTATTTCTGGATCTGTGGTGACGTCAGTCGACGCTGGTGATTGGTGAATTGCGTACCATGACGTGGCGGAGAAGATGACAGAGTGGAGGACGTTTGGTGGAGCAAGCTCATGGATTGGAGGTAGGGATCAACAACGTGAAGAGTCAGATTCACAGGGGGGATTTAAAAAGGCTCCCGCACAGTGTGAATGCAAAAGAAATGAACTTAAACTTAGGATTTAAACACTTAAGTTGCCCTGCAACACAACATAGTGCCAACCCACACGACAAAAGTCTTGGTCGAATTTCGCTAATCATGTACACAATCACATGACCTAATGACAGATTCCATGATGTAATGGGCTAAGTATTGAAATTTTCTTCGTGAATCTCACATAGTGTAAGGTGGAGCATACATGCCGTAATCATGATTTTCTATGTAATTTAAAAACTTTTACTCCCCAAAATCACATGACATGGTTGTTGCAGACATAGCGTAAGACTAGTTTTTTTATGAAACTACAATCTCCATCAAAATAATTCAACACGACATGTCATGTGGTTGACATGGCGTCTCATTGACATTTCTGTAGCTTTTCATTTCTTCGATCGTTGCCATGCTGTGTTGGCTTGGCACACGCAATAAGGAGCAATTTCTACAAAGTTATATGCATTTACAAAATTGTCTACATGCCGTGTGAGGTGGCCCACACGTTGTGTTGCAACACAATTTTTGCATAACCTTGTCGCCTTGTTCAATCTAATAGAAATAGTCTCACCTACAAAAATATGAACGATTACTTGATGTTTACACACAAATTCAATAGTCTAGCTCCATGAGGTCTTATTTGATAGTAGATGACTAACTAAGTAACACTAAATGGAATGAAACAAAAGAAACTATCTAAATGTGGGGACGTCTCCCACAAGGCCTTCCATTTATAGTCTAAAAGTAGACTTCATCCTTTTTCAACAAGGTTCGACGAGGGAGCATGAGGCTTCTGGTTCAATCTTCCCTCCTTTAATGTAGAGATTGCAACGTTGTCTGTTAACCTTTAACTTCGATTGCTTGCCTTGTAGCTATATTGTCCCATTTGGACAAAACTTCAAGACTCAGAAGGGTCCAAACCACTTAGATCTAAGCTTTCTTGGGAAAAGCTTTAGTCTTGAGTTGCACAAAAACACCTGATGTCCTTCAACAAAGTCTCTCCTTCTGATATTTTTGTCATGCCATGCCTTCATCCGCTCCTTATAGATCATTGCATTTTCATATGCGTCAAGCCTGAGTTCCTCAAGCTCCTAGAGTTGCAACAACTATTTCTCACCTACTCTCTTCATGTCAAAATTAAGAAATTTGATAGCCCATCAAGCTTTTATGTTCTATCTCCAAAGGAAGGTGGCAAGATTTGCCATAGATGATCCTGAATGGTGTAGTCCTGATGGTAGTTTTGTATGCTGTTCGGAATGCCCAAAGAGAATCATCTAGCTTGAGTGCCCAATCCTTCCTTGAGCTTGAAACTATCTTCTCAAGAATATTCTTTAGATGTCTATTTGACACTTCAACATGTCCAACCGTTTGGGGGTCATATGGGGTAGAGATTTTATGTGTCATCCCATATTTGGTGAGAATATTATTGAACTATTTCTCACTAAAATTTGTTCCACCATCTAAAATCACGGCTCTTGCAACTCCAAAGTGAGGAAAAATAATCTTCTAAAACAACTTGAGAAAAGACTTGGCATCGGGAGCTTGGGTAGGGATGGCCTATACCCATTTTGATACATAATCACAGGCAACCAGTATGTATTTGTAACCACAGGAGGAAGGGAAGGGGCCCATGTAGTCGACTCCCCATACATTGGACATCTCAATCTCCATAATAGAGTTGACAGGCATCTAATCATGCTTTTATATCCCACCTATCCTTTAGCATTTGTCACATTCTTTGACATAAGCATGTGCATCTCTAAATAAGGTTGGCCAATAGAATCCAATTTGGTGGATCTTCGTAGATGTCTTTTCTCCCACAAAGTGAGCTACGTAGGAAGAATACTGGCAGCCAAAAATGATTCTTGTTATCTCCTCTTCATCTACACATCTCCATATTAGTGCGTCGACTCCTTATTTGAACAACATTGGGTCGTCCAAATAATAAAATCTGACATCATGCATAAATTTCTTCTTTTGCTGATGAGTGAGATCAGGTGGAATATGTCTTGTGGAAAGAAAATTATCAATGTCTACAAACCATGGCTCTTGTGGTGTATCAACATCATACAATCTCTCTACTTGGAGTTATCAATAGGCAATACATCCATTGCACATGTAGTCACCCTAGAAAGATGGTCAATAACATTCTTTTTGGTTTCTTTATTGTTTTTGATCTTGATATCAAATTCTTGAAGTAGTAAAATCCAAAAAATCAAGCATGGTTTAGTGTCCTTCTTGTTTAGCAAATACTTGATAGAAACATGATAAATATAAATGACAACCTTGAACCCACTAGATATTGAAGAAATTTATTGAAGGCATATACTATGGCTAGCATCTCCTTCTCAGTTGTGGCATAGTTTATCTGAGCTTCATCAAGCATTTGACTAGCATAGTGGATAGCATGTAACTTGTTGTCCTTCCTTTAACCAAGGATTGCACTGATGGAGTAGTCACTTGCATCACACATCAACTAGAACGATCATCCCATTCCAGTGGCTGAATAATGGGAGCTGAAATAAGTGCATCTTTGAGCATTATGAAAGTGGCTTGAAATTCATCATCAAAGACAAATTCAACATCTTCGGCAAGCAAGGAACAAAGAGGTTTGTCTATCTTGGAAATCTTTAATGAATATTCTGTAAAATCCTACATGGGCAAGAAAGCTTCAAACATCTTTGACATTTGACAGGGTAGATATTTTCTCTATTGCTTCCACTTTCACCCTATCAACTTCAATACCATTGTTAGAAATCACATGGCCTAGTACTACTATGGATTGTACCATGAAATGACACTTTTCCCAATTCAGTACAAGGTTAAACCGTCTTACAACTCTCAAGGACTTTAGATAGATTAGACAAACAATCATCAAAAGAGTTCCTATAGACATTGAAATCATCCATAAAAACTCCCTTTGTTCGTTCAATAAAGTCAGAGAAGATAGCCATCATGCAATGCTGAAAAGTAAATTGTGAGTTGCAAAGACGGAATGACATATGTCTATAGGTGTATGTGCCATAGGTTCATGTAAAAGTCATATTTTCCTGATCTGACAGATAAATGAGAATAGGAAAGAATCAAGAATAACCCTTAAGATAGCAGAAATACAAATGATTGGATAATCTCCTAAGCATTAAATCAATGAATGGCACATCTCTCAAGCTCTAATAAGGGAAATGCAAAACACGTAAGAAACAACCAAATGACTGAAAGAAAATGACATGAAAAGTAAAACTAAAACTACCAGTCGGTTGTACCCCCAAGCTTGAAATTTGTAGTGTCCTCACTACTCATAACAAACTCAAGAGATGTACAACTAGATACCTTAGGTGCATCAGAATGAGGGGTTAAAACCCTCATGTGAGGGATGGAGGTTCTCCAGGAAAAGGGTGGGATTGATGTCCATGGAGGAGGGTCCTACAGGTGGAGGTGGCTGTGGAGGATAGCCATAATGACTCTGAGAGATGTGCCAAGAATCCATTCTAGCCACCACATTGTGGATGTCTATGGATAGTCCAGTGTACTACTAATGAAGATGAGAGATGTGGGCATCCTGATCATCAAGTCTATGCTGAACATATCCATAGAGTTGCCTCATATCTGGGTACTTCCAAGTGAAATTTGTCTGTGTAAACGTGGAAGGAGGTGGTGGAATATTTGTCCTAGCAGAGGAAGACCCAACCTATGCACCTGTAGAAGGCCCCTCATTCTAAAAAAATACTTCCAATTGGCTTTATGTTTGAGAGTTGTGAGGGTAGGATTAGGCAACCGGGTGATAGAGTATTTGTTGTGAACCTTGTGGAAGAGTTTTCCATTCTTATCTTTTCTCAACATGTTGGTGGAGATG
Source organism: Alisma plantago-aquatica (assembly GCA_963693085.1). Taxonomy (NCBI): domain Eukaryota; kingdom Viridiplantae; phylum Streptophyta; class Magnoliopsida; order Alismatales; family Alismataceae; genus Alisma; species Alisma plantago-aquatica. The sequence goes on along the minus strand of OY856411.1, from coordinate 299,617,520 downwards.
AGACAATCATAATCCACATATTCCTCTTCATCTAGGGGATCAATAGTGGATAGATCAACCTTCAAAGCAATAGCCAGTTTAGTGAAAATACCCCCTGCTATAATATCCCCCTTTGTTTTTTTTTATGGATCTTGACAACTCGCAACATAAAGCAGTACATGATATTCACATCATAATTATGCAGCATGGACCACAAGAAAAACAAATCAAGTTTACCAACTACACCTTGTGTTTCCTTCCTTACGAAAACACCTGCGATGAGAAGGCGGTGAATGTATTGAAAAATGAAGTTGTGAACATGAGACACTCTAGATTTAGCAGGATTGTAGGAGGTCTCCTCAGTGATTTGGCTCCAGAAGGTGTCAAGTTCAAATTATTCTGGCATGATTATACTACCATCATAATCGAATTCCAACACGTTGCAAAACTGTTTGAAAGTCAGTTTAAAAGTTTTGTTCATCAAAAAGAAAGAAACCAATTTAAAGGGTTCATATTTATCAGACGGGTCCTCTGCTACTTTGAGAGTTGTGAGAAACTCATAGGTTAGGAGGGGGTAAGTGGTAAAACAATTAAAGAAACAAATACCCAGACAGAGAAAAACAATATACTCTTTAACCTCATTCAGAATGCCTAGCCTTTCCATATCGTTATCATGTACAAACCTGGTCGGGACCACCCAACGAGAGGCAAGGTAGTGGTACATGATGTCTTCCTCTACATTCAGTGTGAAGTGCACCAAGGAGACATAGGGAGCACCAAAGGAAGATGCAATAGGGTTTGGGAGGGATCTCTTTGCAAAAGTCTTCATTCTAGGCATTATTCAACTGTTGGATGGATCAACACAGCGTAAGAGGGTGGTCACATGACATCTTGTTGTTGTTCTTCTTCTTCCATGATTTGGTGAGAGTGATACAGTACAAGACTCGTCAATTACCTTCAACTTTTCACTGAGATGAACATGCCGTGAGGGCCAGCTTTACGGCGTGTTGCAGCTGCGGATCAGTAGATCTAATCGTCCGACTACAGTGGGGTGATAGGGGTTGAGGGTGGTAGTTTTGTCTTCTATGATTGGATCTCTGATGTCTGATATCAATGTGGAAGCACTTCAATCTGCGAAGTAAGTGATGGAGGGCGACGACGGAGGTCAGCCTCCTTGCTGCTATTGCTGGAACTTCGGTGACAACAGTCTATGCTGGTGGTTGGCAGAGGGCGTACCACAACATGGTGGAGAAGATGAAGACATGGAGGATGATTGGTGGAGTGAGCTCCCGGCGTGGAGGTAGGGATCCACATTGTGAAAACTCAGATTCACAAGTGGGGGGGGGTTAAAAAGGCAGATGCATGATGTGAATGAAAAAGAAATGAATTGAAACTTAGGGTTCAAACACTTAAGTCAGGTTGCAACACAACATAACACCGACCCACACGACGTAATTCTTGGTTGATTTTCCCCAACCCAACGTACAACCACACAACATAATGACACATGCCACACCATAACTTGTTGAGTATTGAGATTTTCTTCGTGAGTCTCACACGGCTTAAGGTGGATCATACACGCCGTAATCATGGTTCTCTATGAAATTTAACAACTTTTGCACCCGATAATCACATGGTGTGGCCGTTTCTAACACAACGTAAGACTAATTTTCTGTGAAACTACAATCTCCATCAAAATAATTCAACACGACGTGTCATGTGGTCGACACGGCATGCCATGGAAATTTCTGAAGCTTTGCATTTCTTCGATTGTTGCCACATTGTGTTGACTTGGCACACACCGTCAGGAGCAATTTCTGTGAGGTTTTATGAATTTGCAAAATTGTCTACACCTGTGTGGGGTGGCCCACATGTCATATTGTAACAAAAAATTTTCATAGCTTTTTATACTTGTTCAATATGAAAGAAACAATCTTCACATATAAAAATACAAATTATTACTCATTGTTTACACACAATTTCAATAGTCTATCGCCATGAGGTCTTATTCAGAAGTAGATGACTAACAAAGTAACACTAAATGAAATGAAACAAAAGAAACTATATTAATGTGGGGACATATCCCATTAAGGCCTTCTATTTAGAGTCAAGAAGTAGACTTCATCCTTCTTCAGCAAGGTTCAGTGAGGGAGCATGAGGCTCCTAGTTCTACCTTCCTTCCTTCAGCGTAGAGCTTGTAGCGTTGTCTGTTAACCTTGAACATCGATTGCTTGCCTTACAACTTTATTGTTCCATATGGAAAAAACCTTCAAGATTAGAAAGGACCCACACCACTTGGATCTAAGATTTCCTAGAAAAAGCCTTAGTCTTGAATTGAACAACAACACCTGATCTCCTTCAACAAAGTCTCTCCTTTTTAATCTTTTTGCCATGCCATCCCTTTGTCCACTCCTTATAGATCTTTGCATTTTCATATGCATCAAGCCTGAGTTCCTCAAGCTCCTTGAGTTGCAACAACTGTTTCTCACCTGCTTTCTTCATGTCAAAATTTGGAAATTTGATAGCCCATAAAGTTTCATGTTCTAGCTCCATTGGAAGGTGGTAAGATTTTCCATAGATGAGCCTAAATGGTGTGGTCCCAATGGTAGTTTTGTATGCTGTTTGGAATGCCAAGAGAGTATCATCTAGCTTGAGTGCCCAATCCTTCCCTGAGCTTAAAATTGTCTTCTGAAGAATGTTCTTCAACTGTCTATTTGACACTTCAACCTATCCAGCCATTTGGGGTTGATATCAGGTAGGAATTCAATATGTCACCTCATATTTGGTGAGAAGATTGTTGAACTATTTCTCACTGAAATGTGTCTCACTATCTGATATCATGACTCTTGGAACTACAAAGCAAGGAAAAATAATCTTCTGAAACAATTTGAGCACAGTCTCAACATCAGGAGCTTGGGTAGGGATGGCCTCTATCCACTTTGATAGATAATTGCAGGTGTCCGATATGTATTTGTAACCACAGGAGGAAGGGAAGGGGCCCATGTAGTTGACTCCCCATACATCAAACACCTCAATCTCTATAGAATAGAGTTGAGAGAAATCTCATCCCACTTTGATATTTCACCTATCCTTTGGCATTTGTCACATGCTTTGACATAAGCATGGACATCTCCAAACAAGGTTGGCCAATATAGTCCAGCTTGAAGGATCTTCGTAGCTATATTTTCTCCCCCAAAGTGACCTCTGTAGGAAGAAGAATGGATGCCATAAATAATGCTTGGTATCTCCTCTTCAGCTACACATTTCGGATCAGTCCATCAGCTCCTTGTTTGAATAACATTGAGTCATCCCAACAACAAAATCTGACATCATGAAAAAATTTATTCTTTTGCTGATGTGTGAGATCAGGTGCAAGATGCCCTATGGTAAGAAAACTAGCGATGTTCACAAACCAAGTGCTTGCGGTGTATCAACAACATACAATCTCTCTATGGGGAGATAACCATCAATAGGAAACACATCCTTTGCACTTGTAGTCACCGTAGAAAGATGGTCAACAACATTGTTTTCGGTTCCTTTCTTGTCTTTGATCTTGATATCAAATTCTTGAAGCAACAAAATCCAACCAATCAAGTATGGTTTAACATCCTTCTTGTTTAGGAAATACTTGTTGACAACATGATCAATATAAACCACAACCTTAGAACCCACTAGATGTTGATGAAATTTGTTCAGGCATATACTATGGCTAGCATCTTCTTCTCAGTTGTGACATAGTTTATCTAGGTTTCATCAAGTGTTTTACTAGAATAGTGGATAGCATGAAAATTGTTTTCCTACCTTTGACCAAGGACTATGTCGATGGCGTAGTCACTATTTTCGATCTAAAGCTAAAAATATCAAAATAGAAAGGGACAACACCATCCAATGGTCCGCGTGGAGCATCTCAACCATGATCATCCCCGAGCTCTGGTCGCGATAAGTAGCCCTCGTATCACCCATCCCTGGATCTAGGGAGAATGAGATGTTTTGGACAGAAGTCGTCAGAAGCCCAGGGAATTCCTCTGCCGTGGCAGGTAGAGAGCTTGAGCTTGGAACCAACACCAAACTCTCGTGTTCGGCAAAACAACTTACTGACTGAGTAGGATGGATCTTGTCAAAGATCTCAAGCTAGAATATAGTAACAACTGTGTCCAGATGTAGCTAGGTAGCTCCTCAACACAAACACCGTGTTTAGCCTCTCAAAAACTAAAATCAGTAAGGGCCCATTTGGTTGGGTTGTAAATCAACGCGTGTAGCTGCAACCCCATGAGATTTGCAACAATTTGCATTTGGTTGGATGCGGTACCAATCCGCGGCAAGGGATCCAACTAAACAATGACTTTCTACTGTACATTAAACTGAGGAATCAAACCACACACTGATCAAGCACGTTTCCAATTCCATGAGTGTCTGGGTAGTAATATGAACGGTAGCTGCACATGCCTATTGTATAATTTGAGAAACAACTGCTATTTTCTTTGTTAATAGATCTATAAACTACATCTAAAGAGACACTTGCGTACTAAGTCTCTGTGTTCAATTTACTTGGAACCAAACAGACATGTTGTAGTTCCAATTCATTGATTACAATTTTCTGTTATAGATTTCCTAATGTGTGTTGGTTTTACACCCAATCAAACTAGCCCTAAGGCACTATAGTTGGGAGTAGAATCAACCCACACCATGAAATTGAAAACATGGGATCAAACTCATCAAATTAAAACTGCAACTAAATTGTTTGGTTCAATATAAGGGTTAGTTTGGTTGTATGTGGTTGCAACACTTCTAATTTATTGAAAAATAGGAATCAGAAAACAGGAAATGTAACTGCACATTAGTTATTTGGTTGGAAGTGTCTTCAAATCCATTTGTTCAGTTGTTTTCATTTTGTTGGAAGTAGATTATATGACCATGTAACACTTTTGGTATTAAATTTACTGGGACACACATCGGCGGTGATGAAAAAAACAACTAATTTGGCAGGAGTCAAGGAACGAAGGGCACAGCTGGAGCTGCTGGAAATGGAACCGCGGCCTTTTCCTACGTGGTCCATTTTCCCTCTTTTTCCGTACAAATGGAAGGAGAGTATGGGTTCGTTTTCACAGCCTCTGTTCGGACCACGCTCAACCAAACAAACAAAAACAAAAACACAGTGTTTTGCAACTGCGTGGGTTCATTTGCAGCACAAGCAAACGAGCCCCAAATCTGGCTCAATGATTTAGCTTTCATTTGTTTGGTAGGTTGCAGATAGTGTTTGCAGTTCACAAAAATATATACCGACACATGTATGTTAACGTTAAAATATTGCTAATGTTAATAAGAACTGTACGATGATTGTATACACCATGTATAATAACACACGAGAAGAGAGGTGCGGGGTCTGCTTTCCATCTGATTATATAGAAGCCAGGAGTTCCATGCAGTTTCTTTCTGCGGAACGTTGTGTTACACCCAACCAAACGATTAAATTTGTGACCCGTAGTGAAAAGTGACTTCAACCGTTCGATTTCTGCCCAACCAAATGGGCCCTAAACCCCGTAGAAATTGCCCTGAACGAGAACAAAAAACAGCAAAGGAAGGTTCGCAGAAGTCATTAGGATCTTCCGGTAGAGATTCCTTAGCCCTAGAGTCATAGAGACTCCTCTTCAGAGTCACCGTCAAGCCTCTAGTACGCCGAAGTTGCACCAAATCTTTGAACAAGAAAAAGAGCAATTGATCAATATATGATCACAATAAGCTTATTACAAAGAAATAGAAATTTAAATTTGATGGCAGCACAACTTGTTGCCCATCTCCCTTGTATTTCTTTGTAATAAGCCGAACTTTGTGGGTCAAAAACATCAGTGCTTAGCACGGGAAAATAAGGACGGAAGAAGAAAGATTGATGGTTCGTGAAATTGGTTTGCTTTAGGACCGGAGGAGTGCAGGAGGAAATGAGTGGCGTACTTTCGACCCCAGAAGGAAACCTATGGGGCTTTGATTGAAATTAATGGTGTACAAGGGATCCAGTAGGCGTAGCGGAGGTTTCTGGATGGTTAGATATACATGGTATATTGTACTACAACAAAATGCCGTCCTCGTGAAGGTTATGACCTTCACAGGTAGTGATTGTGTGAATCTTAGAACCTTCTTAACAATAGGAACCGTGGGGCAAAGTACAACTTTCAAAAGAGCCTCGTTCAATCCATGTATGTTGGTGATAACCTTCACAGATACTATCATACAAATAAAACACCCCAATGATTCAGTCATGTGTGAAGGTTAAACCCCTCCCCATATCGTAATCTATGTGGGTTTTAACCATCAATATAGCTTACTCACAACCAGTTGACATTAGACACCTTAGAAATTCAAATCAAATTGACATATCGACATAGAATAATATCAATTTAAGTGTCTATAGTATGATTACACCACATGAATCAACTTAAACTTCACTGATAATGTGAATATTCATACAAAATGTCATATGTATTCCAGATCTTGCAAAAAAACAACTAACACACCATCCAAGTATTTATACAAAGCTTTGTAGTTGATTCACATCATCCTTGCGTTTATTAAAAAAGCTATAAAAGCCATGTCTCTAAAAAGATGGCACATGTTCACAAGTACCATTCATACAATAAAATGTAACTATAATATAGATCACTGCATTGTTGGCGGCAACATATGACTTTAGTCTATCATGTCAATGTCATCATATTGCCCATTAGAACTCATCTTGTTGTTGTTGTTGTTTGAGTCTTGAAAATTAGAATCTAATCCAAAACCAGCGCTTGAAGGATGAACTTGAGCAGAAGCGGATGCACCCTGTTCATATCATAACAAATGACTTCAATGTGATACACATCATGGCTCCATCCCATTGCATAAAAGAAAACTACAATTACCATGCTCGGGTTATTTGCTAAATATGGACAACATATGAATGTCACATATTATAACCAAACTAGTCAAATATCATGGTATGAACGCTATTTTTTGAACATAGATACATAGAAAGATAATTTTTGAACATGGGTCATCATTTATGATATATTAAGCTTAGCATTAACAAGTTTTTGAGAATAAAAATTTGACTTCTTTTTTAATTTTTCCACAACTTTAATGTGCTATCATCATACTGTATGCCTCCTTCAACATTTGTCTTGGTATATATACCTCCTTCAACATTTGTCTTGTTATACCAATTCCACAACCTATTTGATATCCACCGTGGTGACCACCATATACATGATCATACACAGGTAGCATGTCTTCATGGCTATCTTGCACATTTCAACGTATTACTTTATTTTCAACCTCCTATATATAGAGAGATACCAATAATATTAGTTAGAGTAAAAAAATTCATTACATGTGTGTTAATGATACAATGAAGATAACATCTTAAATTAGATAACATGCATCATGAGTCTCCAAGTTTTTTCATATGTAGATTTTCCATTTTTTCATGATAGGAAACTATGTAAGTTTTCAAACTAATTAGATTATATTCACCATGCATACTTTTTTTGTGCAATAAAGTAATTTCAACAAAAAAAATCATATTTAGTGCCACATACCTGCCAACTCTGTCTCTCTATTAGGACAAGCTTTAGCTCGATGACTAGATCTCCTCACTCTATATGATCTCTTATGTATGATAGGTGTCTATTCTGCTACTTAATGCATATAATCAACTTCAATAGGAGGTATTTCCCTCCCTACCACTATATGAACAACATTACACATTTAGAACAAAAATGTCATGAATAATTATAAAAATTCGGACCACAAGATTGATCAAAACATAAAAGACATCAAATGATTACTGGATTACTAGTTTAGTAACGAACCAACATGAGAGTTTCTACTAGAGAGATTTGATCTACTTGAAACAACCTAGATTGTGGGTACTTGTTCCTTGTGGATACGGTTGTATCATAGTAAAATGATGTGACATAGTAAGTTATCAACAAGATCTAAAGCCAAACATCTAACAAAAAGTCAAATAATACTTAAATAAACTCACCAATTTAAAATAGCTACATGAAATGAAGTATTTGAGTATATTATAATATTTTCTTTAACATCTTTGCTAGTGGTCCACTTGCCAAGGTAGAATGTACAAAAAAATGTAGAAAACTTCATAAAAAGTACTCGTATAAAATATTAGAATGGGGGGTTATACAATGTTAGTTAACTCACCAACTAGAGTTTTTCTAACAATATCATCTTTTTTACTTTCAACTTCATAGAAATTTAATATGTTAACATTGGAGCCACCATAATTCTTTCTCATGTCTATACGAATTCCTGAAATAAAAATAATAAATATCAATGTTAGCTTCCATGAAAAGTTCAAGAACCTTTTTTCATATAGGCACGAAGAAAAATATTAAAAAAAGTTGTAAGATCCATTACTTAATATGTGAAACCAAAGCACAGATGGTACATGGAAAAGCCTTATGTTGACACGCGGAAAGCAAACATCTATAGTTTTCTTGACATTGGTAATGCTATGATTTCCAGAATAGTAGATGTAGAAGACCCTTTTATAGGAGGTTGACATCATTTGTTTAGGGATGGCAAAAAATGCCCACCTAACTATGGCACAATCTGTTCAGTGGCGTGGATATTTCTTGTCCAGAAGTTGCGGATCCCCAATTTTAATGTATTGCAGCGAAGTCGTAAAATAGTACAAATCCTAACAACCTATTCATGCACAGTTCGAGGAACATCAATATGTGTTTATTTGGGATTGTTTTTTCTACAGTATTGTATGCCAACACCCCTCAATTTTTTTTTGGAAGCTACTGTCCGGTACAGACTCACACAACTACCATGGCGGTTACTGGTGTTTATGAACATCCCGAATCAAAATTTACAAAAGACAAATACTAGGTGAACACCATTTTGTAACGTAAAACAAAACCTCGTGGTGAATATTTATTATATATTGTGACATGTGGTGGAGATTGTTTTGAGTTTTGTTTTGGATTCCAAAACAGATATGCATATACCTCTTTACAAAAACAAATGGATGTACCAGGAAAACGGAGTGGATCAGCAAATGAGGCCAAGCCTGTTTTCACCCCCAAGGCCGAGCACGAGCATATTGCCCTTATGTGCCCTCAGGTGGAGGTTGCCGACCAGAGGCGCCGCACCGTAGAGCAGCTGCATTCCAAGCAAAAGCCCGACGTCACTGCCCCGTAGTCCAATTAACCCTCCTCCGTCTCCAGACCAGGGGCGCGAAAGTGACTGTGAGCGTGAAAGAGATCGAGAACGGGACAGTGACACAAACCGAGAGACGAACTGCAAGCGTGAGCGGGATCAAGACTGAGATTGAGATCTAGACCTTACACCGTGACGGGGACCGAAATCAGGATATGCGCATGGGAATGGTTCAATTGCGTCGGGCTCTGAAGAAGGTTGGGGAAGAGACGACTCCCTTCACACTCAAGCGAAGACGGCTACAATCGGCATCATTCATTGGACGTGAAAATGTATGAGCTAGGAGCGTTGTGCGTGAATAAGGATGGCTATGCTCTAGGAGAAGGGCAGGCCGCAGGAGCGTCGCCGTGGAAGGGCTGCGTCTATTTCCTAGCCGAACCTGGGAGCACGAACCGCCGCCGCGTGCGGACGGTAGCCCTATCGACAACAACCCCGTCTAAGGAAAAGGATTTTTTCCCTTAATGATATGGGCCGTTAAAATTTACATTGTATAATCTCAGCCATTAACTAATTAGCAGGAATCTTACAAAACCTGCCCAAACCTTTAAGTGAAGGTTATAACCTTGTTTTTATCTGCATGACAGGCAAAACCTTCACCCAAAAGTAATTTTCTTGTAGCGGGGTTTGTAGGTTGAGGGTGAAGATTGGTCGAAATGAAGATTTTGGGTTTTCTCATGTAGGGGGAGACAAGTAAATGTTCAGTATAGCTTGGCGGGTGCTAGAAAACTAAGGGAGAAGAAAACATGAGAAACGTTGAGAGACGAGAGAGGGAATTATCGAAGAAGAAGCGCTCGGCAGAGAGTTACATATTCAGGAGAACGGGTGGTCTGGAGACGGAGTGGAAGATGAATTCCACTACGCTCGGTCCTAAACCAACCGCTTTGATAAGAGGCCACACGATTAAGTATCCGAGTAATTGAATATAATATGCATGGCATGAACTTGATACACAACTTTATTCAAGTGAATGTGACGACTTGATCAAGTTGATTAATCCTAAGACTTAATGTTTATCTTTAGTAAATCAATTAGGTGAGCAAACATTACCCAAATGACATAAAATTTTCTAGTTAAACTAATTGGGATGTCAGGAATCCAAATTTGGCATAAATTTTGCATTTTAAAAATGTATGATATTAGATTTCGTTACTTAAATGTATCTATCCTCTTAATAATTTATTGTGACACGATTTTTAGATATTAGCAATTTCTTTCATCTTCCAATCCTATTAGATTTAGAGTTTCAAACCAGATTAAAAGCCTACTAAATGGTGAATTTTATAACTAACACCAAGTAAAGATTTGATTATTTAATCCTAAAATTTCATATAAAGGATATTTATCATGTTTTATGATTTTAGACTCCAAATTCTCCTAATTTAATCTAATTCATGGGAAAAGTACTTAATATTAATCATAATAAGAAGGGGTCTAGGTTTAGTTATAAACCTACATCCAGGCATGTTACAACACTCCACCCCTTAGATTCGGGTGTAGGGTCTAGATTCAACTATTACCAAGTACCCTAGGTCATACTTCATAATCAAACTACATGTTTCTAGTGGTCAACTTCACTTCCATGTTTTAAGGTTATTTCTTAATTTGAATATGCTTATAGATTTTAACAAGGAGAATTAACCATTTCATTTCTAATGACTCATTCAATTCATACAATCTATTAGGAAGGTTATGGTTAAAGTGTAAGGTTATGTTTTTGTTTGCAAACATGTTCTACCATTCACAATTGAGTATTATAGTGCACTATGTGCAACTTATTGAGTTAACCATTCATGATTTTTCTTACTACACAACAAAGTACATATGTCATGATTAAGGCGTACTTAATTTATTTTTACTTTAGTTTTTTCTAATCACATGGGAAAAAGTGCACATTTATTATATTTCACATCCTTAGTGTGTTCAACCTTGTTTCTAGAGTAAGTTATCTATACCATTCATTTTAAAGCAATTTAGAGTATATGGGCATTAATTCCAACTTTTATGAGTTGATCATCATTCTTTTTCTTTTTCAACCAAACTTAGTAATTCATATTGCTTATGTTATCTATTTTAGACATGTGAAGATGCGTTTTAATACTTATTTTAATTCTCTAACAACCATGTAGGTAAAATTACAAAGTTTACTACTCTGGTTATGTGATAACTAGATTTGTTTGATATTAATACTGAAAATTACCCAGGTATTACTTATTGCAATCACTATTTAGTTCGAATAGTTGTTGGGTTACACTTCTAATTAGTAAAGTGCATAAGACTCCAACCCTTAAAAAGATTAATCTATAACATGGTTAACCATTTAGAAAGGTAATATGGGTAGAACACTAGGTCATAGATATCCAAAACATCTTCTTCTTTTCTACATCACACCTTCCTAGGGTCTCGAGATTGTTCTAGCTAGTTAGGGTTCTTCTCTAAAGTGTTTCTCTCTAATACTTATAACTTCCTTATGGTGCCTTGGTTATGAAATCCATCGATAAAATCTAAAATGTTACCCTTTTTTACCTATAGTTTTCTTAATGAAAATAAGTTTGACAATGGATACTTCACGAAAATCCAAGTAGCACCAAAATCGGTTCAAGAATCAAGTCAAACACTTTCCCCTACAACATACATATACTATCATTCTTTCGTCACTTCTTTACAACATATGAAAGTATCATAAAGGCACGACATACATATCTTTAAGCTATATCATAGGGAGGGAATACAATTTCTTACTATACACGATCAACTTCTGTCAAATCTTATAAGGCATGACATCCACCATTCCCCATTTCAATCTAATCATAATTTGTACTACCTCATCACGACATATAGGGGAGTCATATGATCATCCAACATTATGGAAAGGAATTAGGGGTTTCACATCACTTGTTGATTTACAACGATAATACCTTAATAAGTCAAGGTGAACTATATGGTCAAATCATCCATCATTTAGTTTACTAGGAAAACCAACAACACTATGGAGATGAGAGAGGTGAACTCTTAAGAACATCTACTATAATGTACAACTATCATCCACCAACCCATGTATGAGGCATAACAAGTGCAATGAAGATGGTACCCAATCATTAGATAGGTAGCTTATGGTAAAACTACATGAGATGGCCCCATTTAGGAGGCAACATTTGCCCAGCCAAAAAAGCAAGTTTTGGTAATCACTCAACACCTAGGGAATCATCACAATTCTAAAACTTACATTGAGGTTAAAAGTTTGTTATCCATGCATGCTCAGTCCTTAGAGTGGACGTCTAGAGGCACGCTAGAAGGACAACAAAAAAGGGTCAAAGGAGGGAGCTAAGGTTAAACCTAGCTATTTGTATTCTAGTCAGATTACACTCGTAGTGGTCAAACTAACTTCCTAGAAAACCTAAGATAGGATTTAATTTCTATAAAAGACAATTCCTACATATTGATATTTCCACTGCCATAAAGTGGGTAGATGTTATTATGGTTACCAAAGTATGAGTATCAACCACAAAATTGGTTTGGAGAGCATAAGTGACCAAATTATTCCATGACTCAAGAAAGGTCCATCAACAGCCTCAATGGGGTCATCTAACTGCCTAATCAAGTGATATGCATAGATACAATTGATAATAATTTTAGATATTCATATTTATCGACGACAATGGATATGATATCATGCTGTAAAGAGTGGGACTAGAAAGAGGATCCACTCCTATATTAATTGAAGAATAAACCCATCATATCAAAATACATTAATATGTATGATGGAAAATATGAATATTTAACTTCTTGAGTATGATATATTAAACAAAGTCTTTAAGTAGCAACAATCTTTTTAACTATTACGAAATTATTCTCTATATGATCATGAGTATGAAAGGCATCGTCGACCTGAGGACCCCTTTGCATGAAGGATGGATAGACAACTGATATGTCATCATTGCAATGAACCTGGACATATTTGCCCTAGATGCCCCATCTTTTAATGGAAAAACACCAACACAACAACAACCTCATGTACCTCCTCTATATAATGGCAATAATAATGGAAGAAGACCTATGGAAAGATGTGTTGGAAGGATCTTTTCTTTGGATGGATAAGAAGTCTATTATGATGATCATAATGAAGGTAACTCATAGTCCCATAGTTAGACTTTAAAGTTATGTTTCCTTTATGCCTAATACCTTTGTGGATGTATGTAAGGAAGTGTTTGAGGTTATCCTTGTACCTATAGAGTTGTTTGACTTTTTAAGATGAATCTTTTAAGGGGTGGTGAATAGTTTATGTTTAGATTTAGAGGACAAAATACCTTTAAGAGGTGGTATGTTGTAACATACCAAACCCTAGAACCTTATCCTATTCCAAGGTTAATAAGTTAGAGACCTTAGTTCTTTGGGATTAGCCAAACAAGGATGAAGATATACCTAATAGCAGTTAATTGCAACCCTAATATGTCAATGCATGAATAAATCACTCTAACATATATGTATGATAATAATTATGACCTAATTCTCTCATAAATAATTTTTAGACCAATAAAATGTGTCACATGAGAAAATGTTGATTAAGGTATGAGGTTAAGAGAAATAATGTGCATATAATGACTAGGTTGTCCATTATTGAGAATATTGATACATAGTTCAAATAAATAAGAAATTGATGAATTAATGAGTTAGATTATAAACATAAAGAATTTCATACAACATAATAATATATAATCCTTTTAGTTGTAATGTGAAGATATGGGACACAATTGGAAGAATGATAATAATAATGATGAAATAATATTTTAACTAAAATAATAATGGGACACGAATGTTAATTATGTAAAATTCATAAAAGGAAGACTAATTGAATAAGAATAACTTCAGATCAAGGCTTGTTTGATTTCTAGTATTGTCTGTCGTCATACTACTATCCCTTCTAGGGCCCTAAGTCACTTTCCTATTAAGGAGTGCATTGGGTTACATATTTAGATTCATATTCCTTAAAGTTTTGTGGGTCATACCCGCCACCATAATACCTCTCATAAAAATATGGATAGAGTTAGCATGGTTCCTCATAATGACATTTAAAAGGTTGTCAATTGTAATTTTTGTTATATCCACCTTGGTAGGAAGACTCAATTTTACAAGGTGTCTCTATAACATGAGGGGGCACATTTGAAAATTTGAGTGATGCATGTTTGAAATAAGCACACAATTGACATTATGTACCAATTGTGTTGACCACTCCATTTTGAAAGTTTTTTTTACAAAAAGAAAACTAAGATAGAAAGAAGAACAAAAAAATTGAACTAGGGTAAACTAAAATTTAAGAAAAGAAACTTAAATAAGTTAAAATGTTATCTAGAATTTATAAAAGAACTAAAACTTACAAGGATATACTAAGAAATTATAGAACAAGTTTAAAAATTATAAATATAAACTAGAAAGTAGTACTGCCAGAATGGAAACTCGACAGAAGGAGGAAATACACTACTAGAATGGGTCATGATAGGCAAAATTAATTATGAAAATCTAAGAAGAAAAAAAAAGAATAAAAACTACTGAAGAAGAAATTTAAACGTAACTAAAAATTACGAAACAACTAATGTTGCAAAAAATAAAATGGACAAGAAGAAAGGAACAAAATTGCAGAACAAGTCTAAAAAGTATGAACAAGGTAATAAATTATGAAACAAGATTAAAGTTATGGAACAAACTAAAAAGTATAAAACCAAACTAAAATTTTGAAAAGAAGGAAGAAAAATCCTATGTACACAAGAGATTGGATTAAAAAAACAACACTTGTCATCCCCGAGATTGGTACCAAATTGATGTGTGTTCTTTGCACACAAATCACTACGAAAATTGTTAGATTTAACCTTCTACCCAGGTTGCCAACTCACTGCAAACAATAAGTCAACTTAGTATACATAGTTAACGATCTAAGGGATGGAGGAAAAAATGGTTGAAGTTCGAAAACCAATCACAAGAACTAGAAAGGAAAATGATGAAGTTTGGTTATTTTAAGAATTGAAGTAAAATACTATATTAAAATTTTAACTAATCAAAATGAGGGGAACTAGGGCTCTAGAGGATCACTACAAAAACCACATCTTTATTCAACAAATAAACTCTTAAGATCCTAAGATAAAATTAGGACCTTGTGATTATATGTCCTTATTGACAAACTCACAAGGGTTGGACATCCCACAAACTCATTCATCCTAGTATTTAAGGATCCTCATCCAACCATCCAATATGCTACTATCCAAGATCATATCAAGAAACATGTGATTCCTATCAGACATTCAAACCCATGGATTAGGAGATCGTGTCACCAAGTTTATAATGAGTATGAGATTAGAAGGAAGAAAAGATGATACTAGCAATAAAAGGATTACAATTTCATTCTTATGGGGTTCCAAGATCATATCACCCTATAAGAGTATAGCAGATCATCAAATAATCAAGAAGAAAAACAAAGAAAATACTCTTTCAATGGAATAAGAGAGCCAATTATATTCAATAAAAATGGGCTATGGGGATACTCCCCATGTCCTATAAGAAATCTACTCGAGCACGTAAAAATCACAAGAGATTGGAACTAGGATGAGATCTGAAATGATAAAAGATGTAATCTATAAGGTAAGACTGAATGTCCTATATTTTTAGAGCCCCCCCCCCCTTATAGGGGAATGAGGGGGAACCCTATAAGAATGGTTGTTTGTGGTGGATATATTACTTCATCTTTGGTATCTTCTAGTCAACCACATTTAATCACTTCCTTCATCCCAAAATCACATTGCTCAAAGCTTGACCGCATTGATGATTTTATTGTTTTGACATTTGACCAAGTCTTTATTTGAATTATTCCCACCACATAAAAGCATGTAAAATTTTCCAAATTTCCTAGTCATAGGAGTAAAATTTTAGAATATTAATTTCTTTCCCTCAAATAGAATGATTTATTGATTTATCTTGTTTTAATATTTTAACCATGTGACTCTCATTATTATCGATTCTCGAAATGATGAGTTGATCGAATTGTAAGACTAGTCGACCATTTGGAAGGTCGTCTAAAATACATTTTAATGTAGAGAACGAAATTTCCTTTCCAATGTATACTTGCATTAAATTCTATCATGGGATGCAAATTTATGATCTTATTAGCATAAGGTATATATATAAAGACTGTTGAAAATTGTGCAAATATATTCCAAAAGTATTTAATCATTTGATTTATTGAGCCACTTTCCTACAAATTCAAACACATATAATTAAAACTCTAATTAAGGAGAAAAAATCTAAACTAAGACAATTAATTATAAACAAAAAAAAGAATCAATAAAACAATACTAACGATATCTAAAAGATGTAAATAAAATGGATAAATACACATAGGGTTGTAAACATGTAGGGTATGGTATAGTTATAGTCATATAAATAACCATAACCATTTAGTTGAGTGGGTGTGGGTATCAAACCACTTTTCTAAAATCTATACCCGCACCAAATCCATATCTGCATAACTGTAGGGTATAATGGACAAATAAGTGGGTATACTATTATAGATAGATTTTCTATAATAACACACTACCAACTTAGCAATACAATAAACTACCACGTTAATTTGTGATATTGGTGTTGTTATGGCATCAAATACATTTTTTTAAAGCAAATATAATTTTTGATAATTATATAATATGTCAGATTTTTTTTTGAAATTATATAATATGTCAGATTAAAATGAACAACCAAGACTAGCATGTAGATACAGCTAAATGCAAATACAAAAAGGAAATAATAATATTAGAATTTTGACTATACTATTAATAGAAATGATAAACTCAACATTGAACTTGGAAATTATGTTCACATGCCTTCAAATTTGGAGAAATAGTGCAACCAATAATATGTAACATATCTCTAAATCTTGTATAGCTATATATTATTCAAGACAGAGAGGTAAGAGGATAAAAATGAGAGAATGAATTTAAGTCCTTAATTTGATGAAATGTGTGTGTGTCTATGAAGGTGCTTGAGGTTCAATAGATTTTTTTATTTTATTAATGTAAGACACTTATATTTACTAGATGTGAGTGCTACAATATGGACCACTACATCCTAATAGAAATCTACGTATACATATACTTTCCATATGTGAGTGATACAATATGCACCATTATATTATAATATAACTCATTTATCTTTAAAATATAATAAATGGGTATATGGGTGTATAGGGTATGGGTACATACATAACTATAACCATACCCAGTGAGAGGAGGATACACGGGTATAAGGGTAAGTAGTTACTTTGTTATAAAAATGTATACCCATAACGGATATATAGGGTATGGATTTCAGGGTATGCGGGCATACCCATGTCCATTTACAACCCAAAATACACATTTTCACCTTCTTGTTATGAGATCAATGACATTTTGTTGTCTTCCAAGTGAAAATGGTGAGGATGTGTCACCCTGATCAGACAAATATACAAACAATGGAAAATGAGATTTATTGTGAAGGATCAGATGTAATGATGGATAATATGATTTAGAAGTTAATAAAAAGGTATTTTTCA
Organism: Alisma plantago-aquatica; assembly: GCA_963693085.1. Classification (NCBI taxonomy): domain Eukaryota; kingdom Viridiplantae; phylum Streptophyta; class Magnoliopsida; order Alismatales; family Alismataceae; genus Alisma; species Alisma plantago-aquatica. Next base: position 299,599,750 of record OY856411.1, on the reverse strand, counting down.
TTGGTTAAAGTATTCAATGGTTAAAATGGAAAATGAGATTTATTGTGAAGGATCAAATGTTATTAGACTTATCCAAAAAGAATAAGCTTATTGGAAACTAGAGAATGAATTGTGTTGAGTTTACCATGAGCTTATCTATGATTCAAGAGTGAAAAGTTTTGAGGGAGGGAGGATTTCACAATTGAATTCTAGGTTAAACCTAACCTATATTAGTATGCCTAATATCTTATTTTCTTATTCTAACTAGTAGTTGAGTTAAAAGTTATAATTAGATATTATTTGTAGAATTAAGTTCAACTAAGGATAAGTTAGAACTATTAGAATGGTTATTTATTTCCTTATTTGATATTTTTGAATGAGTAAGACTCCATATTTATAGCATGGACACATATTAAAGTTAAAATGCACCAAGTGGGAAAAAGACATGGTGGAATCATAAAATAGTGTAGTATGTGATTGTCATTTAATAGTGTGAATTGAACATAAAGTTTATAACTAGAAAATGAATGATTGAAGGGTGTGTATTGATACTAATTAGTAATATTCCTTACAAAATCATGATGAGTAGTATTTTAGGAAAACAAGTGTGTATTTATTAACCTTTGATTGAGGAGACATGGTGTTACAGTCATGTTATATATCAATCTTGAGTTGGTTTAATATAATTAATGTGAAATTTGCTTGCACCACCATGTCTCCTTTAAACAAGATGAGATAGTAAATTATTGTTTTATTTGCTTCTGTGTAATGTTAAAAGTCAAAAGAGGATGGTCTATGTTAACCCATAGAAAGGTTTTTAGAGAAATTGATTTTTGTAGTTGGTAAAAGACATAACAAATCCATCCGTTTGAGTGATTGATGCATAGGTAAATTTTAGTTCGGGGCATTGACTATGGGAGTTTGATGTGAGAGATAAAAGTAATCTCATTAAAACATGACATGACATGACATGACATCATATTATATATATATATATATATATATATATATATATATATATATATACAGAGAGAGAGAGAGAGAAAGAGAGACAGAGATATGGTTGAGCATTAGGTTGGGTTGAACTTGACATGATTTGTAGTTTGTCCTGAAATTGACTCATATAATTTTATATAGTTAGGATAAGTCCTTTATTTTTGACCCACAATTTAACATGGAAGATTAGGTTCTAGGAAAATCCTAACCCAAGGACCCATCCCAATATATATTTAGTATATATAATTAGATATAATATTCTATTTATTACATATTATATATGGTATAGTAACTTACTATGTTTATATTCTCTACTAAATAGTCAAAATGCAGATACATAACTCCTTATTATTGTATCAACAAGACAATAATTCAATATGCAATAGGCCTCATGATGTAATATAGTCATAGCCTTGGACATGGTCAATTGAGTAGCATTTCTAATGTTTTGTTTGTATATGATTTAGGTATTATTTGAAATTTTTATATTTTGTAAAGGTTTTGATTTAGCCCCACATCGGATACTACTCTAGTTAGTTGAAATTAAACATCTATAAATAGTCTTTGTAAGCCTACTTAAAAGGTATAGTTGATGATTGATGTCATTTCATAAATTATATTTCCTTTGATTAGGTATTTTATATTACTTTAGATTTTAATCATTAAGTTTCCCATTACCTTATCAATTCCTTTGACATGAATTAATCATTTTGCATTTATTTCAAACTATGTTTAAGGCCATTGTTCATATCATGTTTTTCTATCACCTTTTCACTCAACCATGTACTTGGACATTCTATTTTTAAACTATGTAACAAATTTAATCAAATGTTATACACAATATAGTGATTCATTATAGTTTTACTTTAAGATAAAAAGTTGAACTGCCTATATATAATAATTGATTTCCATTTATACAAGGAAACAATCCGACGTGAGATTGTTCTCATCGGTTTCTCTAACCTCCATCTGATGATCTATATGAATTTTCATAATCTTGAGTCAATACTCATGTATCTTCGCATAGGATAGAAGTGCTTGCAAAGAGAAAGAATGATCATGAGTAATGCACTTGGTTCTAGAGAATTTTCAAAGTTATCAAGAAAAATAAATAAACAAAAAGGAAAAACCATAATTACGCTTATACTTCCAAAAATATTTGACTACCATTGTCACTGACAACGGTGATAATTTTGGATGGGGCTCCAAATGTTGCACCAAGAAAAATCCTAAAAGAAAAATTTCTAGGTTTAACCAAAAGTAGTGCACTAATTCCCCACTCCACACGAGTGGAAGCCTTATTGCAATATACGTAAGGATCGAACCCAAAGGACACACTTTTTATGTAGTTATATAGATTCAAAAATATTAAGAGTAATATTTATCACCGAGTATTTGAAAGATTATTTAAACTAAGTTGTTTTTGAAAGCAACTGAAATTAATGAAATCAATAACATGTAATATAGCACACCAGGTCAGGGGTTTTACTACCTGGGCCTGTGTACTTATCTTAACAAGATCTAATTCTCCAATAATGATTGCTAAATCAAGGTTTAGTAGTTGCACCCTCACAAGATATAGGTCATCGCCTAATATGGATTCCCTTGGAACCGACCATCCTCGACACCCAAGTTCTTTGTCTATATCACTAAACTCCCTTACTTATGACGGACCATCCTTGGCACATAGCACATCATAGTCCAATCACCTCACTATCCCTTGTTGATAACTCAGGGGGATAATAAGATCATTTTGATGGTTCTAATCAAGATCACAACAACCTACATATCCATGATTATAACATATATGTAGAACAAGTCATCAATTTACAAAGCAAGGCATCAAGTAGAATGATACTTTATTTAATAGCTATATTGTTGAGTTTAGAAACAAGCAAAGATAAAATATGGGCGGTCAGGGCTAGCCCCCATTCCCCATCAAAAAGTGTCTACTTTCTCATGGAAAGGGACAACAACAAAGAGATAGTGGAAAGGATGGAAAATGCCATGACGCCTGGTGTAGGAAAACCAATCTCTCCACTGTGGTCACCACCTCCTCACTCTTCTCTAGGGGTTGTTCTACACAATGTAGCTTCTAATAAATGAATAGAGACCCCTCGAATGAATGATGAGGGTTTCTTTTTAAGGATGCATTCCTCACCTCCGAAACCCTAAATCTGAATGCTTGTGGTTGAAGGCATTGACATGGAATATTATCCCACTACAAATTCACTAGGAATATAATTCCTAGAGTTTACCAAAACCCAAGTGCAATAATACCACCCGTAAGAAGACAGATCTTATCTTAGTTTAGTTGAGGATCTAATCCCAAGGGACAACATTTTTAAGAATTATCTAATCAATGTAACCTAGCACGAACTAGTATATATCAAAAAGTTGAGATTGGTTTGATTAATATAAGATTGTAAGAATGAAAAGAGCTAAATTAAGGTTCTAGTTATCAATGGATGGAAACACTTGGGTGGAACTGGGTTTCACTGCCACTACTCGAATATGCACAATCATTCAAATCCAAAATTGTATGAAGGTATAATTGGAGTTATACAAGTTTCCCCTTTCAGTGTCTGAAACTTGCATGAGTAGATATCACTGTAAGCTCGATGTCTCATTACTTACAGATTCTCTATCCACTAGTCCTGAGACTTTTTGTTTGAATTTATATTCAGGGTGTCAACAAAAGAAAATCGGTATTCAAATCTTAAACATTGAAGTTGGCATAGTAAAAGATTATACTAAATCATGTAAAGCTGGTGATCAATCCACAAGACATGCAATAAATGATTGGCTATGAATTATATGAGTTCATATAAGAATTTAAACATGAATGAAGATGCAAGAAACGAGTAGTGGAGGTAGTCCCCATACCCCAGTGAAAAAGACTACTCCCTTGACATGGAAATATTAATATCACTAGAAGAGGAGGACACCATCATTGTCATGATGGCATGGTGTGCGACAACAAACTTCCTTTCTTCTTTCTCCTTTATGTATTAACCCTGAATTGCAGAAGGAGTAGGTGGATATATAGCAGCTCAGGAAAGAGATCGATTGCTTTGGAGAAGGAGATTGATGGCTTTCAAGTTGCGGACAAAGGAGATCTATTGATCTATGCTTGGAGTCCATAGGAATTGCCAAGATAAGTTGATAGAACTAGCTTGGTCAATAGACATCGTCCTTGCTCTGATCTCACCAGTAGCATTTCTATATTTCCATCTCTAGATTTTTTTAGATGAGTTGTACGACTGGGATGGGGGCCTATTTATAGTGTGGAGGATGTTGACCTCTTTCCATCGGTGTCAACCTTTTGTTTTTGGTCAGTAGGTCTATCGATAGATAGCTTTGGACATCCAATCATCAGTCTATCATTCGACCAGGCTGTTGACCTTGGCCATCGATAAAGTTGTCAAGCAATTGTGGTCAACAACAAGAGTGTCGACAACATTGACTGATGGGATGATTTGTTGTTAGTTATTAGCCGATGATGATATTGAGAAAGGGGTTGATAGAGGTTTTGACATCGATTATGGATGGATTGTATGTCGACCTTGATCATCGGTGAGTCATAGTTTTGTTCTTCTTGGATGTCGACCAAGGAGGGTGATAAGGTTGTCGATCATTGAGTGTGTTGAGTTGGAAGGCCAACAACGTTGTCGACCTCTTATATGTCTTGATTTCTTGTCGATTTTAATGTCAACTGAAATGTCGTTTGACATGTCAAAATTATCCTCGACACAAAAATTTTGTATCGATCAACCTTCTGGAAGTGATCAAAATCTATTTCGGTGTAGTTCAAAACCTACCAAGGGAGTCAAGAAAAGTATCAAATTCCAACATATTAACATAATAAGCTAAGTAGATCAAAACAAAGATATTCTAATTAAAAGTAATCTATATGACTGCTAAACTAGACTGAAAATGTAACTTAAAATGGGATGAATATACATTCATCAGGCATCTAATTTCATGGCCCATACTTGGTCTAACAGGTGTCTCACATGAGTTACTCAATTTGGACATTTTTAGTTCTCTCGCGAACTAGCACGGGGTGGACTGGAATGGACTGAATGTTGAGAGAAAGCGTCAAGATGTGAGAATCTAGAAGACTGTGGTTAGAGAGTGACTCGAGTTAGGCGATTGGAAGGACCACTCACTTGGCTAGGTGGTTGGAAGGTGATAAAAAAGAAAACTCTCAAGCCTTCCTTCCATTGAGGCATAGCATTGTGGGGGCTCAATCGTCCATCTAGGAGTTGTTGCACCACTTTGACTAAATCTGCACAAAATATATATGAAAATGCATTAATATTTAAAAAAGGGAAAATGATTGCATTTTAAAGAATATAAAGATAAAACTAAGAAATAGAAACACAACAACCCTAAAAAGAGAGTAAAATAGCATGTCAAAATGGGTATAAATATACTCATCAAACTACCCAGACTTAATCCTTTATTGATCCCGAGTAAAGCAAAATAAAAAGGAAATTGACAATTGATACTAAGTTCGAGGCCTTCTTCTCCCAACTGAGCAAACCTCGTAGTCCCCTTTCCACCAATCATGATCAAACGACCCTAATACTTGGGGGTCACATAGTCACACTTGGATATCCCTCAATTGGGGCTTGTTCCTCTAATTTCTAGACCTTAGAACTTGCAACAAACTGCTTTCATATCAATAATACTCTGATCTATCTGTACAAATAGAAGTAATCACAAGTCAGGGCTATTTGGCTATTTGGAGGAGAATTTGGATAAGTCCCATGGGTATGAAAATTGGATAAAAGGGGGAGAAAGATATAGCATGAACCTGATTCCCTGATCCGTCCTATATCTGACATGAGACCTTATTTGGGATTCAGTTATTTTATTTGTCTTTCCTCTATTTGACTCGAGACTTTTATTTGTTTGTAGTTACATTGACCACATATTTTCTTTTGGTCTATTTTTCCTCTTTTATTCATGCCATGCTTGTGGGAAAAAAAATTAAAGAGGAGTATTTATGGAACAGATGCCACCTCAGACTTAGGGTTTGTCATATTGTGGGAATTTCATTTTCATTTTTTTTGTCGATGGTGAAGAGGTAAAAGATGATGGAAAAGAGTGTGATCAAGAGGTTGACTTGTGCTTCTCCATTTTATTGTTGCATTGGAATCATATCATCATAGTTTATCAGTTAATTCAGTTAATATAGGGTAAATGAGTATTCACAAAAATTGTTGCTAGTCAAGTTGGAGGCACATGTGGCTTTACCTTTCAGACTCCATCTTCTTACATCACTTCCAAAGGGGAGGAATGGTTAGTTGTTGTCATCGGGGCCCAAAACTGTTAAAACATTTTTATTCCTTAAAAATTCCTTTTGGATGGGTTAGCCCGAGAGAGAAAAGGAACAATTAATTCATATATTCTCCTTTTTTAACATACAACAAAGTGACCAACTAGGTAAAGGTCAAAACTCACATAAGAGAATGAAAATGAAAATGAAAAACAAGACATATGCAAATAAAAGATAGATAATAAAGAAAAAAATATTTGAGGATGAGAAATGGTAAAGGTAGAGTTGAGGTGTTAGAGATGACGTACCACCCACCCTTCACCCCCAACTTCAAAATTCTACCCGTCCTCAGGAAGAAGGAAGTTAGAGATGAAGGGGAATTAATATGGAGAGTGAGGGAGGTGGGGATGTAAGAGTAAGCCAACAATTCTTTCCCAATAGCACACAATAGAACCCTAATAGTCGGTTCTTCTTCCATTGTTTATGCTCTCATCTCGACACAATTATGGCCACCAGTTGCCATGATCTTCATTGGATGGAGGTGAAGGTGCCTTGGGTCTTGTACCCCAATATCTACAGACTACATATAGTCAATGCCACACTCCTAAGGGGATCACTTGCTGATCATATAGTCAGTTGATAAGATGATATGGCTCTGGGTTGGTATCCCCTGTCAATGTGTTGGGTGAACGAATCAGAGATCCCATGAGACATATGTGTCTAGAAGTAATAGTGGAGTAGATCTTGATCGGAAGAGATCTCATCATTCAATGGAGGGTTGTTGCCTCCTTGTCAGAATTCATTGCTGGTGTTGATGTTATGTGCTGTCGCCATTTGTGGTAATGATGAGGAAAGGGGATATGGAAACATAGGTTATGCTTGATCATCATAAAATCTTGGTGCTACCAAGCCCTACTCTTGGCCCATTATATATATACATCGAGGAGACTTTACAAGTTCCCAAAAAGGAATCTATGGTTGCACCATGCACACGTTATCCTTGTTAAATAGGGTCTTGACATCAATCTTTCTTGGTAATTCCTAATCAAAATATTTTAATGAATATTGATCATTGGAGTGAGAGAGAAAATGGTTTTTATTTCCAAGGAGTAATGTTTCTCATAATATATAATGTCAGATTATTCAGAGAAAGAAGAAAAATCATTTATAGAAAATATAGAGAGCAATACCATCAGGCCATGTGTCCCACTCGCCGTATCACTTATCATTTCACAAGATCATGAAATATCCTTCCATAAGTGGAGTGAGTGTGTAGTAGGGGGTTTATGGAAGGATTAGAGAATGCCATCATGAGGTTGGTTCATCACGCCAGCTTATCCATTTATTAGGCTGTCAAATATGTGGTACTCTTCCTTCTCCTTCTCTCCTCTCTCTTCTCGCCCCCTTATTTTTTTTAAAAGGAAATACGTGATAAAAATAATAAAAGCAAATAGAAAGCAAAAAAAAGTTGGGTTGCCTCCCAGCAAGCGACCCAATTTAGCATCGCAGACCTGATGATAGTAGTGTTTGTTATGTTGGACCAATGGACAGGGTGTCCAAATCCTTATCCTTTAAACTTGTGAGCCCTGGATCATGAATATATGATGTGCATGGCTTGCTCGTGTGGGGCTCTGTTGTCTTAATCGGTTCCTTGTGGGTATGTTTGATGTGGTTCCAGGTAACCTTCCTCCTTAAAAGCTTTGATCGAACTGTGCAATCTCTTTAGGTCTTCAAGAACTCAATATTCAATGGTCTTCTTCCTTGGTCGTAGAACAAGTTTGTCATCCTTAACGTCCACTAGAGCTCATGAGGTAGCAAGGAATGGCCGTCCCAATGTGAGAGAGAACGACTTGTCTTATTTGATATGCATGACCACAAAATCACATAGGATGTATGTGTCATGTCTTACCTTCACCGAGGCATCTTCTATAATTCCCAGGGGTTTAGTGATGGATGCATCTACAAACTGAATGGTCATTGTCATGGGTAGGAGATATGTGAACCCTAGGTGCTGGTATAGAGTATAGGGCATAATGGTTATGCTAGAGCATAAGTCATCATTTCCCTTGTGATTGGTAAGATGAAATAGTCAATCTGATTGAATAGTCAACCCTCTGGTTGTGACAGGTCAGATGAAATAGATTCATTCTGATATTTCATTTCATGATTCTATGTGTGAAAAATAAGAAAGTAGTTGTTTTTAAACTTCCTTTGACTAGTCCTATAAGGACACAAGGAAGATGAGAATTTACATTTTACTCAGTATTCCTTAAAATGCTTTATAATCTCTCTTATATGTGTGATAAAAGATGAAATATAGAAGTGATGCCTGAAGAAAATCTAGGAATGAAAAATCTTGTGTGTATAATGATATGAAAAGTGAGGAACATGATAGTAAATAAAGTGCATACTACCTAATCTCAATACTTGTATACCCTGGCCAGGTATATGATTATTGGAGATAGGGCAAGTATGAAACTTTTAGATTGTTATCTTTCTGATTACTCTGATCAAGTAGTCATTCTGAAACAATCTAGTGAGTATAATGAAACCAAATAGGGATTGCTAAGTGAACTTTCCCAATATCATAGGGATTGCTGAGTGAACTTTCCCAATAACATAGGGATTGCTGAGTGAACTTTCCCAATTACATAGGGATTGCTGAGCAAACTTTCCCAATTATATAGGGATTGCTGAGTGAACTTTCCCAATAAAATAGGGATTGCTGAGTGAACTTTCCCAAATAACATAGGGATTGCTGAGTGAACTTTCCCAATTACATAGGAATTGCTGAGTGAACCTTCCCAATTACATAGGGATTGCTAAGTGAACTTTCCCAACTAATGAGGAATTGCTAAGTGAACTTTCCCAACCACATAGGGATTGCTAAGTGAACTTTCCCAACTAATGAGGAATTTCTAAGTGAACTTTCCCAGCCACATAGGGATTGCTAAGTGAACTTTCCCAACTAATGAGGAATTGTTAAGTGAACTTTCCCAACTAATAAGGAATTGCTAAGTGAACTTTCCCAACTAATTAGGGATTGCTAAGTGAACTTTCCTAGCCATATAGGGTTTGCTAAGTGAACTTTCCCAACTAATTAGGGATTGCTAAGTGAACTTTCCCATCCATATAGGGTTTGCTAAGTGAACTTCCCCAACTAATTAGGGATTGCTAAGTGAACTTTCCCAGCCATATAGGGTTTGCTAAGTGAACTTTCCCAAACAAATAAAGGATTGCTGAGTGGATTAACTATGTTAAATATATATGTTTCCCCTTTGATAAACAACCTTGGGTAATGACAGGAGTATGTTCTTTTATGTTTCTTCCTTTCATTAACATGACAATCAAGTAAGTATCATGACATTTGATATACATGGATTAGAAATAATCTGTTGATGGATACTTAAAAAAGTATCAATTTGTTTTGGACTTTGGTTCCAAGATAATAATATATGGAACAAGCAATGTCCTAAAATAAAAGAAATACCTTGTGCATGTATAACTTCAGTGGTAACAACAGAGAAATGAATATGATAAAAATAAGATGTGTTCTCAACACATATGATGAATACCAAAGTAAGGATTATGGTACCTGAGAAATAATAGATGATTTATGTTGGTTACCTATATTGGCCAACTGTGAAATCAATCTAGTTACATAAAATAATATGTACATCATATGTTAGGGGTTTATGCTCTGCATAAACATAAACATTGATAAGGTTGAACTAATGGAAGGAACAATTGTAATTGGTGGAAAAGTATATCAAGCTAAAAATATTTCTGTAGAATAACCCTGTGTGGAAGAACTTTGCGTGGATTAAAGATCTATGATATCTCCATGACATTAAGATGTTACGTGGAGACTTTATGGTATGATAAATGAATAAAATATGTCTCTCCTTTTCCTAGGATTTCGGGGAAAAAATCCTTGTTAGGGGTTTATAATTTGTAACATCCCTGACCTGGGTTATGCTTAAACCTAGATGTTTTGCTTAATAAAGTTGATTATATGCTTTCTATTATCTCTTGAAAAGTAATTAAGTCTCAAGAGGCACTTATATTTCAATTTTAGTCCTTTTTGAATAATGTTGAAATAATGTTTTACTTGTTTTGGGCTAAAGTGCAAATTACCCAAGTTAAGGGGTTAAATTGCAAATGTTACATGGTGAAATGTTCCTCTAGTATTGAAGCATCATAGGAATGAGAATGATGTAGAGGTATGGCTTGTAGGGGCCTGAATAACAAAAAAGAGCATGTTGAGCAATGTTTGTGCATTAAAACCTAATTTTGGTGTAATGTGCAATTTACCCAAAATCTAGGGTTCAATATGCAAAATACCACTTCAAGAGGGTCCCTCATGATTCTTGGCATCATGTAGAGAAAAGAATTTGAGAGGTGCGCCTCATTTGAATCATTTTGAAAGAAAGAGAATTTTAATATTAAAATAATCAAGATTTAAGCATAATTGGAACTTTATTTCAAATTAATGCAAAAATAAATATGTTAATCGAAGTGCCCTTAAACCAAAATGGTAATGGTTGAAAATAGATAAGGTTGGACGAGCATTTGCCTTGCAAAAGCACGAAAATATCTAAGTGAGTGGAGAACCCACTCACATTAGTTAAATCAAAAGTAATATCCACTAAAAATGGGATATTAGTATTATATGATTTAAGGTGCTTAAATTGATTTTCCTTAATTCATTGATAATGAAGAGGAATTCGAAGGATTTTAATATGGTTTTGCATGCAAGTAATTGGTGGGGGAGATTTGGCACCAATTTTGGAATTAAAAGGATTTTATAAAATATTTTCTCTCTCATTGAATTTCTTATAAAAACACCTTTTACAACTCAATTGAGAGGCTTTTTCGAAACCACTTACACTCTTTGCTTGCAAAACGACCAAGGGAGCTTTGGAGGATTAGGAAGACGACCCCCAACCTATTGGTAAGCTCCATGACCTCTTTTCACCTTGATTCCATGGTGGAAATCGAAAATCAATGTATGATTTCTTCTTATCTCCATTCCATCTTCAATTCTAGCCATTCCTTTTCACTCAAAGCTTAAGGACGAGCATGGGATAGTGGAAGGTGTTGCTTTCATCATTAAAGACGTGGAGGTTGAATCTTTGAAGCTCAATTGAAGGCGGGTTATATAACTTGAACCCTTGAATGTTATTATTGATTTCATACCTCTATCAATTGTTGATCCTCTCTTCATTCTCAAAATTTTATTTGATTGATTGATGAAATCACCATGGAAATCACAGAAAGATTCGTGGGTTTATAGCTTGATGATGATGGCATCATCATAAGCACACACCTCCACAAATATCTATTGCAAACAGTTTCAAAATTTGAGTCCAATCGGTTTCAATAAAGTTAGCCAAATGGTTTCATCAAACCGTTTGAAACCAAACGGTTTCAAAACCATTTTGAATAGTTGACCACAGTTGACTATTTGGAGTTCATATGCTGATGTTGATGGTTGATGACCCATTAAATCCAATTGATTGGTTTCAAAGGGTTCATCAGTTAAATGTCCATCAAGTATCAAACCCTAATCGGGTTGAGTGCTGAAATTCTCAATTGATTGATTTAATTTTTGGGTTGACTAACCCAAACAGTCTTAAGACCATTTGGAGGTCACCCAAATGGTCTCAAGACCGTTTGGAGGTCAACCAAGACTATTTGGAAGTCTATGATGAAGTCTGATTAGATGGTTGAAGATCCAGTGATATCAAATTGAAATACAATCAATAGCTCAATTGATGATCGATTCTATGATGCAAGCCCTAATTGAATTTTACAAATTTCAATGATGGGATTAGTCAAACGGTCTCAAGACCATTTGGAGGTCATCCAAACGACCTCAAGACCATTTGAGGTCAGGTCATGACATGGCTAAGTGGTGATTCAATGGTTTCAATAGAATTAGTCCTACTATGTCAACAATTGAAGGTATCTCGATTTCAAACCCTAATTCAATTAGGTTAAAACCCTAATTGATGGTTTCTTAAAATTAAAACCCTAATTGATGGTTCAATTGAAGGGTGATTTAATGGTTCAATTGAGGTTAATTCAATGTTTCAATTGATAGGTGGATTCAACAGGTGAAACCCTGAAATCGATTTAGTTGATGGATATCTTTTTGGTCCATTCGGTTTTGAGAGGGTTTGGACCAAACGATCTTAAGACCGTTTGAGTCCAAACTGTCTCAAGACCGTTTGGGATCAAACGGTCCAAAATGTTTTGTCTAAACGGTTTTATATGTCCAATCAGTTTCAAATTGATTTGGCTAAACGGTTTCAAGCACCAACCTTGCTAAACGGTTTCAAACCGTTTGAACTTAATTGGTCAAGACCATTTGAGGTCTAAGTGACCAAGACCATTTGAGGTCTAAGTGACCAAGACCGTTTGAGGTCTAAGTGGCCAAGACCATTTGAGATTCAACTAGTCAAACCATTTGCACATCTAATGTGAATAAAGGTCAATTAACTACTTGATTATTAATAATGTAAATAAAAGGTGATTACAATGGTTATACCTTTGAGGTACTAGGATAATTAGTACCTTTTGAGTGGTAAACTCTTGATGCTTTTGAGTGGTAACACATAGATGTCATCGTTCTGGGCTGTGGCGATTCAGGGCACCTCAGCTAGGGTTCTCATAGGGCAGCGGCAGGCTTGGGGGAGGGGGTTCCGGCTGTCAGTGCACGCCTCCCCACTCACCCCAGGCCTCTCTCGCTCAGGCACGTACGAGATCTGACAACAAGAGGTGGGAGGTGGAGGCTCTCGGTGGACTCCATCGAGCGGCGCCGTGCTTGTTGGATTTTCTGGTCTACCTGAAGTTGCGACATTTTGGGTGGTGGTGTCAGACTGATGGCAGCGACAGGTCTCAGAGGCACACCTCAGTCCTCCCGTGAGCGACGCCCTCACCGCTCCCCCTCCTTCTGCTGGATCCAGCGGCTTAGCGCTTCCCCTTCCCAGTCTTTTTCTTTGTTTTTTCAGTTTAGTGTTAGGTTGTTTTTGTTGGGTTAGTCACTAGTTCTCAACCTTGGTAGTCGTCTTTCTCATCAGTCCTTTTCCTGTTATTGCTTTGCTGGTCGCCTGGGATCCCGATCAAGGGCCTTTTGACCTCAGCGGTGCTGGGGGCGGCGTTGGTGGGGAACGACGGCGGGTTGTTGTTTTCTAGTTTTCTTGTGTCGTTCTTCAGGTTAGGTCAATTCTGTTAGGTTGTTTTGTTAGTGGCAGGTGTCTTTGGCTTTTTAGTCTCTGCCTGTAGGTGTTTCCTAGTTGTTTTTCTGTGGTGGTCGTTTTTTGGTCGTGTCATGCCTTGAGTTCCTTCTTGGGCAGACGGTGATCTCGGGCGCCCCTTGGTGCCCTAGGCAGAGGAGGAGTAAGTTGGGTTTGGGCTTCGTGTGGGTCTTCCGCCCCCTATTCGCAGTGGTGGTCGGGAGTGGTGGTGGAGTTCCCGTCACCCTCTACTTCCCGCCTTTGTATCCCCATGAACCATCCTTCCTCTGTATCTGCATCGCTGGGGTTTGGCCCCCTTCCTGGATCTCCTGGTTGGTGCAACCTTTGTGCTCGCCGCTGGTAGTTGTGTTTCTCGTCCTGTTTTTTGGGACATTGTGTTGTTAGGTAGGTGTTGTTGCTTTGTGGTCGAGCTCTTTGTCTGGTGATCCTTCATTTGTCTCCAGGATGATATTCTCTGTCAACAACTTTGCAAACTCCTATTCATATGTACTCTTAGGCTCTTGTAGATTGATGAATACCATCCCAGATAGCTGTTTTAGACAGCCACTACAAGAGGTGGACGGTGCAGAAGCGTACCTATCACATCCCAATCTGAGCCTTGTGCTATGTCTTTCAGTAAAAGGAGTTGTTGCTTGGTTACTTGATGAGAGATGTCTATCTTGTAGACGTCGTATGACTTTCTTTTAATGATATTGAGATATATTAAAAAAAATGAAAGCAATGACTTAATATGCTGTGACAACCCTTCATTCAAGTTGATTGGATCTAATCCAATTAAGATTGAAATAATTGACATCCTAGAGAGGATGAAAGAGAGAGGAATTCCTACATGAATGGCAATCATGTGATGGTTAAACCTCAACACTTTCAACATGAATAGAGTATGTAATTAGGGTATGATCCTTAATAAATAGATCATGAAACCCTGATTGAGAAGGTTGATGAGCCCTGATCCTAATTTAGGGCAATACTAAGTGAAACCCTAATCTAAGGGAATGATGTGACCCTAATATAGGGTGATGTTATGTAATGTTATAGTAAACCCTAATTTGGGAAAAAGGACATGATAAACCCTAATCTGATGTGAATAGTGCATCCTAACCCAAAATTGGGTAATAAGATATAATAAACCCTAATTCAGGGTAATGATGTATAAATCCCTAATGCAGGGTAATGCTATGTGAAACCCTAATATAGGGTGATGCTATGTGAAACCCTAATGCAGGGTAATGCTATGTGAAACCCTAATGCAGGGTAATTCTATGTGAAACCCTAACACAAGGCAATTCTATGTCAAACCCTAACACTGGTTGATGCTATGTGAAACCCTAATACAGGGTGATGCTATGTGAAACCCTAATGTAGGTCATGCTATGTGAAACCCTAACACAGGGTGATGCTATGTGAAATCCTAACACAGAGTGGTCCTATGTGAAGCTCAAATACAGAGTGATGAGTTATGAATGTAATAAGAAAACCCTTGTATTGCATGGTACTGATATATAATGGATATAAATATTATCATGAGTACTAATCATGCAGGTATGTTGAGATGATGAGCATAGCCAGGTATGAGCTATGATACTTTGTATATTGAAAATGTTTTATAGGCCTTATAAGCCTTCATATGCTTTGTTGCTTAGTGAGAGGTAACCTGAAATTAATGAGCCTTGTATGCCATACGCTGTTTTAATTATTGAAATTGTTTATGGGCTTCATAAGATATAATATGCCTTGTTGCCTATTAAGGAGTAACAAGAGGTGATATGAACTTTTTGAACTATGTGGAATGCTTGTGTAGCAAGAATCATGATTACCTTGGTCAGATGACCTGAAGGTATTAAGTTACCTGATAAGTGGTAACAAGTATTCTATGATGAATTGAGGGTCTGAATACCCATATTCTATAATCAAGATGATGAACTTGTTAAGAAATAAAAAATGTACCTGATGAGATGAGGGATTAAGATCCCAAAACTTCATTAAAAGGGTATGGCTACAGGCCATGACTCCACAATACAATACCAAGCATTAGTTGTGTGATCTAAAACTGAAGTGAGTATATGTTACATCTATAACTCTATAGCAAAGATATCAATAAACCCTGGCAAGATAATTGTAGTTTGATACGTGATGTCTCTGCCATATAATCTCATACTGACTGAGAAGGTTGATATTACTCTGCTTAGCATATCCTAGAAGGATAAATGTTATACATGTGCTTTAATTCCTCACTAAATAAGTATTATTCTGACTTATCAAGTTATAACTGAAATGCTCAGAATAAGAATACTACTTTAATCTATTTAGACATTGATCTATCTACTGTTAAATATATAATTCCTCTGCTCCATGTTAATTCAATAACTGCAATAATAATGTGCTTGGCGGAGAGTTATATCTCTTGCTGGGGTAATTTACAATTGTCTCACCCCCGTGGGATCCATATTTTTTAGGTGGATGTGGATGAGGAGGCAGGAACCCTTCAGTAGGTGAAGGACAGCAGCAACACCAGGAATAGCAGTGAATTCTTAGGTGGAGACACTGGCTATCAAGTTTTGTATATGTGTGAATAAAGTCCTATGTGTTGTCTCTGTACTCTCAGGTCCTCAGAGTCTGTAGTTGGTTTTAATGAATCGATCTGAGATTTTGGCTTGATGCCTCAATGTTCTTATGCTGTATGTATACAATTTAATAGAACATTTGATGTTGTAATCCTTGAGATGAGATGATACACGATATGTAATAATGAAATAGAATGAAAACAAATTACTTTGGTTCTCTTCGAAAGAGTTGTCCTTTGTGGATCTCTTTGAAAAAGGTTTTAATTTTTAGTGATTTTCAGTAACCCGTTGCTAACGATCGCTTTCACTTAAGTAAATTATGTTTTTGTGATCGGTGTGTCACAGTTGGTGTTAGACTGTCCTAGAGTCATGACAGAGTCCATTGTCTAATTATTTGGATGGTTGACTAGGTAGTGTGAAGCTTCAATTGGGGTGATCTCAATTTTGTCAGTAGTAGTGGAGGCAGAAGGTGTAGTGTAAGAGTTCCCTGACCTGGTCATTATAGCATTTAATTGCTCTGACTATTCCTGATGTTTGGGGTTGTTTTCTAGCTGGCCAGTCATCATTCCTACTGGAGGTTGTTGCTAGCCTCCATTCAAGAGATTTGAGATTCCAACTCCTTCTTGTTCGTTGTGGAATTGGCAAGTTCAGTATGGTATGATTCCATCAGCTCCTGAAGTGTTTTCATTGGGTCCTACACTGGTGCAGCTTCAATCTGTACTGGTGGAGCTAGATTTGGATTATGAATTGTTGTCACTCCTAGTAGTTCCAGGCAGGAAAATTGAACATGAAATATCCCTGGTTGTGTGACTTTTATAATTCATTGGCACTCTATCCTGGGTGAATTGCACTAATGTCTGATTTGGACTTTCGGCTCCTGTAGGGTTCCCATACTAGAAATGAGGATGACTTCATGCTTGATTTGGATTGTAGTACTCTTGTACTAGAATGTTGTGGATTGATTTAATGTCTTTAGCTTGAGTAACTATATAATGTTTCCCAGTTTGATGCTAATGGAAAGAAATGCATAGTTGTTTGCAATGGATGGTACTATGATCTACGACATGAAAAAATTTGCATGAGGGTGCAACAATTTTCACTTAGGAAGTCTGACTTTTTATTTTGTATGCACTAAAGGATTTTTCAACATTATCCTACTGGAGGGAAAGGAATTTCAATGCTTCAGAGATAGATTTGAGTCTGATCGGTCTTCTACCATTGAACGACCTTCCTGAGGGTCTGGTCCAGTGCGTCTGATTCTCTACCACCAGGTTAATGATTTTGAGTCCATTGTCGAAACTCTATCACATGAAATTTCCCTTGGAGGAGGAATAGAGGAATTTCTTTTTCTCATCATTGAATCTTCGATAGAAGAACTCAATGATATGATTTTTAGGTATGCCATGATGCACTCACTTGCGTAGGAGTTCATTGAATCACTCCCATTCTTCATACAGGGATTGCTCTGGCACTTGATTGAATTTTTTGATCTATCACGGATCGTGTATCTCATCAAAGGTGGGTCATATTTTCTAGGAATTTGTTCTCTAGGGCCTCCCACGTGTTGATCAGATCCCCTCAAAGAGTGTTATACCATTCTCTGACTTTGTCTATGAGAAAGTATTTGAAGAGTTGCAATCCCACGACATCATCGGTGGTGCTTTATGGCTTCATCATTGAACAAAGTCTGATGAACTTGAGAAGAGGTTCCTGACAATCATCTCTGATCCTTCCTATAAAGGCAGAGTTTTACAATAGGATAACCCATTGGGCTCTGATTTGGATCGCGTCACCTAGAGGTTGGACTAGATTAGTCAAGTTGGTGCCTTTAGGGATGGAGAAATTCTGCAGTTCTTTCGTGTGCTTTGCTGCTTGGGCAGCTTGTAGGCTAGTCTTGAATTTAGTTTCCACTTGTTCTCTAGCTTCTGCAATGAGTAATTCTCATTGGGCCATGGTAGCTGCATCGATGCACACTTGGATAACTGCTTCTGTAGCTGCCACATCCACCATGACTCTCTCCTTGTGAAGTTTTCTTATGGTTTTCTTGATTTTGATATCAGAAAGCAATCCTAAGTCAAGACTCCTAGATCTTCGCATAGGCTAGAAGTTCCTGAAAAGAGAAAGAATGATGGTGAGTGATGCACTTGGTTCTATAGAATTTTCAATGTCATCAAGAAAAATATATAAACAAAAAGGAAAAACCCTAATTATGCTTACACTTATGAAAATGTTTAACTACCATTGTCTTTGGCAACGATGCCAATTTTTTTTAAGGGGCTCCAAATGTCACACTAAGAAAAACCCTAAGAGAATAAGTTCTAGGTTTAACCTAAATTATTGAACTAATTATCCAATCTACACGAGTGGAAGCCTTATTGTAGTATATTTAAGGATCAAGCCCAAAGGAAAACCTTTTTAAGTAGTTATATAGATTCAGATATGTTAATAGTAATATTTATCATTGAGTAGTTGAAAGATTGACTCAACTAAGTTGTTTACAAAAGTAACAAACATTAAGGAAATAAAAAACATGTAATAAAGAGCACCATGGCATGGGGTTTCGCTACCTAGGCCAGCATAATTATCTTGACCAGATCTAATTCTCCAATAATCACTGCTAAAATGAGGTTTAGCTGTTGCACCCTTACAAGATACAGGTTGTCACCTAATATAGACTCCATTGCAACTGACCATCCTCAGCACCTAAGATCCCTGTCTATACCACTGAACTTCCTTACTTACAACTGAACATCCTCGACACATAGCTAGTTGAAGTCCAATCACCTCACTATCCCTTACTGACAACTCAGGTGGATAATAAGATCATTATGTTTCTCTAATCATGCTTGTAAAACATGCATATCCATAATTATAACATATATGTAGAATAAGTCATCAATTAGCAAATCAAGGCATTGAGCATAATGATAATTTATTTAGCAACTATATTGTCGAGTTTAGATACAAGCTAAGATAAAATATGGGTTATCAAGGCTAGTCCCCATGCCCCAACACAAAGCATGTACTCACTCATGGTGAGGGACAACAACAAAGAGATAGTAGGAACGATGAAGAAAGCCATGACGCCTAGTGCAGGAAGACTAATCTCTCCACTACAGTCATCACCTCCTCGCTCCTGGCTAGGGTTTGTGTTGTGCAATCAACGATCAGAGACCTCTAGAATGAATGATGAGGGTTTCCTTTTGTAGATTCATTCCTCACCTCTGAAACCCTAAAGCTGAATGCTCGTGGTCGAAGGCATCTAATTGCATGGATTTTACTTGGTCCAACATGTGAATCATCTGCTTTACTTAATTTAGACCTCATTTCTGGATCTCTGGCGTACCAACATGGGGTGAACCAGAATGGGCTGAATGATGAGAGAATGCGTCAAGATGTAAGAATCTGGAAAACTCTAGTTGGAGAGCAGCTTGATTTGGGCGATTAACAGGGCCACTCGATTAACTAGGTGGTTGGAAGGCGATCAAAAAGAAAACTTTCCATCCTTTCTTCCATTGATGTGTAGCACTATGGGGGTTCAATCGTCCATCTAGGAATCATTGCACAACTAAGAAATAGAAACACAACAACCCCTAAAAAGAGAGTAAAACAACATGTAAAATGGGTATAAATATACTCATCATCCTCCATCTCACCTTTTCGATAACCATTTAATCCAACCACTTTTCTCAACTCACTTTGACAAATTCTCTCACCAAGTTTACACCTATTCTTTCAAAAATGATCCCCTCCCCCGTGTTCCCTCTGCTCTCTCTTTGTCACCAATAATTTCTTATTATCCATAATTCTAAAACT
The DNA here is from genome assembly GCA_963693085.1 of Alisma plantago-aquatica. NCBI lineage: Eukaryota > Viridiplantae > Streptophyta > Magnoliopsida > Alismatales > Alismataceae > Alisma > Alisma plantago-aquatica. The sequence continues at coordinate 299,579,846 of OY856411.1, read as the reverse complement.
CAGGTGCAGTTTTTTTCCTATTCATTTAGGTTTGTTGTAAAATTTAACATTATTAGTTTGTTGCTATATTTATTATGTTATTGGAAAGTCCTCATGGTACACATAACATATATATCTAAAAAGTGTGTGAAATGGACTATATTTATAATATTTTGGTGTTCTTGTCATAATTAGTTTGTGAACTAGTTGTTATTTTCATATGAGATCCATAAACTCATTAGTCTTTATTTCTATCCACATTTATATCTTTTCCTCAAAACATATAAAGTCTTACATTGTCAAATAAATATATTAAAATCTAAAATTTTATTTTTCATGTGGTCATATCCCAATTATCCTTAACTAACTCTAATTTCAACTTTTCACTTATCCTTTAGTATTTATAAACAAAGAAAAAAAAAGAAAATGACCATGAATAGATCATATTTATGTATCCACTCTGTGAAACTCTCTTACCATGATGTGATCCATATCACACTATTTTTTATCACAATGGCAGTATTCCTCATGGTGAATATAACAACTATAATTCTAAATTTGGTTTGATACATGAGCTCTGTATAATTTGTGTTGTAGTTCTTATTAGTAATTAGTATGACAACTATTTTGTTTTTGTCCATACACTTAATGGTTTATGTGTTGTGATGGTATAAATGTTCATATCTATATTTGCATGTTGACTCTATTCTTGCATTGTCACACACATATAAGATACTTCCAAATTTGTTGTTCCATGCAATTGTCAATCTAGTTCAAGTAAACTCACTTTAGCATAACTAAATGACAAATTTTAGAAAATATTATAATTACTTACTTTTGTTGTATTTTATATTTCTAGTGTAAAATCCTTAACATATACACTATTAATAAAGAATAATTTTGAAAAAATGAAACCATACCATTAAGTTTACATAATTACATAAAAATATCCACATATATATATATATATATATATATATATATATATGAAGTTAAACAGACAAATTTATTATGGAGGAGCCATACAACATCTACATGAGGAGAAAAACAAACTAAAAGACCACACAAAGATCAAGAACAGATATAAACCACCACAAAAACTCATATCAGAATCTGATAAGGACGATGTATAGATCCCTCTTCTCCTTCGCTGGCTAAGGCAACTTTCTATGAGGAATACCTTCAACCTAAGTATGTATATGTGGTAGAGTACTTGCACCAAATCGGTGTTCTAAAAGGATATTTTTCCCGCACTTTCTACCATACAAACTCCACAACAAAAATGACCGAGAAAGAAAAATCTACCACGAGAAGAGAAAGCAGCGCTTATTAACAACGAGATAGACAAATCTAAATAGAAAGCCAGTAAAAGAGAAAGGGGATAGGAAACTCATCACAGCCGGGCTCAACGACATGGAGGAAGAAGACCATTGCCTCCAAAGACACCATGCTCACACACCTCCCAAAGAAGAGACACAACTGATGACGGGCGAGAAGAGGCCGAGGGGGAGCGGGGCACTGCTTTGCGGCAGCCAAACCCCCTCCCCCCAGCCAGCCACCTATGGAGGAAGAACCCTAGCGGCGCTAGGGTGAGAGAGTGGGGGATTCTTGTTGTTGTTTATATATATATTGTGTGTGTGTGGAAACCCGCCATGCTAAATGAAATTATATATATATATATATATATATATATATATATATATTCATTCTAGAAACTTTACACGAGTTATGTGCTCAGCCATAACCTATATACTAAATATTTTGTGCATATAATTACAACATTTATTTAAAGCATGAACCAAGGCTTCAACAAAAAAAACTCAAGTTGATATACATTGTACAAAAACCCCTACCATGACCTAAGAGTACAAGGATGACTCTAGGACTCTACGAAACCCAAAAAAACCTTATGACTTTACTGATCTCCAAACTGCTCCTCCTTGCTACCACAGGTCTGACAGCACTGTTGACAATCACCTAAAAATATGTGTTACCCACGAGGTGAGACTCTGTCTCATTGAGAAATATAACTTCTAAAAATGTCCAGTTCTTATCATAGATATGTATATTGTACAATTATTATAGATAACATTACATGGTAGAAAGATTAACATAATTTACACAAAAGATCACACAAAACAAGAATTATGAGTACAGTTGCTTTCTCTTACTACATTTACAACCATCTACAAATCAAAGAAAATAAAACAAGAAACATCATTCAAACTAAGTCATCAAGTAACCCTAACAAATATGCTACATGCCTGAATGAAAATTTTTATTAAGCCATGGGTAGTTTGAGGTGTACCAATCAAACCACTAGATGACTACTATGAAATCACAATCAACTCCGTATAAGATCTAGAATGACCACTATCCTAAGATCTCTTCCCCTTAGTCAGTATGAGTCTGCCATAGTGTCATATCCATACAACTACAAAATAGCCTAGTTAATCCTAGGTACAATGACTGTGGCACTAGAAATCAAGGTGTTCAACCCTCAGATCCAAGTTACAATAGCAATCTCCCTCAATTACATTTACATCCGAGACACGGCCTTGACCTCTCTCCAATAACCTTGGGAGTAGGATAGCATGGATATACCCTCCTTGCACTCACATATACTCAATATTATACAACTCTAAGTTCCTTTAGGAATAATCATTTCACTACATCAAGCTCTGACACTAGAATAATTCTAAGGACTCAAGGAACTACACGATTAAAGTTTCATTTGGTTAATTATGCCAGTTTAGTGTTTTTAGATTGCATCAAATATGTTACATACAAGATACGACAGTGCGCTCACAAAATAACTTACATGATACAATGTACAAAGATATGAACATGTGAAATTTTCTCCATGTTATTCCATCATGGTATACTTGTACATTGATGTCCATAAATAGGACTAAATATTTATCTAAGGCGCAAAGCAACCCAAAAGGCCATTTTTACCAGAACAATAATAACTTCTTGTAGGGGTATCAATTGCATCTAAAATTTGCATAGAGTTTAACAAGACAACAACAATATTTTACCCCACATTTTAGCATAAAAGTCAACCGAATGTAAGATTTATGACATTTTCAAGAACTGAGGATGTATGTCATTAACACCAAACATGGATGAGCTACCTTTAGTTGAATAGTTTTGTCTAACTATCTTTTAAGAATCAAAAAAATAATTTAAAGCATTAAAAACACCATTAGTTTACCACCATATGGTAAGATTTAATGTGTGGGTCATATTTCTAAGTATTGGGTACCAAAACAGCACATATATGACACTTATAGGAGTCATTATACCTATATTTCGAAATTTCAGACCTTGCATGTTATTAAGAAAAGCTCATATTTCAGCAAGAAAATGTTCATAAGGTCTAAGGAAAGCCTAGGAACGCATGTTAACATCATTATTGTGTCAAGCATTTTATAAAAAGGCAATATTTTCTTATATTACAGATATTTAGAGTAAGATCAAAGGCATGCACTTAGAAGGTAGGCAAGAAATGCACTCAAAGTTATATAACTCACCTAAAAAAGAGACAGAACCGAAGAGAGATAAGAAGAACTCTAAAAATCCAAGATTGAAGACTTTGAATCAACAACAAAATGTTGATCTCAGACCACCGAAGCTCCAAGAATGCCTTATATTCCATTATCAGAAGGGAAATGAAAGAAGCAAGGAGGATGATCCACTACTCTAGATCAACCCAAGGAGCCTCAATTCTCATACATGCATCCACCAAAACTCTATGATCACCGAACTCAAAGGGCTCTCCTTGAGATCCAGAATAACAACACTAAGATCGCCAAAGATGAGAGAGAGAAAGAGAGAGGTTGAGAGAGGATATTTATATGTGGGTGTATGTTTTGTTGTTGTCTAGAAATTTTAAGCAACCACTAAAAATCTAAGTGACCACTGAAATTCTAAGTGATTGATGTGTGTAAACTGCATGTATTAAACACAAGTGTACATATCAAAGTAATATAGGACCAAAAGAAGCCCAAATATCGAACTCGGGGAAACTTATTCCAAAAACTACTTCTAACCATATTCAATCAACTAGAACTATGAAAAATGTGATGGATGATTAATTGACTAATTATAGAAAGTAAACTAAATTAATTGGTTTGTAATCACAGATGGAATGGATTTCTTATATTACGGTTTACCATGGTTCACATTGCAATAAACATCAATTAATTAATATTTATTCATCCTAACCCTGGACAAAGGGACCTATAGAAAGAATTACCTACTCACGTAGTGTAATTAACTACGTAATCTAATTTAAACCCCACTCTCATAGATATTGAACTATGAGTAGGTGATTTATCAAATTCTCTAGACTATTCCCTTCACAATTGTAGGCCCTCTCTTAAGGCGGGTATAAACTATGTAAATCTACAATTTATCCAACCCTTCATCCTTCTCTTGAAGCAATTAACAGTCTAAATAATTAGCTATGTTGACCAATCATAGATAATACATGAAGAAATCATAGATTTATGTCTAAAAATTAAGCGAAATATATATATTAATTCAAATCATCAATTACAAGGCAAAATTGGGCTACTCCTACGTCCTAAGGAACAAAAGGAATTAGCCCCACATGATTTTAGTTTCTCTACACATAGATGGAGAAGAAAGAGACGAATAAAACATCATAGAAGGAATGAAAACCCCTATACAAGATGATCCAGATGACTCCTTCTGATGAACGTGATGATGTCCGTCTTTCGGCTACAAATCTACCCACCAAAAGTGCTCGAACTTCCTGAAATGTAGCTTTCTCCTCTCCTTTCTTATATCATGGCTCTCCTCTATTGTGCAATAGAATTCAACATGATAATTAGGTCTAGCAACACTTTTCCTAACTCATAGAATTGACTTGGGTCATCATTAAGTCTTGAATGTTGGGTAAGCAATAATCTCTAATCTGGCCTGATCAGGATAAGTAGGTACCATTGAGTTGCTTTGATTCATCTCTATTCCTTTCTTCAACTATCGATACCACCAACATACCTATTGGTAGTACTAAGAGGATTCAATTCTTGTCAATTTACCTAAAATTTAGCAAGAAAGAACATAAGCTCCAAAAATAATGATAAATTAATATCAAATAGTAAAAATAATGAATATTTGATGCAATTGAGTGTCACGAGTCAATGATGATAAATCAGGCACAAGTAATACCAAAATGAGCAATAAGTGCACAATATACATAGTGAAATAGCCTGTAAAAAGTGACAATTATTCAGTGCATCAAATTACCATAAGACTTAATGTCACTCATCCTCAAGAAATACACCATCAGATCTGTTTGAAACATGTCAACAAAAGGACAAAGAATGTGAACTTTGTTTCTCAACTACCCCCACTTAACGGTCCCAAAATGACCCTTTCTAAACAATGAACAATTAACTACTCTCAAGTGGTCAAAAATATACATTGAAGATGTCCACCCTTAGATCAGTGAAATACTATCAATGGAGAAGTTAATATCATAGTTAATTAGGCACTCTCTTGGTGCATCATGTGATTCCCTATCTACATTGCTCTTTCCTAACTACCAAACTAATTGGAGAAATTCTCCTTACAAGAATCAATGAGGAGATCTATCATATGTGTGGCCTACCAATAAGAATAATGGATGGAATGAAGTAGGTGGATTATGAAGAATCACAAGTAAATTCAAATTTATGCAAAAACAAACATGATGAACCTAAACATGAGGAAAGTGAATAAATGCATGAATCCTAATGCCTACTGTTATGGGTGGAATGATGCATGCACTAAAAATCTCATCAAACTGATTTGAGTGAATCCAATGAATACATCATGTACATGTTCTCATCTCCTTTTGAAGAAAGATCAAAACTAAGCTAGGATATCCTTTTCTACCTCATTATTTCATGGAAATGTCCATTTCTTTTTTTTCACCGGCTCATTATTTTTGCATGATTGAAAAGTATGCTCGGGATTCACTACAACAAAACACATTACTTTTAAAGAGGTATGGATGTGCATCCCTACACTTTTAATTTTATAAGAAAATACATGAATACATGGTGTAAAAATTAATGATGCAAAAGGTTTGCAATCTATATGGGGTTGTCACACAACTAGATGATATGCACAAAAGATTTTGTTTCTTCTTTCTTTCTGTTTGTAACTAATGCAATAAGAAGAAACTAACTAGCATGTCATCTATCATGCTGTGAAATGCAATCAAAAGAAAACAATTTGGGCTACTTGATCATCTTAAAGTGGTGCATCAAAATGGATGAAATCAAAATACTAAGAGACAATGCCTTTATTAAGATATGATATGTCCCTCTACTATTGACCTGTGTATAGTGAAACCTTAGGATTTCATTCTAAAAATTCAATTTAAGGTCTTGTTATGTGTTTGGTTAGTTCAGGATCAAACCATATTGTCTTTCACAATTCATGGGTAATTAAGAATTCCATTCATATCAAATGTCCTTAAGTTGACTAACCCATACACTTCCTCTAGGTGATGCTACCTTAAGAATTTGCAAGTAAACTAAAAATATTTATATTTCATTACAAAGACATAGAAGAATACATTATATTGTAAACATAGAAATCATGATGCTATTGCTCCATAATTACACTAGATAAATGTGGATCCTACAAACTCAAACTACTAAAACTAAAAAGCAAACAAACAATACAACTATTCTAGAAACCCCCTAAGCTTGAACTTGACTATGTCCTCATAGTCAAAATTCAACCAAAAAGGTGGAACAGTGGTACCGATCAAAATGGTGGTGGCTATGGCATGTTTAGGTCATGGGGTAGAAAGTGCCCTGAAAAGTTGAGGGTTGTTGCGACATCTCTGGAGGATGTGGGTAGCTGCCAAAAAATCCTTTGCTCCAATAGTAGTCAAAGAATGGCTGCTGGTAGTTCTCCATCTACTGCAGGTGTGTATGCATGTTCTCCTAGTTGGACAAGAGAAGGTGCTTGTTCTCAAAGATGGCATGCTGGCTCATTCATCCTTAGACATCTTGGATGCCTGCCAATGTTGTTGTTGTTGCTGCCCTTGTTGTACTGACTATAGCATCCCATACATATCTGCCATGGAGTATGGGTATCCTTCCTAATTTGGTGGTTGAGTAGAGGAGCTGGAAGCTCCATGTCTTCTGGAAGATGAGTAGATAACCTGATGTTGTGTATACAACATGGTTGCCTCTTCTTCTTCATCATCACCTCTACCTTGTTCCCTCTTGATGTTGTCTTCTTCTTCCTCTTCCTCCTCATTACCCTCTGTTGGCCACCTCATGTATCACACCCCTTGGAGGTTGAAGATGGGGTCAGGGAGATCCCTTTCTCACCAACACTCATTGACTGTGTAACACACATACTCCCTCCCATGGTGCTCGACAAAGAGGTGTGACTTCTTGAAGTGCTTGAAGTTAAACTTGGAGGAGCTCCTCAATGGGTTGGAGGTGAAGAGGTCAAGGTTGAGATGCATATTAATCAGAGTAATAAACCTTGAAAATGGATTGGGGGCTTACTATGACTTGCAGCTTGACCGCCAACATGTATTGCAAAAGCAAGGAGTCGAGGTAGACTATCTCTTTGTCCAAGGCCAGGAATGCCTAGAGGACATAGAGGTCAGCCTACTGCACCTTCCCCTGGCCTGTGTAGACCTAGAGAAGATCGTGTTGGTGAGGTAGCGGTGCATAATCCAAGCAAAAGGATGTCGGATGTCGATGAAAAAGTTCTTGTGCTAGTTGATTATGAACCCATGTGGGAAATCCATCAGGAGCCTCCATTCCTATGAATAGTCAAAGTCATTGGGTGTGTAGAGGATGTCCCCTGCTAACCACCCATATATGACATTGAAATCCTTCAGTGTGAGGTGGTGGGTAGTGTTAAATTGGTAGAACTTTATCTAGCCTTCTTCCCATCTATTCCTATTCTCAGGAAAGAAGCACACCTCCAGGGAAGCCAGGAACTTACAGAAAGTTTCCTGGTAGGTTCTCTAATCACCAAAGAAGGGGTGATTGCCCACCATCCTGGGACATCACAGACCTATTGGGGACTCTCTATGAAGCCTGCTTGGGTAAGGAAGGAACAGTCACCATACCTTGTGGGTATTAGTTCCCACCTCATCAAAGAGTCCTAGATCCTCCTCTATTTTGCACTGACAAGAGCTATAAATGTTAGGTTTGGCACCATCATGAAAGCTCCTAATGATGAGGAAGCAATCCTTCATGCCGCCATCGATCCAGAATGACAAAAAGATGGGGAAGGGAGCTCAGGGCAGACTCTAATGCTTGTAAGCTATAGACCATCTCTGAGTGCAAATTAGGTGGTGTGGGTGTGTTTGAAGCACTACCCACACCTCTTCTTATATAGCTTCAGATGGGCATATTGCACCATGTCAATAGTACCAAAAATTGTCGGGGGTACCGACTCATCCCTTATGATCCATGTCAAATTGGTATCAGGAGTTGATATTGACACTTCTCATCTATCGATGTCCCGATACACAGATTGTGTTGTGTCTGTAGTATTGATCGTTGTTAGTGGTAACGACTTTTGAAAGTGTGTGTTGGATCGGTACTTATGACCATTCGATGAGTCTGATCTTGATCTTTGATTTCACATTCACAGATTCTATGTTTTAATATTTCGGTACCTCCGATGGGACATACGGTGGTACCGAGCTTCTTTTTGCTTGACCCAGTTGAAAATTTTTGATACCTCTGACTTTTAGGTTGGTGGTACCGAGTCTTTGAAAATCTTGGTGATCTCAATTGGCCTCTCGGTGTCTTGAACTTGGATCTCCATTCAAGTTTTAGTTCTATCGACTTTGTGTTCATGGTTTTGAGCTGGCACAGTGGACACAACCTATATCTACAAGAAACAGGTTCCACTGATCTCCTTGTCAATGGTATTTGAATTATTTCTAGCCATCCCTATTGAAAACTGTCAGTGTTTCAACAGTTGCCCATTCACAAGAATTGGATCAGGCCCCATTGCTAATCTCCACTCCTCCTAGAATTAGAAGAACCATCTATCCTAGAGTGAACACTTAATGTAAGATATGGCAGTCATGAATCTTCTTTATTATGTCCTTATAGATGCTAGAGATCTCATAGGAATCTAGCATGCGTTCACCTAACTCATTGAGCTCCAACATTTATTTCTCCCCTGCATCATCAAGGTTATAATTCAATTTTCTCAAAGCCCACTTGGGTTTATGTTCCAATTCCACAGGTAAATGACATGCTCTCCCAAAGACCAACCTAAATGGAGTTGTTCCTATATGTGTTTTATAGTCTGTCCTATATGCCCAAAGAGTATCATTTAATTACATGCTACAATTGGTTCTATTGGTTAAGACTATCTTTTCCAAGATATCCATAATCACCCTATTAGACACTACAATCTGTCCTGGGGTTTGTGGGTGATATGGGGTTAATACTCTATGACTCACTCCATACTTCTCGATAAAGTATGGAGTGAGATACCCCATCATTTATCATCACTCTTAGCACACCCAACTGCAAAATACATGATCTTTCACACACTGCATACAACATGAGCATCATTGGTGTGGGTTGGAATTGCTTCCACCCACTTAGACACATACTCAACTGCAAGAAATATAAATAAATTGGAATTAGTAGACACAAAAGGACCCATGAAATCTATTCCTCAAAAATAAAACACCTCATCTTCCTAAAAAATGTTCAAGGGAATTTCATGTCTCCTAAATATATTTCCTGCACATTGACATGCATCACAATTATGCACAAAATTGTAAGCATCTTTAAAGAGAATTTGCTAATAAAACCCACTTTCTAAGACCTTTTCCAGTGTCCTTGAGATAGTGTGGTGTCCACCAGTAGGTAGGGAGTGACAGTATGCCAAGATACTCTCAAAATCAAACTCAGGCACTCAATTCCTCATGATCCCATCCCTACATTGTTTGAGAAAGATGGGGTCATCCCACACATAGAATCTCAAGGAATGGGAAATTTTCTTTTTATCTAGATATCCTGAGTCTTATGGAAGCTTGCCACAAATCAAGTAGTTCACAATGTTTGCAAACCATGGGTCCTTGTTCTTAATGGAAAACAATTGCTCATCTGGAAATTCCTCAACTATGGGTATATCTAGATCCTTCTCATCCACTCTTTCCAGCCTAGACAAATGTTCTGCCACCACATTCTCTGTCCCTTCTTTATCCTTGATTTTAATGTCAAACTACAGTAGTAGAAAAATCCATCTTATTACCCTAGGCTTGGAATCTTTCTTTTGCAACAAATACTTTATCGCTGCAAGGTCAGTCCACACAATAAACCCTTCCCCAATAAAATACTGGTGATTTTTTTTCGAAAGAAAAAACTACTGCCAAAAGCTATTTTTTAGTTGTTTTATAAGTAAGTTGTGCATCATTTAGGGGTTTCAACGCATAACAAATAATAACAGGGGTTTTATATTTGGGTTGTCCTATAAAAGTCCCTACCGCATAATGTTATGTGTCACACATAAGCTCAAATGGTTGGCTCCAATATGGAGCCTAAACTATAGTGCAGAGATCAATTTCTCCTTTAACACCTCAAATGCTTTCAAACACCGATCATCAAAATTAAATTCAGTGTTCTTCTCTAATAGCTCAAAAAGTGGATTTGCTATTTAAAAAAAATCCTTAATAACTCCTAACCCCCTTCACTGATGATGGTGGAGATAGCTTATAGATGACTTTCAGTGTCAGTGGGTTGACCTCCATTCCTCAATTGGACACCTTGTATCCCAAAACTATTACCTCACTCACCGATCATATGGCATTCCCCCAATTCAACACTAGGTGAGTGTCCTCACATCTTTGCAAGATTTTGTCAAGACTGTCCAGGAAGTCTTAAAATGACTCTCCATACACTGAAAAATCATCCATAAACACCTCGAGACAACTGTCTACCATATAGTAAAAAATTGCAAGTATACATATCAAGAAAGTAGTCGGTGCATTGCAAAGGCCATAAGGCATCTGACGGTAAGTGAATGTGACATAAGGACAAGATAAGGTAGACTTTCTCTTGGTTGTATGGCTCAATGGACATCTGATTGTACTCAGAATACCCTTTGATAAAAAAATGTGAGTGACTAGTGAGCCGCTCAAGAATATGATCAATGAAGGGAAGCGTAAAATGATCTTTGAGTGTGGCAGCATTCAAGTGATGATATTGATACAAACACACCACACGATTACCAATCTAGTGGAGACCAATTCACTCACAAAGTTCATTTTGACCTTTACCCCCCCTTCATAGGAACCGTTTGGGTTGGACTATTCCAATTTGAGCTAGAAATAACATATATTATACCTTTTGATAGAAGCTTTACTACCTCTTTTTTTACCACCCCAGTCATGATTGGATTGAGACATTGTTGAGGTTGTACTACCGGATTTGCTCCTTCAATTCCAATATTATGCTAGAAAAAACTTGGGTAGATTGCCTTGATTTCTGCAACGGACCAGCCAAACAATGCCCAACAGTTCTTTAGCACCACAAGCAACTACTCCTCCTAATGAATGCTCAAGGAGGTTGAGATGATGACTAAAAGATTCTCATTTTCCACCAAGAAAATGTACTTGAGATGCTGCGGCAATGGGTTCAAATCAAGCTCTGGAGGACTCAGTAGAGATGGAATCAATAATGGTAGAGGTGTCCTTACATCTTCATAGTGCCTTGTATAGAAACATGGCAATGCCATCAGGAATAGAACACACTCCTCCAAAAAATAACAATGAGTGTATTCATCCACTAGGTGCATAATGCACACTTCCAATGGTAGTTGTGGATATGCTTGGGTAAGAGCGGAAGATGATGCGTCTTTAATTGTCATCAAGAAAACCTCCTTCTCTTCATCATTAGGATATTGTACCACCTTTGTCAATGAGACGTTCTTGGTGTTCTACATGATGTCTACTGCCAAGGTGCCTTTATGTACTTTTTTCATCACATGAGCCATGTCTAGGAATGGATTTCCTAGAAATAGAGATACCTCTCCCTATAAATGTTGCAACACATGACATTGTACCTTATCATAAGTTGACTATGAAAAACCATGCATCTTGATTTCAAAATGGTCATCCTTGATACCCAGTGTTAGTCTTCCTCTACCCATCTCTAGGATCATTTGGTTGTAGCTTGAAGTGGCTTTCCTAAGAGTAGTTCATTGACATGATCATCTTGCATCCACATGACTATAAATTTGCTGGAAACACAAAATTTTCAACATTGACAAGAACATATTCATAGATACCATACAACCTAACCATTGAATTGTCTGCTAGTTGTATGGTCATATTGCTCTCCCTAGATTGTTTTAGTCCTAACTTCTTAAAATTGGTCAAGGGAATGATATTAATGCTTTCCCCTGAGTTTCATAGAGCTTCCTCAAACTTGGTCTTCCCGATGTGACATGGTATGCTGAAATAGCTTGGATCTTGCTTCTTCTATAGTAGTCTCCTTAGAATGAGGGCACTAACTTCCTCTCTCAACACCACTAAATCTAAATTGTCTATCCTCCTCCTTTTGTTGATTATGCCCTTCAGAAACTTGCCATAAGATGGATTCTTCTCTATTGCATCAATGAGAGGGATGTTGAAATGAAGATTTCTAAAATAATCCAGAAACTAATTGTTGGTCAACCTTCTTTGCCTTCAATTTATCTGGAAATGGAACTGGATTCAATAGCTACCTCTGGTGTGGTAGGACATATGCCTCTCCTGTAGCATCCTTTGGGTCATCAATCTCTTCTTTAGTGACTTTATCCTATGTTGTGGTGTTTGGCTCAAGTGGATCAGTAGTCAACACTGGTCATGTATCACCTATGTTGTTGTTTGCCTTTGGGATTGTCTTCTATTCATTTAGCAACTTCTTCTCATTGTAGAGTAACACTGCCTTCACCTTCTAGTTTCTAGAGGGAACATTAGTGTTTTTTGGGACTCCTTGTTATCTTGTCTTCTTCAAGGATGCAACTTCTCTTGCCAACTAAAAAATCTGGTTCTCAATGTTGCAAACTTGAGCTCCTTGATTTTGCAAGTCCCTATGTGTTTGGCCTATGATCACCTCGTTCTGACCGAATTACTTGCCTAGCATGTCTTCAATGTGGTCTATCTTGCTGGGGGGCATGTCCTACTGTAGTGCACTGCTTTGTTATGGGACGGGTCCTGCTGAAAGTTGTTGGGATCCTTCCAAGAAAATTTAGGATCCTTCCTCCAAGAATGTCATTAACACCCATGTAGTTCTTCTTCCGCATATACACACATTCCTCTTCCTCACCTCCAAAGGAATTTCCAAAATTTTGATCTAATTTCTTGGCAATTTTTTCCAACTTATCAGTTAATTTTGTGATGACTTTAGACTCTCCAACACTTTAGAATGGTTGTTGTAAATTCTATTTCATCTCCCCATGATTGGCTTTTAGCCATATTCTTCAACATCTCATGACACTTCAATGGATTGTTGTTGAGGAAAAATCTTGATCCCACACTATCAAGTGTGGTCATTTCTCCTTGATGCAGTCCATAGTAGAAGGTCTTTTCTTGGACGTAGAGATCAATCCCATGATGAGGAATCTTCCTCAACATGTTTTGGAACCTTTCCCATTCTTTACAATATGACTCTTATACCTGTTGCTTGAAATTGTAGATCTTCCTACCAACTCACTTGTCTTCTGGGGTAGAAAGTAATGATCAAAGAATATGTATATCATCTAATCCCAAGTTTCTTTTGACTGTGATAATAGGCTGTGAAACCATGACTTTGCATTGTCTGCCAATGAAGAAGGAAGAAGTTTTAGATATATAAATGTTGTTGGAACTCTATCAATCTTCACCATATCGCAACTCTCTACAAAGTTGTTGATGTGCATCATTGGGTCCTCCAAATTATGGCCATGGAATGCTTATGATTTAGCCATCGCCACCAAACCATGGTCTATCTTGTAACTACCCACATTGATAGCCTACCTTTTGATTGGTCCCAACTGATTTATAGTAGAATATTTCTTTGTTTTCTCCTAGACGGTCTGCTCCTCAACTTTTGTGTCACCCATTTCAGGTTGTTCTAATTGTTCTACTGGAGGTGGTGGAGCTGTCAGTGGTGGAGTTGGAATGAGGACTCGTACAGAGTCATTGCACTCACATGCTTTGCATAAGAGTTCCTCCCATAGCTTTGTGGACTTGACTCTCTGTAATCCTTTGCTCTGGTCTGCACCATGCACTAGTGCCTGAAATTTATAAAATTATTGTGAGAAATAGATACTTGTGATTGAAAGAATATTTGGAATTCAACTTAGAAATAGTAAAAAGAAAAATAAAATGTGTGGCCTAGAGTTGCCGATCATAACACTTATCATGGTGGAGTTATCATTTCCTCGACAACGATGCCAAAAACTTGATGTGTGTAAACTACACGTGTTAAATGCAAGTGCATCTATCGAAGTAATATAGGACCAAAAGAGGCCTAGATATTGAACTCGAGGAAACCAACTCTAAAGACTACTACTAACTAATATTTGATAAGCTAGACTTATAAAAAAGTTGATTGATTTATTAGTTGACTAATTTTATAAAGTAAACTAAATTAATTGGTTTGTGATAACAAATAGAATGAATTCCATAGGATTACAATTTTACCACAATTCACATTGCAATCAACATCAATTCATTAACATTTATTCCTCCTAGCCCTAGATAAAGGGACATGTCACCAGAGTTAGTCTTTATCTCAATGTAATTCACTATCTAATCTAATATAAACCCCACTCTCATAGCAATTTAACTATTACTTAAGTGCTTTACGAAATTCTCTAGGCTATTCCCTTCACAATTGTAAGCCCTCTCTCGAGGAGAAGTATAAACTATGTAAATCTACAATTTATCCAACCATGAATCCCTCTCCTGAAGCAATTAACGGTCTAAACAATCATCTGTGGTGATCAAACATAAATAATTCATGAAGCAATTATAGATTTATGTCTAAACTTTTAGAGAAATATAGATAGTAATTCATAATCGTCAATTATAATGCAAAACCAAGCTACTCCTGGGTCCTAAGGAACAAAGGGGATTCTTCCTGCATGATTTCAGTATCTCTACACATAGATGGAGAAGAAAGAGATGAGGAAAACATCAAAGAAGCAATGAAAATCCCTCAAGAAGACAATCCAGATGACTCATTCTAACGAATGCGATGATTTGCCACCTTTTGGTTGCAAATCTGCCCACCAGAAGTTCTCGAACCACCCAGAATGTAGATTTATTCTCTCCTTCCTCTTCCCAGGTCTCCTATGTCATGTAACATAATAGAATGTGAAAATTAGATCTAGTCACACTTTTCCTAAGTCATATAGAATGGATTGGTTAAACATTCCATTAGGGAGCCTTGTCTTGACTCTTCTATGTGGTATTCTTTCTTGTTTAGCTCTTGGAAGGCACTGAAAACACCCTTCTTTGGTTTGGCAATGTCCAAGATAGAAATGGATTCCACCATGAAATAAGGTTGGGAGTGGGTGAAGACAGGCCTTTGGGTCAGGGTACACAGTCACGTGCTAAGCAAAGAGATGACATATATATATCACACCCTTTCACAGACGCAAGGTGCACCATCAAACACAGAGAGGATGATTTTCTAATTCATAAAAAGGAAAAAATGGGGTCAACCTATCCACTTACCTTTTTGTAACTCGCACACTACATGTTGTCACTATAACTAACCTCACGGCACAGATCCCACTCAATCTTATACACTAATGTTTCATATTCTCTTGACCCAGGAGAAAAGACTACAAAATCTTTTTGAAGTGAGAAAAGGAGGGAAGGCATGCTACAACTCATGCTGAAGCGACGCTCTGTGCACAGGATCAAGGGCCACTACACATCTCCTCTCCCCCGCTTGTTGCACGCCTCAGGAAATTGACTTAGGGTGTCATTAAGTCTTGACCATTCGATTAGTAGCAATCTTTAATTTGGCCTGATCATGACAAGTCAATACCACCAAGTTTCTTTGATTCAACTTTGTTCCTTTATTCAAATGTCGGTACCACTGAAAGACCTATCAATAGTACTGAGTTGATCCATTTTTGTCAATTTAACAAGACAGTACATAATCTCCATAAGTAATGATAAATATATATGGAATAGTAAAAATAATTAATAGTTGATGAAATTGAGTGTCACGGGCCAATCGTGATAAATCATGCACAAGTAGTATATTTGAGAAATAAATTTAAAAAATACATAGTGAAAACAAAAAAAAATTATGTATCTGTATTCCCATAACAACAAGATCGCTTCAACTACTAGGAATAGGAAGGATGGTTTAATGAATTTATACCTGGTCCCGGAGCAAGTCCAGTGACTACAACTCGTTACAATGCGACTATCTTCTAGTCACTCTTAGACGGTGTCTTTTTAGCTACTGGTCTTCATCATGAACAACATACTCAAATGGCATCTACAGTAGCTCCTGGTCTCGCCATGGATTTTAGGTTGACGTTGCCCTCCTAGCAATAGCTAAAGGACTCCTACATCTAGAGTAGTCCACATGGACCACCTAGAACTCTTTTCATTCTAATAGAACAAATAGGAAGGAGTTGTCTCACCCGTTAGCATGCTCGTCACCATCTTTCTCTCCCACAACAATTATCGTCAATTGTTCTCTCCCTCACTATCCCTCCCTTTTTTGGGTAGGACTTGATTGGGCTCTTTATTTGTTACCACAATGAGAGAGGACAACAATTGTTAGAGCAATTGATTCTCAATCGTATGTGTTGGGAAGCCCCAATACCCCTCTATTTATAGGTGAGGTTCAACTCAGGGTTCCTGATTGTAGTGGGAGTTGAAGAGACCGAAAGATTATGAATTTTTACAATCCAAGAAATCTGAAATCATCATTTCACTACTGAAACGGTCATCTCACATGTGAGCTACTCGGTCCGTGTCCCCAAACTGGTCATTTCATATGTTTCCTAATCACATATGAATTTGAGAAAATTGTTTTCAATTAATGCAAACATTAATTCCTTGTACTAATAAAATTGAACAAGTGAAACAAGTAATCTTTCTCACAGATTCAGGAAATCTACTAGAACCTTTGTTTGTCCCAACTGAGTTGATCAGTTCAACCTGAGTGATTGGTTAACCCAGTGAGCCGATCAGTTGGTACCTTTATTTGTGCAGAACTTTAGCCAATTTAGTTCAAATCAGCCTGATACTCCAAATTCCCATCTCATTGGGTGACTTGATCAGTTGGCAGTCCAGTCAGCTGATTTGTTGCTTGAATTTAACACCTACACACTTTAGTAATCAATTCAATCATTATTCATGATCAAACTCCTCTTATAGATGTTTTCCTATGTGTGTGACCCTATAGGTCTGACATGACTTTACCGTGCGTATAACATAAGTGTACGCATCAATGTAATATAGGCCTTGTGAGGCCCGAGTTGAACACATGGAAACATAATTATCGGTAGACTACTACTAAATACTCCCGATCAGCTAAACCGATTATAAAAGTTTGGAAGTTGTTTTGAAAAAGGAAAATAAAAATAAAAGAAAACAAAACAATCGATTAAATGGTTGGTTTAATTAATTCAAAAGAAATCTCTAGGATTGCAGTTTCACCATGGGTTCTCATTGTACTAATTCCTTCACATTTATCACAACTCGTCTCCCTTTCTAGATAGTGGCATGTATCCAGAATTGCTCACTTTCACGATACAATTCACTACCTTAATCTAGGTCGGTTCCACGCCAGTAGTAAAGGATGCCCTAAACTAGGTGCATGAAAAACATGTCTCTGGGTTCCCACCATTAACTGTACATCGCCTTTTCTAAAGGATTTATTAGTTAACATGATTACCGCCTCTTTTTAACCATTAATTCTTTGTCAAAAGCAATTAAAGGTATTAGATTACCATTATGGTGATCAAGCACAATGATAGCAATAGAGAAAATGATATCATACAACAGATTTGAGGGACAAATTATGATAAACTATATAAGAAGAGTCATACAACGATTGTCTGGGCTACTCCTGATCCTAGAGACAAAGGGGATTAGCCCCACATGTTCATCTCAATGCAAAACACCATGAAGGAAGGAGAAAACATGGAGAAAATGTGGATGGAGATGGTGTAACCCCTGAATAGAGAAGAACCAGGTGATCCTCACCACGGGATGAGCGTTCTGCAGCCTTTCGGTAGTGGAAAACTCTATCTGCGTCTCTAGAATCTCCCGGGGCATAGCTCTCAGCTCCATTCTTTGCTATCTCCTCCTTCAGTACTTGTGTAATGCAAATAGAACGTTCCCTCCTCCTTCGAGACTTATGTAATGCAATAAAACATCCTCCCGACTTTGGGCCGTCTTTTCCTAGGTATAGGTACCACTTACGGCCGCCAAAAGAACGCAGCCATTCGATTGAAGTCGTGCTGGACAAAACTCTGATTTGACGGCATCGATACCATCGACGGGGTTTCGATGGTATTGACACCTTAGGGTACCGATGCTTTCTTCAATTTCTGGAAGCCGCCTGAAGCCTTATCGATACCATCAACCGCTCCCATCGATGGTATCGATGGGGTGATATCTGGCTCGCTGTTGGACTTTCGAGACCATCGACAAAGTGTCGATGGTATCAAACTATCTACTTCCTCTCCGACTATGTCATTGTTGCTCTGTCGATAATATCGACGGACCGTCGGTGGTATCGAGGGGTCAAAAATTGTGAATTGCCTGAAAATGAGAGAAAAATGCAAATCAAATCTGAGAAATATGACACTCTATACAAAAAAATGTAAAACAAGATGAATTTGATGCAGGCAAGGATAATAGGCTAAAGGAATTGAATCATGCGATATTAACCACAAATATGACCAATAAGCGCATAAAACGAGTGTAAAACTAGCCTATAAAAATGACTCAAAACCCCTGCATCAAACTCCCCCAAGATTGAACTTTTCTCATCCTTGAGAAAAAAAACTATAGAATAAAATTGTGAGGGTCAACTAAAGAACACAATCACAAAAAAGACATCACAATATGATTCCCACCTGCTAGGCACATACCGGCTCTCACTAACCACAAAACGATAACTACCCTAAAGGTAACAATGATCATCCATGAGAAATGTCCACCCCGTAATCTCTGGACACAATCAAATAAAGCAGATCATATAGTAAATTCCTCCGAATCATGCATAGTGCATCCTGTGATCTCCTATCTACGTTGCTTACATCCCAAATACCATATACAATGGAAGCAGATCTACTGATATACAAGAATGAGGAGATAATCATGGGTGGCCTACCATTTTGAGCAACGGGTGGATGGAATGGGCGGCTGTGAAAGAACAGAAAGCAAAAAATAGTTTATCCTGCAAAAACAACAAAAATGACCTAAATGATGCATATGCATATGAAAATGACCTAATGCCTACATTTTAGGTGGAATGATGCATGCTCTACTATTCTGTCTCAATGTGAGATAGAATGTCGACAAAACAACATCATGTGCTTATTCTTCCTACTATGCAGGTGAAAGAAGTTCCTTCCTCCCTCTGATCTCTACTTATTTTTTCTTTTCTTTTCTCTTTTTTTTTCTTCTTCTTTTTTTCAAATTTTTTGAAGCCCTAATTTTCTCAATTGACTACGAAAATATTTACAAAACATAGTTTTTTTTTCAGGCTTATTTTCACATAACTGCTACAATTGATGCATTACAATCTACTTTTTAGAGTGTATAGAACAAGTTATCTGCTTTTCTTATTTTTAGAAGAAATCAGGCACATAATGTCCTATATGCTAAAAAATATGCAAAGTGCAACTACATGAAAGTAATTATGCAACTACAATGGCATGCACTCTAGAATGTGTTCATGAATAACTGATCTAAAAAATAATTTTATCTTTCATTTTTATGCAAAATCTAGCTACAATGCAATCCTATCTAAATGACATGCAATCAAGGGATGAAAAACTATAATGTGCTCCCAGTTCTTATGGTGGAGTATGAATGAAGTAAGGTGGATAGATCACAAGACTAAATGACAAAACCATTGGAAAAGATTATATGTCTCTCCTTACTAGCATGTGCACATGGTAACTAAGAGGTTTCTATCTTATCACTTCAAATTAAAGTCATGTTACCATTTGGTCAGTTAAAGATCAAAATCCATATCCGTCCTCATTTCTTGAACCATAAGGATGTACAGTTATGATCATATGTTTTAAAATTGACCTACCCAATTATTTTCATAAGTTATGTGCTCAATTTCAAACAACTCACACATCAATCCCATATGCAAAGCATTGAGATGACACACTTACATTAGACACCTACGGATTACACTAGATAGAAAGTGGGTCCTAGAAAGCCATAAATAAAACAAATTATAGAACTAGAAGAAAAAATGCAAAAAGCTAAGAAAAATGCTCAAACAGAAGAAAATAAAATAAAACTAAGATAGAAAATGTTCCATCTCCCCCCAAGCTTGAATTCGACTATGGCCTCATAGTCAAGAACAAACTCAGAAGGTGGAATAGTGATACCATGCTACTGCTAAGGTGGTGGCTGTGGTGGGTACTAGTGGGTATGGGGGTTCCACTCTGGATACTGCCCCTGAAAGTTGGGATCATAGGGTGGCATGGGAGGTGGTTGTGGATTTCCCCCAAAGTAGTCTCTGCTCCAGTAATGATCATAGAAAGGTTGTTGTTGCTGCTCGATCCTGCCCAACCTGTCATAGACCTGCTGCTGGTTGGCGAAGAGCTGGCGCTCATTCTCAAAGATCACCTGCTGATTTTCATAGAGCCTATTCAGCATATCCTGGATCCCTACAAAAGTTGTCTGATGTGACTGCAACATTGCCTACTGAGACTCCTGGATCGACTGGAGCATGGTATACACCCCCTACATAGAATAGGGGTCATCGCCTTTGTAGGAGGGATGTGGTGGCAGTGGCTGGGAAGAAGAGGATGCTCCATAGTTTTGTGGATGCTTTCTCGGAGCAACTCATCGTCGAAGAGGAATAGTGGCTTCTTCCTCCCCTTCTTCATCATCGTCACCTTCTGGAGCCGCCGCCCCTTGAGCTGCTTCTTCTTCCTCATCATCAACATCAATAATCGGCCACCTATAGCTTTGGCCTGGTCTGATGTTGAAGGTAGGGTCGGACAATTGTGCCCTTTGGAACACACCTCACACATGACATGTGGCATAGGCTATGCCATGTCAGACTTCAAGGAGGCTGGAGTTAACAAAGTGAGAGAGGTTGAGCATGTTTCGACTCTCTATCGTGTCGAGCCCAGAAAGATCAAGCCCCAAGTGTGTGGAAAGATGAGTAATAAGGCCACCAAAGTAGATTGGAGCCCGACGAGAAAAATTCTTCTTTACCGCCATCATGCATGTGACAAGGAAGGCTCCAAAATTGATCGGTATCCTCTCTAGCAGACAATGGAGAAAGAAGATATTTGTCTCCTGGAACTCGCTCTGAGACAACCTGGACCTTGCAAAGAAGATGCTAGAGAGAATCCGGTGCAAGATCTTGACAAATGGATGTTCAAAAGCAGCTACGACAGTATGGTGCCAGTTGATAGAATACCCCTAGGGTATGGTGACCATCTTTGCATACATCGCTTCATAATCAACATTCTGTGGTGGCTGACAGAGTTCATTATGGGCCCACCCATCAATCGTGTTGAACTCATGAAGGGTCGTCGTATAGTCCTTGTTGTAGAGACGAAAAGAAACACACCCCTCCTTCCACTCTGTGTGTGCTGGTACTAATTCATTGTGAATGACAAAAATATCTAGAGAGGCCATGAACTCGATGAGGATCTCCTTATAAGTGGGCCATCCACTGAAGAATAGATGACTGTCAGTGTGGTCACGGCAAAACTCAAGGGACTCGCCCAATTGTCCCTACAGCACATAGGCCATATTGGCCTCAAAACCCAGATCCTGGATCAACTACCGGTCTCCATACCGAGTCGGCTCGATGGAGCACTTTCATAGCTCCTCATACACCTTGTTGACCTCTGGTGATGGATGGACTAGCCTCGGGCGAGGAACTAGTCCTTGTGGTGGGGCAGGTAGTGCAGCTGCAACCCTAGATGATGATGCTCCCGATCTCACCATGGTTGCACGGAAACAAGTGAGGAAAAGAAAAGAGAATGGGGCTCGGAGAAGACGATCGGGGCACTCACAGAAGATTGAGATCCATAAAGCCGAAGAAGATGCTCGAAGACGATCGACGACAGTGATCTTGGTTGCTCTTGGGCGCCCAGGGACGCTAAGCCTCAGATGTGGAAGGTGGGCAAGGAGATTGTGTGATTAGAATGAAGACTTGACCTCCTTTTTATAAGGGACGGTCGGGTCTACTGTTGGTGCGTCGATACCATCGACAATCCCGTCGATGGTATTGACAGTTGTTGGAATCTGTCTCTCGCTATAATCGACAGCTGTTGACGGCTTGATGTGGGGACCCGGATTGGCCTCGTGTCGATGGTAGTGACAGGGTGTCGATACCATCGACATAGTCCACGGATAGGCATTGTGGATCGCTCGATGAAGACATCAGATCATTGAGGTGTCATCAATACTATTGACCCATGTGTCGATAGTATCGACACCTATATGTTCCTTCGATCCCCGTGAAATATGACCAATTCAATGTTACTGTAGACATGTCGATACCATCGACCAGTGTGTCGATGGTATCAAAATCTCTGAGATAATTCATCTGAAAATCTCCAGAAAACTCGCTACCATCGAAAATGAGTTGATACAATCGACGCCCGATCCTTTTTCTACCTGTTCCAGATTCGATACCATCGACAAGGCCATCGATGGTATCGAAAGAATGAAATTTCGGTAGAATTCTATGTTGTTCCAAATTCGATACCATCGACCCAGATGTCGATGGTATCGATCGTTCCCCAACTTGCACACTCAACAAACACATCAGGGTATCATTTTTAGAGACTAAGTGCTAAATTAATGAAAACTATCTTGGAATGCAAAAAATTGAAAGAAACAAAAATGTACACTACCAAGGTTGGGTTGCCTCCCAACAAGCGCCTCATTTAACGTCTTGGGCTATACGATAGGAGACCTTAACCTAGGTTGTCAAGGGATGTTTCTAATAATTCATTTGGCAATTTGAATTCAACTCTATCATTATCAATCCCCAACATCAAGTAGTCTCGCCCAATGGCAGTGATTACATCAGTCGTAGCTTGGAACGACCTTCCCAATAACATATCACATCCTTCTAGCTCATGCATGTCCATTACCACAAAGTCAACAGGGAAGATGAATTTGTCAACTTTGACTAGCACATCCTCACATATACCTTGTGGCTTAACAATGGATCCATCCGCCAACTCGATTGCCATGGAAGTTTGTGTTGGCTTCTTCAATCCCAACTTTTGAAAAGTGGCAAGTGGCATAAGATTAATGCATGCTCCTGAATCACACTGTGCCTTTAGAAAATGTTGACTGCCTATCGAACATGGGATGTAGAAACATCCTGGATCTTTTCTCTTCTTTGGCAGCCTTCCTTGGATTATAGAACTTAGTGTTTCTTCAACACATACAACATATGTGTCTTTGATCCACCGTTTCTTGTTGATGATGTCTTTCATGAATCTTCCATATGAAGGAATTTTCTCTATAGCTTCCACCAATGGAATGTTGATGTGGAGCTTCCAGAAGATCTCAAGAAATTTCTTGAAGTGCTTTTGCTCTTTCCTTGGTTTCAGACTATCCGTGAATGGCACACTTGGCTCCTTAATGCGCTTGTGTGGTGGAATATATGTAACTTTAGGGATCTCCCCCCAAGCTTGCTTCAACACCACCTTCTAGGATAGGACTCAGTACATCATCCATGGATGGCATGACTTGTGGCTGCTTCACTGTATTGCTAGTGGCTGCTCCACTACGAAGTATAACTTTCACCTGCTCTTTCGGCATAAGAGTCTCCTCAACAGTCTAAGATGTAGACATGACAGTGATGGAATCTTGGAGTGATTTGAATGGCGTCCTACATCCTCCTGGAAATCCATAAAAACTGCGAGGGTATGGAACTTTGGGTTTATCCTCCAAGTTTATACGCATGGTACTCTGATCATTTACCTCCTCAACAGGAAGCTCTGATGCTTTGCAGACTGAAATATATTTAGCCTGTTGATGTGGCTGAGCGGGCTCTGCGTTCCCGACTAGTTTTTGTTGAATGTTTTGCTTCATCGCAGCCACCTCAGTTGAAATTTGGGTCATGGTTGTCTCTAGAGTCCTCAGTTGTGCACCATGACTCTATAGAGTCAGCCCGAACTGATTCATAAACTCTCCTTGTGACTTAATTTTCTTGCTGAATGTGCTCATCGACTCTTGATTTTGCTTTATTACTTGGTTGAGCAACTCATTGCTCTTATCCTCCACACTAGGCTATGGTTTTTGATCTGGATCCTGCCAAAAGTTGTTTGGATCCTTCCAAGAAAATTTCTTGTCCTTCCTCCACGAATAATCATTATTCCTGTAGCCCTGTTGTTGGCGCATAAATTTGACCTGTGCCTCATCATCAAATCCTTCATCATCTTTTTCTAGCAATCTATTTGCTATCAGGTCCATCTTCACATTTATCTTTTTAATTGCCTTTGATTCCCCTACAACTCTATTTTGTTCCGGTGCATCTCTATTACCCCATGACTGCTTCTTGGCCATGTTCTTCAAGATCTCCTAATACCTTGTACCTGTGTTGTTCAAGAAGAAACCCGAGCCCACTGAATCTAAGTTGCTTCTGTCATGCTCATTGAGAGAAAAGTAGAAAATTTTAACTTGCTTATTCTTGTCTAGCCCATGCTGTGGGAACTTCCTTAGCATGATCTGAAAGCGCTCCCATGTCTCTGAATAAGTCTCACTGGCCTTTTGACAGAAATTATGGATCTTTGTCATGAGGTCATTCGTCTTCTTGGGTGGGAAGAATCTCTCGAAGAAGACCTCTACCATCTTGTCCCAGGTCTCGACGCACTCCTCATTGAGATTATGTAGCCATTCACGTGCATTTCCCGCTAAAGAACTGGGAAAAAGCTTTAAGTAAAGTGCTTCTTGTGGGAACTTGTCAATCTTTATCATATCATAGTTTTCCACAAATGTACTGCTGTGGGCCACTGGATCTTTATTGTTCAGCCCATGAAATGCATTAGACTTGATCAGGTTTATCAATGCCAGATCAATCTTGTATGTAGGAATGTTGATCGCCTACTTTTTGATCAGCCCCTTGGATGCGGAAGAGGAAGAAGCCTTGATCTTCTCCCATATTGTATGTTCCTCAGCCATTACTTCAGGTTCAGAATATGTGTCTAAGTCTTCGAGTTGATTGTGGATATGCTCCTCCTCATCACCTGATCCCGAAAGTAGAATCTCAGGTGTCGACTGTGCATAGTCAGTACTACGCATCTTCACCATGCACTAGTACCTGAAATGGGAAAAAATTGATTAGGTACAGTGCTAGACGAATTAAAGAATTTAAAAGATAGAAAATTTTCTCTCAATTTTTAAAATTATTAAAAGTGGCCTAGAGTGGCCACTTGTAGCACTCGTAGTGCTGAAAATTTTCGTTTCCCCGGCAATAGTGCTAAAAACTTGACATGACGTTACCGTGCGTATAACGCAAGTGTACGCGTCAATGTAATATAAGCCTTGTGAGGCCCGAGTCGAATAAAGAGAAACGTAATTATCAGTAGACTACTACTAACTACTCACGATCAGCTAAACCGATTATAAAAGTTTGGAAGTTGTTTTGAAAAAGGAAAATAAAAATAAAAGAAAACAAAACAATCGATTAAATTGTTGGTTTAATCAATTTAAAAGAAATCTCTAGGATTGTGGTTTCATCGCGGGTTCTCATTGTAATAATTCCTTCACATTTATCACAAATCGTATCCCTTTCTGGATACTGGCCTGTAGCCAGAATTTCTCACTTCTGCGATACAATTCACTACCTTAATCTATGTTAGTTCCATGCCAGTAGTAACCTATGCCCTAAACTAGGTGCATGAAAAACATGTCTCTGGGTTCCCACCATTAACCGTACATCGCCTTTTCAAAGGATTTATTAGTTAATGTGATTACCACCTCTTTTTAACCATTAATTCTTCATCAAAAGCAATTAAATGTATTAGATTACCATTATGGGGATCAAGCACAATGATAGCAATAGAGAAAATGATATCGTACCACAGATTTGAGGGACAAATTATGATAAACTATGTAAGAAGAGTCATATAACGATTGCCCGGGCTACTCCCGGTCCTAGAGACAAAGGGGATTAGCCCCGCATGTTCATCTCAGTGTAAAACACCATGATGGAAGGAGAAAACATGGAGAAAACATGGATGGAGATGGTGTAAACCCTGAATAGAGAAGAACCGGGTGATCCTCGGTGTGGGAAGAGCGTTCTGCAGCCTTCCGATGGTGGAAAACTCCGTCTGCATCTCTGGAATCTCCTGGGGAGTAGCTCTTAGCTCCGTTCTTCACTCTCTCCTCCTTCAGGACTTGTGTAATGCAAATAGAACATTCCCTCCGCCTTCGAGACTTGTGCAATGCAATAGAAAATCCTCCCGGCTTTGGGTCATCTTTTCCTAGGTATAGGTACCACTTACGGCCGCCAAAAGAACGCAACCATCTGATTGAAGTCGTGATGGACAAAACTCTGATCCGACGGTGTCGATAACATAGACGGGGTGTTGATGGTATCGACACCTTAGGGTACCAATGCTTTCTTCAATTTCTGGAAGCTGCGTGAAGCCTTCTCAATACCATCAACCGCTCCTATTGATGGTATCGACGGGGTGATATCTGGCTCACTGTTGGACTTTCGAGACCATCGACAAAGTGTCGATGGTATTGAACTATCTGCTTTCTCTCTGACTCTTTCACTGTTTCTCTGTCGATGCTATCGATGGACCGTTGGTGGTATCGACGGGTCCAGAATTGTGAATTGCCTGAAAATGAGAGAAAAACAAAATTCAAATCTGAGAAATATGACACTCTATACAAAACAATGTAAAACAAGATGAATTTGATGCAGGCAAGGATAATAGGCTAAAGGAATTGAATCATGCGATATTAACCACAAATATGACCAATAAGTGCATAAAACAAGTGTAAAACTAGCCTATAAAAATGACTCAAAACCCATGCATCAAGGTCCCATATCACATTGGAAGTGAATGTCCCTGACTATCTTATGACATCACAAGCAATGAGTTATGCCTAGTCACATACGAGTGCTACCCAAGTGAATTGAAAGTTAGATAACTACTGCAACCTATAATATGTTTAAGGTGTTGTAGTGATTATATAATTCCTTTTTATCTGATATCTGGAATGAACTCAAGGCATGGAACTGTCATCCTCTCAACGTTCAGTCCATGTTCCTTGAACCAAGAGCAGACTATCTGAGATAATGTGACATTAATATCATATATTGATTCACATGTGTTTCTCAGCCTCTCTTATCAACTGGATAGGATATCAAACTCTAGTAGGAGGGACAAATCCCATCTACATCACTCACAGTCAATCCCTATGTGTCAAAGCTACCCAATCATCACCTATATTGCAACCCCTATTTCATGATTATGTTTGATGATGCCAAAGTATACCCAACAACATGTGATGAGTGTAATGACTTTAGGTCTAAGAACCACAATCACTATCTTCACTATGAGAGATGACTATGACCACCAATGATGGTTTTCATGTGTCACTCTCAAAGTAGTTCTGTCCAATACATTGTTATCTAGCATGTATTTATGCACTTGGTTTGATATGCCATATCATGACTAATGAGATTTTGTCATAAACCAACTCACACTCTAGTCTTATGTGTTATTAGTGTCTATTTGCCTTCCATAGTAACAACTGACTAAGGACATAATAAGAATGTACATACTCATAGCATATGTATGATCTCATTCTTCCAAGTCATTAACTTTAAGACATATGTCATTGAGTAATGTCATTCTTTATACATCCATGATGTTTTTCCATTATCTCATAATTGAGTGAAAAAAATTATTTGGAAGCTTGCCTTTATGATTTTTAATCAAATCCTTTATGAAATATGCCATATAAATCATCATATGATTGTCTCTATGAGCATACCTTACCAATAGACTCCCACTTGCACTTATAGACAATCACCCACGAATCTCATATTTAGTGATATAAACATGTCCACCATGTTTCTGCTGCACAAGTGCTAATCCAATAGTTTAGCAACATTTTTATATTAGTCGTATATTGCATGCTTCATATATCTATTCTATGAGATGAAACTGCCTTAATATGGAATCTAATATTCCTAGCCTAACAAATAGGTATATTGTTGTCGCATTATCTCTACTGTGTCATCAATGGTTGGAACATCAATAAGTTCATCATATGAACTTTTGGATCCATATAGTATCACTCTATGTTCATAACACAAGCATACTTAGCTTCTATTTAGAATATAATTAATGGTTATTAGTTCAAAACCCTTCCAACTATCAACATTTTTCTTTTAATCAAACATATTCTATTTCGATCACTTTTTTCATTTTGTAAGCTTGCATCAGTGTAACCCTTTACATTCAACTCTTCCTTTATTGATATTTCTACTTACTAGCAATCTATCCTTAAGTACTTCTCAGGTACTAATGGATATCTTTAATGACATTCCAACAATGCTTATTGGAATTTAATATCATCTTCATGTTCAATATATACAAGATTGTATGGGATAAGTACATTTATAAGATTCACGATAGATCCATTATTTACTGCATATGGCATCTTATTCATGATGTATCTAATCTTCACAAGAATTGGAAGCTATGGTTCATGAGAGACTGATCTGGATTCTCTATCATTGAATCCTTTTGTGTTGAACTCTTTCAACATCTTGTTGACGTGTGTACTCAAATTTATGTTGTAAAACTTTCAAGAACTATCCCTATAGGTCTTGATCCCTATCTCATACAATGTTTCACCTAATCCTTCACTGAAGTTGTTCATGCTATCTCTCAATATATTGAGACATCATTCCTCATCATATGTGGAATATTCATACATGCTCCCACTAAATATCTTTTTATAACAAATTTCATCTTTTATCTTGATTCAAGTGAAACTCTTTGACTATCTTATCAAATCAAAAGATCCTATCTTTGATATTCTTGTTTCAATCCTAGAGTGAGAGTTTATAGACTTTATTTGCTTTCATGAAGTCAATAACCTTTAGGCTATGTCACATACACATCCTCTCACATATTCCTTTAAGGAATCTGGTTTTAACCTTCATACGCCAAATCTTGTGATCTTTACAATATGCAAAATTAAGCATGACAATTGGTAAAGGAATTTATTTCATCTTCAACAACTTGAACTGATTTGAAAAACTTTTCAACTAGTTTTGTCCTTTTATGTTATCCAATATTTATCACAAGACCTTGCTTCGTCCTTTAGGTGGCACTACCAAGGTCCTACCTTGCTAGCTTATGTGGACTTCAAAATGTCTTTGAGCCATTACTCAGATTATGGTTCTCAATAGCTTCTAGTTAATTAATTGGCTCATCTTATCATGATCACCTATTTTATTTGTTGGATTCAAAATCATCAAATCTTAGACATGTTCTACTAGACATATTTTGTTCTATGTCATATGATGAACTTGAGATTCTACAATAGCATGTGATTCTCTTAGTTATCATTGTACCTCTTTGTTGACCTTGAACATTTTGAGTTCTACTCTTACTAACACTGATTCTTTACGAACTCAGTTATCCTATCAAAAAAACAATTTTTTTATTGGATTGGGATCAATAGTAACATTCAACAGTTATGGTTTGTGGATAACATTTTCAAGAAACTACTTTCTTGATGTAGGTTTCAATCCTATAGACATATTGGGACATTCCCATATCATATCATATATGATGTCTTATAAACCATTCATATGGTACATCATTTAGTGATAGGTATATATTTATTAGGATATGAGAAGATTAGATTAATGGATAATCACATCATGATTCATCATGGTATGATTCCTTCATTCTGACACATCATCATGTTCAGATGGATATGTCTCGTGATACACTATCACATTTCTATCTTGAAGGTTCTCAAAGTATATCAAAATTTGATCTTATAAAAGTTTCTTAATACTTTTATCAAAGTTATATTTCATTTATAATCTACTTGAATACTTCATGAGATTCATGTTTTTATTTTATGGAGTAGATATCATCATATCACTGTAAATGAAATGAATTATAAGTAACTATCTTTAGTATTCATTCCATAAGATCTTCATGCATCATATGTATAAGGTCTAGTGGAAAACTTATCACCCACTACATCTAGTGTAAAATGTTATGTCACATTGTGCATAACTAAGACTTGCACATTTCCTCAGTTTCAATAACCAAGGGAATCTAGATTAACATCAATATGTATTCTAGATATGCATTTTTTATATATACGTCCAAAGTGACTATCGCTAATGATAATTTTTTTTGAGTTATCAATTATTATCCTTTTGTATTAACATTATAAACATTCTTCTTGATATTCTTTCATACAAGGACCATTCGATGCTTGGTTATTGCCATACAAGATCATATCTTTTGAAACAGAAACATTAACAACTCACTATATTGATCTACCATCCTTGTCATACAAGATGTGTAAAGTAAATGTTTCTATTTGTTGGCATAATGAAATAGCAATTCAATTAACTCTATTGCATTCCCATTGGATAAGAAACTTTAAATATAGACAAAAGCTTCAACAAATCTTGCTCCACCTTTTCTATCTTTTTCCTTCCATGACAACTTTTACTTCTTGTCAGATCCTGCAAATCAAGTATGTCAGGTCGCTATCTGGTATGATATACCAAGAAGAAGTTGTCAAATTTATCTTATAACCTTTATACCTGAAGTGGAGGCCTCAGTGTCTTTCTTCTTCTTCTTTAGTTCTTCTAACTAGAGTGGGTAATTTATTTTCCAATGTACAAGTTGGTGACAATGGTGACAAACTCTTTTATTCACTCCTCCTTTTGCTTTGAGATATGAAGACTTGGTCTTCAGGATAACTTTATAACTCTTCTTAGCTTTCTTGCCTTTAGACTTCCCCTTTGTCTTGCTGATCACCATAACATACCTGGGCTTTTATTTCTTCATTTGTGCCTCAACTGTTCTCAACATTCCCAACAACTTTGTCAATGTCAAAGTCATTCATGATTTAGTTCATGACAAACTGACTATTTGACTCTGGCAGAGACTGCAGAATCATATCAGTGTACAACTCTTGACCCAAAGGAAATCCCAATCTAGCTAGGTTCTCTACATTCCCAATGATCATAAGTACATGATGACCTACTATGTCTCCATCTGCCATGTTGCATTTGAACAATGCCTTAGAAACATCGTATCTCTTGTGTCTTTCCTAATCAGACATTTGAACAACACCTCTACAACTCATAGTTCATGGATCATAGCATCAGACATTTGACATCCACCTCGTCTTCAATATGCTAATTGTAAGCATCCCTGTCATCCCTAGGTACAGTTGGAAGGGGTTCATCTGGTTGTAGTGACTCTAGGACATAGAGATTTTGTGCTCCTATGTGAGAACGATTCTCAACATCTTGCACCAGTCATGGAAGTTATTCCCATTTAGTTTGTCCTTCTCAAGGACTGATTGTAGAGAAAAGTGATTGTTGTTCATTGCCATTTGGTTCAACAAAAGAATTTTCAATTTTGTTAAAACTCATTTTAATTTGATTTGATTAAATTTTGATGATATTGATTAGGTATTTAATTAACTATTGCTCTTATTACTTTGATCAAATTGACAACCCTCAAGTATCAATTTGTAAAATTGCAGCGAATCAATTTTCTAATGAGCCAAGATCCAAAAAAATTCAACTATAACCCAACCAATATGCCAACTTCTATAGTCAATTATTAAGGCAAACAATACTTGTCGATAACATATTATGCAATTCTTAGATAGATGTTATTTACAACTCTGTTCCATAATCATCTGCATGCTTCTTGGCTTAGACTCTAAGAATCACCAGTTAAGCCTGACCTAAAAGCCAACACGATAATAATGCACCCCGCATTGGTAGAACCTACATTATTATAGTCACACTTCTACGAGATAGGCGACGCACCATGATTTCACATAACCCACACTTTTAGATCAAGCTTTTCATGTGTTCCACTGTTGGAAAGCATCTTAGACTTGATATGTTTGATTGAGGGATATATATATATATATATATATATATGTATGTATGTATCCAATCACCATTATATACTTGTTATATCCCACAATGTAAACATGCAATATAAAACAAAAATGATGGTGATGGCTATGTCTACCATAACTCCTTGGAGACACAAGGAATTACTACCACCTATTTCAATCATCACATGTATGAACCTATTGTTGGTGTAGATATGTGTTTTTCAATCCTGGTTGATCAATTTAACCCTTGAACCGGTCATCTTTCCTCTTGACCGGTTGGTTAGTTTCCTAAAATGGCCATTTGGCCTCCTATCCAGCTGATGTCTGGACTCCTACAGATGGTCAGTTGGGACCACCAGTCAGTCGGTTCACTCCCACAATCTGTCCTCCTTAGTCCTTCAGTTGGTTGGCATACCTAACATTGATCATCATCTTTGTCTTTGCAAGAAAGGAAACTATCCTATTGCTACTAAACTTATTACATTGAAGAGAGAAATCTTGAGTTACATTCTAGGGGAGCAAAGGTAGGAAAGAATTAAATTTACATTGGGATTATGGGAGTAGAGTCTCGGTACACAAACCATGATATATAGAAAATAAAACCAAACCATCCAACCACACACACATATTGGGTTATTGGACATAACCATACTACACTTCTACCATCCAAATTGCTTTTAGGGTGACACATGTAAATTGCATATATATATATATTTATATATATATATGTATGTATATGTATATATATATGTATATATATATGTATATATATATATGTATATGTATATATATGTATATATATGCATATATATATGTATATATATACATATATATACATATATATGTATATATATGTATATATATGTGTTCATATATATGTATATATATACATTAGTTTGGAATTATGTGGTCTTTGATCAGATACACGTATGAGACAGTTTAAGTATTCACATCGTATTAAATAAATAAATGATAATACCAAAAATCTGATCATATTGATTATCCCAAGACATAGTAAATTGACGTGGATCTGATACTACTGTTGGGAAATATAGGAATAGAGAAAGGAAGAAGAAACAAAAATATTATCTATCTCTATTTCCATAATATCAACATCACATCAACTACTATGAAATGTGAAGGATCGTTTAATGAGTTTATACTTGGTCCTAGAGCAAGTCCAGCGACAACCACTCATTGCATTGAAACTATCTTCTAGTTTCTCTTAGACGGTGTTTGTGAAGCTTTGGTCTTCACCATGACCAACAAACTCGAACGACGTCTACAACAGCTCCTAGTAGCAGCCAAAGGACTCCTGGCTCTAGAGTAGTCCACGCGGACCACCTAGAACTCTTGTCGTTCTAGTAGAATGGAAGGGAAGGAGTTGTCTCTCCCATTGGTGTACTAGTCACCAACTTACTCTCCCACAACAATGATCCTCAGTTGCTCTCTCCCTCGCTATCTCTCCCTTTATTAGGTAGGACTTGCTTGGGCTCTCTATTGGTAACCACAACCTGATAGGACAACAATTGTCAGAGCAACTGATTCTCAATTGTGTGTGTTGGAAAACCCCAATACCCCTCTATTTATAGATGAGGTTAGGGTCAGGGTTCCAGATTGAAGTGGGAGTGGAAGTGACCAAAAGATCATGAATTTTTGCAACCTACAAAATCTGAAACAATTGTTTCACAACCAAAATAGTCGTCATACATGTGAGCCAATCATTTTGTGGCCTGAACCATTTGCTTGTCATGTTTACTAATCACGTATGAATTTGGAAAAATCATTTCTAATTAATGAAAACATTAATTCCTTGTACCAATAAAATTGAACAAGTGAAACAAGAAATCTTTCTCATGAATTTGGGAAAGCAACTAAAACCTTTGTTCGGCCCAACCGAGGTTATCAATTCACCAGGTGAACTCATCATCTCGCTCAACCCAATCTGATCGGTTCACCCAGTGAGATGATCGGTTGGTGCCTTTATTCATGCAAAACCTTAGCCAATTAATTTATATTTAGCGTGATACTCCAAATGGCCGTCTCACTAGGTGTATTAATCGGTTGGCAGTCCAATCAACTGATGTGTTGCTTGAATTGAATATCAAAACACTTTAGTAATCAATTCAATAATTATTCATGATTAAACTCCTCTTCTAGATGTGTTCCTCTGTGTGTGACCCTATAGGTCCCATATCACGTAGGTAGTAAATGTCCATAACTATCTTATAACATCACAAGCAGTAAGTCATGCCTAGTTGCACATCAATGCTACCCAAGTGAATGGAAAGTTGGAGAGCAACTTCAACCTACAATCTGTATAAGGTGTTGTAGTGATTGTATAATTCCTTTGTCTCTAATATCAGGAATGAACTAAAGGTGTGGAATCATCATCCTCTCAACGTTCAATCCATGTTCCTTGAACCATGAGTAGACTATCTTAGATAATGTGACCTCAATATCATATGTTGATTCACATGTACATGTACATGTGTTTCTTAGTCTCGCGTATCAAGTGGACATGATATCAAACTCTAGTAGGAGGAAAAAATCCCATCTGCATCACTCATAGTCAGTACCCATGTGTCAAAGCTACCCAATCATCACCGTTATTGCAACTTGTATTTCATGATTATGTTTGATGATGTCAAATTATACCCAACGACATATTATGAGTGTAATGACTTCAGGCCCAAGAACCACAATTACTACATTCACTATGAGAGACGACTATGATCACCAATGATGGTTTCCATGTGTCAATCTCAAGGTGGGTCTATATGATACAACGTTCTCCTACATGTGTCTATGTGCTTGGTTTGATATGACATATCATGACTAATGAGATTATGTCATGAACCAACTCACACTCTAGTCTTATGTCTTATTGGTGTTTATCTGCCTTCCATAGTAACAACTGACTAGGGACATAATAAGAGTGTACATACTCTTAGCATTCATATGACCTCATTCTTCCAAGTCACGTACTTGAAGACATATGTCATTGAACAATGTCATTCTATAGAATTCATAATATTTTCTCATTTTCTCATAATTGAGTGAAACAAAATAAATTGGAAGCTTGCCTTTATGATTGTTAATGAAATCCTTTATGTTATAGTCCATATCACTCATCATATGATTGGCTCTATGGGCATACCTTACCAAGAAAATATCCTTTGAAAAGATAAATTATTTATTGCATCATCTATCACTAAAAATCTAAGTGACCACTAAAAATTCAAGCGACCACTTAAAATTTAAGTGACCACCTAAATTTTAAGTGACCAGGAGGTCCAAAAATAATTTAAGTGACCACCTAAATTCTAAGCAATCAAGTGGTTCAAATATTTTCAACATCCACCAAAACTTTAACCGACCAAGATGATCAGAAAGCACTAAAATTTTTATTTACACCCTCTGAAATGGGTAATTTACACAAAGGTCTAAAAGTTAATCAGATTGTATAAGTAGATCAAATAGAGTCAGAATCGAACTAAAATTTTAGACATAGCCTTATTAGATGATGTAAACCATGATCCAAAGTTTATTTTCAAAAATAAGAAGCCAAGCAGGACAAACAAACTATATTTAAAGGTTAAGCAAGGTTAGGGGTCTTACAACCATAAACCCCTAACAAGGATTTTCCCCCAAAAATCCTAAACAAACAAGGATAGATACACACTATGCATCTCATGCTCTAACTCCCATGTGGCTTCCTATACACCACAGTGATGCCATAATAACTTCACTAAGGTTATGTCCTTCTTGCTAAGCTTCTACACACACCTATCTAAGTTCAACATGGGACCCTCCACATATGTAAAATCCTTTTCCAGCTCCACCTCCATAGGTTGCAACATCTGATCTATGCCAGGAAGGCACTTCCTCAACATTGATACATTGAACATGTTGTGCAATCAGTGCAACTCAAGTGGCAGCTCCAACATGTATGCCACCTTCCCAACTCGATTTATGATAGAGTATGGTCCCATAAAAAGGGAGCCAACTTACCATTCTTACCAAACCTCAACACTCCCTTCCAAGGAAAAACCTTAAAATACACACGGACTCCAAATTGAAACTCCAATGGTCTAGACAGTTATCTACATATGACTTCTATTTGTAATGAGTCGCCTTGCTAGATTATCTTGATCTTCTCTATAGTGTGTTGAACCAATTCAGGACCCAACAATTGATATTCCCATGTCTCGTACCAACAAAGATGCGACCTACTTATATGTGTCGATGTGCACATCAATTCACTAATATTTTTATCCTAGAGATTAAGCTTTTTTTACTTTCCAATTAAGGCTAGTATAGAAGGGTCGATCCCACGAGACAACATTTTTAAGGTTGTATTCTCTAAACCCAATTGATTTTTGAACTTTATTTCCTTTTGGAGGTTTTGAATATCGAACAAGAAAGTAAATTCCTATTTTGGGATTGATTGATTGATTGATTATACTAGAATAAGAATGTAAATTGCAATGAACAAAAATATTACACTAATAACAATGAAAAGAAAAGATTAAGCTAAGGAAGGAAAGGGAAGAAAGAAGATTGTCAACACACAAAAGATTATCTAGGAAGTAAAGTGCAAGTAATAAAAGGAGAGATTGAAAACAAGTGTTGAAAGAAATGATTGAATCAGTTGTGAAAAGCATCAAGGCTTAGGGGTTTAACCACCTTAGCCAAAGAAAAAACAAGATCGAAGAATACACATAACAAGCAATATAGAAGAAGGTATGTGGATCATTCATAAATGAATCACAAAAGATGAACTCCACATGAACCCATTGGTCCTGGCATTCATGCATCCTATCCCTTCATCCTAAAGGGGTTTTTTTATGGTCACAACCAAATCCCCATGTATTTAGTTTAGGCATTCCAAATCCCAGTTTCCACGGTCGAATCCGCCAGGATTAACCCATGACAAAAATGATTAATTACTTCTTTAAAATCAACAATTTCCAAATTGAAAACCATCTATCTAATTAGTCATGGAAAACTCAATCCAATCAACACATGGCTAAGGGGCTACTCCTCTCTCCTCGATTAAGGAACTACTCACTAGTCACAGTAAGGAATGGAGAAACAAGGGGAAGAAGGTAGGAAGCCATAGACCAAAGGACAAAATCTTTGAGGAGACCAATGTTGGTGACTATTAAATGGCTTGTTCCCTTAATCTCCCACTCCAAGAGATTGAACAAGTACAAAATAAGAAATAGGTGAAATCTAGATCTAGAACGAAGAATAAAGCTTTATTTTAGAAAGAAGGATTACACTAATGTGAATAAAAAATCATTGAGCTTTAATAAAAATGTGCAAGTACAAAATAGAGGACCCCTTTATAGTGGAGTCCCCCTCCTTTTATAGGGGAAGGAGGGGTGGAAATTCTAAAAGGGGGGAGGAACAAATGGGAATGGTGGCTGCTGAAATGTGCTTCTTGCAAGCCACACTACAACCATCTAGCTAGCCGATACGGTCGTTTGACTAATAACATGACATGGCCTGAGGGGAAACAGTCGAACCCTCAGTAAGGGGGGTGGCGGCACCCTTTGATTCCATTTCTTGGGATCGAAGCAATGTTCAAAATGATCATTTGGGCATATGACGCCCATTTGGTGATGCCGCATGCATTGATCAACTTGAAACCCAAAGGTTTGAGCACGACCTGGACGTTTGACCTAGCATGATCATGAGATGGACATCTGGGCTAGCTCAGATGATCAGATAGGTCCATGAGGCAATCGTCTCATTGGTGAGAGATGCTCATCTTGAGTGTTGAGATGGCATGTTGAGTTGAGGAGCAAATGGTCATCTGGCTCTGGGTTTGGGACTTCATGGAGGTGAAACATCCGTCTGGTGTTGCGAGATAGTTATCTCATGAGTTCAGTAGGTTAGAATCTTACTTTGAAGGAAAACCCTACAAAAGGTGATGGAAACAATGAATATTTACACAATAAATTGAAAAGTGGGTAAATTGCAAACTTTCCTAGAAATTATTAAAAAGAGATAAGTTCCAATAAAAAATAAGAAAATTATGCACAAAAGATAGATGAACATGCATTCATCAAAATACCCTATACTGGAATCTTTACTCGTCTCGGGTAAATAAATTACAAATACATCCAAATTATACTCGCAACACGCCATTCCTCACCCTTATAACATCACTTTATTCCTTACCTTCAATTTTGGCCAAGCATCCCTATCTCCTAGAACCACATAGCATGAAGTTCTATATTCCCTATCAAAACAATTTTCATAGCTTGTTTCTAAATCAATATATTGGAGAAAAATAGGCATCATCTTCCTTTTGCTTTGGCACTTACATTTTTCTCTTTTTGTGAGTTGTTGCACACAAATAGGAGAAGGGGATGTGAAAAATTGTGAATCCTCCTCTATTTTATTCAAAATACAAATTTATGGAGTTGCGGCTACATTGGTCACAAAAAAATTTCTTGTGCGATTTGGCATCTTTTGATGGTACACCCCTTTGTGGGGTATGAATTTTTTTATATGAGAATCATGCCACCCCAGACTTAATTTTTATCCGGTCGTGATTTTTTGCTTCTCTTTTTTAGAAAGAAAATAGGGGGAAAGAAAAGGTATCCTTGTGCATATAACTTCAACATTTTTTTTCAAAAGTTTCATTGCATCAGATAGATTATTCCTATAAATCACATCATACAAGTTTTATAACAAGATAATCCAATGTAAAGCAAAGAGAAAAATCATGCTTGGTTCTAGTTGATTCCATATGACTTGCCAGCTATTCCAGAGTGATGTTATTTAGAGGTCCTAGGTGACATGGTGGTTTCAGACATGACAATTGGTAAAAGATTTTGAAAAAAGTTTTACTAAATTCAAACATGGGTACAATGATAGATGTATACTCAACTTGGCCTACTAGATAAGGGCCTTTTTTCAAACTAATAAAAAGAAAAACATGGCCGATTAGATAGAGGCCATGAACAAAGAAACTACATTCAAACACAAAAAAGGAAAAAATTAGTGCAAAACTAGAAAAGATAATGGGGAGGAATAGAAATATACCACCCAAATCCACCCCGGACTTAGATTTTAGCTCATCCCGAGAAAAACCTAAATCAAAGATGGAGGGAAGAAGATCTTTCTGGTAGTGGAAAATGTGAGGAAGATGGAGGAGTGTATTAGTAGTTCGCCCAATATGGGGAGTTGAGGTCAGGGTAGGCCTGATGGGTCCCATACTCCTCGAACTGAGGTCAATTGGTTGTGTAGTGGTCTTGGGTACATGCCTAGACTCATGGGAGCACTACATAAGGTACAAATGGTTGAGATGGTGGACATGGTGCTACTTCTCATGTTGGATCACATCCAACTAAATTCGGATCTTGTAAAACCCAAAGGGTTCCCGAGTCCTTTCTCATTATCTCTATGTCTCCTGGTGTTGTCATGATGGAGGGAGTGGTGATCCAGTCACATCGTCATGTGCCTCCAAGGAGACACTCCTTTTATGGGTCATGGGATCAGGGACATCTTCTGGGTTGGGATACTCTAAAAGGAATCATGCAATATGCGTTGACAGATTAGTCAAATCAAAAACTAGGTTGGTGAAACATGTTGAAGATGCTTGAGGATGACATGGGAATATTTAAAGAGAAGGTAGTAGATGCCATTGGAACTAGGACAGAGTAACTTACACCCCTCCAAGTATGGATGGTCAATGAGGTGATTCTTGAGTGTCAACGACATGAACGAGATGTGAGTGTATCCCAAAAAATACACTATATAGGTGACTATATGGCCAACACAGTAGGAGGATGAAGTAGTGTGGGTGGCCTGATAGTTGCAGTGATTGATCATAGAACTTATTTAGTTGTAGGGATCGCTATTTAGAAGACAACACTGTGTATAAAGGTCAGAAAGTGTAATGGCACCCTGAGTACCTTCCCTGTTGAAGAAAGTGCATACCAAGATGCGATGAAGGTAGAGGACCACTAGGTTGTGGATGCTAGATGCCTTGAGGCCACTGGTAGCTTGGGTGGAAGCCCAGTAATGTCGGCCCAGAATTTCTCCATGTTCTAATTGTTGGGGTAGACGTCATGGTGACGTCCCATTCAGCAGGAGAGCTAATAAAACATACCATCATCAATAATGATGGAGGTGGGATGGCGAGTGGAAATCTCAAAGTTTTTGTCGAAGACTTATGCCTTATGATGAAATGTTTGCACAACCCATGGAGTCATCATTAGATGGTGATAAACTCCAAGGTAAGGTCACTATACACTAAAGTGGCGTGATATGGGAAGGAGAGATTGCCAAGTGTGTCAAGTGTGATGTTGCAGGTCTAGTGCAGAAAGAAAACACGAATCATAGAAGTTTCCTTGAATCTTTAAAAATGATGGTCGTTGATGAACTGAGCATAGTTTCCTAGGATTGGGGCAATGTGAGGTGGTCGCGGTGTTACCAAATCACGGGCATGTCAGAATTGACCCGCTTCCGCTTGACGAATAAACTCATATACTACCTCAAGGTCATTATCCATCTCCTCAGGAATTTTGGAGAGGACTCTCTAGCGGGTTCCTGGATGTAGATATCAGGCGTAGAGGTGGAGCGGCGAGGCTGTTCATGGGAGGAAGAAGTGAGGGATTTTCCCTTATTCTTGTAGAAATAGTAAAACATGGTGAGAAACTGCATGGGTGTTGAAATGGGTGTCTGGGTAGGGAAATGATCATTTCAAACAGACAAAATGACTATCTAGAGGTGTCCAAATGGATGTTTGGCTGGAGAATTTTTTAGGATTGAGAGGATACAAATGATCATTTGTCTATCTTGATGGTCGTCTCATCTAAAGAAGGTATTTCCGGCCTAGCCTAAAGAGGGGATGATGAAAACGGCCCTCCAGACAGATTTGAATGATGGGATCGGGGGAGGAATTGGCTAATCAGAGGTGGGACAGACTCTTTGATCACATGAGGTGGTCATCTGATGGAGAGATGGATGGTTGGTAGAGATGTGATATGGTGTGGCATTCGGGGGAGGTGTTTTGGGTTGGTTCTTAGTTGGGGGGGGGAAACCAAATGGTGTCCACTTCAAACAATTGGCTCAACAACGAGACGATCATTGTCGTAGGGGAGATAATTGTCTTCTATAGTGAGATGGATGATTAGAGGATGGGGAAATATGGAAGGGACATCAAAGGTCTCCGATAGGATTCTCAGGCTCGAGGAGGGAGAAGAGAGTGAGGGAGGGAGAGAGAGATGTGTGAATCACCTATCCCCTAGTTGCTTATTTTATAGGTAACTTGATCAAGCGAGATGATTGGCTAGTGATCCCCAAACAACTGTTTGCCCGTTAGAGTGGTCATAGGGCATTTTAAATTCCAAAACAACTACACATTTGAATTCTCATTGAATGAGCCTCGAGGCATTCGAAATGATAGTCTCGCTTGTGCTAGATGACCATTTGGTGTGATAATGGCGGTGTTTCAAATTTTGAATTTCAAATGATTATTGATTTTAGAAAGGCTGCCTAAAGGGCCGAGATGACCATTTTGTTGCTACTAGATAGTCGTATCGCTTGGTGGAAAATCTTTCCTTCATCAAGATGAAACAATAGGTTGGGTAGATACCCCCCCTTTTTTGAATTGAAATAAAAGACAAATCTAAAATTGAAATGACAAAGGTTAGCTAAAACAATTTTAAAGAAAATGCAAAATTAGAAGATTGGGTTGCCTCCCAATAAGTGCCTAGTTTTATGTTGAAGGGCCAACATAGCTAGATAATGGAGTCATTTCAGGCTTGGGTGGGGGTGGTGGAGGGTCTATCAAATTAGGGTCTTCGAGTAATGAAAGTTGATGTGCCTCAGAATTAAAAAAGTCCTCAACAGTAATCTACCATTTCATACTACGTCCATTGACCTTAAAATCTCCTATCACCTTATCCCAAAGAAGAAAAGTGTCATGAGGGTAGGAACGCTTGACAAGGTAGGGTTCATAACATCCAAATTTGATATTTCTAGGAAGCCTTATGCTAGAGTTGTAGGTAAGAACTTGATCACCCTCTTGAATGTCCTTTCTCCTATTGTGACCATCATGCCATGATTTAGTTTTGTGTTTGTAAATTCTAGCATTTTCATAGGTTATCATTCTGAGCTCATCTAACTCCTACATTTAAAGAAAACAATTTTCACTGGTTGTAGATAAGTCAAAATTTAGAGTTTTGATGGCACAATTAGCCTTATGTTCCAATCCTATGGGTAGATGGCATGTTTTTTTCCATAAATTAGCTTGAAAGAAGTAGTGCTTATTTGGGTTTTGTATGCATATCTATGACCACAAGGCATCATTAAGTTTTAAAGCCCAATTTGTCATAGTGTGGTTGACCATTTTCTCTAGGATGGACTTGATTTTCCTATGCAAAACCTCAACCTGACCAATATTTTGAGGGTGGTAAGGAGAGACAGCCTTGTGATGGACTCCATATCATTTTAACAAGGATTCAAAACTTTTTTCTAAGAAATGGGAACCTCCACTTGAAACCACGGTATGAGGTACCCCAAATATAGGAAAAATAATGTCTTTGAAAAGATTTTTCATTGGTTTGGAATCACAAGTTTTTGTAGGGATTGATTCAACCCATTTTGAAACATAATCTACATCCAACAATATATATTTGTACCCATAAGATGAAGGGAACAGTCCCATATAATGTACTCCCAAACATAAAAGATTTTAATTTCTTTCAAAGAAGTCATGGGAATTTGGTCTCTCTTAGATAGGTTTTTGGTCCTTTGACATTCATCACAAGTGAGGATAAATTCATAGGAGTCTTTGAATAAGGTGAGCCAAAAGAAATCAGATTGTAGTACTTTCCTAGCAGTTTTTTGAGAGCTCATGTGTCATCCATTGGGGTCGGAATGGCACTGCTCAATAATGTCATGGGCTTCTTCCTTAGTGACACACCTACAATAAAGTCAATCCAAGAATAAACTAAGAAGGTAGGGGTCACCCTAATAGTAGTGTTTCAAATCATGCAAAAATATAATGCCCCTTATATTGAAGGTTCGCAATATATCTATAGCTAGAAAATTTACATAATTTGCAAACCAAGGATATTGGGATTCCATTTTCAACAATTTTTCATCAGGAAGAGATTAATTGATGGGGATACCATCATCATAAAAGAAATCAAGGTGGTTAAGATGGTCTTCAACATTCTCACATCACTTCTTGTCAAGGATTTCTAAGTCAAACTCTTGAAGTTAAAGGACCCAATGAAGAAGATGGGGTTTGGCATCCTTTTTAGTCATCAAATATCTAATGGCTGCATGGTCTGTATAGACAATAACTTTGGACCCCACTAAGTAAGAGCGGAACTTGTTGAAGGCATAGACTATGGCTAGCATCTCCTTCTCAGTGGTGGTGTAATTCCGCTGGACATCATCTAGAGTTTGGGATGCATAGTAAATCACATGGAGCTTTATATCAACACGCTATTCATGAATAGAACTAAAAACATAATCACTCCCATCACACATTAATTCAAAAGGAAAGGACCAATCATGGGCCTTAATGATGGGAGTAGAAGTGTGAGCACCTTTCAAACAAAGAAAATTGGCCATGCAAGCTTCATGAAGGGGGTGTCTTTTTGGAGGAGGTTTGTCAAGGGTTTGGTGACTTTTGAAAAATCACAGATGAAGCGACGGTAAAAACTTGCATGCCCAAGGAAGGCACAAATGTCCTTAATAGAAGCAAGGGGTGGAAGTTTGGAGATGACTTCAATCTTGGCTATATCAACTTCAATGTCATGGTTGCTAACTGTATGCCCTAAGACAATCCCTTTTGTCACCATAAATTGACATTTTTACTAGTTCAAAATCAAGTGTGCTTTCTCACATTTGTTTAAGACAAGAGATCAATTCCTAATGCAAGAGTCAAAGCATTCTCCATATATAGAGAAATCGTCCATAAACACCACCATCATAGTCTCAAACAATCCAACAAAGATAGCGGACATGCACCCTTGTAAAGTGGTTGGAGCATTGCACAACTCGAACAACATTCTCCTAAATGCATAGGTACCAAACAAGCAAATAAATGTTGTTTTATCATGGTCATCAGGATGAATGGTAATATGATACTGACCTGAATAGCCATCAAGATAAAAAAAATATTGTTGATGGGCAAGGCACTCAAGTACTTGACCAAGAAAGGGAAGAGGGAAGTGATCTTTCATAGTGGCCTTATTCAATTTTATATAATCAATACACATCCTCCATCCTGTAACAATATGGGAGGGGATGAGCTCATCCTTATCATTTCTCACAATAGTGGTTCCCCCTTTCTTGGGTAAAACTTGGATAGGGCAAACCCATTGTGAGTCAAATATGGGGTAAATGATTCTTGAAGTCAATAGTTTGATAATCTCTAGGC
Source organism: Alisma plantago-aquatica (assembly GCA_963693085.1). Taxonomy (NCBI): domain Eukaryota; kingdom Viridiplantae; phylum Streptophyta; class Magnoliopsida; order Alismatales; family Alismataceae; genus Alisma; species Alisma plantago-aquatica. The sequence goes on along the minus strand of OY856411.1, from coordinate 299,535,084 downwards.
AAACAACCTCTTTCATGTTTGGATTTAATTTCCTTTGAGTGTCTCGAGATGGCTTGTAATCCTCAATCACAGGAATTGTATGCATGCAAACAGTTTGATCAATTCATGTCAAATCAGCCATTTTATACCCTAGGGCAGTCTTCCTCTTCCTAAGCTCGGTCATGATCTAGTATTCCTATTCATGGGTAAGATCAAAATTAATAATAACATGATAAATTTTTTTTTCATAAAGGAAAGCATATTTAAGACCTTTAGGGAGGGGTTTCATCTCAGGTGCCTTGGGGGTTTTAGGTTTCGCATCTACAAGAGAGATCATTTTGAGATCCTCGAATTCTTCATCATGGATCTCCTCAAAGGTGTCAAGATGAACTCTATATTTCTCTATTTGGTCATCTTCAAAACCACAATCAATGGGGTCACTAGGGTGTTTTGAAGGGGATCCTCGTCAAGTTACCACTCTTATCTTAACTGATGGAGATTCTCAACACAGTCAAGGAGATAAACCACTTCCTGGAGGCTCTATCTGTGCATACTTTCAAACACCCTAAACTGAGGTGTTTGTTTTCTTAGGTGCAAGAAGATGGTTCTAGCCTCAAAATCAATCAAGGCTCGGGTGGTGGCCAAAAAGGGGTGGCCAAAGATGATGGGGGTAGCGTAAATCTTATTTTATGTCCATGATGACAAAGTCACATGGTACATAAGAGTCATTCCCAACCCTTACACGTATGTTTTCAATCATACTCTAGGTTTTTTCATGGATGAGTCAACCAACTGGATCGTCATGGTAGTGGGAAGCATATCAATGAATCCTAACCTCATACAAATACTATGGGGCATGATAGAAATACTAGCACCTAAATCTACAAGGCCCTTCCTGCAAGCATTATCAGCAAGATAACATCCAATTCTGAAAGAACGAATATCTTTCTTCTTTTTAGGCATCTTTCTTTGGATGATGTCATAAGTCATTCTAGCAAGAATTACCTTCTCATGGTCTTTGGTCATATACTTCTTAGTCAATAAAGTTTTCATGTACTTGGACCAGGCATGCATATCAGCTAAAGCATCAAGAAAAGGAAAATCCACATGCAAATTTTCCATGGCATGGATAAATTTCATGAAATGGGTATCAAGGCTAGTATGCTTCAGGCAAGCTTGGTATGGAGGATGTGGTTTGTAAATAGGGATATTTGGCTCATCAATCTCTACAGGTGGAACGAAAAGGGTGGGAGCGGAAGGTTCATGTATAGGAGGAGTTTCAATGACCACGACATCATCATCCTCAAAGTCCAATGGTATAAATGTGGGTTTCTCTAGAGAAGGGGGAGGGCTATGAGTATTCCCTAATAGAGTGGATACAACCTTAATTTGTTCTGGATGTTTTGGGTTATTCTCAGATTGGCTGAAAAAAGTACCTATAGGAGGTTTCTGTTGGGAAATAAGGTGAGATAATTGAGGGTTAGTTGCCTTCTAGTGAGCTTGTTGTGCAAGAATGATTTGTTCTAAGGCAGCCACCCTATCATTAGGTTGAGGTTGTTTTGTTCTTGAGATTGAGGTAGTGGTTGATTAAGGCTTTGGAATTGTTTCCCTTGGTAGGGCCCTCAGTTCTAGAAATTACCCCTATAATTCCCTTGGTTCCCAAAGTTTCTCTGATTATTATATGGGAAACCTAGTGATGGATGATAGTTGTTTTGAGGGAAAGGTGGTCTCTGTAGGAGAGGGAGTTGAGAGGAGTTTTCCACTCTTGAAGGATTTTCATATTGGAAATTGGGGTGGTTCCTGGCTTGAATAGGATTGTAGTACACCTGGCCCGGGATACTATGGATTGAGTTTAGGTCATCTACTCATTGACCAACCTCATACTGCATATTATTGTTGTAGATGTATTGACATTTCAGGGTAATGTGACCTTACCCCTAGAAAATTCCATAGAGAGATTCTTTAGTTCTAACTTGTTGGGGTCACCTCTCATAAGTGTTGAAGGAGGACTCTAGGTGATCCTGCTTCAAGGAAATCATTTTAAGGGCTTCACGGATGGTATGTATATCTATATTTACCACAGACTTAGCTACTTTGGGGACCCCCACTGATTCCTCATCTGTCTTGGGTTTTAGAGGCTCGTTTTACTACCTCCCAAGCACTTCTTAAGTTCTAAAACATGAAGTTTCCTCCATAATAGGAATCAATGAATTTCTTAGTGTCATCATCAACACCACGATAGAATATCTCAATGAGTTGAGATTGTGAAATTTCATGGTGAGGGCAACATCAAAGGAGTTCCCTAAATCTTTCCCAAGCCACCCCTATAGTTTCACCTGGGACCATGGAAAAGAGAAGGATTTGTCCCCTGATTTCATAGGTTAGGGAAGGAGAGAAGTATGTATTTAGAAACTTAGTTTGAAGTGCATCTGAAGTGGTGATATGTTCTTCACTCTCTGTTGCATTATACTAAATGTTGGCTTTCCTGAGAGAGAGTATTTGAACAATCTGAGTGTAATGGTGTCTTCAGAAATGCCTCAAATATTACGAAAAGAACAAAGGTCAGTGAAATGTTGGAGTGAACATGGCAACTCACATCCTTGTTCCCAGCAAATGGGTTGTCTTGAAGCATGGTGGTCCATTGGGTGCAGATCTTGAATTGGAGGGTTGTAATTTTGAGTGGCACAATGGGATGTTGTGAATATTTGATTTTAGGTGTAGAAAAATATTTTAATTATTTTCTCTCTCAGCCTCCCTCTGAGCGGCTTCCAAAGGATCTTTCTCGTCTACATAGGCTATGCGTAGAGTGACTTCTTGAGCCGAGTGCTCAGACATCATGTGCTCTCATTGAGCAGCAAGTGCTTACTCAATTCTATGTGTAACTTCCTCCTCATCCATCCTATCTCACTTTTGTCTATTCATAGGATGGAATGTTCTTTTTGGTTCCAGATAAATAACTAGTGGTGTGGAATCATCGTTAGGTGAGTGTTGCATGCACAATTAGTATTGGCAGATATATTTGAGTGTAGAAAAATGTACCATTGAAATGGAAACTCAGCAGAAAGGTGAGATAACACTTCCAAAATGGTACTCAAAGGAAGAAAAAATGAAAAAAAAAGTTTTGTTCAAAAGTTTTTGGGGTTCAAGAAAATGATCTGTTGTACCTGACAACAGTGCAAAAATTGATACGCGTCGATGTGCACACCAATTCACTAAGATAATTATCCTAGAGGTTAACCTTTTTTACTTTCTAGATAAGGATAGTATAGAAGGGTCGATCCCACAGGTAAACATTTTTAAAATTGTATTCTCTTAGCCCAATTGATTTTTTAGCTTTATTTCTTTTTTGAGTTTTTGAATATCAAACAAGTAAATAAGTTCTAGTTTTGGAGTTGATTGATTATACTAGAACAAGAATGCAAATTGCAAAGAACAAAAAGATTACACTAATAACAATGAAAAGAAAAGATTATGCTAAAGCAAGAAAGGGAAGAAATAAGATTGTTAACACACAAAAGATTACCTAAGAATTAAAATGCAAGCAATAAAAGGAGTGATTGAAAACAAGCGCTAAAAGAAAAGATTGAATCAAATGAGAAAAGCATCAAGGATTAAGGGTTTCACCACCTTAGCCAAAGTGCAAACAAGATCAAATAATACACACAACAAGCATGATAGAAGAATGTATGTGGATCATTTGTAAAAGAAACACAAGAGATGAACTCCACGTAAATCCATTAGTCTTGGCATTCACACATCCTAGTCCTTCATTCTAAAGGGAATTTTTCTATGGTCACATCCAAATCTCCATGTATTCAGTTTAGACGTTCAAAATCCTAGTTTCTACAGTCGCATCTATCGAGATTAACCCACGATAAAAATGATTGATTACTTCATTAAAATTGACAATTTCTAAACTAAAAACCATTTATCTAATTATTCATGTAAAATTTAACCTGATCAACACATGGATAAGGGGATGCTCCCCTCACCTCGATAAAGGAACTACTCACTAGTCATGGTAAGGAATGGATAAATAAGGGGAAGAAGGTAGGAAGCCATAGAATAAATCACAGAATATCTGAGGAGACCAGTGTTGGTGACTATTAAATGGACTGCTCCCTTAATCCCCTGCTCCAAGAGACTGAACAAGAATAGAACAAGAAATAAGTGAAATCTAGATCTAGAACAAAGAACAAAGCTTTATTGCAGAAAGAAGGATCATACTACTATGAATTGAAAATAACTAAGCTTTAATAAAAATGTGCAAGTACAAAATAGAGGACCCCTTTGTTGGTTGAGTCCCAACTCCTTTTATAGGGGAAGCAGGGATGGAAACCCTAAAGGAGGGGAGGAACAAATGGGAATGGAGGTTGCTGAAATATGCTGCTCGTGAGCCGCAAAATGGTTGTCTCGCTAGACAAGAAGGTTGTTTGACTAAGGACATGGCGTGGCCTGAGGGGTAGCAGTAAAACCTTAGGTAAGAGGGTGGAGGATCCCTTTGATTCCATTTCTTGGGCTTGAAAAAATGGTCAAAATAATCATCTGGTCATAAGACACCCATATGGTTCCTCCATGCGCATTGATCAACTTGAAATCCTAAGATTTGAGCGTGGCTTAGATGTTTGACCTAGCATGATCATGAGATGGTCATCTGGGCTATCTCAGATTCTCAGTTGGGGCAATTAGATGATCATCTCATTGACGTGAGATGCATGTTTGGGGTGTTGAGATGGCATGTTGAGCTGAGGACTAAATGGTCATCTGGCTCTGGGGTTTGGGACTTCATGGAGGTCAAACGATCGTTTGGTGCTGCGAGACAGTTGTCTCGTAACCTCAGTAGGTCAGAATGTTGCTTTCAAGGAAAGCCCTATAAAAGGTGATGGAAACAATGAATATTTTCACAATAAATGAAAAGTGGGTAACTTGCAAATTATCTTAGAAATTACTAAAAAAGATATAAGTTCTAATAAAAATACTATGAAAATTATGTAAAAAGATAGATGAATATGCATTCATCACCTACAATGCCTACTGTATAAAGCCACATAAGTTGCCATATCTATACTCCTCTCATAACTGTTGTTGTAGGCAAACTCTATCAGACTAAGGTGAATATCCGAACTGCCAAGAAATTAAAGCACACATGCTCTCAACAACTATTCTAATGTCTGAATAGTCCTTGTAGACTTTCCATCTATCTATGAAGGGAAGGTTGTACTAAACTCAACTGTGTTGACAAGGCTATATGCAGATGCTCCTAAAACTACTTGTAAACTGAGGACATCGGTCTGACACTATGGTAACGGGTATACCATGTAGATGAATTGTCTCATCCGTGTAGATCTAAGCCAACTTCTATGTGGTGTAAGTGGTCTTGACCGATAAAAAGTGAGTTGACTTTTTAATCAATCAATGATCACCCAAATGAAATCATGACCTTTGGATGTCCTAGAAAGACCAACTAGAAAATCCATGATTAAGTGACCCCATTTCCATTGTGGGATCAGCAAAAGCTACAACATTCCCACAATCTTATGATGCTCAACTTTAACCTACTGACACACCAAACACCTGGCCACAAACTCTCAAACTCTGCTACATCACACTTCAGACATGGCCACTAATACAAGTCCTTGAGGTTATGATACATCTTGGTACTTCCAATGCATCACATACATTTAGGATTGAGATTCCTCAAGCACCATCTCCCCCATACTGCCAACATCAGGGACCACTATTCTATTGTGGAAATACATTGTCCGATCATCTACCTCAAGAAACCCATCATACTTCTTATTGACAGACTTTGATTTGATGATCAATATCACAGTATCATCATTCTATGCATATATGATTTGATGTTCTAACATCAGATTGGCCTATAACTATGCTAACAAACCTTCCCATAAGGAAACCTCTATGTGTACATTCATCTGTCAAAGCGACACTAGCATGTCCTGCTCGTGACATGCCATGGAGTGCAACTGTGTTATATCTGTAGGTAATGAATATGAAGACAACTTTCCACTCAATGCATCAACTACTACATTCACATTCCCAGGAAGATAATCTATCATATAGTCATTGTGACACCCCACCATCATATAGACAATGAGATGACACGTGAAAATGTGCAGAACCTCACATTACCAAAAACACAGGTTAATTGAAACCGATTTTGGAAAGCATACATGAGAGAACTTTTGCATCCAGATCCTGTAGAGAAACATGTTATATAAACATTCACAAGCCTTGGTATAGGTCCACAGCTTATCAGAACCAGCTGTACTGTCAGCACCAGAGTTCAACACCTTTTTATACATACATAACGGCCACGTATGGCCAGTGATAGGATATACAACAATTACAACAGCTAGACATCATGAAACGTCATCAAACACCTCCAAGGACCTGAGTGTACAGGGATGACTCTAAGACTCTGCTACAAAACCACCAAAATAGCAGCATGTCCATCTCTTGCCTTCTAATGCTCTTCTTGCTGCTCAGCCACAACCTCACGACCACCACCATGTCTAGAACGATCACCTAAAAAGGGTGTAAACCAGTGGGGTGAGACACACAGTCCCAGTGAGAAACATAACTCCCTGCCGAACTATAAAACCTCAAAAGGTTAAAGCAGATAACAACAGATAACTGATAAAGCATATAACAAGAGCAGCATACTGAGTAAAGCTATTATTACCATCAAGCTTACCAAGATATCCGGGAGGCATATAACCTAGTATTTCTTTATGGAACATGACTGACAAGATAAGATTTATAAGAACTTATCAAAAGATATAAGGATCGTACGCACAACTGCATAGTTCAACTAGATCAACTATATAAGCAAGGTATCAATCTATGTTCCGTATTTTTCTCTAAGCAAGATATAATTATTCGGCTGGATTACATTTTATTATGCCTTGAGGAGGTGAGCCTTCCCTGCTCAAATCCAACCATTGGCTGCGAAGCCCAATCCGGTGCCATAAAAGGTATAAGGAGATCCGAACTCCATGACCTCACCTTCCCGTGGTCAGTACACGAATCATCAATCAAGACCACAATCTTATGCTTATAGGGCTTCAACCTCTGGGTCAGTTCCACAAGCTACCCATATCTTTAGCTCACCTCATCACAGGTGCAAGTGCATACATCCGAGCCATTAATGCATCATGCTCATTATCACATATCCTGAGCCATGGGTCTGTTCAGCATGCTCCATATATCCTGAGTATGCAACCACAGTTGCACTCAACCCTCCTATTTTAGGCTAGGGGAAACCTCACATACTCAACAATATGCACTCCAAGTAATCCCGCATGATAAACCTATTTCACCATGACCAAATACTGACAATGATGGATCTATGGCCAGGACAAACTATATGATATGTTCATCTATAATTATTTAGTATATTTTAAACTAATTGTTGAGGCAATCAAAAATATAAACATAGCCGTATAGGATTACATCATTATTGCCATCATCATACTGTTCTGGGACCTCAATTCCTCATTATAACAACCACTGCCTTGCAAGGCCTCATAATCATAAGTCAACATTCTAGGAACGCATCCCTTAACTCATCATCAGAGGATAACACCTCAACTAGGCACTCAGCCTTTATCAAGTCCTCAGACCTATCAACATGTTATCGCATTAGCAAGGATTATCATCTCATTGTGCTATCCAAGACACATATTTCTCATAGCTCTTACCAGGCTATGAATCCACATAGTATACCTGCATGGTTAGTATACACATTCCAAGAGATAACTTAAGCCATCATGGATTAACAGGATTATTATACTATCAAGTATAGAGAAACATCTATGATTATGTCACGCATAAGCTTTGTCATTCAGAGTATTATTATCAATCATGCGCATAAATTATGCCTTATACTTGTGATCATATACACGTGTCACATAACATGTGTAGCAACATCATATCCTTCCAAACTTCCTGGTTCACAACCTATCATCATATCTCATCATCATATTTGTAGGATTCAAGGTGATTACATCATATCACTTGTTTTGTCATTATTAGCCATATACATTCCGAGTTATCAGAACCCTCACCCAAAGGATGTATTGAGTATGGTCATACCTTCACCAAAGGATGTAACAACTAGGATTTCCCAACCCTAAGCAAGCTCACCACCATTACGACCAACCCCAACATCAACTATCGTGCAACAAGGACTCACCAATACATGATGTCGAGTAGAGTATACCGTGCATCAACAGATGCTATCGGCCAAAAGCCTATCGTGCACAAAGATCAGGGTTAGGGTTAGGGTTTCTCTATCGGCTAATCCTCAGCAAAGACCATATCGGCCGAAGGCATAGCGCCCAAGGCACCCCATCATCCAACCTTCTCCATATCATCCAAGAGTCCCTCATATCGACCAGGGCACCCTATCACCCAAGGTGCCATATCATGCATGGACCAGATGGCTAAACAAGAAACATCTCTACCAACTCCACTAGGGGTGTGTCGTGCAACACAACCCCAAGTCCGGCACAGATCTATAATCCATCTAGGTCAAGCTACTCATATCGGCTACCACTAAGGCACCATCTAGGGTTCTCTATACAACCATCATATCGGGCACTACTCCATAACACTCAACACCTCATATTGGCCAAAGCACATCCAAGACATGGATCATCTCAGCCAAGGCATACCGGGAATCGAGACACCAAGGCTCAACAAAGCATATCGGCCAAGACCATGACAAGGCAAAGGGGGAGCATCGTGCAACCTTACTTTAAAGTGTGTCGTTCAGAGCACAAGATCAAGGTGTAATGCCCAAGCTCCATCCCCACTAAGTGTCGACCAAGGGAACCATATCGAGCACCAACCAAACCCAACTAGGTGTAATAGCCAAGGGTACAACCCAAGACAAGGCTATCAGGCAACACTACTCCAAGGTCATATCGTGCAAGGCACAACCCTACAAGGTCATCTTCAACCTCAAGCAGAAGGGTATCAAACCCTAATTGATCAAGAAGATCGGCTCACCTCTCAATGACCAAGAGTGAGGGGTTTTACACAACCTCTATAAAAAATCAGGCAACCACAAGGATCCATCTCAACATAGGTCATCATCTATCCAAAAGCTCACCTCTCAAATCCATGGTGAGAGGAGGGTGTTGCCCAAGCAACTAGAATATAGGCTCACCTCTCAACTTAAACGAGAGAGGGGTATTGCCCACATCACTAGAGCTCAAACTCACTTCTCAGAAACCAAGGAGAGAAAGGGGTATTGCCCCAAAAGAAACCCTAAACCATGGTTCGGCCAATTAGGTGTAAAGGCATATAACCCATCAACAACATCAACAACATCATGCTCACTATATCCATAAGATCAACAACATGTACTAGGGTAAGAAACATAACATACAATGGCCGAACATCCACATATATGAAACTTGCAACATAGAGAAGGTAGTATAGCTAGGGTTAGAATTTATGTAACTAGCCTTAAGCAAACTCTTCAAGCTCCAAAGCTCCAAGCATACCACTTCGGCCACCAAAGAACAAGACCCTCATAGGGTTCGGCCACTAGGCTACAGGAAGAAGAAGAGATCTCCACTAAGGGGAAAGGATCGTCCACCAAGATCTCCAAGGAAGGTGTGTCATGCACACAAGGAGGGGAGAGCAACAAAAGAGCTAAAAGGGTTCCCAAGGAAGAGAAAGGCAAGGTATATATAGATGAGGTTCAAGGTTAAACCAAGGCAAGGTGTCACCTTACCAAGGGACACTTGTCCACATGTTTCACCACCTTGAAAAACACATGCACATGCCATGCCACCACTCAACCAAGGTTCGAACACATGTCCAAGCTAGGGTGACACAAGCAAAGCAAAGAGGTCAAATAAGGTCAAAGGCCGACACACTCCATCCATGGCCGACACACCCCCATGGGAAATATCCCATGGCCGACACAAAGCATCCTTTCTCGATACAGGGCTCAACCAAGCAAGGCAAGGCCCAAACAAGGGAAAATAAGGCCGAAAAGAGCTCAACCAGGCCCAAGGCAACTCAAGGCACGAACCCAAACCTTCCTCTCAACCCTAGAGGAAGCAAAGAGAGAGAAAGACATCTCTCAAGGTGACAAACTTGCTCTCCAACCCTAACTTAGGTTATTTTGCAAGTAGCACCTCCAGCTCTCAAAAAAGCACAAGCAAACCCTAATCACCACTAAAGGTGATTAGCAAGCAACCAAGCACAAGGTTTAGGCAAAACAAATAGGGTAGGCCCAAAAATGAAGGTCAGGGTCCTTACAAGCCATAAACCTCTACAAAGGGATTTCATCCCCAAAATCTGAAGAGAAAATCGAGGGATACTTCTGCCTCATCTCTTCCTCAACACCACGATGATGCCAAAGAACCTTCACAAGAACCAGGTTCTTCCTCTTCAACTTCTTTACTCTTCTGTCAAGGATCGCCACCGGACCCTCCTCATAGGTTACATATTTATTAAGCTCAACCTCAACTTGTTGTATCACTGTCCATGTGTCTGGATGACTTTTCTTCAACATACTGACATGGAACATTGGGTGCAACCTGTGCAACTCTGGCGGCATCTCTAACTTGTAAGCTACCTTGCCAACACGTGCTATTATCGGGTATGGCCCCATATACCTGGGTGCCAGCTTGACTTTCCGGCCAAACCTTAGCACGCCTTTCCAAGGTGAGACCTTGAGATACACTTAGTCTCCCACTTGGAACTCTGAAGGTCATCGGTGATTGTCTGCATAAGGCTTTTGTCTGTCCTGTGCTGCTTTCAACTTTTTTTGTATCACTCTAATCTTTTCTGTTGTCTGTTGTACTAACTTAGGACCCAAAAGCTGATACTCACCAGACTCATACCAGCATAAAGGGGATCTACACTTCCTTCCATATAGTGCCTCATAAGGAGCCATGTCAATGCTCCGCTGATAACTATTGTTGTAAGAGAACTCTGTCAAACTGAGATGCACATCCCAACTTCCTAGGGACTGCAAACCACAAGCTCGGAGAAGATCTTCCAAAGTCTGAATAGTCCTTTCCAACTATCCATCAGTCTGTGGGTGGAAGGCGGTGCTGAATCTCAACTGTGTTCCCAACACTTTGTGCAACTGTTCCCAGAAATGACTCATGAACTGGGGACCTCTGTCAGAGACTATTGTTGCTGGTACACCATGCAACCTCACTATATTGTCTACATACACTTGTGCAAGCTTCTCTGCCATATACGTTGTCTTTACAAGTATGAAATGAGCAGATTTTGTCAATCTATCCACTATTACCCAAATGGAATCATGATTCCTGGCTATCTTTGGTAGACCAACTATGAAGTCCATGGTTATATGATCCCATTTCTATTGTGGTATCGACATGGGTTACAATGTATCTGCCGACTTCTGATGCTCAGCTTTAACTTGCTAACATACTGCACACTTAGCCACATACTCAGCTACATCCTTCTTCAAGCCAGACCACCAATACAGGTCCTTCAGATTATGATACATCTTGGTGACTCCTGGATGCATAGCATAAATCGACGTGTGTGCTTCCTTGAGTACTAAATTTCTTAGATTATCACCATCAGGGACCACCATCCTACCATGATAGCAAACTAGTCCATCCTCGGACTCATGAAACCCATCATGTTTTTTGCTACCAAGCTCTGACCTGATCAACTACACTGTATCATCTTACTACTGTGCATCTTTGATCTGCTGTCTCAGCGTAAGCTTAAATTGCATTTGTGCCAACAATCCTGCCAACAAGGAAACTTCCAACTATACATTGATCTGCCACAAGGAGACAAACATATCTCACTTATGACATACCAAGGAACTCAATTGTGCCTTCTTCAGGGAGAGAGAAGAAGACTTTCTACTGAGCGCATCAACAACCAAATTTTCCTTACCAGGATGATACTCAATGGTGCAATCATAATCATTGATTAGTTCCATTCAACGATGTTGTCGCATGTTCAACTCATTCTGCGAAAGGATGTACTTCAACTTCTTATGATCTGTAAAGATCTGACACACTTCTCCATAAAGATAGTGTCTCCAAATCTTTAACGCATGGACCACCACTGCCAAATATAAATCATGTATCGGGTAGTTCTCCTCATGTTTCTTAAGTTGTCGGGAAGCAAAAGAAACCACATGATCTTCCTGCATCAACACGCAACCTAAGCCTTTCTTGGAAGCATTGCAGAAAACAACATAGCCCTTCCCAGGCTCGGGCAACACTAACACTGGAGCACTGGTCAGCTTATCCTTCAAACTTTAGAAAGCCTGCTGACAATGATCATCCCAGACAAAAGGTACATCCTTCCTGGTCACTTTGTCATCGGCAATGTGATTGCACTGAAGTCCTTGATAAACCATCGGTAATATCCTACCAAACCCAGAAAAATATGAACTTCGGTCGGCGTCTTTGGTTGCTCCCAATCTGCAACTGACTCCACCTTCTTAAGGTCTACTCTGACTCCTTCTGCAGATATCATGTGACCCAAGAATGTCACTTCCTTCAACCAGAACTCACATTTGCTGAACTTGGCATACAACTGATGTTGGCGAAGAAGAGTCATTGCTTGTCGAAGATGTTGTTCATGCTCTTGACTATCCCGACTGTAGATCAAGATGTCATCTATGAAAACTACAACAAACTAATCTAGAAATGGACGAAACACTCGGTTCATTAGATCCATGAAAGCAGTAGGTGCATTGGTTAGCCCAAATGACATAACCACAAACTCAAAGTGACCATAACTCATCCTAAATGCTGACTTAGGTATGTCATCCACCTTAATCCTCAACTGGTGATATCCAGACCGTAGATCGATCTTTGAGAACAGTGTAGTGCGACACAATGATCGAACAGATCGTCTATCCTCGACAATGGGTATTTATTCTTGATCGTGACTTTGTTCAACTGTCGGTAATCTATACATAACCGCATCGACCCATCTTTCTTCTTAACGAATAGCACTGGAGCACCCCAAGGCGACGTGCTCAGTCAGATGAAACCTTTCTCCAACAACTCCTGTAATTGTTTCTTCAACTCTGCCATCTCTGTTGGAGCCATCCTGTATGGCGTCTGTGTAACTGGCTGTGTTCCTGGTACCAGATTGATCTCAAAATCAATCTCTCGAGGTGGGGGAACATCAGGGAACTCATCAGGAAACACATCTGCAAACTCTCGAACAACCGTCACCTCCTCAAGGCTAGGACCCTTTGTCTTGGTATCCACAACGTGAGTTAGAATGCCTTACAACCTTACCGCAGCAACTTCTCTGCCACCATTGTTGACACTAGACATGTAAGAAGAATCTTCCTATCTCCTTGGAAGATCCACTTCTCTCCATCGTCATCAAACACTGCCTACTTGGAACCACAGTCCAACAAAACCTTATACTTCTCTAAGGTATCCATCCCAAGGATCACATCGAATCCATTCATATCAAGTGGCATAAGATCCACTCGTATACTATGTCCCAAAAAAGACAGAACACAAGACGGACACTCTTCTAGAAGTATCGAGGAACCATCGAGAGGGGTTTCTAACAACAGGTTATCTTTCTTACGACTAACATGTAAAGGGCATTTATTAAGCAGACTATGTGCGATAAAAGAGTGCATAGCACCGGGGTAAACCAAAATAGATATAAAGCAAGAAGAAGACAAATCAAAATGAAATAACTTCATCTGACCTATCACCACTCACGGGTTGACTATCGCCTCCGACTGACTCATAGCATAGAATCGAGTTGTTGCTTGTCCATGTCCTCTACTCCCTTTAGTAGACGATCCTGCTTGTGATGCTTGACCGCATCCTCACCCTCTACTACCACTGGGGTACTGTCTATCTAACCCTTGTTGACTCTGTCTCAACTGTTGTGTTACCTCAATGTCTCTCTTTGGGAAATTTGACTTTAAATGCCCAGTCAGTCCACAATGATAACATGACATGCCTTCTGTTTGTGACCTAGATGGCCCTGTCACTTCCACAGAAGTTGTACTATGCACCTTCTATGGTGAAGAAATATAACTTCTTACCTTACTCGGAGACCATTGAGATGGTATGCGAGAACTCTGCATCGTGGAAGGTGCTGAAGACCTTGGCTTTTTGAAGCCACCAGATCTCTATCTCTGGAACTGAACATGCCTTTTCCTGGTCATGGACTCCCTTTTCTCCTTAACAGATCATTCAATCCTACGGACAAACTCCACGAACCTGGAAAACCGCTCCTGATTCTCTAAAGAAGCAGAAGGTGTCAACAGCTCAACACTCAAACCTTTCTCAAACCGCCTGATCCACTAATCATCTATCGCTGCCATGTGAGGACAAAACCTCAGCAAGTCCATGAACTTGGCTTCATACTCGGTGATGCTCATCGTTCCTTGGCATAGACGCTCAAACTGGTTGATCTTCTCATCCAGATACGTCTTCGGGAAGTATTTGCTGATGAACTCTCGTCAGAAAACCTCCCAACCTATCTCCTCACCGGGTCACTTCTCCTCCTTGATGGCCCACAAATGGCCAACACTACCCTTCAGAATGTAGACAATGTGCTTGACTTTGTCTGCTTTGGGGATGTCGAGGATCCAAAAGGCCTTCTCAAGACCTATCAGCCACAGATCAACATCTGCCGGATCAGTCGTTCCAGCATAATCTGAAGCTCTGACTTGGCAAAGCCGCTCAAAGGTCTTCCCAATACCTGAGGTTTCACCATGGGGAGCCTGTGCTCTTGGCTGAGGTACTGGCAACCTTTCCACCATGTGATTCATCGTAGCCATCAACTGCCCCATAAGCTGTTGGTAGGCAGGATTTTTGAGAATGGCTAGGTCAAGTTGGGGGACCTCAGGCACCCGATCTTCATGTGCCTTCCCTCCTGCTCCATCAACTGATGCAACATCACTGCTCTTGGCAGCTATTCTTGATGGTTTCCAGACATCTTTATGCTTTATCTTCTGCTGAGAGCAAAAGGTTATTGTAAGAAAATCTGGAAGACTCACAAGAACAGACGAAAACCTAGTCCTAGATCCCTATAAACTCAGCGAACCTAGAGCTCTAATACCAAACCAACTGTGACACCCCGCCATCACACAGACAACGAGATGACACGCGAAAACATGCGAAACCTCACATTAATGAAAACACAGGTTAATTAAAACCAATTTCAGAAAGCATACATGAGAGAAATTTTACATCCAGATCCTACAGAGAAACATGTTATATAAACATTCACAAGCCTTGGTATAGGTCCACAACTTATCAGAACCAGCTGTACTGTCAGCACCAGAGTTCAACACATGTTTATACATACATAACGACCACGTACAGCCATCAGCATGATATACAACAATTGCAACAACTAGACATCGTGAAACGTCATCAAACACCTCCAAGGACCTGAGTGTATAGGGATGACTCTAAGACTCTGCTACAAAACCACCAAAATAGCAGCATGTCCATCTCTTGCCTTCTACTGCTCTTCTTGCTGCTCGGCCACAACCTCACGACCACCACCACGTCTAGAACGATCACTTAAAAAGGGTGTAAACCAGTGGGGTGAGACACACAGTCCCAACGAGAAACATAACTCCCCGCCGAACTATAAAACCCCAAAAGGTTAAAGCAGATAACAACAGATAACTAATAAAGTGTATAATAAGAGCAGCATACTGAATAAAGATATTATTACCATCAAGCTTACCAGGATATCTGGGAGGCATATAACCAAGTATTTCTTTATGGAACATGATTGACAAGATAAGCTTTATAAGAACTTATCACAAGATATAAGGATCGTACGCACAACTGCATGGTTCAACTAGATCAACTATATAAGCAAGGCATCAATCAATGTTCCGTATTTTTCTCTAAGCAAGATATAATTTATTCGGCTGGATTATGTTTTATTATGCCCTGAGGAGGTGAGCCTTCCCTTCTCAAATCCAACCATTGGCTGTGAAGCCCAATCCGGTGCCATACAAGATCTAAGGAGATCTGGACTCCATGACCTCACCTTCCCGTGGTCAGTACACGAATCATCAAGCAAGACCGCAGTCTTATGCTTATAGGGCCTCAGCCTCTGGGTCAACTCCGCAAGCTACCCATATCTGTAGCTCACCTCATCACAGGTGCAAGTGCATACATCCGATCCATGAACACATCATGCTCATTATCACATATCTTGAGCCATGGGTTTGTTCACCAGAGTGTTCAGGAAATCAGTCTGTGCGGCCGCATATGCGGCCGCTTAAGCGGTTCAGATAGGGGACCGCACCTCATATGTCAAAGCAGACCAATAATTGGTCTAGGCCCGATTATGCGGCCGATTACCCGCTTATACAACACCTTAATCACCGCTTTTCCAAACACACATACATGGAACTGAAGAAATGAAATGTATATGATATTTTTGTTGTTTCTAATTAAATATATATATATGATATTGTTGCTCCCTTTCTTCTAATTAATCATTCTATGTTGTCCTTGTATGTAATTGTTCAATGTGATATATAATTCTATATGACTGATATATAAATATACATAGATATATTAATTTATTAAAAAATCCAAACCCACATATACTCCCGCATATACTCCCGCATACTGCATATACTCTATTCAGTGCCCCGTCTTCCCGTACACCGAATAATGCTTTTCTGAACACTGGTTCACCATGCTCCATATATCCTGAGTCTGCAACCACAGTTGCACTCAACCCTCCTATTTTAGGCTAGGGAAAACCTCACATACTCAACAATATGTGCTCTAGGTAATCCCGCAGGATAAACCTGTTTCACCATCACCAAATACTGACGATGATGGATCTATGGCCATGGCAAACTATATGATATGTTCATCTATAATTAGTTAGTATATTTTAAACCAATTGTTGAGGCAATCAAAAATATAAACATAGCCATATAGGATTACATCATTATTGCCATCATCATACTGTCCTGGGACCTCAATCCCTCATTATAACAACCACTGCCTCGGAAGGCATCATAATCATGAGTCAACATTCTGGAAACGCATCCCTTAACTCATCATCAGAGGATAACACCTCAACTAGGCACTCAACCTTTATCAGGTCCTCACACCTATCAACCTGTTATCGCATTAGCAAGGATTATCATCTCATTGTGCTAGTCAAAGCACATATTTCTCATTGCTCTTACCAGGCTATGAATCCACGTAGTATACCTGCATGGTTAGTATACACATTCAAAGAGATAACTTAAGCCGTCATGGATTAACAAGATTATTATACTATCAAGTATAGAGCAACATCTATGATTATGTCACGCATAAGCTTTATCATTCAGAGTATTATTATCAATCATGAGCATATATTATGCCTTATACTTGTGATCATATACACATGTCACATAACATGTGTAGCAACATCATATCCTTCCAAACTTCCTGGTTCACAACCTATCATCATATATGATCATCATATTTGTAGGATTCAAGGTGATTACATCATATCACGTGTTTTGTCATTATTAGCCATATACATTCTGAGTTATCAGAACCCTCACCCAAAGGATGTATTGAGTATGGTCATACCTTCACCAAAGGATGTAACGGCTAGGGTTTCCCAACCATAAGCAAGCTCACCACCATTACGACCAACTCCAACATCAACTATCGTGCAACAAGGACTCACCAATACATGGTGTCGGGCAGAGTATACCGTGCATCAGCAGATGCTATCGGCCAAAATCCTATCGTGCACAAAGATCAAGGTTAGGGTTAGGGTTTCTTTATCGGCTAACCCTCAGCAAAGACCATATCGGCTGAAGGCATAGCGCCCAAGGCGCCCCATCATCCAACCTTCTCCATATCATCCAAGAGTCCCTCATATCGACCAGGGCACCCTATCGCCCAAGGTTCCATATCGTGCATGGACCAACTGGCTAAACAAGCAGCATCTCTACCAACTCCACTAAGGGTGAGTCGGGCAACACAACCCCATGTCCGACACAAACCTATCATCCATCTAGGTCAAGCTACTCATATCGGCTACCACTAAGGCACCATCTAGGGTTCTCTATACAACCATCATATCGGGCACTACTCCATAACACTCAACACCTCATATTGGCCAAAACACATCCAAGGCATGGATCATCTCGGCCAAGGCATACCGGGCATCGAGCCACCAAGGCTCCACACAACATATCGGCCAAGACCAATACAAGGCAAGGGGGGAGCATCATGCAACCTTACTTCAGAGTGTGTCGTTCAGAGAACAAGCTCAAGGTGTAATGCCCAAGCTCCATCCCCACTAAGTGTCGACTAAGGGAACCATATCGAGCACCAACCAAACCCAACTAGGTGTAACAACCAAGGGTACAACCCAAGACAAGGCTATCGGGCAACACTACTCCAAGGTCATATCGTGCAAGGCACAACCCCACAAGGTCATCTTCAACCTCAAGCACAAGGGCATCAAACCCTAATTGATCAAGAAGATCACCTCACCTCTCAATGACCAAGAGAGAGGGGTTTTTCACAACCTCTATCACAAATCGGGCAACCACAAGGATCCATCTCAACATAGGTCATCATCTATCCAAAATCTCACCTCTCAAATCCATTGTGAGAGGAGGGTGTTGCCCAAGGAACTAGAATATAGTCTCACCTCTCAACTTAAACGAGAGAGGGGTATTTCCCACATCACTAGAGCTCAAACTCACTTCTCAGAAACCAAGGAGAGAAAGGGGTATTGCCCCAAAAGAAACCCTAAACCATGGTTCGGCAAACTAGGTGTAAAGGCATATAACCCATCAACAACATCAACAACATCATGCTCACTATATCCATAAGATCAACAACATGCACTAGGGCAAGAAACATAACATACAATGGCCGAACATCAACATATATGAAACATGCAACATAGAGAAGGTAGTATAGCTAGGGTTAGAAGTTATGTAACCCACCTCAAGCAAACTCTTCAAGCTCCAAATCTCCAAGCACACAACTTCAGCCACCAAAGAATAAGACCCTCCTAGGGTTCGTCCACCAAGCTAGAGGAAGAAGAAGAGATCTCCACCAAGAGGAAAGGATTGGCCACCAAGCTCTCCAAGGAAGGTGTGTCGTGCACACAAGGAGGGGATAGCAAAAAAAGAGCTAAAAGGGTTCCCAAGGAAAAGAAAGGAAAGGTATATATAGATGAGGTTCAAGGTTAAACCAAGGCAAGGTGTCACCTTACCAAGGGACACTTGTCAACACATTTCACCACCTTGTAAAACACATGCACATGCCATGCCACCACTCAACCAAGGTTCGGCCACATGTCCAAGCTAGGGTGACACAACCAAAGCAAAGAGGTCAAACAAGGTCAAATGCCGACACACTCCATCCATGGCCGACACACCCCCATGGACGATATCCCATGACCGACACAAAGCATCCTTGCCCGATACAAGGCTCAACCAAGCAAGGCAAGGCCCAAACAAGGGAAAACAAGGCCGAAAAGAGCTCAACTAGGCCCAAGGCAACTCAAGACACGAACCCAAACCTTCCTCTCAACCCTAGAGGAAGAAAAGAGAGAGAAAGACATCTCTCAAGGTGACAAAATTGCTCTCCAACCCTAACTTAGGTTATTTTGCAAGTAGCACCTCCAACTCTCAACAAAGCACAAGCAAACCCTAATCACCATTAAAGGTGATTAGTAAGCAACCAAGCACAATGTTTAGGCAAAACAAATAGGGTAGGCCCAAAAATGAAGGTCAGGCTCATTACAGTTATAGTCCTTGATCATCTCCATCCATCTTCTCTGCCTCATGTTCATCTCTTTCTTTGAAAAGTTGTACTATATTTTCTTATGATTTGTGAAAATTTGACACTTCTCTCAATAGTGATAGTGCCTCCAAATATTCAGGGTGAGATACTAGTTGCTAGCTCTAAGTTATGAGTTGGGTAGTTCTCCTTGTGTTTCTTAAACTGTCAAGAAGAAAAATAAATAATGTTCTTGTCCTACATCAACACACATCCCAACCCATTTTTTGAAGCATCACGAAAATGATGTAGCCTTTCCCAGGCTATGGCAACAACAACACTGGAGAACTCATCAACTTTTCCTTTAATAGATAAAAAGAATGATGACACTTGTCATCCTGAACAAAAGGAATACCCTTCTTAGTTATCTAGATCAAAGGTAATATTATTGCACTAAAGTTCTTAATGAGTCTCCCATAGTAACCAACATAACGTAGGAAGCTTCAAACCTCAGTTGGTATCTTCATCTACTCCCACCCTTACACTGACTCCACCATATTAGATTCTACACATACACCCTTTGCAGAGATGACATGACCAAGAAAAGACACCTCAGTCAGCCAAAACTTGCACTTACTAAACTTGGCATAAAGCTTAGTTGTCTGGACAACTTAAATGCCTGATGAAGATGTTGCTCATGTTGTTGACTATCTCTAGAGTATATCAAGATGTCATCTATGAACACTACCACAAACTGATCTAGGTATGTTCTGAACACTTTGTTCATCAGGTCGATGAAAGCTATTAGTGCATTTATTAACCCAAACAGCATAACCATGAACTCATAATGATCATACCTAGTCCTAAATATAGTCTTAGGTATGTATTCCAACTTGATCCTCAATTGATGATATCCTAACTTCAGATATATCTCAAAAAATACTATAGCACCTCTTAATTGATCAAATAGATCATCTATCCTTGGCAACATATACTTATTATTCACTATAATCTTGTTCAACTGTCGGTATTCTATGCAAAGTCTCGTAGAACCATCTTTCTTCTTCACAAACAATACTGGAGCACCCTAAGGGGGAGTGCTAAGTCTTACGAAACCCTTCTCAAGCAACTCATCTAATTATTTATTAAACTCCTTCATCTCAGTTGGTGTCATCCTATAAGGTGTCTGAGCTATGGGTTGTGTTCCAGGAACTAGATTGATTTTAAAATCAATCTCTCTAGGTAGTGGAACACCAAGAAACTCATCTGGGAGAACATCCTCAAACTCCTGGACCATAGGAACCTCCTAGATACTAGGACTCCGCACCTTGGTATCCACTACATGTTCTAAGAAGGCTTCACATCCTTCTCCCATCAATTTCTCTGGTATCACAACTAACACTAGATAGGTAGGAATAATCTTTCCATATCCTTGGAAAGTCTAAGAGTCATACCCATCATAAAACATCACAACTTTGGAACTACAATACAAAACAACCTTGTATTTCTCCAAGGTATCCATCCCCAGAATCAGGGATGGCAATGGACCAGATTTTCTGCCACCCGATCCACCTAGACCATACCAACATAAATAAAAATGGATCGGTTTCCCACTCCATTCCGGTGTAGTAATTTGGTTTCAATCTGATGGGTGGTCGTGGGACTCCATACACCCCATTACACATGATATACAGCTGAACGATACATTATTTTGGTTTTTTTCTAATAACCAAGAATCAACCACGAACACGGCAAGGAAAATCTCATAACATCTCACCAACAAGATTAATCGAGTTTCATCCCACTTTCATCACTATGAGTGATCAAGTTGTCCATGACTGATCAAGTTGGATGTCCAATAGCAGAGGAGGCATCACCGTCGTCCTAGAAAATCACAGGAGTGAGGCCACTATGGATGGTACGTCATTGTCTTAGAGAATCATCTGAGCCAGGAAGTGGTGGAAGGTCATCGCTATCCCATCATGCTTCCATCCTGAAGAGTGTTGGCATGCCGTCGTCCTAGAGTCTCACCAGCTGGCGAAGGGACACACTATCTGGTGGTGGCAACACACTACCATCATGAACGTCACTGTCATTGAGACTCACCGATGAAGGAACATGTTGTCGACATTGGCAGGCTACCATCCTAAAGGGTGTCAACATGCCACCGTCCTGGAGACTCACCGGAAAAGGAACATGCTAACATGTGGGTGTTGGTACGATGCCATCCTAAAGGGCGTCAACACGCCACCGTCCTAGAGTCTCACCATCTGATGACATTGGTATGTTGCCATACTAGAGGGTGCCGACACATCATCATTTGTGTCAGCATTCCTAGAGAACGTACATGCCACATGATTGACATGTCTTGCTACTTCGACAAAGGTAAAAGGTTGTCGAGTGGTCAAACTTGGGGTGCTGCACGGTGCTGGAGATACATCAGCTGAGTAAGAATACTCTTGTGGCTTGTAGCTGGCTAGCCAGTTACGATGACTCACCGATGAGAGTAGACTGGGCCTGACCACTTTCACGACCAAATGTTCCTCAAGGTTGTGAGTAAGAAAAGGACTTAGCTGCTTGTGGTTTGGATTCCCATTAGTTCCCATACCATCTAATTGGTTTATTTTATCATCTGCACCACATACTACCAAATGACACTGGTGTACCAGAAAACTAGTTTGGGTGAGAATGGACTGGGTCGGGTGATGGTAACTGGTTTAATTTTCCATCCCTACCCAGGATCACATCAAATCTAAGCTTATCAAGTGACATAAGATCCACTTGAATGTTGCACCCTGAGAAAGAAAGAACGCAAGATGGACACACTTCCTGCAACACAACATAACCAACCAAAGGGGTTCCTAACAAGAGGATATCATCTCTTCTACATACATGCAAGTTACAACAGTTTATCACCTCGCGGGTGATGAATGAGTGTGTCACACACCGATCAACTAAAATAGAAACATATGTAGTTGCAGATAAATAAGAATGGAAAAGTTCCATCTGACCACTCATAGCATAGAACCTAGTCATTGCCTATTGTCTATGTTATCCTCTACAAGATGGTCATGAAGACCCTACCTGCGATGCCTATCCAAAACCTCTGCTACCACCACTACTGAACTATAGTCAATTTTGTGAGCCATGTTGGCTTTGTCTTGGATGTTGTATCACCTCCTCATTCTTTATGGGCAAAGATCGCCTCACATGCCCAACCTGACCACACTTGAAGCATGTGCTTGTATCATACTGTGGCCTAGACGACCCTATTACAAACACTAAAGCTAAACTATTTCCCTCAAATGGTGGAAAACTACAACCTTTGCCTTTCTAGGAGACCACTATGACTACACATGTGTCCTTAGTTTTGAAAAAGTCTACCTCTTCTAGTATTGTTGGTTCTACGGTGAGGAAAACATCGGCTTCTTGAACCTACTTGATGATTTCCCCTAGAACTGGGCAAACCTTTTCCTCATGCGGGCTCATCGCTTCTCCACAATAGACCTCTCTATCCACCTTAATGATTCCACAAATGTGGACAACTTCTCATGGTTTATTAAAGTGGATGTTGTTGTTGACAACTCGATGTTCAAGCCTTCCTCAAACCTATAGATTCTCTCCTTCTTTATAGCTACCATATGAGGATAGAACCTCAAAAACTCCATGAACTTAGCCTTGTAGTCATTCATAGACCATGATACTTTGCACATGCACTCAAACTGATCCATCTTCTCTTCTAAATATGTCTTGGGGAAGTAACAACTCACAAACACCTGCCAAAATGCCTCCAACATACCACCTCACTTGGTCTCTTATCCTCATCTATGGCCCACCAATGGCTGCACTACCCTTCAAAAGCTAGATCACATGCTTCACCTTGTCCTCCTTGGAGATGTTCAATATCCAAAACACTTTCTCCAGTTGTTTTAGCCACATATCAGCGTTCACGGGGTCTTCTATGCCCGCATACTCTATGGCTCCCATGTGCTTCAGCCTCACAAAGGTCTTCCCAGGACCCTGAGATTCCGCATTGGGAACAAATACCCTAGGTTGAGGTGCAAGCTCCATGCCTACCAAATGTTTGATTGTCACCATCAGCTATCCATAAAATAGGTTGAAAGGTTGGACCAATTATAGATGAGGGGTCGAACGGATGTGGGATGGGAAGTTCTAGCCCCATCTAAGGTACTCTTCCTTTGGGTGTTGGTCTCCTACTTCCACCTCCTGGTTCCACAAAGCTACTCTCTATACACTTTTTATGTTATCTAGATATATCTGCATAACCATAAACTATGGTCAAATTTGTTGGATTATGTAAGAACAAACATGACAAACTAAGTCATATGTCCTAGTAGACTCAATGAACGTAAAGCTATGATACCACCAAATATGTAAACCTACTACACTAAATGAGATTACTCAAAGTCAAAATGTAAAAAATTCATTAATTAATTATATTACCAAAAAGGTACCTAATCAAAAGCAAACAAATCCCAAACAATTCCAAGAATAATTTGTGTACAAAGGTCCAACTTCAACACACACACACAGATATATATATATATATATATATATATATATATATATATATATAGGATAACGATCCAGTGAGAAACATATCTTGGTGAGAGAATGAGAGGCATTTGAATAACTCTCCACATAGACCACTTTTTTATAATCCAACCATATATATAAAAAGTATACCTTAACATTTACCTTCCTACAAAATTTTATCACCATCCGATTTGTAGATCATTCACAACAAAATAATACTTTTCGACGCTCTATATTGAATTTCAGGCTGACCTTTGGATGTAAAAAGTGTATCTTGTATATATGGACATGTAAACAATGTCTGATTGCAATGATTTTTTGTGAGAAGGGAAATGAAATGATGTTTTTTCCATCTATATGGTTGGATTTTAAAAAATAGTTCCAAATTTGAAGTTATTTAAATGCCTCTTATGCTCTCACGATAGGATGTTCTCACTGGATTTCTATCCTATAAATATATATATATATATATATATATATATATATATATATATATATATATATATATATATATATATATATATATATATATATATATGGGCTTATCTTTAATACCTGTGTGGGTAGCCTAATTTTTCGCTACCCGCACATCCAAAAGAGTAACTATATGATATACAAAAGTAACTTTAAATATCAATAGAGTAACTATATGGTACACAAGAGTAATTTTGAGATAAAAAAAAGTAACTGCGCAGAAAATATACACTCAGTAAATATATGGATGGGTTTTTTTATTTGGGGGGGGGGGGCAAATGATATTATTTTTGGATGAAATTTTTTGGGGAGCTAGATAAAATGCTCCTCTGAAATTGCAATTTTTTTAAATGACGGAAAGGGTGTGTGGGTATTAAATAAATCCCCTATATATATATATTTGTGTGTATATATATATGTGTGTGTGTGTATATATATATATCTGTATATATATATATATATATATATATATATACATTCCAGGTATCTTTACATGGGTTATTCAGCCTGGGGCACGGCCTATATATAAAAGATGTTGTTCACATAATTACAACATTTACATAAAGAATGAACCAAGGCTTACAACCAAAACCTCGAGTCGATATACATGCTATCAAAAAAACCCTACCCAAACCTGACAATACAAGGATGACTCTTGGACACTGCAAAACTCAATAAACATTCTAACTCTAGTGATCTATAAACTGCTCCTCTTTACTACCACATGTTTGACAACACTACTGATGATCACCTAAAAAGATGTGGTAACCCACGATGTGAGACCCATGTCTTAATGAGAGATATAACTTCTAAAATCATCTATTGATTACCATAGATGCATATATTGTACAGTTAAAATAGATAACATAACATGATAGAAAGATTAATATAGTCTACACAAATGATCAAACAAAAGTAGAATTATAAGTATAGTTTATTTCTCTTACTACATTTAAAACCATATGCAAATCAAGGAAAACAAATCAAGAAATATCATCCAAACCGAATCACCAAGTAACCTAATCATTAATGCTATGCGGCCAAACTACATATTTTATTAATTCTAGGGTAGTTTGCGGCATACCTCTCAAACCACTAGCTGACCAATGCAAAGTTGCAATTAGTCCCGTATAAGATCTAGAATGATTGGAAACCTAAGTTCTCTTCCCCTCAATTAGTATGAGTCCTCCATAGAGGCATACAATCCAACTACAAAACATCCTAGTCCACCCTAAATATAAAGTCTAGGGCACTATAAATCAAGGTGTTCAACCATCAGATCCGAGTTACGATTGCAGTTGCCCTCAATTACATACACATCCAAGACACAACCTCGACCGCTCTCCAATAACCTTGGGATCATGATAGCATGGATATACCCTCCATGCACCTGCATATAATCAATAATATACAAATATGAGTTCCTTTTAAAATACACATTTCACTACATAGAAATTTCTGACACGGTAATAGTTCTATAGTCTTAGGACACTACATGATTAAGGTTTCATTTGATTAATTAAGCTAGTTGAGTGATTTTGGATTGCATTAAATAAGTTATATACAAGATCTAATAGTGCACTCACAAAACAATTTGTATGATAGAATGTCCAAATATGTAAATGTATGAAATCTATTCCATGTTATTCCATCATGGTATACTTGTCCATTGATGTCATAAATATGTCTAAATCTTTATTTGCGGTGCAAAGCTTCCCAAAAAGCTATTTTTTACCAAAATAGTATAAATTCATGTAGAACTTTCAATTGCATCTGAAATTTTTCTTAGAGTTTAATGAGACAAGAACAAGATGTTACCCAAAAAAATTCCAAAAAGTCCCATCATATGTCAAACTTATGGTTTAGGGTTTATAAGAGATTTGTTTTGTATTCCATGGACATCCACCCCTTTATATAGAGGAATAATGGGTTAGGGTTTATATAATGAATCCCATCCTTTTTCTTGATGTAGTTTTCAAACAAACACACAACGGGAAAGACTCAGTTAGTACTATTAGCCTATGGAATGGGACTCTAATCTATTGTTTCAACTATTTTGGAAACTTCTAATTCCGATCCAGTTAACAAATAGGAATACTAGTTGATAGACTTTCCTATTTTATACTTTCTCGATCCATACACCAGTTAATTGACTGGTCAGTTCAGCCAATTAGTTGGTTATTTTCTCAGTTTGTTAACCATATCAATTGGTAATAAATCAATCTGATGATCGAAATCATCAAGTTGATCACTAACATGTTTAGTTGATCAGTTTGATTAGTATATGACCTTTTCATAAGTATGAACTATTCTAATAATGAGAGTGATTATGATCTTGTTTTTCCTTGAGAATCCTAGTCTGTGTGACCCTATAAGTTCTGCATTAGGTTTACTATTATGTCTATGACCTCACATGAATTGAGAAATACATAGTAGCACATAATTTATGTCCAAGTTATTTGAATATGTTGGAAAAAAAACTTTAACATGCACATAATCAATTCAACCATAATCGTATAATCCTCTCATCATAGATATCTAGATTGAACTTGAGGCATGGAGTAGTTAACATCTTAACATTTAATTTATGTACCTTGAACTAGAGTAGGTGGTTTAGGTTTAGTTATCTCAATATTGTATGTTGACTCACATGACCATGTCCATGCATTTCATAGCCTCAATTATCAAGTGTCTATGAAAACACTCCCATACAAGCCACAAATTCCATCTACATCTTTCACAATAATACACATGTGTCATAATTCACACAATCACTACATGTATGACGATCCTCATTCAAAGTGACATTAGTTGGTGTTGATATACACTTAACAGCATGTGATCATTGTAGTGACTTCAGGTCTAAGGATGATAGTCATCACTCTCATAGTGATACATGCGATAATTGTAGTGACTTTATGTCTAAGGATGAAAACTTATTCATAGTCAGTGGGACCTAACTAGTATTTTTTCATCATGATCAAGGCACACAAGACATTGTGGTGTGTACATAACACTACATACAAGATAGGTCCAACTATAGAGGTGTAGAATAAGCAGCTTTTAGTAAAAAAAAAAGAATATTGGGTCACCTATCTATAGGATCCATGAGTACATGGGTAAAATAGAATCAAGGGAAATTAAAATGGGCCTAATCTCGACTAATCAAATACAATAACACACTCCCTCAAGTTGGAGAGTAAACATTGTGAAGTCCCAACTGACACTTGTATGCTGAATAAAGTAGAAGGAAGAGGTTTTGTAAGGATGTATGCAACTTGATCACCTATCCTAATGTGAGGAGTGGTTATCCTCTTGGCTTTGACTAGGTCCTTCACAAAATGGTAGTCAACTTCAATGTGTTTTGTGCATTCGTGGGAGACTAGATTATTAGCTATGTGTTAGTTGCATGGTTGTCACAGTATAAAGTAG
This sequence comes from Alisma plantago-aquatica, assembly GCA_963693085.1. Taxonomy (NCBI): domain Eukaryota; kingdom Viridiplantae; phylum Streptophyta; class Magnoliopsida; order Alismatales; family Alismataceae; genus Alisma; species Alisma plantago-aquatica. The sequence goes on along the minus strand of OY856411.1, from coordinate 299,506,873 downwards.
ATGGAGTTTGAAAAGGAATTCCAAACTTAGTCAAGATGGATCAAACCCACTATAGATCACAACATGCATGAGAAATATCCCAATATTCTACCACGATACTAGAGCGAGCTACGAGCACATTTTTTTACTCCTCCATGAATCTAGATAAGTGCCAATCATGAAACAATAGCCTAAAGTGGGCAGTCATTCTTTATGATAACCATCCCAATATGCATCTACATATATAGATATAGAGATAACCTTGGACTTATGACATTTGTAGAGAAATCCTTGACTTGAAGCACTCTTGAGATAACAAATAATGTGTTGAACGATGGTCCAATGGACCTATAGGGTGCACTCATGAGTTAGTTTACTGCACCAACAACATACATACTATTTGGTTGAGTAATAATCAAGTAAATTAGCTTCTTGACTATACAATGATACTTCTCAAGATCAACAAATTGTTATCCTTCATGAATAGGCTTCATATGATAGTCCATTATGGTAGAAACCAGTTGGGATTATTCCATGTTTGTCTCTTAAAGTAGGTTCACGACATAGTGTCATCGTGACAAACTAATCCCCAAGGATAAGAGGAGGACTTCGATCCTAAGGAAGTATTACAAGGTGCCCAAGTCTTTTGTGTGGAAATGTGCAAGTAGACACTGCTTAAACTGGGATATCCCCATCATATCATCGTTAGTGATGGGAATGTCATAAACATAGAAAGCAACAAGAACATGGCCTTTGAAGGACTTGGAGAACATAAGTAATGGCATGTTCTTGATCTCTAAAAGTTAAGTTGTGTTAGGACATCACTTAACTTGATGAACTAGGCCATTGCAAACTTTTTGAGGCCATAGAGGGATTGTCAAACATGACACACTTTGTGAGAAGATGCCCCCTCACAAACAAACCCAGGTGGTTTCTCTGTGTAGACTTCCTCTAAGATATCTTCATGAACAAATGCATTTTTTGTGCTGAGCTGGTAAAGAGGCCAGTCAAAGTGAGCTACAAAGGAGATATAGATGTGGATGGAGGCAATCCTTGTCACTAGAGAGAATTTCTCAAGGTAATCGACATCAAAGGTTTTGTAGAGTCCTTTAGCAACCAGGTGCACATTGATTCATTCAACATAAACATCTAACTTATGTTGTATAGAGAAAATCCATCGGAAACCTAAAATATTTTCACCTTCTAGAGGTGTTACAAGATCCCATGTCTTGTTGTCATAGAGATCCTACATTTCTTCCATCATGATATCCGTTCAAGATGATGTAGAGCATCTCCTGGACACTTAAGAACTTATGTTGTGTCTAAGGTAGTAGCAAAGGACGAGACAAAAGAAGAAAGACGTGTTAGACAATAAGTGTTGGAAACGGGATGCATAATAGTGCAAGATAATAACCTTTTTGTAGTTCCACCAATATACAAGATTGGTCTGAAACTGATGATGATAATGTAGAATAAGCTGATGACTCATCTCCCATGAACTCGTTTGGTGTGTTTGATGGTGGAGATGGTGTTGTTGTTGTTAAGATGAATGGTAAAAAGAACATTTCATCCTCATGAAATATGACACCTGTAGAGATATAGATTCTTCTAGAGTTGGGTTCAAGACATTTGTATATCTTTTGAGAAAAAGGATAACTGAGAAATATCATTCAAATAGCTTGGGGGGAAAGCTTGTTAGCCTTTGGATCAAAATTATAAATGAAGCCTATTGGGTATATTCAAGGGTGTTGTCAGTTCAAAGCTCAATATACATTGAAAATTGGATAGGAACCATCTTGTGGGACTTGAAAATTAATGTAAGAACTTGATCACGAGTTCAAAGTAAGTAGATCCATGTCATTCTACAAAAAATCATCCACAAATGTATCAAAATATCTCGATCCATTGAAACTAGTAGTCCTCAATGGTTCACACACATTAGTATGAATTAAGTCAAACATATGAGATGATTTGTTGATAGATACAGGCTAGGAAGGACACACAATGGTGTTTCCTAGATAACATGCAATACAATGAATGGAAGAACAAGAAGATAAATAACTATATAACAGTTTAAGCTTGTCTAAAGGTAAATGGCCACGGCGTAGATCTAGTTGAATTGGCATGGAGGCAAGAAAGGATTGTGATATGTGGGAGGGTGGGGCAGAGAAGAAGTACAGATCACCAGAGAGTACTCCCTACCTAGTCGTCATCAAGTTCCTACAATCCTATAAAATAAAATCAAATGCACTAAAAGTTATGGAACATCTGAGAGAGTCAACAATTTTTTCTATAGACATCAAGTTGTATGGAAAGTTTGGAACAAATTGGAAAACACTCAACTTGATTTTAGTAGAGATAGGAATAGTGCCACACCAAATTACTCATTTAACTAATCCATCCACCATGGTGATAGAGGAGTGAGGAATAAATGAATTAGATGTGGTTAGAAGATGGGGTATACTGGTCATATGTTGTGTTTCACCTAAATCCAAAACCCAATTAGAATTGGAAGAGATCATGGACGCCCCAAAGTTACTTGAGAAGCAGCGTCTAGGTGGGCCAAAGAGTCGATAGTAGGTAAATCCCCTACTTGAAATTAGAAGAGACAAGAGAGGTAATATTGTTGTGGAGGGGAGAATCTCCATAACATTGGGCAGTTGACATAGGCATTTGTACTCCTCATAGGATAATGAGTCATGAGAAGTTTGAGAATATGCATGTGGTGAAGCAGTGCAGGACCAATATTTGACATAGATGTTTGACCAATGTGGATAGATGCTTGAGAAATATGGGTAGAACCCCTAACATGTCCTCTCCCATAGTGCGTTGGATAGCCATGCTTTGAGTGGTAGACGTCTTCATTGTGGCCCAGCTTGCCATAGTGAGTACACTTTGGGCGTTGGCCACATCAATGACCATGGTCTCTGGATGCTGCTTCCATTGACATTGGAGGTTCACAATCAGTAGTAGGATACATGAGAGGAGCAGGCATTTCAGACTGATCCAGTTGTGCATATGCCTGGTCCATGGGTGGAAGGGCTTCTCCAACTATGAGTAGTTGTCGGTAAGTAGCAAAATGAATATGAAGCCCATTGAGGAAGCACCAAGTGAGGAGAGTTTCTATTTCTCAGGTGACCTTAGCAAAGGTTGTCGGGAAGAAAAATATTAGTTGATTGGATAGTTCCTTCATTACATCATAGTACTTAGAAAAGGGTCGGTTCCTTGTTGTTCGGTGAAGATTTTTTCCATGGCATTGTAGCTGCACAAGTAGTTTTCTTCCTGAGTGAAGAACTATTTCATTTCATCCCACATTGTTTTGGCGCATTTGTACCACATTTACTAGATTGTAATGTCGGTCACCATGCACCCAATATATAGGAGAGAATTTGTCTATTTCCTATAGTGTAGGAAGTATATGATACCACAGAGTCATCCTCAGTGATATACTCAAATTTACCTTATGATTCTAGAAAAATATGAACAACATTCATCTAAAGTAGAAAGTTTTCATCATTAAGTTTAACGGGTAGATATGTACAACATGCCATGGTAAATGACATTCATTTTAGCAGCACCACCATTTATGAGATGAGTAAGATATCAGATAATAGCATGTAGGAAATAGATAGAAATGTATCAAAACGTAGCACGATATGAATAGAAAGTAAAGGTACCAGAATGTAGCACTATACAAAAGAACAAAACAAAAATACTATTGGAATGGAAACTCGGTAGAAGGAGGAGTAGCACTACCAGAATGGGACTCGGTAGGAAGATAGATGTACTACTAGAATGAAACTCGATAGAAATAGTCACACAACCCAAATAGATCTCGATAGGAAAATAGAAAGCATTACCAAATTAATGGCATGTAGGATAATGAACATAAAGTTTCTAATTTTAAGAAAAAACTCATCCATGTGGGTTAGGGGAGCCCATGGAGAGGACAGGAAAATTAAAACTTTGCCCCTTTTTTGTTTTGTTCTTTGATAAATCCTCACATGGACTTTTCAATCTAATCTTTTATATGTCTATATCAACTTCCCCAAACTAAGGGATAAGTAAGGAGATAGGAGAGATAGGAGAAAGCCTTTTGAATTGTTTGGAGGGAGATGATTGTGGCCTATGGTGGCTCAGATTGGCGTCGGTGCTGCTTGAAGGTCGTCCCTTGAGCAATTGTGCTATGGCTGGCCACCTCTGGACTGGGAACACTACTACAGAAACGGCCTTTGGCGTCGGTCTTTTAACCCCATTTGGCATCGGTTTCCGACCGACGCCTATGTGGGCGCCGCTAAAGGTCGAACACTTCGCCGTCGGTTTTTTAACCGACGCCTATTTAACCTATAGGCGTCGGTCTTTTAGTAGATAACCGACGCCAAAAGGGTTCGCGCCACAGAAAACGGCGTCATCTAGGGCACTTTCTGCGTCGGTGATTTACTAAAAAACCGACGCCTATATTCCATATAGCGTCGGTCTTTTAGTAGATAACCGACGCATAAAGTGTCCTAGATGACGCCGTTTTCTGTGGTGCGAACCCTTTTGGCGTCGGTTATATACCAAAAGACCGACACCTGGTTGTTTAAATAGGCGTCGGTTCGGTACGAATATCCGACGCCATTTCCAGGACTTCTTTGGCCACATCAGGCGTCGGTTATCTATAAATAACCGACGCTGTAGGTCTTTGCTGACGGTTTTCTATAAATAACCGACGCCTATTCATATATATATTTTTTTCATATTAGTTTGCAGGCCTGCTGTGGCTGGTCAGCAGGATGAGAACCTGCAGTTCAGTTTTCTGAACTGCAGGTTTACGACATCCATTGATATCAGCCTACAAACAGGCCGCAAACCTGCAAAAGTCACAAGGAAAATTTCACACAAGTACATACATTCAGACATCAATTCAATTCTCACATTCACACATATAGAAACATTCAAATACATGTATTAACATTCAGAAATATTCATTTACAAAGTATCATTCATTATCGCTATCAACATCCCAATTATATCTTACAGTTGCCACTACTTGTATGGCTTTTGCCCATTCTTCTCTTACTTCATTTAATGCTTCCATCGTATATGGAGCATGTATATTTTTTAAGCGTTTACCTATAGTGTGGTCAGTTTTAAACACCTACAAAGAGAATGATGTATATATATAAGTAATAATATAAAAATAAGATTGATATATTTCATACTAACTAAAGAGACTATATATAATACCTCATGTATGCTATCGATGTCCAATGCGGCATGTTTGATAATCATCTGCATAAATCGCATCACATAGTATGCGCATGCCCAACCATTGTCTTGTGTAGCACACTATAAATTGAAACATACAAAATAATACAACTAAGCACAATTCACATCAATGATATATACATTGGAGTCGGGGAGTCGGGAACTTACTTGTACGTTCTCCCAATTTATTGGCTGGTTCATTTTCCTTGGGACCTTTCCTCCAGCCTTTTTGAATGCATCTAAACCCCTACATGTTAATATAACACAGTAAATTGCATAAGTAAATAGTAATGTAATAAAAGATGTTAACGGATATAAAAATGAAATATTTCTCACCAGAATAATGGCATTCTCATTACGTGTCCAATTTTAGGGTTCAATGTACTCCCCGCAGGATCTAGATAATAAACAGTGAATGTCCCGGGGACAATAACTAGTAACTCCCAATGTCTACCGCTAGAGGTAAGAAGTTAACAATTAATAACTCAAAATGCAAAATAAAAATGGAATTTTCTTAAGTCCAAATTATAAATAAAGTAAACTTACTTGACATTGAATGGAGCTATTATTATCGTCTTCTTTTGCTGACCAAAAATTGTAAAAGCATCTATACAGTATTGTTGAAAATTATCAGGGTCTTTAGCTACCAAACTAATCAATGAAGGAATCAAAAATCCCACATGATCAAATGCAAATTATTTGCAATGATCTTCGACTAAATAGCTGCAAAACATGTATTACGTATGCATTAATATATAAGAAACCAGCTCACCGGATCTTACACAAGGTATATGGATGTATAAATAAGATCTCACCTTATCCATGTCTCTATCATTGATGTATTCAACCACTCATACATAAACAGCTCAATAATATCTTGTATAAATAAAGAGCTATCGTATGATTGACCTGCATAATCTGCATCTAAAGAAATAATTATAGGGCAATGTACATTATGTGCCCGTAGACAACATGCCATTCCCCTACAAGCAGGACCTAACGGGTATGTTAGGTCAGTTGGAACCCAATCGGGTAATGCGGGAAGTGGAAGTGGAGGCCTAGGTGCTCCTGGTGTCTTCTTTTTAACCTGTACATATAATTATAGATCAGTTGACATCATATATACACATTAACAGTCTAAATCAATGTAAATTTATCTTACAATTTCAGTAGTGTAGACGACATCTGCTTTGGGCCACAATATGACCCCACCTTCTGCCTCACCAAGTGTATCAATATCTGGGTGGACATATGGCAACGCAACTTCCCTCCAATCGGGTAACACACGTATCGGGCTCACACGAACGTAGCCCTGTGGCATTGGAGTCCCGTGAAACATTGCCCCAGGAAGGGACGGGTAAGCCTGCGCCTCTGCAACAACGTAGTCTTGCATTCTTAAGCGGCATGGCTTTAATGCCTACAAATTTACATAAATAATATTATACATATATACACATCATCTTGAAAACATATCATCTGGAAAAGACTAGCTACAATGTCATAAACAATACTTACAGCAGACATGCTAGGCGATGGGTCTCCAGGATTACTCGCAGTCTGTGCATCAGGAGAAGAGTGGGTCGCCATAGGCGTATTGGAAGCCTGAGATGCCTGCCACCGCAGCAATTCTTCCTTGACCTTCTCAGCAACTACATCGTTGACCTTCTTAGCAACTAAATCCTCAACTCTCTTATTCTCCTATACATGGATAAAAGAAACATTAGCTTCTTATTAATGAATTTCCTTTTGCAGTAACATACTAAAAAAAGAATAGGTTACCTCTTCTTGAGAAAGTCCCGCTCTGGGTTTGCGCTGGGATGGCCCAAAGAATACTTTGATGCCAACACCAGCGCCGACACCTCTAACACGTCCAGGATGCTCTGGGTTACCCAGAGCAACTGTCAATTCATCCCTTGTGCCCTGAGGGATGAACGTGCCTTGTTTCCTCTGCTCGTGCAGCTCCCGCTAATCACCATAAACAGAAATTGGTAAGTTAACACCACACATAATCAATATTCAAACGATTTCTCTAAGAGTTGTATTTTACCATTTTTGCAGCCGCCTCAGCAGTTACAGGCTTCTTTATTTCACCCTTCTTGTTTTGCCTGCCAGCTATCCAGATATCATGGCGAGGCATGGGTGTGGCAGACTCCTGAGTAGGAGCAGACTCCTGAGCAGACTGCTGAGTAGCCGCAGACTCCGCCTATAGTCTTTGGTGAATGCTTGCATAGCCTTTTGGACCCATAGTGTGGTCATGCACATTCAGTGCACGCCTTGCTTTTTGTGCGTCACTGAGGGCCTAGTTAGTATGCACATTAATGATTTGGTTAGTAGCACTAAATGTTAATCTTGAATAGGTGAATACAATGTATATGAATTAAATTGGGAGTGACGCCTAATACCTTGAATTCTTCAGATTTTCTTGAAGCAACAAAATTGTCCCAATCTTCTTTGTCCAAGAAGTTCCATTGTTCAAGGGCTGACTTCTTCTTCTTATCACCCTCTTTTATGTATTCTCTGTTCAGATTTGTCCTATAATTCCTAAGCATCTTTCCAGCGCGTTGCATCACATTTTTACGATGCAACTTCTCATCCAATGTAAACAGATTCTGTAAAATAGAAATGTTATTAACTAGTATCCAAAATAGAATTGCAAATAATAGAATTTGTAATCTACAAAATAGAATTGCAAATAATAATAACTCACGCATAAATCCTTCCATATCAAGTCTTTTTTCCCTTGAGGAACTTTATGCCAATTATCATACTCAACACCACAATGGCTCCGAGTGGTACACCCAACATAGTTTACAAAATTATTGCGGTTCACTCCAATTGGATTTCCTCCATTATCAAACTCCACCACCAATTTGGATCCACTACCACTTAGCGCTAATAACTTCTTCAACAGAGTGATGCCCCTTTTCTTGTTAAGTGTTTGGTGCTGCGCATCAAGTTGCTCCAGTGCTTCAGTGGGTACAGGTGCATCAACCTAAAATTTGACAAAAATAAACACACTAAATTAGCCCAATATAGAAATATAGGATATATGACATAACTAGAAGATAATGAATTTTATAGAAATATAGGATATGTTTTTAGAACTTACATTAGTATCCTCGCCATGCTCGTCATGGACAGCATGCTCATCATGGACTTCATGCTCATCATGGACATCATGCTCATCATGGTCAACCATCTGAAAATGTCATTTAAAAGGCAAACATTTAGCATTTGTATTAACTAGAAAAAGGCAAACATTTAGCATTTGTATTAACTAGAAAAAGGCAAACATTTAGCATTTGTATTAACTAGAAAAAGGCAAACATTTAGCATTTGTATTAACATACATGTCTCTAAAATTGTGATCTTTTATCAATTAACAATCCTTCATTGTGATCTCCGCGCACATATAAGTCATCATTAGCTTCAATATTTTGTGGAGTGGGCAACCCAACTGAGAATGGACTGGAGTCATCATACTTATCATAGTACTCTTCTTCATCTATAGGATCTTCAATGAACTGTCTTTTACCATGAAGAACAACCGACCATTTATCATTCGCAGGATCATCGATATAGAATATTTGTTTCGCCTGTGATGCCAATATGAATGGTTCACCCTTCTCGCCAATCTTTTCAAAGTTCACCAAAGTGAAACCCAATTCATCCACTATAACTCCTTTGGTGTTATCAACCCAATTACATTTAAAGAGCGGAATTTTGAAATCTATGTAGTCAAACTCCCAAATGTCCTCAATGACACCGTAATATGACATTTTAGCTTCACGTGGACTCTTATCCTTTGCACTTGCAAAGTACATAGTCGACGCTTGAAGAGTGACCCCACTATTTTGGACGACACTCTTATCATCTTGGCGCTTTGTGTAATATGTGAATCCATTAATGTCAAACCCTTCATAAGACATAACATTCGGTTTTGGTTTAAAGGCGAGGCATTTGATAGTTTCTGTAATATCATTTGGTGTTTGAGATAGTTGATGTAAGACTTTATCTTCAAACCACTTAGTAAAAGTCTTATTATGCTCTCTAGCAAGCCACATTGAACTTGCTCGAGGATGTTGTCTCTTTATGAAATTGGTATGTTCCTCGATATAAACACTCACTTCGTCCATATTGTGTAAAATATACAAGTGAGCTTGTTCCAACTGCTCACGGCTGATTACTTTCACCCGTGATCCCAAAATTCCTTTGCCCTCCTCAATATTCTTGTCATTATCAGGAGTGTCATTACCACTGAGAAAGTCATTGCAAAAATCCATAACCTCTCTCGCCACATAACCTTCAATAATACTCCCTTCAGGCCGATAACGGTTTCGAACATCACCTTTAAAAATGCTCATGTATCGTTCAAAGGGATACATCCAATGCAAGAAAACTGGTCCCAACATTTTCACTTCCCTAGTCAAGTGGACAACAAGATGTACCATGATATCAAAGAACGAAGGAGGGAAATACATCTCAAGATGACATAGGGTAACAACCACTTCTCTTTGCAAATTATCGAGAGTATCAGGGTCAATAACTTTGCTGCATAGACTGTTGAAAAAGAAACAAAGTCTGGTAATTGCAAACCTTACATGCTTCGGCAATATAGATCGAATTTCCACGGGCAATATTTGTTGCATTAGAGTGTGACAATCATGAGATTTAAGACCTATCAACTTCAGATCTTTCATTGATACCAATCTACGGATGTTGGATGAGTAACCATGTGGCACCTTAACATTTACCAAACATTCACAAAAAGTTTTCTTCTCCTTTCTAGACAACGTGTAACAAGCGGGAGGTAAGTATGTTCTTTTATTACCCATTTCACGTAATTCTGTTAATTCTGACCTTATTCCCATTTCACGTAGGTCCAGTCTGGATTTTATCCCATCTTTAGTCTTACCTGGTATATTTAATAGAGTACCAATGATGCTATCACAGCCATTTTTCTCAACGTGCATTACATCGATACAATGCCTGACTGTCAAAGAACTCCAATAAGAAAGATCCCAAAATATTGACTTCTTCTTGAATGAAGAATTGTCACTCCGTGTGGCCATACTACATTGTGATTTCTTACCAAATTCATTGACAATGTCTTTTACTCTTTCATAAATAACATCCCCTGGTATAGGTTTAGGTGCACTCCGTTCATCATTCCATCCATTGAATGCTTTGCGCTTCCTACGATACAGATGGAATTTTGAAAGAAACCTTCGATGACCAAGATATACAGTCTTGCCGCCATGTTTTAGTCTTATTGAATCAGTGTTTTCTTCACATATAGGACACGCTTTAGCTCCTTTGACACTATATCCAGACAAATTCCCATATGCTGGAAAGTCATTAATAGTGCAAAACAACATAGCGTGCAAACGCAATGTCTCTCTTGCTGAAGCATCATAGGTCATCACACCTTCAGCCCAAAGTTTCTTGAAGTCATCAATCAAAGGTTCAAGATAAACATCGATATCATTTCCGGGTTGTTTAGGGCCCGATATCAACAATGACAACATAACGTACTTATTTTTCATACACATCCAGGGAGGAAGATTGTATATAACAAGCATGACTGGCCAAGTGCTATGTTGGCTGCTCAATGTCCCGTACGGATTCATCCCATCTGTACAAAGCCCAAGTCTTAGATTCCTATCTTCTTCACCAAATTTAGGGTACAATAGATCAATCTTCTTCCACTGTGGGGAATCAGACGCATGTCGTAGGATCCCATCATTATTTTTCTTAACATCTGCATGCCACCTCAAATTCTTCGCATCTTTCGGATTTGCAAACAAGCATTGAAACCGTGATATTATAGGTAGATACCACAACACCTTAGCAGGAGAACCAGTTCTGGACTCCCCCGAAGTCGTCAATTTATACCGTGACACACCACATTTTGGACAATCTTTCAAATCTACATAGTCCTTTTGAAATAATACACAATCATTCAGGCATGCGTGTATCTTCTTGGCCTCCATTCCCATTGGGCACAACATTTTCTTTACCTGGTATGTTGAGATTGGAAGCTCGTTTCCTTCAGGAAGCATTTCTTTCAACAAATTCAACAATGAAGTGAAGCTTTTGTCGCTCCATCTATTGTTAGCTTTCAACTTATACAATCTCAACACAGTGCTAAGCTTCGTAAACTTAGTACAGCCTGTGTATAACGGTATCTCAACATCATGCACAATGTTTGTAAAGATAGGAGGTGGATCGGTGTGCTCTACTCTACAACTATCCAGCATCGCATCAACGATGTCTGCTGGAATTGGTTCGTTCACATTTACGTCATCGGAGGCAATTTCTTCTTCCACCCAAGCACTGCTATCGACATCTACTGGTTTCAATTTTGAAATCTCTCCATGCCAGTGCCATTCTGTATAGCCTTGTACAATCCCGTTGCACATGACATGACTTTTGATTTCCTCACCAGTGTTGACTTTCAAGTTGTTACCGCAATGCCTACATGGACAGTAGAACCTATCTGTAGGTTTTTTCCTATGTTCCTTGGCAAATCTAATAAATTGATCAAGACCAGATATAAACTCTGGGGTGCAACGATTATGAATGGACATCCATGATCTATCCATTCTATGATCAGAGAAAACAAGTATATATTAGGAAACAAGTATATATTAGGAAAAGATTAGGCAGCATTTCCCCGCTGTTCTCTAAGTACATATGTACTTAGAGAACAAACGGGGAAATGCCAACAAACACATTTGATGTCATTCTTATATATAATAAATGTGTACCACCTATCCCATCCTTGAACACCTAATCTCACTAGTAAGTGTATCATGTGTATTTGGTTTTCAAGAAAATTTCGGCAGCATTTCCCTGCTGTTCTCTAAGTACATATGTACTTAGAGAACAAACGGGGAAATGCTACCAAAATTTTCTCAAAAACCCAATACACATTATACACTTACATCCTAAGTGAGATTAGGTGTTCAAGAACAGTCCCAAACTGGGGACTATCCAAGATTTACTCCTAATGAGTAAATCTTGGACGTGTTTCTAGGCCAACAAACACAATAATAGATATCTACAATGAAGCCAGACTCCATACAAACAATATATAATTTAGTGATTGTTCATTCTAATTTATACCAATGTACAAGTAATATAAAGAACAATGATTGTTCACATTCTAGGCCAACAAACACATGTGATGTCATTCTTATATATAATAAATGTGTACCACCTATCCCATCCTTGAACACCTAATCTCACTAGTAAGTGTATAATGTGTATTGGGTTTTCAAGAAAATTTCGGCAGCATTTCCCCGCTGTTCTCTAAGTATATATGTACTTAGAGAACAAACGGGGAAATGCTACCAAAATTTTCTCGAAAACCCAAGACACATTATACACTTACATCCTAAGTGAGATTAGGTGTTCAAGAACAGTCCCAAACCGGGGACTATCCAAGATTTACTCCTAATGAGTCAATCTTGGACGGGTTTCTAGGCCAACAAACATAATAATAGATATCTACAATGAAGCCGGACTCCATACAAACAATATATAATTTAGTGATTGTTCATTCTAATTTATACCAATGTACAAGTAATATAAAGAACAATGATTGTTCACATTCTAGGCCAACAAACACATGTGATGTCATTCTTATATACAATAAATGTGTACCACCTATCCCATCCTTGAACACCTAATCTCACTAGTAAGTGTATAATGTGTATTGGGTTTTCAAGAAAATTTCGGCAGCATTTCCCCGCTGTTCTCTAAGTACATATGTACTTAGAGAACAAACGGGGAAATGCTACCAAAATTTTCTCGAAAACCCAATACACATTATACACTTACATCCTAAGTGATATTAGGTGTTCAAGAACAGTCCCAAACTGGGGACTATCCAAGATTTACTCCTAATGAGTCAATCTTGGATGGGTTTCTAGGCCAACAACATGGTTAATCCTAATATGTTGGGATCACATAATTATACTGGTAGGATTTTAATAGACATGATAAGTACCTAATCTATAGAGCATTATTGAATAATAAATCAAGAATTTAATAGTTTCAAACATGCAATAATTCACAATGCAATGTTATAAACTATAGGCAACATGGATAGATGAGACTAGAGTTCATATTAGAATAAAAATTAGCAACTTAGGACAAAGTGTGTTACCTTTCAATCTGTGTAACCTAGGGTTCAGAATATCATGATTTACTTAATGTGATAATCATAAGGACTTTATAATTTGCATGAAATAAATAAACATCCAGAATCTATCACTTATTCAATCTTCAAGAAACCTTGACAAACATAGGAAGTAAATACATGTAATCATAAGTACAACCACGTACCTTGATGGTGATCCATGCAAATCATACATTAATTCACTGAGTATATTATCCAAGCAAATAAGAAAACCAAGCAATTAACTTTTGTTGCATGTATATACATCCTAAAGTGCCACAAATCATATAATAACATTAAACGCTACTCAAGTCCTAATCTAGAGTTTAGGTTTCCTTATTATCCTGTTATCATTAGGGTTATTCTTAAACCCCCAATTCCTAAGTTCATTGATTTAATGACATAAAAAGATCTAGTTCATATTATGTTTAGCCATGATTATAAAACTATCATGTTATGATATTAGGACCACTTAAAGCAGATTAGGCACATTAAGCAAGCAGAGTAGGGAGCCAATTTCGCGTAAGCAGATTAGGCAAGCAGATTAGGTCGGCACATAAAGAACCAATTTCGCACCTGGGTAGGTCGGCAGGTACCTGGGAAAGCAGAGTAGGGCGAGGTCGAGCTGGTTGAGTACGTGGGCGGCGGCCGCCGAGCTCCAGAACCAGCGACAGCGACTCCGGCGAGCTCCAGAACCGGGAGCGTCAGGCGGCGGCAGGCAGGCAGGCGGCCAGGCGGCGGCAGGCAGGCAGGCGGCGGTGGCAGGCGGCGGTGGGCAGGCAGGCGGAGGAGAAGGAGCAGCAGCACAGGAGAAGGGGGTGCGGCGGAGAAGGGGGCGCCGGAGTAGCAGTGGCGGCACGGCGGCGCTGTCGTGGAGAGGAAGGAGCAGAGAAAAAGGGAAATCGACACCGGAGTAGTAGAGGAATGAAACAGAAGAAAGGGGAAGAGTCGGGCATCACGGGTTATAAAGTTCCAAAATAGCGTCGGTTGTTTAAAACAACTGACGCCTAAACATCTTTAGCGTCGGTTGTTTGAAACAACCGACGTCCAATTGGATGATATTTTCATGAAATTATTTGGCGGGAACCACTTTCAGCGTCGGTTATAAAAGGATCACCGACGCTGAAAAGGACACTTTTCGCGCAAATTTCCATCGCACATAGGCGTCGGTTTTTTATCTACATAACCGACGCCGAAAGTGACACTATTTTTTTCGCTCGAAAATTGGATTTCGCGGGCGACTTTAGGCGTCGGTTTGTTATAAACAACCGACGCTGAATACAAAGCGGTACCCGTGTCTGGCTGGTCTTCGAATATAGACGTCGGTTTGTCTAAATAACCGACGCCTTATATTATAGGCGTCGGTTTTCCTTAATAACCGACACCCAGAAAAGCGACACTGAATGCTATTTCTGTAGTAGTGGAAGTGAGCGAAGGTAGGGTGAGTGAGAAGGTAGTGGTGGCAAGAAGAGGAGGAGTAGTGGTGGTAGAGGGTGGTGGTGAAGAGGAGGGGAGGTGACCTTCAGGTGGGAAAGTGGGAGGGGAATATAAAAAAGGTAAAATGATAGGAAAGGGTAGGGTTAGAACCCTACTTCTGATACCATGTAGAGTAAGTTATTTTCAGTAAAACAAATAAGAATATTAGGTCTCCTATATACAAGATCCATGGAGTACATGGTAAAATAGAAACAATGGAAAATATAATGGGACTAAACCTGACTACTCAAATATACTAACAAGAGGCATATGTATTTTTTTTGTTCATGCCCTCTCTTCTAAAGAATGGGGATGTAGGGATACTTATTCAATGATACATGGTCAACTTTTTCCTCTTAGAATCCTACATTTTCAACAACCACAACACTTTGTTATTGAATTTATTTATAATTAGACCTATAACACTATAGATCTAGATTCATAGAATATACGATGCCTCTCCTAAGTCTTTCATAGAAAAAGTATTGTGCAATAAGGTCGTAATCAATTACATATTAAGTAGGTAATTTACCATTAATAGTATGTCAACCACATACAATATGAGAAATACTATTATGCTCCCTCAAACCTTCTTGTAAACATAAGGTTCATCTCCAATTTTGAAAAATCCAAACCCTTATACTATGTTTTCAAAATGTAGATCTTAGCTTCTAGATTCTTTTTTTGATTTTCAAATTTACCTTTGTAAATTGCAAACATTATTGGATTAATTTGTGGCACCTTTTTAGGGAATACAATAGTTCTAGAAGAAAACACTCTACTATTAGATTGAATATAGAACTAATATCCCATAGTTTCCTTAGAGAATCCATCCAAGTAACATATATCTTATTTGGGTCCAACCTTTTCAAATAAACAATTTTCTGGCATGACCTTCACATCCCCAGATCTTTCAAAAACACATATCGGGATTCTTCAAATGATTTTAAACAATGTGGATTGAAGATCATGTCCCCACAAGGAAGCAAAAAGATTCTAATCACATCATATATCATGCCATGGATAATAAGGTAAATTTCTTTGTTTTGAGACACCATTTTTCTGTGGTGTTCAATGTGGAACCAATTGAGATACAATTCCATTGTCTCTCAAAAAGGATTCAAACTCTTGGCTAAGATACTTTTCACCATGATTAGATTGTTTTGCATTAATATTATTTCCAAGTGGGATTTGTGATTCACTCATGAATTACTTAAACTTTTCATTGGATTTTGAATTGTGTTTCATGAAATAAACATATCAATGTCTACTACAGTCATAAGTAAATGTGATGAAGTATTAGTACCACCTCTAGAACTTGTGTTAAAAGATCCATAAAATAGTAAGTGTGATTCCTAATAAGTTAGTCTCTCTATCACTTATACTAGAAAAAGTTTCTTTTATCATCTTGCCCAATTAACAAGATTGTCTTTGTTGATTCAAAATCAAGTTAGTCTAGATGACCATCTTTCTGGAGTATAGAAATGGGACTTTTATTTTTGTTTCTTCGATTATAGTTCCAATGATAAGTTCAATTTAAGTCATCAAGTGTCAAAATATTAGTGTTTATATTATATATGCTTGTCTCAAGATCCAACAAATATAGACCACAAACAAATGTAAGGAGTGGGACCCAGAGGGGATCCACTCCCTACTAAAAATTTGAAGAATAAAACATCCATCCCAAACACACTCATAACGCATACTCAAACAGGTGTAAAAATTTCAAATCGTATATAGTGGTATACAAAAGATCAAAGTGTATAGCAGCGGAATAAAAGTAATGACTATATTCAATTTTACAAAGATACATTATCATCTCCCATTTAGGGTATACATTAATTATTTCTTTCACCATCACTAAAGGAGAAGGAGGTCTCCATCAACCACCAGTACCCTTTGTGGTTATTATTTGTTGTGTTTTCTTCCTTCTTCCCTATCTTGTCTATCCCCCTCCATCCATCCATTTGGCTATGGATTTTCTCAATTGTAAATCCATATTATCAATACTTACTATGAGTGGATAGACCATTTTCTTGTGTTATAGTGTCGTAAGTCTCTACTAACAAGTAAATACTTATATCCATTGAATATATGCTCCTAGAATTTTTTTGTCTCCATATTGTTGGTCTTAAATGCTTCAATCGTACTATTATATACCTTCTTGTGTTGTTCCACTACTAATGCCTCAAAAGAGTAGTATTAGTCTATATCTAGATTAATGGAGTAGTATGAATGCATGAGAATGGTAGAATGTTAAAGCTAATGATTATATAATTGTAATTCCAATTGTATGTTTACTCTTAAGAGAGATGCATGCTTATGATCTAGATATAACCTTTTATCAAGAGAGGAGGGAATAGACACTAATGATGATGGCTTATAAATTATGATAAGGGTATACAATGGGCGTGAGTATTGCATGTCGGTGAGATACCTTAAATAATGAAATCCAATCCAAGTTCAATCCATATTATTTAAAACACACCTGAAAATCTAAGTTCATTCTTACGTGGTGAATGTAGGTTCATTTTACTTTTGTTGTTTACCTCTTTTCTTGGATACCATTGTTCTGTAAGGGACACTCATATATCACTTTCCCTAGATGTTACTAAGACAAGGCCTTATGTCCTTTAAACGTATCACCCCTTGTCCCTGTGCTCAATCTCATCAAGTAAACATGACCCCATATTACCATTTCCAACAACTGAAGGTTATCCTACTCATCACTACAACAATAGACCACTAAGAGCATGCCCCAAGGTATCTTTCAAGAGATCTTGGAGCACAAATAAATTCTAATTACAAGCTCCTCAGTACCACACTGGTTCCTATAAATAGGGACCCCATACTATGTGAAGAGGTACTTTTCCTTTGATGACTAAGTGCTTCCCAGATATCCATCTTCCCTCAATCTTCATAAGAAAGATGACATGAGTCTGAGTTCTTCCTTCAATCTCCAGTAACCAAGGACGAGAGTCAGAGGTCTATAATGACACTGCCCACCTCCATTGACTCTTTTTGATCTCTTTGAAAGAATAAGGATGACTAGAGTTTACATTCATGATAGTCGTGCAATTGCCGAAGGAGAAGGAGATCTTCATCGACCACCAATACCATCTACAATTAGTTTTTGTTGTGTTTTCTTCCTTCATCCCTATCATGTTCATCCCCTCCATCCATCCATCTCACCATGGATTTTCTTAATTGTAAATCTTTATTGTCACTCATTACCATGAGTGGTTACACCATTTTCTTGGGTTGGGGTAGCCATAAGTCTCTCTCATAAAGTAAATACTTATATCTATTGATATATAAATTATAAGTAGTATTTACCTCCATACCCTTGGTTTTTAATTCTTCACTTGTATGATTATATACCATCCTATGTTGTTTGATTGATAATGACTCGAAAGAGAAGTTTTAGTCTATATCTAAAGTTATGAAGTCATAAGAATGCATGAGAATGTTGGAATGTTAAAACTAATGATCATATGGTTGTACTTAAAATTTTATGTTTGCTCTTCCGAGGGAGATACACACTTATGATCTAGATCTAACTTATTCTTGAGAGAGGATGGGAATAGACACTAATGATGACTGCTAGTTAAATATGATAAGGGTATACAACCACTATGAGTATTGCATGTTAGTGAGAGACCTTAAACAATGAAACCCAGTCCAAATTCTATCCATATATATATATATATATATATATATATATATATATATATATATTCAAAATACGCCTAAATATCTCAGTCCATTCTTGACTTATTAATATAGATTCATTTTACTTTTATTGCTTACCTCTTTGCTTGGATACCATCATTGTGTAAGGGACACTCGCATATCTTTTTAGGTAGATGTAACTAAGCCAAGGCCTTAAGTCTGATACATTTGCCACCCTTGTCCCTATGTTCGACCCTATTTATTAAACATGACCTTGTATTATTGTTGCATGTGTCTAAGTATTAGGCTACACATTTAAAGTCAGATTACTTGTGCTACGCCTCCATTCTAGATATGAGATCTCAGAAGATCAACTTTTATGCAGTTTTAGGGACAAGTCAATTGGAAACTATTAAGGACCTGAGGTATACTTAGCATACGTCAGTGCCTTAAGTCTAGAAATTGACTTAACTACACACTCTTAGATCTGATAACACTACTTGAAATTTTGTTTAATGTGTATGGTTAATTACCTTGATCATACAATTTTTTTTAGGAACATAGTATGAACCTGATATTTCTCCCTTCACAAAGGAAGTCATGTGTAAAGAGTAGGATCCTAGAGGGGAACCACTCCCTACTCCAATAAAAAGGCAACATCCCAAGCCAAACACCAACATAAATTTTTTTCCAAAGGGATGAAACCAATTTATTCAACATGAATGTAGCATATCACCAAAGTTTAGCAGTGGAATAAAAACATTGACTATATTCAATTTATCATAAGATTACAAAGGTACCTCAACATCATATCTCAAAACAATTTACATAAAGGGTACATCATAAGGATCTAGTAGAGGGAAATCTAAACCATCACAACTTTGTCTCCAAACTTTAAATCCTTAAGCTATGTTCATATCTTCATGCCAAATGATTCAAGTCCTTCACCTAGGGTTGGAAGCATACCCCAACAAGAAGAGAAAAATAGAAGACATCAGCAAAGGCCGGTATGTGCATACAAAATAGAAAATTGAGCAATTTAAGAAAAATAAAGGACATCAAAGTATAATAGGCTTCCCATAGAAAAGTAAAGTACTACCTAATAGGACATAAAAGAATATGAACAACAAAATAATAATTAAGCAAGAGAGTTTATAAACAAGGCATCCATGTGTTCCACCTATGACAATACTAGATAATGTAACAAGTAGGTAGGAAATAACACATCTACCAAAATAATGTGGGGCGAGCAGGGTCTTGTATACATCTGCTCTAAAATGTGGGGTGAGCGGGAAATATATAGATCCACTCTAAATGTGGGGTGGCAGGGTCTTGTCTACATCTGCCTAGGCACGTCTACCCTAATTATTTTCATATGTAAGAATTTTTACATCTGCATGCATATGTGGGAATTTTCACATCCACATAAAATAACATGTAAAATTATACTAGCAGTCACCCCATGATGCAAACAAAAGAATAAGCAAGTATAAACAAATAAGAAGGATGAGAACATCCATCAAGTATAAAGTTGGATCAGAGGATCCATGCAATCACATAATGTGCCATATATATACATCCACTACAAAGGTGGGAAAAGAAACACATATCACAAAAGAATGTTCCACAATAAGCAAAGCATAAGAGAGAGACCAAGAGAATGTCAAATATGATCATATGATTACTAAAAATATATGATACTTCACATGAAGCATATTTTTCAAAAGAACAAGATATTGTGTAGGCTAATGTCTATAGGACCAAGAGAAAGAAGAAACATAGGCTAATTGCTCAAAAGAATAATCAAGGATGCAAATATACATTAAGAGAGGAAATAAAAATTGGTCAATATAGAAATAATGTGGGATGCAGTCATACCTCAACTTCAGAGTCTAACAGTCTAAGTCAGTCCTAGATCCAAGTCTAGGTCTCCAAAGCACCTATTAAGCATATAGGTAGATTTTGTGTCAATTTCACATTGATTAGACGAACCCTAACTATTACCTTTTTCCTTACATGAGTTTTAGGTTATAAAAGTATGTCATATTTTAGTTTATCTTTTCTTGAGTCTAAAACATATTTTATTATATTTTTTTGAGTTATATATATTTAGTTATAAATTTTGCAAGTTATTACTTATTTAGGAAAAACCATTAAAATCACATATTTTCAACATCATATTTTGGCAGGAAAACTAGGACCATTAGAAAGCTTGTATTTTTTAATCTTGAAGAATATTTTATTTTATTTTTCTAAGCTATAAATAATTAGTTATGGATTTATGAAAATTGACCAATCACATAAATCCACATCAGCATCTAACTAGAGAGAAAGCATGAGAGAGAGGGAGTGTTCTACACACACTGAGTTGGCCCAATCATTGGTAGCCAACTCAGTCGGCCCACCTACAACTCAGCAACCCATATCAAAGAGTAAACCAAAAATAAATAGGCATGAAAAGACTAAATCACCCTTGTCTTGCGTGACAAAATTGAATTAAATCAGGGCTATAACTATAAAACTATCAGCGATCATCTTCTCTACATGAATGTTTGATTCACAACAAAGATATAGAGAAAAATCTCTACACCAGAACACCCTATATGGAGTGAAACTTGGGAAACCATCTCCGGAACTAGGTTCCTAAGACCGCAACAAACTCGTCGAGTCCTGGAAGAGCGATAGAGAAGGTTGTCACCCGAAGAACCACTTTCTGCCGACACAGGTTCTAGGAATAGGAGGGAAAGAAAGGGGGAAATGGCATGTCGGCCACAGAAACCAAAATGACCAAGGCATAAGCTTCGCGAGGAAAAACGGAAGCATATTGAGTCCTCAGCATCACTCCCGGAGGTCAGAGACATCACCATGAACCCATTTTAGCCGTCGGAGGGGGATGGAGTATAGGAGCCATACCCAGAGTGTAAAGTGGCTGAATAAAAATAGCAACACATGACATGGGACTATCACAGAGGTTGCAGACCATCTTTCTAGAGGTATGATCGCCTGAGGTGGCAAGGGGAACCCAAGGTCACCGCAAAATAGAGGTGCGATGGTGGTGGTTTAGGTTATGATTATATAGGCAAGGAAACCCATCAAATCTCAGGCTCAAACGGTGTAGAATTAGATGAGGATTGCAAAGGTGAAGTCGGATTAAGAAAAATAGGAAAGGATAGAAATATCAGAGAGAGAGAGAGAGAAATCGTTGAAGTTACTATAGCGATCAAAAATAAGAATGTCGGGAGGAAGGAGACAAATAGTATCCGTACACTAAAAAATCTAATGGCCCAGAGAAGGCATGTGATGGGAAATTAAAAGAGACCCGCATGACATATATACATGTGGAAACCATAGTCTGAATTGAATTTAAATAAAGTGATACAATAATTTTCTTTCCTTTTTCTCTCTCCTCAATTAAGGGTTCAAATATGATCCAAATTAGTTGAAATTTTGCACAGAGGCTAATTTAGGCATGTAGATTCCGATTATGTACTTAGTTTTTTCTTTTGGGAACTATTAATGTGCTAAATAAATCAAATCTTATTTTCTCTTTCCTCCATCATTAATGTTTATACGATTCTCTGAATTTGATGAAACTTCACCCACAAGTCATATTTGATGTCTTGAATATGAATTTTCTATCCATTTCACATATTGAAAGTGTTTGTACATTTATATAATATTTTGAAGGTTCTACACTTTCTCTCTCCTGATTTCATCTTTTAATCAAACATCTTCCAAATAGGATGAAAATTCAGCCAAAGGCTATTTTTATTTTGTAGATTATGAATCCAAGTTTATTATCCTCTTTTGGGGTGATTTATTATTTTATTTGATATTTTGCATAAAACTTAGATCTGCTCTTTCCAAATTGAATTAAATTAGTTATTATTATGTGAATAATGTGAAACTTGACTCCTAAGGCAATTGGGATCCAAGGAACACAATTTTTAACTTAGATTTCACTTTTGGGGGTTTCCTTTAATGAGTTATGACACAATTAATATTTATGGCCACTATTATCACATTATCATATTATTTCACCATTATCATTATTGTTCATCCATAGCTTAATATTATCACCAAAAGAATTATGTGTGATTATTTGCACATAATTTTATATAATTCATTATTATCTCATATGACATATTTTACGTGTCTATTATGGGCCTAAGACTAATGTGAGAACCTTAGGTTACATTAGGGTGATTTATGCATTCATTTGTTCATTAGAGTTATACTAAACATCTTCTAGGTCTAACCTCAACCTTGTTTGGATAAGTCCAAAATGTCAAACTTCTAGGGTAGGGTCTAAGATCTAGTATGTTACAACACTCCACCCCTTAAAAGGATTTCATCCTCAAAATCTATTGATCCAAACATCAACAACCAACTACTCTCCACCCCCTAAACGGTTTAACCTAACAAGTCAGACTAAACAATATTTAGGGTTACCCACTTATCTTTTAGTTGTGAATGTTTTAGAGATTTATGTTGTTCATGTAATCAACTAAAAAGTTGGAACCATCTAGGGTTGATTTTTAGGTCCTCGCGTCTCTAACCTAACAACCCTAAGATCCAAAAAGTAATAGGGTACAAAGGGTAGGTGCATTACACCTTAACATTATCTCACATATTCCTAGTCACTTCTGCAAAATTAGGGTTAGGATTCTATGTCAACTAATTCTAGGGTTTCACTTAGTTCAAGACAACTTCAATAAAATCCATAGAAACATTATATATATGTGTGTATATAATATCAATATTGAAGATGCCTTTCAAGTTTAATATACATGAAGATCATGTTTGACTAAGTGTGATATGCCAAGCATAATGCACCATCTCCCTTACAGAAGTGTGAGAATAAGTATGTGGATCTGCTCACTAGGGTGCATATCTTATTATATTGGCCTTGGGTTGGACTTGACTAGGTAATAAGATTAAGCACGTGGAATCACAAAGATGGCTATCTTTTATATGATGATTGATTGACATGGAATTGTACAACCATCTATCTAGTAACTTCGTATGATGAAATTGGTAATTGTTTCCAATCTTAATAGTTAAGTTGTGAGTGGTCAGTCATAGTTGAGTCATGACTTAATGTATTTTGGATCTTGGCTCACTAGAAGATCGTTGGACGTAATCTTTCAAATTAATAGTGAGGGATATTGATTTGAAAAAAATAGTTATAGTGTAACTAATGGAAGTCCAAATTAATTCTAGCAAATCATATTTTTGAAATAAAAAATAATTTTAAAATTAATATATTAACTCATGAATATTTTACATAGAGCAATGGCAAACTTGGAAACAATCCTTTTTCACACAATCAGTCCTTGAGAAAGAGAAACTAAATGTTAATAACTTTAACTTTTGGTTTAGGATGTTGAGAATTGTTCTCACACATGAGGGTAGGCTCTATGTCTTGGATATACTAGTACCTAATGAGCCAATTCGGAGTGCGCCCAAAGCATAAAGGGAAGCTCATAACAAGCATTTCAATATTATCATGGACATAAAGCTCCTCGTGCTATGATCCATGAATCATGAGATTCATAAGAAATATGAGAATATGGGTGTTGTTGAGATGATAACACATCTCAATAACATGAACCAAGAACAAGCATAGCAAGAGAGGTATGATGTCTCCAAGGTATTATTTAAGTATAAGATGGAAGAAGGTGATCCAGTCAGACATCATGTACTCTAGTTGATTGGATATATGGAATGTCTTGCAAGACTGGAATTTTCTTTGGGCCAAGAGTTGGCCAAGATATATCCTATAATCATTACCATATCCATACAAGAAATTTGTCATGAATTACAAAATGAACAATTTTGTTATGTCATTGACAGAGCTACTTCACATTTTGGAAATAGTTGAAGGAAAAATAAAAGACAAAACCAAGTCCTCTTATGGCCAGCAAATATAAAGAAAAGTCTAAGGATGCAAAACTAAGAAAAGTTCTAAGAGTGAACAAAAGTTTTATGCAGTAAGGCAAAGGAAGGAGTGGGTAAGGAAGGAAATTATCACCAATATCACCAAACCGAACATTAGAAAAGAAATTTCTCTATATACCTGGAGGAACTGAAGAATGCAAAGTAGGGGATAGAGTTTTCATTTTACTGATATATTGTTATGTCTCAACTTCATCTTAGTCATCTAATTAGGGTTTAATTGGAAAATTACATGCTTAACTAGAGTGAACATTGATTAAATTTGATTAATAATGTGATTTCTAATTATAATGTTTTAAACCTAATTAGAAACTCTAGGAATGCTTTTATTTTGAACAATTAGAGTTTTCAAAGTGTAATTTCATACCAAAAAAAATTAGAGTTTTGACGTATCAGAATACAAAATTTGATAAACATAGCAGTGTAACAAGTATTTTTTAGTATTTGATCTATAACTTATATTAATATCATTTTGGCTATAATTTGGATAACTCAAATATAAGCATTGTTGAAAATTTTCAAAATATTTGGATGTTCTTTGAATATGTGCATTAGTCAAATTACAATTTGACTGACCATGCTACATATTGCATTATACCAGTTTGGTGATTGATTTATAGTTATTTATTAGTAACTAGAAATGAGTTGACATTTTAATTGTAGATCCAAAACTTCATTCTATACAACATAGTAATTTTTCAAGATACTTGGAGGAGTTCAGATTGATGACATATAATGTTACCAGTAAACTTTTATGACAGAAAATTTTGTTGAAATAAAATAAAATGTAGCATGAGACTTTTTTGCAATTTTTGCAAGCACCTTAATTGTTATACAAGTAATCTAACATTGTAGCATCTCACATATTTCGTGGTTCATTCTAAAGAAGTAAAATCTAAGAGAGAGATGGAGAATTAGATTTTAATTTAGGAAGGAGGTGGAGATGTTGATCTAGGATTTTATCTTTTGAGGAGTGATGCAAGCAAGTAACATTACCTTCTCTAGATAGGCTTCCATGTTGAATATTCTCTTTCATATCTATATATTAACTCATCTGATTTGATTATGATGTCAAACATTTCTATATGCTTTGGGTTTTCTAGTTGGAAGGAAGAAGTTTGTAACATAATGAATCTTAGATGTAATCTCCATTTAAACCTTTTTCCCAAGTTTCCCTCTCATTTATATCCTTTATGTAATTTATGTTTACTTAGTGGAATTTATAGTGGTTTAGTGAACATTTATTCACTAATTGTACCAATGTAAGGGTTTATGCACAAATACCTCAGTGAAAGATTAATTACCATAATTAAGTGCTATAAACATTAATCTAACTTTTTGATATGATTTAAAAACATCAAATGTGGCTAAGTTTCAAATTTGGTTTGATTTGGATGTTGTTTGTGCAAGTTATGCAGTTTTAGGTACATTCGGGACTTTTATGCAATTTACCCAATTGGGAGGTTTTCTTTGCAAATTATCAACTGAATTTTAATCCTTAGATATTCCTTTACAATTAAAGAGATTTTAAACTATTGGAGAACCTAGTTTCACCTTAGTTTGATGGTATTTTTTTCCAAGGGCATTATAGGGATTGCCCTCTTTATAAAGATGCTTATCTTTAAAAGCTATCAACCAATGAGGTTATTTCTTTCTTGCAAAACGGTGGGGATGGCCTAGAAGGATCTATGGGATCTTAGGACCTAATTTTGATATCCAAGAATAGTCCATGAGTTGTCCTCTTGCATGGCCGTCAAGCCCTAGGCTAAAGACACATGGAAAGTCCCTTAAAACACCTCATGCTTCACCTCTCTCTTTATATAGCCATGCATACCCCTTCCCAACTCACAATCAGAAAACTCTTGCTCTCCTTTTCTTTCCTCTAGATTACATAATAGTTCCTTCTGTATTTGGCCACGAAGTTGTTGTCCCAAGGTAATAGAGGGAGCCTACCTTGGTGAAGAAGGCTCCTAGGGCTTCCAAATTGCTCTATTAGGGTTTCTAAAGCTCCTCCTTGGTAATTTTGACCAAAACTAGTACGTTTCCTCCCTTCCTTCCCTATTTTCATACTGTTAGCCTTCCTTAAACATTCTTATAGGTCGGAACCATGATCATGCATGGTAAAACTCCACATAAAACCCTAAAACATCTCATCTCCATGCTCTTTTGCTAGGGTTTGCACCTCTAAAGTGGAGAAGGTGATCTTTACTCAAGAAAGGAGCTTAGCTTGGAGAAACCATACCTTATAATCTCGGAATCATTTTTGTTTGGACCTTCTTACATTCCTAGAGGCAATTTTTGTTAACCCCCTTCTCATATATTGCTTAATACATGCTTAAAACTCATGCTTCTTTGTTTAAAATCGATGATTTCCATTTTTTTTACCATGTTCTTCTAAGGTTTTGGTTTCTTGCTGTTTTATCTTCTCTAGAAGCTCTAGTTTGGTTACCTATGAAACTTCAAACCTGATCTTGGTTCAAATGGTGTTTTCTCCCTCTCCCTCTCTCTTCAAATATCTCGATCAGTTTGATGATGTGGGAATTTCCTATTGGTCAATATTGAAAAATTCATATCTTCTAAACCGCTTATCCAAATTTGACAAATAAATATGTTTTGGAATTGGAAAATTAATATATATCTAATAAAAATATTTTCAAGGTCTGATTTCATGGTTTGATGAAGGGTGATTTTTGTAAAACGAATTTAATGCATAAAATCCGTAAAAAAATTACATCTTAATCATCATAACTCCAAAATTAACATAAAAATATGTTTTCTTGATCAGGAGAACCTAATAAGTTCATTGGTGATATTTTCAAAAGATAAATCCGAATTTTGCTAAAAATCTCTAAAATTAGGGTTTCTATATATTAATGTGCACTATGTACTCTAATACATGTTAATACATTGAAAATAGGCAAAGTCGAAATTGGACTCAATTAAAGTGGTGAAAGTTAGTAATTGATATCAGTAAGAGAGGTATGTGCATTTACACCTTAAGTTGGGAATAATTGTTCCTTAACCTATTTTTCTTTAATGAGGCTTTATTAAACCCTATTTCATATACTCTTGAATCCTTTTCTATACTTGCCTCATACATCAGTTTTGGAACATTATTCTTGGGTCTTGGTACCCCACTGCCATGCTTATTGATTCATATAATTATTCTTGACATGACTACTTTTTTTAGCATGTGGATTTATGTTCTATTTAATTTAAAGTAGCGGTACTTATGTACAACCACCCACAGAGGGCATATAAATAATCGCCCTGGGAAATGTCTTATTCTCCCCATAATATTTTAGATGACTGGGAATGTCTTATTCTCCCCTCACCTAAGGTTAGAGGTCCGGTAGGTGCCTCAACCCTACTTAGTTAGGTAGACATAATTATCTTACATGCAAATCCTTTTTTATATAATTGTTAATGGCAAGCTTCTTTATTATATAGACTCATATTCTTGTTATCTTCATCATATGATGAACCCTAGCCTATTTTTATTTGTTGTACTTATCTTGATATCCCAGATTAGTTTTGTGACACATACCATGTTTTATTTCCCCTTTTGTTGGGTTCTTTCCCAACCACTCAGGTGTTGGTGCTGAGCAAGGAGAAGGACAAGTTTGAAGGAATTCATCTCAGGAGTAGATCTCAAGCTATCTGAAAGGATGTCTAGGTTTCTATATCTAGATCCTTTTCTCTTATCCTTTCTTTTGGGAACAATCATGTAATGAACAATGAAAGCCATGTAATAGGCATAGTACTTCTATTTCCACTGCTATTGACATTTTGTAATGTATCTGGTGCATGCTTATTTACTTGGAATATTATACATGCATCCCTCAGTATCTTTTATCTTTCTAAAAAGATGGATGTTTTGTACTTACTTTAAATTTTAGTAAGGAGGTGATCTCGCCTCTTTACAAAGTTAATGGTGAATTACTTCAAATTTGATTGAGACTCAAGAATCTCAATTTTTGGGAACTTAAGGTATTTTACACCTAATGTGAGTGGGTACTTCCATTTAATAGTAGATTGCTCCAAAATGGAGTGAATCCACTAAAATATTTAGTTTCTTCTATATGCAACAGTGAACCCTAAATTTTCCTTTTAGTTCAAGCTTTTACAAGATGATTTAGATATGGTTTATTTCATGATGTGTTTAATTTTAGATGATGAAATCGTAGTGAAATGTATACATAACATCTAGAATAGAGCTCCTAAAGTTGTTTCAGAATTTAGAAGAAAATATTGAAACCTAGGATTTTAGATTATATCTTGATTTACAGTATAGCTAAGTAAAGAACATTGCCAATATGAATCTTATTAAATATTATTCAATTATTTTATCTGAATGTTTAATAAATATACACCAAAATTTAGTTTGGATTTAGTTGAAGCTATCAATGTTTCTTGATGTCTAATTCAAGAGGGTCAAGCATAGACGGTTGAAAACTTGGACGTATTGTTAATAAATAGAATGAAAGTTAGTAAACATAATTAAGTTGAAGAGTTATAGTTTTATTTAATTAGTTTATTCCTAATGTGTGATATTTTGTGAATTCTTTGGAGACACTAGTTCAGCTTCAATCTAGGATTTCAGATACAAGATTAGTTGTATGTGAGCTAGTAGAAATAGTCTTTTTACCAATTAAATCTATAACGTAAATTTGTATATGTGAGTCATGTTAAATGTGAATGAGGAAAATGAAACCTTAAGATTAGGGTAACTAGTAAATGAAGTATTTTCATTCCAACATTTCTCAGTATGATGAATGGAGTAGCTTAGTACCTCAATTTACAAGCAATATAGCGTAAAGTCTATCAAAAGAACATATTAAGGGTAAAGTTAAGAAATATGAATTACATGATTGAATAGTGACACATTTGAGTTTATTAGTCATTAGATTCCACGAATGTTATAAATTCCTTGTGGAGGCCTACACCACAATGGAGGAAATGGCTTGTTCACAATAGTGTCTCTGAGAGGAAGCCAGAGATAGCCCGTAGTGCATGAGACACCAAGACCAAAATGGACAACATCTTGGTTGATAGTAAGGGTATCCAACATTAACTAGAGACATTGATCATACCCAGTGGTATCAAACATAAATCAAAGATCCCAATGATACCAAATTCAATACAATTACTATTAGGTACCCAACATCTACCAAAGATCTTGATGGTACCCAGTATAATTCCTACGAAGTGAATCATCCCTTGTGGAACCATTGATGTAGACAATTTTAGACAAAGTGTTTTTGACTCTCCAACTGAATACCCAAGTTTAGAGGAGGAGTTCAATTATTTAGACCAACTATTTAGCTTCTGTGGATAGACTTGGTGAGCCCTGCTACATACTAGGGGGTAGTTAGTAGACTCAGGAGTCTCACCTCTACTCTAAATCCTATATGGAGAGATCATATCTTGATGTGATACGTTCATATATTTTGGTACACTTTATTTGGGTTTAGGTAAGTGTACGATTGATTAGAGATTAACCAAGTATATTTCAATTATTGATTTACTCTTTATAGTTATCTAAAGTAACCTTCATTTTATATGCTTCTAAATTACTAGTTCCTTTGTATTAGTTATTAAGTATATATCTTATGACTATTTAAGTGATTTTAATTGTTTCATAGTATTACTCATTGACTGGGTGAGTAGCTGATAACATCCAATTTTTTGGTTGTTACGTGCCTATTTCATCCTCATTTCTCTTAACATTAGAGAATGAATATTGAATAATCTCATTTTTACTTGCACTTTAGGAACACTCCCATGCTTTTTGATAGTTTGTCTTTTTGTAGAATAAAGGGATAAAACACAACACTACCATCGGCCAAAGCCTGATGACCCATTGAACAACCTAAGGCATCACCGAAGGGGCATGTAGGAGAACCATTAATCACCAATCAATGAAATTCTCTCCAAGTTCTCAGCACCAATGAGAATTATGACCAAGGAAAACCATCAACACACATTGATGATGATCTTAACTTCAATTTGTGACTTTGATAATCGGCCAAAGCCCAATGTGTGGCCTCAGATATCAAGCAAACAAACTGATTTTGATGATTAGTACTACCACTGGACCCTAGTCTGAAGATCGAGCAAACGCACATCCAGTCTGATGGCCGGTCAGACCTGAAGCAACCTGACAGAGGACTAGCCATGATGGATCGACTACATGGATCTAATGACTAGGGTGATTAGCAATGATCTGGTGAGAATTCAAATCTGAGGATCTGCGTACATCTGATCCTGACAAACCATTAATCGATGAAAATATTATGAAGTCATGAGCTTGACAAAGCTTCTATAAACTAAAGATGTCACTGCTATTAGTTAAGCATGTTCCTTGTGGAACGTGCTTCAGTATTTGGATCACAAGCATAGCGCCATGTTCCTAGGAGCCTTGAGCACATGAAGATCAACTATAAATAGAGGTGTACAACCTCCATTGAG
Organism: Alisma plantago-aquatica; assembly: GCA_963693085.1. Classification (NCBI taxonomy): domain Eukaryota; kingdom Viridiplantae; phylum Streptophyta; class Magnoliopsida; order Alismatales; family Alismataceae; genus Alisma; species Alisma plantago-aquatica. The sequence continues at coordinate 299,475,882 of OY856411.1, read as the reverse complement.
AGAATATTCATATATGCCACAAAGTGTTGTCCAACTACATCCTCACCATCTACCCTCACTAACCAAGGATGAGAGTCCAAGGTCTTCTAATTCCACCCTTCACTTCCATCAGCATCAACAATCTGTTTTGAGAGAACAAGGACATTGAATCTTTATATTCATTTCCCTCATAGCCATAGTAAAGGAGGATGTCACCTTTGACCACCAATACCCTTTCAGTTACTATTTTTTGTATTTTCTTCCTTCTCCCCTCATTGTTCAACCCCCCTGCATCCATCCATCTTGTTATGGATTCACTTATCTATAAATGTGTATTTTCTATAATGACAATGAGTAGCTACAATACTTTTGTGGGTTGGGAATAGACATTAAGGCTCTCCCAACATGTAAATGTCCTTATACATTGATTGTATACACTCTTAGCAATGGTTATCTCCATACCCTTTCTCTTCAATGATTCATTCACATGATTAGCTACCATATTGTGTTGTTTGATATCTAATAGCTTGATAGGGTATTATATGGTATTATATGGTAGCTAATAAAAGACCATATTAGTCTTAATCTAGAGTTATAGAGTATTATAAATGCATGAGAATGGTGGAATATGAGGGCTAATGATCTTATGGTTGTATTTTTTATTGTATGTTTTCCATCTCGAGAGAGAAACGTGACTATAATTTAGATCTTACCTAATCTTCATAGAGGAGGGGATAGACTCTAATGATGAGTTGCTTGTAAACTATGATAATGGTATAAAATAGGTGTGAGCATCACATTTGTCATCCCTTGACCCTGTGTTCGACCCCACTTACTACACAAGATCCCATATCATAGTTGTAAAGGAGTAAAATCACCCCTTTACTAAAAATTTGAAGAATTGACATCCATTTCAAACACACTCAAAGGTATGATGAAATGGGAACACTGGTACACAAAAAGACCATTGGAAAGCAATGGAATAAAGAGTAATTGACTATATTTAATTTCATATAAAGGTTTACAAAAATATATCAAATTATCCCTTTAGGTTTTTACTTCAAGATACACGATCAGGATCTAGATAGATGGAAGTCTAGACTACTACAATCTTGTCTCCAAGCAATATCTTCATCAACTAAGTCCAAGCCAAAAGCTAAGATCTTCTTGTCTTATCCATCACCTTGTTCATCACCTAGGTGATTGGGAAAGCACCCAACAAGCGGGAAAAGGAAGAAACGGTATGTATTACAAAAACTAGTCTAGGATAACAAGAAAGGTAAAGAAAGTATAAATAGGCTAGGGTTCATCATAAGATGAAGATAACAAGAATATGAGGTTATATCAAAAGAAACTTTCCATTAACGATTATATTAAAAAGGATTTTCATGTAAGATAATTATGTCTACCTAACTAAGTAGGATTGAGGCACCTGCTGGACCTCTGTCCTTAGGTGAGGGGAGAATAAATCATTCCCAATCACCTACAATAATATGGGAATAATAAATACCTTCCCCAGGGTGAATAAATACATGGCCTCTATGGGTGGTTGTACATAAGTATCGCTACTTTAAATTAAATAGAACATAAACATACATGCTAGAAAAGTAGTCATGGCAAGAACAATAATATGAATCAATAAACATGGCAGTGGGGTTTAAAACCCAAACAATAAGAACCTTTGATCTAATTTGAGGAACAGGAAATTAGGGTTTCAAGAAAAGAGAATAAGGTTCAATTAAGCCTCATTAGGGAATATTAGGTTAAGAAAAAAATATCCCAACTAAGGTATTAGATGTACATAACTTTAATATTGATTCCAATTATAAACTTGCACCACTTTAATTGATTCCAAGTTCCACTTTTCCTATTCTCAATGTATTAACATGCATTAGGGTTTACTCATGTATAAAGGCAAGGAAACCCTAACTTTTGGACTTTTCAAACAAAACCTCAATATTGACTCCAAAACTATCACCATTGAGTTAGTTAGATTTTTCAAAATTAAGAAAACATATAATATTAGACTTTTAGATGCATTTTTGGTGATTTTTAACTAATTAATTCATTTTCTAGAAAATCACCTTTGACAAAGCTCAAAACTAATGCTTGGAGATATTTTTATTAGAAAGAGCACATTTTTTCAATTTTATGACATAATTTATTTTTATTTTTGGACAAATGAATAAAAAGATACGAATTTTTGAATTCTGACCAATCAGAAGGTGTCACGTAGGCAAAACCTTATCAATATAGAGAGAGAGTGAGAGAGAGAAGGGGGCAGATGACATGGCCCAATCACGTGCAACCATGTCAACTGGTCAAAGGATCACGTAGACTCGTCAAAGTGCAAAAGCAAGAAATCTCTAAGGATGAGTTTACCCCCATGTGAGAAATCAGAGAAAGAGGAAGAGGGGCAAACTCGGAAAACCAAAGAGGGGGTTCTCCTCCTCCGCAGGCCATGCCATGGCCGAGGTTCCCGCAAGCAGAAGCTTGCGCAATGTTGGGAGAAACCAAAGTGCTCAATTATTCGTAAAACCAAAGTATAAAATGAAAGAGATGGTGAAGAAGAAGTTATCGGTGAAAGTGATTGTCCGGAGTAGCAAAGAGCAGAGAGGAAGCTCGCCGTAAGCTCAGTGCCCAAAACCGATCGTTGGGGGATCAAACGCCAAGGAAACTAGAAATTTAAGGGTGTGTTGAGTTGAAAAGACTCCCAGGAAGCTAAAGGTAGCAATATTTATAGGTGAGGGGAAGAGATGTGGCAAGGGTGGTGGCCAAAAAGCTTGGGGAGCAAGCAATTGGGCGTTTCCTCAAATCATAATAAAATCTCACAAATAATGATTTAAAAGATGTAGATTTTGATTTGGAAATCAATGCAAGTTATTTTGTGAAGTTTAGTTGAGAAATGAGGGAGATATGGCCATCCGAAAATTGAAAAAAAAAATCGAAATTTACCGGCTAGAGGAAGGGGATGACTCGGAACATTTAATACAAACTTTGGTCTTTTGATGCATTTAATGTATACAATTTTCTATAATTATTTGAGGGTGCAAATAAAGTCCAAATAAACTCAAATTTGGTAGGTTAACTTATTTTGGGGTGAGGAATCCGAATATAAAACTAGATTTGCCTTTTGACAAAGTTAGATTAGTCAATTAAGCTAATTTCTATTTTCTCTTACCTTTCTCATTAATGACTATAAATTATCCAAAAAAATGAAACTACACCCATAAGTCATATTAAATATGTGAGATACGAATTTTCCATTATTTCCATTTTTGAAATTCTTTGTTATTTTAATTAATGGTTTGAATATTTTGCACACTTTCTCTCTCCAAAATTTACCTTCTCATCAAATATTTTCCAAATTGAGTCAAAATTCCTTCAAATGTATATTTTAACATATAGAACACGAATTTGGATTTTTTTTACTTTTATTATTTTATTTAATACATTTAAATTTTATCACTTATTTTATCCTTTTAATTTATTAGAGGTATCTAGAAACTTTCTAAAAATATAAAACTTGGAATATAATCAATAGTAAATGTGAGGAACATGATTTTGACATTATTTGATTTTTTAATATATATTTAATACTTTTAGTCTTTCAATCATTTTCTCTCTCCTAAATAAAATAAAATACTTAACATAGACCAAATTATATGAAAATCACGCATAGACTCATTTTGATATGTAGATTATGAATTTGAGGTTTATTTCCACTTTTGAAGTCATTTTATAATTTATTTAATGATTTGGAGAAAAACTCATATTTTCCAATTTTGATTAATGCAAAGATAATTATTAATTTTAACCCATATAAAGTTATCTTTGACCAATTGTCATCTAAGCAAACTTTAACTAAAAAAAAAATATAAAGTTATCTTTGACCAATTGTTTTCCTTTTATGAATTTTAACCCATTATCCAATATTACCACTATTTCTCAAATTAAATAATTCCATATCACATTAACATGTTTAAAGCATTATCATTCATTCCTTTTTCTCTTCCTTGCTCCATACAACTAAGGAATTATCTAGAACAAATTATTTTATCATTATCTCATATATGTGTTAAATTTTCATATTAGACCTTTATTAAAAAAATATTTATTGAGGTATTTGTGCATAAACCCAAATGTTGGCATAAATAGTGATCAAAATCACCCCCAAACCACTAATAATTCCACAAATTGAATATCAACGTCAAAAGGATAGAAATGAAAGGAAAAGATTAGAAATAAGGACAAAAGGAAAAATGTCCAAAATTAAGTATGTTACAATAGTTGTGGGCATCTAAGTTTGGGCTATAAATATAAAGTTCAATTACTCTAAATCTGCCTCCATTTGGACTAGGATCTTAGGCGATCCGTATCTCACCACTCTACTCACAACATTTTTAGGTACACCCTGAGCGAATGTATGTCTAAATGTATATTAGAAGTTATTCCATAAGTCAGATGCTAGAGAGGTTTAGATGATCCACTTTTGTAGCATCCCCCAAGTGTGATCCATAAATAACAATGTGGAAGCATGGACCATCAAAATCACACTCAGAGAACCTCATAAATAACACATATCATAAAATCCAATAACAAAAATAACTTTACACATGATATAATCACATTTATTATCATAGACACATTCTTTTCCCAAAACTAACAACAAGGGAACTTAATACATGAACTAGTAGAAAATTAACTAAACTTCCTTGGATCATATAGATGGCACCCCATACGGTCTTAAACTCATACATACATCCACCTCCCGAGAGCCATTCCATGATGTAGACAACCTATGTGCATCCACACATAGCCATGCATTTGACAAACCATTGTAAATGGTTGGGTTCCAGTATGAATATGAACATAACTTAGCATAAAGCTTAAAACTGATATGAGCATGCATAAATGTTATCAATGACTTTAGGATGCATTCATAGCTTCATTAAGCATGTCTTATTGGGGCACCTACTCAACAAACTTTATCTGATCTGATCTCATAGACACACTTGAGGTGTGCAAGCTTCTCAACACCCTCTACGTGAGCAGGTTTGGGCTTGGACCAATAAACATAAACATCAATAAAGATATTTAAAGTGTACAATCTTTGACTTGTACCCATGAAGTTAAGAGGCTAATGAGGCATCCAATATATATATATATATATATATATATATATATATATATATATATATATATATATATATATATATGTGTGTATATATATGTATATATATATATATATTTGTGTGTGTGTTACCTTCCATAAAAGGCTCATGAGATAGGGCCTAACGTTAATTCTTATTCTAATCTAATCTCATTTTATCTTGTTTTAGATTTTTCACCCATTATTTGTCTATGGAATGATCTAATATTTTTATCTAGACCCTAGTGCAGTGTATCATTATTGTTTTCTATGTTTTGGTGAGGTTTCATTCCTTCTAAAAAGGTATTTCATTTTTGTACCTAAGAGGATATTATATGATGTGTTTCATGGATATTGATGACATATTACCTTAAGTATATTCTTAACCACTATGAAATAGAGTTTTAAGGATGCTTATCCCAAATTTTAACCACATCATAGTAAGTAGATATATATATATATATATATATGATTATTTGAAAGATTTTCTTGATCATGGATCAGTATGTTTGTCTATAGTACAGTATGTGATTGTTATGGATTATTTGAGTATGAGGGTTATAGTGATTATATAATGTGAGTTTTTGTATACAATTCTACACCAAGTTTTTGTCATGGTTTTAATCAGAGTTATATTTAGTGTAAATAAGAATCCTAATTAAGTTTAGGAGGTTAGGGTGATGGGTCGTGTGATTTAGCCAATCAAAACAAGGGAGTACACATGAATTATAAAACTTTAATGATGTCTAGGTGATTAGGTTATGGAACAAGGAATCAAGACTAATATTAGAAGTTATTCCACAAGTCAGATGCTAGAGGGTTTACATGGTGGGTCCATGTCACTGTAGGTCCTTGTTTAGGAGTACAAATAGTTCTATACGAATGATGTTGTAATTATGTTTCTTTATGATAATATTTGTACTTAATAGTCAAGTCAACAATCATGCAATGTCAAAAGATAGTATAGATAACTTAATCTATTGTCTTATCTTTTCAATCAGATCATCTATTATGTTTGCAATCAAATCAGCATATAAAGGTTTTATTTCTCATACAAGTTTAATCATTTTTTTTGTTTTAATATTTCGTACAAGTTTTTGAACAGAAAACAAAAATAAGTTAAGAGTAGTGTTTGTTTAATTTTGTCTAGAACTCAGGTTATGCCCTAATTTCATGATCAATCAATCATTGTGGAATCAAGATGTAACAGGGGTATTAGATATAAAGTTGAGTTGTCAGAGACCATTAAGTTTGTAAGTCTGAGTCATAAGTGTCCAGTTAGGAGGTGATATGGATATATCTTTGGAAAATCTTAATAATTAGACACCATGGCCATGTATTTGAATACATAGGTCGACCACTAACAATCTACCCCATCTATACTTCCATCTATACCCTTGCAAGGTATGCATAAGGAGGATGGGTTAGAGGCCCTATAAGTGTTAGTGTTAGAAGACCAAAAAGTTACAAAATAATAAAAGTATAAGGATAGAATGTGACATAAAAAAAAAATTCTATACTGCTTTTTTTATTTGAGATGAACAAAAATGCTCTTATTTATACAAATCTAGATATTTAGTTTATATATATATATATATATATATATATATATATATATATAAATATATATATATATATATGTTTTTATTTTTAATATTGGTGTAGACTATGAAGTCACTTCAATTATATTTTACATTTTGCATCATGTAGACCTATCTCAATTTGAGTTTTCTCTAAGTAAATATTATTTTCACATGTTTGATATTATTTCCACGACACACCGGTAACACCGCCGCCCAGGGAGCCCGCACGGTGAAGACATCAGTACGTTCTGATCCCGGCCGCCCTCGCCAGCTTTCCCTCCGCCGTAGCTTCCCCCTCGTCAACTCCGGCCTGGAGGTCGCGTCATCACAAACCTGTAGCAAGGCCGCCGGTCTACAGGCCCCACCAAGACCCTCTTCAACCTGGCGATTCCGATCTGCAAAACCCAGATAACAAAGCCCAGAAAGACCTGCAGCAATGGTCGGACATCTATAAGGACCTGCCACATCACAGATTGAATACCCCTTTCCCTCTTCCACCACCAGCATCAAACCACGACCATCACCTGCTCTGCAAACTGCTCCAAAACCTCTACCAATCCCAGGGCTACCTATTTTCTGATCCGCCATATCTTCAGATATTTGAGGAGGAACTCCATTTCATCTGGTGATGACCACTGGGCAGTAGTCACAGACAATACTGAAATCTAGCGATCAGCACCATCATCGTTTTAGTTATTCCGGCGAAAAATACCTCCACCAACCAGGATTAAGAAGACGTACAGATGAGTTACCGAGATCAAGTGGGAACCAATCAGAAACTACTACTGCTTCAACCGGTGAGTCATATTTTATAATACGATATTCACGTACACCTCTACCCTGTTGATAAATTGGATAATGGAAAGGATCTTACTCGTGAATTAAATATATTAAAATTAATTACTAATATGTTATAATATGTTATGGACGGGTGAACATTAGAATATATACATAGGTACTAATATATTGATACTAAGTTAACAATCATGCAACTGTAAGTTCTGTTTAGGAAAACTAATATAGTATTAGATAGAGGATCCGTTTATAAATAGGATAGTTTGAATACCAAACATTGTACAAGGATACGCTCTATTAGGTATTAACCACTTGATTCCTTAAGGTTAAGCAACTCTGCATAGACATCAGCATACTCTTTCAGTGAGCACCAAACTCAAAAATTCTTTTATTTGGTTTATGAAACGTCTTTATTTGAGAAAATATATCCAAAAATGGTTGAATTGATAATTGCAAGCTAAAAATGTGATTATAACATACACAAACTATCCGAGGACATTAGTACTTATGTCTAGAAGGCTAGTAATTCTTACTCTTAGAAAGTCATTATTAAAGACATAATAGGCATAAAGTTAGATACAAATCAAAGTATATGATATGTAAAGCATGATTATGATGACAATCTCACCTATTGGATCCACTACGCTATTATTAGTCACAAATGAATTAAAGACCTAGATATATACATATATGCATACTAATATATATATATATATATATATATATATATATATATATATATATATATATATATATATATATATATATATATATATAGTCAGGCTAGAATACACTCGAGTGTATCCGGAGCGGAATACACTCAAGTAGTTTTTCATGATGTAATATTTTTTTTGAAAATCTAATCCGTTGATCTTCTTAAACATCTCGTGAACAACTCATACGCAAAATCTGAGCACATTTGGATATGTATAGCTCATGTTATGAAGACCACAAAAATTATGCATTTCAAATTAGTTTCGCACGTCGATTTTTTTGCCCTTGGATAAGTGACTTACACTCATCCAAATGGGCTCAAAATTTGTATGTAGCCTAGTTATAGTATGACGGTGAAGATCAATGGTTTACATTTTGCAAAAAATAGTCTTGATATGCAAACACACTTGAGTGTATTCGTGCGATCCGTACACTCGACTGTATTCTAGCCTGACTCTCTCTCTCTCTCGCTCTCTCTCTCTCTCTCTCTCTCTCTCTCTCTCTCTCTATATATATATATATATATATATATATATATATATATATATATGGGGATTTATTCGTTGCCCGCGTGGGTAGCCTGATTTTTCTCTACCCGCACATCCAAAAGTGTAACTATATGGTACACAAAAGTAACTCAAAGATCAAAAGAGTAATTATATTGATAAAAAAGTAACAATATGACAAAAAAAGTAACTATGCAGAAAATATACAATCAGTAAATATATGAATGTATTTTTTTATTTTGGTGGGGCAAATGATATTATTTTTGGATGAAATTTTTTGGGGAGCTAGATAAAATGCTCATCTACAATTGCAAAAAAAAATTAAAAAGTGATAGGAAGGGTGTGCGGGTATTAAAGATGAGCCATATATATATATATATATATATATATATATATATATATATATATGCATATATATATAAATTTAGAAATACGAAATAGAATTATGAATGTGCTTATATAGTTTGACCTAGTTGGAACAAAATTAATTTTTAAGATAAATGAACAAGTCAAATCTGTTGGCTAAATGGACATCTATAAAATCCCTTTGTTTTGATTATGACAAACATTTCATTCTTATTTATCTGACGAGCTACTTGAGTGTGCAGGATGACACAACTATAAGGGAAATCCAACATGAAGTATTTATATTTTCATGCAAATGTAATCATTGTAAAAACTTGTACAGAATTATAATGTACAAGTACTTAGAATCGCATGTAAATCAAGCATTGGATTTTCCCTAGCTAAACACCTTAGTCATCCATTCAATAGGACCACCTATGCACACATACGTATAACTAGTGCCTAACTTGAAACCTTAAAACAGGATCTCTCTCGGTCGACCAACTCCTCGACCGAGACACTTTCGGTCGACCACACTCTCGATCGAGAAAGATCCAAGTAGCCGTTAGACATATCTGCATATAACTTGAGAAAAGAGAAGCCTGTCGGTCGACAAGTTCTCGACCAAGAAGTGTCTCGGTCGACCTTCACTCGACCGAGACGATCTCTGCAATTAGCCGTTAGACTAAACTGACAAGTTAGTTGGCAGTTGGAAATAGACGTTGCATTCAGAGAGCCTGTCGGTCGACGACACTTCGACCGAGTGGGTGTCTCGGTCGACCGTTTCTCGACCGAGACGATCTCTGACAGAATCTGCAGAGTAAAGCAATTAGCCGTTGTTAAAGCAACAACTTTGTACCTAACGGCTAGTTAAGCACTTAGAAACCCCTAGAAGCTGTCTAAAACGTCCTTAAGCATACTTAGGTCATTCCTATAAATAGGACAAGCCATAGGACACTAGAAGACACTTCTTACACTTGCTATACTTGAGAAAATACTTGAGCCCTCTTGTGCAATCTGTGTGAACTGAGCTTTGTGATCAATTGGCCATTTTCCCTTTAGCTCAAGCTCGTCCTATAGGCTAGATTTTCCTAACCCTAGCAATCACAAGTCCATCATATTGGCTAGGAAAATCCAAACGCTTGATCTAGGGAAATCAAGCCTTGAGCTACAAGGATAAGTTGTATTTTCTTTTATTCCTTTCTTGTTCCTTGTATTACTTGTACTCTCCTTGCTACTCCAGGTAGGAGGCTGCGGATTGGAGAGGGTGAAGCTCTTCGTGGTGAAGAGGAAGACTTTGGACTACTTCAGAAGGTTGTCTTGACGGGAAGCTACTTCGAGAGGAAGGCTACTTCAAGGGGGAGCTTGAAGTTACTTCAAGGAAGGCTGCTTCGAGGTTGGCAAGACTACTTCAAGGTGAAGGCTGTCCAAAGGGTGTTTAGAAAGTATTGTAAATTTTATGTAACATCCTTGAGAGGTAATAAAATTTAGTACTTTCAAAATCCCGGTTGGGTAAGCAACCGGGTAGTGGACTGACTCCTTAGTATTTGCTAAGGTGGAACCACTCTAAACACCTGTGTTCCTCTTCTTAATCTTTAGTTTGGTTATTTGAGTTTAAATTATTTTAAAATCTCTATAAAACTCTATTCACCCCCCCTCTAGAGGTTTTCAATTGGTATCAGAGCAGGCTTCAAGGAGCCCTAACAAAGTCTTGAAGAAAAGATGGGGGATGGAGTGCTCAACAACCTCAACATTGAAGGAACGCTCGTTGCTAGACCTCCGGCGTTCGACGGGACAAACTATCAATACTGGAAGAGAAGGATGCAATTCTACTTCCAAGGAATCAACTGGGATCTTTGGAGAATGGTATCTACACCATACACACTCCCACAAGACGATTTCGTATTATGGGATGCTAATACGGTAAAAATGGCCCAAATAAATGCAAAGGCAGTAAGCATTTTATATTGTTCCATTTCAGTAAGTGAATTTAATAGAGTATCAAACTGTGATACCGCATATGAGATTTGGCATAGATTATCTATAACATATGAGGGTACCGTTCAAGTTAAAAACTCTAAAGTTAGTTTGCTTAAAACCAAGTTTGAACATTTTCGTATGGATCCAAACGAAACTATTAGTGAAATGTATTCAAAATTTTCTACTATTGTTAATGGTTTAAGTGCTTTAGGGAAACCTGTTCTTGAGGAGGATCAGGTATCAAAAATACTTCGATCTCTTCCTCCAAAGTACAAACCAAAGGTGACAGCTATTGCAGAAGCAAACGACCTCACTCGCCTCAAAATGGAGCAGCTCATCGGAAACCTAGAAGCTCATGAGGCAGACCTAGAAGAGGAAGAGAGAAGAGAACATGAGCATCAACGGGGGCCAAAGAAAGACGTGGCTCTCAAATCATCAAAAGCTCCCTCACATGAAAGTGAGGAATCCAGTGAAGAAGAAGGAGAAGAAGCATTGATAGTCAACGGTAAGAAATACAGAAGGTTTAAATCTAATAAAATTTCTAGTTCTTCTTCCACTCCCAGATGCTTCGAATGTGGAAAGAAAGGACATTTCAAAAATGAATGTCCCAAAGCAAAGAAGGGAAAGAAAAGCTCACATAAGAAGAAAGAAAAAGCTTATAAAGCGGCATGGGATGAAACCAGTGAAAGTGAAAGTGGAGATGAAAATGTGGAATGTCTAATGGCAAGAGAAGACAATGAAGACTCTCAAGAGGTAAGCCTTATTGATCTTCCTAAAGAAGAATTAGTTGCTAGCCTACAAGAAACTCATGATAAGTATGTTGATGCCAAGAAGAAACTAAAGAAGACTATGAAATCAAATAATGAGCTCATTGCCAAAATAGATGAACTCTCTTCTGAAAAGAATAACATTGATCTTGAAAATGTATCTTTAAAAACATCTTTAGATGATTGCACTAGAAAGCTACTTACTTTGGAAACCAATCTTAATCTTCTATCAAAAGAAAAGACTGATTTGTTAGCCAAACTACAAGCTTTTCAAACTCAACCTATCTTGTGCAATCATTCTGACTATGACAATATTGTAAAAGAAAAGGATTCATTGTTTTCTGATTTAGACCAGGCAAGAAAAGATATACATAAGAAGATGAATGACATTCCTCAATTGCAAAGAGAACTTTATGAGTTAAGAAGAAAAGATATTCTTGATAACATATTGAGAAGTGGTACTACCTTCAATGGAAGAAAAGGTTTGGGATATATTCCAAAGAAAAACCAAACCAAAAAGATCCAAACTATGTTTGTACCCAAAAACACAATGGCTAGAAAGAGAAATGAAGTTGATTCTATTACTTGTCATTTCTGTTTACGTCTTGGACATTACTGTTTTTCATGCCCCTACAAGACTAAGAAGTCCAACTTAGTTTGGACCCCAAGACCCCAAACTTAGAAGAATGGAATGTAGTTGAGATATGACAAAATACTTAATTTTTGCAATTTATATTGTCCTATCTCAACAAACAATGCTATGCTTATTAGTATTATTTTTTTGCATTGCTGTACTAAAACAGAAACTTCGTCGGTCGAAGTACTGTCGACCGAGCTCTGGGTCGGTCGAAGTATTGTCGACCGACTGGATGTCTTTAACAAATCGAAGATCTTCCAATACTTATTTCGGTCGAAAATTGGTCAACCGAGAAATTCTCTGTGTCTTTTGATTATAATACAGTAACCTGCTCGATCGACAAATTGTCGACCGAGAATGATATCGGTCGAACAATTGTCGACCGACTGGTTTTCTGTACCAGAACTTTTATACACATCAGCAAATTAAAAAGTTTCTAACCTTATCGGACCATCACATGGGTACCAAAATCTACATTCTAATGCAGGAATGGGTCGTTGACAGTGGCTGCTCCAAACATATGACCGGAAACAAGGATGCATTTTCAACTTTTGAAGAAAAGAAAAGTGGAACGGTCACTTTTGGAGACAATGGTAAGGGCAAAATCGTTGGAATAGGTAATGTTGGAACAAATCTTGAAATCAAAAATGTTCTACTAGTTGATGGATTGCACCATAACTTAATAAGTGTAAGTCAACTATGTGATAGTGGTTATGATGTGTTATTTAACAAAACCTGCTGCAAGTTATTGATAGAAAATACTACAACTGTTGTTTATGAAGGAAATAGAGTTGGAAATCTTTATATCCTTAAACCAAACTCTATGAAATCAGTAGTAGGTAAATGCTTACTTGCAAATGAAAACACCTTACAACTATGGCATAAAAAGCTTGGTCATGCTAGTTCACATGCTATTAAAAAGTTAGTAAAATATGATCTTGTTCGTGGATTACCTGCTTTGTCTTTTGATCAAGTTGCAAATTGTGAACCTTGTACAATGGGAAAGCAAACCAAAACATCTTTTAAATCAAAACATGTACTTAGCACCAGTAGATCCTTAGAATTAATCCATATGGATTTATTTGGACCAATGAGAACACAATCTATTGGTGGTAAACGATACTGTTTTGTTATTGTTGATGATTATAGTAAATTTACATGGGTACATTTTATTGCAACTAAAGATGATACTATTCATGTCTTTATGCAATTTTGTTCTAAGATTGAAAATCTTTTACAACATAAAATATGTACCATTAGAAGTGATCACGGTGGCGAATTTGAAAATCATACATTTGAAACTTTTTGTACATCTCAGGGGTATACTCACAATTTCTCTGCTCCACGTACCCCACAACAAAATGGTATTGTAGAACGGAAAAATCGATCTCTACAAGAAATGGCTAGGACCATGATGCTTGAACACAACACACCTAAAACCTTTTGGGCTGAAGCTGTAAACACTGCTTGTTATGTGCTAAATAGAGTCACGGTTCACTCTCATTTGAAGAAAACTCCATATGAAATAATACACTCTAAGAAACCTAGAGTTGACTACTTCCATACTTTTGGCTCTACATGTTACATTTTAAACACCAAGGATGATAGAGACAAGTTTGATTCTAAATCACACAAAGCATTCTTCTTGGGATACTCTACTTCTAGCAAAGTGTTTAGGGTATATAACACTATCTCTAGAAAAGTTGAGGAATCCATTCATGTTTCTTTTCATGAGGAATCAAAATCTACAAATTTAGATATCATTGATCTCACTAATCAGTTTGAAACTATAACCATTCCCAATGATAATGAGAAAACTCCCACATCCGATCCTCCAGTTGAAACACAACCTACACCTAGGCTGATCAAGGATCATCCCCAAGAGCTAATTATTGAAGATCCAAATGATAAAGTCAAAACTAGGTCCTCTTTCCAAGATGTTGCAAACATGGCTTTTGTCTCTATCATTGAACCTAAGAAAATATCCGAAGCTCTTAAGGATGATTACTGGATAATAGCCATGCAAGAAGAATTAAATCAATTCACTAAAAACGATGTATGGGATTTAGTTCCTAAACCACAAGATAAAACTATCATAGGAACTAAATGGGTTTTTAGGAACAATCTTAATGAGGCAGGAGAAGTCATAAGGAATAAAGCACGGTTAGTTGCACAAGGATATAATCAACAAGAAGGAATAGATTTTGATGAAACATATGCACCCGTAGCTAGACTTGAAGCTATTAGGATGTTAGTAGCTATTGCTGCCCATAAAAACATTCAGCTATATCAAATGGATGTCAAAAGTGCATTTCTAAATGGCATCATACAAGAAGAAGTTTATGTTGCTCAACCACCTGGCTTCGAAATACCAGAAAAGGACGATCATGTTTATAAACTTAAAAAGGCACTTTATGGTCTAAAACAAGCACCTAGGACTTGGTATGAACGGCTCAAGACATATCTTTTTGATAATGGTTTCTCTATTGGAAATTCAGATTCTACTTTATTTTTCAAAACATATGCATCTGATTTCTTAGTTGTGCAAATATATGTTGATGACATTATTTTTGGTGCCTCAAATGAATCATTATGCACACAATTCAGTGACATTATGCAAAAAGAATTTGAAATGAGCCTTATGGGTGAACTAACATTCTTTCTTGGTTTTCAAATTAAGCAAACACCTGCCGGAATTTTTATAAGCCAAGAAAAATACACTAAAGAACTGTTAAAACGCTTTGGGATGGATAAATGCAAACATGCTACTACTCCTATGGCTACTTCTATTAAAATTGATAAGGATGAAAATGGGGAACCTATTGATGATTCCTTATATAGAGCCATGATTGGTAGTTTGTTATATTTAACCGCTTCTCGACCGGACATTATGTTTTCCGTTGGTCTTTGTGCTCGATTTCAATCCCAGCCTATGCAATCTCATTTTCTTGCGGTTAAACGAATTCTTCGATATCTAGCCGGCACTACTTGTTTTGGTTTATGGTATCCAAAAGGACAATCCTTGGATTTTAAAGCATATACTGATGCGGATTATGCCGGTTGTCGACTTGATCGCAAAAGTACTAGTGGTGGATGTTTCTTATTAGGTAGAGCCTTAGTATCTTGGTTTAGCAAGAAACAAAACACGGTTGCCCTATCTACAACCGAAGCTGAATATATGGCAGCTGGGTCTTGTTGTGCTCAAGTGCTTTATATGCAACAGGTTTTAAGCGATTATGGTTTTCATCTTTCATCTACACCTATTTTGTGTGACAACACAAGCGCCATAAACTTAGCACACAATCCTATTCTACACAGCCGGGCCAAACATATTGAAATCCGTCATCACTTCTTAAGGGATCACATCTCAAAGAATCATGTTTCCCTTCATCATGTTGATACGGAAAATCAATTGGCTGATATTTTTACAAAACCGCTTCCATTAGACCAATTTAACAACATTAGGAAGCAACTACTTATTACTCCGTTGGAGGATGTTTTCTTTGATATCTGCGGTTCTTAAAACGAATACTTATGCTTTTATGTTTAGTATCAAAATTGATATGCACGTTTAAATTGGAAATCTGCAAATTGTTGCCTCTTGGCTAAAACAAAACTTAGCCAAGGGGCGCTACGGTCGTAGTCAAGGGCGACCTAAAACAAGCTTTGCCAAATATGCCTCTTTGGACATCATTTTCGTAAACTTCATTGCTTCACATTTTGGCTATTCAATGGACATCTTTTTCGGTCATTTTTGATGGGATATCTAATTAAGGGGGAGTTTTTAATAAAACGGTTATCTTTTTGAGATGACAAAGGGGGAGAGATATATAAAAATATAACTTAATATTTATGACAAACTCAATCAATGAGTTTCATAAATATACTCTTGGCTTTACATTGAAAGTTGCTATATTCCCAAATGAACTGGATTTCATGTTCCATAATTCATTGGGGATACTAAGCACACATTTTATAAATAAGAGGAAAAGTTCCAAACGGCAATCTAAAGGTATGGCATTTATATGTTTTATATTTCCTCTATTCATATTTTGGAAATGTTTGTCATCTTCAAAAAGGGGGAGATTGTTGGCTAAATGGACATCTATAAAATCCCTTTGTTTTGATTATGACAAACATTTCATTCTTATTTATCTGACGAGCTACTTGAGTGTGCAGGATGACACAACTATAAGGGAAATCCAACATGAAGTATTTATATTTTCATGCAAATGTAATCATTGTAAAAACTTGTACAGAATTATAATGTACAAGTACTTAGAATCGCATGTAAATCAAGCATTGGATTTTCCCTAGATAAACACCTTAGTCATCCATTCAATAGGACCACCTATGCACACATACGTATAACTAGTGCCTAACTTGAAACCTTAAAACAGGATCTCTCTCGGTCGACCAACTCCTCGACCGAGACACTTTCGGTCGACCACACTCTCGATCGAGAAAGATCCAAGTAGCCGTTAGACATATCTGCATATAACTTGAGAAAAGAGAAGCCTGTCGGTCGACAAGTTCTCGACCAAGAAGTGTCTCGGTCGACCTTCACTCGACCGAGACGATCTCTGCAATTAGCCGTTAGACTAAACTGACAAGTTAGTTGGCAGTTGGAAATAGACGTTGCATTCAGAGAGCCTGTCGGTCGACGACACTTCGACCGAGTGGGTGTCTCGGTCGACCGTTTCTCGACCGAGACGATCTCTGACAGAATCTGCAGAGTAAAGCAATTAGCCGTTGTTAAAGCAACAACTTTGTACCTAACGGCTAGTTAAGCACTTAGAAACCCCTAGAAGCTGTCTAAAACGTCCTTAAGCATACTTAGGTCATTCCTATAAATAGGACAAGCCATAGGACACTAGAAGACACTTCTTACACTTGCTATACTTGAGAAAATACTTGAGCCCTCTTGTGCAATCTGTGTGAACTGAGCTTTGTGATCAATTGGCCATTTTCCCTTTAGCTCAAGCTCGTCCTATAGGCTAGATTTTCCTAACCCTAGCAATCACAAGTCCATCATATTGGCTAGGAAAATCCAAACGCTTGATCTAGGGAAATCAAGCCTTGAGCTACAAGGATAAGTTGTATTTTCTTTTATTCCTTTCTTGTTCCTTGTATTACTTGTACTCTCCTTGCTACTCCAGGTAGGAGGCTGCGGATTGGAGAGGGTGAAGCTCTTCGTGGTGAAGAGGAAGACTTTGGACTACTTCAGAAGGCTGTCTTGACGGGAAGCTACTTCGAGAGGAAGGCTACTTCAAGGGGGAGCTTGAAGTTACTTCAAGGAAGGCTGCTTCGAGGTTGGCAAGACTACTTCAAGGTGAAGGCTGTCCAAAGGGTGTTTAGAAAGTATTGTAAATTTTATGTAACATCCTTGAGAGGTAATAAAATTTAGTACTTTCAAAATCCCGGTTGGGTAAGCAACCGGGTAGTGGACTGACTCCTTAGTATTTGCTAAGGTGGAACCACTCTAAACACCTGTGTTCCTCTTCTTAATCTTTAGTTTGGTTATTTGAGTTTAAATTATTTTAAAATCTCTATAAAACTCTATTCACCCCCCCTCTAGAGGTTTTCAAAATCTATTGACAATCCAACTAGAAATACTAAATGAAACATTATTAGTTAACAATCCTAGATGAGGATTGACGATTAACTATTATCGAAAGCTTATCTCCCATCGGGCGATCACGGCGGCGAGCTAGGGCTCCCCCCACGTGCAACACTCAGGCTTGGGGGAGGGGGTCAGGCGTCTTGCTAGGCCGTCACCTTCTCCCCCCGGGCCTCCTCCTCGCTTTGTCTCTTCTTCCAGTTTCCTTTTGTAGGTGTCTCTCCGAGCTCCTCATCTCTCCCCCTGGGCGGTGGCCATGCGACCTGGTTGTGATCGGGTCTTCTCTTCGGCGTGTTGCTTGCAGGAGGTGGTGGTGCTCTTCTCCTGGCAGAGTCTTGCTCAGATCTGCCTTTAGGATGAGGCGGGTGATGGGTGGGGGTGTCCTCACAGGGGTTCCGGAGGATGCGGGTTTCCCTCCTCTGTTTCTACCTTGTAGGTTTCTCGCTTGGGTGCTAGTTTCTGGAAGGCTATCTACCTTGTTCCACCGTATATCGACGTTGTTTCTTTCTTTGAATAAGGAACGTTACTCCTTCCTCTCTGAAGGCGATGGTTTTTCTGGGGTTTCCCCTGGTAATTCAACCTTAGTACGGCTATCTCATCTTTACTCTGGATTGATCTCATTACTCAGTTGTATGGCTTCGTTTGAGTTGATATACGAGCAAAATACCGTCTTGTTCCATCCCCTCTACCACTACTTGACGCTCAGGTTGAAGGAATTCTTCAGGAAAAGCTGCTTAAGACAGCCTCAAGGAAGAAGAATCAATGCTGAAATGTCCCTCTCTCGTTCCAATATGAGTTGTAGTGCCCTAGGATTACTGAACGTGACGTTTGTATGTTCTGTTTGTATTTTTCTTCCCAATTGTAGATGTCGTATGGCTAACAAGTAATGAATCAATCCTTTTGCTCTCAAAAAAAAAAGTTAACAATCCTAGATTGAACGAAAAGAAAAATATAAAGAGTAAAGATTGGATAAATAATTGATTCCAAGCCATATAGTGATCAATAGTTCTCTATATTTGTAGACCTCTCTGTAGTGAATTAATTTCTTGGAGTTGAATACTTGGAATTCACAATGTTGTATACTTCGATCCAAAGGTATGAAATTTCTATTTATATTTGAAAAAGTATTTCCCTCATTGATTGCATGCATACGTAGATAGGTTGGTTGGCTTCAAATTGTTGTAAACCCTAGCCTTCCTTCTTGAAAGACACCAATAATAAATCCTAAAAATAGTAGTACATTGTTTAAACGTCAAAAAGGACAAGCTAGTACCCAATAATTTAGTGGAATAATGCTTCCACGACTTTGCATAGAGAGAAAAGGACATGAGGTCCCTCAGTATACTGGGAAATGTAGTTGGTGTGTTGTCACACTCATGAAGAGAACATATGGCTTCCCCAACAACATAGACATTGACAAGTGATATCTATTCAATATTGAATGACTAGTTTCAAATTTTGGATATTGATTATTGTTGAATTTAAAAACCAATTGATACATTTTGATATTTGCCTATATTTTTCATTCCTTTGCATTTTTTCATATAAATTCTTTTTAGATAGATTCATATTTTTTTTTAATATTGATTTTGTACCAGCTTTGCTAACCTCAGTTTCCCTTATTAGGGTCCATATGTGGTTTTTGTTCCTTATGGGAACTCATGGGCAGGTGACCTGAGAAGATGTAGAAGAGACTATACGAGATACCCCTCTGTTAGAAGATGAAGCTTAGATTTACTAATGTTTTATTATTCAATGTATATATATCATTTCAAAAAAACATCATCTACTCAAGAAAATTGTATGCATGAAAAGATTGTTTATATTTTCTGATGCAACTTTTGTAAATATTTGATCGTTAAGTTTGGGTTTTATAGAATCTCATGAAAATTTGCAACATGCGACATGAGAAACGGTAGGTTTTCTAGGAGAAGCAATCGGTTCACCCAGTAAACCTGTCATTTCCTCATGTTTCCCAGTCATAATTGTATTGACAATTCTAATCTAATTAATGTGCAACATGTTGTCAGCACTACTCTTTGATTCAATCGAATTGAACTAGGAACTGGGTGTCTTGCTTCACAAAATGGTCATCTTGCGAACGTGAACCGACTAGTTCACTAACTAAACTAGTTGTTTCACACCCTAGTTTATCCAGAAGTCAGCTAATGTTATTCCCAATCAACCTGACACTCCAACCGGTCGGTTCACCACTTGAATTGGTTGGTTGGTAATCCAAACAGTTAATTTGTTGCTTGGATTGAATACCTAAACATTTTTAGCAATGAATTCAATTATCATTCATGATTAAACTTATATTCTAAGTGTATCCTATGTGTGTGACCATATAGGTCCCAATTTACTTTGACAGTGAATGTTCATAACTATTTTATGACATCACAGACAAAGAGAAGCATCTGGTCACACATCATTTCTACCCAAGCAAATGAAAAGTTGGAGAACAACTTTAACCTACAATCTATGTTTGGTGTTACAATGTTTTTATTATTTCTTTGTCACTGATATCTAGATTGAACTTGAGGCATGGAATCATCATCCTCATCAAATGTTCAATCTTGTTCCTTGAACCAAAGCAATCTTTTTTAGATATATGTAAGCTCAATATCACATATTGACTCACATGACCATGGCCATACATTTCTCAGTCTCCCTTATCATGTGTCCAGGATATCATACTCATGTAGGAGGGATAAATCTCATCTACATCACTCACAGTCATCCCCATGTGTCATAGTGAACCTGAGCATCACCTTTATGGCAACCCTTATTCAAAATCACAGTGGATGATGTCAAAGCATACAGAATGACATGTGATAAGTGTGGTGACTTTAGGTCAAGGAACCACAATCACCACCAACACTATAAGAGATGATTTTGACTACCAATTATGGTTTTCGTGTATCACTCTTATGGTGGGTATGTCTAATACACTATTCTCTAACAAGTATCTATATGCTTGGTTTGATATCACATATCATGATTGATGAGATTTTTTCATCAAAAACAACCCACTCTAGTCTTATGTGTAATTGTTATCTACCACCCTTCCATAATAACATCTGACTAGGGGAATTATAAGAATGTATATACTCTTAAGATCTATATGATCTCATTGTTCAAGTCACATACTTGAAGACATATGTTGTTGAGTAATATCATTATGTAGACATTTATTATGTTACTATATTATCTCATAACTGAATAAACCAAAATAAATTGTAAGCATGACATTATTGTTAATCAAATCATTTACAGGTTATGCCATTACAATCATCATATGATTGGCTCTATATGTATACATACCAATAGACTCTCTCTTACACAGAGCCAGTCACCCACGAATCTTATTCCATGTGATCTAACATGACCATCATGCTTCTATTGCAAAAGTGCTTTTGTCAAGGGGTCAACAACATTGTTCTCAGTTGGTACTCTATAAATCCTCACATCTCCTCACCATACAATCTCTTTTATGAGATGGAAAAACCTTTGTATATGCTTGGAATGATGATGTGATTTAGGTTCCTTAGCTTGTGTAATATCTCTATTGTTGTCATAATATAGATCAGTTGTGTTTTACATGCTTGGAACAACCCCAAGTTCAGAAATGAACTTCTTGATCCAAACAGCTTCCTTTGTTGCATTAGATGGAGCAATATACTCAGCCTTTATTGTAGAACTGACAATTGTCTCTTGTTTGGAACTCTTCCAACTCACAACTCTATTGTTAAGATAAATCATGAAACTAGATTTCAATCTTTAATCATCTGTATCAGTTTGGAAGCTTGCATCAAAATAACCATTTACCACCAACTCTTCCTCTTTGTCGTAAATTGGGAACTGGTCTTTAGTTCCTCTCAAGTACTTAAGGATGTTATTGATGGCTATCCAGTGATCATTACCTATATCTGACCAATATTCTGCTTGTCATGATCAAGGCATATGAGACATCAGTATGGGTACACAACATTGCATACATGATTGATCCAATTGTTATTTCATACACAGTCATACTCATGTGTTCCCTTTATTCATAATAACTAGGACATTGAGATTTAGATATTGTAAGGACCCTGACCTGTGTTTAGGGTTTACCTTGTTTGTTTTGCTTGATCTTGGTGCTTTGGTGCTTGCTAATCACCTTTAGTGGTGATTAGGGTTTTGATGTGCTTTGTTGAGAGTTTGAGGGGCTACTTGCAAATAACCCAAGTTTAGGGTTTTGGGTGCAAGTTTTCCATCTTGCGAGATGTTTCCCTCTCTTTGCTTCCTCCAGGGTTGAGAGGAAGGCTTGGGCTTGTTGTTTGAGCTTCTTGGGCCTTGGTTGAGCTTGTTTGGGCCTTGGGGTGCCTTGTTTGGGCTTGCTTGAGCCTTGTGTCGGCCAAGTGAAGCTTGTGTTGCCCAAGGAGTAGAGTGTGTCGTCCAAGGAGGTTTTGTGTCGCCCAACATGGTGGTGTGTCACCCAGCAAAGCTGCTGCATGTATCGCCCATGTTGCTTGGTCTTGTTTGGTGGACACTTGGTGCATATCTTGGACAAGTGTCTCTTGGTGTTCTAGTGTGTTGGCTTGAACCCCAGGACAAGTGTCCCTTGGGTGGACGACACTTAGCATAGATCTACCTTGGTTTCTCCTCCCCTTCTTTCTATATAGGTGGCTCTTTCCCTTGCCTTAGCTTCCTTTGCTCTTTTGGTCTCTCCTCCACCTTGAGTGCACGACACCCCTCTCCTTCTTTGCTTGTGTTGGCCGATACACTCTCCTGGAGTTGCAGTGGTGGCCGATACCCTCTCTTGGATCAGCTTTGGTGGACGATACCTTTGGACCTTGGAGTGCTCCTTCTTCCTTGGAGCTTGGAGCTTAAGGCGGGTTGCATAACTTCTAACCCTAACTCCTTTACCTCTAGCTATGATCTTGATGCTTGTTAGTAGCTTAGCTTAGTTCCTTGCTTTTGTACCTTGCTTGTGTACCCTTGGTGGCCGATCCTACTTAGGGTCTAGGGTTTCCTTGTGACCTAGTATACCTTGTGATATTGGGTTTATGCTCCCTTGAGTTGGAGGTTGAAGATGACCTGTGATGGGAGATACCCTCTCTTTTTTGGGTGAGTTGGATGACATGAGTGCCTTGTGATGGACGACATGGTGAGTGTCCTTGGTGTTGGGCGATATCCTTGCCCTTGTGTCGGGCGATAGGTTGAGCTAGATTAGGGTTGGCCGATATGGTGGTGATGGATGACATGATGGTCTTCTTGTGTTGAGCAACACCTTTGTTTTTGTGAAGGATGATATACTTTGGCATGGTGTTCTTGGTTTTGGACGACAGGGCCATGTGTGGGTTGTTTTCTTTTCTTGAACGATATACTTTGTTTGATGTGTTGGCCGATAGGCCTTGATGAGCATGGTGGTTGTTGGTGGCCGATTGCCCTGACGGGTGATAACCTTTTATTGTGTGACGGGCGACAGGGTCTGGGTTGTGACAGGCGTCATGCCCTTTGCTTTGGTGTATATCGGCCGATAGGTAGTGATGGGTAGTTGCACGTTTTGAGGGAATGTTTCTTCTCTCTCTCCCCTTCTCTCTTGGTGGTTGGGATAGTTGTGACCTGGCCATTTTAGTAGGAGTGTACCGGGCATTGCGGAAGGGAGTGTGATGGGCGTTGCCCAATAGTCATGGGACGACCGACACCCTGATGCACGATACCCTTGTGACGCTGTGTTACGGGTTGGGTGCTGGGTAGCATCGCAGAGTTGCTGCATTCCTTGCTATAGCCGTTGTGAGCAGTGTATAGGTGAGGGTTGTGAAAAGTTATAGTGAGGATTATGTGATTCTATAATGACATTCTCATGTGTTATGGGAGTGAACGATGTTAATGATAACAATAACAATGTTAATGTTGGTAATGATGATGCTAAGTGACAGTTACACTAATGGCTTGCTTAATGACATAACAATAATGTTAATAATGCTAATGATAGCAATGATGTTAATAAAAATAATAAGTGATGGTAATAATGGTAGTAATGATGCTGATGGTAATATATGATGATGATAAGGAAGGTAGTGGTAATGAGATACATGAAGTAATCCTTATGCTTATTTGTTAACGGCAATAGTAATTGGTAGTTACATTAATGGTTGCTTAATGATAAAGATAATAATGATGATAGTGGATGGTGACAGCAATGACATTGGTAATAATAGTGTTTGCTTTGTATTCGCAACATGACATCTTGCTTGATGTGAACATATTGTTTATTCATATAAATCCTGAGATAAGGGTAAGCATGAATATGGTTTTTTAATGATGTGTTTAATATACTTGATCACCAAATCGTGTAAGAATGATAAGTAGAGTATCTTGAATGATATTTCATGATAGTGAGCATATCCCTTATGTTGGAACTATGATTATTGTGTATCCTAACCATACAGGTGATGATTAGCCATGAAAAGTCTATGAGACATATGTGATGAGTAACATCACTTTGATAATTATCTATGAGGTTGTATGTATGATGTGTTTGTCCCATGATGATGATGTGAGCCTTGAGAGGAAGTGACAGTACATGATGAGGGAGTGAGATCCCATGGTATGTGGTAATCCTTGATATAGATATGGATGATTGGTAAGAGGCCAAGTGGTTACATGTGATGTTGGATCCTTGAGATGGATCAGGTTGATGTGGTTTCAATAATAATATAATGTTGTTTACTTTCTGTTATATCTTGCATGTTGTACAACTTGGTTGAATCTTGCAAATCCATCTAAAAGTTACTAAATAATCACAGTGGAATCATATCATGTAGTCTGCCCTGGCCATAGATCCATCATCGTCAGGACTTGGTGATGGTGAAACAGGTTCTCCTATGGGTTAACCTAGAAGCGCATATTGTTGAATATGTGTAGGTTGCTCCTAGCCTGAAAATGAGGAGGTAAGAGTGTAACTTTGGTTACAGACTCAGATATGTATATAGAGCTTGGTGAATAGGCCCATGGCTCAGGACATGTGATGTGAGGAGCATGAATGCGTTCATGGCTCAGAGCACGGTGAACATGCCCGTGGCTTAGTTTTACTAGCGCCGAGACTTGTACCAAGGCGGGCTAGCGTGAGGGTAGCCTATGGAGCTGACACTGTGGCTTAGACCACTTTAGCATGTGACTATGGTCCTGCTTGTGTTGTACTCGTGCACTGACCACGAGGTGGGAGGTCGTGGAGTCCGACTCTTCCATTGACCTTGTATGGCACCGGCTTGGGTTTCGTAACCAAAGGTTGGATTTGAACGGTACGGTTCAAATCCTCAGGGCATAATAATACGTAATTCAGCCATTTAGTATTTGCTGCTTAAGGTAAACATGAAACATTGGTTGAGGCCTTATTTGTGTAGCTAATTCTGTTATACTTATAGTTATTTCTATATATACATCAGGTATGTGGTGACATGTTGTATCTTGATAATCAGGTTACGTGGAAATATATATTATTCTGATAATCATGTTACGTTGTGATATATCTTATCTTGTCAATCATGTTCCATTGAGAAATATCTGGTATATGCTTTCGTACAGCTGGTAAGCTTGTCAGTAAGAATAGCTTTTCTTTATATAGACTGCTCTTGTTATACTAGTTGTCAGTTACCTTCTGCTTTATAGTTTATCTGCTGAGGTTTTGTAGTTGTGGTGGGGAGTTATGTTTCCCGCTGGGACAATTGTTCAATTGTCTCACCCCGCTAGTTTAACCCCTTTTTAGGTGGTCGAGCTAGATGTGGTTGTGGTGTTGCGGCCGAGCAGCTTGAGGAGCAGTAGAAGGCAAGTGTTGGATATGCTGCTGTTTTGGATGTTTTGTGGTAGAGTCTAGATTCATCCATGTACTCTCAGGTCCTTGGCATGTTTTGTCGATGTTTCACGATGAATGATCAATGATGTTTGTATGTCTTGTTGTTGTCCGGATGTGGGCTTTTCTGTATATGAGTAGGTGGTGAACTCATGTGATGGATGAACAACTATTACTGAGCTATAGACACGTATCAGATCTCGTGTATGTATATATATGACATGTTTCTATGCAGGATGAGGACTGGAAAGTAATAGCTTCATAGTTTATCAGTTTTCCGCAATCGGTTTTAATTAACCCGTGTTTTCATAATCTGTGGTTATGGTGATTTCCGCACGTTTTCACGTAACAACTCGTTATCTATATGATAATGGGATGTGTTGCCACAAGTTTTGGTATCAGAGCTATAGATTCGATGAGTCTACAGGGATTTAGGACTAGGTTGAGTTGTTCTTATGAGTGTCTAGGTTTTCTTACAATATCTTCTGCCCTCAGCGGAAGAAAAGTCAAGATGTCTGGAAACCATGAAGAACACTTTGCTGAGTACAGTGATGCTGCATCGGTTGATGGAGCAGATGGACATGCACATGAAGATCGGGTGCCTGAGGTTCCCCAATTTAACCCAGCCATACTTGAACATCCTGCTTACCAATAGCTTATGGGGCAGTTAATGGCTACGATGAATCTCATGGTTGAGCGATTACCAGTGCCTCCTCCGTGAGCACATGATCCCCATGGAGAAGCATTGGGTATTGGGAAGACCTTCGAGCGGCTTCGCCGAGTCGGAGCTTTGGATTATGCTTGAACGACTGATCCAGCGGATGCAGATCTATGGCTGACAAGTCTTGAGAAGGCTTTTCGGATCCTTGACATCCCTGAAGCGGACAAGGTAAAGCATGATGTCTACCTTCTGAAAGGTAGTGCTGGTCACTGGTGGACCATTGAAGAAGAGAAGCGGCCTAGTGAGGTGATCTGTTGGGAAGTGTTTTGATGCGAGTTCGTCATCAGATACTTTCTGAAGATGTATCTAGATGAGAAGGTTAGTCAGTTCGAGAACCTGAGACAAGGAACGATGAACATCACCGAGTACGAAGCCAAGTTTATGGATCTGTTGAGGTTTTTTCCTCACATGGCGGCAACAGACGAGGAACGGATCAGACGTTTCGAGAAGGGTTTGAGTGCTGAGTTGAAAACCCCTGTGTCTGTGTTGGAGAATCGAGAACGGTTTGCTACGTTTTTGGAATCTGTTCAACGGATTGAGAGGACGGTAAGGGAGAAAAGAGAGTCTATGTCTCACAAAAGACCTGCTCAGTTTCAAGGATGGAGGTTTGGTGGCTTTAAGAAGCCCAGGTTTTCAGCACCGTCAGGGATGAGAAGTTCTGGTGTACCATCTCAGTGGTCTCTGAGTAAGGGGAGAGGTTATGTTTCTTCACCATCTAAGGCACACAGTTTAGCTTCTGTGGTAGTGACAGGGCCAACTAGGCCACAGTTTGAGGACAAGTCATGTCATCTTTGTGAACAAGTCGGGCATTGGAAGTTCAATTGCCCGATTAGAGATGTTGAAGTGACGCAGCAGCCGAGGAAGAGTTTTCAGAGGTCAGAGAGACCGCAACCCAGTGGTAGCAGAGGACGAGGACACGGTCAAGCATCTCAAGCTGGATCGTCTGCTCAGGGAAGCAGAGGTCGTGGACAGTAAGAAACGGCTCGATTCTATGCCATGAATCAGCCGGAGGCGATAGTCAACCCGCGAGTGGTGACAGGTCAGATGGAGTTATTTCATTCTGATATGTCTTCTTCTTGCTTTATATCTGTTCTGGTTGACCCGGGTGCTACACACTCTTTTATCGCCTATAGTATGCTTGAAAACTATCGCTTACCTGTTAGCTGTAAGAAGGATAGATTGTTGTTAGAAACCCCTCTTGATGGTTCCTCTTTGCTTCTAGAAGAGTGTCCATCTTGTGTCTTGTCTTTCTCGGGACACCGCATTCAAGTGGATCTTATACCACTTGATATGCATGGTTTTGATGTCATCTTTAGGATGGATACCTTGGAGAGGTATAAGGTTGTTTTGGACTGTGGTTCCAAGCAGGCAGTGTTTGATGTTGCTAGAGAGCGGTGGATCTTCCAGGGAGATAGGAAGATTCTTCCGACATGTTTGGTATCATCTATGGTGGCAGATAAGTTGTTACGACAAGGATGTGAGGCGTTCTTAGCTCACGTGGTGGATACCTTTGTGGTTACCAAGGCGAAAGGTCCTAGCCTCGAGGAGGTGTCAGTGGTTCGAGAGTTTGCAGATGTGTTTCTTGAGGAGTTTCCTGGTGTTCCTCCACCCCGGGAGATTGATTTCAAGATCAATCTGGTTCCAGGAACACAGCTAGTTGCACAGTCACCATATAGGATGGCTCCAGCAGAGATGGCAGAGTTGAAGAAGCAGTTGCAAGATTTGTTGGAGAAAGGTTTTATCCGACCGAGTACGTCACCGTGGGGTGCTCCTGTGTTTTTTTGTTAAGAAGAAGGATGGTTCGATGCGGTTGTGTATAGATTACCGGCAGTTGAACAAGGTCACGATCAAGAATAAGTACTCATTGCTGAGGATAGATGATCTGTTCGATCAGTTGCGTGGTGCTACAGTGTTTTCAAAGATCGATCTACGGTCTGGATATCATCAGTTGAGGATAAAGGTGGATGACATACCAAAGTCAGCTTTCAGGACGAGGTATGACCATTTTGAGTTCGTGGTTATGTCGTTTGGGTTAACCAATGCACCTGCTGCTTTCATGGATTTGATGAACAGAGTGTTTCGTCCGTTCTTAGATTAGTTTGTTGTAGTCTTTATAGATGACATCTTGATCTATAGTCGGGACAGGCTAGAGCATGAGCAACATCTTCGTCGAGCGTTGACTCTTCTTCATCAATATCAGTTGTATGCCAAGTTCAGTAAGTG
Organism: Alisma plantago-aquatica; assembly: GCA_963693085.1. Lineage (NCBI taxonomy): Eukaryota > Viridiplantae > Streptophyta > Magnoliopsida > Alismatales > Alismataceae > Alisma > Alisma plantago-aquatica. Next base: position 299,447,020 of record OY856411.1, on the reverse strand, counting down.
TGAGTTCTGGTTGGATGAAGTGACTTTCTTGGGTCATGTGATATCCGCTGAAGGAGTCAAAGTAGATCTGAAGATGGTAGAATCCATTGCGGATTGGGAACAACCGAAGACGTCGACAGAAGTTCGTAGTTACCTTGGTTTGGCAAGATACTACCGGAGGTTTATCAAAGACTTCAGTGCGATCGCGTTGCTGATGATGAAGTTGACCAGGAAGGATGTACCTTTTGTTTGGGAGGATCGATGTCAGCAAGCTTTCTAGAGTTTGAAGGAGAAGTTGACCAGTGCTCCAGTATTGATCTTGCCAGAGCCTGGGAAAGGCTATGTTGTTTTCTGTGATGCTTCCAAGAAAGGTTTAGGTTGTGTGTTGATGCAGGAAGATCATGTAGTTTCTTTTGCCTCGCGACAACTCAAGAAGCATGAGGAGAACTATCCGACTCATGACTTGGAGTTAGCAGCAGTGGTTCATGCGTTAAAGATTTGGAGACACTATCTGTATGGGGAAGTGTGTCAGATATTTACAGATCATAAGAATCTGAAGTATATCTTTACACAGCAAGAGTTGAAAATGCGACAGCGACGACGGATGGAGTTGATTAATGATTACGACTGCACTATCGAGTATCATCCTGGTAAGGCGAATGTGGTAGCTGATGCGCTTAGCAGGAAGTCTTCTTCTCTTTCTTCAAAGAAGGCACCGTTGAGTTCTCTGGTATGCCATAGGCGAGATATGTTTGTTTCTCTACGACAGATGAATGTGCAGATGGAAGTTTATTTGTTGTCTGGTCTTATCGCACAGATGCAAGTTAATCCTACGTTGAGGCAGCAGATCAAGAATGCACAACAGATAGATGATGCGGTACAATTGATCAGATCAGAGTTCGGCAGCGACAAGCGTGATGGGTTTCATGAGTCCGAGGATGGACTAGTTTGCTATCGTGATAGGATGGTGGTTCCAGATGCTGATGATCTAAGGAAGTTGGTGCTTGAGGAAGCACATACGTCGATGTATGCTATGCATCCAGGAATCACCAAGATGTATCATAGTCTAAAGGACTTGTATTGGTGGCCCGGTTGAAGAAAGATGTAGCTGAGTTCGTGGCGAGATGTGCGGTTTGTCAGCAAGTGAAGGCTGAACATCAGAAGCCGGCAGGTACGTTGCAAACCTTTGCTGATACCGTAGTGGAATATAACCATGGATTTCATAGTTGGTTTACCCCGAACAACTAGGAATCATGATTCCATTTGGGTAATAGTGGACAGATTGACTAAGTCTACCCATTTTCTACCAGTGAAGACGACGTATACCGCTGAGAAACTCACTAGAGTGTACGTGGATGAAATAGTATGTTTGCATGGTGTGCCAGCAACGATAGTTTTTGACAGAGGTCCTAAATTTACGAGTCATTTTTGGGAACAGTTGCACAGAGCGTTGGGAACGCAGTTGAGGTTCAGTACAGCTTTTCACCCATAGACAGATGGACAGTCTGAGAGGACTATTTAGATTTTGGAAGATTTTCTTCGAGCTTGTATTCTGCAGTTTCTGGGCAACTGGGATGTACATCTGAGTTTGATAGAGTTTGCCTACAACAATAGTTATCAGCAGAGCATCGACATGGCTCCTTATGAAGCTTTGTATGGAAGGAAGTGCAGATCCCCCTTGTATTGGTATGAGTCTGGTGAGTATCAGGTTTGGGGTCCTGAGTTAGTACAACAGACAACAGAAAAGATCAAAGTGATACAGCAACAGTTGAAAGTGGCACAGGACAGGCAGAAGTCTTATGCAGACAATCACCGACGACCTTTGGAGTTCCAGGTAGGAGACAAAGTGTATCTTAAAGTCTCGCCATGGAAGGGTGTGCTAAGGTTTGGACGGAAGGGTAAGTTAGCTCCCAGGTATATGGGGCCTTACTCAGTCAGAGCACGTGTTGGCAAGGTAGCTTAGGAGTTAGAGTTGCCTCCAAAGTTGCATAGGTTGCATCCAGTGTTTCATGTTAGTATGCTGAAGAAAAGTCATCCGGATTCAGGTACAGTGATACAGCCAGTTGAGGTTGAGCTTGATGCAGATGTGACCTACGAGGAAGGTCCTGTGGCGATCCTTGACAGAAGGATCAAGAAGCTGAAGAGGAAGGACCTGGCGCTTGTGAAGGTTCTTTGGCAGCGCCGTGGCATAGAAGAAGCCATGTGGGAGCTTGAGGAAGAGATGAGGAGGAAGTATCCCTCGCTTTTCTCTTAGGATTTCGGGGATGAAATCCCTTAAAGGGGGTTAGTTTGTAAGGACCCTGACCTGCGTTTAGGGTTTACCCTGTTTGTTTTGCTTGATCTTGGTGCTTTGGTGCTTGCTAATCACCTTTAGTGGTGATTAGGGTTTTGATGTGATTTGTTGAGAGTTTGAGGGGCTACTTGCAAATAACCCAAGTTTAGGGTTTTGGGTGCAAGTTTTCCATCTTGCGAGATGTTTCCCTCTCTTTGCTTCCTCCAGGGTTGAGAGGAAGGCTTGGGCTTGTTGTTTGAGCTTCTTGGGCCTTGGTTGAGCTTGTTTGGGCCTTGGGGTGCCTTGTTTGGGCTTGCTTGAGCCTTGTGTGAGCCAAGTGAAGCTTGTATCTCCCAAGGAGAAGAGTGTGTTGTCCAAGGAAGTTTTGTGTTGCCCAACATGGGGGTGTGTCGCCCAGCAGAGCTGCTGCATGTGTCGCCCATGTTGCTTGGTCTTGTTTGGTGGACACTTATTGCATATCTTGGACAAGTGTCTCTTGGTGTGCTAGTGTGTTGGCTTGAACCCTAGGACAAGTTTCCCTTGGGTGGATGACACTTAGCATAGATCTACCTTGGTTTCTCCTCCCCTTCTTTCTATATAGGTGGCTCGTTCCCTTGCCTTAGCTTCCTTTGCTCTTTTGGTCTCTTCTCCACCTTGAGTGCACGACACCCCTTTCCTTCTTTGCTTTTTTTGGCCGATACACTCTCCTGGAGTTGCAGTGGTGGCCGATACCCTCTCTTGGATCAGCTTTGGTGGATGATACCTTTGGACCTTGGAGTGCTTCTTCTTCCTTGGAGCTTGGAGCTTAAGGCGGGTTGCATAACTTCTAACCCTAACTCCTTTACCTCTAGCTATGATCTTGTTGCTTGTTAGTAGCTTAGCTTAGTTCCTTGCTTTTGTACCTTGCTTGTGTACCCTTGGTGGCCGATCCTCCTTAGGGTCTAGGGTTTCCTTGTGACCTAGTATACCTTGTGATCTTGGGTTTGTGCTCCCTTGAGTTGGAGGTTGAAGATGACCTGTGATGGGCGATACCCCCTCTTGTTTGGGTGAGTTGGACGACATGAGTGCCTTGTGATGGACGACATGGTGAGTGTCCTTGGTGTTGGGCGATATCCTTGCCCTTGTGTCGGGCGATAGGTTGAGCTAGATTAGGGTTGGCCTATATGGTGGTGATGGATGGCATGATGGTCTTCTTGTGTTGAGCAACACCTTTGTTTTTTTGAAGGACGATAGACTTTGGCATGGTGTTCTTGGTTTTGGACGATAGGGCCATGTGTGGGTTGTTTTCTTGTCTTGAACGATAGACTTTGTTTGATGTGTTGGATGATAGGCCTTGATGAGCATGGTGGTTGTTGGTGGCCGATAGCCCTGACGGGCGATAACCTTTTGTTGTGTGACGGGCGACAGGGTCTGGGTTGTGATGGGCGTCACGCCCTTTGCTTTGGTGTATATCAGCCGATAGGTAGTGATGGGTAGTTGCACATTTTTAGGGAATGTTTCTTCTCTCTCTCCCCCTCTCTCTTGGTGGTTGGGATAGTTGTGACCTAGCCGTTTTAGTAGGAGTGTACCGGGCGTTGCGGCAGGGAGTGTGACGGGCATTGCCCGATAGTCATGGGACGCCCGACAACCTGATGCACAATACCCTTGTGACGCTGTGTCGCGGGTTGGGTGCTGGGTAGCATCGTAGCATTGCTGCATTCCTTGCTATAGCCATTGTGAGCAGTGTATAGGTGAGGGTTGTGAAAAGTTATAGTGAGGATTATGTGATTCTATAATGACAGTCTCATGTGTTACAGGAGTGAACGATGTTAATGATAACAATAACAATGTTAATGTTGGTAATGATGATGCTAAGTGACAGTTACACTAATGGCTTGCTTAATGACATAACAATAATGTTAATAGTGCTAATGATAGCAATGATGTTAATAATAATAATAATAAGTGATGGTAATAATGGTAGTAATGATGATGATGGTAATATATGATGATGATAAGGAAGGTAGTGGTAATGAGATACATGAAGTAATCCTTATGCTTATTTGTTAACGGCAATAGTAATTGGTAGTTACATTAATGGTTGCTTAATGATAAAGATAATAATGATGATAGTGGATGGTGACAGCAATGACATTGGTAATAATAGTGTTTGCTCTGTATTCGCAACATGACATCTTGCTTGATGTGAACATCTTGTTTATTCATATAAATCTTGAGATAAGGGTAAGCATGAATATGGTTTGTTAATGATATGTTTAATACACTTGATCACCAAATCGTGTACGAATGATAAGTAGAGTATCTTGAATGATATTTCATGATAGTGAGCATATCCCTTATGTTGGAACTATGATTATTGTGTATCCTAACCATACAGGTGATGATTAGCCATGAAAAGGCTATGAGACATATGTGATGAGTAACATCACTTTGATAATTATCTATGAGGTTGTATGTATGATGTGTTTGTCCCAGGATGATGATGTGAGCCTTGAGAGGCAGTGATAGTACATGATGAGGGAGTGAGATCCCATGGTATGTGGTAATCCCTGAGATAGATCTGGATGATTGGCAAGAGGCCAAGTGGTTACATGTGATGTTGGATCCTTGAGATGGATCAGGTTGATGTGGTTTCAATAATAATATAATGTTGTTTACTTTCTGTTATATCTTGCATGTTATACAACTTGGTTGAATCTTGCAAATCCATCTAAAAGATACTAAATAATCACAGTGGAATCATATCATGTAGTCTGCCCTGGCCATAGATCCATCATCGTCAGGACTTGGTGATGGTGAAACAGGTTCTCCTACGGGTTAACCTGGAAGCGCATATTGTTGAATATGTGTAGGTTGCTCCTAGCCTGAAAATGAGGAGGTAAGAGTGTAACTTCGGTTACAGACTCAGATACGTATATAGAGCATGGTGAAAAAGCCCATGGCTCAGGACATGTGATGTGAGGAGCATGAATGCGTTCATGGCTCAGAGCATGGTGAACAGGCCCGTGGCTCAGTTTTACTAGCGCCGAGACCTATACCAAGGCGGGCTAGCGTGAGGGTAGCCTATGGAGCTGACACTGTGGCTTAGACCACTTCAGCATGTGACTACGGTCCTGCTTGTGTTGTACTCGTACACTGACCACGAGGTGGGAGGTCGTGGAGTCTGGCTCTTCCATTGACCTTGTATGGCACCGGCTTGGGTTTCGTAACTGAAGGTTGGATTTGAACGGTACGGTTCAAATCCTCAGGGCATAATAATACATAATTGAGCCGTTTAGTATTTGCTGCTTAAGGTAAACACGAAACATTGGTTGAGGCCTTATTTGTGTAGCTAATTCTGTTATACTTACAATTACTTCTATATATACATCAGGTATGTGGTGACATGTTGTATCTTGATAATCAGGTTACGCAGCAATATATCTTATTCTGATAATCATGTTACGTTGTGATATATCTTATCTTGTCAATCATGTTCCATTGAGAAATATCTGGTATATGCTTTCGTACAACTGGTAAGCTTGTCAGTAAGAATAGCTTTGCTTTATATAGACTGCTCTTGTTATACTAGTTGTGAGTTACCTTCTGCTTTATAGTTTATCTGCTGAGGTTCTGTAGTTGCAGTGGGGAGTTATGTTTCCCGCTGGACAATTGTTCAATTGTCTCACCCCGCTGGTTTAACCCCTTTTTAGGTGGTCGAGCTAGACGTGGTCGTGGTGTTGCGGCCGAGCAGCTTGAGGAGCAGTAGAAGGCAAGCGTTGGATATGCTGCTATTTTGGATGTTTTGTAGTAGAGTCTAGAGTCATCCCTGTACTCTCAGGTCCTTGGCATGTTTTGTCGATGTTTCACGATGAACGATCGATGATGTTTGTATATCTTGTTGTTGGCTGGATGTGGGCCTTTCTATATATGAGCAGGTGGTGAACTCATGTGATGGATGAACAACTGTTACTGAGATGTAGACACGTATCAGATCTCGTGTATGTATATATATATGACATGTTTCTATGCAGGATGAGGACTGGAAAGTAATAGCTACACAGTTTATCAATTTTCCACAATCAGTTTTAATTAACCCATGTTTTCATAATCTGTGGTTATGGTGATTTCCGCACGTTTTTGCGTAACACCTTGTTATCTATATGACAATGGGATGTGTTGCCACTGATATGGTAACTCCATGACACATGGGCAAGTTTCCTCTCTTTGATCTCTCCATGTTGAACCTCTTCAACACCTTATCAATGTATGTACTTTGACTTAGTCCAATAAGTCTTATATATCTATCTCTATAGATCTTGATCCCTAAGATGTAGGATGCTTCTCCCAAGTTTTTTCTAGAAAGTATATTTCCCAATCATGTCTTTACCTTTTGTAAAGTAGGAATGTCATTCCCCATCAATAGTATGTCATTCACATACAATATGAGGAATATATTCCTACTCCAATTAACCTTCTTATACACACAAGGTTCATCCTCATTTTGAGTAAATCCAAACTCTTTCACTATCTCATCAAAATGAAGATTCTAGCTTAGAGATGCTTGCTTTAATCCATAGATTGACCTTTGCAGCTTACAGACGTTATTTGCATCCTTTGGATTTTTAAAACCCTCAAAGTTGTGTCATTTACACATCCTTGAGAAGATTCCTATTAAGGAATGTGGTTTTCACATCCATTTTCCTAATGTCATGGTCATGATAAGCTATAATGGAAAGCATGATCCCGATGGACTTAACCATGGCCACTGGTGAAAAGGATTTTTCATAGTCAACACCTTGAATATGTCGGAAACCCATTGCAACCAATCATCCCTTATAGGTTTGTACTCTACCATTCATGTCGCTCTTATTCTTGAAAACCCACTTGTACCCTATGGGTTTTACACCATCAAGTATATCCACCAAGGTCCATACCTTGTTGGTGTACATGGATTCCATCTCGGATTTCATGGCCTTAAGATATTTCTCAGACTCTTGTCCCTTTGTAGCTTCTAGATATGTTGTTGCCGCATCATCTATGACCAACTCACTACCTTCTTGCATCATTAGATATCCAAATATTTTAGGTTCAAGGTGTATCCTATTAGATGTATGAGGTCCATGTGTTACTTGAGGAATTTGTGATTCTCTTTGTTCCTCTTGTGAATATATCAATTCAATGCTTTCTTGTTGGTCTGGAATCTCTTTGAGTTCCACTTTCCTGCCACTGATTCCTTTCGAAAAAAATACCTTTTCTAGGAATCCAATATCTTTGGCAAGAAACAGTTTGTTGTTAGATAGGGAATAAAAGTAATATCCTTTAGTCTCCTTGGATATCCAACAAAATAACAATTATCAGATTTAGGGCCAAGCTTTTCAAGGAACATTTTCCTCACATAACCGTCACATCCCCAAATCCTCATTAAAACACATTGGGATACTTTCCATACCATATCTCATTTGGTGTCTTCTAAATCCATTTAGATGGTACTTAGTTTAGTATAAATATGGCAGTTTCAAGAGTATAACCCTAGAAGGTAATTATAAGTTCAGCTAAACTCATCATTGATTACACCATATCCAGCAATGTGTAATTCCTTCTTTCTAATACACCATTATGTTGTGGTTCTCTAGGTGGAATCCATTGTGATACGATACTACAGGATCACAGAAGGTCATCAAACTCTTGGCTTAAGTATTCCCCACCTTGATCAGAATGAAGTGCCTTAATACTTTTTCCAAGTTGGTTATGCACTTCATTCACAAACTTCTTTAACTTTTCAAGAGCATCTGACTTATGTTTCATCAAGTAAACATAAATGAACCTACTGAAGTCATCATTGAAGGTAGTAAAGTAGGGATACCCACCTATATAAGTTGTTCTAAAAGGGTTACATACATCAATATGTATGAGTCCTAATAGATCACTATCCCTCTCATTGTTACTAGTGAAAGGTATCTTGGTCATCTTGCCCAACAAACAAGATTCATGTGTCTCTATTGATTTGTAATCAAAAGAGTCCAGATTGCCATCTTTATGGAGTCTACATATGTGATTCTCATTTATGTTCCCTAGATGATAATTCCAAAGATAAGTTCTATTTGAGTTTTTGAGTTGTACGTTATAAACATCTATCTTTAGATCAAGCAAATAAAGACCATAAGACATTGGGGCATTGCCATAAAAGATCTCATCTTTTAAAATAGAACATCGACCATTCTTAGTATGAAATTCAAATGCATCCTCATCCATACAAGATACCAAAATGATGTTTATATTTATGCAAAGTAATTAATAACAGTTCACTGACTCTATTACAAGTCATGTGGCATAGATAAACTATAGGTTCCAACTGCATTGGCAGAAACTCTTGCTCCATTTGCAACTCGCAGTTCAACCTCTCCTTTCCTAAAGGCCTACTTCTTTTCAGATCCTACATATTGGAGCAAATGTGAGATCCACATCTGGTATCTAGTACCTAAAAAGAAGAAGTATATAACTTTATCTCAATAAAGTATATACTTGAAGTGGATATCACCATCCCCATCTTCTTCTTCCTGAATGCCTTCAAGTACCAAGGATAGATTCCTCTTGTACTTTTCTTTCTCCTTATTTTGAGTGTTGAAGATTTGAATTTGAGCTTAGCATCAAAACTCTTCATGGCCTTTCTTTCACCCTTAGCCTCCCCTCCTCTAATCACCATCATGGATTTTTCCTTCATCATTCTTTCTTCAACATTTATCAGCATGCCAAGAAAATCTAACAGCGGTCTGGCCATGTTATTCAAGTGGTAACACCCAATAAACTGGATATATGATTTAGGTAGTGATTGCAGAATCATATTTGTGGCTAGCTCTTGGCTCAAGGAAAATACCAATTCTTCTAGATGTTGCACATGTCCAATCATATTGAGCACATGGGTCTCTACTGAGTCTCCCTTTTTCATCTTACACTCATAGAGCACCTTTGAGATATTGTACCTTTCTTGCTTTGTGTGCTTATGGTTCAAGTTCTTAATATGTGTTACCATGTCAAGTATTCTCATGTCTTCACACTGCTCATGCAACTCATAGTTCATGCATCTTAGATAAGGTGTTTTATAACCAAGGAATCATTGGAATGCTTCCACTAAGCATCTACCTCATCCCTAGGTGCATCAAGAGCAGGTATTTATGGCACTGGTGTTTCTAGGACATAGAGCTTTCACTCTTCATTGAGAACCATCTCAAAGTCCAAAACCAGACGTGGAAATTTTTTTCGTCAAATTTGTCCTTCCTAAGTACTAATTGTAGTGATGATTTGATTGTCATTTGATGCTACAAGAAAAAAAATTTCATTTTTTAAAACCCTTTTTGATTTGATTTAAATTTTATGATATTCAATTAGGTCTTTAATCAATTATTGCTTGCATTATTTTATCAAAATTGATAATCCTCACATACAAATTAGGAAGATTGGAGTGTGCAACCTTCAAGTGAGCCAAGATCCAAAATAATTTAACTATTAACCCCACTAATGCCAGCATCCATAGTCAATTATTAAGGTAGGCAATTTTTTTTCAATTTCATCATATGCAATTCTAGGATAGATGATATACGCAACTCTTTAACATAGTCATACATTCCTATGGTTCTTAATCTCATTAAGGATACATAGTTAAGTCTGACTTGAAAGCCAACATAGTAATAATGCACCCCGCTTGGAAGGCCCACATTATTACCATCACACTTCCACGATATAGATGGTGTACCACCATTGGGGTGGCCACACTTAGTTGATCAAGCTTTTCATGTGTGTTTCTTATGGAAAGCGTGTAAGACTAAACATATTATTTGTTGGAGTTTGTATTAATAAATACATATAAATTATTCAATCACCACATATGTATAGTATATGTCATATACATGATATATCTCATAATGAAAACATGTAATAAACATAAGTGATGGTTATGGTCATTTTGTTGTAATTATTTGGAGCCACAGGGAATTACCAACACCTAGGTCTACATCTCATGCAGAAAAGTGTTGTTCATGGAGATATATGCTTACTAATCTAGGTTGAATGGTTCAACCCCGGAACTAGTTGTATCACCTCCAAGCCATTTGGTTGGACATCACATTGGTCATCTGATCTTCAATCCACCATCATTTGGGTCCTCCAATTGATCAGTCGGGTCCACCAGCTGATTGGTTCGGCCCATCCTCCTTGGTCCTCCTCAATCCTCTAGTCGGTCGTCTCGCCTTTGAGAGTGTGGGTTGTCCTAGTTTGAGCATCTTCTTCTTTGTCGTAATAAAAATTAAACTATCCCAATGCTATTACATATTACATGGAGTAAGAGAAACCTTGAGTTACATTCGAGGGGGGAATGGGTAGGAGAGAATAATACTTTTATAATTGGAAGATAAGGTAGAGGTTGGATATGAAAATTGAGATAATATCAAACACACAACCATGCACAAATATATAGGTTTATTAACCATAACCATAGTTTACATCCACCATCAAAACTCACTTCTACAATGACATGTGTAAATTGCATATATATCATAATAGGATATGCACATTAAATAATTTTAGTATTCACATCGCATACGATAAATAAATGATGAGAACCAAAAAATGATCATATTGATTATCCCAAAACATAGTAAATGGGCATGAATCTGATACCAATATAGGGAAATATGGCATCATGTGGCAGCGGAAATAGAATAATTACTACCATGTTCCCCATTAAACCAGTGGATCGCATCAACAAAGGATTGTTTAAAGGACATAACTGGTCCTGGAGCAAGTCCAGCGACAATCTCCGCGTTGTTGTTGTGTGTCCTGTCGTGAAGTCGTACTCAAATAGTGTTTGCATCAACCTCCTAATTGATCACCATGAACAATAGGTTGACATTGTCCTCCAAGTAGGAAAAGTATCCACGCCTCTATGGAAGTCCACAAGGATTGCCTAGAACTCCTATCGTTCTACCCAAATAGACGTGAAGGAGTTGTCACTCCCGTTGATGTACTAGTCACCAACTTGCTCTCCCACAATTGTTCTCCCTTGATATCCCTCCCTTTCTCAGGTAAGACTTGCTCAGGTTCTCTCAGTTATCACAATCAGAGAAGATAAACAATTTCCGGAGGCAATTAATGTGTCTGAGAATCTCCTAGTACTCCTCTATTTATAGGAGGGTCAGTGTAAAGAGGCGAGATCACCTCTCTACTAAAATTTAAAGGAAATACAACATCCACAATTTTTAACTAAAATTGAGACTTTTGAGGATGATTGCACAATATTCCAAATAAATAAGCATGATTCCAGATACATAATAAAATGTCAATAGCAGCGGAAAGAAAGAATAACAAACCTTCTAATGGCTTTATTGTTTATTACATCATTGCTTTCTAAAAGAAAAGATAAGATAGAATAGAGGATCTAGCTATAGCAACCTAGCCATCCTTCTTGTCAAGCAAACGATCACAGCAAGGATTCTTTCTTCAAGCCCTTCCTTCTCCTTGAACGGCTCCAACACCTGGGTGGTTGGGAAAGCACCCAGCAAAAAGGGAAAACAAGAAGAGTATGTGTTACACTAATAATCTATCAAAGGCAAAGGAAAGATGTAACAAGTAAACTAGACTAAGTATTTGGTGTAAGAAGATATCAAAGAGTATGAGGTTTTCATAAGAGAACTTGCCATTAACAAAGTAAGTAAAGGTTTTAGCATGTTTATTAATATGTCTATCTAACTAAGTAGGGTTGAGGCACCTACCGAACCTCTAACCTTAGGTGAGGGAAGAATTATAAACATTTCCAAATCACCTACAAATTTTTAATGGGGAGAATAATAAACATTCCCCTAGGGCGATTTTATACATGCCCTCTATGGGTGGTTGTACATAAGTACCACTACTTAAAATTTAAATAGAACATTTAATTTCATGCTAATAAGAGATTTATGGCAAGATAAGCAAAAGAATTTATATCATGGTAGTGGGGTATGAATACCCAAACAAGAGAATACTATATCTTATTTTTGAGGCAAATAAGACATTTAGGTTTCAAGAATTCAATGGTTTAGATCAAGTTAAACCTCATAGGAGAAATTTAGGTATTGGATTAAGTATTTCCCAACTGATAGGTAGATGTTCAACAAGACTCATAATAAACACATACTAATCACATACCTTGGCCACAGGTGTCCTAAGATTCCCTTTTTCAACTCTTCACACGAGCTAAAAACCCAAACTTCCTAATACATCATTATATTCATATATTAGATTTACATGTATTCATTAAAAGATTGAAAACCCTAATTTACTAACTTTTTGCACAAACTCTCGATTCAGACTTCAAAAACCTCATAATCGTCTTAGTTAGGTTTTCCTGATCAAAATAACATATAATATTGTATATTTTGGAAATATAAATTTTTAGGGTTAATTTTAGGGATTTTTAAGTTAATTAAATCGATTTCAAAAACACCTTTTCGAAAAACTCAAAACCAAAACTCAAAAACATTTATATTAAATAGATCTCGTTTTCCTGATTTCAAAACACTATTTATTTTTAATTTTTGACCAACGGAATAATTTATAAAAATTATTTTATCTCGACCAATCACAGCCTGCCACGTAGGCAAGGCTGGATGGCCGAGCGGTAGCGGGCGCTCGGCAGCGGTGACCCACGCCTCGCAGCCGCTCGCTACCGGCCGCGCGGTGAGGGCAGGCGAGCGATCAAAAGACAGTAACGCCCTCAGCGAGAAAACGAGAAAGGAAGGAGCCGGAGGGGCAAAAGCGGAAAAACAACGTTGTCCTCTTCCCCGGCTCGCGACCTGCGCGAGGAACCGCAGGGGTAGCTCGGCCGAATTGGGCAAATCCGCAATTCTCGACGAAATCGAACGCTTAGGTACTCGAAAGAAAGAGAAAGAGAAGACGAAGTTGGTAGCACCTTCGATTTGGACGGAGATGAAGCGAGTAGGAAGCAATAGGCGCCGCAAGAGCAGGAGCAACCGGCGGCTCGATGGGGGTCCAAACGTCCACGAAACTTGAAATCAAAGGTATAGGTGAGTTGCTAAGGTCATGACGGTTCTTGGGACCTAGATATTTACAGGCAACGTGCCCTAGGTTAGGATTTAGCTAGGGCCACGGTGACGAGGTCGGCGGCCACATAAGGCGTTTCCCAAATATGCAATAAAGCTCGCAAAAGTTGGGATAATCCTGTGCGAAATCTCGCAAGGAAACTAACGCAACAAAAATCAAGGAAAATCGTTGAGTAAATCTCAAGTTATTGCGATTTTAAGAAAACGAAAAACAAAGGCCTGTTGCCTTATCCGTCTAGAGCTAGGAGACGACCACGCGTCGTCGGATCGGTGGATGTGGGTCCATCAAGAAATCTGAGCCGTTCGATCGCGAATTAGATCAGGGAAATATTCCTGAGCAAAAGTCGATTAAAAATTATTAGATTTTAAATGTTTTTCTCTTTCTTCTTTTGGAGGCTCAAACGTTGCCCAAAAATTATGAAAATTTATATTCTGACTTATTTCGACGCCTCGAATCCAAATATGGAGTTAGTTTTTCATTTTGAGAAAGTTTATTAGGTGAAATAATTAATATGTCATTTTCTCTTTCCTCCCTCAAAAGAGGTGATAACATTATCTAAAATTAATGTAACTTCGCCCATAAGTCTCGTTAAAGGTGTGGAACATGATTTTGCAATTATCTTCACAAGTTGACATTATCTTTATATTTATTAAATTAATTAGAACATTCTACACACTTTCTCTCTCCTATTTTTCTTATTATTCATATATTATCCGAATTAGTTGCAAATTTGCACAGAGGCTTATTTTTATGTTTAGAATACGAATCTGAAGTTATTTCCCCGATTTGAAAGCATCAAGTATTTTATTTCTTTTTTATTGGCTTATTTCCTATATTCCATTGATCATGTCATAAATATTTTTATTTTAAATAATACTTGACCCTTAAGTTACTCTTTGCTCAAGGAAACGAATTAAACTATCAAATTATCATGATGGTTTCAGATTATCATATTGGTTGCAAAAATCTATGTAATTATCTTCTTTACTCATAAATTCTCATATTTCCTTTACTTATTTTATTCATCTTCTTTCTTTTACAAAATTCGGATTTTCTTCTTATCTCTTATATTCTAGGAAACACTAGAAGATTCTAGGACGAATTATTTTACTCTTTTTATTACTAAATGTGAATTTGCACTTTAGGCCCATTATCTAATTCTAACTAAGGCATTTGTGCATGCAACCTCAAAATAAGAATATATGGGAAACATTTAACCAATAACCATCTTAATTTCTTTTAAATCAAAACCAAGGACAAATGGAACGAAAATGAAGATCAAAGCTTATAGAAAAGAGTACAAAGAGGTGCATAGGAGATTTCAGTATGTTACAGCACTCCACCCCTTAAAAAGGATTTCGTCCCCGAAATCTCATACAAAGAGGGAAGGGTGAGTACGTAACATCTCATATCTCAACTCCCAAGTGGTTTCTTCTAAACCATGGTATCTCCACAAAACCTTTACTAACTCTATCTCCTTATTCTTCAGCTGCTTTACTCGGGAGTCAAGGATCTTCACAGGTAGCTCTTCATAAGTCAGATTCTCATTAATCTCCACAGGTTCAATGGAGAGTACATGAGACGGATCCTTAACGTACTTCCTCAGCACAGAAACATGGAACACATTGTGAATCTTATCATAAGCAGGAGGCAAAGCTAGGCGATATGCATAATCTCCCACTTTATCTAAGATCTCAAATGGTCCAACATAGCGAGGACTCAACTTGCCTTTTACTTTAGATCTTGCAATAGAACATATAGGCTTGATCTTTAGGAAAGCATAGTCACCCACTAAGAAGCTTACATCAGACCTCTTCTTATCAGCATACATCTTCTGTCTGTCTTGAGCAGCTTTCATCTGTTTCTTAATCAACTGTATCTTCTCAAGCATCATCTGCATGTCATCAGTCTTCACTAGAGAACGCTCACCAACATCATCCCAGTGCAAAGGTGAACGACAAGGTCTACCATAGAGTGCTTCAAAAGGTGGCATACCAATACTGGCTTGGTAGCTATTGTTGTAAGCGAACTCTGCTAATGGTAGATACCGATCCCAGGCACCACCCCAATCCATCACACAAGCACGAAGCAAGTCCTCCAGAATCTGAACTGTTCTCTCTGACTGACCATCAGTTTGCGGATGGTAAGCAGTGCTGAAACGCAGATCAGTACCCATCTCTTCCTGAATCTGACCCCATAAACGAGAAGTAAATTTCGGGTCTCGATCAGAAACTATCACGGGAGGGACACCATGCAGACGAACTATCCACTCCACATACAACTGAGCCATCTCAGCAACTTTATACGTGGTTTTGAAAGGCAAGAAATGAGCAGATTTAGTAAGCCGATCAATTACCACCCAAACAACATCATAACCTCTCTTGGACTTAGGGAAACCAGTAACAAAGTCCATTGTGATCTTCTCCCACTTCCATTCTAGAATCTCAAGAGGATGAAGAATACCACCAGGTCGTTGATGTTCAATCTTGACTTGCTGACATGTCAAGCACTTCGCCACAAACAGAGCTATATCGTTCTTCATGTTCTTCCACCAGAAACTTCATTGTAGGTCCTTGTACATCTTGGTTGTGCCAGGGTGAATAGTGTACTTGGAACCATGAGCTTCACTCAGAACCTTCTGTCTCAGATCACCAGCATCAGGTATCCACAACCTTTGTCTGAAGCGGATAGCTCCATCCACTCTGACAGAGAAGTCAGATTGCGATTTCTCAGCTAACGCTTTCAAGTCTTCAAGCTCTGAACTCTCCAACTGTACAGACACAACTTCTGAGATCCAGGTTGGTGTAACGGTCAGACTGGCCATATGAACACACAACTTATCTTCATCCATTGAATCGACAGGTTGAGGTTTCCAACTGACCACATGTTCAAGGTTTTCCCACACAGACAATCTCATAGCAGCACAAACAACATCCTTCTTGCGACTTAAAGCATCAGCTACAACGTTTGCTTTCCCAGGATGATAGGTGATGGTGAAATTATAATCTTTAAGATATTCCATCCACCTACATTGTCGCAAGTTCAGATCCTTCTGAGTCAGTAGATATCTCAGACTCTTGTGATCAGAAAAGACTTCAAACTCTTCTCCATAGAGGTAGTGTCGCCAGATCTTCAAAGCATGAACTATGGCAGCCAGCTCTAAATTGTGCGTAGGCCAATTAGCTTCATTAGGTTTCAACTGTCGTGAAGCATAGGCGATCACCTTTCCGTCTTGCATCAGAACACACCCTAAGACTTGTCGGGATGCATCAGTGTAGATGACATAGGGTATACCCTCAACAGGCAAAGCAAGCACGGGAGCAGAAGTCAGACTCATCTTCAACTTCTGAAAACTGTCCTCACATTCTGGGGTCCATGAGAACTTGACCTCTTTCCGAGTCAGCTTGGTCAAAGGTAAAGCCAACTCAGAAAACCCTTTGATAAACTTCCAATAGTAACCAGCTAGACCAAGGAAACTACGGATTTCAGACGGGTTTCTCGGAGCATTCCACTTTGTCACAGCTTCTACCTTTGCAGGATCTACAGCTATATGGCCGGCAGAAATCACGTGACCAAGAAACATCACTTCCTTTATCCAGAACTCACATTTTGAGAATTTTGCATATAATTGATTTTCTCACAATGTGTTGAGTACAATCCGCAGGTGTTCGCGATGTTGTTCCAACGTCTCGGAATAAACCAAAACGTCATCAATAAACACCACCACAAACTTGTCGAGGTATGGGCGGAATACTCGGTTCATCAGGTCCATAAACGCAGCAGGGCATTTGTCAAACCAAAAGGCATGACCAAGAATTCATAATGCCCATAGCGAGTTCTGAACGCTGTCTTCGGAACATCATCATCCTTCACACGCATCTGGTAGTAGCCACTTCGCAGATCCATCTTGGAGAACACGGTGGCTGACTTCAGCTGATCAAATAGGTCGTCGATGCGCGGCAACGTATAACGATTCTTCACTGTCACCTGGTTGAGCATGCAGTAGTCCATACACATCCGCAAAGAGCCATCTTTCTTCTTCACGAACAGGACAGGGGCTCCCCAAGGGGAAACACTGGGGCGAATGAAACCCATGTCAAGAAGCTCTTCAAGCTGTTTCTTCAACTCCACCAGTTCAGCAGGAGCCAAGCGGTAAGGTGGCTTCGATATCGGTGAAGTTCCAGGTATGAGCTCGATGGAGAATTCCACCTCGCGATTTGGTGGCAACCCGGGCAACTCCTCAGGAAAGACATTTGGGAAGTCCTTCACCACAACAACATGGTTTAGGGCAGGAGGTGTAACATCGAGAACTATGGAGGCTAGGAAGGCTCTACACCCTTGTGAGACGAGCTTTTCAGCTTTGATGGCAGAGATGATGAACTGTCGCTCTCCTCGCTTCTTGCCCTTGACACACACTCTTCCTTCATCAGGATGAAACAGACTAACCTTAGATTCCTCACAGAACAGAACAGCTTTATACTTCTTTAACCAATCCATACCCAGGATGATGTCAAAGACGGTCATATCAAGCAAGACGAACACTGTAGGAAACGTTATTCCAGATACACAGAGGTTCAAGGTAGGAGTTTGGAGGTACGAGGAGCAGATTTTTACCACTAGGAGTTTTTACATCTAACACATGATCCATAAACTCAGATTCGATTTCAAGCATAGAGGCAAACTGGCTAGATATGAAGGTATTGGAGGAACCAGAGTCAAACAGAGCTTTTAAAGGATGCATATTGAGGTGTAGTGTACCTTCAATCACTTCATTGCCTTCACCATCTTCTTCAGCATTGAGAGCAAACACTCTCCCATTCCGCCTCTCAGCTGGCGGACGTCTCGGGTTCTGGTTGTTGTTGTTATTCCGCGGTGGAGGGTTCTGTCTCGGCTGTTGTGGCTGCTGAGCATGATTCTGCCCTTGCTGGAAACGAGGGCAGTTGGGTCGGATGTGCCCAACCTGGCCACACTCATGGCAGGTTGGTGGAGGACGATTGCCAACACGAGCAGGTGCATTGTTGGCGGGACATCTTCCAGGAGGATGGTAGCGATTGCATCTGTTGCAGCGATCACGACCACGGTTCTCATGCTGGTTCGGATTCTTCCTTTTGTTGTTGTTGAAGCTACTAGAAGACTGAAATCCCGGATATGACTCGATGGTGAGAGCCTTGTCCACCATCTGTTGAAATGTGAGTGGCAGTTGTGGAACGAGGCTTCGACCAACATGGTAATTCAGGCCCTCCAAGAACAAGGTTGCTCTTCTGTCAGCTCCAAGGTCGGTGGCGTAACGTTCCAACAGCAGAAACTTCTGAACGTAGTCAGCCACGCTCATGCTTCCTTGCTTGAGACTGTAAAACTCAGCCTCCTTCTTCCTCAGGAACGCAGGACAGATGTACTTCTCTCTGAACAGCTTCAGGAACTGAGTCCACTCCATGGAGGAGGTGTCTCGTGTGCGGGCAACTCCATTCCACCAAACACGCGCCGGTCCATCTAGCACGTACGTTGCAAACCGAACCTTCTGGTGAGGAGGGCAAGCCATACCCTCGAAGGTCCGATCCAGGACCAACACCCAGTCATCAGCTTTGTCCACCATGTTAGGCTCACTCTCACCCTTGAAGTAGGGTGGCTGCATCTTGATGAAGTCAGTGAGGGTGAACTCCCTCGGCTTGGCGGCAACAGCAGCAATGGTGTTGAGTTGTCCCATCATGGTGGAGGACAACAGCTATCGCAGCATTGCCAGCTCCTGCTCAGGTGTGAAGGCAGGTACACCAGAGGTTGGTTGGGTAACAGCAGGAGTCGCAGGAGTGTCGAGGTTGTCAGCGTTGGACTCCTGGTTTGAGTTGTCAAACAGGTCACCTCTCCTGAAATTAGGGTTATCATATTAAATTTTCAGGAGTAAAGAATCATAGATGAGAGGGAAAAGAAATAGAGATGAGAAAAGGATAACTAGAATGCTATTGCCTAAAAGCATACTACTTCGGGCAGTTCGTATCGGCGCAGGCCAGGCCAGATCATATGGGCACGGGAGTCCCCGTATGCCAAGCTAGTGGGTCGGAGGAAAATCTTGCCAGCCCCCATGCCCTGATCCTTTCTAGACACCCTTGCCTCAACTGCATGCCCTAATAGTCGCCTAAAGGCTCTGATACCATGCTGTAAAGAGGCGAGATCACCTCTTTACTAAAATTTAAAGGAAATACAACATCCACAATTTTTAACTAAAATTGAGACTTTTGAGGATGATTGCACAATATTCCAAATAAATAAGCATGATTCCAGATACATAATAAAATGTCAATAGCAGCGGAAAGAAAGAATAACAAGCCTTCTAATGGCTTTATTGTTTATTACATCATTTCTTTCTAAAAGAAAAGATAAGATAGAATAGAGGATCTAGCTATAGCAACCTAGCCATCCTTCTTGTCAAGCAAACGATCACAGCAAGGATTCTTTCTTCAAGCCCTTCCTTCTCCTTGAACGGCTCCAACACCTGGGTGGTTGGGAAAGCACCCAGCAAAAAGGGAAAACAAGAAGAGTATGTGTTACACTAATAATCTATCAAAGGCAAAGGAAAGATGTAACAAGTAAACTAGACTAAGTATTTGGTGTAAGAAGATATCAAAGAGTATGAGGTTTTCATAAGAGAACTTGCCATTAACAAAGTAAGTAAAGGTTTTAGCATGTTTATTAATATGTCTATCTAACTAAGTAGGGTTGAGGCACCTACCGAACCTCTAACCTTAGGTGAGGGAAGAATTATAAACATTTCCAAATCACCTACAAATTTTTAATGGGGAGAATAATAAACATTCCCCTAGGGCGATTTTATACATGCCTCTATGGGTGGTTGTACATAAGTACCACTACTTAAAATTTAAATAGAACATTTAATTTCATGCTAATAAGAGATTTATGGCAAGATAAGCAAAAGAATTTATATCATGGCAGTGGGGTATGAATACCCAAACAAGAGAATACTATATCTGATTTTTGAGGCAAATAAGACATTTAGGTTTCAAGAATTCAATGGTTTAGATCAAGTTAAACCTCATAGGAGAAATTTAGGTATTGGATTAAGTATTTCCCAACTGATAGGTAGATGTTCAACAAGACTCATAATAAACACATACTAATCACATACCTTGGCCACATGTGTCCTAAGATTCCCTTTTTCAACTCTTCACACGAGCTAAAAACCCAAACTTCCTAATACATCATTATATTCATATATTAGATTTACATGCATTCATTAAAAGATTGAAAACCCTAATTTACTAACTTTTTGCACAAACTCTCGATTCAGACTTCAAAAACCTCATAATCGTCTTAGTTAGGTTTTCCTGATCAAAATAACATATAATATTGTATATTTTGGAAATATAGATTTTTAGGGTTAATTTTAGGGATTTTTAAGTTAATTAAATCGATTTTAAAAACACCTTTTCGAAAAACTCAAAACCAAAACTCAAAAACATTTTTATTAAATAGATCTCGTTTTCCTGATTTCAAAACACTATTTATTTTTAATTTTTGACCAACGGAATAATTTATAAAAATTATTTTATCTCGACCAATCACAGCCTGCCACGTAGGCAAGGCTGGATGGCCGAGCGGTAGCGGGCGCTCGGCAACAGTGACCCGCGCCTCGTAGCCGCTCGCTACCGGCCGCGCGGTGAGGGCAGGCGAGCGATCAAAAGACAGTATCACCCTCAGCGAGAAAACGAGAAAGGAAGGAGCCGGAGGGGCAAAAGCGGAAAAACAATGTTGTCCTCTTCCCCGGCTCGCGACCTGCGCGAGGAACCGCAGGGGTAGCTCGGCCGAATTGGGCAAATCCGCAATTCTCGACGAAATCGAACGCTTAGGTACTCGAAAGAAAGAGAAAGAAAAGACGAAGTTGGTAGTACGTTCGATTTGGACGGAGATGAAGCGAGTAGGAAGCAATAGGCGCCGCAAGAGCAGGAGCAACCGGCGGCTCGATGGGGGTCCAAACGTCCACGAAACTTGAAATCAAAGGTATAGGTGAGTTGCTAAGGTCATGACGGTTCTTGGGACCTAGATATTTATAGGCAACGTGCCCTAGGTTAGGATTTAGCTAGGGGCACGGTGACGAGGTCGGCGGCCACATAAGGCGTTTCCCAAATACGCAATAAAGCTCACAAAAGTTGGGATAATCCTGTGCGAAATCTCGCAAGGAAACTAACGCAACAAAAATCAAGGAAAATCGTTGAGTAAATCTCAAGTTATTGCGATTTTAAGAAAACGAAAAACAAAGGCATGTTGCCTTATCCGTCTAGAGCTAGGAGACGACCACGCGTCGTCGGATCGGTGGACGTGGGTCCATCAAGCAATCTGAGCCGTTCGATCACGAATTAGATCAGGAAAATATTCATGAGCAAAAGTCGATTAAAAACTATTAGATTTTAAATGTTTTTCTCTTTCTTCTTTCGGAGGCTCAAACGTTGCCCAAAAATTATGAAAATTTATATTCTGACTTATTTCGACGTGTAGAATCCAAATATGGAGTTAGTTTTTCATTTTGAAAAAGTTTATAAGGTGAAATATTTAATATGTCATTTTCTCTTTCCTCCCTCAAAAGAGGTGATAACATTATCTAAATTAATGTAACTTCGCCCATAAGTCTCCTTAAAGGTGTGGAACACGATTTTGCAATTATCTTCACAAGTTGACATTATCTTTATATTTATTAAATTAATTAGAACATTCTACACACTTTCTCTCTCCTATTTTTCTTATTATTCATATATTATCCGAATTAGTTGCAAATTTGCACAGAGGCTTATTTTTATGTTTAGAATACGAATCTGAAGTTATTTCCCCGATTTGAAAGCATCAAGTATTTTATTTCTTTTTTATTGGCTTATTTCCTATATTCCATTGATCATGTCATAAATATTTTTATTTTAAATAATACTTGACCCTTAAGTTACTCTTTGCTCAAGGAAACGAATTAAACTATCAAATTATCATGATGGTTTCAGATTATCATATTGGTTGCAAAAATCTATGTAATTATCTTCTTTACTCATAAATTCTCATATTTCCTTTACTTATTTTACTCATCTTCTTTCTTTTACAAAATTCGGATTTTCTTCTTATCTCTTATATTCTAGGAAACACTAGAAGATTCTAGGACGAATTATTTTACTCTTTTTATTACTAAATGTGAATTTGCACTTTAGGCCCATTATCTAATTCTAACTAAGGCATTTGTGCATGCAACCTCAAAATAAGAATATATGGGAAACATTTAACCAATAACCATCTTAATTTCTTTTAAATCAAAACCAAGGACAAATGGAACGAAAATGAAGATCAAAGCTTATAGAAAAGAGTACAAAGAGGTGCATAGGAGATTTCAGTATGTTACAGTCAGGGTTAGGGTTCCCAGTCTATGTGGGAGTGGAAGGGACCAGAATATCACCAAAATTCACAACCTACAATAGAAGAAACGGTCGGTTCACCCAGTGAACTGATCATTATGTCATGTTTCCCAATCACAATTGTATTGGAAATTCTAGGAATTAATGCACAACATAATGCTGAAATTAATCCTTGATTCACTCGAACTAAACCACAAACCGAGCATCTCACTTCATAAAACAGTCGTCTCACGAATGTGAACCAATAGATGCACTAAGTGAATTGGTTGTTTTGCACCCCGGTTCATCTAGAATTCAGCAAATGCAATTTCTAATCAATATAACACTCCAACCGATTGGTTCAACACTTGAACTGGTCAGTTGAGAGTCCAGTCGGTTTATTCATTGCTTCAATTGAATACCTAAACACTTTAGCAATCAATTCAATAATCATTCATGATTAAACTCCTCATCTAGGTTTGTCCTATGTGTGTGATCCTATAGGTCCCAGTTTACATTGGCAGTGAATGCCCATAACTAGTTTATGACATCACAAGCACAGAGCGGCATCTAGTCACACATTATTGCTACCCAAGTAAATTGAAAATTGGAGAATAACTTCAACCTACAATCTATGATTGATGTTATAGTAATTGTATAGTTCCTTTGTCACTGATATCCAAATTGAACTCGAGACATGTAATCATCATCCTCTTCAAATGTTCTATCATGTTCCTTAAACAGAACAAATTGTCTGAGATATATGTAAGCTTAGTGTCACATATTGAATCACATGGGCATGGCCATGCATTTCTTAGTCTCTCTTATCAAGTGGACATGATAGCATACTCCTATAGGAGGCAAAAATCCCATCTACACAACTCACATACATCCTCATGTGTCACAGTGCACCCGAGCATCACCTTTATGGAAACCCTTATTCAGAATCATGGTGGATGATGTTAAAGCATACCAAACGAGATGTGATGAGTGTAGTAACTTCAAGTCTAAGAACCACAACCACCACCAACAATATAAGATATGATTTTGACTACCAACTTTTCATGAATCTTTAATGGTGGTCTATCCAATACATTGTTCTCTAACTAGTATATATGTGCTTGGTTTGATATCACATATCATGACTAATGAAATTTTGCCATCAACCAACACACACTCTAGTATTATGTGTTATTACTATCTAGCAGCCTTCCACAATAACATCTGACTAGGGAGAACACAACAAGAATGTATATACTCTTAACATTAGTATGATCTCATTGTTCATGTCACAAACTTGAAGAGGTAAGTCATTAAGTAATATCATTCTCTAGATATTTATTATTTACTTCATTATCTCATTACTGAATAAAATAGAATAAATTGGAAGCATGCATTTACTCTTAGTCAAATCATTTACAAATTATGCCATTACAATCATCTTATGATTGGCTCTCTGGGCATACATACCAAAATCTATATATGAGAAATAGTCCTAAATTTTCCTATTCAAGCTTTTACAAGACAATTTAGAAAATTTTCATGATGAGTTGAATCGTAGATGATGAAATCATATTATAAATTGATACCAAACCTATAGAATATAATTCCTAAAGTTGTTTCAGAAGTTAGGAGAAAATACCAAAACTTAGAGTTTCTAGTTATATCTAGTTTTGTAGTATAAGTAAAGTGCATTTTGTATTTGAACACGTTAAAGTTTATAATGCAATAAATTTGTATATGTCAGTTATTTTATATGTGACTGAGGAAAATGAAAGATTAGGTAACCAATAAATGAATTATATTCAGTCCAATGTTTTGCAGTATGATCATCATAGTATCTTAGTAGCTCAGTTTATAGTATCAATAACAAAAATGTAACATCCTCAATTTCACAACTAATGTAAGTCGTTAATGTGGGGTTTTCTAGTAAGTGTATGCCAAGGGACCTAATGAACCTAAACATGGCTAGGTATGTAATTAAGTTAAAAAATGGGTCCTTCAAGTACAAAATTGGGAATATAGTATGTAGCCCTCATAATAAGTGTTGATAATAATTTTAGAGTATGGCTAATTAGAATATAAGATGGTGGGAGATATTTTAGATGATTTTGATTTACTTAGAGCCTAGGTAATTAAATTTGTAATTATTCAACAATTAATTAAAAGATATTTTTGGAGTGTCTTTATAATTAGTTTGGACCTGATATCTTTTCCATAACAAGATAATGATAATATATCAACTATCTCAAACTTTGAGTTCAAACGGGGTCATGTGGTGGTCTGTAGAATTATTTCTATAGATTGGACATTTTTGCAAAAGGAAAAATAAAAAAGGGGAGCGACCCCAGTTCTCACGGACTGGAGAGCCATAACCCTATTTTATGGATTGAACAGAGTCTGACAAAGAAGGGGGCTCCGCCCAAGATCCTTTGGGCAAGATTCTAGAAAAACCTCATGGATCCCGAGTCCAAACCCTCGCACACCTAGATCTAGGGTTTGATGTGAATCAGAGAAGTAGAAAAGGAGATAGAGGGTGGAGACAGATGGGACGAATATAGGTGGCGGTTGTTAGTTCTTCTACTTAGACCTTCGATCACACCCCCTTCCTTCACCATCGGCGGCGCCACCCGTCCAGGCGAGCCAAGCTGCAGCCAAGGAGGGCTTCACCTCGCGCAGTGATGCCTTGGTCACCGGCCGTCAAGCCCTCCACGTTGCTGCTCTATTTTGGGTGTGAAACAGGGGAAAAACCCCCCTTTTGGTAATCGGGTGAGGAAGAAGGAGGGCCACGAGCACTGCTCAAGGGAGCTCACCATCAGATCAACTTTGAATGGACAATAATCATCTAAAAGGTACTCTATTTGAAAAATTCATATCTTGAGATGTAGAGCTCGGTTTGGGACAAAAAAGATACCTACAGAAAGCTCTTTATGAGTACTATCATATAAAAATACTTCCCGATTATGATTTTGATATCTGATATTTATTAAATATAGTATGATCAAAACTATATGACTTTGAAATTTGGTCAATTAAAAAATAGCAAACGACTTTTAAAATTCATACAAATTTTACTGAATGTGTATCTTAATATGCTTAACATGATTTCAAAGACTGATATTTGTTATATGAAGTTTTATTAAGGTTTTTATTTAAACCCTAATAAGGGTATTTTGGGTATTTCACCATGATCTGATTACGAAATGACTTGATATTTTAATACATGATCTTACTATATTAAATGATTAATTTTCTAGAGATTTGATGGAGTTTCTTGTGTTATCATACTAGTATTTAATTTTGGGGCCTAAGTGGCAGTTAGGCAAGATTATTGATGATTATTGTGGAGGGTGCGTATGCATATTTTGTTTATAAAATGACTTATAGTTATATTTTCCTCTAACTTAATGATGTATTTAGTAAGATTATTATATATGATCATGTTCTAGATTTATTCTCATAATATGAGTATATGTCCATATTAGTGCATAAGACGATTTATGTCTTATTTGATTATAAAGATTATAGTAATTATATAATATGAGTTTTCTTTAATTTCAACACAAGGTTGTATGGTGATTTTAGATTAAAGTTATGTTCAGTCTAAATAAGGACCCTAAATTGGTATTTAAGGTTAGGAAGATGGGGTTTTGAGATTTAAAAATAGAAAGAGGGAACATAGACATGGACTAATAGAACTATGATGATATCTAGGTTATTAAAGTTATGGAACTTGGAATCAGGACTTCCTTAAAGATACCCTCAGTGTAAGAGGTAAGTGGTTCATTCCCATGAGTATTTATGTTTATCATGCCTAGTACATTTACATGCTTCTTAATTGAGACCTTCATGTCCAATATTCTAAGTCAAGATATGCAAGAAAGATTTTATGTGCTTTATGATTGTAGAACTTTATATGCTCAATGCCTTAGGTAGTGATGTGTTATGGAATGATTCAAGATCATGAATTAAGTTCATAAGAAGGATAAGAGAATATATTTCTATTATATCCCTTAGAGATGTTTCATATGGATACTCAGGATTACAAGGTAAGAAACTAACACTAGACTTCTATCCTTTCATGGTTTTCTGATATAACCATGTATTATGATCTTAAGTACATATAAGTTATCAGTATCCCTCACATATATAGATGTGTTCATGTATTAAGATTTCAAGTAGAACATATTGTTAAGATTCCCCTCATTAATAGATATAATGGTGTGATAAGAATTCAAGTAGGAACATGTCATCCAGGTTTCTTATATATGTAGCGATCTAAGAATTAAGAAGTGAAATGGATTCCTTAGAAAGATTAGTGCTTAAGAAGTGAAATGGATTCCTTAGAAAGATTAGTGCTTAAGAAGTGAAATGGATTCCTTAGAAAGATTAGTGCTTAAGAAGTTAAGTAATATGTGAGAATATGGGTGTTGTACATGGTAGACCATGGCCCAATTTCCAAGATAAAGGTGCTATTGGGATCAGAATATATTGTAACATGAATTTATGATGATATTATCAAATTATGAGGCATTAAGTCATCATTAAGTTGCACGATGAGACTTTGTATGATTTCTACTTTAAGATTTAAGATTTATGTTTATACGAGTGTATTGCGATCAGACTTAATGAGATTTTATAGAATTTGAGTCACCTTGTCAGAAATAACATTCTTATAGATATTTGATACTCTAGGACTCTCATATACTTTGTATTCTCATATTTAGTTGAGATCCTTTCCCTAATCCTTTAGACTTAGTTGTCATATATTTAGTGTCAAAAGTAGATAAGTCATTTCTATCAGATTGAAGTATTAGATTAAGGATTATCTAGATAATGAGGATATTAGATTTAGATTCAGACTTAGACTACTCATGGTGTGAGTAGAAAAATTTTGAATAAAGATACATGATAAGGGTTTTAGACCAAATCTCAATTATGAGGTAATTGAGATCCATATTCACATTTAGTTGTAGATTTAGTTGATCACTTAAGAATAAAAGATTCAGATTCAGAATTCAGTACCTCCCAATACTCAGTAATCAGTTTTAGATAAGTCCAATTATCAGTATTTAGT
Organism: Alisma plantago-aquatica; assembly: GCA_963693085.1. Classification (NCBI taxonomy): domain Eukaryota; kingdom Viridiplantae; phylum Streptophyta; class Magnoliopsida; order Alismatales; family Alismataceae; genus Alisma; species Alisma plantago-aquatica. The sequence goes on along the minus strand of OY856411.1, from coordinate 299,419,239 downwards.
TTAGTATAAGATAAGTTCAGATTTAGTATTCAGTAAAGTTATCAGTATTCAGCTTTAGTTTAGATTAAGAATTAAGTAAGTTCAGATTTAGTATTCAGTAAAGTTATCAGTATTCAGTTTCTATTTAGATTAAGAATTAAGTAAGTTTAGACTTAAGATAAATAAGTCAAACCCTTCACATAATACATTATAAGATAAGTCCTCATTCAATAGTCCCGGGACAATTCAAAGGCATCTGTTTCCAATTCATATGAGTGTTTACTCCAATTCAGAGGTGTTGCGACACCAATTCAGGGCGTAGATATGCCAATTTAGAGACACCTCAGTGTCATTCAGGGCATGTAGTGCCAATTTAGGGTACTTCGGTACCAATTCAGGGTGTAGATATGCCAATTTAGGAGGACTTATTGTATAATGGTGGCCACAATCAGATAAAATTCATAAGTAAAATATACCTTAGATTAGAGCATGCCCACAATCTCATCCATGAGTAGGATGAGAGGGAAATTAGATGACATAAGTATGTCCTTGACACTTTGGTGTAGGTCTTGAGATCCATGTACCAGGGACATGTCTCCAGAGAAAGATAAGGTAGAAAGATAAGAATTTAGATTTAGTAACAAGAGAGAATATGTTACAGATTTTACTCAGAGTTTGATGCTAGTTTCATGTTTATAATGTTCAATTTTAGTTCCTTAGAAATGTATATTTTAGAATACTCATGCCACTTACTCTAATGACTATTTTTCCCAATGCATGGTTGGGGACGTGATGTCCGTAGGCTTTGGAGGAGCTGAGGATCAAAGGAACAAGTAAAGCACTAGAAGATTTCAAGCTCATCCTAGTCGGGTGCCATTTACCTAAATGATCCAGAGTTTTGACATCTTTTTATTTTGTCTAGTTATGTTGTCAATTAGATTAGATTTTATGGTTTAACGTGATGTAGTTTTCTATTGACAAAAACTATGTATGGATCAGTTTTACAGTTATGCAAAGTGTTTCATTTATTTTCATTGCAATGATAATCATTCAGATGAAAAAAAATATAGCTTCCGCTCATGTGTTATGAAAACTTAGGTGTTACAATAAGGTATCAGAGCAATTTGGTAAATGGCCACTAGGCAACCATGATTCTTACAGTCACCCTAGGGTGAAGAGGTAAGGTTAGGATTTAGGGATAGATTCCAAAAAGGAATACCATAAGCTAGAGCGATTAGGAGTCTTGACCTCAGAGTAGATAGATATCCTAGAGGAAGAAGTCAACGTAGTTTAGATCTAAAGTAGCAACCTAAACCTAGCTAATGAGATAGCCTCTCCATTCTCAATGGTTATGGCCAGCCAATTGAGAATGGAAGAGGGATGTCATAAGCATTAGGCTTCGATGCATATCTCCTTTCTTACTAGTGCACGTGGTATGGGACACATGTATTAGTAGGTTAGTGAGAGGTAGTATGTCAGGATCCCACATCTCTGGGTATGTGCCTGATCACCACATATCTAGCAATGTAGGAGTTACCTAAAGAACCTAAGATTAGAGAACCATGTAAACTTAATGATTAGATAGTCATGACAAGGTTGAGGTAGATGTCCTAAGTATAGAGCCTAGTTTAGTTTCATAAACCCTAAGTATGAGTTGAGCAATAAACTAAGGTAATAGATAATGCTTACATAAATATTTTATGAAAATACATTACATATCTCTTTTCATGCAAAATTTTGAACATGTGTACCTCGATATGTTAATTAGCAATAAATGAAGAGGTAAGCAGAACCCTAAAGTGGGTAGTAGCCTAGAGAAATTTTGAGGATGAATTTTTTTTTAAGGTGGGTAGAATTGTAACATCCTCAATTTCACAACTAATGTAAGTCGTTAATGTTGGGTTTTCTTGTAAGTGTATACCAAGGGCCCTAATGAACCTAACATGGCTAGGTATGTAATTAAGTTCACAAATGGGTCCTTCAAGTACAAAATTGGGAATATAGTATGTAGCCCTCATAATAAGTGTTGATAATAATTTTAGTATATGGCTAATTAGAATATAAGATGGTGGGAGAAATTTTAGATGATTTTGATTTACTTAGAGGCCTAGGTAATTAAATTTATAATTATTCAACAATTAATTAAAAGATATTTTTGGAGTGTCTTTATAATTAATTTGGACCTGATATCTTTTCCATAAAAAGATAATGATAATATATCAACTATCCCAAAATTTCAGTTCAAACGGGGTCATGTGGTGGTCTGTAGAATTATTTCTATAGATTGGACTTTTTTGTAAAAAGAAAAATAAAAAAGGGAGCGACCCTAATCCTCATGAACTGGAGAGCCGCAACCCTATTTTATGGACTGAATAGAGTTCGAAGAAGAAGGGGGCTCCGCCCAAGATCCTTTGGGCAAGATTCTATAAAAACCTTATGGATCCCGAGTATGAAGCCTCGCACACCTAGATCTAGGGTTTGATGTGAATCGGAGGAGTAGAAAAGGAGATCGAGGGTAGAGATGGATAGGCTGACTGTAGGTGGCATCTATCGGTTCTTCCACTCGGACCTTCGATCACACCCCCTTCCTTCACCATCTGTGGTGCCACCCGTCTAGGCGAGCCAAGCTGCAGCCAAGGAGGGCTTCACCTCGCGTAGTGATGCCTCGGTCACCAGCCGTCGAGCCCTCCACGGTGCTGCTCTATTTTGGGCATGAAATAGGGGGAAAACCCCCCTTTTTGGTTATCGGGCGAGGAAGAAGGAGGGCCACGAGCGCTGCTCAAGGGATCTCACCATCAGATCAACTTTGAACGGACAATAATCATCTAGAAGGTACTCTATTTGAAAAATTCATATCTTGAGATGTAGAGCTCGGTTTGGGACAAACAAGATACCTACAGAAAGCTCTTGATGAGTACTATCATGTAAAAATACTTCCAGATTACTATTTTGATATATAATATTTATTAAATATAGTTCGTTAAAAACTATATGACTTTGAAATTTGGTCAATTAAAAAATAAAAAATGACTTTTAAAATTCATAGAAATTTTATTAAATGTGTATCTTAATATACTTAACATGATTTCAAAGACTGATCTTTGTTATATGAAGTTTTATTAAGGTTTTTATTTAAACCCTAATAAGGGTATTTTGGGTATTTCACCCATGATCTGATTACGAAATGACCCGATATTTTAATACATGATCTTACTATATTAAATGATTAATTTTCTATAGATTTGATCGAGTTTCTTGTGTTATGATACTAGTGTTTAGTTTTGGGGCCTAAGTGGCCATTAGGCAAGATTATTGATGATTATTGTGGAGGGCGTGTATGCATATTTTGTTTATAAAATGACTTATAGTTATATTCTCCTCTAACTTAATGATGTATTTAGTAAGATTATTATATATGATCATGTTCTAGATTTATTCTCATAATATGAGTATATGTTCATATTAGTGCATAAGATGATTTATGTCTTATTTGATTATAAAGATTATAGTAATTATATAATATGAGTTTTCTTTAATTTCAACACAAGGTTGTATGGTGATTTTAGATTAAAGTTATGTTCAGTCTAAATAAGGACCCTAAATTGGTATATAAGGTTAGGAAGATGGGGTTTTGAGATTTAAAAATAGAAAGAGGGAACATACACATGGAATAATAGAACTATCATGATATCCAGGTTATTAAAGCTATGGAACTTGGAATGAGGACTTCCTTAAAGATACCCTCAGTGCAAGAGGTAAGTGGTTCATGCCCATGAGTATTTATGTTTATCATGCCTAGTACATTTACATGCTTCTTAATTGAGATCTTCATGTCCAATATTCTAAGTCAAGATATGCAAGAAAGATTTTATGTGCTTTATGATTATAGAACTTTATATCCTCAATGCCTTAGGTAGTGATGTGTTATGGAATGATTCAAGATCATGAATTAAGTTCATAAGAAGGATAAGAGAATATATTTCTATCATATCCCTTAGAGATGTTTCATATGGATACTCAGGATTACAAGGTAAGAAACTAACACTAGACTTCTATCCTTTCATGGTTTTGTGATATAACCATGTATTATGATCTTAAGTACAAATATGTTATCAGTATCCCTCACATATATAGATGTGTTCATGTATTAAGATTTCAAGTAGAACATATTGTTAAGATTCCCCTCATTAATAGTTATAATGGTCTGATAAGAATTCAAGTAGGAACATGTCATCAAGGTTTCTTATATATGTAGCAATCTAAGAATTAAGAAGTGAAATAGATTCCTTAGAAAGATTAGTATTTAAGAAGTTAAGTATTATGTGAGAATATGGGTGTTTTACATGGTAGACCATGGCCCAATTTCTAAGATAAAGGTGCTATTGGGATCAAAATGTATTGTAACATGAGTTTATGATGATATTATCAAATTATGAGTCATTAAGTCATGACGAAGTTGCACAATGAGACTTTATATGATTTCTACTTTAACATTTAAGATTTATGTTTATACGAGTGTATTGAGATCATACTTAATGAGATTTTATAGAATTTGAGTCACCTTGTCAGAAATAACTTTCTTATAGATATTTGATACTCGAGGACTCACATATACTTCGTATTGTCATATTTAGTTGAGATCCTTTCCCTAAGCCTTTAGACTTAGTTGTCATATATTTAGTGTCTAAAGTAGTTAAGTCATTTCTATTAGATTGAAGTATTATATTAAGGATTATCCAGATAATGAGGATATTAGATTTAGATTCAGACTTAGACTACTCATGGTGTGAGTAGACAAATTTTGAATAAAGATACATGATAAGGGTTTTAGACCAAATCTCAATTATGAGGTAATTGAGATCCATATTCACATTCAGTTGTATATTCAGTTGATCACTTAAGAATAAAAGATTCATATTCAGATTCAGTACCTGCCTAATACTCAGTAATCAGTTTCAGATAAGTCCAATTATCAATATTCAGTTTAGTATGAGATAAGTTTAGATTTAGTATTCAGTAAAGCTATCAGTATTCATCTTCAGTTTAGATTAAGAATTAAGTAAGTTTAGACTTAAGATAAATAAGTAAAAACCTTCACTATATGATAAGTCCTCATTTAGTAGTCCCAGGATGATTCAGAGGCATATGTTGACAATTCAGAGGAGTGTTTACTCCAATTAAAAGGTGTTGCGGCACCAATTCAGGGCATAGATACGCCAATTCAGAGACACCTCAGTGTCATCCAGGGCATGTAGTGCCAATTCAGGGTACTTCAGTACCAATTCAGGGCATAGATATGCCAACTCAGGAGGACTTATTGTATAATGGCGGCCACAATTAGATAAAATTAATAAGTAAAATATACCTTAGATCAGAGCATGCCCACAATCTCATCCATGAGTAGGATGAGAGGGAAATTAGATGACATAAGTATGACCTTGACACTTTGGTGTAGGTCTTGAGATCCATGTACCAGGTACATGTCTCCAAAGAAAGATAAGGTAAAAAGATAAGAATTTAGATTTAGTAATAAGAGAGAATATGTTACAGATTTTACTCAGAGTTTGATGCTAGTTTCATGTTTATAATGTTCAATTTCGGTTCCTTAGAAATGTATATTTTAGAATACTCATGCCACTTACTCTAACGACTATTTTTCCCAATGCATGGCTGGGGACGCGATGTTGATAGGTTTTGGAGCAACTGAGGATCAAAGGAACAAGTAAAGCACTAGAAGATTTCAAGCTCAGCCTAGTGGTGTGCCATTTACCTAGATGATCTAGAGTTTTGACATCTTTTTATTTTGTCTAGTTATGCTGTCAATTAGATTAGATTTTATGGTTTAACGTGATGTAGTTTTCTATAGACAAAAACTATGAATGGATCAGTTTTACAGTTATGCAAAGTGTTTCATTTACTTTCATTGCAATGATAATCATGTTTGTAACACTCCCAGATGAAAAAAAATATAGCTTCCGCTCATGTGTTATGAAAATCTAGGTGTTACAAAAAATCTATGAAAAGATCTTATTACAAGGTTAAGCCAAGTAATGTTGCTCGTATGATTTAGAAATTAAATTAATTATTCATTAGATTCCATGAACACCATATATTCCTTGTGGAGTTCTATACCATAGTGGAGGAAATAGCTTGCCCACTAGCAGCGTCCAGGACAAGAAGCCAGAGCATGCCTATAAGACCCCTGACCTAGCTTTATTCTTGATCTTGCTTGATTATCATTATAAGGTGCTTAAAACCTTAAACTAACCATGTGATGTGGTTTAAAAACATGTAGCTTGCTTGGGTTTTCGGTTTGTTCCGATTTATATGTTGTTTGACCTAGATACACATATATGTATTTGTTTTGGACCTAATTGCAATTTGCCCATGTTCAGGGTTTATCTTACGATTTGACTCATGCTTGTTGTACATCACATGTTTATGCATCATGTTGTAGAGATAGTGTAGCCCATAACTTTGATGCACCTTGGTGTGGGGAGTTGACATTATGTGTTGATGATCTAGGGTTTGCTTGAATGCCCTAGTTTGATGTTGACTTTGAGTGTTGACCAATGGTGTCCATTGGTTTTCAGTGACCACCTTGATGCTTATTCCACTTTAGTGTCATTGGTCTATGAGGTTTGATTTCACCTAGTGGTCTTGGCAGTCGATGGGCCAAGAAACCCTAGGGTTTGGGCTCTATGCGGTCATTGGGGTTTGATCCTCCTTAGGTCGCTATGTTTTCTTCAACCGATTGGCTTTTGGAACTTGTGTCCCTTCAACTTATGACCTACCATGGACAAGTAGGTGATGAGTTTCCTTAGTTTTAGGGACCTTAGTTGCATGCATGGCCTTATTGCTTGCATGGTCGACTTTTGAGGGACAACTGGCCCATGTGTATATGACACCTAACCTCCCTTACCTCTCTCAACCCTTGGCTATATATAATCCTCTCTTAGCATGCAAGTGATCCTTTCATACCCTCTTCTTTCTCTCTTCTATTTGGAGCTCGTCCCTTGTGCTCTTGGTGGTGGAGAAGAGCTCAACCTTGGAGCAAGGTGGCCAAACCCTTACATGTGTTGATCTAAAGTTGGAGCAACTCTTCTTTGGTGATCCTTTGGTGCTCCTTGATCTTGGTAGGTGGTCTATCCTTCTTGGCTTCATTTTCTTGCAACCATACCTATCCATTCTCTCTCTTTGTCTAAACTCATGTTACTCCATGTTATTGCCTAAGTTGGGTTGAAGATTTCCTCTCTATCTTATCTTTTTTGTCATAGGGTTTTCCCTCTTCTTTGTACACCTATAACCTAAGCTTTTGTTTCCCTCCTTGAGGTGATTATATCTTGGCCGTGAGGTGGTGATCAATCTTGGATTCTCCACTCCTTCCTTGGAGCATCTTGTTGTTCAAGTGTTTCCTTTACAATCAAGGTGAGTTATATAACCCTCTCATCGATTATTGTTGCACTTAACTTTTCATTCAAGTAATCCATCTCTAAAATGTGGTTCCACATAGTATGATGATGATATCTTGAATTACGGTTTGTGATTATGTGGTGATCATGAATACATAAACCCCTTTTTCTTAACCCTAATTCTTGTAGTTGAGATATTGTTGATGATAGAGTTGTTGGTTCTTACATGCGCATGCTAAATGTTGGTTTTCTTCTCATGATCATGGTTTTTGTTCTCTTTCTTTGATTATGGTTCAATTTCATACCTTAGAAGATGGTTGAAAAGTTGGTTTACCTCTTTTGCTTCATGGTTTGGTTTTCCTCTCATGTTGATGGTGGATTTAGGGAGATGATCCTTACCCTATGCTTTACTCCTTGGTGTTTTTGGTTTCATGATGTTGATCACCTATTTTGATTGTGTGTTGGAGGTGGTTTTCTCTCTATTTATCTTCAACTTGGTATGGTCTATGTGGTCAAAGAGTTTGATAGTTTTGGGTCTCTAAGTATGGACCTACTTGAGAATTCAGTAAGGTGACATGTTTCTCTTCGGTTGATGAGCTTTCTCCTCATGATCTTCGGTCTTCATGCCTTTTTATTCTTTGATCGATGATGTACTTGACTCAAGTGGTTGTTGGGATGGTGCTTTTTCTTCGGTCCATTATTTGATGTGGTTCTATTTGGTCAATGACCTGATGTGGTTATCTTCGATTGAAGACATTTCTTATTTTTCTTTCATCACTATCGATTGATTCATGTTGATGATGAGGGTAATCCACCTCTTTGATCAATGAGAGGATGAGGTCTATTCCTATTTAGTTGATGAGATTTTCTGGACATATGTTTCCCTTGTGTGGTTGACCTAGTGATGATAGTGGTTGACTCTCTTACTTCCAAGAATGTTGGAGATCATGACAATTAGGGTTTGATGTTAGTTGTTGTTTTGAAACCCTAATATGGTTACAAGGTTGAAACATAACTCTAATTTTCAAGTACCTAATGGTGATGCCTAGTTAATTGAGTAATCATCATGATGGTAAAGTATTTTCTCTCTCCTAAACTATTAAACCCTAATTTGTTCTCATATGAGGATTATAGTTCTTGAATGCATGGATATGTTGAACTTATGTGTATCATGGGTACAGTGGTAACGATGAGCCTTGATGAAGCATGGATAGATAATGATGTTTTTGTAGGGAATACTATGAATGGTCTTATGACCTCGGTAATGGCTTTGTGCCTAGTTGAGGTGATATCCTTTGGTGATGTGATGAGGGAATAATATCTCATGATAATGTGATAATGTTGATGTTCCTATGAGTGGCAATGGAACAGTGTCGTGTGGTGATGTGATAAGCTCTATGTTTCATACATTTTATATTACCTAAATTTGAACTCTACCTATGCTTTGTAGAATATGTTTAGGGTTTGGTTGTAATATGATTGATGCATTAAAAGACACTCAATTGGCTTTAACTAATCAAGTGGAACCCAAATCATGTAGTTGCCCTAGCCATAGATCCATTATAGTGTTAGGACTTACTGGATGGTGAACTGAGTATTCCTAAGGGAAACTCAGAGTGCATATTATTAAATATGTGAGGTGCAAGTGACTAAGACTCCTTGATATCTTGACACCAAGGTTTTGAGGATGGTTCCAGTCATACCTCGATAGGAGAACGATTGTGGTCGTATCTCAATGTATATGATGTGATAGAGGACCGCTATGGATGTACCTCAAATGTTTGGGTTCGTGTACCATGTTCAATAGTGTCGTGACTGATCGCCTCCTTTTTCTCGTGTCCAGATACAAACGTGGGACAAGGGAAGTAATCAATCTTTATATTTGTAACCCAAAACCTTTTAGGATGCCCGCAACTTTTATTACGGGTCAAAGTAGATATATAGGGTCGAACACAGGGACGTGGTGACGTTTAGGATGCGAGAGATTCTTTTTTGGGTCAGATAAACCCAAAAGAGATAGTTGATGAAAAGTATGTGCTACACCTAGTCTAGTGAGTTTTCACAAATTAAAACAAAACAAAGAAAAGAAAGCAAAAAAAAACAGAGTCTGCGGGATTTTACTAATCAAGAGAGAAAGAGTTCTTGGCTATGTAACCACAACCTGGGCAGTCTATACACCCGTTATCGGGTGTAGACAACCCTCGAACACCTAAGCAAGCATATTAAAACCAAACATAGTATGCATTGTGGTATTTGTTCCTATGGGGTCATCCCACTCGCTCTCGCGTAGCGTGACTAAAACCATCAAGGATATGCCATCTAACCTCTCTCGAGGATGACAAATCAACACCCCAGAATACTCTAGATTCCCTCTTGAGTTTTAGAATATTATGGAATGTTAGGAACAGAGGACCTTGAACCGTCCTCCTCTCAGGTTCTAATCCAAACTACCAACTCTCATCTATTCCTACTACGGATCTCTCAATATAGACAGAAATAGCAATTCAAACTAGAACGAGATCAACCAATCTAGCAATCATAACCAAAGAGAGAAGATAAAACAACCAACGTACTATAAATATAGAATAAAACCACTTTACTTAGGTAAAAGAACATAAACATGCCCAAAACGGGCTACAAAGCCAAGAAGGATCCCAACTAGCCATGGAAAAGCATAGTTGGCCCCAGACAAAGATGGAAGAACATCGTTGTATAAGACACCAAGGGGAACAGAAGAAATAAGGAGGAAGAAGAAGAGATTAAGCCCATAGAGGAGAGGTGGCTCTCACTCCTTAGCCTCAGTATATGTTTGATCTCGTCTTTTAGGCCCTCTGCCTTGGTCATCTGGACACCTTGCCCTCCTTCCTCTCTAGATCCTCTCCAAACAGCAGCTCGGTCGATGGATGGAGGTGGAAAAGTGGTGGAAGATGAAAGCATGCTGAAGAGGCTGGCATAGAATGAGAACTTCGGGCCTCCAGACTCTCCCACGGTGCTCCGGGAACCTCACCGGGCTACAAAGGATAAGTTGTAATTTCCTTTTTCTTTCTTGTTCTCTATTACCGTTTGTACTCTCCTTGCTACTCCTAGGTTGGATGTTGCTGATTGGAGAGGGTGAAGATCTTCTTGGTGAAGAAGGTGACTTTGAGCTACTTCAGAAGGCTGGTGCAACGGGAGGTTACTTCTAGAGAGGAAGGCTACTTCAAGGGGGAGCTTGGAGTTACTTCAAGAAGGCTACCTCAAGGTTGGTGCACCTACTTCAAGTGAAGACTGTTCAAAGGGTGTAAAGGAAAGTATTGTATTTTGTATAAATCCTTGGGAAGGTAATAAAATAAATACTTTCAAAATCCCGGTTGGGTAAGCAACCGGGTAGTGGACTGACAACTTTAGTAGTTGCTAAAGTTGGAACCACTCTAAACACCTGTCTCCTTCTTCCAATTTTCAATTGTGGTTGTTTGAGTTCAATAAATTGTTAAAATTAATTAAAAACTCTATTCACCCCCCCTCTAGTGTTTTTCAGTTGGTATCAGAGCAGGCTTCAAGGAACCCTAACCAGGTCTTGAAGAATGGAGGGTAATGGTGATTACAATCACAACAAAAGGTGCTGCTTGGAAAAAACTACAACATGTTGCAATTGGTGCTTAGGAACAAGCCACACAACAACTAGATGCCCTTGGAGATCAAAGAAGGAAGATGAGCACAAAGATTGTCTTATTGCTACAACTAGTGAAGAAGAAGAAGAGGTAAGTCTTTTTGATTTATCTAAAGAAGAACTAGTTTCTAGTCTTGAAGAAACACATATTAAATATATTGAGTGCAAAAAGAAATTAAAGAAATCTATTAAAGCAAATGATGAATTACATGCTAAGCTCCTTGCTATTACATATGAAAACGAAGATCTTAAAAAGATCATTGAAGATCATGATATTGAGATAAAATCTATAGAGGCAAATTGTAATCTACTCTCCTTAGAGAAGAATAATTTGCAAAGTCAAGTGAATGATCTTCAAAAACAACCCATTTTATGCAACCATCTAGATTACGATTCTATTGTCAAAGAAAGAAATTCATTGTCATCTAATCTAGATCAAGAAAAATTAGATATCAAAAAGAGAATGGAAGAGATTGCCAAGTTACAACAAAAAGTTAGTAGTTTAAATAATAATGGCATTCTTGATCAAATCTTAGATAATTCCTATCATCAAATTGGGAGAAGAGGACTAGGTTACAAGCCTAAAGGGAAATCCTATCAACAACCTAGTTGGAGAAAGTCACAAACCCATCAATCTATATATGTACCTAAAGGAACATCTTCACCCAAGGATAACACAGAAAACAACCATAGAAAAAGATATGAGGTTGACTCGATATGTTGTCATTATTGTTTGCGTCTTGGTCACTATTCTTTTTCATGCCCTTACAAGAGAAAAGATGTCAAGTTAGTTTGGGTTCCAAAACCTCCAAACTAAATGAACAGAATCAAGTTGAGATATGACCAAGAACCTTAGTTGCATATCTCTATGTCTATCTCAACTCAAACATAATGGGATAACAAATAAATTTAAATATCTAAATATTTAACTTGCATAGTTATGTTTTATTTGGAAGAAATTAACAATTTCAGGAATATTGTCGGTCGAGAGACTGTCGACCGAGATACTATCGGTCGAGAAAATATCGACCTAGCATATCACTGATTTCCAGTCTGTTGCAAAATTGCTGAATTCTTTGATAAAATTGCTATCTATTCATGATTAATGAATTGGATATACATTTTTTTTGGAAATCATCCCTACAAATTTAAATTAGTCTATACCTTAAATGATTTAAGTTTAAACTGAAATTATGCTTAGTTTAATGAAAATAAATTTCTATAATTATTCACATGATCTCTTTATTTTCTGGTCTATCCATATAGAAATCATGTGATTATTTACTGTTATTGTTCTGTTATTACATCATGGATATGCTTTCACCATTTGGTACTGTGATTAGCTTGGATAGATAATTTTCTGCATGGATCCGTGATGATATATATAGGCAAGCAAATGCTTTATTGGTAATATATTATGCTTGCAACACATAAGATAAAATCTCTCAATTAGTATCCTTAAAATACTTGAGATATTTAGTGTGCCTTCAGTAAAGAATCCTATGAGGATACTAAATGATGTGAAATTTGATATTCATATTACTATATTTTAAGAAAAGGACAAATGTTTTCATATTAAGTATTATGCTTCAACTTGATACTTAATCAAATCTTATGTAGATATTATACTTCATAATGTTCAATTTGAAAAATCTGCAAATCTGCCTCTTGGTTAAAATGAAATTTGACCAAGGGGCGCTATGGTCGTAGTCAAAATCGACCTAAAATAAGTTTGACACAAAAACTACTTGAATATCATTTTATTGTGATTAAAAGCAAAATCAAGTTATGATCACAAAATTGTCCCAATATTGTCAATAATAAAACAAAATATTACTCCCTTAGAAAAATATATAAATGCTCTACAAATTAAATCTATCATTTGCATTAAAAATCAGCTTAAATTCATACCCAGTATGTCTGTCGGTCGAAGAATCTTTGACCGAAAACCTCTCGGTCTGCCCACCTCTCTCGACCGACAGAATCTAGACAGACCTAACATCAGACACACTTCCGGTCGACAATTGTTCGACCGAGACAGTGTCGGTCGACAATTGCTCGACCGAGAAAGAACCATTGGGAGATGACCATTGCAATCCGACCATTACCGTTAACGGCCGACCGTTGCAAGTCGACCGTTGGACGGACGAGTGGCGCGTCTGGAATATGACCGTTGCGGATGCTCGGTCGACAAATCGTCGACCGACCTGGTCACTGGATTGCTATAAAAGGGACCAAAAACGGGTCACTTCTTCACACTTCCATATTCTTGTTTCCATAGGTTCTCTCTAGTGAATTCTTGTGCAAATCTTTAGCATCCTCATCCCCAAGACTTCCTTGCTTATTCTCCACCTTCAAGCAACGCAATGGCATCATCCTCTGCTCGTGGAAAGAAGAAGGTCGCTGGCAGGAAACAAAGGGAGGCTACTCCACCATTGACGATCATCAACGACATTGCCTTCGTCGACGGAGATGATGGTGATCGCTATCTACGGCTTTCCTCCAAAGCTCCTCTCCCAAGATGACCAGTTGAAGTTATGGACTTCCTCAACATTGTCGACTTGGAGGACCTCTTTGAAGTGTAAAAGTTGAAAGAATTCATCAACCCTTCTTTCCCTTCCTATTCCACCAAGGTAGTGAATGAATTCTATGCTAACCTCATCTCCCACTCTGAAAATGAAACCATCTTCTTCTATACTATGGTAAATGGGCATAGCTTTCGATTTACTGAAGGGGATATTCTTGACATGCTAGATATTGACATAGAAGAATACCAAGACACCCTTGACCTTACCTCTGGAAACCCACTTAATCAATTTTCCCAAGATAACCATACTGTTAGTCTTAGTGACATCAAAAGGACCATTTTTCAATCCAATACAACCTGTCATGAAGATAGAGGCACATACTATGCTATCAATCTCAAACCAGCTGCTAGGATTGTAAACCTTATTGTTTCAACAAATATACATCCTAGAGCAAATAAGTATGAAGTTCCTATTTTTCGTATGTGTCTAATATATGCCATTATCCAACGTATTCCCACAAACTTTATCCGCATCATTCTTAAAAACATGCTTGAGTTTTCTGGCAATCCTCCATATGCTGATCTTGTATGCCAAATTACTCAACATTTTATTAAGACCCAACTTGAGGATATGGGATATACATGGGAGCGTAGACCAAAAAAAATAAGTAAGAATACTGTAGAAAAAATGGGGATTGATTTCGGTCATAAGAGGGCTAGGGTAGAAGGAGAAACATCTACACAAGATATACCACCTCCACCTCCTCCTACCAGCCTACCCTATGATCCCATCCAAAACACTCTAACCTATGTTGCTGGGTCACAATATCATCTTAGTAAACAACTAGATTATAACCATCATGCCATGACTTATCTAAACCAAAGAATGCAAACTCTTTCTCCAAACCAACCAGATGAATATCCTTATTCTTTAAATCCTGGCATGCTCAATCCATATAACCCATCTTACAACTACTATCAACCTCCACCTCCACCATTTACAGATCTCACACATACTCAGTTTTCATCAATGCAACTACAAGATATTGCTGCTCATTTCTGATTTGATCGTGTTCCAACCTTCTTGGAGGCATATGCCTTAACCAAGACAGGTGCTCTGGAGTGGCAAACATTGGTCCAGTATTATGGAGCTGAGCCTTTTCTTGGGAAAGACCCTGATGTTGATGTAATTCTTAAGTCTTTCCAGTGAGATTTGGAGTTGTATTAGTTGTAATGGAATCTTTGCAAAATTGTAATAAATGGGTTACCTTTACATGATTTGGCTATCTTGTAATGCAATTGGTTATCTTTATAATAGATATTTTTTGCATCATTTGAATTTGGATTATGAGACTATTGTAGAGCATACAAAATAAGGGGAGTAATAAACACAAATAAATCAAAAAGGATGAAAATCTTTGCAAATACCTAAAAGTTAAAGTTATGGCTAAATTGACATCTATTGCAAAGCACTCATACCTTGGGATATCTATCTAAAGGGGAGCATAGTAAAAAATTAAGGGGGAGAAGTAATATCAAAAATTCAACATGGATATCTTTTTGAAATGACAAAGGGGGAGAAAAGAATATCAAAATAAAATAAAGATCAAAACTATAATAACTGAGTTTCATAATGAAAAAGGCCAAGCACTTACTTGCAAAACAAAAATGGCTACAAAAGGTAATCTTCAGGTATGAAACTCATATGTTTTATATTTCTTTCATTTATATTTTGGAAATGTTTGTCATCTTCAAAAAGGGGGAGATTGTTGGCTAAATGGACATCTATAAATCCCTTTGTTTTGATAATGACAAACATTTCATTCTTATTGATCTAATGAGCTACTTGAGTGTGCAGGAACAAGGTGGATGACAAAAGCAACTAGGGAAATCCATATGCTTATATGTTTATGTTTTTCATGCAATGTAATCGCTTTGTAAAAACTTGTACAAATATATAATGTACAAGTACTTAGATTGCATGTAAATCAAGCGTTAGATCTTCCCTAGCTAAACACCACATTTAGATAAGTCATCCCCTTCAAATAGGATCACATATGCACACTCATACATACAATTAGTGCCTAAATTGAAACATTAAAACAGGATCAATCTCGGTCGACAAACTCCTCGACCGAGACACTCTCGGTCGAGAAGATTGTCGACCGAGAAAGATCCAGAGTAGCCGTTAGACACAACTGACAAGGTAGTTGGCAGTTGGAGATAAACGTTGCAAAACACTTGTTCCAGAGAGCCTGTCGGTCGACAAAAGTTCGACCGAGTAGGTATCTCGGTCGACCATTCCTCGACCGAGATGGTCTCTGACAGCAACTGCAGAATTAATTAATTAGCCATTGTTAAAGCAACAAACTTGTACCTAACGGTTAGTTAAGCACTTAGAAACCCCTAGAAGTTGTCTAGAACGTCCTTAAGAATCCTTAGGCCATTCCTATAAATAGGACAAGCCATAGGACACTAAAATACACTTGTTACACTTGAGAATTCTTTGAGCATACTTTGAGCAATCTGTTTATGAGAAAATTGAGCATTGTGAACATTGGCTACTTCCTTCCTTAGCTCATAATTCATGTCCTATAGGCTAGTATCTCCTACCCACTGCAATCACAAGTTCACACATTTGGTTAGGAGATCTATACGCTTGATCTAGGCAAATCAAGCCTTGGGCTACAAAGGATAAGTTGTAATTTCCTTTTTCTTTCTTGTTCTCTATTACCGTTTGTACTCTCCTTGCTACTCCTAGGTTGGATGTTGCTGATTGGAGAGGGTGAAGATCTTCTTGGTGAAGAAGGTGACTTTGAGCTACTTCAGAAGGCTGGTGCAACGGGAGGTTACTTCTAGAGAGGAAGGCTACTTCAAGGGGGAGCTTGGAGTTACTTCAAGAAGGCTACCTCAAGGTTGGTGCACCTACTTCAAGTGAAGGCTGTTCAAAGGGTGTAAAGGAAAGTATTGTATTTTGTATAAATCCTTGGGAAGGTAATAAAATAAATACTTTCAAAATCCCGGTTGGGTAAGCAACCGGGTAGTGGACTGACAACTTTAGTAGTTGCTAAAGTTGGAACCACTCTAAACAGCTGTCTCCTTCTTCCAATTTTCAATTATGGTTGTTTGAGTTCAATAAATTGTTAAAATTAATTAAAAACTCTATTCACCCCCCCCTATAGTGTTTTTCAGTCTTGTGGTTAACCCTTGATATGTCATTAAAGCTTTAGAAGAATCTATATTTTCATTTCTGCCCTTTTTGAACAATGTTGTAAGATTGTTTTGTTTAATAGGGACCTATGTGAAAATTACCCAATTAGAGGGGTTAATTTGCAAATTTCACATGTTGCGATGTTCATCTGATGATGGGACATCATAAGAATGAATATGATGTGGTGATATGGATTCCCCAAGCTTGGGCACCAAATTATAACTTGTAGAGCAATCCTTATACTTTAAAACCTAGTTTTGTTGTAAAGTGCAATTTACTCAAAACATAGGGTGAAACATGTAAAATATACCCTCTAGAGTACCTCGCATGCATTTTAGCATCAAGTGGAGTAAAGAAAATGAGGGGGGCGCCACATTTGAGTAACCATATAAGAAGGATAATCATTGTAATTGAATAATCAAGAGGTATGCAAAATGACCCTTATATATGTATAACTTAATAAAGTGTTTGGCTTTGTTTCCTCTAAACCAAGGTTGAGAGATAATTTTGCATGTTATTAGAAGGGAGGAACGTGGCAAAGAAGTAGGAGAGGGGCGTGGAGGATATAGATGTAAAAGATAAGAAGTATTTATCGTTGCTTTGGAAATATGCCCAAAAATATATAAGCAAGCTCTTTCCACAATCAAGGGATCGTTCCCTTCATTTCCTCTTCTCATACTTTTGCTTTGGGCCGACTAAGGAGGGTCTTAGGAGCATAGGAGGACGACCAAGTTGATCTAGGTAAGTTTGGTCATCTTCTATCTCAGATTCATGGAGGAAATTCCATTACAAGGTTGGTTTGCTAGTATTCCTTACACAACTCTTGCTTCTAGGCATCTTCTCCATCCAATTCTTGAAGAAAGGACCTTGGATGACCCCTAGAGCTCAAGCCACATTTAAATATACGGATCTTGTAGATCTAGATCAGATTCTAAGGTGGTTTTTATAACTCTAAACCTTAAAGCTTTGCTTATACATCTTTTTCTTATGAAAACGTTGCTTGCCTTCCTTTCTTCCTGGCTTCTAAGTGTTCTTGCAACTAAAACGGTGAAGAACAGATTAGGTTATTGAGGTAGAAGAAGATGACGTTAATACCAATGTTAATTCTTATCCTACTTTAGAAAACGGTCTTGCACCCTTTGGCCAAACGGTTTGCAAAACCATTTGGGGCAAACGGTTTCAAAACCGTTTGAAGGGCAAACGGTTTTGCAAGGTCGGTTGGAGAAAACGGTCTCCAAGACCATTTGGTTGAGTTGACCAAGGGTTTAACGTTTGAGATTCCTGTTCATAATTATTTTGGTTAATAACTCACCAAATTTGATAGGCTAACTACCAAGGAATCATGAGTTGAAGGCTAATCAATTAGTTAAACCTAATTGGATTAAGTGCTGATTTTCCAACCTGATTAACTTGACCTTTTTGGGAAAACGGTTTCAAAACCATTTGAGAGCGTTGACCAAGGGTTGAACGTTTGATATTACTGTTAATAATGATGTTGGTTAATAACTCAACAAATTTTATGGATTAATTCCAAAGGAATCATGAGTTGAAGGCTAATAAATTAGTTAAACCTAATTGGATTAAGTGCTGATTTTCCAACCTGATTAACTTGACCTTTTTGGGAAAACGGTTTCAAAACCGTTTGAGAGCGTTGACCAAGGGTTGACCGTTTTAGATTCATGTTCCTAATGATTTTGGTTAATAACTCACCCAATTTTATGGATTAATTCCAAAGGAATCATGAGTTGAAGGCTAATCAATTAGTTAAACCTAATTGGATTAAGTGCTGATTTTCCAACCTGATTAACTTGACCTTTTTGGGCAAACGGTTTCAAAACCGTTTGAGAGCGTTGACCAAGGGTTGACCGTTTTAGATTCCTGTTCCTAATGATGTTGGTTAATAACTCACCAAATTTAATGGATTAATTCCAAAGGAATCATGAGTTGAAGGCTAATCAATTAGGTAAACCCTAATTGGATGAAGTGCTGATTTTCAACTTGATTGATTTGACTTTTTGGGTTAATTAGCCCAAACGGTTTCAAAACCATTTGGCGATTACCCAAACGGTCTCAAGACCGTTTGAGGGTCACCCAAGACCGTTTGGAGGTCTAGGGTTGGATATGGTTAAGTGTTTGAAGATCCAAAGATATGGCATGAACCCTAATCGGCTAAGTGTTGATATTTGTAAGTAATTGAGATGATGTTTTTTGGGTGATTGAGCCCAAACGGTTTCAAAACCATTTGGAGAATGCCCAAACGGTTTAAAAATCATTTGGAGGTCACCCAAGACCGTTTGGAGGTCTAGGGTTGACCATGGTTAAGTGGTTGAAGATTGAAAGGCAATAAGTTGAAACATAATCGATTAGCGACCTAATGATCAAACCTATGGTTCAAACCTTAATAGGTTGAGTTAGTTTTTTATGTGACTTTGAGAAAACGGTCTCAAGACCATTTTAGAGGATGTACAAATGATCCCAAGACCGTTTTGGGTCAGGTCATGACCCAATTGAGTGATGGTTCAATGAGTTCAACATCAATTAAGCTCATGTTGGTGAATGTTGAAGGATGATCGATTCCAACCCTAATCCAATCAATCCAAACCCTAATTGGTGACAAATTGAGGATCAATTGAGGGTCAATTCAGTAGAGGGTTAACCTAATTGACTCAATTGATAAGTGGTTAACCTTGGCATGAACATTTGAGGGGTTCAACATTGCAAACCCTAAAGCAATTGGATGTGTTGACTCACTTTTGAGTCCATGCAGTTTTGAGATGTTTGGACCAAATGGTCTCAAGACCGTTTGAATCTAAATGGTCTCAAGACCGTTTAAGGGAAAACGGTGTTGAGTGTGTACTTGGCCAAACAGTTTCAAAAGTCAAAGGGTCCAAACGGTCAACCATTCCATGCGGTTTCAAAACTGTTTGGTGGTTGAAAGTGCAAAACCGTTTGGGATCTTTTAAGGTCAAGAATGCTTATTGCTCTGAAGGATTAGATGGTTCAATGGTTGATTAATGTAAACCCTAATGATATCCAAAGACATTAAGGGAATAAGTAACTAATTGGTTGATGCATGCTATGACTAATGGTGGGCTTTACCAAAGTACCCTTGATGGGTTTAAGTAGTCAACACCTCTTGATCGAGCAAACCCTAATGAACATTGTAGTAATAATGTGACTTATGTTATCAAGGTTGAATTGACCTAACCTAATCATAAGAGATGTAAACATCATCTAATAATAAGAGGGGAGAGAAGACTCCCAATATGAATGAGAATCAAGTAATATACTTCCAACATGTATGAATACACATAATTAGGGTATGATCCTTTACAATGGGATCATGGAAACCCTAATTATGATGATCAATGAATCTTAACCTAAGTGAAGACATGAATGGAAGTAATCTTCATACATAATGATGGTATGATCTCAATTCACTACTATGTGAATAGCAAACCCTAATCTAGGTTAATGTGATGCTATGTGAATAGTAAACCCTAATCTAGGGTAATGTGATTCTATGTGAATAGTAAACCCTAATCTAGTGTAATGTGATGCTATGTGAATAGTAAACCCTAATCTAGGGTAATGTGATGCTATGTGAATAGTAAACCCTAATCTAGGGTAATGTGATGCTATGTGAATAGTAAACCCTAATCTAGGGTAATGTGATGCTATGTGAATAGTAAACCCTAATCTAGTGTAATGTGATGCTATGTGAATAGTAAACCCTAATCTAGGGTAATGTGATGCTATGTGAATAGTAAACCCTAATCTAGGGTAACGTGATGCTATGTGAATAGTAAACCCTAATCTAGGGTAATGTGATGCTATGTGAATAGTAAACCCTAATCTAGGGAGATGTGATGATATGAACAAGTAACCCTAATTCTGAGTTATGCTTTTAAGCATGAAACTCCATGATTGAGAAATGAGATAGGAATCACTATTCCTAATCTAGTTAAGAGGTTGAATAACTCTTTTTGGATTAAATGAGAATCCTAACCCTTGAAACCAGTCGTGGTATTATGACACGGTCGTGGTGAGTCCTTTGTTGCATGACCGTGCAAGGTAGCACGGTCGTAGTATCACATATATAATTGAGAAGAACCTGTATTGTGCTGTTATGATACAATATGCATGTTATTAGTAAATATTGATCATGCAGGTTGTCATAAAGAGGTGATCATATCCAGGTAAGGATTATGATATCTTATGTATTGAAATTACTTTACATGTTTCAAGTATAATGATATGCTATGATACCTGGTGAATGGTAAATTATGAGTTCAAGTACCTAGATTCTATAATCATGATGATAAATTTAGAAAGGTACTTGATAAGTTGAGGAATTGAGATCCTAACACTTTGTGAGAAAAAGCATGGCTACAAGCCATGACTCCCCAATAATAATGTCAGACATTAGATATATGATCTAAGTCTGAAGAGAGTTAGTGTTGTAATAATGGTTTTATAGTAAATAAATGCCATACACGTTCTTCTATTTCTTAAAAGATAAATGACATATGGGTTTATCAAATTATAGTTGTATTGCTTTAATAAGAAGAATCGTTTAATATGTTAAACATTGTTTTAACTACTCCCAGACAGATATAACTTCTTTGTGTACATTTATTCTCTTAAGCTACAATAATTATGTTTCTGGCGAAGAGTTATATCTCTCGCTGGGACAATTTTAGAATTGTCTCACCCCGTGGGAAACATATTTTTTAGGTGGACGTGGGCGAGGAGGCAGAAATCCTTCAATAGGTGAAGGGCAACATCAATAGTACCAGGGACAGCAGTGAAGTTTCAGGTGGAGACACTGGCTGTTATGCCATGTATAGATGTAGTTAGAGTCCTATGTGCCGTCTATGTACTCTCAGGTCCTCGGAGTAATAGTTAGTGCTTTCGAGTTTTTGGTCCAGTACCTCGAGATTTTTGTATCTTGCCTTATATAGTTAACATGGTAGTTGGTGATTGTAATCTCGAGATACGACCTTACAGAGATGTTCTAATGGATCAATTTGTAAATAACTTATCATGTTGCTTTATGAAAAAGCTTTACCATTTAAAGATCTCTTCACAAAAAGTTTTAATTTTTAGTGATTTTTGGTAATCCGCTGCTTAGTGAACGCTTCCGCATTAGTTAATCTTGTTTTCTCGAGATAGACGTTACAAGAGTAGTGAGACGAACTCCTCGCACTGCGCTCGAACCAACCCTGCTACTGAGATGATCTCGTAGGTCTTCTATGGGTTCCTAGTGACTCTCTAATGAGCATTTAGAGTGATACTACTAGGCACAACATACTCACGTTCATGAGCGCAGGCATTCGCCAGTTGGGCACAATCCTCAACTCTCCTAAAAGAGGAAACAACACTCATTTATTGTTCACACTCAGGCTTTTATTTTCTGCATTCTAATTTGTAGGCTTGGGTGAGAACTATATAGATATTTTTGGGGTTTTGTGGGTGGCCAAGCCTCTTTTGCACATTTTTTATATTTTTCATCTTTTTGACTTAATATAATGTGAGAAGGCATGTAGTCCATCAAGAAAAAACACTTCATCTTGATCATAGCTCAACGCCCATCATAATCTGCTTGACACTTGTGTGAAAGGTTGTGATTATGATTCAAGAATCCTTAGAATAGAGGCAAGCTTGTGAATTCCCAGCTAGGAGTCTTTAATCATGTTTTAGCTCATTCCAATAGTCCTTCACCATGGATTTTCCATTCACAACATATATCAAGGGAATTTATCTTTAAGCTATGAAAAAGGGACATAACCTTAGATTTTATTGCCAAACTCAAGGAAAGAGTCAAAGAGCAAGCTGAGCAAAAGGTCAAGCAATTTTTAAGATGAAAAATGTGCATTTAGGCATAAAGTCAAGCATTTATTTGTTAGATTTGCACCATATAGCCATAACTGCAAAGATAAAAAGATGAATATTTTGAAAATTTTAAAACTAAATGCAAGAAGTAAACATGCATGCTAGAAGGATGAAGAGATATAAGGGTGGGGGTACACTCTGACCGCCACCCCAAGGTTAAAATCCTTGCTTGTGCTCAAGCAGTTCTTCTTGTCACGATGGGTGAACGAGGCAAGCAGCTGCTTATTGGTAGTCACTATTCAGATATTGATCCACGTTGTCTAGACTGCTCGGTGCATTTTTGAAGTTCTTATTCGGGACTTACTGAAACTGAACTGCCTAGTTAAATCTTTGGGGCGACTGATAGATGTTGGGTCTAGGTTGATAATAAGACCTGAGGGGTTGTTGAAATGGTTGATGATAAAACTGTTGAAGCTCTGGGGGAAAGACTATATCAAATCTTTCTCTGAGATAATGCATGTCTTGCTCCAAAGTGTCGAACCGCCTTCCAGAGTCAGCTTTGAAACCTATCATGAAGTCGTAGAAGTTCTCCTGATTATCATATGGCATGTATGACTATTGGGGGTTTTGTGAATATTTAGTAGTAGGTATCCCCCCATAGGGTCCTTCCTGATAAGGTATGTTGTTGAAGGGCAACCTCGTCTGTTGTTCCCCCTCATGAATCCTTGGCACTGGTGGCACAGAAGAAGCTCCCGTAGCTCTGCTCGTATGACGAACGTAACCATGGGCATCCAAAAGAGAGACATCCATAATTGACATTTCACATGCGAACTATGCGTTTGTCGGCAATAAAATTTTGTGTTTGTAGTGACCAAAGATGTAAAGATAACTAGTTTTGCAATCTTTGATCATTCCTGAACGGATCAAGTGGTCTAAGTATAATCTTGACCACTCGGCAGTATCTTGCATGAGTGCTAACTGTTCATCCCCAATTCCCAAATGGTGTGCTATAGATGTTATGATACCTACCATTGGCATGAATTGGACTTGTTTCTTGAAGGAGTTGTGAATGTGACGAATTACAAAGTTCCCCACATTGACTTTCTTTTCTATTACTACACACCATAGAATGTATAGGTCAACTACATTGAGCGCCCCCTGATTGTCTTGTTTCTCCAAGACGCAGTTGGTTAGCACCCGGTGTAGATAACGGATTGCCAGGTTGTGGATGTGTGAGTTTTTGGATCTTTTCGCATAGTACTTGCCTTCCCCCATGATCATTTTCCCTGCTTCGATAGCGTTGAAGTTGTGGTCCATTGTCTCCAGCCGCCCCCTTGTCATTTCGGCTCAGTCTTCAGTAGATCTTGATAACCAACTATTTAGTCTTTCCATTGTAATCTCGTGGGGTTGGTTAAGGATACATAAACATAGTACAGTTTACATGTGATCCTTGCATGGCTCTAGTGTGGCTTAAAACTCACAAGTGAGTTTATGGTAAGCATTGCACTGTGTGTATGCAAGAACATCAAGGCCAACGCCTGCAAGGTATCTGTCGACTTGCTCCTGGATCTCGAGTCTAATTAGCATTCTTGGATCGGCGTACCTCGAGCCTGCAAGTCTACATTTGTATCCAAGAAGAGCGTCAAAACTTAGCTTTTGATTTATGCTTGGAAAGAACGTCAAGGGGATTGAGCTATGACTGACACCAATATGATCTGCTTTGTAACATACCGAATTCTGAAATTTTGTCTTTTGACTCTCTTTCCCATCTTTTCCTTTCATTTCTATCCTTATTGGCCTTTCTATTTAATCAGTGGAATTTATAGTGGTTTAGTGAACATTTATTCACTAATTATACCAATGGAATGGTTTATGCTCAAATACCTCAGTGAAAGATTAATTACCATGATTACGTTCTCTAAACCTTAATCTAACTTTTTGATGTGATTGGAAAACAGAAAATATGCCACATAACTCATTTTAGTGGTAATATGAAGACAGGAAACTTAATATGATGAACAATTTAGACAATGGGCCGTTAATGGGCCATATGACATATCTCATAAAAACAAGTCTCAAAAGAGGAAACAAACTTCAAATTCGAAATCTACATATCAAAATTAGCCTACATTTCAAATTTCATCTAATTTGGACAACCTTGAAATATTAGGATAAGTTTAGGAGAGAGAAAATGAGTAAAAAGCATAAATAATTAATATTGTGATTTTATAAATTCAAAATATGTAAATAATGGAAAATTCATATTCTACACATCAAAGATAACTTGTGGATAAAGTTTGGTCCAATTTGGATGTTGTTTGTGCAGGTTATGCAATTATATGCACATTCTGGACTTTTATGCAATTTACCCAATTGGGAGGTTTTCTTTGCAAATTATCAACTGAATTTTAATCCTTAGATATTCCCTTACCATTAACGAGATTTGAAACCATTGGAGAACCTAGTTTCACCTTGGTTTGATGGTATTTCTTTCCAAGGGCATTATAGGGATTACCCTCTTTATAAAGATGCTTATCCTTAAAAGCTATCAACCAATGAGGTTATTTCTTTCTTGCAAAACGGTGGGGATGGCCTAAAATAATCTATGGGCTCTTAGTACCGAATTTGGATATGCATGAAGCCTCTATGAGCTATCCTCTTGCATGGCCATCAATCCCTAGGCTAAAGACACATGGAAAGTCCCTTAAGACTCCTCATTCTTCACCTCTTTCTATATATAGCCATGTATACCCCTTCCCAACTCATAATTTGAAAACTCTTTCTCTCCTTTTCTTTCCTCTAGCTTATATAATAGTTCCTTATGTATTTTGCCACGAAGTTTCTGCCCCAAGGCAATAGATGGACCTACCTAGGTGAAGAAGGCTCCTAGGGCTTCCAAATTGCTCTATTAGGGTTTCTAAAGCTCCTCTTTGGTGAATTCGACCAAAACTAGTAAGTTTTCTCCATTCCTTCCCTATTTTCATACTTTTAGTCTTCCTTAAACCTTAATCCTGGTCGGAACCATGACCTTCCATGATAAAACTCCACCTAAAACCCTAAAACATCTCATCTCCATGCTCTTTTTCTAGGATTTATCACCTCTAAGTTGAGAAGGTGATCTTTGTTCAAGAAAGGAGCTAGGCATGGAACAACCAGACCTTATAGCTCGGGATTATTTCTGTTTGGACCTTATTATCTTCCCTAGGTATGAGCTTCATAACCCCCTTCCCATATTTTTCTTATTACATGCTTAAAACTCATGATCTTATGTTAAAAATTGACGATGTGTTGATTTCTAATTGGTCGATTTTCAATAATTCATAACTTTTGATTTGTTTTTCCAAAAATTAAAGTAAGATATGTTATGAACTCATAAAAACATGTTATTTTTAATAAAAATATTTAAAATTATTTATTTTCAGTTTTTTCGAAAAGAATTTTTAGAAAATGAATTAAATACCTAAAAATCACCAAAAATACACTTTAACCTTCATAACTCCAATATATGCAAAATTATATGTTTTCTTAATCAGAAAAACCTAACTAAGTCAGTGGTGATATTTTTGAGGTATGAATATAGGTTATGTGTAAAACTTTCATATATTAGGGTTTCAACTCTTTAATGTATATATGTTATTCTAATACATGAATATGAAATTGGAAATAGGACAAGTGGACCTTGATTTCAACTAAAGGTTTGGAAAATATGTTAATAGGACTCTAAGTAAGATGTATGTGATATACCTATCTATGTATGTGCTATCCCTATCTATGTATGTGCTATAAATCCCTATTTGTGTATGTTGTATCCCCTATTCCTCTATGTTGAGAAATTCACCTATGCTTATTCATTCTCTTTGTCCTATGGACATTAGCCTATACACAATGTCTTTTCTTTTGAAAATCATTGTTCATGTGAAATACCTTATTTGATGTTGAACATGTGATCATGGATATTATTTTCAACTCTTATCTTATGATTT
The DNA here is from genome assembly GCA_963693085.1 of Alisma plantago-aquatica. NCBI lineage: Eukaryota > Viridiplantae > Streptophyta > Magnoliopsida > Alismatales > Alismataceae > Alisma > Alisma plantago-aquatica. Next base: position 299,392,643 of record OY856411.1, on the reverse strand, counting down.
GTTCATGATGGAACTATAAAATATGACATGTGATGTCTTTTGCCCACTTATGAGGTGGATGTATATGTTGGTCACTTATGTGGTGACTAGTTTATATATTCTGACTATACTTTCTACTTGCCTTTACATTTAACATGCTATGTGATTCAGTATCACTAGAGTAGTGTAATTGAATTGGTTTTTATGGCAGATGTGTTATTTCCTGCCGAGCATATGTGATATTTCCTGCTCTTTTAGGATGGAAAGGAACCTCATACCCAGGGCAAGATGTGTGATTCTTGGCCCATGTTTTATATATTTGGGAGATTGGAAGTATTCCTTTCTCTATCATGTTTCAAATTTATGAGACTTGGCCGCCTTTGTCTTTATAATATTCTAGTGTTATGCTTATCTCACATGCATGCAGGATGATGGTTATGATATGTGCTTATGTGGCACCACTCTTTTATTTAATAATGGCAAGTATTCTGTTGTTATCATATTATTTCAAATCCTTTTCTCTTGATACCTATTTGGGTGGTCCTTATCTTTTCTATGGGAGGCCTTTTATATTTTATGTCCTTTATTCCATATATTGCTCAATTTCCTATTTAGTATGCGCATACCAGCCTTTGCTGATGTCATCTATTTTCTCTTCTTGCTGGGGTATGCTTCCAACCCCAGGTTAGATCAAGGAGTATATAGCTTTTGGCTTGGACCTAGCTCTTGGAGATTTTGCTTTGGAGACAAGATTTGAAGTAGTTTGGACTTCCCTCTATCTAGATCCTGTTTTGTATGTTGATGTAACCCTAAATGGGAGAATTTGATGTATTTTTGTAAACCTTTATGAAATTGAATACAATCAGTTATTTTTTTTATTCCGCTGCTTTCCAATGAGTTTTGATTATAATATTTTAGTAAAGGGGTGATCACACCTCCCTTACAGCATGGTATCAGAGCCCATGGTAGTCGGAATCTGACTATTTCAGTTTTGTCTCCCTAATTAGAATCCTTGCCTTACATAGTTCCTTTAGGTGATATGGTTGCCCTAGAGTTGATCTATAAATGATGAAAGGTTGATTTAGGACCCTATAGTTCCACAATAGTATCATGATGAATAAAACTCTAAAATACTCATAACTAAAATATGCATAACTTAATGTTGTTTAGGTTTGCCTTTAGGAAACTATTAGGGCATGAAGTTGAAGCAAAGGTGTCTAGAAAGGATCAGGTTCTGGGGGCTGGAAATATTTTCCTCTGCGCCACTTTCTTGGTTTACGAGGACTCCCAGATCCATATGATACCGGCCTGGCCTAAGCTGAAATGGATTGTCTGAAATAGTTTGCTTTTAGACAATAGTGACCTTAGACATTTATGTTGTATATCTTTGTGAACCCTAAGTTTTAGGTGTATCAAGACTTGTTTGAGGATGGATACCAAGATAGACTCCTTATGTCCCTTGGGACCACATGCTTGGATAGTTTATCCCTATAACCTAGAGTTTGAAGTTTGGGGTTAAGTGAGTTATCAGAGTGCGCAGTGAAAGTGTGATGGATCTTGTACATGGTTTAGTTAGACTCATCCTGTAACCCTAGTGTAGTTTGGCTTGGTAGGTCAAACTCTTTAGGGTGATGGAGCCCTATGACATCTTGAAATCTATCTACACTATCTTTAGAAACCCTAACCCCATACTTAGGAGGTTGTTGTGCTTGAAACCTTAGTGGGGTCCAAACAAGTTATAGTTATGGCCTAACGTGCTTGTTTATATATTAATGAACATATAATGATAATTTGAGGAACTATTTATATGTTCAAACCCTAATGAATCCATAATGCACATAATATGAGTAACTCACATATTAATTCTAACAGATATGCATGGTGTTGCCCATGTCATAAACCAATAAACCTTAATGAAATGACGAGCAAGATAATTGTAACCCAATCTTGTATTTAATGCATACTAAGAATGTATAGATGAAGAATAATGATCATGTTAACCTAAACCCTAAGTTGTAATCATCTAACCTTAACATATACATCCTTAATGCCTTTCATGATACATTAATTATGTTAGGTGTCATAATCAATTAACATACTTTGATACACATAAATGATATATATAATCATCTAATCACATATTAATCAAGTCATCAATATGAAATGCATGGTATGTTACCTTGTTATCTAATACACACACGATTAGTCACTTAATGTGAATCAATTTGTAATATGCCTCACCTTGATCATTAAAATACATGGAATGACTTCAATATGAATGTGAAGTGATTCGATTCACATAAATGTGCAAATAAATAATATAAATAAATATGATAAAATGATTAATGATGAAATAAATGTGAGCAATAAAGATAATGTGGTAATGAGATAACGTTTAATATAAATATATGTAATTGATGTGACATAATTCGAATTGAATGAAGAATTAATGACAAATTGAATATTTCACACAAAATAATTCAGTATAACTTAATGAGGTGATAATATAAGGATAATGAAGTCGAAGTTCAAAATATTAAGGATAATGATCAAGTATATTGAGGGAATTGAGTAACCCATAATTTTGCTAAAATTCTTAGTAATATAAATGAGAAATATGTATATATATGATGTTTCATGGATGATAATGAAATATAACTTCCTTGGTAATAAAGTGATTATGACATGCCATAATTAAAATAATGGTAAATATCCTAAAAATAATATCTAAATAATGGAACCTTGGTAATCCTTGAGAACCTGACCTATGTCAAGATGCTTGTGGAGTATATGTTGATGAGTTGTTTGGTGGAAGTTAAGGTTTGAGAAATAACCTGAAGTTTTGTGATGAGATGTTGCACACTCACCCTTCCCTTCTTTCTAGTGATTTCGGGGACGAAATCCTCTTTAAGGGGTGGAGTGTTGTAACATACCGAATTCTGAAATTTTGTCTTTTGACTCTCTTTCCCATCTTTTCCTTTCATTTCTATCCTTATTGGCCTTTCTATTTAATCAGTGGAATTTATAGTGGTTTAGTGAACATTTATTCACTAATTATACCAATGGAATGGTTTATGCTCAAATACCTCAGTGAAAGATTAATTAACATGATTAAGTTCTCTAAACCTTAATCTAACTTTTTGATGTGATTGGAAAATAGAAAATATGCCACATAACTCATTTTAGTGGTAATATGAAGACAAGAAACTTAATATGATGAACAATTTAGATAATGGGCCGTTAATGGGCCATATGACATATCTCATAAAAATAAGTCTCAAAAGAGGAAACAAACTTCAAATTCGAAATCTACATATCAAAATTAGCCTACATGTCAAATTTCATCTAATTTGGACAACCTTGAAATATTAGGATAAGTTTAGGAGAGAGAAAATGAGTAAAAAGCATAAGTAATTAATATTGGGATTTTATAAATTCAAAATATGTATATAATGGAAAATTCATATTCTACACATCAAAGATAACTTGTGGATAAAGTTTGGTCCAATTTGGATGTTGTTTGTGCAGGTTATGCAATTATATGCACATTCTGGACTTTTATGCAATTTACCCAATTGGGAGGTTTTCTTTGCAAATTATCAACTGAATTTTAATACTTAGATATTCCCTTACCATTAACGAGATTTGAAACCATTGGAGAACCTAGTTTCACCTTGGTTTGATGGTATTTCTTTCCAAGGGCATTATAGGGATTACCCTCTTTATAAAGATGCTTATCCTTAAAAGCTATCAACCAATGAGGTTATTTCTTTCTTGCAAAACGGTGGGGATGGCCTAAAATAATCTATGGGCTCTTAGTACCGAATTTGGATATGCATGAAGCCTCTATGAGCTATCCTCTTGCATGGCCATCAATCCCTAGGCTAAAGACACATGGAAAGTCCCTTAAGACTCCTCATTCTTCACCTCTTTCTATATATAGCCATGTATACCCCTTCCCAACTCATAATTCGAAAACTCTTTCTCTCCTTTTCTTTCCTCTAGCTTATATAATAGTTCCTTATGTATTTGGCCATGAAGTTTCTGCCCCAAGGCAATAGATGGAGCCTACCTTGGTGAAGAAGGCTCCTAGGGCTTCCAAATTGCTCTATTAGGGTTTCTAAAGCTCCTCTTTGGTGAATTCGACCAAAACTAGTAAGTTTTCTCCATTCCTTCCCTATTTTCATACTTTTAGTCTTCCTTAAACCTTAATCCTGGTCGTAACCATGACCTTCCATGATAAAACTCCACCTAAAACCCTAAAACATCTCATCTCCATGCTCTTTTTCTAGGATTTATCACCTCTAAGTTGAGAAGGTGATCTTTGTTCAAGAAAGGAGCTAGGCATGGAACAACCAGACCTTATAGCTCGGGATTATTGCTGTTTGGACCTTATTATCTTCCCTAGGTATGAGCTTCATAACCCCCTTCCCATATTTTTCTTATTACATGCTTAAAACTCATGATCTTATGTTAAAAATTGACGATGTGTTGATTTCTAATTGGTCGATTTTCAATAATTCATAACTTTTGATTTGTTTTTCCAAAAATTAAAGTAAGATATGTTATGAACTCATAAAACATGTTATTTTTAATAAAAATATTTAAAATTATTTATTTTCAGTTTTTTCGAAAAGAATTTTTAGAAAATGAATTAAATACCTAAAAATCACCAAAAATACACTTTAACCTTCATAACTCCAATATATGCAAAATTATATGTTTTCTTAATCAGAAAAACCTAAATAAGTCAGTGGTGATATTTTTGAGGTATGAATATAAGTTATGTGTAAAACTTTCATATATTAGGGTTTCAACTCTTTAATGTATATATGTTATTCTAATACATGAATATGAAATTGGAAATAGGATAAGTGGACCTTGATTTCAACTAAAGGTTTGGAAAATATGTTAATAGGACTCTAAGTAAGATGTATGTGGTATCCCTATCTATGTATGTGCTATCCCTATCTATGTATGTGCTATAAATCCCTATTTGTGTATGTTGTATCCCCTATTCCTCTATGTTGAGAAATTCACCTATGCTTATTCATTCTCTTTGTCCTATGGACATTAGCCTATACACAATGTCTTTTCTTTTGAAAATCATTGTTCATGTGAAATACCTTATTTGATGTTGAACATGTGATCATGGATATTATTTTGAACTCTTATCTAATGATTTGTTCATGATGGAACTCTAAAATATGACATGTGATGTCTTTTGCCCACTTATGAGGTGGATGTATATGTTGGTCACTTCTGTGGTGACTAGTTTATATATTCTGACTATACTTTCTACTTGCATTTACATTTAACATGCTATGTGATTCAGTAGCACTAGAGTAGTGTAATTGAATTGGTTTTTATGGCAGATGTGTTATTTCCTGCCGAGCAGATGTGATATTTCCTGCTCTTTTGGGATGGAAAGGAACCTCATACCCAGGGCAAGATGTGTGATTCTTGGCACATGTTTTATATATTTGGGAGATTGGAAGTATTCCTTTCTCTATCATGTTTCAAGTTTATGAGACTTGGCCACCTTTGTCTTTATAATATTATAGTGTTATGCTTATCTCACATGCATGTAGGATGATGGTTATGATATGTGCTTATGTGGCACCACTCTTTTATTTAATAATGACAAGTATTCTTTTGTTATCATATTATTTCAAATCCTTTTCTCTTGATACCTATTTGGGTGGTCCTTATCTTTTCTATGGGAGGCCTTTTATATTTTATGTCCTTTATTCCATATATTGCTCAATTTCCTATTTAGTATGTGCATACCAGCTTTTGCTGATGTCATCTATTTTCTCTTCTTGCTGGGGTATGCTTCCAACCCCAGGTTAGATCAAGGAGTATATAGCTTTTGGCTTGGACCTAGCTCTTGGAGATTTTGCTTTGGAGACAAGATTTGAAGTAGTTTGGACTTCCCTCTATCTAGATCCTGTTTTGTATGTTGATGTAACCCTAAATGGGAGAATTTGATGTATTTTTGTAAACCTTTATGAAATTGAATACAATCAGTTATTTTTTTTATTCCGCTACTTTCCAATGAGTTTTTATTATCATATTTTAGTAAAGGGGTGATCACACCTCCCTTACATGCTTGGTGTCTGTTCCCCTGGAAAGAATCTCTCAAGGAGGTTGACCGTCGTAAGTAAATTGAACGCTCTGCAGACTGTCGACACTGATCTCCTACAGATGAAGCTCTATGAAGAACTGTCAGACCGTCCTGATACCCAGTCGAGGTTTGGAGTTCAGCATCACGTTGCCATGTCTCTATCCTCTCTCGTAATGCCTCTTATACCGACCCTCTGTTGTGGGTATCCATAGGTGTGCCAATGAGACTGAAGAAACTAGAGCCAAAATCTTGCAAACTGAACCCCGATGCACAAAGCATAACTTCATCTTCATATATCGGGTTCGTGGTTTGGGAGGTGTGTTGTGGGTAGGGGCTCCCATAATTTTATGGTGAAGCTCATCTTCCCTCCCCTTTCTTCTTGGTCATTGACTTCTTGAGCTTTTTGAAACCACTCTTCATGGCCTCCATGATATCAATATTTTAGATGTAGACCTGGTAGCCTTGACTGTGGCTGACGGAGAAGGAGATCCTTGAAAACACACCAAATCAGTTTGCAAATTGGGTCACGACCCAGCTGGAGACCGTGATCATGGTATAGAAGACCGTGATCACCATCCAAGGTTAAGGCACCGTGACTTAGGTGCCCGCGGTTTGTGGAACCGCGGTTGCGGCATATTCAGGGATATCGTGACCTCAGCATCTGTATCACTGCGATCGCAGTTGTGTAGGTGACCACGATCTGACGAACTGCAACCTCGAAGGTCGGGATCCTTCTCTAACCCTCCGAGCTAGGCACTGCCTGCGGTGCTCGGTCGGTGAGTTTTAGGGTCACTGACCAACGACAGCGGGGGAGGTCTAGTTGCGGTTACCGCCATTGTGTTGATGTGCATGCTCCTTCCCTGTCACCCTATGGCTGGAGCAAGGAGGAGGAAAATAGGCGGAAAGAAAAGCGGAGATGGGAGCTCGGTGGTAAGGGCAGAAGGGGGTTAACACCATGATCACAGGGGTATTTATAGCCCATCATCAGGCCTCTCCCTCGTGTGGAACGCTAGAAGCAACAGACAAAACGACGAAAAAAATGGAAAAAGCAGAAAAAGCTCGGTCAAAAGGGGTAACAGTCGGTCAAAAACTCGTATACAGCCTGACAATTCGTTCAGACCTGGCCTAAAAAGCTTCCCTTGAGCTTTCATAACTGCAGTTGCAGCCTCACTCATGCGAGACTATGGCCGCGGTTCTAGGCAACCAGACTGTGGTCGCGGTCTTACCACCATGTCGTTGTTGTGGTCCTCTCATAAATTGTGGTCGCAGTTCTAGCTAAACCCCAAAGGAAGCATCTTGAGAGAGAAGCCGTAAGAGAAGGAAAATGAACAATGCTTAAGTCCTAACTCTGGCCATCAATTAATTGCCCACAGTCGAAACTGCGGAAAAAAAATTCAGGAGGACAGGTGGACAAAATAACTTGTCTTGCTGAAGTAAGATTCAAGGCGGAAAAAGGTATAAGAAAAAGGAAAACTATTCAGTGTATATGGACAAGTATGTGTAAAGTAAGAGGAAAACTATGTATATATATACAGGCTTATAGTGACAGAACAAAATCTTTTAGGCGTATAAACGTGGAAAACCACGTCCCCGACCACGACGCCAAAAAGTTGATCACCTCCTTTTTCTCGTGTCCGGATACAAACGCGGGACAAGGGAAGGAATCAAGCTTTACATTTGTAACCCGAAACCTTCTAGGATGCCCGCAACTTTTATTATGGGATCAAAGTAGATATATGGGGTCGAACATAGGGATGTGATGACGTTTAGGACGGCAGAGATTTTGTTCTTGGGTCAGATAAGCCCAAAATCAATAGTTGATGAAAAGTATGTGCTAGAACTAGTCTAGTGGGTTGTCACAAATTAAAACAAAACAAAGAAAAGAAATCAAAACAAAACAAAACAAAACAAAATAGAGTCTGCGAGATTCTAATAATCAAGAGAGAAGGAGTTCTTGTCTATGTAACCGCAACTTGGGCAGTCTATACACCTATTCTCGGGCGTAGACAACCCTCGAACACCTAAGCAAGCATCTTAAAACCAAACATATTACACATTGTGATATCTGTTCATGTGGGGTCATCCCACTCACTCTCGCATAGCGTGACTAAAACCATCAAGGATATGCCATCTAACCTCTCTCGAGAATGACAAATCAACACCCCATAATACTCTAGATTCCCTCTTGGGTTTTAGAGTATTCTGGAATGTTAGGAACAAAGGACCTTGAACCATCCTCTCAGGTTCTGATCCAAACTACCAACGCTCATCTATTCCTACTACGGATCTCTCAATATAGGCAGAAATAGCAATTCAAACTAGAAAGAGATTAACCAATCTAGTAATCATAACCAAAGAGAGAAGATAAAACAAGCAACTTACTATAAATATGAAATAAAACCACTTTCCTTAGGTAAAAGAACATAAACATGCCCAAAATGGGCTACAAAGCCAAGAAGGAGTCCAACTAGCCATGGAAAAGCATAGTTGGCCCCAGACAAAGATGGAAGAACATCGTTGTACAAGACACCAAGGGGAACAGAAGAAATAAGGAGGAAGAAGAAGAGATTAAGCCCATAGAGGAGAAGTGGCTCTCACTCCTCAACCTCTGTATAGGCTGGATCTCATCTTTTAGGCCCTCCTCCTTGGTCATCCAGACACCTTGGCCTCCTTCCTCTCTAGATCCTCTCCAAACAGCAGCTCGGTCAGTGGATGGAGGTGGAAAAGCAGTGGAAGATGCAAGCATGTTGAAGAGGCGGGTGTAGAATGAGCACTTTGGCCCCTTCAGACCTCCAGACTCTGCTACGGTGCTCTAGGAACCTCACTGGGTCGAGACCAATTGCTGAAAAAACACCCCAGATCTGAACCCCTCTTCAGGTGGAGAGGGACGGGTATTTATAGGCAGTGTGATCGTGGCTCTGAACTAGATCACAACTTCAACTACTGCGGTCGTGATGAAGTCCTCTGGTCACGGTTATGCAGCCAAGGTGCCTTATGCGGTTGCGGTTGAGGCCGGTTGATCACCTTGGTTGTGGCTGGGCACCACGGTCGAGGTGTAAACCTCAGTCGTGGTTAGTTCAGTCGCGATGACGGTGGTGCCTTGGCTGCAATCATGGTCGAGACCACGTGGGGCGTGGTCACGGCTGTGACGATGGTGAGGACCGCGGTTGTGGTGTGTGTCCTGGCCGCGGTCGCGATCGTGACCATGTGGGGTGCGGTCGCGGCTGTGGCAATGGTGAAGACCGCGGTCACAGTGTGTGTCCTGGCCACGGTCGCAGTCGTGGTGTAGTCTTTACTGATGCAAAAACGTGTGGATTTGGGGAGAAATCATGGAGTAAAGATGTCTTCTCAGGTTTGGTACCTACAAGTCCCAAAATTGGCTAGTCTAGTGGTCTTTATTTAGAAAAGGGCATAAATTACAAGGAGATAATAAACATGGTTTATTTAGGGCAAATTAAGGTTACAGTGACATGAAACCATAAATAAATTCTTATCATATACGCGTAAAATTGGGTGTTATCAGTGACCTATATACTAAGGCGGACTAGGTTGTTTTGCAATTGGACTCTATATGTCGCTACGGTAGACTCCCACTGAATGAGGGAGGAGGAGATCATAGGATTCTAGCTCTCCTAGATCTTATATGGAACTATTTTTAACTTAGGAGTGGATAGTTGGGGTGTGAGTGGTATACCTCAACTCCTCAGGGCATAAGAGACATAATACAGTCGTATACTATATCTGTTTAGGGTTAAAAATGATTCACATTGGATTTTTACCCTTTTCTTGTTTCTTATACTACTTAGGTATTATATAATGTGGTAAGAGAAGTTAACTATTATGTATGGTCTTCATATTCCTTCTTATCATGTTACTATGACTGTTTGTTCTGGTTTCTTAACCTGTGCAATCAGTTTTAAATATTCATTTAGCTGAATCTGCTCATAAATGCTTAGTTTGTCATAAAATACATCTTGTTGTAGTAATAACCATTGGTGATAGTTATATCTCTGGTTGGGATGTTGGTCTCACCTTGTGGGTTTCCACATCTTTTTAGACAGTCATCAGCGACGTGGTAGAGATCATTTTGTTGAGGAAAAGTAGCTCAGAGATCAGTAGACATAGAAGTTTGGATTTTGCTTGCATCGTAGTAGAGTCCTATGTGTCATCCATGTACTCTCTGGTCTGAGAGGAAAGTGTTTTGTAGATGATCTATACTTTGATACGTGTTTTATGGAAGTATGCTTGTGTTGTATATATGTGGTTTGTATATGAACAGATCTCTTTTGTAACATGTATGTCACAGATCTCCACTATAAAAATGTCAATACTTGGTTTGGTATGTGATATGTTGTAGATTTATGAACCTTTGTGTAATATGTTTCCAATTGAGATGGCTATATAAGATTGGCTTTAATTTACCCTACTTTTTTGGTAATTTGGTTGTTTAGTAGTTAATTATACACTTTATTTTGGAGTTATCTCATTCGTGTAGCATTTGGATGTTACAGTTAGGATGGTATCAGAGCTCTAGGTTTGCTGAGTCTATAGGGACATAGGACTGGGGTTGTGTTTGTTCTTGCATACCCCAATCTATCTGATTATGGCTTCTGCTTATGCATATATGTCTAGAGAGAACAAAGAACATGTGGAGAGTATTGTTTCTGCACTAGGAGGTGGTGCTAGGATGTAGAAAAGGGTAGATGGAGTGCCTGACGAGCCTCAATTTGACCCAACAACTATGGCCAATCCCACTTTTTAGTCCATGTTTAGATAGTCAATGGCCACGATTTTGCATATAGCGGATAGATCACCTATACCTCAAGCAAGGGTTGTTGTTCCCCATGCGGAATCCTAGGGTTCTGGGAAGACCTTTGAGAGCTTGTGACATGTTGGAGCATTAGAGTATGTGGGTACAGAAGACCTGGCAGATGCGACAATGTAGCTAATAGAGTTGGATAAGGCATTTAAGATCATTAATATCATAGAAGAGGACAAGGTGAATCATGTAGTGTACCTATTGAAGGGTAATGTTGGCCATTGGTGGTCCATCAAGGAGGAGAAGATACCCAAAGTGGTGATCAGTTAGGAGGATTTTGTGGTGAGAGTTTGTGATCTCATACTTCTAGAAGATGTATATTGATGAGAAGTCTTGTAGTATGAGAATATCTATCAGGGATTGAAGACGATAAAAAAAAACAAGGCAAAGTTCATGGAGTTTTTGAGGTTCTACCCTCATATGGTTGTGACAGACAAGGAGATGATATGATGGTTTGAGAAGAGATTGAGTACAAAATTGACAATGAAAGTGTCAGCCTTGGAGAATCGGGAGAGGTTTGCTATGTTTGTGGAGTCTATGAGACAGATAGAGTGACCTTCTATAGAAAATCATGAAAATAGTGCTAAGAAGAGGCCAATTTAGCTTCAGGGGCTGTCTTCTGGAGGCTTCAAGAAGCCTAGGTTTTCGTCACCTCAAACACAACAGATATTAGTGGTACAGTCATAGTGGTCACTGAGTAAGGGAAGAGCCCATAGTTTTCCACCAGTTGGAGCTCATAGTGAAGTGTCAGTATCACTGATTGGGTTGTCTAGTCCATAGTACGACTTGAGGACATGTTACAAGTGAGGATAGATGGGGCATATCAGGTGGTCTTGCCCTATGCGAGATGAGGGGGTGACATAGCAACTGAGGTAGAGTCGTCAGGGTTCCCAGTAGTAGCAGTTCAGCAGTGGTGGTGGTAGAGGATGCGGCCAGGCATCATAAGCAGGATCTTATTGATAGGTCGGTAAAGGACGTAGACGACAACATGGGACTGCTCAATTATACTCTATGAGTCAACTGAAGGGAGTGGTAAGTCCATGGGTCATGATAGGTTAGATGGAATTTTTTCATTCTGATTTTTCTGCATCTTCTTTTGTATCTATTTTGGTTGACCCAGGTGCGATGCACTATTTTATCACCAGAGAGGTGATATGTAGTTGTTCTTTGCCTATTAGTCATAGATTTGATAGTCTTCAGTTCGAAACCCCTCTTGTTGATTCCTCCAAGTTTCGGGAGGTGTGTCCATCACGCGTTCTTTCTTTCTCAAGATGCAACATTCAAGTGGATCTTATACCACTTGACATGTATGGATTCGATGTCATCATTGGGATGGATACCTTGGATAAGTATATGGTGGTAATGGACTATAGTACCAAGATGGTGACATTCCTTGATGGTGGTGTTTTGTGGGTCTTTGAAGGAGATAGTAAGATTCTTCTAACGTGCTTGGTTTCATTTATGATAGCAGAGTGGATAATGAAGCATGGGTATGAGGCTTTCTTGGTACATGTGGTGGATACCAAGGTGAGGATTCCTAGCATCCAAGAGGTGCCTGTTGTTCAAGATTTTGAGGATGTGGTTTCTAAAGAGTTTCCTATAATTCCCCCTACTATAGAGATTGACTTCAAGATCAATTTGTCTGTTGGCACAGAGTCGGTAGCACAATCATTGTACATGATGGCACCAACAGAGATGCAGGAGTTGAAGAAGCAGTTGTGGGAGTTGTTAGAGAAGGGATTTATTAGATTGAGAACTTCCCCTTAGGGTGCACCTGTGTTGTTTGGTAAGAAGAAAAATAGATCTATGAGGTTGTGCATTTACTACTAATAGTTGAACAAGGTTACAATCAAGAATAAGTACCATTTGTCAAGGATAAACAATCTATTTGATTAGTTGAGAGGTGTTCTAGTGCTCTTGAAGATGGATCTGAGGTCAGGATACCATCAGTTGAGGATCAAGGCGGATGGCACACCAAAGTCAACTTTTAGGACTAGGTATGGTCACTACGATTCTCTAGTTATGCCCTTTGGGATGACCAATGCACCGACAATGTTCATGGATCTAATGAACAAATTGTTCAGACTATATCTTGACCAGTTTGTGATTGTGTTCATCCATGACATCTTGATCTACTCCAAAGACAACCAACATCATGAGCAACATCTACGATAAGCGTTAACATTGTTGAGGAAGCACAAGTTGACTAAGAAGTTTAGCAAGTGACAATTCTGGCTAGAGGAGGTGTCTTTTCTAAGCCACATCATATCTGCTAGAGGTATTTGTGTGGATTTTAAGAAGATGGAGTCCATCCTAGAGTGGGAGCAGCCTAAGACATCAACTTAAGTTTGTATTTTCCTAGGCTTGACATGCAACTACATGAGTTTTATCGAGAACTTCAGTGATGTGGCGTTAACCCTAACCAAGTTGATGAGGAAAGGTGTACCTTTTATCTGGGATGATAAGTGTCAGTGGTCCTTTCATCTTTTTAAGGAGAAATTGATTGGTGCATTACTGTTAGTGTTGTCAGAGCAAGGGAAAGTCTATATCATATTCAATGATGCATCAAAGAATTATTTGTGATGTGTGCTAATGTGGGGTAAGAATGTGATTTCTTTTGCTTTGCTACAGCTTAAGAAACACGAGGAGAACTACTCAATGCATAATTTGGAGCTTGCAGTTGTGGTCCATGCCTTGAAGACATGGAGACACTACCTTTATGGATAGAAGTGTCAGATCTTCATTGACAACAAGAATCTTAGTATATCTTCTGAAAGTAGGATTTGAGCATGTGACAGAGGAGATGTATGGAGTTAATCAAGGACTATGATTGCATGATAGACTACCATCCAGAGGAAGGAAAATGTGGTAGCTGATGCACTGAGTAGAAAGTCTTCTTCGTCATCATCTTCTGATAAGACACTGTTGTGTTCCTTGGTGTACCATAAGCAAGATATTTTGGGTGTCGTTACACCATATGAATGTCTAGCTGGAAGTCTCCTCATTGGCATGCTTGTTAGTGCAGTTTCAAATGAAACCTACCTTTTTGTAGCAGAACATAGATGTAAATCATGATGATATAGTGATATAATAGATCTAATCATTGTTTGGTAGTAATAAGCATGAGGGATTCCATGAGACGGGATGGGACAGTTTGTTTTCACAGAAGGATAGTGGTGTAAGATGTTGGTGGGTTGAGGAAGTTGGTTCTTGAGAAGGCTCATTCCTAAATGTATGTGATGCATCCAGGAAGTACTAATATGTACCATAATTTGAAGGATCTTTATTGGTGCCTGGATTAAAGAGTGATGTGGCATAGTTTGTGTCAAGTTGTCTAGTGTGTTAGCATGTCAAGGCTAAGCATTGGAAACATGTAGAGACATTGCAACCGTTGCCTATACCATAGTGGAAATGGGATCCTATCACCGTGGACTTTGTAGTTTGTTTCCTAGGACATCCAAATGTCATGATTCAATCTAAGTGATAGTCTATAGCTTAACCAAGTCAGTGCACTTCCTTCCTATAAGCAAAACGTCTATGATAAAGAAGTTGGCACATATATGTGGATGAGATAGTCCATTTGCACGGTATCCCAATGATGATCTGACAAAGGTCCTTAGTTTACCATTCATTTTTGGGAATGTGTGCACATATCTATGGGGGCACAGTTGAGGTTTAGTACAACATTTCATCCACAAACAGATGGTCAGTCAGAGAGGACCATTCAGATCTTGGAAGATATGTTGAGAGCATGTGTTCTACAATTTCTTGGAAGTTGGGATGTGTACCTGAGTTCGATAGAGTTTTCTTAAAACAATAGTTATCATCGAAATATCGCATGGAATCGTACGAGGTTTTGTATGGGAGACATTATCGATCTCTGCTTCATTAGTATGAGACTAGTGAGTATCATCTTTTGGGTCCTGATCTTGTACAACAAACTACAAAGAAGATCAAAGTGATGCAACTGTAGCTTAAGGCAGCCTAGAATAGACAGAACTCTTCTGCTAATAACCATCACATGCCTTTGGAGTTCCAAGGGGGGGACAAGGTATATTCAAGGTTTGTCCTTGGAAAGGTGTGCTAAGGCTTGGGAAGAAGGATAAGTTGGCTCCTAGATATATGGGACCTTACCCTGTGGCGGCACATGTTAGGAAGGTGGCTTGTAGGTTAGAGCTACCTCTAGAGTTGCAGAGGCCGCATCATGTATTTCATTTATTGTTGTTGAGGAAGTGTCATCCAAATACATAACAAGTGTTGCATCCAATGGAGGTTGAGTTGGAGGAGGATGTGTCATATGTTGAGGGTCTTGTGTTGAACTTGGAAAGGAGGGTGAAGAAGTTCAAGAAGAAGGATATTGTGTTGGTCAAGGTTTTATATAATCATCATGGAGTGAAGGAAGCCACATGGGAATTAGAGGATGAGATGCGTAAGAAGTACCCATCTTTGTTCGTGTAGCATTTCAATGAAGAAATCCTTGTTAGGAATTTATGGTTACAAGACCCCTAACCTAGATTGATGCTTGATCTTGCTTTCTTAGCATAATAAGATGTTGAAACCTCAATATAACCATGTGATTTTCTTTATTTATATCTGACAATCTTGTGTTTTTAGTTTGGTCCAGTTTAGATGTTGTTTGAATTAGTTACACATATTGCTTGTTTTGGACCTAATTGCAATTTACCCATGTTTAGGGTTTATCTTGCAAATTATCACATGTTTTTTGTGCCATACATGTTTTGGCATCATGTTGGAGAGATATTGAAATCCATATCTATTATGCACCTTGGTTTGGTGAGCTGGCACATGTCTTGATGATCTAGGGTTTGTTTGGATGTCCTAGTTTGATGTTGGCCTTGAGTGTTGACCTATGGTGTCCCTTGGTTTTTAGCAACCACATTGATGTTTATTTGACCTTGGTGTTGAGTGCACCTAGTGGTCTTGGTGGTCAATGAGCCAAGAAACCCTAGGGTTTGGGTTCTATGTGGTCGCTACAGTTCTATCTACCTTAGGTCACTATGTTTTCTTTGACCGGTTGGATTTTGGAACCTTTTTTTCTTCAACTGATCACCTCCCCTAGACAAGTAGGTCGACGAGTTTCCTCAGTTTTAACAAACTTATTTGCATTCATGGCCTTAATGCTTGCATGGCCGAGTTTTGAGGTATAAGTGGAACAATTTTGTATTACACCTAACATCCCTTACCTCTCTCTATCCTTGGGTATATATACCCCTCTCTTAGCATGCAAGTGATCCTTTTGCACCCTCTTATTTCTCTCTTCTCTTTGGATCTCATCCCTTGTGCTCTTGGTCTTGGAGAAGAGCTCAACCTTGGAGCAAGGTGGCCAAACCCTTGCATGTTTTGATCTAGGGTTGAAGCAACTCTGATTTGGTGTTCCTTTACTGCTCCTTGATCTTGGTAATTGGTCAATCCTTCTTGGTTTCATTTTCTTACAACTCTACTCATCTCTTCTCTCTCATTGGTTGAAGTCATGGTCCTCCAAGTTAGTGCCAAAGTTGGGTTGAAGATCTCCTCTCTTCCTTATCTTTTTCGGCCTAGGGTTTTCCCTCTTCCTTGTGCGCCTTTAGCCTATGGTTTTTTTTCCCTCTTAGAAGTAATGCTAGCTTGTCGTAAGGCAGTGATCAATCTTGGGTTTTCCTCTCATTCCTTCAAGCATCTTGTTTGGAGTGTTTCCTTCACAATCAAGGCGAGTTATATAACTCTCTCCTCAATTATTGTTGCACTTAACTTTCCATGCTAATAATCCATCTCAAAAATGTGGTTCCTAATAGTATGATGATGATATCTTGAACTAGGGTTTGTGATTATGTGGTAATCATGAATAGATAAACCCCTTTTACTAAACCCTAATTCTTATACCTAATATCTTGTTGATGATGGAGGTGTTGATTTTTACATGCACATGCTAATCTTTGGTTTTCTTCTCATGATCATGGTTTTTATTGTCTTTCTTTTTATGGTTTGGTTCTTTACCTTAGGAGATTGTTGAAATGTTGGCTTACGTATCTTCCTTAAAGGTTCAATTTTCCTCTCATTTTGATGGTGGATTTAGGGTTTGGAGATTATTATTTCCCTATGTTTTACGGCTTAGTGATTTCGATTTCATGATGGTGATCTACCTATTTTGATCATGTTTTAGAGGTGGTTTTCTCTCTTTATTGATATTCATCATGGTATAGTCTATGTGGTCAAATATTTTTATGGTTTTAGGTCGCTAAGTATGGACCTACTTGTGAAGTCACTAAGGTGACATGTTTCTCTTTAGTCGATGAGCTTTCCCTTCATGATCTTTGGTCACCATGCCTTTGTGTTCTTTGATTGATGATGTACTTGACTCAGGTGGTCACTGGGATGGTGCTCTTTCTTCATTCAATGACATGATGTGGTTCTCTTCAGTCAATAACCTGATGTGGTTGTCTTCAGTCGAAGACATGTCTTGTTTCTCTTTAGTCTCTATGGGTTGATTCATGTGGATGATGATGGTGATCCAGCTCTTTGGTGATGATGATGGTGAGGTCTATTCCCCTTTGGTCAATGAGATTTTATATACATATGTTTTCCTTGTGTGGTTGACCTAGTGATGATAGTGGTTGACTCTCTTACTTCCAAGAATGTTGTAGATCAAGAAAATTAGGGTTTGATGATAGTTGTTGCTTTGAAATCCTAATCAGGTTAAAAGGTTGAAACCTAACTCAAATTTGCAAGTACCTAATGATGATGCCTAGTTACTTGAGTAATTAGCATGATGGTAAAGTATTTTCTCCTCCCTAAATTGTTGAACCCTAATTAGTTATCAAATGGGCATTATAGTTCTTGAATTCATGGATATGTCGAACTTATGTGTATCATGGGTACAGTGGTAATGATGAGCCTTGATGAAGCATGGAAAGATAATGATGTTCTTGTAGGGAATTCTATGAATGGTCTTATGACCTTGGTAATGGCTTTGTGCATAATTGAGGTCATATCCTCTGGCGATGTGATGTGTGATTGACATCCCATGATAATGTGATAATGGTGATGGTCCTATGAGTGGCAATGGAATAGTGACATGTGGTGATGTGATAAGATTTATGTTTCATATGTTTTATATCTCATGAATTTGCACTCCACCTGTGCTTTGTAGAATCTATTTAGGGTTTTCTAGTAACTTGATTGATGCATTAAAAGACACTAAATTGGCTTTTAACTAATCAAGTGGAACCCTAATCATGTAGTTTCCCTGGCCATAGATCCATTACAATTTTAGGACATGTTGGGTGGTGAAACAAGTATTCCTAAGGGAAAGAGTGCATATTGTTGAGTATGTGAGGTGCAAGTGACTAAGTGTCCTTGACATCTTAACACCATGGTTTAGAGGATGTATGTGGTCATACCTTGACAAGACAATGATTGTGGTCATATCTCAGTGTATATGACGTGATAGAGGATAGCTTTGGTTGTACCTCAGATGTTTGGGTTTGTATACCAAGTTCACTAGTGCAATGACCTATATACCAAGGCGGGCTAGGCTGTTTTATAGTTGGATCTAAGTCACTACGGTGGACTCATACTGACCGAGGGCGGAGGAGATCATAGGAGTCTAGCTCTCCTAGATCTTTTATGGCACTGTTTTCAACTTAACAGTGAATAGTTGGAGTTTGAGTGCTATACCTCAACTCCTTAGAGCTTAAAAGTTGTAATACAGTTGTATAGTATATTTGTTTAGAGTTAAACACAATTCAAATTGGATGTTTACCGTTGTCTTGTTTCTCATATTGTTCAGTTATTATATAATGTGCTAAGAGAAGTTAACTATTATACATGATCTTGATATTTTATCTTATCATGTTACTATGATTATCTATTGTGCTACTTAAAGTGTGTAATCAGTTTTAATTATTAATTTAGCTAAATATTCTCATAAATTCTTAATTTGTTATAACAATAACTCACCCTGTGGGTTTCCACATCTTTGTAGGCGGTTGTCAATGACATGGTCGAGATCATTTTATTGAGGAAGAGAATCTCATAGATCAGTAGAAATAGAAGGTTGGATGTTTCTTGTGTTGTAGTAGAGTTCTAGGTGTCTTCCATGTACTTTCAAGTCCATGACGGAAGTGTTTTGCATATATATGTACTTCGATACATGGTTTTTAGAAGTATGCATGTGTTGTATATATGCCGCTTGTATATGAATAGATATCTTTTATAATAAGTGTGTCGCAGATGGCAACTGTATACATGTGAATACTTGGTTTGGTATGTGATATGTTATAGGTTTATGAACCTTAATGTAATATATATCCACTTGAGATGGTTATATAAGATTAGTTTTAATTTACCCTGCTTTGTGGTAATGTGGTTGTTTAGTAGTTAATCACACACTTCATTTTGGAGTTATCTCATTCGTGTGACATCGAGATGTCACTGTGCCTCTAACAAATGAGGGGTTATGCCTAGCGTGGATGGCCTCTTGATTGATAGCAGGGGTATCCAGTCCTAACTAGAGATTCAGGAGATACCCAATGGTACCCAACATAAAGTGAAGATAATGATGGTAACAAGTTCATTATTACAATTTTGTACTCAACACCTACCGAAGATCTTGATGGTACCCATTTCAATTACTCCTCAGTGAGTCAGTCATTGTGGAGCAACTAATGCAGATAGTTTAGCCAAAGTGTTTTTCACACTTTGCGTGTGTATCAAAACTTAGAGGAGGAGTGCAGTTTATTTGGACAACTGTTTAGCCATTGTGTCTAGACATGGTAAACCTTATTGTAGGTCAGGGATCTAGTTAGTAGACTTAGAGTCTTGGGTTTACTCTAAGTCTTGTATTGTGATATTTTAGGTTGTTGTGATACTTTCACATGTTGTGGTACACTTCATCTGGGTTCAGGGCATAGTAAGATGATAAGAGATTAATCAAATAAATTCAATTATTGATTTACTCTTTGTAGTTATCTAGAGTAACGTGACATTTATATGTTTTTGAATGACTAATTCCTTTGTATTACTTTAGTGTTTTAATTAAAATTTAGCTGCTCAAAATTTTGTATTTTTACTATTTAGGTGCTTTAAAATATTTCATAAAAGTACTCATTCACTAGGCGAGTAGCTAACCACTCTACTCACAAAAATTTTAGGTACATGCTGAGTGTATGAAGATCTAAATGTATATTAAAAGTTCTTCCACAAGTCAGATTCTAGAGAGGTGTAAAAAGCTGGTCCTTATCACTCTAGGTCCTTTTTTAGGAGTACAAATAGTTGTATATGAATGATGTTGTAATTATGTTTCTTGAAGATAATCTTTGTATTTAATAGTCAATCCCACAATGATGTAATGTTGAAAGATAATTTAGACAAATTAATTTATTCTTTTATGTTTGCAAAATAGATTATCTTTTTATGATTGCAATCAAATAAAAGAATAAAGGTCTTATTTCTTAAACAAATTCATGCATTTTTTTTGTTTTAATGTACCGTGTAGGCTTCAGAAAGAGAAAATAAAAAAAATTACAAATAGTGTTTTATTTTTTTGAACTCACATTATGTCCTAGTTTCATGATCTATCAGTGATTGTGAAATTAGGTGTGGCAGCTTGGTATTAGATCTTAGGTAGAGGCGTTACTGACCATTAAGCTAGTATATCATAGTTATAAGTGTGGTAGTTAAGAAGTAATGTGGATATAGTTCTTGGAAGTCTGAGTATTTGAATTTCTAATAAAGAATGGTCCAGTTTCCATTTCTAAAGATTAGATCTTTTATGGCAGTGCTCCTACATATTATGGTCTTTATTCTATTAGATCTTAAGACACATGTACATAACATAAATACTAAGAACTTAAAACTCAATAACTCAAAAAAAAGCTTATCTTTGGCACAATCTTCTAGGGCACTTATATGAAAAGTACATTTCTAGATTCCATAAAGTTATTATCTGGAATATTTTAATTTTGAATTAATAAAGAGATTAGAAACTTAGTTATTGTGAAAAATGACAAAATCACCTTCCCCTGGAGATATCGAGAGAGAGAGTGACTTGTTATAACTCATACATATTGATGTGTATGGATTGTAGAAGGGTTTACTTTTAATAGTCATAAATAGAGAACCAGGTCTCCTATATATAGGAGCTAGGGAATATGTTGGATAAGGAAAATACAATGGACCTTATCCTAACTAATTAACTATGCTATAATGCCACCTCAAGATGGAGAGTAAACATTGTGAAGTCCCATCTTGGCACCCATATACTTGAATAAGGTAGGAGTAAGAGGTTTGGTAAGAATATCTACAACTTCATCTCATGTCTGTATATGAGGAGTAATAATCTTACACAAAGTGGTAGTTGAATTCAATATGTTTTGTGCATTCATGAAAGACTGGATTATTAGCTATGTGTATAGATACCTAGTTGTCACAACATAGAGTAGTTGGAGTCTAAAAGGAGATCCCAAACTCAGTTAAGATGGACCACATCAACTGTGGGTCACAACATGTGTGGGACATATCTCGATATTCTACCTCGATATTGGATTGAGACACAATAGGTTATTTTTTACTCCTCTATATAATTGGGTGATTCCCTATCATGATGCAGAACCCATAGGTGAATCGATGATCCAGAGAATCACCTGTTGAATCTACATCAGTGTACCTAGAAATAGAAATTGTTTTGGTTCTAGGATGTTTGTAGAATAATCTGCTCCCATGAGTGTCGTTGAGGTATCAAAGAATGTGTTGAACACTACAATAATGAGCCTGGAGTGGTGCACTAGTAGGCTGAGTGACTATCCCAACAACATACATAATGTTAGGTTGGGTTATTCTCAAGTATATTCGATTCCCAACAAGATGATCATATTTCTTGGGGACATCAATGTAGGGAAATATGGCTACAGAGCAAGCAACAAAAACAAAAATTTTATCTACCATATTCCCATAGTCAGCGGATCATGTCAATAAATATATGATGGAAAGGATGGTTTTAAGGGTATATCTGATCCTGGAGCAAGTCCAGTGACAATCCTCATTGTTTTAGTTGTATAACTCTGACTCCAGTTGCACTGGGACTCATCTGACTTCTCCTCCACATATAGCAGACTCGAACATCATCTTCTACGGTAACTCCTCTCGTCATGGATTGTTGCTTGATGATTCCCTCTTAGCAGTAGGAAATGACCTCCCACCTCTAGATAAGTTCACATGGACTACCTAGAACTCCTATCGTCCTACTAGAATGGACAAGAAGGAATCATCCCTTCTGTTGACGTACTAATCACCAACTTTCTATCCCACAACAATGATCTCAGTTGCTCTCTCCCTTTCTGTCCCTCCCTAGTCAGGTAGAGAGGACAACAATGTCAGAGCAACTGATTCTCAATTGTCTATGTTGTGTTCTAGGAAGCCCCCAGTACCCCTCTATATATAGGAGGGGTTAGGGTCAGGGTTCCCAGTCTATGAGGGAGTGGAAAGGACTGAAAGATCTTGATTTTTTGCAATAATTTTGGAACTATCACAACCTATGACAGCCGAACCATTGATATGGCATGCCAGACGGTCATTTGGTGCTTTCCCAATCACACAAAAAATTTGCAATTCATTTCCCATTAATGTTCAACATTAATTCTTTCCCAACAAGTAATGTGTGATCCAGATGAATACTGAAAGAATCTAAAACTTTCCTTCAATCAAACTGACCTATCTTGCCCATGCAAGATGACTGTCTCAGTCACCCAGATGATCGTCTGGTGACCCGAGTCGAGCTAGTCAGTTCAGTTGGTTCACACCTTGGCCAATTTCAACTCGAATCAGTCTGACACTCCAAACGCCCATCTCAACCCTTAAGATGACCGTTTGGCACTCCGGACGGTCGTCTCATGCCATGAGATGGGTTTTGGTAGTGTTCTCAGGCTTCTTGTTGCATGAATGAATTACCTAAACGTTTTAGTAATTAATTCAACTATAATTTAACATCAAACTTCTCTTCTAGGTCGAGACTTTATGTGTGTGACCCTATAGGTCCCATATTACGTTGGCAGTGAATGTCCATAACAACTTATGACATCACAAGCAATGAGCGGTGTGTAGTCACACATCAATGCTACCCAAGTAAATGGAAAGTTGGAGAACAACTTCAACCTACAATTTGTGTATGGTGTTGTAGTCTTTGTATAGTTCTTTTGTCACTGATATCCAGATTGAACTCGAGGCATGGAGCAGTCATCCTCTTCATTGTTCAATCTTTTTTCTTAAACCAAGAGCAAACTTTTTGAGATATATGTAATCTCAATATCACATATTGACTCACATGTGCATGGCCATGCATTTCTCAATCTTGTTAATCAAGGGGCCTAGAACATCAAACTCTTGTAGGAGGCACAAATCCCATTTCTATCACTCACAATCCATCCCCATTTGTCAAAGTCACACAATCATCACCTTTATAACAACCCATGTTTTAGGATTATGTTTGATGATGTCAAAGTGTACCAAACGACATGTGATGAGTGCAGTGATTTTAGGTCTATGAACCACAACCACCACCATCACTGTGAGAGTTGATGATGACTTCCATGATGATGGCCTCCATGTGTCAGTCTAACGGTAGTTCTGTCCAATACACTATTCTATAACATATATCTGTGTTCTTGGTTTGATATTGACATATCATGACTAATGAGATTATGGCATCAACCAACTCACACTCTGATCTTTTGTGTCATTGTTATCTATCAACCTTCCACAATAACAACTTATCAGGGACATAATGAGAAAATGTATATGTACTCTTAACATCTGTATGATTTCATTCCTCTAAGTCACATATTTGAAGACATACATCATTGAGTAATATTATTCTCTAGACATTTATACATCATTATCTCATAACTAAATTAAACAGAATGAATTGGAAGATTGTCTTTCATCAAAGTGTTTTTACAAGTTATGTCATTACTATCATCATGTGTTTTATCAAAGGATTCTCCCTCATGTGGGTCCTTGTAGTGATAGTCCACTAAAGTGAAGACATGTTCTGAATATGTCATTTCGGCCTCCTAAAGTAAGTCTATGACATAACTTCTCTGAGACAGGTTGATTCGTGTAGATGAAGGAAGGACTTCTATGTTGAGAAGGTACCACAAGGTGCCCAAGTCCTTTGTGTGGAAGTATGCCTATGAAGGACTGTTTCAATCAAGAAATGTCCACTTTGGCATTGCTAGTGATCATTATATAATCAACATAAATAGAAAAAGAATGTGTCCTTTGGATGATTTTGAAAAGAAAAGAGAATGATTGGTAGCCGATATCTGGAAGCCAAGTCTCTCAAGAACAATGTTTAATTTATTGAACCGGACCCGTAGAGATTTCTTAAGCCCATACAATGATCATCAAAGGTGAGAAATTTTGTGAGAAGATCCCCCTTTAGAAAGAAAGCCAGTGGGGTTCTATGTGTAGACTTCTTCTATTTATTCATAATGAAGAAAGGTATTCTATATATCAAGCTGAAAAATTGGCCAATAAAAATGGACAACCAAATAGACTAGAATGTGAATAGAGGTGATCCTTGTGACTGGAGAATAAGTGTCAAAATAATCCACACCAAAGGTTTGGGTGAATCCTTTAGAAACTAATTTTTGCTTGAGTCTCTTGATAGAACTATAAGAGTGATGTTTGATACAAAACACCTAACAATGTTCTTTCTCAGTGGTGGTGTGACAAGATCTCATGTCTAATTGGCATGTAGAGCCTTCTGGAGACTAGGAACCGATGGGATTTCCATAGGACCCATTTTACTGACAGGATTTATCTCCTATATCATGAATGATTTCCAAATAGGATGTCATAGGGCATCAACTATACCTTTTGGAATATATTCCATATCCAGGAATATAGCAAACTTTGAGGTGGTAGAAGATAGACAAGATAGGCAACACATGTTAGAAACACTATGATTTCTGTGCAATTTTCCACACCATTAAAATCATTTGTACCAAAAACGCCCTTGAGTATACCCAAAAGGTTGTTTCCTCTTTTTGCCAAGATGTTGGGATGATTCATCAACACTCTTGCACTTATTATCCACAATAAAATGGCATTGTCGAGTGTGAAACTTGTCACCTTCTTAACATTGCATGCTCTCTTCTCATTCATGCTAATTCCCTAAAATAGCTACAATCAGATGTGGTTCTCACTGCATATTTTCTCATCATTTTTCAACCTTCCTCAGTTCTTAAGCAACAAACTCGTCTTTCCTTTTTTCTCCATAGTATACACCTTTTCCTTTACCTCCTCCAATTTTCAGTTTTGTTGCCTTTATACATAATTGTGATCCCAAGGTGAACAAACTTTCACCTTGATCCATTCCTCTCCCGTAATGGGTTGGATAGCCATGCTATGACATATGTCTTCAATGTGGCCTAGCTTGCCACAACAAGTGCACTTTGGTTGTTGGCCTCATCTATGATCGCGTCCTTTGGTCGCTGCAACCAACGTTGGTGGAAACGCAGACATTGAAGATGCTAGGAGAAAGCATCTCAAATTGGATTAGGCGTACATTATGCCTGATATATAGATAGAAGGGTTGCACCAATTAGAAGGAGGTAGAAGTTAGAAGAAAAATAAGGATGATGCCCAACGTGGAAGTGCCCAATGAGAAAACCATCTCTTTGGTAATCTCAAAAGAGGTTGTCAGAGAGAAGTAGTTTGTCAAGTTTGATAAATCCCTCATTGCATCATATTATCTTTGACAAGGACCGATCACCTTGCTACTCTGAGAATATATTGTCTATAGTGTTGTAGATGTGCAAGAAGTTGTCCTCCTGAGTGAAGAACTACTTCATTTATCCCACATGACCTATGTGTTCTTGTGGAACATGTACTTGAATGTAATATCAGGTTCCATGCACCACCAGAGCCAGGACAAAACCTTGTTGTTGCCTATAGTCCAGGCAGTAATGGGAATGGCAGGGGCATCTTTAGTGATTAAGTTGAGTTTACCCTGTGACCCTAAAAATGTCTGAACAACATTCATCCGTAGTAGAAAATTGTCATCATTGAGTTTAATAGAAGTAATATGAGGCATATCATTTTATATAACGACATATGGTAACCTGGCAGAGTCACCCATGATCAAACAATAATAATTCCATAATAAGAAGCACTGTACAAGAATAAGAAACAAACACTACCAAATTTTCAATATGATAAGAAAGAATGAATGTAACAATGAGAAATGCTACCATAACTAAAACATGATAGGATACATCAACTAGCATCACTAAACTTCATGTACTGTGATAGAAATATACAGAACCCTAATTCAAGCAGAAGCATATCCCTCAAAGGTAGGAACCACATGGAGAGGAAGAAGAAAATAATGTTGTGTCCCTAGTTTGTTTGGTGATTTATAAATTAGAGAAGGGTCTTTTGATATCTCTTTTATTGATACATATATAGAACATTGTTGTAACTATAACATAAAGAATGAGGGAGGAAGTAAAAGGATACGTATTCGTGAAAGTTAGCCAAAGAAGAATGTGACCTACGTTGGCCCGTGGCAAAACTCACATATCCCTATGGCTAGCCCTTGCTATCTGCACCTAGGCCAACTATGTAGCTTCCAACTACTATTTTTCATAGTCGTTTGGTTGTGGTGGTTGGACATGGCACCCTCGTACTCTGGCTGGACTAGAAAGTAGAGAGAATGGAGGGTTGGGAGGGGGAGGGTGGTTGGTAGTAATGGAGAAGTATGGGTTAGGGGTGGTGGTGGGAGGTGGAGAGCAAGGGGTAGCAGTGGTGTAGTGGAGAGGAAGGGGTGGCATATAGGTGTGATGGTGTTAGTGGTGGTAGCCGTGTGGGTGGTCATCAGGTTGGGGAGGGGCAGTAGGAAAAGAATGGGGACATGGTTAGATATATGCTCCTACTACCATGTACAAGGGCTTACTTTCAATAGTCATAAATAAAAAACCATGTCTCCTATACATAAGAGTTAGGGAAAATAAGGTCTAATGGAGAAATAAAATAAGGATAATACAATGGGCCTAAGCCTAATTAATCAAATATGCTAGCATGGACCTTTTTTGTATGATTTCTGGAAGTAGATATCAGTTCTTCATCACTTTTACTAATGACTTCAGTAGATTGTGATGTGTGTTTCTAATGAAAAACAAGTCAAACTCTTTTTAAAAATTCCAAAGAATTCATGAATGAAGTAGAAAACTATCTTGGAAAAAGAATTAAAACACTTCGATCAAATCAAGGTGGTCAATTCCTAAGCAAGAGTTAGTCCCTTTTGAGGAATTATGGTATCATATCACATTGGACTCCACCAGGAGAACCACAACTGTAACGTCCCAGGATTTTAGGCCTCAGATAACATGATCTTAAAAGGAATGATTGGACTACCCATATCACCAAGGTGCACCTCCTTTTCAGGGAGCCCATCACTAAAGAACTCCATAGTTAAGTGTGCTCAGCTTGGAGTCGTACTACGATGGGTGACTAGTCGAGAAATTGACCCCGGCTTGCACGTGAGTGAGGAAAAAGCGTACCGTTAAGGCTAGTGGTGGTCTGTGGGGCCAGTCGTCATTCCTAAAACTCTACTAGAGCCTAGGGCAATGGGCCCGAGCATTACAAATGGTATCAGAGCCATAACCCCTCCAGTAGGTGGGGCCCATATGGGCTGGTGGCATGCCAGTCTTTGAGCCGTGCGGTCCACGCATGTTGGAAAGGGCTATCCAAGTTGATGGAGCCACCCATGCACTGGTAGTATCCATGCATGTTGGAAAGGGCTATCTGAGTTGATGGAGCTGCCCTTGCATTGGTAGTCGTGATTAGGAGCTGGGTGTACATGGGTCATTTGGGTCAACACTGAAATGGGGAATAATTATGAGGCCATATAGTTGAGCCTTGATGAGGATGTCAAGAGTCCAAGTGGGGGAGATTGTAACGTCCCAGGATTTTAGACCTCGGATAACATGATCTTAAAAGGAATGATTGGACAACCCATATCACCAAGGCACGGCTCCTTTTCTGGGAGCCCATCCCTAAAGAACTCCATAGTTAAGCGTGCTCAGCTTGGAGTAGTATTAGGATGGGTGACTAGTCGGGAAGTTGACCCCGGGTTGCGTGTGAGTGAGGAAAAAGAACGTATTTAAGGCTAGTGGTGGTCTGTGGGACCATTCGTCATTCCTAAAACTCTACTAGAGCCTAGGACAGTGGGCTCGGGCATTACAACAACATAATGGAGTGTCGATAATGAATTGCACCGTGTTGGACATGGTATAATCACTAATAAGTTTAGCTAATTTTTTTTATTTCTTTTTGGGTACATGCTCTTGAAACTGTCGCTTTTACACTAACCAAGTACCTTGCAAGACAGTTGAAAAGACACCATATGAGATATGGAATGGGAAACATCTCAATATGTATTTTAAACTTTATTAATGTGAAGCTTATGTTAAGAAATAATTATGTGAAAAGGTTGGACCCAAATTGGATAAATATATCTTAGTTGGATACCCAAAGAAAATAAAGGGTTACTACTTCTATATTCCATCTGACAACAAAGTGTTTTTTGCTAGAACGGTTGTATTCCTCAAAATCGAATTTATTTCCACAAGAACTAGTGGGAGGAAAATAGAATTGAAGAAGATCGAGACCTACAAGATAACCCTGGACCTATGGAGGTAGACAAGGAACAAGATGAACAACAAACTATTATGGAATCTCAAGTCTCTATTGTTGCACAAGAACCCAAAAGTCCAATAGGGAACATCTTGATCTAGAGAGATATGGATTTATTATGACTCAACAAGATGATGTGTTAGTCATTGAGAATGATGAGCCAGAAAATTACATTGTGTCTATTGAGACACCAGATTCTGAGAAATAGCTGGAAGCCATGAGATCCAAGATGGACTACATGTATACCAGCAAGGTATGGACCTTGGTGGATCCACATGAAGGGGTAAAAGTGATAGTGTTCAAATGGGTATTCAATAAGAAGACTTACATCAATGGTAATGTACAAGCCTACAAATGTACATTGGTAGTAAAAGATTTCAAACAAGTTCAAGGTGTTGACTATGATGAAACTTCTTCACCATTTGTCATGGTTGAATCCATTGGGATCATTCTTGCCATTGCATCTTATCATGACTATGAATCTGGTAATTGGGTCTTAAAAATGGCATTCATTAATCAGAATCTCCTTGAGGATGTGTACATTTTCTGATACATATTGAGTTTAGAAGAGCCCAAGTGAAGGAATGACTCAACTATCATTGTCATGAAGACAAAATTAGTCACTCCTATGTATGAGGTTGTCCAGTAGCTTGCCTCCCAGATTCAATCATCCCCAACTTAGGAATTCCTTCTAGTGCTAGCAGGAGAGCAGTGTCAAAAAGTTTGTTGCCCCTCGTTATCACCAAAAAAACGTGTTGCAAGAATCTCATTTAAATGTACAATAATGGGTAACAACATGTGGATAAGAAGGAAGAATATGAGTTGGAACAACGTGATATTGTAGCATGAAGGTAAGATGGAGGAGGTTGCACACAACAACTATATGCAGCACACAACATCAAGCAAAGCACAAATCACACACATAGAAGTTCTCTAACACAAGTATTTCCCGTAAGTTTGTGTATTTATATGTGTTATAAATGGCTCAAGTATGTTTTTATATAGCTAGACATAGACAACAAGATAGGTGAGACAACAAGATATGCGACCAAGTAGTCATTTTTCCTCTAATATTAATTAGTAAACAAGTTCCCAAGTGCATAGTTTCTTAGGTGCACCCAAACAAAAACCTAAGGGACTCAGACTTGTCAACCAAGAGGTTAATGGATCTGAATATGGGGGAAATGGTAGGATTTTCTTTCAAAGCAAATTGTGGTTTGGGCAGCTCAAGGCAATCACTTTTCTAATAAAATTAAGGAATGGGAAATTGTGAATCCTTGGTACTTAAAACAACAACAATTTAAACATCATTTAAATATTACAAAATAAAAGAATTTCATTTATATAAAAACATCAAATCATATGCAACAAACCTAACTGCATCGAGATGGGAAAGGAGGGTGTTGCGTGGCATGACAAGGCTAGTTGTGTGTGTGCTTTACTTTTCCAATACCAAATCACATACAATCCCAATCATCTTTAAATTCTAAAGCCCCAAGAAAGATCGGCAAGCCTTTAGTCTCCACTTCCACTTAAGTGGATTTGTCTTACTTTTAAAGTGAGAAATGTGGGAGTAAAGATGGTTGAGAGGTACTCAAATACAAAAAACCATGGGATATAAATATAGAATTGTCCCACATATTTTATAAACTTCAAAAAAATATAAACAAAAAAAAGAAAGGTGACTAAAACTATTTTTTTCAGCACGGGTAGCTTGCGGTTTTGAATCTTGCCTAGAAATAGTGCATCAGCATCTGGGTAGACGTGGTGAACTACTTCTTAAACCAAACTATCATATTTGGATTTCAATAAATCTTCCAAATGTGGTGAGGGCATGAGGACATGTTCATTTCTATGTGCACATTATAGCCTTCGCAAGAATCTGTTTGATGAGTGCTCTAGTGAGTATCTCCAACTCACATAAACCTCAGTCTAGTGATACACTCACATAGTAGGGATCTCCCAAGGGTACATAGTCCAATACTACACCCTACTAAATATATGTGGCGACCCCATTAAAATGTCTTCCTCTACTAAGACAGTACTGAAGCACCAAACACCATAGGGAAGGGTCCAAAGTGAAACTCTAAAGTGTGTGCTACTATCAAACACATACGCAGCTAACTTGTCCCTTTGAACCATTCCTCATGGAATCTCTAGTTTTGGAGTGGTAGGATAACCACTGTGGTGTTCAACTAATAGGCATACGACCCACTCCCCATGACACCGTGAGTACTAGCTTTCTAGCTAGATCATCTGTGAGATGATCAAAAATATTCTCTACAAATCTAACAAACTACATAGATATAAAACTATAGTTAGTGAAGTTTCTTACCTCTTCATACCTCAATCTCATAAAACATTTTTTAGGGTTATCCTTAGATTGTTTATCTTTGTCTATAGCTGACCTACTATCACAATATATTGAGATAGGACTAAACAGCTTTGGAACTATAGGTAAATCAAGGAAAATATTCATAAGCCAATCAGCCTAACAACAAGTTAATTTGAAGGCTATAAACTCAGCCCCCATATAAGATCTAGCCCTCATAGTTTTCTGGGATGATTTTTGAGAAACTACATCACCACCTAGGGAAAAAGCATAACCATTAGTGATTTGGTTTACCATATAGACTACTAACACTGCTAGTAAACCAATGTAATGAAGATTATAACTCATGGTACCTTTAAGATAACTAAAAACTCTAACCAAAGCCCTCTAGTGATTATTATTAGGATTGATAGTGTACTTACAACATGAGCAATATCAGATCTAGAGTAGTTAGTTAAGTACATCAAGCTTCCTATAACTTGGGCATATCTACTTTGATCCATATGATTATCTTTATGTGCCTTAAGATGTAGAGAAGGGTCACATAGATTACTAATAGGCACACAAGAGCACATATTAAATCTATGTAAACCTTCTACAACATAGTGAGACAAATTTAAGAAATAACCAGAAGTGGATATACTCAATTTAATACCAAGATTAACACCATCATCTCCTAAATAGATCATACCTAAAGTCTTGGACATAAGTTTCCATTTAGCAATAAAAGGACCAGTGGATCCAAATATTAATATATCAACAACATACAAGCACAAAATCACATATTCATTATCAAAAGTCTTGGAATAAATGCATCTATCAAATTTCGTTTGTAGTAAATCCATAACATAAAATATTTTTTTCAAACTTACTGATTAGGTTCTTGTCTTAGACCATATGAAGATTTTACAAGTCTACAAACTTTGTCTTCTTGTACTTGGAAAAAAATCCTTGCACTGATCCATATAGATCTCTTCCTCAAGTCACCATTGATAAAGGCACTCTTTATGTTCATTTAGTTAATTTCAAGATTACGGATTGTGGCCAAGACAACAAGGACACAGATAGAGGTGATATTTGTTATAGGAACATAGGTGTCAGAATAATTGACTCCTTCTTGGTATTTGTAACCCTTGTCTACCAGCATGGCCTTAAACTTATCGATGCTACCATCTTCCCTTAACTTATTTCCTTAACTTATTTTTGAAGACCCATTTGCATCCATTAGTTTCAAAACTTGATGGAAGATCAATTAGAATCCAAGTATGACTGTCCAAAATGGTTCTATTCCACTATCAACAGCTTCCTTCCACAAACAAAAAATCTATGGATTTTGTGGTATCTTCATCAGTCTTAGCATCTTCTGCTAATATAATGGTGTAGAAGTCACAACCAAAGTTCTTTGTTACTTTATCCCTTTTATCCCAACCAAATTCACTTGGAGGCTCAACCACTTCAAGGTTTAACAATTCATTTTCAAGTATGGATCTATCGGTAATATGAGTTAAATTTTGATTGGTTCATGAAGGTTCTGAAGATTCCACATTTTAGGAACATTCAACTTGTTTGGGAATCTGGACTAGGAAGGGAAATATGTTTTCATAGTAAATAGCATCTACAAGTCTAACTTCAAGTGTGATGTATGTTCTAATTTTAGGGATATATGTCTTTATCACTCAAAATTTGTTTGCATTGCTATTTTCAACACAGCCTATGAATATGGTATCATTGGTTCTTGGACCAATTTTTTGCTTCTTATTTCAATAATATAAACATTGTCCAAGCACCCCCACATTTTGAGGTATGGTAAAATAGGTTTCCAGTTAAACCAAAGTTCATAAGGTGTTTTCTCTTTGTGTTTGAAAGGGATATTGTTCAAGACATAGTTAGTGGTCAAAAGTGCCTCCCCCACATTCTATGATGTAGACTAGATTTGGCCAACATAGCATTAACCATATCGATCAATGTTCTATTCTTTCTTTTGGCTACATCATTAGATTAAAGATTATAGATAGTGGTTTCATGAATAACAACATGTTCTTCACATAACTATTTAAGTTCATTTGAAGTATATTCACCTCCTCTATCAGATCTAATCCTTTGAAGGTTCTTCTCGGTTTGATTCTCTACTTTTGACTCATAAATTCAAATAAGTAAATGTAACAGTATTTGGAAAAATCATCAATAAAAGTCACAAAGTAGTGCATGCCATCACGAGTAAGAATTCTATTTAGATCACATATATTGATATGAACAAACTCAAGAAAATATGTGTTCCTTCATACTAATCTAAAGGGTTTCTTAGTTAATTTAGCTTAAACATATATTTAGCATCTAACATCACTGGAGATAGGAGTCTTGGGAACCAAGTCCATTTGAACCATACATTTCATAGTATTCTTATTCTCATGTCCTAAAAGAGCATGCCAAATATCACAGATATAAAAGAAGAAAGGGTACTAAAGGAATTTTTATTAATATGAGAAGCATCGCTACAAGAATTGATTCTAAGCTTAACTAAACCTCCACATGTATACCCAACACCTAAGTAAGAACCAAATATAGAAATTACAACTTTGTTTCCTTGACACAAAAGAGTATAACTAGACGATATGATTAAGACTTTGGTAACTGAGTTTTAATTAAAGATAGGAACATGTAAAACATTTTAGTCTAGGGACTTTCCAAATCTTATCTTGAGATCTACACATCCATAATGTACAATATGCTTCATGGACACATTATCACCCCAGGAGATCAGAAGACAGGTGTTTTCCTAATAGATTGAAATGGAAAAAAGATCATAGTAGATGTGAGAAACCTCTCCAGAGTCCATTCACCAATTTGTCACTACAAGAAATATTAACACTAAGAAAAAGAGAACTGGTAGTGAATAACCTTTTAAGAGAAGACACATTCACTCCCAACATTCATAATGTCCACTTCTGCACTCTTAGGGGTCTGGTTAGTTTGCTTCCTTTGACCCTTACCGTCCTTGCAAATATTGGCAAGATGATTAGGCTTGCCACATGAATAATAGATATGTGGTCCCCCACAATCAGAGTTCTTATTATGACTGGGCTTCTTGACTTTCTTGAAAGATTGCTTATGAACTTGTTTGGCTTCTTCTTGGATTTGACACCATCTACTATGTTGAAAGAGTTTTTGACCTTAACATATATTTCCCTATGATGGAACTTAGTTTTGAATGGATTTTGCCAAGGAGGCTATGTTTAAACCATCATGCCTATGACAAAGAGACTTGACAAAGTCCTTCCAGGATGGAGGGAGTTTTTCAATTAGAACTGCCACTTGCACATTCTCCTAAAGCTTATAACCACTAGAAATAGATTTTGAGATGAGATTTTGTTACTCAAGTACTCGATCTAGTGAAGGTTTATTATCCATCGCATTGAATTCATGCCATCTAAACATAGCATATTTTTCTAACCCAACATCTTGCATTCTAAAATTGTAGTCGAAAGGTTGCAAATGCTCTAGGGAAGAAGGTTGTTTGTGGTACATGACATTAAGCTCAATGTAAATAGCAGATAATATCCTACCACGAAAAATATAATCTATTTATGTGGATATCTTGGCAGCAGAAGATGGAGAATATGGATCTGTATAGGGTTACAATTAGGGTATCAAAAGCATTACGAATACAAGTAATAGATTAGTCATGTTCCTCAAGTGGTGTCATAGTAGAAACTAAATTTAAGAAAATGAGCCAAAATTTTATTTTATTTCACCAATGAAGAAAATGCAAACACATGAATTATTCTGGCCTAACACTAGCTATGTATTTCATGGTCATCATGGTTGTAGGGTCCATATTATATAAATCATCACATAAGTATATTAACAAATATAAGAAGTAATTGTAAATGTGATTTTATCTTCACTAATTTTGGATATGTTTCTATTTCATGTTACTATTTTAGCAAACCTTTTATTGTAGTAGACAACATATTATCTGATAAAAAATAAAGGATATAGGTTATTGAGTTTATAAGAGCTTGTTGGTGAATGCACATCACAAAGATCATAGTTGTGAAAATAAAATTTGTTGCTCTTATACACAATCTTGTCTAGCGGCTTGCCTCCCAGATTCAATCACCCCCAGCTCAGAAATTGTCTCCTGGTGCTAGCAAGAGAGCAATGTTGAATAGATCTTTGACCCTTGAAGTTGTCAAATAAAACATGTATCAAGAATCCCATTTAGAAGCACAACAGTGGGTAGCAACTTGTGGAGAAGAAGGAATAAGACAACCTAGAATAAGGTGATAGGTGGGATGATGGTAATATGGTAGAGGTCGCACACAGTAGCTATATGGAGCACATTAGCAGCAAGCAGAGAACAAATCCCACACATCATTTCTCTAGAATTTAGGTATTTTATGTAGGATTCTGTGCTTCTAGTTGTGTTAGAACTAGCTCAAATATGTCCTTATAAATTCATACATAGACAATGAGATAGGCACCCAACTAGTCAATTTTCTCTCTAAAATTAATTGATAAACCAGTACCAAAATGTATAGTTTGTTGAGGCATCCAAATAGGAACCTAAGGGACTCAGTCCAGCCAGCCAATAGGTTAATGAATCTAGATGGGTAAAAAGGTACTATTTTTTTTCAAAGAGAATTATTGTTTACGCACCTCAAGGCATTTGTATTTCTAAGGCAATTAAGGGATAGAAAATCATGCATCTTTAGGAATCATAACACAATAATTAAAACATTATTTAAATATAACAAAATAAAAGAATTTCATTTTATAAAAATATCAAATCACGTGCATTGAACTAGAGAGGACGAGATGTGTGTGTGTGTGTATGTGTGTTTTCTCATCAAAGTACAAAGCCCATATAAGCACCATACAACATCAAGCAAAGGACAAATTTCACCACAATAGGTCTCTGAAACTTGGGTATTTTCCATAGGTTTTTGTATTTTTGTATTAATTAGAAATGGTTCAAGTATGTCTTATATATATCCAGACATAGTCAACAAGATAGGCATCCAACTAGCCATTTTTCCTCTAATAATAATTGATAAACGAGTTACCAAATACATGGTTAGTTCGACGCATCCAAATAAGGACTTATGGGAATCATTCCAGCCAACCAAAAGGTTAATGACTCTATATGAGGAAATTATAGGATTTTTGTTCAAATACAATTATTATTTGGGTTGTTCAAGGAAATTAAAGAAAAGGATATGTGCATCTTTAGGACTCCCAATGACAACCACTTAAATAAGATACATTAAATTTTCTATTTTATAAAAATATCAAATTACATAAGACAAAATGGGTCACGTGGTGTGCGCGCTTGCGTCTATGTGTGCGCGCTTTAATTTATCAAAGTTTAAAGAACATGCAAATCCAATCAATCTTAAATTTTAAAGCCAACCAAGAGGATATTGAATATAGATGGGAAAAGGGTCTAAAGGAAATTAATGTTTAGGTGGCACAAGGCAAATTCCTTTCAAGGAAATTGAGAAGGAATTTATGTGTCTTTAAGAATTCAAACAGCAACAATTAAAAAACCACCTAAACAAAATGAAATAAAATAATTTTATTTTTATAAAAATATCAAACCGTGTGCACCAAATTGTGTAGGGTGGGGGTGTGCACGCCTGTATGTGTTTTAGTTTTCCAAGCCCAAGACATATACAAGTCCAACTATCCTTAATTTTAAATCCAACTAAGAGGCAAATGAATTTGGATGGAAAAAGATAAGATATTTAATCAAAGAGAGTTATTGTTTAGGTGGCTCAAGACAATTAAGGGAAAGAAAAGTGTGCACTTTTAGGACTTGAAAAGACAACAATTAAAATGTGTTTAAACAAAATAATAAAAGAATTTCATTTTATAAAAAAATCAAATCACGCATCGAATTGGATCGGACATGGCGTGTGTGTATTTTAATTTTTCAAACCCAAAGCACATATAAACTCAATCAGCCATAAATTCTAAAGCCACAAAAAAGTCCTACAAATCTTTGGTCTCTACTCCTACTTAAGTGGATCCCTCTCACTTGTACAGTGTGAAAATGTGGGATGAAGATCTCTAAGAGGTATAAAAATACAGCAAACCAAGGATTGGAATACAACAAACATGAACCAAATTGAAGGTTTTAATGCTCCAAATGATGTTGGAAAAGTTTATAAGTTACCAAGGTCAATTTGTACATTAAAGTAAGCATCTTGAAGCTAGATGCAAGCATCTCACAACCCGCCAGCAAGGCTTGACTCGTGATCCAGGCAACTTTTGTTTGTGGTGTAACCTATTTACTCATATATATTTCCTGCTTATAAAAAGAAACCGCTAAGCGTACGCATGTTCATATGGAATGCATCACAAAGTTAAAGTTTAGCTGGATGAGATATTGTTTTTTCATACTTTTGTATAATAGCAATTTTGCTTGCCTCTTTGTCAAGGTCATGAACATCTTATTTGAGTTAGGTGTTGTTCGGTAAGGACAAAAAATCCAAAGACCCATGTCCACCACCCACTGTTGAATCATATTGATTTTCTAGTTCGATTTATCAATTGGTCTAGAAAAATGGCCTATGGATGATGCATTTTAGAATAACGGTAGATTTAATATAATTAAGACTATGAAGCTATAGATTCTGGTAACTATAAAGTCCATGAATTATTCATCTATGTGGTAACGAAGTGCTTTTTGAAGTCTGACAAAACATGTTGAACTTGGAATCTTGCACTCAAATAAACAATGGAATGCCCAGTATAACCTACTTACATAGATATGTAAAAGTACAAGAAAAAATAATATGTTGTTCTCCAACATGATTATCATTCATACAGCGACTACTACCAGTATTTATGATAACTTAATCCAGACGTTTCTTAGAAGTTTTTTAGAAAATAATGCCCACCACCCCACCTATACCCGATGAGATATACTATTCCCACTCCCAAATAGTTGTACCCAACGGGAGTGCACCGTTTTTATTGGATTGCAATAAGCGATAAAGAGAGGAAAGAGAGGAAGTGGGAGGAAAGTACAAGAAAGAAAAAAGTAGTGAGAGAAAGTTATTTTATTTATAACTTTCAGACTGTAATGAATATTTTGATGAAATAAATATCATTGGACTACATAAAAAAATACATTCCAACAAAACTAATATCAACATATATTTGAAAAAAATATAGAATACAAAAATAAAAATGAGTTTTCTTATACACACACACATACACACACATAATATATATATATATATATATATATATATATATATATATCAAATTGTGTGTGTGTGTGTGTATATATATATATATATATATATCCTAACACTTTTTGAGCAACACTAACTCAAAAATGAATAGTGTGTGTCATATTTTTGGCATGGAACTATTTTTAATGTCATTGTATTATAAAACAAATATTAATTAGTATTACATTGTATTTTTTGGGATAGTGTTTTATTTTTTAAGTAATACACTAACTGTGCATGTCGTTCTTTAGTATAATACTCATTTCCATGTTCACTCAGAAAATGAATACACTACTCAAAAGAACGATATGTAATACTCCTTTTTGAGTTAGTGTCTTATATAGAAAGCGGGTATCATCGCCAAAAATATAATAGAATACTCATTTTAGTACTTATTTTAAAATACAATGACATCAAAAATAAAAATTATACGAAATCAACAACATGTAATATTCAACTTTTAGTTCATGTCTAAGAAAATGAGTATTATCTCGAATATATGTAATACTCATTTTTTTTTGTTTTATATTTTTTTTCTAAAAGTTATGTCGACAATAACCTTATTGTAATGTATTTTTTATGCATCCAAATTTATTTTCGTCAAAAACTTCATTACATATTAAAATTTTATAAACATGGCAAGTATCTTTCTCCTATTTTTTCTCTTTTCTGGATTTTTTTTCCTTCCTCTTTCTTTAGTTTTTTTTCCTGCCAAATAGAATGTCATCCCTGGTTGTTGGAGACCGCGGACTACGGATTTAGATTTAGTGATGAAAATAGGTGTGTTGTTCATGTTTTTATAGGGTGTTGGCCGCCCCACATTAAACCCACAAACAGTAAAATTGAGGATGCATGTACATGCTTATGGCGTGACAAAAAAAGGCTACCTGGAATTGGTCTGCGGAATCAAGTATTGTCGCTTTGCTGGACAAGTTTTTTACTACATGCGCTCTTAGTATCTATACCTATACCCTTAACAAAGAGAAGTTCAGCTACTTAGGTCTAGCTACTCCTGTGTCAACTTCACCTGTAGGCCAAGCTGTTTTTGTGCCAGCTCCACCTATACATGGGTTGTATACTCAGCTGGTAATCTCATAAACGGTCTTTACAAAACAGTTGTCGATCAATTACAGCCATTAGCTTTTTACCATATCCATGCTAGCTTACAGCATAAGGTTGAAACCAGCACATGCTTTGTTCTTGCAATCACGTCCCTGAAATTTCGAAGACTTCTCTTCTTCTTTACTTTGCTTTGCATTTGGACTTGGACAGCAGATGTGACGTCCTTTGCTTTTCTGAGAATTAAGTCCGTCAGGTTTTCTCAGATTTGTTATAAGCTACTGTTTTTTGGTATCAGATTGAGAATCAAAGTTGCTAGCCGCAGTGGTGGGGACCTGCTCCTACATCTATTTTTAAATTGCAGCTGCATTTCCCAACTTAAATAGGTACCAATGCCCGACTTCACATACCCGTCGTTCTACCATACATGTAAGCATGGACCGTGCCATTAATACTATCAAGAAAATGAACCCTCGAATGCTTTCCTTGCATCGTTCGCGGCTCGATCTAGCATCTGATAACAGAAAGTACCATAGATGTTAGATTGTATGGGCCCACTATTACAAAACTTGTCAAAGTCTAGGGCCAAATTCCTGACCAATACATGCAAATTCTTGACCAATATGTGGTGGTCAAGGTCAGTCCCTGACCAGCGTACCTTCGGCAAAAATTTGGTGACCAATAATGGTTGGTGAGGTCTTATCCCTTACCAATACTAGCACAATCCTTGACCAATAGAATAAGAAATTATGTAAGACTGATCTACACCTTGTATCAACGAACCATTTGTAGCTAGTAGAATTGAATGTCATTTCCATTTGGCCACCCATATTTTAAAAACATACAACATTAATACAACAACAATGGTATCATCATATGACAAAATAAGAAGTTTAACACATGGTAATATTTATTCAATATTCAATTGTAGTGTTTACATTGTGAACGCATGGCCAGAGCACCATGTTTTTCTGCAAAAATTGTCATATCTTCAAAAACCACTTTGATATATCATTGACATACATCATATTACATGCATATACATCATATGTCCAATCATAGTACTTGTGATATGGTTAAGAATTTTGTGGCTTCTCGAGCAAGTTGACTTCATATTTTTTCTCGGGCATTGCTTTTCTACTTACCCCATTGAGACTTTTTATAGCATTTTTATATGTTCTTCTACTTTGTGAAATATTGTCAACATCCTGTGTTACAAAAATAATATGTATTACTTACTTATACTGTACATTTTACAAATTCATTAACAAATGATAAACCTAACTATAAAACGATTAACACAAAATGTAGAACAAATGTGTAACGCAGATAATTAGCTGTGTATCTCCTAAGGTACTAGTCATAATGTTAACGACATGAGTTAATCCTGAAAGCAAGAGTAAACACAAAGTTAATAAACACATGTATATGTTACCGTGACACTTCTTGCTCCTCTTAAGATCAATGTTCATTTAACATTTTTGGTAGAGATGTCCACCTGGAACTCAAAAAAGAACAAACATAGAACAGAAAAAACAAAGACATATCATCATTTATTATGAGAATAAGTAAATACAAAGCAACCCAACATAACACAACTATTAAACTAACTGGTTGTTTCATATGGATCAGAACTGCAAAGAAAATAGGGAGAATTTGTTACATCGTGAAGGATGAATAGAAAAATGAAACAAAGATAACTCGGCTACAACAACTATTAGGAATAAGTCAGTACCTAAGAACGAATCGGCTGCAGAAATGATCGGGAACAAACAACTCTTAGGCACAAGCCTACGTATGTCGATGACAAACAAAGAAGGAGAACTGAGGTAGAAGTAGAGGACATATGATCCTTACTTTGATAATGCTCGTTGGGTGTGTATGTTTCTTTTCGGTGTGTTGCAGGTGGCCGTCGTGCGCCGTGTGTGTCGCACAAGGGGCGCAGGGAGAGGGTTACGGTGAAGTGGGATGGATTGTGTCGGCTGCTGCGGCGGCCTATTAGGTGTGAAGGGGGAAGTCTAAAAGATGAACGGAAATTAAATAGGGAGGGGGGAGCACTTAGGGTTGGGCATTAATTTGGTCAAGGATATTAACAATATTGGTCAGGGAAGAGCCTATGGCAAAATAATAAAGGGGAAAAAACCCAAATAGCACACTATTGTATAAATATTTATCAATATAACACATTTCCCAACTTATATTCTGAAGTAGCACACTTTCAGACTAAAACGCCACATTAGTTGGCGTTTTACGGGACAGAAAGCATCACAATGTGTGGCGTTTTCAAACTTCAGGACACAAAAGTGCCAGATTAGTTGGTGTTTTAATATAAAGTGTCATAAATCCTGGCATTTTACCGATTCAAAAAATGAAAGCACCACATAGTCTAGCGTTTTACTTGAATACGCCTCACCAACCAGGTTACGTGGCGGAAAGACACCACATTTCCTGGCATTTTTGTTTATTCGGTCAATAGATCGATACGTTGCGTCCATCAACCTTTTACATAAAACGCCACTTTATCTGACGTTTTACATTAAACGCCAAGCGAGGTGACTTGTTTTGCTTGGTTACGAGGGGTAAAGCGCCACAGTATGTGGCATTTTCTCATAAACGCCACATAAGTTGGCGTTTAACCCCTGGTTACCTCCCCCGAGCCATCCCGACTTTCCTTTCTCCCTCGCTCCTCAGTTCTTTCCCTTCACTCCGTCGCGGTGCTTGTGCAGAGGAGAGCAAGGATCTTCTGCAGCAGCAGCAGCCGCCGCCGCCTCCTCCTCCTCTGCTCCAACAGGTGACCTCCTGCTCCGCCTCCTCCTCTCCTACTCCGCCTCTGCCCCAGCCTGCTCCTCCTCCTCTCATGCTCCATGCTCCTCCTCCTCTCCTATTCGTCCTCCTTCATCCTCTACCCCAGGCACAGGCCTTCTCTCGCCTCCTCTTCATCCCTCTCCTCTACCAGCGATGCAACCTCGTCTTTCTCTCCCTCGGCCACCTCTTCTTTCTCTCCCTCGACCACACCACCGCCACCTCTTCTTCCTGTCATCATTTTTTTTGTAATATTAATGATCTATTTTTTTAAAAGGACATCAAGATTAGGCTCTCTTGACGGCGAGATTAGGCTCTCTTCACAGTGAGATTAGGGAGACCTGAAAAAAATGACTGAACAGCTTCACATCCAAAGGTGAGAGTTGTGTATGTGATTTTGCTAATGTTGTGTGAGTTTTAATTTATGCATTTGTAAAATGTAACTTTAATGGACTATAATTTATTGGACTGTATTTTAAAAGGACTTTGTCCTACATGGACGGTTAGTTATTTAGACATTATTTAAGTATGTCATGATATTTATTAGTATTTGTTTTATTTTGTACAAGTCTATTTTTGTGTGTGAATGATGGTTAATTATTTAGACATTATTTAAGTGTGTCACGATATTTATTTGTATGTTTTTATAATCAAATCATGAGAAGTAGTTGTTTAAATATTTCAGACATGCATAAAGTAATTTATATATTAAATTCGCTCAACTAAGTCATTTTTATATGGTTAGTGATTTTATCAAAGTCATTTGAACAAAGACAATTTTAAATCAAAATCATTTCAACAAATGCGGTAGCTATATGGTTATTGATTTTAGATGTACCGAAATATACCAAATTCGCTCAACTAAGTCATTTTTATATGGTTAGTGATTTTATCAAAGTCATCTGAACAAAGACAATTTTAGATCAAAATCATTTGAACAAATGTGGTAGCTATATGGTTAATGATTTTAGATCTACTGAAATATACCAAATTTGCTCAAATAAGTCATTTTTATATGGTTAGTGATTTTATCAAAGTCATTTGAACAAAGACAATTTTAGATCAAAATCATTTGAACAAATGTGGTAGCTATATGGTTAGTGATTTTTGATATACTGAAATATACCAAATTCGCTCAAATAAGTCATTTTTATATGGTTAGTGATTTTATCAAAGTCATTTGAACAAAGACAATTTTAGATCAAAATCATTTGAACAAATGCGGTAGCTATATGGTTAGTGATTTTAGATCTACTGAAATATACCAAATTCTCTCAAATAAGTCATTTTTATATGGTTAGTGATTTTATCAAAGTCATTTGAACAAAGATAATTTTAGATCAAAATCATTTGAACAAATGCGGTAGCTATATGGTTAGTGATTTTAGATCTACTGAAATATACCAAATTCGCTCAAATAAGTCATTTTTATATGGTTAGTGATTTTATCAAAGTCATTTGAACAAAGACAATTTTAGATCAAAATCATTTGAACAAATGTGGTAGCTATATGATTCGTGATTTTAGATCTACTGAAATATACCAAATTCACTCAAATAAGTCATTTTTATATGGTTAGTGATTTTATCAAAGTCATTTGAACAAAGACAATTTTAGATCAAAATCATTTGAACAAATACGGTATCTATATGGCTAGTGATTTTAGATCTACTGAAATATACCAAATTCTCTCAAATAAGTCATTTTTATATGGTTAGTGATTTTATCAAAGTTATTTGAACAAAGACAATTTTAGATCAAAATCATTTGAACAAATGTGATAGCTATATGGTTAGTGATTTTAGATCAAAACTTTCATATTATATATCTAACAAAAATTACTTCCATACAATTCAA
Source organism: Alisma plantago-aquatica (assembly GCA_963693085.1). Classification (NCBI taxonomy): domain Eukaryota; kingdom Viridiplantae; phylum Streptophyta; class Magnoliopsida; order Alismatales; family Alismataceae; genus Alisma; species Alisma plantago-aquatica. The sequence continues at coordinate 299,348,730 of OY856411.1, read as the reverse complement.
GACTATGGCCGATACCTCAAGACATTTTGTCATACTTTATCATGGAACACCCATGCCTATTGAAATATCTACGACATCTACTTATGTTGAGTTTATGTCATTCATACATCAAGTTCTTGCCATCAACTCATCAATGCATGACATACATTTAAGTTACACCCTTCCAAGTGATTTAGGTCCGACATTTAACTTATTTCCTACTCAAGTTGTGGATGATGATAGTTGAAAGACCTACTCACTATCGGCCACGGGAGGCATATGAATCTTTATGTTGAGAAATTTGATATTTTGGGTGATGATGGAAAACACAATGTTGTTGAGGATGATAACGATGATGATGATAATGATAATGATAATGATGGTGATGGTGATGGTGATGGTGATGATAATGATGATGATGATGATGATGACGATGATGATGATGATGACCTTGATAATGATGTAGAATTGCAACAAGTTTGTATATATGATAGCAGTCATGATGTTTATGTTGACCTGGAAACCTGGAAGGATGATTGGGTGGACCATAACAATATGGATAACTATGAAAGTTTTAAAGTGGATGATTGGATTGATGACTTTGCAAACCCTTTACACATGGGAGACGATGAAGTTGTTATAGGACAAGGTTTTAATAAAGGTGATATTTTTTAAACAAAGGCAGACCTCCTTGTAAAATTGGAGTCTTGGTCAATCAATAATAATGTCCAATTTCAGACAGACCAATCAAATAAGTGTTTCCTTACACTTATATGCCTGCATAAGGATCAATGTTCATGGAGACTTTATGCATGTGCTTCGAAGAGGGTTGGTGGGTTATGGAAAATAACAAAATACAATGATAAACACTCATGCCACAGTGCAATTTTGTACAAGGATCATATGCAATGCAAGTCTTCATATATTGCAAGGATGATAATGCCTATGTTGAGAGCAAAACTAGACATGAGCACTCGAGAGATAGTTGAAAAAGTGAAAGCTGAGTTGTATCTTACCATATCCTACAAGACGGCTTGGCATACACGTAAGAAAGCCATTTCATCCATCTTTGGAGATTGGGATACATCGTATGGGTCGTTACTTCTATTTCTTAGATCTGTTGAACAAGCTATTCCAGGAACTGTATATAATTTCAAAGCTAGTGAAACAACCCTTGGCCATTGATTTGAACATGTATTTTGGAGTTTTGGTCCATCTATTGCAGGTTGGGCTCATTTTTGGCCAGTGATTAGTGTTGATAGCACATTTTTGTATGGTAAATATGGTGGGACATTACTTATAGCTACTGGCATTGATGTAAAAAATTGATTATTTCCCTTAGCTTTTGCTGTTGTTGAGAAAGAAAATCGTTCTTCTTGGGTGTGGTTCTTGAATTGCATGAAATATCAAATTCCAATTGTCCAACAAAGGAATGACTTTGGTGTTATATCTGATAGGATGTGCAACATTCATCAATCTTTGGATGAGGTGTTCCGATATGCCACTCAACGTAACTGTTTAAGATATTATAGAGAAAACTTTCATAAGAAATTTAAGTCTACTGAACTATATAACTTGATGTGGAAAACAGATAAGGTGACTGAAGTGGTAGAGTTTTATAAACACATGAGTTCTATAAAAGCCATTGACCCATCTGCTTACAATTGTCTAATGCTTTTAAACCCAATATTGTGGACTATGTCTTGTGATGGTGGTTATTGATACGGTACAAAAACAAACAATTACTCTAAGACAATTAATGGAATTTTAAAGTGTGCTCGCAATCTTCCCATACAAGCCCTCATATGTAGCACATATTATAGGTTGGTCATGATGTACTTCAAAAGGAGAAATTCTGCAACATCATTAATTGGCCAATTCACCGTGAGAATAGCTTATAAATTGGAGAAGTTGGAGGAGAAGGCAAGGAAACATCACATTAGTTTCCGAGTAAATGAGTTAGAATTCACTGACAATGATGTGTCAGGCAATATTTATCAGGTACATATTCTATGAAATCCCTATCCTTCACAGTGTACTTGTGGTAAACCACAAGTTTATCATATCCCATGCTCACATGTACTGGCATGCACTAGTTTCATACACTATGAATATTTTTAGTTTGTCAGCAGTTGGTACAAGCTAGACAATTATAGGCTGACATATGCCCCTCAGTTTAGTGGAATCCCTGATAAAAGATACTGGCCAGGGTTTGATCCAACCATGGGTCTTGTATATCTTCTACCACCAGTTGTTACAACATGTGCACGACGACCTAAGGTGAAGCGTAGGATGACAAATATGGATATTGATCCTAATTGCACTTCTTACAAATGTGGAAAATGTGGTGGTTTAGGTCATAATGAGAGAACATGTAAGAAAAGCAATGGTTAGAAATCTCCAAATGTAATCTTAGTTATCTACTTTGAAATCTCTACATGTAATCTTCATTTTCTAATTAGTAATCTCTATATGTAATCTTAGTTTTCTACTTTGAAGTCTCTAGTTGTAATCTTAGTTTGCTAACTCGCATGAGGAGGGCGGGATGAATAAAATTTCCTCCCGACTTCTGTAATAGTACATGTAATAAACTATTCGATTCTATTTTGGATTACATTTCATTAACAAATCTTTGTAATTTTATTGTATGCATTTAGTCATTTAACACATGTTGTGATATTTGTTCTTTCTTTGTATAGACATGGTGAAAGGAGATGATACATTGCGAATTACATGCCACTCCACTAAAATTTCTAGGTGGGAGTTAACAGATGCAAATGTGTTAGGGTATGTTCGTACAACGGGGTTCGGATCAGTCATTACCCTTTCTAGGGTTAACTTTGATGCATCATTGATAACAACACTTAGTAGAAGGTGGCACTCAAATACAAATTCCTTCCACTTCCCTTTAGGTGAGATGACGATCACACTTCAGGATGTTGAAGTCTTACTAGGTTTACGTGTTGATGGCGATGCCGTTGTAGCTCGTCATCCTATAGGTCCTAATGAAGGTCAATTTAGTTCTTGGTCTTCCATGTGCAACCATATCTTAGGTTCACATCCAGAAGGGCTTCATCATGGGTCCGTCCAGTTGAGTTGGATGCATTCTACATTTACAGGCATTGACTTGGAGAATGTCGACGATCAAGTCAAACATCGATACACAAGTGCATACTTGTTACACCTTTTAGGTTGCTTTCTATTACCAGATGGTACTGTAACGAGGTTCATATTCGCTACTTGCCTCTTCTAGTGGATTTTGACCGTTGTGGTTTATACTCTTGGGGCAGTGCAGTTTTAGCATACATATATCGTTAGTTGTATAGGTGTCGTCCAGGTTCTAAACAGAAACGAATATATGGGTGTGTGCATCTATTATAACTGTGGTCTTGGGAAAGATTGCATGTTGGTAGACCTGGAAAGTTGGACATGCGAGATGATTTTCAGTGGCCTGAACATGCTCCACTAGGCTATAGGTAAGTCATTGGAATATATAAATACTCTATTTTAGAAAGTATAATCTCATAATATTCTTATCGTTGGTAAATTATGTGAAACATATGGAACCATCTGATGGAGCATGTACGTGTACCACGAGGAACTGTGATGGTCTACCTTAATGAGATTGATACCCATCAGCCAAGTCAGGTGAGAGTTTTAGTTCATTTCATTCTTAAATTTTACATAACTTTATTTGTGAAATATTTATTCTAATGTATTGTTATATTTATTGTTATAAATATTTAAATTGTTATAAATATTTAAATTTGTAGTTAGTTTGGACACCTTACAATGTTGAACTGTTGGCCAAGTTGCCGCCTATATGTGAACAAGGTAGAGACATTTGGATGGCACGTGTACCAATGATCTCTTCTACTATAATGGAGTGACATGCTCCTGATAGAGTACTAAGACAATTTTGTGCTCACTATCAACCACAACCCCAAGACCTTCCTATATATTATAGGATTGATGGTAGAGGGCATAGAAGCAATGACTGGTTGGTCCAATATAGCACAGAGCTAAATGCATGGAATGACATACGTAATAGTATAGTTCAACTTCCTGATCCTTTGACTGTCGAGCAACCCCCTACATGGTACAAACCTGAGTATCATGTTCAACGGACAGTTGATCCACCTACTTTGTACTATCCTCGTGGATACATAGAGCGAGATTGTGTAAATATACATATATATTTATATATATATAAATGTTGAAAAGAAATCAATTTTAATTAACAGTTATTGTGATAGGTCCAAACTCATGTGCAAATCCAAGAGACACTACAAGCATTCAGACAAGAGACACTTTTTGATGATTGGTTGACAGCAAGAGATAACATATATAAAGTACAGAATGCATGGTTTTAGCAAATACCTAGCCACATGCATCCAAATCAGTGTATAGCTCCTCCTACGACAACATCAGTTGATGCCACTCCTTTTGCAACTTCTACAATAACTGGACACTTTACACCACAAGGGCATTCTACTACACCAGATTGTTCTACAATTACTGGACACTTTACACCACAAGGGCATTCTACTGCACCTGGTTGTTCTACAACAGCAAGCGACTCCTTGCATGTAGGAGATTCTACATCTGCAAGACAATTTCATGTTGGTAGTCCTTCTTCATTTCCTGGAGATTCTACATCTGCAAGACAATTTCCTATTGATACTCCTTCATTTCTAGGAATGTTCTACTCTTATTCGTCGCCACCATCTGATCAATTTGGGGTTCCTTCTACTTTATCATGGTCTCAATAAAGTTTTAGTCCGTCCTAAGGTTTTGACCAATACGGGCCTTTTTATCCATTTTCACCACATGGACCACCACCTAGTTGGTCACAGGGCCTTCACACAACCATGTTTGGATCACCTCCACCATCTTGAAATATGCCTTTCATTCGACCTCTCACACCACCACTTCCTATGATTAGGCCTACACGTGGAGCTCAAACTACACAGTTGAGCCCAATCCAAGATTCTCCAAACATAGAGCAACAATCTGGTGACCAAACCTAAGGTTTAAAGAGTCAAAAGTGACAGGTATTAATTCTTTCAAATATTATTATATTCTAAATAATATATTGTATTGTTAACTATAGTTTAATAATTTGGTCAAATATTTCTTTTATTTTGATTGTAGGATTGAACTTCTTTGTTGCAGCATCTGAAGATTACTTGTCATTTCCAAATATTGTAGATTTCCTAGTTGAATCATGTATCTTTCTTAAATGCATTTAGACTGATGTTTGTTTTTGTTGTTGTTCTATGTTGGATCATTTTGTATTCACAATTTACCTTATTTCCTTTTGGACATATTTCTATCATATTGTAATCATAATCTAGCTTAATATGTGTTGGATATTTAAAAATTTAGAACATGTAGCAAATACCATATGAATATGTGTTGGATATTTAGAAATTTAGAACATGCAACAAACACCATATGAATACGTGTTTGATATTTAGATAATGCGGCAAATACCATATAAATATGTGTTGAATTTTTACAAATTTAGAACATGCTTGAACGAACAATGCAGCAAATACATTAAATGCCAAATAATTTGGTGTATATTATGAACAACAATAAACACGCCAATGAAAATGTGGGTCTGTTTGGCATTTAGGGCCTACAACCATGAAAATGCTAGTTTGTTTGGCGTTTTTCGGTCCTCCAGCACAGAAACGCCAACTAAAGTGGTGCTTTAGTTTAAAACGCCAATTTATTTGGTGCTTTTATTTGGAAACGCCAGATTATTTGATACTTTTGTGTCCTCTGTACATTAAACGCCAACTGGTTTGGCGCTTTACCTTAAAAACGCCAGACATTTTGGTGTTTTTGTATCCTGAAGCTTGAAAACGCCACACATTCTGGCACTTTCTATCCCCGCAATAGTAAAACGCCAACTAATGTGGCGTTTTAGTCTGAAAGTGTGCTACTTCGGAAAATAAGTTGGGGAAGGTGCTATATTGGTAAATATTTATAGAATAGTGTGCTATTTGGGTTTTTTCCCCAATAATAAAATGGTGAGGGCTGTGGTCCTTGACCACTTTACCTTGACCTTTATCTTATTTTGTTGTAATGGCCACATTTTTTCCCATAACCTAGTGGTGGAATCATGATTTGATATTTGGAGGGGTCAAAATATACTTTAAAGATATATAGACATTTAAATGCATTGTAAAATTTACATGTCAACAGAAGGTTCGGATCCTACACTACAAGATATTCAACAACAAACAACACCACTGTACTATTTTTACATTTTGTTGTATGTGTGTGTGTGCGTCTATATATATATATATATATATATATATATATATATATATATATATATATATATATATATATATATGGTATTCATTTAATACCCGTGTGGGTAACCTGGAGTTCGCTACCCGAAAGTCAAAAAAGTAACTCTTCTGATCAGAAAAGTAATCATGATATCAAAAAAGTAACTATTTTGATAAAAAAAAATAACTACGCAACTAAAAAAGTAAATCCGTGAAAAATACACCGCAGATATGTATATAATCGTGTTTTTGAATCTGCTATTGGAAACCTAACTATCTATGCATGACGCTTTACAGTTTGCAAGGTAAAGTAACCCTCTACATGACAAAAGTAAGAAACTCAAAAAAAATTAACCAAAATAGGGGGCGGGTAGCTACCCGCATGGGTATTAAAGATGGACCCTATATATATATATATATATATATATATATATATATATATATATATATATATATATATATATATATATAGAGAGAGAGAGAGAGAGAGAGAGACAGAGAGGGGGGGGAGAGAGATAGTCAGGCTAGAATACACTCGAGTGTACAGATCGCACAAATACACTCAAGTGTGTTTGCAAATCAAGACTATTTTTTGCAAAATGTAAACTGTTGATCTTCACCGTCATACTATAAATAGGCTACATACAAATTTTGGAAACAAAATCGACGCGCGAAACTAATTTGAAATGCATAGTTTTTGCGGTCTTCATAACATGAGTTATACATATCTAAATGTGCTCAAATTTTGCGTATGAGTTGTTCACGAGATGTTTAAGAAGATCCATGGATTAGATTTTCAAAAAAAATATTGCATCATAAAAAACTACTTGCGTGTATTCTGCTCCGGATACACTCGAGTGTATTCTAGCCTGACTATATATATATAAATATATATATATATATAAATATATATATATAGATAGAGAGAGAGAGAGGCTAGAATATACTCAAGTAGTTTTTTATGATAAAATATTTTTTTTCAAAAATCTAATCTATTGATCTTCTTAAACATCTTGTGAATAGCTCATACGTAAAATTTAAGCACATTTGAACATTTATAAGTTATGTTATAAAGACTACAAAAATTATGCATTTCAAATCAGTTCCATGCATCAATTTTGTTGCCCTTGGATGAGTGACTTACACTCATCCAAATGGATTCAAAATTTGTATGTAGGCTAGTTATAGTATGACGGTGAAGATCGATGCGTTTACATTTTGTAAAAAATAGTCTTGATATGCAAACACACTTGAGTGTATTCGTGCGATCTGTACACTCGAGTGTATTCTAGCCTAACTCATATTCAGAGCATAATACACTCAAGTAGTTTTTCATGATGTAATATTTTTTTCAAAAATCTAATCCATTGATCTTCTTAAACATCTTTTGAATAGCTCATACGCAAAATTTGAGCACATTTGGACATTTATAGGTCATGTTATAAAGACCGCAAAAATTATGCATTTCAAATTAGTTTCGCGCGTCGATTTTGTTGCCCTTGGATGAGTGTCTTACACTCATCCAAATGGGCTCAAAATTTGTATGTCGCCTAGTTATAGTATGACGGTGAAGATCAATGCGTTTACATTTTGTAAAAAAATAGTCTTGATATGCAAACACACTTGAGTGTATTCATGTGATCTGTACACTCGAGTGTATTCTAGCCTGACTATATATATATATATATATGTGTGTGTGTGTGTGTGTGTGTGTGTGTGTGTGTGTGTGTGTGTGTGCACACGTGCTCAAATTTTGCGTATGAGCTATTCAGAAGATGATTAAGAAGATCAATGGATTAGATTTTTGAAAAAAATATTGCATCATGAAAACTACTAGTGTATTCTGCTCTAATTACACTCAAGTGTATTCTAGTCTGACTCTCTCTCTCTCTCTCTCTCTCTCTCTATATATATATATATATATATATATATAGAGAGAGAGAGAGAGAGAGAGAGAGAGATAGTCAGGCTAGAATACACTCGAGTGTACAGATCACACGAATACACTCAAGTGTGTTTGTATATCAAAATTATTTTTTACAAAATATAAAAAATTGATCTTCACCCTAGTCTACATATAAATTTTGAGCCCATTTGGATGAGTTTAAGTTACTCATCCAAGGACAACAAAATCAAGGTGCGAAACTAACTTGAAATGTATAATTTTTACCGTCTTTATAACATGACCTATAAATGTCTAAATGTGCTCAAATTTTGTATATGAGCTATTCACAAGATGTTTAAGAAGATCAATGGATTATATTTCTGAAAAAAAATATTGCATCATGAAAAACTATTTGAGTGTATTCTGCTCTGAATACGAGTGTATTCTAGCCTGACTCTATATATACATATGTCTCTATATATATATATATATATATATATATATATATATATATATATATATATACATACATACATAGGTATGTATATATATACATATGTATGTATATATATACATATGTACGTATATATATACATATGTATGTATATATATACATATGTATGTATATACATATGTACACACACACATATATATATACATATATATATACATATATATATATAAATAAGTATATATATACATATATGTATATATACATATATATATACATATATATGTATATATATATATATATATATATTTGTGTGTGTGTGTGTATATATATATACACACGTATATATATACATATATATACATATATATACACGTATATATATACATATATATACATATATATATACGTGTATATATATATATATATATATATATATATATATATATACGTATATGTATATATATATATGAGATAGTTTTAGTTTCCCGCGCGGGTAACTAGATTACGCTACCCGGCAGCAGTACTCCCGCAACGCAGAGCGGATAAAAGTGGAAAAAAAAGGACCGGCGCGCGGAGAGAGCAGCTAGCGAACCCCAATTCGTCGCCGTCCCCACCGAAGCAAAACCCCAGTTCGTCACGCCGTCCCCACCGAAGCAAAACCCCAGTTCGTCGCCCTCCCCAGTGATTTTCCCGTTGTCGCGCACCTCCTCCGTCGTCATCTCCTCCAATCGCTCCTTCATCCACTCGTGGAGATGACGAGGACGAAGAAAGCCTCGTGGAAATCGTCGATTATGCCTCCGTGGAGAAAGAACAGACCGACAGTGGTCGAAATAGACGATGATGACTTCGAAACGCACCAGTTTCAAGCCGACGAGAAGATGGACAAATAGGGAGAAGAAGCGGGAAAAGCACCATCGGCTGCGGAAAGGGAAATACAAGACCAGACTACTCTGACAACTCCGAAAGGGGATAAGAAAGAGGCTAACAAGGCCATAGAAGCGGAAGAAGAGGGGAAAGAAGAAGCTGCGGAAATGGAGAAGGGGTTTGCTGCTGAGACTCCTCAGATAATACGAAAAGAGGTCAAAACAGGAGTTGTGATTGTTACTGAAGGAGATAACCAAGCTACTTCTTCAACAACTAAGACACAGAAGAAAGGAAAAAAAGAGGTGTTACAGCTCCCCCATGGATCAAACCTCAATCAAAAAGTGTAAAGCGCAGTAAGGTTGCTACTGTTGGTCGTGGAGTCAACAGAGCAACTGAGAAGAAAGAATCTACGTGCAACAAAGCGGGAAAAGTTGAACAACAAGGTAATGCTCGAGTAACTGAAATTAATGCTTGAGTAACCAAGAGTAATGCTTGAGTAACTAATAGTAATGCTTGAGTAACTAATAGTAATGTTTGAGTAACTAAAATGTATGCTTGAGTAACTATTACAAAATGCTTGAGTAACTATTACAAAATACTTGAGTAACCGACATTAATGTTGAGTAACCGAGATTAATGCTTGAGTAACTATTACAGAATGCTTGAGTAACCGAGAGTAATGTTTAAGCAACTAAAATTTATGCTTGAGTAACTATTACATAATGCTTGAGTAACCAAGATTAATGCTTGAGTAACTAATAGTAATGTTTGAGTAACTGAAATTTATGCCCGAGTAACTATCACATACTGCTTGAGTAACCGAGGGTAATGCTTGAGTAACTGATAGTAATGTTTGAGTAACTGAAATTTATTCTTGAGTAACTATTACATAATGCTTGAGTAACCGAGAGTAATGCTTGAGTAACCAAGAGTAATGCTTGAGTAACTAAAATTTATGCTAGAGTAACTATCACATATTGCTTGAGCAACCGAGAGTAATGCTTGAGTAACCGAGAGTAATGCTTGAGTGGAGAGGGTTGTTCAGTTACTCAACCATTACGTTCATTGTTAATTCGAGTAACTGAAAAAAGCCTGCGAGTAACTGGAAAAGGATTGTGAGTAACTGAACAATGCACGTAATGATTGAGTAACTGAACTGCGAGATTAATGCTTGAGTAACCGAGAGTAATGATTGAGTAACTAAAATTTATGTTTGAGTAACTGATAGTAATGTTTGAGTAACTAAAATTTATGCTTGAGTAACTATTACATAATGCTTGAGTAACTGAGAGTAATGTTTGAGTAACCGAGAATAAACTATAAAACAATATTGTTAAGCTAAATACTACATTCTTCGAATAACTCTATTCGTATGCAGGAGAAGAAAGCAAAGGGGATAAGGAGAGTACAAATGCAAGTCAGAAACAGAAAAAGACAGAAAAGGCTAACGAGAAAGGTAAGATTGTATGGATTTGTAATTGGTTTAATTTTCAGTTACTTACAGTTTATTAAATTGCTTTTACAAAATAAACAATGAGCTCTAACGATAAATTTTGATATGTTTGCAGTGAGAGTAAATAGACTGTACCATAGGTGCTCCTTAAAGAGCTACATCAACACCAGCAAGAGAATGGTTTATACAAAGGAACAACTTATGATGTTGAGCTCAACAGCCTTTGCAAACCTCAAAAAGATGCCAAATCTTGTGGTTGACATAGGCTTGTTAGACGATTTAATAGATAGATATGTCGATGAAAACCTATTTCTACTGGCCAACGGAGAGGAGAGAAGGATGATAGTAGATGACGTGGGGATAATTCTAGGTATCCCCATCAAAGGTATAGAAATAACAAAAAGGAAAGATTCTAACATAGTAAAGTCGATATGGCAAGAGTTTGCCAAGGCGACTTGTAAAAATAGAAATGAAGGTGAGACCTCAAAGAAGTTGAGAGAAAAAGATGTCCTGCGTAAGGACAATTTAACAAAACTTTGGCAAGAATATTCCAAGACCAACAATCCAGCGAACAATACAAATATGTGTCGTGCGTGGATGTTGCACCTACTGGCAACATTCCTAATCCCAGACACTAGCTATTACACACCAATCTACATTATCCACTACCTAGATGATGTGACTGCAACTGGGCAGATGAATTGGGCAAAGCTGGTGCATGGGAGCATCTTCAAGAATATGAAGATGCTGAAGGAGAATGTACAGCTAAGAAGGAAAGGAGATAAAGGGGCTAAGAACACCATGTACACAACATGTTATGTCATGTGCCTATGCGTAAGTGAATAAAATCATATTCATCTACATTGATATAATATTCACTATGGGAGGGCAGTTACATATGCATTATATTTTCTATATATTACATGCAGGTTTGGGCATATGAGATGACAAATATGGAAAAGCCAACATTCCTTGACTCCAAGCCAAGGATAAAGAAGTGGGCTGTGCCGGTCGAGAAATTGATGGAATTAGAGGCAGTGGACCCTAAGGATGTAAGATTATCTAATCTTTGTTATAAAATCTAATATACAACATAATCATACGTGTTTCATTTTGTGACACATTATTTTTAATTATATGTTGGACAGGTTTGTCAAATGATAGTGGTAGACCAGGGAGATGATTGGCAGGCTGCAAAATCATCGAAGGACATGCCAGAAAAATGTACGCCAACAACCAATGAGGCACCAGCAAAGCCAATCATTGAAGAGGGAGACACTCTTGACGCCTCCACCCTGGAGACAAGAATCCAAATGTTGGAGGAGGAGCTCAAAATGCATAAGGAGATCTGCACAAGAATAAGTGTTGAGAAATTCACAGAGCTGCAATTGGAGAATAAAAGGCTAGAAGAAAGAATAGCCAAGTTAGAAGAAGAAAATAAAAATCTAAAAAGAAAGTGGGAAGATGAGGGTGACAAATCATAGTCACCTGAAAGTGGATTCAAAGAATTTGTTGAGGGTTTTGCCTCGGTGAATGTAGATGAACTGAAAGACACATCGACAAAGGATGTCGACCCACCAACGAAACGAAGAAGGCTGACCCTCAGAAGAAAATACATGGAATCAGAAGATCACAGTGAGGACAGGAAAAATGTTGATGAAGAGGAGAAGAAAGAAACAAAAGACAACAGTTCTGAACAACCAAAGTCTGCAGAAGATGCAGAACAAAAGAAATAAGAAGAAGGGAGCGAACAGCCGGAGAAGATAGTAGAAGAAGAAGAAGGGCAGAAGAAGCCCAGAAAAAGATTGAAGAAGAAGACGATGGAAGAACTAAAGATAGGAAGCATAGAGAAAAATGTGAAGAAAATAAGGGAGGAAAAGGTAAGTTTCATCTCCTTTCAAGTATATCATAACTGCAAGTAATGCTTGAGTAACTGAACCTAAAGCTTGAGTAACTGAACCTAATGCTTGAGTAACTGCACATAAGGCTTGAGTAACTGAATATAATGCTTGAGTAACTGAACATAATGAATGAGTAACTAAATGTAATGCTTGAGTAACCGAGAGTAATGCTTGAGTAACCGAGAGTAATGCTTGAGTAACCGAGAGTAATGCTTGAGTAACTGATAGTAATGCTTAAATAACTTGGGAAAAATGAAGATTGATTCTAACATGGATTTCTCTATTGTTGTTGACATCACAAGATGTCCAATTTCATAGGTTTTGAACATTTCAAAACAAAAGAAACTAAAGAAATTGTCCATCACTTCATGGACAACATAGAAGAAATGTAAGAGAATTGGTTATTGTCAAGTGTAAAATGATAAAACATTAATGTTTCAATATCCAACTCGTATGTATAACATCTATAAAAATAATTGGTAGGTCAAAACGAGAATGGAAATTCAGTGAAGACACTTAGTGAACGGGGAAGGACCTCACCGCCCTCCTGTACAAGGATCAAATGACACAATCACCTGTAAGAAACAAGAACATAGTGTAACTCTTTGAAATAGATAATTTGGAATGCTAAACTGAGAAATCTTTTGGTTTTATTCAGGTTCTCGACTGCTTTGTACAGATGTTGAAGGATAGCATGAGCAAGCGGAGGAAGAAGGGGTTGATGTGGCACTGCATGAGCACTTATGATCCGGTAAGACAAATAAACTTTGTATACAAATTTACATGAAATTAAAATATAGAAACACAAATTGAAACTTATAGATGTGAATTTTAAACTCTACATTTGCAGCAAAAGCTATCATTTAATATTGAGGACATCACCTTGGAGCAGATAGACATGCTATCTCCACAATTCAACGTTCCAATGAAAGATTGGGACGCAATGGACTCGGTGTTCACAATACTAAACAACGACAACCACTGGCACTTGTATGAAGCAAGTTTCAGGGATGGAGCACACCGGTCTTATAATTCAATGAGTTGGAGTAGCAACTTAAGAAAAGAATTCAATAGATGGGTAAGTGATCTATAAAAATTAAGTCTATTATAAGTGGATTGAAAGGATTGACGATCTTTAATTGATGATGAATAAATGTCTTGTTTTTTTAATGCAGGTGGGTATAGTGCACGAATTCTTTAGGGGTGCACCGGAAAAGGGAAGCCAGTTGTCGCAGTGGGAACGGGAGTACCTGATCTTCCCACAGTAGGAAGAAGACTCACTTGACTGTGGGATCTTCTTCGTGAAGTACCTAGAGTGCCTAGTCAATGGAAAAACTATGGACTTCACCTGCAAAGACATACCGGCAATAAGGGCTGATGTTTTTCAGTGAATGATGGCAAGGGGGCAGCTGTAGCCTCTAAGAGATGACGAAAAAGATGAAAGCGAAGACATCAAAGAAGGTATATCTGATGATAACAAGGGAGGAGAAGTTGAAGTTGAAAAACAACAAGAAACAGAGAAGAATGAAGAAACAACAACAAAAATGGATGCAGAACAGATCTCAGAGGAAGAAATAGTTACAAGCCTTGATAAATAGCTAAAATAAGAACAATAACCTTCTGTTATTCTATTGTATAAGCTGTGTATAGCTGAATGTACAACTGCTCTTGAATGTACAGCTGTTAAAAGTCTGAATTTACAACTGATCTTGATGTACAGTTGATCTTGATGTACATGTCATCTTAAACAATATTGATTTTGCCCTTATATTTTGGCTAAATGTACATCTGATTAAAATGCTTGAGTAACTGAGAGTAATTCTTGAGTAACTGAAAGTAATGCTTGAGCAACCGACATTAATGATTGATTAACTTAACAAACCCTACGAGTAACTGAAAAAACCCTGGGATTAGCTCTTGAGTAATTGAGAGTAGTGCTTGGGTAACCGACAGTAATGGTTGAGTAACTGAACAATCACTGCGGGTACTATCACAACCCTAGAGTAACTGAAAAACACTACGAGTAACTGGAAAAGGACTGCGAGTAACTGAAAAAGGACTACGAGTAACTGAAAAAGGATTGCGAGTAACTCAAATAGCCTACGAAAAACTGAACAAACAATGCGAGTAATTGTCACAACCGCTTTGAGTAACTGGAAAAACACTGCGAATAACTCAAATAGCCTGTAAGTAACTGAACAACCCTCTACGAGTAACTGAACAAACACTGTGAGTAACTAAACAACCCTCTACGAGCAACTGAACAAACACTATGAGTAACTATCACAACCCTCTCTGAGTAACTGAACAAACAATGCGAGTAACTCAAATAGCCTGCGAGTAACTGAACAACCCTCTACGAGTAACTGAAAAAGGACTGCGAGTAACTGAACAACCCTCTACGAGTAACTGAACAAACACTGTGAGTAACTGAAAAACCCTCTGTGAGTAACTGAACAAACACTGCGAGTAACTGTCACAACCCTGCGAGTAACTGAACAACCACTATGAGTAACTGAACAAACAATGCGAGTAACTGAACAAACACTACGAGTAACTGAACAAACACTACGAGTAACTGAACAAACACTGCGAGTAACTGAACCAACGATGCGAGTAACTGAACCAACACTGCGAGTAACTGAACCAACATTGTGAGTAACTGTATCAGCATTGTGAGTAAGTGAACAACCGTGCGAGTAACTGAACAACAAACATGTATTGGCGACAACCATACGAGTAACTAAACCCTATGCGAGTAACTGGACAACCATGTGAGTTACTGAACCCTCTCCATGTAACTGAAAAAACACTTCGAGTAACTTTAAAAAACTCCAAGTAACTGAACAAGGACTACGAGTAACTAAAAAAACATTGCGAGTAACTGTGACAATACTGCAAGTAACTATGACAATATTGTGAGTAACTGAAAAAATCCTGCGAGTAACTGTAATAGCAGTTAGAGTAACTACGAAAACACTACGAGTAACTGTCCTATGAGTAACTGTCATGCGAGTAACTGTCCTACGAGTAAGTAAAGAAACACTGCAAATTACTTAACTGATAGTAATGCTTAAGTAACTTATATGTATTTTTTTGCATGCTAACAGAAAGTATATATAATCAGACAAAAACACTACAGCTAAACATTCAAGATTACAACATTCAAAGCATAAAATGTTATATATTATACAAATAGATCAACTATAAAGAAGGTCCATCAATTGAACATAAAAATACAGCCAGATCAGCTATAAAGAAGGTCCATCAACTGAACATAAAAATCAAATAGCTCAGGGGGTCAGATCCATCCCTGGCGATAGATATCATACACACATTTCCCTCCATTGCAAAGCATAGACATCAAGCCAAAACACACATTCGTATCTGTGAAGTTCATATCTGTTGTAAATGAGTGAACTTGTAAAGGATTTACCCATGAGTCATAAATAAGTTTTGAGCCCAGGATGGTTGGGGCGGTATAGATAGTGATGGGGAAGATTATCGACCAAAAGGCTAAGAGAAAAGGGCGCTGGTGCATACCTATTTATGATAGGAAGGTTGGACAGAAGAAGAAGGAGTGTCTTCTGCAGATGTTGAGGTGTCCATGGTCGTAGATGAGTCAACCTGAACGGGATTTACAGCTGATCCTAGCACTGCTTGGTATTTGTCCCTAACAAAGAGCTGATCTGCAGAGTCGTCTAATCCAGAGAATACTTCATCGCCAGGCATTCTGAAGAGAGGAATAAGCTCGGTTGGTGTTTCTAAGACCTGATCTGTGATCCATGCTATGATAGTCTGGTGATCAGTTGGCCTGAGGAAGATGATCCAACCTTTACGAATATTGAGCTGTGCGATCGTCCTTTTCCAGCCCTTAGCAGTTGAAAGTGATCCGTTTCTATTCTGCATAAGGGTTATCTGGAATGTCTGGTTTCTGATATGGAAGGTGCTCTTGCCTGGTTTGATGTGAAAATAGATACGATTCCATTCTATAGGAATTTGAATGGATTCCATTGTCTTTTCGTCAATGGTGTAGTTGATGGGCTGGATGAACGGCTCCATGGTAGGCTGTGTTGAGGGTTGTGAGAAAACTAGTAATGGTAGAAGAAGGTAGGCTGTGAAGAAGGTAGGTTGTGAAGAAGTTGGCTGTGAAGAAGGTAGGTTGTTCGTGTTGGCATCAACTTAGAGGAAGATGGCAGCAATGCTCTGTGTTGTTGGTGTTGCAAAGATGGGCAGCAGTGCTCTGTGCTGTTGGTGTTGCAAAGATGGAAACAGTGCTCTGTGCTGTTCTGACGACACAGTAGTGCTCTATGTCTGTGCTTTTACATCGTACAGCAGACTCTTGTACATATCTTTATAGCTATGTGCTCTCTTTTCTTCACTTTTCTGGTTCCTTCTTTAATAAAGTTAGTTTTTGAACGCTAGAGTTACTTTTGTTTTATCACAGTTACTCTTAGTGTTGTCACAGTTACTCATTGTGCTCGTACTATTACTCTTAGTTCTGATATAGTTATTCATTGTGCTCCAACTATTACTGAACAAACACTGTGAGTAACTGAAAAACCCCTGCGAGTAGCTAAAAAAAGCACGCGAGTAACTAAAAATACCCTACGAGTAACTGAAGAAACCATGTGAGTAACTGAAAAAACCTTGCGAGTAACTGAAAAATCCTGCGAGTAACTGTGAAACACTACGAGTAACTATGAAAACAATGCGAGTAACTGAATGAGCACTATGAGTAACTCAAATAGCAGTTAGAGTGACTGTGAAAAAAATACGAGTAACTGAAAAACCACTACGAGTAATTGTGACAACCCTACGAGTAACTCTAACAGCAATAAGAGTAACTGTGAAACACTACAAGTAACTATGACAGTAACAAGAGTAACTGTGACAACACTAAGAGTATCCATTGTACACAAAGACAAACACATATTCTTCAAAAAGAATAATAGTTGATCAGAAAACATTCTTTGTAACATATTCAGAGTATACATACAACTGCTGGAGCACAAGGTAACACAAAGATAGATTACAAATACAAGTGAAGTACTTAGAAGGTTACAAAATCACTTTCACAAAACTACACAAAAAGAACAACCCCATTACAGATTTGAACATGCCTCACTAACACACTGGTCAACTACAAACTCCACTAAAAAAGATAGAACCACATATACATCAATAGCAGCAGCAACATGACCAGAACACGAGCAGTAGAAATAGTAGCAACAAATCCCAATCATAGAATGCACTACTTCTTAGGACAGTTCCTGTTGTCATGGTTAACACCAAACTCTAAGCAATTCTTGCACTGCCTCTCTCTTTTAGACTGGACAATCTCAACTCCAGATTTAAACCTCGCATCTCTGAATTTGGATCTCCCCTTAGTTTTGCAAACATTGGGGATATGAACCTTGACAGCGGAAGAAGAAGTTGTATTTGAAGCAGTTACACTAGCACCTGCATCTGCACAAGTATCAGCGAGATCCAATTCTAACAGCTCCTTTCGCAAGGCTAGTAGTTTTTCATGGCAAATATCTACAGCGTTGTTCCTACACGCTATGTTCACAATCGAATTGTAGGCAGAAATAAGCTTAAGAGTCCTCCCAGTGGATAGATGACTAACTGACGCTTTGCCAAAAATCAAAGGATGTTCTCTGTAGCCTTTGGTCCACCTCTTATATATGTATGGCTCGGGAAGAGTGCAAAAGTCACGACTCTTCAAATAAGACAGGATGTGCCTGCAAGGGATACCTTTGAATTCCAACATGTAACAATTGCAATAAACAATCTCACTCGATGACTTTTTCTTCAAGATGCGGGTAGATCCAAGGCCGCCGACACGATACACTTCAAACACACCTTCTGAAGCTTCCTTTACATTATATATCATGCTTTGATGAACCTCACTCTGAAAGATCTTAAAAATTGACTTTGTGTATATACCTCTCATCTGCTCCTCTAGAGGCCACAATAATGACAAAGGGAGATTACAATACTCGTCTTCAAAGTCTTTGAAATTTTCAATCTCCCGTACATGAGAGTAAGAAGTCTCCAATGAGCATACAAGTTCAAAGAGAGTCTTCTTACTATTCACATGGCTTCTAATGAATGCATTCAAGCTCTCGCTCCTTTGCGTTGTCCTCATGCCCGCGAAGAAGGAAGTCTGCATATAGCACGGAACCCAATCTGAATGCATCACATACACGTCAGACAGCCAAGTAATGGACGACAGACCATACTCCTCAACAACAGAATGCCACCTCTCTTCAAATATACTGACATCATCCACATTCCACACGCAATCATTCAAGGAGCTTATGATCTGCTCCTTGTTAGGAAGACCACCAAGCTTAGAGGGAAGCTTTTGTAGGATGTGCCATCTGCAGAACTGGTGCTTGCAATTCGGAAAAATAGTAAGGATAGCAGCATTCATAGCCGAGTCTTGATCGGTTATGATGGACACCGACTCTTTGCCAAAACAAAGTAGATACTGCTTGAAAACCCAGACAAATGACTCATACTTCTCGTCAATCATAAGAGCT